>JAUMIR010000004.1:217155000-219655000 GCA_030847615.1 Gambelia wislizenii
GCTTGGAAGATTCCATTTCTAAGAAGAATTAATGCAATGACATGCTGAAACAGTGGGGAGATGATGCTCAGAGATCTGAAGTATCTTCCTATTACCGCTCAGTAATGGATGACTTCACCATGTCATTACATTTATTTCTCTTAAAAGGAATTTTCCAAGCTTTGCTCCTCATCATCATGGATTGTCAGTAACAGTAATGGTCCTTTACCTTCAATGTATTGCTACTGAATGTGCCACAGCTCTCTTATGAATGAATGGCAGATAATTATATATGTCAGAGGTGGGCATAGTACAGCCTGTGTGGTGCATGCAGCCCTTGGAGCCCAGTTTTGTGGCCCCTGGAGCACCCCCACCTGTCCCCAGAGCCTCCCAACCCTCCCCCCACTATTTAAAAAAATGGCGCAATTTTGGAGCAACATTTAGTAGTGGTTAGTTATTAAGAGTAGCTGAATATGGCATTACTTTCAATGGTAGCCATGTTGGCCATGTAGCAAAACAGAATCCAGAATCCATTTGTGATGCCATAGGCTCCTTTGCTAGGCAGAGATCATTGGATTTTTCAAGAAGTCTCTGTATTGCTACATCTGGGGAAAAAAACTTTTAGGTGCTATATAGGTAAAACATAGCCAATTATAGTCCGAAAGATAATTTTTACCTTTGTTGGAGGTAGAAACCTCAAAGAGTTTAGTCTCAGTCTATATTTCCCTCTATCTAGTTAGAGTTGCCAGTTTGAAAACTGAAGAGGTTTCCAGGCCCTTTAATGTTTGTGCAGAAGAAATTTCAGCAGGTCTTCTTTGTCACACAACCAGGTAATAATCCACACCTTCCCTCTTTCTTCTACACTGTAATTAAAGGTACAGGAGCCCTCTCCAGTTTTCACTCTGGCAACCCTTTCCATATAGCATTTGAGTGGTTTCCTGTATGTGGTATGTAAGTGTATGAGGAGGTTTCCATATAGCATTTGAGTGGTTTCCTTTATTGGCTTCTTGTTTTGCCACAGTGTTTCTTAGATGGACATGAACTAAGGAAATAAGTTCAGTGCTTCATCGCACAGCCTGGAAAAATAACTTCATTGGACCAAACCTCCCAGAATGCTGCAACCAGCATGAGAAGTGATCTGGCCACCTGCTTCCCCCAGCCTCATTTTGGAGCCTACTGCCAGTGATAAATTTACTTGCAAAAGCTTTCCATGATAAGAATGGATGCCCCTGGTGTACCATTCAGCAATACTCCTGTGCATTGGCAGAGGGAACTATACCTTAACCCAGATGGCTCTTGGAAATGGTTTGGATTGCTCCATAAATTGCCACACCCCACCCAAAGGATTCAATACTAAAAATGTTTTGTGTTCAGCAACCAAAAAAGTAGATGTTGAGGCATAAAAAAGTGCGGCCAGAAAGTGCTCCGAGAGCCTCTGTTGGGCTAAGAAGGAGCAATGTAACATTTAGAATGAACTGAATATTAAGCACTGGAGGGTAAGGAATGACTCTTCCCCTTCATTCCCCAAGTGCCCCTGATCACCCCCAGGAGAGCACAGTTACTGGTTTAGCAGTGTTCATTTGTACTAGCAGGTGTGTCCAATTCCTTTCACCTAGTGATAAAAACTGCACAATTTCTCTTGCAAACGTGATAAAAGAAAAAGAACGATTGCTCCCATTGTCCAAGTACTTTAGTATGTAAATAATCTGTTCTCCCATACTTATTTAAAATGTGATCATACGTGCTTGGGAAGGGGAGGCTGGGGGTGGGAAGGGACAGGAAGTACTGTGCTGTGAACTGGCATAGATCAGAATTGATTTTAGGCAGTTGAATGAGTCATTCATGAATAACAGCTAATTGATTTGATAAAGGCATGATTCACAAATACCTAATCATCATAACCCATGGATTCAGAGGTTTCTGCTGAACTTTGGCAGAATGTTAAGATGTGAGCAGAAATCTGGTCTTACCAAAGGCCTGCATCTCTGTTTTTATCTATGAAACCCAATTTCTTCTTCACGCTGATGTTTGCTGGCCATTTCAAGTGTACAAACAGAAATGAATTTAAGATGCATACTTTAACCTCCCTCCTCATCAATAGGTGTGAGGAGTAACTTGAACTGTACAATGCCAATATACAACAAAATTAGAAGTGCTGGTTACGACTTTTAAAGCTCTAACGGCTTGGGCCCAGACTATCTGAAATACAATATATGAGCTTGCCCAAGCTGTAAGCTCTGTGGGTCAGCACTTTCTCCTGTTTGGTGAGGACATGGGAGGGAGCTTTCTCTGTGGCTGCTCCCAGGCTGTGGAACTCTCTTCCATGGGAGGCCCAGTTGGCCCCCTCTGTGCTCTCTTTCTGACAGCAGGTGAAGATCTTTTTATTTAGGCAGGCATTTTTGGGTTTTTAATTTGTTGCAGGAAATGCAACTTTTAATGTGGGATGTATTGTTTGTATGTTATTATGTTTTAAATGTGCTTTTTAAACAGTTTTTAACTTGTGTTTTTTAATGTGTAGTTTAGATAGAACTATGGTTTAATACTCTTTTAACTTTTGTATTAATAGTTTTCTAATTGCACTTTATATTAAATGGTTTGATCTGCCTTGAATCCTATGCTGGGAGAAAGGTAGGATATAAATTAAACAAACAAAACCCAAAATACACATCATGGTGATACCTTTATAATAGTAGTAATGTTTATTGCGGTCACAGACCCCCCAAAAATATACTACAGAGGTACCTTTATTAGGCCAACCATTTCTGCCGAATGATTTTTACTGTTTGCACCTGATGAAGAAACCAATGTGCTTCAAAAGCAAGCAAGATGTTATTTGCATCCTTTGGTTGCATCCTTTGGTAAAGGTGTGTTATAAAGGCATGATGTGTTCTTTGGATTTTGTTATATTTTGTAGTATGGCCAACACAACACAGCACAGCTAAAATTTTATACGGCATTAACATTCACATGTACAAACCACAGTTCTGTCTCTGAGGTATGCTCTATAGAGTGACCACCTAGGCATTGCCATAAATGAGAACACATATTTTCACAAAAATTATTCACACTAATTTAGAACTCATTACTGTAACTTCAAGAGAATTTCTGATGGACAGTTCTAAGCATCTTGCTTCCACTTCTTTGGCATTGTCCTCTTTTGAAGCTGGACTTGGACTGGACAGTACTTCAGATAAAACGTACCTTCAAAGAGAAGCCTGTCCACTATAAAAAGGAGACATAGCACAGTTAATGTTTTGACTTAGGGCTCATCTAGACTGATGGAGAAGTCCCAGATTTTGTTTCTGTTCTTTCTGATTTTCTACTGTGTTAAACTAAACTGACTGGGGAGCTGGTATAAAAAGACTCTGATTGTACCAGGATTTGACAGAAAATATCCTGAGTTAAAGAAAAGGTGTATGGATCTCCAAAATAAAATTAGAATGAACAGAAACAAAATTTGGGACTTTCTGGGCTTTTCAATAGGTCTGGGTGCACTCTTATTTGCAGTGTGTCTTTGACAAAGTCTGTGACTAAAATCTTACATTAGTGAATAAACTGGGGCAAAGTGCAACTCTAGAATCACAGGCTGCTCCCCAAGGCTGCTTTCTCACCCATCAGCCCCTCCATCTTTCACATACTGTTACTGGCCAAAAAAGAAAAGAAAAGAAAAGAAAAGAAAATTGACTTTCCTGCATGCCTTCCCAATGCACCTTTTAAATAGGTTGCAAGAGCCTCCTAAATTTATTAATGTTAAATAAGTTACTGGGTATATGAGAATAGCCACCCACTGATCCTCTTCAAAACCTCAAGCAATAACAGACAATATATCTATCCAGCTAATTTATTAAAGGGATACTAGAAAAACTCTCCATTCTCTCATACAGCTTTGATACTAAAGGATTCTCTGCACCCTGCTTCGATGTTGCACACAAGACAGCTGCAAATAGTATGTATTCATTAGGACCAATGATATCTAATGCTACTGCTGTCCTCTTGTGGCTTGGAAGAACACACATTTGTTTTTACTGTGGGATGTTTTGAGGCACTAAGAGGAAACCACCTCCCTCAAACTTCCACCCACTACTTACCACAAATACTTGTGGGTTCCCTTTCCTTTTGACGATGGAGTCAGTCCTTTTAGAGCAAAACAAATGAAACATGTTGTTACTTCAATCTTTGGCTCATAAATCTTGCCATTTCCACATAAACATGGGTAGATTTGAGGGCTGTTCCTGTAATTTATGTGTGTATTTATATTTTCTGACTTTGCAAATATAAATAAGGTGCCTGAAATTCTTCCATAGGGTGCCATGTTTCATAGCATTTGGTCAAGTCAACATTTGTTGATAATAGTTTGTATTTTTGTAGTAATTTCTAAAATTTTGTGCTTTTACAGACATTTGCAGTAGCTTTCTTGCGCAACAGAAGAGAACTATATTTTCAACTAGGTTGGATGGATCAGCCAGTTTCTGGTCCATGTCATTTTCTATTCATTTATAAGTCCATTCTGTCCCTTATCTACATAAATCTGTGCTTTAAAAACAAACCAGCCACACATTGCACATAAATATATATTTTGAAGCATATTTTCTCACAATATATGAGTTTCTAATGTACTTTCTCTAAAATAAATAAAATAAATATATGCATTTCTAAATGTACTTGACTCACCCAATGTACATCTTGTATGCATTTTCCCTTTGCTTATTCTTTTTTGAACTGAGAACTACATAGAAAATTCAGAGCAATAAAGCCAAGAGTAACTATAGTCTAAGTTGCATATCATTATGCGAAATGTGGGTTAGGTTGGTTGCCTTGAAATGTGGACCAGGTGACACTTTTGAGCACCTTTCATGCTCATTGTGGTAATATTCCCACATTTCTACCCTTAAGCTATCCATTACAGATTCCACAGAGAAACAAAATTGTATCTCCTTTAACACCAATTCTATTTTCAGTGGTTTCTTGTGTGTGGGGTGTGTGCATTCTTATGGGAAAAAGAGATGCATAAAATATTTAGTATTTGCCTTCTCTTGATGATAATGATGATGACACTACAGTGATGACGACTGCTGCTAATATAACAATAACAGCAAGATAGTCACTTGAAGCAGTAAAGCTATTCAGAAGCCTTCAAGATTAATGGTGAATGGCTGAATACCAACCTGAGTTCCAGATGTTTGACAGTGCTAATATTTCATTAACAAAAAAGGTGGAAGATACATTGATATGGTTGTTTAGTCACTACAAGGCAGTGGACTTACAGTATCTCTCTCATGCTTTTCTATTTCTGTTCAGCTGATGTTTGACAGAGACAATAGAGATCTTGTCTAGCTTATCATTAATAATATTGTCATTAATAGAAGCATAGTTTCGATGTTTACTCACGCTGAACAAGTCTTGAAGAGAAACGACAACACAGAAAGAATCACAACCTGGAATCATCACCCAAGGAGACCTTCTGCTGTGCTTTCTGCAACGGGACTTGTTTATCTCGGATTGGCCTTTTTAGTCATCAGCACGCTTGCAGAAAGCGCGGGATGAGTCCTTCCTGAATCTTCATTTGCGAAGAAAAGCCAGAGAGAGAGAGAGTTTCCTTGTCAAGGAAAAGAATATTCTGCAATGGTCAAGCCTCATCTGGAGTACTGTGTTCAGTTCTGGGCACCTCATTTTAAAAAGGATATAGACAAGTTGGAGCAGGTTCAAAGAAGGGCAACAAGGATGATAAGAGGTATGGAGAACAACACATCTGAGTAAAGGTTGAAGGGGCTGGGCATGTTCAGCTTGGTGAAGAGAAGACTGAGAGGCGGCATGATTGCACTCTTTAAATACCTCAAGAGTTGTCACAGAGAGGAGGAGACAGGCCTGTTCTCTGCTGCCCCAGAGGGTAGGACCAGGTCTAATGGTTTGAAGATACAAGAGAATAGATTTTGAAGGAACTTTGTGACAGTAAGAGTGTTTCAAGCAATGAAATAATTTCCTAGAGAGGTGGTGGGGTCTCCTTCTCTGGATGACTTTAAAAAGAGGTGGGACAGCTGTCTGCTGACGATTCTTTAGCTGGAGGTCCTGCATTGAGAAGGGGATTGGACTCGATGGCCCATGAGGCCCTCCCAGCTCTATGATTCTGTGACACTGTGACTCTATGGACTTTATCAGACATGAGGAAATGTGGCAAAAAACCACGTCCCAAACCGCATCAGAAGAACATGACAATAACAGAAAGGGCAATATTATCAGATGCCAGCGTCCTTAGCTGTTCCCAGGGCATAACACTGGCACAGACATGGCTTCACTTTTTGATTGACAGGGCTAAGCCACCAATAAAAAGGAATGCCTTATTCACACCCACACTGCACCCCTCAAACACTGAAGGATGATGATGTCTGACAATGTTGCCCATTTCTGTTATCGTCGCATCCTTCTGATGCAATTTTTGCAACATCTGATAATCTCCTAGGAGTGCCTTCCATACTGCACTTTCCATAAGAGAAATCTAGTCCTAATGTCTGATCAAACTAGTTTTAATGTTAGTTTTGAACTAACAGCAGTTTTTATATGTCATATTGTCACAGCAGGCTCCACCATTAGAGGTAATTATCTCGGGTAGCAAATACTGATGGGCAATGGTGCCATTCCCCTTGCTGTTCTTCCTGAGTCCTAGAAATGCTCACTTCCCGTTGGAGGACAAGGCTATATGTGCTGCAGTTCCTGTCCTGGATGCCCTACACTACCTTACCACCTCACACACAGTGGAAGATGCTACCCCACCACCAGTGTTAAAGTAAGTGCAGTCATCTTCTTTATATGGAACAAGGAGGGGATGCTATCTTATCGTTTGTCTTAGGAAGAAATATATATCTTAAGCCAGCCCGCAAATCCCCCCATTTTAAAAAAAAAGTATTAAAAACATCCTGGGGAGTACACATTGGAAACAGAAGAGCAGAGTGCTTTTTTTTTTCATAATTCCTGGGGTTTTATTTTATCAGAACCAAGACCCATCATCTGTTCCCCCCCCCCACCATGTTAGGAGAATATACTGTGTATTTCAGTGTAGCTACAGGAGTGAGACAAACTAGATTTATTTTTTACCAGCACTATAGCCATTAAGATCATTTGCTCAAGAAAAAAATAAATAAATGGAAAAACAGCTTTTGCTAAATACTAATAAAAGATACTAAAGGGTTTGGAGAGAAGAGGTTTTGATGGTTCTTTACCTTTCGAAAGTATGCCTGAAGCATTAGGTCTGCAATACAAATTATTGTTGAGAGCAATCCATTCAGCATGGAATTCCAAAAATGTAGCCTTCTTTTAAAAATGGACAATACAAGCAAGAGAAAAATGGAAAGCAACTTCTAAATCTATAGGGTTTTTCCTAGTCCCCTGTTTCCCCCTCCCCTGAAAAAAAAAAGCATCTTATTGTCAAGGAAGTGTTCTGGGTGGGAGGAAGATGATGGAGAAGAAGAAAAAAATAGTAAATTCTTTTGGGGCCTTCATTTTAAATAATAATAAATTGGAAAATAAATGAAAATAACACACGCACTGTAGAAAACCTTTGAATGGGACTTTTAAAAATTCATTCAGGTCCAAAATAATTCCATAAAGCCATCCTTTACATTATCTAGCAATGTTGGTGAGAAAGATTATAGAGCAGGTGGATGAAAATAAGGATGATGAGGGGGGGAATGTCAGAGAGTGAAATAAGGACAAAAAGATGGAAAGAATGCCACAGCACATGACAATAGCACTTTACTGTACTTGCCTGAGATGCATTAGTGGCTCCTTTTCATAGCTTAATATATATTACTATAAATATTTTTGAAGGACAGCTATTCACATTGCCAGCTCAAAAGCTAATGGAAAATGAATGAAAAAGGCATAAGTACACTCAAAATACTGTGGCTCAGATACACAGAGCCTCCTCTGAGGACTGTTCTCCCTGGACTGGGTCAGCTGCTGACAAGTTTGGGTAGAAGAAAGAATAGGTATGAAGGTACCCACTAACACACCCTTAACAAATCTCTCAAGCTGTTTTATAGGTGGGTTTTTTTAAAAAAAAATCTTTTGTGATTTTGTTTTTCAGTAAGTGAACAATGGGATGTAAGTGAATACGTGTGCATACGCTGCTTTAGAAAAGTGGGGTGCCCACCCACAGTCAAAGAAAGGGATGGGCCAGAATGGGGAAGCGAACAATTTGTACCTTGAAGGCTGCATCTCCTCAGGGGTTGCATGTCCAATATGGGTGGGGTTCAAGGTGAAGTGGACATGGCTACCTCTTTTCATTCTAATACCCCCCCCCCATGTCTCCCTCTTTTTCCCCATTCAGCAAGCTATGTCTTAAGAAAGTGACTTTGTCAGATTACAACTCCAGGAACTGGCTGTCAGATTCTGCGGGCCCGCTTACATGGCAAAAATGTTCTGGGATGAATTCGTGATGAATCCTAGTTGTTCACACATACAGTCTCACACTTTTTGGAAGGGGGGGGGCTACCTGAAAATCCTCAAGAAGAGGGATTTTGTGTCCCACACTTTGTCCCATGTTTTTTAAAAAGTCACAGGAGGAGTAAAAAAATAAAAAATGTGAACAGGTCAGGACAAAATATCTCGGAAGTAGGTGATGACTGGAAATTGAGGTGGGCAGGGGCAGGTACAGAGAAGGAGGGGCCAGGTCCCCTTTTCAAGTGTTTTATAAAGGCCCAGCCTCAGCAGCCATTGTTTTTCCACAGCTTTACTTGAGAGGGCTGTGCTGATGGAGGTCGAAAACGGTACACAAGCAAGGAAAGGTGGACGTGGCATTTCTTGGTCCTATGCGGAGACCATAGAATTGCTCACTATTTGGGGTGAAGAGAAGGTACAGGAACAACTGAGAGAATGCCGCAGAAATATAGAACTTTTTTTTAAAAAAAATGCTGTGGAGATGAGGCACAAGGGGCATGAGTGTAACACTGAGGAATGGCGGACATTCCTCAGCTAATGAGGGGAAAGTACTGAGAGGTAATAGACCACAACTCAAGAAGTAGGAACGACACAGAAAGGATGCCCTTTTTTTGCAGAGCTGCATGAGATATTTGGAGACGATCCAAATTATCACCTGAAACAGCTTGCAAGAACCACAGATATCCACAGGGTTCCTGTTGGGTCTGTTACTCCCCATGCTGAAACCCTTTCTCAAGATCTGCTGGCATTGTCAGAGGGAAATGTGGAGGGATACTCTGAAGATCTTTTTGGGACAATGGATGGTAAGAATAAATATTTTTAAAAATATTTTTTAAGTTGACAATATTTGCGAAAAAATAGAAATGTTACTTTCCGATTTTCATTTATTAAAGTACTGTAGGTATATATGTCCATGATTTCTGTGTTCTGAGAAATTTGTGTTAAGTTGTTTTTTACAAGAATGCCTTCCTGCAATATTTATATGGAACAACCATTTCATGACTCTTAATAGTGACATAGTATAAATTTATATTTATTATGTTTGTGAAAAAATGGAAATGTTAACTTCCAAGCTGCAGAGCTGTTTGGGCTGGAAGTCAACCTTAAGAAAACGGAAGTTCTTTACCACCACAGGACAAACACCACCATCCCCACATTGCCGTAGGCAAATCTGTGCTCAAGTCCGTTCAGCAGTTCACCTACCTGGGAAGCATCATCTCCTCAGATGCCAAGATTGACAAAGAGATCGATCAAAGATTAGCAAACGCATATAGCGCAATTGGAAGACTTTATAAAAGAATCTGGAGTAATAAATACCTGAGGCGAAGGACAAAAATCAGTGTGTATAGAGCCATTGTACTGTCTATTCTCCTTTATGGGTCTGAAACATGGGTCACCTATCGCCACCACTTATGACTCCTTGAACTCTTTCATCAGCGCTGTATACGCACAATCTTAAATATACACTGGACTGACTATGTGACAAATGTTTGTGCCTTGAGCAAGCAGGGATCACCAGCATTGAGGCCATGATATTGAGAACACAGCTGCGCTGGGCAGGGCACGTTTCTAGGATGGAGGACCATCGCCTCCCAAAAATACTACTCTACGGTAAACTCGCCACGGGTCAGCATAATAGGGGTGCTCCAAAAAAGCGATACAAAGACTCCCTGAAACAACATCTCAGGCTCGGCCAAATTGATCACCAACAATGGTCCGCTCTGGCCTCACATCGGGAGGCATGGAGATGCACTATCCACAATGCTGCAGCCTTATTTGAGAACTCACGCCGAACAAGTCTTGAAGAGAAATGACAACGCAGAAAGAATCACAACCCAGAATCATCACCCAAGGAGACCTTCTGCTGTGCTTTCTGCAACCGGACTTGTTTATCTCAGATTGGCCTTTTTAGTCATCAGTGCGCTTGCAGAAAGCGCGGGATGTGTCCTTCCTGAATCTTCTTTTGCGAAGAAAAGCCAGAGAAAGTAATTTACAATTTCATATTGGAACTGAGTTTGCCTTGAGAAGGGGGAATGCCATCACTGCTTTTCACATTCTTTTGCCTTGTAAATCACCTCCTGTTTCCTCAACCAGGCCACAGATCTTTATCATGTAAATGCAGTCTGTTGGGGAAGGGTGGTTCGAGCATCCCTGGTATACTTTTTACAGCATGCTACATGACTATTCCTCCCTGGGTGATGGCAGAAACATGTTTTACTTAGGTTTGGCATATCTTGCTTGATACCACCACCATGATATGTGGGGCGGGACGCAAACTTCTACATACTTCTGTTTACTTTTCCATTACATTGATCATTCCTGATTTGGGATCCCCATTTCTTGTTTGTCAAATGTTTCCATTCAGTGGGAACTGATTCGCAGAGCATGGAAGATGGAACCATGACGCTTACACTGATTGAAGATGTGAAAGCAAGTGCATCTGGAACACAGGCCAGTGAGACCGCTGATGGACAGGATGGGGAAATGGACACCCTTTGGACAACCATGTCTCTTCAAAATGGTAACAGTTTTGTAAATTTGGTTTGTATTGCTATGCTTGTAAATGAGAAAGGTTGGGGGTGAATTCTTGCTCAAAGTACACCTCATGTTAACCTGTTTCCTTTCTATATTCCCTTTGCAGTATCAAGTCTCAGCAACCCAGCCACATCACTCAGCCCTGCTGAAAGATTGCAAATCAATAGGCACAAAAAAAAGATAATTGGAAACTGCAGTGATCATAAAGAAATCCAACAGATTAATGGACAAATTAATAAAACACCTTGATGCTGGCACAGAAAAATTAGACAGGAGGGCTTAAACTATGAATTCATACCTAGAAAAGTTTTACATTCATGAACAGGATAGTAAGGAGATGAGGGAAACACCTGGGGCTGGTTTACACAGCAGATTTATTGCGGCAACATACGCTTTAATTCTTTTCCGCATCTGTGCCAGTCAGGTTTTCTTTTTTTTAATTATGCCGCTTTTTCGTTCAGACTTGAAAAAGTGTGGGGTGTGTGGCCTCCCAAGCAGACAAAGGCTGTATGGGGAAGGGCACAGACCCTCCTTTGAAGCCTTGCATTTCCGAGCTAAAGACTCACAGACTGCCAAAATAGCAGGGGGAAGATCAAAGAAGTGGCTCTGTCTCTGTCTCTCTCTAAATCTGCCTGTAAATGAATTCACTCCCTGAAGCAGAGGGACAGTAATCTCTCTGCTGAAAGACCTTGCTGCCATGCCGTGGATCCTAAGGTGAACCTATCACAAGTTTTTCCAGCACGATTTGTTTAGTCAAGGTTCACAGACTTGCAAAATAGCAGAGGATTTTTGACTCTCCCTCCCTCAGTCCCCCCTCCCCCCTCTCTCTTGCTCATTCGCTCTTTCTCCCTCCCCCAAGCAGAGCTGACAGATGGGAACTTTATGACTGAAAGGTCTTGGGAATCCTTTTTCTTGGCAGACCTTCTGCAAAATAGCAGAGAGGATTTTTCAAAGTTTCCTGATGCTACTGAACACAGTCCCTCTCTTTTAAGCCCGCCCCTTACATCATAGCAACCAATCACATTAAAGATCTGCGGCAGCCCTTAACGGAATGGTAGCTTACACTGCAGTGCCAATAAAGCACTACATTGCAAATATACCAGCAAAAGTAGCGACATCCCTTGGCACGCTATATTTGGGTGTTTTACCTTCCCCCCTTCTGAATGAGGCAATCCTGTGCTGCGATCCGTGGGAACTATGAGCTATCTTAGCGGTATATTTAGAGGAATATTTGCCCGTGTAAATGACCCCTCAGGGAACAAACTGGTTTACCAGTACTTGCTACTTTGGTAAAGCACATAACTTCAGCTGAAAATAAAATGAAAGGAGGGTGGTGGTCAGGAGAGTTAAAAAGAAAAATGTGCAAAGGGATACAGAGCAGGAGGACTCCCCACCACAACAGGACTCTGAGCAGCCCACTAACTCAATCGTTTCTGAGAGACTTGGCCTAAACAGACCAGTAAGGATTTTTTTTAAAAAAAAAAAACCTAACCCTCAGACACTATAAATGATAGCTTTTGGGCACATACACCTTCAGCAGTATAAATGTAATAGATAGATTTACTGTTGGAAAATAATAACAGTAGTCTTTCAACTGTAGTCTTACAAACCTCATCACAACATGTGCCTCACTTTCCCTTTTGTGCCCCAGTTGCTACTCATTCTCCTAACAGCAGTGCTTCCATTGATTGCATTTGGCCTGATAAGGATCATTATGAAGTGATGGGAGTTTCAGTACATCTCTGAAATGTAAATGTGAAAATGCTAAGATTAGCGGGAGGGGGGGTCAGAACAATACCTCACTGCATTCATGTTGAATTATGAATTGCATTAACATCATGTTTTCATTTGTTTTTACAGCATTGAAATGCAAGTCTGGGGAACTAGGATTCAATGGTTCAAAATCCAGAGAATTGGGTAATGGTTGTTGCAGTGTGTTCTTAGTGACATCAGTAATGCAAAGCTGCTGCTTGCTATTTTTGGGATTTAGTACATGTCAACGATCACACAGTGCTTAACACTCACTTTACTTTTAAACATTCCATAATTGATTAAAACTGCAGTGCAGGTACATTTGTACACGGAAACAGCAAACTTTGTGTCTTCTTGCCATTGGCTACCAGAGGATGGTTTTAAAGGGATAACTTGGGAAATGTAATCCTCCCTTGAACATTTCTTTTATGGGGTTTGTAGTACACATGAATATACGTTTCTGATATAAAAATAAGTTGTATTTGGTATTGCAAAAGGCAAAATGCATATGTTTAATTTGGCCAAAATAATTTGAAATGTACAAGCTGATGGATGCTGCAATTTAAATATTATGTGACGGTTTAACATTACTCACCTATTTTCTAGGGTGCAACTAAACAATCTGCACCTGGACCTTGCATTTCTATGAAGCAAAACTCTACACCACTTGTTTTGAATATAAAAATAAAACTTTTACTTCAAACATAGATTTTTTTTTACAAGGGTGGTGGTGGGGAAATATATAAAAATTAGGGATCAAGGGAGTGGAAAGCAGCTGTAAATAGGGGTTTGGAGATAGGGGTAGGGAAAATAGGGGAAATATATTAAATGATAGTTACATAAATAAGTAAATAATAAATAATTACACTATAATTTTTTTAAAAAGGTAGAGGGAAGAACTCGTGGGGTAGACAGCCTATCCTCAATTCTCTGGATACGTCCTTCC
Organism: Gambelia wislizenii; assembly: GCA_030847615.1. Lineage (NCBI taxonomy): Eukaryota > Metazoa > Chordata > Lepidosauria > Squamata > Crotaphytidae > Gambelia > Gambelia wislizenii. The sequence goes on from JAUMIR010000004.1 coordinate 217,168,646, forward strand.
AGCTGTGAGAACCGTGCATCAATGGTCCCAGCTGCAAAAAAACGGGGGGGGGGGAATATCAGAAGTTCAGTTCTGCCAAGTTTCATAATGTCCCCCCAACACTGATGTACTGTAAACTACCTAGAGCCTCTATCTGCACAATTATGTCCAGGCTGGCTAACTGAGCTGCTGCCTCCTGAATCTGAACTTGAGCTAAAACATAAGACATCTACATTAGTGAGCACATTTCCACATACATCGCAATGTGTTATGTCACATACATTACTGAAATTTAATTCTATTCTATCTCACCTGTGGGTGCAGGGGCAACGGCAGCAGCAGCTGGACCAACAGCAGGGACAACTTCTTCCTCTTCTGAAGAGGATTCAGATGGGGCAGCAGCAGCCTCCCTCCTCATTTTCCTTGTCCCTATTGGGAAATAATACAAAAAGAGGGAAAGGAATAAATATTTCTGTGGAAGAACACAAATCATTTACATGAACTTGTGGATATTAAAACAATTGTGATGCCTTACCAGGGGGTAGGTGATCCCTCCAGCTTGGCCATCCTGCACGGACCCACATATCGTACAGGACACGGTAGAAAGACAGCTTTCTTCGGGGGGGGGGGAGGCTTCCATTATTGGCCTCCAGTGCTTGGTAAAAGTGGACCTTCAATGTTTTGAACTTGGACCGGCATTGGAGGCCCATCCTGGTGAAGCCCCTTCTCTGGAGGAACTGTGCCGCCTCAGCAAAGAAGTTGCAGTTCCTCTGGTTAGCGGAACACATGAGGCAGTCTGGTGCACCTCCCTGCTGGGAAAGACTCTCAAGAAGCAGGTTCGTCTCACAGGTCTCCCAGTAGGTGATGTGCCAGGCCACCCATCTCCGTCCTCTCACCCCCTCTGCCATCATAACACCATGAAGCAGTTTGCGGAAACATGAGCATTTGTATTTTCAGAAAGTCTGTTAGAATCTCTCCCAATCTATAGGAATTCTCCTGGAAACTTTTTAAATTTTAAAATGCTGTGTCTTCCCCACAATTGGTGTTCTGGCATAGTTAGCCACTCTTCTGAACTTTGCCATCTCATGGACCCATTTTGGAGTATTGGGCTGGGAAAAGTTCCCATTTTAATTTGAAAGCGGTTTTCTGCTCCACTGTAGCCACATTGGTGTTCATAAACTGTATGAAGGGTATGAATATGAAAGAGTTACTTTAAGGACACTCACTAACAAAGGTGAAAATAATGATGATATTCCTACCCTTACTATGTACTTAATTTGCAAAATGTAGCTTTTTTCTGACTATAAATCCAATGGTGCCAAACAGTTGAAAGTAACAGAATGGTAGCCATTTCTGTTCGTACACAGTTTAATGGCAAAGGAAGTTATTCAGTACATTAACGATTCCTCAGTTCTGAGATGTCTCAGTTGAATATATTGAACAAATGTTTAGAAATGAATAAATATTCCTATTTAGTTTTGGTGTTTAAAAGCCAAAAGTATTCCTTCAGAGCATCAAGCACAACCTAACCCTAGTCTTTCTTTTTTGCCTCGTTATTCACAATAGGTGCACCCAGTGTATCAAGGACATACCTGTGCACCCTATGATAGTTATCCTGCAGTATTTTACCCTTAGTTTCACAAATGTTATGTAGTATAACAAAGTACATATTACAGAACATATGTTCTCCTTTGCAACTTCCAGAGAAGAAGTTAAACCACGCTACCTGCTTCAGCCTCCCGAACAACCTCTCGATTATACTTCAAATCTTATTGTGGTGTTTATTGTACAGTCTCTGCTTTTCATTTGTAGTTCCCCTGTAAGATGTGAGTAGCCACTTTCATATTGGGTAAGCACGGTCCACCAAAGTCAGAGGTCCAATCTGCTCCCCCAAAATTGTAATTGTTGGGTTGCCTGGTACATAGATCCCTGCCTCCATAGTTTCAAAAAAAAAAAAGCTGAATTATGAAGCATATAAGCATCATGTATTTTCCCACTCTGTGCAATCTCCACATCAATGAAAACACTCCTGTGATCGCATGTTCCTTGAAGCAGTACACTGTAACTGTGTGTTTTTAAAAAAATATTAATGTATTCATTTCCCTGGCACACAAGACGGACAATAGTTACATGGCATCCATCTAATACAGCAATAACTTGAGGTTATCCTAGTTCAGCGAAGCCATCCATTACCTGTTTGAAAATAAAATTGAGAGAGAGGAAACATATAAGCAATCATACTTAGGAACATTATGAAACCAGACAGAACACACACACATATATTCGTAAGTAAGCACACAGAGTGTGTCCACATGCGCTGTAGGTGATATATGGTATGACAAAAGTTGCAATTTTTTGTGTTTTCACAAAGAAAACATGGGGAAGTATTAACAATATATATCTTTGCTCTTTATAACATACACACGCAGTCGCAACACTTATTAACGTGGAGTTTTTGTTTGTCAGGGAACATCCAGCAAGATACATTGTGTACAGTTTTATATTTGTGATTTTTCATGTTTTTGCAACTATGATAAGTATGAATGATACTACTGGTTAGACTATGCTACAGCTAACTTATTGGAAATTCTGTTACAGTATAATGGTACACAAGATCCTTACTGGTTGATGGTCACTAAGAAAGATAGTACGCTGCAGAAGAAGCTTCTCCATTGCAAGCACCCCTTCTGTGAAGAATTTGCACACCATGGATCGTTGGACGCACAACTCATTTTTCAACAGAGATAGCTTTTCGCATGGTAGTGTTCATCCCTGCGATCTCTGGCCATAGAATGTCCACTAATTTCATGAAAAAGGTCCTAAGACATTCTAAAGGACATATATCACCATTTGTTGAACCAAACTGACATAACAAAGGTGTCCCACCACTCTTCTGCTGTTGGATAAACCCACCAGCGATGACAACGTGGGTAAGGGCAGAACGACTGAAAAAGCAGTGGTGAGAGAATGTTATCGATTCCACAGATCATCCTCCTTCGTAAGTGGGAGGAATTCTCTCTCATCAGTTGCATGAGAAGGAGACGTTCCAGTCTGACTTGCTGCAGACATTTCCTTCTGCCAAGTATGTGCATGGTAGATCATAAAAGAGTGATGATAGCCATACAGCAGGCGATAGAACTATCCATGATGAACCCTTCTGAAAAGCTATGACAGATCACTGCCACTGTCAACCAGACAAATGTTCTGTGACTAATGCAGAAGCTTGTTCAAACATTTTGGGCAAACAATACATCGCTCATGATGGTAATCTCCATGGGAAGTATGTCAACAAGGATGTGAAAATACAAGTAATCTCATCCTTGATTGACAGTTTTTAAAAAATCCCAGGAAAATGTCCCGTGTAAACAACAACAACCATGGGATAATATGTCTCAGGACCAAGCATTTGTCACGCAACAAGATGCTGTGTAAACAGGAAAACCGGGATATTGTACTACCTGGGACAAATCATGTAAACAATAGGAGCTGATCTTGGGATGAGGATATCACGATTCTACCCAGGAAAAACTCAGCCATTTAAATGAGCCCTTAGAAATGCAGTCTAAAATAATCAGGTTTCCAAACGGAATGCAAGGGGCATTGCTGTTGCCAGAGTCTGGAACTGATTGCATTACAGGGGCTTTTTAAATGCATCTGAGAGCTGCAAGTGAACCCAGGACAACAGGTTGTCCATCCCTGAGCTATGATGATCCATTGTTCAGCATTTTGGACGTGTCTCTGTCATGCAAATTGTAAAGAAACCTTCTTTACCGTAAAAAATTACATCTTTTTTCACACTTACTGTTCTGTAAACCCCAGCATCTTGCTATTGAACCCTGTCTTGCTTTTTAGGTATGAAATTGTTGTAATAATTGCTCTGATACTGGAATATCTAAAACCAGATATAGGCTGGTTCATGGGGAAGTGGGATTACACTGTGTTTACACTAAAAACCTTTTAAAAAGTATTTTAATTACATTTATGTCAACAGGGAAACATTTACTACATTTACATTACTTCTGACTTGGCATTTACATTTGGGCACTAAAACCCTTACTGGAATGGAGGTGAAAAATCCCATTTGTGATTTACCCTCACTATTTCTGTTGTGAGCTAGGGAAAGAAGGAAGTAATGGCGTGAATTTTGGAAAACCCCATTTCACAACCACCCACCTATTAAATGGGAGTGAGTGAGGTTAAAGAGAAATAAACATGCAGAGGAAGAATGCAGGCAGGAAAACCCTTTAATCTATAAATATTAACTAAAAGTCAGAGCTACTGCACTCACCATCAAGAAAACCCCACAATAAAAATCAGAATATTACATACATGTCTGATAGATTTTTATTTTAGGGAACAACAAACAGCAAGAACAATTCATTTATTCTTAGCCAGAAATATTTAGGAGAAACGAATAGTTCAACAGTTATACTGAACAGTATGTGCTGCTTCCCTAGCAGGCTATCACTTTGTTGCTGTTCGGTTCCTTTTCTTTGTCCCTTTCTTTCTTCACTGATCTCCAGGGTACATGACTTCCTTCCATTTCTCAGGAATCACTCTTTGACAAAGAAAGAAATGAATCCTGAGACAAAATTGGGGGGTGGGGGGGAGATGTTTCACATTCACACTTCAAAACACTTGAGGATATCCTTTGTTATAAGAAAACCCAAGCAACCTAGGGGAAGACCATTATGAATATTAATATATTGGTTCCAGTCCCTGCATAAAAATTAGTGTTGAAATGACGAACCAGTTCTAAGGGCAAATGTAGCAGCCAATCATTTCATTTAGACAGTTTGATTATCTCTTTCCTATTTTCCACTCTGTCTCTTTTGCTATTTAAAATATGCATGAAACCACTGGAAGAGGTAGAATACTGATGACACTCAACACTACATCCCTTTCCCATTTAAATTCAAGGAAGCTGTTTGGGTTGGCTGCTGAGTGAACCGTGCTAGTCAAGATAGGCATTTGGTCTTTTCCAGCATGGCTTTTCTTGTGCTCTTGTCTTCCTAAGTGAGTCATACTATGACGTAGTAATGCTTACTCTCTTGGAAGTGTAGGACTGCAAGCTTAATGTTAAAGTTCCATGTACACTTCTAGGGGAGTGAGCACCTATTCATACATACATAAGATGTGGTTGCACAGCATTTTCTTCATTAATAAATTCTTAACTCCAATGAGAACAGATCCCCCTACCCCTTGGCTGTTTTCTTAAGTGCAGTATTTCCTGCTCCTCTGTTTCTAAGACCAGCATGGAACTTCCCTTCCTTTGTCCTTTGATTAAAAAGCTGTTCCCAAAAGTAGTTATCAGTGCCTGGTTGCTGAATTTTCTGATTTCCTCCTCTTCCTTCAGCTAGTTTGTGATCCAATAGTTATGTCTTGCTATAGAGAACTAATGTGTAGCTTATCTAAGCAGCACTACAGATGAGGAATACATACCTTCAAGTTTCTAAACATCAGTATGCAATCTTTGATCTTTCTGAAAAAAAAAAGGACTTTTGTGGTGTTGTTACCCTAAAAGGTGAGGGGTCCCACTGTGATGCCAAAATCTCCTGTACTATCTGGGGGAATTGTTAGCTCAAATAGGAGGCTTGCGAGTGGAAGGTAACTTCATGGAACTTTTCACCTACATATACCAGTACTAACTGTAGAGAACACTCCAGTTAAAGTAAAACAAAGTATTTTATTGGAATAACACAAAAGTGAATTAACATACACAACACACATTCTTAAGAACCATAGAAGGCTATTGAAAAGAAAGGTGTGAAGGTTGGATAGAGAGAGGTCCAGGAAGATAGGGTGATAGTTACCAGTCTCAAGGAGGTGAGTTCTCTGCAGTGAAAATACTCTGAGGGTGGCACAGAGAATCCAGCAGAATGACAAGGTCCATTTGTGGCACACTTTGCTGAGGTCTGGGCCCTAATATTTATGCTCTTTCATATCCTGAAGGGGTAATTTGGTTATGAAAATGCCTGGATAGCTTCCCCACCAGATAGACAAAAGAGACCAAAACTAAACTGATTGCTTTAATTAAAACATTGATAGTCTTGTGACACCCTCGTAAGGTGGGACAGGAGAGGGTGTGCAGAGATATTTCTGTAAGGTGAGGAATGGTCACTTGTTTGCATGATTGAATTATTGCTTGAAATACCCAAGGCTGAAAGAAAGGATTAGCACATACCCATTAACAATTGGGTTGTTCGCACAATCCCATTACTGTGGGGGCTTTCTGCATAATTTTAACTTGGGCTTTCCCACCATTATATTTCTAGACACATCCCAGGTCATTGTGACCTCCACATGACCTCCAGTCTGTCTAAGCCAGCCTGACCCCCCCAAAGTGTCCAATAGTTCTGTTGTGAGATACTGTGGGGAGGCGGATATTAGGACATAGTAACAGTGTTTAACAGCAGTTTGACCAAAATCTTTGTCACAACCTCTGGCAGTTGCCCAACCCTCTTTTATGCCATGTTTAATGTAGAACTTAAGAACACCATATGGATTTAAAAATAACCACCCATCCCCTTCCTACCTGCCCACTCAACTTGTGATTTAAATCTTTTTAAAGTCTTGAGTAAACCTTGAGTCTAGTTTAAGAACTGGATGTGATAGAAGAACAGAGAATAGCTTCCAGTCCTAAAGTACTATAGCTGCCATGCTCTCCTTTGTAGACCATTGTATTGTGTATTGTACAGTTATATTGAATCAGAATATGAATCAGAGAATCCCATTTTTGGAGAAAGGCAGGATATAAGTGCAATAAATATAATAAGCATTGGCACTCTGTCTTGCAATGGCAGCTGGTGACTTCCATGGCAGTTGGGTACTGAATCCATGCTGGGGTTTTGGCGAAAAAGAAAAAAAAGAAAAGAAAAGAAAGTAGCTACCAAAGTTGTCCCAGAATAAGATCAGCACCTTGAACAAATCCTTGAAAGTTCAGAGTAATGTGCAATGTGGGTTCCCTGTCCCATGAATATGGGAATCATCTGCCACTCCTGCTACGCTGTCCAAAAGCAACAGATCCCTTGATCCAAGGAGTTTTCAGATATACTCGGAAGGAGAAAGAGTACTCCCAACCCATGACAGTTCCCTGCATGAAATGTGGGTTGCACATCCAGGTCCTCAAGACATAATACAGAATATTCTAGAGCACACTCTCATCAAAGAGATTATTACATGAGGTTTTGCCAGCACTACTAGAGCAGGGTAATAGCATATGCTACTGTTCCTTATCACACAAGTCATGTGTGTTCTGCTTCCAGACTGCATTCAAACTGTTCCTGGAGGACACCTTTTCATTGATGGGGAAAACCTGTCAATAGCCCTCAATAGCACTATGTTTCCATTATTGCCTCTTCTGCTTCAGTTCCCATACCAGCAGTCACGTGGGGTGAGTGGGTGTGCTTGTCTCTTCTACTCTTCTCTCTCTGTTTCTCTGCCCACCTGCCTGCCAAATCTATTCCCCATCCAGCCTGATATATCTCTTTTCTTCCCCTCCACTCTTTTTTCCACCTGGTCTTCTCCCCCACCCTGCCTGCCCGATGTGACTATTCCCCCTCCCGCCCATTTATCTTTTCTTCCTGCCACCTCCCAACCCATCTGCCTCTTTTCTTAACCCCCCCCCGCCACTAGTATTGCTCAGCAATTGTGTTAGTGAAGTTAGTGAAGCAAACAGAAACATTGCAGCATTGAAGCAGAGAGTGCAATAAAGATAGCTTCAATACCAGTATGTTTCCGTTTGCTTCACTAACGCGATCGTTACAAGTTAGCAGCCTGGTGTTGATAGTCTCCTTAGTCTGAGGACATCCTAAAATCCCTGACTTAAAACAGCAAGGAAACCAGTACAGTCTGTTACAGGCATCTTTCTGGAGGTGCTCTGGAGAGAGTGGACCACTAATGCATATCCCCAAAGAGGCAATGCATTACTCAAAAAGTGGACAAAAGAAGAAACATGTTTGCTTGACATACAGATGTGGTTGTTTACATCCATGGATTCTGCACCCACAGATTCAACCAACCATGGCTTGAATATATTTGGGGGAGGGGGAATCCCAAAAAGCAGAGGAGGTTTGGCATTGCCTTCCCCTGAGGGTGAGAGAATATGACTTGTCCAATGGCTTCCATGGCTGAGCAGGGATTTGGACCTTGTTCTCTTAGAGTCTTAGTCCAACAGTCAAACCACTGCACTACACTGGCTCTTAATTTATATGTATAGATAACTAAATTAGAAGTAACTACTATGATACGAATAGAAAGGCAATACATGGGGAAAACTGATCAGGTTACTTGTGTACCTATTTGCTCTGCTGTCCAGGTGCTCAGTGTTGGGGAACAAATTCAAGGCCCTGCTTTCCTTTCTTATGATCCATTATCCTTAAACTGGACTTGGACTGGACAGCAAGTCAAAAAGGAGACACCTTGAGCAGTGGCTTACATCTCGGAGGGGTGGTGAATCTGCTCCTGGTATTAGTCCGGACAGTAAAGAAGCTATCCAAGGTGCTGAATCTTTGTAGGCCAAAAACATCTGGGCAGCCACAGTTGCATCACCTTGCTGTACCACTGTCAATTGGTTTGGCTCACTTTATGTTTAGGAGCCTGGAAGCCTGCCATTATCCCATGGATCTAGATATAATAACAGTGCTGCATTTGCCAAATCAGAGTCAGTTTTTATATGGTTCTACAACATCATCATCAATCTTTTAAAATTATGGTCTGGATTCGTATTCACATCTTTTCTTTTGTATCCATTATCCACTCAGTATGCTTTACGTACACTACAGGAGGGGTGGGGTGTGTTTGACTCTGCAGATGTTTTGGAATACAACTCACAGAAGCCGCAACCAACATTGCCAATGGTAAGAGATTATAGGAGTTGTAATCGCAAACATCTGGATGGCCAATGATCCAGTGCAGAGAGAGAGAGAGAGAGAGAAACATGATATTATCCTCCCTTCCCCCTTCCTGGTAATTTTTATATCACTTACAAAAAAGACTATAAATGTCTGATGTGTACTGAAAGGAGGATTTTATTCCAGCCCATTAGGAGCTTAAAGGGCATTGTATACATTGTTGAAAGAATATCTGAAATGGCATTGGAACCAACTTGTTTCCATTTTAGGCTTACCCTATAAAATAAAAACTCTTTAAAGCTATGTACCATTATGCTTGGACTTAAAATTAAAAGAACATTGAAAACCTTTTTATTTTGTTAATATTACAAAAAATAAATATTTTTTCTCATAACAGGGATTTTTTAAAAGGAAAATTAATTCCTATTTACAGTCCCAGCACATGCAAGGTACAGTTCCAATTCTGACAGCCAAACAGCTGTTCTTGTTTCACTAAGCAGTTGTGCAGCTGGATTACCTAGGGACCCATTACTGAGCATTTACCAGGTTTCATGCCAACAGGTGTCTCTGAAAATATAAGGCTTCCAGAAGTGCAATAAGTAAGTTCTCTCTTCTCATACCCTTAACATAATTAACAAGCTGTAATAAAGAATTTTATTAATATTTTCTACCCTACAACCAACCCACCAAGATTATGTTAAATAGAGATTGCACCTTTGAGACAAAAGTGATTTTAATAGATTTTTACCCTTTCCTCTTACAACACATTGACCAGACAAAATATTATGGACTTTTCATAGGCAAAGAACAGAGGAGAGCAGTACTAACAGATGGGGTGCTAGATTTAATTCTAAGATATTGGGGAACATTAAGTGCTCTTATGAAGTAACATTGAAGCATAGCTAGAACATGAGTACATTTTATTATGCATAAGCATTAGGGACAACATCAGTTTTAGCTCACATTAATTATCAGGTGCCAAAAGTTCATATGTTTATAAGTTAGGGGGAAAATCATGGATAACATCTGAACAGTAAAGTATTCATTTTCAATTAAATATGAATACTTGAGGCTATTCCCAAGACTACTTTAAAGGTCTGAGCAGTTTCCATTGAAATCCATGTGTTACTTATATGTGGGAAGTTTATACATGATTATATCTTTGGATTTTAGAAAGTAATATTTAGAACTTTGATGATGGCACAGTCTTTCTGCCATATACCACACATTTATTTATTTATTTATTTATCCATTCATCCATTTTATTTATATCCTGCCTTACCCTCCAAGTCTAGAACTCAAGAAAGGTTACAAAACTAAAATGTAATATTGAAAAAAACAGGTAAACAATTATCATTAAAATATAGTTATATTGGCTGGCATTCTATATTGCAGTTACTGATCTGTAACCTAAAGTTACAGATCCGAAACTGTTCCATATTCAGTAAGACAACATAGTCACAATCATTGCCACAACGGTAAATGCCCCACCAAATCCATCTTAAAAGCCAGCAGCCACTTTGAGCAAAGGTCTGTTCAGCTGCTGGTTGAAGCACAAGGAGAATGACACTTCCAGCCCCCTCCCACCACTGAGTGAGGCTGCAACAGGGCAGCCAATCGGCAGCTGGATAGAACTCCTTTGTTCAATGCAACTGCTGGCTGTTAGGGTGGAATTGAGGGGGTCAGGTCAGGAGTTATTTAGTTATGCTTTTGCAACTAAGCTGATGTAGGACATCAGTGATTATTTATAATATGAAAAACTATTTAAAATATCTGTTAAGGACATAAAAAGCAGGTAGCATTCAATTAAAAGCCCTTTATAAAAAAAAAGTTTCCAAAATCCCATCTGAATTGTTTAAAAAGTTTTTGTTTGGCAATGGATGGACAACAGGAAGGGGGTCAGTCCAGCCTCCCTAGGAAGAGAATTCCAGAGCCTAGGAGCAACCACTAAGAAAGCCATTTCTCACAGGCCCACCAGATGTGCCTGTGATAATGGCAGAATCAAAAGAAGGTCATCTCCAAAGATTTCAGACCTGAGACAGGTTTATGTTAGAAAGTCCTTCTAGTAGTCTGTACCCAAACTGTGTAGGGCTTTATGTGTTGTAGACAACATTTAAAATTTTGGCTGCAAATAGACTGGTAGCCACTGGATCTGTTGTAAAAAGGCAGTTGGGTTTCCCTGTAGCTGGTTGTGGTCAACAAGCTGGCTGCAGTATTTGAGGGCAGCTGAAGTGTCTGGACACTTTAAATAGATAGCCCCCACTTGGAGTGTGTTAACAGAAATCCAAATTGGATGTCGCTGTGGCCAGATCAGACATCACCAGGAGTAAGGGGAACTTTAACTGTGAAGATGAACTCCTGGCCACTGCAAAAACTTGAGCATCCAGGTTCAGGGATGAATCAAGGAATACACCTATATCTTCAGAGGGAACATAGTCCCATCTGGCACAGTGTAAATCCCTATTCCTATATTTGCCTTTTGTCTGACCAGCATCACTTCTATCTTGTGTGGATTAAGCTTCAATTCGTTCACCCTCATCCAGTCCATTACTGATGCCAGAGACTGATATAGGTTCCTTGTATTTATCTGGAAGGAGAAGTAGAGTTAGATGTCATCAGCCTATTAGTAGCACTAGCCAGTGGGAATTGTAGTTCAATACAACTGGAGGATTAAAGAGTCTCCATCCCAACATCATAAAAATGTGGAAGATTGTCACAGTGAAAGTTCTAAGTGTCACTGTCTTAGATACAATGACATAGTTGTAGATGTTGTTCCTATACAGGTCACTTACTCTATCCACTGGAGATACATTTCGGGACTTACTGTTTATAAGTGAAACCATGGATAATAGCAGACCCTATTAAAATAAAGGACTTCCAATACAAACATACCATAGAATTGCATTGGAGGACCTAGTGATTCCTAGAGAGGACATCTCTCTAGGCAGTTTCCAGCACGACTCTATGGTACGTATCCCTATTTTTTCAGTGGATAACTGAACCATGGGTATTGGTTCTGTGGATATGGGGGGAGTGAGTTGTATATGCATGATACATGGATTTTGGTGAAAACCCTGAGCAAGTACATGAATTGTTCCATAAACTAAAACTCATTGCAAATGACTTTAACAATGTAAGTTTCAATGAAATTAATGTTGCTCAATTTCCTCTGGGATTTCTTATCTGTGTAGTCAAATCAGAAAAGTTTAAATACTATTTTTAATGCAAAACCAATTTTTATTGTATTTTTAACAACAAAACCCCACTAGCCTAAACACTTTTCCACATAAATTGACATTTTTATTATAGGACTGTATTTTTATAAGCATATTCATTTTTTCTTGTCTATAGAAAAAAAGTACTAAGCTATTTGGCTGATATAACTCTCTTTCAATCTCAGACTTTGTTCTCTATTCTAAATGTGCCCTTTTTTGTTTGACAGGGAAGCACTGAGAATATGTTAATTTCTATGTTGTCTGTAGGAATGGTATTTGCCTGCCAGATTCCTGCAATTCGATAGATAACATAAGATGTGATAACAGATACAATACAAACATTACTAATATTCCCACAGTACAAATCTTTGATTAGAACTACAGGCTTGGCAAAAGCTATTTTCTGCTGTGACTGTTGAACTAGGTGTACAAAATTTACTCTGTACATACAGTTGATGTAGGACTTTGATTCAAACCATTCTTCCATTATCACTGCTCCTATACTTGAATGGAACTGAAACTATTCTACATTTTTATATACTAAGGGAAACCAGAGTATAAATATATAGAAAAGAACTGAATGGAAAGTAATATTTTAAGTGTGCTATCCTATAGCAAATTACATGGGAGCAGGCTTCATTGAACTTAATGGGACTTGCTGCTGAGCAGATATGTAAAGAATTGTACTGTAAGTTGTTTTAAAAGTGAATTTCAGCCAAATGGGAGTTGAGGATTTATTTTATTTCTTTATTTTATTTTTATTTTTTGTCAGACTCTGGAAAAGTTAAGACTGCATTATAATTGAATCAAATTTAATGTAAAACCAATCTAGTATTATGCTGTTTAGGATTATCATAAATCTACTAGCTATACCCAGTGTAACATACACCGTTACCTACATACATAAAACGCTTTGGTACACTTCCATTCCCACTCTGCTCCTTGACCACTTAGGAAACATGTCAAGAGTATGATTGATGCATTAACATATAACCTTTCAAATCAACTACAATGGCTAGTTTCATACCAAGAGCCCTTCTGCCACCACCATACAACCACACATACACACACACCACACTATGCACACACCATGTGTGCCAGGACACAAGGACCCCTCCTCTGCTACTGCCATGCAGCTGCATGCACACACACTATACACACACCATGCATGCCAGGAGGTGAGAGCCACTCCACTGCCACCATGCAATCACACAAACACCCCATCCTGCACACACACCCTATGCTACACACACCATGTGCACCAGGATGTGAAAGCCCCTCCTCTGCCACCATGCATAAACAGAAACACCCCACACACATAACCCCATGCTACACAGACACCCCATACACATATACCCCCCATGCTATACACACACACACACACACACCCTATGCATGCTAAGACACAAGAGGTCCCCCGCCCAAGATCTTTAGAAAGAACTTGAAGCTTTCTACATGTTTCCACAGCAGGGCCCAGCTACAAACAGCACAGAACACCATGTTGTGATAATCAAGACTGAGAGACTAATGCCGCTCTTAAATAGCAGTTCCTCTGGCTGCTTCAGGTGTGCTGCGTGATTGCTTGTCCCTGGTTCTTCCAAGACTCCCACAGCCAGGGCCTGAGTCTGCAAATAAGCTATGCTGGCTGCTGCAGCCAGGGGCCTAGTCCTGCGAAGAGAGGCAGATCCTGACACCTAAGCAGCCAACCAGAACACTGGGAATGGCAACATGCCCAAGAAAATTATATATATAGATTTTATTATAAATGCAAGTTGCATACCAATCCTTTATATCTTACTGTCTTTAAAAATTTTTAGTCTTTTAATTAATTGCACCAACTTATATTTCATTTCATGTTATATATTACATATTGTATATATGAGAGTCAACATGGTGTAGTGGTTTCAGTGTTGGACTAGGTTTCTGGGAAGCTAGGATTTTAATCCCTGCTCAAGCTTGGAAACCCATTAGGTGACCTTGGACAAGTCACACTCTCTTTTAATCTTTTAAAATTGTATGGTGTATTTTATTTGATGTTTTTGTGAGCCATTCTGGGAAAAAGGCGGCATATAAATTAAATAAATAAATCAGCCTTATAGGGTGGCAATGGCAAACCTCCTCTGAATAAACCTTGCAAAGAAAATCCTATGATAGCCTCACGATAAGTAGGAGTCAACTGGAAGGCACATAATTATGTTGTTGTTGAGGGCCTTCAAGTCATTTCCAACTTATGGCGGCCCTAAGGTGAACCTATCACAAGGTTTTCTGAGGCTGATAGTGTGTGACTTGCCCAAGGTCACCCAGTGGGTTTCCATGGCCAAGCAGGGGTTCAAACCCTGGTCTCCAGGGTCATGGTCCAACGCTGAAACCACTACATCAGGCTGGCTCTTTGTAACAACTACATGCATATACACACGCACATATCCAAAGCAGATTTAGACTGGATTTTCTTATCTGATCAGTGATGGTGCTCCTGAAATCTGGTTGGATACAGAATCTAGCTGTGTTGCTCAAAACAGTAACCACACAACAGGAGTTTTACAATAGGATCCATATTTACACATGTAGGCATATTATTTGTTTACTACAAAGTTAACAATGCATGTCATCATCCAAACAGACCCATGGGCTGGATCCTCCAGACTACCAGTGACTCATAGTCCAAGCAGGGGAGTGCACCTCAACTCACCAATACAGAACAAACCTCCCCCACTATCACCATCCAGACCATGGGCTTCCATTATTTCACAGGCCTTGCCCACACCAACTGGAAGAGCACATTCATCCAGCTCTTAAATCCCAAATGCTAATGAAAATCCTAGTTAATTTAATTTTCCATTCCCTGGTTTGCAAGCTCCATCATGATATTTTTGTTGGTAAGCTGGTAAAACAGAAGATTTTTGCTGATGGTTGACACTGTCCCGAAAGTTGGTGTTGTGCAGTTGTTGCCAATTTATGGCAACCCTAAGGTGAACCTACCATGGGGTTTTCTTGGGAAGATTTCTTCAGAAGGGGTTTGCCTTTGCCTTCCTCTGGGATTGAGACAGTCTGATTTGCCTGAGGTTACCCAGCAAGTTTCCCTGGTCGAGTGAGGAGTCAAGCCTTGGTCTCTAGAGTCATAGTCCAATCCTAAAACCACTATTCCATGCTGGATTTCCCCCAAAGAGTCATTAATGGCTCCTCATCAACCTGGAGTAGGGGTTACAACTGACAGGGCTTGGGGAGCACACTGGCCTCCTGTACGATCAGAGCATACACAACATCAGATTTTTTTATATATATTTTAATGTGTTTAATTTTTTTTAATACTCAAAACACCAGAACTGCTTTGTGTTCCTGTTATGTACCATCCAACTCTGACTGGACCATTTGGTAAACATAGGGTATTCATGGCAAGATTTCTTCAGCGAAAGTTTGCCATTGCCTTCCTTAGAGGCTGGGTGTGATTTGCTCAAGGTTACCCATCTGGTTGCTATGTCTAAGCAGGGATTTGAACCCTGATCTCCTAGTCGATCATTTAAATCATTACACCATGGTGGTTCACTTCCTGGTTAAATAAAGGCCTCTCCTGGACTTGAAACAATGAGGAACATTTAGAATTGACCCCACATGTAGAGAGTGTTTGAGAGATATTGAGTCAAAAAAAATGTTTAAGGGAAAATGGAAATTTGGGGAGGACTGGGGTGCCATGGGGGCTAAAAAAAATACCTCTGTGGTACATTTTCACACCCTTTCCCCAATCTAGACAGAAGTGACAAACGGATGGAGTGGGAATTAATTTGTTTGCTTTGCATTTTGATTTGACCTCATTTGCATTTCCTAAACTGAGACATGCACCTAACTGCAGCTACCTTTTGCTCTGTGCATTTTTTCTGAATTTTATGTTGCAATTCTCCCATCCCAAAAAAATATATTAGGAAAAACTGTACACAAAAATGTGCATGGAGCAATAGTGCATAGTGGGAGATATAAAGAGGCATATGTTAGGGAATTAATTAGATTGTAAACCAGAGGTCAGGGAACTGTTTTTTTGGTTCTTTTACTTGTATACAGTGGTGGCACAAGGGGAATGCAGAGGGGTGACACCAGCCTTAGTGACACCACTGCTTGTATAGAACCATGTGCAGTGATGGCGCTATATAAATAAATGATAATGGTAATGGTGGATGCTGCTGAACAAGACTGTCATCTCCCAGGTCAACCTCGAGCGACCAGTCCTGAACCGCCTGCATGCAGGGTTGGGTCTGCGGCTGCCAGTGCATCTTTACACCTGCCATTTCGTCCCTCACGTATCGCTACAGGAATTTTTTGGAATTGGATTTGTCCTTCGAGCCTGTGCAATGGATTTTTCTGATGGAGCGCAGCATGCACAGAACTGGCCTCACCCTTTAAACCAAAGGTTCATGTGCTGTGGCCTTGCAAGCATGGACGGTAGCAGCGAGGTCCTCGGGTCGTAGATTTGATTAGAGTTTCCTTCTTAGATGGTTGACCTTACAGGGTTGGACGAGCACTATCTTCCTGGGTTTGGGATTAGAGTTTTCCTTCTCCTAGGATGGTTGCCATAAGGCTAGAGAGCCCATCCTGGCCTTTGATGCTCTTTGTCAAACCCTTCAGTTTTGACCTGTCTGGCATGGGAGACCCTACTGGTGGCTATTATGCCACCGCCAGCATAGCTCAAAACATCATTAGGGTACGCAAGCCTCTCCCCCACAACAAGGGGGCGTCAATGGTAATGATAATGCTCATAGAATCACAGAGTTGGAAGAGACCACAAGGCCCCTCTAGTCCAACCCACGTTAATAATAACAGTAATAATTACTTACCACCAAAAGTGTATATTCTGGGGAAATGTGTAATTATGATAAGAAATATTCATTTGGACCTTTCTAAAAACATTTGCAAATTGAATTAGAAACAGGATGGAATGAACGTCTGCTTGGAAGAACATTGGGGAACAATGTGAACACAGAGAAAGCAAAACAGACAGATTTATCCATCCCTACAAGTGAGGCAATGCACAGTTCTCTTCTCACCCTGGTGTAATTTAACATCTTAATAAATGATTCAGGGCCTGTCTATACCGGCCACTTAATCCGGGGCCAGTCCAGAGCATTATTGACTGCTATAGTGGCCACACACACCAGGCCAAATCCAGTGCGACAAGTGTTGTCCACACTGGCCAGCCAGGCCAACACCACATTGGCCTGGCTGGTTCATCCCCTGTTTTCAGAGCAGCCATCACCACTTCCTTGCCGGCCAAGGAGCTCCCTGGAAAGGCTGCATGGTGCATTGTCACTTCTACAGAAGTCAGAACAGGTGTCTAGGCATGTAATCAACAAGGACGGGGTTGCTCTACCCCCTCTTTATTGATCTCACAGCACCCATTCTGACCTCACTAGAAGCAGTGGCATGCCAGACAGGCCTTCCCCAGAGCTCCTCAACTGGCAAGAAGGTGGTGGCAGCTCAGCACAGGGTAATGGTGATGGCACCATGTTTGTGTGTGGACAACTGGATAGAGCTGAATCAGACCCAGTCCAACTGTCCAGACAGAAAAAGACCCCACAGTCACTTGGGAGTCTCTGGGAAACCCTGGGTTTTCCCCTGACTTTGCTTCATTCAGAACAAGGGCAAAAAATGTGGATCCTTCCCAGAAATAGCTATATGTCATCTGGACTGCCAGTGCCAGATTCGGGGTGAGTCTGCTTTCATTTTATTTTATTTTTTGCAAAGCTACTTTTATATATCTTACAAATAACACTAAGCATATTTCTTTCTCTGCTAGACCTTTGAGGGGACGTGAGCCTGGTTGTTATACAACTTATGCGCTGTCGATTTGATTACTCTACTTGAGAGATTAAGCAGATCTCTCTACTTGAGAGATCACATTTCCCAACAACTGGATTAGCAGCATTACTCATAAGATTTGCAGATTGCACCCACCTGGGTGAGTTACCAAAATCACACACACCAAAAATTCTAGGATGTATGCTGCTAGATATAAGCACATTAGCAGTCACTGGGATTGTGGCTGAATTTCAGTATTTCTTGACCAAAGTAACAACAGAAAAAAAAAGTTTCTGTGTTAGTTAACTGACTTACTTAGCATTGTGAATTTTAGATAAACATGTTAATTCCTTTAGTGAGAAGTTACCATGGAGGCATTTCACAAACTCTTCAGTTTCCCACCCATCACATGGGAGCTGCAGGGTAGAGAGTAGGGAAACATATCAAAGGACAGAAAGTGAAATCTGCTTTAACTGCAATAAGAATTGTTTTGTTCTCTTGCACATGGTCTGTCCTAAGAATGGGTTCCTAGTGGGCCATTTCCTGTTCTCATTATGTTCTTTCTCATGAGAATCATCCGTAGGCCATACTCCCTTTGTGATTTCCAACAGATGGTGGCATTCAACAGCACTTTGATGACCAGTGAAAACTGGACTCAAAAAGCCAGTTCAAATGATGGAATGTTTGAAAAAGCTCATTCTCAAAGCACAGATGATGTTCATTTTGAGTAATAATAATGTTAGTAATAATAATTGTCCCACCAATAAAAAGATATGAGCTAATTCCATCTCTTTGCTGAAGACAAAATGTAAAGCTAATCCAACTGAAATGATTTTACAGAACTCTGGTCTGAGTTTTGTTTTAAAGGCACAACTATCAATGGATGATTTGGGCTCCATTTTAAAAATGGAGCAGAAGAATTTTATACTTGATATAGGATCAAGTTTGTAAAGGTCTGTTTCCAGTTAGGGGCAGATAAATCAGTCTATATCCATTCTGTGTTAGTTTTCATTCATTCAACCATCAATATATGCTGTCCAGTTTCCATATCAATCTGTGTTGAAAATTTGCTATTGCCATTTGGAAAAAAAATTAGAATGGTTTCTGAAAAATGCCCTTTCTCCCAACATGTTTGGAAAGAACTATTTTCTCATTTGAATTACTCTAATGGATGCTTTTAAAGCCAAATCCTTTCTAAAAACATCTTTTTCGATGAATATTAGCTGTGAAACCCATTGCTAAGCTACGGTACCTTTGATTTTCTGATTTGCAATCTTATTTTTTGATGCCATTAATCAACCTACACATTTTCAGACAGACACAATCAAATACATGGGCCAAATCCATTAGTCAAGTGGAGTCTTAAAATATACCTTCAAATATTATGTTTTCCTTTCTTTAAAAATGTCTTTCATCATTTGACTACTGGATAATAAAAATATACAGCCCTATTGTCTATATTTCCACCTTAGTATTGAATGGCCCTTGTATGATAGGGTTACACAAAGGCAGAGGATGGATCATAGCCAGAGGAAGTGTGTCTGGGTTTGCACATGTACTCATATACTTCCTTTGCTTTGGTGGGAGTGTCTCCAGATCTTCAAACTATACTTTTGAAGTTGTGTAAATTTTTATTTCCTCTGTCTAAAACATACTGTGAAGTATGAGACTTCAGTAGACAAGGTGAGCAGATCATTTTAGACATTGTTACATCACGCTTGTGATCTAGTACAGCTTTTCTTCTCTGGGGAACAAGAGATTGTCTGCAATAGGAAGGCAATTGGCAGGCATCCAAAAATTAAACATGTACAGTAGCTGTATGGAAGTTGGCTCATAAATCATATCCCTGTATTACTGATTAAGTCAACCTTAGTAGTGCAATTTGTGGCCCCAGGCTGCCAGTGGCCTCCATAGTCATTCAGCTCACTAGATATTGTTAAGCCCCAGTCTTTTGTTCGGGACCACCCTTTTTGAAATTGCTTTCTGCTTTCTGTGTTTGTACAGGTGGCATAGAGCCAGGAGATTATCAGACAAGTGTCTAAAAATGTTTTTGTCCCACTATATTTAAAAGTGTAAGTGTTCTGGCATAATAACCCTTTTTATCACATGTCACTGTAATAATGAGAAAGAGCAATGTGAGCACACTTAAAGGTCTAAAAAACCAAAATTAACAAAGAAGACAACACACCAGCACTGAAACACACTTTAAAATTTACCAGCAAAACGAGGAGATTCATAAAAAAAGCGTACCATACCTAGTTTTTGTGTTGTCACCTGGGAGTGTTCTGGCAGAGACCACCCACTGATGCTGTATTCATGAGAGCGTAATGGGATGCAGTTTCAGATGCTCACAATATTGTGAAAAATACTCCATCAGCGATCAATTGACGGCTTGGCCCATTACTAAAAAAGAATGCCTTATTCACAGGAGCAGAACATTTGAAGAATGCGAGGAGACGACATTGTGCATTAGGGAAGCCTTTTTGCGGTATTGTGTCATTATTCTAACACCATATTTGCCACGTTTGATAGGAGATTTTCAGATGGGGGAAATAACCCCCACGGAGATCAGGAGAGAAACAGGGCTGGTCCGCTGCCAGTGCTCCATTTCGCACACCCCAGTCCTTCTCCCTCCATCCTGCTTTCATTTTCCTTCTCCTATTTTTCCTCTATTTTTTTACTAACAAAGAATTTCCGTTAGTAAAAAATAGCAGAAGGAAAATGAAAGCAGGATTGAGAGAGAACAAATGGAAATCAGGAGAAGGACGGGGGGTGCGGAAGGACGGGGGTGTGCGAAATGGAGCACTGACAGCATAACAGCCCCGTTTCTCTCCTGATCTCTGCAGGGGTTATTTTCCCCATGTGAAAATCTCCTTAATCTCCCCTGAGAAGATGGGGTGGCACAGAGAAAAGGCACCATGGATTTTTGAGTGCTCCAGGCTTTGCCTACTTTTGACTCTTGTTCTGTCCATCATCAACAGCAGGAACTTACTGTCTTTTGCCTTTGGGCATTGGCATTTTGTAGTTAAAACATTTATCCATGTCTGAGGGCTTCTCTACATGGGCAATTTACCCCATTTTTGTCCCCATCTTGGAGCCCCACAGTCCTGATAACGTAGGGCATTTGCCCCATTTTTGCCCCCAGGAAGTCTTCATGACACACAGGACGATGACAGGGCTAAGACAGAGGGAAGACGGGGTAGGGCTCAATAAAATGTTTTAAAATACTACCTGTTTAAATCCGTTGCAGCTGGCAAAAAATGGATCAGGCCCCATGTGACCATGGGAGCCCATTCCAGCACATCACTCAGTCACTGCAGCTGCCCTCTGCCTCTCTCTTCCATAACCAGGAAGGGGGCCTGCAGTATGTGTCCAAGGTGAGTCCTTGCTGAGGGCAGCAGCGGCGGCTGCAGGGATGGACCGGCATGCCTACCTGGACTTGGGCCTGATTCATTCCTGTAACAGAGGAGAAATGGGCCAGATTCATGAGCGGAATACACCGTCGGGAAGCTGGTGTATTCTGGCTCATGTAGATGAGCCCTGGATTAATCACTGAACTCTTTATATATGCACTATTATTCCCCTTTAACTGCTATGGCTGCCTCCTGTTGAATCCTGGGATTTGCAGTTTAGGGAGGGGCATTTAGAACTCTCACCCAGAGAGCTTATAAACCTCACTAAACTACAAACCTCAGAATTCCATAGGAGGGAGCCATAGCAGTTAAAGTGGAATAATAGTGCTATAACAGTGTAATGTGATAAGGGAGCTAAACCTGTTCTTCCTTTCTCCATCTCACCAGTTAGAAGGTGTAATATCTTTCATTCAATTGTCTGTTAACCATGACTGCTCTTTTCTATCATAATTGAAAAATTTCATTGAGCCAATTTTACCATTAACTGGCACATTTTTAAACATTTATGCAATCAAATCACAGGGCTGATGAGACACACCCACCCAGACAGACAGAAGATATCCTAATTTTGTTTATTGAAGCCCAGTTCTAAAATAAAAGTAGAAGTTACTACATTTAAGGAATCTTTTACCCCAAAAGAAACCAAATTTCTGGCATGTTGTATTAGAAACCTTGAAGTTTCTCCCTCACTCCTTTTCTCCTTTCTAATTTCCTTTTCTGTGATCCAAATTTTCATTTTCTCATCAGGTAAATGGAAATATGGTGAAAGACAAGTCCATAGTATGCAGACATTTGTTTCATATGTATAGAGCATTCACTTCATGAAATGTCTTACTGTGTAGGCCACACTGAGTTGTGGAATGAAGGGAATGGAAATGAGCTCTTGACAAACTAAGCAAATAGTTCTAGTTTAATGCAGTTTGATGCACTACTAATTAATTTACTTGAAAAAAGTTATGTTTTAGGCCTGTAACAAGGCAGGGACCTATAGCCCTCCAAACACTACCAGACTGTAACCCCCATGATCCCTCATCATAGTTTATGCTGGCAAGGGTTGATGGGAGTTACAATTCAACAACATGGGGAGAACCACTCATTGGCTAATCCTCTCTTAACAATTTTGGAGTTTGTAGATTATGGTTGTTGTAAACCAGTAATACATCTTGATAATGTGACAAAAAAAATATTAAAAGCTCATTTTTTGCATGTTGTAATTGTTGGGTTTCTATTTCTGTTCAGCTTCTATTAGTTTTTTAAAAGTACAGTAGCCTGGACTGGTATATAAAAACCACTAGTTTTATGCATAGCCCCATTGTTTCCAGTTTGCTGCAGCAAAACCAGGCACCTTATTGTATGCTTTTCAACCCTCTTGGAATATTTAAGAGCTATGTTTTCTTATGGCTCTAATTTTTAGTCAAAGCACATGTGAAATATCGAAAAGCAACTGTTTTGCTTGTCCTGAACCTGCCATGGGCTCCTCACCCTTTGTAAGTTCTACCCTCAGGCTTCTTTCAAACCCCTGAAACTTCAACAGGTCCAAGGGTCAGTTCTCAACCTCACCTCCACCTGACCTGGCAGGCCACACACCACCTCACAGCTGACCACTGCTACAATTCATCAACAGGCACAACCAGAAGTCCTCTTGCAATGTTTTGTTTTCTTTCTTTCTTTCTTTCTTTCTTTCTTTCTTTCTTTCTTTCTTTCTTTCTTTCTTTTTTTTTTTTGAGATACCTTTTGTTAAACCAGGCATGGGTGGCTGCAAAGCTTGTCTTATATCTGTTTGTTTGTTTATTGAATTTATACCCCACCTTTCTCCTAGGATGGGATCCAAGGTAGCTTACAGCAGTTTAAAACAAGATTTAGTTAAAATCTTATTTTTACAAAAAATAAAAAAAATTAAATAATATTTTTTAAAAACATGGTTAAAAATAGTTAAAAATACCTTTAAAACATAATTGCTACCAAATTAATGATAAGAAATATGGGACACCACTTCACACTCAGTATTGTTACATAATTTAAATCTCAAAGGCCTGCCTAAATAAAAATGTCTTCACCTACTGATAGAAAAAAAGCAGGGAGGGGGACCACCAGATTTCTTGTGTAAGGGAGTTCCACAGCATGGGAGCTGCCACAGAGAAGGCTCTCTTCCATATCCTTACCAAATGTGTCTGTGAAGGTGGTGGGACAGAAAGAAAGCCCTTATCTGCAATCCTTAATAATAATAATAATAATAATAATATTTATTTATACCCTGCCCCTCTGTTAAAAACAATCGGGGCGGCTTACAAAAATTAAAATACAATACAGATAAAATCCCCAAACACCCCCACCCCACCCTCCCCCATAAAAAAAATATTAAACAATTATAAATTAAAACCAACTGATCTAAAATCACAATTAAAAACAATAAATACAATAAAATACTATAAATGGCCAGCGGACTAAAAGAAGCTAGGATCCCCTGAGGCCGGGATCTAATTAGGAAAGGCCTGCCGAAAGAGATCCGTCTTTAGTGCTTTTTTAAAGCTACTCAGGGTTGTTATCTGACGGATCTCGTTGGGCAGGTCATTCCACAATTTGGGGGCGATTACCAAAAAGGCCCTCTGGTAGGTTGCAGACAGCCTAGATTTTTGTGGCTGAAGCAAATTCCTCCCAGAGGACCGGAGTGCGTGGGGAGGATTGTATGGGAGGAGGCGGTTCCGGAGATAAGTTAAAACTGTTTGTATGGCCTTTGTAGGGAGACATGGTCTTTCAGATAGCCTAGTTCCAAACTGTGTAGGGCTTTAAAAGTCAAAGCCACTTTTGACTGGGCAAAGTCAAAAGTGAATGCCCAGAAATGGACTGGCAGCCTGTGAAGTTATTTCAAACGGGGGTGGGGTGTCAGTCACATGATCCCTGTAACTGGTTTTAAAGAGGAATTGCACTTCTTGGAGACTTTGGACTTTATCATATCATCCTCTGTAAAATTCTTTTGCCGGCATATTTTTAAATGGTTTAAAGTTGAGCAGCATAAAAGAGGCTTCCCCAGCAGTAACAGAGCAGAAATGGAGCTCCATTTACTTCCAAGCTCCAAATCTCCACGATTCTCGCAAGGAGGCGGAAAATTCAAAAATACATCCAAAAATAAACCACAAAAAGTACACATAAGCACAGAAACACACTCACAAAGTCCCAAGCACATGGGGGAGGGAGGTAATAAAAAGAGTGTCTGTAGGAGCAATGAGTCTAAAAATAAAATTGTATTAAAAATTCCAGGATCTAGTCCTTTTAAAAGCAGCGTCCCCTACCTGGCTGTCCTGATCTCACCTGGAAGTGTTTGCCCATTGACACTGTATTCACATGAGTACAATGGCACGAAGTTCAAATGCTGGCAATGCCAGCAACAAATCACAACAGCCGATCTATTGATGGCTTAGGCTGTCAATAAAAAAGAATGGCTTTTTAACAATATATGATCTCAAAAGCACGACATTGTCTGGTATGCACACCCTTTCGTGATCATTAGGCATCTTTATGACAGCATATTTGCCTGGTCTGATAAAGTCCTTTAAAGCAAGCAACCCAATATGTTTTTAAGTACTTCTGCCACCAGATTTGGTAGTTTGGTGGTTGTGGTGGATTCCATCGATACAGGAATGCATTGGGAATCCATACACCTCCATAGGCCATATGTTGCCCATTCCTGTGTTAAAGAATCAGTCACCTACTACTGTGAAATTTTGTCATGCATTTAATCCTATCAGATCCATACACACAACACTCCCATGGAGGGCAGAGAGAGCTTTCTTTGATAAAACCTGCAAGACCTGTGCCTAGGACCATACATTTATAACAGAATTGCAAATGAGTATATCAGTGCAAATGAAAACCATCAGTGGGTTCATGATACCGTAGTTGAAACCATTTGTCTATGTTGTCATCAGCTTCCATTTTCCTAGAACATGTTTTTGTATCGTTCGCAAACTCCTTTTTTTCCCCCTCTAGCAGACTTTCTTTTTTTAAAAAAATGAAACAAAACTTTATCTGAAATAATTGTTTATATCATACGGTAGTTTATCATTCTGAACACCTGTGTGGGAACTAGTATTGATAACAGAGCACGTTGAATATATCTCAGCTTTTGCCATTAGCAAGGTGTGAGCGAGTGTAGGAGTCACTATCTCCCTGCTCATATTTAACAAAGATAAGGGATTTATAAAATGGGGCGTGTTTTACTTAGGGCCAGTATGTAAAATCCCCACCTGAAAAGATAAGCACTTGGAAACTGTAAATTAAATATCAAAACAATGTTGCTAAACATTCAGTCATACAGTTTTATCAGGCTGCAGAGTCATTTTGTGCACGGCTAAAGAGCAAGCTTCTTATTTAAAAAAAAAATGAAATGTGCCAATGACCATCATGTATTACATGACTGGACTGTAGAAGAAGAGAAGTAATCTGTATTTATTAGACCTGGGATCTGGAAACTTTGAAGACTAGTACTTTAGAGGAGGGTTTTCACTAACAGACTGACTACATGATTCTAAGCCTGCTTTCTTATAAGTGAGCCCCACTGAAAGGTTTGCCCAAGACATTTTGTTCCCTGAGGCAGAGTGCCAAATAGGAGCCCTTCTTCACACACACACACACACACACACACACATTCCCAAGTCAAGGGGCATGGTGCCCAAAGCCAGCCAAGTTATTTTGGTACCAACTGGAGAAAATCCCTGAAGCACCTCTCTCCCAGCATTCAAATATAATACTAAAAATGAAAATTACTAACCATTTCCTGTCCTTTTATCAAGTCCAGCCTGCCCAAATAATTCTATAGCATTTGACTCCTAACAGATGACGCTGGCCAAAGAGATTGAACTTGTTTTTATCCCCATGTACAGAAGAGGGTGACCAAAATAAATAAATAAATAAATACAGAGCAAAAGTCCTCCTAAAGTTTGGAGGCTATGGACAGTTGAGGGACATCACATCCAGGGTCATTTTAGCCATTATTTTTAAAACACTTGGTAGCCAAGCATAGGTTTTTTTGAAGAAAAAAATATTTTTGTTACATCTCAGACTAACTTATCTCATTGTAAATATGCTCCCACTTGAAAGTGATTGTTCCACCCCAATTTTTCTTTCTCATACCTCCACAGCGAATGGGCAAAGGTCCAACGGAGGAAGGAGAAGTTACAGTGCTAAGCTCCCAGCAGTACTTCAAAAAGTAACTTTTCCAAGCTCTACTAAGTTTAGAAAAAATGGGTGGAGTTTTGAGCTAGGTCAAATGTTTATAGTAAGTTTTTTCCCCAAGGGGAATTAGATATCCTTTAGCATCTGTAGCAGTGAGCCTTGTCTCTGCATTCTTCTAGCTCAGGGATTCATTTTAAACTAGAATATGTAGCCATAGATAAAGGGTGGACAACTTTGGAGGGTTCCAGAGCCATTTTCCATTCCTTCAGTCTCCTGTATTTTGTACCAGTCTTCCTTGTCAAATTATCCTTCGAATTTTGGTTTTAGGCACACCTTGATAAGAATTCCACCTTTTGGAGTCATGATTCCCCCATGGGCAGGTAGAAAAATTGGGGTGGGGGGATGGAGACCCTTCAAACAGCACATGTAGCCTACGAGGCACATGATTCCCACTCCTGGTCTAGAAGCAAGACACAGAGAAGCTAAGTCCCTGTCACAATTCTCCCTCACACTGGACACTGCTCACATGAGGGGGAGTGGGAAAGTCAACCAGCTGCTTCCTGAGCAACAGGGAAGGACCCCCCCCCCATTAATCACAGCAACTGCTTTCCAGTAAGTGGGGACTGGGGGACGTTTGCAGTCTCTACATGTTCCCTAAACTAAGGAATACATAAGTATTGTGAACACTGAACAATAGGTTATGCATTTGTAACTCAAGAGGATTCTAACCACTATTTTTAGCACTATAGCTCCCTGAATCCCTCTGGTCATTCTGGCTGGAAGATTCTGGAAATTGCGATCCAAAAAAGTAACTTATCCAAGTCCTTCCAAAAACTATTTTGTTGTTAAGAGCATGTTCCAGGCTGAATTTCTTATAGCTGATCACATGGGCAGCTACAACTAGAAATAAAGGTTCCTTGTTCTAGCCCTAACAGCTCCAAAAGCTTCCAGTGACCTCTCAGCTGGTTATTTTTTTAAAAAAAATGTTATCAGCTTGAAGGGAAAACTCTTGCAGTTGCATTACTAACCACAGGGAGCACGAACCTACTGCCTTGGGAAGGAGGGAAAGGCAGTTTATCTACAGGAAAGAAGGAAACAGGTTATATAGGGTGACATCCTATCCAAATATTATGTATCCTGATATGAATTATGTGCTGTTTTGGCATGGAGGAAAAGATAAAACAATATCTGTATTTGCACTGCCAAAAGCTGGTTTCAAAATGGCACACAATTGTGCAACAGGAGGTCATGACAGATTTGCAAATAGATTGTCAGGCACAGAAGACAAAGGTGGAGTAAGGCATTAAGGCAACATTACTCAAAGCAGTGGCCCATAGACCAATGCTGGCCCATGAGCTATTGGTTGCTGGCCCCGTCAAGTTTTCAGGAAATAATAATAATTATTATTATTATTATTATTATCATCCCACCCCTCTACAAAATGCAATCAGGGCGGCTTACAACATTAAAATGTACATACATCTCCTCCATTCCACCCACCCCTTAAAATACAATCAATAATTAACCATTTAAAACACAATAAATACTAAAAATACTAAAAACAACACAATGAAAAGCTGGATGGGATCGGACTAATTAAGATGGCCGGGAATCTACTCAGGAAAGGCCTGCTGGAAGAGAAGGAAACAATTGGCAGCCAGGGGGCACAAATATGGTACCAGTCCCTGGCATGTGGGGGGTGGGTGGGATGGGGTGAGGAAGGTAATTGCCCATTCCTCACATTAGATAGATTGAGCAGCATGAATTAAGGGATGAAGACAGTTTAACTTCCACATCAGTGGAGAGCAATGAATAATGAAATCATGTCGACATCCTTGCAATGGCTGTCTGAAACAAATGATTTGGGGAGATTTATTATGTAGCAGGAGAGAGAAAACTTTGTCCCTCAAATGTTTTAGGCTACATCTGTGACAATCCCTTACATTGGTCATGGTAGTTGGGACTGATGCAAGCTGTAGTCCAAAACATCTGAAGGGTGTTTCCCCTCTTATCTGTACAAAGTGTAAACAGTTAATTTCAAGCAAAATTAATACCATGCCATTCATAACTGAGCAGTGGTAGGATGATGCTTGGGATCCCAAAGCTTCATCCTACTACTTCTCCATTCTAGATGGCATTAGTGTGTCCTTACTTTCATACTTACTTCTGTAAGTAACTTTACAGGCTCTGCCTCTCTGAATGTTAGAATGGCATTAGAAACTTATATGTTTGAGCCACAAGGCAACTCTCTTCCTTGCACCTTATTTTTACTAGGGCTGACCTCTCAGCAGAACAGGAAATCCCCTTGCAAGTAAATTCCCATAACCAGTCCCCTTGCTGTTTAGTCTACATTGGATCAAGTGGTGGCTTGCTTGTTCTTTTGATTGGCAACCAAAGTCCTATCAAAACAAATGTACAGAGGGGAGCCTTACTAGAAAAGCCTTCTCCCGCTCCCAATCTGAAAACCCTTTCAGCTTTATTTGGACTGAAACGTGATGATAGGAGTGCTAGACAGGAAGTCCTCTTCTCTCGTGTAGCCTTAACAGGATGACACATTTTCTCACAGAATGAGTAGGGAGGCAAGAGAAACCCACACTACTGCAGGTCTCAGGAAACACACACACACACTATTCTGAAAGGGAAAAAAACTGAAGTGTGGGAAGGTAAGGGAGCATATCCATTCAAATTAACATTAACTGTCAAGCTGAAAATTGTGATGTCAGAGATTTATGGTGATAAAAGAACACTAAAGGTATGTAACACATAGGGTTGATCTATATGTGACATTTTATTTACATGGATGTACAGTAGGACCCCCGTATCCGCTGGAGATTGGTTCTAGAGAGGCCCATGGATACCAAAAATGTGGATAATAGCAAACACCATTGAAAATAATGGGACTTTCAGTTTAAAATACCATAGGGTTGCCTTGGTGGACCTAGAAAATGGTTAGGGAGGACACATTTTCTAGGAAGACTCTATGGTAGGTGTGCTGTTTTGTGTCCCGTGGATATTTGAATCAGTGGATAATGAATCAGTGGATACAGGGGACCTACTGTATGATGAAGCAGCATGGGAGTGGGCAGAAAGTAGATGCAGACCTATGGATAGATCACTGCCTATTTTGTAGTAGCTCAGCAAGGATTTCTGACCCACAGTCGTTCAACGACAACAGCAACAGAATGACTCCTGAAATTAAGAAATCATGAATCAAGAATAGTTTTCCTGTGTGCAGGAGGCCTGGGAGTGCCATCCATTTCTGGTACACAAAATAAGTTCTTTGTTTCAATATTCTTTAATTCTAGGTTTATGCCTTTGGCATTTGCTTCTCCTTGGTTGATCTAGTAGAGCATGAAGTAGATTCTGCAAGCCTGAAATCCATACATTCCTAGTGTCATGGGGTTATACTGGATTGCATCAAAAATCCCTTTTGCTTATGTGATGGGGCACTCTCAGCTCTGACTGACAGAAGAATGGAGATGACTTTCACTAAATTTCCCTCTACCTCCCACTGCTACAGTCCCTGAAAATCTAAATAAATGTCTTGGATTAAGTGAATTTAACTTATTTCCCACATGACTATATTTCACCTGACCCATTTTCATCTCCCCCAGCATACAATTTGGAATGAGTGGTTTTCATACCACTAGATGTGGGACTTTAATAGATGAATCCCTTAAAATGTTCTTTTGCTGGCGTAAAAAAAATCAATTTTTATGGCAGCAAAAGAACGCTCTCTACCACACGTACCTCTAATCCAGGCAAAGGCTTCCCTGGCAATGAAAGAGGAAATGATGGAGCTCCGTTCACTTCCTTGTTTAAAATCCCGCAGATTCTTGCGAGATGTCATCAGGTGGGAAATGTTTTAAAAAACCCAAAAGAACACACCAAAAGTTACACAAAGTACATACACACACTTTAAAAAGTCCCAAGTAACCTGGGAAGGGTCATAATAAGTGCATCATTTGCCTGCATGTTGCTATCTAACCCAGAAGTGTTCGTGCCGGACCAGCCATTCTCGCATTAATGTGAGTACAATGACGCAAGATTTCACACTCCGACAGTGCCGGCACTAAAGCGCCACAGGGGATCAGTTGATGGCCTCAGCCATCAATTAAAAAGTACGGGTTTTGGCAGGGACATAAATACAAAAGGGTGACGTTGTGTGATACGAGCACCCTTTCACATTTATATGGTGCTGTTATAATGCCGTATTTAGTGCTTCTAATAAAGTCCCAGGTCTGGGGAAAATAATCCACCTGTCTATTTTGTTTCATGTGTAGTTATTATGAAGCTGTTACACATTGTCCATGAAAGAAGCATCAGTATTGTTGGAAAGACACCAAGACAGTGTGGAAGTTATTTAGAAATGAGGTCAGAATTGGATCAGAGTTTGTATTCCATTGTTTGGAGTCATTCCCCTCTAACAATAAAAGTCTAACAATTGGACTGAAAATAAATGACTGAAAAGCAATAATTGTTCTCAGGAAAACTGAAAGAAAATGGGACTGAAAGAGATCAATGACAAGTAATTCCATGAGGTTTTCCATCAAATTTTCCCAAAACAGCTAGTTTTAGATTGGAAACAACAAATAAAAATGCTACTCCTAATTTATAAAATGTTTGATTTGGTTTATCAGTATGGTATGTAAATAATATAATTTGGTTCTTTTTAAACCTGGGTATTATCCAAGGTATTAGGAAACTTGGTTTTGTTCTGTGCAAACAGTGGCATAGAGGAACCTTTGAAGTGAGAGTGGAATTTAATATTTATTTTATCCATTTAAACTTGAGCTAAAGGTAAAGTAATAGGATCATATTTATTTGCTTCTTACTTTTTTTGGGGGGGGGGGTAACCAGAGGTACATGAGGACAAATTGCTAGTTCAGTAATATTACTAGTGTAACAATTGTTCCGCTGTGGTGAAGAAACTGAGCTATGAAGCAGAAAGTCACCAGTTCAAATTTCACCTCTTCCATGAATTCACGAGATGAACTTAAAATAGCTGCTCTCTCAACCTCAGTGCTCCCCGCTCTTTGTAAAACACCTTACAGGTTTGTTACAAGTGGAAAGTACATGTGAGGAGCCTTGAGTTGCAAAGCAGACTTTGGACAAAATTCTGTTAGAGACATAGACATATGTAAGTGTCCCTTACATGTACAGATGTCCTTTTTGGATGCTGTGGGGATTGATATTCCCTTCCTCCCTCCTCAGCACCTAAAGCCCCTCTCCTTACTATAAAGGCCCTGAAGCTGCCCACACAACCATTCCATGTTTCATGGTGAGCAGGCAGGAGCAGATAAATATCTGGTTACATCCCCATGACCAAATGTGAAATGATGACATCAGCGCTGATATCCACCACCACCCTCCAGGGGTCTCAGCGCTGCTCAAATCATTGTGCATCTGGTTATGGGGAGGTAGCCAGCTGCTTGTCTGCTGCAGCCTGCTTGCCACAAACACAGAATAACCATGCAGGACAACTTCAGAGGCTCTACACTAAATCCAGGGAGGGGGTGTATATGGCTTGGTGTAGTATAGGTCCACACGAGGCCATTGTGGTGGTGTTATTGTCATCATTCACATTGCATTATTGTTCACCACCACATGCACAACCTAGGTAGGGGGAGAGAAATTTCTTTCCTGTGGTAATCAAACATTTTTGGTATTTTTATTTTTTTAAAAAAATACAGTGGTGATTGGGGATTGGTTCAGTGCTTACACTGTGCTTTAATGCTTTCAAGTCTCTCTCTCTGGCTTTTCTTCACAAACGAAGATTCAGGAAGGACTCATCCCGCGCTTTCTGCAAGCGCACTGATGACTAAAAAGGCCAATCCAAGATAAACAAGACCGGTTGCAGAAAGCACAGCAGAAGGTCTCCTTGGGTGATGATTCTGGGTTGTGATTCTTTCTGTGTTGTCGTTTCTCTTCAAGACTTGTTCAGCGTGAGTTCTCAAATAAGGCTGCAGCATTGTGAATAGTGCGTCTCCATGCCTCCCGACGTGAGGCCAGGGCGGACCATTGTTGGTGATCAATTTGGCCAAGCCTGAGATGTTGTTTCAGGGAGTCCTTGTATTGCTTTTTTGGAGCACCCCTCTTACGCTGACCCGTGGCGAGTTCACCGTAGAGTACTATTTTTGGGAGGCGATGGTCCTCCATCCTAGAAATGTGCCCTGCCCAGCGCAGCTGCGTACTCAATATCATGGCCTCAATGCTGGTGATCCCTGCTTGCTCAAGGACAGCAACATTCGTCACATAGTCAGTCCAGTGTATATTTAGGATTGTGCGTATACAGTGCTGATGAAAGCATTTGAGGAGTCGTAAGTGGTGGTAATAGGTGACCCATGTTTCAGACCCATAAGGGAGAATAGACAGTACAATGGCTCTATACACACTGATTTTTGTGCTTTGCCTCAGATGTTTATTACTCCAGACTCTTTTGTAAAGTCTTCCAAATGCACTATATGCCTTTGCATATAGTGTGATCAATCTCTTTGTCAATCTTGGCATCTGAGGAGATGATGCTTCCCAGGTAGGTGAACTGCTGAACGGACTTAAGCACAGATTTGCCGATGGCAATGTGGGGATGATGTTATTCGTCCTGTGGTGCAAGCACTGTGCTTTAATGCTTCCAAATCTAGCCTCACAATAACCAAAGGGGCAAGCTTTTCTGTTTAGATTCTATGTTATGTGCAAGTTACGACCCCAAATGGTCAGAAATAGTGGCTGATGTGAGTCATCTAAACTCTGCTGTCTGTTTTTTCTTTTATCAGTTTTTACTAAAACTTATGGTTGTATTTATTATTTTATCTTATTGGCCAATAGCCAAAATAAAGTGTCTGTCTGTCTGTCTGTCTTTTTATATTTTTTTTCATATGTTTTCAATTTGCAACTGGGAGACTGGAAAAGATAGTCATTTCATCATTATGGCTGGAATTCTACATGGGATGTTATCAAACACATCACATATGGCATCATAATGACACAACATAAATGCGAAAGGGCACTCATGCCAGATGACGTCGACCTTTCACGTTTATGTCTTTCCTAAACCTATTGTATTTTATTGATGGCTTAAGCCATCAATAGATCTCCTCTAGCCCTTTTGTGCCAGCATTGCTGGAGTTTGGATCCGCGTGCCACTGTAATGATGTGAATGTAGTGTCAATGACTGGTCCAGCCAGAACACTTCCGGGTGAGATTGCGACATCCAGATAGGTGACACGCTTTTAATGACCCTTCCCAGTTTTGCTGGTAAGTTTTAAAGTGTGTTTTTGTGCTTTTTGAGCCTTTTGGAGCGTTGTTTTTGTTTTCGTTTTAAATTTTCTGCACTATGTATTCTCGCAAGAACATATGTGAATTTGAATGAGGAAGTGAACAAAGCTCTATTCACTCCTCCATCATTGCTGGATAAGACTTTTGACAGGATAGAAGGTAAGTGTGGCATAGGGAGCCCTTTTGCTGGCATAAAAACAGCAAAGTTATGTCAGCAAAAGAACAGGCTTTAGGGGGTGATCTGAAAAAGTCCATGGGCTATTTGGTTACATTTGAGTAACTAAGTAATGTCTCCCAGCCTGATCCCTCCCCACTTTGCCAAGCATCAGCTGGGCTGAGGTGGAGATCTGTTCTACCTATGATTGGGGCATGGGTGGTTGGCATTCCCACCTCCTCCCACCAGTGAGGGAGGCTGTGACATGAAAGTGAGAAAAAGGCCCTGCTTCTGATGGTTGCTCCTGTGGTGGGAATGGCCCTGAATACCATTGGAACGGATCTCCCCTTGGTGCAGCTGATGCCAGTAAAGTAGGTTTGGAGGGGCAGTTATGATTGTGGCAATAATGCCACAAACGTGATTACATAGGGATCGTGAATACAAATCAGCTGTGGACACATAACTCCAGGTTATGCATCCATACGTGTGGTACTGAATTCTGGCCTGTAACATTAGAAGATTGATGAGCACCATTGCTTTGAAGGGGTATCAGCATCTGAGAAGCCAGGTCAAATAAAAGTGATAAATGATGAAGTTTTACACTAACTGACCAATGAATGTTACTATGGTTTGATAGCATTCACTTGATAGTCTTTATAGAACTCAAAAGTGAAATTGTTTAATATTGTTAAATATTTTATTTAAAAAATATGCATCAGTAAAATTAGCTTACTGAATACCAGGAAGTCAAACAGCCAACATAACACTATTCTTTTTTTTAAAGTCAACCAGCCACTGTAGTATTAATCTTCTTTTTGGGGGGAGGGGAGAATGTCAAGTGGATGAGTGGAGACTTCTGCTTCAAGTAAGTCAAAAGTAGAATTGTCAAATATGTTGAAGAATGAGCCTGGCACAGAAAGAAAAAAATCATGTCTTCCACAAAGGGAAGTCCTGCCTTGCCAATATTTTAGATTTTTTTTTTTTAAAAAAAATCAACATATAACAGTGAAATGCAGGGAAATAGGAGACAGAGCAATTGTTAGGTCTGCTGGCCAGCCATTCTTTTGTTAAAGAGACTGTTTACATGGCCCAGGACAGATGAGGGATATTTCCACAATAAGATCTAATTGCTGAAGAGAGCTAGAGGTATCTTTTGAATGTAAGCTATCAGAATGTGCAGCAGTACTAGGGGTACAGAAAGGTGAACCACACTAGGTGACACCCTTGGGGAGAGGAGTGATATGAGCCTTAGTGATGCTACAGCCATGCCCCAACTAAGGAGATTATCAGATGGAAACAAAAAAAAGTGTTCCCGTCCTGCAGTCTCCTTTCCCTCCCCTCTCTTGTCCCTGTCCCAGCAGAATAACCCAAAGTTTCAGACCTACCTTAATTGCATTTCTATGTCTGCCCAGGAGTGAATGGAGCTCGAACGGACCTCCTTTCACTTCCTGGTTTGAAATCCCGGCTGTTGTTGCGAGAAGAAGAGAGCGTGGGAAATTCAAAAATAAAAAGCAAAATAATACATAAAAAGTGACAGCAAGCAGAAATACACTTAAACACTTAAAACATAACAAGTAACCCAGGGAGGGTACAAAAAAGTGTGTCACTTACCTTGATGTCCCAATCTCACCTGAAAGTGTTCTGGCACGGATCTCCCACTGATGCTGGCATCGCACCAGCGTAATGGGGCACCTTTTCAGACACAGGACAATCCATGACAGAACCGGAACAGGGCATCCATTGATGGTTTAGCCTGTCAATAAAAAGCAGCGCTGGCAGAACGGCAGCAGCACAGGTGCATGACAAGATGGGAACCATGTCGTCTGAAAAGGAAGCCCTTTAGCGATCTCCTGGTGATGTGATAATGCCATATTTAGAGCGTCTGATAATCTCCTAAGAAGAATAGGTAACATAATGTGTGCATAGATGAAGGAACAAAATTATGGAGAGGTATGGACAGAGAAAGAAACAGGAGAAGGGCTAATAGGGCAGAAGCATCATGAGGGATGCATAACAATAATTACAGTATAGACTTCCAAAACCTCTGTACAAAATTCCTTACTAAAATCTCATAACTATATATAGGAGTTCTAGGAATATAACTGCCAAAATTGCAATAAGTGAAGGGTGAGGATGAATGAAGAATGAAGTAACAGCTACAAGGGGGAATAGTGGGGCCCTTAAGGAATTTAATTGGGAATTATGCTATTTAATTTATTCATAAAACAGTCTGAACTAAGGGCTGAGCAATAAAGTTCCAAATCTGCAGGTGACAATAAGTCACTTGAGATGGTGCAAATGTAAGCATACTCCAAACACCTCCAGAAGGATCTCTCCAGACTGTTGATAGGAGAAAATGAATGCAAATCTCCATTTATTTTGTTCTTGGTATAAAACAACAGACAAGCTGAGATTCTGCACCAGGAGACTCAGCTATGATGACAGAGCTCCATTGCCATGGCTTGCTTTCCTGAGCTGAAACCACCTCTACCACACCAAAATGTACCATAGAAGCCAAAAATCCCCACCAACAGAGAGATTTCCAAGAAGCTGAAGAGTAGGCAGTGAGCAAAGGCATGTGCAGCCCTCTCCCAGCCACCCACAAGGTACTCTGTGGGAGCGAGGTGCTTTGGGACTTCCAAAGTGTCTCACTGCTGGGAGAGGGCTGGACACTTCTCCACTCACTGACCCACTCCCTGGCACCTCAGAAATGCCTCAGCTGGTGCACTGACTGCCTGACTTCTATGGTAACTGTTGGGGAGCTATTTTGGTCATTTGCAATGGTGAAATGACTGTAAATGTGAGTGGGATTTTCAAAAATTTGTGCAGCTGTTTCCTTCTCTCCTCAAAACAGGGATGGGAAGAGTAAAATCGTGGATAGGATTTTTCACCTTCATTCTGATAAGGCTTTTACTGTAGTAATATAAAGAACATTTACATGATAATTTAAAATAAGCTTAATTGTTAAAAAGATACCCTTTAATATATATGTATTTGGATGTGGGATATTTTTGTAGCATATTAAGTATTGATTCAATGCAGCAAACCTTTTCTACTAACTTTCCCATCTCTGATATCAACAGTATCCCAGTGTGGCTGTTAGAAATATGAAAGGCCTATGGGAAGTTTTGAATTTGAATGGAGACGCAAACTGTTTCAATGGAGTTTGAATGGAGCAATGAGTTTGAATGGAGAAACAAAGAAAGAGCTATTTAGCTCATCTCAGCCTCCAATGGTTTTTCCACTGCAGGGGGAAATATACATATCCTATATTTGGTTTTTAATCCATACCAAATGTGTGGCAAATATTGAAACATGTCATCCAAATGTACTTATTTTGCTGATAAGCAAACATTTCCTTCCTGCCTGCCTTCCTGCCTTCCTCCCGCCTTTATGCCCAGTTCCAAGAGCTGTTCTGATTTGACATAGGAGGGGGAACTTTAGTTCTATTGCATATTTAAATTGTACAGTTGGTAGTATCTAGAAACATATGTTTTCTAGGTGCCAGCACCTGGACTCCATACAATCAGCTTGTTCACACCTCTTGTTAACTCACATTATGAGTTACTGTCTTAACGTAAAGCATATGTGTTATCAATTTCTCCCCACCCAACAGATTCTAAAGGTGTATGGTTTCATAGAACTCTCTTTTGCAGCCACTCAATGTGGCTGCAAAACTCATCAGAATTAGCAAGTTGTCACTTTGTAGGCTGACAGTGACTTGAAACTGAAGCTTACGTGTGAGCCTACATTATAAATTTGAGTTTATAGAAGAATTGCGGGGAACATGGATATACTGTTGTTTTATCACCTTTAAATGACTAGTTAGTTCATCTCTAACCAATGCTCTATAAATCTGTGAGATCTAATAATAAATCTTCTGACCTCTTCTTGGTTGTGTGTGAACTCCAAAAAACTTACTTAATAGTAATGTATGGCAGTACCGTATGACAATAGTATTGTATGGCCATTCCCTTATCAGTCCTGCTGTTTTCTTTCCACTGCTGCCATTAGAGGTTGCAATTAGAGGTCCTTTCTTGTGACATTGATTTATTTCA
Organism: Gambelia wislizenii; assembly: GCA_030847615.1. NCBI lineage: Eukaryota > Metazoa > Chordata > Lepidosauria > Squamata > Crotaphytidae > Gambelia > Gambelia wislizenii. Next base: position 217,206,548 of record JAUMIR010000004.1, read on the forward strand.
TTTATCAGTTCTGTATCCCACTCTTTCTCCAGAAACAAGCTTATGAGAATGAAAGATAGTGACACACGCATTCTCTCTCTCTCTCTTTCTGTCATACACACATACGTTCTTCTGTCTTTCCTTCTTTCCCCGTGTTTCTCTCTCATTCTTCCTCCATTCCTAACTCTCTCTTCTCTAATCTTTCCATTCACAGCCTCCCATCTCTCCTTTTGTCTTTCATCATCTGTCCATTTCATTTCATTTCACTATCACATGCCACTGTGCATCACTGTTTGGTGAAACTTGAATTTTCTGTTCCACTAAATGGATGGTTCTGACCTTCTCAGATGATATTTGTATAATTTGCCAGTTTCAAGTACATTTGCAAAGGCTATTGATGGCTCCTGACTACTAGACACACCCCGTCTCCTTGGATTAAATAAAATGGCTGGGAAATATACTTAAGGAGAGCAAGTCTGGGTTTGGTGTGGCTAGCTGGCCACCCTAGCCTCACATCGGGAGGCATGGAGATGCACTATCCACAATGCTGCAGCCTTATTTGAGAACTCACGCCGAACAAGTCTTGAAGAGAAACGACAACGCAGAAAGAATCACAACCCAGAAACATCACCCAAAGAGACCTTCTGCTGTGCTTTCTGCAACCGGACTTGTTTATCTCGGATTGGCCTTTTTAGTCATCAGCACGCTTGCAGAAAGCGCGGGATGAGTCCTTCTTGAATCTTCGTTTGCGAAGAAAAGCCAGAGAGAGGGGGAGAGAGATTAACGGATGAAAAAGGTAGAGGGGGATTGGGGTTACCCAAACTGAGCTGTTTGGGCTGGAAGTCAACCTGAAGAAAACAGAAGTTCTTTACCAGCCTGCACCACAGGACGAACACCACCATCCCCACATTGCCGTTGGCAAATCTGTGCTCAAGTCTGTTCAGCAGTTCACCTACCTACCTGCGAAGCAACATCTCCTCAGATGCCAAGATTGACAAAAAGATCGATCACAGATTAGCAAAGGCATATAGTACATTTGGAAGACTTCACAAAAGAGTCTGGAGCAATAAACACCTGAGGCAAAGCACAAAAATCAGTGTGTATAGAGCCATTGTACTGTCTATCCTCCTTTATGGATCTGAAACATGGGTCACCTATCGCCACCACCTACGACTCCTCGAGCGCTTTCATCAGCGCTGTCTACACACAATCCTAAATATACACTAGACTGACTATGTGACAAATGTTGCTGTCCTTGAGCAAGCAGGGATCACCAGTATTGAGGCCATGATATTGAGAACGCAGCTGCACTGGGCAGGGCACGTTTCTAGGATGGAGGACCATCGCCTCCCAAAAATACTACTCTATGGTGAACTCGCCACGGGTCAGCGTAAGAGGGGCGCTCCAAAAAAGCGATACAAAGACTCCCTGAAACAACATCTCAGGCTCGGCCAAATTGATCACCAACAGTGGTCCGCCCTGGCCTCACATCGGGAGGCATGGAGACGCACTATCCACAATGCTGCAGCCTTATTTGAGAACTCACGCCGAACAAGTCTTGAAGAGAAACGACAACGCAGAAAGGATCACAACCCAAAAACATCACCCAAGGAGACCTTCTGCTGTGCTTTCTGCAACTGGACTTGTTTATCTCAGATTGGCCTTTTTAGTCATCAGTGCGCTTGCAGAAAGCACGGGATGAGTCATTCTAGAATCTTCGTTTGTGAAGAAAAGCCAGAGAGGGGGGAGAGAGATTAATGGATGAAAAAGGTAGAGGGGGATTGGGGTTATTCAAACTGAGAGTGTACTATCGGGCATGTGTTTTAGTATGGTTACAAGAATAGTTTAGGCTGAACAATGATAGAATAACAACATTAGAAGGGGCAGATACAAGATATGGGTTACACGCATACCTATGGTATGAGAAGGAGAAGACAGATAAAATTTTTGGAAGTCATCTTATTAGGAAAGCTATGTTAAAAACATGGAAAGAAGTTAAAAAACACATATATACAAGGCTACCAACATGGGTTTCACCTCAAGAAGCCTTTAGAAGGACAGAAATAATTGATTTAAACAAAAGGTGGATATATAAAGACTTATTAAGCTTTCAGGAAGGATCCAATAGGTTTAAAACAAGAGAAGAGCTGGAAGAAGACAATAAAATTACGAACTGGTTCCAATATAGACAATTATTGGAAAGATACAACATGGATAAAAATCTATATGGCATAACGAATCAACAGACAGAATTAGATATAATGATAACGAAAAATAAAGAAATAACAATATCAATATCTTCGGTATAACGTCTGGAATTAAAATCAATAAAGAAAAAACAGTGATATTGACGAAAAATCTAAATCTAAAAATCTAAAAATCTAAAAAAGAGGAAGAGAAATTAACAAAATTATCAAACTTTAAAATAGAAAAAAAGATAAAATACCTGGGAATAATGATAATCAAAAATAACCTGGATTTAGCAGAAAATAACTATAAAAAGAAATGGAACAAAATAAAGAAAGATATAGAAAGATGGAAGAAGCTAAATCTATCCATGTTAGGGAGGATATCGGCTATTAAGATGACGGTGTTGCTGAAAATGCTTTTCTTATTTCAAAATCTACCCATATTAAATAATAGCAAGTTATTCAAAATATGAGATAAAGAATTGTCAAATTTTATTTGGCTGAATAAGAAACCAAACTACAAATACCTGGATTCCATAGGATAGTTATGCACTATAACAGATAAAGTGGTGTCAAACTGTTGTATTTCTGCAGGCTCCAACGAACTCTCTAATATTGCAGGACCCCAGAACTCTCACAAGAGGGCTTCTTTCATGCATCTTGAGCCAGGCCTTGTATAGGCCTATCTCAAAGGTATCTGCTGGTCTTGAGATGACTAGGCAAGAGAGAGAAGTACCTCATATTGATCTTCAGAAAACCTGGCCACCCTGTTGATCCTTGATGACCATGCTTTACAATCTCTCTCTAAGCAAAATGAGAACTTGAGAAGTAGTGTGAACTAGATGAGAGGCATACAGAAAAGACTTATACTGCCTAAAGCTCCCATGGATCTGATATCAAAAAAAAGAGGGTGCTCCATGAGGTATGGAATATAATTCTTAAGTAGATTCTTGAAGGAAGCAGCAAATATTTTTGGCAATTTCTTCCTACTGCACAAGAGTCTTCTGAAACTGCTGTTTTCAGACAATTCTCAGTTCAGGATTATTCTGCACAAAATTCGCATGGGTTTGATTTTTTTGTTGTTTTTGTTCTTATTTTTTGTTCACACAGAAAACAGCATTTTCCAAGCAGGAAACATAGATAATGCACAGTACATAGTGTTTCCTGTGCAGGAAATGCTGTAACTGGTGACACATTCTGCACAAAATTCACCCATGGGATTTAGTAGAGAAAACACAATTTTCGGCAAAGAAAACAGTATTTCTATAAAGAAATTGGCATTTTCTATGCAACAAAGTGTGACTTTTACATGGATTAAGTTCTGAACTGCAAAGATTCTCACCAGGACTCTCCTTGTCAGGGTTTCCCAATGCTCAGGAAACACATTTTCCAACCATTTTTTCCCCAAATATATTTTATTATTGTTTCCATTCCTAGCATGAAATAAATGCATGTTTGGAATAACATTTTCCAAAAGTAAACATCCAATGTTTTCATAGGATGAAGCTAGGGAAATTAAATTCATTCCTCCTACATCTGTGGAGTATAGATGCAACTCCAAGGCTAGAGTCTTAAGCATACATACTTAGAAATAAATCATATTGGAATCAAGCTTTGTTCTGAAGAATCACAGCTAAGATCTAGATGTATGTCTGCAGCTACTTTGGGGGTAGTAATTTGCCCCACCTTTCCCCTTTGGGGAGGGAAGGGTAAGTTCTGCCCTGTTAGAGATCAGTGATGAAATGGGAAATGCCCTCCCATGCCTTTCTAATTTCAACATAGGTAATCCCCATGTTTTCCTATGATCATTGATTGGAGATAACAGGAATTCCCCTGCATGCCATTTGAGAAGGTAAACAACACATGAGAAATATCTTCTATTCCAAGGAGGAGGAACTTTGAGGAGGGGAGGGGTTCGGAAAGGGACATTCCTTGGACTTCTCCTGAGCTTGATTGGAACCAGGTGACGTCAGGAGCAGTGGTTCCCCTCCCCTTCTATGAGAGTATGGTCCACCACCCATTATTACAATGAAGCTGGACAGTGCACCTCTGCCATCCTATAAGCAATTCACATTATTTTCCTTGAGGTATACTCCCTAGTAAGTGTGATTGGGATTTTAAAGTTCTACTTTTCAATTGAGTTCTCAGCCATTCCTACAAATCAACACACACATAGGCTATTTGGCAGCTTGTGGCAGTTGGATTAAAAAAAAAAAACCTTATTAGATTTTCCAAGTAGTTGGGCGGGTTTCTTCATTTCTTAGCTACAAAGCAAAAGCCAACTATAACAGCCTTTCTTTTGAAGTCTTGTCTTTTAAAAAGTGACTTGTTTTCATATGTTTACCAGGGGTAGTTGCAGGGGAATTTATCCTCTCCCCTCCCCTTTAAAATTTTATTCTCTGTGTGAGAATTGACTAGGGAATTTGGAAAAGATGAAAGATTTTTGTAAAATTGGTAACATGCATAACCATAAGCAAACAAACAAACACAAAAACTTGGAAGTGAGTGAAATTGGATAGATGAGCTGTTCCAGGTCTTCTCACATGTCTTCCATTCATTCACAAAAGATAGAAGCTGTACATACAAAACATTTTCTGCTCCCCAGAGATCTGACTCATCTCATCTCATGCTGACTATTCTGATCTAGTTCAACAAATCCTGGAGGTATGGTACTTGTTTTAAGAACAAATGCTGTCATATTAAAAAATAACAGGGGGAAAGTGCTTATGTTTACTTTGGTTTGTTTTTGGTTTTGGATTTACAGCCAGCCCTTAGCCCAATATGAACTACATTATTTTTCATCTAAAACACTTTCCTGGCAGTATGTGATCAGTATTGTTGATCACAATACTGGGGAGAGTATTGGGGGGGGAGAGAAACAACTTGTAAAATGATTAACAGTCTAAATAAGCCTTAAATCTGTGGCCCTCCAGATGTGGTTGGTCTGCCACTCTCATCCATCCCAATAAACACAGTCAAAGGTAAAAGTTGATGGGAGTTGCAGTCCACAGATGCCCCAGCCGTGTTCTAGACTTCTCACAACTGTAAGCTACCAACTCAATGTCTGTTGGGATGCCCCCTAACCATGCTTTGACATATCTATAGCTATCCAATTGCCTCTGGTGGCAGATGCAAAAGGCAGTGGTTGCAGCCATCTCAATTGTGCATCCTAAGACATTTGGCCTTTCCCCTTTCTCTGGACTTTATCAGATGTGGCAAAAAACACATCAGAAGAATGCTATGAGAACAAAAACAGGCAACTTTACCAGAAAACAACATCCTTCAGATGTTTCAGGGGTGTAGCGTGGGTGGGAATAACGTATCCCTTTTTGTCAATGGCTTAGCCCTTCAATAAAAAAGGGACGCTTTATTCAGATCCACACTACGCCCCAGAACAGGCATGGGTGTCTGATAATGTTTTCCTTTCTGTTCTTGTAGCGTTCTTCTGACGTGGTTTGGGATGTGGTTTTGTGCCATGTTCCACCATGTCTGACAGGGCTGGTTAAGGGCCCTGCAGGACCTGCAGCCACAGGGGGCCCCATCTTTGTGGGGGCCCCTGTAGTAACCCTCCTTCTGCAAAGACATTATTAGTAATAATCTGAATATCCTGTACTGTGAATAGGTTAGGTTAGGTTAGGCTAGGTTAGGTTCTGAGATAAACATATGGGCCCCCCAAAATAAAGTGTTGCGGGGGGGGGGACAAATTCTTAAAACTGGTCCTGGTGTCTGATAAAGTCCTTAGAGGTCAGAGCTATCTCTGGCACATGGTTGGTCCATAAAGGAGTTAAGTGCAGTTTGTTTACCACCACACAGAGCTTTTAAGATTGGGAATAACAACTGATGGAGATGTGTTAGAAAATCATATGCAGTTTCTGAAATAAATTGTGCTTTATTTTAAAAAGGCAGTTTCGACAAGTGTACTGAGCTTGATGGACCAATTACTAAACTTATTATATTTTGTCCAGCTGTTTTCATACTAACACTGATGAAGCTGTATATTAAGATCTTGCTGATTTATCAGGATTAAATCTATTCAACCTATACCTATCGCTGCTCATATATCTGAGCCATAGTTTGAGCCCTGGTGGCGCAGTGGTTAAATGCCAGTACTGCAAGTCATCACGTTGCAAGTTCAATTCCAGCGGGCTCCAAGGTTCAGTCAGCCTTCCATCCTTTCGTAGGTCGGTAAAATGAGTACCCAGCTTGTGGGGGCAATTAGCTAACACACATTGGAAACTGCTTAATGCAGTGTAGCTGTGTAAATTGCTATTGCTTAAAACAATTTGTAAGCTGCTCTGATAGCCTTGTGGCTGAAGAGCGGGGTATAAATAAATAAATAAATAGTAAAATTTACAGTGAGACAAATTCATTGAATGTGGCCATTGTGCAACTGCATATAGTTTGGGGAAAGTTACTTTTTGGACAACAACTTAGAGAATCTTGCAATCACTGGGACCATGCTGACTGGGGGAATTCAGGAAATAATAATTCAAAAAAGTAACTTGCCCTAGCTCTTTGCAAGCCACAATAGAATAATTAGCAGTTGCACAATGGCCACATTCAATGAATTTTTCTCAATGTTAATGCAAGCTAGAAGACTACTTGCTTGATCAGAGATTGTTAACCAGGTGGCTGTCTAAATGGTTAAAAAAAAACCTCATGGAATTTTCTAGAAATCCTACCTGTCTAAATGGAATTATGCACCAATCCACACTATTTGGAAGGAGTGGGGGCAAAATGGCAAAAACAACATAGGAAATGCCTTCACAGCTTTTCTCATGCTTTTTAAAAAAATTGTGAGGGGGTGCATATTTCTTCTTGTTAGGACAAGTGAACAACAATCAAATTGAAGGGAAGCACAAAGCTGATTGGCTGGGCAGCAGCGGGGGCAGAGCTTGCTAGCAGGGCAAGCGCCTGTTGCCACCATGTTAGATTTTCTCCTTAGCTCACTAAGGCAATAAAACAGGCTGTTTATTTTTTTGTTTTGTTTTCCTGTAAAATTGGAACAGCACTATATTGTTCCAGCACACCTTGGATGACCTTTTTTTTTAAAAAATGGCAGCGGCAAAGACCTAACCCAAGTAAATCACTTGCAGCTGTCATCTGGAATGCAAGGCTTCTGTGGGCTTCTGGGGCCAAAACCACCATTTAGAAATGTCACTGCTGCTGCAAAATGCCATTACTATGAAGTACTCCATTTTTTTCCCCTTGTGTAGATGGGTCCCTGGACTTCATGGTTAAAAAACCCCCACATTTTTCAAAAAAAATTAAAAGCCTCCATCTTCCACTTTCCTCCTTGCTGCAGACTGAATCCAAAGTTCAAACACAGGACTTTTTTGGATGAACCTTGCAGCACAAGGATCGAGCGAGAGAGGTTCGTAGCAGCAGTGTGGCAAAAAAATCATCCATCTCTCTTCCACTTAGGGTTGGAGCCTGCCACTGCTGTGAAATCGTCCGTCTCTCTTCCACTTAGGGTTGGAGCCTGCCACTGCTGTGAAATCGTCCGTCTCTCTTCCACTTAGGGTTGGAGCTTGCCACGCTATATTCAGCCAGATTTTATTCACGGACAACCTCTCCCGCTCGATCCTTGCACTGCAAGGATCATCTGAAAATGTCCCTAGTTTGGACTTAACTCAGCAGGAAGGAGAGGAGAGGAGGGGGTGGAATTTTGTCCTTCCCAGTAGGCTCAGGCAAAAGCAAACTGGTGCTGCCTCTGTGAGCTTGTATGTTCTTCCTCATTAACAACTTTTGCCCTCTTGACCAGATTCTGATGTCTGCTTGGCTACACCTGTCCCAGCTTTCATCTGTGAAACATCGGTGGGTATGGATTCCTGGTCATGCAAGTCTTTACAGCAAAGTAGTTCATCATTGCCCTCACTTTATTGAAGGAGAAATGAGGCTGAGGGAAATGTATCTGGTTATTGCACATGTAAAAGTTTGCTTAATCTGCCCCTTTGCATGGAGCACAGAGCCCATTTTGAGGTTCTGGTTCCTTTTAATATTGTGCCCTCCCACATCATTGTTGGTAGGGGCTTAAGGAGGACCACTATTAAGAAAATGGTCCCCATTTGCACAGGCAGTGTCATGTGTTATTGTTGCAGATCGAGCTGGGCAGGATAACTGAGTCATCATGGGAACGCTCACCTGCTGAGGGAATGTAAGGAGTAGACTAAGCCTGTAATTGTTGGCTAGGAGGAGCTCTCACTTCCCTTTAGGACCTCCAGTTCATTTCCAGCCCTTATGCTCCACCTCATTCTCCCGTGCTTTCTTCTCCTCAGGGTGCTTCAAACACAGAAGGTTATAAAAAGCCTCATTAGTGGAGTATGCTGAGCAGCATGGCCCTTGTCATAGCTGGCAAAGAGCCTAGGTTTCCCCACATTATTCTAGTCACTACAGCCCTCTCCAGACTAACTCCTTTGTGGAGGCTTAGAAGGACTTATTAAGAATAATTGCCGTTTGTTTAATAATCCACATCCTTGAGACTTTAAATGCCTCTCTGTGCCCCATTGTTATGCCTTTTGTTGAAAGGCCGAGGAAAAACATACCACAGTTCACAGTTATGAAAGTCATTTAATCAACCCATTTTCTTTCCACCGCTGTGCTTTGAGTTGCTTTGAGGGGTTTTTTTTATTATTGTTCTGTGCCTGTAATATTTTCTTCGACATTAAATGTTTCTAATTAATATTTCAATAGTAAGCTGGGTTGCATTGTGATGAAGTCAGTTCCACAGCTTGTAGGATCTTGTGCAAGACTGTTAACAAAAAGACTTCTCAGCTTCATGGCCAAGTTTTAAAAATTATTATTAGAATCAGAGCCTATAGTCCAGGGTGGTTCAGAGGCCATAGTCCAGGGATAAGGAAACTGTAGCCTTCCACATTCTGTTAGCTTATAGCTCTCACCATTCTGCAGCTTTGATAATACTGGATAGGGCTGATGGAAGTTGTGGCCCAGCAAAGTCTAGAAGGCTGCACTCCCCCCAGCCCTGCTACAGTTCCTTCCATGGGTTAAACACACAGAATCATAGAGTTGGAAGAAACCACAAGTGCCATCCAGTCCAACCCCCTTCCATGCAGGAATGCACAATCAAAGCACACACACAGATGTCCATCCAGCCTCTATTTAAAAACCTCCAAAGAAGGAGACTCTACCACACTCCCAGGCAGCGCTTTCGAACAGCTCTTACCATCAGGAAGTTCTTCCTAATGTTTAGGTGAAATCTCTTTTCCTGTAGCTTGAAGGACTGCATCCTCTGTCCCTTCCCCTGACATTTCACATATTAACTGAGGATATCTGTGAGGGAAGGAAAGACCTACTTAAATAGATCTCAGTGCTCATAGGGTTCCCATGGGTGAAACCCAGCACAATGTTCTAGTTCCTGTAAAACCTACACAGAATCATAGAATCATAGAGCTGGAAGAGATCACAAGGAGATACCCTCCAACAGTCCTGATTTGGCAGGGACCATCCCAATTAATCCTCTGCCATCCCCACTTTTTCAGCTGCTTTTAAATATCCCAGTTTCATTATGTTCTTCCCACCTTTCCCCTTTGTCCTCAGTTTACTTCAATTGCTGCAAACTGAGTTCAAAGTAAAAAAAGTTGCTTGTACTTCTTTAACTCAGTAAGAAGCGAGGAGAGGGCAGAGTCATGCCCTTCCCAATAGGCTAAGACAGAAATAAACTGCTGCAGCCTCTACTAGTTTGTGTGCTCTTCCTCATTAATGATATTTGCCATTTTTACCATGCTGATGTTGTTTGGCTGCAGATGTCCCAGTTTTCATCTGTGAAATGTTGGAGGGTATGCCTACATACAGGAAAATCTATATACATAGGATCCCCCCCCATGGCAGGGGGTTGGACTGGATGGCCCATAGAGTGGTCTCTTCCAACTCTATGATTCTATGAAATCTATGTCCAGTTGGATAGTTACTTTTTCAAAAATGATGCCTTATGTAACTCATTCCAAGCCCCCACAGTAATTCATTACTTTTATCTCTCTCTCTCTCTCTCTCTCTCTATATATATATATATATATATATATACACACACACATACTCATAATGTACTCATTGACTTTTTGTTACTTAAAAAACCCTTAGGACTGATAAGAAAATAGCATGAAATTTGATTAAATACTGTTCAAAATGCCTCTAGAAATGGCCTTTAAAAGTAACTTATTTAAAAGTAACTGGAAAACATTGCTTGTTGGACATACAAATATATATAGCTACCACTCCTCACATTATCTGGGAAATATAAATGCATTTACATCCTCATTGCCCCAAAATGGTATTGCATTTGTTGTTGTTAACTGCCATCAAGTCAACTTCAACTTATGGTGACAGGCACCTAAGTTCCTGCTACTTCCAAGCTCTCTGTCTAACATACAGACATCCGGTTCAGAGGCAGCTGTGTGAGCTGAGGAATGGAGCCCATTCCTGTGTGACCTTGCTTCTCCTTTAACTGTAGAGTTTTCTGGGAGTTTACAAACGGATTATATAATCTTCGGAGACGTGGCAGGCAACATTGCACATCTGTCATTGTCTATCCATGGCTCTCCAAATCAGAGCTTGGGAATGTCTCCTTTTTCTGATTACAATGCTAGAATTTTTGTTCCAAACGTTGTTGGCCCTAACTCCTTTTAATCCCAGACAGTTTGGCTACAGACAAGGTCCCAGTGAAGGTGGCTGAGACCCTTAAGCAGTTCCCAGAACAGGACCTCTGTGCACATATGTGCCACTGAAGGGCCAGCTTTGCATGGTGGTAGATATAGACATGGTGGTCCTTTTGACTGGAGGGAACCCTCCCCAAGGCCAAAGCCAACCCCTTTTAGTCTCATCACCCCTGCCTTTTTCCCAGCCAGAAGGACAGAAGTCACATCAGCTACCCAATGCATCACCCACCTCTTTACCAACTCTGCAGCTGGGAAATGGGCCAAGGCTCTTCTGCCACAGTCTTAGGACTTTATCACACAGGCTTAATAAACCAGAACAGAAATGGAACAGGATCGCTAAAGAGGTTTTTTTTTTTAAGACAACGTTCCCCTTTCCCGTTCTGACCCGTTCTTACCCCATGTGCTTTCCGTTTTGTTTTATTCACGTGGAAAAGTCATCAATAGATCTCTGGTTCCATTTCTGTAATGGAATCATGGGTGTGTGAACTGGTGTGCCGTTATGCTGGTGCGATGTTAAAACACTTCTGGGTACGACTGTGACATCCAGGTGAGTGACAGCCTTTTCTGTACCCTCCTCATGTTGCTTTTAAAGCTTTAAAAGTGTTTTGGTGCTTGTTTTAATTTTTAGACGTCTGCTTGTATTTTTATTTTTAAATTTTCCCCTAGCTGCCTGCCTCTGTAAGGTCCTGGAAGGTAAGTAGAGAACACTTCTGGTGATGATCTGGACATCCAGGTAAGTGACAGACTTTTTTGTACCCTCCCCTGTTAACTTGTTTCTTTTAAAGGCTGTTTAGGTGATTGATTTAATTTTTTGATGTCTGGTTTTGTTTTGTTTTTAAATTCCCTGCAGGATGCAGGGCTCCCTGCAAGGTCCTGGGAGGTCCCTGCAAAACACTTCCTGCTTTGATTGGGACAAAGAGGTAAGTGGCAGCCTTTTTTGTTCTCTCCCTGGGTTACTTGGGTTTTTTAAGGGTGTTTAGGTGCTTGGTGTACTGCTTTCAGGTTTGGGGGATTTTTTATTTTTAAATTCCCCACGCAATTTGGTCTCCTGGAAGGGGAGGCGGCTCTGTGAGAGCTCCATTCCCTTCCTGGACGGCCGGAGGAGGGGGGAGGAGTTTCTGTCCCGGGATTAAGGTAAGTGTGTGAACAGTTTTTTTATTCAGTTACAGGGACGGGAGGAGGGTGGGTGGGTGGGTATTGGAACAGGAATGGGTTTTAAGGGCCCGTCTGATAAAGTCCTTAGTTAGCAGAGCCATTCTGTCAACAGATCTCTCTGTCAGAGATCTGTTGGCAGAAAAGCATGGTTTTATCTTCAACAAAAATGGTTATTTTCAGTCTTAATTCAAATATTGTGCCTAAACCTAACCACCTGCAGCCAACACATCTTTGAATTAGGATTGTGCTGCCCTAATTCTGTTGTACATAAAATAGTATTATAGGACACAGCCAAGGTAAAAATGCACAAGGTAATATGTTTCTATAAGCATGTAAATATAATGCTGAACATTTTGCAGTATTTCAAGGCATGCTGTTTGGACCAGGGCAGCTTTTCCTAGATCTTTGTCAACTAACCTTTAAAGACAAAAGTGAGGGACTGGAAAGCAGCTTCAAAGGAATTATTTTCTTCCCATATTGGCCATGTGACCTTATAATATACTGAAATGAAAAAAGACTGGGGTATGGTAAGCAAACAGTCATGAGACCCAGATGCCAAATTGGACAGATCTTATGCCTGACAAAAACATCTGGCTCTTTGGCAGAGTCTCTTGGCCACTGCATCTCACAGCTGCTTATGTCCTGAGGTTGTTTCATGTTCCACTCGCTTTACAGCACTATTTTTAGACTTGACAGGCAGTCACCACTGTCATCTCACCAACCACATAATTCTGACTGTTGATCACGTCCATGGATTGCTGGAGTTCATAAGATCACTCAGGGAAGATCTATATGACATTTGTAAAAGAAACAAGGAAAAGAAAGGAAAATACTACTAGCATCTTATGTGTGCATGTAATACCCAATGAAAAGTACAGGAACCTGGCTGGGGGGGGGGGCACAGTGTTTATTGCTTACTTTTCCCTTTATAGTTACTTCTCATAGTACAGGGATGGGGTGGCATGGACCAGGCTAGCCATATCTGGTGGGGAGCGGGGTTGAAACTGGCTGAAGAGAATGAATGGAGTCCTTTGCAATATTGCCTTTATTCCCTCCTTCACTTCCACCAGGTGGATGTATATATTTGTTACACTGTTTCACTAATGCAGTCCCCAAACTGCAAGCCACACCAATAATAATTTTTTAAACTCTTAAAAGCATTTTTAAAGGTTTACTAATTTAATAAAAGAACAGCAACAAAAAAAAATTCTTTCTTAGAGCGCACAATCAGATCCAAAGATTTATTTTAAAAAAATTGATTCAGTTTACAGTGCAGTTGGACCCCCATATCTGCAGGCATTTGCTTCCTGGACTTACCGCGGATACCAGAAACTGCAAATGACAGTGAACCCTATTAAAACAAAGGATGTCTGATAAAAATATACCATAAAGTTGCATCGGAGGACCCAGAAGATGGCTAAAAAGGCTTTGTAGGTATTTTCCAACCTAACTCTATGGTGTATGTCCCTATTTTGTGTCCTGAGGATAAGTGAAACTGCAGATATTGGTTCCACAGATACAGGGGTCCAACTCTATGTCCCAATTGAGCATTATGAAAAACAAATAAAAAATATATTCCTCTAAGCCTATCTAATCATAGTCCTTAAGGTATACAAGGTCTGTCTATTAAATAAAGAGGCTACATTTCCACCTTTCAGACAAATCAGGGAGAACTGATTGTGAATGCTTGAGTGGTGACCTTGAGCATGTCTGAACTTGCATGACAAACATCAACACTCTCGGCCAATCAGTTAAATGTCAGTCATCATCTAAAGTAGCTGTGTTGTCTGTTGTGTGCCGGGAAACTGCTAAGTTTAAAAGTCAAGCAATGTGTCAATTTGAAATTTTTAGCAAAATTGAACAAAACATTAATGGAATCTTTTCAAATGCTTACTGAGGCCCTTGGGGAAGACTGTCTGTCTTGTGCACATGTGTTTGAGTGGCATAAAATATTTAGAGAAGTGAGAATGTAGAAGATGATAAACTCCCTGGATGACCTTCCACTTCAAGAACCAAAGAAATTGTGGGGAAAGTCAGCTAGATTGTTTGAGGAGACTGCCAACTCAGTGTCTGAATGATAGCTGAAGCCATGAACATTGACAAAGACACTCTGTGGAAAATTTTGCACAAGGATCTCAACATGAGAAAAGTATGTGCCAAGATGGTCCCTAGGGTTCTCACATCAGAGGAAAAAGAGTGCTGCAGGGAAATTTACACAGACATTCTGTAGCAACTTGAGGCAGACCCAAACCTTTTTCAAAAAATCATCACTTGTGGATCTTCTAGTATGATCTAGAGACAAAATGACAGTCAATGCACTGGAAAACACCATCATCACCAAGAATGAAAAAAGCATGACAAAGCAAGTCCACATTCATAGCCATGTTCATTGTGGTTTCTTTTTTTCCATCAAGGGCATGATTTTGACAGACTGGGTTTCAGAAGGCACAACAGTGACCCAGCATTAGTATAAGGAAGTTTTGACAAAGTGAGAGAAAGAGTCGGGGGGGAGGGAGGGCAGAACTGTGGAAAAAATGGTCTTATTCTTCACCAAGACAATGCACCTGCTCACACAGCACTTCCTGTGAAGTGGTTTTTGGCTGATAAATGCATTACTACACATGAACATCCTCCATATTCACCAGATTTGGCACCATGCAATTTTTTTCTTTTCCCTAAATTGAAATCAGTGCTTAAAGTAACACATTTTGAGTCAATTGATTCAGTAAAGAAGAAAACAGCAGATGTATTGAAACAGCTGAGAGAAACTGATCTACTCCATGCCTTCGACCCGTGGGAAACAAGACTACATAGGTGTGTGAGTGTGAATGGGGAGTATATTGGAGGAGACAAGCATTAGTATTATAATACATATAAATAAAGATGAGTTATTGTATAAGTCTTGTTATTTAATAGACAGATCTTGTATAGCTCTCACACTTTTCCAGGGTGCCGTTTACACGATGAAAATGTAGTGGGAAGAATTTGTGTCGAAACCTGGTTGTTTACACAATCAGGGGCGGGCACGTGATTTTCGAAAGGGGGGGCACCTTTTATCCCACAACCTGCGGGACTTCCGGTCCTGCGGTTTGTGGCGGTTTTTAAAAAAGTCACGGGAGGATTCAGAAAGGTGATCGGGGGTGGGCTCAGAAGTCAGCGACCAGAAAAGGAGGGGTCAGTCACCCATTCAACAGATTCAGCCTCACCAGCTGAAAACAAAGGCATCCCTTCCAGCTGCATGAAGGTTTGTGTGTGTGTGCATGTACTAAATCACCCTGTTCAATGGATTTCTACACTGCAAACCCTTCAGCTTTAACCTGTTCCTCAACTGCATGCTGGATTTAAATTTTAAAGAGAGAGTAAATTATAAAGAGATCGTGGGCGGAGGATCACCCATTCATCCCCTGCCTGGATCCCCTCCCTGGGTCTGAAGGGATAATCAAACATTCATCCATACACCCCCAAGGCACAGTAAAAAATGCCATCGTCTGAGCGGATGATCACACATTCATTCATCCCCCCCACAACGCACAGTAAAAAATGCCAGCGTCTGTGTCTTTCAAAATGCCTTGTGTGTCCTCCCCTTATGATCCCTGCACTTGCTTGAAACCTTCACTCCACAGCTGCCTCTGCTTAAAGGGTTAACATTGTAAAGAGACAGGACAACCGCAAGCCTCTGGCCCCCTGCACTCAGCTTGTACTGGCTTGGGCTTGTGTGTGTGCATGCATGGGCTCTAGTCCGCTCTGCTTTTGATCTCTCTCACGCTCCCCAGCACCAACTGATTGCTCCTCCCCCCCCCCAGTTTAGCTGGCTTTACATGGTGTTCTTTCATTTCTAAAGGAAAGCACAGGGTTTAGCCACTGATTGCTCCTTCCTCCCCCAGATTCCTCCCCCATCCCCTTAGCACCTCATCCCCAAGGCAACACTCAATCATCCCATCATCCACAACCAGAAGCCTGAACAAACATTTGAGCCAGCCAATAGCATCGCTTGTGGCACGGAATTCTAAAGGAAGTACGTCACTGAGGTTGTGAAAAAATGAGTAATCGCATTTTTCCTGGAGTAATCCTTGGTTGACAGCTAAAAAAAAAACATCCCGGTACCGTAAACTCGTGTAAACAAAACAAAAAAAAACCCGGGGTAATATATTGTGGGAGAAGGTACATATCACGGGACGGGGTGCCATGTAAACAATGATCACGGGATCTCCTGGGATATCCAGTTCAGAGACAAAAATCGTGTAAACAGGGAGGGACGAATACGGGATCAAGAAATCCCAAGACACCCGCGACAAAAATTACCATCTAACTGGCACCCTGATGTCTTCTTCCCAAGTTTCAGGCAAGCAGTTCTTTGCAGTGGCCTACTGTCAAGCTTCCCCCCACCCTAAAAATGTTACCCCACAGGTCAAGCCTAACATTCTGGCTACTTCCCTGCTTCAGACTCCTTTCTTAGGCTTTCTCATTGGCCTGCTTGTCACTCTGCTTTGCCTTTTCTCTGCTTCACTTCTCCTTCAATTTCAACTGTCCTTCCTGCTCTCTTTCCAGGGCTTCAGCTCAGCTTCCACTTCTACCTTTCTTCCTGCCCTCATCTTAACAACCTAACTCCCTCCCTCCCCTAGGCCTGGGTCACTTAGATATATAATTTGGCTTTCACTTTCTGTTCTCTACACACCTCTTGCATTTTACAATAAATTAAACTTATCCACTGAACATAAACCCCATATATATCAATGTAGAACAATACTGAGCTCTATTAAACCCAAATATTTCAATATAAATTAACATAAAGCACTGCTCCTTCACAGAGGTCATGGCCTACAACTCCCATTAGTCTCACTCATGATGGTCAATGGTACAGGATTGTGGGAGTTGTTGTCCGAAACATCTGGTGGTACAAAAGTTCCCCACGTGTCACAGCATAGGTGACCCAGACTTGGGAAGAAAGTTCATTGTTCAAACAACTTGAGACAACACTGTGAAGATGTGGCAGACTCCCCCATGCCTCATCCCCAGACTAGTACTGTAGGTGTAAAATAATGAGACCCAGAGATTGTTTCAAGGAAATGCATTTTACCTAAAAAGAAAAGAAAGAAGAAAGGGTTAGGGGAGAATCTAGCAGCACTTACAAGACTGATTTATTTTGGCATGAATTTGAGGACTACAATTCACTTCTTCAGACACACAGATGGAGTACAGTGCTAAGCCACAGGTATTTAAGAATGATTACATAGTTGTGGGGGAGAGATCAGAGTGTGATGAGATACAGAAAGAGACAAACTGTACTCTGGGTAATACCCTTTCAAAGAGCAGGTTCCTTTTTATGCGGAAACAGACTAACACAGTTCTCTCTTTGAAAAATTTTATCTAAGGAAAGGTCTGACTCCCTTTTCCATAGGGCCTTTTCCTATGCTTAAGCAAAGTCTCAGTGAACATCCTATTAATGATTTACAATGATGTAAGTTGGAGTCACACCATCACAACTCACTTTTATGGTCATTGTGCAGGTTGGAAGTCTGTTCCAACCTTGCAATGACCAAAGTTTCCCCAAAACTCACCTTATAAGCAGAACAGCCCTCTGCCAGCACAGCCATTTCAATGTTGTCCGAGAGAAGGAGGTAGAACAGGGACACTTTCAGTTATTTTATTGTAGCTGAGTGTGCTGCAAGGATGTCATCTGCACAGACATCCCAGGAACCCAGGAAGTCTCTGCAGATACCCATCACAGCATATCCAGCTACAGGAAAATAGCTGAATGCATGTCTACTCATCCCCCTACCACAACATGGGGTTGGAAGGGCTGTGCTGCTTACATGGTGAGTTTTTTGGGGGGTAGCATTGGGAGACATAACTAAAGAGCCATATGAAACACATACATCTCCCAATGCAAAATCTCAGCCCTTGTTTAACCTGCATGTTTTATATACACATGTGAATTTCTAAATATGAACTGCTCTCTTTAATAAAGAAACTAACTTGTAGAAAGTAAACCCATCAAACTTGTTGAAAGATACATCAATACAGAGCAAGTACAGGTTGACCCCATATCCACAGATTCAGTAGCCAGTTTCACTTATCCACATCTGAAAAAATATATTCTCTCTAGGCATTTTTAGGTTATTCTATGTAATTATATGGTCAACTTCTGGTGTTCATCTCATTGAAAGTAATAGAGTTACCTATTATCCATGGTTTCAGGTATCCACAGGGGGTCTTGGAACGTATCTTCCATGGATACGGGGGTGGGGGTCGACCTGTATAGATATATTCTATCAATACTTATTCTACACACAATAGAAATTGCTATGATATTATGTGGCTTCATACATTCAGTTTTATTTCCAGCCACACACATTGAACAGCAAAACTTAACTAGTAAAGAAAAGAATGAAACATAATTTTTAAAATGTCCATTTTTATTTTCCTACATATAGTGATTCTTTTTATTTAAAAATCTGTAAATTGAAACAGCTCTTCATTTGAAAAGCCTTGCCCCTACTTCAGTTGCTCGACTACCCAATCAGAGTTGGCTGAAATTATGATGAGGATGAATGTACAGCAACAGAATACAGATGTCTGGCAAGTCCTTTAAGGTGCAATACTTGAAGAGTGCTGGAATATCTGCGTAATGATTGAGCGTTCTTTTCTGACCCCTGGTGGTCAATTCGCATAATGTATCACCACAGTGGCGGGGGTGGGGAGAGGAGTGAGGGAAAAATTGCTCACATTGATTGAGTCAGCTTGTTTATTTCATTTATCCTTTTCAAGAAGCTGAAAGAATACAAACTGGTAGGCATGTGTACCAAAATTTCATATCTGCATCTACTAGTCTTTCTTTTTGTCTGAGCTTATTGCTGCAGCCTCTCCTAGCTTACATGTTCTTCTTCATCTTGACCATACTGAGGTTCCTTGGCCACCAACTTTTCATCCATGAAATGCTAGAGAATATGTTCTGAAGATGTTACTGGTTGGTCAGCAAATGTTCAATTATTTCTAAATCCTGATGCTCAACATATCTTTGAAAAGTAATGCTCTTTGTGCTTTGTAGTCTGTTGGTCAATCAGTCAGTGAGTCACTTCATTTATATCTTGCCTTTTCCCCAAAAGTGGGACTCAAGGGGGCTTACAGAATAAAAAAACACAAGTAAACCTGCATATAGATAAAAACACAAAAAGTTAAGATTAAAATACTACTACTACTAAAACTAGTTACCTATTTACATGATATCATGGCTTTATGTGCCTGCTTCAGTCATTTGCTGAAAATGTGTACTTAAAAGTTAAAAACAACACTTTCAGCTGGATAGCAGGACTTTATCAGACACACAAAATAAGGCATCATAACGATACCACATAACCGCAAAAGGGTGTGCATATCAGACAAAGTCGTCCTTTTGCAATTATGTCCCTGTCAAAACCTGTACTTTTTAATTGACGACTGAAGCATCCATTGATCCCCCATGTGCTTTTGTGCTGGCATTGCCAGCATGTGAAACCTTACATTTTTTCCCCTCGTACTTACCTCGTCAATGGCCAGTCTGGCGTGAACACTTTTGGTTGCGATTGTGACATCCAGGTAAGTGGTGCACTTTTTATGACCCTCCCCGGGTTACTTGTACGTTTTTTAGTGTGTTTAGTTGCTTGTATAAATTTTTTTTAGTGTTATTTTTGTTTTGTTTTTTGAATTTTCTGCATGATGAAGTCTCGCAATAATCCACAGGATTTCAAAGGAGGAAGTGAATGAAGTTCCATTCACTTCCTCTTTCATTACCAGGAAAGCCTTTGCCAGGAAAGCAAGGTAAGTGCAGTGGGAGTGGGCATTCTTTTGCTGACATAAAAATGGAATTTTTTTTATACCAGCAAAAGAACACTTAAAGGGGCTCATCTGATAAAGTCTGTAATCTGTATGCTATTGGAAGGTTTACTCCATAGAGTGGGGCCTTGGTTTCCGCAGGGATTTGTTTCTAAGACCCCCGTGGATACCAAAATCTGAAGATGCTCAAGTCCTATTATGTACAATGGCAGAGTAAAATGGTATGCTTATATAAAATGGCAAAATCAAGGTTTGCTTCCTGGAATTAAAAAAAAATCAAGCTATGGATAGTGGAATCTGTGTGATGCCAAGTCTGTGGGTACAGAGGGCCAACTGTACATATCATACTGCTTCACTGTAGTGTAGAGTAAGCTGGGCAATTTATATAAACGTATTGGTAAGGAAAAACCTCATATATAAAACGAAGAGAAATGCCTGCATTCTTCTAAATCCTTGAGTAAGGAGCTACGGACAAACAAGTGGACTTTCACCTCTCCATCTGTGGAGGCACACAGGAGAACTAAGTAACCCCTTTGCAACATTCACAGATAGTGAGACCAGCCTTGTAATCTTTAGATGTATACACCGAAGAGCTAAAATTAAATGGAAAAAGAAACAGAAGCACAGAGGCAGCAATAAGGGGTCACCTTTCTGATTGTTACCATCTGGGGTTAGGTCCCACATAACACAGGAATGGGAATTGTGTGTATAAACACAAGCTAATTGGTGAGCAATGTGGAGGAACCTGATCCTGCATTAATGAGAGCTGCTGTCAGGCCACCAAGAGACAACTGCTCAGAGCAGAAGGAAGTCCTAGTCATGCATCTTTGCAAGTATCTTTGTCAGCCCATCCAGCCAGGTGTTGCTGTTAGGCCCTAAGCCTGTCACTTTTGACCTCAAGACTTTCAGAGTAGGAAAGGCAAACTAACTCTGAGGGGGGGAATCTAACACTAAATACCTCCCGTAGCACTTGAACATCTGTGTGTGTGCACGCGCATGCATGCACACACCTTCAAATCGCCTGTTGACTTATGGCAACACCATGTATTTTAAACATTTGTGAGGGGGGGGGGAAATCACAAATGTTCCTGCTACCCTGACAACTTGTGAAATAGGGCAGGATAGAAATATCTTACTAAAAATTAAGTATTTCCTGGGACATACTCATCAAATTCAGTGTCCATGTAAAAAGTGTTCTGCAATCCCTGTCCTTAATCGTCTTCCCATTCCTGTACTTTTACAAATGAAAATCCCAGGCTAAGAGAGAAATCCCCTGGCCCTCAGAAGACCCTCATTTTGGTGGGAATTTGAGACAAGGAGATTGATGTGTTTTAAAGCAACGGGGGGGGGTGTCAAATCACCTCCAAAATTCAGTGAGCATGGAATGACACACATTTATACTATCCACTCATTTGTTATTAATTAAAGCAGAATAATTCCCTTTAGGACTCATCTACACAGCCAGCATATTCTGCCTGCAGATCAGGCCTGTTATTGGCACAAAATGGGATGGAGTCCAGACTGCTACACCGGCCCATTGCTGTAGCTGCCGCCACCAGAAACCTGCACCCCACTCTCCGAAGCCAGGAAGCTAGCTCGCAGCACATGAGCAAGGCCCCCTGCATGCTACCAGCCTGGGCATTTGCTGCGGGCCTGCTTCCTGGCTACGGAAGAACAACGGGAGATGGCAACTGCAGCAATGGGCCAGCATGGTGGTGTGGGCTCCTGTGATCATGGGCCGCCCAATCTGTTTCTCCCCATCTGGAATGAATTTTACCATGTATTTTTTTAAAAAAACAACAACAACAACAACAGTGTATCAAGCCTTACCCCGTCTTGGCCCTGGGGGTCATGAGGACTGCCCAAGGGCAAAACAGGGCAAATGCCCTTTGTCATCTGGATTGTAGGTCTCCAAAATGGGGGCAAGACAGGGTATATAGCCTATCTAGACAAGCCCTTAGAGAAATGATAGTATGTCTTAAAATAAAATGTCTTAAAATAAAACATCGCAGATTGTCAGTGGATATACTTTGCAAGTACATAAGGCTTCCTATATCAAGAGAGAGATTTGACATTTTTTGCATTGTGACCATTTCCAGAGTCCTTTTTTCATCTCAAAAATGGCTCACTAGTGAGGCAATCCCACAGTCTCTCCTCCAGTGTACAGTTCATTAACATTCCTGCTGCATTTATGATCAAAGTTTTGTAGTCAGTTCCATTCCACATTCTTCTTTTCAGTGTATTCCAAGTCTTTCATAGACTCAATGTGTTGTGTATTTGTCAAGAGACCTTCCTGGCCTTTTCCCACTAAATATTGTGGATGAAAAGGTACCATAGTTGTTTTTTTAAAGAGTTTTAAATTGTCCATGTAGAATAGTGTTCATTTCATAGACTACAGGATTCATTGTGGATCAACCAAGCTGTAGCTATGTCTTTCCGAGAGAGAGGGATGCTACCATTCCACAAACACCTAACTGAAAGTATGTCCCATCAAATTCCATGGTGCTTCCTTCTGAGTAGATTCTACTGAATAGACATAATATGGTTGAACTGTTTGCCTCCTGGCCATAGGTTTTTAAATATTATGTTGCTGGAATAGCTGATTGGCTTGGATATTACAATGAGACATTTCAGTCAGTGATGTGAGAACATTTCTTCTTGATGTATTTTTCCCAGCTGTCCTGATGTCACAAGCAGGACTTTCTACTAGAGTGAGACAGCTCAGTTCTAAGTGGTACTGGGATGGGGATCTGAGTGCTCATACATTCTGACTCTGAAGGCAGCCATCTTACTTCCCCAGCAATGCCTTTAAGAACAGCACTACAGTTCTCCCTCCATATCCACGGATTTGATATCCACGGATTAAAGTATTCATGGCTTGAAAATATTCTTTAAAAAATAATAATCCAAAAAGCAAATCTTGATTTTGCCATCTTATATAAGGGACACCATTTTGCTATGCCATTGCATATAATGGGACTTGAGTATTCATGGATGTTGGTATCCATGGGGGGGGGGGTCCTAGAACCAAACCCCAGCAAAAATGAAGAGACAACTGTATATCATTATGTAACAATGCTACCAGGGACATTTTCTCTGTCACAGAAATGCTGCTGCTGGAAGTGTGACAAGGGTTTTTTAAAATCAAAGAAAGAAAGGTTGGTACCAAACCTTGCTGACCTTGTATTTTTTTTAAAAGGTAAGACCTCCCCACCCAGTGAAAGCTCTTAAAAGATTGACTGCCCTCCTTGAAAGTGGCCAAATATCTTACCCACCCACCTTTTCTGGGATAAATAATCTTTTTAGGGGAGAGTTGTACCCTGGAATCCAGTGGTTTCAGTTTTATGTGTATGTTTCTGAAACTGGCCCCCAAACCCTCTGACATTGCCATCTTTGCCGTATTGCTCTATTGCATTTGTAATGTGCATTATTTGCTACACAATAAATGCCAGGAACAGGAATGAGTTTGAAATGGTATATATTAATTTGTCATCATTCTTTTCTCATTTATGTTCATTTCCCCCTAGGAGTCAGAATAGGTTGTCTTGAGGCTACAGTGGGGAAAACAGTCAAAGAGGCAGGGAAGCAAGAGAAAAGGAAGCCCAGCACTGTAAACTGTCCAGTCTTCAGCTCAGACACCTAGGGGTTTACCAAACGTGGCTAATGTGGAACCAGAATAACAACAGTGGAACGCAAAAGGGTGCCAATACCACATGACATCATCCTTTTGCATTCTGTTGTCATTATTCTGGCATTTCTTTTTATTGACAGGCCGAGCCGTGAATAGATCGTCCATCCCGTTTTGGTGCCAGCATTGCTGGCATGTGAAACCTCGGGCCATTTAACTCATGTGAATGCAGCGTCAATGGCTGGTGTGGCGTGAACACTTCTGGGTGAGATCATGCCATCCAGGTAAGTGGCACACTTTTTTAAACCTTCCCTTGTTTACTTGGAAGTTTTAAACTGTGTATGTGCTTTTTGTAACTTTTCATGTTTTATTTTTTATTTGATTTTTGAATTTCCCATGCAATGAAGTCTCACAGAATTACAAAGGAGGAAGTGAATGGGACTTTGTTCACTTTCTCTTCATTGCCAAGGAAGCCTTCTGCCAGGATTAGAGGTAAGTGTGGTGGTAGGGGGTGTTATTTTGCCAGCATAAAGATTTATTTATTTATTTATTTATTTATTATGCTGGCAAAAGAACGTTTACAGGGGATTGACTGATAAAGTCTCTCTTTGCCAATGTATTCAGCCTTCTGGTACCTCTTCTTTCCACATACAACTTTCCAATGGCAGCAACAATGGGGAGGATGTTGTGGAAGTATATAAAAGGCAGAGGCAAAGCCTTGTTCTGTGATTTGATTTTGTAGCTGAGAGCAGGAAGGATTATGCGGGAGTTCTTTCTTCTTGGACTGGTAGCATTTGTAGGATCCTCTGTTGTTTGATTAAGCATTTCCACACAGTTTTCCCTTGTTTCTATACCTTTCTCATTCCCTTGTGCTCAGTCATCCCCAGCTTATATTTTTATTTACGAAATAGTCAGTAAACTATGTGTCTGTGTGCTTCTTTTATTTGTCTGCAGAACAGGAAGCCTTTCCCTCACCTGCCTGAGATTTGGCAGGTCTGAACCTTCATGTGAAAACTCTTGTTGCAATTCATCTTGGTGGGAGCCTGGCCTAAATCCTACGCAAGAATCTCACAGTTTATCTCAGTGGTGAAGGCAGTAGTATTGTGTACGTACATGTCTTCAAGTTGCCTGTCAACTTACTAGTCCAGTCCTAGGTGGGCTTTCCTACTGACCAACACAATTCCTGTCTTGTCTGCATTCAGTCTCATTTGTTCACCCAGTCCTTTACTGCAACAATTAAAGACTTCCACAGCTCTTTTTTTTTTATTTATACCCCACTCTTCAGCCTCAAGGCTATCAGAGCGGCTTACAAATTGTTTTAAGCAATAGCTATTTCCACATCTACACTGCGTTAAGCAGTTTCCAATGTGTGTTAGCTAATTGCCCCCCACAAGCTGGGTACTCATTTTACCAACCTGCGAAAGGATGGAAGGCTGAGTGAACCTTGGAGCCTGCTGGAATCGAACTTGCAACGTGGTGACTTGCAGTACTGACATTTAACCACTGCGCCACCAGTAGAGATCGAGATGGGTATCACCCAGCTCCTAAACTCTGGATGACCTCACCCAGAAGCTTTATGTAGATGTTTAAAAGAATAGAGGATAGCATTGTGTCTTATAGAACTATACAAACTAACAGCCATGATCCTGAACAGCAGACCCTAACATCACCTTCTGGGAATATTCAGAGCCTTGTCACACAAAGGGAAAGGGACGGACTTTAAAATCCGAGAATAGCATGTCCCACCTTGTCTTATTGCATGATGTCTATGTGCTTCAGCTGTTCTTCCATTCCGGTCCCATGGAAGATGGTGGAAACACTAGTCTTTTTGCTAACTGGAAAAATCTGTTAGCAAAAAGACTTGCCTTACCACTGTCTCCCATGGGACAGAAGTGGGAGAACAGCTGAAGAACACCAATATCATGTGATGATGCAAGGCAGGACATGCTACTCTTTATTTTACTTCCACTTTACTTCCTTGATGTGAGAAGCCCCTCTGTCAAGAAGGGACCTTATCGACGAGCATCTAAAAATGCTTTAATTCCACAAATGAGGATAGCAGAAACATTGTGGCATTATTACACTTACTATTGCACATCGCTGTAATCACATAAAAAAACCACCATGAAATTATTGCATGACAACCACTAGTGCTTTAAGAATGGGAGTTTACTTCCTCTATTTAGCATGAGCAAGATTTCAGTTGTTCTCATGAGAAGATGTAAGCATGCTTAAAACTCCCCAAACACCATAATTAACAAAGTAAACACACAAGTACTGAAACAAACCTAAAAACATTGAAACTAAATGGGTCAGTTCATAAAAAGAGCGCCTATGCTTCGTTTTCATGTTCTCGCCCAATAGTTTTCTTGCTGAGGACCGCCCATTCATCCTGTAATCCTGCGATTATGAGACATGGTTTTGCATGCCATTAATACCACAAAAAATCAATATTGATCATCTATTGATAGCTTGTACCATCAATTAGAATCAATGCCTTTTTTTTGCAGCTAGAGCACAGAGTAACCACACAAAGACAATGACATCATGCAATAGTGGGGTCCATTCACTCTACCATGATGTCGTAATCTGGTAATTTTTGCCACATCTGATGATGTCCCAGAACTACTGCAGAACAGTGTTCCCAAGTCCTCTATCTGTAAAATGACCCAGAAGGAGCCCTGGTGGTGCAGTGGTTAAATGCCAGTACTGCAAGTCACCACGTTGCAAGTCCGATTCCAGAGGGCTCCAAGGTTCACTCAGCCTTCCATCCTTTTGTAGGTCAGTAAAATTAGTACCTGGCTTGTGAGAGCAATTAGCTAACACACATTGGAAACTGCTTAACGCAGTGTAGATGTGTAAATTGCTATTGCTAAAACAATCTGTAAGCTGCTCTAGTAGCCTTGTGGCTGAAGAGCAGGGTATAAATAACTAAATAAAAAAATAAAAAATAATAGAAGGATACCACAAATGATGTTATTTGAATGCTGTTGAGATGTCCAGCTAAATCACCGTGTGCAGGTCCTGGTGTAAATTGTCCACCAGGGTAACCAAGGCTTTCTCTGTCCAGTTACCTGGTCCGAACCCAAACTGAATTAGATTCATGTAATCAGCTTCATTCCAGAAGGCTTGGAATTGTGCTGTCACCCCGCATTCGAAGACCTTACTTTTAAGAGGAAGATTAGAAATTGACCACACTAGGGTGGTGTGATCCAGAGGAGGTATCTTCAACCATGTTTTTATAACTACTTCTTTTAGAGGTATAGAAACACAACCCTCGTTCAAAGAAGCATTTACAGCCTATTCCACCCAACTGGCCAGCTGTCTGCCAGCAGTTATAAGGCCGGACATGGCTCTAATGAACAGGTGGTTGGCCTCACTTCTCCAAGCATTTCCACATCATCAGATTGAACCGATCAAAACTCCTTCATCAAAACTGGACCAACAGGTTCCTCAATTACCTCACAAGAATATACCCATGGTATGGAGTACAAGTTGGAAGTGATCCAAGCAAATTTTCTCTGTCAAACATTTTCCAAATTCATCACAGCAGGTTTCTGAAGGCTAGAATACAATAGCCCCTTGACTATATGAAACAACTGGACAAGTTTGTGCTGCTATAATAAGAGGCAGCAGAAAATAGCTTCTTTTCTTTGCTGCTCTCACCACTGCAGACTATAATATGGGCTTAATCCATATTTGATTGGGTTTGTCCCAAGTCTTTCTCTATCATCACTCCAGTCATCTACCCAAGCACTTCGTTGCCCCTGAGCTCCTCAGAGAACCAAAGAACCCAGGCTCTGCACTGAAGGAAGCTTAGGATCTGGATGTATGTCAAAATTATCAGATGAAGTCTTTTATGATGTATAAAGGACTGCATTCATTCAATAAGAAATTATATTTTCGAAATAAAAGCATAATTGAGTTTGCAGAAGGCAATAATCAGAACTAAGCAAAGAAAAGACACTCTAATAAAATATACAGCTATCTTGATAATTCAAGTTACCCATATTGTAATAATATTATAAACAGACTGTCCCTTAGACTGGAGTCTATATGTATGGGAATGAATAAGTGTAAAGTTATCCACAAGAAAAATTCCTTCTTATTGCCTGAACATAATAAAGACCAAGCAAGATTTACAAGGAAAATTTTAATAAAATTCTGACTGTAGAAGTGATGGATTTCAAAGTGTTTATATCCAAATAATCTCTGCATGTGTAAGTGTGTGTGTTGGTGTATGTCTGTGTGTGCAAAATTTCACCTACTTTAGGATTTTGCTGATTTGGCAATGAAAAGAATAGGTTTCATTCATTTTCTTATAAAAGTTCTCCTAAATAGGAAGCCCACTAAATCATGGGGAAGCTAGATTGATTCACAAAGTATTAAACTGATTATGGCTTTGTAATGGAGGGAACGAGGGGAGAAAATGAAATGAAATCCAGCTTCCCAACTTGGATTGCTTGCCCCAATAGTTCCTACATCTGTTTTGTATGGGCAAATAGTTTGGTTTGGGATTAGCCGTAGCTCTTGTAGTGGTGCAGGTCTGATTCACAACTGATTCACATAGCCTATGATGCACTTGTAGATGTCAGTGGTATATTAGAAACTCACCTATCTATCAAATCAAGGTGGCTGAGAGCTGGAAGAAAATAGCCTTTGCCCCGAGTTGATTTGATTTTTACTGTGGTGGATGATGGCTTCCATGCCAATGAGACAGTGAATCTGCCCTTGGATTTGATCCATACATTAAAGCAACTGTGGAAGGCACTTAACTCTGTTCCCAAAATAGGCTCAGCACCTTGGACAACTCCTTCAAAATTCAGACTAAAAACTGGAGTGAATTCAACTCCCCACTGACATGGAAACCACTAGGCAGCCCTCTGTTTTTGTTCCTTTCTTTTAAATAAAGATTGTTCATAGGCAATCCTCATTACCATCAGTTTAGACCATTAAATGTGCCATCCCTATGGAATAAGCATTTCCTTCTGAGTAACTCAAATTCATTGCTAGGAACATCTAGATACAGGACCATTTGGTAAGGGCAAATTGCTCAGTTCACATGTTAGAGCCACTTCCTGCAGGAGAGAGAGAGAGACTCATTCATATATAACATGGTGAGGCATCCTTGGTCCTCCAGATATCCTTGGACTCCAAATCATATGAGCCCAGCTAGCATAGAAAATGACTCTGGATGATGGGAACTGTATTCCAACATCCATAGGCTTCCCACTCCTGTTGTATACCGCTATTTTTGAGTGGTATAGATGTGGACGCTTTGTTGCAACAGGAATGTGTGAACCAGCTTTTATCTGTAAGAGTGATTGTTGTTGTGTGCCTTCCAGTCATTTCCGACTTATGGTGACCCTAAAGTGAACCTATCAAGGGGTTTTCTTGGCAAGATTTGCTCAGAGGGGGTTTGCCTTTACCATGGCTTGGATCCAACTTATCTTCGGAACCACCTCCTCCCATACAATCTTCCCCGCGCACTCCGGTCCTCTGGGAGGAATTTGCTTCAGCCACAAAAATCTAGGCTGTCTGCAACCTCCCAGAGGGCCTTTTCAGTAATTGCCCCTAAATTGTGGAATGACCTGTTGAATGAGATCCGTCAGATGATGAGCCTGAGTAGCTTTTAAAAAGCACTAAAGACGGATCTCTTTCAGCAGGCTTTTCCTAATTAGTTCCTGGCCTCAGGAGCTCCTGGCCCTTTTTATTCTGCTGGTTATTTATTATTTATTATTTTAATGTGATTTTAGATCAGTTGTTTTAATGTATTTTGGTTTAATGTCTTTTTATGGGGGAGGGTGGGGGTGGGTGATGTTTGGGGATTTTAATCTGTATTGGTATTTTAATTTTTGTAAGCCGACCCAATTGTTTTTAACAGAGGGGTGGGATAAAAATAAATTTTATTATTATGGAAATGGAAAATTTCAAATCTGATGCCATTCTCTTATCAATCAAATCTGATGCCATTCCCTTATCAAGTCTTTTTTTAAAAAAAGGAACAGAATAATAACGAGCAATTCAGCTAGTTACTAGTTAAATATTGTAATGAGGAATGCAATTGAATTACTTTTAAAACATTGTTCATGAAGTAACATTCCCAGTTCTAATTACACTCTTCATAGAAATCAGAATGCTGGTGCTATAAGGATCTGGGAAACACATAATGTGTACTATTCTGAAATGACCCATCTATGACATTGTATAGCAGTGAAATGTTATATAGAAAGTATTCTTCCTATTTTGCAAACTATAATTATTGTGTTATTTTTTTTTATTAAGATATTTATATCTTGTCTATATCCAAGCGTAGAATAAAATAACTCCAGTTTCAAACAATTTAAAATTTAAAGCAGTAAAGCAATATATTATAGTCTAAAAACATGTTAAATGATATATTGTAATGATATAAGAGAAGCAGTTAAAACCATGGGCATTGTTGCTTACATGATCATCCAGAGAGGCTAAGGACTTTATCAGAAGAGGCTATAATGGCATGATTATGATATTACAGTAGTGTGAACGGGTTCCCACTATCGCACAACATCCTCCTCCTCCTGTGGTTATTGTGTGCTCTAGCCACCAATAATGCATCCCTTTTTGGTCATTTAAAAAAGTTTTAAGTGCACTCGCGTCTTCTTGTGAGAACCACCAAATTCTCTCCCATGCCAATTCGTGGAAGTAAACTCCCATTCTTAAAGTGTTAGTGGTTGTCATGAGATAATTCCATGATGTTTCTTTGGTGTGATTAAAGCTACGCACGATAATAAGTTTTATAACGCTTCAGTGCTCCCAATATCTTCATTCATGGAATTACAATATTTTTAGATGCTGGTCTGATAATGGCCTGAGTTCAAAGTGCAAAAGTAGTTTGCACTCAGTTAGCTCAGCACTTAAACAAATCTTCCAGGTTTGTTTAAGTGTTTATGTGTTGATTTACTTTGTTAATTAAGGTGTGTGTGTGTGTTTTTAAGTGCACTCGCATCTTCTCACAAGAACCACTGAAATCTCACCCATGCTAAATCACGAAAGTAAAATTCTATTCTTAAAGTATTAGTGGTAGTTGTGTGATAATTATGTGGTGGTAATATTGCGTGATCATGGCAACATGTGATACTTAGTATAATAATGCCACTATGTTTCTGCTTTCCTCAATAGTGGAATTACAGCATTTTTTAGATGCTAGTTTGATAAAGTGCTAAGACAAGTGAGTTCTTACCAAAAGCCAACTTTTGACTGACTTGGAAATCCAAACACCTCCCAAAAGGTGCAAAACAGACTGAAGACATTCCAGTTATCAGCAGTCAGTGTGAGTGTGTGTGTTATGTATAATGTACAAATAGAAAAAGGAACTTTGTATTTCTGTCCATTCTGTAGGCATTCACCACCTGTGTTTGCCATTAGAGGAAGTGATACTCTTTCATTGGTTTAGTTATCAACATGCTTGGGGGCATTCTGAGGTTTACAGAGGAACAATTTTTAACCCTCCCACCCCACCCCACCCCAAAAAAACTTAACAAGGTGGAAAACAAAAGCAATAATTGAACACTGAATGAGGAGTGGAAATGCTCTGTGGCCATATAGCTTTAACTGTTCTTTCTAAAAGAACAGTGGAAGACAGGAATAGAATGGAGAGTATCCTGGGGGAGGATGGAATTGGCTAGTGAGCTGACTGCCTTGCTGGCTGGAATCCTGAACGGGAGCACTCTTTTGGGAGTTAAGGATATACCGGAGTATTCTGTTCCAGGTCCCACTTGTGTACTTTATTCCTAAATGAATAGCGCCCCACTCGTCAGTGGCTTCCAAGGTGGGTTGTGGGGGACATAGCTATGATGACAGAGCTATGTTGTCATAGTTATGTCTGACTATGCAAGATCTTGGCCTGAGTCTTTAACACCCACTTGATGATATGAACCTCACATGGACAGAATCCCAGAAAGGTGGTCTAGAAAGTTCTTCTGATAGGTAACAAAAAATCTGTTGTGATATTTACAGATAAACTTAACCAAATAGTTTAAGTATACCTGCCTAGAACATCTTTGCTAATAACACATAGGAGATTATCAGACACAGCTAATGTGGTGCCAGTATAACACCAGCATAATGCAAAAGGAAACCAATATCAGACAACGTCCTTTTGCGGTCCACTGGCATTATGAGGGTGTCTTTTTTTATTGATGGCTGAAACAGTCAATAGATTCCCCCCCACATTCTGTTTTGGTTCCAGCATTGTGCAAAACCTTGGGCCGTTTAAATCCCATCACTGCAGCTGGAATGGTCTAGCACGAACGCTTCCAGGTGAAATCTGGACATCCAGGTAAGTTTCGTTCTTTTTATGATTCTGCCTGGGTTACTTGGGACTTTTAAATTGTGTTTAGGTGCCTTGTGTAACTTTTAATGCTTTCTTTTTCTTTTTCTTTTTGAACTTCCTGCACTTGCATCTTCTCATGAGAATGGGCAGGATTTCACTCCAGGAAGTGAACTGAGTGAGCTCCATTAGAGCTCCGTTCATGCCTGGGCTGCCTCAACGATGGGAAAGAAGGTAAGTGTGGTGGGGAGGGTTATTGTTTCAGGACAGGTGTGGGATTGAAGATTGTGGGACAGCAATGTTTTTTGTGTTCCTGTCTGATAATCTCCATAATTCATAACAATTCATGTTTGTTTGTTTGTTTGTTTGTTTGTTTAGAGCATTTATATTCCATTCCTCAGCCAAAAAGCCTCCCAGAGCAGCTTACAAATTGTTAATTTGACAGTTCTCTGCCCTCAGGTTTACAATCTAAATAAGACATGACACACAAAAGAAAAGAGAATGGCTGAGAGGGGATTGGGTCCAACAGGTACTGCCTGTTCTTCTCTCCCTCTAAGGCCACAGAAGTGGCAGCTGGGATGGAGGGATGGCTTTTCATAAGATGTTGGAGTCTAGGCTGGAAGGAGCTTCTCTCCCTCCAAGGCCACAGTAGTGGCAGTTGGGATAGAGTGGTGGCTTAAGCACATGAGAAAGTTTTACAGTCTCAGTTAATCCTCTCAAGTATTGCAAAACTTTTTTTAAAATTTTAGTAGCAAAGATTCTAAGGCACAGTTCTACGTTTTCATTGTTAAAGGAAGTCAATATTTTATTAAAGGATATTGATGGAGAAGAAGAAAAATGACAAAGATGAGTTTGTAAAATGTTTTGAGAGAATACAGAAAGGTTCTGTATCACTTGAAAACTTGCATAGTCTTTCAGTAATAAAGTTGATACAGCAGAGTTTCGCTGAACATATTTCGAGCTTCCAGTTCCCAAAAGCTATGTGCACTACAGAGTTATAGCATTTTGATTCCATTTTCTCTCTCATGGTACTATCCTATGGAATTCTGGATTTTGTTGTACCAACATGGAAGCCACCAGCCCCATTGTTATCACATCAATAAAGTATCTACACTTCCACACATTACATTACTTTTGAAACATACTTTTGTTATGCCTTCATTTTTATTCACTGCAGGTAATGGCATTATTCCTAACTTGATACTTCCAACCTCTGGATTGCCCACTGACAGAGACTGAAGAATTGCATCTGACAGATTCTTTATTTCAGGTTCAGGGCCTCTGTTTCTGCTTTACATGCCACAGACTAATTGTCATGTACTTTCTGACCAAGTGAGCCTCTAATGCATTGATCTTTGGAAGCCCACAAACTCTTATTCACCTCTATAGCCATACAATGTTTACCTGAATTATTATAATGCAAACCATGGTGGTCTGTTAGGATAGGAGGCACCAGCAGCTGAGAAAGGATAGCTAACATTAACATGAGGCACTGTAGCTTTGGGGATACCAGACTTGTCACTGTCTCCCGCTGTGATTAAACACAGAGGTATTTTTCCTACATTAATGAAGCCTAAAGATATTTGTTTTGATTTCATCACTCTCACCTCATTAGGCATGAGGAAAGTTAATTTATACACTGGTTCAGTTTTGCACGAGGTTCTGTTTACTCTTCATAAATTAACATGTTAATTCAGTGTAATAAAATTCATGGTTTACAGAAAGATATCAAACACCGTCATCCATTATTCTCCTTAATGCTACGGCTTTAGACTCTGTGGGTAACAGCTCTGTTTACAAAGCAGCTGGATGGAGCACTTAAGACCACAATGATTCCCATACGTACATGCTCCATTTTCAAAAGTGGGCTGAAAGGGGTCAGAGGGAAACAGATATTTCCATTTAATATCAAACCATTGGCCTCAAAGCACATGCCTGGAAGATGTGGATTAGCCCTACATAGCTTGTTATCCACCAAGCCAAACACAGCCCACTGGTAGTATTGCTGACCAACAAGAAAAATAATGGCCTAGCTAAGCTTTGTTTTGTGTTTAGGCATTCATAGCAAACAGCAGGACTATTTCTCTTTAATTCATTTTGGGACATTCTGCACATTACTCAGCCTTTCCCTTCCTAGTGCCTTCCAGATGGTGTGGATTACAACTTGCATTATCACTGACCATTGACCATGGTGACTGAAGCTGGTAGAAATTGTACTCCAAAAACATATGGATGGCATGGGGTTGGGGATGGCTGCTGTAGGTGAATTAAAAACTGCTTTTATGCTAAGCTCCACTTCTTGAGTACTAAACCCCACTGGATTCTACTCTCATAATTGTCAAAAAAAATTGCTGAATTCCACCCTAGGTTTGATCTCCTTATCAAGAAGGAACGTTACTAAAATTTTATTTCAAAACACAACAAGATTATTGTGTAAACACTGGCTTTTCCTAGGATGGAGATAAAATTCAGCTGTGTAGTTCCTTCGTGCCAGGCTGCCTGTTAAGGCCCAAGAGAGTTGAAAGAGATTGTGTTGTTGGAAGTGGGAAAATGTACAACCACAGCTGCATCACTGCCTTTCTGCATATAGGGGCAATAGAGGTAGAAAGAGGTTGTTAGGTTTCCCTGGTGTGTTCCTTCATTGTTTGTCTACTCTTTAGTTTTATTTCTTTATTTATACCCCGCTCTTCAGCCACAAGGCTATCAGAGTGGCTTACAAATTGTTTTAAGCAATAGCAATTTACACATCTACACTGCATTAAGCAGTTTCCAATGTGTATTAGCTAGTTGCCCCCAGAAGCCGGGTACTCATTTTACCGACCTACAAAAGGATGGAAGGCTGAGTGAACCTTGGAGCCCACTGGAATCGAACTAGCAATGTGGTGACTTGCAGTCCTGGCTTTTAACCACTATGCCACCAGGGCTGCTTCTTCCCCTATAAACTGATACGACCAGCCTTGACTTCACTTCCTGCCAAATATCTCTTCCTCTCTCTTCTCTTAGTCATGTAGCTAGTGGTAACCTACCCAATATTTCTTGCCCCAAATGTAGTTCTTTATTCATCATCTTTCTCTTCACAAAAGGCAATCTTTGTTGATGATGTCAAACCACATCTCCCAAACAAGCAAATTTCTTCGGTGTTGTCTGGCTTCCACTAAGAACAGACTGTGTCTTAAACTATTTATCCAAGTATTAAACACAGTTGAGGCTTAGAGACTCTTAACTACAATCAGCCTTCCTAAAAGTAACAACTAAGGAGTTTTTTGGTTTCGTTTTGGTTTTGCTTCCTAGTGTCTCCTACAAATATTAATATTTTATTCACTACAATCTTCTTTCAGACATTTTCCAAATCCCAGAATAGCTAGATATAAAATATAAAGGAGGACATGATAGGCCTAGTGCCTTTTTTTATATGCTGTATTTTTATGTGTTTTCTATAATAACTTGTATGTAAACCACTAGCAGAAAGCCAGTGTGGTGTAGTGGGTGTTGAAGAGTAACTCTGTGTGACCAGTGACTGACTTGCCCCTCAACAATGGAATCCCACTGGGTGACCTGGGGTAGTTATACTCTCTCGGCCTAAGAAGAAAGCAATGGCAAACCTCCTTTTACCATAATAATAATAATAATAATAATATTTATTTCTATCCCACCCCTCTGCAATGCAATTGGGGTGGCTTACAGCATAAAAATTCCATAATTACATTAGTACCCTAACCTACCCACCCTTAAAACAATATTAAATTAAAAAGATTAAAAACATACAATAATTAAAAAGAGAAAAAATGGAATAATTCAATGGCAGCTTAAGGGAAAAGACAGCAGAATCTTTGGGCCGGGATAGCTATTCAGGAAAAGCCTGCCGGAAAAGATCCGTCTTGACAGCTTTTTTGAATGCCATGATAGCGTGATAATATCACAAGTTGGATTTGATTTGAAGGCATATAGCAACAATACCAAATCACTTGGAGATGTTCTTATATTCAAGAGTACATAAATATCATAAATAAATAAACACTTCATTGTTCATAGCTTTCACTCTGTTGTATTTTGCTATGAGTAACTTTTATGATTTTAAATAGAAACATAGGGTATGCATATTTTAGAACCTGATAAAGTAATACCCTGGGCTTTTGTTGCATGCAGTCTTAAAGAGATTCAGACTCCAGTTTACAACTTATAGAGTATACCAAGTAATGAAGAATGGAGACAATTTATAGCTTAGCAGCAGGTGGGAATTATAATCCAAAAAAATAATGTTTTCAAGCTTTCTCCCTTCCACTCTTGGGATAGACAGTAATTATGGCTATCCCTGAATACAACTGATGGAGAAAGTAGAATGGCTATTTGTCCATCTATCCATCATTTTATTTATATCCTGCCTTTCTCCCAGGCTGGGACTCAAGGCAGCTCACAAAGAGACAGAATACAACAGAACAGATATAGTTATTTGCCCTACTTTATATAGGAGAATCCTTTGTTTGAAAGGCTTTCATGGCTCATTCATACTACAGAATTATAGCACTATTATTCCACTTTAACTGTCATAGGACATTATCAAACTAGCATCTAAAAACACTGTAGTTATGCAAATGAAGATAGTGGGAACATTGTGGCATTATAACACTTCTTATCACATGTAGCTGTAATCATGCATAAGAAATGCCATGGAATTATTACACAACAACCAATAGTGCACTTCCGTGATTTGGCATGGGCAAGATTTCAGCAGTTCTCACAAGATGCAACCACATATAAAACTCAAAAAAAACCTAATTAACAAAGTAAATGAACACACAAGCACTGAAACAAACCTAAAAACATGCAAACTAAATCATAAAATTATAGAGTTGGAAGAGACCAGAAGGGCCATCCAGTCCAACCTCCTGCCATGCAGGAATACACAATCAAATCATTCCCAACAGATGGTCATCCAGCCTCTGTTTAACAAACTCCAAAGAAGGAGAATCCATCACACTCTGAGGCAGTGTATTCCACTGCCAAACAGCTCTTACGGTTAGTAAGTTCTTCCTAATGTTTAGGTGGAATCTCTTTTCCTGTAGTTTGAATCCATTGCTCCTTGTGTCCTAGTCTCAGGAGCAGCAGAAAACAAGCTTGCTCCATCCTCAGTATGACATCCCTTCAGATATTTAAACATAGCTATCATGTCACCTCTCAACCTTCTCTTCTCCAGACTAAACATGCCCAGCTCCCTAAGCCACCCCTTGTAGGGCATGGCTTCCAGATTTCCCACCATCCTGCTCTCCTTCCTCTGGACACATTCCAGCTTCTCAATATCCTTCTTGAACTGTGGTGCCCAGAACTGGACACAGTATTCCAGGTGAGGTCTGATCAAAGCAGAATACAGTGGCACTATTGCTTCCCTTGATCTAGACACACTATACTCCTATTAATGCAGCCTAGAATTACATTGGCTTTCCTAGCTGCTGCATCACACTGGTGACTCATGTTCAGCTTGTGATCCACCAAGACTCCTAGATCCCTTTCGCATGTACTGCCATCAAGCCAGGTGTCACCCATCTTATATCTGTGCATTTCATTTTTACTGCCCAGGTGTAGTATCCTACATTTCTCCCTGTTGAAATTAATGTTGTTAGTTTTGGCCCAGCTTTCTAATCTGTTAAGGTTATTTTGAATTCTGAGCCTGTCCCCTGGGGTATTAGTATCCCTCCTAAATGGGACAGTTCATAAAAAGGGCATTCTGTGCTTCGTTTTTGCACTCTCACCTGGAGGTTTTCTTGCTGAGGACCACCCATTCACGTTGTAATCTCACAATTACAATGGGACATGGTTTTGCACACCATCAATAGCACACCATCAATAGCACAAAAAAGTACTATTGATGATCTATTGACAGCTTGTCCCATGAATTGTAAATAACGCCTTTTTTGCAGCTGGAGGATGGTGTAAGAATGTGAAGATGATGATGTCATGCTATAGCAGGGCCCATTCACGCTACTTTGACATCATAATCATGCGATTTTTGCTGTGCCTGATAATGTCCATAGTTCCATCCCATGGAATTCTGGGGTTTGTAGTTTGGTAAGGCACTAGAGTGCTCTGGCTGAGAACTCAAAATGCTCCCTCCCAAAACTACCAGTCCTACAATACCATATGACAGAAACATAGCAGTTAAAAGTGGAATAATC
The DNA here is from genome assembly GCA_030847615.1 of Gambelia wislizenii. Lineage (NCBI taxonomy): Eukaryota > Metazoa > Chordata > Lepidosauria > Squamata > Crotaphytidae > Gambelia > Gambelia wislizenii. Next base: position 217,244,464 of record JAUMIR010000004.1, read on the forward strand.
ATGCTAAAATTCTGTAGTGTGAATATGCTCCAGGAGACAGTTCTGCCCTCTGTTTGAAAGAGTCCTCTGCTTGAAGATCTGCCCAGTTTAAAGATAAAGAACCATAAGAAGGGACAGATCCTTCCCAAAGTCCATCTCTGCTGCCTTGCCATGGCAGAGAGGTGATTGTAGGCTCTTGAAGACTATACCAGTGGAGCACAGGTTCCAGTAGATGATAAGGCTTCAGGTACAACCCTAGCAGTGACCTATATCTCTGCCATCCAAGGACTACCCTAGCTAAGTACAGAGAGGCTCACGCCAAAAAGGTGTTCACCAGGTGGAAAATTGGCCATCAACTATGAACACAATGGTGATGTGGAATAGTTGCAATCTGCGTCCCTGGCGAGACTACCAAAATCAATAAAATCACATATCTCCAAGCTAGTCATGGAAGGAGGAAAAGATGCCAAATTTAGACCAGCCCAGTAAGGATGGCAACTGTGTGTATTTTAATTATCGCTTAGAAGTGTTTTGTGTGACAGATATATTTGATACATTTATATTTTTTACTCCTTTTTTCTCATTTGACTTGTTATTTAATTTTACATACACTATTTTATTGCTTATTTTTAAACCTTGTATGTATGTGGGGAGGGAAATGAATGGGTGGAAGAGAGGAAGGGGACATGGGGATAGTTTGTGTGCAATTTTTAAAATTAATTTAATAAGGAAGCCTAAGGAGGAAGTGCAGAGGCTTCACAGTGAAAAGAGAGAAGGCTGAGCTGCCCTACAGATAAATTTATCTCAGCCTTCACACATAGCCCTCCAACCATCCCAGTTTGGAGGGACAGTCCCGATTAATCCCCTGTTGTCCCATTTTTTCAGCTGCTCTCATTTTTCTCCTTTATCTTCAGCTTATTTCAGTTGCTGCACACTGAGGACATTATCAGCTATGGCAAAAATCGTGGGATTACAACATCACAGTAGCATGAATGGGTCCTGCTATCGCACAACGTCATCATCTTCACGTTCTTACACCATTCTCCAGTTGCAAAAAAGGCATTATTTACCATTCACGGGACAAGCCATCAATAGATCGCCAATAGTGCTTTTTTCACGCTATTGACAGTGTGCAAAACCACATCCCATTGTAATCGTGAGATTACATCATGAATAGGCGGTCCTCTTTCCCTCCTCCCCATTCCCAGCAAGAAAACTTCTGGGTGAGAATGCAAAGACGAAGCACAGGGCACTCTTTTTATGAACTGTCCCATTTAGTTTGCACATGTTTAGGTTTGTTTCAGTTCTTGTGTGTTCATTTACTTTGTTAATTAAGGTTTTTTTTGGAGTTTTAAGTGAGCTTGTGTCTTCTTGTGAGAACCACTGAAATCTCACCCATGCTGAATCATGGAAGTAGACTCCCATTCTTAAAGCGCTAGCAGTCATCATGCGATAATTCCGTGGCATTTCTTTTGCATGATTACAGCTATGTGCAATAATAAGTGTTATGATGCTACAATGTTCCCACTATTTTCACTCATGGAATTGTACAGCATTTTTAGATGCTAGTCTGATGATGTCCTGAGTTCAAAGTGCAAAAGTAATTTGCACTCAATTAACTCAGCAGGGAAGAGAGGAGACTACCCTTCCCAGTAGGCTCAGGCAAAAACAACCTGCTGCAGCCTCTCCTCATTAATAACTTTTTGCCATCTTTGCCTCACTCTGACATTGCTTGACAACATGGTTTCGTTTTTCATCTGTGAAATGTTGGAGTATATGTTCACTATGAGGGTGAGGTGCACTGTGTTTTGATTTACAATTATGTCTAAATTTGAAAACACTAGCATATGCAAATGTTATGGAAATACAAATCATTTAACCTCTTTTGTTTTGGTCAGTGCAAAGGGGAGTGGTTGGCCCCTCTTGAAAATAAATTCTGACATTAAAAAAGCAAAGGAAATGAATTTGAGCAGACAAGAATTTTGAGTTCATTTCCCATAGCACTGTTCCTCTGGCTTTCTTTAAATGGTACAGTCTTTCTTCAAAAATGGAAAATGTATGTGTAATGGGCTAGATTGCATCTATGTCGGGGAATGGAAGGGCGTGGTAGAATTGGCATAAAGGTAAACAACTGGTAAAATGATTCATAATCCAAAATCTGCCCAATGGCTTTTATGTTTTCACTGCAAAACCTTTTAGAAATTAGAAACTGCTCACCAGATGTTGTGTTTTTTCTGTGGGGGGAGGGGAATACTAATTTAACTGCTAAAAGGTTCATTGTTATAATATTTTCCTGCCAAAAATTTCTGTCTCTTATTAAATGTTTATTGAATACTGTAATGGCATTACATTTACTGTTAAATGATATTGACATTTTTGAATAAAAAAGAGGTTGGGGGGGTTTCACCCCTTCCCTCTTTTAAACCCAGTTAGGGTAAAATGTGAACATCTGGTAGGAACCTTATGTGTGGCATTGAGACAAAAAGCACTTTTGGCAATGCTCCCCTTGAATGTGCTTTTTTTTAAAGCATATAACTTTTGTAGCACTCAGTATGATTAAGTACAAGACCTTCTTGCTATCAGCCTAATGTTTAAAGACAAGTCACCAATAAATCCGCAGTGAGGTGGCTAGTGAAGCTAGGTTAACAGCTATGAAGCAGCTGTTTCTTGAGCAATAATCCAGCTGTTTGGCATGGGTATGGGGACCTTGCTTGCATTATTAATCATTTTATTAAAAATAGAAAGCGAGTGCACTGAGGAAAGCCTCTGGCAGAGATTGTTTGGAAGAAATGGCAATCTCATCACCGGAAGGAGCATCATAATTCTAATAGCAGGTGTTCTGTGTTTATCACAATCAACGCATTGGCAGTTGGTGGTTGACCCACTGTCATGACTGGGGAGGCAGAGTTCTCATTTCTCTTTCTTTTTAGTGAACAATTTGCAAGTATCTTGCAGTATTTTATCAAATATGTGAGTCATCCTTCATATCCCCTGCTTGTTCTTTTGTAAGGTAAGTTGTCAAATAACAGAAGACCACTGTATTTTATGCAGAGCTTGGAAGAGTAATTGTTGTTGTTTTTTTAAAGAAGAATTACAACTACCAGAATCTCCCAGTCAGCATGAGCAGTAGAGATTCTGTGATTTGTAACCCAAAAAGTAACATTTCCAAGCTCTGTATTTATGGAGATTATCAGATGCATTAAAAGTGGTGTTACATGAATGCCAGGATATCACAAAAGGGCTCCCTTTTCAGACAATGTCTTTCCCCCCTGGTTATACACCCGTTCTGCTGCTGTTTTGCCGACGCTGCTTTTTATTGATGGGAGAAACTGTCAGTAGATCCTCCATTCCATTTCTGTCATGGATGTTTCTGCATGCGGCAAGGTGCACTGTTATGCTGGTGAGATCCCAGTGTCAATGGGAGGTCCCTGCCAGAACACTTCCAGGTGAGATTGGGACATCCAGGTAAGTGACACACTTTTTATGACCCTCCCCAGGTTACTTGTTAATTTTAAAATCTGTTTTTTGTGCTTGCTGTCACTTTTTTGGTTATTTTTCTTTTTCTTTTTGAATTTCCCATGCCCGTGTCTTCTCGTGAGAATCCACAGGATTTCAATCCAGGAAGTGAAGGGAGCTCCATTAGAGTTCTGTTCACTCCTGGGATGTATTTTCCAAGGAAGAGAAGGTAAGTGTGATGGGGAGGGTGATTGCAGCGGGTCAGGGGCAGGAGTGGATATTGTGGGACAGGAACACTTTTTTTGTTGCTGTCTGATAATCTCCTATGACTCAAATCTGAATGCCCAAGTGATTTTAGAATTTCAGTCCTAATGCAATATTGTCACATGGGAGAAGGGAGAGTTAGACGTTATTCTGACAATTTGCTCTCAAACTCCCCCATCCCACCCCCAGCAAGATGATGAGGAATTCAGGTCGCAGCCCTCCATTTCAAAATCACTAGCTGAGGCGACTGTATTCTAAAACAGGATTGGGAAACATATGGACCTCCAGATGTTACTGGTCTGCAGCTTCCACCAACCCTAGTCAGCTTCCACCAACCCTAACCTAGTTACATGATCACCATCATTACGACAGAAGATGAAATATGTATGCCTCTCCTTTTTTAAATGAAGTGCTGGACTCAACTTTCCCCTAGCACCAATATGAATTTCCACTGGAATCAAGTTTCAGCATCTTGTAAGCTGAGGCTGCTGCTACACTGCAGAAATAATGCAGTTTGACACTGCTTTAACTGCCATGTCTCAATGTTATGGAATTCTGGGATTTGAAGTTTTGTGGGATATTTAGCTTTCTCTTTCAGAGAGCTCTGGTGCCACAACAAACTACAAATTCCAGGATTCTGTAGGATGGAGCCATGATAGTTTAAAGCGGTGTCTAGCTGTTTTATTTCTATAGTGTGGCAGCAGCCACAGCTCCATAATCCTAGTTCAGAACTCCCACAGTGTCTTCTGAATTCTCCCACATCACCACAGTGTGCTTCTACAATAAACTTAGCACAGACTGTGCTGTTGTCATGTGCCTTCAAGTTGTCTCTGACTTATGGCTACCCTATCATGTGGTTTTCTTCAGAGGAGGTTTCTAATTGTTTTCCTCTTCAGCTGAAAGTCAGCCAATGTGGCTTTCCATGGCCGGGTGGGGGAGTCAAACCTCCATTCTCCTGGAGCCTTAGTTCAACATTTAAACCACTACACCATGCTGTTTCTCAGCAGCTATAAGTGCGTATTATTTAGATTCTAAATAAGATCTCTGGGTGATTTGAAGTACATCAGCAAGGATTGGGGGGTATTATGGCGGAAAAATATGAAGTTCTCACCTAGTAGTGAGTTGATAGAGAATTGCTATAAAATGCAATACCGGTGGTATATAACTCCATCAAAGCTAGCAAAAATGTACAAAGGGAAAATAAGTAACTGTTGGAAGTGCGGTGAAAAAGAGGGGACATTTTATCATATGTGGTGGTTGTGTAGAGTCGTTAAAGAATATTGGATAAAGGTGCACAGCTTGATAAGAAAGATAATTAAAAAAGATTTCAGGTTAACCCCACAATTATACTTATTGAATATGATTGAAAGAGATTTCCCGAAAGAACTTAAAAGAGTGATGCTTTACATGACCACCACAGCAAGAATCGTGTTTGCTAGATATTGGAAGCAAAAGGCAATCCCAAGTTGTGATGAATGGCTGAACAAACTTTTAGAAGTAGTCCAGATGGAACAACTGACGTGCTGGGTTAGAAATCAATCAGTAAATGGTTTCAGAAAAGAATGGGGAAACTTAATTGACTATTGGAAAAACGAATGGAATGGATACGCTGTAATATGGTTGGTGGAGTAAATGAGAGTTTGAATATGGAAACTGACAAACAGAAAAGTATAAAATTCCCTCAGTCAACAATTAGACCTTATGTTGGGTAAATACAGGGGAGATAAGGGAAATTAAGAAGAAACTGTAAAGGACTTATAGAAACTGTATTGGATGTCTTAATGGTATAACAGGACAAATAATGAATCAGTACAGAAAGCCAAAAATTGTAATACTTAATCAAATTTGAACTACTGTTGAACAAGGAAGTAGAAATATATATTATTTAGTTTTGCTTTATTTTTTTGAATTTGGCTGTTATATATATATATATGTATATGTGTATATATATATATATATAAATATACACATATACATATATATATATAACAGCCAAATTCAAAAAATAAAGCAAACTTTAGAAGAAAGAATAAAAAATATTAATAGTAAAAAACAAAAAAAGAAAAAAAGGAAATATATATGTATATATATGTATATATATATATATATATATTTCCTTTTTTTCTTTTTTTTTGTTTTTTACTATTAATATTTTTTATTCTTTCTTCTAAAGTTTGCTTCATTTTCCATATCTTTATCCTAATGTTATTTTATCAACCATTTTATTGTATGTGAAAACACTTTTGTAAAAAATAATTTAAAAAAAAGAAGTACATCAGCAAGGATTTCTGATTCCCAATTGTTTAACAATGGCAGAAGCATATGCATAAGTGTGTGCATGCAGAGAAGAACTACAAGCCCCATTCAGTTCTGGTAGTCAAGACTGATCACTGGGCTCAAAATTCTTTGTGTCTGCACACCAGTCTTTTGCATCTGGCTCTGGCTGATAGATCTTGGGATCCTAGTAAAAGACTGAATAGATCCCTCAAGCCTAAAATCTGCCCTCCCCTAATTTAGAGCTCATTACAGTATTCTTTTCTTCACATTGCAGCTACTAGCAGGTGCAAAAGTGGCTTCAGGCCAACTTTAACCACAGTGATGTAAGATATTTTGACTATGTCCTCATCTTGCCGTACTCTTTAAATTTAAATGCTAGGTGTTCATTCAAAACCACAAAAATGTGGACATTTCCTCCAATATTCTAGATGTAGGACGGGAAATTAAATTGCTTTACGACAATGAAATTCTTATCCTTGTAGGCTCTTCTCGGCTTCATTACTTAGCTGCAAAAATGAGCTCCAGGCTGAAATTTAGTAATTTTGTTCACATGACCAAAGGCACAATTTAATACTCAGTTCTGAAATATATTTATAAGATGCAGGCTTCAAGGTATAAAAGTTTAAAATAACACTTTGTTCAAAGTATTATATTTAATTTTCATAATGAAAAAGTATGAAATCCAGAATTGAAGCAAAATTATACATTCACATACATACATACGTACACATGTATCTGAAGTTACTTCTCTCTCTAATAATACTTAAATATAAGTCTTAATTTACAGGCAACTTAGTTATGGTTTGTGAAGTTTTGCATGGGTCAGGTGTTTTACTTCTCTGTAAATGGACAAACAATATTTGCAGACAGAATAAAAAATGTTTATTCAAACTCCATGTATGGAAAGTGGTTTGTCTGTGTCTGTCACTGAAGCAATAAAGTAATATATTCTTTAAAATATTGCTTTTTTTAAAAAAAAATCAGGTTCAGTAGTATAAGATGAAAGCCAAATACTTTAGGAGCACCCAGTCCTCTTCCAACTCTGGTGCCATGGATCTAATCAATGCCTGTGGAAGAAGTCAGGAGAAATCCTGCAAGTTGTAAATCCGAAAAAGTAACTTCTCCAATCTCTGCTTTAGAGGAGCAGGACCCTCATCAAGGCCTAAGATGGTCAGACATCGTCCAAGGAGTATGCCTTGGCAGTGGGCTAGGATTTTCAGATACCAGGGGCACTACACAATCATAGCACTATTATCCCACTGTAACTGCCTTGATCCACCCTTTGGAATCCTGGAATTTGTAGTTTGGTGAGACACCAGAATCCTTTGGCTGAGAATTCTAAATAACCCCTCCCTAAAGTGCCAATACCAGAATTACTACATAGGACAGAACCATGACTGTTAAAGTGGAATCGTATCACTGCAGTCATTTAGTGTGAAAGGTGGCAGACAAGGGCAGTAAATCCCAGGGAAAAGTGGCCCTCTTTTAAGATTTTGTTTTTTAAAGATGTGCTGGATACACTGAAGCAGGTTGCTTCAAAGCCTGGAATCCAGCTGTTGAACCCACTGTAGACCCTTTGGGTTCGTTCCCTCCTTTCCCTACTGTTTTGTCAACTGGGGCACTGCCCACTGAACCCTCACAATCATCGTCCAGAAAAGAGATGGATGCTGGAAAGAAATGCTGGAAAGAAAAGAGATAAAGATGGAGATGGAGGGGCTTGGGAGGAGCACCTATGTGTTAAAAGACAACCTTGAAAAAGTTTGGTTTTCTGCTTCATAGAATCATAGAATTGTAGAGTTGGAAGAAACCACAAGGGCCATCCAGTCTAACCCCCGGCCACAGGAATCACAATCAAAGCATCCCTGACAGATGGCCATCCAGCCTCTGTTTAAAGACCTCCAAGGAAGGAGACCCCATCACGCTCTGAGGGAGTGTGTTCCACTGCCAAACAGCTCTTACTATCAGAAGGTTCCTCCTAATGTTCAGGTGGCATCTCTGTTCCTGGAGCTTGCATCCATTGTTCAGTGTTCTAGTCTCTGGAGCAGCAGAAAACAAGCTTGCTCTATCTTCAATGTGACACCCCTTCAAATACTTAAACAGGGCTATCATATAGCCCCTTAACTATCTTTTTTCCAGGCTAAACATACCCAGCTTCCTAAGTCTTTCCTCATAAGGCATGGTTTCCAGACCTTTCACCATTTTAGTCGCCCTCCTCTGGACACACTCCAATTTATCAATATCATTTTTGAATTGTGGTGCCCAGAACTGGACACAGTATTCTAGGTGAGGCCTGACCAAGGCAGAATAGAGTGGCACTATTACTTCCCTTGATCTATACTTCTATACTATACTTCTATTGATGCAGCCCAAAATCGCATTGGCTTTTTTAGCTGCCGCATCACACTGTTGACTCATGTTCAACTTGTGGTCTACTAGGACTCCTAGATCCCTTTTGCACTTAGTCTCGTTCAGCCAGGTCTCCCCCATCCTATATCTATGCATTTTGTTTTTCTGCCCTAAGTGCAGTACCTTACATTTCTCCATATTGAATTTCATTTTGTTAGCTTTGTTATCAAGGTCATTTTGAATCTTGATTCTGTCCTCTAGGGTATTAGCTACTCCTCCTAATTTGGTGTCATCTGCAAATTTGATAAGTATACCCCTAATTCCATCATCCAAGTCATTGATAAAGATGTTGAATAACACTGGGCCCAGGACAGAACCCTGTGGCACCCCACTGGTCACATCTTTCCAAGATGAAGAGGAGCCACTGCTGAGTACCCTTTGGGTTCAGCCGGTCAACCAATTACAAATCCATGGAACAGTTAACTTGTCTAACCCACATTTTACAAGTTTGTTTGCAAGAATGTCATGGGGAACCTTGTCAAAGGCCTTACTGAAATCAAGGTATGCGATATCCACAGCGTTCCCTTAATCTACCACGCTGGTAATTTTATCAAAAAAAGAGATCAGATTAGTCTGGCCTGACTTGTTTCTCTGAAACCCATGTTGACTTTTTGTGATTATGGCATTGCCTTCTAAATGTTCACAGACTCTCTGTTTAATGATCTGCTCCAGAATCTTCCCTGGTATTGATGTCAGACTAACTGGACGATAATTGTTGGGATCCTCTTTTTTTCCCCTTTTTGAAGATGGGGACATTTGCCCTCCTCCAGTCTGCTGGGACTTCTCCTTTCTCCAGGAGTTCACAAAAATTATTGCCAATGGCTCTGAGATTACATTTGCCAGATCTTTTAATACCCTTGGATGTAGTTCATCCGGTCCTGGAAATTTAAATTCATTTAGATTAAAAAGGTATTCCTGTACTACCTCTTTACCTATTCTGTGCTGGATTTCCCCTATTGTGTCCTCTGCTTCATTATCGTCAGGTTGATCACCCTTTTGCTTTTCTGAAAACACTGAGGCAAAGAAGGTGTTGAGTAATGCTGCCTTTTCTCTGTTCCCTGTTAACATTTTGCCATCTTCCCCATGTAGTGGCCCTACCATTTCCTTCTTCTTCCTTTTGCTGCGGACATACCAAAAAACCCCTTGTTATTTTTCTTAACCTCTCTAGCGAGCCTGAGCTCATTCTGCACTTTAGCTTTTCTGATTTTACTCTTACACATGTTCGCTATTTGTTTGAATTCTTCTTTGGTGATTTCCCCCTTTTTCCATTTCCTATACATGTTCCGTTTAAAACTTAGCTTCGTTGAAAGTTCTTTAGTCATCCATCCTGGTTTATTGAGATACCTCCCATTTTTCTTCCTCACTGGTACTGTTTGAAAATTGTGCCTTCAGTATCTCCCTTTTTAGAAAGTCCCATCCGTCTTGAAGTCCCTTCTCTTTTAGTATTCCTGACCATGCGATCACCCCCAGTATTTCCCTGAGTTTATTGAAATCAGGTCTCCTAAAGTATAGAATGAGTGTCTGACTATGCCTGGGTTCTCCTTTCCATTATATAACAAACTCCAGGAGAACATGATCACTCTCACCTAAGGACCCCACCCCTTCCACCCCATTAACCAGGTCATCCCTCTTGGTTAGGATCAGATCTAAAATAGCTGACCCCCTTGTTGCCTCTTCCACCTTTTGGACCATGAAATTGTCTTCCAGGCAAGTAAGGAATTTGCTAGACCTTGAAGCTTTGGTTGAGTTAGATTTCCAGCAAATATCAGGATAGTTGAAGTCACCCATCACTACTACATCTCTCCTTTCTGCGTGTGTGGTCATCTGTTCTAGAACAGCACCATCCAATTCCTCCATCTGACTTGGGGTCTGTAGTAGAATCACACAATAACATCCCTGTTGTTTCCCTCCCCCTTAATTTCTCCACCTGGCTTCCATTATTGATGTCATGGATCTCTTCATTGGTGTAAATATCCCCACAGATAACACTATTCCTCCTCCTTTCCTGTTTGGCCTGTTTCTCTTAAAAAGGTTACACCCCTCTATTCCTACATTCCAATTATGAGACTTAGCCCACCAGGTTTCAGTAATGCCTATTATATCATGTTTGCTTTGTTGTGCTAGGAGTTCAAGTTCATCTTGCTTATTTCCCATGCTCTGCGCATTAGTGTAGAGACATCTAAGACCATGTGTTCCCTTTACTTGCTGCCTGTGCAAGTTTTTTGCCTCCCACTGTTGGGTCCTTGCACTGTTCGCCTTGTTTCCTCTATGACAGTTTGACTATTTTCTCCAGCCCTTTTGCCTTCCAGAATACTGTCTCCCTCCCCCATGTGACTCAGTTTAAAGCCCTCCTGATCAAATTCTTGAGACTGTTGGCAAAAACATTTCTGCCAACTGTTGTGAGATGCACCCCATCCCTTGCCAGATGTCCCCCCTCATGAAACCGCAGTCATGATCCAAGAATCCAAATAGTTCTTGGCGACACCATCTACAGAGCCAGTTGTTTATATCAACTATTTTCCTCTCCCTTCCTGGACCATGCCCTTCAACTGGCAGAAGAGACGAGATGACAACCTGTACATCCATTTCTTTCAGCTTCCTCCCCAGAGCCTCATAATCTCTTCTCTATCTTCAGAAAGCTGTGCCTTGCAGTATCATTGCTCCCCACGTAGACCAAAAGGAAGGGATAATGATCAGTAGGCTTGACCAGTCTTGTCAGCCTCTCCGTCACATCACGGATCTTTGCCCTAGGGGACAACACACCTCCTGAGACATCTTGTTAGGCCCACAAATCACTGCTTCTGTACCCCTCAGCAAGGAGTCCACTCAAACCACTACACGTGCTGGCTCTCTGAGAATTCTAAACACTCTGCCCTAAAGTACAAATCTCAGGATTCCATAGGGTGTTGACATGGCAGTTAAAGTAGAATCATAATGTAGTTTGAAAGTGCCCATAAACAGGGCCGGTTTATGAGACCTGCAGCACCTCCAGCCGCAGGGGCCCCTGTCATTTGGTGGAGGCATTGTAACCCTCTTCCTGCAAAAACATTATTAGTAATAATCTGAATATCCTGTACTGTGAATAGGTTAGGTTAGGTTAGGTTACATTGACCTGAGATAAACATATCAGGCCCTCAAAATAAAGCATTGCAGCCCCCACAAACACAAATTCCTTAAACCATAAAGTGACACATATCAGATTGTGTTGTAAATTAATGACATGAGAAATTAGAACTCTTTGGAAAAAATAAGTGATGTACAAAATTCACCTGGCCCACTACATGTTTCTTGAGAATTAAGTTCAGTGATGTTCTCTGGTATAGGATATAGGAGTCAAGGACCTATAAAAAGGGGCTGACTTTTGAAAACAGAAGTGTGTGAAGTCCCAAGACCTTCTCTACATCCCTAACAACTGTCATCTAAGCCCTGCATCCAGTGTATGCTTTCATGTAGTCTCTTAAAGACAAGTCATAAAGTTAACCTCTTTGCATTAACCTTTTGCAGAATATTTTCATAAAGACAGTGAGTTCAGAGAATAAAGGGAGAGACTACAGAAAGGTGCAGAAAGCACAAAACTAAAAGCTCTTCTTTTCTATATGTACTTAGCGGTTTTCTTACAGGTACTGTAAGACCCTCTTGGTTGATATCTGAAAAGCTTCCAAGGCAATCCTTCTCAACATTTTTCAAACTGTACTGTCACACAAATGGCAGTGGAGGAATTCCTGGGTTGTGCAAATACAGCTGAAGAAGACACTCATTTGCATACTAGTTTTCCACACGAAAACCATGCCAGCTCCATCTAGTGCAGTGAAAGGTAACGCAATGGGTGTGGTAATACAGAACATCCAGGTGGTGCACCAGGTTGTCTACCCTCATCTAGTTTATATGGAACCCTATGGGTAGGGATTTTCTCTCTCTCTCTCAATGGCTGCATAGTGGGACAGGGTAGGGTCTGAGCTTATGTAGGTGGCAACACTCCTTTTCTTTCTTTTAATTTGACAACTCCCTCTCTTGCCCTCTCTCTCTTTCGGCTATCCCCATTCTCCCTCCCTCCCTCCCTCTTCCCTTAATCCCCCACACAGATTACTGAAGGAGGGAACAAATTGCTGGAGCCCTGGTGGTGCAGTGGTCAAATGGCAGTACTGCAGCCATAATGTTGTGAGTTCTATCTAGAGGTTTCCAAGATAGACTCAGCCTTCCATCTTTTCCATATGTCGGTAAAATGAGTACCCAGCTTGTTGGGGGTAATTAGCTAAAACACATTGTAAACCACTTAGGGAGTGCTTTGCACCAATAAGCAGTATAGAAATATCAGTGTTATTGCTATTGCTGTTGTCCAGAATATGGAAACTATTGTTTTTTTTGTACAACTGCCTTAGAAAGTAACTTTCCAAGCTCCTCTCTTATTGGAAGCCTGAAGTGATCACTTACACTTTTGCTCTATCCATTTCTGGTTCCCCACCTTTCCTTCTCCCATCCTCCTCTCTCTCAGGGCTCCCTCACACACACACACGCCCCCCATCTGCAGAATGTCCACCTCTAATTACAATGTGGAAAAGTGTTTTTTTAACTACAACTTCTAGAATCCATGTTAGCTTGAGGACTTGGAGTTGTAATCCCCTCAACTCCAAACTTTCCAAGTTGTACCCTTAATCTGGTCCAGCAATCTTTAAAAAAGTGTTGTCCACATCACGTTGATTCTATGAAAACCACAAGCAGGGTAGACACCCTTCTCTCTCTCTCTCTCTCTGCCACTGCTGCCATCCACTACTAAACATGGAGGCTACAGTTAGCTATTATGTTCGAGAGTTGTTCTTACTGTATAAAGAATCTTACACAAATTTTTCATCTCCCTTTGAAGCCCTCTAAATCAGTGACATCACTACACCTTGTGGCAATGCTCCACAGGTTCATTATATATGGTCTGAACAGTTTGTTTCTCTTTTTAAAAACCTTGTAAAAACACTTGTCATCTTTGTGGATACCAGAACATTGCACAAATATAATTAAAGTATAATGGTACTGGTGCTGATTTCCCCTCATCATCACAACAGGCAGCATTTTCATATCCCCACAGTCAGTGTGTTGTAATAAAACAAAGATAGCAAGTATAACACAGCAGAAAAAAACCCAACCAATTTAAATGCCTATGTATGCAAAAAGTTCAGAGCTGATGCACTGTTGGCAGCTGTTATGCCCCCATTAGTAGGTTATTTCACAATCAGGGTGCCACCACCAAAAAAGTTCTCTTTCTTGCAGTGGAGGCTGGTGGCTCTGATGTCTGTGATGAATCCACTCTGGGTTTTAGTCTGAACTTTAAAGAAGATACAAGTTCACCCCCCAAACAAGTTCAGCACCTTAGATAGCTCCTAGATCTTCCTAGGAGTGTGTCAGAGTCTCCTTTGGAGGTTTTTAAAAGAGACTGGATGGCTATCTGTCAGGAATGCTTTGATTGGGTATTCCTGCATAGCAGGGGGTTGGCCTAGAAGGCCCTTGTGGTCTCTTCCAACTCTATGATTCTGTGGACTTTTTCAGACACCTTAAAACCCATAAGCAGAGGTCAGGAGAGGTATGCGGCTATCCCGCAGCAGGGGGTCCGTTTCAAACGATGCCATTCCTCTCCTGTCGTCGTCTGTGTTGCTTCCGTGCTTGATCTCAAAAAAGGCACCACTTTTTACTCACGAAAAACTTCTGTGAGTAAAACACGGCACCTTTTCAATAGACTGAGCATGGAAGCAACACGAATGACGGCAGGAGAGGGACACCGTCATCCGAAACGGAACCCCTGCCACTGGATAGCCACGTACCTCTCCCTACCTCCGCTTACAGGTTTTAAGGTGTCTGAAAAAATCCTATGATTCCTTTAAAGTTCAGGCTAAACCCCAGTACAGATTTGCCACACCACATCTTCAGAGCCACAAGCTTGCAGTTGCTTCCTTGTTGACATATAAGTTGCTTCCAGAGATTTTGAAATACTGAGGCACTTCAGAAAAAAACATAAATTTGGAGGAAAATGTGGGGGGGGGGGTGTTTCTTTTACTTCGATACTTAACTTGAAGTCTATTCCCCTAAAGCTACCACTTTTGAGTCAGTCTTCTGATATATATTTGGGACTAGTGGGAGCATGATACACAAATATTTTACCACACAACACAATCCCTTCATGAGTGGTGGCCATGTGCACATTTCCCATTGAATCAGGAATGAGGTTCTTGGTGATAGCTTGGTCATGTTAATCACTTGTCAGTAAAAAGGACTGAATCCTGGGCTGTCAAATCTTGTTGTTATCAAAAGAGGAACAAAAGGGGATACTTATAATCATTTCTCCCTCCAACGCATGCAGGCTTTGACTGGCACTGTCAAATTTGATAGCTGAAGCCATCTGTTGAACAAGCGAGATGTATAGTCACACTGCATCCACAAACATGTGGCAGCAGCCCATTGCTGTACAGTATTTACCAACAGGTCTCTGAATCATCTGGATCATAATGTAGCATTAACTCTGGTTGTATAATTAATTCTGATCCCATAGATGGATGATATCCATGAGATCTGTGTAAATATGATTAGGGACAAGGAGTGCATGGCATATCAACACTGTCAAAATGTCTGGCTGGTGGAATGTATTCTTTTATAAGTGAAAGACAGCTTTGTGCTCAGAAATTCTATACACACCTTGTTGTTTTGAAATCTTATATGTCCAAATTATTCCAGTTTCTTCAGTAGAGAGCTGTAATTATTGATTATAAATATATATACATGTATACATTTTTTTCTTACAGACTTGATGAAAGCAAACCAGAATTACTATCAAGCAAACGAGAGCAATTTTGGATTATGATGAAAATGAACAGTAATTGGAAACTGAATGTCATAAACAAAATGATTTGGGGCTCAAAACATCTGTATCAAATAGGTATCATGCTCCAACTGAACCTCTAAACGTAGGAGAAATTCAATATTTGTCCTTGAAAACAAAAAGGTCTTAGAGAAATGAATAACATTCATGTTCAGAGTTGCACTGGTTGCTAAAATAATCTATTTTATAAATTAATCTATTTTATAAATTAGTTATTTTTATAGAGACATACTTAATAATAAAAATAATAATATTTTTTTTTATTTTTAACCTGCCCCTCTGCTCGGCAACTGGGGCGGCATACAACAGGATTAAAACAGCAGCAAGTCAAAACAATCCTTCCCAACCCTAACCCTCCCACCCCTTAAAACTAAATTAAACTAGTAGAGAATTAAAACAAAGATAAAATACAAGACAATATACCAAAAAAATGGCAATAGCGGCAGGGGGCGGGTACACTTCTTTGCACAGAAGTGTAGGAGACTTGGATGTTGTCATTCACAATGTTAGATATGTGATATCCTCAGGAGATTATCAGATGAGCCTCTAAAAATGTTCCTGGCCCACTATATTTTAAAGCATTTAAGGACTTTTTCAAATGGGGAATAAAATCCCCATCGAGGTCGGGAGGAGGATGGCACTGTCTCACTTACAGCGCTCTGTTTCATACGACACCGTCCTCCTCCCGTCCTTCCCCCGACCTTCCTCCATGCAGAGGGTGGGAGAAACACACTGCTTTTATTAATGGAGAACACCCATCAATAAAAAGTGGCATGTTTCTCTCTCCCCTGGCATGGAGGAGGCATGAGGGAAGGTCAGGAGGAAGACAGCGTTGTATAAAACGGAGCACTGTAAGCGAGACAGCACCATCCTCCTCCCAACCTCGACAGGGTTTTTATTCCCCATTTGAAAAAGTCCTAAGTGTCCCGGCACTTTTTATCAGAGGTCACTGTAATAACAAGAAAGAGCAGCCCCAGCATTATTGGATCATGAATGCTAGCGCTGTTTACTTCTGCATTCACCGGGGCACGTGATGTCGGTGGTTCTTGCAAAAAGATGCAAGCATGCTTAAAAGTCTAAAACCAGCTAAATTAAAAAAGAAAACAAACACACAAGCACTGAAACACACTTTAAAACTTGCCCACAAAATGGGGGAGTTTATAAAAAGAGTGTCCCGTACCTAGTTTTCACGTTCTCACCCAGAAGTGTTCTGGTGGGGACCGCCCATTGACACTGTATTCATGAAAACAGAATGGTGCACAGTTTCAGACACTTGTAGTTCCACAACAAAAATGCCACTGCAGATCAATGGATGGCTTTGGACCATCAATAAAAAAAAGAACGCCTTATTAAAAACTGCATAATGCCATAGCACATCGTCATGCGATATGGGCACCCTTTCACGTTCTTTTGGTGCTTAAAAATGGGTAGCTGGCTTACATTTGTCTTTGCAGGGCTTTGTCCCTGGATGTTATGTGCTGCAAGAGGAGGTCATTTGAACACCTCCACATGTTCAACAAACATTCAGAGGGGTTGGTGCTGTGCTGGCAGATAGGACGGGGTGCCTACTTCAGTGTCAGAGCTCTTGATGAAAACTGAGATTATCAGATGCAGCATCCATGGCAAAAGATCATGACAAGAACAGGAAGGGGCAGCCTTACCAGATGATGTCATTCTCCAATGTTCCAGGGGCGTAGTGTGGGCGTCAGTAAGACGTCCCTTTTTATTAGTGACTTCTCTCCATCAATACAAAAGGGAAGCCTCATCTGTGGCAGGACACAAAATGTTATTTAAAAACACCGAAATTCTGGACCAGGCCAGCAACTATCATGTCAGAATGCACAGAGAAGCTACTGAAATCCACAAACACCTAGACAACTTCAACAGGAAAGAAGAAACCCTTAAAGTAAACAAAGTTTGGCTACCAGTCCTGAAAAACACCAAAATCAAAACTCAACACTTGCAAATGAACTTCACCCAAGGACGGGGATTTCCAGCAGACAATGAACCATTAGCCAAACAGACACTAATCCTCCTTGCGTATCTCCCCTGAGAAACTAGCCATTCAAATACACAAATTTACATATCCTCTCCAACAGGGACTCACAATATATAAACCCCATACACCCCTACGCTACCAATCTCTGAAGATGTCAGCCACAGATGCAGGCAAAACATCAGGAATTAACTCTTCCAGAACGTGGCCTCACAGCCTAGGGGAAAAAACCCACAGAAAACCTATAAATTATGGCTTAAGCTTGATATTTGCCAACAAAAAGTATCAACCTAATTAATTTTTTTCCCAAAATAATTTTTTTCACCAAAAGCGATTAGATGAAGTTGTAGTGTCAACATTAACATTCTCTGGAATTAAGGTATTTAAGTTAATTTCTAAAATGAATGTACTAAAGGGCTACAAATTTTACATTTGCCAAGGTGTTGCTGTTGTCCTTCTACACTTTCACATCATTTCCAGCTTTTGGTGAAACTAAGGAGGCCCTATCACAGGGTTTTCTTGGCAAGATTTGTTCAGAGGGAGTTTGTCATTGCCTTTCTTCAAGGTTGAGAGAGTATGATTCGCCAAAGGTCAACCAAGGCGTTACCATGGCTGAGTGGGGATTTGAACCCGGATCTCCTGGGATTTTTTTTTTAGGGATTTTTTTTATTGGAGTAAGACCATTCTACTAAAAAATACACCCGACTGCAAAAGGCCATAACAATAATACAAAAATAATACTAATTATTTTCCTCTTTTCTTACTAATACAAAAATAAATCTATCCTAACACTAATGTATTTTTCCCTTTAATCTAAACACACTATAATCACATTATATTTACACATTATAATTATACCTATTTGGAAATGAAAAAAACCCAATAAAATATTAATTAAAAATAATAATACAAAATAATACAAAAATAATAAAATATTTATTTAAAATATCATTTTATGTTGTTGCTGGGGTCGTCTCACTAAACCATGGCCAAAACTTTTTCCAACAATGGTTTGGCAATTTCTCTTTTTCACTCAGAGCTAAATTTTCAATTACATTCTTCACATAATAGGCGGTGCCTTTTACATCCTGCAGATTTTGACTTTTCACCTCCTTTTGTCTCTGGAAAACTAACCCTAACATCACATAGAGGTTTACCCGGCGCACCATGGACCAGGGCACTTTCCAAAACCTCTCAGCCACGGCGGAACCAGGCTCCTTCCTCTTCCTCTTTTGGCCCACTGATTTTCTGGGTCCCCTGACACCCTCTGGAGGTTCAGTCCCCGAAAGCACTGTCTCCCAAGCCTGCTGTGCCAAATCTGGCCAATCCAGGACCTGGGCCACCTCCTCCCATGTTTCCCGGGCACTCAGGCAGTCCTGGACAAAATGTCTGATCGTCTCCTTTTGTGCCACGCCACTCAAAATCTCAGCCTTTTTACATTTCAGATGCGGACAAGTCTGCTCATTCTCTGCGGTCCATGGTCTCTTTCCCCTCAGATTAAGAACCTGATGGTAGAGCCTCCACCTCAAGTCCCACAACTTTTTGGGGACCCTTTTGTCCATGAAATACTCAATTGGGTTAGCCTGGTGATTTAGGTATTCTGATAAATCTAGTTTGGCCTGACGCTTTTGGAAAAACAGATTAACATTAAATCTCCTCCACTATTTTCCTGTACAAACTCCTCTTGATGCTCTGACCTGGTCCATCTTCCCCCTTCAACTCCTCAGCATGAATTCTGTATTTCTTTATGTAAAAAACAAAGTCTTTCAAATAATCTGGTGCTTTCAATTTTTCAGGTAAAGAAAACCTAAAACTTAATGAGCCTTCCTCCCACCAAATCTTTCCCCATCTAGTCCCTATCCAGCACTCACAAAACAAAACTAGCCAAGCCTGAGGTTGAATCTGACCCTTTTGTAACAGAGAAACTTTCCCAAAGTTTTGAGCAGAAAAGATGGCGATGAACTTAGGTCCCAGGGATGGGAAGTCCAGGCCCCCTTGTTCTATAAGCCACTGCCCTTGCCAGGGGGAATGTGGCCATTCCCCAAAGGAACTTGAAGAGAACCCGATCAGCTTCTTTAATCACTGAATCTGGAGGCGGGAAAACAGCCACCAAGTTGGCTGCCACCGGAAGCAGGTAGGTATTTACAAAAGCGGCTCTCTGGTAAATGGTCAGCTTCCATCTCTGCCAGAGGGCCACCCTTTCCTTCACTTTTTCCAACCAGCGATACCAATTTTCTTTCCATCCCTCCGGAGCCACCACAAAATTCAGCCCCAGGATCTTCACCCTATCCATCTTTGCCTCTTGCTCTGCTTGCCACCCTTCCTTTTCTCCAACTATGTCCTTTAGAGGAATAGCTGCCATCTTGTCCTCTGCAGCAAAAATCCTGATCAAAAAACTCTTTTCCATGTTAAGTCGAGCACCAGAAACTTGACCGTAGGCCTCAAAAGCATCTTTAATCTTTCTAACTTCCATCCTGTCCTTAACCAAGAGGGACACATCATCATCATGGGCAACAAATTTAACAGATTCACATCGAACCAACCATGAACTGTCCAACGGACGTGGAATTTGGATCCCCGAGATGCTCTTGTCCAAACTAATCTTACACAGGATAGCATCCAAAGCAATAACATACAAGAGAGGGCTTAGGGGACAACCTTGCCTCACCCCAGAATTTAACTTAATCCTCTTTCCTCTATGACCATTGACTTGCAAAACTACCTCTGCATCCCTATAAAACAATTTAACTAAAGCAATAAATCTCTCTGGCACCCCTTTCCACTTGAGGGCTTCCCATAGGAACATATGATCTACGTTGTCAAAAGCTTTCATCTGGTCGACCTGTAGAATTTGACCAGTCCAAGCTCCCTCCTTGTTGAGTCGGAATACTTCCCGAAACAAACAAAGAGAGTCCACCATAGTCCTACCCGGCACAGCACTGGTCTGTGCTTCCATCACAATCTTATCAGCCACCTTAGCCAGCCGATTGTTCAGTATTTTTGCCAACATGCAGTAGTCTACGTTGGTCAGAGCTATGGGGCGCCAGTTTTTTGGGAGGGTAGGATCACCCTCCTTTGGGAAAAAAATCAAGACCCCTTGATAAAATGTCTCAGGGAGCTCATTATTATTCCACAAAAAATTAAACAAAGTTGTTAAAGGGGGAACAATCCACTTCCTGTAAACTTTATAAAAATTCCAACTGAGGCCATCTGGGCCAGGGGCCAACTTACCCTTCCCTTGAACTATGACCTCATGAACTTCTTGTTCTTCTATAGGAGAGACCAACCTCTTCCTGTCCTCTGGACTCAAACCCTTATAAAGGGTGCCCATCTGGTCCTCTGAAAAAGCTTGGAAAAAACCCTTAATCTCTTCTATATCTGTTTTTCCGAGCATATAACTGCCTGTAATATCCTTCCATGATATCCAGCATCTCACTTGGTCTAAATACAATAGGGTCTGACTCAGAGGCCCTCAAGCCGTTTAATTCGATCGGAGCCTTTGAACTCCGGGCGCCTGCCCACTCATCCACGTCAACCACACCACCTCAAGTCCTGAAATTTTTACTCCTCTTTCTGTTTTGTCTTTGCTTTTGGCAAAATCTTGCTATCACTCCCTTCGCCCAGTTAAGCTCTTGTTCTGAAAAAGGAACACCTTGATTCAATAGATAATGACGCTTCAAAAAATGATAAATGGCCAAATGATACTCCTGAATATGTCTCCCATTAATGTTGGTCTCGTAAGCCCGGCTAGTGGCCCAAACCATGCGTTTCACACGTTCCCACCACCTGCACAAATAATCCTTGTACATGTCCATAAGAGTTAGGCTGTGGGCTAGTGCTGAAGCGATGCACTCTTTATATTCCACATCTTCCAAAAATTTAGGGTGCAACCTCCAGAGAGGTCTTCCTTTAGGGTAAACCTGACCTATACTGAACTCTACAGCCAAGAGCCCATGATCCGACCAAGGAGTGATCATAACAGTGCACTTTTCCACCTTCATTTCCTTCACTGTTCTCACACGGTCTATTCTGCTGGCTGAGGTTTTGTGATAATGAGTAAATCGAACTCCTTCCATTGGGGGAAAATCTGAACCAAAAGCCTTTCTGCAAAAAACAGGAAAAAATTCTAACTCATTCTCCACATCAAGAGCTGCATCCTTAAGACCTTGCCTCTCTAGAAAAGACTCCAACTCTCTTTCTTCTGCTGTCAGGGGTTTGGGCAGGGACAACTTTGTCCACTCTTTCTGGTCTGCGTAAGCACTCCTGTCCATCATCCTTTCCCTGTTATTGAAATCTCCTACGATAATAAGATGCCGTCGAGTGTTACACTCTCCAATGCTAGCCGCAACACTCACGAACGATGCCGAGAGAGAAACGTCGTCGTCCAAAATGGACCCCTTGCCGCGCAGCATCCTCGTTACTGCTCCGGAGGCTGCTTGTGTGGCAAGACGCTGAAAGAGGCGTCTGAAAATCTCCTTATACTTCCACAATGTTCCCACTATCTTCATTTGCAGAATTACAGCATTTTTAGACACTAGTCTGATGATGTCCTTAGACTTAGTTTTTTTAATTTGAATGACACACTCTGAACAACTGTGGTTGGTACTGAATGTATCATGCTTAATGATATAACCAAGGACCACCCCTTGTAACATCACCAGAGGTCACTTCCTGTGACATCACCAGAGGCCAGCCCTCGGTTCTATACCTGAAATCTCAGGGCCCTGAATCGTACTAACCTGACAACTCTACTGCTGAGAAGTTGTAGTGTGTTATACAGCTTAAGGGACTTGTCTAGATGAGGTGATATAATATGGATTGCTGTGCTTTCTGCAACCAGACTTGTTTATCTTGGATTGGCCTTTTTAGTCATCAGCACGCTTGCAGTAAGTGTGGGATGAGTCCTTCCTGAATCTTCGTTTGCGAAGAAAAGCCAGAGAGCATTAACACAAAGTTGCAGCAATGTTCATTTATCTCCATGGTTTTTTAGTGAGTGAACATCAGAAAGAAACTATTCCAGAACATGGCCTCACAGCCCAGAAAAAAACCCAAGAAAAATCTACAAAAGAAAGTGGCAAAACATTGTATGAACTGTAACAAATTGCCTGTCTCTTTCCCTAAAAAAAAAAATCACTACCCAGAAGTAAGTCTCATTGAATTAAATGAGCAAACTACATGTTCAGCCACTGCTCTTTGCAGATTGTGCTTCTTGATAGGTAGTAGAGAAGTAGAAAGAGTGAGGTGATTAAGTTATGCAGAAAAAACATCTGCACATGTTCAGAGGCACTCAAAATATTTTTGATTAAGAATTATCCACTGGCATATAACTCCTTATTAACATTTCGTAAACTAGAAATTTGAAGGATAAATGATCAGTGTTCATGTTGTTGAGAGTGGGAAGAGACAGAAAAAAGAGGCGAGGTAGAGATCATTGAGAACATGGAACTGAACAGATTGCAAGATGAGCTACCATTCTTTAGGAAGCCTTTCCCAACCTGACAATTTCAAGACATGTTGATTTCCCATCATTCTCAGGCAACAATTGCTGTGTGGGCTTCAATATATAGTCCACCTTGGGGGGTTGTCCAGGTTAGGAGAAAGAACTTTAAAATAAAGATGGAAACAATATTCAAAAATACAGTTGGACCCTCATATCCGGGGAACCAGTAGCCACGGTTTCAGTTATCCGTGGGATCCACAACAGGGACACATACCATAGAGTCATCCTAGAAAGTACCTAGAGAGGCATCCTTTCTATACATCTTCTAGGTCCTCCAAGGCAACTCTATGGTATTTTTGTACTGGAACGCCATTACTTTTAATAGGGTTCACTGTTATCCATGGTTTCTGGTATCTGTGATAAGTTTGGGAACTGAAGCCCCACAGATACAGGGGTCCAACTGTATTCAACAAATAATCAAAAGACATGTTTTTCAAGTGGCAAGAAACCCTGATGAGAAGAATCCTAGAATGAAGATAATTTTTCCAGTTTGGGATTTATTCTGTGCAAAATATGTACATGGTGGTTTTGTGCAACAAACAGTATTTTTTTTCTGCACAGGAATCATCATTTTCTGCACACAACATAATATATCTATGCATAATAAAATATGCCCCTCTGTGCCTTTTTCTGCAAGCCCTATGGTCTGTCCAATAACTAGCATTTTCAAAACCAAGTTTGTGGGCAAGAATTTAACTAACTAAACGATTTCAGCTATTAGTGTTGGCAGTATAAAATTAATTTCCCAATTTCTGAAGTGTGAATTAATTTTTAAATCTAATGTTCCAGACTCTGATATACACCTTGAATAGACCTGCTTCAAAATCTTTTGATTTTAGAAAAAAAAAATTGTAACTAAAGCATTAGAACTTTCCCACATTGATGACATTCTTTAAAATGTTGTGGCTTTTAATAAAGGTTAGATTTTCATTTGCTGACACATGATATGTGTAAGCAGGGTATGAAACTAGGTTGTAGTCACTCTTTACTGTAAATGTTTTCGGTACGTCCAAGTCAATGTTTACACTATTTTCATAGTTCACACATGTGAAATAACAGCTGGAGCTTGCCAAAAATGCATTCGTCAAGTGGTGTACATGCAGTAGCTTTAAAACTAACACAGGTGCCCTCGACTCTTTGCACAGAATAAACAGAGGCACATGACCAATATATGCATAACCCTTACTGAAATAACTGCTCTCCTACTGGAGGGGATGCTCCTTTAAAAACATCATCCACTCTGCTGTCCAAAGAAAGAAACACAATCCACAAAGGAGATGCTGATAATTCCCAATACTACCACCTTTTTAACTATGGACCAAATTGCTTCAGAAAGTAACTTTTGGGACGACAGCTCCCAGAATCTTGCAGCCAGTATGGCCATTTGGTGGCCCTATTGCCTGGCAGACTCTGTGAGTTGTAACCCCAAACACTTGCACTTCTAAATTCTGGACATGGGCCAGTCCTAAACATCTTCCCTTCTATCCCACACGCAGTGCTGTGTTTATACAGAAACATAAGCTATGACCCAATTGTGGCAATCTGCTTGTGAAACTTATGATTGTTCAAGCAGTTGTGCCTTTCCAACATCTTTTCATAAAATACCTCCTTGTGCAAGTGATTCTCCAGCTTTGGGTGGCATAAAAGGCCAGCTTACATGTGAATCAGACCAAGACCACTGGAGAAACAGAGCAGAAAAGAGGGAGAAAGAGGGGAAGGGGGCTGGAGAGAAGGAAAGAAGCAGGCTAAGTTGCTGGGAAGAAAGGTTTCTTTGAGGTGGAACATGCTATACTTTGACTGTTTTTTATATTAATCAATCAATGTGTAGAAACCAATGAATACACGTCATACTAGTCTTACAAAATGATACAATACGATACATATTCACCTTTCTTGCTGACAGAAAATTCCTCTCCTGAACTTCCTTTATTTAATACTGAAGTTAAATTTGCTTTGCCTTTGTAATGAAATTATGTTACCCCTAATTTACCCTTAAGATATTAAAGATATTAAAATCTTTATAATCCCATGAATTGCTGTTTTTGTACATTGTTTTGTCTATCATTTATCCCTTATACAGTATCACTCCATAATACCTGAATTCTTTACAATCTCGATTCCTATATATTCCACTTAATTTTATCATTGTTTTCAATAACAAATCTTGCAAATTTTCTGGTTACTCAGATCACATTACTCAGATTACTCAGAGTTTACATTACATCTTTTATATGCTTGTACAAATCACCATTATTCTCCCAATGTTCTAATAATGGCATCCAAACCTTCATCGTGTTAGACCTGCTTTTATTTCTTAATCTGTTATTTCATCCATTTCTATCATGTCTAGTAATTTTTGTTTTCCACTCTTCAATTGTGGGTTCCTCTTTTAATTTCCATTTTCTTGCGACTATAATCCTAGCTGATGATGTTCCATTTTCTTGTGACTATAATCCTAGCTGATGTTGTTGTCATATATAATATGATCTTCCAATAGTTGTTTTCTTCCTGTTTGCTTAGCCCTTTTATCATGTTCAGGATATATTGTTCTGGCTTAAAGTCCACATTAATTTGTAATATTTTTTTATACTTTCATGCACTTTATTTATTTATTTTTTTAAACATATACATACATCATAAAATAATCTCAATAGAAGATTTTCCGTGTACTTTGTTATAGTAATCTTTGAAGACATAAGTATGAAATAAAAATGTGAGGTTGCTTTCTTCAACGTATTAGCATTCTCATCTTAGAGTTCATTATTACCTCTATATATCTTCTAATTTGTCTTTGACATCTCCAAAGCCCTACCCCCACAGTTTCCCAGGGAGTTTTGAGTTATTATACTACTGTTCACTATTCTTAAAACATTCTTCTCTACCCTGGATTTACCATGGCTTAAATTTTTAAAGCTTCCATCCTGACTTCCCCGGGTTATTATCTCATATATAGAACGTTGTCAATCAATTCTCCACATATTATGACAATTTCTTCTAATTAAACCAATCTTTAGTCTGACCTCAAAGATACGGATGACTTTAAAGTTTCGACTCTTTAATTATCTACAATGTTTCTCAAGTTTATTGCAGCTTAGCAATACTACCCCATCTGTTTACCAAATATGTAGATACAACAGACCATTCTTTTAGATAAGTTTCTATTGTTTTCCCCTTTAATCTCATAGTTAATTGCTCCATATGCATTATTTCATATAATCTTTCTAGCCAATCTTCCATTGTAGGGCAGTTTTTCTGTTTCCAAACTTTAGCGAAAGTTAACCTAGCTGTCACTATCATGTAAAAAAACAGTTTCCCATGTTCCTTTTCTATCTTTTCTTCCACCATTCCTAATAAGAATGTCTCTGGTCTCCATGGAATCGCCATCTGAAGGATTTCTTCCGTGATAGTTTTGACATTTTTCCAAAATTTGCTAGTCTCTTTACAGTTCCACCACGTGTGGTAGAACGTTCTGTTTTTTTCTCCACATTTCCAACAAGAACCACTAACTCCTTTATACATCATTGCTAATTTGTGGGGTGAGAGATACCAACGAAAATACATTTTATATATATTCTCTATTATAATTTGGCTTAGGGATCTTTTCATCTGAATTGTCCATAATTTTTGCCAGCTTTTGTATTCTATTGTGTGCCCTATATTTTGGGCCCACACAATCATGTTTGATTTTATAATTTCTTCTTCTGTGTCCCATTTCAGCAACAAATTGTAAAATTTTGTTATCATATTTTTGTTTCCTGCCTCCACTATTGATTCCCACTCTGACTTTTTAGCTGAGATCCCTGTTAAGTTACAGTCCATTTTATATCTTTCTTTCAATTGCCTATGTAGGTACCAGTGACATTCAAGATTATTGTTTTTCATCTCTTCCTGTGTCTTCATTGTATGATGTCCATCCCATATATTTAATATATCTTTGTATCTTAACCATTGACGTGTTGGTATCCCTTCTTTGTTAAATAGCGCTTCGTGTGGAGGGGCCCATATGAGGATTTATGAAAATAATCTGTTATGAACCTTCTTCCAACTTTGGATCAGCGCACTTCTAATACAATTGTTGTGGAATTCTTTATTTACTATGTCTTTTTTGTAGAAGAGGTACACATGCCAGCCATAATGATTTCCCTCACCTTCAATCACAAGGAGTTTCTCATTTTCCAATGTCGTCCACGCTCAGAACCATGTCAAACATGCAGCTTCATGATATAACCTTAAATTTGGTAGTTCTATGCCTCCTCTATTTTTGGCATCCTGTAATGTTTTCATTTTGATCCTAGGTTTTTTCCCTGACCAGATGAATTTCGATAAATCAGATTGCCAGTCTTTGAAGACCTTTTGTGATTGGATTATCGGGATTGATTAGAACAAAAACATTAATCTTGGGAGAATATTCATTTTGATAACACTAACGTGGCCCAGCAAGGATAATTTTAGGTTCTGCCAATTAGCCATATCTTTCCTCACTTGTGTCCATGTTTTCTTATAATTATTCTCAAAGAGGTTTGAGTTTTTGTTTCTAAGGTTGATGCCCAAATATTTCACCTGTTTCGCTATATTAAATCCTGTTTCCATACTCAACAAAGTTTCTTCTTTTTTTGACAGGTTTTTGTTAAAATCATCATTTTCTCTTTATAAATTTTTAGCCCAGTCAGGTTCTTGAACTTTTTAAATATTTCCATCATGCATGTGATCTCTTCTTGTGAGCCTCCCAGAGATATCACCAGGTCATCTGCGTACATTTTCAATTTAAATCTATGTTTTTTAATTCTGATTCCCTTGATCTTATCCTCCTTATTTATCCTTATGCTTAGTAACTCCATAACAAGTAGAAATAAAAGTGGGGAAAGATGACATCCTTGCCTAGTGCCTTTCATTATTTGTATTTCTTCAGTTTTTTCTCCATTGATTATTATTCTTGCCTTTTGTTTATGGTATATAGTTTTGATCCAATTTGTAAACATTTGGCCAGCTTCTATCTTCTTCAAGATTTCCAGTAACGTAGACCATTTAACATTGTCAAATACCTTTTCCAAGTCAAGGAATATTAATGCCAATCCTTTGTCCTTATGTCTTTCATGATAGTTGATTATATTTAAAATATGTCTGATGTTGTCCTTCATATATCTCTCTGGGAGAAACCCACGTTGATCCTCACTTATCCAATCATTGAGAACTTTTTCGATCTGTTTGCCAATGTGGCCGCGAAAATTTTATAATCTATGTTTAGTAGTGATATAGGATGGTAATTTTTAGGTTCTAATAAGTCTTTGTCTTCTTTGGGTATAAGTATGATATTGGCCTCTTCCCATGACTTTGGATACAAACCCGAATTAATAGCATCTAAAGGTTTTTTGAATGGTAGGATTAATTGGTCTTCCATTGTTTTGTAGAATTTAGTGGTAAACCCATCTGGGTCAGGTGCCTTTCCGTCTTTTAATTTTCTAATAGCATATATATATATATATATATATATATATATATATAGTGCATATATATAATGTATATTTATATATGTTATAAATATTGTATATATTGTATATGCATATAGTATATTGTATATACTATATATATATATATATACCATATACAACATCTTATAAAAATCCAATATAGATATTTATATATTTGTATATAACATTATATAATATGTAAATTTATATATGTTATGAATATTGTATATATTGTATATGTATATTGTGTGTGTGTATATACATATATATATATATATAATAGTATAAGTTATTTTACATAAATGTAAACTATGAAATTATTGTATACCCTCTCCATTTACACCCCCTTGTTGTGCGAGAGAGGCTTGCATACCCTAATGATATTTTGAGCTATGCTGGTGGTGGCATAATAGCCACTGGTAGGGTCTCCCATGCCAGACAGGTCAAAACCAAAGGGTCTGACAAAGTACGTCAAAGGGCACAATGGGCTCTCTAGCCTTATGGCAATCGTCCTAAAAGGAAAACTCTAATCCCAAACCCGGGCAGATGGTGCTCGTCCAGTCCTCTAAGGTCAACCATCTAAGAGAAGGAAACTCTAATCAAACCTATAACTGAGGACCTCACTGCTACATCCATGCTTGCAAGGCCACAGCAGATGAACCTTTGGTTTAAAGGGTGAGGCCAGTTCTGTACACGCTGCACTCCACCAGAAAAATCCATTGCACAGGCTCAAAGGACAAATCCAGTTCCAAAAAAGCCCTGTAGCGATAGGCAAGGGATAAAATGGCAGCTGTAAAGATGCACTGGAAGCCGCAGACCCAATCCTGCATGCAGGCAGTTCAGGACTTTGGCTGCTCGAGGCTGACCCGGGAGATGACAGTCTTGTTCGGCAGCATCCTGAATGACCAAGCAGCCTTTTTTAAGGAGAGCACTGCTTGCTCCATATGGAGAGGGGACTAGAAAAGGTGGCCTAACGAAAGCTCATCCCCATCAACCTGGTTGGCTAGCCGTGGGCAATGGGCATCTTCTGATGTGGTAAAACCAAGGCAAAGAAACAAAACCACACACCGGCCTCCAAAGGTATAAATAAACTGACGCTTGCATGCTGGAACATCAGAACCATGCGAGACTCTGCAGATAGTGGACGGCCTGAGCGCCGTTCTGCCCTAATAGCCTATGAACTATCACGACTTAATATTGACATCGCTGCTCTTAGTGAAGTTCATCTCCATGAGGAAGGAAGCCTTAAAGAACACGGTGCCAGCTACAAAATTTACTGGTCTGGCAAACCCAAAACCAAAAAACATCTTTCAGGAGTAGGCTTTATGATTAAAAACTCCATTGACTCCAAACTCGAAACCTTGCCAACAGGACACTCTGATCGCATTATTTCCTTACGCCTCCCACATGTTGTTCTCTTTAGTATATATGCCCCAACTATGCAAGCTGACCCTGTAGAGAAAGACAAATTCTACACAGACCTACCCCAACTCATACAAAAAGTCCCTGTAGAAGATAAACTTATTATCCTTGGTGACTTCAATGCCAGAGTAGGAAAGAACTCCGAAGCCTGGAAAGGTGTCTTAGGCAAGCGTGGTGTTGGAAATTGCAATGATAACGGACGCCTCCTGCTAGAGTTCTGTGCACAACAACAGCTGACAATTACAAACACAATCTTTGAGCAGAAAGATAGCTTGAAGACAACCTGGATGCATCCCCGATCCAAACATTGGCACCTCATTGACTATGTTCTAGTCCGCCAGAGAAACATTTGCGATGTCCGTCATGCCCGAGTGATGCCCAGTGCAGAATGCCAAACAGATCATCGCCTCGTCAGATGTAAACTAAATCTTCAACTTAAGTTCAAACCTAAGAGGGGTGGCATCTTAAAGAAGAGACTCCAAGTCAACAATCTTCAACAAGCTACCATGAGAGACAATTTCCAGACAAATCTGCAAACAAAACTTGAAGACCATCCTACAGATCCTTCTCCCACAGTGCTTTGGCAACATATCAAAAACAGTATCCTCCAGTCTGCAGAAGAATCCCTTGGGTTCTCCCACAAGAAAAAATCAAGATTGGTTTGATGAAAACAACCAAGAGATCCAGGAGCTGTTGACAAAGAAGAGAACTGCTCACCAGGCATACCTCGCCCAACCAACTTGCCATGTAAGAAAAGCAACTTTCCGCCTCACATGTAGTAAACTTCAACAAAAACTTGGAGACATGCAGAACAAGTGGCGGATCAATATAGCAGAAAAGACACAATGCTGTGCAGATCTGGGTGATCATAGAGGATTTTATAAAACTCTTAAAGCAGTGTTTGGACCTACTTATCAGGTCCAAAGCTCCTTATACAGTACAGATGGTCAAACATTAATGACTGATAAAACCTCCATCCTGAATTGATGGGCTGAACATTTTCAAAGTCTCTTTAGTGCCAACTGAGTAGTCCAAGGCTCAGCTATCCAACATATGATACAAAAACCGATGAAAAATGAATTGGACAAAGCTCCCTTAAGGCCATACAGCAGATGAAAAATGGCAAGGCAGCTGGGATTGATGGAATCCCACCTGAAGTTTGGAAACACGGAGGTCATGCACTCCATGATAAATTCCACGAACTCCTTGTGAATTGCTGGGGAAAAGGGGAACTGCCATCAGATCTCCGAGATGCAGTCATCATCACCCCGCACAAGAAAAAAGGAGCAAAATCCGATTGCTCAAACTATCAAGGCATAATGCTGCTCTCTATTGCTGGAAAAATCCTTGCAAGGACACTCCTGAACAGATTAGTTCCTGCTATTGCAGAACTTCTCCCTGAAAGCCAATGTGGCTTCAGAGCCAATAGGAGTACTACAGATATGGTATTTGCCCTTAGGAGTACTACAGATATGGTATTTGCCTGCAAGAAAAATGTAGAGAGCAGAACAAGGGTCTCTATGTAACATTTGCCAACCTCACCAAAGCCTTCGACACTGTGAGGTCTGTGGCAGATCCTGGAAAGTCTAGCATGTACCCCCAAATTCCTTACAATGATTATCTTGCTACACGAGTGCCAGCACGGTCAAATCAGATATGGCGATGCTCTTTCAGAGCCCTTTCTAATAACTAATGGAGTGAAGCAAGATTGTGTTCTTGCGCCAACTTTATTTAGAATCTTCCTCATCATGATGCTCCAAAGGGCTATGGCAGAGCTTGAAGAAGACAATGGCATCTATATACATTATCATACTGATGGTAGCTTGTTTAACTTAAGCCGTCTGAGGGCTCACACTAAGACTCTAAACTATCTAGTCCGTGAGCTGCTCTTCGCTGATGCTGCTGTCCTTCTTGCCCACACAGAAGCAGCTCTGCAGCGCCTAGCATCCTGCTTCGCAACAGCTGCAGAGCTGTTTGGACTGGAAGTCAACCTGAAGAAAACAGAAGTTCTTTACCAGCCTGCACCACAGGACAAACACCACCATCCCCACATTGCCGTCGGCAAATCTGTGCTCAAGTCCATTCAGCAGTTCACCCACCTGGGAAGCATCCAAGATTGACAAAGAGATTAGATTAGATTAGCAAAGGCATATAGCGCATTTGGAAGACTTTACAAAAGAGTCTGGAATAATAAACACCTGAGGCGAAGCACAAAAATCAGTGTGTATAGAGCCATTGTACTGTCTATCCTCCTTTATGGGTCTGAAACATGGGTCACCTATCACCACTACCTACAACTCCTCGAACATTTTCATCAGCGCTGTATACACACAATCCTAAATATACACTGGACTGACTATGTGACGAATGTTGCTGTTCTTGAGCAAGCAGGGATCACCAGCATTGCGGCCATGATATTGAGAATGCAGCTGCGCTGGGCAGGGCATGTTTCTAGGATGGAGGACCATCGCCTCCCAAAAATACTACTCTACGGTGAACTCACCACGGGTCAGCGTAAGAGGGGTGCTCCAAAAAAACGATACAAGGACTCCCTGAAACAACATCTCAGGTTTGGCAAAATTGATCACCAACAATGGTCCGCCCTGGCCACACATCAGGAGGCATGGAGATGCACTATCCACAATGCTGCAGCCTTATTTGAGAACGCACACCAAACAAGTCTTGAAGAGAAACGACAACGCAGAAAAAATCACAACCCAGAAACATCACCCAAGGAGACCTTCTGCTGTGCTTTCTGCAACCGGACTTGTCTATCTCGGATTGGCCTTTTTAGTCATCAGCGCACTTGCAGAAAGCGCGGGATGAGTCCTTCCTGTATCTTTGTTTGCGAAGAAAAGCCAGAGAGAGAGAGAGAGAGAGAGAAAGAGAGAGAGAGAGATTGCATACAGTATATAGTATAAATGGTCGCTATTATATGATATAGAGTATATGATATATGACCACCAATACACTATATATTATGCAAACAAGCAAACTGGCACAATACTATACAAACATTTTTTTTTAGGTCAGTGCACGTCTAGTCACTGTTTTTAAGTATTCCCAATATATAGATCAAATATACAGTCAATTTTACCAATTCTTCCTTTGCTGCTCCTTCAGTGGCTTTCAGTCTCCTTCCTGTTTGCTTTCCTTCAAACAATTCCCTCTCAACCCACAACTAGTTGAGCCCCTTTTCGGTTAGTCCCTTTTATGCAGATGTTATTTTCTCTCCAATGTATCTAAATTCTTAAAGTTCTTAAATTTAGTTCTGAAAGTTTTACATTGCTTATGTTCTTGAGAATTGTCTGTTCCCTGTTCCCAGGGTTTCCAAAGTTCTGAAGTTCTGAATTTCCAGGGTTCTAAAATTGGGGTTTCTTTGCATTGTTTCTTACTAGTTCTTTGGCGTTCTCTGTTTCTCCACAGCTGATCACCCTTTCCCTTTGTTCTCCCGTTCTCTTAAACAATAATAAGCAATAATATTTTTGACTAAATTTTCAAACATTCAGTTTTTCAAATCCAAGTATACTTATTATTTCTTATTACTTATTATTTGTTCCTTTTTTTCTCCTGTGTTACCACTACGTTACTGTTCCCTCTATTCAACCCTCTTCCATCTCATGTTCAATTCACTCACAGCTGGTTCGTAATTGTGGAGTGTTCCAAAATGAGGGGGTGAAAGCCTAACAAATTTAATACCTCAGGTTGGGACCTGGATTCTTCTTATTTTTCCCAAATTAACTTGTAAATAAATTGGCTTTTAAATAATAGGTAGCAGTTAACTACTAATGTTGACCTGAAGGCAGAGGGGTAATTTAGCAAACTAACGGAACAAATGGGGTAGAGACAATAGTATCGTTTGTTGTAGTATTCTCAATGCACATCCAAACCCCAGCACATGAGGGTGAAAAAAAAGACCATCTTGCTAAGTTTTACTTACTCCTCTCCCACACTCAGTATCTTCTTTTGAAGTATCCAGGTTACAAAGCTGCTGCTTCTTCTTCTTCTTCTTCTTATATTTTTAACTGTACGTCCTTTAACATTGTATGCTTAGTCTCATATACGATCTTCTTTAGGTTGCGCAGTTTGGTTAACATCAAACAACTGCTCCCACGGTGGAGGGAAAGCCCTTCGGTAAGAAGCCCAGCTCAGGGAGAGTGAGAAACCTCCGTTCCTCACCTCTCTGGCTAGCTCTTGCTCTTCTCCGGGCTGCCTTTCTCTCCTTCTTCCCAGAGTTTGAGTTCTCTAGTTGAATTCCGAGGGTTCTCACACCGTGGTTGAACAGAGCCAATGCAGAGCTAATAAGAAGCTCCGACACCTAGAAGCCACTGCCTTCCCACTCTCAACCGGAAGTCCATACTTTGACTGTTTTTTAACAGATACCTTCTCCCTTTTTTTGAAATAATCTCATTCTTCCTCCCAGCCTGAAATCCATTTCAATCTGGCCTAAGTAAGCTACAGTCTAAGGCAGTGGTTCTTAACCTGTGGTCTGCAGACCCCCAGGGGACCGCAATGTCTTCACAGGGGTTCTACAAAGGCTTGAAGGCTGCTCACCTGACATGACAGCAGCCAAGGCAAAGGCAAAGGCTGGCTGGCTCAGCCTGTGCATTGCTGTTCAATCCTCTCTAGCCACAAATTTGCAGGAAGAAGCAGGAGAAAAGTCTTCCTTCCCCTCCAAGGGAAGAGTAAATGGATGGTGTAATTGTATTATTATTTGCTCCAAAGGGCTACGACAGAGCTTGAAGAAGACGACAGCATTTTTATACGTTACCGTACTGATGGTAGCTTGTTTAACTTAAGCCGTTTGAGGGCTCACACTAAGACTCTAAACTATCTAGTCCATGAGCTGCTCTTCGCTGATGATGATGCCCTTGTTGCCCACACAGAAGCAGCTCTGCAGCACCTAACATCCTTGTAGTATGTGGGAAAATAATCATTGTAATGTAAAAGCAATCTTGTGTACCTCATTCACATCCTTAGATAAGTCTAGGGTTTTTCCCTGCATGCTTTTGTTCTCCCAAAATTCCCTTTCTCTTATTTCACTGGGCACTTCCAGCCAACTAGAGTGCTGGGTCATTCAACACATGACCTAATTTAAATTTTATTGCTCTGTGTAAGTTCTCTTTTAAGTTTGAGTCTCCATGAGGCTGTAGCCATCTTGAGCCATCCTTACTGCTTCTTAAGCCATCTTTCCTGCAACCATGCCATGATGTTTACCATGCAGCCTATTACCGCTGTATGATGGGTGAGTTTTTTTCTTACCCTAAATACTCTTAGTCAGTTAGGAACCTCTTTTTAAAGTTTGTTTTAGTATGTAGATTGAGATTGATATACCTTCAATAAACTTTTGATTTGCATTTTAAACTGACTCCTTTGTTTTGTAATGAGTCTAATTTAACTGAGTGATCTCAGACCTCTGAATACACCTTTTAAGTGTTAATGGAGCTTTAGTCTGCATTCCTAAGTTGCACTCTGCATGAAGTTAGAAGTAAATTAATGATTTTTAACTCTCTTTTTAAAGAAGATAGTTCTTGTTGCTTTTTAAAAGGACTAGATCCTGGAATTTTTATTACAATTTTATTTTTTAGACTCATTACTCCTACAATCCTACTTTGCAACAGCTGCAGAGCTGTTTGGGCTAGAAGTCAACCTGAAGAAAACAGAAGTTCTTTACCAGCCTGCACCACAGGACGAACACAACCATCCCCACATTGCCATAGGCAAATCTGTGCTCAAGTCCGTTCAGCAGTTCACCTACCTGGGAAGCATCATCTCCTCAGATGCCAAGATTGACAAAGAGATCGATCACAGATTAGCAAAGGCATATAGTGCATTTGGAAGACTTCACAAAAGAGTCTGGAGCAATAAACACCTGAGGCAAAGCACAAAAATCAGTGTGTATAGAGCCATTGTACTGTCTATCCTCCTTTATGGATCTGAAACATGGGTCACCTATCACCACCACCTACGACTCCTCGAACGCTTTCATCAGCGCTGTATACACAGAATCCTAAATATACACTGGACTGACTATGTGACGAATGTTGCTGTTCTTGAGCAAGCAGGGATCACCACCATTGAGGCCATGATATTGAGAACACAGCTGCGCTGGGCAGGGCACGTTTCTAGGATGGAGGACCATCGCCTCCCCAAAATACTACTCTACGGTGAACTCACCACGGGTCAGCGTAAGAGGGGCGCTCCAAAAAAGCGATACAAAGACTCCCTGAAACAACATCTCAGGCTTGGCAAAATTGATCACCAACAATGGTCCGCCCTGGCCTCACATCAGGAGGCATGGAGACACACAATCCACAATGCTGCAGCCTTATTTGAGAACTCACGCCGAACAAGTCTTGAAGAGAAACGACAACGCAGAAAGAATCACAACCTGGAAACATCACCCAAGGAGACCTTCTGCTGTACTTTCTGCAACCGGACTTGTTTATCTCAGATTGGGCTTTTTAGCCATCAGCGCGCTTGCAGAATCCGCGGGATGAGTCCTTCCTGAATCTTCGTTTGCGAAGAAAAGCCAGAGATGATGATGATGATGATTTAATATAATTATTGTTAGGGTTTAAAATCATGAATTAAGTCTTGGGGGTCCGCAGCAACAAAAGATTTCTAGGACATTATCACACGAGGCTGTAATTGTGCAATTACAATGGGATGGTAGCACGAATGGGCTCCCATTCACACAATGTCATTATCTTCCCATGCTTAGTCCATGCTCCACTCATTCATCAGGTGCCACTTTTAATTAACAGGCAAAAGCCATCAATAGCCCTCAATATCACTCTTTTCTCGGTATTGAAGAGCATGCAAAATCACGTCCCAATGTAATCATGTGATTACTGCATGAATGGGCGGTCCTCTTTTCCCCCTCCCCTTTCCCAATGAGAACACATACGTCAACTTCTGGGGGAGAACATGAAGAAGACCAACAGGACACTGTTTTAATGAACTGTTGCCTTTCCTTGGTATGTTTTTATGTTTGTTTAAGGGTTTGTTTGGAAAGTTCTTTCTTTGTGAATTTGTTTTTGGTGTGTTTAAGCAGTCATGTCTGTTGAGCTACAGCCTGCTGGAGTCTGTCTATGCTCAGGAGTCCAGCCAGCAATCAGGTTACCAGAGTAGCAAAAGCTTGGTCCAGATGCTTCCAGCATGTTCAATGTTCAATGAGTAGATGGACACACTTAGTGTCTAAAAACTAACAGTCCTTATTGTTTACATCCTAAACTACAAACAAAACCATTGCTCTAATAGCTAAGCTTACAGTTAGCAGTCAGTCAAAGAAGTAAGTTGAAGAAGTGAAGTGTGCTGCCGTGCACCGTGACTTATATAGGGTTTCCTAGCTGTTCTAGCAAGTTCTAGCAATTTCCCTTCATTCAATTGGTGACTGGTGACATAATCTGACATCATCCCTAGCATGCTATCTCCCTTCTCTTAGTCATACTGAGATAAGTGGGCAGAAAAAATCAGTTGTCTACTCTACTATGTAGCAGCTTTGTCCTCTACAGATAAATGGCATATATAGTATCTCTTTGTGACATAAATTTCCAAGGGCTACACATTCAAAACCCTAACAATGTGTTCTCGTGAGAACAGCCAAAATGTCACCCATGCAAAGTCCAGAAAGTAAGAGAAAAATTTTCTTAAAGCCACATGCTCTGGGCAGCAGGAATCATTAATTCTCTGTCATTAGAAGGCAATGCGAAGACAAGTGTCAGTACAGTGAGAGCTGAAATCGCATCCTTAAACCACTATTGGTGGTTGTGTGTTAATTACTGTAATAGTGCCACTATGGACTAGTTATCACATAGGAAAACACAGCAAAAAATGCATCCAAAATCACATTGTAAGGATGGGATGATGGCCTAAAGGGCAAAATTATCAGGCTCCGGGGTTCTCACCCATTCCCACTGCATGGCGTGGATATGAATAAGGCATCACATTTTTATTGACAGGAAAAACCATCAATAAAAAGTGACTCTTTATTCACACCTGCGCGATGCCCCCAGAATGGCTGGACAACAACGTCATCTGATAATTGCGCCTTCTTGTGTTATTGTTCCATCCTTATGATGCATTTTTTGCCACATCTGATAAAGTCCTATGTTTCTGCTTTCCTCAATAGTGGAGTTATAACGTTTTTAGCCATTAGCCTGATAAAGTCCTAAGGGGGTCCCTGGTAAAGAAAAGGTTAAGAGCCACTTGTCTAAAGCATCTGATTATGAAGAACTTCTTAGTCTTAAAAAAAACAAAAACCTTTTAGGGTTATACATTGGGCCTGCCTTATCTGCGGGCTAGCCATCCATGGACTGGAGCATCTGCTGATCGCCACACCCCATATTATTCAGTGGCAGCATGTGCACACAGCTGCATCAGCACATGGTCACATGCATGTGCCACCATTGATTAATGTGGGGTTTGAGCATCCATGTGTTTTCCTATCCATGGGGAGAGGCAGAACCAAATCCCTGTGGATGGGAAGAGCCCACTGTATTCATTGTTTTAAACCCAAAGTTTCAGGGTTCTAAATCATATGAAGAACCAGAGCTTGGAAATCAACTATTTTGGACTTCAGCTCTCCAAGCCAGCAGTTCCAGCAGCTGCAGACCCCCAAAGTAACTTCTGGAACTTAAAATTACTATATATGTTATTTAAAGGCTCTGATGTGAGTCTTTAATAGCTCATACAAAGCTCTGTATGGGGAAAGGAATCTTACCAAAATTTTGGCTGCAGCATCCATGAACACTGGGGATGTGGAAATCTCTACACATGGAAGCTGCCACTGCATTTTCCAGATAACTTTTCTTCCCTGTTGGATTGCACATGCAGGTAGATCACTAATGTGTACGTACTATTCCTGCAAATCAGGGCCAGTTCATAATGTATGAAGGGGTTCTCACTTCTTAGAGGTTTAGTATTTTAGTTCTGTTCTCACGGGAACCCCGGCTCTTCATCTGATACACCTCCTTCCCAATATTCTTGAGATAATGGTCAGAATCCTCTTGGGGTTTATATTAGTGAAACCAGGGGTGCACCTACACTGTAGAAGTAATGCAGTTTGATATCACTTTAAGTGCTGTAGCTTCATCCTATGGAATCCTGGGATTTGTAGTTTTCTTAAGTCTTTAACCTTCTGTGCCAAAGAGTGCTGGTGCCTCACAAAACTATAAATCCCAGGATTCTGTAGGATGGAGCCATGGCAGTTAAAGTGGCGCTGAATGGCATTATTTCTACAGTGTAGATGCTAGAGGAGCTACTTTCGCAATGTTGCATAAGGAGGTATTCAGTACCTTTTAAAGCAACAATTCTTCTCATCAGTGCAATGGCTGCTGAACAGTGTCTGGGTACAGCTCTGTCCCCACAAAGGCAGCCACTAACTGAGTGTAAAGTGCCACAGAAGTTCACTCACAATGCTACCATGCTGGCTCCCTTGATTCTTTCTCTCTGATACCCAGACTTCTACAGAAATATGCTGATAGAACATGGCACTCTGCCAGTTTCAAATGCAGCCTATGACTCTATGAAACAACTATTTTAAGCTGATGTTTGATAACTGCTTCCCAGCCATTTGGCAACATGGCATATGCTACTTAGGGTAAATCAGATCATCCCAGGCTGTTCAGTTTCCTGTATGTGCGCAAAATAAAGTGAAAGTCTGAGTTCACTGAAGGCGTTTGTTTTGTCTAATAATGGGCAATCTTTCACAAACCGTTCTAGAGAATTACTGGGGGAAATGCAATCACATGCCTGTTGGCCCTCAAATTATACTAATTACAAAACTACCATTTCTTTCAATACACACTGCTTGATTAGTACCGGAGAAATATTTCAACAGATTTTCTGTTTTAAATCATTTGTTTCTGATTGCAAAATGAGATAAGCAGTGGCAAATTCTGAATGATTTACAGTCAACACAGTGACGTATTACATAAGTGTGAGGAATCGTTTAAAAATACCATTGCTGGAGAGGAAAAATATACAACAGATGTAGGTCTGTCTATAAAGAGAATGGCATGCATGGAAATGAGTGTACTTAATTTATTGTCTTCATGCACATTTTTTGGTTAAGCATGTGCACACATGCATGCACACACACAATACTTTGCCACCCTGAAATCTTCTGGGAAGAGAGTTGGAATCCAAATAGCATCTTTCAACAGATAAATTATCTATGTAATTAATTTAAGTATTTATATCTCACCTCAGATGGAAAATATAATCCTGCATTTTTGAGAGATGGCAGTTTTACTGTCATGAAGACGAAAAACAGATTTTTAGACTTAAACTTACTGTAAAATTTCAGGGGTCAATCCTCAAATCATTATAATTTCAATAGAATTACAGCAGGGCCAGGAGAAGTGTGGCCCTCCAGGTGTCATTGGACTGCATCAGTCCTAGCCAGCATAGGCAAGGTTGTGGGATTATGAGACCCGAAGCCCAGCAACAACTGAAGGGCCACAGTTGCCGACCATGGCATAGTTATATACATTTTTACTTAGAAGTGCTCAGTGGAGCACAGTTCTAGGTTAATGCATATAGAAAACTGATGTGGAAAAGTTACTTCTTTGATGTATACCTTTGGGAGTTGTCACTCGCTGCCCCCCCCATTTTTCTATCCAAGGATGGGCAACCTGTGGCCATAGACTAATTTCAAAAGCAAAGTGTGCAACGCTCTACCAAGAGTGAACCACAGTTCACAGGAAGGGAAAGAAGAGGGAGGAAAGGGGAGAGGAAGTTAAGTAGAGGTGGCAAGAAAGAGAAAAGAGGACTTTTTTGATATATGATAGCAGCAGCCAAAACATTGTTTGCTCAACCTGGAAACAGACTGAAGCCCTGACGATGGCCGAATGGATTGCTAAGGTTGCTGAGTTAGCCCAAATTTCCAGATTAATGTGGGTTTTAAATGATAAGCCAATTGAAGACTTTGTGAAAGATTGGAAACCATTTATAGATTTTTTTTTTATTAATAAGAAACCTACCAATGTAATAATCTGTGGTTATGGTTACTAACAATTTTAGTAGTGAGATCTGTAATGGTAGAGCAATATAGTATATATTTTATTTTTCTTTATTTTTCCATGCATTACAGTCAGGATTGGGGGAGGGGGTACTAGTTGCTGCAGTTGTGGACAAGTTTACATGAGACCACTAAACGCAGTGTGCAAACATGAATCAAGGAACATGAGAGACACTGCAAACTGGCCCAGCCAGAAAAGTCAGCAGTAGCAGAACACGTGATAAACTAACCTGGACACAAAATGTTATTTAAAAACACCGAAATTCTGGACCAGGCCAGCAACTATCATGTCAGAATGCACAGAGAAGCTATTGAAATCCAAAAACACCTGGACAACTTCAACAGGAAAGAAGAAACCCTTAAAGTAAACAAAGTTTGGCTACCAGTCCTGAAAAACACCAAAATCAAAACTCAACACATGAAAATGAACTTTACCCAGGGACAGGGGGATTTCCAGCAGATAATGGACCATTAGCCAACCCTTAGCCAAACAGACACTAATCCTCCTTGCATTTCTCTCCCCCCAGGAACTAGCTATTCAAATACACAAATTTACATATCCTCTCCAACAGGGACTCACAGTATATAAACCCCACACACCCCTATGCTACCATTCTCTGAAGATGTCAGCCACAGATGCAGGCGAAACGTCAGGAATAAACTCTTCCAGAACATGGCCTCACAGCCCGGAAAAAAACCCCACAGAAAACCTATGGGTGCTGGCTGTGAAAGCCTTCGACTTCACATTATGATTATGGTTATTTCATTTGTTTTTGTGACTTGCCCTGAGTACAATGTATTGTTGGAGAACTAGTATATGGATAAACTGACTAGGGCTACAACTGCCACCAAGAAGCAGTTCATTAAGTGAGATTTGGTCCAGATGGAACATCTTCCTGAAGCAGTATCGGAGTCTTTTTGTTTGGTTTTGGGTTGAGTTGTTCTTAAAGTGAAGGAGTTAAGATTGTGTGTTTTCCTTAGTATCTGTGCATAGCTTTAAGTCCCAGTGGAAGGAGCAAGATATTTTTTCAGGCAGCTGAGTTTATGCTCAGGAATCAAAGCCATCAAAGTCTTGATGAAAATTGGTCTAAATCACAGATTCTTAAACTTCATGCGTTGTGGGCCACTTAGCTGGGTTGCTTTTACTTTCTGACATCTCTCCTTACATTGCCAGCACTATGTTTCTGAACTGGTATGTTATTTATCAACAATATGCCTGTCCTGTCCTGCTGCTGCATGTGCAGCACTCAGAGCTGCTTACAACTTGAACTAGCAAGAGAAGTTTGACCAAAAATTCATGAAACCATTTTTTCATAATGTTT
This sequence comes from Gambelia wislizenii, assembly GCA_030847615.1. Taxonomy (NCBI): domain Eukaryota; kingdom Metazoa; phylum Chordata; class Lepidosauria; order Squamata; family Crotaphytidae; genus Gambelia; species Gambelia wislizenii. Next base: position 217,286,439 of record JAUMIR010000004.1, read on the forward strand.
CCCCATTTTATTTTCACTGCTTTCCCCCTCTGGTTTATCAGTGCACATATTGGAGATTAAGCCCCTTTGAACTGAAAGAGGGCTTTATTTCCAATAAGGGATACATTGGATTGGATTGTTAATCTCTGATTCCCTTGTGCCCCACCTCCAAAAATATACATCATGACATTTCTTTTAGCCCTAAGGGTGGGGTGGGGGTCTTTTAAATAAAGTACCCTTCACATTTTGCAAGGTATTCTTTGCTTCCAAAATTTCTAGGGTATTTTTTTGTTCCCTGCCCCTTAATATTCAATATCCAAATATTCAAAACAACCCATGTCATTGGGGGTGATAGAGTTTTGAAATTATCCTTGTCAGCCCTACTTACACCAGGTTTTTTTTATTTTTTAAAGAAGACAGGATCCAACAAAATGAAAAAAATACACATCAATTTAATTTAAAAATCACACTCCCAGTAACAATTAGCATGCATTTCCTATACTACGATGTGACAGTTCTATGTGCTTCATACAAGAGAAAGAAGCACTGAAGTGATGGGGAAAGGGAAGCATTGCTAGGGCAACTTTTGTGTATCTCCTTTATCACCTCTGTCAAGATATTACAATCTATCAGCATTTATTTTGTAAAGAGAACATTAACAAATGCAAATAACTTTTTATTTAGAGGGGCTTTGGACAACTGATGCTTTTGAGAAAGCCTTTAATAGGTGGGTGCTGCACATTCTTATCAGTGTTTTTATTTAACTCCCTTTAATTCAATTATGTTTCAATATTATAATTTGTTTCATTGTGTTTTAACATTGTAACTTTGTGTGTTTTTCTTGGTTTAATATTTTTAATATTTTTAATATTGCTGTGAATCACCTTGAGTCTGTTTTGGGGAGAAACATGGGATATCAAAACAAAAACAAAAATTCCCAGGTGTTTTTTTGTTTGTTTGTTTTGTTTTGTTTTTGTGGGGGTGGGGTTGGGTTGTTGTTCCATTATGTTCATTGAGGTCTTGTGGGCTGACTTCAAAACAGACTGTGGCCTTCCTCTTTACCGGGCTTTTAATTCTGACAGCTCATGACCTATAGATGTGGAACCAATATACTCCACACCTGGAACGACTGAACTAACAAGCACCACAAGAAGATGTTTCCATACATTTGGTCCTTTTACAGATTCCATAAGCATGCCTTTACAGAAATATGGTGAGAATTAAGCTAGTGGTATTCAAACTATTGTTTTCAAAACAAAGGGCAAAGATAATCCACACCACACTGCAGTATACATCCATTTCAAACCAACAAAATCTCCTGTTTCCCCTCTTCTTTCCCTTGAAAGTGTTCCTGCTAACTTTATTTTACATACATGCATATATATTGTTACAATATCATTGTATAAACAAGTGTCACATTTGACTTTTGGATATTCTATTTGGCTTTTATATTGTTTGTATCTGATGAGTTTTCAAGCATATAACAGTAATGATGTGGCTGGATGGAGAATCTTTATGGAAAAAGCTCTTTATAAGACTTTAATCATTGTTATAAATAGTGTGCTTTGATCTCATATACAATCAAAAGAATATGAACATATCCCCTCCTTTTCCCCACTTCTCATAAATGCTGTAGAGCTGTTAGCTTTGTTTCAAATGGCATTCTGGTACAGGCTAGCTTAGGCTTCCTAAGTCCTTTTAATATCAATGAAATACAAATTGAGAGCATAGAAACACATGTCCGTATGAGGTGGTCAAGTCAGGAAGGCCCCAAAATAATAATAATAAACTATTTAATTGATATTTTGCCACACTTTAGTGTGAGGGGTAGAGAACAAGAAGCCCTCTAGATGTTGTTGGACTGTGGTATCCATCATCACCTAGTCTGGTGTAGTGGTTAGAGCGGGATTGGCAACATGTGGCCTTAGAATCATAGAATCATAGAGTTGGGAGAGACCTCAAGGGCCATCCAGTCCAAGCCCCTGCCATGCAGGAATAAACAATCAAAGCATTCCTGACAGATGGCCATCCAACTTCTGTTTTAAAACCTCCAAAGAAGGAGACTCCACCACACTACGAGGCAGTGCATTCCACTGCCGAACAGTTCTTACTGTCAGGAATGTTAAGGTGGAATCTCTTTTCCTGTAGTTTGAACCCATTGCTCCATGTCCTAATCTCTGGAGCCGCAGCAAACAAGCTTGCTCCATCCTCAGTATCACATCGCTTCAAATATTTAAACATGGCTATCACGTCACCTCTCAACCTTCTCTTCTCCAGACTAAACATACCCAGCTACCTAAGCCACTCCTCATATGGCATGGCCTCCAGACCTCCCACCATCCTGGTCGCCCTCCTCTGGACACGTTCTAGCTTCTCAATATCCTTCCAGAATTGTGGTGCCCAGAACTGGACACAGTATTCCAGGTAAGGTCTGACCAAGGCAGAATACAATGGCACTACAGTATTACTTTCCTTGATCAAGACACTATACTCCTATTAATGCAGCCTAGAATCGCATTGGCTTTTTTAGCTGCTGCATCACACTGGTGACTCATGTTCAGCTTGTGATCCACTAAGACTCCTAGATCCTTTTTACATCTACTGCCCTCAAGCCATGTGTCACCCATCCTATATCTATGCATTTCATTTTACTGCCCAGGTGTAGTATCCTACATTTCTTCCTGTTGAAATTCATTTTGTTAGCATTGGCCCAGCTTTCTAATCTGTTAAGGTCATTTTGGATTCTTATCCTGTCCTCTGGGTATTCGCTACCCCTCCTAATTTGGTGTCATCTGCAGACTTGATAAGCATACCCTCTATTTCCTCATCAAGGTCATTGATAAATATCTTGAATACCACTGGGTCCAGGACAGAACCCTGTGGCACCCCACTGGTCACTTCTCTCCAGGATGAAGAGGAGCCATTGGTGACTACCCTTTGGGTTCTGTCAGTCAACCAATTACAAATCCACCTAACAGTTGCATTGTCTAGCCTAAAGGTTACTAACTTTTTTGCAAGAATATTATGGGGTACTTGTCAAAAGCCTTACTGAAATCAAGATATACTACATCCTTTGCATTCCCTTCATCTATCAAGTTTGTAACTCTATCAAAAAAGAGATAAGATTAGTCTGGCACGACTTGTTTTTGAGAAATCCATGTTGACTTTTTGTGATCACAGCATTCCTTTCACATGTTGGACTGCAAAACTCATCATTCTTCACCACTGGCTATGTTGGTCAGGTTGATGGGAGTTGTACCTCAACAAAACCTGGAGGGCCACATGTTCTCTATGATTTGCTTTGAAGTTATGTCCAGATCTGCCAACTAAGGTGAACAAACTTTTAGCTTGTCTGAAGGATCAGAGGATTGTTCCCAATTGTGTAACTAGCAGCATGTCTACTTGGAAGCAGGTCTCGTTGAGTTCAGTAGGTCTTATCTGCAGGGTAGAACTGTTGCCTAAACAACCTCTGTAAAGGCTTAGCAGTCTGCAGCGCTATAGATGTCTACTTAGGTCTTGTCTGCACTGGCCAGAATACTCCACATTCTGGCTGGAGTATTATGGCCCTGGAGCTGCCCCAGATCCCCCTCCCATTACCTTGCATTCTGTGGTGGAAACGGGCAGCTGTCTGTAAATATATGCTGCATGGTATCATCGGGCTTACTCTAAAAACAAAATCTGGATTCTTATTTTAATTTGATTTCTGCAGATTTGGATATTGGCAGGGTAGCAAACACATCACACAGTGGTCATGACACCTGTGGAACAGAATATATGAATCAGCTGGAGAACAGATGGCAAAGAAAATATATTTCAACTAGAGATAGAAAAGAATTTTGGTGGTGTCAATAATTTCACCAAAATTACCCAGTTTGCCTCTCCTGAGACTCATTCTGAAAGAAATGCACACATTTGTGAGGCTTGTAGTGCATTTTTGAATGGAGTACATAGTACATAATCAACTTAGGTTCAGGCTTAGATTCAGGCTATTGGAAGGAACATTTCTCCCTATATGAGCCTGTTTGAGCTCTAAGATCTCTGGGAAAGGTCCTTCTCTCTGTCCTACTATATTCCCAGGCACATTTGGTGGGAACATGGGAGAGGGTGTTCTCAGTGGTTGTTCCCAAACTTTGAAACTCCCTCCCTAGGAATGCTAGGATGGCTCCTTCCTTGCTCTTCTTCTGCCAGCAAGGGAAAATTGCTATTCCTTCATACTTTCAGGAATTGATTATGATGGACTTTTAACAATGTGCTGCTTTGTTGGGTTTCCTTTTAATATTCTATCTTGTAATGAATCTTATTTGTTTGTTTGTTGAATTTATACCCAACTTTCTCCCAAGATGGGATTTAAATTGGTTTTATCTCTATATATTATGGATTTTTTAAAAAAATTACATACAGAGACAAAAAAACCTGATGTTTGTAATCTGTACTGGTTTTAATAATTCGTAAGCCACCTTATGTCTCAATATTGTGAAAAAGCTGGGATATAAACTAACATCAACAATAGCCTAAATTCTATTATTAGTCTTAACTAACAGGCTGTATGACTAGATCATCCAGTCTGCTCAAAATATGTGACACCAGTACGCCAAAAACTCAATTTGCTGCATGGGAAAAGCCTTTGCAATTTTTCCTGAGCTTTTTTTAAAAAATACGCAGAAATGTACATTACCACCCGTTTAGACAACTGAAGCACAGCCCATTCCCAGATAAGAGTGGAAGTGGAAAGCTGATCGCTCAGATGTGCGCGGAGGCAGACTTCTGCCACTGAAGTGGCTAAAAGCACCATTTTGGAGTTTCGTGGTAGCAACTGTGCACTTTTTCGCTACACTGATGCAACCAAACAGCTTTTTTTTAAGTGGAAGAACACACGTGCACACCTTAGATTTACAGTTTTAAAATACTGTGCAGCAGTGACAACTTGTGGAGAATAATAATGTGCGTAATTCACTCTTGGCCACCATCTTGATTTGCAGGCGTGGCTGCATGTGAACGTCAAACAAGGATAGCTTTGCATGCCAGCAATTTTGCCAAAGGTCTGTGGATACAAAAGAATGCTGCTGTGATTTTGTGTTATTGTGCAGCAATCAGCAATACATCCTCTCGTCTAGACAACCTCAAAGTCTTTTTATGGGACATGTGTGGCCCAGCCTGGCCCCCATCCCCTTTCTTGTCTTCTGTCTAGCTGGAAGGTTTTGTTCTACTTTGTTTTTGTTTTTGCAACATTGGCATTGGGAGGGTGGTGAAGGAGGGCTGGAGAAAGAGAGACTTTCAGTGTTGGGTTACAGCAGCAGTCTGCACTAAACACAATAAAGCTTAACTGAGAATGCATGCAATTCTACTCTAGGTGATCTTGCCATGGCTGTTAGCCTGCCTCACCAGAAAAGTGGAGACTATTCAATGAAAAAAAATCATCCTGGGATGCATTTTGGAAAAAGCTTTCAAGGAGTCGCTAGAAGATTCAAAATGTTTTTTGTTTACTTATCCAACGCCCACCTTACCTGGTTGTTTCATTTCACATATGCATAATGTTAGTTTTGAATAAAAAAAATTGCTGAAATATGTTGAACTGCTTTTCTCTTTTGTGGTGCAGAAAGCTACCCCTTTTCTTCCCATGTTATTTTCACTTCTGGAACCAAATTTTCTGTTACAGAAGTAAAGCCCAGGAACACATCAACTTCATTAAGCAAAGTATATCTGTAATTTCAGGTGTCCATTTTAAAAATACAAATTGAGAATGATGTACACAGCTGGGAAAAATATATATGCCCAAACCTGCTGTATTCAGTAGGGAAAAGACATTTTTAAAAGGCATCTGTTAGGGACAGAGCATAAATAAATGTATGCACAATAGAAAATGTGTAGAAATGTACAAATGGGAAGGGGGTAGCAAAGGCTGACCACCAGATACAAATGAAGGGTGGGACTGGAATGCTGGTGGGATTTAGAGAAACATAAAGAACTGAAGTCAGAGAGTTGTTCACATCTCTAATTCTGACCTTTTGCACTCTCCTCATTGGACATTTGACAGAATCCCACCTGGCCCTGCCCCTGGTATGTGAGCAGATATGTATGATCTATTTTTAAAAATAATAATAACATGCAAGGTATTTGTGCCATTGCTCCACCCCTACATCTTAAATGTCTGTCCCTTGGGAGTGCTGTTTTGCTCATCTGCTACATGAAGCCAAAAGAAGACACCTCAAATGGTTATCTTCTCATAAGATTCGAACATGTGACACCAGTAGGCCTCCACTCATTCCTGGGAGATATAACATGGATGTTTCTCCTGTTCCTCCTCCTTCTCCCAGAGTCCAGCTCTTGCTGTTTCAGGTGGCTCAAAATATGTGACTGGTTTGTACTTTGAATGTTTAAGAAGCTTAAAACCATAAAACATATAATGCAGCTTGAACTTTTTTGTGTTATTTTATCAGCAGAAAAGCAAAGTCTCTGAGGCCCGGCCTTTGTCAGAATGTAAATTCCAGCTTGTAATACCCAGGCTGTATGTTTCAGGAAATAAGTATTAACCTATTAGCATGCAGTTTTCCTTGGAGGAGAGCCATCTTCACACTGAGCCCGTATTCCACGCCACAAACCTTCCTGTCACTGTTCCGTGTCCACGACCCAGCCTAAGGCAGCCTTTGACGGCTCTCCAGCCATTTCCTGCATTCTGCTTGAGCACTAATTGAAAATTTGGGTGGCCTTGCTTATTTATTTTCATGGAATGTAGTAGGTTATATTTTCATGGCACTTTCTCAGCAGTGCAGCATTTCAGTTTCAAAATCATTGCAGCATGAGGGAAAGTGTGCTCTCATGTGCAAAAACACACACACAGATACCTCAAACCTTGGATTCATCTTTACAAATCTTTCATAGAGGGAAAAAATAAGTGACTAGTGTTGGTTTTGCTTTTCAGCATTCAAGTCAGCTGGCATGAATACAACTCATTCGTCAACTTGAAGATGAATTTCTATTTCAAATGTGCAGAAACAGGAGAATTGTTAAGGTTGGAACAGAGTTCAGAAAAAAACTTGTTACTTGTAATAAATTTCTTTTGCAGTATCTAGATTAGTTGCATTAACTTAGCAACCAAGGGATAACTAAGTTACATTATAATTATAATGTAAGGAGGAGTAACTTCACACTTTTTATGTTGCAGCTGTAACTGCTTCCAAGTTACTTTGATGGTTATGGGGATACTGTCGCTATTTAGGTGAACTATGAGACCACTGGTTTACAGCATTCTGGTGTGTGTTTTTTTGTTAAGCAAAAATAATTATTTTAAAAGACATCTATTTAGTTACTTTTGGATAGTGAGAAAGCAAACAGTCACTTTAAAGAATTGTAGCTTACAATTTGGGATTGTAACTGTAACTAATTATGTTTTTAAAGTAAAATGTCCAAACTTTGGGCTTAAGCTAAAAAATAAAAATTATAGTGGGTAGTAGATGAGAGGTGTTTTTGCCTTTTTTGAGCATTCCAAATCCATATTCAGCTTTAGTAAGCAATTTAATTCTATTAAGTTTGATGTTGTCTTTGCATAAAGAAGATGAGTAGAAATAACAGTGAAACAAAAGATGTGTGCACATGTTCGTGCGTGTGTGTATATATCCAAGTCGAAAACACCTATAACTGTTTCCAGTCTTAAAAGAGGGTACACTAGGAATACCTTGCAAACTTTACAAAGTTTAGTAATTGATATTTTTATCGAATACATGCCAAATTTATTTTAATTTTTTTAAATACATTTAAGAGTGGCAATAATCCCAGTAGAGGACAGTGTACTATCACTGAGAATTCCTAAAAGCTCTATAAGTCCACAAAGTCCATATTGGTGTAAAACTATCCCTACTGTGTACAAAATATGGATTTCAAGTACAGTACAGTTTAAAAGATAGCCTCCATCACATCTCATATCCCCCCCCTGCATCCTAGCATTCTTTGCAGTTTAATCTTATTATTTTCTCTCTTTTTTTTTGATAAAATATCTTGCCATTTGATATTGTGATATTAAATATTTTACTGTGTTATAATATTTAAACACAAATGGGACATTACTATCACTACAGCATGTGTAATGTTTTTTAAAAATATTTCCTAGTATCTGAACAAGGGATGCAAATTTTCATTTATGGTGTTCCTGTATGTACAAACTAACCCCCCCTCCCCAAATTCCGCAATGGTTTATGGTTTTTAATGGTTTTCACATTTTGAGTCTGTTTTGTCCAAACTTCACAAAGAGTTTTCAGCACAAAACCAATGTATTTTGTGCAAAAATATAACTTTTTTGTACAAAACCTTGTGTTTTGTACATTGTGTAAAAGTTTTGCAAATTGTGCAAAATACAGGTCACCCCCGTATGCATGGGGGATACATTTCAAGATCCCAGTGGATACCTGAAACCATGGATAATAGGGAAGCCTATTATTATCAATGAGACCAACACCAGAGGTTGACCATAGAATCACATTGGAGGACTTAGAAATGCCTAGAGAGAACATATTTTTTTAGACATGGATAAGTGAAGCCATGGATATCAAATCCATGGATATGGGGGTCGAGACCTATACAATGTTTTGTGCAATGAAGATAAAAATCAGAAAGGTGCTGGTTTTTTTCATTCTTTTGCGGAGGCAAACAGTTTTGTGGCTGTCTTTTTTCCAACGCATTGTTTCAGAGTGTAAAGATACCCTTTCTCATTGAAGACAAGAAAAATTGGAAATATCCTTTATATCCTACTCTGAACCAAAATGATTTAATGTTTGAATCTAAAGAAGATGCTGAGAGCAGCTTCTTCTGCAATGAGCATTTTATTTCCAATGCTTTCCTAGCCTGCATGCATACATTTCATTGTTTCTCCAGCACTATAATGTATTATATCAGCATATCCTTCAACTGTCCCAATTTGACAGGGACAGTCCCAATTAATCTTCTGTCATCCCACTATTTCAGCTGCTTGTAAAATGTCCCAGTTAATCTCTCCTCCCCCCACTTTGTCCTCAGCTTACTTCTGTTGGTGCAAACAGAAATCAAAGTGTAAAAGTAATTTGTACTTAGTTAACTCAGCATGGAGAAAGGAGAGGAGGCGGCAGAATCTTGCCTTTCCCTGTAGACTCAGGCAAAAGCAAAAGGCTGTAGCCTCCTCTAGCTTATGTGTTCTTCCTCATTAATAGCTTTTGTCCTCTTGACCACATTATGGGTGCATCTACACTGTAGAAACAATGCAGTTTGACACCACTTTAAGTGCTATAGCTCCAGCCTATGGAATCCTGAGATTTGTAGTTTTTGGAGTCTTTAGCCTTCTCTGCCAAAGAGTGCTGGTACCTCACAACACAACAAATCCCAGGATTCTGTGGGATGCCATGGCAGTTCAAGTGGCATCGAACGGCATTATTTCTACATTGTAGACGTACCCTAAGACACTGTTTATTTCTACAGTGTAGACGCACCTTAAGACTGCCACACATGTCCCAGTTTTCATCTGTGAAATGTTGAAATTTGAAACAGAAAATGTTAGAAAATATGCTAACTCCATCTGGTAATCCCAAGAAAAGGAGACCTACAGAATTAATGAAATTGTTGATTTACCATGTTGCAATTGACTAAGGGAATCTGCTCTATCTGGGACCAACATTTGATGTAGGCCTGAATCTTTACCAACACAGACAAGGTTAAAATGTGAAAAGTGAGAAGGCAGCCTAGAATATACACCCTTTAAGTTAAAGCCCATATGAGGCCAAACAGCATGATCTATGCACATAAGGGAGCCATGAACAGGCTTGGAACAGACATGCAACAAGACTTTTGCTATCAGTGAGGGGCAATGTTGTTATGGGGTCTGTTACTTGACCTTGCTGTTTGTGTATGAAGTCTGATAACTTACTTGTGATGCTGAATTTGCCTTATGCTTCCTGAATTCCTCTTGTTTTATTCGAATTTATTAATTCTTTGTATAATGCCTTTTTGCTCCTCCAGACTTTCCTCAAATGGGATGTAATTTGACAAGTAATGTTTATTATTGTGAGCTGCTTCAGACTCAACCTGCTGTGGAAAAGCAGGATATAAATAAACTATCTATCTAAAGATCACAGAAGTGTAATTTTTTAAAAAGAAAAAAGTCTTAAGGCGAGACTAGGGAGGGGAGAAAAATGTGTTCAAGTCTCCTTTTAATCTGAAGAAACCTAATTTCACACTTTTGAAACAATAAGTGAACCAACACTCAGTTATCCTTAAAAATTCACACCTCTGACTTTTGCAGTGGTGTCCTCCAATTTTTAAAAAAATGTGTACAATATTGTGTGTAGTAAGGGAACATACCTGCAGCTTGAAGAAAAGCTAGAGAAAATAACTTTCAAATGTCTATTATATTAAGATTGCTTTATAATTTGTATGCTAAGCAAAGTTATATAAACACATGCATTAAGAGAACTGCACACTCAAATGGATATGAATTTTCATGCACAAACCCCTGGGTTTTTCTGCACAAATCTAAATTAAATTTAAGTTTGGGATGAACCAAATTATAAAAATGAGAAAGTAAAAAAACCAAAACTGCCAGATTCACCTAGTCTTAAATATGGCACAGAATATTTCAAATCTGCTTACTGTTTTCAGGGCCTTAATAGTATACAAAGTCTTCACGCAAATCCATATGAGTGAGCGGAGGTTTTTTTGGTTTGTTTCTTTTTTAAACTGTCACTGAATTATCATCCCTTTAAACCAGGCCCCCAAAAAGAATATTTGGATGGTATTCACATCCAAATCTGTAAGTATATCACCTTCTACAAGAAGCCACCTCTTCCCTAAACTAGAATTTGGATGCTATGGTCCCATGGCTAGGGTTGAATACAGGCTTGTCTACACTGATGAAAATATCCAGCCTCACCTCACATTTTCTGGTCTGCAGTGACTCTGCAATGGCCACACACATAGAAACACATCAAGGTGACACCAGCATAACCAACTACACATGGCGAACTCACATGGCTGTGTCTGCTTCAATGTTTTTCCCCTTCCCAGCATGTATCAATCTATCAACCATTATATATCAACCATCTATCAATATAACCCACTTTGCCCCCTGATTGGATACCTCCTCCATCCAATCCCCTTTTCCCCTTCACACCCAATGAGAGATCATCAGTGAGGAAGTTTAAATGTACACACACAGAAAACAGAAAAAAAAAATTATTTATGAAAATGTTCAGCCAGTATGCTCAGTCCCTCTTCCTTTCTCCCCTATGGGCTGATCTCCCCCTGCCCATCAGCCTTGGGCCGACATTTTTTTAGCTCCAGTGTATGCCTGAATGTCCATCCACACTACTAAGTGAGCAAGCGAGTGAATGGGTGAGCAAGTGTGGGAAGGGAATCTGATGGGGGGGGATGAAGAAGATCAGCTCATTCGCTTGCTCGCTTGCATGGAGATCTGCAGTTGACTGCAGTTAAAAAATGTCAGCACAAGGCTGATGGGGGGGGATCAGCTCATTCACTTGCTCACTCGTGCAGAGATCTGCAGTTCACAGCAGTTAAAGAAATGTTGACACAAGGCAAATGGGGGGGGGAATTGACTGCTTCACTTGCGCACTCGCTCACTCACGCAGGCAGACATACATGCTTACATACATACAGTGAAGTAAAAAAAAACATGGCGACACAAACCACACGTGCCGGAACCAAACAGTACCGCCCACCAACACACACACACACACCCGTCCCTGCTGGCTCCACACCAAAGCTGCCTTGAAGCACTGGGCACACACATGATTATCTGGATTTTCCAGAAAAAATCAGGGAAAAAGGTGAGGTTTTAAAAAGCAGAATACAGCCTTCAGAAATGCATTCTCTGCAGATTCCCTGCAAATCGCCAAGAATGTTGCATGCCCTGATCTCAGGGACTACAAGGTAGGTATGGATTTATTTTTTTTCTGCCGTGTAGATGAGCCCTACATTAAAGCTCATTTTATTTATATATTAAAATATTTCTATCCCAGCTTGTAGCATACGATGTAACAGTGGTGTACAGTCAAATTACGGTAGCCCTATTTTTCTCCAACCTACCAAAATGAGAGCTACTTTTCTTTCCCTTCACTGCCTTTTAATGTTACTCTCTTAGAAGGGGGGCTACTGGGCTCGCCCTGGTGGTCTGTTTGCGGCCCGCCCATAGCCCTGTCCCAGATTGGGCAGCTCCTGCAGCCACATGGTGGCCGGCCTGGGGGCTGCCATATCTTCTGCCTTTGCTTTGGAGGATCAAACCACAGGGCACATAATCCAGTATTTTCCTACTCCTCTCTGCAACTTTCTCCTTCCCTAAAAAAACACATAATTAGCAGGGCTTAGAAGTAACTAGTTAGAAACAACTGCTTATGTATAATTAATTTATTTTACATTATGACTGTAACTTAGTAGGAAGTAGAATCCAGATTTATTAATTTTTCCCATGAATTTTTTTTCCTGTGACCTTTATTACATCTGGGACTGCCAAATTAATCAGTGTGGGAACGTGAAAGAACAGAAGCTGTATATGAAAATCATTTTTCATATGCATGGCTAAGGGAAAACACAAGAACCTGCTTCAGGTCTGGATTATGCCATATTGTTCAAAGAAGATATTTGAATGGGAGGGGAGGAGTCCTCATTTTCATTACTGGGAGATTAATGCTACCTGTGTGCTTTCCTTGTAAAGTGTGGTTTTCTATGCACGGCAATTTTCTGTGAGATGTGCAAAGTGAAATTTTATTTCCATTTGCCTCAAATTCACTTGCCCATTTCTCCTTTAATTTAGAATTGAAAACAGTACGTGGAAGGTATTTTTCAGAAGCAGTGCTTGAACTGAGCCAGCTTACAGCATAGAGATGAACAACATTCTTGCCTGATTTGTGGAAGATAATATTTCGTATTTTTAGCTCTACAGAGCAATATGAACAATGTTGAGAAATTAGTTTAGTTTCCAAAAACAATGCCCCTGGGTCAGCAGTGCACAGATTCTCCAGATAAGCTATTAAAAGTTGGGGGGTGGAGAGGGAGGAATCATTACTGCACTGCAGGCTGACAAGATAAAATCGTGTGAGAACTGTATGTGCCACTCAGGCTTTTTAAAAAGCCTTCCTTCTTCAGTGTGGTGGAAAAATTGCCTGTGAGTATTTTTTTATCTGCATTTTAATTCCTTTTTTAATAATACTTTTATTCAAACACTTCCATAATCAATAAACCAACAGAAATTAACATCATAAAAGAGAGAGAAAAACAAAAAAAACTGACAAAACATACCGTACATACATACATGACTTCCTAATCTTATCAAAGTTGTGGTATTATATTAAGGATATTTTTAACCTCTTAATTCTCTCTGGCTTTTCTTCACAAACGAAGATTCAGGAAGGACTCATCCCACGCGTTCTGCAAGCACACTGATGACTAAAAAGGCCAATCCGAGATAAACAAGTCCAGTTGCAGAAAGCACAGCAGAAGGTCTCCTTGGGTGATGTTTCCAGGTTGTGATTCTTTCTGCGTTGTCGTTTCTCTTCAAGACTTGTTCTGCGTGAGCTCTCAAATAAGGCTGCAGCATTGTGGATAGTGCGTCTCCATGCCTCCCGATGTGAAGCCAGGGCGGACCATTGTTGGTGATCAATTTGGCCAAGCTTGAGATGTCGTTTCAGGGAGTCCTTGTATCGCTTTTTTGGAGCGCCCCTCTTACGCAGACTCGTGGCGAGTTCAATGTAGAGTACTATTTTTGGGAGGCGATGGTCCTCCATCCTAGAAACGTGCCCTGCCCAGCGCAGCTGTGTTCTCTATATCATGGCCTCAATGCTGGTGATCCCTGCTTGCTCAAGGACAGCAACATTCGTCACATAGTCAGTCCAGTACTTAGGGGCCTACCGCACTCTGAAGAAAAGTGGCAAAGCAGCAGGATTGTTCCATCTTTCCTGCTGCCTTACCGCATGGCATTGGCATTCTTCTGGCATTCTTTTGTTGCGGTCCCATGGGTGACTGAGGTAAAACCACATCTTTTTTCAAATGGATTTTTCTGGTTTTACCTCAGTCCCCCATGGAACCAGAATAAAAGAACACTGACATCATACAGTAAGGCAGCAGGGAAGACAGAAAGTTACTGTTGCTTTGCCACTTTCCTTTGGAGTACACTAAGACTCTTAGGACTTTTTCGGACGGGATTTTGCAATGCTAGCAGCCTCATCCCCGTTGCAAGGCTGCTGCGCTGCAGGGCGTCCCTTTCAGATGACGCTCTCCCTTGCCGATCCTCTACCGATACTGTTGCATAACTGCTGGGACGCTGCAGCACCATATTTGGTGCTTTTTTAATCATGATCAACTTTTGTGATTAGAAAACTGCCAAATATAATGCTGCAACGTCCCAGCTGTTACGCAACAGTATCAGCAGGGGAGAGTGTCATCCGAAATGGACGCCCTGCAGCGCAGCAGCCTCGCAACGGGGACAAGGCTGCTAGCGTTGTAAAACCCCATCTGAAAAAGTCCTTACTCTGTTTCTAGTTTGTCTACCGTTACCTTGAATTGTTTTTTATATTCTAAATAACTTCTTTATTCTGTGTGTCTTGAAGACTCTTATCATTTCCTTATTAAACTTGTCTCTAATCTTCATCAAAACTTATTATTGCCATTTTTCTCACTTATCTGCATTTTATTTCCTTGATGAGAGAATCCTGCTGCTGCTGCCACCACCCTGCCAAAATAAAAATGTTCAACTATATTCCTATGGTCATGCAAAGTGAAGACATGATTTTTTTTTCTGTACCTGCTAATTCCTTTGTTTCTCTAATGCTGGAGCAAGGGGCTAGTCTAAATGTGAGGCAAAATTATGACTGCACTCCTGCTCCTCCTGCTCCCACGCTCGCCCTGAAGCTACACCACAGAATTTATTCTCCACAGGGACTTTGGGTATGTTATCTTCACTACCTAGACTGTCCTTGCTGAGTTTCACCCACACCCACTGCCGGTGCAGACACCTCTGCCAACCAGGTCAGATCCTGGCAGGTTGCAACATTTTAAGCTACGTGTTTACGCTCCGGAGGCAAGTTCCCTCTGAAAGAAGAGTTTTTCCCCCTCCTCCCTGCCTGCTGTTGCCTGTGGTTTGCTTCAGTGCCTTCTGTTTACCTCATCAATCAAAGCAACAGATGAGCTGGCAGGGGAGGAGAGAGTGCTGCTGAGGAAAAAGGAGAGGAAAGCCTCTCCCTTCAGCAAGGAACTTGCCTCTAGAGCTTAACACACAGCTTAAAATATTGTACCTACCAGGGTTTCACCTGGCTTGAGGCAGTAGGGGAGTGGACAAAACTTGGGGGGGGGACCAAGCCAACCCCCACACACACATTAAGGTAAAATATCCCAAATATGGGGCAGATAGGGCCATGTGTCATGTGGCCTTATCACCCCAAATTCAAGGAAAAGGATGCATATCATGTGACCTTATTGCTACCGATTGGAGGGTAGAATGTGAGGTTTTAGAGGGGTTTTTTTATAGTGTAGACAAGGCCAAGGAAACAATGTGGAATGACTCAGAGACAGAAATTGGCTGGTAGAGAATGAAGGAGGAGGAGTAGGCAGAGAGAAAGACTGCATTTCAATCCTGAAAACCCCATCCACTTTGATCTTGAGTTCCACTGAAGAGCTGCAGCTTTTAAACTGACTATCCCCAGATATCCATGGCCTTTCATAGGAAAAAGTTCCCCCTGCCGTGCTGTAACAGGTTGGGATGCTTCCCCAGCAAGTACTGATGCTTATTCATCATAGCTACTAACTAGTGCAAACACTAAGCATTCTGACTTTGGTGAAAACTTCCTTATATTCTCTGGAATGGCAGTAGGGATTAGCACAAACAGCATAAGGCCACCAGGTCCTACCCAAATCTTTTCTCAAGAGCCTAGATCAGCCTTTCTCAACTTTTTTACCCTGGAAGAACCCTTGAAATAATTTTAAGGTCTCAGGGAACCCCTACGTAAAAATTATACCTACAGCTCACTTAAAAAAAAAAATTACAGAAACAGTAAAAACAAATAGAAGCTTATTATATTCTGCATTGATAGCAATACATATTTGATACTTGCAGGGTCAGAAATTTCTATAATACAAATATAATATAAAATATAGTATAAATATAAATATCTCTCTCCAAAGTAAGAAAGTCTCAGTTTAATCATCTTGGCTTCTAGGGGGAGTTCAGGTTACCATGATCTGCTGCCTGAGGCAGCAACATAGAATCATAGAGTTGGAAGAGACCACAAGGGCCATCCAGTCCAACCCCCTGCCATGCAGACATACACAATCAAATCATTCCCAACAGATGGCTATCCAGCCTCTGTTTAAAAACCTCCAAAGAAGGAGAATCCTCCACACTCCGAGGCAGTGCATTCCACTGCCAAACAGCTCTTACTGTCAGGAAGTTCTTCCTAATTTTTAGGTGGACTTTCTTTTCCTGTAGTTTGAACCCATTGCTCCGTGTCCTAGTCTCTGGAGCAGCAGAAAACAAACTTGCTCCATCCTCAGTATGACATCCCTTCAAATATTTAAATATGGCTGCATCACAGGCGCAGGCTGAGAGGGAGGCTGTAGCTTCCTGCCAAGGTAAATGAAAGGATTTTTTTTCAATAGTATGGGAGTTGGTCAGTCTATTTGTGATCCTGACATTCAGTTACCAGACCCACAGTTTAAGAATCTTTCTCTGTCTCTAATGACTCCTTTACTATAATGTCTCTGCCCTCTCCAAATCTGGTTTTAAAAGAATAAACCCTAAGTCACTTTTATCAGAGTTCTCCCATCCACAGCTGACACCTGAGTAGATGACTGACCAGGGGTTACTTGGATTTCTTGGTCAGTTTCCCCCAATTTGCTAAGAGCTGTACAGTATTGCAATTCTCTTTACATTGTTCTGAATTTTTTTTTAAAAAAAAACTCATTTTGCATTTGTACCTTTAAATCAGTTTTAGGCAAACCAGTCTTTTACCTCAATTCTGGGTCCGCGGCTGCTCGCAGGAAGCAAATCACACACATACTCATTCTTTGCCTCCTCTCTTCCCCAGGCCATGAGTAGCTTCATTAGTATATCTAAAGCAGATCAAAAGCTGGGAGGGAGAGCAAAGTATTTGGCATGTAAACATTCTCCCCCCCTGCACCCATAAGAGGACCCTTTGAGGCTCCATTGGTGTGAAAACATCCATTCCTTGCCTAGCTTTCTCTGTTGTGGAGGGGAGAGATAAGCCATTTCAGCTCACCACTTCTCTGTGATTTATTAATTTATTAGTATTTTCTCACAGAACCCCTGGCCATCTCTGGGGGAACCCCAGGGTTCTGCAGAACCCCAATTGAGAAACACTGGCCTAGATGTTCTGATGCCGTGTGACTTTTACTCTCAAGTCAAAAATGGAGTTCAAGGGCTACATGAGATCTTATGTGAAAAAGATACTTTTTTTTAACTGACTTCTGAGTAAGCATGAACCAGATTTCACCTTCACACACATACACTAATAAATAAGAATGAAAGGGAAACTTCCCTGCATGCATGGTACATAGTGTATCCCTAACTGGAAAGTGATCCATATTGGAGCCAAATAATAATAATAATAATAATAATAATAATAAAAATAATAAAAACTTAACTTCATCTGTACAGTGAATCACTGTTGGAGTCTGGCAATGACCCAGCAGGCAGCAGCTCTGAAGAATGCTAATTTTATGCTAGATGCATTAGAAAGGGAACAGAGACTAAAGTAGCAGTTTTACAATGCAATTATACATATCTATGCTGTGGAATATCATGTAAAGTCCTGGTTGCCACACAAAGGCAAACAAATATTGTAGAATTGGAAAAGGTGCAGAAAAGGACAACCGATGTATTTTCTAATTTGAATTTCCAGTTTGGCAATTGGAAATTAAATCTGGATTTCAAGCCAGTTCAACTGCAGATGTTCCTTCAGTGTCATTTCCAAGTTCGGCTCCTGCATAATCTTTTCTTTTTCATACAAGCTGCCCTAACATCCCCTATATATGCAGACTGGGTAGAGGATGAATGTGTGAAGCAGGCACATATATCACTGATACAGGTAACAGGCACAGCAGTCTTCTCAGCAGCTGAAAGATTTCCCACTGCAATTAGGAAATTATCTGCAAGTAATACCTATTGGTTTCCTAAAGGACTACAATACATGTGAGATGCAACACTTTGAAAATCCATCTGTAACTGGAGAAAACCTTGCAACAATGGGTAATTAAATCGGAAAAACTGGAGCCTTAAATCGAGGCCACTACTGGAGCTTTTGAGGCTGGTAATACACCAGGTTACTTGGATCATTTGCAGTGGGGCTTAGCACCAGAACTTACTTCAGCTATTTACAATCAGATATAAAATCTGTGATGTAAAAAAAAAAATGCTTCTTGAGCATGAACACAATATCATCCCCTTAGGGCTATCAGATCAGGAGTATTCCCAGGCCCTGATATTTCAGGACCCCAAACTAAGGCTGCTGACACAATGCATAAATAATGCCATTTGACACCACTTTAACTGCTCAATGCTATGGAATTCTGGGATTTGTAGTTTTGTGAGATCTGTCAGAGAGCTCTGGTGCCACAACAAATTACAAACCCCAAGATGCCATTGGATGGAGCCATGATAGTTAAAGCGGTGTCAAACTGCATTATTTCTCCAGTGTTTCACCAGCCTAAAGCAAAGGATGGTTCCTGGTTATATCCTGGAGCAGAACAGTGGCCCTGATGATGCATGCCATTAAGCATGATGTATTAATTATTTACCCACAGTTGCTCAGAGTATGCCATTTAAATCTTTTTTTTAAAAAAAAAGTTTAACAAATAAGTGGGGGGGGGGAATCTTCTTAGGAATTAGCATTTCTAGGCTCTGCTTTGAGAAGCCGGAAGGGGGTATCCCCAGCTATCTTTTTAATATTTTGCAGGCATGCCTTTTAGCAACACATGAAAGTTGTAGTTCAACTAAGAATATATTCCAGACTGAAAGAAAATTTTCCAGATTCTCCTCCTCCTCCAGCAAGGCAATAGAGACTACTAAAGCAATCCTATTTAAGCATGTCTGCTCAGAAGTAAGCCCTCAGAAATATAGGCAGGAGAAATGGGAGAAGAAAAAAGGGGGATGAGAGAGGAGGTAAAAACTGGGAAAGAGGAAAAAGATAAGTGCAGCCGGGATTAGGGGGAAGGGAGGAGAGATAGGACAAAATACAGAGAGAGAAAGAAGTGAAGAAGATGTTTAGCCTGGATAATTCCAGGCAGGGAGGGGAGAGAGAGAAGACGAGAAAGAGAGAGAAACAAAATCAAGAATTTTTAAAAAAGAAAATTATCAAGTGCTTATGCAGAGCTGAAGAAGAAAGATATGTGTGCAGGCTTTTTGCTGACAACAGCGCAACCCACATACACCTCAGAAAGGAATTGTCCTATGGCTTCAACCATTTTAGTTAGGTGAGGAAAGTGGAAACAGTACTGGGAAAGTGAACGAAATGGAAAGAAGCCATAAAGCAACAATTTTGTTGTATTTTATTCAGTGACCCCACCTGAGATAGCTCAGTATTTCCCTACACTAACCAGTCCCACTGGGTGTCAGAAGTGTTTTTGAAAGACTGATATGAGGAGGAGGAGGGAGGGGAGGTGGCAGCCAAGCAAGTGTTTACAGCAGCTTCTCTGAAGCAGCCTGCAGCAATGGGATTCACTAGCACACTGTTTAAAAGATATTTTCAAGGCAATACTTTTGCCCTGAGTTTCTTCCCATCACCTGGAAGTCCAATGGAGTGGGGCCAGGCCCTCATACTCACAGCTAGGCCCTAGCATTTGAGGCTGCATCTAACACTGCAGAAAGAATCCAGTTTGATACCTCTTTAACTGTCATGGCTCAATGCTTTGGAATCCTGGGATTTATAGGTTTGTTTTGTAGCATCAGAGCTCTCTGACAGAGAAGGGTAAATGTTTCACAAAACTACAGATCCCAGGATTCCATAGCATGGAGCCATGGCAGCTAAAACAGTGCCAAACTGGATTATTTCTGCAGTGCAGTGCAGATCAATGGCAGCACTGGGGGGTGGGGGTGCAGAGAGGCCAAACCACACCAGGTGACACCGCCAGGGTAAAGGGTGACACCAGCCTTAGCCACAGGTTCAGATGCAGCCTGAGAATCCTACTTCTCCTCATCACTAAGCAGCTATAGGCAGTTCCTTAGGGCAAGTGAGCAATCCTACCAGATCAGGGGATGTACCGTATATTCCAGCATATAAGACGAGGTTTGAGCACTGAAAAATAGGCTCCAAAATCATGGGTTGTCTTATACAGTGGATACACTTTGCTTCACCCCGCCGTCTGAACTCCTGCCTCTTTGCTCCCTTCGCAAATGGAGCGAAGAGGCAGGAGATCAGGCGGGGGGGGTGAGGCAAAGTGCTTACGGTTCATTTGCCCCCCCCTCCTCTGCCTTCTCCCCCTTTGGGGAGCAACCGAGGACAGAGGAGGAGGGCGAATGTTGCTGGAAAGCCCCTCCCTCCAGCCACCCTTCCACCCTCCCCGAAGCAGCGATCTGGCTCCCGATCGTTGCTTTGGTGAGGGGGTGGGTAGCTGGGAAGCCCCCCCCCTTCCAGCCATCCTTCCACCCTCCCCAAAGCCCCCTCCCTCCAGTGTCCTCCCTCCAGCCACCCCCTCCCCAAAGCTGCAACCCGGCTCCATATCGCGGCTTTGGGGAGGGGGTGGGTGGCTGCAAAGCCCCCTTCCTCCAGTCACTCTTCCACCCTCCCCGAAGCCCCCTCCCTCCAGCGTCCTCCCTCCAACCCCCCCCCCAAAGCTGCGATCCGGCTCCAGATCGCGGCTTCGGGGAGAGGGTGGGTGGCTGAGAACCCCCCTCCCTCCAGCCAACCTACCACCCTCCCCGAAGCCCCTCCCTCCAGCCCCCCCAGCTGGCTGGCCATCCCGTGGTTCCCCTACTCACGAGGAGGCTGGGCAGCCTCCTCGTGGGTTGGGGAATAGTGGGAGGAGGGAGAACCCCCCCCCGGCAGCTGGCCATCCCGCATTCCCCAACCCATGAGGAGGCTGGGCAGCCTCCTCGTGGGTTGGGGAATAGAGGAAGGAGGGTGAACTCCTCCCCAGCTGGCTGGCCATCCCACGATTCCCCTACTCACGAGGAGGCTGCCCAGCCTCTTCGTGGGTTGGGGAATCGCGGAAGGAGGGAGAACCCCCCCCCCCAGCCAGCTGGCCACCCTGCATTCCCCAACCCACGAGGAGGCTGCCCAGCCTCCTCGCGGGTTGGGGAATAGCGGGAGGAGGGTGAACCACTCCCCAGTCAGCTGGCCATCCCGCATCCTGCATCCTGTTCGCTTTCCCAACTCAGGAGGAGATCCTCCTGATTTGGGAAACAAAGAGGATCAGCTGGCAAGGCTCCCCCAGGCAGTCAGCCAGCCAGCCAAATTGGGGGTGGTGGTCTTATATGGCGAATATATGCCGAACCCTAGATTTTAAGTTGAAAATTGGGGGGTCTTATACGCCCAGTCATCTTATACGCCGGAATATACGGTAAAAAGCATCTCATCATCATGGCTCTTCCTTCTAATATATGACTGCCTGCATTTGCAGAAAGGGTGATGTTGACATGCCCTTGCAATAAACAATCTGTGTGTGTGTGTTTTAAAGAAAGCTCTTAAATCACTGTATAAAATCCAGTGTTCAGAAAACCTGATTATTAAAAAATGATTCTGTTGATAACAAGTCTAATTTTGGGATTGCGTATCTCTGGGGGCTTGTGAAATGAAGCTAGACGTAACATATTTATCCATTCTTTATTAAAAAGCATAGCCAAATCACTATGAGAAAACCACCCAACCAATTCAGCATTTGTTCAGAATTGCCTTGTCACTTTGAGCTTACAAGAAGCAGCTCCCTGGAAATTAGTCTCCCCCCCCCCATGGTTTGACAGGCCCATTTTTCTGTTCCTATCTATGACCATCCTGCTTTCTGAGCTCTACAAAAGGTCATGTATATTTTCACTGGGATATGTCTTTAATATTGCATTTAATATGATCTTTCCTTTTGTATGTAACAGGATGGGTTGATTTACAGAAAGGCAACTGAAACTGATTTTAATCACAATAAAAACAAATGGTTTTCTTTAAAAATATAAACAGTATCTCAAGCAAATGGTTTTATATCACTAAAGAATCATTTGCTTTTATCATCCCCATTTAGCTTTTAATCAAAATATTCTACGTGGGCAAATGTTGGTGTGCGAGCAAAAGCAAAATACCTATGATTATATTTGTGCATGCATAGAGAAGGGCTTCTGCAGGACTGCTATCCTATTTTCCTTCAAACTCCATATACATACACTGGCTCAGGTTACACAAGAAAGTGCTGTTTTAGTATGCTGTCTCTAGCAATAGCAACAAAACAGCATCAAAATGATAGTAAAAAAAACTTCATAAAAAGTCACCATTCCACATTTACAACCATCACGGGATGCCATTGTTACAAGAAACAGCATGCCTGAGAAATGTGTAATAGAAACAGTCTCCAGATCTTGCTCTGGAAAATTTGTACACATGCGGGGCAGTTGGTGGCTTCCATGTCAGTTGGTGGTGAACTAGCTCTGGGTTGTAGTTTAAAATAGCCTGTTCCCAAAGTAATATCAGTTCCTTGGAGAGCTCCTTTAAAGTTCAGACTAAAACCCAAGGTGGAGTCACCTCCCTACTAATAGGGAAGTCACCAGCCACCATTGTTTACACAAACTGATTTACAGAGTCCCCTTCCTGCATGCACATATCATAGTACTTCATATGATGAGACTTTTTAAATTAGCATCTGAGGGCTAGTAATACATGAAGGGAGTTACCAAGTTGCATGGCCATCCTATGACTGACATTCCTGGCAGCCCCCCCCCCAACTGTCCATGTATTTGATGTGTGATCGGGGATTCAATGTGCATACCAATATAACAAAGCTTGAAAAAGTTACATTTGAGGACTCCAACTCCCAGAATACCAAGGCCAACATGACCACTTTTCTCATAGGCATGTGTATGACTTGGGGTCAGACAATCTGAAAGACTACATTCTTCCATAAGAGCCTATCTGAGGGGTTGTCTAAATACTCCTCATAGAATTCAAGGAGAATACGATTTGTCTAAATGCCAACCCGCATCAATCTGCCATAGTCGGAAGGAGGGGGGCCAAATCCACCAAAAACTCCACAGGAAGAGCCTTTGCAGCTTTTCCTGTATTTTTTAAAAAGCTCCACAGGGATTGTGCATTCCCACTCGTTGAGACAATCTGATTCATATTCATCCACATTCCCAATAAAAATGGACATGGAAAGTTGATTGGTCAGATGTGCACAGGAGGTGGAGCTTGCTAACAAGGCAAGCACCTGGAACCGCCATGTTGCATTTTTGTCATAGTGATTGTGCACTGAAGTGACAAAACAGCCCTTTTTTCTCTATTTTCTATTTATTTAGGCAGAATATTGCACTTTCACACCTTAGATATGCTTTTAAAAAACTGTTCCTCAGCAGCAACTGGTGACAATAAAAATGCAAGTAATTCACTCACACCTGCCACCTTGATTCGCAGGCATGCCCATTGGAACAGCAAAAGCCTTGCACACCTGTGATCTTGCCAAAAAACTATTAGGATAAACAGAAGCTGCTTTGAATTGGAGTTAGTGCTTATCAATCCACATTTCCCCCCCTCATATAGACAAGCCCTGAGTTTAAGAACTCTGAGGGATGATTGCCTCTCAGGGTCCTTTCACAGTATGCAGTTATAGCACTATGATTCCACTTTAACTGCCATGGTTCCATCCTATTCTTATGGAATCCTGGGGTATTTAGAATTCTCTGCCAGAGCATTCTAGTGCCTCCCCCAAACCATCTGCATCACTGGTACACATCTGGTGGTATGTGAGAAAAGGCCTTCTTAGTAGCAGCTTCAAAACTCTGGAACTCCCTGCCAAAGAAGGTGTGATTAGTGCCACCTCTCTTGTCCTTCCATTGACAACCAACAACTTTTTTATTCAGATCTTCCTGAATCATTTGGCATGTAAACTGGTGTGTAGTTCAAGAGTGTCTGTTTGGGAACTGGCTATGTCTTTCATTCTTGCTTTGTTACCTTTACAGCTTTTATGTTGTGTGTTTTATGATTTAGTTTTAATCTATAATTTTTTATTCTTTGCCACATTGAATGCATTTTTGGTGGAAACTGAAATATAAATAAATAAATGCAGGGCAACCCCCTGTGGCAGACCCTGAGCATATGCACAAGCAAAGTCCTTTCTCACATGCGATGACTATGCATATGAAAGTGATGCTGGACCCAGTTAGGGTAGAGGTATCGTTTCTGGAACATCTGTGTTTGTGGTTACCTGATCCATTCTATCAAATGCAGCCCTTTAATACTGGGTGTGGGTGGGTGTCTTCAAGTCACCTTGCTGACTTATAATGGTCTAATGAATTTCATAGTTTTCTTAGGCAAGGAATACTTAGAGGTGGTTTTGCCACTTTCCTTCTTCTGAAATGTAGCCTAGAGCACCTGGTGTTCATATGCAAACTCCCATCCAACTACTAAGCAGGGCTGACCCTGCTTAGTTCCCAGGATCTGCTGCCTTTAGGGTTCTTAGGCCCTACTTCTTTCATACTACACATACTGAAAATCATGCAGCCCTGTAGAGGTTATTGATCTACAACTCCCAGCATGCCTCACCATTGACTTATGCTGGCTTAAGGCTTTTGGGAGTTGCAGTCCACAGCATTTGGAAAGCCCAAGATTCCCATCCTTGTTGTACAACAGAGCTGTGTTTTCATCTTGTCTTGCAGGCAAACTGACAACTACAATGTGACGCCCAATGAAAAGGTCAGCAGTTTAGAAGTGTCTCCTCTTATGCAAGTGCTCTCCACTGTGGGTATGAGATTACTCTAACATATACAAGTATATGTGATTTCAAGGGAGTAAATAGTAAATATGCACTCTGGGAGGTTTAAATACGCTGAAGGCACTTGATCTTGTCTGATCATGGAAGCTAAGTAAAGTCAAGCTTGAGTAGCATTTGGATGGGGGACCACCAAGAAACACCATGTACTGTGTGCTGTATTTCAGAGGAAGGCAATGGCAAACCACCTCTGAGTATTTCTTGCCTAAAAAAACCCTACGAAATACATGCGGTCACCATAAGTCAAAAGGCATCTGGAAGGCACATACATACCCATTCTGTCCTTCCCAGGTTTACTTGTTAGGTATCTCACTCTTTTCCCACCATTCCTGTTGCACCTGTATCTTTCCTCCTGTCATCTTCTCTGATAAGCATGTTGAGCTGAGCCTTCACCAGTGCTTCATTTTATACCTAACATCAGTAGAAAGCTTTGGAACATTCAAAGCACTGTCCAAAAACCCATTTAGTAATTATTATCATTCTGCCAGTTTTAGCCTTACCATTAGGCAGGGCGAGGTACCTGTACCAAGCAACAGACTCTAACTGTCATGAAAGTACAGTAGAACCCTCTTATCCACTGGGGATTGGTTCGGGGGGGGGGCATGGATACTGAAATCCATGGATAATAGCGAACACCATTGAAAATAATGGGACTTCTGGTTTAAAATACCATAGAGTTGCCTTGGAGAATCTAGAAAATGGCTAGAGAGGACACATTTTCTAGGAAGAGTCTATGGTAGGTGTACTGTTTTGTGTCCCACGGATAATTGAATCAGTGGAGACATGGGTCCTACTGTACAGCAAATGGTTAGCTTTTTACTTTGTAATTATTGTGGTTTTACTGCCAGGAATGGAAAGAAATGGTGAGGGTTTTCTCTCACCAACTTTGAGGACTATACCATTTTCTGTTCTAGGCTATCATTGCATTTAGTCACTTAGCAAGAGTTTCCTAGAAGCAAACTTTGAGTCAGACACTTCCTAGTTCCTAGCTCAGGCTTTTTGCCCCTGTGCTTTGTTGTTGTTATTTTGCCATCAAGTTGGCTTTCACTTACAGTCACCCTATGAGTGAGAGACTTCCACGAGCCCTTCTACACTCCAGTTTCTCTGTTGGCTATCTTTAAAATCTTTGAGGAGTAACAAGCCATGTCCATTAAAATGAGCATTACAAATTCTCACAGAGCTTGAAAACGTTACTTTGGGAGGGGGCTAAATCCAAGCTTTAGCATCAACTAAAATAGACCCATTAAATCAGTGGGAAATTAGTAAGTCAATCCTTATTATAAGTCCCATAGAGCAGTGGCTCTTAACCTTTTCTTTACAGGAGACCCCCTTTAAATATTTTTTGTTGACATGGACCCCCTAGACTTAACTCAAGATTTAAAACCCTAATAATAATAACATTAATACTGAATAACAACAACAATAAAATTACACCATCCATTAAACTTTCTGGCAGAGGCACTGGAGGGGGAGTGAAGACTTTGCTCCTACTTCTTCCATCTAAGTTTGTGGCTGGAGCAGATTGAATGGCAATGCACAGGCCAAGCCAGCCAGCCTTTGCCTTGGCTTCTGTCACTCCACTGTGGGGAGGAGGTGGGCCAAGCATCCTTCAAACCTTTGAGGACCCCACCCCCAGTGAGGACATTGTGGACCCTGGGGGTCCCCAGACCACAGGTTAAGAACCACGGCCATAGAGTCAATGTATTCACTCTAGTTAAAACTAACAATGGGACTGAGGCCTTGGAGTGCAGCTCCCAGAACCCCCACCCAGCACAGCCAACAGTGATTCTGGCTGATAGATTCTGGTGGGAACTTGAGTCCAAAACAGTAATATTTCCAGGCTGTGAAGTCCCATAACCTGTGTTCATAAAATGGAAGGTCTTGTAAGTTTTCCAGCTGCCACTGTAGTAATGCGGGAGATGGGCAAGTCAGGATGACGGAAACCCATGACTGTTGTTGGCCTTGCTTTTCCCCAGCATGGATTCCCTCCAATTCCAAACCCCACAGCACTGGAGCCAGCAGCTGTAAAGATAGGAGGCAAAGGCGACAAGCAGCTTTCTTAAATACACACACACTTTCCCACCCGGCCCCCTCCTCCTCATCCCAGGAACTCAGCTGAGTGACAGGCTCTCTTGAGGTTGCGTGCGAGGAGTTCAACTGGTGCTGTGTGGTCTGGGTGTGTGTGGTCTCCAGCTTGGCTGAGAGGCTGCTAACAGGGTGGATGAGAGAGAGAGCAACACTGTTTACTTTAATTTATTTCGGATGCCGGAACTGTGCCCGGAGTTTCTCCTGAGCTTGATTCCACCGTTAGTGGCAGCAATCCCTCACAGCTGCGGCCCAGTCTGAAATATGCGCTGAACTCCTCGACCAAGTGCCTTCCCAGCATCTGCTTCAAGTCCAGTCTGCTAATCCCTTGTGACTCAGAAATCTTAATGGCATTGCTGAGTGCTGTGATTATTTTAGTTTGACTCTGTCAGGATAGGACATGTGTGTGCATGTGTGTGTGTGTCCTGGAAGATGGGCTTTTCTGTGGGTTATTTAAAGCAGGAATTAAGATGCTGACAAACATATATGTGGTAATTCCTTTAAGATACCTCAAGTGCTTGAGCTATGCTTTTGTAAGTCAAAAATGCCATATGCATTCTATTGTTAATTGAGTTGTTTATGTCTGATAACCAGTGGAGTGAAGTGATTAGAGTAGGGATGGGCAACGTTTGGAACTCCCATCTTCCTTCATTATTGGTATGTTGGTGGGAGCTGATGGGAATTGCAATCCAACAACACTTGGAGGGCCATATGTTGCCCATTAGAGTGTTGAAATCGGTGTTTGGGAAATCCAGGTTCAAATGTCCACTGAGACAGAAAACTCACTGACTGGCTTTGGGCCAGCCACTCTCTCTCTGCCTGGCCTACCTCAAAGGGTTATTGTGAGGATAAAGTGGGGGAGGATTACCGGCATGACAAAGGCTGCTTTAAAAAGAAAGATAAAAATGCAATAATAATAGTTTTGGTGTTTATGACACTGATGGCCAAGGGTAACAGAACAGTATATTAAACTGTGTCATCTCTGATCCTTTGCCTATTGCCATCTTTTTTGCTCACTACTTGTGAATTGGATTTGGGTTTTGAAGTAAGAACCTTCTGTATTTATTTTATAATTATATGGATGTTATACTGCTAGTTGAATGAGGATATTATTGGGGTAGTCAAGCAAAATACAAATGTTAATAGTGTTAGAATTACCTAGGACTCATTTACCTCTGCTGAACTTACTTCTGAGTAAACACATAAAATATTGCACTGTAAAGGAAAACTGACAATTAACATAGCTCATATTTGCTTGTCATGGATGCTGATTATGAGAAAATAAGACAAATGAACCTTTCATTGTTTCATTAAAGTAAAATTAGCTTTCACTTTATACATGCTTACCTTTTCATTTTAAGTGTCTTAGAACTATTTGAGGATTTTTTTTAAAAAACCCTCAAAATGTAACATTCATGACTGATATCAAAAATAACAAGTCTCCTTTCATTATTTAAACAAACATGCATGCACTCTTAATATGACTTGGAATTCCAGAATTGTTTAGCTTATTCATTCCTAGTCCTTCCTGGCTAGCTTGAAGGGATGAGCTTTATATTCCTTCTGTAAAGGGCTGTAATATTCATAGCACAAGTGGTATAGGCTGTAGAAAATCTGTGTCTTTAAAGTCTTCCAGAAGGGTTAAGAAATACCACTCACAATTTTTTAGAAATCTGATTTGAGAGCAACTGCTAGCTGATGGCTTCCATTGTAAGTAGGCAATGAATATGCTCTGGAGCTTTGTCTTAGCTTTAAATGTATTTGTTTATTTGTTTATTTATTTATTTCTATCCCACTTCCAAATGAATCTCTAAGCAGCTTAGAATATAAATTAAAACAGAACATCTAAAATAATATGGAGTATAACAGATTAAAAAAGCATTAAACCATACATTCAATTAAAACACTACTTTGAAGACGTTTAACATTAAAACACTTGAAACAATGAAAATACTTAAAAAGCATAGTGCATACTAAAAACAGGACACCTAAGTGCATACCCCACTATCCTGTTCAGTTAAGCTGAAGGTCTGTTTAAACAGGAAAGTCTTTCCCCCCTGGCAAAATGTTAGCCTGAGTGGGGGCAGACTGAACCTCCCTTGGGAGGGAATTCCAAAATTTAAGAGCAGCCACAGAGAAGGCTATTTCCCAGGTGCTCATCACCTGACCCTGGAAAGGGTGATGGGATGAAGAGAAAGCGCCCCCCCCCCGAACATCATAAAACTCGGGCAGACTCATATAGAGAGATACAGGCTTTAAGATAACCTGGAACTAAGCTGTACAGGGCTTTATGGGTCAGAATCAGAACTTTATAGAATTCCTATAAGTTTGGGCTAAAACAAAGAGTGGGTTCAATGGTCAATGGACAAGGAAGCCATCAACCACCTATTTGAGAGAAAGGTTCTCTACATATTTTAATGGAGGTCAATTATCCTGAGCCTAGATCCATGATGAACAAGTCACTCTGACAGCACTTGGCATGTTCTGTTTAATCCCACTGATTAGCTGGTCCATCCCATGGTCCTCCACTAAGCATTATCTCAAGCATCATGTCTGTCCACCAGAAATGGGAAAGGGACTCTCCTCAACTGACAGTTTATGGCTCTACTTCCCCATGCTAAGGAATGTGTAGGCTTCTTCCCTCCCCGTCTTAGCAGCGCTGCCTCTTCCTGCTCTCCCACTCACCCGTTACAGGAAGAGGCACTTGAAGAAAGTGATGGAAGCACTTGAAGGAAGTGACAGGAGAGTGGAGAGTGGGCAGTGGCAGTGCTGCCGAGCCACAGGAAGGGCGCAAACCTCTCCCTTTGGCTGGAAACTCTCCTGAGCTTTAAAATTGGTAGTGGTAGTGGTGATGGTGGCAGATGTAAATGCTGAGAAAACCCCAAATCCCACACTCTGCATCTAGGTAAAATACCCTGAACTGCTGCAAATCTTGGGCCATGTGATGTATGGCTGGATTGCCCCAGATTTGGGGAAAAGGCCATGCCACACATGTGGCCTGATCACTACAGATTCAGGGGGATTCAGGGTTTTTGATAGTGTAGACAAGCCTTAGCTTTTCTTGGCAGGGAATTTCCAAACCTGGGAGCAGCCACAGAGAAAGCCTTCTCTTGCATTTTCCATCAAGCATACATCCAGCAATGGTAGGGTTGAGAGAAAGGCATTCTCTGAAGATGTTAAAACTCAGGCTGGCTCAATTTGGGAGAAAATGAAGTTTTTCAAATAGTCTAGAATGGTCACACGAAAGGTAAGACAGAGCTTGCATATTCTCTGTACAAGGACAGAGAGTTTTAGTTTTCAGAGTTGCGTTTTGTTGCAGAATTCAAGACCAACAAGGCAAGCATTCTATGAGAGATGTGACATTGGGCTTGTCTGCACTACGGAAAAAAATCCAGCCTTACCTCACATTTTCCTGGTCCGCAGCAACCCCATTAACGCAATGCACACAGAACACATCGAGTACCTAATTAACCTAAATACCTAATTAAATTACATTAAATTAAAGGTACAATCAGCATAACCAGCCTCACACTTCCCCTTGGCAAACTTATAAAGCCATGTCTGCTCCGCTGTTTTTCCCCTTCCCAGCATGCATGCATCAACCTATCAACCAGTAGCCCTTATTATTTGCCTGTCAGTCTATTGGAGCCACTCTGATTGGATGCCTCCTCCATCAAATCCTCTTTCCCCCTTAAGTAAACTTAAAATACAGAAAGAGAGAGAGAGAGATGATTTTTTATTTCATTTATATTTTTTAACATGTTCAGCTGTGAGATCAATGGCGAGAGTAAATTGGACTACCTCCTCCCCTCGGGCTACCCTCCTCTGTCCCCCCTCTCCCATCAGCCTTGTGTCACTTTTTTTTCCTGCCCTGAATGTAGGTAAGTGGATTTCCACATTAGTGAGCAAGCAAGTGAATTATGGGTTGGTGGGGAGAGGCAGTGTGTGTGCTGGTCTGCTTATCATTCACTCACTCACTCACTTGGAGATCCACATACCTACATTCACAACAGGAAAAAAAGATGACACAAGGCTGATGGCTGGGGATTGGTTTGGTTATGCCCGGTGCTGAAGTAAAAAAAAAAAAAAAAGGGGGGGGAAACACCATGGTGACACACACCACGTTTGCCAGAAACAACTAACCCTGTCCACCAAAAACTCCTCCCACATCCAGCTCCACACCAAAGCCGCCTTGAGCACCAGCCACACACAGGAATATCCATTTTGGGGGGGGGGGAAATTCCAGGTTAAAGGTGAGTGTTTTTTTTTTTAAAAAAAGCAGATTAAAGCCCTTTGAAGTCATTTCCTGAGGATTCCCTGTAAATCGTCCAGAATGTTGTGTGAACTGATCGTAGTGACTATAGAGTGAGTATGGATTTTTTAGTAAGTGTCATCAGCAGAGCTGGAAATGAAGTCCCCAGCTTTCAACCCCAGATTCCCCCCCCCAAAAAAAATCCCAAACAGGTGAGACCAGAAAAAGGCCCCAATTAATGTATTTATATATATACATTATATATATAAATATATATATAAGACTTCTTTCTTTCTCCCAGGTTATGTAACATAATGGGACAAAAATGAAAGAGAAGTAGCGGTAACTACTTAACTCTGGTTGTGAGTAGGCTGACACCATTTGTGCAATGTGTTAGAATTCTATTTGGACTCCAGAAACGTAAGAAGTGTACATGAAACTCTGCCCCTAATTCTAACCCAAATCAACCTTGAGGCAAACTGCAATGTAAACCCTCAATACAGTGGAATTCTTATTGGGGTTAGAAAATACCCACAACACAGTGCAGATTTTTGTGCACAGAGGTTAAACGTGAGACAGTAAGGTCTCTAAGCCATTGCCTAATAAGTCTATGGACTTTTGCAAAATTAACAATCCACGTATTAGTCCCAATCAGGGCCGGTTTAACCAGTCTGCCAAATCAGCATTGGCAGGGGGCCCCAAGGTCAAGGGGGGCCCCTGCTGACCTCCTTATCTGACAAAGGTTTTCTAGGAAGACTCTATGGTAGTTGTGCTGTTTTGTGTCCCATGGATAATGAATCCATGGATACGGGGGTCCTACTGTAATCTGAGCATCCTGTATTGTGAATAGGCTAGGTTACATTGATCTGAGATAAACATATGGGCCCCCCAAAATAAAGCATTGCAGGGGGCCCCCAAATTCCTTAAACCGGCCCTGGTCCCAATTGAGAGAAGATCACCTGAATTAATGGGATTTAAATAAGTGTTCGTGTTGATTTATCAAGCCCCATTCATTCCATGAGTTTGCTCCAGTTAGGATTAACAATTGGACTTAAGGCTACACTTTTCTATAGAAATATTTTGTTTTCTCCTATGTATATCTATGAAGATTCAATCTTTTGTTGTCCTTGGTATGTACTTTCAACTCAACTCCAACTTACGGGTCCTTTCCATATGTCTGAAAGAATGTGACTTGCCCAAAGTCATGTGGTTGGTTTTCATTGCTGAGCAGGGATTCACACCCTGGTCTTCCAGAGTCCTAGTCTGACATTTTAACCACTATACCGCAGTTGTTCTTTGTTGTAATTAATTTTTGGTGTGCACTTAGAATGGCCTAAAACCCATAAATTAAGTAAAATTTAATTAATTGATTGACAGTCTTAATAAAAACACAAGGTTCCAACAACATGTTAAAGCATTTGTTGCCTAAGCTTTGGAGCTTTTAAAAATGCCTGTCATATTAGTTTACCAATTTTGCTGAGAATGGACACTGGTCCAAAAAAAAAGTTTTTTTTTAAAGGAAAGGAAATAAAAAACCAACAAAAAGAGCCATCTATAATACTTCTGAGTTTTTACTTCATGCTCACCATTCCAGTGAGGATTTTTTATAGCGTTCTGCAATAAGCATGGAAATTGTTGAATAAAAATATTAGATTTTGGAAGGCTCAGAATTTTTATTACATGTATCCATACTGTAATGGAAAGAGGTAGTGTGTGCCAGTTTCTAAAATCCAATAAAGTGTGCTCCAATATTTTCTAATATTACTGTCTAGTACAGTCTTAATTTCATGGGCATCACCTGAATGCCTTGGCATTATAGACTAAAACAGAAGGGGAACAGGAGGGGGAACTGGGGGGGGGGGCTGGGGAAATGCGTCTCCAATACATTTATTTATGTCAATGTTGCTTTTCTCAGCATCCATCTAGTTGAGCCTTTAGTTTGACTTTGGCACTATTGATTCTCCTCCAAATTTATCCATACCGTAATCTATTACAGTGACCCATTTGGTGCAATCTGTGGATGAATTCTCCCACTGACTTTCCAAACCCAAAATTAATTTGGAGGTTGCATTCTTTGCTCAGCAAATGTTTGAGCACAGGATCCATTTTTACCTCCCCTGAAAAGACTGATTTGTCATCTCACAACAGCATCATTTTGGCTTCGCTTCAATTTCACCTCCAAGGTGTAAATTTGAATGGGAGCTGTATCAATGGTGTACAACGTGTTTCCCACTGAGAGGAAGGGATTAGTCATACTGAGCAAATCTAATGGGGAAATGGCACCGAGAAACTTGGGCCTAAACCCAACTGCTATTTTCAGTTATAGTAGACCCTCTGAATCCATGGGAAACTGGTAAGTGAAAACTCAGATAAGTTCCCTTGATTCAGTGGATCTACTCTTAACAATTGGTTTTCAGCTACTCTCTATAACAGGGATGGGCAACTATGGCAAGGCCTGGGGAACGTTTTAGCCCTAGGACCCTCCAGGAACCATGTGAATTACAGGGGGGAGGGAAAGCCATAGTAGCTGCAATACTTCTGGCTCTCAAAAATTGGTATTTTTTTTAAAAAATGTGAAACAGTATAGGGAGGCCTTTAAACCTCCTTTTTGGTCACCAAAAAAGTAGGTCTGGGGAGGCTGGACGTATTCAGGGCCACAAAACCATCCTTTGGGGGGGGGGGTTGCACACTGCCCACCTTGATTTATAATCACAAAACAGATCTATCCATTTTGATCTATAATAATAAATCATAAGTCAGATCTAGTCTAAATATTGTTCCAAAATCATGAAACCTAAACACCTTAAACTTAACAGGCCTGTGGGTATGTGTGCAGGTTGGTTTTTTTAAAAAATAATTCTAATGTGTCTATGGAGCCAGTGTGGCATAGTAGTTTGAGTATTGGATTACAGCTATGAAGACCAGGGCTCAAATCCCTGCTCGGCCGTGAAAACCCACTGGGTGACCTTGGGCAAGTCACATACTCTCAGCCTCAGAAAACCCCACAATAGGTTTGCCTTAGGGTCACCATAAGTCAGAAATAGCTTGAAGGCACACAATAACAATGTGGCTATATGTTTGAATCCTGAAGTACTATCTTCAGTTACTAGACAACAGACTTCCCTTCACAAGACAGTTTGTTGCTGTTGCGTGCCTTCAAGTGGTTTCAACTTACTTATCACTGGGTTTTCTTGGCATGATTCATTCAGAGGGGGTTTGCCACTACCTTCCTCACAAGCTACCAGAGTGTGACTTGCCCAAGATCACCCAGTGGTTTTTAGCACTTCAAATTAAGACCTATTCCAACTTATGCAATGTTGGGTACTTTAATTAGTAAATGAATAAAGGAAACTCATTATTACACTCTTTCCCCTCCTAAACAATAACAAACTATGAGGCAGTAGTTTTTCAAGAGGATAGAGTAAATCTTTTTTGTAAAGCATAGGACTCAGCATCCTACCAGCTATATTTTGCTTATAAAAAGTATTGTCTGGACTATGAATCCATTTCCCCTCTCTCTTAACAGTGAAATGTTAGGGAGCCCAAATTTATTGTGGCAGGAGATCTTATTGTAAAAACGGCCTATTTAATCAGATATGTGCCAGAAAGGTGGTGAAGATGGGTCTGTAACAGCATCCAGGGTAGGAAGAGGATATAGAAATTTTTTTTAATGAGTTAATACATATTGAAATGGAAAAAATCACATATTTTTTAATTCCTTGTCTTAAGGAACATTCAGTCACAAGAGGTCACCAAGCCTATAGATGAGCCAACAATGATGTTGTCTGATGCTCACATATTAAATTATTACTATTTGGAATGCAATCACTAGGGGTGTATCCAATATATACTCTCATAGTTCATAGGGAGAATGTACAGTATAGGGTACCTAGTTACACAGAACAGTATTCAGATATAGTTTAGAGTACATATTGGGAAATGGTCGCTAGTGTGTTAGAACAGACACCAGCAAGTCATCTATAAGACAGAGCAAAAACATTCCTCTTGCTATACAATACACACATCTCCTGCTTACTATACAACTTCTAGGTAGAGCTTCCAATTCCAGTCAACATACTTTCAGAAACAGTGGCCAGACAACTCCTCTTGTTAGATTCATACAGTAGCCAGATAAAGTTTCCGGTAAATGCTGATTAGTAGGCCTGTGGCCTGTTTGATCTGCTAAGGCTTGACAGCCACCATATACACTGAGGGATTCTGGGAGTTATGGAACAAAAAGTAACTTTTCCAAATTTCCCCCCAAAATACATGCCTAGTGATTTCCAGTATAAAGTCAGATAGTTACTTTTTGTAACCGAATCCCTCCCCCCCCAGGATGCTGTTACAAGTATAACTTTTTCAATTTGTGAATACAGATTAACACAATGCTTTGGAGTGTGATCATACAAACAATTCTACACCTTTTTTTTAAAAAAAATAACAGTTAAAAGTATTTTAAAGCAAGCATGTACAATCACATAGTGAAATTGAACAATATAAATACAGGAAATAGTTCTCTCCTTAATTTTGTTCTTGCTTGTGTTTGTGCATTGCACTCCGCCAGATTTTCCTGGCACCATACTGGCACCATCACAGTGATCTAAAGAAGTAAACCTTCACTCAGTCACAACTTTGAGCACAACATCATGTACTAAGTCATGCAAGCATTAAGCCTGTGCAAGGCCAAGATGTTCAAAGTGTTACCCTCTTTGACAAATCCAAATTCAAATGACAAGTGTCTGTCAGAAGCATCATGTGCTTCATCTTTGTGTCTAGAGCAGTGGTTCTTAAATTTTTCTTTACCAGGGACTGCCTTTAAATATATATTCTTGATGTGGACCCCCAAGACTTAAGATTTAAAGCCCTAATGATAATACCACTACTACAACTAGTAATAATAACAAACCATTAACAATTACACCATCCATTAGAGAGGGTGGCTATTCCTCTGTAGGATCCACTTAAACATATACTGTATTTCTACATATGCAGGGGCCTCCTATATAATATTATTATTTTGATTTATACCCCACCCTTTTTCCAAACCCTCAGAGTAGCTAACAATCTACATAAAAACATAATTTAAATAATAATCATTTATTACAGCCACAAATCTAAAATCACAAATCTCTCCTCTAAAATTACAAATACCTGAAATCACAAATTAAAATGTCTGATGACAATCAAATCAACACAAGCAAGCAGAAGTAAAAGACACATTAAACACTTGGCTATCCCCCAAATACATAGATATGTGCTTAACTGGCACACCACTAAGAAATTCCTTATGGCTTTGTGGTGCCAATCTGTGGACCACCACTTGGGAGTACCACACATGCATCTTCTCCAATTAAGATGGTCTTCAGCTTCCTGAAAGTGGATGATCGCACAAACAGAACATTGGATATAGATGGATTGATACAAAGAGCTCTATGCTATCATTATCTAAGCCTGTCCTGCCAATATGCCACAGCTCCTTCCCACTTCCATTACTTTCTTCACATATATCAAGGGGTGTGAATGACAAACACTCTCCATACCATTAGAGAGAGAAAACACATCAGGAGTCAATAGAACCCACTTACTTTGGACTTTATCACACTGCACTGTTATAGTGCTATTATTCCACTTTAATTGCTATGGTGACCTCCTGCGGAATTCTGGGGTTTGTAATTTACTGCCTGAGAGTTCTAAATGCCCCCCCAAACTGAAAATCCCAATTTCCACAGGAGGCAGCCAGAGCAGTTAAAGTGGAATAATAGCACTATAACAGTGTAGTCTGCACAGGTTTAAGCAACTTCAACATCTGTATCAATGACAACTTATAACAGTTAAATAACAGCCAATACTTTTCTGTAATGTGAAGTAGAAGGCTTTCACAGCCAGCATCCATAGATTTTCCTTCAGTTTTTTCAGAGCTGTGAGGCTGTGTTCTGGAAGTTTATTTCTGATGTTTCACCTGCATCTGTGGCTAGCATATTTAGAGAATGGTTGGGTAGGGGTGTGTGTAGGGTGTATATATATATATATAGAACTCCTGCTGGGGAGGATATGTAAATTTGTGTATTTGAATGGCTAGTTCCTGGGGGAAGAGATATGCAAGGATTAGTGTCTGTTTGGCTAATGGCCCATTATCTGCTGGAAATCCCCCTGTCCCTGGGTGGAGTTAATTTCCATGTGTTGAGTTCTGATTTTAGTGTTTTTCAGGACTGGCAGCCAAATTTTGTTTAATTTTAGTTTCTTCTTTCCTGTTGAAGTTGTCCAGGTGTTTGTGGACTTCAATAGCATCTCTGTGCATTCTGACAGGATAGTTATTGGCCTGGTCCAAAATTTCACTGTTTTTAAATAACATTTTGTGTCCAGGTTGGTTTATCAGGTGTTCTGCTACTGCTGATTTTTCTGGCTGGCCCAGTCTGCTTTCCTGTAAAGTTCCTCTACCCCTGGATCAGAATTGTAATGAAACACAACAGAAGCGTCCTCAAACATTGGACTTCAGGCGGCCGATAACCATTCAGCTCTTCCTCACCATCCACCCAACTACTCTGCACTCGACGCTCCACTCCTTCGTCACCCTTCCGGGGACCAGTCTTTTATACCAGCTCCCCCCCTCCTCCTCCTCCTCCCGCTTCCTAGAAGGGTGTGATCTCCGCCTCTCATTGGCTGTGGCTGCCTGATTGGCAGCTCGGTCTCAGCCAACCAGGATTTAACTTCGTGTTCTTCCTAGTCGGCTGCCGGAGAGTTTGATCGAATCCCCTCCTGCTCCGTCCCGCTGGTCACGTGGTGGCTTCGGCGCTGGGCCTGTCTCGGACTCGGTCGGCCCCGCCCTCTTGTGATCTCTCTGGCCGGGGCTTCTCCCGCCTTCTTCTGCTGCCCCTCGCACGCCCGGCGCTAGGTAGGATGATGGGGTTGGCCGCCGGGGGAGGGGGGGGAGGAGGAGGAGGAGGGGGGGCTACTCGCGAGGTGGCTCCTGCTCTCCCCGGCGGAGAAGAGCCCAGCCTTCTCGCGCTTCTGCCGCCAAGGCCCCGTTGGGGCTGGGGAGGCATTTTATTCCATTTTATTAAGCGGCACTCGTCCCCCACCCACCCTCCAATTAAGTAAGTACCAGCTGTCCCTTCATATTCGCTGGGGTTTGGTTCCAGGACCCGCCCCCGTGGATACCAAAATCCGTGAATACTCAAGTCCCATTATATATATATATATATATATATATATATGCAATGGCATAGCAAAATGGTGTCCCTTATATAAGATGGCAAAATCAAGGTTTGCTTTTTGGAGTATTATTTTTTTAAAGAATACAGGTGTCCCTTCATATTCACTGGGTTTTGGTTCCAGGAACCCCCACGGATACCCAAATCCGTGAATACCCAAGTCCCATTATATGAAATGGCATAGCAAAATGGTGTCCCTTATAGAAGATGGCAAAAGCAAGGTTTGCTTTTTGGATTATTGTTTTTTTAAGAATACAGTTGTCCTTTCATATTCACTGGGGTTTGGTTCCAGGACCCCCCATGGATACCAAAATCACTCAAGTCCTATTATATGCTCTCTCTCCTCTCTCTCTCTGGCTTTCCTTCGCAAACGAAGATTCATGAAGGACTCATCCCACGCTTTCTGCAAGCGCGCTGATGACTAAAAAGGCCAATCCGAGATAAACAAGTCCGGTTGCAAAAAACACAGCAGAAGGTCTCCTTGGGTGATGTTTCCGGGTTGTGATTCTTTCTGCGTTGCCGTTTCTCTTCAAGACTTGTTCGGCGTGAGTTCTCAAATAAGGCTGCAGCATTGTGGATAGTGCATCTCCATGCCTCCCGATGGGAGGCCAGGGCGGACCACTGTTGGTGATCAATTTGGCCGAGCCTGAGATGTTGTTTCAGGGAGTCCTTGTATCGCTTTTTTGGAGCGCCCCTCTTACGCTGACCCATGGCGAGTTCACCGTAGAGTAGTATTTTTGGGAGGCGATGGTCCTCCATCCTAGAAATGTGCCCTACCCAGCGCAGCTGTGTTCTCAATATCATGGCCTCAATGCTGGTGATCCCTGCTTGCTCAAGGACAGCAACATTCGTCACATAGTCAGTCCAGTGTATATTTAGGATTGTGCGTAGACAGCGCTGATGAAAGCGCTCGAGGAGTCGTAGGTGGTGGCGATAGGTGACCCATGTTTCAGATCCATAAAGGAGGATAGACAGTACAATGGCTCTATACACACCAATGGCATAGCAAAATGGTGCCCCTTATATAAGATGTCAAAATCAAGCTTTGTGGACTATTATTTTTTTAAGAATACAGGTGTCCCTTCATATTTAATGGGGTTTGGTTCCAGGACACACACACACACCCCCGTGGATACCCAAATCCATAAATAATCAAGTCCCATTATATATATGCAATGGCATAGCAAAATGGTGTCCCTTTTATAAGATGGCAAAATCAAGGTTTGCTTTTTGGATTATTATTAATTTTTTAAAGAATATTTTCAAGGTGAATACTTAAATCCGTGGATACCAAATGAATGGATACAGAGGGACAACTGTAAGCGAGGAGTCAACCCCTTCACCATCTATATATCTATATCTATATATCTATATGTATGTAAATATGTCCTGGCCCGCAGCTGAGGCTAGTCCTGCCTTGTCAGGCCTGGATTAGGGCACTGGAGATAACGAATTAGATAATGAACCCCAACAAGTTATTACATAATTCGTGGCGAGTTACTGAAATGGTGTTAAACCTGTCAGCAAAGCCCATTTCCACATCCTTGCACCCCGCCCTACAAAAACAAAACACCTGTTGGTTTGCATGGGTGCAGTGATGTGTGTGGCAAAAGATGTGCTTGTGCTGGAAGCATTCAGTGGCTCCCTCTTTGGTTCCTCTGTGTGTTGCCATTTCAAATGACAGATGTGTGTGTGTCCATTCACTTGGCCCTCATCTTCTCACCCCCTTAGAAGGGCAGTGTTGCAGGCAGTGTTGTGTCCCTTTGTTGTCTCCAGTGTCTCAGTCTGGTGCAGCTGACAGCAAGCCAAATGTTATCCCCTAACAGAAATGTTCTCCTAAAAGTAGCTCCCTTGGAGATGATGATATTAGAATAAATAGGTTTTTATTAATTACTATGTCCTACAAGGGCTGTGATGTGAAAAATATCAGAATAGTGTCACAGGAATCAAGGCATGTATATACAGGCCAGCTACATGGAAGGGGAGTTCAGAGAGATGGTATTTTACTCTACACTCACATGATTGCCACCACATGCCTAATCTAGATCAAAATAAGGTCAACAATTTCACATTTGTGGTGTTTAAGATCTTCCCACACTTTAGAAGTACAGTTGTCCCTTCATATTTGCTGGGGTTTGGTTCCAGGACCCCCCATGGAGACCAAAATTACTCAAGTCCTATTATATCAAATGGCATAGCAAAATGGTGTCCCTTATATAAAATGGCAAAATCAAGGTTTGCTTTTTATATTATTTTTTTAAAAGAATAATTTCAAGCCATGAATACTTAAATCTGTGGATACCAAATCGTGGATACTGAGGGACAACTGTATATTTTTGCAAGTGATGTTGGCTATGCTAGCTAAATAACCTTATTTTAGAAGCATTTACAAGTGAGTCTTTTCCATTTCTTTCTGCATTTGTTGCTGTGCAAATTTTTTGCATGTCATATGGTTTTACTAATTCAGGCTGAAGAAGATTCAGATCTTTCATCAAAGAAGAAGCCATTATGGCTCACACACGTAAGCCCCCTCTTGTGACAGGCATTTCTCCCAATGAAGGCATTTCATGGACAAAGGTCACAATTCGAGGAGAAAACCTGGGAATGGGCCCAACAGATCTGATAGGTAAGTCAAGAAAGCTGTTTTAAATTGTGGTGGCGGTAGTATGAATCCAGCAGAGATTATTCAGAAATGTTTTTGATAATTCTTTTGTACTATGAAAATATTTGATGGACAATTAAAGCGTTTTTCCCTTCATGAAGTTCAAGCAGTGACACAGACCTTATGGAGGCTAGGGCAATATTTAGATAATAAATAATTCAACCATCTAGTACAATGAATGTTTAAAGTTGTCAGGAGTGAGAAACAAGGTACTTGTTTTGTGAGAGGTAACACTAATGGCTGTTTGAGTTTAACTATTCATGCTGTTCTTTGATAAATCTGAGTCTGGACAAGAATCAAGATGTAATAGCCACTCAATATCTGTTACAGAGAATTTGCCTCTACAGCATAGAGCTTTTGGGTCAAATAGCTAATAGATGCTTGAGGTGAGATACTTCTGTCAAGGTGCATCAGAGGGGAGAAGCCCATCTCTTAATGCCTTCTTTTATCCAGTGGATTTTCATAGTGTGGGCTTGATGAGTTTGCTAAGCAAATTTCTGCTTTTTACTTTGTGTGCTCAAGTAGCTCTCTAGCTAATTGGGAGGGGTTTTTTAGCTGCTACAAATGGCTTATTCCAATATGAAATTTGTGATTTCATTTACAGTGGGTTTACTAGAATGCCAGTGTTTTTCACACTTTTGAAATTTATCTGCCTCCTTCTGAACTTGCTGTCCTATGAGGCCCTTAGTGACCCACAATACTAATAAGCTGTTCCACAGATGTGGAGGCTCTTGTGTGCAGTTACATGCAGCTTGTCGTTGCATATAAGGACCAATCCAACACAGGCATTAGAAAAAGAATAGCATAGAAACACAGTTTCTGTGGTTCCTTCTTAAAGCCAAGCTGATAAAACAGGAAAATGATAATTGTAAACAGCCACTTTTCACTGTGAAAGTTTTCTGCCAGGGTAAGATGAATCCATCCTTCAGTTTTTCTGAGGTCCCCAAGAGATGTCTGATACAGAGAAAATCTTTTGTGGGGTGGTGGAATCACTGTAGTAACATAGCACTAGTTTTCTCTGAGCTGCATTTTGCTGTCCTTTGCCACTTTGAATAGTACATATACCCTCACTTTCACTGTGTGGTTAAGTCTGAGTTCTTTGATACTGGTTACTGTTGTTTATATATTTAGACTACCACTTTAAATTCTTTTAAACAGTCTTTTTGAAATGAATCTTCAAAATAACAATTGAGTCATATTTGTAGACCCGAGGCACTAGAGTGAAGTGATAATGAAATAATTCTCTTTTACTCTGTGATAATTCAGGTTTGACCATCTGTGGACATAATTGTCTTCTAACTGCTGAATGGATGTCTGCCAGCAAAATTGTATGTCGAGTAGGACAAGCTAAGAATGACAAAGGAGACATTATTGTCACTACAAGGTCAGGAGGCAAAGGAACTTCAACTGTTTCGTTCAAACTCCTGAAGCCTGAAAAAATAGGTATGTTTGCCTTAGTTTAAATACAAAACCTGTACACATTTAAAAAACAACAACATTTGAAATGTATTAACACAAGAACTGGGTATGTGATTTCATTTAACGAATTATATGAATTCAGGAAGCCACATTTATACAGAGATAGATCATTGCTTTATCCAGCCCTCGGTTGTCTACTTTGACTTGCAGTTACACTCCAGGTTGTCCCAGGAAAAAAAATCTAAGCATTTCCTGGTGGTTTTAAATTGATCTGTACTCATATTGTTCTCATTCTGGAGGCTTCTGTATATTGATAAGTTCTATTTAATTCAGTA
Organism: Gambelia wislizenii; assembly: GCA_030847615.1. Classification (NCBI taxonomy): domain Eukaryota; kingdom Metazoa; phylum Chordata; class Lepidosauria; order Squamata; family Crotaphytidae; genus Gambelia; species Gambelia wislizenii. The sequence goes on from JAUMIR010000004.1 coordinate 217,329,321, forward strand.
GACATCCCACTGAGGGCCAAATAATCACATTTTGAACATACAAAGTTTTCTGCCACTGGATCATAGAATCACAGAATTGGAAGGGCCATCTAGTCCAATCCCCTGCCCTGCAGGAATACACATTCAAATCATTCCCGACAGATGGCCATCAAGCCTCTGTTTAAAAACCTCCAAAGAAGGAGATTCCCACCACACTACAAGGTAGTGTGGTGAACAGTTCTTACTGTCAGGAAGTTACTCCTAATGTTTAGGAGGAATCTCTTTTCCTGTAGTTGGAGTCCATTGCTCTGTGTTCTTGTCTCTGGAGCAGCAGAAAACAAGCTTGCTCCATCCTCAGAATCACATCCCTTCAAATATTTAAACATGGCTATCATATCACCCCTTAACCTTCTCTTCTCGAGGCTCAACATACCCAGGTCCCTAAGCAACTCCTCATAGGACAATGGGCATGGCTTCCATACTTTTTACCATTTTAATGTCCTCTTCTGGTTCCAGCTTATCAATGTTCTTCTTGAATTGTAGTGCCCAGAACTGGACACAGTATTCCAGGTGAGGTCTGACCAAAGCAGAATACAGTGGCACTATTATTTCCCTCAGTCTAGACACTATACTCCTATTGATGATGCAGCCTAGAATCAAATTGGCTTTTTTAGCTGCTGCATCACACTGGTGACTCATGTTCAGCTTGTGGTCCACTAAGACTCCTAGATCCCTTTCGCATGTACTGCCCTCAAGCCATGTGTCACCCATCCTGTATCTGTGCATTTCATTTTTACTGCTCAGGTATAGTATCCTACATTTCTCCCTGTTGAACTTGTTAGTTTTGGCCCAGCTTTCTAATCTGTTCAGGTCATTTTGAATTCTGATCCTGTCCTCTGGAGTATTCGCTAACCCTCCTAATTTGGTGTCATCTGCAAACTTGATAAGAATTCCCTCTATTCCCTCATCCAAGTCATTGATAAAGATGCTGAATAGCCCTGGGCCCAGGACAGAACCTTGTGGCACACCTCTAATCACTTCTCTCCAGGATAAAGAGGAGCCATTGGTGACTTCCCTTTGGGCTTGGTCAGTCAACCAATTACGAATCCACCTAACAGTCATGTTGTCTAGGCCATATGTTATTAACTTGTTTGCAAGAATATCATGGGGGACCTTATCAAAGGCCTTACTGAAATCAAGATATACTACATCCAAACCATTCCCTTCATCTACTAAGCTTGCAACTCTTAAAAAAAGAGAAAAGATTAGTCTGGCATAGCTCATTTTTGAGAAACCCATGTTGACTTTTAGTGATCACGACGTTCCTTTCTAAGTACTTAAAGACTGTCTGTTTAAAGATCTCTAGAATCTTTCCTGGTATTGATGTCAGGCTGACTGGACAGTAATTATTTGGGTCTTCTTTTTTTCCCTTTTTGAATATGGGAACAACATTTGCCCTCCTCCAGTCTGCTGGGAACTTTCCTGTTCTCCAGGAATTATCAAAGATCATATAAAGTATCTTGATGTTTGTCATGGTACTCATGCACATTTCTAGTTTTTTATTCAGGGTGAAATGTAAAGGAGAAATTTAATGCATATTTTTGATAATGAAGGTTTTACGTTTGTATTATAGATTTAGGAAGCAGAAACAAAGAATATGAGGGAAAGAGTTTTAGTCCAAATATAATCCTTTGATAGCAATACTGTTCTGGTACTATTTAGGCTCCATTGTTAGGCCAGAAAATAATAGCAGAAGCAGGATGGGAGTGGATCTCCAGGTTGTGTTTGTCCTACTTTTCTCAAATAATTATCTGGGCATCTATTTTGTACTTGTAGAGCTTCTTTGACTTAATGCAGCAAGACAGAACCTCATGAGACTGGACAGGGCTTATTGTTACAAGGATATGTGTTTTGTTTTCTTTAGGTATCTTGGATCAGTCTGCTGTCTGGGTTGATGAAATAAACTATTACGACATGCGCACTGACAGGAATAAAGGGATACCCCCTTTGTCTCTACGTCCTGCTAATCCTCTTGGTATTGAGATAGACAAGTAAGTACCAAAATGCACATTCTTAGCAGCTTTCCTGGTATCAATTCCAGAAGGTTTCAGAGCTGGAGGTTTGTAGAAAACAAGTATACTCAAATGGGTAGAGAATTTGACTTGGCTATGAAAAGTTAATGTTTATTTCCAACTCTGACCTGATTTATCTGGACAAGTTACTCTTCTTTGGTTACTCAGGAGATGACTTGAAAGAATAATGATATTTCTGTGAGAGGATATGAGGGGTACACACACTGAACTCTTAAGCGTACACTTAAAAATGAGAGTGTGTAGGTGACAATAATTTGGGTGCACTAGTCTGAAATTAAGATTGGCTGACACTAATCCAGTTTGCATTTAATAATCTTGGGCTGGTAAACCATGGATTATAACCTGAAAAAGAGTTGGATGCTCATCTGGGCTTCATCTTAGTTGTTAAATGAATATTTAGCCAGTTTCCCAGTTTGGTTGTAATGGGAAACTAGTTTGAAGAAACCATGACCTTTCAAACTAGGCACACAAAAGGAGGGTCAGAGAGGGAGTGCATTGCTGCATGCCCCATTCTCAGGCCAGTAAAACATAGCACTCAGATCATTACATCTGATCTGGGCCTCAGTGTCATAACATGGTGTGCACTGAATGTGAAATAGACTGAGACAAAGCTTATAAAACATTTAACACCCTTTTAAGTTCCAGAAAGCATGCTCAGGTCAACCGTAGCATTCCGAATATGTAAGCAAATGATTTTGCTTGGTGGGCTTGTTCGTACAGGTGTATAGTACATTGTTTCTTAATTATCATGATTTATTGTATTTTAATTTTATATTTTATTTTTTTTGCTCAGATGAGCAATTAAAATTCCATATAGTAGAAAAGTTTTTAATGGCTGTCGGAGAACAAGGTAGTAAATTACGTAAATTTAGCTGTTTAGAGCACTAGCTGGTTTCAGTTTTATGTGAGTGTGTTTAGAGTTGCTGTCCTTGAGCAAGCAGGGATCACCAGCATTGAGGCCATGATATTGAGAATACAGCTGCGCTGGGCAGGGCACGTTTCAAGGATGGAGGACCATCGCCTCCCAAAAATAGTACTCTACGGTGAATTCGCCACAGGTCAGCGTAAGAGGGGTGCTCCAAAAAAGCGATACAAGGACTCAGGCTCAGCCAAATTGATCACTGACAATGGTCCGCCCTGTCCTCACATCGGGAGGCATGGAGATGCACTATCCACACAGTGCTACAGCTTTATTTGAGAACTCATGCTGAACAAGTCTTGAAGAGAAAAGACAACTCAGAAAGAATCACAACCCGGAAACATCATCCAAGGAGATCTTCTGCAGTGCTTTCTGCAACCAGACTTGTTTTTCTCGGATTGGCCTTTTTAGTCATCAGCGCACTTGCAGAAAGCGTGGGATGAGTCCTTCCTGAATCTTCATTTGCGAAGAAAAGCCAGAGAGAGAGAGAGAGGTTTAAAGTAGGATCTGTGGCAGTAGTTATAAAGTTAAAAAAAAAAGTTTTCCTTCCAACATTTATTTCAGTTTTAATCAAAACATTAGAGATTTTTTTCCTAACCACAAATCCTATTATTTTCCCTCCACAAATGTTATACTGTATGCAACAGTGGCTTTTTAAATATATGACTGTAGATATGTTCTTGATTTTTAGGCTTGGTGTCATAGTAAGTGCTTGGAAGAAATAAGTATCACTGCACTGCTTCACCCGCAATGTAATGCTAGCACTGAGGACAGATATACCAGGAAAATGTTGAGCTTTAAAACTGTATTGATGGGGTTATCTGTATTTTATTGTTCTTAGAAAAGTGGTGAAATAAATGTTTTATAGTACAATAATTTTTTTCATTGCATATTTAAATAAAATAATTTTCACATACAGTATATCTTGTTACATAGCTGGGGACCTGAAGACACATGGATCACAGTGTAGAGCAGGGTTTCTCAATCAGGGTTCCCTAGAACCCTAGGTTTCCATGATAGATTGCTAGGGGTTCTGTGAGAGATAGTGATTGAGAAAAAGTAAACATTTTTGAGCTGTTAATATAATAATTTTTATGCAGGGTTTCCTTGACATCTGAAAATTATTTCATGGGTTCCTCCAGGGTAAAAAAGTTGAGAAAAGCTGGCGTAGAGCTTCGAAGTAACTAGTTAAAAGTAACAAATCACTTGTAATTAATTTCTGTTTTCAGTAGTTCACATTACATTGTTAGATAAAGAGAGATAATTTTACTCCTTTTGCAGTGTAACTGTTTTAGTTGCTTTTATAATAATGGGGCTGTGGTGTCACTAGTGATGTATGTTTTTACCACAGGTCAGCAGTTTATAGTATTCTCATATTTTTTAAAAAAAACTAACTAAAAAAAATTATTGAATAATGAAAGCATCTTTTAAATTTGCAACTTTAAGGGCAACCAACTGAAAATATAACTATTGCTAATTACTTTTAAAGTAACTTTGCTAATTCATTTGCAGTGCCATAGTGGTGCAATGAAGATTTTTTAAAATATTTGTAGGGTAGTTAAAAATCTAACACAAAGTAAATATTACCACTTCTGAAATAATGCTGCAGCAATAGTAAAGTGTTTATGTGCCTTCAAGGGCCACAGAATCACAAGGAAGGCATTGTGTCAGGATTGCAAACAAAAGTATGAGCGCAAACAGTTTTGACTGAGGCAGCAGTCCACTGATACTTGATTTCAGCTAACGGTGCCCTGCACAGCTGGTCATCTACCAGGTATAGATTTAGCTGTGAGATGTTTTGACAACCATCCTGTTGGGTTGTTTTCTTTTGGCAGTTCTTGGTTGGCAGCAATAATAAGAAGCCATTAGTGAGCCACAATTCATGAGGTGGTGGGGTGTTTGACTTAGTGCAAATCTGTAATGACCCTGTAATAGTGTAGGATGGTCAGAGATTGTAATCACGTTCAGTAGTTTTTGGTGCTCATAGCTTGAATAGGCGGGGTGGGTGGAAACCAAAAGAATGGGTGAACAAATAAATGATCTGTGCTTGCATTTAAAAGATTTCTTCACTTTAACAGAAAGGTAGACAATGTATCTGGCCTTATATTATTGTTGCTATATTGGAATCTATTAGCATGACTCTTCTCAGATTTTTTTTAAAAGGATTAATTCTAAAATCCCAAACTTATTCTAAATTAAATCTTAATTCTAAAATCTAACCTAAAATTCTAAAATTGTAGAATTGTTAGTTATTAAACAGATATCAAACCAGTTTCTCAGTTGGGTTGTAATGGGAAACTGGTTTGAAGAAGCCATGGCCTTTCAAACTAGGCACACAAAGGGGAGTTCAAAGATTGAGTGCATGGCCCCATGCCTCATCCTCCAAAGTAAGTTTATGATTGGGTGCACTACCACCTTGTCTTTGGTGGTAGTGGGGGGGATGGTGTTAGTGGTGTTACGGTGTCCTCTGGGAGGAATTTGCTTCAGCCACAAAAATCTAGGCTGTCTGCAACCTCCCAGAGGGCCTTTTCAGTAATCACCCCCAATTTATGGAATGGCCTGAACGAGATCCGTCAGATGATGAGCCTAAGTAGCTTTAAAAAAGCACTAAAAACGGATCTCTTTCTGCAGGCCTTTCCTGATTAGATCCCGGCCTCAGGAGCTACATCTCCTGGCCTTTTGTTAATCTTGTATATATTTGTTTTTAATGTGATTTTAGTTAAATGGTTTTAATTTTATATTGTTTAATGTCTTTTTATGGGGGTGGGTGGGGGTGGGTGGTGCTTTTAGTCGTTATTACAATGTTTTAATTGTTGGAAGCCGTCCCGATTGTTTTTAGCAGAGAGGCGGGGTATAAATAAAATGAAGAAAATGTTTGTTCAGAAATCGGTTTTAAGTGACAAAGGTTCAATTGCATCTTATCAGATATCCAAACTAACAGCCAGGGAAGGAAAACCACACACTATAGGGGAATTCTTGATTTTGCCAGCAGTGTCTGTTGGTATTTCAGCCGTCATGAACCAACATGCTCGTGAAATTATTGAATCCATCCCTTTGAGCAATTCATTAGTGTCAAAGTGTATTGACAAAATGGCAGAAGATGTTGAAAAACAACTAGTCTCGCAGTTAAAAGTTCAGAAGTTTGCTTTGCAGATTGATGGATTGTGTTTACCAGATAACACAGCAATACTGATGGCTTACTTTAGATATTTCTACGATGACAAATTGAAATAAGAAATGCTATTTGCTTGAAAGCTTAAAACAATTACTAAAGATGAAACAATTTTTGAAGAAGTAAAGAGGTACTTCAATGAGAAAGATATTCCTCTCGAAACCATTCTGCCCTGTGCTACTGATGGCTCTGCTTCTATGACAGGTAGATACAGTATAGAGGATTTATTGTATATTTGAAAGGCATTGTGCCAGAAATATTCTGTATTCACTGCATAGTTCAACGACAACATTTGGTTTCAAAAAGACTAGCAGAGTGCTTGCATGAGTCTCTACAGATTATAATAATAACAACAGTAAATTACATTAAATGAAATGTATTTCAACACTGCCTGTTTCAACAGCTTTGCGAGGACTTCACACGCTTATTGCATACAGAAATCTGATGGTTGTCCAAAGGTAACTGCCTTCATCATTTTGTTCCTTTGTGGGACTCAGTTGTGATATTTTTCAGAGACAAGGAAATGGAAGAAAAGATGACCTCCACTAAATGTGATATATTTTACCTGTGTGATGTCTTCGAAAAGCTCAGTTTGTTAAACAACTACAGGGCAGGAACTGTGATCTTTTTTCAAGCATGGAGATTATTACAGGGAGTCTTGGAAAAGTCAAGCAGTATGCCACCAATATTAGATGTCGAGAATTTGCAGTTTTGCTCCATGGCAGCAGTTAGTGATGAATTGAAAAATGATGAAATAATTGTGCATGTGAATCATTTGAAGCAGCTTTATAATGATATAGAAGTTTGTTTCCATGATCTGCTGGACATGGATATTCCAGCCTGGGTAGTTGATCCATTTGCTGTGAATGCTGCTGACATTAATGTTTCTTTGCAAGAAGCGCTCATAGCTCTACAGAGCGACATAGCAGCCAAAATAACTTGCAGTCAAGAAAAATACCATTTTTGGATAAAGAGTACAATATCTAAAAAGTTTCCACAGCTTTGGGATAAAGCAAAATTGTTTTTCATGGCATTTCCTACTTCGTATTTGGTAGAATCAGGTTTTAGTTGTGTGAATTATTTACTCAGCGTAACAGGGAATCACCTTAACATAATGGACAGAGGTGATCTTCTATTATCCCTCACAGCAATAGAACTCGATATAAAAAAAGCTTGTTTCTGTCTATGAATCACAAGGGTCACATTGATCAAGAAATACTTAAAGTATAAATTTTTATGTAATTGAATTTTGTATAAATTATAAAAATTATAAATAAAACATATTCTACTTACAAACAAAACATTTAAATAGCTACCTTTCTATTGGTAGGACAGGGGAGCCACAGGAAGGAAACAAGGTTAGAAGGGGGCCACAGTTGGAAGAGGGTTGAGAAACACTGGTGTAGGGTTTTACTTTGAGAAGGGCCCCATACTGTTCTTAGTACTTTAATGAATTAAAAGAATATTAGGACATCCAGTAAAGGTACGGTTTAAAGCTGCAGCTTGTAGGAGTGCTGGGGATGGGATTTAACCAGCATGATGTAGTGGTTTGAGCATTGGACTATGACTTTGGGAACCAGGGTTTGGATCCCCACTCAGCCATGGAAACCCACTGGCTGACCTTGGGCAAGTCACACACTCTCAGCCTCAGAGGAAGGCAAAGGCAAATCCCTTCTGAATAAATCTTGCCAAGAAAAGTCTTTGATATGTTTGCCTTAGGGTCACCGTAAGTCAGAAATGACTTGAAAGCACACAACAGCAATAGTAGATGTGCTCTTATTTGAAACACCCAATTCCCCCTTTTACCATCTAACACCTATCACTTCCCACTACAGATTGGGGAGCTGATGCCTTCTCCACTATCTGTGGCTCACTTACAAGTGGTGCTCTGAAGCATGATGGTTGGGGTTAGGATTCCCAGCTTTTTCTTTTATTGCCCTCTTCTTTTTATTTTATCCACAGCCTGAAAAGTATCCTTACTTTCCCTTAGTTAGGACAGCTTTCTCTTATATCCAAGTATAAAGAGTGGTTGTGAAAAGCTTCAGTAACATAAATCCTATACATCGAAATCCCCCCCCCTGTAAAAAGTTGGTAGCCTTAAGGCATGCGTGTGTGCTGTCAAGTTGCTTCGACTGATGACCCCATGAATTTCATAGGGTTTTCTTGGGCAAGGAGTACTCAGAGGTGGATTTGCCAGTTCCATCCTGTGAAATATAGCCTACAGCACCTGGCATTCCTTTGTCGTCTCCCATCCAAGTACTAATTGGGGCTGATCCTGCTTAGCTTCCAAGATCAGATGGGATCTCATGCCTTTAGGCTATTTCAGTCACTCTTGCATAAATTAAAATGTACCATGTGGTAAACATGGTCTTTTCCCCACACCCTGGACTTTTTAAGGTGCTGTGGATGAAGTATATCTTGATTTTAGTAAGGCCTTTGACAAGGTGCTCCATAATATCCTTGAAAAAAATTAGTAACATGTGGGCTAGATAATGCGACTGTTAGGTGGATTTGCAATTGGTTGACCGACCCAACCCAGCGGGCAGTCACCAATAGCTCTTCTTCATCCTGTAAAGAAGTGACCAGTGGGGTGCCACAGGGTTCTGTCCTGGGCCCAGGGCTATTCAACATCTTTATCAATGACTTGGATAAGGGAATATAGGGAATTCTTATTATCAAGTTTGCAGATGACTCCAAATTAGGAGGGGTAGCAAATACTCCAGAGGACAGGATCAGAATTCAAAATGACCTGAACAGATTAGAAAGCTGGGCCAAAACTAACAAAATGACATTCAACAGGAGAAAAGTAGGATACTACACATGGGCAGTAAAAATAAAATGCATGGATATAGCATGGGTGACACCTGGCTTGAGGGCAGTACATGCAAAAGGGATCTAGGAGTCTTAGTTGACTACAAGCTGAACATGAGTCAGCAGTGTGATGCAGTAGCTAAAAAAGCCAATGCATTTCTAAGCTGCATCAATAGGAATATAGTGTCGCAATCAAGGGAAGTAATAGTGCCACTCTATTTTGCTTTTGGTCAGACTTCACCTGGAATACTGTGTCCAGTTCTGGGCACCACAATTCAAGAAGGCTATTGACAAGCTGGAACATGTCCAGAAGAGGACATCAAAATGGTGGGAGGTCTGGAAGCCATGTCCTATGAGGAGTGGCTTAGGGAGCTGAGTTTGTTTAGCCTGGAGAAGAGAAGGTTAAGGGGTGATATGATAGCCATGTTTAAATATTTGAAGAGATGTGATATTGAGGATGGAGCAAGCTTGTTTTCTGCTGCTCCAGAGACTAGGACATGGAGCAATGGGTTCAAACTACAGGAAAAGAGATTTCACCTAAACATTAGGAAGAACTTCCTGACAGTAAGAACTGTTCAGCAGTAGAATACACTGCCTCGGAGTGAGGTGGAGTCTCCTTTGGAGGTTTTCAATGAGAGGCTGGATGGCCATGTGTCGGTAATGCTTTGATTGGCTACTTGTGCATGGCAGGGAGTTGGACTAGATGGCCCTTGTGGTCTTTTCCAACTTTATGATTCCTGCTATCTTGTTTTCACAACCCCTGTCACTTTCTTTCCTTCCTTTCTTCTCCCCACACCTCTGTGTTACGCCTTTCCTTTCTTTCCTCCCTGCCCCATCAGCTGCATTTTTGCTTCTGTCAGCTTTTAGTTAAGGCACAGTGCAGCAGATTGAAGCTACAGCCATGCTCCCCACCTTGATTTTTTCCAATGTGCTTCTGGTCACATGTAGCCACCTAGAAAATGAAATGAAAATGCTGATACTAAAAGGCTGGAGAAAGAAAAAAGGAAGAAGAAAAGGTGCTGCTGCCTGAGTGAGAAGTGAATTTAAGGAAGTATAAAGAAAGCAGGAAGCCTTCCCCAATGCTAATTTATCTGTTTTATTTATTAGAATATCTATACCCCACTCTTCACCCACAAAGCCTCTCAGAGCTGCATACAAATGGTTCAGCAATAGCACTTACACATTTATACCATTTTATAGCACAAGGCACTCTCTGAGCAGTTTGCAGTGTGTTAGCTAATTGCCCCCACAAGCTGGGTACTGATGAATTAGGGTGAGAGTAGAGCAGAGGGGAATATGAGGTGGGAACCAGGGAGTTGTGTGGGGGGGGGGAGCCTGACATGTTGGCTCCAAAAACCCCTTGGGCTCAGTGTATTTGCTCCTGTTGAACCATGAATAAGCTGGCTTTGCAAATAAGTGTGTGGAGTCACAATATGGATTTAGCTCACCGTAGGGGTGTGTTTGTGTGTCTGTGTCTGTCATCCTGCCCAAGATCAGGCAGGATCTAGTACCTTTAGTGTATTAGGGGAAGTTTAAATCTCCATCCCAGCTGATGGGTGAAAATTCTCGCCCTCCTCCATGGAAGTTAGAAAAAGAAAAAGAAAATCTCTATTTTCTTCTCTCTCTGCGTGTGTGTGTGTGTGTGTTTTAAAGTTCTTGCATGAGGGGTTAATGAATTTAATTAAAAAAAACAGCCAGAGATGGAGATTAATATTCTCATTCTAGTCTGTGGAAAGTCCTGTGAATATATCTAGCCTGACGTTGATGTACAAATAAAAATGTGTGTGTGCATATATACACAAACATGTGCCTAAACAAATTGTAACATGTTGAAGGAAGCTTCTGGCATTTGTTCTTATTTGTGCATATGTGTGTCAAAATTTGATGCACACCTTGTCAAAGCCAAACTACATGGATCCCAAAATCTATAGATGCTTATGTGCACTTACTTCTGTAAAAGTACTTAAAGTAATGAATTAAAGGAGGTGATAATCATACTGGCATTATCAGACTTTATCTTTCATCATCATGAACAATACAAAAACAGGTGTCAGACTTTTAGACAATGACATACTGTACCAACAAGGGGAATGTATTTCTTTGAAATAGGAGTGGGAATCATATGGCATTCTGGTATGCAATGTCCAGCATTCCTTACCATTGGCTATACTTTTTATATCTGCTGGGACTTGTAGCTCCATTGGAAGGCCGTATGATACCCACCCCTGCTTGAAAAAAAGTCTGCATTAAGGATGTAGTGATAAGAGGACATGGTATTCAGGAACTGCATGTGACTGCGGTGCTGTTGTAGCAATTTTTAAAGCAATATACATACCATGTCCTCTACATTAATTGAATGTAGAAATTCAATTAAACATATATTAAACAGTAATTGTTCCCTATAGTATATTCAAGCTAATCAAACAACTTTGGTTAATTTTCTGTAATGACAATAGAATCATAGAATCACAGAGTTGAAAGAGACCACAAGGGCCATCCAGTCCAACCCCCTGCCATGCAGGAATACCCAGTCAAGTATTCCTGACAGATGTCCATCCATCCTCTGTTTAAAAACCTCCAAAGAAGGAGACTCCACCACACTCCCAGGCTGTACAGTCCACTGCTGAACAGCTCTGTCAGGAAGTTCTTCTTAATGTTTAGGTGGAATCTCGTTTCCTGTAGTTTGAACCCATTGCTCTGTGTCCTGGTTTCTGGAGTATCAGAAAACAACTTGCTCCATCCTCAGTATGATGTTCCTTCAAATATGACTAAACATGACTATCATGTCCTTTCTTAACCTTCTCTTCTCCAGACTAAACATACCCAGGTCCCTAAGCTGCTCCTCATAGGGTGTGGCTTACAGGCCTCTAGACTAATAGATATGCTCCTGAAAATATTACTTGGCAATGAAGAACAAATTCCAGTAGGCTAGCCATTTTTTCATAGTGGCTAAGACTTGAATACTAAGATAAGTTAGAAATGTTGCCCATTCTCCTCCTCTCCCATTCCAGTCACCAGAACTACCTCAAAAGTTTTCTCTGAAGGTGGGGGGCCCTCCTGAAGAATGTGGAATAGGACATGTTGGGCTCCTAGAGGAGGGCAAAATCACCCCAAATTGGCCTTGGACCCTAAGATAAATTCACTTGACCAAGTATGTAGATGGAAAGCTGCTTGTTCTCTTCCCCCCAGCAGCCCCTCTGTGCCTTCTTCAAAGGAAGAAATTGATTTGGATTTCATACTTACTGTAAAAAACAAAAAACCAGAACTATCAACTAGTTAACTTTTAAGGTGATGTGAGACTTTATCTTTTTCCCTGACCAGTGTAGTTACTCTGTTCATAAAACTAAACTTTTCTATCTTTTGCTTGCTTCCCTGGCATCACTCTGGCTTTTCTTCGCAAACGAAGATTCAGGAAGGACTCATCCTGCGCTTTCTGCAAGCGCGCTGATGACTGAAAAGGCCAATCTAAGATAAAGAAGTCCGATTGCAGAAAGCACAGCAGAGGATCTCCTTGGGTGATGTTTCAGGGTTGTGATTCTTTCCCCGTTGTCGTTTCTCTTCAAGACTTGTTCGGCGTGAGTTCTCAAATAAAGCTGCAGCATTGTGAATAGTGCGTCTCCATGCCTCCCGGTGTGAGGCCAGGGCACATTGTTGGTGATCAGTTTGGCCAAACCTGAGATATTGTTTCAGGGAATCCTTGTATCGCTTTTTTGGAGCACCCCTCTTACGCTGACCCATGGCGAGTTCACCATAGATTACTATTTTTGGGAGGCGATGGTCCTCCATCGTAGAAATGTGCCCTGCCCAGCACATCTGTGTTCTCAATATCATGGCCTCAATGCTGGTGATCCCTGCTTGCTCAAGGACAGCAACATTTGTCACATAGTCAGTCCAGTGTATATTTAGGATTGTACGTATACAGCGCTGATGAAAATGTTCGAGGAGTCGTAAGTGTTGGCGATAGGTGACCCATGTTTCAGACCCATAAAGGAGGATAGACAGTACAATGGCTCTATACACACTGATTTTTGTGCTTCGCCTCAGGTGTTTGTTACTCCAGACTCTTTTGTAAAGTCTTCCAAATGCGCTATGTGCCTTTGCTAATCTGTGATCAATCTCTGGCATCAAATATATGCCTTAAAATGTGACAGTAATGATTAGCCCTAAATGTGCTTCATCTGGCTAGGCATAGTCTGTATGTGCTTTGTGTCCACTTACACTGTCACTACTGGGAATTTTCTTGAAAATGAATATGAAAATGAAATATTTCCAGTAGTGTACAGTATGTGTATGTGTCCTCTTACTACTAACTTCATTTTTGAGGTCTACCTTGATGATCATACACTGCCACCTAATGGAGTACATGAATCTTTTTGTGATGGCAAAGATTACAATTTTAGATGGGGTAGTCAGTTTTTAGGTTTATATATAAATATATATAAATATATATAAATATATATAAATAAAAAGGCACTGTTGTTCTTACACACATTGGCTGTGTGACCGCAGGTTAAAATAGCTGTAGGCAAGATGATATGTAGCAGGAATATTTTCAAGCCGTGAATACTTAAATCCGTGGATACCAAATCTGTGGATATGGAGGGACAACTGTATTCTGTACTGGTCAGGCCTCATCTGGAGTACTGCATTCAGTTCTGGGTGCCTCATTTTAGGAAGGATATAGACAAGTTGGAGCAGGTTCAGAGAAGGGCAACAAGAATTTTAAAAGGTATGGAAAACAAAACACATGGAGAAAGGTTGAAGGAGCTGGGCGATTTCAGTTTAGTGAAGAGGAGAGTGAGGGGTGACATTATTGCACTCTTTAAATTCCTCTAAGGCTTTCACAAAAGAGGGGGCAGACCTGTTCTCTGCTGCCCCAGAAGGTAGAACTAAGTCTAATGGTTTTAAGTTACAGGAGGGTAGATTTCAGTTGAACATTAGAAGGAACTTCTTGACCGTAAGAGTGGTTTGGCAATGGAACTAGTTACCTAGAGGGCTCTCTATAGGATCTTCTTCTCTGGACATCTTCAAAAAGAGGCTGGGCAACTACCTGGTGGGGATGCTTTAGCTGGAGATCTTGAACTGAGCAGGAGGTTTGACTTGATTGCCCATGAGGCCCCTTCCAGTTCTGATTCTGTGATCTAGTGTAATGCCTAAAAGCAAATCCAGTGAGTGTCTTCATGTGAACTGTCACAAACTCAGCAGAAGACAAAAAAAAATATAATACATAAGTGTCTAGAACTAATTAAAAATACTTAGATGGTGTTGAGGTATGTGGATCACAGTATCACAGAATAATCATGGCAACAAATTGGCCTTCAACAGACTGGATTGATTGGATATTATTTCTCCCACCTTGGTTATGTGTTTTGAGTTGAGCTTTGTGTTTTTCCCCCTTCTTAGGCATCTGCTGGGGTTCAGATCCCTTCCTTATAAGGCTCACTGTATTTGCAGCAAAATTGAAGCCACATAAATAATAAAGTATGGTCATTTCACATGGATATCCTTTCCTACAGCCATCTGATAATGATGGCAGTTTTGGCTAGGAGCTTTCTTTCTTTCTTATTGCCATTCCTTCAGCTATTAAGCTGTTCTCTATCCTCACCACCTGCCCCCTTAAGTGTTTTTAGTCCTTTGTGGATTGTTTAACAATTAAAATGATTCTTCGGCTCCTGATGAGTTTTTTTCCCCATATGCAGCTGATCACTCTGTGCCCAGTGAATATTTTTGGAATTACCATTTTGGTATAAAGGTACTTTGTTTTTGGTTTCTCGTTTAGCAAGTAGAGCAGAACTTGGGAAAGTTTTGCCTGCCAAATTTTGATAAGCTACTACTCACATTATCCCTGATCATTACCAAAACTTCAAAGTCTAGCAAATTCCTTACTTGCCTGGAAGACAATTTCATAGTCCAAAAGGTGGAAGAGGCAACAAGGGGGTCAGCTATTTTAGATCTGATCCTAACCAACAGGGATGACCTGGTTAATGGGGTGCAAGTGGTGGGATCCTTAGGTGAGAGTGATCATGTTCTCCTGGAGTTTGTTATACAATGGAAAGGAGAAGCCAGGCATATCAGACACGCATTCTTGACTTTAGGAGAGCTGATTTCAGTAAACTCAGGGAAATACTGGGGGTGATCCCATGGTCAGGTATACTAAAAGAGAAGAGACCTCAAGATGGATGGGACTTTCTCAAAAGGGAGATACTGAAGGCACAGTTTCAAACAGTACCAATGAGGAAGAAAAATGGGAGATGTCTCAAGAAACCAGGATGGATGACTAAAGAACTTTCAACGGAGCTAAGTTTTAAGCAGAACATGTATAGGAAATGGAAAAAGGGGGAAATCACCAAAGAAGAATTCAAACAGGTAGTGAACACGTGTAGGAGTAAAGTCAGAAAAGCTAAAGCGCAGAATGAGCTCAGGCTTGCTAGAGAGGTTAAGAACAATAAAAAGGGTTTTTTTGGGGTATGTCCGCAGCAAAAGGAGGAAGAAGGAAATGGTAGGGCCACTACGTGGAGAAGATGGCAAAATGCTAACAGGGGATAGAGAAAAGGCAGAATTACTCAACACCTTCTTTGCCTCAGTGTTTTCAGAAAGGCAAAAAGGTGACCAACCTGAGGATAAAGGAACAGAGGACACAAGAGGGGAAATCCAGCACAGAATAAGCAAAGAGGTAGTAGAGGAATACCTTCTTAATGTAAATGAATTTAAATCTCCAGGACCAGATGAACTACGTCCAAGAGTATTAAAAGAGCTGGCAAATGTAATCTCAGAGCCATTGGCAATAATCTTTGAGAACTCCTGGAGAACAGGATAAGTCCCAGCAGACTGGAGGAGGGCAAACGTTGTCCCCATCTTCATAAAGGGGGAAAAACAGGATCCCAATAATTATCTTCCAGTTAGTCTGACATAAATACCAGGGAAGATTTTAGAGCAGATCATTAAACAGAGAGTCTGTGAACATTTAGAAGGCAATGCAATAATCACAAAAAGTCAACATGGGTTTCAGAGAAACAAGTCACGCCAGACTAATCTGATCTCTTTTTTTGATAAAATGACCAGCTTGGTAGATGAAGGGAACGCTGTGGATATCGCATACCTTGATTTCAGTAAGGCTTTTGACAAGGTTCCCCATGACGTTCTTGCAAACAAGCTTGTAAAATGTGGGCTAGACAAGTTAACTGTTCAATGGATTTGTAATTGGTTGACCGGCCGAACCCAAAGGGTGCTCAGCAGTGGCTCCTCTTCCTCTTGGAAAGATGTGATCAGTGGGGTGCCACAGGGTTCTGTCCTGGGCCCAGTGCTGTTCAACATCTTTATCAATGATTTGGATGAGGAAATTAGGGGCATACTTATCAAATTTGCAGATGACACCAAATTAGGAGGAGTAGCTAATACCCTAGAGGACAGGATCAAAATTCAAAATGACCTGGATAGACTGGAGAGCTGGGCCAAAGCTAACAAAATGAAATTCAATATGGAGAAATGTAAGGTACTGCACTTAGGGCGGAAAAATGAAATGCATAGATATAGGATGGGAGAGACCTGGCTGAACGAGACTACATGTGAAAGGGATCTAGGAGTCCTAGTAGACCACAAGTTGAACATGAGTCAACAGTGTGATGTGACAGCTAAAAAAGCCAATGCGATTTTGGGCTGCATCAATAGAAGTATAGTGTCTAGATCAAGGGAAGTAATAGTGCCGCTCTATTCTGCCTTGGTCAGACCTCACCTAGAGTTCTGTGTCCAGTTCTGGGCACCACAATTCAAAAAGGATATTGACAAATTGGAGCATGTCCCGAGAAGGGCAACTAAAATGGTGAAAGGTCTGGATACCATGCCTTATGAGGAGAGACTTAGGGAGCTGGGTATGTTTAGCCTGGAAAAAAGGCGGCTAAGGGGCGATATGATAGCCCTGTTAAGTATTTGAAGGGGTGTCATGCTGAGAATGGAGCAGGCTTGTTTTCTGCTGCCCCAGAGACTGGAACACGGAGCAATGGATGCAAGCTCCAGGAACAGAGATTCCACCTCAACATTAGGAGGAACTTTTTGACAATAAGAGCTGTTAGGCAGTGGGACGCACTCCCTCGGAGCGTGGTGGGGTCTCCTTCCTTGGTGGTCTTTAAACAGAGGCTGGATGGCCATCTGTCAGGGATGCTTTGATCATGATTTCCTGCGTGGCAGGGGGTTGGACCGGATGGCCCTCGTGGTCTCTTCCAACTCTACAATTCTATGATTCTATGGTTGATGCAAAATGCTTAAAAATCCTCTTGATTTGCATACATTTAATTATATGCTCACCCGTTGAAATGAATGGTAATTAACTGCAACTTGTCTTGTACAGTATTTGTTGACTGTATATACCTTTGTTATTCTTCTGTTATCTCCCACTGTGTCGTTTGGGTGAATTGTTTGAGTGATGTTTTCCCACATCAATATTGAATTTAGGCCATTTCATATTTGCTACTACCTGCCCTTTGGATTATTTCCAGAGAGCATCCTGGTCCTCTGTCCTGCCATTGGAGAAAGTCCTTGTTAACACCTTTGGGGTTGTGCTGTTTAGTCTGCTCTAGCATCCTTTCTGCTGGTCTCTTGCATGCATGAGTAACAGAATACAGCTGGTACAAACGTTTGCTCCTAGAGGTCTGGCTGATACCAGACATAAGGAATGTATATGGTAACTTGGTTTGTTTATGGTGGTTGCCATTCAGTCTTTATTTACGTAAAATGGCTCTTCTTGACCTATAAAATCCTCTGGAATGTAGATCATGTTACTTTTCATGGATGGTATCCAGTAGAATTGCCTCATTTGGGTTTTAAATAGATTTTACAGGGTCATGTATGCAAAAGTCACTACCTTTGGACTGTTTAACTACTTAAAAGCTCTATTTATGGGCACATTTGCATTTCTTTTTAAAATGAAAACAAGGAACTGTGTAACTCTGTTCATTTAATGAAATCCCCATTTCTCTGCTCATTTAATGAAAGAGAGCTGGTACTACGGACCATTTTTCTGGAAGCACTTGCTTAAATTGAATGACCTGTCACCCAGTTTCCAAGTTACAACTGTGCTGACATGTTGAGGGAGCCCTGGTGGCACAGTGGTTAAATGTCAGTACTGTGAGCTACAAGGTTATGAGTTCGATCCCAGATTGAGTCAGCCTTCCATCCTTCCGTAGGTCAGTAAAATGAGTACCTAGCTTGTTGGGGGCAATTAGCTAAAAATTATTGTAAACCGCTTAGGGAGTGCTTCGGCCCTGATAAGCAGTATATAAATATAAATGCTATTGCTATTGCTATTGCTATTGAAGAAGATTACTGGACTACTTATTGGTAAACATACTGGCCAGTATTATAGGTGGATGAGCTGCCTGGGGTTTCATTTGGAATGTCATCACCTAAGACAATATAATTTGGATGGAATTCAGATTGAGTCTGAACTCATTTTTTAAGCTCAACCCTATCCTGATGTTCCTATCCCTTTGCTCTCCCATTGATTTTCTCAGGAATGGTAGAAGGCCTGAGGTCTTCTCTTTTGTGAGACGCCTATCACCAGCTGTCCCTTATTACCTATGGCATAAAAAATTGTTTGCTGAAACCTTGGTTAGGTACTAGGACTCCAGTTCTGGACCCCAGAAACCCAGGAAATTAGTTTCCTTGGGCTTAATCATGAAATAGACTAAACCCATTTTTTAAGGATCTTGGTACTCACAGTACTACTACAGTGACTGGTAAAGGTCATAACAGCAGCCCGTTGCTGCTGCTCCCACTAAATTTTTGCAAGTAAGGGAAGCAGAATCCAGAGAGGGGGTGGTACAAATTTCCAGATGTGGAAGGGGACCTGGGATCTGGCTGTGTTGCATATGGTGTTTTTTTTTTTTTAAATCTTTCTCAGTAGTATCATCATTCTTTTTTTTTTTAATGGAAATTTCAAAGAAAAGAATGGTTCAAACTTCTGTATCACCAAATACTAAAGATTTTTTAGCTGGCTCATCCCTTGCTGCAAGAGGGTGCAGGACTAGGACCCAAGTGAAGGAAAAGAAGCCGTGGGTTAACAAAGAGAGACAGTCCACCAGCAAATGGGAGAAAAGGAATAAAAAGGCAGGTGGGCAGCATCAGAAGGAGCTGGAGATTTCTGGCAAGAATGGTGGCAGCTGAAAACAGGGAGATAATAGGCCCACTGTGGCCTCAGTTGTGCAGAGAAGCAGCAGCAGCAGTGCCTCCACTTCCACAGCCTAGGTGAGCAACTCTCCCAATTCTTCACCAGTTCCTCTGTCTCCTAGTGCAGCTCCCAAACATCTCCTTGCTGACCAGCAAGGGGCACATGACACAGGAGAGGGTCAGTCTCTGGATGCAGGTCAAAGAATGAAGTCAGTCAGGAGACTGAAGATCCTGAAAGGAAGAGGTTGGCAGTGCCTGCTGAGAACCCTAATGCTGGTATTGGGATTTTTCAAGTTTTCTATGAGATGAGCCTGAACTTCAGAGATGTTTGGGTCAGACTCCAGTTGGCTCCTAGCTCTGATGAAAGAATCCTGGATCTCGGAGGAGGAAAACTTCCATCCGCCTTCATTATCTGCTCTGAAGGACCTGAAAACTCTCCAGGGCAGAGTACAGAGTGGTGCAGAAGGGAGTGAGCGGGGTGTGGAAAGACAGAAGAAGAGCTGTGTTCCCTGTGGGTGGGTAGGAGTGAATGCTGACTTTGAGATCTGCTAGTGGGCTGTTACTGTCAGTGCAAGGACTCATTTGGTTCCCAATCAAATTTGAAATTAGGAATGTTCATAATCTGAACTCTCAGTTTTAATAGCATCACTGCTTTTAATAAATCCTTGTTAATTATTTCTTCTCATTTACCTCGCTTATTTTGGTCTATGATGATGTTTGTTTATAAACATTTCAAACACTACTGTATAATAATACTGTGGAGAATAATAGATCCTGCCCATAAGTTCATAATCTAAAACCCCGAGATTGTTCGAAAGGTGGAATGAAGACAAAAGGAAGGGCAATGAAGAGACAAAATGCATATATTAAAAGCCTCAGGTGAAACATCTTCTAAGTACTGTTTTTATAGGATTGCAGAAAGGGAACAGTGTGGATGGGGACAAAACAAGAGTCAATAGGAAGGATGTGATAACGCAATGGAAAGAATGGAAGGTAGGAAGAGAAATAATAAAGTGAATAAGTTTAGAAATAAAAATCAATAACATCAACTGGATAAGATGGCAGAAATGGGAGTCAGATCAGGGAATGCAACAAAGAAAGTATGAATACAGGAAAAATCTGTGGAAATCAGAAAAGGGTGGAAATCAGAAAAGATAAATTAATAACCTTTTCAGACAGAAGAAAATGGTTTTTATTTCATAATAATAGTTGAAAGCATTTGGTTTTGTAATATCTTTAATAGAAGGAGAAAAGAAGAGACAAATAAGCACTTCATGGACCTTTATTTAAGGAGAAGGAAGAATAGAAATATTAACTAGAAAGAGAATTAACAAAATATTAACAATATTTTGTTAATAATTAACAAAATATTAACAAAAGAAAGAGAATAGACAGAAACAAAAACCTTAAGATAGTGAATAGTATCATTAATGTTAAAAGAACAAATCATAGACCATGAGAAATAGAGCCCATGGTGATACCTTAAGGAACTCTACTGTAAGTACCAAACAAGAAAATGAATTTTCATTAAAAATAGAGAAAATAATGAAAAGAAGGAAGAATATGCTCACCAAAAATCAAAGCAGAACTTTATAAACAAGGGTGTAGAAGGATGAAGTATAATAAGAACAGAAAAAAAGATTTAGTAAGAGAAAAGGTAAGTCAAGCAGATTCAGTTTACTCACAGTAACAAAAACAGATTGAAAGATCTATTTATTTATTTATTTATACCCCGCTCTTAAGCCACAAGGCTATCAGAGCGGCTTACAAATTGTTTTAAGCATTAGCTATTTATACATCTAACTGCATTAAACAGTTTCCAATGTAGTCAAAACAAAAATTGTGACATTATAAAAGGACAAGGAATGTAAAAAAAAAAATCAATTCTTAAGGATGATAATTGGGAAAGAAGACCAAATGATGATTTCTGCAGTATAAGGAGAAATGAAGCAGACATAGCAAGGATAAAGTCCAGAAGAGATACTGAAAAGCTGAAAATGCTCAATGTAAAAGAGTAATAAGAGAAGAAAAAGATTTTAATAAAGAAGATAGAGGATTGAGCTTGCATGTGAGAATTTTTTAAAAACAGAACAATGTTTAAAAAAATCAAGGGGGAGAGTAAGAGTATGGTTAAGGAGAGAATTGAATTGAGTTGTGAAAGAGAAGACAAATGCTGTGCGGATAGGACAGACAGGGCACAAATGATGGTGTCTGTTTTCTTTAGAAAAGGCCACAGATTGTAAACCAGCTGAAGCTATAAAAATACTTCTCACCACAGGTATCACAAGTGAAAGTAAAGGATCCAGGAACATTAGTAGGTGCCTTGCATATGTGAATGAACCATGGATAATCAAAAGTGCTGTAGATACTATAGTGTCCTATCACTGCAGTCACCGTGCTTTTTATTTTAAATTGGTTCACACAATCAGACACCAAGTCATTAAGTGCTGGAAATTATGATTCAAAATCAAATGATGTGCATGCATGTCTGATCTGACCTTTAAAGAACCCTTGTGTGGAAGCTTACCAAAATTGTGAAAATTATTTTGTCTCTCTACATGCTTACAATGGAGCCAACCAAAAGCAAGATCATTTGAAGTTAGAGTTTTCTAGCTGAGACATTTTTATTTTGCTTTTATGATAAATTAGATACATTACTGCATTTGACATTTTCCAGGAGCGTCAGCATAGTCTCCTTTTGGTTATTAGCTGATTTTTGCCACCCAGTCTTGCAGCTTTCACCACTCAAGTAAGACAGATATTCTGGTCTTGCTATTGTTACTGTTATAGCCTGGCTATGGTGTTTGAGACAGTAAGCAAGTTTGGGGAAGTTAATTCAGCAATGGAATGGAATGAAAACATAACACGTGATGAGTGGAGCCAACTCTCCCATATATTGTCATCCAGGCCATTTGACAAGCTGTGCTACAATAATCAAACCACTTATGAGGATAGAGTTCTGTTTATATTAGTGGAAGTTATCTGATGTTCTCCTGCCTGTTAGTTTCAATAGATTTCTCTTGTACATGCTTTTATAAGGCAGTAATTAGCCTTCATATGCTAGAAATTGATGCAGGGCACAGTGTTCAACACCGTCCCAATGTGCACTTTTGGAAGTGAACTTCTAAAGATGCCTTCAAACGTGGTGTGATGTGTGCACATATTTTGTACCCAAGTTCAAAATGCTAGAACTGATTATCATTTTATAAAGCACATATAGTCCATTTTTGCAATGTACTGTTAGTTGCTGGATCTGTAACAAAATGAGGAGGGGTGGGGAGGAAAGAAGGCATCCTTATTGCTGCTTGTATAAATGTATATACAGTTGTCCCTTCATATTCACTGGGGTTTGGTTCCAGGACCCCCCGTGGATACCAAAATCCGTGAATACTCAAGTCCCATTATATGCAGTGGCATAGTAAAATGGTGTCCCTTAAATAAGATGGCAAAATCAAGGTTTGCTTTTTGGATTATTATTTTTTAAAGAATATTTTCAAACTGTGATTACTTAAATCTGTGGATACCAAATTCGTGGATACAGAGGGACAACTGTATAATGTTTGGTCTTCAGCCAGTTTGAGCCAGTATAGTCCCATATTTCAGAGGAAGGAACTGGCAAAACCACCTCTGAGAATTCCTTGCCTAAGGAAACCCTATGGCATTCATGAGTCGTCATGAGTCAAAAGGTGACTTGAAGGCACATATAAACAAAGTCCCACAAACAGGACGGAATAGAGTTAACAGTGTTTCTCTAGTGACTAAACTCAAAGCAATATTGTCAGGTACAATATAGCTGTATTTCCCAAATGTCTGATAGCTGGTGTTCACTCAAAAGAGTTTACTTTTAGAGTGTAAAAGAATAATCTACCTATTATCATTAAAGCAATATGTAATATAACTGTGTATCTGGATACAGAGTAAGTAAATTAAATGAATCTATCACACTTCATGCAGAGATTCAGAAGTCATATGCGGGTGACTTTATAAGAAACCATAATTATTTAAACTATTACGTATAGTAGCAGTTGGCTCACAACACAAATCAGCTTAATTCTATGGATGTGTTTAGAAGTCAGTTGCAGTGGACCTTACTCCATTGTAAACATAAGGTTGGACCCAGTTACTAGTTCACAGTCATTGTTTTGAAACAAATCGGATTATTAGGGATCCTTAGGTGAGAGTGATCATGTTCTCCTGGAGTTTGTTATACAATGGAAAGGAGAAGCCAGGCATAGTCAGACACGCATTCTTGACTTTAGGAGAGCTGATTTCAATAAACTCAGGGAAATACTGGGGATGATCCCATGGTCAGGAATACTAAAAGAGAAGAGACCTCAAGACGGATGGGACTTTCTCAAAAGGAAGATACTGAAGGCACAATTTCAAACAGTACCATTGAGGAAGAAAAATGGGAGGTGTCTCAAGAAACCAGGATGGATGACTAAAGAACTTTCAATGGAGCTAAGTTTTAAACGGAACATGTATAGGAAATGGAAAGGGGGGGAAATCACCAAAGAAGAATTCAAACAGATAGCGAACACGTGTAGGAGTAAAGTCAGAAAAGCTAAAGCGCAGAATGAGCTCAGGCTTGCTAGGGAGGTTAAGAACAATAAAAAGGGTTTTTTTGGGTATGTCCGCAGCAAAAGGAGGAAGAAGGAAATGATAGGGCCGCTACGTGGAGAAGATGGCAAAATGCTAACAGGGGACAGAGAAAAGGCAGAATTACTCAACACCTTCTTTGCCTCAGTGTTTTCAGAAAAGGAAAAGGAGGACCAACCTGAGGAGAATGGAACAGAGGACACAATAGGGGAAATCCAGCTCAAAATAAGTAAAGAGGTAGTACAGGAATACCTTCTTAATCTAAATTATTGATATCAGTGGATTTTAAAAATCTTTATTGGTTTAGGTTTCTGCAGTGGCATCACTAGATGGGTGCATTGGAGTATGCAGACCACACCGGTGACACCAAAATACCTATCTATTCATTTTTTGTGCAGTATTTCAGCAGAAATTTATTTTTTATAAAATATCACTGGTACTGTGTTCAGCCTTCCTTCTTGTTCTTCTCCTGCATGTAGGTTTTTGGTGACCTTCAAAGTTGCACACAGATTATGTAGATTACTGGGAAATATAGTTTCCAGAGTCTCCTCTTTGTGCTGAAACTAAACATTCTGTATGGCCTGGTACAGGAGGAGATCTGTGGGGGTGACACCATGAGCTACCGCACTGGGTGACACCAGCCGTAGTGACACCACTGGGTTTCTGTATTTACACAATTTCTTATGCAAATCCAACTTAAATCAGTGATTTTTATAACCCTAAACTTTTGAGTAGGATTTCAGTCAGTATAACTCTTTTATTACACATACTATACAGTCTGTGGTTTTACTCAAAGCTCTGTTTTGATGCTCTAGTAGTATATAACTTTATGGTGTCACCCCCACAGACCTCCTCCTGTACCAGACCATACAGAATGTTTAGTTTCAGCACAAAGAGGAGACTCTGGAAACTATATTTCCTAGTAATCTACATAATCTGTGTGCAACTTTGAAGGTCACCAAAAACCTACATGCAGGAGAGGAACAAGAAGGAAGGCTGAACACAGTACCAGTGATATTTTATAAAAAATAAATTTCTGCTGAAATACTGCACAAAAAATGAATAGATAGGTATTTTGGTGTCACCGGTGAGGTCTGCACACCCCAATGCACCCATCTAGAGATGCCACTGCAGAAACCTAAACCAATAAAGATTTTTAAAATCCACTGATATCAATAATAATCCGATTTGTTTCAAAACAATGACTTTATGGCAGATGTTAGACACATATTAGATCAGACAGTTTTGCATATTTAAGAAGTTTATTTCTGATCTCTTACTATGGATTTTTATTTTGAAGTTGCTGAAGTGTACCAGGCACTTCTGGTTTTATGTAACACCCTGAAAGGGTTTCACAGGACTTCCTGTTTTTCCAGTCCCCTTTTTCTACCTCAGGAATCCTCCCAGTAGTACGTCAGGCAGCACCGTTCCTGTTGTCCTACCCCTTTTTTAAACTGTAGGGATCTTAGCAGTGCCTATGCCCTCTCCTGGTTTTTCCCTAATGCCCCCCCCCTTCAAGAATATTAGCAGCAGGCCTTCAGAGAGCTGCCTTCTTTTTAGATAAATTGTACCTATCTGCTTCTAGTGAGCCTGCATTTGGGATTTCAACTTGAAACTGGGCATTACAATTTGGGTGATATCTCAAAATTCGATACAGTGTTTTTGTTATCTAACATGATGTCTCAGTGAGTTATGGCCACCACAGGCATTCTCATTTATCATGACTTTATTTTCAAATTATGCTTTATTGCTTTGAAGGTGGGGTTGTATGGCACTGGAAGGCAATAGTGAGTGAAGAATAAGGAACACACACCTGTTGCTCTTGAAGAAAGAAGTTAAAATTGATACTTCACACAGCCAAATTACTACATGAATATACTGTATTATTTCACCTTTACATATAACACACTGCTGTATATTTCCTTCAAATTGCTGCAACTATTTTATCAGTATTGTTCATTATTTGTTGCTGAATATTTTAAAACAGCATTAAAATGATCTTGTCATTTCCCTCTCTTAATTGGAGGAATGCTACATTTTTCTTCATCAACAGAGGTGTCAAGTTATTTTTATTTATTTTATTTTATTTTTAATAAATGGTTGCAATAAACAAGAATGTAGACATGTTAGTTGAAGAAATACCTAGGTGTGCTATGTGCTAGACCCTCTGGGTTTGGAATCACAGAACTGTACATATCCTGGTGTGTCAGGTTTGCATCTACACATTAGAACTTATGTTTTAAATAGGAGCCTTATGTGGATAGTGTACCACAAACACACACATCACTGGGATCAAAGTTTGATCCCCACAACCGTTTGTTCAATATCTTGGAAGGAAAGAAGAGAGTTGATCCAACACTTGCATTCCTTTTTTTGTATGTTTTTAACTGTATTGCTCCTTTAAACTGCAAGCTGCCTTGAGTCCCAATTCTGGGAGGAAGGCTAGATACAAATTTATTTATTTATTTATCTCTCCGCTCCCTGTCTCCTGCCTTATTTCAGAGAGTAACTCAGATATCTTCTTTCTTGCACCTCTTATAGGTAACTCTCCAAGCTGCACTCATATCTTGTTCTGCTACCCAACTTTTCTACTTATAAGTAGAATCTCACTGACAAATCTTACTGACTGGCATGCCTTTATACAGGCTGTAATTCTCTATAGCACTATATAGTTTTTAAAGTAAGGTGTAGTTCTCTATCACATGCAGACATTAATGCATACAACTATCTAGTGTTCTCTGATCCTTAGGCAGTCCCATAGCTGCCACCAAATGTGCGGTTCTCTACCCCTTATGCCATTAAATGTGGGGGCTCCTCTCAGGAAATCCCACCATGTAGCCAAATGTGCAGTTCCTACTCCTTAACTCACCAAATGTGAAGACATCCACTGTGCTTACTGCAATTACCAAGAGAGAGAGCTTTCCTTATCCTCACCTCAGCCACCAGCTATAAGAACATATTCCTGTCCCCCCCTTTCATGCCACCAAGGGGTTGTCCACACGGTAAAAATATCCCTCACAGAATTCACTCAGAAAATGAGCTGTCTTAACGGGAACCTGCATTGTCTCGTCGTATTGTGAAGGACGGAGGCCATAAAGAGTAAAAGTATATGAGGAAAAGCCTTCACAGATTTTCCTGATTTAAAAAAAAAAAACACAATGTGATGGTGCACATTTAATAATAATAATAATAATAATTTATTTCTATTCCGCCCCTCTGCAACGCAGTCGGCGCGGCTTACATCATAAAAATCCCATAATTACATTAATACCCTAATCCACCCACCCTTTAAAACAATATTAAATTAAACAGATTAAAAATGTACAATAATTAAAAAGAGGGAAAAAATGAAATAATCCAGTGGCCGCTAAAGGAAAAAGGCAGCCGAATCTTCGGGCCGGGATGGCTATTCGGGAAAGGCCTGCCGGAAAAGATCCGTCTTGACAGCTTTTTTGAAGCTGTCTAAGGTGGTAATAAGACGGATCTCGTCCGGCAGGCCATTCCATAATCTGGGAGCAGCAGCAGAGAAGGCCCTCTGGGAGGTCACCGACAGCCTTGTTTTCATGGGTTGTAACAGATTCCTCCCAGAGGACCAAAGTGTGCGGGGAGGGTCATATGGAAGGAGGCGGTCCCGGAGATAAGTTGGACCCAAGCCATGTAGGGCATTAAAGGTCATAACCAACACCTTCTACTATGTCCGGAAACTAATAGGCAGCCAGTGGAGAGCTTTTAACACAGGTGTTATATGCTCTCTTCTGGAAACGCCAGAAATCAACCTGGCTGCCATGTTCTGAACAAGTTGAAGTTTCTGAGTCAAGTACAAGGGTAGCCCCATGTAGAGCACATTACAGAAGTCGAGACGAGAGGTTACCAGCTCATGTACCACAGTTTCGAGGTCCCTGATTTCTAGGAAAGAGTGCAGTTGGCATAACAGCTGGAGATGATAACAGGCACTCCTGACCGTTGCATTTACCTGATTAGACATCTGGAGCAACGGGTCCAGAAGCACCCCCAGACTGCGGACACAGTCCTTGGAGGAGAGTGTGATTCCATCCAGGAACATTTCTGTTCCTTAAGACAAGCTATTCGACACACCTCGCTTCCTCATATAAGAGGAAGCATAAACCTGATTGGCTGGATGAGCACAGGGGGAGGGGCTGGGTTATAGGGCAAGTGTCTGCTGCTGCCATTATTTTTTTAACCAGAGCTATTGGGAATTGGGGAGGGTAGGAGGGTGGCTGCCATCTTCTCCCTCTTTCCCCGTTCCTCCCCTGTAACTCAGCTGCCATGACGAGTGAAGGAAGGGAGGAGGGCTTGCTCACCCTTCTCTCTGGTCCTCATTTCTCCCCCCCGTGCTGCCTCCATGGTCATGCAGCCACGGAGAATGAAGGAAGGGAGGAGGATTCGCTCACCCTTCTCTCCAGTTCTCATTTCTTCCCCTGTGCCACCCCCATGGCCATTCTGCCACAGAGAATGAAGGAAGGGAGGAGGGCTCACTCACCCTCCTCTCCCTTCTCCGTTTCTTCCCCCCATGCTGCAGCTGCCACTGCCATAGGGATTGGGGAAGGTAGGAGGGAAGCCGCTATCCTCTCCTCCCTTTCCCTGGTCCCCCCCCCCTTGCCACAGCTGCCATTGTCCCACCTCTGCAGAGACTGAAGGAAGGGAGGAGAGCTTGCTCACCCTCTTCTCCCTTCCCCGTTTCTCTCCCCTCCTGACATCGCCGTCCCACTGCCCCCACACCAGAGCTGTCATCCATGCGAAGTTTACGGGGGCTGCTGAGCAAAAATCCACCATTGAGACAAATCGCAGCTGCTGTGAATTTTTTTTTTTTTTTTTTTTTTTTTTTTTTGCGGGGCACTACATTTTGGGGGGCTTAAGCCGTCAATAGATCCCCCTGTTGCTTTTTTGCCAGCATGCTATGTCTCTGTCCCTTTAAATCTCATACTTACTCCAACAATGCCCTCTCTGGCACGAACACTTCTGGCTTAGATCAGGACATCCAGGTAAGTGACCATTTTTTTTAACCTTTCCTGGGTTCCTTGTGACCTTTAAAATGTGTGTGTGTGCTTTGTGCAACTTTAAATGTAGTTTTCTTGCTTTTATTTTTGAATTTCCCGTGCAACAAAATCATGTGAGATTTTGAGCGAGGAAGTGAATGGGCCTCTGTTCACTTCCTCTTTATTGCCAGGGAGCCTTTGCCAGGAAAGGAGGTAAGTGCTGGAGGGTGTGTGTGTTCTTTTGCCGGCATAGAAATGGGTTTTTCTGTGCTGGCAAAAAAACGTTTTAAAACTTGTAGTCTGATAATGTCCTAATTCAACACCCACTGTCTAACTGCCCTTCACCAATTTCTATTCCCCAGCCTTATGCAAAGCTCCTCAAACCTTCCACCAATCAGTATTCACTTCAACATTCCATTCTCTCCCCATCCAATCAGCTCCTTACATTATATTCTATTATACAAACAGTACATTAAACTATTTCTTAACACAAGTCCATGACATCACAAGCTACTTTAGCTAAGGGCTCCAATTATCAATGAACCTGACAGCTGTTTAAAAAGGGTCAGGGGCATCTAATACAACTACATCCACTAAAATAGATTAGCCATTGGTTAATCGCTACTACAACACAGAAGTTTAAAGTCATATCTTCTTCTGAATGCTTATAGTCTTCACTACATTTCTCACAGTGTGAATAAGCCACAAATACCTCTATTTTGTGAACAGCAGGAAGGTAAAATAAATTTGTTGTGGGAATACCAGGAAGGGATGGATCCAGTTCATATGGTCCCATGGAAGCGTGGGATCTGCTTCCACATCCCCAAGTCCCACCCTGGTAACATATATAAGCAAACTCATAGGAGTTAGTCATTTCTCAGTGGAAATATATGAATCAGGCCTAATAATAAGATAGAGGACAAGTATAGATCAAAATATGTCATGCATCATGGAGTGTTCTGGAGTGATGGGATCACTTGAAATAAGAATAGGAAATTTAGCTTCAGCTTGTTTGCAGTTGCACAATGTATTTTCTAAACAGGTTATCCATGGTTAAAAGGTGAAATGTACAAATACACATTATTAATACAAGGAAGCAAATTGAACATGAAACCCATCAATCATGAAACATAATTTAGTTGTGAAATTTCATGTGAAACAAGGAACAATGTAGTTTACCAAGTGACATCTACTTTGGATCATTGCAGTAGTTTGTGCGTGGGGCTGTTCTGATCAAAAATTCAGCATTGTTAAAACAGACCTAAATGTTTTTTTGCTGCTGTGGTATTTTAAGTGGTAATTTGTATTGTTTTACATCTTTAGCATTGTTTTAAATTGTATGCTGCCCTGGAAGCTTTGAAACTGAATGGTAGGATAAATAAATAAATAGTGGCTGGCTTAAAGTTAATCAGAGGAAGCTTTCAACTTAAAGAATTTACTATCACAGTGGAGAGGGGTGTGGCAGTTTAGCTAAATTTGGGTTTTGAAAACAAGTTAGATTATTAATAGTCATCATTCATGCTAACGGAGTGGAACTTCCATTTATGGAGACAATGTATCTCTGCCAGATGGTGGGAAAAGAAGGCAGGGCTTGGAGCTTCATTTTCATCTGTATTTGTTAGTACGCAGAGACATCTAGTTGATAGCTGCTAGAACCAAAATGATGGGCTAGATAGACGTTATCCAGTAAAGCGGTTCTTTCCTGCTATATATGTAAAAGAAAGTCAAAAATGTTATCAGGAAATAATGTTTTAATCTGTAAGTCTATAATTGTTGTGAAGTCAAAGGCTTTCACAGCTGGCATCCATAGATTTTTTGTGGTTTGTTTTTTCCCCCAGGCTGTGAGGCCATGTTCTGGAAGGGTTTATTCCTGACGTTTCACCCGCATCTGTGTCTGGCATTTTCAGAGAATGGTGGCGTAGGGGTGTGTGGGGTTTATATACTGTGAGTCCCTGTTGGAGAGGATATGTAAATTTGTGTATTTGAATGGCTAGTTCCTAGGGTGGGAGGATATGCAAGGAGGATTAGTGTCTGTTTGGCTAATGGTCCATTGTCTGCTAGAAATCCCCCTGTCCCTGGGTGAAGTTCATTTGCATGTGCTGAGTTTTGATTTTGGAGTTTTTCAGGACTGGTAGCCAAGCTTTGTTTACTTTAAGGATTTTTTCTTTCCTGTTGAAGTTGTCCAGATGTTTGTGGATTTCAGTAGCTTCTTTGTGCATTCTAGACCAGGCCAACAACTATCATGTCAGAATGCACAGAAAAGCTATTGAAATCCACAAACACCTGGACAACTTCAAAAGGAAAGAAGAAACCCTTAAAGTAAACAAAGTTTGGCTTCTAGTCCTGAAAAACACCAAAATCAAAACTCAACACTTGCAAATGAACTTCACCCAAGGACAGGGATTTCCAGCAGACAATGGACCATTAGCCAAACAGACACTAATCCTCCTTGCATATCTCCCCTGAGAAACTAGCCATTCAAATACACAAATTTACATATCCTCTCCAACAGGGACTCACAGTATATAACCCCCCCACACCCTACCCAACCATTCTCTGAAGATGTCAGCCACAGATGTAGGCCAAACATCAGGAATAAACTCTTCCAGAACACGACTTCACAGCCTGAAAAAAAAAAACCATGAAAAATCTATAATTGTTGTTATTGCATGACTTCAGGTTGTTTCCAACTTATGGTGGCTCTAAGGCAAACCTGTAATGAGGGTTTCTTGGCAAGGTTTCTTTAAGAGAGGGTTTGTCTTAGTTCTCCTCTGAGGCTGAGAGGGTATGACTTGCCCAAGGTCACCCAGTGGGTTTCCATGGCTGAGCAGAGATTTGAACCCTGGTCTCCAGAGTCATCATCCAATACTCAAACCACTATACCGCACTGGCTCTCAAGCCCATAATTAGTATGTGAGATGCATTTAGATCCAGTTACACTTGTGCATACATACTTTTGGGTGGGATTACAGTCTTAGCATTCTGTGCTTATCTGAAGGGCATGCTGTTTTTATGGGCACCTGTCCCAATAAGAGGTCATCCCACCTCCATAGCCTTTGTTTCAGAGAATATTTCTAACTTAATTTTCAGAGGAAAATTTCCACAGAAAGAGCTGGAAGCTCTATTTCCAGGGATGAGTGCTGATTTCACCAGTGAAAACTTCTCTGCTGCCTGGTATTTGATAGAGAACCATTCAACAACAAGGTTAGTGTGAAGTTTGTAAGAATATTTGAATGCTTTCCAAAGAGTAGCAGTAGTACTAGCTATGAAGAAAAGAAGGCTGAAGGATAGTAGTTTGTAAGGATATTTGTCACAGCAATTTGTGCTCTGCACCCTAACTCTGAGACTATAACAGATTATTTTAGATTTGCAGCCAGTTCATCATGGCTCACAGTTGTGCAATTATATCCCTGAGGTAGCCACTGAAAAAGTATCTCAGTCCCTGGTTATCCAGGCTCATTTTCCGTGTCTCAGTCCCTGGTTTAAACTGTTTAGATAACCAAAAATCTATTGTGTACCTTCTTACAGAAGCATGTTTTATTTTCTTTATTATTATTATTATTATTATTATTAGATTTGTGTCATGTAAATGTCAGCCTTAGTTTAACAACTGTGGTTGTTCCAGACTAATTTCAGTCCCATTGAGATCAGTGTGCCTTCAAGTCATTTCTGACTTGTGGTGACCCTGAGGTGAAGCTATTGCAGGATTTTCTGAGGCTGAGAGTATGTGCCTTGCCCAAGGTCACCCAGTGGATTTTCATGGCCAAGTGGGTATTTGAACCCTGGTCTCTAGAGTTGGAGTCCAACACTCAAACCACTATGCCACACTAATTTAACCTGCATCAAATGCCATGCCCAGTGTTGATTTGGTTACTAGTATTTCCTCCTGGCTTTTTCTAGTATTTACAGTCATATAAATTGTCCATTAAAAAGACAATGAACAATCATCAAATAGAAATATATTTGTTAGGACTCAAATGTTGACTAAAACCAGAGTACCTTCATTTTACCCCCTTTTTTTAAAAGGTAAACCTCCTGTATACGTTTCTGATAACCCAGTGGCTCTTAACATTTTCTTTACCTGGGACCCTCTTTAAATATTGTTTGTTACCAAGAACCCCTAAGACTTAACTCAAGATTTGCAACAAAAACAACAACAATACAATTAAACCATCCATTAAACCTTCCCTCAGAGTTGCCAGAGGGAAAGAGAAGACTTTTCTCTGTTTGTGGCTGGAGCAGATGGAGCAGCAATGCTCATGCCATGCCAGCCTTTGTCTCAGCTCCTGTCTTGTGGCTGCTTCACTGCAGGGAGGTGGTGGGCTGAGCAGCATTCAGTCCTTCATGGATCCCCTGTTGAGGACATTGCAGCCGCCTGGGGGTCCGCAGAGCACAAGTTAAGAACCACAGTGATAACCTATATAAAATTCATAAATCCAATGGTAATATTCATGATTTCATAGATTCCTATATTTGAATAGCAAGTTCCCCCACATGTCATAGAATCTGTTCCCCTAGCCATAATTCATGGTTCGAGTTCATTGTTACATTTTATATAAATGTCTTTCCTCTTGGCATGTTTTATGAGCCACATATATTTATCATTATGACAAGAATAAACAAAAGTACAAAGAGAGAAAACTAAAAATTTAAAAGGCAAAGATCCAGTTACTGGCAACAGTAATGAGGAGATGAAAGATCAGTAAGAATGCCATTTTGCTTTGCTGAATCATGCTGCTATAGACTGCTGTCTATTTGTCATCTTTCTTCCACTTTAAAAAGGTGGGGAATTAGGAACACTTAGTCTTCCCCCTCTTTTTGGCAAACCACTTTTTATAATCTAGTGTTTTTAAAACACTGTAAATGACTCATACCACATAGTTTGTTTTATGTTCAGGTAATGCCTAAATACCTAAAGATCTCATCTGATCTTGGAAGCTAAGCAGTGTCAACCCTGGATAGTACTTGGATGGGAGACCACCAATAAAAACCAAGTGCTCTAGGCTATATTTCAGAGGAAGGAACTGACAAAACCACCTCTTGAGTATTCCTAAGAGCACCCTATGAAATTCATGGGGACACTATAATTTGACAGGTGACTTGGAGGCACATACACACACATAAGATAAACACGGGTAGTACTGGTACTTTTCTGTGGGTTTGGAGACCAACTATTTTCTTTCTTTCTTTCTTTCTTTCTTTCTTTCTTTCTGGTAACCGTTCTTACCTTTTCTTTATTTTTCTTATCTGTCTCAAATGTTTCTCATGCATGGAGGGGTGGTGGTAAAAATCTGGATGAGATTTGGACTGCTTTGGTCTGGAGCTGTGGCACATGAAATTCAGGAAATGGTGGTACCTCGGCCAGTGCTTGTTCTTCCTCTCTTCCCCACTGCCCCCCACCCCAAATCTGGTGCAGATGGATTGTTTACACAGCAGTTTTCTCCAGAGTTTCCAACAAACTCTGGAGAAAACTGCAAGTTTTCTATAACCCAGATTAAGAGGGTATTCCCCAAGCCTGGTGCAAATTGGGCCCTACAGTGTGTGTCAGTATCACACTGGATTTGGGGAAAAGGCCACATGTCATGTGATGTTATTGGGCCTGATTCAGACAGAATTTAGGGTTTGTGACTGGTGTAGTCAAGCCCAGAGTTTTCTGATGGTAGAGTGACGTGATGTGGATTTAGTTCTCACAAAATAACATGACAATTTACTGTTTCCATCATGTATTACCCAACACTACAGTACTCTTCAAGAGGAGTAGACAATTGCTGTCACGGGAAAAATGTTTCCCAAGGATAAATTTGCCTCTAAGTGATCAAGGGTATGGCAGTGAGTAGGTTAGTCTCTTTCCAAGTGTGTAAGGTATTGGTATTTGATGATGATATTTATTTTTAAGTGTATGATTTCACATTTCTTGTATGAATATCATGTTATTGCTTCCCCTCCCTTCTCTCTTGGTTTAAGTTTTGATCAGCTTAAAATGGCAGTAATGAATTTGAAAAAACAAGCCAACAAGAAGAATGAAGGAAGTCTACAGTATGTCAAAGGAGGACTCAGCACTTTTTTTGAAGCACAAGACGCTCTGTCAGGTAAGTGTCAGAATATGAAAAGAACAACAAAAGTATAATTTATTATCTTAACTTTACAAATGTGTAATGTCACAGATTTTCTAAATTGTAGTATTTTAGGTGGCTTAGGTCAGTGAGTGTGTTTGTGTGTGAAAGAGTCAAACAAAATGTAAATCAGTAGAAAATAAGACGTGCTGTGTGTTTCAGAAAGATTTTATAATTTGCCTGTCAAAAAATGTCAACCAGTTATTTCATTAAATTGTCATTAGACATGTGAGGAGCTGCTCGTATTACTCTATTGCTGGGATTGAGTTTTTTATATTACTGAAGTATGAGTTGCCATAAAATGCACACGTTTTCTGGAAATTAACTACGTAGATGATACTATAATTGTTCTACTCATCTTCAACACAGTTTATCCTGGGTCCTTGAATTAAAGAATTTTGCAAAAATTCTTAATACTTGTTATGAACTGATGTTAATTACCAACCTGGAAGAACTCAGTACTGTTGTTCATAAAATGAGAAGGTCTGTCTGCTTCTATATCTAACAGTACAGAGGGATTGGGAGAAGCTGCAGTGTTCTTAGGATTTTATCACATGATGGGTTTATTGCACAATTGCACTGGCTTAGTTCGGTGTTTGATCTTTCCTTACTATACAGTGTCAAGACTCGTGACTCCCCATTGTTGCATTGCATTTCCATGGTTATTGGATCACATGTTTTTCATTGACAGAAAAAACTTGTTAATGGCTTCAGTATCAGTGCTGTTCAACTATTGTTTCTGGTGTGATTGTTTTGTTTTGCTGCAGTTCTGATATTCTAGCAGTCATGAGATTTGAGTGGGTGTGGTTCTCTTCTTCCCCTCCCTGTCCTCAAGCAGGGTAAAGTCATTCCACTCCTGGTGTCCAGACAAAGAGGACATCATGGTACACAGGAAGAACATTGCTTTTACTCCATTCTCCAGTTTTTATTTTAATTTTTTAAAAATTGTTTTGCCATAATTGCACAATTGCACTGCCATGGCAGGTTGCCAGCATACTGCAATTGTACAAATCCGGCAGTGCCTTCATGTCAGGTGCCAGCATGCCTCAATTATGCAATTATGGCAGCACCCTTATAACATACATTAAAAGCAAAGCAAAGCAAAGTAAAGCAAAACAACTTCAGTTACCCAGTATATTTATTCCCATGTTACCTCACCTTGGATACATATAGGGAATGGAGGCATATAGGGAATTTGAACCCATAAGAAAATACCAACATTAGAATAGTGTATGGTAGATTCAGAAAGGGAGTTGTGATTTTTTTCCCCCTGTCAGTCATTGAGAAAGGCTCCTCCTCCTTCTCAAAATAGTAACAGTTGTCTGAAAGGCTAATAGGTTTGTTCCCACATGGGACTCCTCTATGACATATGTAAAATCTGCTGAGTTCCCCCCCCCCCCAGTTTTATATACCTGGACTTGGGTAAAGCAGAGGGGGGGAAAAATAACAGTTTCACTGCCATAGAGGGTTGCCAACATACCATAATTACACAGTTATGGTGGTGCCCTCCATTTGTGTGAAGCATTAGAACTGCACAATTGTTGCACTAAAAAAGAAATTAAATAGTGTGCATGCACTACATAGAGTGGATATGGCTAGGAAACTGGGGTCAAGTGAGGCAGTGCCGAAGACTACAAGAACATGCATCACCAAAGTGGCACCATAGTGCTATTGGAAAGAAAGTGTGATGGTGATTGTTTCCATACTGGTATGTTTCCATTTGCTTAAACAACACAATTGGTGTGAGACAACAGGCTGGTGTAATAAAGCCCTTAGAAAATAAGGCCTTAAGAAAAATAATCCTGTTTTCAATATGTCACTCATGAATTTGTAAGATGATTTTATCCTTCCTGAGTAGAATCTACATTTTAGAAATGAGAGAATGTGGTTACAGAACACATGCAGGCTTTAATCCTGTTGGTTAGTTCCAACTAGAGCAGATTCATTCCATCAACTGTTGAATGGTGAGTCAAAGGAAATGTAAATCTCACTGATTTAATGGGTCTTCTCTAGTCAGGAGTAACAATAGGATTTAGGTCACAGTAAGTTACAGCATTTATAGGCTTTTAAATTCCCTTTAATTGTGTACTGAGATATAGAATCAGAAAAGTAAGTGTCACATTGAAGATGAAGCAAGCTTGTTTTCTGCTGCTCCAGAGACTAGAACACTGAACAATGGATGCAAGCTCCAGGAACAGAGATGCCACCTAAACATTCGGAGGAACTTTCTGACAGTAAGAGCTGTTTGGAAGTGGAACACACTCCCTCGGAGCGTGGTAGGGTCTCCTTCCTTGGAGGTCTTTAAACAGAGGCTAGATGGCCATCTGTCAGGGATGCTTTGATTGTGATTTCCCTGCGTGGCAGGGGGTTGGACTGGATGGCCCTCGTGGTCTTTTCCAACTCTACAATTCTATGATTCTACTGCACTGGGTTGGAAGTGGTTTCATTTTTTAAAATCTTGGGCTTTTCCAGATCACTGACACTATAAAAACAGCATAGGGCATTTCTATCTTACACTTTCCATACATACATGACATTAGTAGTGCAGTACTAATATCAAAATTAATCCCAAATATTTCCCTCTTTTTATCTGTTGCATTAATTTTATCGGATATTCCTCCTGTTAAAGGACCTTTGATAATTAACCTTGCAAAATAAACATGGGATTAAACATCAGCGTTCTCTGCTTCTTCACACATTGTCAGTCTTTGTGTGTTAGGAATTATGTAAAAGTGGCATGATCTATGTCTTTTTCCTAATATCAGTTTGACATCATACAAAAAGATAAATAATTTCATTGTGTGCCAGTGTAAGCAGTGAATAGAAACAGGGAAAAGCAGGGAAGTGAGTTAATACCAGGCAGCTGAAATTACTGAGTCTGTAGATTCTGTGATTCTCATACACCTTCATTGAAATTGAATAGATATGAGGGCCCAGATACAGCCCCTTTGAAGTTGTTTTCTTTCAGATTATTTCTCTTTCTTGTGATTATTAATCAGTTATGTTAACACATTTTTGAAGTTGTAAGAGAAGGAATTTGTACATGTTTCATCTTTCTTTTAGACCTTGAATGTAATTCCCTGTGTTCTGGCACTGTGAAACTTTTACTGTACTATTAGATACCAACAACTTTATTATGGAGCCTGTGTAGTAAAATATATTTCTATCCTTGAACTCCCAGCTGCCCAAGAAGGGCTAATAAGATAACAGAAGATGACAATTTCTGTAGTAGGAGATAAAAAACAAGCCAAAATAACATGCATGTAATTCAACCAAGTTATATTGTTATATAAGCATATCAGATGCTCAGGAAGTCTGAAACTTCCATGTTTGCACCAACCTAAACTGTTCAAGTAAAAGATACAATTTTACCTGCTTTCTGTTTCCTGTCAAACAACGCTTCTTCTACAGGACATGCTTCAAATAACACTTTATTCTTTGGTGAAACAACATAAAATCCATAAAATCAGCCATTTTTAATTTTCATTTCAGAACATTTTTGAGACATTAAAACATGATGGTGGCTTTTTATTGAAGCTTGTTTAGGCATCTGATATGAGACATATCACAGCATGAATTGATTATCTAGTTTAGATTGTGTGATAGGATCTTTTTAGCTTTTTAAATCTGTTTTTTTGTTTCTTATTTTCATGAGGCAGTTTTGAAGTATAGATGAAGGACTTTCCCAGTCATTAATAGGAATACCAGCAAATATTTTCTCACACTGTTCTCAAGCAAGACTCATCAGAGGTTCCAGTGTTTCAATGTTTATGTTTTCAATAGGCCCTTATAAAAGGAAACCAGTGTCTATGCTGACCAGTATTCAGGAGTTCCATGTCATAAGTTTTAGCATGTACTCACATTCAGCCTTGCCCTTGATATATTCTACAACAGTATTTCTTGGGTTATCTGATGTGGAAGACCAGCACCTTTCCCCCCAGCATGCCAGGAATCTTCACCATATTTGTGTTCACTAGCTACAATTGTTTCTTTCTTTCTTGGATATTCCAGGGATCATCAGCCAATGGCTCTTGGGGACCACCATCAGTCCAAGGACTGCCACATTGAGTAGCACTGTTCTACAATACACTCTTTAGTAGAGAATAATAGGGCAAGGAGAATAATCTTGAAGAGGGTGGTAAACATATCTTTTTCTCAATCTAGCTTGGATAACAACTTGGAAATCTTCCTGTATTATACCTTAAATAAGTAAAAGAACAAGTCAAACATGAGAAAAGTAGCCATTCAATGTGTCAAGGTACTGTTGGTGAAAGCCAGTGGCTTAAGAGAAAATGTAAGGGGAAGTTAAATAGTGGTAAAAGATAAATTATATTTGGGTTGTCTCATTCCAAAAAAAGGTACACTGAAAGTTCTGACCTTTTCAGATTAGGGGTGTGTCTAACGTATAATGTATTTGCATCTGGTACATCAGATAACTTTAAACACTAAATTCTTGTTGGTGTCCTGTTTTATGCTACATGCTGCATAACTGTTATATACTACATGCCACATAGTGTGTTTGTGAATGTTTGTGTATCTGTACACACCCTCAAAATAGCATTTTATGCTAATTAGAAGACTAAATAAGAAAGCATGCCCCCCAGTAGGTTCCTGGCTGTAAATTTAGTGTCAAAGATCATAGTGCAAGCTAGCAGCATAATGGAGTTTAGAAGTCTGAAATATCTGGCTCCCATCACAGTGCCTACTTCACTGGATCCCAAACACTCTAGCAAACATGTGCTGCTGAGATCTAACAAGAATATAGCTCAGTCATGTAGCTCACCCCTTAAATCAGTTGGCATTTAACAAGATATTTTATTCCAGCGATCCATCAAAAACTGGAAGCAGATGGAACAGAAAAAGTGG
The DNA here is from genome assembly GCA_030847615.1 of Gambelia wislizenii. Taxonomy (NCBI): domain Eukaryota; kingdom Metazoa; phylum Chordata; class Lepidosauria; order Squamata; family Crotaphytidae; genus Gambelia; species Gambelia wislizenii. The sequence goes on from JAUMIR010000004.1 coordinate 217,369,031, forward strand.
AAGGATCCATGACGCAAAAACTGGAGAATGTTCTGAACAGTAAGTTATGTATGCCTAGAATCAACTAGTTGTAGACTTCAGGATTTATAATGTGACTGTTTCTTAGAAACTGATGTCAAGTAAAAACAGATTTTCTAAATGGTTATTTCTAAATCATGAAGATGTATGGGGCCTGATAATTTACCAACTGAACCATGAAAGCTTCGTGGAAGGTTTCACCAGCTGCAAGATCAGTCTAGAAAAAGAAGAGGATTACTTTTATGCCCTCTAGCTGTTCCTTAAGCTTTTCAGCAAATAATTAGTAAAATCAATATATGAATATGAAAATGGGGGGATGCATGTGTATATGCTGACTTGCAGATATTAGGCAGGGTTTGGGAGAATTGTTAAATACGGTAGCTCTTATTAAAACAGTAATATTTCACTTTCCATTCAACATTCAATATTGACTAAAATAACATTTCAAAACACCTGAGCTTGCACTACACTGTTACAGTATTATTCTAGTTTAGGACAAAAAGGTAGCCAGTTAGTGGCTAGGCATAATAGGAATGGACTAAACTCATCAACCTTTCCATTCTTATTGTATCCAAAGACTTTCTTAACCATTCCCCAAATCTGAATAATTTTCAGTTTTTAGCCAATACAATTTTTGTTGGTTCGTTTAAATCTTAATGATGTGTTCTATGCCTGGTGGCTATATCATTTAACACTTTTAAAAGAGCTATGGTTGGCAAAAGTGCAACCTATCATATGTAAAAACATCTAGAATTTTCTTCCAGTACTTGTTCCTATTTATTTATTTAAATATTTATTTTGTATTTCCTGATACGGGATGACCACATCATAAATGATAAAAATAATGCTACTTTTCAGAATGACAGTTGTAGCCCATAAACACAGGAAACAGTATATAGATTTACATATTTAAGAGCATTTTCAAACATTTTAAATCAAATAAGCCCTTTATTTTTTTAAAAAAAAAAACAACACATTTATTTATTTATTTATTTATTGTTCTGCAAAGTGCCATATCTGAAAACATCAGGAGAAAGTTGCAGGTGGAGGTGTTGGTGTTTGTTTGTTTTGACTGATTATATTACTTGAAAGAAGTAAATCTTTTTCTTACTATCACATCTTTATCCCTATTCAGATTAAAGATTTGAATTGAAGATCCTGCTACATGAGTGGGGAGCACTCATGGGTTTGGGGTGTGCTAATTCTACTTGTACTTTCTGTAGTACTCCTGAAAGATGGCGGACTATTTGGGCAGCTTTTCAGGGGCCTACAGACAGGAAAGGAAATGGGTACCAACTGAACCATGGAAGCCTTGTGGAAGGTTTCACTATTTGTAAGATCAGTTTGGGAAAAGAGCAGGACTGGTTTTGTTCCCTGTAGCTGTTTCTTAAGCTTTTGAACAAATAATTAATAATACTGTATCAATATATGAATATTAAAATGGGGGGATGAAAATATGTATGTGTGTCTGTGTCTCTGTGTGTGTGCATGCTAACTTGAAGATATTAGGCAAGGTTTGGGAGCAATGACTGGAGGAGGTCTTTGCACAGTGGGATCTTGACATCCAAGCCAATAGGTGGGATCCAGAGTAGAGTTTAGGAGTGTTTTGCTTGCAGTGGAGGGTGGGGAGGGAAGAAGTAATATTCATTATTCTCCCATCCTCTTGCTGTCCCCTGTTCCTCCTGAAAAGCTACTCTGGGGGAGTGAAGGACCCTCAAGAGCATGGTGAGAGGCAGCACAGCAGTCTGCTAGGGAAAGGGGGAAGATTGCATCCCTCTCCCTTCTTCTAGTAAGGGGTACTTGTGGATCTCAGTGTGTTCTGTGAGGGTAAAGAACTCCATTCATGGAATAGCAAACCTGTTGATTTCAGTTATTGACCAAAGGAAATTTGTCTAGGCGGAATGCTCATTTTCTTCAGTGGTTATGGTGGTCTCACTTGATCTTTATTATTAAGCCAAGTCAAAGCTTCAGAAAAGTTTCATTTGACACATGCCGCATGAGTGCAAGGATTTGGTTTCCCTGGATCAAGCCACTAAGTTGTCCAGGGAATCTGAGCCATATGATAATAGTATAAACTATTCAAAGCTGCCAGATCCATCTCCCCCCGTTTTTATAAGCCTATTTAACTTTAGCCTTAATTCTCATATGGATTTAAGCGAGATGTTCTTGTATTTTTTTTTAAGATGGAAGTGAAGACTAAAACTAATTAAGTTTAATAATGAGAAAGTTAAAAAAAAGCTAAACCTTTTGATTGCTGAAATTGGGAAACAATCTCAATTAATTTCAGTGTTATAAATGACAGTAAATATGCTGCTAAAATAGTTACATAATTAAACTGCAATTATTAAAACATTGAGGACTGGTTTCTAAATAAGTGACTGCATGTTTTGTTTATGCACTCCTCCTTTTACTAAATTCAGTGTTTGTTCAAGAGGGATGAAGTGATCTAGAAAAAAAATCAATTTATGCAGGAACAATTTGGTTGTTTTTTTGGTGGCGGGCAGTTTAACAATTATAATCAACTTCCTTTCAAGGGATTGTTACTACTGATGTAAAGAAGTATCAGTAGGGAAAATGTCCACTGATATATATGGACGAGTTATTTTAAACAGTTACATTCTTGGAATTCTGCAACAATTGCTATCATATGTATAAATCTACTTCAACATAATGGATATTTCCAGAGAATTTCATCCAGATAACTGGCTCACTGTGTAAAATTATGAACATATTTTCTGAGAGCAGAAAAAGTGACATAAAGGCATTTTCTTTTTCAATGTCAGGATGTTGGATAGGAAGGGTGGGAGGGTAGGGAGAGACTGTAGTGGAAATGAATAGCAAAATTTTTCAGTTGGTCTTACTACTATTGTTAAAAGTAATGAGCTTTGAACAGTGATATGCACAAATACTTTTATCATATTGATAGCTAACTTGTCTGATCTGTTGGGAAATCTTTTCCCCTAAAGGCAGATTTAGAAGGAAGAAAGTGTTTGCTAGAATTTCAGACAAAACTTGCAACTTGCAACATCTCAATTTTATTTCAATGAAACAATGTCCCGGAAAGCAGTTTATACTTTTTTTAAAAAGACTAATTTTTAAAAGCCAAAAGTAATTAAAATTGTTTACCAATTCTGATATGACAAAGAATGTAGCAATTCTGATTACCAGCTGAATCTTGTTTCTGACATCAGTAATATTGAATAATGTAGGCCAAATAATGTAAGGTTTAAATAAGGTGTTTATTTAAAAAATTACATTTGGCTAACTGTTAATACTAGCAATTCTGGAGGAGTTGCTAGTATATGTAGAAGATGATATGTATAAAATGGTGCTAAAATGGTGATTTTTCACCAAGCCCTGGTTCTCTTGGTCAGAATTGGCATCATTTTTTCTAACTGGAAGTAACATACCATTAATTGTTTTAGAAGATGTTATTTTGAAAAGCAGTTCTGGGAAGAAAAGATATTTTCTCTGTAATAACTGGAAGGCTGCTTCTGCATATATTATTATCTTTTTAATATATTTTTCTTTATTAATTAATTTATTTACATCCTGCCTTTATACCTCAAAATGGCACTCAAGGCACTTAATCAAAATAAAATTTAAAGAAATGCAATGTACAGTTACTTTCTTCTTTCACTTATGTTAATGATCCTTAAGCTGCTTGATTGTGCTGGCTCATGTTTTAAATCTAGTTTTTTTTTTTTTAATCACATCACTAAATATATCAAAATTGACTATAAATATATTTCTCTGAACTTGGAACTGTTTATAGAAGTAGATGAATAATGCTGTGTAAGTAGCTGTGTTTAATTGCATGCATTTTAAAAGTATTTGTTGAGCAGAAGATCATTCTAATTATAGTTCAGTGTCACCATATTTCATTGTTGAAATATTGTTTTCCTCAAATAGTCATATTCCTCAACCTTCTAAAAATCATACAACTTAATTCAGCCAGCATTTTGTAGTATTTCAGAAAAATTGAAGCTTAGCTATACCAGGTTTGAGACATCAGTTAATTGCGAGGTGTGTTTTTCCCCCACCCATAAAATGTAGTAGGACCAGCTCTCCTGACCAAACAAAGTTTCTTGCATCAGGGGCTTGAAACTCCAACAGTGTTTAAACATTATTTAGATATAACAATTATTTTACAAAGGCTACTTTTAACATGAGCAGGCCACCCACAGTGTTGACGAGAGAAAATGGCATGCAAGCCACCCAGAGAGATTGATGTAATTTTTTCATCTTTGCTTAAATTATAGTCACTAGACCAGATAATGTAGAAACTTTTACAGGCAGGCATCAAAAGGGCTGAAAACATTCACCTTTTTCTGGCAAATTAATGATAAGTCGCACGTTTGAAGGGGGGTGAAGGAAGTAAAATATGTGACAGGTCTTGTACATCATATTTGTTTTGAGTGAAAAAGGCAAGGGCATTTGGGTCAATCTCAAAATGCCGTAGTATGCTATATTACAACAAAACGATTAAGTGTTAGAAATGCTGTTTTGAATCAGTTTCCACAATTTAAATGGCTTCATCCAGTCACTTAGAACAGTTCCTATGTAAATTATTATGTTATATCACCCAGTAGATAATTCTGGATCTTCTGAATGTTAATCTAAAATTATGGGAACTAAATTAGAATCAAAATAGAATCAGAACTGATGCTCTGGCTGTTTACTGTATTTTTTTGTTTTGATAAATTTCCTAAAGAGTAAGGGTTTCCAGTTAGGGAAATTTTTGTGAAATGCCCGAGAACTCTTTCTCCCCCCACCCCACCCCCGCCACCCATTTCTCTCCCATTAAAGAACACATTCTAATTTATGCTGTGATACCAGTGGCATTAAAATTCATGTTGATTCCTTCATATTCTGTCACAATGAAAGGAATATATTAAATACTGATCAGGTTTCCTATCTAGCATAACTGAAAGTGTAAAATTCAGCTCTTTAGCTAAAGCAAACACTACAGTCACCACAATGAAGTTAAAACATTTGGTTGCTTTAATTGTCTTGTGGTTCCCACCACATTAAAACATCAAGCGATTAGCACTTACAAAATATTGATTTAGCAAGTTTGTTTTTTAGATTTGTTAAGGTAACTTTAATCACTATAGTTAACATGACTGATCTGTTGATTAGATTCAATTTAGTAAAGTTACTTTACTCTGCATCATGTGAAACTTATTTACATGTTTCTCCCTTTTTTTATAAAAAAAACAAGGAGCAAGTAATACTGCAGATACCTTGTTTCAGGAAGTTTTGGGTCGCAAAGACAAGGCAGATTCAACAAGAAATGCACTCAATGTTCTCCAGCGCTTCAAATTTCTTTTCAATCTTCCACTGAATATTGAAAGAAACATTCAAAAGGTATTTTATATTTTAAAACAGTATTACTGTCTTACACCCATTTCCCAATATATTTCCTAAAAGGAATCTCTTGGATTTTTTGTAAAGGGAGATTATGATGTTGTCATTAACGACTATGAAAAAGCGAAGTCATTATTTGGGAAGACCGAGGTTCAAGTCTTCAAAAAATGTAAGTTTTGCCTTTTCTTAAAGTTGTTTGTAATTTTAACTGGGAAGATGAACCATATAGAAAAAACTGTTGAGCCCTGTGTCTGCTTCATCTTCTGTTTATGCAGAGCATTTTGCAATATTTAGAATACCTAAACAGTATCTCCAGCAAGATACCTCTGAGGTGTATTTCTCTACCCCACAAGTATTTCTACTGTATATAGTGGGAACTGAAGTTACTCCTTTTTGTGTTATGTGACATAAAACAGGTTGACTTGCAGGGTGTCCTTTTCAGACATATTTGTGTTAAAGCAAAATTCCAGAGTTACAGTTACAGGTTTGTAAAAATACTTAGTACAAATCTTTTGAGGCTAAAATGAAAATATAAATGGTGTGTATACTTAACCTGAGTCTGGGAAAAAGGTACTGAAGTCTGGTATGATTTTTCTTTAATGGTTTCTTTTCATGTAAATTTTCTTTTCATTATATGTGTTCTTTATGTACAGCAAAGCATATATTTCTAGGTCTGTATATTGTCATTTTACCCTTAATGGTGACACAAATGGAAAGGCTTTGACTGAATAAATACCAATTTTTCCTTCCATTGAAAATTAGACAGGAAGACTGGAGGACTAAGAAATATAACTGAGTCAGAAGAAAGAAATACTGAATGTGGTAGTAGTATAATAGTTTGTAGTAATGCAAAATATAGTTGAAATATCCTCAACTTTAACAATGCAGAATTGTAAATCATGACATTTTATAAATTGTCTTTTCTTCATAAAATAGACTATGCTGAAGTTGAAACACGGGTTGAAGCATTAAGGAATCTACTTCTAGATAAACTGCTTGAGACTCCATCAACATTACATGACCAAAAGCACTATATAAGGTGACTATTTTCTTGTTGTCTCTACTTTATATGTTCTTTTGTATAAACAGGAATATTTCCTTGATAGTGTTTTTAATTATAGGGTGAGCAGTCTTTCTTGTTGAAATCATTGCAAACTCTCTATACTTCATACCCAGAGTTTCCCCTCTTCAAATGTAAGGGCTCATTCTGTTCATGGAAGAGATCAATATCCAGGAGAAGCTCTTTATAGGAGTGAGAATTTCTGCAGGTGGCAATTTCCATAAACTTTCCTTCTCCCTAAGCTTCCAATACAATTTCACACATTGTTTTGGGTGTCCCCCAACTCTCTGGAGCAGATTTTTAGAGTGACAGAGAGCTTTAGGAGAGGAGGTGGAATAAGAAAAAGTGACTTCCTAGTTTGCCTACTTCTCCATACATGTTTGGATCCAGTCTGCTTTTATTCCACACTGGAAACATAGTTTAGCTAAGATTTATAAGCTGCCATTTCTGATCCCTCTCGTGAAACTGCATCTGATGTAGATTTGAGATTAATTCTGTGTCATGGCTCATTTTGTATAAAGTATGAGCTTTATTTCATTTTCATCTGAATTCTCTTTTGTGCTTGCACCAGTCACTACATGCTTCTGCAAAGATATAGTGGTTTAGTGGAGGAAACCGGGCATTGCCGTCTCCTCTTTTTTTTGTCTTGATCCAGCTTGCTGTTTAGAAACCCTGGGAGGAAATACAGTGTGTATCTTATCTTTTCAGTGACCAAGGGTCCATTTTCATAGAGATACGTATGTCTCTTCTCTGTGTTTTGAAACCCCAAATTTAGGAAATTACAGACTAGCTAGCCCGTTCTCTATTCTTGGTAAATTGAAGGAAAGCAATACTAAAGATAACATCAGCAGAAGAGTAGGTTTTGCTGTGGAAAGATCACGATGACTTCTTGAAATGTTGTATAATAGGATTTTCCAAACGCTCTTAATCCCTCACCAATAGCTCCTACATAAATGATGGAATAAAAGGGCCAGTCAGTAACTATAAAAAGATAAAGAAGCAGGATTAAATGGACAGTTCTTTAGAGGAGTGGTTTGGGACAAGTCCTCTTAATTTGTTCATAAATTATCTGGAGTTTGGTGGTAACAGAGAAATGGTGCTAAATTCTTCAAACTAGTGCGCACAATGTGATTCTTCTCCCTGGGTAATAGGGGTTAAAAACCATTTGGCCCTCCTAAACTGTGGATGTTTGTGTTACATTGTGAATATGGTGGAGGGAAGTACATCTGCTTTTGCATCACAGAAAAAGATTTGGCTCAAGTAAACTTTCAATTAAAGGTCCTGCGTACATCTCCGTCGCCCTAACCTCAACCTGTGAGGTTGGATAATGAGTAAATGTCCTGTTGCCAAACACTTTCTAACAGCTCACCTAGCTTTGGCAACTGGAGCCAATCCAAGAGCTTAAAGAATGTTTCAGTGGCTTCTCTCCACCCACACCCTGAGTTGGAGGGGACCTAAAGAGGCAGTGCAGCTGTGTGGAATGAAATGGAAAGTGGCAGCAAGGCAGAGCAGACAGTGGGAGGAGCTGCCCCCTCAGGCTCTGGACACTAACTAGAAGTGTATTTTATTTTAAAACCACAACTTATCTCTCTTTTAAGGGACTGGATACATTAGTTGTGTTGCTTATTCAGTTTTTCAAGAAAAGAATAGATGTCTTGAATACATACCACTGTTAAAAGTAATGTGCATTGGCTTAACTATATCCTTTTATTTATATTATTTAAAACCCTCAGTGCCTATACACTGAGAGGGGGTTTAATAAAGCTTAAAACAATTGAGCTTCCTTTGGTATGTTATTAGAATAGAAGTGTTATACCCCCTCCTTTTTTAAAAAAAACATTCTTGTGCCTCTGTAATAGTGGTTGAAATTAGTTTAGGTTCCACAGTCTGGTCTGAGGGACAAAACAGTGCAGCCTTGGAGGTGTCAGTCCACTGGTACCTGGATACAAGAACGTGTAGGAACCAATGTGCCTCTGTCTGCATTCTGTTAAAGGAAAGCAGGCTATAAATACCATAAATAAATGTTTACAGCTGCCAATCCTGAATAGACTGCTGTAGACAAAGGCTGAAAGCCTCTTGCTTACACTGCTCCAATCACTGCCAGTGTATTTTTAAAGATGTTGCGCCTGGGAGCAGTTCTATTCCCCACCCCCCGCAACCAACTGATTGGCTGGCAAGTGTGCACCATCCAGCTTTCTTGGAGTAGCCAAGGAAGGAAACAACCTTCTCACTATTGAACTTCCAGTAGATACACTAGAGGTGCAGGAGGACAAAGGCTGCTCCTATCCCCAGCTGTGCAATGCAAGCTGGACAATGCCCAGGCTCAATTCTACTTCTTTGGGCGTTTGCTCAGAACCTGTCTAGCTTGTATTGCGCATCCAGGAAAAGGAGCAGACTTTTATCATGATTGGAATTTTATGCTCTGGCAACTTTCTAAGATGGTCTCGGGGTAGGAGTGTAGTGGTACTAATGCAAGTCAGTATGTTATCTGTAGTATTAAAAGTACAGTGAGGTGAAAAATTGCATCTACAGCGCCACAATCTGGTAAAAAAAATATATCAAGTTTAACTACCATAAGCCATTTACATCATTATTAGATAATTTCCTTATTTTTAAAATCCAGAATGTTTTTATCAATAATTGCCCACATAGATGCAGTATTTCCAGAGCAGTGAATTTTCTTCTAACCTCCTACTAGTGAAAGCGTTTTTGTATTTGGAAGGTTAAAGCTATGTCAGTAGGACACTTTTCAAAATGACTCAGAATGCTTGCATTTTTAACCAGCCATGTTTCTCCAGTTAGCTGACATTGGTGGTCTTTCCATTCTAGTTGGACAGAGAACCTGTATTACTCAGAAGCCCATAGTGCAGACATGTGCATTCTGATAACACCCTTTTTTCCACAGTGTTTCTACAGTATGTAGCATAATATCCCAACTCAATCCTCTCTTGTTTAATATTATAATTTTACAGATATCTTTCTGATCTTCACGCAGAAGGGGACCCAGCCTGGCAATGTATTGGTGCCCAGCATAAGTGGATCCTGCAGCTTATGCATAACTGTAAAGAGAGCTATATTAAAGAACAGAAAGGTAAATGTATCTATATTTAGAGAAATGTCTCTGCTTGAACAGGGTGCAGTACAGCTTTGCTCCCTCTTTGGGCAAATTTAGGTGCAAGCTAATCTTTCAATGTTAATATTTTAATAATCTTATTTTAATATAGGAATTACCCTTTTTCTATGCATTCTTAAAGTCTAGTGCACTTTGGTGGTACTTCATATCGTGCTTCTAACAAGGTTTTTTTGCAGAATTACTTCTCCTGCTACTAGAAGAGGGAGTCAGGCTACTTTCTTTCTTTGTCCAGTTCAGGCACTGGTGATGACAGTTGTTTAATGGTCCTCTTTCCCAGTTGGAGCACTGTCCAGCCACTGGCTATCATGCCATCCTGTTTTACCTAGTGACTAGGACAATCAGTCACTGCTGGACAAACTGCACTCACTTTCCCTGTGAGCATTTTCAGATTCCACTGCTAGTATGGAATGCTGCTGGAAGAAAGAGAACCAGACCCATTGTTTGTGTCAGTAAAGCTGCAGTTCCTTTATTGTGGAACTACTTCATGAGAAAGCTAGCTGTTTTGACTTGAATGAGTTGACAGACTATCCTGTCCTTAAAAAGATATAATGACTAGGACAGGCAGCCTGGTCCTACCATTGTTTCTTGGTTGATAAGCAAGAGTTCGGCCACTTTTCCCAGTTCAGATAATACAAAACTGTGGTTTAAACTAGCCACAAAATCAGCATTGAAGCCAGGTGGGGAAAGAAGAAGCTGAAGCACACAAGCATATGACTTATACTTGGGCAAATACACCAGTTTATTGGCACAAGATAATTTTGATTGCACTTAGGCTGGGAAGTCTCCATCTGATAGATGCGCTAATGTTTACTGTTCCTGTAAAGGCGGGGGAGACACCATGGCATCACATGGCTGCTTGAGTGATTACTGCTGCTCTCTTTTTCTCCTCACAGTATCAGAAACATAGGACTTCAGTCTGTTCACATCACCCCAAATTGTACAGTACAACAAACATTCATATAGAAACAAAGTTGTTTCAGGATATCTGTAGAGAAGTATGAAATTAATCCTAAGCATGTTTGAGATCGTGCACGTTCCTATGGAATGTTTTGGGCACTTTTGACATTTTTTTTTTTTGAGAGAAAAACAGATAATTACTGACACTTGGATTACAGCATCTTGTTTAAACAAAGTATCAGATTCATTTCTAGTCTTATAGCAAAGTTATATATTTCTTTTTAGTACCACTAAGCTTACCAGTAGCTTTGGCTGAGTGCTAGGAAATAAGACAGATCCTTGCCCTTTCTTCTCTTCTAGTAGACTTCTATTCAGTTGCAGTGAATCTTTGTTTGATCAGATAGACTAACATGGCTTGTATCAGAAAAGCCTTTTCAATTTGTTATCCCAGCAGCTGGTTCTCCTCTGTTGCAACGTACATCTGGAAGAAGGCCTTTTGCAGCTGGGAGCTATTTCATGTCTAACCCACATCCCCTGTTCCTAATAGAAATATTCTTTTAACAGTGACTATCAAGGAAAGCCCTTATGCAATATCAAAACTTAAAATATTAATCATTACAGAGCTTGACATTTGTTTCATAAGATTAGCAGTTTCAACAGCATTTGAGGTAGCTAATCTACTTCCCTTGGTTCCTTGTTAAAATATGATGAGCCTCACTAGAAACTGTATTTATTTACACCTAGATTTGTAGAGTTCCCAGAAATTTTGGACAAATTTTCTTGTGGAGAAAATAGAAATTTAGACTAAATTGAAAATACATAGTGTTTAATTTTATTGCTGTATACAGGTATAAAGCACTTGGTTGATTTAGAATCATAAAGTGTTTTGTGTATAAGTTTGTTTAGAAAATTACTGTGTTTTGGCATATTTAAAAGTTATATTACATATAAACTACAGTTAAAGAAATTGTAATTGAAAATCCTTTTAAATGTTTTCAATTTGGTTGAAAATACTACTGCTGACCTTGAAGAAATGTAGTATGTCTCAGGTTTTGCCAGTTTATGAGAAGCAGGCAAAAAGTTAAAATTAACTAAACTGTTAACATTACAGTAACATGAGTTTTTAGGTATTCTCTACTGAGACTCCTCTAGACTCAACATTTTTAGAAAAAAAGACTTGAGTGATAAAAGGGGACCTACTCAGAATACTAATCTCTTTTTCTGATCTGTTCCTATCAACAAATTTTCCTCCTCCTGGTTCTTTATTTGTATTGTCTTCATGGACTTCTAAACACTGATGTTTTGCCCACATTGAGACAAGCTTCATCCTTTCACATGTTGCTTTAATTCTTGATCTGGTGTAATTTTAAAACCTACATCAGTTTTTCCCACAAAACTGCAGAAGATGGAAGACTTGGAAGGAGGCAAGAAGAGTCCATGATGTCATAATGTAAATAACGTAACCACCACCATTTTACTGTGGGGATGTGCTTGGCATAATCCGTTACTATATTTTTGAACTAGGTACTTGAACATATGTTGTATTCTGCCACATTTGGAAATTCTTTCCAAAATGAAATCCTAAATCTGCTTAGAAATTATTTTGGGAAAGTAAAGCCTGTGTAGCAATGTATTAAAATCTTGTCCGAAAGATTTTATCATCAATATAATATAAAAGTATTCCCTAGTCAATTTTTAAAGAAAAACAGAATCTAGGATGTTTTAGACCTTTTCATCTCTCTAAACCTTTATGTTGTAGGTCCTTAACAGGTAATACAAATAAGGCTAGGCAAAGTCTAGTAGTTATAAACTGGCCACTGTCTGTTGCAGTGTTAATGAGTGTCTATGTAAATCCTATCCAGATTAAATCAGTCCCAGTTACTCTGTGTTTCAAGCAACTTAACCAAGCTTAGAATTCATAACCACATGCTAGATGCTTGTATTTGGTCATTTCTATGGGCTTTGCACTAGAGATGCTAATGATAGATTCCATTCTGTACAAAGTCTTGTGAAAACAAGTTAATAACCTATCAGTTTCACAATTGTGTCCCAGAATTTAGCCTCTATATAAGCTCATTCTGCAACCATTTTAATAAGGTCCAGCATAACTATTCATCCATTCTATGTTGCATGGTAGAGTCACAGCCTGCCCATCCCCCAGTCTTATAACAGCCATAATCAAAGAAGGAGGCTTCTTAACCAGCATCTACAGTGGCAAACTGCCTGACAAATGAGGGAACCTGTTTACACAAGCAAAATCCTAGAACTCATTTATTGCAAAGTTTTGCAAGTATAAACAGACATGCACCAGAAGGAGAGGAGATGATTGCTCATTCAAAAATAGCATCAAGAACAGGGTTAAAGGACAGCTAATAGGTCTTCTTTCTCTACAGTGGCTCAGCCAGAGTACTAGAGCAATGGCATTTGTCTGTGGTCAACGCTGGTACCTATGTGTCCTCTTGGAAGTGTCATTAGAAGCTTAGCTGAGATCCTAAATCTTTATTTTTCTAAATCTTGTTTTTGCATATAATAAAATAGTGATAGGCTACTTCTTTTAAAATTACTACTGTACATAATTTCTTACTATTATTTTCAATCATTAAAACTATTTTTTTGTTTTAAGTATTTGCCTCAAGACTTAAAGACCATTTATACCACAGAGAATGATGTTGATTTGAACTTGCTCCTTAATTCCAAGATGCCTCACTGAGACCTATATGAGTTGACAGAGCTCTTAGAAGGGCACATTCAGAATTATACTATTCACATAAAGACTGGCAAAGAAACTCAGAAACCATCACAAGTGCTAATGACAGGTTTTACGACTGCAGCATCATGCAAAATCTACTGAACTATTTTAGAAATCTTTCCCAGCACTACAGAGACATTAAAAGCTACTGGGCTGAATCCAGACTTAATCCTATTGTAATTAGTCCCATTAATTCAATGGAATTTAAGTTAGTCTTGTTGATTTCCATAGCTGTAGTTTAAATGTGAAGCCTGGATCCAGCCTACTGTGTTCAGTACTGTATTTTAAAAATCCCTTATGGATTTCTACAAAAAAATGTCTTACATGTGCTGCAAAAAATGTTTCTGTTGCCAACTGAAAATAATCAGTAATTATGACAGCAAAATGCTTAGTAAATGTAGGGATTTGTTTTTTTAAAAAAATATCTTTTTAAATACATATTTCATAAATAGCCCATCTTAGTTTCTTAACATAGAGCAAACTGAGAACAAGCAGCATTTCTGAAATGTATTGTTGTTTCAGGTTACTCTTAAAGGAACTTCCTTAATTTCTTACTACAGCAAATTGAAAGTCTTCTGTGTGGCGGGTTTGAAAGGAATTCTATCCTACTTGTGTTGGTGCAGGCTTTAGGCACTGCCTGTTTGGTCAACAAGCAACAGTGGGTGGTCGGGCTGTAGCACAGGACAAGGGCCTGCTGTGCACAGGAAAAAATGTTCAAAGGTGTTTAAGGGTGGTAAGGAAGTCTGCTGCCCTTCAGAGAATCCAGCAACTATAGATCAGTGTTTCTTCTCAACTGTTGTAGCCTTTGTGCAAGACCACTGTATGGTATATAAAGCAAGAAGAAAGACCGCAAGTTTATTACATTGTGATACATCTGGACCTTTTCCATAAACTTTACATACAAATTGCATGCTTCCATTACATAATGTTGCCATGTCATTTTCTTTTATCTAAGACATTTTATTTTGTATGCATCAGGGAAAATGTATACTAAAATCAAGACATAGAATAAAAAAACACTATTGAATAAAAGTGAATTGTATTTATTCTAAAAGCAAGATATCAATTAATTGGAAGTTTAGGGTTGGGTTTTTTTTTCATATATAGACAGATAGACTCATCAGCCATTTTAAACTATTGATGCAACATGAAAGTGTTCTGGAAAGAATAAAACTGCAACCAAATGTATATGCAATGCTGCTTTTACAATTTAAGCCTAAATAGTCTGAATGCATTAGACCTTTCTGGTAAGCTTGTACATAATCAGACTCTTAATTGATAAAGTGATAAATCCTGTGAAGGCAATGGGAAAAGTCTTGAAATTAGTATGTTGTTAATTTCAGATTAATCTTAAAGGGTTGGTTTTGAAGTTTATTGCATAATGCATGTAAATATGTTTAATGTGGATTGCATAAATGTGATTTTCCCCCCCAGTGGGGTTTCATATAGAACATAATACCTGTATACTGTATACATCATAAATTATAGCTCCTATAAATACCATTTTAAGTAGTATACCAAAATGTTTAAAACAATACTTATAAAAAGTATACAGTGACATTGTTTAAGATCAGATTCCATTACATTGAGAACGTCAAGACTTTCTACCTGTGTATTTCTGGAATCTTTTTAATGTTTAGTTTCAATACAAAAAGATCCTCACAGTTTGGTGGGGGAGTGGGGAGAGATAGACCTTGCAGCAATATTTGGTACTTAAAATAGCAGCTTTTTATTCAGAGAGAAGGGTTTGAATACTGATTTTTGGCAGAGCTTTTTTCTTTTCCAGGCTGCAATGAGTAGTCTTGAAGCGCTATCTCCTGGACAACTTGGAAAAAAGTCAGCTTTGTTAATGTACTCCAGATGTTCATTAGTCCTGAGGGTACATGTGCTGTTGTAGTTCCCTACTCCTGTGTTATACTTTCTTGTAATGCTAGACAACCAATTAAGAAATTAGTTTCATGTTAAACTTTCTTTTCCTGGTACTACTGCAAACTGATGATGTGGTTTCTAGTGGAACAAGAGAGTATTCTTTGCCCTGTTTTCTATTATTGCTGAATAAACAAGCTATTGGTGGGGGTGGGGGCTGTGTGCTGGAGTAGTCGTTTAGTATATTTCAGTCTCTCATTGTTTCTATCTAGCATCAGATGAGGATTTTTAACTGATATTACAGAGGATCACTTTTTCAGCTGGTGTATATTTTCTGAAATACCAGTGTACTGGACTGTCATTTTTAACAAATCATAATTACAAGGAAACCTTTCTATTTTATGCATTGTGTAAATAAAAGATTTATGCAGTGCATAAATAAGAACTATGTTTCACAATGGAGAACCACTCTGTCCTCTTTAAATAGCTGCCTGTTAAACATGCAGTGCAAATTGAACAGTTTTAAAATTTTATTTAAAAGCAGCTACTATAGCTGTCCCTCCATATCCACGGATTTAAGTATTCATGGATTTAAGTATTCACAGCTTGAAAATTTTCTTTAAAAAATAATAATTGAAAAAGCAAACATTGATTTTGCCATCTTATATAAGGGACACCATTTTGCTATGCTATTGCATATAATGGGTCTTGAGTATTCACAGATTTTGATATCCACGGGGGGTCCTGGAACCAAACCCCAGTGAATATGAAGGGACAACTGTACATTGCTTTAAAAGGTTGTTTGTAGTATGAATATGTCGAGAGAGAGAGAGAGAGCCTGTGTAATTTTAACGTATGACAAAGTTTTTGGTTATTGGAAGTACCCATGCCAACGAAATAAATTTGTTTTATCTTACTGTTTTCTTCCAGTGATTTCAGGAAATTTACAGATTATTTGGCTTAGGTTTAAGACACTGAGCCAAAGCTATGTATATATGTAAAAATGAGTAATTTGAAGCATTTAGAATTTCAACAAGGTTTATAGAATACCCTTGTGAATTTGAGGTTGAGGGGAATCATAATTATTGTGTTTTCTTTTTTGCTTGATTGATTTGGTTTTCCTGTTTAAGAGAGGTTAGGCTAACACTAATTTAATTAGTTTAAAGGCATTCTGCAAATATTGCTTGAATGCCTGTGCTCCCAGTAAATACATCTGTAGGAATGTGTTTTTCAGGTGATTTTGCAAAATATATTTATGACTTTTTGCTTTGCAGCATGGATGCCTAGGGATTTTTTGTGGGTTGTTTTGCATTGTTGCTGTTAACTGCTTGCCTGGGTTCCTTCTGGATGAGCAGTGTGCTTAGACCCATTGCTTAAATCACTCTGTGAAAGGTGGGGGAATGTGTAACTGGATTGGAAAATTGGTATTTCCTAAAAACCTGTGTGTATTATTAAGTACATATTGAAGAACAGTTGAATTAATGTGTTTACAGTGTACTTTTCAATTGGTGCTCAGAGCTGCAGGGGATGTCCAACCAAAAGTTAAATTATGTCATATGGTTTCTCTTTTCATTTGCTGGATCAGTGCTCCAAAACACTGACAGAGTAGAAACTTTCAGATTAATCACAAAACTAAGGTTCCTTCTGCCAGGATGCAAGATCATGTATTCAGCTGGCTCTTATTTTTCCCCATGCAAACTTGTGTGGTGTAGAAGTGGTAGGCTCCAGCCTGTGCCCAAACAGGGCTAAACTACATGGACAGAAGGCAAACATGTATTTTCTTATGTGTCCTTCCTGTTCACATATAAGCAAGAGGTAGGGCTCTGTTTCCAGTGAAATTGAGCATGCACTAAGAGCAGTGACTCCTACCCCAGCTTTATCTTGTGATGCAGTGGTTAAATGCCAGTACTGCATGTTCACCACGTTGCAAGTTCGATTCCAGCAGTCTCCAAGGTTCACTCAGCCTTCCATCCTTTCGTAGGTCGGTAAAATGAGAACCCGGCTTGTGAGGGCAATTAGCTAGCACACATCAGAAGCTGCTTAATGCAGTGTAGATGCGTAAATTGCTATTGCTTAAAACAATTTGTAAGCTGCTTTGATAGCCTTTGGCTGAAGAGCAGGGTATAAATAACTAATAGAAATAGAAATCTTTCTACACAACACTGCTTCAAGAAGTTTTCTCCAGTAATAATTTTATTTGCCTCTGGGGCTTCCTTCCCTTCCCTTCCCTTTCCTTCTTTTCTTTTCTTTGAAATAAAAAATGAATAGAAATAAAATATATTTCCTATTCATGGTATACAGTCCAGATTTTCCAAGTAACACTTTTGTTATGGAAATACTGTAGTGGCATTTTCTAAGTTGCTCAAATGCTACATTTAGGTCACCCCCCTGTTTATATAGGATTAGTACCCATGGTTCCACTTACCCATGGTTGGGAGGGAAAGGTGTCTCTAGGCATCTGGAGGACCATAGAGTTGTGTTGGAGGTAGTCTCTCTAGGCATCAGGAGGTCCTCCAGTGTGACTCTGTGGTCCAACGTCTGCTGGAAGTTGACCATAGAGTTGCGCCAGATGCCTAGAGAAGCATGCTCTTTAGGCATTTTCTAGGCCCTCCAGTGTGGTTCTGTGGTATTCTATGGTGGTGCACTATTATACATGATTTTTCATATCTGCAGTAAGTCTGGGAACATATCCCCTGCAGTCATGGGGGGCAACCTGTATTTTACATTACCTGAGAAATGTGGGAAATGCCCTTTCTCCATAATATTCTCCATAGTCATAAATGTGGGTTGTGGCTGCACTGGTGTCACTGGTGTTTTGTTAACGTAGGTTGTGGCACACTGAAGCAAATCTTGGAGAGTGGTATTTCAGTGTGGATATAATGAGAAAATAGTTGTTCTCTGTACACTACATCTGCAAGTGTCAGCCTTATTTTCCTCAGTCAGATATACGAAGTATATATATACAAGCTTACTAGAATATACAAAAGCCTTTTGGGGTGAGCAGTTATAATTACATCTATTTGTCCTTGTAGATTTCTGCATTATATTGGATGTTTTCATGAAGTGCAGAATCAGCATATGCCTAATGCTAACAACTGTCTCATTTTCTACTGCCCCATCCAGGCAATGTATTAGTGCACAGCCCCATGGTGGATCTAGACAGCGAAGTACGTCCATCTTCACTTGGCCATCTCAGTCGGAGCGCTTCATTGAAAAGAGGTAGCAGCAGTCAGTCCAGTCGTGATGAAAGTAAGTGCTGGGGGGTTTATTTTTTTGTTTCACTTTTTGAGAAGTTGTGTTGGAAACTGACAAAGCCTGTGTCCCTTACATGTGTAATGGGCATAGTAGGAGACTGAGCTATGAATCAGAAAGTGCCTATTTCTGAGCTCATTTCTGCTGTGAATTCAGTAGGTGGCACTGGGATGGATTGCCCATTTCATGATATCTAAGGGTCGTTCACAAGGGGGTAACAATTTGGATGAAATGTAGACTACCTTGGCCCACAGCTGTGGCACATTAAATTCAGGCTACTCTGGCCTGGATTTAAGTCCCACACCTCTGGCCAAAGCCTGAATCTGCATTCAGATTTTTACTTGCTATCAGTGGCTTCAGGGAGAGTGGCTGCCACTGGAGCTTCACTTTTCAGGGAGCTCAGAGGGGCAATTGTGCACCAGAAAAGCAAAACCTCCAGCAGTAGCTGCTTTCTCTGAAGCCAGAATGGGCAGCTAGCCTCATGAGGGGGGAGACACCCATTCTGGTTTTGGAGAGAGCAACTATTGCTGAGGCTTTGCTTTTACAGAGGGCAGTTGAGCTCCATGAAAGCAAAGCCTCATAGGTAGCTAGTTGCTCTCTCTGAAGCCAGAACGGGCGGCTAGTCTTGCAGTAGGGGTGGGGTGGGTGGCTGCTATCCGTTCTGGCTTCAGAGAGAGCAACTGCCACTGAGGCTTTGCTTTCACAGAGTTCAAGTAGGCAATTGTGCACTGGAAAAGCAAAAATTCCAACGATACCTGCTCTCTCTGAAGGCAGAACAGGTGGCTAGTTTCGTGATGGCAGGGGTCACTGGGCGTTCTGACCTCAGAGAGCAACTACCACTGGGGCTCTCTGCCTTTGGATGAGAAGTGGTGCCAGGAGGGAGAGGATGGTGGTACCTCAGGCAGTGCTTGTCCTTCCTCTCCTCCCCATGCTCCCCAAATCTAGAGCAGATTTACCACAAAGTATTCTGTGTGATGTGGTTTGAATAAAAAGTTATTTAAATGTTAAGTATTGCTATTTCTCTTATTGTTACTTTTATAATAATTCTTAAGTCCCTCTCCCAAGACCATCCCTTTTGTATGCGTTAACCAGACCTATTAATTTAAACTAAGCTAAGGAAATTACTTCCTCTGGCTTGCTAGGTTAAATCTGTTGGTGATCAGTTCACCTCCCTTCTTAATATGAATTGCCTACAGCAGGAGTGGATGTGTGGCTGTCCAGATGTTGTTGGGTTGATCTCGCACCAACCTTATCCAGCATAGCCAGTGGTGAGGGATTACGTAACTGCATTTGCAGAGGGTGGATGTGTTGTGTTTCTGTTTCATTATGTTTTAAATCTG
Source organism: Gambelia wislizenii (assembly GCA_030847615.1). Classification (NCBI taxonomy): domain Eukaryota; kingdom Metazoa; phylum Chordata; class Lepidosauria; order Squamata; family Crotaphytidae; genus Gambelia; species Gambelia wislizenii. The sequence continues at coordinate 217,388,716 of JAUMIR010000004.1, forward strand.
TTTTTAAAATTGCTTTTAACTTGTATTTTAAAGTAGTGTTTTCTAACTAGAAGTTTGGTTTAATTGTGTTCTAACTCTTTATTAATAGCTTTTTTGTACTGTGTTTTTAAATGTTTGTGAGACTCCTTGAATCCCATGTTCAAAGAAAGGCAGCGTATAAATAAATAAATAAATGCAACAACATCTAGAGGGCTACAAAGTGCTTCCACTTGTGGCTAAACCTATACAACAAACAAAGACATGATGGGCAAAGCCCTCTTTAAATATTATTTAGTATTTTTAGCAAGTTATGGTATTGGCTCTGGTCAGCACTTAGAAATGAGTCCTTTTCAATTATTTTGAAGTTAACCCATGACTTTGTGATCCTTTTTCAGCATGGAGATTTAAAGCTCCTCAACAAGTGGCATTTGTTGAAAAACTGACAAAGCTTGTCGTGAGCCAGCTCCCCAACTTCTGGAAACTCTGGATTTCTTATGTGAATGGAAGCCTCTTTAGTGAAGTATGGCTTTTTGCATCCATATTTTTCAGTGCTTGCAACTATATGGAGTTCTGTGAGGAACATAAAATCAATTGCTCTTTTATTCAGGCTTTCTTTAAATTAATATATCCAAAATGCTCATTTCCCAGTGGAGAGGGCTCAGAACATCCTCAAGTTCTCTGGATTAGTTCCTCCCACTCACTCTTGGTAGGCAGGTAACAAAGTCCTTTGTGTAGGCCTCTTTTCGTGGCATTAACAAAGCCAGGGTGGATTTCCTATTGAGTGCTATGGAGACTAAGAAGACCAAGATGTTGAAAAAGGGGGACAAGCCCCCTGCCTCAACCACCGATTCCTTGTCAAAGAAGGGGGACAAGCCACCCGCCTCAACCATCGATTTAGTGTTGAAGAAGGGAGATAAGCCCCCTGCCTCAACTGGCGAGTCTTCCCTGGCTGCACCACCAGACACTTGGGCTGGGAAACAGCTAGGAAGCAACCACTGTTTTTCCCCTCCAGGAGGAGGAGGAGGCACGGGTCTTCACTGAAGACCAGGAGGACTCTGGTGCGTTGGTGGCTGATCCCAGCTTCACAGGCAGTCTGGTTAGAGATGACGCGACCGTGAGTAATTAGGGGACCTGGGCAATGAGACCCAGGGGGAAGATCCACCGCCAGGCCTGGCTGCCTGGGTCAGGGATCTGGTGGCCCGTGAGGCACTGAGTGTCCTAGTAGCTGGTTGTGCCCAGCTCTGTTGGGGCTCACCAGCCTCTAGCAGGTGGGGGAGTTTCCTCAGGCCTAGGGACTGTCACACTGACCCCTCCCCCGAAGCCTACCTCCCTCAGTCACCCTACCTTTGCGCCACTGTTGCATGTGCCATTTGTGGGGCCCGCTGTCCATCCCGCACTGATCCTACACACACTGCTGCTGGGGCCCAAAACTCACCCCACTCTGCCTATGCTGCCCGGCCAGCCTAGCTGGCTGCGTCCTGACCAGCCGAGTTTTTGTTCCCCCGCCCACCCAAAACCCCAGGATACGAAGCGGCCACCTGGAAAGGCCCGGAAGTGGCCGGAAAGCAGGCCCACAGCGCTCCAAACAGCGCGCGCACCTTCCCGGCTGCCCAAGAAGACTGGCGCTAGTAGGCAGGGGGGAGGCAGCAAGGAAGACCCGGCATGGATCTTCCAGATTGGAGTTGGAGGAGGATTCCTCTGCAGGGCCATCTGGGCTTCTACATGATCAGTATGAGAGGAACGACACGGAGGCTGAGGGGGGTGAAGAGGAGGAGGAGGATAGGTGGGCTTCAGAGTTAGAGGGAGACCTAAGCCAACCTACCCCCAAACGTCCTAGGGTGGAGGAGGAGGAGGAGATTGTGGTTCATTCCTCGGCTGAGGAGGGTGAAGAATCAGAGGAAGAGGATGCTTCACAGGACTCTGCACAATCTGGTCATGAGGAGGCCAAATTTTCTGCAGAAGTGAGGGTGGAGCCTGATGCTGCACACGCCTCTGCACCTCTTCTGGCAGGACAATTTTTAACCCTTTGCGTAAGACGGCTAAGACGATAAGTCTTACCTTGGCTCAGTAACAGGAACCACTGCTAGACCCTGACCTTCCCAAGGTATCAGCTGATTTTTTCCCTGCTTCACTGCCCACGGCCATGGAAATGCCCATCCCAGCCAATCTCATGCAGGTGATGGGGGCAAGTGGCGTACACCACCTGCCAACAAGACCCAGCCTGTGCAAAGAAGCTGTATTCATTGCCAAAGAAGGTCATGCCCGGTCTTCAGGTCCTGCTCATTGACGCTCCAGTCTCAACCCTGGTCTAGTCTGCTGTATTTTGCTGTGATGACGAGGACACGCTGAAGATACCAGAGGAAAGAAGGAATTACATGGCCCTGAAGTGGGCGCACAAGGCGCTGTCTTTAACTATCAGGGCCTCCATCACCGCCAAATTGGTGGCCAGGGCTTCTCTTTAGTGGACCAAGTATCACTTAGCTGACGCATCGAGGTCGGACTCCAAACTATGCCAGGGTCTCAACAAGATCTTACACGCCTCCACTTTTCTTGCAGATAGCACACTAGTTTCGGTTCAGTTCTGCTAGAGCGCAGGGCGCTGCAGTGGCTGCCAGAAGACTCAGGAGTTGGAGCACAGATTTCAGATCTAAGCAGAATCTAGTGTTCTCCCCCTTCTTAGGGGAAAAGTTGTTTGGAGAATCCTTGGAACCAGTGCTGGTGGAGGATAAGGACAAGAAGACCTTGGCTTCTTCCAAGAAGAGGGATGACAGGAAGGGTTCCAGGCAGTACTGGTCCTTTTGAGCTTACAGGCTGCAGTCCAGTGCCTCCACAACTTCAGTCTTCCACCCCAGGGATACTCCAAGAACCAGCAGGCATGACAAGATCATCCCAGTGGGGGACAGGCTGCAGGGCTTTGCTTGGGCCTGGGAGAGCTCAACTTCAGACTAGTGGGTCCTACAGACAATTCGACGAGGATGTCACACAGAGTTCTCTCACCTGCCCCCTCGACATTTCATCCCTGTGCCTCATTCCAAGGACCCAGTGAAACATCAGCTCCTGTTGCAGGCTGTACAGCATTTGGTCACATTGAGGGCAATAGAGATGGTCCCAAGTGCCCAGCAGACCTACGGTTGCTACTTTAACCTATTTCTAGTTCCGAAAAAGAACGGCAACTGGAGAGCCATCCTCAACCTGAGAGGTCTCAACAGGTTTGTCTGGCAGCGAAGGTTTTGCATGGAAACACTGAAGCTTATCCTGGAGGCCCTCAGACCAAAGGATATCCTCTCCTCCTTGGATCTCCAGGATGCATATCTCCATGTTCCTATATTACCCGAGCATCACCATTTCCTGCGCTTTGCCTACAATGGGAGGCACTACCAGTACAGGGCCTTTGATCTCTTCTCAGCTCCCAGAATCTTCACAAAGCTGATAGTGGCTCTGGTGGCACACTGGAGAAGGTTGGCCTGCATATGTATCCTTATTTGGGCGACCTGCTGATCTGTTCACCCTTGATTCAGTGTGCGAAGAGGGATGTACAACTAGTTCAAGCATCACTTTGAGACCATGGTTTCCTGGTGAATCTCAAGAAGAGCTCTGACGCCAGCCAGGCAGATTCAGCATCTGGGTGCAATGCTGGACACTCAGACAGGGAGGGTATCCCTACCTCAGGAGGGAGTTCTAGCACTGAGGCATGCCATCCAGAGGGTGCAGTGGTCACGAAAAGTGGACATTATGTGGCTTGCCCAGTTGCAGAGGCTCATGATAGCAACAATCGAGTGTCTCCCATGGGCACGGTTCCATGTGAGGCCGCTACAGTGGTTCCTCCTGCCCTTCCAGTTGGACATTGCACTCAGACATCACAAGAAGGTCAGGGTTCCCTCAGAGCTGAGAGCATCGCTCCCTTGTTGGATGTCGGCAGCAGTCCTCAAGGGTCGGTTCATCTGGTGTCCAGAGAGGATACAGGTCACGATGGACATGAGCTTGAGAGGTTGGGGTGCCCACTGCGCGGACCATCTAGCCAAGTGCAGGTGGACAGCAGAGCAGGCATGCCACAGCATCAGCTGGCTCAAACTCAGGGCAGCCAGACTAGCTCTCTTTGCCTTTCAGCCACAGGTAAGGAGCAGAGCAGCCCCGGTTTGCACAGACAACACCACAACAAAGGCCCACATAATCCACCAAGGGGGCACGAGATCAAGGTCCCTCATGGAGGAGGCAACCCTCCTGTTTCAGTGGGCCGAGGTGAATCTGATCTCCCTGGAGGCTGAGCACCTACAGGGATCCCTCAACCAGAAGGCAGATTGGCTCAGCAGATCTGACATAGACCAGGGAGAATGGAGTCTACCCCCAGAGGTGTTCGACCTGGTCATTGGGGTGGCCAGTCCTGGACCTGTTCTCATCACCAGCAAATGCCAAGCTTCCCTGGTTTTTCTCGAGGTACCTAACCAAGGGGGCCGAGATGCTGGATGCCTTGTTGCCCCTGGCCCACCAGACTGCTGTGTGCCTTCTCTCCCATTCATCTGATATCCAGGGTTCTTCGACGGATGACAAGGGTGCCAACATCATCCTAATCACACTGGCATGGCCAAGGAGGGCATGGTTTTTGGAGATCCTATCCATGAAATCGACATTGATGACTATCCTGTCTCGGCCAGACCTATTGTCACAGGGCCAGGTTTATTACCCGAATCCAGAATGGCTTCAGCTCCACACCTGGAGATTGAATGGGAGATGTTGAGGGCACAGGGATACCCTACTTCGGTGGTGGAGACCATCCTAGCGTCTAGACACAATTCCACCCAGAAGATTTATGGGTATACCTTCTGAGTGTTCCGCAGGTGGTGCGGAAGGAAGGGTCACAGTGTCCTTGACATAAGTATTCCAGTCCTTCTTGAATTTTTACAGGATGGTATTGCTTGGGGCCTGCAGCCCAATGCCCTCAAGAGACAGGTGGTGGCCATAGCCTATGTCCTACTCCCAGACAGGGCTGCGCAGGGATCAGCTTACCCAGACCTACATAGATTTCTGAGGGGGTTGAGTAACCTGACCCCTCCCGTGGAACACCGATTTCCTTTGTGGGATCTTCACACAGTGCTGAAGGCTTTGACAGTACCGCCATTTGAACCCTTACAGGAAATTTCCCTGAGACACATGTCCTGGAAGGTCCTTTTCCTCATGGCCGCCACCTTGGCACACAGAATGTCAGAACTGGGGGTTCTATCGGTGAGGGAGGATCTGTGCTAAATCAGACCAGATTCAGTTGTCCTTCGCACCCATCCAAACTTTAGGCCAAAGATGAACTCTTCCTTTCACTCATCACAGGAGATTATCCTCCTTTCTTTCTGCCTGCGCCTGACACAAGAGTTAGAGAAGATTTGGCACACTCTCGATGTTCGGAGGACGATTCATATTTACCGGAGGAGAACCAGTTCCTTCCGGACATCAAACTCTCTGTTTGTTTCGGTTCATCCCTGAACCTTGGGCCAGAAGTTCACATCATTGACCTTAAGCAGATGGATTAGGACCTGCATTGTCACTTGTTACGAGATCCTGAACCTCCCAGAGGGAGTCGTGGCTCACTCAACGAGAAGTGCAGCAGTGTCTGCAGTATGAGACAGGGACACCTCGCTGGAGGAGATCTGCAAGGTGGCCACTTGGAGGTCATCATCAATCTTTCTCCACCATTACAAATTGGACAAGCAGCAATCTGCAGAGGCTACTTTTGGCAGAAGAGTGCTCCAGCAGATTGTCAAGCCTTAGAGACATTTTTGCCAGCTCCCACCCTATTTTTTCAGTGGGCTTTTGTAGATCCCAGAGATCTTGAGGATGCTCTGAGCCCTCTCCACTGGGAAAAGGAACGTTGGTCTTACCTGTGATACGTTCTTTTCCAGGGGAGAGGCGATGAGCATCATCCCAACCCAGGATGCTGGCATGTATCTCTACCATTTTTTAATTGATGTAGTTTTTATCTAGAGTGACACTTTCTGGACTTAGGAGCACACAGGAAGGTTTTTGCATGAACTGACCAGAGGTAGGTCGCTCCCCCTGGATGACCTCAGAGGAAGGGGCCTGCACAAAGGACTTTGTTACCTGCCTACCAGGAGTGAGTGGGAGGAGCTAACCCAGAGATCTTGAGGGTGCTCATCGCCTCTCCCCTGGAAAAGAACGTATCACAGGTAAGACCAACGTTCCTTTCTCAACTCCCTTTTGCTAGTCAAAAAGATGACAGACACTGTGATCTCCTAAGGAAGATCCAGTGTACATCTGTTGATGCATCTAGAAACTCCTTTCTTGAACACTTGACAGCCAGTGTAGTATCAGTTAAGAATGTTTGACTTGGTCTGGAGAGTCCCAAATTTCAGTCCGTATTCTTGTTATTTTCACCTTTGGGCAGCCAGTATCTCTCAGTCTAAGTTACCTCTTGGTATTGTTGTGAGGGTAAAATGGGGTGCTGACAAAACTATCTACACTTCCTTGAGCTCCATGAAATAAAGCTATGATATATAAACATATAGCTTTTGTCATCAGTTCTGCTGCCTGGACAGCATTAGTGTTAGGAATGGTTTGGTTCAGTAGTCTGGCACACCCCACCATTTCACTCTTGAACTACTACTGTTTCCTTCTGTTTCTCTCTGGGTGGCCATGAGGGGACTCAGTCACTCTATTCCCCTCAGACACACGGTACTACACTGTTGCTGGCAGGAGCTTTTCATGCCCCCTCTTCTTCATTAGCCTGTCACCATTCATTCATCCAGTAGCAGCTATTTCTAAGCAGTAGTTGCCACCCTGTTCGAAGAGCAAGTCATGGTGAATCACCAGCGAATATCAGCCACAGCTGTTATTAACTGTGTATTTTTGTCTGAAAAAGGAGGAAACTGAAGAGGAAATTCAGATATCCTCTTAGTGGATAGCAAAGGAAATTTTGCCAATGTCCTTCCAAACCCTGGAGACAGCCGTTTTTATTATTATTGAGGGAGGGAATAGGGCATCCGCTATTTCTCCTCAGTTTTTTTGAGACCTAAACTTTGAAGGTGCACATTAGCTTCAGCATTTAGGACACATTTAAGTACTTCAAGGTTTAGAACCTAAAAGTGGTATATATACAGCAACTGGGGAAGAATAGCTTGGGAATCAAGGTCTTGATTTGTCTTCTACTTTGGCATAATTTTTATAGCTAGTCTCTATTTTCATTAAGTAAAAAGATGGTTGAGACTTTCTTGAACCCCCCCCCCCAGCCACTGGAACATAATTCAGTTATGAAAGTGGTGAGCAAGGATGGAAAAGAAAAGACCAGTAATGAAGCTATGTGATTTGTTTTCTCTAATAATAAAGGTGGCCTTTAAAATCAGTTAAAGATTTTCCTAGTTTTTTAACAGACTTGAACAGTATGTAGCTAAACTGAAAGTTACTTCAGCTTGAAACAAATCTGCAAAATCTAACCGTTGGACTTACCACAGCTGTCTGTACAGGAAGGGGTTAACCTATTCAGCAAAACCAGTGGAGGAAGGGGGGAAATGTCTTTACTTTCAATACACCTTTCAGTGTTATAGAATCTGTGGGGATTACAAAGGTAGAGAAGTCCATTGACCAGCCCCTTTACTCAGATCAATTTACCATGATTACACATCATAGTCAGGAAATAAGCACACCACATTTAACAGAATATTTAAAATATACAAAGTGTGCAAACAGAATGAGTTAACTCAGCTTTCTGTGTTTAGTAAAATGTTTAAATAAGACAGTATGTGCTTACATTCAGTCTTAGCAGGCAGTCTGATTAGCTCTTTAGAAAGTGGAAAGGATTGTTAAATAGTAAACAGGATTTTTCAAGTTTATTTGGAATGTGTTGTCTATGACATGAAATGTGAGATGTGTTGCACCTATTTCATTATTGCCCATATAAATGATGTCCTAGATATCAGACTTTTTTTTCCCTTTTTAAATTAAAATAATAGTGACTTATCTCCAAATTTGTCTTCTCTTCAAATTTGCTGTCTTTTCTTCTTTAGGTATCATTCATTCATCACATTAAACTTAATATTAATGATAGATTTAGATTTAAAACAGCCATAGTGAGTTATTTAGAAATACTTTCTAGGGAAACTTAGAGATACTAAAATATTTGTGGAAGATAAATCAGTTAAAAAGGTTTTATTGTGTTAGTGTTTTCTGTTTGCTCCATTTCCAAAAGCATGCTGATGCATTAAACTAAGCTTGAAACTATCTTTCCACTTTGTGAAATTTTCTTATTCACATCAGACTCTGAGCAAGTACTTTTGCTAAATGGAATTTATAGAAATGGCAGTTTGCTCCTACCAGTTGCTAACAACTGAATATCAGTAAAGTGGGCCCTTGGTATCCCCTGGGGTTTGGTTCCAAGACCCATGATGGATACCAAAATCTGGATGCTCAAGTCCAATTATGTGCAGTGGCATAGTAAAATGGTGTCCTTTATCTAAAATGGCAAAATCAAGGCTTGCTTCTTGGAATTTATTTATTTATAATTTTTGGAATATTTTCAAGCCGTTGATGGTGGAATCTGTGGATACGAAATCCATGGATACAGAGGACCAACTGTACTAATTCTCATTTATTTTTACATATTGCAAGACTGCTGAAAAATCAGGCCAAATGGAAAGATCAAAGAAGAATGCTAGACAAAGGCAAAATGATTTCAAGGTAAGTAAGGTATAAGCATTGGCTTAGTAACTGAAGACTTATTAAAAATTATTGTTTCTTATAGTGCAGTTGACTAGTGAGACATACAGTGTTCAAAACACTCAGTTACTCAGGTGCTCTACCCCACAAGACTAGGCTTAGGTGATAGTGACTATAAATGGTTCATTGTTACTATATATCTGGTCTCCTTCATTCACCATTAGTTAACCAGGGCAGGAATTGACATTCTCTGAATGGGCAAGGAGGAGCAATCCACACACTCTTGGGTTGTTCCCCATGTGCCAGATGATTATACAGGAGTCAAAAATGCTTTTTCTGTTAAGTCTGTTGATTCCTTTTCCCTTCTCTGTTGTATTTTTCTTTCCTGCCTTGCCAGCTAGATGTGTTTTCCCTTCACTCACACTCATCGAATTACATTAAGAATATTATGGAATAGAGGGAAATCATAAATAGAGGAGCACTACAAATGATGAGGCTGACAAAGTGGACATAGCTGTGCGTTCAGGGGGGAAAGAAAAGACAAACCACACCAGGTCTGGTAACTGAGACTAGCTCACTGGCTGCCACTCAGCAGATTGTGGATCTAGAAAGTAATAGATTGCCCCAAATTAGATAACGGATACCCTGCAAGTCTCTGAAAATAAAGAGGATGGAGTATTAAAAAGAATTTTTATTGCTTCAAATGAAAGTTGGAGAGCTTGATAGAGTATCCTCTGCTGCAGAAAAATAAAAACTAGAAAGGTTGACAGAGAATGAAACAATTAAAAAGACCAAAAAGAAGGAAAAAATCAAGGTAAGTAATAGTATTTTTTAAAAGCTGGGTTATCGTGTTGACAAGTCCAGGGGCTCAGGGTTCTGCACAGGAGAAAACTTGGTTAGTCACTTTAAGTCTCCATGTTGGGAATGGAGGTTCCAAAATGGGGCAGAACACACAGAGACAAAACACCAGTCAGAATGGCGAAGCAAACAGAGCTTCTGCACAGTTACAGCTGATGACTGGCAGTTCAGAGTGACATCAGCAGAGGGAGAATAGATTCCCCATGATCCTAGAGATGCAGCCTTCCTTCATAGTATATATAAAAACACTTCTGACGAGCATTCCAGTGACGTCAGTCAGCTTCAGTGAATCAACAACAAAGTAACATTGCAGCTTATGATCAGCATCAGTGCACAAATGATGTACAATTCATGATTAAGGATGCTGTAAACAAAGAAATCAATTCAATTTTAATGCCACACAATGAATTGCAGTTTAACACAGTAGATCAGGTGTCAAATATAACTGCAGTGAATTATAATTTAATGAATTACTTAATGAAAATGAATTTTCAAAAAATCTTATTCAACCACATGGTTTATTTACAATGAATTCTTCTAACAATTATTTTCAAAAATTGATGAACTCAGTATCAGACAGTAGAGAGGAAAGAGTGCAGGAACAAGTAAACCAGCAGAATCAAACAGGAATAACAAGAGTAACAAGGAACAGAACAGAAAGTCATCAGTGTTAGTTGGAGAAGAAGAAATTAGTAAAGGGGAAAATGCACAAAAAAGTCAAAACATTTAGGTGATGATGAAGCCTTTTCAGAAACAGAAATGGAGAATGCCATCGAGGAAAGGGAAGAAATACATCAGTTACAAAATAGCAGTGAAAATGATTCCACAGACACTGATACAGATTAAGAAAATATTTCACACAGGCTATTTTCAGTGGAGGAATTTAAGAGCCTGTTGAAAAGAGTAGTCCAAACATTAGGTTTTGAGTTGGGCCAAAATGGATCACAGGGTAATAATGAGGAAAGAAGCCGTGCCCACAAGATAGCATCATTTTTTAAAAGTCCATTGCCAAAGTCAGTAGAATTTCTATTGCCTGAGGTGTTTAGGGAGGTAACAGACTTAGAATGTCATACCCTATTGAACACTAAGAGAACAATAAGTTACCACCAGAAGTTATATTTGTATAAAAGGAACGATATGGAAATCCTTAAGGTGCCCCTAGAGGATGGCCCAGTTGTGGCACTTACTTTGGTGGGCCATTGTTCCTAAGGAAGGGGACAAACATAGAGCTGAGGCAGCACTAATCAAGTCACACAAGGCGTTGGCCTTAGTAATTAGGTGTTCCACTGCAACATCAATGTTTGCTAAGGTAGTTTCAGCATCTTTAGAGGATGTTAGTAATGATGCTTATTGGAACAAGACTTCCACGTTTATAAGGCAGTAAAAGATAGATAAGTTCAAATCAGCACAGGCAGCTTTGGCCATGGGGTGGTGCAAACAGTGAGGTGAACAACTGGCAGCCACTCCCACCCTAGGAATTGGGGCCTGGGTGACTCCTGAGAGTGTGTAGATTGCTCCTCGCACATCCAGAGAATATTCATTCTTGGATGGCAGAAGGAACAATCCACCCCACCCAATTTGTGGCTGCATAAAAATAAAGAAATAAGGAATTAAAGGAATAAATAATAAGAATTAGGTTCTTAGGCAAGGCTTTAGAATACAACAAACAGAGAAGGGAAAGGGGGTCAGCAGATGTAACAGAAATAGAACCCTGGACTCTTGCATAGTCAGCTGATGTGTGGGGAATAACCTGAGAGTGTGTAGATTACTCCTCCTTGCCATCCAAGAATGAATATTCACAGTAAGTGCTAACATCTTATTCTTTAAGATGATGCAGTTATGCAGTAGATTTCTCTTGGTAGCAATATTTATAATACCTTATAAGTTATCTGGTTATTCTATTCTGAGTTATAAGTGAAACAAAGGTGGAAAGAAAATCAGTAGACACTGCAAATTTTTTGACATTCTTAATTTTTAACTAGGAATAAGTAGATAATGTGTGTGGCTGAACTGGTAAATTTAGCACTTCATCAATAGCTTCAAAGACTAGCAACTAAATGTTTACATAATTCAAAGCCCATTCAAATAATCCACTAGTCCACAGGTCTGTTTTGGTCTGTTTTCATGTAAAGGAGGAATGACGCTGTCCTGGCACTGCCTGTAGACCTGCACAGTGCTTAGCTGGGAGTGGATGGTACTCCTTCTCCAACATCACCTGACCTGTCAGAGTGATCTGGGGAGGCGAAATCCAAAGGTTCCCACTCCTGAAATAATGCACATGGACCTTTTTGAATTCCCCCTCCCCACCCCAGTTTAAATAACTTACTATAGGTGACCACTTACCTAAATATCTACTACTTTCAGTTACCTTGAAACTGCACTTTAAAATCATATTCATCATTCTAATAATATCCCACAGTTGTTCCACCCATTCTGCATTTGTGAGCATTGATTCTGTTTCGGTCACCTCTTCTCCTTTGTTTTTATCATCTGTAAGCTGAGTTCACACACTCACTTTGATCATCAGCTGATGGTCTGAACTGAAAACATGCCCAACAGGTGATGATCACACAGAGTGCTAGCACGCATGCTAATTAATATGCCAATTAACGTACCCATAAGCCTCAGTAAGTCTTTCAGTTAACTTTTAATTCAAAGGCTACTGTGTATGCATGTGCCTTCAGGTTGCATCTCAATTTTTGGCAACCTCATGAATGTCATAGGGTTTTCTTAAGCAAGGAGTACTCAGAAGTGTTTTTGCCAGTTCCTTCCTCTAAAATATAGCCTACTAACCTGGTATTGCCTAAGACTTTGGAGATCTCCTCACAATTGGAATAGACAAGGGTTAGTTGGCTGGATAGACCAGCTGTCTGTAAGGCAATTTTTTATGCATTGCAACGGAATTGTTTTTCAGAATTGAGAAAGAGAAACATGGGAGAAGATGTGACTAAGTTCTTGGAAGTGCTTAAGTACTGTGGAGAAATGGACACAGAACCAGGCTATTGGTTACTGGTCTCATAGACTTATTGTCAGGCTCTGCATATGAGAAAGGTTTATACAATTGTGACAAGTTGCTGCCTTTTGACACCTCTAAGTTAAATTGTGTTGCAGGACATATAAGTATTTAGCAGTGTGTCATTTCTTGATACAGTGTTTCAGCTCTTTCCTTCTGCTGTTTTAGACTATGATTCAGCAAGTGATGAAGTCCCTGGTCAAACTGATTCGTGGTGCTTTACTTCCATTCAGCCTTGGAGAAAATGAGCTCAGAGAATATGGTGGCTGGGAGATGAAGTCTGAACTTTCTAGCCAGTGGTTACCTCATGTTATCGAGACAGTTAGGTGGGTACAGTAATAAATGTAAGATTTGTGTTTGAGGGGCATGCTTGATTAAACATTGTTATCTAAACTGGTCTTGACTTCATATATGAAGCCAAACAATTCCAAACATCCCTGGATTCATGTTGTAATGAAATCTTAGGTATGGTTCAGTCAAGGATGTTAAGGTTTATCTCTGCCTTGTGTAATAAGACTGTTGCATCAAAGCCCAGGGGTTGCTTTCCCAGTTTCTGAAAAGTTATGACCGTCAGAAGCACTTGGACAGGGAGACAAAAAGTGGAGGGGGTGGGAGAAGCAGCAGCAGCCAAAGATCATACCAAGAAGAAGGAGCTTGTTCTGTAGACACCAGTCTTAATTCAGTTAAGGAATTGGAGTGGAAAGGAAAGCAAGGGAAGAAATACTTTATTTTATTTTTCTTTCACCTTCTCCTTGAGAGGGGAGAAGGGGATCGGATGGGGGAGGGAGGAGGAGTGCATGCGTGCTCCCCCCCCCCAATCAGTCAGAAGAACGAGACATTTAAAATTCCCTGGTTCACTCACTGGGGCATGGGGGTGAGGGGATTAGATAGGGAAGGCATCCAATGAGAGTGCAAGGTGGATGGTACAATTGACAGGAAAGCAAGGAAGGCTATTGATTGATAGGTCTGGGCATGCGCGAGGGGAATAAAGAAAGCAACAGCTGTTGTGTGTGGCTGAAAATAATCCGATGCAATGATCATGTGGAACTGGTGGGGTACTCCCTTTTGTCCCAGAGTGAGTTCTGGCAGGGGGGGGCTGTCAATACACATTTGACGTGGATTTTAATGGTTAAATGTTATACTAAGAGGAGTCAAAATGGTGCAGGATAATGCACAGCAAAGCTCAATTATTTAGCTAATGTAGGTCCAACCTAAGACTGTTTTTGTGGCCTGCATCCCTCCCTCTCCCCATGCTAGAAAAAATGCTGCATCAAAAATGGGTATTGCTGCTCCTAGAAGCTTTGAAGAGTGGCAGGTTTGGGCCTAAGCAGGTCAGGCAGCCCCACAATCCTGAATCCCTCCCCACCACCACCACCCCAGCAAAACAAAGGAGACATCTGGTCACTTTCACCAGTTTTGATTTTTCTTAACATATACACACTTTTGCTTTAGGAGTTTGAGAATGAGGAGGAGTGAAGATATCAGTGCATGTCACAGGAAACTGTGTCATAAAGAAAGAGACACTTTAAAAAAAACTACTCCCCATAATTACTCTTGTTTAAGTAATTATGACTTTTAAGTATCTGAACTCCATATTAAACTATAGGTTTTATGCATTCTGCTGGGGAAGAGCTTATATTGCTTTCAAAATTGTCTTTTCATCCTTAAATGAAAATCATATCCAATACCTTCATTCCCATTGCACCAAGTGTTGCACACACACCTCATTACAATGTCTACTTCTGCAAATTATGCAGATTGTTCTGCTAATGTGTTAGAGAAACAAGACTGGTTGCATTTTTTAAAAACTAGGCTGGTTTCAACCTTATAGGCAAGGAATAAATTCATTTCATTTCACATTTATTTATTTATTTATTTAGGCTTAGCTACGAATCTCTTACTGCGCTTGAAATACCAAATGATATGCTTCAGATCATCCAGGATCTTATTTTTGATCTCAGAGTTCGTTGTATAATGATTACTTTGCAACATACTGCTGAAGGTAGTAAAGTGCCATTTTTATATCTTTCCTCAATTGCATACCAGTCCCATTAGGCACCTAAATGTTCTATTTTCTTTTCTTTTCTTTTTTTTATATGTTCTATTTTCTAAGCATTGCTATACACATCTTTGATTCATATGTCTAAACTTCGCCATGATAGACATTCTTGTTTTGAAATTACCTTCCCCACCATGGTGTTCTACAGATGTATTGGACCAAAAATCCCATTAGCCATAGGGAACACCAGGTTGGGGAAGGTGTCTTTATAGTTTTTAACTAAGAATTTATAGAGCTGTGTGATAGTACTGAAAATGAAAATTCAGTTTCATTCAACCATGGATATCTGGGTTTCTCCTCTCAAAAAATCACTTTCACTCTTATAGGGTACAATATGCCACATCGGTGTTATATCTCAAAACAGTTGTTTCACACATAGTATTTTCAATATATTTTATACATTAAACTAATTGGTTTACTTTTCTGTCAGCACACTTAATATATAAAAAGCTGTTGCAGGCTTTTTAAAGGTCTTGATAAGCAATGTAGGATGACAAGTAGCTACAGTTGAAGAGAAAGGTAACTGTTGTGTTTTCTCTTTAATGAGAAGATAACAATTTGGAAACCTTTCCTCCTTTTGCAGATGTGAAGAGATTAGCTGAAAAGGAAGACTGGATTGTGGATAATGAAGGCTTAACTTGTTTGGTGAGTACATAGTTACATTATTAGGCATCTGTAATATATTATACAGAGCATATGTAGTCTATTAGGATTGGACTAGCAAGTCCTGAGTTCAGGTCTTGACTCAGTATTGAGGCTAGCTGTTAGCCTTAATTGCAAAGTTTCAGCCTTAACTAATAATTTACACTACCTCTCTGCTCTGGCAGTGTAAAGATTATAACTTTCTCTCAGCTTTATCCACTGAGTTCTGAAAATGCAATGGGATAACTCCTCATGTGTAAACCACATGAGGCAAGTTATGTCATTTCTCTTTGTCCTATATTGTGAAAATCTCTCCCACACCCCATTTTACTTCTGGTATGTTCTCAGGTCATTTTGTCTTGGCAAGTAAGGGTGAGAGAAGATATGAATACGGCTGATACAGAATGAACGTTAGCAAATACAGTTACATGCACTTGAACCTATACATATAAGGAAAGGCAGAGTTGTTTAATGGCTAGTGTATCAGACTACAACTAGGGAGACCTGGCTCCAATTTCCCACTTAGCCATGAAGCTCACTATGTGTCATTAGATCTGTTATTATCTCTCCGTCAAGTTCAAAGAGTTGTACCAATGTGGATACGTAATGGTGGATATACGTGGCTTTCCAAACTGATTTCAGTTTGGATTAAAACAGGTGTGTGTGGACGCTCCCCCAGCACTTAACTTCTCCCCTGGCAAAGACAGCCCTAGCAATAAAGAGGAAGTGAACGGAGCCCCATTCACTTCTTCACTAGAAATCCCGTGAGACTTCATCACGTGGGAAATTTTAAAAGAAAAAGAAAATAAACGCATTTAAAGTGACACACATTTTTAATTTTAATTTTAATTAGGTATTTATACCCCGCTGTTCAGCCACAAAGGCTATGACAGTGATTTACAATTTGTTTAAGCAATAGCAATTTACACATCTACACTGCATTAAGCAGTTTCCAATGTGTGTTAGCTAATTGCTAACAAAGCACCTAAACACACTTTAAAAGTCCCAAGTAACCCGGGGAGGGTCCTAAAAAGAGCAAAACTTACCTGGATGTCACGATCTCACCCAGAAGTGTTTGCACTGGGCCGGCAGTGACAGGATTTAAATGACCTGAGGTTTCACACACTGGCAATGCTGGCACAAAAACATGATGGCCAATCTATTGACAGCCGTCAATAGAAAGAAATGGAAGAATATCACCTGTGGAACGTGAAAGGATGTTGTCGTCTGATATTGTTGTCCTTTTGCATTCCACTGGCGTCGTGATCACGCCACATTTACTGCGTCTAATAATCTCCTTAGCCTATGTCTGAAGGACAATACACTTTGGATGGACATGGGAGATGGTCGTCTGTGTTGTGGGATACTCTTCCCTTAGAAGCCTGATTGCACCAATGCTGGTGTTATTCTGATGCCAAGTAATGCAATGGGACTTTTTAAAGTAAAGCCTTTCAGATCTAATTGATTTCATTCAATCTGCATGTGCATACTGTTTTAACTGTTTGAAACTATTCTGTTTTACCTGATCAAATTGTTTACTATGTTTATTATGTTTTAGTCTGCTTAATTGTTTTTTACTATTTTAAATTGGTTAATTTAGTTTTATTGTATGCTGCCCTGAGATCCCATGATATAGGGCAGCATAGAAATATATTAACAAAATAAATAAAAAACCGTGGGGGTTTTTAAGCTTTTATACATATTATCCCAATTTTTATTTTAAAAAAAATCTTTGTCTTTCTTTCAGCCATCTCAGTTTGAACAATGTGTTGTACATTCTCTGCAGTCACTTAAAGGAGTCCTGGAATGCAAACCTGGGGAGACAAGTGTAAGTATGGGTTAATACCATTTTCATTGTGGTCAAATGCCAAGTATCTAAATGGCAAGGTAGACACCAAAAGCATCACAGTTTCTTGTGGATTTGGAATAATAAATGAATAGAGGGAATTACATTGGACTCCCAATATTTTGTTTAGGGTGGGCAAACTCCAGTGTTCTTGCAGCCAGCCCCCTTCTCCACGAGAGCTCTCTGGGGGCATACTTGGCTGCTGGAACAGCTGAATTTGTAGATTTTCTTTGGGTTTTTTTCCAGGCTGTGAGGCCGTGTTCTGGAATAGTTTCTTTCTGATGTTTCGCCTGCATCTGTGGCTGGCATCTTCAGAGAATGGTTGGGTAGTAGTGTGTGTGGAGTTTATATGCTGTGAACCCCTGTTGGGGAGTATATGTAAATTTGTGTAATTGAATGGCTAGTTTCTGGGTATAGAAATGCAAGGATGATTATTGTCTGTTTGGCTAATGGTTGGTTGATGGACCATTAAACTCCACACACACTCCTATCCAACCATTCTCTGAAGATGCCAGCCTCAGATGTAGGCAAAACGTCAGAAAGAAACTATTACAGAACACGGCCTCACAGCCTGGAAAAAACCCAAGGAAAATCTATGGATGCCAGCAGTGAAAGCCTTAGACTTCACACAGCTGAATTTGTTGCAGAGGCAAAAACTTAACTTTCACCCTTCTTCAAAACCATATGTATGCATGCCTTGCTAGTTAAGCTAATAATGCTCCTAGAAGTACTACCAGCCTTGTAAATAAAGCATATCCAATCTGCATGTGTGTGTGTGTCTGTTGACTTATGGTGACCTCCTTAATTCTTGCTCATCTTGATAATAACATTCCAAGAGGTTTCCAGAAGGGTCATGGCCAACTTTCTACCTGAGGATTGAATCGCAGAACGGTAGAGGAGTGAAATTCAGCAGTACAGAGATACTGAAAATGTTTGCTCATATCTGATCCTGAGCTGTTACATGTCACTAGTCCTCAGTCACCAAGCAATACATCTGTATGTGATATTAAATCAGCAAAGACCAACGTAACACAGTCTAGACTCCATCTCTCTCTTCCTCTCTCTCATGCACACACACAACATGCACACATATAAATAGATTTTGGTTGTAGGAAAGGGGAAGTAGCCCCCTCCCCATTGTTCAAGCCAGTTTTTTTCTGACCATTTGGCAACCCTAGTAAGCACTGGTGCTCTGAACTCATGGTGGAGCATTCATAAGAGTAGGTTGCCTATGGATCTCCATAACAGAGTAGTTGAAGAAATTCAGCATGAAAAATTAATTGTACCTCTTAAGAGTAGTTATTTTGCTCTCTGCTTAGTGGGTTCGCAAAAACTCTTCAGGTTGGCAATAAAATAGCAGGACCAAATGTGAGATGAAAGGTCTTTTTTTTTTTCTTGTGAAGGCATTTCACTTACGCTGTGTATATTGCTTCTTTAGGTTTTTCAGCAACCAAAAATACAGGAAGATGTGTGCCAGCTGAGCATTAACATTATGCAGGTAATACGGACATTGGACTTTAGGCAAGAAGCTAATTTAATTGTTTCTGTACAATTGCGTATTGCAATTCATTCATGTATTTATTAAATTTGTGCATCGCTTCCAACCATGGAAACAGTCTCAAAGAAACTTAACCAGAAGGATGCAAAATTCTATCCTCAATGTAACAATGGAAACAGCCATAAGACCATAATCTAAGAGCAATATAATAACAAAATATTTACTCTACAATAATAAATCATATTGAACAGCAAATATTGTCTGCAGACATATCAGAATGAACACTACAAAGAAAACCTCCGCAACAATTAATTAACTAATATGTAAATGCCTAGGGAAATATATGTCTTTTTCTTCGTCTTGTAAGATGCAGTTGTTGAGATATTGAGGTCCTTAGACACACAGAGTTTTATAGATTAAAATTAGCACTTGGTATTTGTCTAGGAAATGAATTGCAACTAGTGCAGGCAAGCCAGGACCAAACCTTAATGTCCAGTTTGCCCTGTCTCAGCCAATAACCTGCCTGGCAAAGTCAGCAGTAGCTGCATATGATGATCCATTTTCAAAGGTAGGCCAACATGTTGGAGAAATTGTTTTAGTCTGATTCAATAGGGCATTGATGAGGGCTTGAGGATAGGGAGTGTACTTTAAAAAGCCAACTCCTCCAATTTTTAATTATACTGAGCTCCCTTTGATTTATACCAAGGCTTGCACCCAACTTCCCCACAGCTGAATGTCATAGTGCTTCAGCCTAAGCTCTTGCTGCAAATGACCAGGCCCTAACACTGCACACAGGGACCCAACTTAGGAGATATCCAGATGGGAACAAAAAAAGTGTTCTCTCCTGCAATCCCCTTTTCCGCCTCTCTCCCGTCCCCGTCACACCACAATCCACTAAAGTTTCAGACCTAGCTTGGTAGCATCTTCGTTGCTGCCCAGGAGTGAATGGAGCTCAAATGGAGCTCTATTCACTTCCTGGTTTGAAATCCTGGCCGTTCTTGCGAGAGGATGAGAGCGTGGTAAATTCAAATTTTAAAAGCAAAATAAAAGGGAAAAAGTGACAGCAAGCACAAAACACACATAAAATATTACAAGTAACCCAGGGAGGGTACAAAAAAGTATGTCACTTACCTGGATGTCCCAATCTCACCTGTAAGTGTTCTGGCACGGATCTCCTACTGACGCCGGTATCACACCAGCATAACAGGACACCATTTCAATCTCAGGTCATTCTGTGACAGAAACGGAATGGGGGCGCCATTGACAGCTTAGCCCGTCAATAAAAAGCAGTGCCAACATAATGAGAGCCGAACGGGAGCATTACAAGAGGGGAACAGTGTCATGTGAAAGGGTGCAAAATTCTATCCTATTCTAAATTTCTAAGATTCTAAAATTCTAGCTCTTTAGCGATCTCCTGGCATTGTTATCACGCCATATGTAGCATGTCTAATAATCTCCTTAGTATCCAATTTGAGTTTACTTTTGTAAATTTTATATTTCTGTTCTGTTAATTGTAGTTTCAGCTACATGGAAACATCTATTTCCTCATGTCCACCTATCCCTACCTGTATCAATCCTTTTTCTCTTGTTTCCATTTTTTTTCCAGCTATAGATCTTTTTGCCTGCCAGATATGGAGAGGTTTGCTCTCCATCTCCCATTCCTTTTCAGCTCAGCAAGTGGCTGGTGTATATTCAGCGTCAGATCTTCTAATGAACCTCAGAGCAGACAAAACATTAAAAGAAAAAAATGTGTATTCATAGGCAAAATGAAAAGAGTAGAGGAACCTTAAGAGAGGAGAAATACACATTCCCCTCATAACAGGTATTTCCTGCCTTCAGTGGTAAACCAGACGAAGACACAAAAGAATTGGGCCATCGGTATAGGCATATGCTTTGTATATGTTCACTATCATAATTTGCTTATTTCCATTCTATTAATGTACTCTCAGCTTTTATGTGAAGATATGAAATGAAAACTAAAATGTATAGATTATTCAGTTTAACACCTTGAGATGTGTAATTAAAAATAGATACAATACAGGTCATTAACATTAAGAAAAGCTGAGTTCCTTGAGTGCAAGGGAGAATATGCTGTGAAGGTTGAAGAGTTGCAAAGGAAAATATGGCTTTAAAGTGCACCTTTTTGTAATGATATTACTAGTAGTTAAGTTATTAGGTTAAATATAAAGTTTTTTTTCTTTCTTTCACAGGTATTCATTGATTGCCTGGAACAACTGAGTACAAAGCCTGACAGTGATATAGATACTACACAGTAAGTAACATCATCTGGTGGTAGTCTTTCCCTTCATTGTCTTTAACCTGCCACTCTGAACACTAAGGAATATCTGTTCAGCAGCACTTTTATCTTGTTTTACCACTGGTTCTGGTTCCAGTTTTTCACTTTTGAAATACACACGTACATGCGCGCGCGCACACACACACACACACACACAGAAATCTTCCTGTTTCTGAACAAAAGACTTTGAGATATCAAAACATTGTCCTTGTTCAGGAGCCAGTAACTTCAGAGATCTCATGGATATTTCAATGATACTCTAAAATGAAATCTAAAAATGAAATCTAAGTACATATCTGTTCCATAGCTGAAAACTTTAAATGGTAATTTTCTCTCCTCTGGGGTTTGTACTTCTGTGAGGGATACTGAGAATCCTAACAGAATATTTTAAGAACCTCATATATTACAAGCTTCCATATTCTTCTGTAAAGTCCTTAAAGGCCTGCCATGTGTAAAAAAAGGATCTAGCTCATCTGCCTTCTCAGAAACAGAGTGAAGTGAAACTTTGTGGAAATAAAGTGCTCAAGGCTCAGGTTATAGTCCCCTTGCATTCCTAGAGGGCTGGTAGCAGCTGTCCAACCAAAACATTTATCACTCAACTTGAGACAGTTCTGAGCCTTCCTCTGTGCGTGCACACAGAGATTACACGTATGACTGTTCATATGACCATTTGAAGAATCACAGTTAGAGATAAGCAACCTGGGGAAACCATGTCAGTTACACTGACCCAAAACCAATTTAACTTTATAATGTAGCTATGTGTTGAATGTTTAGAGTCAAGCCATCAATGCTCAACCAGTAACTGCTTGCCAATTCTCTTAGTCTTTCAGTTGATGTTTCGTCCTCAGATTTATTTGGCAGCATCCAGGAGGACTCCAGTTTGTCTTTAGTGAGTATGGTAAACCTTTACTTGAAAAGCAGTTAAAAGAGATTAATTGAGCAACCTTAGACTTAGTATTACTTTGAACTAAATCCCATTATGTTTGGTATTAAACCACTTCTTAAAAATATGCATATAATGCATGTACTATGCTAGTTTTTCAATAGTTCTGCCAGGTCCACAATCTGTAGGCTCTTTTTTTAAAACAATCACAATTGCTCTCTTGATAGCATCTTTCACCTGTTCATCTTTTTTGTACCATTAATGTATTTTTCTTTTGCTAAAACTCTTTCTTGATTTAGGAACGAAGGCTTTTAGTTGTGCTTAGTAACTGCTGTTATCTGGAACGTCATACATTCCTAAACTTAGCTGAGCACTTTGAAAAACATGGTTTCCAAGGAGTTGAAAAAATAACTCAAGTAAGTATTAGATCTAAATTAGATTTGAATTCTCAGTAACTGTTCAGAATAAATCAATAAGATTAGGCTGTGTTTATAAGAAATGTTCAGCAAAAAACATAATTGGCATTATTTTAATATGTATTGTTACCAAGATTTTTTTAAGTACTAAGTTTGATTTCACATTTGAGGCTAATAATTTCAGAATTAAGTATGTTGTACAATAGAGCAAACCCACAGTTTGACAAGTAAGACTAACCCACAAGTTTAGATGAGGATAGAAAGGTTTAGCTTTAGGAACTTGATTCTGACAGGAACTAAGTTTTGTTTATGCTCAACCTGCTGCCATCTAGGTTATATGAGTGATCCTTTCTGTTTTTGAGAATGATAATTTCCCCTCATATACTCTTTTCTTGATTTGTCCGTAATATTATAAAGTTTTTAAAGATCTTCTGGTTCTCCCCACCTTCCCCATGATAGGAAATCTATTTATATTCATCTTGAATAGTTAATTAGATTCTCAGCAACATTTTAAATTGGTAATATATCTTCTTACTACAGTACTTAGAGATAATTTAAAACATTTTGACATGAAATATAATATTTACAGGCAACCACTGTTTTAAAACTAGATTTGTTATGTTTTTGTTCTGAGCCCTTTTTGCCTGATAATAGAAATGTCAAAAGTGGGCGGAAGTAGAAGTCTCATTGTCTTGACTGTGAATAGATGGTTATGATTTTTTAAATGAGAAATATTGCAAATTCTTAGAATTTAGTTCTTAGAAGTAGTTACTTTTCAGGAATGTGTGTATTCCTCATAGTACATATGTGACTATTATCATTTGCGGTGGGGGGGCAATGCAAATGTATCTCTAAACCTCTGTGTTTATAATGGTGATATGCATGTAAATAAGATTTAGCCAACCATATTTTATTCTATACATGTTGGTTCTGGCTTTCACAGTCATCCTCTGTGTCTTTATGGTGGGAACATCTTTGGGTGATTTCACACCTTGTGAAACTATGACAAGTTTCTGTACAAATCTCTAAAAAAAGATTTCTTAGTTGTTCAACATCTCATCACCTAATTCTTGGGTCTAGCACTAAAACACTTGGTAGGTTTTTTCTCATGAGTGACCAAAAACGAGGCATAGACCCTGGATAGGTAGAATTATTATTAGTGTGTTTTAACAGGCAGGTCATTCTGGTAGAAGTGAATAATTGAGAAGAAGAAGAAGAATGGCCTCCTTCATTTATAATGCTAAACTATTGTTTACCATTGCAAGAATGAACCTAGGCTGCCCTCATCCATAGTGTGTCCCTAAACTCCCTTCCTTCATTCTCATAATGTAATCATAGGAGGCATTTGACAGTTTTCACTTCCGTTTTTCATTAAGCACGGCTTGTCTTGTCTGAACCTGAACACACTGTGATTAAATGTTAGCTGCAGTTAATGGAAACAAGCCTATTTGTTTCCACTGGTCATAGTTAAGATTAACCACAATTAGCTTTCAGACAAATGTCTAAAGTGACATGGCTTAGGCTCATTCTCTGTACCAAGGTACAATCCACATCACATGGATTGTTCCCCTCACACCAACTCAGAAGCAGGAGCCCATTAGCTGTTTTGTTTGTTTGTTTAGCTGTTGATCCCTCAGCAAAATATGCCATGTCTACTTGTAACTTTTCGGATACTGTCAGTTTCTTACTAGGGTTCTTAGAAACAGCCTGCTTTGTTTGTTTTTTTTAAATGTTTTCTTACAGAACCTAGTGTTTTAAGTTCTGAAGTTGTTAAATGATTGCATGTTTGCTAAACTAATGTAAGTAGCACACAAATTACATTTGTTAGTATTGTTAATATACTTCATATTTGTTCCTTCTCTTTTAGGTGAGCATGGACTCATTAAAAGAATTGGATCAACGGCTGTTTGAAATGTACATTGAGCTAAAAGCTGACCCTATAGTGGGCTCACTGGAACCTGGCATTTATGCAGGTTATTTTGATTGGAAAGACTGTCTTGCTCCAACAGGTATGTAGTTTAAAAACTTTAAGATCTATGATACAGGCAAATATGATTTAATAATTTAAAAAAACATTTTATATCACTAAACTCTTATCCCCAATTTGTTCCCCTCCTATCAAATTCTGAACCTTCCACTTTCACTGGCATAATTTCCAAATCTCTTTTTAAATAATCCAAATAATGATAATCCCTTCCATCAAGAGTAATCTCCTTCAACAGTAGTTTTGTTGTATATGAGACCAGAGTGCAATACAGTAGGAATACTGTTAAGCTACAACAGTAGCTTAAATTGATCTCATCCCCCAAATCAGCCAAAGGGGTTAGATATAATAGATATAAATGTGTTTTTATATAAAATACGTATTGGTTATCGATAAAAGGTGTCTAGTCATCAAATGGTATTGGTAAATTATCTGTGCATCACCAGTTAAAGATGAGCTTTGCATCAAACTATGAACATTTATAGTACTGTAAATTATTTAGAGTTAATACTTTGCACCACATCTCTGCCCAATTTGGGCATGTATAGAAATATGTTTGAAGTTCCTACAGCTACCACATGGTGGCAGCAGGGAGCAAGAGCATTATGAAGCAGGCGCTGTATTGCATGCTAGAATCTTACAACCACCCGTCAGTTTCTGCTTTTGCTGGTGCTGCTATTGCATTATCTTGTAGTGCAGCTGAGATAGAGAGCCAGTTGATACTAAATACTGCTATACTGTGAATCTCTTGACTCACTTTCTTCATACATAGGTGCGTACGCACTCACACTGCCCCAAGGTGGTTCATAGAATTCTAATTTCATTGTGATATTTTTGGACTGAAAACCTATATACACTCTCACCTAGGAGTACATCCCATTGAAGTGATGTCTGACATGGCATGGGAGATAATTATTATATTTTTTTTTTAAAAAAAAGACTTCTGTACACATACGTAGACGTGCTTTGGGCAGGTACACAGAACTCTTTTGATCACCATAACTGTACTTTGTGTTCCCTGTCTATTTGTTGTACTACGTCTGTTTATCAATACATTTAATATAATGTAGATCCAGTTCTGCAAGCCTATTAAGCTGTATTATGTTGAAATTAATGACAATGGTCAGTCTTGTCAAGATGTGTAAGGGATGGTTTATGTACCATTTGATTACTCATACTTGACAGTGTACAGCTCAGCTTGTGAACTGACTTGTGATATGAGTTTTCTACTTGTGGCATTGTGTCCGTGCTAGTACAGTTACACATCTAAGGAACCACAGTGTCTACTTGTAATGAAAAAAAACCCGTGTGAAATAGCTCCAAGGGATTTGAGTAACAAGCTAAGTTCTCTCTCTCACTTACATCTTAAGACTGTAGTCAGATGTTGCCTTCATGGCTATCAGCCAGATTTTCTTTCCCCTTTTGCTTTGTTTACATTTAGCCTAGTGACAATTTCTGAAAAATGATTGCTTTGAATTTAATGACAGCTCAGTTGATCTAATCAAGGTATAAAAACAATTTTTAGAATTTTCCTTTTAGAAATTCACTTTAGGCCGGTGAAGCTGCTATAACCGTGTGTGTGTGTTCTTTTACTGCTCTTGGTACAATAAGGCTTGGAACTGTAGTGTGTCTTCAGTTAGCTTTCCGCATTTGATCTGCACACTCTTGCCTAAAACAGATTGCACAGATAATCTGCAGGTAACTGTTGGGTGCTTGGCCAGCTTTTAAGACTTAACAGATTTTTGCTACAGTAGAGTTTCAGTATAGTGAGTGAGCCAAGTGTTATGTTTGAACCAGGAAAACTGGAAAACTCTCGGCCATGAAACTTATGTGGTCCCTGGACCATGCATTGTCTCCCACCCAACATATTTCACAGGATTCTTGTGTTGATTTGCCATGTATGTTGACCCCAAGTTGCTAGAGGAATAACTAAGCACAAAGAAAATAAATGAATTAAATAATAGATTATTAAGTAGCAGCCTCTCATATGCATAAGTAGTTCTCTGATGCAGCAATGTGCAACATGGGATCCCAGGGTCACATGCAGTTTTCAGTCAGTCTTCATCATTGCCCAGCTGAATGGTGGCTGAGAAAATGCTGTTCTGGTGCTACAGTTAACAGCACTAAGTTTCCTGAGGTTTACTGTTCCAAACCCCATTGATACTCCTGCCAGGAACACTGTCTGCCTGCAGCTAGTAGCTGTGGGGAAATAGTGTCCTCAGTGAAGATGAGGTGAGGGATGTGGTGGGCAAGAGCCTCTTCCAACCTTCAGTAAATCCATTTCTGAGATTGCTCTTTACCCACTGTTGCCATTAGGGTGTGATCATGTGCGTGTGAGGATGCAAACATGTGTGGGGACAGATGAACTGCATCCCAAAGTACTGAAGGAACTTGCTGGTATACTCTCTGAACCACTTGCTGTCATTTTTGAGAAATCTTGGAGAACAGGTGAGGTGCTAAAGGACTTGAAGGAGAAGGGCAAACATTGTCCTTCTCTTAAAAAAAAAAAAGAAGAAGAAGATCCAGGAAATTGCAGACCAGTCAGCCTGACCTCAATACCAGGAAAAAATATTAGAATGGATTGTACAGGAGTCTGTCTGCAAGTATCTTGATGACAATGCAGTGATCAGTAGGAGCCAGCATGCAACTAATCTTATATCTTTTTTTGATCAGGTCACAAGTTTAACAGGTAGTGGGAATGTCATTTATCTGAATTTCAGCAAAGCTTTTTATAAGGCCACTCATAATATTGTGATTAGAAAACTGATTAAATGTGGAATAGATGGGAACACTGTCAAATGGATCCATAACTAGTTGGAATACTGTGCTCAAAGAGTCATTATCAATGGTTGCACTTCAAACTAGAAGGTCTTAATTGGAGTGCCTCAGGGTTATCTCCTAGGGATATTACTCTTCAACATTTTTATCAATGACTTAGATGATAGAGTGGAGGGAATCCTTATCAAGTTTACAGGTGACACAAAACTGGGAGAGCTGGGTAATTCATTGGAAGATGGGAACAGAATTCAGAAGGACCTAGAAAATTGGGCAGAAATTAATAAAATAAAATTCAGTAGAGATGAATGCAAAACTCTACATTTAGGTCACAAAAACCAAATGCACAGGTGTAGGATGGGGAATACATGCAGTACTACGTGCGAAAAGGACATTGGGATTGTGAAATCGAAGGCTTTCATGGCCGGCATCCTAAGATTTTTCTTGGTTTTTTCCAGGCTGTGAGGCCGTGTTCTGGAATAGTTTCTGAAGTTTTGCCTGCATCTGTGGCTGAAGATGCCAGCCATGGATGTAGGCGAAACATCAGAAAATATTCCAGAAAATGACCTCACAGCCCGGAAAAAAACCAAGGAAAATCTAAAGACCTTGGGATTATTGTTGATCATATGTTGAACATGTGCCAGCAGTGTGATGCTGCTGCAAAGAAGCTGAATGCTATTTTAGCCTGCATTCATAGAAGCATAGTTTCCAAGTCAAGGGAAATATTAGTCCCACTATATTCTGCAGTGGTCAGACCTCATCTGGAGTACTTTTTCAGTTCTGGGTGCCTCGTTTTAAGAAAGAAATAGACAAGTTGGAGCAGGTTCAGATAAGGGCAATGAGGAGGAGGATGTATGGAGAACAAATCATATGAGGAAAAGTTGAAGGAGCTGGGCATGTTCAGCTTGGTGAAGAGAAGACTAAGGGATGATATGATTGCACTCTTTAAATACCTCAACGGCTGTCACAGAAAGGAGGGAGCAGGTGTATTCTCTGCTGCCCCAGATGGTAGGACCAGGTCTAATGGCTTGAAGTTACAGGAAAGTAGATTTCAATTGAACAGTAGAAGAAATTTTTTGACATTATGAGCAGTCCAGCAATGGAACTAGTTGCCTAGAGAGGTGGTGGAGTCTCCTTCTCTGGACATCTTCAAAAAAGAGGCTGGACAGCTACATGCTGGGGATACTTTATCTGGAGATCCTGCATTGAGCAGGAAGATCAACCTGTGGGCCCATGAGGCCCCTTCGAACTCTATGCCAGCCTCAGTTCTTCAACCACTGAAAAGTGAGCCCTGATTTAGTGTTTGTTTCCAGAATTGTATCCATGTGCAGTAGTGCTCTTCAGTATGCCTTGATTAAGCTTGGATACCATTCAGTGCTTCTTGGATCTGCAAAATCTCAGTGCAGCATTGCTTCCATGTCTGCCAGTATGCAAGTATTGACATCATCACAAGGCAGGAATAAGGGAAGTGAAGAATTCCCTGATGCAGCCTTGCATTACTTCCCACAGGCAAAAAAAATAAAAATAAAAAAATAGAAATACACCTACTCACCCTAGCAAGTAGTGCTGCAGTAGGGATGTAAAGAATATTCACAGTTTTTCTATCATTATCAAGAAAGGGAGTTTTGAAGGGTTACAACACCACAATTTTTTTTTTTTTAAAAAAGGCAACCATCATGAGATGTTTGCAAAAAAAAAAAAGTCCTGAAATTTTATGGTGGGTTCCCCACCCCTGCAAAAAAAAAAATAAAAAAAATTCTGCACCAAAAAAATTTACACAAATACATTGGATTTTGCACACACAAACACACACAAAAAATGGTTTGGTGCAAAAAGCCTTTTCATAGTATTTTTGCAAAAAGATCCAGAAAGGAGGGGGGAAATAAGCATGTACTGTACAAAAACTTATAATGTTGCCTGACAGGAAGAAACATTTTGGTATTTTTTCCTTCTTGCACATGGAAACAAAATAAGCCAGTTTGCTGCAATACCAAAGGTTTGAGAAGAACTCGTGCCATGTATTTGTCTCAGAGTGATCTTTCATTTGTTTTTCACTGATTGATGGTGAGGATGATTTCAGTGGACAATGGGGAACGTTCTCTTATATACTCCAAGCTGCAGTCCAAGAGGATCATGTGATGATGTCATCATCATTAGTGTTGTGCTTGTAGGTCATAGGCTGCTGCTGTGTCACAACACCATTTCATTTGGAATAAAACAAGATGTTCTCTTTATTGAAATATTAGTTATTATTTTTTTAAAAAAAATCCTTATATATTCCAAAGCTTTAAGTCTTAAAGGAAAAGAAAGCATTGACTATTTGGTCTGTCATCTGGGGAACTTTTTTTATAACTAGGTTCTTCAGTTGATTTTTTTTTTTTTTTAGCTCCAAGCAATAATGCAGTGATAGTTGGGGTGTAGTCTCTGAGAAACATTTGGATATCATTTGTCAGTGTGCCAAAACTTTGTATTAGACAACAAAGAAGTTAATCTCCTTTATTTTGAAATTCAGTAGCTTTGATAACCTTTGAGGATTTGGGGGTGTACTTGGTCTCCAAAATTATAAAATGCTATTAAAATATGTTTCAATAGAAAAAGACGTTTTTGTTATCCTCATGCCTTTTGATGCTTGTCGTGGCTGTTGAGCAGTTCTACTATTCATTTAGCATAATAGCTGTGTATTTACCTCGCTACTGTGAGTTACTTGTGATTTGCTAGGTTTCTGCTGTGCAGGTTCTGTCTTTCTTTGCACATTTTCAGACATCTTATGAATTTTTGCTTTTGCTTTGAAGGGCAGTTTTTAACATTCTAAAAGCAAGATACTGTTATGTGTGAATGTTAATTAGACCAGGATAGATTCCAGATGCTTTTTGTGCTACTCTATTACCTCAACAACAAAATGAATTTGGTAGAGTAGCCTTTTCCCAGGAAAGCTCATGCCACAATCAACATGTTTGTTTTTAAAGTACCACAAGATCCCCCCCTCCCCATTTCACTTAATACAGTTCAGCAGGAGTTGTTAAGGTAGACTTCATGGATATTTTGGTAGAGAGTTCTAAGGTGGGTGCATTCCTGGGGTAAAGGGGAGATTATAGATTGTAAGCCTGAAGGCAAGGAACTGTTCTGTTGTTGTTTTCCTTTTAAAGCACCATGTACAGTGGTAGGGTGCATAAATGAATAAGTAATAACTATAATAATAACAATGATCTGTGAGGAGGTGCGTGCTTGCATTATCCAGAGGGAAATATGTGTGGAGTGAGAAGACAAAAAGAAGCCTATTTGGGCATTAGTTTGTAAAGCTGAGATTCTTGTAATTATCAGCTTGAATGGCAACAGTTTGGGGAAGGAAGAAGCAAATGGCTTCTGCTCTGTGCTGATAAAGGCTGATAAAGTGAGACCTGCTGCCCCATCTCTACCACTGCTGCAGTGGAGAAGCATATGCTCCAACTGTTCTAGTTTGGCAGGGATGGCCAGGTTAAGTCTCTGTCACCCCACATTCTCAACTGCTTTTAAAATGTTTTTCTCTCCATCTCCTACTTTCCCCCTTCATACTTGGCTCACTTCATTTAGTGCAAACTGAGTTCAAAGTGCAAAATTAGTTTGTGCTCAAACTCAGCAGTGGGAAGAGGATAGGAGGGAGTGTAGTCATGACTTTCCCAGTGGGCTCAGGTAAAAGCCTCTCCTTGCTTTGAAACAGAACAGTCCTGTGCTGTGTGACTCCAAATTGCTTCTTGAGGTAATCAGAATCATTAAACACCTTGTAAAAAGTAGGGGAAGGGTAGAATTCTACCAGTTAAGAGACACTTTCCTCAAGGAAATCCCCTTTTAATTAGAGCACCATGGAACTGTGTACCAGTTCCTCTCTTAATCTTTTTTGATCACAGACACACAGATTCCCCCCACCTCTGATTTCCCTAAAATAGGGTCAGTACTGCAGACACTATTCCTGATCTGAATTTTTCCCCTTGTCTCTTCAGTTCTGATTTTGTCTGTTTTTAAGATTTGCATAAACCTTATATTTTACAGCTTGGTTTTACTAATTTTCTTTTCTTCCACCACCTTTGTTTTGATTTCCTAATCTTCTATATGTGCCAGGCCTGCACAGTGCCACAGGAAAGAAATTCTCAACAGTCATTGGAATACATGTATTCTTTATGACAATAATGTTTTCACCCCATCATTAATCTTTAAAAAAGCCTGTGAAGTAGGATAGGCTGAGAAGCTACAGTTGAGTTTTACATGATAGGGAAGCTGGAGCTTATAGCTGCTCTATAAGGTGCATTGCTCAGTGGGGTTGGGTATGAACACAAAGTTCATACAGTAGATCTGAGACAAAGCTGTCATTATAAGCAGGTCTGATAAAGACATTTTGATTTTAGAATAATGTATTGTGTAATATTATATTTGTTTTTAATCATGCTGTGTATACACATGCACACAGAGAAAGCATTGGATTGATTGATTTGGGGGGCTGTTTTGGGGGGTTTTGTTGTTGTTTTTGCAGGCTTTCCTAAGGTCAGTACATAATTCCAGGGCTTTTTTGTCTGAAATGAATTTTGTTTGAAATGGTAATTTTGTGTGTTCTTCCTCATCAATAACGTTTGCCTGCTTTTTGCCTGGCCACATCCTTTTTGACCACACTCTCATGTTGCTCAGCCACACATGTCTTGGTTTTCATTTGGTAAATGTTGGAGGGAAGTGTCAAATGAGAGCTGGCTGGTTACCCTGGTTAATCCACACACAAAAAGGCTTCACACAACAGGCTGTTGACTTTCAGTAATATAGCACAATTATTTAATGTACTGATAGCTAGATTAAGCATTTAGTATGTGTTCTCAGTCTAACAGGCAAGATGTCTAGTATAATTGCTACTATGAATGATGACAAGTGTCATTGTTTAGTGTCTGCTTGTAAGTGAGCAGAAACTCAACAAAACTGGGCAATCCCACCAGATTGTATTGGCCTTGGCGGACAAGCTTCTCAGAGACCAGTATCTGTAGTGGACTAGAAAGTGGTATATTCTGGCCGTATGACATTCCTTTCAAAGAACTAACTCACATACCTCAACAGATGTGAGAAGTGATCAGGGAGAAAGGCACATAGTGGTGTGGAGTTCAAAAATATACAGTCGTCCCTTCACATTCGCAGGGGCTAGGTTCCCCAGACCCCCGCGGATGTGAAAAATCCACGAATAATTATTGCCCTCCCCCTCCCCCGCCAAAGCGACCATGGGGCCTCCGGAGGCCCCATAGTCACTTTCTCCGGACTCCCCAATCCCTTCCTAGGCCTTCACGGGGCCTCAGGAGACCCTCCCGAGGCCCCGTGGTCGCCTCCCAGCCCTACCCCCTACCCCCCAAGGCCTTCACGGGGCCTCGCAAGGTCCCATGGAGGCCTCCCCGGCCCTATCTCCTCCCTCCCAGGGCCTTCACGGGGCCTCTGGAGGCCCTGTGTCACGGTTTTGGGAGGGCGGGGAGGCCCTCCCAAAACCGCGAATATCCAAAACCGCGAATGCTGAGTTCGCGAATGTGGAGGGGCAACTGTATAAACCAGAACTTTATGATGAAGAGAATTAGGTTGGCTGAAAGGACCAGAGCCTACAAAACAAATGAAACCAACTGAGACACAAATACCCATGGCCATGGGGAATCATTCTTTGTCACTTTACTTATAACTGTTGGTTTTAATGGTATGAACCTTTCCGCCAGCCTCAGCACCACACCATTGGAATGGTTGATTGCTCTGTATCAAAAGCCCTAAAGTTACTGCCCAGTTGGGAATTCCAAAAGAAGCAGAATGGTTGTGTGTGTTTTTGTTTTTTGGATTGAAATACCACTATGATACTGTATAGTATATCCTTTGCTACATGAAAGCACCGTGAGGCACAGTTCAGTTTACAGATCTGGGTTCATCAACAAGTTACACTGCGAAAATAGTTTATTGGTGGGTAACAGGGAAAAAGCTAAGCTATTTTCCGCCCTAACATATGCCTTTAGTAATTTTCAAAATATTTTCCAATCCATAATTTTGGGGTAAAGTTTTAAGTTTTTTTAAAAAGCAAACAAACAAACTTGGCTGACGAATTGAATGTAAACCTCAGACTGGAGCCAAGTTGTAAATCGGCAGATCGAATGGTCCCTTAACCAGCATAGCAAGGGCATTGTAATAGCAAACATTTCATTATATTTCTCTTCACTGTGCTTAGCAATTTCAATTTAATGAAACACTTCACAATTTTATTAATGTTTGGATGAGATTAGAGCTCTGGACTTGTTCCGTAGCTTGGAGTGATTCAAAATTATTAAACCTCTAACTTTGAACTGTGAAAAATCTTCAGCCTTCCAGTTCTTTACTTCATTCATAAGTTTAGATAAGTTCCAAATGTTGAATTTTGAGCTGAGTGCCACAGTTAACACTAAAAAGGAAAAAAGAAGCTTTACATTCTACCAGTCTCCAGATACATAAGATGATGGTTCATTTTGTGATGGTTCTTTGAAATGGAAACTGAAATTTTATGAAATGCTAAGAGCACTTAAAAGATGTCTAAGAAAAAAAAAAACTAGTCTTCATTTGAGAATGAAGCTACCTAGAAGCCATTTTAGCACAGGTTGTAAAAAGGTTGATTTTTATCACAGTGAGTCAAGTCAGTTCTATAGAAAAGCAGTTCAGCCTGTTACATTTTGACATTAACTTTGACATTGTTTACTTTTTGTGGGCTTGCTATTAAAATCCTCATCCAAATTGAGAGAAGGTTTTCTTTCCAGGAAACGTAACATTTGAACACCCATGAACAGAGTTTGACTCACTATCATAACCATACACAGTTAGGCAAGCTCTGGTCCTTTTGTTCCTTCCTTGCAATAGAAAAAGGGTATGTAGATTAGTTGTACCATCATTGTGTGTTTCAGTCATTTATTGCACGGTATCCTTTATTTGCAGATGGGATTCACAATTAGACCAGCAGACCACTGTGTACAGAATAGCCCTGTCCCTGGTATGAGCCCACTTCATGTAGGAAGGTGAAGATGCCTGAAGAAGGGTTTCCAAATATACTCCTATTGGATGGCATGTTATTTTGAACTGTGTAGGTTTAAAAACCTGCACACCATAGTGTGTCTCAGTATCAGCCCCCTTTGCTCCTGCCATATTCATTAGTTTCCCTGTGGCCTTGATGTAGAGTGTGCATAGTTTGTTTAGGGGTGAAATGATGTATCTGTAACTGTTTGGGCTTTGCTTAGGAAAGGAGATAAGACATATGCAATTAATGGTTTTAGTTTCAAGGCTAGAGATGGTAACATACAGTTTAAGGAATGTTTGTGTCAGTGGATGATGAACAACCGGTAATAATGCAGATTTTGTTGATTGTGAAATGCTTTTAACTTAGAGCATATCCTTCAGGTTCTCACTCTTAGCAACAACTTTGTATTGTATGCTTCTTGGATTTCTGGCAGTACAGCTTTCTGATGAACCCTGAAGCTCGTGCTCTATGGCTATGGGGATGCTAATACCTGACATAGTGTTTACTATTCATTTCTAAAGCAACAGTTTGATAATTAGAGATGAGGTTTGGATAGATTTATAGGAGATAGGCATCTGACTGGAAATCTGAGAAATAGCTAGCCAGGCCAGGGTCACAGAAACTGCTGTCTTTCAAATTTTTTGTAGACATTAGCTTCTGCTAGGCAATTTTGGTATGCTTCCAGATGTTTCAGTGTACATTTAGAGCTCTATGTGACCTGTTGTGTCCCCCTTCACTTTAGTGCTGGTGAATGCTGTTAAGCCGGTTTCCTTGTTCCCTATAGCCCTAAAGAGATTTGTGTGACAGCTTTTTACTTCAAATATATTGACATACCTAAGCACTTTCTGAATTTTAATTAATTGAAATGCTGCTCAGAAATATTAATGCAGGGTTGGGTGATATGTGGTCCTCCAGATGTTTCTAGACTACAACTCCCATCATCCCTAAAAACTGACCATGCCAGCTAGGGCCTACAAGGCTTGGAACCCAACAAACATATAGGAAGCCATTGTTTCCCCATTCCTTCAGTAATAGGTCTTACCTATACAATTGCAGATTATTAATGTTTATTTAGCATTGTTGGTATATATTTGGCCTTTTTAATAAACGTCAAATAAGAAATAACGGTGCCTTGGACAAGTGTTTGACAAGTGGTAACAAAGCATTTGTTTGAGCTTTGGTGGCCAGATGAGGGCAGAACAGTCTAGATGGAAAATTTAGATTACATAGCAGTTCTTATTTGTCAAAAGAGAACAATATTAGGCTGACCTGGCATGCTTCACAGAAACTTGGCTGGGTGATGACACTGGCTCGACAGGGGCTCAGGCTCTCCCAGCTGGGCTAGCAAGCAGCTGAGAGAAAGCGGGGGGCAGAGTAGCTGTGGTCTATAAAGACCATCTTAACCTGACCAGATTACCTATTAGGGAGCTGAGCCACACCGAGTATGTATACCTCAGTGGGAAAACAGGGATAGACTGGGGATTCTGTTAGTGTACCATCCACCCTGCTGCCTCATGTAACAGGTATCGGGGCTATTGTTGGAGTCACCCAGACTTTTGTCTCTGGGTGATTTCAACATACCATTAGAGGCCGGCTTGTCAGGTGCAGCTCAGGAGTTCATGGTATCCATGACAAACATGGGCCTATCCCAATTGGTTTCAGAACCTACATATTCAGCAGGCCATACTCTTGATGCGGTTTTCAGCTCAGAACATACAAATCTGTGGATGGAGGTGCTTAATACCTCCAACTTGTCATGGAGAGATCATTTTCTGGTCAGGGCACATATCACAGCTACAACTTGCTCTTGCAGGGATTATGGGCCTATTAAAATGGTCTGTCCTCAAAGGCTAATGGATCCCTTGAGATTCCAGGATGCCTTAGAGGGTTTTATGTCTGGTATCACTGACGATCCTCTTGAAGCCCTGGTCAGTAAATGGAATCAGGATCTGATCAGGACTGTTGACACGGTCTCTCCCAAATGTCCTCTCCGAACCTTTAGTATTTAGGCTTCTTGGTATACAGAACCTCTCAGAGAACTGAAACGGGAAGGACAATGACTAGAGTGTAGATGGCAGAAAACTCAATTTCTGTGTGACAAGACATGATATAGAGAACATCTTTGTTTCTGTTGGGTGGCAATATGCTCAGCAAAGAAAGCTTTTTTTTCTCTCTGCACATATTGCATCTGTGAATTCATGTTCAGCTGAGCTATTCAGGGTGGTGAGAGGTCTAACTCAGGTACCCTCCCCCCGAACCCTATCTTAGAACCTTCAGTAGATCACTGTGGTGCTTTTAATGAGCATTCCACAGATAAAATATCTCGCATAAGAGCCAACTTAGATGCCATCATTGGAGCAGAAGTCGATAATGGGATGTCTAGCAATTCTTTGAATGGGATTACACTGGATCAGTTTCAATTAGTGAGTATTGCTGATGTGGACAAGCTGTGGGGACAAGTAAGGAGGACAACCTGTTTTCTCCATCCTTGTCCTTCTTGGCTGGTCATCCAGGGGGGAGATGCAATTAGATTTCAAATGCAACATATTATTAATGCATCTTTCAGGGAGGAGAACTTTCCATCTTGTTTAAAAGAAGCAGTGGTTAGACCACTTCTGAAAAAGCCCTCCCTGGCCCCCCTGGACCTTAATAATTATAGGTCAGTGTCTAATCTTCCTTATTTGGGCAAGGTGATCAAGAAGACAGTTGCCTTCCAACTCCAGGCAGCCTTGGATGATAGACAATTCCTTGACCCATTTCAGACCGGCTTCAGAGCAGGCTAGACTCTTATGGCCACCTTAGTGGATGATCTCCATCTTAACGCTAACAGGAGGAGTGTGTCCCTTTTGGTGCTTTTAGACCTCTCAGCGGCGCTCGATACCATTGACTGTGGTAATCTTCTGGAATGCCTGGAAGATTGGGAATTGGAGGCACTGTGTTGCAGTGGTTCCGGTCCTACCTCTCTGGCAGGTTCCAGATGGTGGTCCTTGGGGATAGTTGCTCTCAAAAAAGGAGCTGTTACATGGCATCCCACAAGGTGCTATCTATCACCAATGCTATTCAATATCTACATGAAACTGCTGGGAGAGATCATCTGAAGGAATGAGGTAAGATGTTATCAGTACGCTGATGACACACAAATATATATCTCCATACCTTCAAAAACAGCTTTAGCTAAGGACCGTGTGTGTCCTCTAAATGAATGCTTGGAGGGGAGGTAATGGGCTGGATGAAGAAAAACAAATTGAAACTGAATCCAGATAGGACAGAGGTGCTTACCTCTGGGGATGGAGGTGTGTCAACTAGTTCTGGATGGGGTTACACTCCCCCTGAAAGACTGTGTCCGCAGCTTGGGCAGGCTTCTGGATCCATCTCTCCAAATGTCAGCTCAAATAGATGGTCAGGAGTGCCTATTATCAGCTTCAGCTGCGCCCCTTCCTAGAATTGGAAGACCTAAAGATGGTAGTGCACGTGCTGGTAAGATGATTCAGAAGCTATAGCTAGTGCAAAATGCATCAGCAAGATTGTTGATCATACAGACAACACATAATACCTATCTTAAAGGAGCTGTACTGGCTTCTAATTTACTTCTGACCTGAGTTCAAGGTGCTGGTGATGAGATTGAAAGCCCTGAACTGCTTGGGGTCTTGGTACGTGAAGGCATGCCTCTGCCTATATATGCCTGCCAGAGGGACCCTCCTCTGTCTTCCACCAGTAGGGGCAGTATAATGGAGGAGGACATTGGAGAGGGCCTTATTAGTAGTTATACTCCAGTTGTGAAATGAGCTCCCATTGGAGGCCCAACTGGCACCAAATACTTGGATTTTTAATTAAATTCTTAGGGGGGTAATTTATTTTCAGGTGTGCACATTTTTAATACTCTTATAGCCTTTTAAAGCTGTTTTAATTTCTTGAGTTCTTTAATATGCTTTTATTTTACTTAAATTATTCATTGGTTTTAATCCAGGTTTCTTTCCATTGTTTATATTGTTTTATCTGTTTGCCACCTGAGATTGCTTGCTGGGATAATAATAGCTAAATAAATAAATAAACAAACACTATTGAGAACATTAGTACAGCTGTTTCTGTTCATTGATCCAGGAATTTCTATTTATTACCAAAAAAAATCGCTTTTCATTTTCCAAAATCAAATGTGGGTTACAGTATTGCAATGTAAAAAAAGCAGCATACAATAAAACAATGATCAAACAGTTTATTTCATTAAAGTCACTGGAAGTAACTTTCTTGACTGGTGGAAAGAAAAATGCCTGGGCGAACAAGTCTTCCACCAGAGGTGGAAACACCCTGTGTTGAAAGCCATCCTTTTCTCAATGGCAGGGAGATCATTCCATGTGATGGGTGCCACAATAAGGAAGACCTGCTTTTGCTCTGTGACCATAGAAACTTCACTAAGCCACAAAACAGCACGTGGCACTTCCCCCATGGAGGACAGAGGCTTGACTGGTTTATATGAAAGAAGGCAGTCTTTCAAATAACCTGCTCCTGAGGTGTTTAGAATTTTATAAACCAAGAGTAACATATTGTGTGCTGATTGGCAGTCATAGCAGAACTTTCAGCATTGGGTTATATGTACATCATGGCAAATGCCACTAAGCAGCTGAACTGCCAGATTCTATACTACCTGCTATTGAGGGAAACCATGGTCTTGTCTATACGGCGAGTTAATAATATGAACATATCCGAAAAGACAGGCATTCGCAACAATGCAATCTGCCTACATGGCCAGAACTCCATCCTAAACTCCACATGACCCCCTAGCCAGTTGGCCACCGTGAGTGATTTACTCGCAATTTAAATCTGCACCAATTTTTTTAAAAGAATTAAAGTTTCCTATGGAGCACACAGGTGTTATTTTGTATTTACAACAAAAAAAATTAAAAATCACAATTTAATCGACTTACTGGACTCTCGCTTAGACAAAAATCCAACATGGCAGCTGCAGCCACTTTCCCTCTTTCCTAGCCCCGCCCCATGTGCTTGTCCAGCCAATCAGGTTGTGCTGCCTGTTCGTATCTGTGCGAACATCAGTGTTCAAATAATCGCACATTTGCACGCCATACAGATCTTTTCTAATAATCTGGACAAAGCCCCGGATGCGGCATGAACAGACTTTACAGTGGATTTTGCCTTCCCCCTTCCAAATGACATATATTTGTGCGAACAGCCATTTGAACAGATCACCGTACTTTCACATGCCATTTGTATTTATATATATTGCCATATAGACAGGATCAATGTCTCATGTTCTACTATCCTGCATTCTTCATTCTCAGAGTCATAAACAATTTATTTTTCCTTTGTTGAGCCATCTACCTGGCCATTTGGAGACATTCTACATCAAATTCTTATTAGAGGATAGATATCCTAATGTTACCTTGTCAGTTGCTAAGTTCTTATCTGTGGTCATTAAGACGAGTGAGAGGGACGTTTTAAAGATAAAAAGTTGGCTTGAGTGCCAAACGTGTACCAATGAGTATGCTCATTTTATTAATTTTTGTGTACATGGGTGCCAAGCTGGTTTTATGTAGTAATGTACAACTTTGTTCGATGTTTGATTGGTCTCTGGACTGTATGAATAAACTTGACTACTACCTGCTTCTCCAGACCAGGCCCAAGGATAGCTCCATATAAAGCCATATGTTAACACACCTTGTATTTCCCAGATTTTACCTCTGTATAACAGAGGCATTTTAAGGGTTGGGCGGCACAAAGAAGATATGCTTTTAAGACAGAACTGGGTTTCTCCATAGCATTCTAGGCATTTCCCTCCATAACGTAAACCCTTTTCAATTCAATGGATTCATTTTCCTATTTTTCTAAAAAGTGCTTGGGGTAATATTCATAATGTTTGAGTGACAACCAAACTAAATTCATAAACGTTGCCTATCTGTAAGCCCATTCTTCATTTGTTAAATTGCTGTCATTTCATCTTCCAAAGGCTATGACAGGCTATTATTATAGTAACAATAGCTTTATGGATATATAAGTGCATATCACTTATCAGCTATTTTGTATATTGAAGACTGTGGTATACTGTAATTGTTAAAATCATAAAGAAGCACCTCTATGGGTACTTTATAAAATGATGGGGTTTAAACAAACCATAACTTGTAGCTAGCATACGGTTTGTATTAATAAAAGGAAACATTGGCTTAAGTGCTGAAACACTAAGGATGTTTTATTTTTATTTTTTTTGTTCTGATGGTTGGGACCTTTTTTTTATAAAAGAAAAGGGGTTTTTAAATTAAAATGTCCCTTTTATATGTATTTTATGAATGTATTCCCTTTGCTGGAGAAGTGATTTTGTAAAGTAGGTGCTAACATTACTTATTTTGTGTTTTTCAAACCAAGAAGTAAAGACTAGAATGGTCAAAAAGTTGGTCTGCATAGTGGTTCTGGAATTACTTTCAAGACTGATGGGAGTGGGACAGGCAGACTCTTTGCAGCTTCCACAGAGGTCCTTAAGGACAATTATGTCCTTGGATGCCTTCTGACCCCCATCCAAGTAGAATAGAAGGAAATCAAAGTGTTGTACTTTGCCTGGGATGCTGCCCAGTACAACATTTAAACCGTGCCAGTACCAAGTGGCAGTACTTGGCCAGCTGCCTGCGTACATCATACAGTTTATACTTGGGTGCTTACTTGATAGAGGAGTTTCTGCTCATGCCAAGTAACAGTCTTCCTCACATTTGGAAACATTTTTGTGAACTCATATTTTCTTGAAACTGTCTATCATTTTAACAACTCAAAATGGGGGAGGGGGTCTGAGATATTTATAGCCCTTCTGCTTTCAACCTGTTTTTCTCCAGCTAGGGTGAATTTAGAATTAAAGAGTTAAAAACAGGAAATATGATTAAATAGGTGGGTAGTTCCTCCAAAGACTTTCCAGAGCTTGCCTACACATTCATGTTTTCTTCTGACGACAATGACAGTATCAGTGAAAAAGTAAAGCTTTGCATCTTGAGACCCTTCTGTGATCAGTAGAGGAATATTTCCAGTAAAAGCACAAAATAGCTCATATTAAAAAAAAAAAATCCCTTACATGGAGATGATCATGGTGCACTTCTAGTAAATGTTTTTCTTACTGCTTTTAAGTAACTGCAGTCTCTTCAGATCAGACATCTTCACCTGTAAATCGGGTTCTAAAATGAAGGACAATTCATGTCCTCTGTGGATTCTTCTTCTCCCCACCCACTTTTAGAAAGTTTATTTTCTTAAAAATAAAATTATTCTCAAGAGACTGTGAATACAAACAAATAAAGCAACCTATTAAGATAATAATTTAACTCAAATTATAACTGGTTTTTTTAAGTACCGGTACTGTATCTGGGGTTTTTTAAAAGTGGTTTAGTGTTCCCTTGTCCAGGAAATCCAAAGAAACCCTTTTAAGTAGGTTTATAATGTGGTTTTTAACCCAGAAAAGTCAATGAGGTTAGTATCAGGGCCCTCAGATTTTGCAAAGTGCTTCCTCTTTCAGTTCCAGAGGATGTATCAGTTGAAATTATGTTTGCTTGTAGGACATTTTTAAAAAATGCATATTCTTTATTTCTATTTCTATTCTAATGGAATAAAGAATAATAAAACAAATAAATGCTACTACTCAGATCCTGTTCTCAAATTTGGTAACATTGATTTGAATGAGTATCATATCTATGTGTCATGTATGAAATTCTCAAGGTCACTTGAGCACTGAATGTCATGTATTTTTTTTTCCCAGTGAATATTGATAAACATTTTCAGGGAGACAGCACTTTATTCCTCTTCTAATGCCAGTGTAGGATTACTGTGCAGATTCACAGGTCCACACACAAAACTGCAGGCTGTGTACATTCATCTAGGTACAAGAATCTCTGTGTTTACATGTTGAACAAAGAATTATGACCTTCAAGGTATTATTAATGTTTTTGAGGAACAAGGCCATAGGTTTCTTCTCATGATTGTGTCGATATGTTTTAATAAAATATAGTT
Source organism: Gambelia wislizenii (assembly GCA_030847615.1). Classification (NCBI taxonomy): domain Eukaryota; kingdom Metazoa; phylum Chordata; class Lepidosauria; order Squamata; family Crotaphytidae; genus Gambelia; species Gambelia wislizenii. Next base: position 217,430,624 of record JAUMIR010000004.1, read on the forward strand.
GATATGTTCGGGATATTTGATTCGTTTTCACTTGTTCTTTACAGAAACATCCACCTGGGTTGTTGAAATAGATAAGCCTTTAGCCTGATCCAGAAAGGCAATTATTATGTAATGATACATGAACTATACAGTAGTGACATATTAGTGGTGGTAGTTTTTTTTCTCCATCAAATCATTTGCCCAGTACAGCAAATACTTCTGCTCACTACATGGCAACCTATTTTGTGTGCCCCTGGGGAATTTCCAAGTCAGAGTTCTACCTTTTTGTAAGACAATTCAGGAGGTGATGTGGGTGGGGACAGTTCTTTAACTACCATGACATCACTTATGCTGTCAAAAGATATCTTAGAAGGTTATGATTTTTATAACTTGAATCATCATCAGAATTGCTGGGTACAGCACCAACTGACAAAAATAACAACAAGCTTTTAGGATGGTTAGGATGTTCAAAATCCATAGGAAGGCATACTAATCATAACAGGGGGGGCAAAGGCTGTTTCACACATGTACACCACTGGTTTTCAGTTGGTGCTTTTCTTCCAATTTTAAGATAGGTTGCACCACCATCATTTCTTTTGTTTCCAGGAGTCTTCAGTTTCTTTGTGCTATTTAGAGAACTGGTTGATAAAAATACAGCAAGGACCTAAGTACTGTGATTGTACCAGAAAATCTCTGGTTGATCTTTTGGGAAGAAGGCACATTCTTTTCAGAATCCAGGATCTCTATCAGCCGCAGTCTGGTAGGTGTTCCTCCAGTAAAAAAGGGACCTTTTTACAGTTTTACCAAAGTGATCTTTGTTTACATGCAGTGGAGTAGCTCAACCACACCATCTATACATCTGAGAGTCTTACAGTGTATATTCCACTTTAACTGCTATGGCTACCTCCTATGGAATTCTGGGGTATGTAGCTTAGTGAGAATGCTAAATGCCCCTCCGTAAACTGCAAATCAAAGGATTCCACAGGAGGCAGCTGTAGCAGTTAGTGGAATAATAGTGCTATAACAGTGTAGTGCAATAAGGCTCTGAGATAATGATTGCAAGTAATTTACTATGTATGTACAGTGTTCACATCTCTGGTTGGATCAAATGCCCACTATATAACCTAGTCTTGAGGGGTAACCTGTGGCTAGTTTGGCCTCCCCTCCACTTGGTATCTGTCAGTGCTAGTGTGTAGCTCACAAACATGTTGGGAATGTGGAAAGGATTTGTCATTGCTCTCGAAGCATTCAACGTTCATATAGTCTTTGGTGCAAAATTGTTTGTTTTAAGTTTCGCAAATTTGCAAGCAGTGCTATTTCAATTTTTAAAGTGGTTTGAGGGTTTTTCATCTTGGAGGTGTGGGCAAGCTATAGGTCACTTGTGAAAAGGAAGTCCAGGTTGCACTTCCTAATTGAACCAAAATTGTTCATCATATCAAGACTGGGCAAACGTCAGAGAGTTTAATGTAGAGGGAATTTGGGTTGAAAATATTCTTCCTTTCTTGGCAGCATTTAATTCACTTTGAGCTCTGTATATTTGAACTGGGTGAGTGGTTGAGCTCACCCCCTCTTTGAAGACATTCCAGCTTTCTGTTAAATATATTTCAGGATTTAAAGGTGGTAATTTGCTGGAATACTTTGAGAAAAATGTCCTGACACCTTCAGATGTGCTCAAATAGTTCTGTGCTTAGGATGAGACTATAAGAGAAACTTTAATTGGCTTTGTGGCATGAATCCATCTCATCCAATAATCCATTTTCTGCTATTCAGAGCACAGTGGATAACCCAAGACTTTAGAAAGCATTTGATTATAGATTATTACATAAATTATATGGGATTGGCAAATATCTTTTTGTGTCTACATCTATTCTGTGAAGGCTATTTTAAGATTTTTACACCTTTATTAATTCTTCATCAGTGTAAATAATGTTCCAGGCTTTCCTTGAGAAGTAATAACGGGTTCTCTGAGGGAAGATTTATTCTATATTTGAGGGACGGAGAACATTTGTCCACCTAAATCTTTTCGCTGACAAACCCCATCAGCCTCACCCAGTAGGGTAAGGGAGGGTAATCCAAAACATCTGGAAAGTAGGGATGTAACTCTTTGCTCACTTTGTTCTTATAAGTAAGAAGGGGGGGGGGAACCACTTCAGAAGTCTCCTGCATACTGTACTGGTTTTGTGCATATCCCAATGATTTTTTGCATTTTAGGACCTTATTTGTCCAAAAAACTTTATAGCTTGTGCAGAAAACATTGTATTTTCTCTTAAACAATGCTTTCTTTCTTTTGCATGAAATGCAGTGCTTTTGTGTAAGAAGCTATATCCCCCCCGCAAGTCCTGGGTTTTTCATTCTGCTTCTTAAGACAAAATCTCTTGCAGCAATTAACAGTTTTTTTTCAGTGGAGTGGCCAGTTTGTCATCAAGACACACTTTCTTATGAAGAATGTTTGCACACTACATAGGGACCACAAAACTCAATGGCAAACACAATCAAGGAACATGAGAGACACTGCAGACTGGGCCAGCCAGAAAAATCAGCAGTAGCAGAACATGCTATAAACCAACCTGGGCACAAAATGCTATTTGAAAACACCAAAATTCTGGACCAGGCTAACAACTATCAGGTCAGAATGCATAGGGAAGCTATTGAAATCCACAAACACCTGGACAGCTTCAACAGGAAAGAGGAAACCCTAAAAGTAAACAAAGTTTGGCTACCAAAATCAAAACTCAACACATGCAAATGAACTTCACCCAGGGACAGGGGGCTTCCCAGCAGACAATGGACCATAAGCTAAATAGATTCTAATCCTCTCGCATATCCTCCCACCCTAAGCACTGAATATCCAACAACTGAATACACAAATTTATATGCTAATCCTCTTCAACAGAGACTCACAGTATGTAAACCCCACACACCCACACGCCACCATTCTCTGAAGATGCCAACCACAGAAGCAGGTGAAACGTCAGGAATAAACTCTTTTAGAACATAGCTTCATAGCCCAGGAAAAAAAAGCCACAAAAAAACTATGGGAAGAGTTTTGCATGATGTGTTAATAGGGTTGTTCCATAAACAAATTGCTTAAAATGGTTCCTACATTAACACTTTTGGGCACAACCCTAGGTTAAGTGCTCTGTAAGTTTCTTTTATTTCCATTGGAAATATTGAACTAAATTTTGTTAATTTCCCCATTGGTATCAATGGGACTTAAACATACTTAAGTTTCTTTTGGGTCCCAAAGAAACATGTGCTTAGTTTTCTGCGTCCAGGGAGTTTGCAGTTCAAGGTTTCTTGGCAGCCCACAAGCCAATCCTGTATTCAGACTGAAGATCCTAGCTGTTGGCTTGAGGAATTAATCACCTGCCCTGGGAGTGTGCACCTGTCAGAGGTTAGAGGGCAAGATTGACTACCACCCCTGGGACCATAGACAACTACAAAACCCCAGGAAAAAAGGGGGTTGCCTCCAACCAAAAGGCAATTTTGCAATGTTTTGGGCCCTCTATGTTAGACCCAGGACAGGCCTTATTTCCAGCAGAAAGTGACCTAGGACTCAACTTCCAGGTCATTTTCATATTGGAAATAAGGATTCCTGGGCTTAAAGTGTCTTGGAGTGGGGACTGTGGCATAATTGCCCCCACATCCTTTTGGGGGCATTTCAGGGCAAAAGTACTATTTTTTAAGTGTTGGAGCAGAAACTTTCCCCACCCCCATCTGCTCCATCACTGCTGAAAATCACTCCTGTTACTACACCCTGTAAATGATCTCAGATCTTCTTCGTGGTCTCTGTGAATCACACAGCGGGATATCATCTCTGATGGCAGGTACATGACCTCGAGGCACCTCGAGGCACATCTTCGGATTCTATCACCTCAACCTCCACATCCAAAGAATGACTCTCCAGTAATTGAGCCCTTGACACGACCAGAGCCGGGGATGTCTCAAGGTGCACAGGGGGTCTCACGATATCAGAAGCAGGCGGGAGCTCAACTGCCTTCTCCAAAGACTGAGCTGATGGAAGATGGTTCGGCCTCTCCAACCGATGACGTTCGTACCTTAGGGGAGCAGATGGTTCGGATGTCTCATGCCCTGGATCTGAAATTGGAAGAGCGAGCAGCTGATCCCGTGGATCCAATTTTCCAATGGATCCAGTCGAAGGCACCCCCGTCGGCTACCATCCCGGTACTGCCCTCTCTACTAAAAATCGCACAGGGGTCCTGGGAAAACCCATCGTCCATACAGTTGACGTCTAGGAAAATAGATCAACTGTACTGAGTTGGTGGAGACCATGTTGACTGGCTCCAGAACCACCCCAGGGCCAAACTCTGTGGTCACAGAGGTTGCCCAGAATAAAAAGCAGTGCCGACCTCTGTCATCTCCACCAGACCTAGAGGGCAGAAAATTGGACATCGTCGGGAAGAAAATCTACTCGGCCACCAGCCTGAGCTTCCGTGTAGCCAATTATTCCGCATGCATGAGAGCATACCAACAGGTCCTATGGGAGAGAATGAGCCACCTGATTCAGGACCTCCCGGAGGAGCGACATCAGATGGCCGAAGCCATTCATTCTGAGGCCCAGTCCTTTGCAGGATTGCAAATGAACTCGGCTTGGCATGTGGCAGACTGCGCAGCAAAAACCATCGCTGGTTCCATAGCGCTGCGTCAACATGCATGGTTACGCTCCTCGGGCCTTACACCACAAGCATCAGCCACCATTGAGGATCTTTCCTTCGATGAATCATAGAATCAATCATAGAATTGCAGAGTTGGAAGAGACCACGAGGGCCATCCAGTCCAACCCCCTGCCACGCAGGAAATCACGATCAAAGCATCCCCGACAGATGGCCATCCAGCTTCTGTTTAAAGACCTCCAAGGAAGGAGACCCCACCACGCTCCGAGGGAGAGTGTTCCACTGCCAAACAGCTCTGGCTGTCAAAAAGTTCCTCCTAATGTTGAGGTGGAATCTCTGGTCCTGGAGCTTGCATCCATTGCTCCGTGTTCCAGTTTCTGGAGCAGCAGAAAACAAGCCTGCTCCATCCTCAACGTGACACCCCTTCAAATACTTAAACAGGGCTGCCATATCGCCTCTTAACCGTCTTTTTTCCAGGCTAAATATACCCAGCTCCCTAAGTCTCTCCTCATAAGGCATCGTTTCCAGACCTTTCACCATTTTAGGCACCCTTCTCTGGACACGCTCCAATTTGTCCATATCCTTTTTGAATTGTGGTGCCCAGAACTGGACACAGTATTCTAGGTGAGGTCTGACCAAGGCAGAATAGAGTGGCCCTATTACTTCCCTTGATGTGGACATAATACTTCTATTGATGCAGCCCAAAATTGCATTGGCCTTTTTAGCTGCCGCATCATACTGTTGACTCATGTTCAACTTGTGGTCTACTAGGACTCCTAAATCCCTTTCGCATGTAGTCTCATTCAGCCAGGTCTCCCCCATCCTATATCGATGCATTTCATTTTTTCACCCTAAGTGCAGTACCTTACACTTCTCCATGTTGAATTTCATTTTGTGCCCAGCTCTCCAGTCTATCCAGGTCATTCTGAATTTTGATCCTGTCCTCTAGGGTATTAGCTACTCCTTCCAATTTGGTGTCATCTGCAAATTTGATAAGTATGCCCCTAATTCCCTCATCCAAGTCATTGATAAAGATGTTGAATAGCATTGGGCCCAAGACCAAACCTTGTGCCACCCCACTGGTCACATCTTTCCAAGACGAAGAGGAGCCACTGCTGAGCACCCTTTGGGTTCGGCCGGTCAACCAATTACAAATCCATTGAACAGTTAACTTGTCTAGCCCACATTTTACAAGCTTGTTTGCAAGAATGTCATGGGGAACCTTGTCAAAGGCCTTACGGAAATCAAGGTGTACGATATCTACAGTGTTCCCTTCATCTACCAAGCTGGTCATTTTATCAAAAGATAGATCAGATTAGTCTGGCATGACTTGTTTCTCTGAAACCCATGTTGACTTTTTGTGATTATGGCATTGCCTTCTAAATGTTCACAGACTCTCTGTTTAATGATCTGCTCCAGAATCTTCCCTGGTATTGATGTCAGACTAACTGGACGATAATTGTTGGGATCCTCTTTTTTCCTCTTTTTGAAGATCGGGACAACATTTACCCTCCTCCAGTCTGCTGGGACTTCTCCTGTTCTCCAGGAGTTCTCAAAGATGATTGCCAATGGCTCTGAGATTACATTTGCTAACTCTTTTAATACCCTTGGATGTAGTTCATCTGGTCCTGGAGATTTAAATTCATTTAGTTTAAGAAGGTATTGCTGTTTGCTTATTCTGTGCTGGATTTCCCCTATTGTGTCCTCTGTTCCTTTATCCTCAGGTTGGTCACCTTTTTGCTTTTCTGAAAACACTGAGGCAAAGAAGGTGTTGAGTAATTCTGCCTTTTCTCTGCCCCCTGTTAGCATTTTCCTATCTTCTCCGCGTAGTGGTCCTACCATTTCCTTCTTCCTCCTTTTGCTGCAGGCATACCCAAAAAACCCTTTTTATTGTTCTTAACCTCTCTAGCAAGCCTGAGCTCATTCTGCACTTTAGCTTTTCTGATTTTACTCCTACACATGTTCGCTATCTGTTTGAATTCTTCTTTGGTGATTTCCCTCTTTTTCCATTTCCTATACATGTTCCGTTTAAAACTTAGCTCCGTTGAAATTTCTTTAGTCATCCATCCTGGTTTATTGAGATACCTCCCATTTTTCTTCCTCAATGGTACTGTTTGAAATTGTGCCTCCAGTATCTCCCTTTTGAGAAAGTCCCATCCATCTTGAGGTCTCTTCTCTTTTAGTATACCTGACCATGGGATCACCCCCAGTGTTTCCCTGAGTTTATTGAAATCAGCTCTCCTAAAGTCGAGAATGCGTGTCTGACTATGCCTGGCTTCTCCTTTCCATTGTATAACAAATTCCAGGAGAACATGATCACTCTCACCTAAGGATCCCACCACTTGCACCCCATTAACCAGGTCATCTCTGTTGGTTAGGATCAGATCTAAAATAGCTGACCCCCTTGTTGCCTCTTCCACCTTTTGGACCATGAAATTGTTTTCCAGGCAAGTAAGGAATTTGCTAGACCTTGAAGTTTTGGTTGAGTTAGATTTCCAGCAAATATCAGGATAATTGAAGTCACCCATCACTACTACATCTTTCCTTTCTGCATGTGTGGTCATCTGTTCTAGAATGGCATCATCCAATTCCTCCGTCTGACTTGGGGGGTCTGTAGTAGAGTCCCACAATAACATCCCTGTTGTTTCCCTCCCCTTTACTTTTTATCCAGATGCTCTCCACCTGGCTTCCATTATTGATGTCATGGATCTCTTCACTGGTGTAAATATCCCTGACATATAATGCTATTCCTCCTCCTTTCCTGTTTGGCCTGTTTCTCTTATAAAGGTTATACCCCTCTATTCCTACATTCCAATTATGAGACTCATCCCACCAGGTTTCAGTAATGCCTATTATATCATACTTGCTTTGTAGTGCTAGGAGTTCAAGTTCATCTTGCTTATTTCCCATGCTCTGTGCATTAGCGTAGAGCCATCTAAGACCATGTGTTCCCTTTACTTTCTCCCTGTGCAAGTTTTTTTGCCTCCCACTGTTGGGTCCTTGCGCTGTTTGCCTTGTTCCCTCTATGACAGTTTGACTATTTTCTCCAGCCCTTTTGCCTTCCAGAATACTGTCTCCCTCCCCCATGTGACTCAGTTTAAAGCCCTCCTGATCAAATTCTTGAGACTGTAGGCAAAAATGTTTCTGCTAACTGTCGTGAGATGCACCCCATCTCTTGCCAGAAGTCCCCCCTCATGGAAGCGCAGCCCATGATCCAAGAATCCAAATCGTTCTCGGCGACACCATCTACGGAGCCAGTTGTTTACATCGGCTATTTTCGGGCTTGTTTAATGGGTCAACCGATGAAAAACTTGAGTTTACCCAAAATATGAGGACCACTGCCAGGAAATATGGTATGGGATCCACTTCCACCTCCCAGTACTGTCCTAGAAGCAGATATTCCTGGCAAGCCCCATCGTATGGCCAACAGTTCCGACGAGGGTACTCTGGCCAGACCTATCAGTCCCGGTTGCTCCCTCTGCCTCTCTGGTCTCATCGGTGAGGAGCCAGGGCTCAGGTCCCAGATACCGCCAACCGTCCCGACAGAGACCCAGGGATCAGGGCCAAAAGAAATTTTAACTCCACTGTTGATGCTTTTTCTGTTTTTCCTTAGACACCTCTCTTTAGGGATCGACTGTCCAACTTCCAAGACGCCTGGTCTTCTATATCATCAGACCGCTGGGTGCTTCAAATCATCCAGACTGGCTATTGGATCGAGTTCGACACTCTACCTCCGACGGAACGGGTTCGATCAACACCGCCCTCCCCTCCTCGAGGAGGTGCAGACCCTGTTGCAGAAGGGGGCCATCGAGCCTGTCGGACCCGACCTTCATCACTTCTGCTTCTTCTCGAGGTACTTTCTGGTTACCAATAAGCACGGCGGTCTACGCCCGATTCTCGACCTCCGTGGGGTGAACAAGTACATAGCCCCAAAGAAGTTCAGAATGGTCACCTTGGCCTCCATCCTTCCACTTCTGAAACAGTACGACTAGTTCGTCTCCCTAGACCTGAAGGATGCCTATTTTCACATAGGGATCCATCCAGATCACAGGTGCTTCCTTGCGTTTCAAGTCGGGACCGAAGTGTTCCAATTCAGAGTGTTTCCTTTCGGCCTCTCCACCACTCCTCAAGTCTTTACGAAGTGCATGGCAGTAGTGGCGGCTTTCCTTCAGCAGCAGGGAGTAGTGGTTTTCCCCTACATAGACGACTGGCTGATTGTGGCAGAGTCTCAACATCAGCTCGAACTCGATGTTGGCCTCACCTTAGATGCCTTAGATTGCCTGGGACTTGTTGTCAACATCGAAAAGTCTCAGCTTCAGCCTGCTCAAGTGATCCAATTCATTGGAGCTTGTCTAGACTCTAACTGCAGCGGCATACTTACCTCAGGACCGATTCAACACGCTTCGGTCCCTGATTTATACTTGCCGTCGGTCCCGAAGGATTCCCACTCATTCAGTACAGGTCCTCCTCGGTCACATGGCAGTCACAACTTATGTGACCCACCTCGCCAGGCTTCAGTTCCGTCCACTCCAACACTGGTTCCTGCAAATGTTTGACCCTCTTCGTGACTCTACAAACAAGATACTCACAATGCCGCGGGCAATTCAGAGGTCTCTGAACTGGTGGCTGGTCCCAGACAATGTCCTCTCAGGCGTGCCGTTCGAAATCCCTCAGCCGAACATTTCTTTGATGACAGATGCCTCAATGCAGGGTGGGAAGCGCACGTCGAGTCCTACGAGATTCAGGGCTCTTGGACCACTGAAGAGCAGGCTCTCCATATCAATGTCCTGGAACTGCTTGCTTGCCGTCCAGAAAGCAATACGAGCCTTCGAATCCGTGGTGACGGGCAAGACTATATTAGTACTGACCGACAACACGTCTGTCATGTACTACCTGAACAAGCAGGGAGGTACGAGATCCCCCCAACTTCTTCACCTGACACTAGACATCTGGGATTGGTGTGTCCTCAGGAATGTGTTTCTACAATCCATCCATCTTCCAGGAGAGGAGAACACTCTTGCAGACGGGCTCAGCTGTTCGAGTCTCTCCATCCACGAGTGACGTCTACACAGGGCGGTCGCCTTAGACCTGTTCCAGGCCTGGGGGTATCCTCAAGTGGATCTCTTCGCATCTCCCGAGAACGCTCAGTGTCCCCAGTTCTGCTCGAGGCGATGTGCTCTGGGATCGAGGGGAGACGCGTTCCTGTTCTGGTGGTCGGGCCCTCTACTCTACCTGTTCCCTCCGTTCCCACTGCTGACAAGAGTGATTGCCAAGCTTCGTCGGGATCAAGCGAACGCTATCCTTGTCGCTCCGTGGTGGCCTCGGCAGCCGTGGTTTGCGACTCTGCTTCACATGTCCAAGTGTTGCTTCATCCGTCTACCCTCTCGTCCGGATCTGCTCACCATTCACAAAGGCAGAGTCAGACATCCTGATCTCGACACTCTGCGTCTGACGGCGTGGAGTTTGACTCTGTAATCCGACCCTCGAGTTCGAGACTCTCGGGTTCGACCTCGGTGCCGAGGCAACCTGCACCTCTCCATCCAGACGTCCAGGCTGTCATTGATGCAGCCCGAAGGCCATCCACTCGAAAGTCGTACCATTACAAGTGGAAAAACTATGAAGCTTTTCTGGCTTCCCAGGAACCGAGTCTGGAACCGTTCTCCATCCTGACGGTACTGGAGTTTCTGCTACAACTGTCTTCTGCGGGCCTGTCTCTTTCATCAATCCAGTGTTACTTGGCAGCCCTCTCCGTCGAGTTCCAGGCGAAAGGTCTTCCATCTCCCTTTGTGGATGCGACGGTGAAGAAGTTCTTGAGAGGCTTTGCCAACCTGCATCCTCCGGTGACTGACCCGACCCCGGCTTGGAGCCTTGAACTGATCCTTTCACAGCTGGTCCGCCGACTGTTCGAACCTTTGGCTTCCACTTATCTCCGGCTGCTCTCCTGGAAAACTGCTTTCCTTGTGGCCATCACTTTGGCGCGTAAGGCTGCTGAGCTTTGTGCCTTGAGGTCCGATCCTCCATATACTGCTTTCCATAAGCACAAAGTGGTGCTCCGTCCCGACATCTCTTTCCTGCCGAAGGTGGTGTCCAGCTTTCATCTCAACCAATCCATCACTCTCCCTGCTTTGATGCAGGACCCGAAGGATGATTTCGAACGCACCCTTCATCTCATGGACGTTAGAAGGGCTCTAGCCTTCTACATTCAACGGACTGTGTCCCGCAGGAAGTCACCCAGATTGTTTGTGTCTTATGCTGACTCGAAACTCGGACAGCCTATTTCCTCTCAACAGCTGTCGAAGTGGGTGACGTCAACCATTGCTCTCTGCTACAAACTGGTAAAGAAACCTCTGCCATCACGGATTCGAGGACACTACCCGAGCTGTCTCTACTTTGACAGCTTTTCTCTCTGGAGTGCCTCTAGAGGACATTTGCAAAGCTGCAACCTGGTCATCACCTTTGACTTTTATCTCTCATTACAGACTTGACTCTCGTTCTAGGAAGGCTGCACTGTTGTCTTCTATACAATGAGTGAGTGTTCATGTTGCCAAGTCACTGTTGTTATATATGCTTTGATCACTTTATTTAAGAATGTGCTCTTAATGTTTCAAACTCAGGTGTCTGTACATATGGTATACTTGGTGTAGGACATACCCGCCTCCAAGAGTGAAGCTTGCCAGTCTACACCCAGCTGTGTGATTCACAGAGACCACGAAGAAGATGGACAGTTGCTTAGCTGTAACCATAGATCTTCGAGTGGTCTTCTGTGAATTCACACAGACCCACCCATCCTCCCCTCTATGTCCTTTTACATCATATAAACATGCTTAATGTTCCTGATGCTGCATATTGCGGCATCATTCAAGGAACTGAGGGGATTTAGGTGGGAAGCCCTTATAAGGGACCGTTAGGATGGGCAGAGTTACCACCAAAAATGTATCAAAGCACATTCTGCTAGCGATTCTAGAAGGTTACGAAGCTCTGCGCAGGCGCAGGAGTAACCCATCTGTGTGAATTCACAGAAGACCACTCGAAGATCTATGATTACAGGTAAGCAACCTGTCCTTCCTAGTTTCCTCAGAACAATATATTTCTATTCTACTTACAGATATGTAGCTCTGCATTGTTTTTACATTCAATTTTCTCATTCTGAGCTCAGCTATTCCCTCCACTCCCTCCCCCTGAAAAAAGACACGTCAGAAAGATATTAAATCTCTAATGAGTACTACAGCTCAATGTTTTCAAAATGCTTGTTCATTATAGGAATATATATTCATATATATATATATATATATATATATTCATATATATATATATATATATATATATATATTCCATCCCTTAGTTACATACTGCTGGATTCTTCTTTATAGATTTTAATTTATTTATGTATAAAATGTATGAGAGCCAGTGTGGTGTAATGGTTTGAGTGTTGGATTGTGACTCTTGAGAACAGTGTTAGAAGCCCTGTTCGGCCATGGAAACCCACTGGGTGACCTTGGAGAAGTCACATTCTCTCAGCCTTAGAGGCAAGCAAAGGCAACCCCCCTATGAACCAGTGTTCCCAAGAAAACCCCATGATAGGGTTGCCTTAGGGTTGTCATAAGTCGGAAATGACTTGAAGGCACACAGCACCAACAGCAATAAAATGCATTATATGTTTTAAAGAAAAAACTGTTTTTCCTTTTAAAAAAAAATTCAAAGAAATTACAGTTTTGCAACATTAATCTTTTTTCAGCTCTATTATTAACACTGTTATAGAACTGGAGAGTAAATTGTGGTTTAGTTGAAACGAATGGTAAATATTTTGAGAAATGTATTGCTTTCATTACACCATATGCCAGTGTTGTAAACCCTTTTTGGTCTCATGATCATAGTGCTCAGATCTACTCATGAACTGTAACTTATAAATGTAAAATACAAAACTAAGAATTTTAATCATTTTGGTAATTTTATCAAGAAGTACTGATTGAAAATTTCCATATCATACCACTTTCGAAGCTAATTCTTCTGTTTAATAATGGTAATCAAGCAAATTATAGTTGAGAGGTGGCCTTTACTTAATATTGCAGAGTTTGGAAAGTTGCTTTTTAAAAGTAATTAGCTACTGTAATAATTCCAATTCCTGTCGATCCATTTTTACTTACCTATACAGTTGCATTACTTTAAAAAAAAAAGTTCATATTTTTGATAGTAACTAAAGTAGATGCTTTTAAGGACTTTTCTGGTTAAGAATAAAATATGAAAGCTACTAGTCACTGGCTAGTTTTCTCCCATCCATCTTGTGGTTTCCTCAGCACCATAAAAGAGCACAGATCAGCAAGACAAGGCACAGCATAAGCCAGCACTCAAACCTTCTGATACTTCTCTTCTGCCATTTAGTGACACCAGTTGTAATGTTTCAGTTACACTGCAAATGGAGTGAAGTGTTAGCCCTCATTAGGTTAATTATAATTTCATGTAAGTGTACCTTTATTATTGGAGGAAGGTTGTTTCCATTGGTTAAGGGATTGCAAAAAAACAAACAAACCCACAAACCACCAAAAAACCAAATTGTGCACTTTTGAAGAAGAAAGAAAAGGATGCCAGACTAGGAACGTCTGGCTTCTTCAACGTTTTGCTTTAAGAAACGTACCTTTCTCCATTTTGCTTTCAAAGAGGAAATAGATTGTGGTAGTGTGGTTGGGAGAAGCTTTCACTTTCTGTATTCTGGTACCCTAGTCAAATCTGCACATTTGAAAGGAATGAGAGGCCAGCATGGTACAAGTAATCATGTCAAGCAATAAAATCACACTTTCAGGACAAGCAAATGGAAATGACATCCTATGTTATGTGAATATGTTTTAATTACAGGTGTCAGAAACTATTTGAAAGAAGCCTTAGTACATATCATTGCTGTACATGCTGAGGTGAGGCAATTTCAGATTATCCACAGTTGGTATCCAGAACATATCAATGAAATTGAAACTTCACTCTTCAAGAAAAGTAAACCTCTTTCAGTACTAAAAACAATTTCAAGAAATAGCCTGGACATCTAGATGGTGGGTTGTGACTACAGCGTGACTTGTTTTACTCAGGATTCCATAGTGTTGCAGTGCCAGCAGCAACATGAAGTCTTTTAATATGCAAAGGGATCTTGTAGCACCTTTGAGACAACTGAGAAAAAGAAACAGAAGTTTTTATAGCCAGTCTAGTCCATGCATCTGAGGCAGTAGACGAAGGGCTCATCTACACCAGGCAGGATACGCTGGCTCCTCACTGGTGTATCCTGACTCGTTACCTGGAGAAAGTGGGCCAGAGTCTACAGAGGACGCCGGCTCATCTCTGAAGCCATTGCTGCTTCCATTTTCTCCACTAATGCAGAAGCTAGACAGAAGTTCCACAACATGTGACTGCAAGCCCCCAGCATGTGGCGAACCTGACACACTGAGGGACCCCTGCCTGGCTTCCAGGAGAGCCAGGGAGCTGGTGGCAGCAGTGAGGAACAACGTGTCGGATAGGCTCCCGCAGACACTGGGGGGGGGGCTATTCCAGTAGTACCAGATTAAACCAGATATTATCTTATATCGTGATAAAGGGCCCTATCCTGGCCTGCCTCTTTTCCAGCTGTCTATCTGCCCCCAGGGTCATTTGGACTGCCTGGGGACAGATCAGGGTAAATGCCCTCCATCATTTGGACTACTGAGCTCTGGATTGGGGACAAGCTGGGGTAAATTGCCCATGTAGATAAACCCTAAGTCTAAGAAAGCTTATGCTACAACTTCTTTCTCTCAGCCAGTCTCAAAGGTGCTACAAGATTGCTTTGCATACTGATATTCCACACTAACATGGGTATGTCTTTGAATTCTACCCTAATAGAGTCTTTTAGTGCTTGTTTTATCTATTTAAAGTCTTTGGGGATCACTTATAATCTGCATGAATTAGACATGGGAAGAATTTTTTTGTCTGATAAGCTCTTTAAGGGGGAATTAAATTCAGGCTTCTAAATGTCATTGTTTCAATTTGAAATCTGCAGGTGTTCACTGTCTCAAAAGAACTTGTACTCCGAGTGCTGTCACGGATTGTTGAAGCAGTTGCTGAAGAACTCAGCAGGCTTATGCAGTGTGTTTCGTCTTTCAGTAGAAATGGTGCCTTACAGGTAGTGAGTTCTGGAAATACTGAAATGTCCAAAACGTTGAAGAGGGAGAGTATATCTCTGGTCCTCGTTGATTTAAAAGTTACTCCTTCATTCCAGGGAATCCTTAGAAGTTTAATTCTGTGTGTGAATTTATACATTTCATAGCAGCCCCTATACTGCCACCAAATAACAATTCCAAGAATTCTTTGTAGGATAACATGGTAGTTAGTCTGGCATAAACAATACAAGTTTCTGTTGTAGATCAACTAGCTGAGTTCATAGATAGACCACACTACACAGATACACCCCAGAAACCTACAACAACCATATTGGTGCAGAAATGCTCATAGGTAGGATTCATGCTGAAGCAATGGTATGGGTGCATTTTTGAATTGGACATTTGTGAAGAGAGACAAAAGGACATGCACAAGGGAGTCATTTTCAGTCCTACATGGGCACTCTATACTCCTCTATAGCTACTCCACTCTACTCAATTAATAGTGCCAGGTGGAGCGAACCCATTGAATCTAGCAGTTGATCCAGTGGGCCTCCTTTATTAAGGAGTAGCAACTGGATGTGGGCTTATGAATCCTAACCACAGCAGATAGATATATTTTGTAAAATGTGTCAGTGGCTTTACAATGTTAGGAAACCTAAGATATTTTTAAAATAGCGTAGGAATCTGCTGTTGAACTAGATTCTGAAAAGGGGTGTGCTTCAATGTTCTTCAACTGCTCCTTGGTTAGCTGCATCCCATTTAACTTTCTAGGGCAAGACTGGCTCACATGAGGCCCTCCAGATATTGTTATTGGATGCTGTTCCTATCAGTCTCACCCATTGGGTATGCTGGCCAGAGGTGATGGAAGTTGCAGTTCAGCCACAGGTTGCCCACCCTTCCTCAGGTGCAACCTTCCTCAGCTTGGTGCTGTCCAGATGTGTTGGGCTGCTGTGCCAGTTATCTTCAGCCTAATGACTATGCTGGTTGCAGAGGAACAAAATGGTAGACCATCAAAGTCTAGAACAGTGGTGTCCAACCTGTGGCCCTCCAGGTGTTTTGGACTCAACTCGCAGAAGCCTGAGCCAGCTGATCCAGTGGTTGGAAATTCTGGGAGCTGTAGTCCAGAACACCTGGAGGGCCACAGGTTGGACACCACTGGTCTAGAGGGCACCGGGCTAAAGAAGACTCCTCTGGCATCCTACCCTAAAAATGTGATGGTAAAGCAGGGAATGTGTGTCTCTCCAATTGTTGGATAGAACCCCCATCAGCCCTAGCCAGCATAGTCATTTATGAGGGATAATGGAAGTTGCAGTCCAACAATGTCTAAGAACAAAATATTATCCATCCTTGAGAGTATGATAGCCCTGTTTAAATATTTGAAGGGGTGTCATGTTGAGGATGGAGCAGGCTTGTTTTCTGCTGCTCCAGAGACTGGAACACGGAGCAATGGATGCAAGCTCCAGGAACAGAGATTCCACCTCAACATTAGGAGGAACTTTTTGACAGTAAGAGCTGTTTGGCAGTGGAACACAATTCCCCAAAACTTGGTGAGGTCTCCTTCCTTGGAGGTCTTTAAACAGAGGCTGGATGGCCATCTGTCGGGGATGCTTTGATCGTGATTTCCTGCATGGCAGGGGGTTGGACTGGATGGCCCTCGTGGTCTCTTCCAACTCTATGATTCTATGAGACAGGATATGTGTTCCCTCTAGCAACAGCATTTTCTTTGGTAACACAACTAGCAAAAAAAGGGAATGATTTCTCTGGTTGGTCTTGCTTAGGGGCTTGATTAAGTGCCCCCTTGCTTGAAGTACCAACAAGCAAGCCTAGGGATTTGCTTAACGTGTGACAGGCAGTTCCTCTAAATATATAATAGCTTTCATTCCCACGTATGCTATTGTGCTTGATCCAGGGACATGTTCCTACAAACCTCTTGGCCAGGTTAGACCTGTAGCAGAGAACCCCAAGAATCAAATGGTTCATCAAACTTTATTGGCTCAACGTTGTTCTGAAATTTCTGATACTTTACCAGAAAAAGTGTTATGCAGTCTAGAAATGACTACTTGATAGTCTAGTATTTTTTTAATCTACTGTTTTGAAGCCATTTTGGGAATCCATAATTTGTGTTTCCTTAGGGGCCTAAACAGTCTAAAGGCACCAGATCCCATCTGATTTTGGAAACTAAGCAGGCTCAGCCCTGATTAGTACTTGGGTGGGAGACCACCAATGAATACCAGGTGCTGTGGCCTATATTTCAGAGGATGGAACTGGCAAAACCACTTCTGAGTATTCCTTTCCCTGAGAAAACCCTATGAAATTCATGGGGTCGCCATGAGTTGGCAGGCAACTTGAAGGCACACACACACACTTGCACATATACCATTGCAAATTTCTCTTGGGAATCCATAACAAGCATCTGTAATAAAAGTGCAGGTTTTCATTGGATTGAGGAAAGCTTCTCATAATAGTATGTTGCATAGTCTGTTGATAGTTCGAAACTAAAGTCAGCATTTATCAAATACAGCTACCTAATTATCTGAATTTCATTTCGCATTGGACAACTGCCACAGCATGCAGTAAGATGAGTTGGTGCCTGCAAACATTGGTGCAGTAACCCTTAAAGTCAGTCATCTTAAAAATAACAAATGCCAAATGCTCTAAGGGGCGGCGGGCTGGGGGCAGTAAAAGAGTCTTGATGCTACCGTGCAGCAGCAGCAGCAAAATAAAAGAACAAGAAGCATATTGACTGATTTTACCCTCTTGCACTTCCTTCCTCTTTGGTAAGATTGTATGTTCAGAAGCTAGTGCCTCCTTGGCTTGGTTTGGTTTTTTTTAAGATACTAAGTGCAAATTATGTTTGCAAAGCATTTGTTTTATAGGTCCAAAAAGTATTTTAAGAATATACCTGTAGGATTTAAATAAATAAATAAGTGAATAAACATTTTCCTAATAATCAGATATGATTTAATTACTTCCTGGACTTCCCAAAACTATAGTTGGCCTTGCAGCTGTTTTGAGGCTGCTGTTTCCAACACAGGAAACAAATTTGCAGTAGTGAAGGTCTTACTGCTTTGCTGCTGCATAAGCACCAGCCATATTTTGCTTTTGCAGGCAGACTCTTAAGCCTTGTGAAATCACATGTTGAGGCTTATTAATACAGTATGTTTGCCTTATGTTTGGTCATTTCTGTCCTCCAGGCCCGGCTTGAAATTTGTGCACTGAGAGATGCTGTGACTGTGTTCCTTACATCTGAAAGCAAGTGAGTACAGGATGGCTTACAGTGAATTCAGCTAATATGCACAAAAGTAAAAAAGCATGGTATTTGCACCATAACAGAAAGGCCTAGCAACTGGGAGTGTACTTTGTCCTGGGTAGTATATGTAGTCCTTGAAGCAGTGGTGCCATGCAGGAGGAGAGGTTCTCCCAGGCCAGGTGGACCCCATCTCACTAGGCTGAGGACAAGGTTCGTGAACCTTCCCAGTAAGAGGGTTCCCAATTAGTCATCCATATTTCTCTCCCAATCCTAGACAGGGAGAAGAAGCCTGTAAGCTGGGGCCCATCTACACAAGGGGGGGAAATCCCAAATGGTATTGGCATCTCACAACAGCAGTGACATGTCTAAATGGTTTTTCTGGCTTTGGAAGCCCCCATAAGCCTCGCATTCCTGATGGTGGCCGTGAGTGATTTTACTCATGTTAGTTCTTCACTGCCATTGGGTTGTTGTTGTTTTTTAAAAAAAAATTGTCCCAAGTTGCACTGATGCAATAGAGTGATTCTTCAAAGCAAAACAGAAAATATTGATCCTTTTTATCACCTTAGCAATCACTCGCTAAGGCGAAAATCAACATGGCGGCAGCAGGTGCTTGCCTTCCGTGCTTCCCTTCAAGTTTTTTATTGTTTCATAGTCCAAATGAGCAAAAATGTGCACCCGCCTCACAGTTTGTGAAAACATACAGGAAAATCTGTGAAGGCTTTTACCCTGTTGTTTTTGCCATTTTGGGCCCCCCTCCTTCCAAATAGTGCAGATTGGTGCTGAATCCTGTTTAGACAGGTAGGATTCCCAGGATTCCACTGTTTAGACTGGCCTCTTGAAATGAGTCCTGTCATTTCTTTTTGTTTACTTTGATTGCTGTTGGATAGCAATAGAAGAGGCAAGCATCCCTCCTTGCTAGGCTGCTTCTTGGTGTGAAATTGGGCTTCCTTGCTCATTCCTCCCCTATCCTTCTCAACAACAAGAAACATTATTTGGCATTATTCTAAATTGTGTCTGAAGAATGTTGTCTCTCAACCATGCATGAATGCACAGGCACAAACCATTTATGCAGAAGAAACACAACTCCACTTTGCATCTGCTGAATGAAATGGTGTTGAGGACAGCCAACTGTGCTTTGCATATTGTAGCCATTCCCTTGGTTGCTTCAGGTTGTATCAGTTCAACAACTCCAGACAGAGCATCCCACACTATGTTAGTGACAAACACATATGTTAAGTTGTGCTATGCATGCAGAGTGAATTATTTGCCCTACCACAAGTGATATATTCTGACTGCAGCAGGAGCAGTTTTTCATACAGCAACATTGCACATTGTGAATGTGCATCGCAGTTGTACATTGCACAATAGCAACCAGTCATTGTCATGTGTTGTGCAATGTTGTTATTCTACATTGAGGTTACAAAGTGCTGGTATACGATACCTCCACATGCAGATATTTACACTACACTGAAAGGATTTTTAATTGCAGCTGTAGAGCACCAGGAAGCCAGCTGATAATATGAATAATTCTGCTGGGCAGTAGATAGTTTTGATTTCTTCATGCATCCCGAAGCCCTTCCTAGCAGTTTGATCATCTAGCAGTTAAATAAAGTATAAAAAGCAGCCCACAGAAGATCTAATGAACAGAGAAAATGGTGCAAGCCATGACAGGCAGAGCACTGCAGAGTTGACAGTGAGAGAGAGGAGGCAGAGCCCTCTTTTGAGAGAATATTCACTTTGTCTTCCAGATCTAATCATAGGATCAGTGTTAAGAGGGACTGAGGAGAAGAGGCCTACTTCTCCATTGAGCCCACTTCTACTCTTCCCCCTTCAGGCCATTGAAGGGGAGACCTGTAATGTCTTCTCTGTTCTAGCTCTCTAGCAAAATTAGATATTTCAAAGAAGGAAGAGAGACTATGAAGGTAAATGTGAGCCAGAGATGTCTGTTTCCAACTGAATGTTTCCAGGTTGATCCAAGTTTTGCACAGCACTCATCCCCTGAGTTTATCCCCTAGGGCAGCCAATGGTTCCACAAGTACACAGCCCTCTCATCATTGCTTTGTGGTTTAGTGTATGAGCTCAAGGCCTTGGTGCCTGTTGTGCAGGCAGTTGCACAACTATGGGATTCAGTATAACAACACTGGTATAAACACATCATTAAAGATGTGTCACATTTTGATCTTTGAAAGCATTCCATGTCATTGTCTAACAGATGACATTCCATGTCATTGTCTAACAGATTTCTTTAAAAAAATAGTAACTAAAGAGGGAAGCAGGCCACAGTATGGATCTTAGTGGACCAATTTAGTGGATCTGTTTATTGACAGATCATTTCCAATAGATCTGTCAATAAACAGTGAAAAGAAAGGTTGCTTGTTCCCTTGGTTATGAACAATCCTTTTGCTGTTTAGTGCAGCTATTTTTGGCTCGACTCTTATGTGGAAGCAAAGCTTCCATCTTATTGCCTTCCTAATTTTTTCCATGAAAGCACTCTATTTAATAACAAAACACCTGTCATTAAAGAGTAAGATAAGGAAGCATTCTTAAAGAGAATATACTTTATAAAGAGTTCATAAATCAAAATAACAGAGGAAACTATCACATTAGTCAACTAAAGTTTTCAACTCTTCTTGGAATAAAATGTGGTGTGTACAGTGTATGTGTATACACACAAACATATACTTTCTCCCTCTCTATCTCTATCTCTATCTCTATCTCATACACACACACATACTGAATGCTGTCTACATAGCATTTTACTAGTCTTGTGTTAATTTTTGAAATTTTATTATTGTGAGAATTGACAAACTTCCAGAACCTACATAAGTGTAAAAGATATCTTCACTGAAATAGAGAGTGAAAAGATTTTTTGTGAAAATTGTGTAAGATAAGTATGTGTTTAATGTTACAGCTCAAGCTTTAAGCAAGCTCTAGAAGCCTTGCCTCAGCTATCAAGTGGTGGAGATAAAAAGTAAGTTTGCTTTCTTTGTATTTAGAAGGTCTGTTCTGTGAACAGGATAGTGGTTAAAACAATCCTTGATGTTAAACATTTAATATTTTTGGCAAACTTGGTGGTAGTGATTGGTTACCACACTTTTCCATATGTACATTCTATATGGTTCTTGCGCTGTTTCTCTTTCCAAGAACTATATGCAGTAGATTAGGTTAAGAGCTACTGACTTTGTGCAAAACCACGAAAGCAGTTCCACAGGTAAGCAGAGGTATGACCTTGGGTTTCCCACATCTGAGTGCAACATGCCATCCACTTCTCCACACTGTCACTCCAGCCCCTTTCTCACTTTTTTCCCCACTGTACCAAAGTTAAGTGAAAGAGAGGTTTCCTTTTGATGTTGGAAGTTCAGCAAACTTACATTTCCAGATGTAACTTTGGGATTTGGGTTGCTTCCAGCTGCCTCAACAGCAGTTTGGCACACACACACAAATCTTGTTGAGTTTCCTCCCGAATACAGCTTGCTGGCTCAAGTGGTGAAGGGTTATATTCAGTGCTGCTTGTTATTTGCTTATATATCCTGCTGCTGCATCTGCAAGATCACCGCACACTTCATTGCAGCATTTCAAATAATGCATTCAAATTTATGGAATGATTTATACCTGATCATGTTGCCAGTGACATATTATATTTAATATTGACTTATTAAATATTGACTGTGTGTGGTTGCTATACTCATACCCATTCCTGGAGGGTGTTATTGAGGAAGTAGATACTGACATGTTTATGTCTTTTTACTTGCTGGCCCTGGCAAAGATTATACAGCTGTGGAATTTACTGCAGCTATAAATGCTACATTTTTTTCAAGAGGAAATTGGTGGTGGTTGCCTAAAGACTAACTCAACATTTTTAATATAAAATTAAGTGTTTTCTTCTCCTTCCCAGAGTTTTGAGGGTTTAACTTTACTTTGCCCCTTACTACTTAATCATTTTTAAAAACTTTAAAATTAGGCTTCCCATCTAGAGGCTCATCTTCCGTTTTGCCTTTCTCAGAGGCACTATCTGCTAGTATGAAATACTCATCAGAATGTTTAATTATACTCTGATCTGACTAGTGAGTAAACATGCACTCAAGGGGAAACAAGTAAGTACTGAACTAGAATCCAGACAAAAGGAGTTAAGTGCCATACAGTCTATATAAATCGGCCATACACTGAAGCCATATTGGCTAATCCAGTGCTTCTCTACAGTCTTTAGTCCTTCAAATATTTTGGACTTCAACTTCTAGATCATTGGTTGTGCTGTCAGGCTTTTCTGGGAACTGAAATCTAATTACATCTAGAGGACCAAACAGTGTTGAAAATCACTGCACTGATCCATTGGCTGAATTTTTTATTTCTGAATTTCCTCAAGCTGTTGTTCTCTACCCACTTCTGTGAGAGTAAACCTAATGAAGTCATTGGGACTCCTTTTTGAGTAGACATATATAAGATGTGCTGTTAACCTCCAACCATATTTGAGAGCAGAGATTGCCCATTGTCTGGGGCACTTAATCCCAAAATGCTGAAATCATACATACACACACACATTTTGGATCACAAGCCACCAGTCCCTGACAACAAAATATACAGCATTCATTGTGACTCATATCTGAGTTAGTATCCTAGATCACTCCAGATCTAGGAAGGAACATTTCCCCCCATTTCAGACTACTTGAGACTATTCTCTATGCAATGGTTTTTCAAAAGAAAGAGATAGATGGAGAAAGAGAGAGAGAGAGAGAGAGAGATGATGATTTTTGAAATAGTGACTTTTTATTTTAACATATTCAAAAGGACCTTGTTGTGAATCATGTTCTACTCGGAAATCTTTGTGTATGCATCCATAGGAAACTGGAATGACACCCTCAGTTAATAGAAAGGATCAGATAGGGTTCTTGTAATTGCTTGCCACCTCCATATATACTATCTTTATGAATGTCAAAAGAGTTTTTACAGTGCTGCAAGATTATCAGATTTGTTATAGCATAGGCTTTTGTGGTCTACAATCTCTTTCATGAAATGAAGTACAATCGTCCCTTCACATTCGCGGGGGTTAGGGTCTCCAGACCCCCGCGAATGTGAAAAAACCGTGAATAACAATCACCCCCCTCCTGGGATTTCGCTCTCCCTGCAAAGAGAGCGAAGACCAAGCAAAGGGGCGGTTTAAGAGGCTTTTCCTCACCCTCCGTGCTTGCCTGTGTCTTCGCTCCCTTTAGAAAGGGAAGCGAAGACACAGACAAGCACGGAGGGTAAGGGAAAACCCCTAAAATCGCCCCTCTCTTGGGCTTTCGCTCTCCCTGCAAAGGGAGCAAAGGCACAGGAGAGGGGCGATTTAAGAGGCTTTGCCTCACCCCCCACGCTTCCATGGGTCTTCGCTCCCTTTACAAAGGGAAGTGAAGACCCAGTCAAGTACGGAGGGTGAGGGAAACCCGTGAATACTCAAAACCGCGAATGTCATAGCCGCGAATGTTAAGGGACAACTGTACTGTATTGTCATGAGTTATAAGACAGACACTGTTTGAGGGTCAAGGCATTGTAAACAAAGATGTTAGAGGGAAATGAATTACAGAAAGCACAGACAGTGGTGTAGAGGTTTGAGCATTATACTAGGATACTGGGAGACTACAGTTCAAATTGCCACTCAGCCTAGTGGCTGGTGTCACCTCCCCCCCCCCAATGGTGTCAGCTGGTGCAGTTTGGCCTCTCCGCACCCCCCTAGTGCCACCACTACGTTCAGCCATGGAAAGCCACTGGGTGACCTTGGCCAAGTCACACTGTCTCAGCCTCAGAGGAAGGCAAGGGCAAACCCCCTCTGAACAGAAAACCTTGTGATAGGTTTGCCTTAGAGTCACCATAAATCAGAAATGACTTGAAGGCACACAATAACAACACAAAAATTCACAAGAGTTGTTGCTGTTCTAACTCAGAATAGCAAGCATCTCATGAAGTAGATGGAAGTCCATGAAAGTTTATGCTGTAATACATGTGTTAGTTTTTAAGGTGCCTCATGGTTCTTCTGTTGTTTGTGCAGCATCAGACTAATACAGCTGCCCTGCTGAAAAGTGTATTAATGGTACATGGTGAAGCCCATTTCCACTCCTGCCATTCCCCCACCATTAAAACTTAGTAGGTTCTTTCCATATCCAAAATATATACTTTTCCAAAAAAACAACAACCAGTAACCATCTTTAAAATATTGTCCCTTTTAACAGGTTACTTGAAGAGCTTCTAAACACTTTCAAGAGTAGCATGCAGTTGCAGCTTACCTGCTTTCAAGCTTCTTCTTCCACAGTGGTGAAGACATAAAGCAGCTCTGAACTGTAATTATTTCACAAAAAGGAAATAATAAATCCCATCACTCTTGATGTTTGTATTTGTTCCATGTGTGCCATTGTATTACAGTGTTGTTCAGCTTGCTGACAGGTAACTATATTGCTCCATTTGTATGAATTCTGTCTCTTGAATCAGAACTCCAAACTAAAATCTTTGTTTACTTGTCAGTCTGTCACTCCACATTCTTGTAAGAATCATTGCTAGGAGGATTGCCAAACAGAAGTTTTCTTCATGGGGACTCTGACATGAAAATATATAAAATGACTGTTCCTCCACACTTGAATGGGTTGCATCCAGGCTTTGATGGAAGGACTCTGCTCCCAGAAAGTACCTCTCCCAATTTGGGGGATTCTCCCTGGCCTTGGCACCATCACTCACCCCATTTAGCAAGGTCTGTTGAGGAGCTAGGGAGGAAGGGAGGGACACCGTGTGTATCACTGTCTGGAAAACTTGATTGTATGTTTTATTCTACCAAACAGGAAAAACTTTCTGCTCTCCTGTTCCCCATTATTCTGGTCCAGTGTAGATATTCAGGATTATACAGTTGTCCCTCCATATTCGCTGGGGTTTGGTTTCAGGACGCCCCATGGATACCAAAATCCATGAATACTCAAGTCCAATTTTATGTAATGGCATAGCAAAATGGTGTCCTTTATATAAGATGGAAAATCAAGGTTTGCTTTTTGGATTATTATTTTTTTAAAGAATATTTTCAAGCCATGAATACAGTACTTAAATCCATGGATATCAAATCCGTGGATATGGAGGGACAACTGTATATTCTTACTGGATGCAGAAGTTTTGAAATGATACATCCCTACCCAACAGATTATTGGTTTACCTTGGCCATTACCAGGGTCATTGTCTGTACTCACCCACAGATATGTTTTGTTTCATCCAGATGCACCATTTGCCAACTGATTTCTGTGTTATAGCTCAACTGGAAAACATACTATCTTATATTGGAATTCATCTAACCAATGCTTTTTCAAAATAATATATGTCTAATAAAGATAAGTGTGCACTCATGATGGAGTGAGTGTAAAATTTCATGGCACCAGAAGTAACACAAGCACACTCACACTCTTTCCCAAGCAAACAGATGTTTTCCAAGTTGGGGGGAATTCCAACATATGGTTGCTTCTTTAGCTGATACAGACTTTTTGATACCATGCCTGATAGTACCACATCTGTCAGTCTGGTGGTATATCTCACCAGGGCTGATACCTTGTTTGGCATACCCCACCCCCATCCCACCCTGTGCCAATACATGCCACCTTCCTTGCCCTCTGGTGGCTGTGCCGTGCCACTGCAGCTCATTACTGTAGAAAATGGGCTGGGAAGTCAAGTGGCAATCTTTTAGAGCAGGGATCTTCCAGATTTGGTCTTCCAGATGTTGTTGAATTTTAACTTCCAGCAGCCCCAACCAGCCTAGCCAATGGTGAGGAATGCTGGGGTGCTGACATCCAGCAGCTTCTGGAGGGCTGAACAATTCTGACCCCTGCACTAGAGCTTTGCCACCAGCATGTAAGTGTGCTTACACACAAGCACTGGAGAAAGCTGGTAGTTACAGCAGGGCCACCACTTGAAGTCTCAAGTGCCTTGGACCCTGCAGGGGAACAGTGAGTGCAACCTGCCCAGGGCCCCCCAAATCTGAAGCTGTACCTGGCTGTCTTTCCCACATTAGATTTTTATATACATGCTTACAGTCATACCTTTTTAGTAGGGGGATGGGGGCTGAGAACAGGGCTTGCCTATGAAACAAAAACTTCTCAGGTAAGTTCACTAGCCAGCTTTTGACCATTCATAAGCTTCAGTGCTGGTTTTCAAACAAAACAAATATGTATTCCAGTGTTTTCTCTTTGTTTCCAGTAGGGTTTATTTTCATATATTAATACATTCTCTACAGTTTAAATGTAGGGAAAAAAATGTAGCACAAAGTTGTTGAAGGCTTGGAGGAGCCAGAAGGCACAAGGTTCCCAGATGCAAAACCAGCATCCAAATGAAATCCAGTCACGGCTCTATATTAAAAGAGAGGAAAGATACAGTTGCATTTCCTAATTTAAAGGTGTCTGTGGCATGGTTCTCGAGCTGAGCTTTTTAAAGGCTAGCCAAAAATTCTTGCAAAGTACAGGCAAAATATTTCTTGTGAATTATAGGCAGAATACTAAAATTATTGGATTGTGGTTTAATTTTTCCAGAAAATTCACTTAGCTTACTGATACATTAGTAATGCTTGTGAATAAATGTAACCAATATACCTGAAAGTCTGACTGAACATAAATATAGTCATTGTTTATTAATAACTTGTATATTAAACCCTCTTTTCCCACTGAGTAGCCCCATCTTAAGAACATAAACTGTAACATTGAGATCAGACAGCTTCTTAAAAGTATCAGAGGAATCAGGATGGGGCCCATGTCTCAGTGCTGAGAAGGTGAGACAGCCATGGTTCGGTGTTTATTTTGGTTTTGCTCTTCTGTATTTACAGCATGTAAATTATTTATTCAATTACAATTATAGCCTGGGTTTTTTTTTTCCCATGGACCTCAAGGGATGTACCTGAGGCTGGCTGGCGCTCTCTCTCTCTTTCTCTCCCTTTTTCTCCTCTCCTCTCCTCCTCTCCTCCCTTTTCCTCCTTTACCCTAAGAGGTGGGAAGTACGTTAGAGTCCCACCCATGATGCCAAAATCTAGTTAGGGGAATTATTGGATCAAGAGGCCTGCAAGAGGAGGGTAACTTTGGAGATCTTTTCACCTATGTATATCAGGACAAACTGTAGAGGAGGCTGCAGTTAAAGTAAAACAAGGTTTTTTATTGGAATAATATAGAAAGTCAACTAACATACACAACATACATTCTTACGAACCATACAAGGCTATAGCAAAGTAAGGCAGAAGGGTTGTATAGAGAGAGAGAAAAGTCCAGGAAGATAGTTACCAGTGTCAAAGAGCAGCAAAGATACCCAAGATAGATGTCTCAGGGTGGCACAGGAGGTTCAAATCCAGGGTGCACTGAGAAAGAGAGTCCCTGGGTCTGTCCACTGTAGCACACCTTACTATTGTTGGGGCTGTAATATTTATACTCTATTCCATGCCTTGGAGGGGTGAGTTTAGTAATAACAAAGCATGGATGGCTCTCCCACAGAATAGATAAAGGAAACTGAAACTCAACTGATTGTTTTAATTGCAGAAAGATAGAACATTGATGGGTTTGCGACAACCTCATATGGTTGGACAGGAAGGCGTATGAGGAGAGATTTCTGTAAGGTATAGATTGAGGAATGGTCACTTTATTGTTTGATTGAATTATTGCTTGAAATGCACAGGGCTGGAAGAAAGGATTAGCACATACCCCTTTAACAATTGGGATGTTAGCATAAACCCATAATGGGGGCTTTCCGCTTAATCCTAACTTGGACTTTCCTACCATTATATTTCTAGACACATCTCAGGTCATCATGACCTCCAACTGACTTCTAGTCTGCCTATGCCAATGTGACCCCAAAAAGTGTCCAATATGTCCAGTTATGGAATCTCACTGGGTTGGGGGGGGGGTAGTAGGGCATACTAACACTCTCTCACTTTGTTATTTTGCTGTAGTAATATTGTGAGGTAGATTAGACCTAGAGTGAGTATGACTGCCCCAAAATTACCTGGGAGAATTGTATGAATGTGCCACCATGTCACTCCAATTAAAATTGCTAAGCAATCTTCAGAAATATTTAAGACTTGGACTTAGACCTTTGGTTCGGGTATCTCCAAACTGAATCAGTGTGAGATTTCTCTGAATCCAAACATGCCCCTACTATTAAAAAGGGCGGGGGGGGAGAAACAGCCCATGTAGTACATGAAAAGCTTCCTATCCATGTTATGCCTGTATATTGCTTTGTGAGACTGGTTCATACTTAAAAGTGCCACCGTCATAAGGAATTCTGATTGTTTCCCTGTACTTCATGAACAGTGTTCATGAACAGTAATAAAGCCAATAAAAATGGCCTGCCTGTTTCCCTTCAGTGACTGACTTTCTATAACAAGGATATTGCTAGATAAGTGTGTCCTATATACAGGTACATTACAATGAAACTGTTGGTTACTGGAAAAGCTTCTCAGTTTGTAATTGTGGGAAGTAACAGAACAGTGGTATATTATTAAGGGATCTGAAAGGCTGAAAAAAACCCTCCATTTTTTTACTCATCTTCTCAAATGTTATGAATCAGTGCTGAAAAAGGACCTTGAGGTCACTGGGTCCATCTGCCCTCAAACAGGATTATATTATATACTACTATACTACTCCTATATTGAGCATCATTACTTAAAACAGTCATTGTTCAATCTTTGTCTCCAGTATATCAAATTCATATTGTAATTGAAGTTCAAAATGGATGTTACCAAAGGGACAAAATAGTAAAATCCTTTTTTTTTTTTTTTTTTGGTTGACCAAGCAGTTGTTTGCTTTCCTGCTATCTTGTTTGCTGTTGTTTTCTTACAACTGTATCCTAGCAACAAAACTATAAATATTTCACACATTCCTTTTCGGTGGCTTTAAAGGGGAGATGAGGAAGGCAACCTGTCTTTCTCATCATCCTTTTCTTTCTCTCCCACATCCCAAAATATAACCACTATTTTTTCTTCTCCCTTCCTCCCAAAACCTCAAAGCAAATTATTACTCAATGTGAAGTTGAAGGCTTTCACGGCCGGCATCCATAGATTTTCCTTGGTTTTTTTCCGGGCTGTGAGGCCGTGTTCTGGAATAGTTTCCTTCTGACGTTGTGGCTGGCATCTTCAGAGAATGGTTGGGTAGACACTAACGGCCCTTGCATTTCTATACCCAGAAACTAACCATTCAATTACACAAATTTACATATACTCCCCAACAGGGGTTCACAACATATAAACTCCACACACACACCTACCCAACCATTCTCTGAAGATGCCAGCCACAGATGCAGGCGAAACGTCAGAAGGAAACTATTCCAAAACACGGTCTCACAGCCCAGAAAAAAACCAAGGAAAATCTATAAATTATTACTCAGTTTGGATAGGTGAGTAACTTAGATGTTTCCATTTTTCAGATCATTAAATGGGTATAATTAAGCCATTTACGTCATGATACACCAACACAAATGATTCCCATGTACAGTATGTCTTAAAATACAGTAAACTTTTTCTTGACCCTTGAGGGGAGAGCATGGCTAGTTCAATAAACATGCACTTTATTCACAAACAATGATCCAGTCAGATCTTAAAGTATCCATTATTTTTTTGCATAACCTACCTGTTGTTGCAGAACTGGGACTTGGGGTGGTTGTCAAGTAGAAACAGATACAGATAAAAACAGAAAAAGTTATTGTTAAAATGTAGTTAACAATATTTTTTTGTAGTGTAAATGAAATTAACAATGCATATTTAAAAAAAGACCAATTTGAAGCAGATCTTGAAATGAAAGCAGTACAATACACTATTAAAAATGCTTTCTTTAAAAACAGTTCCTCAAAGCCTGTCAGAATAATAATATAAAAAAGGCCTTTACTTACTGATGATAGAACAATGAGGGAGCCAGTCTAGCCACCTTAGGAAGGGAGTTTCAGAGCCTAGGATCAATCCCTGAGAAGATCCTTTCTTGCATTCCAGCCAAACATGCCTGAGAGGGTGATGGGACTGTGAGAAAGACAAAGATTGCCAGCATTCACTATATATGTGATCATCAGCATATATAACTGGAGTGAACAACTCTTGTGATCTTATCCTCCACCAGATCCAACCTTCCACCAGCCTCAATCCCAACTGGCCACTCTGAAAGGAAGAAAAATGGAAATAAATTATTTACAGCCGCCTGATAGAATGGGATTTTGTCTCCTGACAACATCTGAGTAGTCGCATTGTCAAGGACTTGTTTTGTGTGGAAAATGCAATGTTCATAACAAATATTAAGGTTAATTGTACATAGCTAGACATGTAATAATAACATATCATGAGTTTCATGTGCAAGTAGGCATTTTCATTTCCAGCCCTTAAAAATTATACATTTGGATCTCACTAAGTTGCCATTCAGTTAACTTAAGTTTACAGCCATAGTATTCTTTCCTAATGTGGAATCCACTTTCTAAACTCAAACTGCAACATGGAACAAGCAATGGCAAAATTGTCACAGCCGGACAATTTCTCCCCTCCCTAAATTCTATTTATTCAACACCTAATTTGGGCCAAATCCCTTGACATCACTAAGGGTGAATCGTGGTTCCACTAACCCATTCAGCTGCCACCCACACTTAAACCCCTGTGGCCTACTTTCACGCCCCTTCACACTTAGCTGGCTGGGTGGCAGTGAAGTCTTATCAGATATCTTAGGGATGGTTGATGGAAGGCTGTTGTATCAGGGTTCCTAGCATTCAGGAATGTGTGTGGTAGTGTTCTGGAAAGAGGGAGGGATGCAACCAGCAAGCCCGCCCTCTTGTTGCTGTAGCTGCTGATACCACTACCAGGCTAGGTGATGATGGAGGAATTATCTGGCTTAGAAGCTCTCTGAAGTATATCCCGCAAGTAGAAAATTTGAGCAGCCCTCCTCTAGAGGATATGTTGTTTTTCTTCTTCATCTGGATGGATACATGAACTTTTTGTGGGTTTAGATGTGTGTAACACTTCTTTGCAGGAACAATCTTTACCAGAAGTGTGGCACATTCAGCAGATCTGTGCACTACATTTGAACAAACTGGGGCATCAGTGCTTCTGAAATGAGTGGAAATACCTCAAGCAGCCATTGCTATTCAAAGTTAGATATGCAATCATAGTTGTTTAAAAAAACACCAATATCATGGCTCGGCTAGTACACTAAAACTTTAACACTGGGACAAGAATCATATGGCCTTCCAAATGTCATTGCACTGCTACTTCCAGTATTTTTCACTATTGGCTGTGCTGTCCTATGCTCTGGCACATGGGCCAGTATATTAGTTTTTACATAACTTAGAGTGAAAGATGGAGGTAGGGGAAATCAGTGCTGTAAGGGCAGGTAGTGGAAAGGAATTACATCTAAGGAAAGCTTAAGAAGTGGTGAAAGTGGTGGATTGCAGTGCTGAAATAAATATCTTTAGAAGAGGAAATAGAGCATAAGCCTTAGTAACTGTCCAACTTCAGGGTAAGGGAGACCCAAATGGGTTCACTTCCTGGCTGTCATAAAAAATATTGTGGGAACAGGTTATCCCCAGATCTCCTAGGTTTTTTTTTTTATTATGATCATTCCAAAATGGGGCAAATAAATAAATAAATGCAAGCTGTTTAGACACTACTGGGCACTAAATTATCATAAGCAGCCAACTATAAGATCTATCCAGATGATTCTATCAAATTCTTCATCTCTTGGGACTTGTGAGAAAGAGAAACTGAGTGAAAGCTTAGCCTTTGCTGGGGACCCTGTAGCCACCACACTTTGGTATAAAAATAGAATTAAAATGCAGAGCCTTAACATGGGGCTTCTTCATAGAACCTGGCTACATAGAACAAAATAACAGAAAGAAAAAAAACAAGGGGAAAGGAGTCAAGGGGGGGACTTGACCAGAAAGCTATCTCTAAATATTTTTTACAAGTGGCTTAGAACACATTTGCTTGGCTTGAGAGTTTTCCCTGCTTGTCCACCACATTGAAGTCAAAGACAACATCTCATACAAGTCATACTGTATTATGTATGGAAACTTGGGCTTAACAGGCACTTCAGCAGGAGGTCTAAGTCAACTGTTTGCTGTAGGCAAAGGAGAAAACAAGTTGATTCAAGACCAAAAAATGGAGTCTTTAGAAACAGGTTAGATACCAGGGGGAAGAAGGGTCCAGCTAGGAAAGGATTATTTTGGAAATAATGCAAACCACAGATCTTAGAGCTAACACACATGAACATGATGGGTCCACAAACAAAAGGGGAAAGGAAAATAGTATCCATAATCAAGTGTATGTTCCAGAAGAAAAATAGAAAAGACTCATTGGATCTCAGACTAGACTCAAAATGGAACAGAGCAAAGAGGACAATACTATGATTCAGGAATGAAAGGAAACTTGAAAGATTTCTGGCTATTTGACTAAGTCAAGGTAACTGTACACTGCAGAAAGCCATGTTATGGAAGCCAATTTGCTACTGATATGCAAAGCAGCAAGTATAACAAGCAATGCCTAAGTATCTGAAGCTGTTCACCTATCAGTTTTCAGGACTGAACCATAGTTCTTCCCAAGAATCTGGATTGTCCATTTTACATATGGGTTTGATCAGTACTACTCAGAATACTAGTCCATGGACCAATGCCAGTCCCTGAGCCATTGGCTGCTGCTCCATGGCAAGTTCGAAAGAAAGAAAGAAAGAAAGAAAGAAAGAAAGAAAGGAAGGAAGGAAGGAAGGAAGGAAGGAAGGAAGGAAGGAAGGAAGGAATAGTTGCCAATGGGCACATATATGGTGCTAGTTTCTGACACACTGGGGGGAAATTGCCAGTCCCCTATATCATAGAATCATAGAGTTGGAAGAGATCACAAGGGCCATCTAGTCCAACCCCCTGCCACGCATGAATACACAATCGAAAGTATTACCAAGAGATGGCCATCCAGCCTCTGTTTAAAAACCTCCAAAGAAGGAAACCTCCACTCCAGATATTAAGTACCTTGAGATGAACTGAGTTAGATGAGTGGATGGTAATCCAGTATCCAGGTAAGCATTTGCTTTTCTTTCTATTTAAAAGATGAAAGAAAGAGGAAAACAGTGGAAGAACAATGTCATAAGCATTCCAAGATTAATGGACATGGGGAGGTTGTTGCATTTTTTGTTTGTTTAGTGTGGTTTGTTTGTTTGTTTGTTTGTTTGTCTGTAAGCATATGAGTTTCCACACTCTGCTTATACTGGGTTTAGTTGTCATGTCACCCTATTTTCCATCCACTTCTGCTCATTGAATCCTGGGAATTACAATGTTCTGCTTAAATTGTAATTTTAAGGTCAAAGCTTTGACACTCATTTAGAACAAGGAACAAGCCAAAAGGTCCAGGAGGATAATTGTCTTTTACCTGAACCTCTACCCAAAAAACTGGTTTGATTGCTGGGTAAATGGGAGGTAAGCTGTTTGGCAGATGGTTGCAAAGAAGACATCCTGGTTGGGGTAATTAATAATGGGAGAGATCAGAAGGAGACTGAATATAAGTAGCTGGAGGCCTAAATTCTTGTGTTTTTCTGGCTCTCAAACAGCTTGCTTTGGGGAATATTATTATTACAGTAATTATAACTCACCTTGTATTTTCTCTTCAGTTTGGGTTTTTACATTACTATTAAGGAAAACCACATGACACACTACTAAAGGGAATATTTTGAAGACAGTCATTCTTGAACTGGCTACCTGTTGAAAAATATGTGGTGAAAAATAGGTTAAGGGTAGGCCTTGAGCCTGCCAGGAGTAGTATATGTGTCAAGGTCTTGGCAGTTTTAGAGGGAAGCAGTCCCAGAAAAAGAGTTAACACCCTAGGAATCTACTTCTAATCCAACAAATTTGAGTTATGGGACCAGTCTGAATTTTCCAGTGTTTCCTCTGAGACCACGTTGTTATTCCTGATACGTTAAACCTGTGAAGAGACCCTGGATTCCTACCTAAGGATAGATGATTCAGCAACAATAATCCCAGCCTAGTTCTCAACATGGAGAAGCTAAAAGGCAGGAATTATAAAATTTGGGCTTGAAATATTGAAATGTACTTAACTACAATGAGCCTGTTTGATATTGTGAAAAAGCAGAGACCTACAGAGGCAGGAGAATCTCAGGAGCCATCTATGCAAAGAGGGGAGGGGAGTTCCTCGTAATAATGGCATTTTGCAGCAGAAGCAACATGCCTTAACGGTGTTTTTGGCCTCAGAAGCCTCCATAAGCTTTGCATGCCATATAACTGCTGCAAGTGATTTACTCACATTAGTTCTTTGCCACTGCTGAACTTTTTTGGGGGAAAAATAGTCTAAAATGCACTGGAGCAATATAGTGA
This sequence comes from Gambelia wislizenii, assembly GCA_030847615.1. Classification (NCBI taxonomy): domain Eukaryota; kingdom Metazoa; phylum Chordata; class Lepidosauria; order Squamata; family Crotaphytidae; genus Gambelia; species Gambelia wislizenii. The sequence continues at coordinate 217,464,916 of JAUMIR010000004.1, forward strand.
TTTTTCAATTTAACAGGAAAGCAAAAAATAACTTTTATTGCCTTAGTGATCGCTCGCTAAGGCAAAATTCCAACATGGCGGCAGCAGGTGCTTGCCCTGTTAGCAAGCCCCATCCCCACGCTCACTTGGCCAATCAGTTTTGTGCTTTCCCTCAAATCACTTGTCCTAACGAGCAGGAATGTGCATCTCCCTTCACTGCTTTTTAAAAACTACAAGAAAAGCTGTGAAGGCTTTTCCTACATTGTTTTTGCCATTTGGGGGCCCTCTCCTTCCAAATACAGTGGCACCCCTGTATCCACAGGGGGATTGGCTCTGGGGCCTCTGCAGATACTGAAATCCACAGAGAACACCAGACTTCCGTCCAGCATCCACCCACCACCACCTCTACTGCACCACTGGAACCCCCAGCAGGGGAAGGAAAAGGGAGGCGAGCTCTCCTCCCTCCCCCACCCATCCACCCTTCCGCCATTGCCAACCATGGATAATTGAATCAGCGGATGGTGACTCAGTGGATACGGGGGTGCTACTGTAGTGTGGATTGGTGCAGGATCTCATTTAGACAGGTAGGATTCCCAACGAATTCCATGAGGGGTATTTTGACCATTTAGACAACCCCTCAGAAACAATTTGATACTGTCATTGGGAGACTCTAAAAAATAGACCAGTGCCAAGTCGGTAAATTGAGTACCTAGGGGCAATTAGCTAACACACATTGGAAACTGCTTAATGCAGCAAAGATGTGTAAATAGCTATTGCTTAAAAACAATTTGTAAGCCGCTCTGATAGTCTTGTGGCTGAAGAGCGGGGTATAAATAATAAATAAATAAATAAACCCCTACAGTCAAGTGTCAAAAGTAAAAGAGACGTTATTCTGTCTACAGAAGGGGACCACAAGGAGCAAAAGCCCAAAGCAAGTAGACCCTGTTTGTTTACTGTCAAGCATTTTTATACCCTTACAAAAACAAGTCATTTCAACCACAGTACTATTATTTCTCCAAACAACATAAGCCGGATGCATCTGTAAGCAGGCAGTAATTCATCTATAAGGTACAATATGCAATAACATTCAGCCTTTGTGCTGAACACGAACATTATGCAATGAGTTGTGTAACCTGCCAGTGTTATCCACAATGCTCCTGGAAATTCCAAGAAATATCAGATTTCTAGTATGTTGGGGAAACTAGCAGCAACTCGACTTTAGCAATGTGATAGGGGGCAACAAGGGGATCCTGAACCTATGTATACCATTACTGACCTGGATGGAATACACACACATGTGAAATTAATTATGGTTTTTATTAAGAGTTCAAAAATTAACACCAAACACACAGTTACACAAGAAGCATTCACACAAGGCTATAGAAAGGCAGTAGGAAGGACTTGGATAGGAGAATAGCAAGAGGATTTGTTGTGGGTGATGCAACCTGTCTTGTAGTCCGGAATCCATTGATCAGTCCAGCAGAGTGGATGAATGAATCTGGTGGTGGCTAACACAGAGTGATAGAGTGTCCCCAAGAAATGGGACCTGCATGCACTGAGGCAGATTTTGAAGGTCATATTTATACCCCCAAAATATCCTAAGGTGGAGGGGATGTTTCATGGGTTGAAACAATAGTCTCTAAAGATTGCACAATGATTTCCAGGAAGAATCCTGGTCTTGACAATAGGTGTCCGAAGGTGCTAATGTGTTGCAAACTGTCCTTAATGTCCAGTGATTGGATTTAAAAAGCTTGAGCTGCATCTTTAATTGTTGGGGATTAAGGAGAGGAAATTTTGAAACCAGCATACAAAAGATTACTCCATCCATTCATCATCTCCCTTCCAGATGTAGTGTCCTTTTGACCTTTAATACCTCCTTGCACCTTCAAAATAGTCTTAGTCTTCCCTAGGGCAAAGCATGGCACTCAGCTGTTCTCACTGAGATCATCCTGCTTTTCCCTGGTGGAAAGTCACATAATGACCCGGATTATTAATATGGCAATTTATTAATACACCAATTTTATTATATGCCAATTTTGGGGATGTATGGAGATGGGGTAACAGCCTTGCTAACACCAGTGTTGCCTTTGTTGTCCCATTGTGCCATGGGGAATGTACAGTAGCTGTTTCTGCATTCCCCATTACTCAGGTGGTATACTGAAGAGCTGGCTAATAGTTACGCACCATCCAAGAATGTGAAGTTGCATGGCTAGAATACTGTTGGTTAGTCCCAACTAGAGTAAACCCATTAAATCAGGTTTTAGATACCAAGGCCCCGTCTATATGAGGGGAGGGGGATACAAACACATCTGAAAAAGCAGACATTCGCAATGATGTGACCTGTCTTCATGGTCAAAAGAGCCCCCCTAAACTTTGCATGACCTCCTAACCAAGATGATGGCCGCGAGGGATTTACTCATGATTTTAAATCTGCCACTTCCAATATTTTTGTTAAAAAAAAAAAACAGTTTCACATGATATTTCATGTTTTAAAAAGAAAAAGATAAAAAAGAGTATAAGATCACCTTTTGATCGACTTACCAGACCCTCACTTAGCCAAAAATCCAGCATGGCAGCAGCAGCAATTTACCCTGTTTGCTAGCTTCGTCCCATGCTCATCCAGCCAATCAGATGGTGCTGCCTGTTTGTATCTGTGTGAATGCGACTGTTCGAATGATTGCACAGTCGCATGTCATACGGAGTTTTTTTAAAAAATCCAGAGAAAGCCCAGACACTATGCACATGGATTTTGCGATGGATTTGGTTGCACCCCTTCCTAATGACACGTATTTATGCGAATGTTTGTATGAGTGGATCACCTTCCGTTTGCATCCTGTTCGGATTATTTTCACCATTTAGACAAGCTGCAAGTCAACACATAGGTAAATCCAATTGATACAGTGGCTCTATTCAAGTTGGGACTAACAGTACGATTTAGACCCATGTGAAATTATTACACTTGTGGAACTCTGCTTATGCAATCATGACCTGAATGTGTCCATTGCACAACAGTGAAAAAAGTATAACCATGTGTGCACAAAAGGTACAAATGTGTATGACATCAACAGGATTCCAACCAGATTCTCCAAATGTCTTTTTCCAGAATTTACTACTGAATTTTGTAATGGGACCTTCCCAGTGCTTGGAAAAGTTACATGATGGCTGGGACTTCTGGAAGCTGTAGTCCAAAAAGCAAGTTTTCTAGGTCTTGGCTGCTTCCCATTCCTTCATGATCACCTACCCTCTTCCAAACTAGCAGCATCATATGTGTATCAGCTGGTTGTCTCAACAGGTTATATCAATCAAGCTATCAGTTTCTCTCTAAGGAGACAGACAAGACAAAGTGGTAGTGAGTCATAGTAGTAGTATTCAAGAATTTTTGTACCAGATGAGTACATGGTAACCCTTCAGAACGTGCAGTCCCATGAGTGAACTATTTGACGAAGTTCACTTCACTCAACTAGTGGAGTTACAAGCATGGGATAGTTATTTGCTTCCCACTTCAAAAGTGGATGCAGAGGTAACCAGAAACACTGCTGCCACACAAGGTTAAGAGTTTGGTGGGACTTAAACTGAAACCCCACAGAAGCCACCGAACCAAAATCCCCACCAGTAGCAGCCATGGAACTTTTACAATTACAGACTAAATTCAGATAATCAGTATTCACGTACTGTGGTTTAATGCTGTATGGGGTTGTTTATATTCAACCAGTCATTTAAATGCAGAAGCTATATGACTTACAACAAAATATCCCAAACAATCCTAATACATAATAATAAGATAAAAATAGTTTAGCTATAAGCATAATATCAGAATAATCCAAGTCAAATAAATTAATACAAGTTACAAAGCCTGGCAAAATGAAAAGTTCCTCACCTACAGCCAACAGAAGTCCTCAGTCAGTGGCAAGAAAACTTCTCTAGTGAGAGCTCTCCAAAGTCAGGGTGCCAACACTGAAAAGGCACTCTCCTGTAACTTGTATGTCACACCACAGCTGTTCTTCTGTTCATTCCAGCCTATAGGTATTCAACATGTTGGTGATGATAAAATGGGCCTATGACAGTGAGGTCACACAGTTCTATCCCATTTTGCCTCTAGGTATGTTTTTGGTATGTGACGTGTGAAAGTATCCATAGAGTTGTGCTGGGCCAACTATGACCATTTTGCTCCCCACAACACCTTGTTAATGATTTATTGACTGAGCTAAGCTGGTTAATGGCCCTGTTTGATATTCTAAATGCAAGGATATGGCGCCTTTTTCAGCCCAAGGGGAAAATTCAGTTTGAGAGAAGTTCCTTCCCACTACCATTCAGTTGTGAGCAGGACCAAAAGCAGAACAGCAGGACCCAAAATGCCAGCACAATTTAGCTGAAAGCTCATACTGAAAGGATCTAAGTCTTAGGAGAGACATTTCAAACTTTTACAGTGGTAAAAGATCCATGCAAAAACTGGAGAACTGCCAGTTATGTCACTGGTTCTTAAACTGGGGTCTGGGGACCCCCAGGGGTCCATGATGTCCTCACAAGGGATCCACAGAGGGTTGAAAGTTGCTTGGCCTACCTTCTCAGTGCAGTGGAATGTCCATGTGACAGGAGCCAAGGCAAAGTCTGGCTGGCTGGCTTGACCTGCATGTTGCCATTCAATCTGCTCCAGCCACAAACTTGCAGGAAAAAGCAGGAGAAAAGCTTTCCCTCCCTCTCCAGTGCCTCTGAGGGATGGTTTCATGGATGATGTAATTGTATTATTATTAGTAGTAGTAGTAGTTGTTGTTGTTGCTTTAAATCTTGAGTTAAGTCTTGGGGGTCCCTGGTAAAGAAAAAGTTAAGAACCACTGAGTTATATGGAGACACATTTGTACACAGAGATTGGATTCAGGAGGGTTGGATTTGAGCCCACAACCTGAGGTTCCCCACCTGTTCTCCACCAACGTTCTTTTTTTTATTATTATTTTAAAAAAAGGTGTAATGGAGAGGCATGATGACTTAGTATGAAACTATGCAGTTTTATTACTTGAGTTGTACTCAATTTGAGCTTCTGTTTTTGTTTTCATTTTTAAAATGCCATGGCTACTTATTAGGAAAATAGAATCAAGATTCTGTGTAACCTTGGCAGTCAAGGGTCTCACTCTGCAAAGGAGTGAGTCCCAACAGCCTGAGTCTGGTATCCTGACAAGCAATGTCTCTGTTTTGAAGAAGAAGAAAAAAAGCTTTGAACGTGATGGTAGCTGGGAACAATTTTAAATTTAAGACACTGTATGCAATCATGATCCAGTAAACCTCTCTCTCTGTATCTGTATACGTGCATGTGCATGCATGTGTGTGTTTAAGATTTGACTTCCAAAACATAGAGGAAAAATGTTTACAGATTTTGTATGGTTCGTTGTCCTACGGCTACTGTTTGCATTTTGCTGATCCCACAGTCTACCATTCTCAGTGGTAGGCCCTGGAAAACTTACTTTTTTGAACAAAATTTTCCAGTGAGTCTGGACAGTGGTTCTCCTCCCAGGTTTTCCCTCCTTTGTACAATACAGTACTTGTAGATCCAGTCTCATTACTGTATGCTTCACCTCATTTGTCCTCCTATTACAACATTAACGTTTTTGAGATTTGGACTATGTTTCTGAACTGGGAGCAAAAATGTCACTTTTCATTGCAGGGATGGCTAGACGTGGCTGCCATCTCAGTTTCACTTGGTCTTGCTTCACCTACCATATTGTGATCAAGGTGTCAATCAAGTTTTCGCGCTGTTTCACACAGAAAAGAAAAGAAATGGAAAAGAAGTTTGCAAGGTGTTGGGGAAACTGACTAAATTTGGACTGGGTTTGTCATACATCAGAAATGAGAATGAACACATGTTTAAAAACTGAAACTTTTCTTGGTGCCATGTTCTGTACATCTGGCATGATGTGCAATATTATGTGAGCAGATTTTGAATGAATGAGTGGATAGATGAATAGATTTGTTTCAGTCTCACTCACTTACTCACTCACACACACACACACACACACACTTCAATAAAATCAGCAACATATTTATAATGTATATACACATAAAACAATAATTAAAATATACCAACAATAACATTATTCACTAAGATCATTCACCCCTTGTCTCCTTAATTTTATAGCAGCTGCACAGGATTTAGCCACTTTTAAATTGATCTGTGGATCACTATCATCTATTAAATGTTTTTAGCAGTGATCATTCCATCTGTCTGGAATTCACTGCATAATAGGATTAATAAGTGTAGTGCAGGTGCCCCTGTAAAAAGGACAGTCTAATAGGACATAGCTAACCATCTCCACCAAACCACATGGACATATCCACTCTGGACAGGGTATATAGTACTTCCAAATCTACCCTGCACTAATGCTGATGGCAGATCATTAAATCTAGCTAGGGGGAAAGATTTCCTAAATTTAGGAATATCCAGCCTGGGCAAATACCTTACTGGTGGTATATACCCTTCCATTATCTTTAATTTGGGGGTACCTGGCCATCTCACTCAGATGACACATCCCAGGTACATTGTTTAATTGTGAATTTAGCTTTCTCATAGCCAAGAGTTGTTCAAGCCTGAGGCGTGAGCCCCAAGCTTTTCAGTTTCTCCTGTAGCATGTCTTGTCTGACAGGTATCTATTAGTATGAGAGCACCATACCCACTGGAGGAAAAAAAATCAATGTTAACCAGTAGTGAACTTAAGGAACCATGCCTGGCCCTCAACTGCAATTTGGCCCGCTTCCAAATGGACGGCTTTATTAGATACACATGATGGGATTCCCAGCCATGGAAAAGCTGAGAAATAATCTTTGCTATGAATACCCGAGTAGCTGCGAGAACAAATTGTTGTCTTTTCTTATAAAAGGAACTTCTGATCACTATAATATTCATCTAGGCATTATAATTTGAATGTCCCATGTACAATACTTCATATGTGTAAAGTTATACCCAAATATTTGAAAAACACTACCTGTTTGTTGGCCAAATCCACACTACACTAATAATTGAGTTTGAAATCAGATTATTTGTCATGGCTCCTTCCTAAGAAATCACGGGATTTGTAGTTTTACAAGGTCTTGACCCTGCTCTGCCGGAGAGTGCTGGTGCCTCACCAAACTATAAATCCCAGGATTCCATAGGAAGGAGCCATGACAAATAATCTGATTTCAAACTCAATTATTAGTGTAGTGTGGATTTGGTTGAATCAATCTGCTATTTGTGCTTTACTTTTTTTTCTAGAGAAAACCATCACCTTATACTTGGAATAGTTATTTATTAGTTGTTAAATTTTACAATAAGACTCTAGAATTCTTAAAAGGCATCTTAATCCTACAAAGGCCAAAGAGTATAAAACTGCATCATCAGCATACAGAAGTTCAGGGAAAGAATATTTGCTATTTTCAGAGGATGGGCATGCATTTCCTCCAAGCTTTCAACTAGAGTTAATATAAAAACAAATAAACAGAAAAGGTACCAATACACGAGCTTGGTTATCCTGTTCTAGGTCCATGTTTGCTCCACTAAATGGCCCTGATGACCACATCAAATTCAAAGCCATGTGTTCTCATAGTTTATAAATAAGAGTCAGAAGGCATCTATCCATGTTTGTGGCATTTAATTTTTCCCATAGTGTCTTGTGGGATAAGATCAAAAGCAGATTTAAAATCTATAAAACCTGCATAAAGGGATCCTCCTATTAGGGGCTTACTGCACTCCAAAGAAAAGTGGCAGTGCAGCACAAATGTTCTGTCTTCCCTGCTGCCTTACCACATGATGTCATCGTTCTTTCGTTCAGGTCCCGTGGGGGACCAAGGTAAAACTGCATCTTTTGCTACCCAGAAATCCCATTAACAAAAACACAGTTTTACCTCAGTCCCGCATGGGACTGGAATGAAAGAACACCAGAAGAATGACAACATCATGTGGTAAGGCAGCACGGAAAATGAAAAGTTCCTGCTCCCCTGCCACTTTGGAGTGCGGTAGTTTTCCTGAAGATGTTGAGACAATAGCTCTTTACCAATAGTTGACCACTGAGCCCTTAATCATGCTTGTACTTCAACTAAAATATGTCCTCAATTCAACCACCTGCTGGTTTGTTACAAAGGTGGGTAGCATATAAAGTACAGTCATCCCTCCACATTTGTGGGTTAAGTTTTCAGGGATTTGATTATTTGCAGATTATTGTATTTGCCCCATCTCCGCTGCTGTCCTATACGTGATGGAAAACGTGTTCTCTGTAGGCATTTGTAGATCCTCCGGCATGATTCTATGGTCAATTTCTACCAGAGGTTGGCCAAAGAATCATGCTGGAAGACCTACAAATGCCTAGAGAAGTGTTCTTTTAAGTTAATAAATAAATAAATTGTTGAGGGGGAAGGCGGGGAGACAACTTGAAGCTTGATGTTGCTGCTTCTGCGATCTTTTCCTCCTTTGTTCCTTCCTTCCTACCTGAATGAGCAAATACACACAAGCATGCACCCTCCCTCCTCACAACCCCCTCATCCCATCCCCTACCTGCTTACCTACCTCCCAGCCTGCCTGCCTGCCTGTCTGCCCAAGTCAGCAAACACACATGCTCACCCTTCTCATGATCCCTTCATCCCATCCCCTGCTGCCTGCGCAACTAGGCAAACACACACACACATGCACCATCCCTCCTCACAATCCACTCATCCCCTCCCCTTCTGCCAGCCTGCATGAGCATTCACTCATGTGAGCAAATGCACAATCCTCCATCCTTGTAATCCCAGTCCCATCACACACACACACACACACACACACACACGTTGAACAAGTGCACTAGCGAGGGAATGCGTGCACAGCTGGGCCCAGCCAGCCTGCCAGTTTGCTTTCTTCCCAGCACTGCCAATGTTGTCAAAGTGGTAAAAATGGCATAGGGCAGCCACGGGGTAACCACAGGGCAAATAATCTGTGAATAAGCAAATCCACAAAAGTGAAACCCGCAAATGTGGAGGGAGGACTGTACATAATTTTATGTACTCTCTACACATAATGTTGCCTTCTAGTTTACAAATTCTATTTCAAGAAAACATTTTAAGATCGCTGTTGGGGGTGTCTTTCAACACCAGCAACCAAGGCAAAATATTATGGAGTATTTGCAGAGGCATGCAAACTGTGTCCATGGTGGCCCTCCTGTGCCTGAAGTGTTACAGTACTGGAAGGACAGGCATTTATAGACCCCAATAATGCTACAGAAAAAAAAAACCCTTCTTCTCCAGTCCAATCATGCCACAAAATTTTGCTGTCCAACTTGTACAACTGGCCACTCATGTAGATATTTATGTGTATACACACATTTTAATTGGTCTTGTAGCCAGCCAATATTTTTGGTCAACACAGTGTGTCCCTCTTCCTCATGGGAGTGTAGTATAAGATGTCATTTTGAGCTTTGGAAGCATCCAGACCATTTCTGATAAGCACTACAACTCTGAGTACAGTTCCCCAGGTCTTTGTCTACTCTAGCTAGCACCACCATAAAGAAGAGGTATGGGATTCATCTGGGCAGGGAGTGCACACCATGGCAAATTTGTGGAAGACTGACTCCACATAATGGTTTGGGAAGACCAAGTCTAATATTTTTTGTTAAATATAATGTCAGGTGTCTCTAAGGACACTAGCACCAATATTACCGATTTATAACAGAGAAATCTTCTTTTAGTAACCTCTATACAGTTGGACTCCCATATCCACTGAACCAATATCTTTGGTTTCAGTTATCCATGGGACACAAAGTAGGGCACACATATCAAAGAACTACACTGGAAAATGCCTAGAGAGGCATCCTCTCTAGGCATCTTCAAAGTCCTCCAGTGCAACTCTTTGGTATAATTTTTCCAGAAGTCCTTTATTTTAATAGGGTGCGCTGTTATCCACAGTTTCTGGTATTTGTGGTAAGTCCGGGAACCAACCCCTCATGGATTTGAGGATCCAACTGACATATAGAACACAGTCCATATAAGAAATTACTAAACATCTGGTTGTCAGTGCTGCAAGGAGGAATTTTCCATTGGTAATTTCCAATAATAAAACGTTTCTTCCTTCACCACTTTTCATCTCACCCCCTCTCTCTAGTTGGCCTCTGCTTAATATCATCATTTTCACATTGATAAAAACGTTAAATAAATTGTTTTTAAAAGTTAAGCTTTATTTGTGAAATACTGTATACACACTTGTTTAACTTTATAGTGCTAGATTGGTTGTTTTGAACTTGCAGTAGAACAGTAGACGTAATATCAAGAAATAGGCCTTGGGGCGGCGGGGGGGGGCACTAGGGTTGTCGCCCAAGAGGAAAGGGGGCGGTAGCCTGAAAAAGTTTGGAGATCACTGGTATAGAGCAGTGTTAGAAATAACTAAACTGAGTCAAGCCTAACAAATAAAATGACCTTTTAACTAGACAGGGAAAATTCACATCACCAGGTAAGGACAAAAGAATTAAAAAGAACTGGGCAGTCAGACCCATTTCATCCAATAAACAGGTTTAACCAACCTTGTGTCAGTTATCAGCTTGTGGGCTGTGGGTGATACTTTGATTTTATCTCCCAGTCTTAGTGTCAGGACATACTACATTGGTTTCGTTTATCGGTGGTCTTATCATGCTTACTTTTCCTCAAGGTTTAGAGACCATGCTAGAAGCTGACAGCACTAAGAACACCTCAGTGTTCAGAAGGCAATGAAAAGAAGTTCTCCCTGACCTCCTATCCTCTCTTATTACCCTAGGAAACTGAGGGTGGTGAACAAAGTGATCTCATCTAGACCAGAGAGTGGAGTCATACATTGAATCTTCATGCTCACCTAAAATGTCACATTTTAAAATGTCACGCCTTTCTCTGCAGATCCACAGCAACCTTACAGAGGCATAGAGCTGAAATGGCCAGGTAGCATAACACGCAGATCCACACGCTAACCAAAAGGCCAGGGCTATCCACTCAGTGACTACCTACATGCACAACCCAGACCACAGTGGGTGCCACAGTCGAGAGCAGCTAATTACAGGAAGGTTCCTGTGAAGCCAAAGACTGAAGCAACAAACCTAAGTCACACTTTGAAACAGAAGAGGGGGAAGGGGACAGGTCTCTTGGCTGTGCCCAATTTTTTCAGGTTGTTCAATTTAAAAATCCCCTTTTTGTAAGGCTGAGTGTCTGAAACTGTTTATTGTGAGGAGGACAACACTTAATTTCAAAAATGGTGGCTACAGGTTTATCTCATTTCCACTCCTGTTCCCATGGTTCTTTATCCTTCGTTCGCTTCGTTCTTTATCAGTGTTTAATTCATTAAGTACATTAAACAGAAAATATATCCCACCTCTTGCTGCAGGAAGCCTAAATGCAGCTTAGAATAATCAACAGCAATTATAAGCAACAACCATTTGATTTTTTTAAAATCAGAGCCAGAAGATTATCTTGAAAGATTAAAACATCAACTCAGCCTCAAGACCCATTATAAGAATCCAAAAATACCCCTAACAGTGAGAAAGCATAGATTTTTCCTTTTTAAAAAAATATTTTTATTGAGGTTAAAACATGACAACAATATTTTTAAAAAATTACACAGCTACAACTACAAACAACATACCGGTAACAATTAACAACATCCCCCTCACACCACCCACCCCTACACTAAACATAATAACATACACAAATTAAAATTGACTTCCTACCAAGAAATTTAACACCAAATATAGTAAACTTCTCAAAAAGCTAATCTATTTCACTCCTTCTGACCAAAAATAAAACAAAAATGCTTCAAACAGCCACACCTACAACCAAGGACAGACTTTTCCTGATGCCCCAAAGACAACAAAGATGGCAACAAGCAACCATAGCTAAAAGCAGAGTTCCAGGTTAGGGCTTTACCATAGAAAAGGACCTCTCTCTGATAGATGCCCACCTGACTTCAGACGGCAGGGACATCTAGCAAAGGGTCTTTGATAGACATTTTAACTGGAGGACACATTCCTGTGGAGATTATCCACTGTGTCTCATCTTCTAAAAGAACATGAGTTTCCTCTTTGGTTCTTTTGAAACTCTTTTATATGTTACAAAATTGTCCTGGGATCTACTGGTCATGCCAGTTGCAACCACAGTTTTCCATGCTTTGGAACAGAACTTGGATCAGTTAGCAGTTTTTTGGAATATAATGTGTCACTGGCAATGCTGCCTGGGGTATTCTCAGTGCTGTATTCCAAACAGCTAACACTACCGTAATTAACAATCAGGTACTCTTCAAACTCATTAGTTAATGTTCCAAAAGTCAAAAAGTAGTGAGCTGCCATTCTGCTTATGATTTTAAAAGTAGATGCACTTTCCTGTTTCTCAAAACTACTGGTAACTAGAAAAGCCATCTGCTGGCCTATGGCAGAAAGCACGCTCTCTTCCCCCCTCCCCCCTTATTGTTTTCTCAATGTCCACCACAGTGCACATGGCATAGCATAAGCCAGCACTTGAACTATGTAATTTTCCTCCTCCACCACCTCCATTTGGTAAAGACATCCTTTGGAACTATGAAATTTATAGATATAATTTATTGGGATGATCTCCCTTGGCTAAAGCTACAGCCACCACATGATATAGTTCTACCTTACTGGAGGCATGGAGACGCACTAGCCACAATGCTGAGCCTTATTTGAGAACTCACGCCAAACAAGTCTTGAAGAGAAACGACAATGCAGAAAGAATCACAACCCGGAAACATCATCCAAATAGACCTTCTGCTGTGCTTTCTGCAACCAGACTTGTTTATCTCGGATTGGCCTTTTTAGTCATCAGTGTGCTTGCAGAAAGCACAGGATGAGTCCTTCCTGAATCATCGTTTGCAAAGAAAAGCCAGAGAGAGACTAGGAAAGGAATTGATTTCACATAGCCAGTTATTTGTAACTAGTTACTTGCAAACTCTGGAAATAGATTGCCATCTCTCTCTGGCTTTTCTTCGCAAACGAAGATTCAGGAAGGACTCATCCCGCGCCTTCTGCAAGCGCGCTGATGACTAAAAAGGCCAATCCGAGATAAACATTGCCATAATATTTCATAAAATGAGCCTCGTTTGGCCACTCCCCTAGAAAGTCTGGTCTGATGAGTCAGATTCTCAGAGAAGGCCAGGTACCAGATCCTTGTGTATCAGGTCAGTAACTCTTAACACTTAAAATCATTTCCAGTGTGACACAGTGTTTCCGAGCACGCTGCTGTCAGAAGAAAGAGGATGAGGTCCCTATGCAAAACATCCAAAACACATTTCCCCTCCCCTAACACAGTGTCATCAGCTATCCTGCCTTCCTTTTTTGGGGTGAGGGGGGGTAGCACAGTTTCCTCACCTGGAAAGAGAAGCCTGTAACTGGCTCTTTACAATGGGGTGAGCAAGAAGTGCTATGCTAAAACCAAACCACCCCCATCCTCAGCCACTGCCTTTGGTTGCTTGAAATGTATTCAAACTGTTAGCATGCCCTACTACGCCCCCCCCCTGCATGAAATTCCATAACTGAACATTTAGACACTTTTCGGGGTCACTTTGGCTGGGAGGTTAGGTAGACTGGAGGTCATCCAAAGGTCACAATGACCTGAGATGTGTCTAGAAATATAATGGTTGGAAAGCCCGAGTTAAGATTATTTGGAAAGCCCCACAGTAATGGATTTATGCTAAGGACCCAGTCATTAAGGAGTATATGCTAATCCAGTTGATTTTAACCTTTTCTTAAACAGGGACTCCCTTTAAATATCTTTTGTTGCTGCAGACACCCAAGACTTAACGCAAGATTTAAAACCACAACCCCAACAACAACAATAATACAATTACACCATCCATTAAACCTTCCCTCAGATGCACTGGAGGGGAGGGAAGACTTCTTCTGCTTCTTCCTGCAAATTTGTGGCAGGAGCAGGTTGAAGGGCAATGCGCAGGCCAAGCCAGCCAGCCTTTGCATTGGCTCCTGTCATGTGGGCCAAGCAGCCTTCATGGACCCCCTGTGAGGACATTGCGCTCCCCTGGGGGTCCGTGGACCACAGGTTAAAAACGACTGTGCTAATCCTTTCTTCTAGCCTTGGGCGTTTCAAGCAATAATTCAATCATGAAAACAAGTAGCCATTCCTCATTCCATACTTTACAAAAATACCTCCTCACTGTCAGGGGATGATAGGACACTCAACCCCCCGCAGAAGCAAAAAATATCTCAGCAGATTTAGTAGCAACCCGTTCCCAAGAATACTCACACACAGAGTGTTTTGATGTCCAAATACACAGGAGGCACCTTTATCTTCAAGCAGTTGCAATATTTACAGATATGTACACTCAACAGACAAACTGCTTCTCCAGACGTCCACGAATCATAAGAAGAGAATGAGCTCTGAAATGAGCCTTCTTTTATACACATTTGCAGGTATTGGCTTACTCAACTACATGGGTGCATTACATCAGATCTTGCACTCCAGAAGCTATGCCTTCTAGTAACTCTCTTAGCAGCTGTGGCTCCAAGGCTAGCATGACTTGGCAGTTCCTTGGCCTCAGCCATCATGACTCAGCAGTTGTTTGGCCATTTTCTCTGGAGTTCAGTTTCCAACTCCTGACACTCACACCCCCTCCTGTCTCACTTTATGAGTTGTCACAAGACCATCAATGTTTTAATTAAAGCAATCAGTTGACTTTCGGTTCCTCTTTTCTATCTGGTGGGAAAGTCATCCAGGCTTTGCTATAACTAGAGTACCCCGTTCAGGTTATGAAGTAGAGTATAAATATTAGGTCCCAGACCCCAACAAAGTGTGCCACATACGGACACTGACACTGCTGGATTTTCTGTGCCACCGTCAGATGCCTGTATGAATATCTTCATTGCACAAAATTCTTCTCTTCAAGACTGATAACTATCACCCTATCTTTCTGGACCTCTCTCTATCCAACCTCCCTGCCTTTCTTTCCAGTAGCCACGTATGGTTAAGAGTATATGTTTTGTAAGTCCGTATACCCCCATGTTATTTTAAATAAAAATACTTTGTTTTACTTTAACTGGAGTTCTCTCTACAGTTAGTACTGTTATACATAGGTGAAAAGATCCCCAAAGTTACCCTCCTCTCTCAGGCCTCCTGTCTAAGCTAATATTCCTCTGACTAGACTTTGGCATTATGGGTGGGACTCTAACATACCCCTATCCTCTTAGCAAAAAAAAACTAGCATGCCATGCAAGGAGAGGGAGATCAGGGAGGGTTACACCAATCTGTACAATGTACAGTGGCCACAACCCCGCACACATATTCAGCAAGTGTGTGAGGGTCCTCTGTGTGTGTACCACTATACCACTTTTCTCATATAGAGCTTATTCATATAAGCAGGGAGCCTGACTGGCCCAGGCTCCAAAGCAAAAGTGGGAAACACCTTTCAGCTGGCATGTCAAATTCTGTTTTGGAGAAGCTGTCAGGGGCCACTTTCCAGTGGTAGCTGGGGCCAAAGGCAAACAGTGTTGTAAAATATTACTTTGAAAAGTAATACAGTCGTCCCTTCACATTCGCGGGGGTTCCGTTCCGCGGACCCCCGCAAATGTGAAAAATCCGCGAATAACAAACACCCCTCCCCCTCCCTACCCAGGCCTTCGCGGGGCCTAGCAAGGCCCCGCGGAGGTCTCCCCGGCCCTCCCTCCCTCCCTCTCCAGGCCTTTGCGGGGCCTTCCTAGGCCCCGCGGAGATCTCCCCGGCCCTCCTTCCCTCCCTCTCCAGGCCTTCGCGGGGCCTTCCTAGGCCCCGCGGAGGTCTCCCCGGCCCTCCCTCCCTCCCTCCCTCCCCAGGCCTTCGCTGGGCCTTGCTAGGCCCCGCGGAGGTCTCCCCGGCCCTCCCTCCCCCCTCCCCAGGCCTTCGCGGGGCCTTGCTAGGCCCCGCGGAGGTCTCCCCGGCCCTCCCTCCCTCCCTGCCCAGGCCTTTGCGGGGCCTTGCTAGGGCCCGCGGAGGTCTCCCCGGCCCTCCCTCCCTCCCTCCCCAGGCCTTCGCGGGGCCTTGCTAGTCCCCGCGGAGGTCTCCCCGGCCCTTACCCCTCCCTCCCCAGGCCTTCGCGGGGCCTCCGGGGGTCCCACGAAGGCCTTCGCACCCCTCCCCAGGCCTTCGCGGGGCCTCCGGAGGGCCTCCGGGGGTCCCGCGAAGGCCTCCCCACCCCTCCCCAGGCCTTCGCGGGGCCTCCGGAGGGCCTCCGGGGGTCCCGCGAAGGCCTCCGCACCGCTCCCCAGGCCTTCGCGGGGCCTCCGGAGGGCCTCCGGGGGTCCCGCGAAGGCCTCCCCACCCCTCCCCAGGCCTTCGCGGGGCCTCCGGAGGGCCTCCGGGCGTCCCGCGAAGGCCTCCCCAGGTCTTTCACGGGGCCTCTGGAGGCCCCGTGTCGTGGTTTTGGGGGGTCCGGGGGGGCCCTCCCAAAACCGCGAATAACCGAATCCGCGAATGTCAAGTTCACGAATGTGGAGGGACAACTGTACTTATTTTAAAAATAATATGGGTATATTGCCTATTACTTACCCAGAAATGTAATAAGTAGTATGTTTAACAATATTACATTTTTAAAAAATTAAATATTCCTTCTGCATTAAAGCTGCCAGATTGTCATTAATGTTCTAATGTCAGTGAAATTATAAGCTATCATTTACATGTAATACATATACTTTTTTTGAGGTACTTTAATATAACTACATATAAATCCACTGTTGTATCCACTGTACTTGTACTAAAGGTAATTAAACATGATTCCACAGGAAGACCCTGAGAGTGGCTGCCATCTGACTGAAAATTGGAGAGAGTTCTAGAACTTTTGATGGTTGTGTAGAAGAGGGAATTCCAGGAGGTGTTGCTTATTCTCTGGTTGCAAGGCAAGCAAGCAAGCCTGCTAAATTTCCTTCTACACAAACATTAAAAGTACTGGAACTCTCTCCAGTTTTCAATCAGGCAACCCTAATAGAAAGACCCTATTAAAATGGCCACCACAGTCTTTTTGCAGAGAAGTTTATGCACTATGCCCTTATTAAAAATGGATGCCACTGCTGCTCCACTTCCACTGGAAGTAGGTCATAAAATAAAATAAAATAAAATAAACCACAAATTATCAAATCTGTGAATACTGAATGCATGAAAGTGGTGGGCTAACTGTAATAAGTAATAAGGGGGGAATAACTGTAATATTATTTCTGGCTACAAAATGTAACATGTTATATTGCTTTGGAAAGCAAAAGTAATATTATTACCTAACAAGTTATATTACTATTATATTACACAACACTGAAGGCAAAAGGGAAGGACCAGAAATACCAGCATATTTTAGCTGAATGCTCTTCTTGTTGTGTGTCTTCAAATGTTTCAGACTTAAAGTGGCCCAAAAGTGACACTATCGCAGGGTTTTCTTGATAAATTTTATTTAGTGGGGATTTGCCACTGCCTTCTTCTGAGGGTGAGAGATTATGATTTGCCTGAGGTCACACAGTGGGTTTCCATGGATGAGTAGGGATTTAAACCCTCGTCTTTTGGACTCCTAGTCCAACTCTCAAACCACAACACCACGCTGGCTCTGAATGCTTTAATTGTCATTATATAAGCCTTAGGAGAGGTCTTTCAAGCCTTTCAGACTGAGGAAAAAATGAACAAAGGGGGAGGACATCAACCAGTGGCAACAGAGGGAAGGGGTGTGATCATCCAGAGAATTCTTGAGGGCAACATTTGCCTGCCTCTGGGGCCTGACTTTTCCATGGTGGCATACCTGGTGTACTTGACACCGAGGACAGGATCATTTTAACATGCCTGAGAGAGGTGATGGGAAGAGAAAACACCTTCTCAGTCAGTGTTTCCTAAGCAGTCTTACCCCTGCTTGAATCTACCTAAACTCATCGGGTTGCAATTGTATGACAACAGCACCAAGAATGGGTGAGTTTCCAGAACAAAAAGCAACATTTCATTTTTAACTAGAGGCTGGGAATTTTTAAATTCCAGGACACATGGCGGGGGGGGGGAGTTACAATTAAAGGGTATCCTTGCTGAATAGGAGGGGGAGCACATGGCCTTTACACTAGAGCAATAAGATTTTTGTAACACTTTACCTTTAAAAAAGAAGGCATGGTCATCCTGGACTCCAGAGCTAATAGTAAGGAAAGACTTAGAAGAAATCTATGATTGGACAGTTGTCTATAGCATTATGAAATCTTAATGTTTATTGGCCAAGTTGTCTACTCAGCTTCCTTCATCCTCCTTCCCCTCCCTGCTGTTTGGAGGGGTTCTGTTGTATCAGAAGCAGCAACCAGATGGTAGTAAATGAGGATTTCTGCTGCAAGGGTCCTTGGTTTTCCTTTTCCTTTTTTGCATTAGTCTGGTTTTCCCCTCAGTGAATTACTAATCATTAATTAATACAGTAATTAGAAATAGCAAAGCATTTATATTTCTATACCGCTTATAAGTGAAAAGCACTCCCTAAACAGTTTACAATGTGTTAGCTAATTGCGCCCAACCAACTTAGTATTCAGCTGGGTACTAATTTGACTATTTTCTCTACATTCATTATTGATTTGCCTACTGCAAATTATATATGTAATTCCAATGTCTACCTGAAAGCTGGTATGTGATTTTAGAATACTAAGGAATGTATCCCTGTAACAAACTTGGGACAAAGTATTTTCACAATGAAGGCATGTTCTGAAATCAATTTATTTTGGAGAACTAGGGAAGTAAAGAGTTGTTTCTAAAATATTGTAACTAACAGTAGCAAACTACTTTGTGGGAATGTCAATCTAATTACTTTTTAAAAATAGCTTTCCAGTCACCTGATTATGTGGATTTAGAAAGGTTTGTCTGCCACAGACTCCCCACCTATTAACAGTAATTTTGGAAGGACATTTTCACTTCTTGATACTTTACAGCCATTGTTTCCCCCCCCCCCACTCCAATAACCTTCTGTCTGCATTTGTCATCATCCAGATGTCAGCTACTCTCCTCATTGGTTTTATTTTATCTTTACATTGATGTGTGATCTGAATGTTTGGCTATTAATGGAGTTGGGGGGGGGGTAAAAAGGATGAGCTGGTGAAGACGGTTGATTTCAACAGAAACTGCATATTTTATAAAGTTAAAGTTATATTTAGTGAGATTTTCAATTTGATAAACTGGGAGTTATAGTTGAAAATTTCACTAAATATAACTTCCACTTTATCAAATATGCAGTTTCTGTTGAAATCAACCATCTTCCCCAGATCACCCTTTTTACCCCAACAAAATTTCATTGACACTTGAACAAAAAACCAAAGGGGTTCCCCTTGACAGTAAACCCCCTAGTTCCTGTTTTCAGACACAAATTTGTGTTTTTTTAATGAACAGAATAAGAGTCCATATAAAATGTACCTCAACATAATTAACAAACAAACAAAAAAATCCAGGGGCAGGCCATACATGTAGATCCCATCAGCCCTAACCAGCAGAACCAATGGCAAGGAACGCTGGGAGAAATCCAATGGATTAACCTCCTGAGCTGAAATGTTTGCCTTGACAGTTAAAAGAGCAAACCTTTGTCTTTCCACCCAAGGGCTAAGTACTACTCTGTTCAGTAGGGCTTATTCTCAAGCCAGTGAGTATAGAACTATAACCTAAGGCCTAAGTGCAATCACTAGTTTTGTGTAGACTCATTGAATGGTAAAACGGTATTTATGTAAACCACATTGATTCAATAGGTCTGCTCCATTTGGGCCTAACAACCTGTTTTAGGCTTGAACATCCAGCACAGATAAGCAGTGTCCTTTTATGTGTGTTTATTGAAAAGTACACCCCACTGAAATGCAAGCCTGTATCAGACTGCAGGCAATTGCAGAAATGCTGATGTGACACCACAATGGGTAATACTCTTCTCTTGGTCCCACCACCTTCACAGGCACATCTTTTGAAGAATGAGAGAGGGCCTTCTCAGTGTCTGCTCCCAGGTGATGGAGGAAAGAAAGGATATCATCCAATTAAATAAATAAAATAACCCATTAGAACCCACCTTTTCACTAGAAAAGGGAGTGGTAACTTTCACCCCTCAAGATGTTGTTGGACTACAACCTCCACCATAACTAGTCATTGACCGTGCTGGCTAGGGCTGATGGGAGTTGCCTCAACATCTAGTGATGTTGACCTCTCCTGCACCATCTGCACAAAAAGGCCACAGGTTAACTTTCGGGCTTTGTTTTTACTTCTGTGAAAAAGAAAGATTCAGGGGAACCATTTCAATCAGTCTTTTATTTAACACAACTGAACCTGATTGTCCATTTTATGTCATCTCTGCTCCCCAACACTTGTGCAATAATTTGTACCAGTTAGCAGCACACTGTCATTTTAAGTTTCTTTTAATGTCTTCCTAGCTTCCACAGAGCTCTTAGTGGGTGGGGAAAATCATAACTCGTGATCACACTCTTGATTAAGCATGAAAAGGGGAAATATAAACTGATGTAATAAAAAGAGCTATTTTAGGCTTGGACCATCATCTTGGTTTCTCAGCATTTAAGCCAAAAAACGTGAGAAGGGGAATGAGAAAAAAACACCGTCCCCATATATTAATGTCCACTGTAGCTAAAACCTTGATGTTTTCAGTTCTCCCTTCTGAAACAAAATGAACAGCTACAGGGGAATCATTTAGCTTAGAAACTAATGTGGATAAGCTAAGCTAAACTCACTTTTGTTAAAAGAACTGAAAGAATGGTTCCCTCCACCTTTTCTGTTATCCTCACCATCCTGTTTGTTTTTGAGCAAGTCATTCTTGACTTCTATTCTGCATTTGACAAGCAATATGCCATTAAAAAAAAATAAAGATGGTAATTGAACAAGATGTTCTCTATGTAAAGAAGCAGTGAATTGCCCGCTAATGAATAAATTGAGTACAGTAAAGGCTGTGCTCTAACTAGTAATCTGTAGGCAGTGGTTTTCTCTTTCCTGAAAGCTGTTTGATGAGACACAATGGTGTTTCCCCACCTCCGTGCCAGTGACAAATGCTGATGTAAACAGCCCATGTCTGCTCCTCTGAAAGGCCAAATGAATCTCTCTGCTCATACAAATCTGTTAATTTAAGGGACTGCTCACAAGGGGCACAATAAGCTAGACAGAACTGAAGTTTGTAGCCCATATGTGCCGGAGGAGATCTGTCACATCTCTACTCTAACAGCCTGTAAAAAGGCTCTTAAGACGGATCTCTTCCAGCAGGCCTTCCCAATTTAACACCTCTCCCCGCACAAGGTGATCTACATCACTGTGTCCAATTATCTCCGTTTTAAAACTCTTGTATTCTTGTTTTTTAAACTGTGTTTATTTAATTGTAATTTTAGTATTGGGTTGGGGGGTTGGGAAGGGACTACTTTTGAATTTTACTGTCTTCTATGTGTTTTTATTGTTGTAACCCACCCCGATTCGATGAAAACTGGACATGTGTGGCCAAGCAACATCAGAATGTGGTCAAAATAGCAAAAGTTATTACTGAGGAAGAACACAGAGCATCTGAAGCAGTTTGCTTTTGCCTGAGCCTGCTGGGAAGGGCAAGATTCTACTCTTTCCACCACCCACCACCTCCATGGAGTTAATTCAGTAAAAACTTCTTTTGCACTTTGAACTCAGTTTGCAGGAATTGATGCAACCTGAGGATAAAGGGGAAAAGTGGGGGAGAAGAGAGAGAAACTGGGACATTAAAAAAATGAAAAAGGAGGGTTACAGGGTCTGTCCCTGCCAGATTGGGACGGTTGGACAGTATGCATAGTTGGACAGAGAGAGAATTAAATATATACTTAAATGCTTTGGCCTAAATCAGGTATATTCAAAATGTGGGCCATCGGATGTCTTTGGAATGCAAGTCCCAGCAGCCGCATCCAACTTAGCTAATGATATGGAATGCTGAGATTTGCAATCCAGCAACATTTGGAGGGCTGCACATTTCCCACTTCTGCTTAAATCCAACTGCTTGTGTCCCCCCCCCTTAGAGTAAATTTACTGACTCAATGAAATTTAAATGTTGTACCATTCAGCAATTAAATGGGTCTGTTCTAGTTGATGCTAGCAGTTGAATGGAGACCTCTGACTTCAGTGGCATAACTGTGAAATTGGGCTGGATAGTGAGCAAGTTTTTTCAGTAAAGGCTGCAACACAGACCTACATAGATTCATACAGTTTGTTGGGGTCTTATAGAAAAACTTTAACATTTTTTTTTAATCTGTATGTATTAGTGTTAGAAACTGATTTTCATATTGCTACAGATACTATTTGGGGGGAAATCCCTCTCTGGAGATTATCAGACGACCTTAAAAATGCACTACATGGACGACAGATCGCCAAAGTGCTCTCTTTTCAGATGACGCCATCTCTGTCTCGTCCTGCTCCCGTGCCCCGTCTGTTCCATCTGCGTTCATTTCTATTGACGGCTTAAGCCATCAATAGATCACCCATTCCATTTCTATAACGGAATCACAGGCTTGTGAAGAGGTGCCCTGTTATGCTGGTGCTATGCCAACCACAGTGGGAGGTTCCTGCCGGACACTTCCGGGTGTGATCGGGACGAGGAGGTAAGTGACACCCTTTCCCCCCCCCTCCCTAGGTTACTTGTTATTTTTAAATAACGATCTGTATTGTACAGTGCAATCTGTATTGTATTTTAATTTTTGTAAGCCGCCCCGATTGTTTTAACAGAGGGGTGGGGTATAAATTATTATTATTATTATTATTATTATTATTATTATTATTAAAGTGTGTTTTGGGGCTTGGGTTTTTTATTTTAACATTTGATTTTGTTTTTCTTTTTAAATTTCGTGGTGTATGAAATTTTTTTCTTTAAAATGGAACAGGGATGGGAGTGGGGCAGGTGGGATGGTGGTGAGACAGATGGTTTGTCTGATAATCTCCTTAGTTTTCATTACTAGAATAGTTAAAAGTAAAACACCTGAAATAAAAAGTTCAATAGGAGAAAGAAAGTACACTTCATGGAGTTACATATGAATATAAAATAAAAGCAGGAAGTTGTTCAAAAGCTTTTTTTTTAAGGTTAGTAAAGTTATTGAGGCAAGTTGGGGAATGTTATAGATTTTTTTAAAAATCACTTTAATTGTCAATATTATGTTTCAAACAATAAAAACAACTCATACATCTAGTTTTAGAAAAACTTTATAACTTATGACACATTTAGGGTTTTAGTTCTTGTTTTTGTTGTAAAAATATTTCCAGCTTTATCTCCACTTGTTTGCGATGAACAAGGAGCAACCAAGGAAGGCATCTAAGTAGTTTACACCAGCATACTGACCTTTAGTCAAAATGCTGACTAAATTTGTTATGAATTTTATCCATAGACCAGGG
The DNA here is from genome assembly GCA_030847615.1 of Gambelia wislizenii. Taxonomy (NCBI): domain Eukaryota; kingdom Metazoa; phylum Chordata; class Lepidosauria; order Squamata; family Crotaphytidae; genus Gambelia; species Gambelia wislizenii. Next base: position 217,488,202 of record JAUMIR010000004.1, read on the forward strand.
TTAGTATTCTGACTGTTCAGAAATGCTGTCTATCCACCTTCTAACTCAGCACTATGCTTCCTATATGACAGTTTGGGCCCCTTTTGTTGCTGATTGTACATTTAAAGACAAATGTTTCTTCTGAAGTTAGTAAACTGTATTTTTCTAAGAGTTGGTACAGTGGATGCTATACAAAGATGCCTCATCTTTTGTTTATAGGAATTTTATAACATCCCAAGCCATTTTAAGTGGTCAGACATGCCACTTAACACAAGAAATCTCTATACAAATTGTTCACAGAATAGGTATGTACACACAGACTGCCTTTCAAACACCAGCCTTATCCATTCTTGCAGCATCTGTTACATGTAAGCATACCTAGGACATGATAAGTGCAATGTTAAGCATTTTTAAATTTGGTTGAAATCAATATAGCACATACTTCATTTTTCCCCATCTTAAATCAATGGGCATTAAAAATCCTTAATCTTGGCTTGATTATGTCCTTATTGGTTGTTAATCAAAGTCAGTGCTGCTCTCAAGCAAAATTAGACACACATTAACAATGTAAGCTGACCTTCTGCAACTTGTCAAGCAAAGCAGAACATAATCAGCATGTCAATTGCAAGGTAGGTGAGGGCTTTCTAACATGGGTGTGATTCCAGGGTGGGGGTGGGACCAGTAAAATCGATCCTTCCCCACCCTAGTTCATATATGTTTTTTCCTGACTTTTGAAACCCTGGCATATTAACATAGCATTGTTCAGGTTTTCTGAGCGAGCACTGTCCCTATATCCAGTTAACAGGTCAGTCCTAGAGTTCAGATAAGAGAAATCCTTATAAAAAGCTGTCATATAATTTATAGCTTAGAACAAAATCCCTGATTAAAGTATCAAGTTGCAAAGGCAATCAACATCTCTACAGTGGAGGATCTTAGGGACTGTTTCACACATTGGTAGGTGTATTCAGCATTTTGAAAGCACCCTTCTTAACAGCTACTGACTTTTGAAACACTTTTTATTATTATTATACACCAAGCATCACAAAGCTTTTAATCACAAATAATTCCCTTACTTGACCAGAGCTTTGCTTTGGTCTCTGGTGTAAAGAGGAATTTTGGCAACAAATTACGAGTCAGAGCAGAATTAGAATGGAAGAAGACTAAGTTTTCTCAAAAAATAAGTACACCTGTATTTCTGTGCACATTTACCTTGGAGAGAATCCCACCAAACAAAGTGGAATTTATTTCCAAGTAAGTATGTTTAGCACACGTGTGCTCCTAAACACAACTAATTCAGATTAAGTTTCAGTAAGAGTTTAATGAATTGTCTTCAAAGAAAATAATCTCAGAAGAACTTGTAAATACCACATCTCAAAATACTAAAGAGATAAGGCAATCAGGCTGAAACAATTTGAAGTCCAGTTTAGCAATTTAAAATTGGGCTAAAAGTCAAAGCCTGAGGCTGTAACCAAGTTCTGGATTTTTTTGTAACTGACAAGGAGGTTATGATATTGCCATTTTCCCACCCAGATCCTCCCCTCATCTTCTACCCCACAGAGCTACAGCTGTGGCCCTCATGGATACACACTTGAGAGTGTGCAAGTAGGAACAGCCAGTGGATGATTGTTTTTGAGTGGGAAATGGCCAGAAAGAAGGGGGTCCAGAAACACCTTCATACCCACTCAGACCTACAGCTTTTCAAAGCTCCTTTGCATTTTAAAAATTACAAAGATGGATTTTGCTTCATGTTACAGTTCAATGTAACATAATTTGCTCCTTAATTCTCACATTAAAAATAAATGCTTCACTTTTCCTGGATTGATACATACCTAAGCTTGGTTTCCTTAATATGCTAAAAGCATCTTGCTTTCAAAAATGAAGATAAGAAGCATAGGCCAGAATCTTGTATTGTAGTTACGAATGCATAACCTGGAGTTATGTACTCATGTTACATATTCACAGTCCCTATATAGTCCCTATTTTAAGAGCTACGTAGGGACCATGAAAGCCACCCTGCTTACCAGACAGCAGCCACTGCAATCAATGAGGGGTCTATGCTCCAGTCGGTCAGGAGACAGCTGACTGATGTTCCCTTTCTCTCACACACATCCATGCAAGCAATCTCCAATGCAAAGGGGGAATAGTGACAGTGACCCTGTTTCTACCTGTCGTAATAAGGATCACTCATAGGAGGTGGTGAAAACAGCAGCCAGCTGCTTCCTGAGTGACAGGGGAACAGACTCCTGTTGATCACGGCAGCTGCTCCCCACAAGTGGGGATTGGTGAAGCTGAGTCGGAATTCACTGCTTATGCATACATAAAATCCATACAGGATTCCAGCCATTGTTATTTCCAAAAGCTAAATTAGCATATCTTTGCCTTTGCCTCAAAGTATTCGAAGCATGATTTGGTTCCCAATAACCTGTTATTGTCTATAGTGTATATTAGGCTGCATATACTCATACCTTAAAAATTACGGTTGTTGCTCATTTTCCTCCCTTACCTCAAGCCTGATTTCCTATAGCCTTCAGAGGCCATTTGGGGTATGTATGACTTGTCACTGCATTGCACACCAATTCTGTTGTCTGCATCCTCCCTTCCCTCCCACTGCAAGTGGAAAACCCACCTTTACACAAAAGAAAGAAAGAAAGAAAGAAAACACAACTGCATATTCATTTGAACCTTTGTCCAGTACCTTACATACCCTTCAACTGTCCCAATTCGGCAGGGCCAGTACCAATTAATCCTCTGTCATCCCACTTTTTTAGCTGCTTTCTAAATGTTCCAGTTTCTCTCTCCACTTCCCCCTTCCCCCTTTGTTTTTCTCTTACTGCAGTTGGTGCAAACTGAGTTCAGAGTGCCAAAGTAGATTGCACTCAGTTAACTCAGGAGGGAGAGGGGGGGTAGAATCTTGCCTTTCCCAGTAGGCTCAGGCAAAAGCAAATGGCTGCAGCCTCTCCTAGCTTGTGTATTCTTAAAAACATTTGCCATCTTGACCCCTTCCTGATGTTGCTTAGCCATACATGTCCCAACTGCTGAAGGGTAGTACCTTACCTGTAAAATTTTAACATTTGTGGCAAGGCTGAATATAAAGGTATGTAATTATATACCTCTGTATTCAACTTGATATAAAAAAGATTAAAAACCTCATTGATGATTGTAAAGCATTTTGCTACACACACTAACAAACTCCATGGACATATATCCCAAAATTACCATCTGGTGTACTTTTTGCTATGTATGTGGCACCCTAATCCTGCAATCACTACTTGAAATATATTTCACTAAAACCAGTAGTTGATGCCTTTTGGGCTACTGTGCAACTCACATAACTGACACTCCTTATATGAAAAGGTGCTGCCTTACAAGCTGGGCTTCCCATTTGGCATGAAAAATATCATTCTGATATACGAGTACTTGATACAGGCAACCAAAGGAAGTGAGGTGCAGAAGAAATGCCAAAGTCACCTGGAAAGAAATTATACATGGAGCCTAGATGGGTCACTAATATACACATACATCCATGAAAATCAAACATGAGAATAACAGAACAGCAATATAGGTCATATCTCACATTCCCTCCCTGAGGTTTCTATAGCGTAATGATGAAAACCTATATTATTTACTCAGGAGTAAGTCTTACTGTGTCCAGTGCAGCTTACTTCTTAGTAAGTGTGTTAAGGATTGCAGTCTATGACAGCAAGAATGTTCTAGATAATGAAGAATATTCATATGAACTGCCTTGTTTGGGAGGAGAAGATGGATATTATATCCCAAGACATCATGCATCTTTAAGATGTATAAGTTCAGGAGCCTATTGCCACCTGTATTAATATTAATATATACAATTTGCCCCTGATTAGAAATTCAACTACAATACAATTTTAATGAAGATAAGAAATACCTATAACTAGTTTGTAAAGAAGATGGGATCCTGATGACTATTTCTTCCCTAACTCAGAGAAGTCTGCTGTGATACCTGTACTGGTAACTTCAGCTATCCAACATCCTTCGTTGGTGGGCAAAGTGCAGCCCTTCAGATGTTGTTGGACTGTAATGCCCAGTATCCTTTAGTACCGGCTATATTGATCAGGGCTACTGGGAGTTGCAGTCCAACATCTGGAGGACCACACTTTGCCCACCCCATATAACATAAAATTGCAGTTGCTCCTTTACTTTTTAATAAAATACTAACAGAAAACACTCATAGTTACATTCCAGCAAAGAATTACCTAAGTGCACTTAATTCTTTTCTAGGTTAGGGCCTATGTCTGTCAATATAATCACCCCAAATGTATAATTCTTACAATAAAATCAATAAAACCAGCTTTAAATTAGTCCAAATCATTTTCTGAGTTCTCAGGTTAAATTGCTGTATACTTGTAAAGGAGTTCATAATCTCTTTGCATAAAGTGTCACTCAGATCTTTTGTATATCTTATGGAAATATGTGTTTCAGTCTTTGGTTCCATTTTTGAAGATGCCTGTTCAATCCTATACAGGTGTACCACGAATCATGCCCCAGTGAGTTCAGTAGGCTTTACCCCCAATAAACATGCAAATGATTGCAAGTGTTATGGAGATGCTTTGCTTACTTCTTTTAAAATGAGATAAATGGCATATGGTGGTATAAATAATATTTTATGATAATATTTATCCTAAGAAAAAAATGTTGATGGATCCTGAAGATTCACACCTGTTTTCTAAACTTCAGCAATAGCAATAGCAACAACATATATATTTAAAATAATGAGGAAAATGTCAGGAGTTATACTTCTTATTTTAAAAAAGCTATACACTGCAACATTAATTGAAGACTACAGAAACAGTAAAATAGCATAGTTATCAAACTTTCAACATAATTAAATTTCAATGAATGTTATGCAATTTTTGAGTGCCACATAGTATAGGAAACTGCTGCTTCAGTCTAGCAATTCATACCCTGAGATTTCTCGTAAAATAAATAACTAGGAATCTGAAACAAACTCAGATTGTCTACAAGACACTGTCCTCATTTAAAAACGTGTAAACGTATAAGATATTTTGACAGTTTTCACACCTAACCCCAAGCAGTGGAATTTTTGGTCCAGCAATCCCCCAAAAATGCAGGAGTGGGGGAGCCCACATCTATTGTACTATATTTGTTAGCTTGTCTGCATCCATTCCTTGAGGATTTTCGTCATTCCCTTCCTTGGGAAAATCCAACCAGTGATTTAGATCCTTTAGTTGTAATCAAATTATTCTTGCAACATGTCTAACATTCACAATGATGCTTCAAGTAGTGTTCATCATCTGCTTATTCTTGAACAGCTGAATGGTGCACAGATCGATGATAGTCTTCGGAACTGGAAACTTGTTCTGAGATATCATAGCCTCTTAGAAAAGGTCCTGTATTTTGCTGTGCAAAGTAGTATAGTTGCCTTGCAAACATTGGCTCGACCTTAACAACAGACAGAAAGGTGAGTCAGATTTTTCCAATTCATTCATATGGGGAGGTGAAGCTGATGTTAGGAACATGACAACACAGCACTACTTATCCAAACAGAAAGTAGTAAAAACACTTTCCTATTCAAAGGAACTTGTGTAGAATTTTAAAACTGAGTAGCACTTTCTTCTTTCAAGCATCAGTACTACATACTATGGAATAAGCCCCATTGAAGTCCGCAGGACTTACTGCTGAGTAAAAATGCATAGGATTGCTTACAGCATACATATTTAAAGTAAATGAATAAGATATTTTTCCAAGCATACAGAAGCTCAACACATTTCCAAGTGTGTGGAAATCTTCTACACATGTGCAAACACATGTATCAGAATAATTATGTGCACGTAAACATGGATGAAACCTTGTATGTAGCTGGACTAAGGACTTTATCAGACACATCCCTTTTAAACGTTCTTTTGCCGGCATAAAAAAAGAGCATTTTTATGCTGGCAAAAGAAAGTTCCCTCCCACACTTACCTTCTAATCCTGACAAAGGCTCCCGGCAATAAAGAGGAAGTGAACGGAGCCCCGTTCAATTCCTCTCTTGAAAACTTGCGCAATTTCATCACATGGGAAATTTTAAAATAAAAAGCAAAATAAACATTAAAGAGTGAAGCAAAACACATACACACACTTTAAAAGTCCCAAGTAACCCAGGGAGGGTAATAAAAAGAGCAAAACCTACCTAGATGTCCCGATCGGACCCGGAAGTGTTTGTGCCGGAACAGGCATTGTCAGGGTAAGTATGTGATTTAAATGGCCTGAGGTATCGCATGCCGGCAAAAAAGCAGCAGAGAGATCTATTGACAGCTTAAGCTGTCAATTAAAAACCCCAGTTTTTGGTCAGGACATAACCACAAGGAGGTGACATTGTCTGATCTGCATGCCCTTTCATGGTTTTGTGGCATTGTGATGACACTGTATATTCCCTGTTTGATAAAGTCCATAATGTTTGTCTGAAATGCGCAGGATTTTATGTACAGTACAACCCCTGTCCCTGCAGATTCACTTACATGCATCCAAAAAAAACCCTCATATCTCTCTAGGCATCTTCTACATCCTCCAGTACAACTCTATGGTATGCTACTGCCAGAAGATGACCATAGAGTTGTGCTGGAGGACCTAAAAGATGCCTACAGAGGTGTTCTCTCTAGGCATCTTCTAAGTCCTCCAGCACAATTCTAGAAGGCATTCATTTTAATAGGGATCTCTATTATCCATGGTTTCCGGTATCTGTGGTAAGTCTGGGAATATATCCCCCATGGATACAAGGGTCATACTGTATTGTAACCCATGAATGCTATCTGAAATATCTTCTCCCTATTTTAGATGGTCTTTCCAAATACAGTGAACTGCTGCATCAGGGCTGCAAAGCCCTAAAGCCAGATGATACTACTATCACAGAAAGAGAGAAGGAACACAGCTGCAAAAGGGTAATTGCAGTATTACAGTCCACTGCTCATTTGAGGAAGATGGTCTCAGTGGCAATCATAGGTGAAAAATAACATCTAAACCAACAGCAGAGAAAGTGCAGCCTTCCTCTCACAAGTAGACCTTGGCCCACCCAGGTCCGAAACCATGCCTCCCAAAATTAACCTCCAAGCAGCTGCAAATGCCACTTGGAGTGGCACTCTCCAAATGCCCCCCCCCAACCCCACAAAACTCAGCTGAAAACTGGCTGAAAAATCTGGTTACTTCTAGGAAGGATTTTCAGCCAATTTAGGGACAAAGATCAGGAGGCAAGGGCCACTGGAGAGAGATGCATATGTGAAATTTGGTCCCCATCAATGACCCCATCCTACATATTTCATACATTATACATTTATGATTTTATGAAAGTAAGGGGTGATACTTCAGTCAGCACCTTGCTGCAAAAGCATTGCCTTGCCACAGTTCTATAACATGCCACAGGAACATAGAGCCAGTGGGGTATAGTGGTTTGAGTGTTGGGGTGGGACTCTGGGAGACCAGGGTCTAAATCCCCACTGAGCCATGAAAATCCACTTGGAGAAGTCACACTCTTTCAGCCTCAGAGGAAAGCAATGGCAAACCCTCGAGAAATTTTGCCAAGAAAACCCCATAGTAGGTTCACCTTAGGGTTGCCATAAGTCAGAAACGACTTGAAGGTACACAACAATGGCAACATAAAAACTCCAGTACTACAGGGATGACCCTCCCATTAAGCAGGGTGAGGCAACCACCTCAGGCAGCTGGTTTTGAGTGCCATGAAAGCACATCAAACTGTTAGTTATTTAACGGCACTTCTACTGTCAGTGATGGGGAGAGATGCCTGTGAATTCTTCTGTTTCATGTGTCTAAATACCGGTAACTTGGTTGACTCTGAGTGCTATGGACTTTTGTGGAAAATGTAACATTCTTCTTGCACCCCTGCTTAGTAAGTTTAGGAAATTCCTTGCATGCTTAAGTTCCTTCTCCCCCTTCTCATCTCAGGCTGTCTTAGCCATTTGGAGCTATGGGGTGACCATTGAGTCATTCATCACATGGCCTCCTAATTTAAATGTTTTATGATGCTTTGTCCCTTTTGGGGGTTTTGCAGCTTCTCCACGAGGCTTTACTTCCCTTTTCTCCCCTTTCTACCATGCATCTAACCTCCATTCATGAATGAGAGAGAGAGGACTCTCGCTTACCTCCGAACACCTCTTTTTCTGAGGAAATATGGATGTTACTGCTGTAATACTTAGAAACTTCTGATTTAATTATCCTAACCTAAACCTCCCAAGATTGGGTGAGGTTACTACCCTGAACTGTAATCCTCTTAGTTAGTTAAGGACCTAGATTTGTTTTGAATATGTAGATTAAGATTGCTATACCTTCAATATACTTTGATATGCATTTTTAAGCAAACGTTTTTATTGTCCTTGATTTGTCTGCTTGACTTTAATGCTGGGTTATTCGGAACACATACAAATGCAAACTGAGCTTGGTCAGTCTTCCCTAGTTTAACTCTGCTTACTTTAAAAGAAACTTTTCTTAAGAAGATATTCCTAAAGGGCTTGCTCCCTTGAATCTTTAAATTTTTTTTTAGTTTTTATACTCATACACCCCAACAACTTTGACTTAGGGTGGAGATGCAATTTGTTATTCTGCCTCAGGCAGCAAAATACCTTAACTCAGCCCTGCCATAATTTAGGTATGATTTGTGACAAACTACAAAGTCCCATATATTTATAATTCCCATATTTATATTTACATTTATAATATATTTGGCTTATTAGCAGTATTGAAATACTTTGATATCTGATTTTATAAATTTTGAATTGTAAACCAAAAATAAAATCACAAACATACATTTCTTAGATGTAGGTACTATAAATTGTCAGACAACTTAATTATCACAGTTCCAATTGTATTGTCACACACAGTGTGAATAGTTCCCATCTATGACTTTGTTGTTATATGCTTTCCCAAATTATGGTATCATGGAGTCTTCTTGGCAAGATTTGTTCAGAGTGGGTTTGCCACTGTCTTCTCTCAGGCTGAGAGTAAACTTGCCCAAAGTAACCTATTGAGTTTCCAAGGCTGAACAAGGATTCAAACACTGGTTTCACAGAGTGCTGGTCCAGCACACAAATCACTGCACCACACTGGCTGTCCTGGTCGAACTTAGTATTTTTAAGGTCAACTCAGCACAGCTCAGCACAGTTCATTTCAATTCTGCAAATTAGTCAAATTTTCAGGATTTTTAAAAAATATTGTACTAATTTTGCTCAACTGTAAGCAGTCACATGAGATTTATATTTCTCTATAGTCCCTTTAATATTTATTCTATATTTAAGTAAACCAAATAGACTATACTTACATGGGCAGTAATTTGTTTTCTCTGCCTTTGTGGATCTGGAAACTCCTCTCCAAAACATAACACTATCTGGAATCGAGGCAATGGCCGCCCATGGTGAGCAAATGCTTGTAGTTCTGGAAAGCCAACAGAAAATGATCAGGCTATCATCAAATTATCTGCATATGCATACACATACACATTCACACACACATTTTTTCTTCATTAATCTAGGCTGATTCTCCATGCTAAATATTGGAACCCATCCTAAGAGAAAGGTGGGATATAAATTTTATAAACTGAAGATTTATATGGTTTATATGGTTTTGCTTTTGGAAGTGGAGAATCTCAAATATTTAATTTATCAAGTAGCGGTTCAGTTTTCAAAGAAGGAAAAAAACATTTATTTGAAATATTCAGTTTTAGAATTTGCTGGACAAGGTTCAGATGTGGGCTTTGAATTAAGCAGTGTTGTTTGGGATTGGCCATCTTAGTTCCATTGAAATCAACTCTGAAGTTGAAAAGTTTTAATAACAATGTTGTCTTCCTAGCAAACAATCACTTATGAACCTATCTGGTCATTTATTTATGCCAAAAATTACACATACTGCAAGGACAGGGACCTTGGACACACAAGAAACTAGAAACTAAATGGACATTTGAGGGTACAGAGAAAATAACCAGTTATTAATGGGGCCATGACAGCCCACAGCGTGACAACTGGTGATACAACATAGTGTCACTCACGTGATTTTAAGAAAGATTAGGGCCTTGAATAGACAGGCATTTTACCCTGTCTTGGCCCCATCTTGAAGCCCTACAGTCCAGATGACACAGGGCGTTTATCTCATTTTGCCCCCGGGCAATCTGGACAATGACAGGGCCAAGATGGGATAAAGCACATTACGCTGTTTTTAAAAACACCTGGGAAAAACAACTTCAGCTGGCACAAAATGGATTGGGCCCCTCATGACCACAGGAGCCCATATTGCCATGCCAGCCCATCACTGCAGCTACTGTCTGCCATCACTCTTCCGAAGCCATGAAACAGGCCCACAGCATATGACCAGGCTGCCCATATGCACATGTGCTTCAAGCCAGCTTCCTGGCTTCAGAGAGTTGGATGAGGGCGAAACGGATCTGATCCACAGGCAGAATATGCCATCAGGAACCAGCTTATTCTGGCCCATGCAATGAGCCCTGGGTTAGTGATTCTCTGCCTTTGGTCCTCCAGCTGTTTTGGACTTCAACTCCCAGCAGTCCCAGCCAGTATGGCAATAGTCAGAGTTATGGGAGTTAAAATACAAAATATCTGGAGAACCCAAGGTTGAGAGCCATGGGTTTAGATGATATTTCATCCTATTTTATGGCAAAATAGCAAATTAAAAAGACATGAGTGTACATCCAGCTCCCACTACTCCCCGCCACTGTTACTGGACAAATTAAAGCTTTAACTGCACACTTTAGAAATTACAAAAATGCAATAGTAACAGATGCTGAAAAAAAATTACCTGATAAAAATTGCTGAGTATCAAAAAGTTTGCATGTTTGTTCCCTTTCCAGTTTGTTAGGCCTGTCACTGCAAAGAGCTAGAGGCCCATCCCAATAAATTCTGCTCTGACAGAGTCTCTTAGCATAAAGTCCATCAGGTGTCATCCAGAGTATTACTCCCCTTTCCAGGTTACTTAGCATTTTTTCAGTTGTTTTCCTCTGGCTGTGATCTTCTGGATAAGGGAACAGAACTTGATCTAGGCCACTGACTTCGTAACTTTGGCCATGAGAGATCCTACAGCCCTCCAGACTTGTGGTTGTTACTTCTTTCACAAGAGTTTCATGGTAATATAGACAAATGTGCAATCGACAATCTGAAAAATACATTTGTGAAAAAATATTTTAACAATTGGCATCATACAGCTCCACTTCATGTAACATCTACATACAAGGTAAGATGCATTATGGTTTGTTTAGTGGTGTGCTGGGCCTCAGACATGTGACTCAATCTTCTCCTTCACTACCAAATTACTGAGTGAACCTGAGTAAGCTATTCGTAGCACAATCTGGTCCATTTTTCTTGGAAGCTCCTCCATGTTCAATAGAGCTTACTCACAAGTAAGCAAGCATAAGACTGCAGCCTGAATCTCAGCCTTAATTCCTCATCCAACATTACTTAGCCATCAGGGTTATCGTGAATAAGATATGTGTGTGCGTTAGCACGCACACACACACACATACATGTGTGCAAATATACTCAACAAAATGAATGATATTGCACAATAAAATCAACCATTACTAAGATCAAGTCCTCCTGTATCATAATACCATAGAAGCAATGTATTGTAATGTCTTCTATTGGATTATAATTTCCTCAATATTATTTATGTTGCTTTAAGGAACATGCTTCAGACTCACTTATGAGTGTGGCATAGACATGACTTGTAATTTTAGACCGTGTTACAGTAAAGTAGCTTATCAGGTGAGTGTTGCCACAGGAGTGGCCACATGATCTGGGAACTGTTATATCTATAAATATTACTACTGTATAGGGAAAATGCCCTAACATCCTTGGACGTTCTCAAATGGATCTTCACATATTTTATTATTTAGCAACAGTCTCTTTTCCCCTGACAGATGTCTGCTATAATATATACTGTAAATTTATTTATCTAAAATATTTCTATATTGCCTTCCAGCCCACAAGAGCTCCCAAGGCGATGGACAAATAAAAACAATGCAAAGATAAAAACATTTTTAAAACACATTAAAACACTCTTTAAAAACTTACAAAAGAAGTCCAAAACCAGTCCTGGAACCCAGTTTTGAAAAAGTTGAAACTGTAGTTCAAACACTGAATGCCATGCAGAACAGCGCTGTTTTGGCTGCCTACCAGAAACTTAAAAGAGATGGGGCCAGCCTAACTTCCTTGGGTAGGGAGGTCCACAGTCAAGGTGCTGCTACAGAGAAAGCCCTGTTATGTGTACCCACCAATATGTGTACCCACCAATCTAATTTCACAAGGTGTTGGGACATGCAACAGGGCATCCTGTGAAGATCTTAAATTTCTGATACCTTTCAGAGATCCTGGCCCCAAATTGTTTAGGGCTTTTTGGTCAACACCTGCACCTTGAATTGAGCTCAAAAGCAAATTAGAAGCCAGTACAATTCTTGCATGACCCGTGTTATATATGGTCTCTAAAATGCACTAAAGAATATGAGAAAGTGGGCCTGCTGTGAGAGGTTCAGGCAAGAAGAGGCTGGCTGGCTGGCTGCCATCAGCTGATTGTCTTCAGAAACTAAGGAGAGCCTCATTTCCAGCTGTAGCTGGTGGGTTATATGTCAGGAGTATGGTGAATCAACTCTGGGTTATAGTCCACATTTTAAAGGAGTTGTTCAAGGGTACTGAATCCTATCCCCCCCAAAGCCTGGATAGTGCCTTTAAAATCTGGAATAAAACCCAGTATGAGTTTCACCACAACCCTGACAAGGAAGCCACCAGACACAACCACACAGCTCTCTGAAGAAAGCTGCATGTCCAGTTAGGGACTGCAAGTCTTATCTTTGCTAGAGCAACTTCTAATTGAAGCCAGAAACTTCCATGGCTTCTTAGTCCTTGCACAGCTACCAAGCCAAGAGAACTGTCAATGAGGCCAAGAACAAAATAGAACTGAAACATATGTTTGCATAAATTTTTGAAAGTTGATATCTGCACAGAGGAATTTGATTTCTGAATTCCAGTTTAAGAGCTGGTTTGCAGCAGAGTGCCTAAGCACAGCATAGGCTTCAGTTCTAAACACTTGCACTAGGTAACAGGGAATGAGGCCCAACAGATACAGTGGGGCTTACTTGCTAATAAATATGTGTAGGATTGTATATCAGGGCATTTCACCAGTGGAAAAAAAACTCCTGTTGCAAGTAATATTAGGTATAGCAGATACTGCTATGTACAGGGTTTAGTTATGCAGTAGCTGTCCTTGTTGGTCTAAGCACATATTGCCAAGGCAGCTGCTCCATGTCTTTTGAAGCAAGTAACAAACATTGGCCTGAATCTTGTTGGTGCACTACGTCAGTGCTCACACTTTTTCCAGGGTCTTGCCACAGAGATAAGGGAAAGCAACTGCCTCTAAGCACACTACTACTCCAGTACCTCACTTTGTCACACCACTTGTACCCTTTTCTTTCCTGAGGCCACTGCCTCCACCATCCTAATTACACCAGTGTAGTGCATCAGCTGAAGGGCTAGTATGGATAGCAAGAACTCCATGTAGCCACATAAACCATTTTTAAACCAAAAAAACCACACAAAACATACTACTAAAAGCAAAGTTTTGTTGTTGCTGTTACAGCAATCCTATCATAGAGTTTTCTTGGCAAGGTATCTTCACAGCAGGTTGGCCATTGCCTACCACCGAGGCTAGGGAGATTATTGGACAGAGATGAAAATAGCATCCCCGTCTTGCTATCTCCTCTCCCTCCCCACTTCTGTCCCTGTAGTGGCTTAAAAGGAAAAAAAAAATCAGACGTACCTTGATAGCGGTTTTAAAAAACCACTATCTTCTCCCCTCCAGCAGTCCAGGAGTGAATGGAGCTCTCATGGAGCCCCATTCACTTCCAGGAAAGCAAATCCTGACTGTTCTCACAAGAGAATGATTGCGCAGGAAATTTAAAAAGAAAAAGAAAACTACATGTCAAAAATAAAAACCAAGCACCAAAACACACTTTAAACTTACCAAGTAACCCGGGGAGAGTTAAAAAAAAAAGGTGTCACTTCCCTCAATGTCCCGATCTCAACCAGAAGTGCTCAGCAGGGACCTCCTAGTGACGCTGGTATCGCACCAGCAGAACGGGGCACCTTCTTGCTCACCGGTGATTCCATTACAGAAATGGAACGGGTGATCTATTGACAGCTTAAGCCGTCAATAAAAAGGAACGCGGACAGAATCAGAGCAACATGGGGGCATAACGGGACAGGACAACTGTGTGTGATATTCAAGCCCTTTAGCAATCTCCTGTTGTCCCTCTAATGGGTTTTTTTGGGTCATCTGATAATCTCCTAGGAGAGTGTAAATCACCCAAGGCCACCCAATGGGTTTTCAGGGCCAAGTGGAGATTTGAACCCTGGGATTCTGGAGTCTTAGTCCAATGCTCAAACCTCTACATCATGCTGACTAAAAAAAAAAAAAGAGGAAATTTAACTATCTGCTTAATGACCACAGGAATGTAGTTCACTGTCATTGTGTGTATGCTGAGGTGAATAGAAGTTGACAAGTAAATGTACATAAGCACCAATGATTATGCCCATTTATACAAAGGTATTAGAAATGTGCACAGACTGTCAACAGGGTATTCAATATATTGATTGCTCAATACAGATAATCATCAAGTGATGTTAGACAATGTAAATTGGTCAGAAGTATTTAATATGCTGCCTGATCGAAACATTTTGCACAGGGTTGTGAGCAATCCACACAGTCATCCAATTGGAACATTTCTAACACCTTCCAGGGCAGTTTGCAAAGAAGAACACCCCTCACCTTACATCACATGCCTGTAGTGATTTGCCAATATACTCACTATCTAGCTGACCTTATCCACTTGTGTATATTTGAAAGTCATGCATATTAACTGGTTGTTGTGTGCCTTCGTTTCTGGCTTATGTTGACCCCAGGGTGAACATATCATGTGGTTTTCTGAAGCTGAGAGTGTGTGACTTGCCCAAGGTCACTCAGTGGGTTTACATGGACAAACAGGGATTCAAACCCTGGTCTCCAGAGTCATAGTGCAACTCTCAAACCACTATACCACACTGGCTCCATATACTAACTGAGCAATGTACATAATTCTTCATTCATGATGTCAGTTTATGCATATTCTCTGTGATTCATATAAATGCTCAGAGCTTATGTGCATTCTCCATCTAGATCTATAAAACTCTTGGGTATGCACAATGGCCTTAGGTATGTTGCCTCCTGGGTATGTACAACGGGTTTAGGTATGTTGCCTTTTTCAGTGTGCTGACTAGGCACTTAGGATCCCTCCTGTCACTCCCTCAGCCAATCACCACCCACATGCAGATCACCACCCACATGCAAATTGCCTCTCCACCTCACAATCACACCTGCCACTCATGGCCAATCTGCATACTGGGGGTGACCAAACAATGTGCTACAGTGTTGCCTATAGTTACTAGCCGCTGCAATGGGACCCAGACAGTGAACTGGTAGCAGTGGGACAACGCTGCTGCTGCTGCTGTGACAGGACCTAGGCAGTGAACTGGCAACAGCAGCGGTGAGACGCCATTGCTGCCACCGCAACAGGACCCAAGCAACTGGGCATGAGGTCTACTGGGCATTTTACAGAGAGTTTATTAATGGCATATGGTTCGCTGGGTCCAGCTAGGTCAATTTACATTTCTTAAACCAAACCACACACACAGAGAGAGAGAGAGAGAGAGAGAGCTGACAGAGTTTCAAAGCTATCCTCTAATGATAATGGGAGCTGGAGACTTATCTGGAGAGTTATGAGATAATTCCCCCAAAATAATTGTTGACCTGCCAAATATTGAATGGTTTACATACCTGGCAATGGAAGAGCTTCACCAGACCTTATGCTTGGCTCTATTGGGATCCCAGGAGCCTGAGACTCAGGTGGTGCACAAGCATAAAAGGTTCCAGTCACCTGACAACCTGTTTTTAACAAACAAAATTATTATTTTCACAATGCTACAAAGCGGTAAACACACACACACACAAAGGTTTCTCTGCCCCCTTCACAGTGTAAACCAATTCCACAGTCTGATAAACCTGCTGTCCCTTTTAACTATAATACCTTTTAATTATTTGTCTTAAAGATTTCTGTACTGCTTTTACTTTAAAACTACAACTTCCAAGTTGATTTACAAAAACCGTGGCATCTTGGATGAATCATCAGCAAAGAACCATGACTTTGTGTAGCTTGGGAACATCAAATGCACAGCACTCTTAAGGGAAATACACAGTAACTAAAGATCCTACCAGTGTACTGAGTCTCCATCATTAATGTCAGGGATCCCAGTTCAGGGTTACTTCCTAATAAACGTGTTTCGTATTTCGACCTAGCAAAATATCCCTACATATCCTTACTCAGAAATACACTAAGCTTGATGAAGCCTTTAGATTGAAGGGAGATGAGTCAAGAGCCTGGATCAAAGTTTGATCTGATGGTATGCAGTGGCTGCTGGTAGCTCTCTTGTCAGTAGGATGGTAAATCTTCTCAGGGTTTTAATCCAAGCTTTAAAGGAGCTATCCAAGGTGCTGAACCTATTGGGGTTGGGGTTCGGAACCATGGATAGCTGCTTTAAAGATTGGAATAAAACCTGGAGTGGATTCACTGCAGCATTAATACGGAAGTCACCAGCCATCATTACTGGAATGTGCATTTGTCAGGCAAACTGTAAAGCCAGTAATATTGCCCCATGTCAAATATACTGTGGATTTTATACTGTATGTGAGAACTGTGTGATCATCTTAAGTCTCTCTCTGGCTTTAAGTATGTAACATTTATCTATGACAAATATTTACAGCTGCCCTTAAAAAGCATTCTATGCTTTCCAAGCAAATGGGCCAGTGCAGCAAAATCTTTTAAATGAGTTCATTGAGACTTAGGGCTTGTCTACATGGAGCGGGGGGAATGGACTGCTCCACAGTATTAGCAAGTTGCAGCAGCTGCAACCTGTCTGAAGGGTTTTATGGTCCCAATAAACTTTGCATGCCTGTAGCCAAGATGCTGACCACAGGTGGATTGCTCACATTTTTAAATCTACCACTGCCAAACTTAAAAAAAAAAAACACCTATTCCTATGGTGTGTACAGTGATATTTCACCTTCCCAAAAAAGAGAGAGAGAAGGTTAACACAAACCCTCCGTTTTATCACCTTAGCGATCATTCGTTAAGGTGAAAATCCAACACGGCGGCAGCGGGCACTTCCCTTGTAACCCAGTCCCACCCCCTGCACTCGTCTGGCCAATCAGGTTTGTGCTTCCTCTTGTTTGGGCAAATGAATCAGATCGAATCACTTGTCCTAATGAGCAGAAATGCGCACACTCAGGTTGTTTTTTTAAAAAGACGGGGAAAGCCGTGAAGGCTTTTCTGGTGAGGTTTTTGCTGGTTTTGCCCCCCTCCACAATATGGTGAAATCAGGTGGGATGCCATTAAGACAGATAGGATTCTCCTCGCATTCTGTGAGGAGTTATTTCACTGTTTGGACAACCCCTTACTCCCAGGCAAATGTGTATAGGAATGCAGTTTAAAAATGCATAATTCTAAGGACACAGTGCACCCAAGTTCAGAATTTTAAGTTCCAGTGTTTTCACTGAGGAAATTAAGCATGGGCTTAACTTTCACTCACTAAGCCTATGGGATTTAGAAGTACATCATCTTAGGTGGATCATGGTTTATATATTTGCTTATTTACAGTATATCTTTGTATTCTGCTGAAGACAATTGAGTTTATTCACAAATAAGCATATGTGAGATAGAAGCCAACAAATTAAATAAAGCAGTATCTTTTATATCACTGTCATTATTCCAATTTTCCAAGTTTATAAAGGATGAAATATAACAGGACAGTTTTCTTAACATACAAAAGCTTGAATGTAGATTCAGAAGTTGGTCCTTTATTTTTTCATGTGCTTTGTCTCAGCCTTTATTTTGGATATCCATTGTAAAAGCACTCTAAACTTGTACTGAGATTGTTCTTCTTTCAAGTGCTTAATGTATTTGGTTAAGCAACATGAATTTACAAAACATAATCAACATGGACACTTCTAACCTCAGTAGATTTCAGTGAGAATAAGCATTGTGCCCCTCTTCTTACATTATAGGATCTTGCAGCAGTGGGAGTTCTGAGAGCAGTGGAAACAGTATGTACCGTTTATAGGGCTTTCCCACTCACCAAAGTTTGCCATTCTCAGGAGGTTCATGAGCTCAAAGGGCAGTTGTGTCCCTTGCTAAAATCCCTTAAATGAGGAAATCCATTATCCACAAATACATGCAGATACAGCATTGGATACAGAGCTGCCCACGATCCCCCCCCATGGTTTAATGATGCTGGGCTTACCATTCTGACATGCTGGACCTTGCCAGTGATGATTACGAGGTGCAAAAGGCACAGTTGCACACTGGTACGAAATATCAGGATGGGATGGCTCTGGAACATATTCTCTCCAATTACGGTCATGACTCATCATGTAGCCTGGCATCTGTACATTTTATCAAAGCATTATATAATATTTTAGTGGTGCTCCATTGGCAACAGAATCAATGCAAATTTCTCTTCAACTTTCCCTTTCCAACTAGATGTCATTCTCAGGCTTTCCAAATGCAGAGGTCTCAAATTGTTCTGCTCATCACTATTAATGAATGTTTTCGGAAACAGACATGGCTATCTCTAATACATCAAAAGTGCAATCTTATGTGTGTGTGCCCCAAAATAATTCCCACAAAGTTCAGGAAACTGGCTCCCAGGCAAAAGAAGGGATTCTGCCACTTCCTCCTTTGAATCAGCATTGAAACTGAGGGCCTCTGATCACCATCTGCTCTAACAGAACTCCTGAAATTCACCATTTGGTTTTGAGAACTACACCCCCTTGATCCTTACCCTTTCCAGATACTGAAGTTTCATTTCTCTATGAAAGTCTGGCACTGGATTGCCCTTCTCAAATGCTTGTGCACATGTGAATCTACCTTACATTAAGTCTACTCTTAGCAGTGGCTCTGCAAAGTCCCATGACCCCACAACAACCATAATCTCTTAAAGATGCCAATGACCTTATACACACACCAAAACCCAATGTGGCATTGGTGCTAGAGCATCAATATAAGGGAATTTCCTTCCATTCCCCTTCCCCCGCCTACCCCTAGAGCTCCATGTAAACCAGCCCCAGAGGGTTTCCCAGATGACATGGGGGGGAGGAGATAATCCTCCTCCCACTTCTACTGGATTCTATTATTCTACCAGCAGAGGTCCAGTGTTGGACCCTGCCCAAATTTTGCCACTGAACTGCAACCTGTTCCTTAAAATTTTTTAAGATATGAAGCATAAGATTGCTTTGGTGGGGGCTGTGTACATGCAACTAATAATATTATACCAATTTGGTGCTATATTTTTTTTTAGAAAATTTCAAATATCTAGTTACATGAGATTGTACAATCAGCCCTCCATATCCACGGATTGTTTATCCACTGATAAACCATCCACAGATTGAAAATATTTTTTAGAAATCCAAAAAGCAAACTTTGCTGTTTGTCATTTTGTGTAAGGGACACCATTTTACTGTGCCATTGTACATAATGGGACTTGAGCATCCACGGATTTTGGTATACACAGGGGGTCCTGGGACCAAACCCCAGCAGATACTAAGGGCCTACTGTATAAGAAATGTATAGTTAGTATGGTAACAACTTGCTGCATTCAGTAGGGGGACAGAATATGAAAACAGGATCAGCATGGATGCTTCCTACAAAATTTCTGATCACAGCAGCACAGATGAACTCTTTAAATGACATTTCTTAGTTTGTTTTTGACATTCTTTGCTATTCCCTTTAAATCTTACAGTGGATTAAGGCATAAAGGAACTACAGCATCTATAAATTTCAAGCTCTGGCACATAAAAGTAAAACAAATGAATGACCTGTACCTGTGGCTGTAGTGCAGAGTAAGATGAATTCAGGGTATAGGCATTATTCATAATCATCTGTGGATCTTCCATGTTAAGCTGTTTTGCTCCTGTGAATATGTAGATAAAAAGAGGTTAATTTAAAGATTCATGGAGGAAAGAGTAGCATGTGCATAAAAATGGTGTCATAATTGTCAATTCCTACTTGTAATAAAATGATACAAGCTTTTTCACATGTTCACCTGCATATTTTACAGACAGAGGGGAAACCTAGAATTTCCTCATTTGAAAAGTATCTGTTGGATATAAAATAATTTCCAAATCATACAATGTATTTGGTTACAAAATTGTCCTAATCAGGTAGTTTAGTTACAAAATCTGTTAAAAACTTTCTCATTTTTTTCCCAGAATCTGGAAGTTCTATCTACTTGTTCCACCTGAAAGGGGAAGGAATGTGCTTGTTGGGTCCACCCTCACCATCATGTTCCCAGTGCCCCTCACTGCAGACTGTGAGATTCTAAATCACATTTCATGATGAAAGCTCATGCACCCTCTGCAGATGTTCAGCTTAAATGCATGGAGACAGGTGTTGCGCACACTATAAAGACTAGTTTTCAAGATCCAGACACAGGGATCTGGAGGACTAAGTATATTCTTCCTCTCCCAACTATGCAATTGGAACCTCATTAAGGGAACAAGATAACAGGGCTTAAGTGCTCACTATGTCATCATAACCTTGTATAAATTCAAGGTGCCATTGTTTGGGGAAAAACAAAATGCCATTGTTTGGGGGGGGGAAATATTATTTGTTATCCTCCCCCCCCCCCGCATGATCCTAATAAATGGTATTGCTTTGCATATGTGTTGTGTTATTTGTTGTTGTTCCCTGCCTTGATTCACAGGGAGAGGTGGGTAAGAAATAAACAACAACAACATCATCATTATTTGGATGGGCCTACCTTTTTTTGCTCCTTCTGGTACTATTCTGTACACTTTATACGGATCTGATATATCCAGCTGGCTTCTTTCAACCAGTTCTTCGAAGTCATTGCTCTTGTTCAAAGCACAGCGTAGCCGTGTCTTCCAAGTGGGAGGATCTGGTTTATCAATGCCTTCTCTGAATTTTCCTTTAAACAGAGCCCAAGCCTAAAAATATTGGCAGCAGTTAACCAACAACTTTAAATACAAACAGATTTTGGAACATATCTAGAGCACTGCAGTAAATTATACAATAATAAGTATATTCATTATAGACAGCTCTTTTTGCTGAAACATCACTGGATAGTCTATTACGACTATAGGATTTGCACTTTCCTAGCAATGGTTCAGCTTAAAAACTAATTAACGATACAGCTTAGAAGTATTCCAACAGAGAAATGAAGTAAATATGACTCCAAGATTCATAATAGCTGCTTAATTTCCATAAGAAATATACAGCTGGGTGGTGTATCCTTTTTAAAAGTTACATGCTCTTTTATTCACTTCACTACAATCCAACATGGAGTAGCCAAAATATGGTTTTCAGAATTAAATCAGGTTGTCAGTTCTCAATCAGGAATTCTTTCTGTTTCTTGAACAGGGCTGCGGTCACAGGTACCCTTTCTATGTGCCTTAGAATTCGAACCCCATTTGTTGAGGATGGACAATGGGAACAAAGATGAGACGCCACTACATCCTTCCTATTTGATAACAAAAACGCCACTGAGTTCAGTCTGGTCAGTGGAATTTTCAGGATCTATTTTCATAGCAAGAGACAGGTTTTTACTTTAAAAGAAATGGTGCAATATGAATTCAGCATAAAAGGTTCACTCATTTTGAATGTTATTTAATGTTTCTTCAGCAGTTGAATAAATATAGGGGAGGGAACGTGCCATACAGATTTCACCAGCAATGTAAGCAGTTACTTTAAAAGGGGGGGGGGACTTACTGTTAAAATAATTAGCTTTGTTCATTGTAGCAGAAACTGAACAGTGTTGCTCTAGGTGATGCTTCTTCTTAACAACAAATAAAGGAACTATAGTACTTGCAGAAGCTAATGATGAAGTCTGCAATCTTGTTCAAAATTAAACACAAGTATCACTGATGTCTATGGGATGTAAGCAAGGGTATAACTGTAAGCAGGATTGCAGTCCTAATGAATCAAGCCTTGGGGCAGTTAATCAAATGAGGAAAAGGAAATTATTCAACATGGAAGAAATCTTCCAAGTGTAACAGGAAAGCAACTTGAGTGGCATTTTAATTCAGGAAGCCAGTTAGGTAGAGAAGGCAGGATTGTTCATCTAGTAATTTAAGTGATCCTTCACTTAAAGTAGTTGGTAAGAGGTGCCCTGGGAGAAAAACAACAACAACAGACCTTCTTAATCCCATTCTCCCACAAAGTCAGACTGATAATAGGTTTAATGAAGTTCACTTTTGCTCCAAGCTACTATTGGTGTCTGAGGCGGTTCAAACTTTTTCTACCAGCTAATAAATTATTAAGCATAGTTCTTTTAACCCTTTATAGTTTTGCTACTTTTGAGAGCCACCACTTTGCTTGCCCTGGTTTAAAATAGTTATTCCTTGAAGAAAGGAGCAAACATATGAATTGTTTTGAGTACCTCCCTAAAGTGGTCACTTCAGACAGTAAGGAAAAGAGGAGGCTGGTGAGAGGGGGTAGGAATCTTAGGCTTTCTCTCCACCTACCACTGGATCCAATCCTTTCCACTGCATTCATGTAGTCTCCTCCTCAAGAATTACTCTGAGAGAATAAAGCCAGCAACAGAAAAAGAAAGTCTGCCCCTCCAACTCCCAATATAGAACTAGGATCTGCTCTCTTCTTGAGTGAGCAGTGCTTCCCTGAAATTTCAGCACTCTGAATTTTATTGGAAAACAAAAGTTAGTGTTAGATGTTGAGGTGGGCCAAGAAAACCTGGATTCAAATACTAGAATATCCATAAAATTCATTAGGTAGTATTGGCTCCCTGTTCCTCAGGACTGCCTGCCTTTCAGTTCATTATAAGAAAAACAACTCCGTGTAAATGCAATTCATTCTTGTTCAGGTACTACATGAGTAGATGCATGAACAATGCCAACAAAATGAGCTCTGTTACAGATCACCATGCAAAGAACATGCACGTGTAATCCAGCCTTAACTTTCAGGCAGTAACCCTCACCTTTAGCTATTCCCCCTCTTACCACGCAGGAGAGCTGTCACAGTTGACGAAGCCTCACCACAGACACAAGGAAAAGGTTATCAGTGCTGTTACCACTGCTAAAGATGGGTACAACCGGATGCAGGTCTTCTTCCTCCACAGCACCCTTCTGTGCTCACTCAAACTTCTGGAAAGGAAGTACAGTACAATGCCCCCCCTCCTTTCACGTCCACTTGATATTCTGGCCAGTTTTTCCCAATCCCATGAATTTGGGCAAGCAAATCTGTGTGGGGGGGTATTGCTTGCTTTCCACTACCACCACCACACACGGACACACAACCACACACTACTCTCTGCAGGCAGTACCTTGAAAAGCGCGGCGTCCTCCTCGCGGTTGTAGTCCTGCTTGCCTGCATGCTTCCAGGGGATGCGAAAGATGCTTTTCTCGTCGTTCTCCCACACCAGGCCCGGGTACTTGTTGCTGTCAATCTGCTCGATCAGCCACTGCCGGAGTTTCCCGTTGCCGCAGCTCACCGAGCTCATGCCGCCGCCCTCGCTGGTGGGGCTGTGGGTGCCCGCGCTTGCAGTGGCAGCTGTAGTGGTGGGGACGACGTTGCTGCTGCTGCTGCTGGTGGAGCTGCTCCTTTCGCCCTCCAAGTTCATGCCACTCGCCCAGCTGCCCGCGCCTCCTCCTCCTCCTCCTCCTCCTCCTCGGCCGCGGCTTCTGCTCCCTCCTCCTCCGCTGCCTGTTGCCCTGCAGGAGGAAGGAAGGCAGAGGGCACCGTGAGCTCCCCGCGCAGTCAGTCAGATGGCGGGTGGTACAGGAGACATGGGCGCGCCAGCGTCCGTGCCAGGCAAACTCCGCGGTGTTTGGGCCGCTCTTGTTGTCTCTTGCAGACAAAAAGAGGCACCACTCGCCCTCCTCCACTCGCTCTCGGACACACCTGCTTCTCCCTTCCTGAGACAGGGAATGAATAGCCGCCTTCCCACAAAGAAGCGGGCGCAGCAGCAGAAGCAGCAGAAGCAGCAGCCGCGCGCCTCCTGGCAGGGTGGGAAGGGGCTCCGCGTCTTTCGTGCCAGTGCTCAACCCGCTCGTCCGAGTCTTCCCTCCCTCTCGCCACTCCCGGCTGCTCTCCCCCCCCCCCCCACGTTCCTCCCGAACTGCCCAAGGAAGCGCCCCCCTCTTCAGCACCCAGCTTTCCCCCTCCCCTTCACACACCGTTACACACCCAGCTTGCCTCCTCCCATTCAGGTCCTGCGCTCGGAGAAGTTACCGTCTGGGATTACCGTTCTCAGAATCCTCCGGCCAGGATGACTGGAGAATTCGGAGAGCTGTGGTCCGGAAAAAAGATCAACTTTCCCGAGCCCTCAAAACCCGCCCTTCCTTCCCTCCCTCCTTCCTTCCTTCCTCGGAGGATTGCTCTGCGTTCTCTCTCTTCTTCCCTTTCGCAGGGAGAGCGGCGGCTGAGGCGCTCTCTCCGCTTCCTTCCCCTCCGTCCCTGCTCTGCACGGGTACAGCTCCTCCTCGGGGGTTCCACAAAGAGCTCCGTCTACAACCCACGTCTCCTTTTTCTCTCCCTGGCAGACCGGCTTTCCTCCCCATCCTTCTCGGGTCCTTGCTTCCCTCCCAGGGCGCGTCCCACAGCCGCCTTTCCCGCCGCCCGCTCGCCCGCCCTCCTTCTTGGCACACATGCGACACCCCTCCGTCCCACTGACCTCCTTCTGCTCGACGGACGACTCCTGCCCTCAAGCCCTGCCCGCACTTGCCAGCGCCTCCCTTGCCTGGCTCTTTCTCCTCCTCCTCGCCACCGTTCCTCTCCCCGGCTACACAAGGCAACTGGCGTGTGCCACTTTCCCCAGCGCGGGCTGTTTTCCTCGCGTGGCGCTCACACGGGCCAGCCCCCTTCCTCACACGGAGACAGCTTCAGCCTCTCTCCTCCGCCCACCCCGAGCTTCCCCTGTACGGGTGCCAGTTTTGTAGCGCACAGAAAGCACCCCCTCACACTTAGGGCGTCCGATTTCTCCCTCAGCCACACGCCCAGAGTCACACCTTCCACTCTCGCGCTGGCCCTCCTTCTCTCTCTCTTTTCTCACGTCCTTCAAACAGCCGCCTAGAAAAGCCGCCGCCGCCGCCGCCGCCCCTCCCTTGCCCTCCCACTCAGCCACCGCGGCCACGGCTCCGCGCGGGAAACTCCTCGCATTCACCCGCCAACGCTCCCCTGGGCCTGCTGCTGCCCTTAGCGTCATGCCCTCAGCCCTGCCTCACACAGACACCGGGAAGCGGCGGCGGGGGGGGGGACGCCGGAGACTCCAGCCACCCACGTACGACGGGGGAGGGCGCTTCCGAGCCGTAGAGGGCATGACCGGGGGACACACGTCGGCTCCTCATTCTCATGACCCATTTCGGAAGACCCACCGGCTCGGCGCGCGGCGGGAGTGGGGTGGGGACTCTCCTTGGCGGCTTCGTTTCCCAGGCGCGCCGAGCCTTGTGGCGGTTTTTTAGCCTCGCTCCTTCGCTTCACGGAAAAAGCATATCCTGGCAACTACGATTGAGGGGAAATTGCGCTGTCTTGTATAGAAAGACAAGAAAGACCTCTCTCCCCCTCAGGGTTCTTGGTATTCCGTGGGACTTACTCCCAAGAAAGTGTGCTCGGGAAGATTCTCAGACCTCGTTCTTCCTTCCTACCTACTCTAGATTTGGCGCCTCATTTTGGCGCCCCATCCATCCATCCACCCCCCACTCACTGACTGAAAAGAAATTCCATTGCTTTACAAGCAACTCTCCGGTCTTCGGGCGGAGCCCCCACCCAGCCATGGAAACCCACTGGGCAAGTCCGGGGGGACTCCCAGCCTCAGAGCAAAGAGCAACGGCAAAGTTGGGGTCGACTTGAAGACACGCGAACAACAAACCAGGCGGACTGCAACGCCAAGGGGCGCAGTGTCCGAGCATACATGCGCAGGCTTGGCTTCTCAGCGCACACGCCCGTCGTGTATGTGGCTCAGAAGTCCAGTCCCAGTGTCTTCAGTGGAGCGAAATCCTGGGATGTGTAGTTTTACAAGGTCTTTAACCTTCCCTGCCAAAGAGTACCGGTGCCTCACAAAACTACAAATCCCAGCTCCGACGTCGAAGAGTGCACCCTAAGGCAGCAATACGACTTGAAAGTAAGGCTTCACTGACACTGTAGCAATAATGCAGTTGGGCACCACTTTAACTGCTATGGTTTCGTCCTACAGAATCCTGGGATCTGCAGTTTTGTGAGGCACCAGCACTCTTTGGCAGGGACGGCTAAAGACTTTGAAAAACTACAAATCCCGGGATTCCATAGGAGGGAGCTACAGCACTTAAAGTGGTGTCAACCTGCCTTATTTCTACAGAGCAGATGCAGCCTTGAAGCTCATGGGACTGACTTCCCAGTAGACTGCATGAAAGACCTTCTCTAGACCTTGGAGAAATTATTTTTGTAGGAATACAGCTCCAAGTAGCCCCCAGCCAGCCACGCTGCAGTCAATACTGAAATCCATAAAACTTGCTGTTTTGAGTTAAAATGTGCTGAGGCGATCTAGGCGCCAAAACAAAGCGTGTGTGTGTGTGTGTGTGTAAACCTTGGCGGCGCGGTTGAAGCCCAGAAGAGATCGCCGCTGCCTTGCTTTACAGTGGGAGACACTCAACAGCCTTTCGCAGATATGAATAGTAAACACACCTGCACGCATTGATATAGTAACAAACACGGAAAGGGGGTGTGTGGATTCCGAAACAATGCAAATCCCTTTCTGTGGGCGATTAGAGACTTTGAAAATCTCTCCCACGCCTGGAGATCGTCTGCGCGTCGGAAAGGCATTGTTTGCACACCCAGCCACAGTTGCTTGTGGCACCCCGATGCCAAACGCCGTAAATAAGCTAGGTGTGTATACACCCCACGTACACGGAGAGAAGCCTTTTACGAGCCCAAGGAGGAGGTTGCACAGCCTAGATCACAGGAGAGGAAAGAAAGGCCCACGCTTGATGGCGCCTGCGAAGGCAGCGTGCCTTTGTTGGAGAAACCCTTAGCAAGAAATAAATTACTTGAGCTTAAACAAATGTTAGGTCGGGGGACGAATATTGGATACTGCAGAACGGCACGAGTGGTTGAAGTCTGGAAGTTCACATATTCTAATAGGGAATTCTAAGGAAAGCCATGCTCTCAGTCGGAATAAATGGGCAATAATATCGACCCACCCATTAAAGGAAAGAGGAAGGTTGTGAACTCCACTCATTCACATTCAGCTCTTGCTACTCATATCTTTCCTTTCCCTCTTCCCCCCACCCCACTGTAGAAATTTCGACTGTTAACCCTGGGGCAAAGAGGGGGGGGAGGATTATGGTATTCTGGAAAGCCTCTTCTACGCAGACGTCAAAGAAATAAAAATGGTTAGCAAAATCACAAGAAAACTAAGTGCCTCTTCAATGTCTCTAGCATCCTTCAGTCCCCACGCCTTTCCCCTTCGTAGTCTAGAAAGGGAACTGGCCTTGTAGCTGTCCCGTAATGGTCTCCCAGTTCAAAATGGTAGTGAAGAGTCCCATCTTTTTATTTTCTCCTCATACCCTGACAGCTTAATTCCCTTGAGAGGACGACTTAGAACTTTACCTGCTTCCTCCATATGTGACATTTATGAGTTCCATGCAACCCAGTCCCCTTTCAGACAATAATACTTGGATTCATAAGTCAAGGCATTCTCTCTCTGTTTCCAAATCTCCCCATCTTGCCTTCTAAAGCTGGGGGGGCTTCACCTGACCCCCTTTCTGCTTGAAGGAAAAAAGCTACTGAAATTTAACATGTGGCTCAATGGGTCTCCTTTATCATTTTTTGTGATATGCAACCCAATTGCGCCAATAGCAGTGGCCTCTAAACTGATGTGGCCCATTTCAATCCAACTGTTTTCTGTCACTGTCTTGGGGCAGGCAGTGGTCTACACAGCTGTCTCATGCAATGAACTAACAAGCAGGGAGCCCACTTTCTGATAAAACTGGGAAGAGAGTTGGCAATAAGAGACCTTGCACATCTATGGACTTTGCGCATGTCTTTATGGAAACTGTCCACTGAGGATAAGCAGTAAGGGCCAGACCAAAGGTCCATGTACCATGTCCCCATCCCCCACCATACCTGCCAAGCACCTGCTTCCTGGAATCTCACAAACAGGATATGAAGGCAACAGTCCCCTCCTGCTGTTCATCTCAAGTGACTGACAGTGAATATGGAGGTCCCATTTGCTCGCCATGCTCAAGAGCCATTGAGAAACATGTCCTCCATGGGTTTGTATAAAATCTCTTGTAAAGCCACCAGTCACCACTACATCTTAATGGAGTGGTAAGGGACACCAATTTAAATGGCTTTAAAAGGAAATGTGGGGGGTAGTTAGTTATGCTTCTGCCTTCATATTATCAGAAGGTAGATCATCTAGACGTAGAGTTCTTTTTCCTCCTAATTTTGCCCCTCCTCCAATTCTTCCCCTCCATTTTCAAATTGCCCTATACACTAGTTAGTAAATTCTCTCCTTACCTAGGAACTACTGAGATATTATTTACTGAGACAGAAATACCTCTTCATCTTTACCAAGGGATGAAAGCACATCACCAGTATGTTCATAAAATCCCCTTTATTTGTAAACTTCTCAGAGTTCAAGGATGAGAGTGCAACTTCAGCTGGAAGCACACCCTCCTAAGGACCTTACTGTTCCAAAAATGGGGTTGATTCCATTTTTCTTCATGGGAGGGTTGGAAGATTCGTAAGCTGCCTTTAGGATCTGACAACATGGTTCCCTCACCTCGTTTTACTCTGACAACTAGCTATCATAATTCACTTAATCTGTAGTAAGGTGTCTGTGTGGAGAGTTCTGAAAGAAGTCTCCACCTTATCCTGACAGGTAAGTATGGGCCCTTCCCTGGATATCCTCATATTTTATTCTCTGTTGGTATTTAAAAAAATAAAGCTATTCAGATACCAATAGTAATATTTACTTACTACTACTAACAGTAGATGCACCAGATCCACTCTGATCTTGGAAGCTAAGCAGGAACAGCCCTGGTTAGTGCTTGGATGGGAGACCTCCAAGGAATACCAAGTGCTGTAGATTATATTTCAGAGGAAGGAACTGGCAAAACCACCTCTGAGTATTCCTTGCCTAAGAAAACTTTATGAAATTCATGAGGTCACCATAACTCAACAGGCAACTTGAAGACACATATACACACACACTAATAGTAGCAGTAATAGTACTGACTACTAGTAAGTAGTACTTGCTAGTAGTAAATACTACCAGTAGTAATACATACTACAGCTGCTTATTATCTGCATCAGCCAGTAAAACCTCTAAGCTATCTATATCTCCTAAGGGCAAGCAGGCGTGTGTGTGTTCCCCACTGGATTTTTCTTCGCGATGGGGCAGCCCTATCACAGTCCATCCGAGCACGAAAAGAAATACCAGTGGTTCCTCAGAGAGGAACAGATTCTACTGTGTCAACGTGCTTTTTCTTGGACCAGAGCATCTCGCAAAATGAACAGCCCATAATCTGATGACACAACCACTTCTATTCCTCGGTGAAGCCACGAAAATCTCCGTTCCTTTGGCAGGCCGAGAAAGGAAAATGGAAAGCGGGGATCTGGCAGCAGTTTTGAAACTAACTGGTTCAATTTCAAATTAATCTTAATAACTGTTTAATAAACCAGTGGGTCTGACAAGTACAACTGGTTTACTTCTTTCCCCATCTTCCTTTTTTATGCTGTGACAGACTAACGCGGTTCTCTCTCTGCAAACTTTTGCAGGTCTAAAGTTACGTCTCCAGTAGAAGAGATCAAAACCAGTTCCTGATGAGGAGGATTCTTTTTACTCCGATCCAAGGCATCCCTTGCTTAAAGGATAACTTGCATTGGTCCAAGCTTGTTGGACAAAATAGCAAACTTTGGGATAAAAAAGCACATCCCCCCCCCCGCCTCTGAGAAGAAGAGGGCTGCATGCCGCTGAAAAACTTGCTTCCCGTCCCGGAATAACAAAGCAGATTTCTTAAGTATTTTTTAGACACACTTCGTTGTACCTGAAGGGAAAGACAAGTCCTCTTGCAACTAAAAATATACTCCTGAATACATTTGCAATGAATTAAGTAAATTCCATTGAACTCAACGGGGCTCGCTGGGGAATAAACTGTTAAGAATGAGTGGGTTCCTCATCACTCATCCATGGCGCCAATGTGACACCGCGCATCACAAGTGGGGCTCTAACACAGGGCTCTGCTTTCTTCAGCTCGTGGGAGGTTTTTCCTCGGCTGAGCTGGGGCAGCTTCTACAGGATCGGACACTAAGCTCGGAAAGATCCGTCTCCAAAACTTCGCCAGCAGAGCCTACTTGGTAGAGAAGAAAAAATCAACACGCCCACCCCAAGGGTCGCGTCTCTTAGACATCTTTCCTCTCTTCCTGCCCAAACCAGGACCGGCAAACAAGAACTGGGCAGAGGAAGAGGAGCAGGACCGGTTTAAGAAATTTTGGGGGCCCTTGCAGTGCTTTATTTTGGGAGGCCCATATGTTTATCTCAGGTCAATGTAACCTAACTCGACCTAAGCTATTCACAGTACAGGATATTCAGATTATGACTAATAATGTTTTTGCAACAGAAGGGTTACTATGGGGGGGGCACAATGATGGGGTCCCCTGCGGATGCTGACACCGCCGGTGCCTTAAACCTGCCCTGAAGAGGAGGCTTGTGGTTGCTGCATAAGATCCCCCGCTTTCCGCCACAGGGGGACCCATAGCAACCCCTCTCCTGCCATCGGCCTCTGCTGGGTAGCTCAGGTCCCCGCTGCTCCCCCCCCTCTCGGCTCCCCACGCGGCGCGATCGTCCCCCGTAGTAGCCTTAACGCTTTCATTCATAAAAAAGGTACCACACGCGACGCGGAAGCCAGGCAGGCAGGGGAAGTGAGCCAGCGAGCCAGGCGTCGGAGAAAGAGGGCTCAGGGGTGCTCGGGGGAAGCCATGGGGGGATTTTACGAGATGCATTCAGGACTGAGTACCACCCACGAGCGAGGGCGGGGTGGGGTTGCTGACTCCGATCTGGAGCTTTGAAATCAATGGGCATTTGTGTGTGTGCAGGGCCGGTTTAAGGCACCGGCGGGATCAGCATCCGCAGGGGGGCCCATCATTGTGGGGGCCCCATAGTAACCCTCCTCCTGCAAAAACATTATTAGTCATAATCTGAATATCCTGTACTGTGAATAGCTTAGGTTGAATTAGGTTACATTGACCTGAGATAAACATATGCCCCCCCCCAAAAAAAATAAAGCATTGCAGGGGGAGGCCAAACTTCCTTAAACCGTCCTGTGTGTGTGTGTGTGTGTGTGTAGCTAATCTGCCTTTACGAAGAACGGGAGGCCTCCCCGGGCACACTGCAGCCTATTAGAGGGCCGTTCTGGGCAAGTTTACTCAGAAGTAAGTAAGCCCCTCTGGCTTCAAGGGGGCTTACTGGCGAGTACAGTGTGCTCAGGCTCCTGACGGCACATTTCTACACTAGTTGCCACGAGAGGAAATTTCATCTATCCCTCGTCCTCAATTGGCTACCACGGGATCGAGCCAACGCGGGGTGGGGGTGGGGGTGGGGGTGGGAGCAACTAACGCGCGCGGATCTCGTTAGCGTTGGGGGCCGAAAGCCTGGGAGCCCGATCGCGCTCAGCACGGAGGATCCCGAGGCACTTCCAAGAGGATTTGCTTTGGGGAAAGGGAAAAAAAAAAAAAAAAAAACAGCGGAGAAAGTTTGCCAGGGAGCGCGATCACTGATTTCTCAAGACCTTGCCAACCAACTTTAATCCGGATTAGAAGCGGGGGAGGGGATTAATCACACACCCACACTTTCTTCCCTTCCTCGCCCGCCATCAAAGGCCAGTTTCTGAGCCCCACAACACACCTCTTCTTCCCCTCCATAAAAGCGAGTGGGATGCACCTTACCTCGCTCCCACCGCGCGCTTCCTCCACGAGAGGGGCGGGCTCCGATTGCCAAGGGTCCACGCCTGCCTGCCAGCCAGCCGGAGCGAAAGCCCGCCAGCCAGTGGGACTTGCTTTTATGGGCCTCGGAGGGGGCGGGGCCTCGGAGGGGGCGGGGCTTGGTTGGTCGGTCGCTGGGCCGGAGCGGAGCGCGCTTGGTTGGGCGCCACGGCCAGGGAAGATCTCCCCCAACCCCAGTCTCCAGGGCAAGCGATGGGCCTGCGGACCCTTCAACTGGAGAAGGATGGCAGGGACCCCTACAAGGTGTTCAGATTAAGAGGAAAAATGTATTAGTGTTAGGATAGATAGCTTTATTTTTGTATTGGTACGAAAACAATTCTTATTATTTTTGCGTTATGGTTACGGCCTTTTGCGGTCGGGTGTATTTTTCAGTAGAATGGTCTTATTCCAATAAAAAGTTCCTAATCCCCCCCCAAAAAAAATTCCTACAAGGTGCTTTCCCTGACTGACCGGCTTTTATTCTATAACACTCCCCCTCCCTCCAAAATTTTTTTCTAGATGCCTTTCTCTCTCCCCCACATCAGAGTGAGAAAAGTGGCCCCCGAGGCTGCTTTTGCACCCCACCCCAATGCTTCCAGGTTGTTAGGTTGCTTTTTTTGTGAAGTCAAAGGCTTTCAAGGCTGGCATTCATACATTTTCCTTGGTTTTTTTCCGGGCTGTGAGGCCGTATTCTGGAAGAGTTTCTTTCTGACGTTTTCTGGCAAAAAGGGGAGAGGGGAAACACCTCTCCTGGAAACCTCTGGAAGATTGGGGTTGGCTTTCCAGGTGGGCCCTATAATGCTCAACACAGTCACATGTCCATCTTTCAAAACCAGAATTGCTAGCACACAGCGGAAACCCCTTGGAGAGTGCCTAGCGCGCTACAAAGCGGTGGAGATGGGTCAAGTGCTATTGCTTAACCATTTATAATCCGCTCTTGAGAGCCTTTGTGGCTCAAGAGCGGGATATAAATACCTTCAGAAATAAATAAATAAATAGGACTTCTGCCTATGCCTGCTTTTGGGAGCATTTCTGGCCACCCCAAGAGTCCCAAGGGCCTGCAAGTGTTCTGCTCCATAGACACACAATGCTTCCCCCCTCTTACTTTTAGTCTGCTCATTAGAGGGCGTCCCAGCATCAGAGGACACCCGGGAAGGCCACCTACCTATTTGCCTCCCTCCCCCTCTTTGGGGTGAGATGTTTCCGCCCCCTCCTCTTTGAAGCCTTCTCCTTTACACCCTCTGTGGCTGATTCACTCGTACCTGGTTCCTCACTGGAAGATGAGTGTTACCTCTTCACACGATCACGTGCCAGTCTGCTCCCCCGCGGGCAGAACTTAGCTCGCGCGGAGAGATGGACGGTGGGATCGGCTCCACGCCCATCCACCGCGTGTTAGCTAGGGTAGATAAACCTAGTGGGATCTATGGAGGTTTGAACCCCCCCTCCAAATATTTGTACTGGAGAGGAAGGCACTCTGCACACGGACAATGGCCTCCTCTTCTTGGCTAGGCTTTCTATCTCCTGGGCCGAATCCTGATACTGGACACTGAGAACAGGGGTGAAGAAAACTCCCGTTTCCTTGTTTCTCCCTGGGGGAGAACCCCAGGGTAACATAGTCAAACTCCCCCCTTTTATAAATGCTTAAATCACATTTATTTGCGGGCACTTTAATTTTGATCCAGATTTCCCCTTACGAATCTTTCTTTCTTTTTTTTTGGAGGGGGGGACTAATTAGAAATCCACAGTGAGGTTTTCTGTGGGTGTTTTCTGGGCTGTGAGGCCGTGTTCTGGAAGAGTTTATTCCTGACGTTTCGCCTGCATCTGTGGCTGGCATCTTGAAGGCTGGCATTTTGCAGGCGAAACGTCAGGAATAAACTCTTCCCGAACACAGCCTCACAGCCCAGAAAAAAACCCACAGAAAACCTATGGATGCCTGCCGGTGAAAGCCTTCAAATTCTCACAGTGAGGTGTCGGAGGATCCATCCTTTGAACTCCCAGGTACCTTCTGCGTTATGAATCCGGACCTAATTATGCCTCCTCCCGCCGGTTTTTCCAGATCGTACCCACAAACATGTCCTGAAAGGGGGAAGAACTTTCACTGCGCTTGGTCGCTTTTCGGATCCCGGGTCACCGGTAAGTTAAGCGCGCCTAACTTGACATAGGATCTAACAACAGGGGCTGTTAGAGCGACTTCACTTTGGTCGGATCGTGAGGCTCAGGATAGATCAGACTCTTTGGAAGGGGTCGAGAAAGCTTAACTGTCTCCTTTACGGCTACAAAGGAGACGGTTAAAGTTTCTCACCCCTTCCAAATCCATTCGATATTCGACAGCCTGCTCTGATCTTCGGGGGAAACCTTCCTTTGAATGCTGCTCTGTTAACTTTGCTTTCTATTCCAGGCTGAGAAAGTGATCGGGTGAACTGGAACCCGGTGCCGGGCGGGGGGACACTTTCCATGTGCTCTTTTGACAACAGGTGGGTTTTAAAAGGGGTCGTTATGTGCCTTCGAGTCTGAGAGAGTGTGACTTGCCCAAGATCACCCAGTGGGTTTCCAAGGCTGAGCGGGGATTTGAACTGAGAGCCGCGGTATGATTTGATGTCTTCAAGTGAATAACTTAGAAAAGTTAGTTTTTCGGACTACACCTCCCTGGCTAGGGGATTCTGGAAACTATAGCCCAAAAAATAATGTTACCAAGCTGTACCTGGAGGGACTGGAGACTGATTCGCTGAAGATATAGATGAAGCAACCGCCCAATCTCGAATCCACTGGTGTGTGTGCCCCCCTTTTCCCCTCCCTCTCAGAACAAGCCGGCAGACCCAGGGTCACGTGGGAATTAAGGTCCCGAACTCCCCCTACGATCATCTGCATGTATGCAAAACTGGACTTTTCCACTTGGCCAGATCAATTTCCCCAGATCTGTCCCCTTTAAAGCCACCAGGACTATCCAAAAAGAAGTGTGTGTGGGGGGGGGGGTAGGACGACACTGGTCACTGCTGTTCCTGAATGTGCTCATCCAGCCTCCACTTATGTGCAGGGGTTACTTGTGGGCTTGCTGGGGCAAAGGGTGGAGTGCCTAGTGGTGGCTGTTGGCTCCAGTGCCAGGGACTGAATCCACACTGGGTTTTAGTCTGAACTTTAAAAGAGCTCTCCAGGATACCAAGTGAGCCAGCATGGTGTAGTGGTTTGAGCATTGACCAGGGTTCGAATCCTTGCTCGGCCATGGAAACCCACTGGGTGACCTTGTGCAAGTTACACTGGCTCAGCCTCAGAGGAAAGCAAAGACAAACCTCTCTGAACAAATCTTGCCAAGAAAACCCTATCGTATGTTCGCCTTAGGAAGAAGCAGGAAATGACTTGAAGGCACACAACAACAATTCAAGATGGTGACTCCTATCTCTCCTATGGGTTCAACATCTTGCATTACTTGGTTAAAGTTCAGACTAAAACCTAAAGCAAAGATCCACTACCCTACTGTCAGGGATGCTCAAACTCAGAGCTAATTTGAAAGTGAAGCCAAGCGGTCACCAGAGGTGTGTTGGAGCATAGGAGCTTAAAAATTAAAAATTCATCAGGGTGCAAGCCATTTGGAAAAGTTTCTTTAAAGTTAAAACAGTTAACTTCTAATATAGCAGAGTGGCAGAGACACAAAAGCGCAAATCACTCAGGACTCAAGCCTAAAGAAAACAAAAGGCTTTTTCTTGAAAGAATACTTAAGCATTTACTAATAGCTTTTAAATCTACATATGCATGGGAAGACTACATCGTAGCTGACTAAGGATTTTGGTTAAGGCAGCCATCCTTACAGACATGCAGGGAAGAACATGCTTCTTCTTCAGAGAGTAGACAAAGAGTAATAAAACTTTGAAACCATGAGGTCATTAAACCCGGGTCACATGATGACATGATGGTCATCCAGTTTGGCTTTGAGATTCAAGCCAAGCCCACTAAGGATTGTATGAGGAGAAGGGGAGGAACGTTTAAACATGCAGGAAGTCCCTAAAAAAACTTTCTAAGGCTTGCTTTGCTCTACTACCAAGCAAGTGGGGGATGCAGGGAGAATGCTGAGTTCTCCCACAGACCCCTTCTCATTCTCCTGGACCCACATAGAGAATTTTCATTTCTTCTTGTAGTCTCTGGAAACCGTTTTTGTTGTTGTTGTTGTTTGTTTTGTTTTTGTAAAGGATTAGTGAGTATATCAGCAATTATCTCTTCAGTGTTGCAGAATTTCAGCTGAACAAGTTGATTTTGACACATCTCTTTCATCTTGTGGAAGGCAATGTCAGTATC
The DNA here is from genome assembly GCA_030847615.1 of Gambelia wislizenii. Classification (NCBI taxonomy): domain Eukaryota; kingdom Metazoa; phylum Chordata; class Lepidosauria; order Squamata; family Crotaphytidae; genus Gambelia; species Gambelia wislizenii. The sequence continues at coordinate 217,524,530 of JAUMIR010000004.1, forward strand.
CTTCCTGAGTGGCTTTTCACTTCCAGAAATCTTGCTACAGCTTTGATTGTCTTGCATCAAAACAGTTGGTTTGGGTTCTGTTATCCCAAAAGCCAGAAGTAAATTCTGCAGCCATTTGATTTCATCACAAGCTGTCTTTGCTGAGACACACTCAGCACCTATGGAAGAATCTGCAACGGTATTTTGTTTCTTACTTGTCCAACTCACCACTTATCCACCATAAAAGATGAGGTTTCCGCTAGTTGATTTTCTGTCTGCCAGGTCAACGGCCCAATTGGCATCTGCATAGGCAATCAGTCATGGCTGGGCACATGCTGGCAACATCAGTTTGAAATCTGCAGTTCCCTTTAGGTATCTGATGACTCTCTTCACTGCACTAAGATCTTGGACAGTAGAAGAGCTAACCATTCTGCATAAGGTGCCAACAGCATTTGCAACATTAGGTCTGATGAAATTAGCTATGTATAGGAGTTTTCCAACTGCAGTTCTGTACTTTTCACCATCTCTTAAGGGTTCAGATTCTTCATTGCTTTTTAAGAAACCTACTTCCATTGGAGTCGGCACTTCTTTAGCATCTATTAAGCCATGACGACTGTCAAGAAGATCCTTTATCTTTTGCTTTTGATTAAGGAAGATGCTTCAATCACTGCTTCTTTCTATTTGTACTCCAAGACAGTGTGAGATGTCTCCCAAGTTTTTGATATCTATCTCTTTCTTGAGATTCTGGACTATCTCTTCACTATCTGCTTTGTCTTGTTGACATAGGATCAGATCATCAACATAACTTGAGATGTAAGTCCATTTATTATTTCTGAACCTCTTGTAGACACATTTGTCAACAGTGCCTGGAGTGAATCCTTCTTTGATAAGAAGTTGGTTTAATTTTTCACTCCATTGTCGCGCTTCTTGCTTTAACCCATAGAGGCTCTTTTCTAATTTGCATACTAGATGCTCTTTACTAGGAACTTGGAATCCTGGAGGCTGTTCCATGTACAGTTCTTCACCTAGGTCTCCATAATGGAAAGATGTTCTAGATGTTGAACATGCATATTCTTGGAAGCTGCAACAACCAGTAGAGTTCTAATGGTTGTATGCATAACTACAGGGGGAAAAGGTTTCATTGTAATCATCTCCAAATTGCTGATTGTATCCTTTAGTTACAAGTCTGGCTTTGTATCTTTCAGTTTCCCCTTCTGCATTTTGCTTTGTTGTAAAGACCCATCTGCAGTCAATTGCCCTTTTGTCTTTTGGCAATTCTGTCGAAGTTCATGTCTTATTTTTATATAGAGATTGCATCTCCTCAGTAGCTGCTTGCACCCATTTCTCAGAATCAGACTTTGGCAGTCCCTTGATCTTTTGCCAATCAGAGGGTTTCAGAAGACTTTCCCTTGTGGCTAGCTAAGAGAATCTGAGCGGAGGCACTCTGCAGTTATCCCTCTCTGACCTTCTCACCTGGACTTGGGTACCTGGTTCGGTCTCTGGCTTGCTGTCCAGTTCCTCGTCCACTGGAAGTTCCTCTGCTGGAGTTGCTCCTTCTGGATGCAAGACACTTGGAGGATGGAAGAGCTCCACATGCTGTTGCTGCTGGCGGGAATCTTCCCCCACTGCAAGCATAACTGAATAAACATCTTTGTTTGGATTAGTTTTTGATTGTGGTCTTTCATCAATATAAACAACATTTGATATTTTCATTATGCACCCATCTGGATTCAAGATTTTGTAATCATTTTTAGCATAACCAATTAAAATTCTCTCTTCACTTCTGCAGTCAAGTTTGCCTCTTTTCTCTCTGGGAATGTAGGTATATACCTTTGCTCCAAAAACTTTGAGATGATTCAGTTTGGATTTGACCCCATGCCATAACTGAAATGGAGTAGCATCTCTGGATATCATTGGGAGTCTGTTACATAAGTATGTAGCAGTTAAAATGGCTTCAGACCAGTAACTTTTAGGCATGTTGGCTTCTAAAAAGCATGGCAACTGCCATCTCTTTCAAAGTTTTATTCAATCTCTCCAAGATTGCATTTTGCTCCGGAGTATAAATTTGAGTAGTCTGGTATTCAATGCCATGTTCCTTTAAGAGCTGATCAAATTCAGTATTAACAAACTCTGAGCCAATATAAGTTCTGAGGCTTTTGGGTTTGTAGCCAAATTTATTAGAGATGTGACTAAAGTACTCTCTGAACTTTTCAAAAGCTTGACTTTCCTCTTTCAGGAGGTAAGTATGTGTATACTTACTGAAATCATCAGTAAAGGTCATAAAGTATAGGTTTCCATCCAAAGACCTTTGACTAAAAAGACCACAGAGATCAGCATGCAATAAATCTAGAGGCTTTGTGGATTGCCTCTAGTAATTGGGAGATGTGGTGCTCTAGTTGCCTTCGCTTTCAAGCTTTCCATATATTTTTCATTATTAGAGCATGCTTTGAGATGAAAATCTCTTGCAAGATCTTGATTAGCAAATTTTTTTCTACTTTCAGTGCTTCTGTGTGCAAATCTCTTGTGCCATAAATGCAAACAGTCTTTGTGATTGAACTGAGTAGCAACATTTGCAATTGAATCTGGAATCTTCATATGGTAAACATCATAATCTTTTAAAGTTCCTCTAAAAATTAAACTTTTGCCATGAAGACCATAACAGGAGTTTTTTTTAAAAAATAACTCTGTTACTCCTAGATGCAGTAGTTTTCATGCTATAGAGGGATACATTGAGATCAGGCATGTAAAAGGCATCAGAAATTTTTAAAGTTTCTGTTTTATCAGGACTAACCCTGGCCTGCAAAAGCACAGTTCCTTTTCCTTGCACCCTGGCTGTCTTGCCATTTGCAAGCTAAACAGGAAAATCTACATCCTCATCCAGATTCTCAAAAAATTATTTTGATTAAAATAATGACTTGTGGCTCCACTATCAATGACCACGACACTTTTATATTGAACTTCAGAAAACTGCATCATTTTCTCATTAGTGAGACTAATGTTAAACTTTCAAGAAGCCCTCTGTTTGGAATTAAAGGTTCCTTTGTTAGAGTGGGCTTTCTGAGTTTTCTGACCATTTGGTCTCTCCTACTGTGGCACTCTGGCTTTTCTCCCTCACTTGCCTTGGGAGAAAAGCAGGCTTTAAAATGTGGCTTCTTTTCAGCAAGATTAGTTAGCTGTTGAGAATTTCTTGTTTCAGACTTAAAGTCCATCATATTTTGTCTGTTTTGAAATTCTTGTACTTCTGTAATTGCCTCTTGTAATCTTACATCAGCTTTCAATTGCAAAATATTTATTATGGGAGTACATATAATACTTTGGCAAAGTTGCTAAAAAGAGTCCAAGTTGCATTGCCTGTGGAATTTGCTCTCCAGGAAATTCCAGCCCATCTAAGGCAGTTCTGAAATCATTAATAAAAAGGATCAATATTTTCTATTTTGCTTTCTTATATAAATTGGAGAATCACTCTGTTGTACCAGTGCACTTTGGGATTACTTAAAAAAAACTGGGGGCTGTGAAGAACTAACAGAAGTATTACATTGTGTTACATTGTATTTTTATGAGTGTGTTGTTGTACCCTGCCTCGATTCTGTTGAATAAATAAGTATTATTATTATTAGTAGTAGTAGCAGTAGTAGTAGTAAATCACTCACAGCTGCCATCTACTTCCTCTCCACTGCACACTGTGATTCAAAATACCTTTCCTGCTTCCTTCAAATCAACGAAAGATGGGCTCCTGGTCTACTGCAGGGAAAGAAAATGTGTAGCCCTTCAGCGGTTGTTTCAGCTACTACCCGCATTTCTATCATCTTTGGCAATGCTGGCAGGGGCTGGTGAGACACAGAATCAAATATATGGAGAGCCATAGCTTCTCCAAGCTCTGCTATCCTTCAGCTAACCTGTCACCAAGAACTAAGCCCATGTGTAACTGAGGCAAGTACAAATTATTTTCCTCTTTATCAGCACTGCAACAGAACCAGAACTTGCAGAATCAAAGCCGGGATGTCAATGTGGCCTATTGTTAATCTGTTTATTACTTTTTAGATGGTTTACGTGGATAAGCTGTTTGAGGCAGAGACCTAGCTTCTTGTATGCTGTAGGTGGCTGTGCATCTGGAGGGCACTATTCATGGCAGCAAAAGCAGCCCTAAAGGGCTTTCACTTAAGAGCCCTGGGAGTGCCCTGGGCGCTTAGACTTTTCCACATAGGAACAGTGAGTCTTTTCCTGAGGTTTAGGTCTTCTGCATTAGACAATGGAAACAAAGATACCCCATTAAAACAAAGACAATCCCTGTTCACAGTGAATAAGCCTGTCTAACCTAGAGATTTATGATGAAATCCGTTCAATTTTTAGAACCATAGTATTCTTTAAACAAACAAACAAACAAAATACTCCCCTTTTCTTGAAAAGACTAACTAACTGTGAATCCCAGGAAGACAGAGGCCCTGCCAGGAGCTCCAGGAGACAGGTGAGTTTTTTACCAGTCCTGGATGGGGTTGAACTCCACTTACAAAGAAACATGTGTAGGTGGTCTTGAATTCATATCTGTCACTAGAGGCCTAACAGGCCTCAGAGGCAAAGCGCATCTACTATCAGCTTCCTCGCTACTGTAGCTACGCCAATGTTTGGCTAAAGTGATTCACACTTTAGTAATCTTGAGACTGGACTACTGTAATGTGTTCTAAGTGGGGCTGCCCCTGGGCTTGGTTTGAGGAGTGCATCTAGTGCAAAACACAGTAGCCGGGAAAGGTCAGTGCTGGTTGCCAATTAGATATTTTGTCAGGTTCAAAGTTACTGTTGCTTTTTGCTTAAAAGGCCAGTTGAAGAGCAGCTCTGAGATACTGTTTTCTTCTGTATAAACTGCTTTGGTTTTTAGGAGGGGAGGAGCCTTGCTTGGTGTACTGTGGCATAATAAGCCTCTTTTGGTTGTTTGTGACAAGGGCCTTCTATGAATGAAAGACCTCCATGTCACCCTCTCATAAACAGCCCAGCTCAGGTCTTGCAGACTCAGGGTCATGGCTTCCTTGATTTGAATCTATCCATCTGGAATGTGGTCTTCCTCTTTCCCTACTGCTTTCTACCTTACCAAGCATTATTGTCTTTTCTAGTGAATCATGTCTTCTCATGATATGTATTACACAAATAAAAACTAAATACAGTGGGCCCTTGGTATCTGCTGAGGTTTGGTTCCAGAACCCCAATGGATACCAAAATCCATGGATGCTCAAGTCCCACTATATACAATGGCATAGTAAAATGGCATCCCTTATATAAAATGGTGAACAGCAAAGTTTGCTTTTTGGAATTTAAAAAAATATATTATCAAGTTGTGGTTGGTTGAATCCATGGATAAAGAATCTGTGGATACGGTGGGCTGACTGTAAAAAGCAAAAATGTAGTAAACTTACCACCTTAAAAATGAAGCAAACGGTATCAACACATGTATGCTCACATATACAAGTATATTAATTACCTATTTATATACAAATGAAACTGTGTCAATGAATAGAAGTAACAGGTGGCTTGATATTAGAGCTGTCAAACTTTAAACTAATTAAAGAAATAAGAAATAAGAATGTTTACACAGTGTTAAGTACCAAAACCTACAATGAATAGTGTAGGAGCAACCTTCTACAAAAATAAAATTTAAACAAAGTTGGATAAAGTAGAACTGGTCCACACAAAGATACCCTATGTGCATTGCAGACATTATAAGGAAAAGATAAAAAAGAAAAAAGAAAGAAAGAAGCTGATAAATCCAAGTGGTCATTTAAGCCACTGGGTACAGTGGATTTTAATGTATGTAACCAAAAGACCTCCCTTTGGAGTTTATTCTGCAAGGAGATCCATTCAAAGGGGCAAAGTTGAATCCATTCAATGACAAAGATTCTTAAGGATTCTGGAGAATGTTTATATTTTGTGAAATGTTCAGTGAATGGACTAAGTTATGATTTTTGTTCTTGCTTTTATGTTAAAAATGATTGATTTAAGAGTCTGAGAGGTTTGTCCTACATAAGATTTTGAGCTTGGACACAAGATAATGAACACCACATGGTCTGAATTACAGCTGGTAGAAGATTTTAACCAATGCCTTTACTTGATGATAGGATGTATAAATTGCTTAATCTGTAAACATGACATGAACAATGTCAACACTAATTGTAGTCCATTGTGACAGAAGATATAAGGTTAGACTGAAGACAGTCATGTGTACTAATATATCTTGTGAATTTGAAGTATTATATAAACCAATAATGTGAGTTCTTTCACACCTAGGGATGTCTTGAATCAAAAGCCAGTGTTTGAAAAATAATATGCCTTGTCTTATGAGAAACACAGTTGAAGGAAAGAGACCAAATAATTCTGTCATGGGAACCATGATGATGGGGGGGGGGGGAACCCTAGCAATTAACAATGTCAGTGAATTAAAAGTAATTTAAAAGCATTTAAATCATAATAGATGAAAGAAAGAGAAAATTAGCACTTGCTATTTTTTTTAATAAAAAAACCTTCTCACATAAATAAAAAATCTGTCTGAATAAAAGGGCCTTTGCTTGCCAGGGGAAGGGGAACAGAAAGGGGTCCAACCTCTCTTACGTTATTTGGAAATTAAATAATAATCAGTGTGGTTGGGATTTTGTATGTACTCATTGTTTCAAAAAGAGTTATACCCCTGACACCAGCCCATCATTGTTCAAAGGTTAGAACATTAAGTCTTACTGCTTTATTTACAATGAAAGTGTATCTTTCTGAAATACTTCAACCAGATTAAAAAAAAAAGAAAAAAAAAAGAAATATGACCCTGCATCCTATTGGTTAGTCTTGTCAGATTAGCACACACTGGGTACCTCTGAACAAAACAAGAGGTCCAGGCAGCAAAAAGTTGTAGCAGAGTATTGTTCCTCCAGGCATAAGAATAATCAAACAGACACAGGCTTGTGTCTAAAATCAACTTCTCTTTAGTGTAGCATAATAAAGAATATTTACAGTAATTTACAACATCCAGTAGAAAAACATCTTCATACAGCAAGATCCAAAATAGAACTGCTCAAACTCAGGATCTGAAACACAGTGCTATAGGATAGCTAAATACCCAGCTCAGCAGAGTTCACAGCAGCCTTCTCAGACAGCTTGGCACCAGAGCTGTTAGCTCATCAAAAAGGATACATCAGGTAGCTTCTGCAAACTGCTACTAACTCACACTGCTGCACTTTGCAGATTGTTACATTTCAGCTCTTTACAGAATAAATCTATTTAAACTGCATTTCCCAATATCCATGACAAGTCTTAATTAGAGTAGATCCTTTTATAAAGTTGTTGAATGTTGAGTCATAGGTAAATCCCATGGATTCAAAGGGTCCACTCTAGTTTGGACTAAAAGTAGGGTTCATGCCATGTTCAGCTTAGATTAATGCACATGAGTATATGCTATGTACATTTCATTCAACTACTGAAGAGAATGTCTGTTAGGTGATTCTGATAGGTAACTCACAGGTCATTCTGGGGAAGTGTCTTACCACTATCTCTTAAATCCTAAAATTAGTAGTATATATATTACAACTACCTTTTCTAGTGAACTTGAGATGCACTTTCCAATCATATTGTAGCTCAAAATGCTTCTTTCAAGGGAAATAGGTACATGTTTGAGAACACCCAGAAAATTATAGAAGAATATGGGTGTGTCAACAAATGGCCTTTCTGCTCATAGATTTGATCATGGTTAATTAAATATGCTTGGGAGGTCCAAACTAGACTCATTTCCATACATAATGATTTAAATATTAGAAATATTCAGTGGCCTTCCTGAGTGTATCTCTGAGGCACACACTGATTTGGGTTCCATGTGAAAGGTAACCTGAATCACTGCTATGTCTGGGAAATGGTTATGGGATGTTAATCTAGTGCAGACCAACTCAAACCTAAGTACCCTGACGTCACCAGACCCTGTCTGGTCTTGAAAGCTAAGCAGAGTCAGACTAGGTCAGTACTTGGAAGGGAGACCTCCAATAGTAGGTGCTACTTCAGAGGAAAGAACTGGCAAAACCACCTCTGAGTATTTCCTGCCTCAGAAAGCCCTATGAAATCTGTGGGATTGTCATAAATCAAGAGGAGATTTGAAAACACATACTTTACTTTGGATTAGCACTGGAATAAAAGCAGAGTGCTCTGACAGTGCAGTCCAAGACATGTCTACCTTGAAGTAAGGCTTAGTGAGGTCAGTGGGACTTACTCTCAGGCAAGCATTTTTAGCAGGGGTAGGCAACTGTGCAGGGGGAGCAGGGCCCTCCCACCCTTGTGCACTACAGGTGGCTTTCACTGTCACATTCTAGTGTGCTGGAAATGATGTAATGTCACTTACAACTGCCATTTTGGCAAATTATCAACCAGATTTTTGCCCCCCCCCCCCGTGGATTTGGGGACAAGGGCTCTAGGCAGTGTGGGAGATAAACTGCTACATGTGTGGCCATTTCTGAATACTTTTTGGCAGCACAGAATTGATCACACAGACACAGACACACTTATTCTAGGGCATCTAGGGGGTGGATGGTTTCTGGGGCCACACACTGAGGCCCCAATGGCTGCATGTGGCCTATGGGCCACACTTTCCCCATGCCTGGTTTATAGGGGAGGGTCCTAAACCAAGGATGGGTAAAGTGTGGCCCTTGGGATGCATGTGGCCCCCAAACCTACTTGGACAGACCTTCACCCCTCCAAACTACCCAGGCTCCCTTTTTTTCTCATGTCCCCAAAGCCTCCAGGAGGATGAATAACCATTCACACTGTGTCACATTTCAGAAAAGCGCCCGCGCACATACACACACTGTTTTTTTTTTTCAAAGTTAGAAAAGGACTTCCAGCCACTGCTTTGTTGTGGTGGTAGTACTGTAGTAGTGGTGAGAATTTTTGGCAGTCCCTGGGGCTGCAGGAAGGTCCAACAGCACAAAATGGTTGCCTAGACCTGCCACGGTTGTCCACCCCATCCTAATCTGTTAACAAGGTCTAATTCATATGGTTTTTCAGAGGGAAATTGTTTCATTTGAGTTTCCCTCCCCCCTTTTTTCACTGACTTGTCACCTCTGACAGAGGAAAGCCCATTTTGCTTTCTTGTAATCGCTGTGTTAACCACTAACATTTTACACTTTTAAGGTCAGTCCCAGTGTTTGTAAGAAATAGCTATTGTTTCTTCTAAACTGGAACCCCTAGTCTTTCTATCCTGGCCTTGAAGGACAAAACCACAGACAGGGATTCAACAGGTACCACTTTCCCTTTCGCTCCAAGGGAGAACCACACACTGCTTGGTCCTCTCCTCATCGTCTTAAAGGCACAGGGGACCTCCCTGGAATAAAGCAGCAAACCTGACTTCCTACCTAACCATTCTTTAAATCTTGGCTAGAACTGGAGGGTACAAGTGTAAAGCTTCATTTCATCATTGTCTCTCTCAGAGGTTTAAATAAAAAAAAAACAGGGATGTTAATGGATCTTACGATCTGGTTTGGGTCTCAGTTTAGTGCCTCAGAAAATGGTGTACTTTTTCTTAGACCAGTTCAGACCAAAATATTTTGATAACAGTTCCTGAACCTGCACTGAGATTAGGAAATGCAAAGGTTTGTACTTTCCATAGACCGTCACTGGAAATTCAAAAAGTACTAGAGTTTTTATCCCTTTTTGCCAAACTTGAAAGAAATTTGCAGGTAGTGTAAACCGTTACAAGGGAGTTACACTTGCTAGATGGCACAAGAGGGTATGCTCCTTTCAATTTTTTCTGTCGTAAAAGAAGGGAAACTGCTAAGGAGACATAGATAAATATAGATGATATAGATATAGATATAGATATAGATATAGATACAGGCAGAATTGGAAGAAATTTCCCAGGCATAGCTGCTGCTGCAGTGACAAACAAGACTCTCAAGTTTTGGATGAAAAAAGTGCTGAACAAGAGCAATGTTTCCATTCGAGGTGTACAAAAGGAAAAAAATTAAAATAATAGAAGAAAGATGCATTTCTCCTTTTAGGTTCCCTGAAAATCACCAACAGTTTAGGGGTAGCCTCAGTAAAGAAGTCCACAAAGTTAAAGAAGGATAGGTGCAATGGAGAGTCAATCTGAAATTAGGGGAGTGATTCATTTCCCTTTCCTCTCCTGAGTTTTTTTGGGTGGTGGTGGTAGTTTCTATAACATAGAAGTGTCCCCAGACAACAAAGCTGCAACATAGACTAGGTGCAGGGGCTGTGGTATTAGAATTCTCGAAACAAGTTCAAGGCTAAATTGTTTAAGTTCAAAATTATGAAACAAGATGGTATTAAAAGAATGGCCATCTTAGGCTGCTGATGTACTGTAGAAATAATGAAGTTTGACACTGCTTTAACTGCCATGGCTCAATGCTATGGTATTCTGGGATCTATAGTTTTGTGAGCTATTTAGCCATGTCTGTGAGGGAGCTGTGGTGCCACAACAAACTACAAATCCCAGAATTCCATGGGATGGAGCCATGATAGTTAAAGTGGTATCAAACTACATTATTTCTGCAGTGTGTCAGTAGCCCTAGAGTCCCATCTTGCCTCACACCTAAGCGTAAAAATTGGAGATGCCTTCTAAAATGTGTATTAGGATTAAAACCTGTTGATCTAATAATCTCATTCTTTCCCCACTCCCAGACTTTATTACAGAAAGAAAACCTAATAAATGGATTCCCCTATCCCACCTCCACAACTTGGTTTTTCTGAATCCACACAAGACGCTTGCAATCCAGGTTCTGCCTCTTGTTTTGTTAACTTCAGAGGTAAACTGGCTTCACCCCAAGAAGCATACAAACTCTTTCAGAACAGCTTGCTTTAGCTCAGATTTCAGTCTTGTCCACTCCTGATACACATCTCTAGCAAAAAAACAAACAAAAAAAAAAAACCCTCCTATTATTTTCTACAGACTGTTTTGCCTTTCCAGGTATTTCTTTTGTAGACTTAAAATAAGAAGTGTCACTACTGTATTTTGTTTCCAGCTGGCCTTCTATGATTTAAAAAAAAACAGTTTTTGGGACATTCAGGTATTCCATTAATGCACACTTCCTCACAACAAAAATGTAAGCATGGGTAAAAGATGCCTGATGAATATCTGTCTGCTGCAAAATGCTTTTAAAGGCATAAAAACCTTTACAAATTACCAGGGCTCAGCATATGTTTTTGTCTTTATTGGTAATGTTATTATTTGGCTATATTTGTTTTCACATCCATTGTAAAACTGGTGAATTTCAAAGACAACAACAATGATGTACAAAATTTTAAATCCCATGTAAAGTTTTTGCCCGTCCACTAGAGGCTCAAAACTGCCAATGGGCCAGAGATGCTTCTTCATTATTATTATTATTATTATTATTATTATTATTTTATTTGTTTTTCTTCTCCAAATATGTATAATTGTAATGTGTAACTTCTAATTTTAGTATAAAGGTGTAAATATAATGTTTATTGGAAAATAAAGAGAGTGATTATAGTGTATTTAGATTAAGAGGAAAAATGTATTAGTGTTAGGATAGATAGTTTTATTTTTGTATTAGTAAGTAAAGAGATTGGGGGAAAATTGTGTTATTGTTACAGCCTTTTGCGGTTGGGTGTATTATTATGTAGAATGGTTTTATTTCAATAACAAAATTCCTAACCCTAAAAAAAAAATTCAAAAGAAGTGGCTTGACTGTGGGAGCAAAGGAAGAAAGTCCTCTTGCCTCTAGGCAAGCAGGAAGTCAAGCAAATCTTTCTAACCATTCTTCCATGCCATTGTCCTGCTGTTTTCAGATGTTTTGCTCATTCAAATGCTGGTGCTCGTGACCAAGTGTTACTGTTTTTGATTTGTTCAATCCCAGATTCCTTTTGAAATCCATACATACAGTCAACTTTATTTTTTACAAAACACACATCAGGACTTGTCTAGATGTGATGGTATACTGAGAGTGAATGTGCATTTTCACCGATTCGCAGCTACAGCATTTTGTTTTTAGTTTTTAGCCCCCATTCCTTCTGAATACTGCACATCTCAGTCACAGCATTTTGGGACAGGGCATGTTCTCCTACAAGGAGTATTTTCACCATCTAGACAACCCCTGGGATTATTATTTTTTTGGCAATATGGAAATTAGCTGAAATACCAAAATGAACCAAAATAAATGAGTTGAAATGCCAATCTGATTTACAAGAGGGCAAATGGCACTTGGAGTGCCATATTCTAAAATATCTTGGTTTCCTTTTAATAATTTTATGAATGTTAGAAAGAAATATAGAATTATCACCAATATTTGTATTCCACTAACTTTTTGTACTTTCTTTTGATCTGGCTCTTAATGAATACTTATAGCACTATCATTCCACTTCAACTGCCATCGCTGCATCCTCCAGAACCCTTTGCTGAGGCACTAGAGCTCTACGACAGAAAATTCTGGACAAGATTCCCTAAACTGTAAATCCCAGGATTCTACAGGTCATTGCCATGGTAAAGCTAGTGTTTTTACGCCCATGTTATAGCTGAAGAACATGATGCTAAACCTTCTATTGGGCTATGAAAGAGGTGTAGTTTGAACTGGGAATTTTCCCCACAGTCTCAGCCACTGTCCCTCCTCTATTTGATATAATATTTCTTCAGTATTATATGTCAGTTAGGCTTTCCCCACCTTGCTTGAGCCATTTACAAAATCCCCAGGGGTTTAAGGGAAGTTCTTGAATTTCTTGCTTTTCTTTGCTCTAAAACAAATTGTTGTTTAATTCTTGCTGTAAAGGGTGTTTTTTTAGTACTTACTGCTTTATTGTTTGTTTTGTTTGCCAATCTACTTGTTATTTGTTATTTTTATTGGTTGCTGCTTTACTGTTTCTTGTAATTTTGCTAGCCATCTTGAGCTGCATGTACATTGAAGGCAGGATTGAATAATAAAATGCATTTAAAATAAGTAAGTAAATAAATATCAATAAAAATTTTAAAAGGACCTTTCTTTAAGGCATATAATCATGGCTAACAACAACAACAGCAACATCATCATCATTATTATTATTATTAATTTATTTCTTACTCACCTCTCCCTAAAGATTGAGGCAGGGAACAACAAATTAACATATAAACATAATGGTAGTTAAAAAACACAGATCAGTTAAAAACATATATCAATTTAAAAGAAGAGGTAAGACTAAGGAGATTATCAGATGCAGCAAATGTGGTGCAATAATGATGCCAAAGAAAGGCAAAAGGCTGCCAATATCTGACGATGTCCTCCTTTTGCATTCCGCTGACATCACTATGGCATTTCTTTTCATTGATGGGTTGAGCCGTCAATAGATTTCCCTGTTCTGTTTTGGTGCCGGCATTGCTGGCATCTGAAACATTGCACCATTGTCTCCCATGAATACAGCACAAATGGGTGGCCCTGCCAGAACACTTCCAGGTGATGCTCTTTTTATGAACCTCCCCAGGTTACTTGTACTGTGTAAAATGTGTTCCTGTGCTTGTGTGTACTTTTTTGTTTTTATTTTTCTTTTTGCTTTAAATTTGACATGCTCGCGACTTCTCGTGAGAATCGGCAAGATTTCAAACCAGGAAGTGAATGGAGCTCAGTTAGAGCTCCATTCATGCCTGGGCTGCCTGTCAATGCTACTCAAGGAGGTCTGATAATTTTGGTTATTGTGCTGGGACAGGGATGGGATTAGTTTTTTAGCGGGACAGGAACATTTGTGTGTTCATGTCTGATAATCTCCTAAGACATTGTAAAACAATCAATACACAATTTAAAATCCACACTTTAAAATCATCCGGATAGGCCTGCCAGACAAGACTGGTCTTTAAATTCTGACAGTGTATTTCTTCCAGCAGGCTGTTCCATGGTCTAGGGGTGGCTGAAGAAAAAGTTCTCTGGGTGACAGTTGCCAAGCTAGTCCTGGTTGACTGGAGAAAATGTACCCCAGCACTACGACATATAAACATGATTCGCCCACAGCTTATCATGCCCATGGGCTTCTTTGGGCCAAGCTCTGTTATATTAGTGCCTCAGTGAAATGACAGTTGCACTAATCCCAGGATTCCACAGCATTGAGCTATGGCAGTTAAAGCAGTGTCAAACTAGATTACAGTTGTCCCTCCGTATCCACGGACTTGGTACCCATGGATTTAAGTATTCACGGCTTGAAAATATTATTTAAAAAAATAATCCAAAAAGCAAACCTTGATTTTGCCATCTTATATAAGGGACACCATTTTGCTATGCCATTGCATATAATGGGACTTGAGTATTCACAGATTTTGGTATCCATGGGGAGTCCTGGAAGCAAACTGCAGTGAATATGAAGGGATAACTATTTCTGCAGTGTGTCAGCAGCCTCAGACAAATATCCTAGAATGATATTTCTGTGGAGTGGAGAAAAGTGGAGAAAATTTCCCATCAAACCATATGACCACCTCAGCAAACATGCCCCAGTTTTAACAACGCTTTTGAATTGCCTTAGTACAGATCCAAGAAATTGCTACAAACAGCCTTCAAAAGAATGGGATGAGTGGGTATGGTGCCTGCAACAATCAGAAAAACCTGGCAAAATCCGAGGAGTTATATTGTGAGATATAGCTTCTTTAAATCAGTCCAGTTATAACAACAGTACAGTAATGCTGAAAGCAAACAATCCTATCAAACCTGAGGCAAATTAATAATTCTGTTCATACATTCTGGAAAACCCAAATCGTAAGAACTTGGTCCTACAAAACAGCATTTATGACCCAAATCTTATTGATGTCCCAGCTAGACAAGCCCCACTGAATCAATGAAATTCACCTACATATTGACTTGCCTTTGGAATTGATTCAGTAGATCTGCTCTAGCTAGAACAACCCATAGGATTCTGGTACATATAATAATCTATTTTATTATGGAATTTGATCCCATCTTTCCTCCAAGGAACTCAACATACTATACTCCCTTCTCTCATTTCATCCTTACAACAAGGTTTCAGAATAAATTAGGGTCAGAGACAGTGACCCCACATACACCACACCTGCAAAATATCTGAAAGAGTTTGGTATTTATTTATTTATTTATTTTATAAGAAAGAACTTTTAACATTTATATGGCAAGCAGATACAACCCAATCTTCTCTGTGCTAGGAATAGCTGTACCTATTGAATTTGGCTAGTGCAAATGGGAGAGAATTTCATTTCATTACATTTTGGAAGAATTCATAAACTACCTATGTGGGATGAAAAGAACCTGAGCTTTTAAAAAATGTAAAATGAAGAAAAACAATCTCTCTTTATTGGTGAGAGGTTTAGATTGACTATAAATCTACGCAATCCCTGTTGTTGTTATATGCCTCCAAGTAATTTTTGTCTTATGGAGACCCAAAGGTAACCATGTCACAGGGTTTTCGGGACAGAATTTGTTCAGAGGGGTTGCCCTTACCTTCCTCTGAAGCTGAGAGAGAATGACTTGCCCAAGGTCATACAGTGGGTTTCCATAGCTAAGTGGGGATTTGAACCCTGGTCTCCAGGGTCATAGTCTGACGCTCAACCCAGCACACCACACTAGCTCTCTATGTAATTCCTGTACAAATTAGATCATTAAAAAAAAAACTTTTATAAAAGTTTTTTAAATAAAATAAATGTCAACATCTTACAAATCTGATGAAAACATTTAAGAAACCTGGAAAATGTAAGCTTTTTAAAAAGCTTATTAAAAAATACAACAAATCTAGTTTTGCTGCTAGCCACCTCACTTCAAACACACAAAATATATTTCAAAAACCCCTGACATTCATTATGATACAACGTTTGTACAAATAGGGACCCTCTTGTCTTGTCACTCTTGCATGATCATGCTGTTTCCTAATAGCTGTTGGTGAGTCACCATTTTCTGTAAGCTGTTTGACAAATCGGTGGACCCTTATGGACCTGGATTTCCTTTTCATATGGGGTGTGCTTTACACAGTTGCAGTAGTCTTCTAAGAATGTGCTTTATATAGTTACTCTTTTACAAATCATCATCTTCCTTCTGATGATCATTCTCACCCATACAAAAGAGTGCAGCTTAGAACAGCCAGCGATTTAAGCCAACAGGCAAGGTGGTAAAACCACCACAGAATAGTGACACCTCAGAGCCATTCATAATAGAACAAATATATTTTGATAATTGGGCTGGAAGTTCCAGATATTGCCACCACTATCCCACCAGGAGCTATGGTTTAACCCCCCCCACCACCAGCAGCATTATATATAATATAAAAGCAATACAATACTGTATTAATACCTGTAATTTGTCTCATGACAATCCAATTTATGGAAAAGTTGGATTGCTACTATTATTTGCCATCAAGACAACTTTAATTTATGGTGACGCTATGAATGGGAGACCTCCAAGACATCACCTGCCCTGCTCAGGTCTCAGGGCCATGGATTCCCCTTGAGTGAATCAACCCACCTGTAGCACAGTCTTCCTCTTTCCCTACTGCCTTTCACTTTGCCAAGCATTATTGTCTTTTCCAATGAGAGGTTGGATGATATATATAAGAAATGGCCAGATTAATATTTGTGATAGCTTTCCCTGTCCATACCATGGAAGATACTCTGTTAAACTCTCTCAGTCGCTTCCTATATATCTTCTCAGGACTCATTGAGCCCTCTTTACAGTTTATAGTTTTCTTCAGCAGGGGCATAAGGCAGAATGGCATGGCTCAAATCAGCAAGTTGTGACATGTGTCCAAAAATGGTAGCCTTTTGTCAAACATGCCTTCCTTTATCGTGTATAGCTCAGTTTGCTGTGGATTTTAATGCCACCACATTGTATGATTTCTTGCCCCAATGAAATCATTTCAATGTTTGGTTGGTTCTAATGGTTTCCTCCTGGCCAGGGGCTTAGCACAAATGAAGTCCCAAAATTAATTTCCCGTGCCCTGATGGTTTTGATCCCATCTTTTCAGCACCGCTAATTTTTTGTGATCCATCCACACTCCAAAGGGGTGAGTGGCTGCCTCCAAGAAGTAGTGCCAGGTCTCTAGAGCTTTCTTTATGGCTGCAGCCTCCTTCTGCCAAATAGCCAGGCCCACTCCATATCAGAAATTTTTTTTTGGATGAGTATACACAGAGTCTGAGTCACACCTCTTCATCTTTTTGTAGCAACACAGCTCCCAGTGCCATTTGCTAGCATCCCCTTGAATGAAAAAAGGGTTAAAAGCCTCTTAAGATTGTCCCTTCTTGGCGTTTTGCATCCCACACTATTTTACTTTGCAGCTTCAGTTTCTCAGACTCGCCAGAGCCCCCCTTTTTCTTCCCTTTCTTGGTTTTCAACAAATTCATAATGGGAAAGGCTACTTATGTGAATCTGGGAATAAATCTGCAATAGAAATTTGCAAAGTCAAGAAAACTTTGAACTTGCTGTTGTGTGCGAGGGGGATCCCACTTAAGCATCCCTTCCGTTTTGGCAGAATCCATTTAAATCCTTTTAGTGGATATATGGTACCCTAAGTAATCCAGGTTTTTTTTTACAATGGAATTTGCATTTTGACAACTTCACATACAAGAGATTGTCTAGCAGTTTCTGTAAAACCCTGCTCACTAGTTTTATGTGGGTCTCATAGTTCTGGGAGTAGATCAACACATCATCTAAATTCACTAGAACTCCCATGTAGAGAATTTCATGATGTATTTTGTTAATCAAGTTCATAAATACCCCACAAGCTCCCACTAAGCCAAAAGGCATCACCTGGTACTGAAACAACTCCCAAGGGGCAATTAAACACCATATTGAATTCATCCCCTTTTCGAATGTGTACTCAGAGGTCCGCTTCCTGTAGATTTAGTTTGGTGAAAATCTTTCTGGTGTCCAACTGACCAAGAAAATTCCATATCAACGGGATGGGGTATTTGTTACTCATAGCATTTCACTCCCTATAGTCAGTAACCAGTCATAACCCACCATCTATTTTATCCCTAAAGAATATGGGGGGTGGCATTGGGGATGTGGCTGGTTCAATGAAGCTACAACTCAGATTTTTGTCCACAAACTCCCTAAGTGCTTCCTTTTCCTCTGGAGTCATAGCATAGTTTCGGTTTGGGCAGTTTTGCCCCCGGGGCCATTTCTATGGCACAGTCAGGGGATCGGTGGGGAGGTAAAAGATCACAACCCACTTCCGAAAATATCTCATGCAGGTCCTGGTTTTCCACTGGAACCTGAACTTCTTCCTTCTTGGCTTTCCCCCA
This sequence comes from Gambelia wislizenii, assembly GCA_030847615.1. Taxonomy (NCBI): domain Eukaryota; kingdom Metazoa; phylum Chordata; class Lepidosauria; order Squamata; family Crotaphytidae; genus Gambelia; species Gambelia wislizenii. The sequence goes on from JAUMIR010000004.1 coordinate 217,542,711, forward strand.
CTGGAGTTTTGGACTGGTCCTGTTTGTTTTTTTCCTGTGGTGGCAGCCACTATGGTTCTGCTTTCTGCATCAGGTGGAGTTTTCTTAGGGGTTTTTCCATTCCTCTGACATCCCTCCTGGGTGTGCTCCTGATATTTGGGAGTGAAAAACTCCACTGTTCCTTTGGACCAAGTAATGATGAGATCATGGAACCTTAACCAATTCACCCCCAATACCACCAGATAGTTCTTAGTGAGAGCTATCATGAGCTTTATGGTCTCCCAGTGCTCCCTGATGCCCAAAGTTATAGTGGACGTCCGGTGTCTCACCAGTCCCCCTTTCATTTCACTCCTCTCCATCTGTACAAACATAATGGGTTCCGCCAACTCTTCCATGTGCAGACCCAGTCCTGTTACCATGGCAGGATTCATTGGGCACCTAGTGCACCCCAAATCCAAAAGTGCTGCCCAAACCATGATCCTTCACCCTGATGCATTTTCCAGCTTTATTTGTACAAAGAATGGCTTAGAACTCCCACTCACCACTGTTTCTGGGCACCTGTCATTAGTCGCCTGCCCCTCAAGGCTGTTTAGGGCAGGCTCACATCATTTTCCGCAGACTCTGCCTCTTCATCCAACCAATCCTCCTTGGTCAAACCGCTTTCAGCTGCTTTTGCCTCCCAAGCCAGCATTTCAGTGGCCAACTATGGCTGTTTTGCTTTGCCTTTAGTTTTTGTTTCCTGCAGTCCCTTTATTGCTCCTTTCTTGCTCCCCAGCACCATTGTCTGATGATCTGGGCAAGCAGCAGCAAAGTGTCCCTTATGTCCACAGTGTAGACATAACCCTTCCACATGTCGACAGTCTTATTAAGTTTGCTTACCCCATAGCACTTTGTGGGGTCAACTTTTTGGTGCTCCTTTTTGGGGTGTCATCTTTTGCAGAGCCTCTCCGCTTTGCTTGGCCAACTTGAACTCCCTCAACTGAAGTTCAGTCCTGCTGGCTAGCTCGATGGGTGGCAGGCTCTTCTCGCAGCAATGCTCGATCCAAAATCTCTACTCAGAGCCCCCTCTGAAACTGCTGAGCCCACATCTCCTAAGTCCAACCACACACTTGTGCTGCCAGACTTCTGAATTCACTAGCATACTCACTGATGCTTCAGAACCCCTGAGTGATATTCCAGTTTCTCCTGAGCAATGATCTCATCTAAGTAGATAATCGAATTGATCCCACAGGGCTCCCTTAAAGGCACCCAAGGTCCTGGAGCTCTGCTGCTCAGATGTCATGGAGTGCCACAATCCACTTGGCCACCTTGTCTTTCAGCCTTGTCACGATGCACCTCACTGTGGCCATTGGGGAACATGAGATGCCATTCATCCATAAAGCTCAAATCTGAGTCACAAAGCAGGGCAGTTCCTCAGGGTTCCCATCAAAGGTAGCCAGTAACTTGTGTGGATCTGAAACCGCTTTTGTGGATTAGATGGTGGGGTCAGTATGGGTGGTGGTGGGTCCATTTGACACCCTTTTGAGACCCCCATTATGTTTGGGTTCTCTGGCAGGGACTCTTCTTCATTTCCAGAGGAAGCATTCAGCTGCAACTTGTGTATCTTTCTCTGTGCCTCTCATAGTCTCCCATCATTTGGATTCCACCACCACCTATCCAGCTTCATGTGCAACACCCGCAATGCCACTGGGTTCCGTGTCATCACTGTTTGTCAGACTTGGCCCAACTTCCTCCCTTGAGGCTGGACATTCTTCATCCAGCAATAACAACAGCAGCGACGTTTGCACCTAAGTCCACTCTCCCCATAACATGTTAATCCCCTTGGCCTGGACCTCATCTCTTTGTCACCTATGAATAAGGGCTGACCATCCTAGCTGCCATCACCTCTCCCTGATATGTGCTCATCACCAGCCATTTCAAAAAAAATCCTCCAAGCCACTTGTTTTTTTGGGTGACTCTCTTTTCCCCACAAGCATGCATTACCACAATGGCAGTGTGGTTCTCCCCTCAGACTCCTCCTTGTCTGACTGCTCTGTTTCTATGGATATCAGTCTCTCAGGCAGAGCCTCTGTTGAAGGTAAATGGGATTCAAAGCAATGTCATGTATCTGTTTCTTCAGAGTCAGTGGACAGTAGCTTTAGGGTTAAACAGTAAGTTTTATGGCCACAGAAGAACTAAAGAGCCAAGACTACAAAATTGTTGCTTCAAATGAAGCTCATAGGAAATACAGTAAAATAAAAAGTATTCACAATCAGTTAAAATCTGGTGGGCACTTGAGCCATTGGTTGCCCATCATCCACCCGCCCCATTCTCACCCAGTTGTAACTCCACCTATTGATTCCCAAAACAATCTGCAGGTGCAAGGCCACTTTGCCCGTTACCCGACAGACTCTATACTCTCATGGCTATTCTCAGACACTGAATTGTTTCATTTATAAAGGGTGTGAAAACAGCAGACAGTTCAAACATGAAAGATCAAAAGTAACTTGCTATATTTTGAAACTTGTTGGCAGGAGAGACACTTTTACAGACCACCCTGACAGTATCACTGATAAGCATTACAGATTCTGACTGTGATCAGCACATCTCATATGGAGGAGAAATAAAACAGGAAAAGCTTTTCCAGTCCCTGTTATCACCATGCCAGGAAAGGCTTTGTGATTTATTTCCCCCCATAAATGTCTCCGTTTAAGAAGTCCTGGCCCTATCATTGGGCAGAATGAATGAATCAGGATGCAAATGCTTGGGGACAGATTGGGGAGCAGCTGTAAGGTATGGGATGATGGAGTTCTCTCCCTCTCTCCCTCTCCCTCTGGTTGTGTGTCACATGCAGATACTACAATCCTAATATTACTCCCAATTAGAACCAACCCACTGACTAATGGGATTTACCTACTTGTCACTCAACATGGCACTACCTTTCTGTGGTGATGGGATCGCATCTGAGGATCGTATTGCAAACATATGTTTGATACTGGAGCACACCAAAGAATTTCAAAAGAGAATCAGCATGTGCCTTAGCAAAGCCTTTGATTGTATAGATCATGAAAAACTATGGATCACTCTTAAAGAAATGGGTGTGCCACAACATTTGACTGTCCTGATGTGTATCCTGTACTCAAGACAAGAGGCTACAATTGGGACAGAATACAGAGAAATGGAACGGTTTCCAATTGGCAAGGGGGCCAGCCAAGGCTGCATTTTATCACCCTATTTGTTTAACTTGTATGCTGAACATAAAAACATAAATTGCATAAAGCAGGATTAGACTTGGAGGAAGGAACATCAACAATTTAAGATATGCAGATGACACCATACTACTAACAGAAAATAGCAAAGACTTAGAATGATTACTGAAGAAAGTGCAAAGGCAGGTTTACAGTTGAATATTCAGAAAACAAAAATAATGATCACAGATGACTTATGTAAGTTTAAAGCAGATAATGAAGACATTGAAATAGTTCAAGATTTTCCATACCTTGGCTCAGTCATCAATCAGAATGGAGACTGCAGACAAGAAATCAGAATACTAGAAAAGGCAGCTATGAAGGAACTAGACAAGACCCTGAAGTATAAAATATATCATTGAATACTAAAGTTAGAGTTGACCATGCCATCTATATGTGGTTGTGAAAGCTAGACAATGAAGAAAGCTGATAAGAAGAGGATCGACTCATTTGAAATGTGGTGCTGATGCTGTAGACTGCTAAAAAGACAAATAAATGGTTCGTTTAGCAAATGTCTCTAGAAGCCAAGAATACTAAACTGAGACTGCCATACTTTTAGACATATCATGAGAAGGCATGATTCACTAGAAAAGACAATGGGCTCATCTACATGAGGGGGAAAAAATCCAAAGTACCTTGTAGTATTGGCATCTTGCAGCAGCCGCAACATGTCTAAATGGTTTTTCTGGCCTTGGAAGCCCCCATAAGCCTCGCATTCCTGATGGCAGCCCTGAGTGATTTACTTGCGTTAGTTTTTCACCACAGTGGTCTTTTTTAAAAGGCATCCCAAGGTGCGCTGGTGTGATAGAGCAATTTTCCAATGTTATAGGAAAGCAAAATTGAAAATATTGATCCTGTTTTATTGCTTTAAGCGAGTAATCACTAAGGTGAAAATCCAACATAGTGGCAGTGGGCACTTGCCGCTAACAAGCCCCGCCCCCACTCTCACCCAGACAATCAGCTTTGTGCTTTCCTTCAGATTTCCTGCAGTTCCATAGTCCAAACGAGCAGGAATGCACACACCTCTCGTGGTTTTTGAAAAAGTATGGGGAAATCTGTGAAAGCTTTTAGTGCATTGTTTTTGCCATTTTGGGCTCCCCTCCTTCTGAACAGAGTGGATTGGCACTAGGCCCTGTTTAGACAGGTAGGATTCCCAGCTAATTCCATGACGGGTATTTTCACCATTTAGATGGACCCGATAATGCTTGGTAAGGTAGAGGGTGGTAGGAAAAAAGGAAGACTATATTACAGATGGATAAACTGAATCAAGGAAGCCATGGCCCTGAGTCTCCATGACCTAAGCAGGGATGTTGATAATAGATTGACTTCATTGTCTCTCATTCATAGGGTCACCATAAGTTAAAGTTGACTTGATGGCAGCTAACAACAACAGCACCTACATGTTGACTTACCATTAAATAATTTATTCAATGGGCCTACTTAAATTAGGAGTAACCAATGAATTCTAGCAAGTGTGTGGCAATGGTAGTAGCAGGACTCAGCTCCCAATGTCTCCCAGCCAGCATAACCACTGGCCATGTTGACTAGTGCATTCTGAGAACTATAGTCCAAAACAAGTGACATGAGTCTCCTCAGTTGCTTAGTGCCCTCTATTGTGCTGGAAGATGTTGTTTGTAAGCCACCCTGAGATCTATGATATAAAGAGGGCAATAAATAAATAAATAAATATTCTTTGTGGGTGTTGAAGAGAGTTGTTCCAGCTGGTTTAGATCCATAAAATAGTGCCGCCTTATCCTTCAATTCAAGCAGTAAATTCCTGCCTTTGAGGAAGAAGTTGGTAACCACACGAGGAAGGTAGAGTCCAATTTTCACACGTACCCATGCCCTCCTCAGGCTGCATCAGAATATCCAGGTGTGCTAGAAGTGACATCACATCACTTTGGACCACCATTTTCAGCTGAAATCTGGTTGGAAAAGGCTTGGGGGTTGGGGCAGGCAAACCACTCATTTGCACACAGATTTGTATAGTTCAGCATGGTTTTCAAGCAGAAAATCACCCAAAAATTGCATGGGGAAAAAATTCAACGTCGGAGACAAAACTTTGCTCAGGGGACTTTGTGGAGACAGATCGGCAATGTCAGGGGTCACACAAGTGGATTGTGGGAACTGCATGCAGCCTGCGAACTGCACTTTCCCACTCCTGTTTTAAGGAAATTGAACCAGAACTTTAGACACCTTGGTAACTATAGTGGCTATGTACAAGAAAAGAATAAAATGGGAGTAAGACCATAAATGCACAGTGAGAAAGCTAAAAGGAGACAAAGAGACTTATAGCCAGTTTATATGGCCATTGTTGAGGGAGAACTGAACCTGAATAGATTCCTGTCTCCCTCAAGTCAGGTTAGAAATGAGTAATATTATTCTATAATAATAATAATAATAATAATAATAATATTTTATTTGTAACCCGCCCCTCTGCTCAGCAACCGGGGCAGCGTACAGCAAAATTAAAACAACAGGAAGTTAAAACAATCATTCCCAATCCTAACCCTCCCACCATTAGTTTAATTAAATTAGTTTAATTTAACTAAATTAAACAGGTGGAGAATTAAAACAAACATCAAATACAGTAGAATGTACAAATTATGGGGTGGGGGAATGGCAATGGTGGCAGGGGAGAGGGTAGGCAGTCAACTCCACTTGAGCCGGGAAGTTATTCCGGGAAGGCCTGCCGGAAGAGATCCATCTTTAACGCTTTCTTGAAGCTATCAAGAGTAGTGATAAGACAGATCTCATCTGGCAGGCCATTCCAAAGTCTGGGAGCCGTAGAAGAGAAGGCCCTCTGGGAGGTCTGTGACAGCCTAGTTTTCATAGGCTGCAGCAAGTTCTTCCCAGAGGACCGAAGTGCGCGGGGGGGATCATATGGGATGAGGCGGTCCTGGAGATAAGATGGACCCAAGCCATGTAGGGCTTTAAAGGTTAAAACCAACACCTTGTATTGTGCCCGGAAACTGATCAGCAGCCAGTGGAGAGATTTAAGCACAGGTGTTATATACTCTCTCCTAGATGTACCTGTAATTAACCTGACTGCCATATTTTGTACCAGTTGAAGTTTCTGGGTTAGGCACAAGGGTAGCCCCATGTAGAGTGTGTTACAGTAATCCAGACGTGAGGTTACCAAAGCATGTACCATAGTTTCCAGATCTCTTGTATCCAGGTAAGGGCGCAGCTGGCGTATCAGCTGAAGCTGATAACAGGCACTCCTGACCATCTCACTCACCTGACTAGTCATGTGAAGTGACAAATCTAGGAGTACCCCCAGACTGTGAACACAGTCCTTAGAGGAGAGTGTGACTCCATCCAGGACTGGAAGTTGTATTCCCAGACCTGGTTTCAAGCCTGTGACTGTCAGTACCTCCGTTTTGTCTGGATTTAGTCGCAATCTGTTTTTCCTCATCCAATCCATTACCGCTCTAAGACAGTCATTGAGAGGAGGGACGCCATCTGAAGTCTGAGCCGATGATCTGGTCATGGAGAAATATATCTGAGTGTCATCAGCATACTGATGACACCGAGCTCCATGCCTCCGGATGATCTCTCCCAGCGGCTTCATATAAATGTTAAATAGCATTGGGGACAGGATGGCACCCTGAGGGACACCACAATTAAGCTCAATTCTGGAAGAGCAACTGTCCCTGAGCCTCACCCTCTGGGATCTGCCTGAGAGAAAGGAACGGAACCACAGCAGAGCAGTGCCTCCAATTCCTAACTCTCTCAGGCGATCCAAGAGGATGGAATGATCTATAGTGTCAAAGGCCACTGAGAGGTCCAAGAGCACCAGCAGGGTCACACTACCCCTGTCAGTGCTCAGATGGAGATTGTCAGTTAGAGCGGCCATGGCAGTCTCTACTCCATATCCTGTCCTGAAGCCAGTTTGAAATGGATCAAGATAATCGGTTTCATCCAAGACGGCTTGGAGTTGGGAAGCAACTGCCCTCTCGACACCTTGCTTTAAAAAGGTAGCAAGGACACTGGTCTGTAATTGTTCCTGTCCAGGGGGTCTAGGGAAGGTTTTTTCAGGAGTGGCTTAACCACCGCCTCCTTTAAACAAGATGGTACAATACCTTCCCTGAAGGACGCATTGATTGTGTCCCGTAGGAATACTCTCAACGCGTCCCCTCCCCCCGGACGACCAGCCAAGATAGACAGGGATCAAGAGGGCAGGTCATCTTCCTCACTCTTCCAAGGAGCTTGTCCACGCCACCAGTACTCACAGATTGAAACTGATCCAGTAAAATACCATCAACGGAGTTGATTCTAATTTTGAAGCAAGTTCAGATAAGTATGCAGATTCCAAGTCAGTTTCTAAATCCAGTTACATGGAAACATTGGGCTGGGGGAGTTCGTTTGTGAAGAAAAGCCAGAGAGAGTCATGAATGTTTTCAAACTCCTATTATATTCATATGTTATTTTTTTTTAAAGTACATTTGCCCCTTCATATTCGCTGGGGTTTGGTTCCAGGATCCCCCGTGGATACAAACATCCATGAATACTCAAGTCCCATTATATGCAATGGCATAGCAGAATGGTGTCCCTTATATATAAGATGGCAAAATCAAGGGAGATTTTCAGATGGCTAAAATCAGCCTCTTGCCGCACAAGCAGCCTCCAGAGCAGTAACAAGGCTGCTGCGTGGCAAGGGTCCATTTTGGATGACACCGTTTCTCTTTTGGCATCGTCTGTGACTCTTGCGGTCAGCATTGGAGGCGGCCGTGCTGGTTTTTATTCACGGACAACTGCTGCCACCCCCACCCCCAACACAGCCATGTAATAGCCAGTAGAGAGCGGGGGACAACTGAGAAGTATTTGGCTATATGTATGTGCCTTCAAGTCACCTGTCAACTTAGGGTGACCCCATGAATTTCATAGAGACATCTGGAAGACCCCTGGAGGGTCCCATAGGATGCTTTCATCATAGAACAACAGATCTGGCCAGGAGTACAAGAGCCCTCTAATCCATCCCCTACCATGCATATATGCATACAGGCCTTGATACCCTAAAGGCACCAGATACCATCTGATCTTGGAAGCTAAGTAGGATCAGCTCTGGTTAGTACTTGGATGGGAGAGTGCTAACAAATACCAGATGCTGTAGGCTATATTTCAAAGAAAGGAACTAGCAAAACTACCTCTGAGTATTCCTGACCCATGGGCCAGAGGTTCCCCACCAACTATGGCACTATGTAACCACCATAACATATTTCAGCCAAACACTGTTTAATATGTGCAGTCTAATCCTATGCAGATTTACTCCAAATTCATTGAAATGAACATATGTCAGGTTGCAAGAACATATAGTGAGGAATACTTATAAAGGACAGCTTCTCTCTTTCTCTGACTGACACACCCACCCACACCCCAAATCTCAGAAATTCTAGGCCCCATATCCCTTGACAAAGCCCTTTTGAAATGTATAGACAGTTGTAAGATTAGTAACCTGTCCCACTATTTTAGCATTCAAGAAGGAAATACATGAGTAGGTTCTGAACCTCTTGGTAGATGTGTCTGACAGTTAATGTTGACCCACAATTTTCCCCCTCTGACTACCAGCTGCACCAACTGTTGACAGCTGATAGAATCTTAACTGCATCTCCAAGAGCAAGTTGCCTTTGCCTTCTCTTGAACAAAAATGCTGCTGAACGCCTGGTTGCTCCCTATGAACAGGAAGGACACATGAAAGGCTCAGTTACAAGCATGGCTGAGCACTTCCCTTTTATTATTATTATTTTTAAAACTGAGTGTTTATTGATATCTTCTTCTTCTTCTTCTTTTCTTACAAAATGAAGATACTAGACACAGAAAGAAATCTGTAAATTGTCAAAATGCAATTAAGAAGGAGTGAAAGGGATTATTGTGTCAGATTTATAAACAAGAAGAAACAGTGAAATCGAACATTTGATCAAATGATGATGAATTGAAGAGGTGACATCTGCTTGACATTAGTAAAAGTCCAAATTTGAAAACATAAAAAGTGATAATCTATCAAGTGGCCTGCAAGACATTCACTCATTATTATTTCATACCTCCCAACTGTCCCAAGAGATTGTTCAGTTTGGTCCTAAATGTAGTGCAGCCCATCCTTCTGAAGCCTTTCTGCTCACTTTGATTTTTTTTTCTATCCAGAGGAATGAATTCCCAGTGCAAGAGTGTTGACTGCTCTAATCTGACCAACATGGTAGTTCAGACTTTTTCAATCTGGCACCCCCCAGGTGCACTGGAAGACGCAGTTGGTGGGAGTTCAGTCTTTGGTCCTCCCTCTTTTTCAGCTGCTGAAATGTCCCAGATTCTCTCAGTGCCTTCCACTTTCCCTTTTGTCCTCAGTTTACGTCCATTGGTGCCACCTGCAGCAACTGCAGGTGGAATGGAAAGCCACCTTTACAAAAAAGAAAGAATAAACAAATGGATTTTCCTTGGGTTTTTTTTCCGTGTTCTGGAAGAGTTTACTCCTGATGTTTCTCCTGTATCTGTGGCTGGCATCTTCAGAGATTTCTGCCAGCCACAGATGCAGGTGAAACATCAAAAGTAAACTCTTCCAGAACAGGACCCACAGCCTGGAAAAAAAACAAGGAAAATCTATGGATGCTGGCCATGTATGCCTTCGACTTCACAATAAACAAATGAATATTCATTTGAGCACTTGTCTAGTAACTTATATACCCTCCAACTATCCTGATTTGACAAGGACAGTCCCAATCAATCTTCTATCATCCCATTTTTCAGATGCTTTTAAAACAATCCAGTTTCTCTCTCTTCCTCCCATATTCTATTTTGTCTTTGTCTTATTTCTGTTGGTGCAAACTGAGTTCCATGTGCAAAAATAGTTTGCACTCAGTTAACTCAGTGGAGTGGGGGAGAGGAGGGGCAGAATTTTACCCTCCCCAGAAGGCTCAGGCAAAAGCAAACTGCTGCAGCCTCTCCTAGCTTGTATGTTCTTCCTCATTTATAATTTTTGTCATGACTGCACTGTGATGTTGCTTGGCCACACACACATCCTAGTTTTCAGCTGTGGAATGTTAAAGGGTATGTCATTTTTAGTATGTTGGTATTCCACCTTTCTTCCACTATGAACCTCAACTTGAGACAGGCCTGGACCTAAGAAACTCTGCTGTGTGAGACAAAATAGAAAATGGATGCCTCCCACCAATCCACAAGCTATTTTCGACCCAGTGCTATATCAAACTTTACTATTATTGCACTCTTTTTAAAAATTATTTTTGAAAGCTGTTGACCCAAATTCTCAGGCAGGCAGGGTTACTGTACGTGAACTAGTGAACATGCCCCCACCCAAATTGTTTGTGGTTGTTATGCAAATAAGATGCATTTTTACAAAGGTGATATAAAGTCAGTTGAGTTTGCCACATTATAAGACACTTCCATGTGCATGCACTAATAGAGCTTATCATAGTATTCTTGACCACCGTGCTTGTCAATTTACATTCCCTTAAATTTTCCTGGTGACTGTTTTACATACACACACACACACATGCACATACACACACACACACACACACAGAGACTTTCATACATACATACATATGTGTGTATAACACACACACCTATCTATTCATAATTCATACACACACCCTTTCTCCTTAGACTTTATGGTGGAAAGCTTCAACACTCAGTTAAGTCCTGATGTGAAAATAATCAAATGTTGTACTTGCAAATGCTGATATCATATTAAGCAATTTTAGCTTGTCTGCACCATCAAATACCTTGCTTCCCATGCAAATGCCCCTGAATCTGCTGTGATCAGACCACATGTGGCATGGCCTTTCCCCTGAATCTGGGGTTCTCTGGGCTATACATGTCATGGCCCAAATTCGCAGCATTTCGTGGTATCCTACCAGAATGTGCAGTATATGGGATTTGGGGTTTTCTGTAGATTTTCGTCCACCACCGCAGCTGCCACTGCTACCACCACATCCAATTTTAAAGCTCCGGAGCCAGTTCCCACTGGAAAGGAGAGGTTTTCTCCCTTCTCTTGTCTCGGTAGTGCTGCCTCCGCCTGCTCTCCCGCTTGCTCATTGCAGGAAGAGACAGAAGCACTTCAAGGAAGTGTTCTAAGGAGATGTACTTCCCTTTACAGACACCATATTTAGGAGTCCAATTACTTTTGATTTTCAAAAATTGACTTTATTGGAATTAGTCAGTTTTTCACCACTCAGAAAACAAGGTTGTTGAACCTTTTCTCTAAAGGGAAAAAGATTCAACATTGGTAACAAGGTAAACACTTACTGTATGTTTTCAGTGAAATGTGGCAGAAGTGTCACACATGAGTAAGAACGTCCACTTCATGTCCAGTATTGCATTAATGTTGTCTGTTTTTTTTTTAATTGTCTGCAGGTGAAGTTTATCACAGAATGGAGATCAAAATTGTCACCTCCTAATATCTATATGTCAAGCTGTATTAAAGGCATGTTTACAAGAATTGGTTGAATGCTAGGCAAACCCCAATGATCAGGTGTGAAGTGGAATAGGGTTCATGTACTTTTACAGTTGTGTAGAAGAGGGAATTTCCTCAGGTGCAGTTTTTTCCCCCACCCCTGCATGACAAATGGTACCTGACGCAGTTTTTCCAGAGATTACTACTGAATTGGCAGTAGCAACTTAGCATCTGATCAAACAGTGTTAGATGTTCATATGAAAGCTGTAATAGCTTTGCCAGATCAGGACTATCCTAAACCTTGAGATTTCAGGGCTGAAACCTAAGACCTGGAAATGACCTCTGGTGATGTCATAAGAGATGGGCCCTGGTGATATCATCAAGCAGAAGAAATTATGCATCAATCACACACAGAGTACACCACTAAAACAACAACAACACCTAGTCTAAGTAAAGAGGAGAAACACACACACACACACACACACACACGCACACATTTTTGAAGGTAGCACTCTCATCCTGAGATTTCTTCCCCTCACCTGAGAACTGGAAAAGAATTTCTAGGCTCTGAGTTCTGGGAACCCTATCTGGGGACTTTATCAGACGTGGCAAAAACCAAGTCATAAGGACACAATGATAACACCAAAGGGTGAAATTATCAGACGATAATGTCGTTCCGCCATTCCAGGGGTGTAGCAAAGTCATGAATAAGGTGTAACTTTTTATTGATGGCTTAGCCTGTCAATAAAAAAGTGATCCCTCATCCGTGCCATTGCTATGCCCCGGCAACAGCTGAACAACGAGGACGTCTGATAATTTTGCCCTTCATTTTATCATCGCATCCTAAATGATGCAGTTTTTTAGCGGTAGGTACCGTATATCATCTGTTAAAGTCCTACAACTCCCAGCACTGCCTGTTTCATGTCACATTTTTTGGGCTACTCCCCTTCAGTTTTGTGGGCTCCATATTCGCTAGACCATTATTTTTCTAGCCAAAAGGAGGGTTTCACTGCCTCTTCTAGAACTCCCCCCAGGAGTGGCATTTACTTTTTAACTAGCTTGCTATGCCCCTTTCACTGCCAAACCAGAAATGCACCCCCAGTTGCTTCCAGGTTTTTGTTTTTTGTCAGTCCATGAAGACCTTAGTGAGGGTATCCCCACTGCACAATTATAGCAGATTGATGCCACTTTAAGTGCCATGGCTCCATCATATGGGATTTGTAGTTCAGTGAGGTACACAGACTGAGAGCCAGCATGGTGTAGTAGTTTGAGCATTGGACTATGGACCTAATCAAACTAGCATCTAAAAATGCTGTAATTCCACGAATGAGGATAGTGGAAACATCATCATTACAATGTTGCTGTAACTGCGTGAAAGAACTGCTATGGAATTATTGCATGATGACCACTAGCACTTTAAGAATGGGAGTTTACTTCCTTGATTTAGCATGGGCGAGATTTCAAAGGTTCTCATGAGAAGATGTGAGTGCACAGAAACAAACTTAAAAACGTGCAAACTAAATGGGACAGTTCATACAAAGAGCGTCCTGTGCTTCGTTTTCATATTCTCACCCAGAAGTTTTCTTGCTGAGGACCACCCATTCATGCTGTAATCTCGCAGTTACAATGGGATGTGGTTTCTCATGCCATCAATACCACGAAAAAAGTGGTATTGAAGATCTATTCATGGCTTGTCCAGTGAATTTAAAGAAACACCTTTTTTTGCAGCTGGAGCAGGCTGTAACAACATGAAGATGATGATGTTGTGTGATAGTGGGACCCATTCACGCTACTGTGGTGTCTTAATCCTGTGATTTTTTGCCACATCTGATAATGTCCTATGACTCTGGAGACAGGGTTCAAATCTTCATGTAGCCATGGAAACCCACTGGGTGACCCTGGGCAAGTCACATTCTCTCAGAGGAAAGCAAAGGCAAACCTCCTCTGAACAAATTCTGCCAAGAAAACCCCATGATGATAGGTTTGCCAAAGGGTTACCATAACTCAAAAACAACTAGAAGGCAAACAACAAAGACAACATAGACTGCCCTCAACTACTGCACTAGAGGTCTATGGCAGAGAATATTAGGTACTTCAGGAAACCTTCCACAAAGGATTCCAAAGTATGTAGCCAAGTATCAAAAGGCTTTAATAGTACAGCGAGGATACACCCAGTGGTTACCAAGGACAGAAAACTAGCCCCACAGACCCACTGCAGTTGTCCATCTCTGTTTTATAGCACCTCCTGATGCTGGCCTAGAGCTCTGCACAAACTCTCCATCTCTCTTAGGACTTTATCAGACAAGACAAAAATTGTGTCATTACAACACAATAATAACATAACTGGCTGAAATCATCAGACGTTGTCATCCTCCTCTCATAGCCGGCATGTGCACAAGCCACAAATAAGGCATCACTTTTTATTCATGGGCTAAGCTGTGAATAGCTCCTCAATATCATTATTTTCATGATATTGAGGAGCGTGCAAAACCAAGTCCCGCTGTAATCACGAGAATACAGTATGAATGGGCAGTCCTCTTTCCCCATTCCCGTTGCCACCAAGAAAACGTCCAGGTGAAAATGTGAAAATGATCAACAGGATTCTCTTTTTATGAACTGTCCTGTATTGCTGGCAAGCTTTTATGTATGTTTCAGGGCTTATCTGTGTATTTAGTTTGTTATTTTGAGTGTTTGGGGTGTTTTTACATGAACTCATGTCTTCTCACAAGAACCATGAGATCTTGTGCCCCAGCTAACATGGAAGTAATTGGATATTTCTTTTAAAGGAGCATGTGCGGGTCCATGAAAAGCATTAATATATTATTAATGAAAGGTAATGTGAAGACAAGTGTTACTTTCGCAGGATGTTTAATCCTGTTCTTAAAACGCAAGTGGTAGTTGATAATTTCAGTTATAATGCCATGATGATTCTGCTTTCCTTACTTGCATTATTACAGCATTTTAACACACTAGTCTGATAATGTCCTCTGTTTCTCATTCTCTCCACTTGTGTCAGCACCGACGAATGCTAGATATGAGGGGCTGTCCCAATACATTTTCCTGCCAGAAGCAAAGAAGCAAATGCCCCCCTTTTCCATCACAGAGAGTGGTACTGAAGGCCAACCAAACTACACAGATACCTGATAAGCTCTTCAGCTTCTCCCTACACCCTCTCTTCTGCAGTAAGGATACAGTAAGCCAAAATAACTAAATCGAGGCTATCATAGTTTGGACACATCATGAGGTGACGTGACTCATTGAAAAAGATGATAATGGTGGGTAAAGTGGAAGGCAGGAAGGCAGGAAGCAAGAGGTGGATTGATTAAAATCAAGGAAGCCACATGGCCCTGAATCTGCAAGACCAGAGCTTTTGAAGATTGGGGCTCATGGACCTCTCTCATTCATAGGGTCATCATGAGTCACAGCTGATTTGACAGCAAATGACAAAAACAACAAATTGAGTAACTCTTTGTTGCCCTTTCATTGTACCCCAAACCAGCTGCCTCACTCTGCTTAATGGTAAGAATGACCCTGCTGTGCATCAATTTTTTCCTAGCATAAGAGGGAAGGAGATATGCGGGACACCATATTGTGCACTCTGTTCTATCTCAGAATCTTGGGCGTATTTGGAGAAACACCAGCAACATCATGGGAAGGGATTTTGTGGCCTTCCATTATGGCTGGGCTGCAGAACCCATTAGCACTAGCTTACGTCTAATGTATAGTCAATGGTGCCTAATGCTGGGAGCAGCTCCCTGGATCCCCATTATGATCCATGATGGCTATTGTTTCACAATAAACCCAGGATCACTGGATGGCTTGGGTTATTTATGATTTCCCTTCTGAATCTGTACATTCTGTCCACATCTTAAGATACAGCAAAGCTATGCGCAGTGATGAGGAGTGAAGACTCAAATCTATTGGTTCAAGGAGCCTGGTACTGTTGGCATTGACTGTAAGCAGAAGTTTCAGGCAGTGGGGTTTTCAGTCCTCTCTGGAGATAATACTCTGTGTCCTGATTTGGGACTGTTCTGATTAATTCTCTCCTGTCCCATTTTCTCAGCTGCTTTTAAAATTTCCTGAGAAAATTGTGGGTTTTGAATTAGGACTAAGACCTGAATTATATCTTTTAAATATGATAAATCTAGAGAACAATAAAGAGAAAAATCATAGAGACTTAATAATGTATCTAATCATGGCTGCACGTATTAGTTTTGCAAAGAGATGAAAACTAAGGAGATACCATCAGTGTTGGAATGGAAAGAAAAATCGATGGAATTAGCACGTTTAGACAAATTAACTAACCTAGTAAGAGGCAACTCAAAAGAGAATTATCTTAAAAAATGGAAATTGTATATAGAATTTATTAAACAAAAGGAAGGGGAAGCAAGTGTAATGGGATTCAATAATTGAGCAAAGGTATATTAGAAACATTGGCTTTTAAAAAGGATTATCCATGTGTAAGAAGAATGAGAATATATATGATGTAGGAAGTAATATAAAGCTAGGCAATAAGGGAAGAGGCTATAGACTTAAAGAAGATATTATTGTGTTGCAAACTATGTATAATGGGTAAATAGTAAAATGGAGTATGAAAGGAATGTCAATAACAAGAGCTACATAGTATTTATAAAGTAGTAGACTATGTATGTTTAGACTAATATTAACAGAGGAGTATAATTAATATAAGGATGAGAATCGGATATGATTAAGCAGGAAGTCATTTTAAAATTTTACCCGTTAAATGTTCGTTTAATGTGGGTGGGGGAAACAAGGGTTATGTTGTTTGTCTAATGTTCACTATGTTATGCTGTCATGGTGTATATCATTAGTGTCTATAATTTTTGGAAATTTAATAAAGGAATATGTTGCTAAAATTTCTTAGTTTCTCTCTTTTCCTCCCACTTTCCTGTTTTACCTTCAGTTTATTTCAATTGTTGGAAACTGAGTTCAAAGTGCAGTACAGTTGTCCCTTCATATTCTCTGGGTTTTGGTTCCAGGACCCCTCGTGGATACCAAAATCCATGAATACTCAAGTCCCATTAAATGCAATGGCATAGCAAAATGGTGTCCCTTATATAAGATGGCAAAATCAAGGTTTGCTTTTTGGATTATTATTTTTTAAAGAATATTTTCAAGCCGTGAATACTTAAATCCATGGATACCAAATCCATGGATACAGAGGGACAACTGTCATTTGCACTCAGATAACTCAACATGAGGGAGAGGAGAGGAGAGGAGGGGCAGAGTTTTGCCCTTCCTGGTAGGCTTATTTGTTTTTATTTTTCAGGCTTTCCTAATCTCAGTACATACATCCAGGGTTTATCTGCTTAAAAGCGATAGTTTTAGGTGTTCCTCCCTATTAAAAACATTTGCCCTCTTGTTGTCTGGTCATGCCCTTTTGACCACACTGATGTTGCTCAGACTTCCATGTCCCAATTTTCATCTGTAAAATGTTAGAGTGTACTGGAGAGCGTGGGGTTGCAGGATAATGGTAGCTTGAGCCTTACCAATGATCTACAGCAGAGTTTGGAAAGGTTGCTTTTTCAGATGAGAACCATGGTTCAGATAGGCTGGGGATTAAGGGGCTTGTAGTCCAAACAAAAACCAAGAGCCAGCATGGTGCAGTGGTTTGAGCATTGGACTACGACTCTGGAGACCGTGGTTCAAATCCCCCCTCAGCCATGTAAAGCTACTTGGGCAAGTCACACTCTCTCAGCCTCAGAGAAAGGCAAAGGCAGACCCTCTTTAAACTTTTCTTCCCAAGAAAACCCCTTGACAGGGTGTCCTTAGGATTGCCATAAGTCAGATATGATTTGAAGTTGCACAGAAATAACCACTCCAAGCTCTAAGCTGTATCTCTTCCATCTAGTCCTGCCTGTGAGCTTTCACAAGGGAGCACAGGTGCAAAGCAGGACAAAGTTCTTGTACCTTGGCTAGTTATGCAGAAGGGGAAATTCACTGCAGCTGCAGCTCCCCTCTCCACCCCACCCGTAAATGCCAACCAGCACTTGGCTTAGTTTTCCTCTTCTGCACAACTGCTCTAAAGCTTTCAGGCAAGCTGCACTGCACCTGGTTACCCATGCTTCACCATCAAACATTAACTCCCCATGCCAGATCTAAGGTTGACAACTTGTTGGGTTGTTGTTGTTGTTGTTTTGGTTATACCTCTGCTCCTGTGCCATCTTGACCTCATTGACTAGCAAGTGATATCACTAAATTTTCCCTAGTAATTTGGCAACTCTGGTTAAATCACAGTTATGCTCTGATTCTAAAAAGACTTGGAAGTAAATCTAACTGGTTCCCCCCACCCCCGGTTGTCATTGAAGATTCTTTCCCAAAATCTCCTGCTTGTAAATATGGAATGGGTTAATTTTTTAAAAAATCCAACTTTTGAGGATACTTAGAACTTCTTAATCACATTTTTTGAAAGGATTCTTGAGCTAGAAACCTATGTAAGCTGCAAGAACAGTGAGTTCTGTGTGGTACCATAAGTTATTATGCCATATATAAATCTGTTTGACTTTAATGAGCCACAAGTCTATTTATTGTTCTTACTGGAACAGGTTAACTTTTTTAGCTCTCTGGAAGCTGTATAGGATATGGGGGGGGGGTCCCATACATACACATTTAAAATATATATTTTTTTAATTAAGAAAATAAACGTGCAGATGTACTTGCAAGTACTTGCATAAAAAGGAAGGTGGGGGAAAAGAAGGAATGCAGCACCACTTTTAAATTAACTGATTTATTTAGCCATGAGTTTTTGTGGATTTCAATCCACTTGCAGAGCTATACTTGCAAATATAGTTAAGCGTTTAACCGCATTACATGCTCATTGGCAGCGGTACACACAGACTTGCAGTTCAGTATATGTTGCTTTGGCAGCAGTGGGCATATAAAAACTCCTTGTGGCACCTTCCTTTATTAGATATATTCACTGAGATCTTACTATTCTCCTCTTTTGTACAGGCATACAGAATAGACTATTGGGGGAAAACACTAAGATCGCCACTGGGGGGCTGTCATAAGCTTTCATTGAAACTTCTCGGTGTACTACGTCTGTGGTTTGTACAAGTTACACTATAATTTGCAGTAGTAAGTTTGGGCCAAGCAATGCTGTGCAATTGTGGTGTAACAAAGACACAAATGCATCTTGGAAGATATGGAAATATAACACCATCATCTTCACTCCACCAATCAAGGTCCTAATATAACAGTTAAATGAAGCAATTAATTCTAAAAACAATTTGAAATGGTGACATTAATATTAATAATAGCATTTATTCATTTATACAATGCTTAGCAAAGTTACTTTTGGGGCTAGTTTTCAGAATCCCACAACATATTATGCTGACTGGGGGATTCTGGGAATTGTAGTCCAAAGGGATAACATTTCCAGATTCTCTCTATATATATTCCATGCACAGCTAAAGCATCTAGAGAACACCAGGGTGAGGGAGGAAGGTTGTTCTAGCCACTACACCACACTGTTTCCATCGTGCACCTTACTTTCAGTACATTTTGTTCAACTTAAAATCCAGTCTTTCTCATAATCTAGAATGAAAACATCTCTGATTTCAAAACAATTGAAATTCATAGATTTCTTTTTTCAATTCTATATCAGCTTGATTCAAAAGGAGCCCTTCAAAGGCTCCTGTGTCATCATAATGATCTGCAGAAAAACAACTGAAATTATCACAGTCTGATAAAACAACCATATAATGACAATCAGGGCAGAGGCAAACTCAACAGTACAAGTGAGCAATTTTGAAGGCTGGCCTAACATCCTGTATGGATCATAAGGACATGAAATATGGCAGAACCAAACCTTTACACCCACATTCTGAAAAACTGTTGACTGCTTGCCAGAGGGGAGAGACATAACTGGAAAGGCAGTGTTGTACAGCTATGCTGACCCTGCCTGTAAAGCCAGCAAGAGGGTGGGAAACACCTCTGTAGAGCACAATGGAAGTTTAGAACCAGAGTTAGTAAGTACTATCTTATGCCAACCTTCCCCAGTCTGTTACCTTCCACTTGATTTGGACTATAGTCCCCATTGTCCCCCACCAACCCAAGAGAGGAGCATGCTGTTTGGGAATGACAGGAGTTATCAAGCGGAGGGCAGCTTGCCAAGTCTCCTTTTGACAAAAGAAGAAATGCTTCAGATTAAAATAGTCAATGAATCACTTTAAGCTCCCTTGGTTTCTGTGAGAGATTTACCATGCAGTTCTGTAAATGGCAACACAAAATTTAGCCCCACGAAGTTCGGTGGAGCTATTCCCAACTTCTGAAGGTGTAGATATCCACAACATTCTTTGTATAACTGCTGTAAACCTAAGCATAGCATAGCAAAGGCAACACATTCCTAGTTGGAAGCAGGGGACATAATTCCATTTGCCTTGCGTCTGGGCCAGCATGATCCTTCTGCATTTTTATGGAGTTCAGATATCCCATAGTCTAGTTTAAGCCTCAATAGCAGGAGCGATTAATTTCTCTTTGAACCACTAGCCTGAACCCTATCAGAAATTGAGAGCTGTTGCTGAGATAACTCAAGATGGGAAGAAGAGATGGGAAGTGGAATTTTTTTTTAGAAAATTATTTTAAGAGATTTAGACAACAGAAACTTCATCAGACATAACCATACATTTATATATCATTATTTGCCCTAATCTCATACCATTTTCATATTTTATAAGGTCATTTAACCACCCATCCTTGCTTTCTATCTCTTTCATTTCCTTTACCATCCTTTCCTCTCCTTTCTTCTTCCTTTCATCTACATCCTTTCTTTATCCCATCCCTTCTTCCCTTCACTCTTCCTCTCATTCTTCCTTTCACTTTCTCATACTCTATGAAGAAGAGTGTGAAATTTTTGAGTGTAGGCGTTAAGTGGCCAATGCCTGTGATCCTTCTTTCCCCATCATGTTCCCTGCCAATGATGACAACCATGGTCATCTACATATCTGGAATGACTCATTGATCTGACTCCCGTTTGAATCATAAACTTGTTTTTTTCCCCACTTTGTGTTATGACATGGTTGATTTCTTACACAGGGTCATCAACCTTCATTTTGAATGGAAATGTGCACTTGTGAATTTATGGACTTCGCATCTTTTGGACATGTATGTACACACACACATACTTGGTATTTCCCCCTACTTGTGAAGAAAGAAAGCCAACATTTCTAAGCCAGAGTACTATATACATAGCTACTTTGAGTCCAGATACATCCCAGTTCTGATCTCAGTGGGCCAAGGAATGGATTGGATCTAGATATACCCATGCTTCAAGTAGACCCATTGAAATCAATGGGACAAGTTACAGGCTGGATACTAATTTGGTACATATTTTGCAAGGTTTAAGTCCCTGAAGCCTGAATATTAAGGAAAGTGTGTCAATATAGAGTAAGAAGCCAAATGTTTGTGTAAGAAATACCAGCTGACCAGCTAGTTCTGGGCAGGGAGCCACCTAACTTAAGACAAAAGAGATAAAGAGAAAATAGTTTTTTAAAAAGTCCAATAGAGAAATATCAAATAACCAGCGTATAACAAAACAACCGGAAAGGTATACTGAATTGGTATGTGTATGTACTTTCAAGTCACCTGTTGACTTATGGTGCTCCATGAATTTCATAGGTTTTTCATATGCAAGGAATACTCAGAGGTGGTTTTGTCAGTTCCTTCCTCTGAAGTATAGCCTACAGCATCCGGTATTCATTGGCAGTTTCCCATGCAAGTATTAATCAGAACTGACCTGCTTATTTTCCAAGGTTAGAGGAATCTGGGGTCTTTATGATATTTAGGCTCTTTACTGCATAGGTGCAAAAGAGTTGTTCATATCTGATGGCTGATGCAATCATAGAATCATGGAGTTGGAAGAGACTGTTAGGGCCATCCAGTCCACCCCTTGCCATGCAAGAATACACAGTCATCTGATGGCAGTCAGTCAGAAGGGTGGATAGTGATACTCTCAAATGATTGGTCCCTTAAAGTGGTCTCATATAAATCACACTTCCCATTTAGAGGGAAAGATTATTGTTGACATTAATGGAGGTTAGATCCATCTTTGATAGGCAGACATGATACCAAGAAGCTACTTCCTGAGACACAAGAGTCAGACTGTTAGCTTCCAATTAACCTAGCTGTAACTGACAGTTATAAGCTAGGATCAGCAGCAGAAAAGCTAACATTTCTGCTACTAAGGGAAAGGGAGAAAGAGTCTTTACTCTCAACATTAAATAGGCTATGGTAAATAGATACTGCTTATCTGAAGAGATATATGTCTGTTATACAAGTTTATAATGGACAGAGCAATGTATTGTAATGCCTGTGTGTTTCATCCACTGGTGATATGAGTGGAATGTAAAGTCAATATATAATTTAAGTTCCTATGCATTGAGAAGTCTATGTACCTCCCCAAGGAGAGTAGTATGTACATACATGCATACACAACCTGTCCATTTTAATAAAATAGCATAAAAGATCACTAAACTGCTTGCTCTTCTCCCATATTAAAAAATCTTGAAATTACCATACTTATGAGTGGAGTGCTGAGGCTAACTTTGCCTGTTGGGACTATACCATTGTTCACAGGTTAGGAGCCCAGGTAACCAGATGGTGACAAGAGGGACCTCCAAACAGATACAAATTAGCTGACAAACAGCAAAGAACCCTCAATCCCACAGTCTAAAGAGACATGGGAGGAATACCATGTTTCGGCCTTAAAATCTCAAGGTTTAGGATAGTCCTGATCTTGCAAATTCCTCAAAGGACCTAGTTGACAGAGGGGAACACTTGGTCTTCTAGGTGTTTTTGACTCCCACTCCCACAATCCCATTGACTATGATGGGTGGTGCTGACAGAAGTTGTAGGCCAAAATAATAAGCACCTTCAGTCCTATTCTAAGAGAGATAATTCTATACATTAAAGGTTTACAGAAAGAAAGAAAGAATACATGCACCATCAGCAGAAGCAAAGCAACTGTTCAGATTTAAAAGTTGCATGATAAAGGGGAATAGAAGCTATCGTTATATTAATCAAGAAGCAACACAGACAGAACTAGCTTCTGATCTTGTATTCCGTCTATATGTTTTCTGTTCTACTTGCTTTTTGTTCCTCCCCTTTGCCTTTTGTATCCTGGCAACCAAAGCTGCAATGACTGTAGGAATTGTAGGGTCAGAAACCCCTGGCAATTTTTAGAAAACACCCTACTCAAGTAAAGTGGATTCCATGCAGAGGTAGCAAGCCTCAGCAAGCAAGTTGGGAAACTCCTGATAAAATTTCAAGCTCAAAATCAAAATGCTTCCATCTCACAGAATATTTGCTTTTCAGATTATTTTTTAAAAGTCATTTTAAAAAAAATAGTTCTGGCAAAAACAGAACCCCCAGGACAGCTGCTGTGCAGGCTCAAGTCTATGGTCTGTCTTGCCCAGCCTTCCTCCTGACGTGCTGGACTACAATTACCATTTCCCACAGCCATTATGACCAATGGCAAGAGTCTGGAGGAAGGCTACTCTAGTTCAGTATTCAAATGCCAACTAGCTAATAAGGTAGCTTGTAACTAGGACATCACGTCAACATCCATGCCCACCTATTAGTCCCCTGCATGGAATGAGCCACTGAGGAAACATTGGCTGAGGTGAAGTATTTGTACTCTAATGTACATTCTGGCCCTCAAGGAGCTTTATTCAGCATTAGAAAACTAGTGCAGAAATCTCTTTAAGGCATGTTACAAAATGCTAAGTTCAAACCATGGCTTTCACCATAAATTTCATCTGTGGCCTAAAGTCAAACCACTGCTCATTTCTTAGCCTTATCCATTCTCATCAGGTGAAATATGGACAAAACAATCATATTAACCCACTTTCTTGGGCTGTTATCAGGAATACTAAATAACATGCATACATCACTTGCAATACTAAGGCCTACATGAGTGGGAACCATGTGGCCCTCCTGATGTGGTCAAAAACTTTGTGTAGCCCTGGCCAGCATGATCGGGGGGGGGGGGACACCAGTTGTGCTCATTTCCAGAATACTCTATTTTCATCCCCCCCACCACATCACTCAACAGACCATACCCAGAGAATGACCAGTCCTTGCTGAGCTGTTTTAAGATCCCCCCACCCCACCTAGTCTTTCTGCCTCTCCAAAGATGTTCTTTCTACAAGTCTCAGCTGTTACTCTACTTGTGTGTATGAGTGCTGCTATGTGCCAGTGTAAGTACCCACACTTGAAGAAGGAGTTCACTTCCTGGTTCACACATACCATATACAAAACATTACTATTACTGTTTTGAATACGATTCCCATTGACACCCACCATTGGACACATTGGCTGGAACTGGCAACTGGTATTCCAAATATAGGACCTATAATGTTCTTAAGAAATTCTAGTCTTGCTCATTTCTAGAAGAGGTTTTCCACACCTCCCAAACTGAAGTGGAAAATTATTGGTGTATTCCCCCCCCCCACTTTTTTAACCTACCATGATGATTCTGGGTGGTTTGTTTTCCCAACAACATGAGACGCTCTGGACACTGCAGTGGTCTCAGATAATTCTACTCAAGTTGCTCATTTGACAGCATCATAAAAAAACTGTGTAAATGTCAAATACTTTTATCCAGACAAGACAATGACACAATACTGGGATGTTTTATTCATAAAAAAGACCTGAAGTTTTTATTGAATATACTCCATCAGGGAAGGCAATCATTGGTGAAACTTCATGAAGATGACTTATATGTGAGGAATCTTTTCTTCAGTAGTAATGGGAAGATAACATTTAAAACATTATTATAGCAGATCAGCCATTATAAATCCATTTTGGTCTTTAAATATATACATCTGCAATATACATTCAGCTCTGTCTACTCTTCACCCATGAACATACATCAGGTGAACAATTCCTCTGAGATGAGAGCTAGCACAATAAATGCTGGCACAGCTACTGGCTATACTTACTCTTCACTCTTGAAAAAAAATATACAGCTTTAATAACCATACATTCAAAGAGAATTTTAAAGAGAAGTTTGAAGGAGACACACATGAGAGAGAGAACCATGCACACAGCTAGTTCTTTGCTTCCTGATTTGGTTGTTAGCATTCTCTGCTACTGAACAGTCAGGCAAGTCACTTTTTACATCACACAACAGCTTGCCTCTTTAACCATGGGACTTGCTGCAGTGAAACCAGCTGAGCACAAGGTTCATTTTGACATTCACATTTCTCTTTTTAGGGTACAAAAAAATTAATAATCTGAACCTGTGAAAAGTGCAGCAATGCCAAATTCTGGCTGTGTGAACAACCTGAAGAATAGAGATTCATAGAAATTAATTTGACATCTCAATAGTCAGAAAGTGGCATTGCTGTTTACATGGCCACTGGAAGAGAAAGAGGGTCTTAGCATCCATATAGCATAGCAGTGTCAATCCTAAGTGTGACACCAAATTAGGAACACTCTGGAGCCCTGCTCCTCATATACCTGTACTTAAGAGAACTAATACATCTCATCACGGAGCTAATATATAGAAAACAAGTCTTCTTTGCATATTTGCAGGAGGACTATCAAAGCAAGTTGCCTGCAGGCTGTATGTGGGTGCCACAATAAGCTATGGTTTAGTATGGCAGTGAACCTTGCAGTCATGTGCTCCTTGACTCTCCTCCTCGTGTTGGGAAGCTTTCCCTTCTGTGATTAATGGCAGTTTGTTGCATCCTTCAAATTCAAATGGGCTGTGGTTAATGTTAACTATGGCTTGTTTGAAATGAGTAAATCACACAATGGAATATGAAGTTGGTCCTATTTCAAATAAACCACAGTTAAGAATAACCACAGATTAGAGTTTGAATGCAACAGTAATCTGTGGTTTACTGAAAATGGAAGACAAAGCTTCCAGTCTCACAGCCAGAACTAGAGCAGAGAAGTATGCAAATCCAAAACTCACCTAGGCTCAATCCATCAAGATAAACCAAGGTTTACCAAGACATCAAACACATCCACTGGGACATTATATATTCTTGCTTTCATTGATGGAGGTTTGCATTGACTGCTCCTACTCGGGAGCAGTCATGGACAAGGAGGTCACCGATGCAAAGTTATCATTCCACTGCCTTCCCGAAGCACTTGACTGAACTGCTACATGTGCTTTGTACTTCTGCAGAAGACTGTGGGCTTCTTCTTTGTCTTGCAAAGGGCTTTCTCCATATTCTGCTCTGAGCCACTCTCTGAACTGGAAGGGTTAAAAATACAAGATAATATAGAATGTTTAAGCAGGGGTATGGCCAAGAATCATTTACACAACAAGGTTGCCATGATTACAATGCATCAGAAAGCATGAGTTAAATCCAATAAACCTGCTGTAATGAATAATCTATTAAAATGTTACAAGTGGCTGAAAAGCCCTTCCCCTTATTTCATATGCATATTTTATATGCAAAATATAGTTTATCACAGAAATACTCATTAGAATGAGCCATACTCCTGGTCCATGTAAGTTTAATACTGTGGCAGGTGATCTCCTGGGTTTGAGCCAAGAGGCTTTCCCACTTGTACCAAGACCTTTTACATGCAAAACATGTGCTCTGCCATCAAGTTATAAGCCTAACCCATACAAAAAAAATAATGGTAAGGACCACCCCCTTAAAAGAGAATCTCCTATTGTGATATATGGAAGGGAAAATAAGAGAACCCCTCCTGCAATACATTGAGCATGATTCAAACAGGAATGTGGAAAATGGATTCTTCCAAGCACTGGATCATGACTCCCACAATCCTGACAAGTCGCCTGCCTGGGTGGTGATGATGGGAATTGCAGTCCAGCAACATCTAGAGGGCCGCATAGCAACTTGGTGTTTTAAAGTCTAATTAGCACCTATGGGGAGTTATTTTTTGGGGGGGAGGCTTAAACAGGGGAGGGAATTTGTAAATTTTAAAATGGGGAACTACCTAAACCTTCCATAGCCATTTATGGTATAGTTTAGGCCATGCAAATAATGGAAATTGATCTCTATGGAATTAAGAACAAAGAATATAGTACTATAGCTCAATAAAATCTTCCAAAATATTATGGCACAAACGTTGTGAATTAAGGGCACCATAGGGGTTTTGGCTGTAATAAGCTAAAATGGATAGCCTTCTGAGGAACATAATGTGAAGCCAGTTTGGGTGCTTTTCATGATGTCTAGCAGTAGTATGTGGGGTGGGGGGGGATGAGAGGATAGGTATTTACAGAGGAGAAGAGAAGTGTGTTTAAATCCTTATCTGCACACAGTGTTTCTTCTACAACACCTCCCCACCCCTCATTTCTCCCAATTGATTAAAAGAAATCATTTTCATAAGTAAGCATGTAGTCCTGCTGAATCATCACTACCACAAGTTGTTTTAAAAAGTACACCACAATGTCAGATGACAGATCTGGCAATAAATGTAGAGATATTCCCTTTTAGAACCAAAATAAAACATGCTGAAAATCTGCATTCAAAATTGGATCATGAAAAGATTTTTTTAAAAAGAACAATGTACAGTAAGTGATTTTAATCTAGGCCATTTGAACATATGAAATTTTAAAATAGAAGAATAGCAACAGTTCTATTTATCTCAGTATAAAATACTTTACATAAAATGTTGGGGAGAATCTGACATTGTGGAAAAACTGCCCACATCACACTTTATAAGCTATGCAAATACGTAAAGAGGAGAACAGCTTTAAAGCTTTTCAAAATATCAAAAGACTTTGTTATCTGATGGAAATGTCTATCATCCCAGGCCTAGCCTAAGACAGTTTGCTGCTTGCTTCCTCTTCAAGGTAAGGTGTATAGAAGAGTTACTCAAAGTGGTGGTCCCTGGAACAGTGTGGTCCATGAGCCATTGGCAGTGAGTCCCTGACAAGTTTTCAGGAAAGAAAAGAATAACTGTAGCCAATGGCACAAATTTATTGCCAGTCTCTGGAAAAAAAATCATTGCCCCCTCCCCCACACATGAAATAGCCTGAGAAACACTGATGTATATTGTAGTACTCAAGGTTGATCAAGTTATTTTAGCACCAGAGGTAGAAAATTAAACAAGCATTCTTCCTTGCAATAATAAAACTCTGAACAAACTTGCTGCCCTTTCCTTCATATTTCCCAAAATTAGGAACCCTAGAACAGAATCCTGTTGGTAACTTAGCAATGCCTCCATACCTTTTGGTCTGCAAGGGTGTCAGGACAGTGCCCAGGCACATCCCTGCAGCCAATCAGTAGTTGAGGAGGGTGGAACAGACCTTGGCACCTGAGGAAAAATGAACACTCTGCCCCTGAACCATTAGTACACCTATGCTGGCCAGAGGCCTAACAGGATCTTAGCTCATGGTGGCTACCTCACTCAGCCTAATAACAGGGCCTGCCCTAATACATGTATATAAAATTTCATATGGAACGAAACACTTTCTTTGTTTAGGACTGCAAATCAAATATTGCATCATTTTCAAAGGGTATGGTGTATCAAGTACACACATATGGTATGATATCATCTTGTGATACAAACATGGAATAGATATCCACTGATTTGTAGGGAGAGCAGAAATTTGGTTCATCCTGTTAGGATAACCTTATGTAGCCTTATGCATAGCATTCATCTTTTCTTCTTGGGATTCTCCAGCTTCGCTATTATTAAAAAGTCTGACCCACTGGTCCATCTGACCTACACCTTATAGACCAGGGCTGGGGAGCCTTTGGTGTTCCAAATGTTTTCCATTTCAATTTTCAGAAGCCTTAGCCAGCATGACCAATGATATCAAGCACTAACAGCCAAAAGATGCAAAATGGCCCCTGCTCCCTCTGCAGCTGTCCACCTCAATTCAGTAGATGTCTATGACTCTCTGTCAGAGGGAGGTACTAGAAGGAAGAATGGTGTTCAGGGCAGAAGAATCACATTTAGGTTGACATCCTAAAAATACAAATTTACTTTCAAATAAATATGATTAGGATTCCACTGTTAATCAGCAACACCCAACAGTGGTTGGAAGTCCTAATTTCCCCACAACAGGGCACAATCCACAACAGAAGCTTAAGAATCCCTTATTCCAGTGGTTCTCAAACTCTGGACCTCCAGATCTTTTGGACTTCAGTTCACAAAAACTCCACCCATCGTAGCCAATAGTCAGAGACTGTGGGAGTAGAAGGCCGAAATATCCAGAGGTCCAAGGCTGAGAACCACTGCCACAGACAAGGAGTTATGGAGCTGACTTTATTTCACAGCACTGTCTTCCCCAATGTGGTGCCCTCCAGATGTGTTTGATTACATCTTCCATCATCCCCATTGTGCACTGTTAAGAGAAAGGCTATGCTAGTATGTTTTCACAAGTTAACATGAACTTTCCTATGAAGGCTGAAGAAATACTCCTCCAACACAGGAGTGAACACATGCACACCTCATATATTTTACACTTATCTTTAAAATGTCATTTGCATAACACAAGGACAATCTGCCTCTTCAGTTTAGACCTATCAGATCTGAAATGACTGTAAGGGTTCAAATTAAGGAGTGAAATGACCAGCCTGGAAATACCCTCTGTTCTCTTATTACATAATGTCCGTTATATTCTCATTTGCTTTAGTACTCAATAAGCTAGGAAATGTTAAGTTTTTTGGGGAAAAATAATACTTGGAGCTAAAAAAGAATATTGTTTCAAATACAGTACCTTCTTTTTTTAAAAATCTCTCTCTTAAAAGAGGTAAGACCAAGGAGTAAACAAACGTTATAAATACACTGGACCATCCAAACTGTTCTGAAAAGAGTGAACTGGGAGGAGGGGGAGTGTGATAAAACCTCATTTTCATGACATGGGTTAGAGAACAAGCAGGCAGGTTTAGCGACTGGGTTGGAGAAGCTGTCTGTCAAGAGGACAGAAGCTGAGAGAGAGAAGGGAAATAGAACACAGCCTTACTCCTGGTTGTTGGGATTTCTCAAATAGCCTGAGAGAAAAAGAAGGCGGTGGATTCAATATAAGCTGGTTCTGCTGTGCCGTCAAGTTATTTCTGATTTACGGCAACCTTAAGGCAAACCCATCACAGGGACTTGGCAAGAACTTCTTGGCAAGATTTGTTTGGGGGGGGGTTGTTATTGCCTTCCTCTGAAGCTGAGAGGGTGCGACTTTCCCAAGGTCACTCAGTGGGTTTCCATGACTGAGTGGCAATTCGAATCCTGATCTCCAGAGTTATAGTCCAATGCTCAGACCACTATATCACGCTGGCTCTCATCCTTTAAATCAGCGGTGGGCAACTGTGGAAGGCCAGTAGGCTGCTTCTGAGGCCAAATCCAGTTCTCCTGGTGTCACATTCTGACCCTCCTGTGTCTCCAGATGACCCCACTTCATTTCTTCATGATACCACTATTTTGTAGTTTCCTAGCTTTTATTAAGGGTCCTCCCTACAGCTTTTATAAATGTACAAATGCCTCTCCTTACTGGCTACAAGGCATTTAAGTTAAAATATGTTGGTTATTTTGGTCTTGCATTCTTTTCTTTTGGCCTCGTTCTCCAATCATATGTAGCCCCCCCCCCCAAAAAAAAATTATGTTTCTTTGAATGCAGACATCAGGCTGAAAGAAGCTCCCCAAACTTGGCTTAAGATTTCAGGTAGAGACTTCAAGGGCCATATTACTTACATGAGCAACATCATTTTTCTCAAACTCTTCTAGCTGGCGCTGAAAACCCGCATTTGGATTAGCACATGACCTTGATGCTCGCACCACAGAGAGTGCATCTTCCCAGCCGAAATCAGTGATTGTCATTATGTAGGCCACAACCAAGGTTGCGCTCCTGGAAACTCCCGCAAGGCTGCATCACCATCCAAATTTGGACAAATAGGTCAAAACAGGTTACTTATTATTTTATTCACTGATATCCCACTTTTCCACCAATACTGGGATTCAAGGCAGTTTACAGAATATTAAATCCAGAACAGATTAAAACTAAAAATATGTAAACATTATTTTAAAAAACAATTAAACAGTTATAGGATTGAAAGCATTTTAAAAATCAACAGAAGACAAGATATAAAGAACAATAAAGCAACACACAATCTTAAAAGCCACAGTGAGCTTCACTGCTTGCCAGAAAGGAAGGATCTTTCAAAAAAACCAAAAAACTAAAATGAACATAATAAAATGCACAAATTCACAGCTTTCAAAGAATGGCACACTTCCTGAAACAAATGAACAGTTAGCCAGAGGGATGGAATGACACAGCCACCCTGTTCTGATTTTTTGCATTAAAGAAAATGTTATGGGAAAATGATACAGCATGTTTCAACTTTATACTAGCTTAAAAGAGAGGGATTTCCTCTAAGAATTCTGGGAACTGATGTTTTGCAGAGCTTCATCTTAAAGAAAAACAATACATCGGGGGCGGGGGGGCAGAATTACTGTGAAGCAGGTCCTAATTCTGTCTTTATATCTCTCTTTTCTGCTTATACAAATGGCGCCGGTTGAGCTGACATCTTGAAACTTATGGCTTGTTTACACAAAGCAAAAAATCCGCAACACCCACCCACCCCAGAATCTGACACAATAAGGCCATAGAATGAATGGCCATATCCATACCAAACTCAGGGTATTATTACCTTAACCTGGGTTTAATAAAACCTCACCATTCGCTCTGAAGTATGCCAGAAACTCCAGTGTTTCCTATAGTCTGAACAATGGATTTGCCCTGGATTTGGTGAGGAGCAGGGAAAGGCAGGACAGATTGTTGCCTGGCAGGCACCATTCCCCTCAATGTCTGGGACAGTTCCCAGCCCAGAATAATAAAGAAAGGTTTTTCCCTCCTCAGGTCTGCGCCATTGCCTTTCTCATCTTTCAGCTCCCTGGCAAAACACCTTTTCCAAGCTCTAGCTCTCTGTCAGCTCTTTTTGGATGGGGAAGGGGAGAGGCAGGACAGATCAATGCCTGGCAGGTGCCGCATTTCCTTGGGTGCCAGTTCCCAGCCTGGAATGGAAGGTTTTTCCTTGCTTAGTGCTGCTGGTGGTGGTAGTGCTGGCCCTTGCTCTGAGGCAAATGAGGCACCCAGACATGCGATCTGGGGGGCCAGGGAACTGACATCCAAGGAAATGCAGTGCCTGCCAGGCAGTGATCTGTCCTGCCTCCCCTGCCCACCATGGATCCAGGGAGCTGGCAGAGAAATAGAGCCTGGAAAAGGTGTTTTGCCAGGGAGCTGACGAAGGAGAAAGGCAGTGGCAGTGGACCTGAGCAATCTGCAGATGTGGGGGCATGTGTAGAAAATCTACCCAATGTCCCTGCAAAGTGACAGTGGGAGAGCTGCGGATGGCTCCAGTGTGGGAGTCCGTCAGACTTTTGCTCCTAGTGTGTACTAGCCATTAGTACCCATTATCTACTATGCATGTGCCAATTGTCAAGCTGACTTGCCAAGAATCATCCCAGGTACAGCAAGTTAAAAACTGCTGAGAATTGATTCATGGATCTTTTTTTTTTTTTAATTCAAAGGAATCTCTTATATTTATTTCAACTTTTGGTGAAAACAACTAATGTACTTTATTCAGGCTTGTTGGGGAATGGTTCAGCCCCCATCCAATACTCTTATTCTGATCATCCTGCATGTTTACTTTTTTTTGGGGGGGGAATCTTATTTGAAATAAGATGTAGTTTGATCCTCAGAAAATGGTGAGGCATTAGATTGCGCAGACAGAGGAAGCAGAAGGATCAGGATGCTATATCACTTTTCTGAAAGTGGAAAGGTAGCACAAGGGCCCTGATGCCTAATCTTTCTTTAAATGTGGTGGACAAAAGGAGCATAGCAACTGGAGCCCTTGCCCTGACTCTCTGGAGCCAGGATTAACATGTGAGGGCTCAAAACCCATCTATGTGGAGGGGAAACGATATGCAAAGGTCATGTTTCACACCAAAAGTATTCACACATTTACACTGAACACGTGTTCACATGCTAACTAAATAAATAAATTATTCATTCATTAATTCATTCATTTATTGCCACCTCTTCCTATGGATCAAGGCAGGGATCAAGGCGGAGAACAGATTAAACTCTGTCTGACTCCCTTGCTATTCTTTTCCCCTCCTACATGTTCAGAGCAACTGTTTTCCAAAAATCTTCCCATCCAAAGTGTTTTGGAATTTTAGTTTAGTATTACTTTATAATCTTGTATTTTGATTATATATATTTGTGAGTTTGCTTTGTATTTTACTGCATTGGTTTGCATATTTCTTTCTGGATATTTTGTTTTACAGTTACATTGTATTCATGTTTTATTTGTACTGTATTGCTCTTTCCTTCCTGTCCATCCGTGTGTGTGTGCATGTACGCATGTTTAGACTGTAAACTTCTGGCAGTTCTGGTTGCCTTTTTGTTGTTTTATTTGTGAAGTGCCATGTACATAGATGGCACTAATAAATAAATAAATGATGATGATGATAAGTGATTTTTCAATAATGCTGAAATAATCTCTGGTTAAAATTAACCCCAAAGATCCAGTTTTCCTGCTGTTTGGTGCTGTTAGTCTTCAACATTTATATAGCAAAAAGGCAAAAGTAGCTCTGATGAAGAGCACAAGGCAGCAGAGAAGCCCATTCATAGATCACAATGTATACACAAAAATCATATCTTGGAAAAGATACACTTCTTGACTACAATTCCCAGCATCACCAGCCAGCATAGCCGATCAGTTTTCTACAGGAATCCCACAAGCAGGACATCAGTGAAACAGCATCTTCACACCTGTTTGCTCTAGGAGTAAGCCGTGGTGACTGGTGACTTCCATTTCAGTGGGATGTTCTGGGTTTTAGTTCAAACTTTAAAGAAGCCATCCAAGGTTTTGAACTTACAAAGTTGTACAGCCACAGATGCAGGCAAAATGTCAGAAATAAACTCTTCTTGAACACAGCCTCACAGTCTGGAAAAAAACCAAGGAAAATCCTTGTACAGCACTTTTAAAGTTCAAACTAAAATCACTTTTGCTCTTATCTCAGAAGAAAGGTGGGATATAATTCCAATAAATAGATAGAACCCAGACAGAATCCAGAAGGTATTCACTGCCATACTGACATGGAAGCTACCAACCATGACTGGCAACTGATATTTAGAACCAGTTTTTAAAGCCTTTTTAAAGCCTTTTGAACTCCAGACTACAATATTTTGTTGGCAGCCTCACTAGTACAGTACACCTATCATTTCCCAAAAGAAAACAAGGAGATGCAAATTTAGAATACGTACCAGTGAACAAGACAGCCCTCACCCCTTAGCCGGCACTCATGTATAAATGCAATGCTTTCTTTGAAGTGTCTGGTCCTAAGAGGGGGAGGGGGGAAAAGGTCTGATTTATTAAAATTAAAGACTACAGGACAGAGACTTAAGAAATCTCTTAACATATCATGTGAAACTGGTAGCTTGAAGAGACACTTAAGGGTGACCAAGTATTGTCCTTTAAATAAATATGGTTGCCATTGCAACAAAATGTTTGGATGGCAACCAAGACACACTGGATGATAAGAGAACAACAAGCTCACATGTCAAATCACCTTTTGCAAGAGTTTATTAAAACCATTTGAGTTCAATGTAAACCAAGGAAAGCCAGTCCTCCCATTTTTAAAAAATGCCAAGCTCTGGGAAGAAAAATGTATTCATTAAAGAAACAAAGATACACAGATTAAAACTTAAGCAGAATAGCTAAGTTGATGCAAGTTCATAGTCCTCAGAAACGGAAATAAAAAGCACAGCTTAATCCTGCTGCCACCAAATGAGACAGGACATACCAAGGAACAATGCAAAATAAAGTCACAAGGAAGCAGAGCCCAGGGAACACCATGAGACTGCAAACCTACATTCCTTTATCTGGAAGTGACTTATCCTAAATGGTAAGCAATACAGGCTCATAGAAAGTGATTAACCTGGTGGACTGTGGCAAATAAGAATTGGGTGAAGATGGAGATAGGTAACTGTGGCCCTTCAGATCTTTCTTGGAATGCAACTCCCATCATCTCTCACAACTGGCTACAATAACTGTGGCTGCAGCAAACTGTAAGCCAAAAACACCTGGAAGTTGCCTCCCTGTTGGTGAAGCCAAAACATGGGCAGAGAAGCTTCACTAAACCTTCTGGATTTTTCCCTTCTCCTTCTGCAATCTGTGGGGTGTGCCTGTGTGTGCGTGCCTTCAAGCCACCTGTCAATTTATGGTGACCACATTTATGATGACCACACAATTTATGGTGATCACTTCTCAGCCTTTTGGCTAAAATCAAGTGTAATTTATGATGACCACATGAACTTCATAGGGTTTTCTTAGACAAGGAATACTCAGAGATGGTTTTACCACTTCCTTCCTCTGAAATATAGCCTATAGCACCTGGTATTCATTGATGGCCTCCCATCCAAGTACTAATCATGGTTAATTAACCCTGCTTAGCTTCCAAGATCAGATGGGGTCTGGTGACCAATTTTAGATTTTGGAGTATTTTGCATTTTTGAATTCTGGATAAGGGATACTCAACCTGTACTACATAATCATGGAAACTAACAATATTATGAGATCTTAACAGTGAGTTCCATTTCCCTCCACAATTTTCTCCTCTATCCCTCTAATCCTTGAAACAGCCTAGACTTTTGCAGTCTAGGGGTTGTGAATAGGGTTGTCAGACTGAAAACTGGAGATGACTCCTGTACCTGAAATTCTGTCTTCTCCACAGTTATTAAGGTACCAGAGCTGTGTCCAGTTTCCAGTCTGGCAGCCTTAGCTGTGAAATGGGAGGGGGTGACCTATCCCTAAATATAATAGCATAGAATCCAGTGGTTAGGAGAACACCACAGCAGCCTTGCAGAAACAGAACAAAGGTTTATGTAGTCCACTATTGTTCTCACAATAGCCAACAAGAAGTTGACGAGAAGCACAATAGCACCCTCCTACTTATATTGTTATTTGTAGATATCCCCTTGATAAAGAAGGTCATATAAAACCTTATCCTTCCTGTACTATGATTCCATGATCCAAGCTCAAGCACATCAAATGTTTGAAATCTCAGATCAGTCATGAAACTACAGTTGTGCCTTCATATTTGCTGGCGTTTGGTTCCAGGACCCCCTGTGGATACCAAAATCTGTGAATACTCAAGTCCCATTATATGCAATGGCATAGCAAAATGGTGTCCCTTATATAAGATGGCAAAATCAAGATTTGCTTTTTAGATTATTATTTTTTTAAAGAATATTTTCAAGCCATGAATACTTAAAACCGTGAATGCCAGATCCGTGAATGTGGAGGGACAACTATAATTCCAATTAAAAGTTGCAAATAAAAGAGTAGCAATGCAAGGGAACAATGTAAGTATGTATGGTATGTGCATAATTTGATGCAATAAGTAAGACTTCCTAGTTATTTTTTTCTAGTTATTTTTAAGGGGCTGTTTAAGACATTTTGAATTAAAATTTTCAAGTTTATTAATTATTAATTCTAATGGGGTTTTTTAAATCATGGAAAGGTAACAAAAAGTAACAAGCAACATGGTGAGTAATGCAAGCTACTTTCTCAACATTTTAACAAGTAAGCAGCCGAAAAGAAAGAAGCACTAGAGAGCATACAGTACTTCAGACATCCATTGGCTAATGGTATGAATCAAAGAATTTCAGAAGAAAATCAGCCAGTGCTTTATAGATTACAGCAAAGCCTTTGACTAGGTAGACCATGAAAAACTATTGAATGCTCTAAAAGAAATGGAACTGCCACAACATTTGATGGTCCTGATGCATAATCTATACTTAGGACAAGAGGTCACTGCCAGCACAGTTTATGAAGAGAGTGTTTTCTGATTGGTAAGGGTATCAGACAATAATGCATTTTATCACCCCATCTGTTTAATTTATATGCAAAACACATCATACAGAAAGTGGAATTAAACTCTGAGGAAGGAAGTGTGAAAACTGGAAGAAGAAACATCAATCATTTAAGATATACAGCTAATGTGATATTACAAGCAGAAACTAGCAAAGACTTGGAATGACTTAAGGAAGAAAGTGTAAAAGCAAGGGTTACAGCTGAACATTAAGACAAGATGATATATATAACTTTAAAGTGGGTGATGAAGCTATCAAAATTGTGGAAGATTTTCCTGTATCTTGGCTCAATAATCAATCAAAACAGAGACTGTAGTCAAGAAATCAGAAGAGTAATATTTGGAAAGGCAGCTATGAAGGAACTAGATAGGATACTCATGCATAAATATACAGTTGTCCCTTCATATTCACTGGGGTTTGGTTCCAGGTTCCTCTATGGATACCAAAATCCGGGAATACTCAAGTCCCATTATATGCAATGGCATAGTAAAATGGTATCCCTTATATAAGATGGCAAAATCATGGTTTGCTTTTGGGATTATTATTTTTTTAAGAATATTTTCAAGCCGTGAATACCTAAATCTGTGGATACCAAATCCATGGATATAGAGGGACAACTGTATATATAATTGAACACCAAAGTCAGGATCATGCATGCCATATGAAAACCAGACAGTGAAGAAAGCTGGGAGGGAAAAAAGCAGCTCAGCTGAAATGTGGTACTGGAGGAAAGCATTAGTGTGGACACATCATGAGATTACATGAGTCAGAGTCATTGGAAATTACAATCATTAGCAGAATAATAGGATCTCTTGGCAATCTTTCATTCACCACAAGTTGAAGATTACCTGACAGCACATTACAGCAACAAAATTGCAGTGGATTATTTTTGCAATGACTTAATTTTACCTCACTGCAATGAGTAGCAGAAATGAATTTCTTTTTCTTTCTTTCTATTTTTTTAAACCCCAACATCCTAATTTCTGAATTCATTGCTATGGTTTCACACAAGCTACAACCTCAACTACTACCTGTAATCAAGTGTTCATAAATACAGGCAAAATTTATAGATCTATTAGATTATTGCAATGATGGATGCTAAGCATGCTTTAAACTTAATACTGAGTGTTTTTTTCTCCAGTTCACATTAGTAATTGGTTCTCTGAAGCAACTTTCTACATAGCTGGGGATATTTTTTTCACAGCCATGCCAAATAAAGCTTTGCTGCAACACAGAGAACATTTCCACAAGTGCTTTCAGACTGTAAGGTTAAGGGCTGAAAATTGCATCAACAAATGTCCAGATGTTGTTGAACTGTAGCTCCCAGGAGCTATGTTTATCTCATGAAATTTTTTCCTGGTTGCAGGACGAATCAACTTCTCATTTTGGGGAAAGTTTGCATGCTGGCAACTTATTCAGCAACTAGTCCAAGACATTATAAGCAAGACCCACTAGGAAACAAGATCACATAACCCTTAGGCTGAAATCCTTGACTATTTTGATTTGTTACGGTGGAGATAGATCAATGTCTGATTATTTATTTCAAAGTGGTACATTTCCAAGACCTGGGGTGTTGTAACAGCAAGTTTTCATCGAATCTACCTAGAAGCTGTTCAGGTGAAACAGAAAATATTTCATTTACTGGTGATTTTATGTTGTTGTTGTTGTTGTTATTAAAAGTGACACCTTATTTACTAATGTTATATTATTTTTATTAAGTGACACATCATATCTCATTTACTATTACTGCTACTGCTACTGTTTTTGTTTCTTCTTCTTATTGGTCTCCTGGTCAGGCAGGACATCCACATGTTTTGGAGTACAACTCTCACAAACTCTTACTGTACCAGATAGTATTGAAATCCCTTAGAAACTATGAGTTAAGACAGAAGATTCTATGTGTCATATGTTGGCTGTGCCTAGCTCTACATCTTCAGATACAACCAGTGCTGTTCCTGCAAATTTTGAAGTACAAGCACTGATAATGATGGTACCCATAGGCATATCAACCAAAGAGAATCTAAAAAATATGGGCAATTTTGTTATCTGTGTGGGTGGGTGGGTGCATGCACATGCGTGTGCTTCTCAGCACAAGGGAGAAACATGCTATCACAAAGACAACAAACCAATTCTAGCAGTTGTCATTTTCCAAGCCATGGTTCTTTTGTAAACCAACTGATCTTAGTAACCATTCATGGCAATTCCAAAACACTTTAAATCACAACTGAGATAGCTCACAGCAGCTGAGCAAATGCATCCCACACCTACCTCATGTTACTATGTGGGCTGCCACTAAACTTGGAGGAAACAGGGAAGCTTAGGGTTGGGCAGATGTTCTCACTGCCCACGTTTATCAAAAGTCTTGGCACTGCAACCCTATGAGCCCTGGCTTCACTACACCACTGGATGCCACCATCTATTTCCAGGCATATAAACAAACATTTGTCCATTTCTGACCACTGCAGCACTGTTACTACTCAGCAAAAGCACCAGGCATAGATGGCACCAGGTGAGCAACAACAACAGGGGAAAGGGAGAGAAAAGATCTTCCATATTGGATGAGCTGAATTCATCTACTAATACATTTGCAAGATGCCACACTGAGATCTTGCTGTTCTATGAGAAAGAACAAAATACTAAAAATATCTCTCGAAAGCATCGGGGCAAAGAGGCATCACTCCTATCTGAAAAAAAGGCACTGCTACATTTCCTTCCGTAGGCAACAGGCAGGTCCTTTGAAACCACTTTTGTTTCTCTATAAACAAATTGTCAGGAAGTGGCTGAACTCCCCTCCCCTTCCTCC
Source organism: Gambelia wislizenii (assembly GCA_030847615.1). Taxonomy (NCBI): domain Eukaryota; kingdom Metazoa; phylum Chordata; class Lepidosauria; order Squamata; family Crotaphytidae; genus Gambelia; species Gambelia wislizenii. Next base: position 217,581,956 of record JAUMIR010000004.1, read on the forward strand.
CTCCTCCCTTCTCATAAGCATAAACTGAGAAGACTAGAAGAAAAATTTGTTTCCCTTCCAGGCTTTCTCATAAAGTCCCCCTCAGATGGAAGACAGCCTGAATAACCTTGTCTTGAAAAATTCAGCCAAAGTGGTCTCAAGACAGGGCCACCCAACCGGTGAATCAGAAACCCAAAGGTCACCCACGAGCCATGGATTGTGGCCTGTCACCACTGTAGCGTGGGAAAGCCCTTTCCCCTAATTTTTACAGGTTTAGGCAGGCAAATAATGACTGAGCATCATCACACTACATAGCAGCTTTTGGCATGGTGGATCACAATCTGTGCACATATGCTTTAGGTGATTAGGTAATTAAAAACCAACTTGCCAAGACTACTCAGGGGACTTTGGCATAGAGATAGAGATTAGAACCCAGGCTTCCATAGTCTGAGTCTATCATTAAACAAGCAAGATGCCCTTTTGACATAGTATTGGTCATTTATAAAAAGCAAACTGGAGCAGCTAAGAAGCCAAACATATGTGTATATCTGATCAAGAGACATTCTAATGCCATTAAACAATCTAGTTGGGAGTGTTTTCTATACTTACAAATTCTGTGAGGGTGAATCTGCAGCAGGGATGCACAGGTATTTCACTCCCTATGTAAAAAATAAAGTTAGAAAACAAGAAAGATAAAGTTAAGATATAATAAACAAACAGCCCAAATTGGAGTGTTGTTATCATTTTGCATTACTGCCATACTAGACAGTCAAAAGAGACATACTACTCTAAAATCTGGTTCTGTCGGCCATATTTCTTGTTTGTGAGCAAATAGATACAAGCACATCAAACTGAACTTCTGCAGTAGAAACCTATTATTCCTCTTTGGGTTTATATTTGTCCTGTAAAATGCCTCATTTGTTCGACTACAATGCTATAAATTGCTAACGCACAGCTTCATATGTGTGCCTTTGCTTTCTTAAACTGAATGTAGAAAATTAAATGTGTATGCATGAAGGTGAGAAAAGCGGTTATTAGTTTCATTGCTTATTTAACCAAACAAAATGTACATATTTTAACTTTACAAAGAAGGCATTTCTATAATAGAAGTGTTCATTATAGAAGTTATTACTGCACTATGCTGATGTCTTAGAGCATTTTCTAATAATTTCTAACAATATGTATTCACTTTCTTAGCCAGCCATTAACAGAAATCATTTTAGCACAGAAAATGTGGGAACTGGGAGAGGGATGAACAGCCTCCCTCTCCAGGGAGAGGGATGAACAGCCTCACTGGATCCATCATATCCTTAAGACTCTTCCCATGTCATATAGGTCCTGAAATGGGCAGGAGAGTGGGTTGCTCACCTCACATACTGATGTGCACACAAGTCTGAGAGCAGAGGAAGTCTAAATGTGTCTAGATACGCTTCCATAGGACTTGGAATCCCAACTGTGCAGGATTCAGTCTCCCAGAGAGGGCAACAAGCACATGCTTCCCTGGGTCAGATATTTAAGCTGGACATGTAGACATGTTTGGCACAGGGCCAAGGAAGTTTTACAACCAAAGATGTGGGGCCACTACTGCAGCCCCACTGCTTCTCTCAACAACATGCAATTCTACCAGCTTCTTGCATACAACAAATGACAGGGCTGAATTCTATTAAATTAAATTAAGTAAATGGTACAGTACCAGCCACGAGACATTGGTAAACTCAAAGGCCAGCCTCAAACGTGATACTCTTTGCATCACATAGGAAGCTAAATCATGGGCCCATCTAGCTCTGTGTTGTCCACACTGATGGAAAACAGCTGTCCAGTGTTTCAGAAGTGTTCCACTGTCCCTCCCAGCTGTATCTGGAAATGCAGGAACTGAACTCAGGATTTCCTACATACAATGCAGAAAAAGGACAGGGCTGGATTTGGCCTATGGGACTTGTAAATTTCTTCTACTGTTATCACACATCAATAATCAGATACAGTAGACAGGAGACTGTTGAAAGTCTGGGAATGTGCACAGAACTGCACTTTGACCTGCAGGCCAGGTAGGTGTTATTCTGGGGCTGACTCCCGAACAGACAAGCACAAAATTGTGCTTGGGTGGGAAAATGTTCAAGAATTCTATCTGTCCTTTCCATTTTGCTTTGTCCCTATTCCCTTTCCTTGGGCCCTCCCCACTGCCAGAATGCACTCCTCTAGATTCTTCCCAAATTGGAATTTGTCCCTAAGCTGAAAAGGGTTCCCTACCCTGTCGTCTGTCCTCTGTGAATCAGAGTTGGTATATAGTAGGACCCCCGTATCCACTGATTCATTATCCACTGATTCAATTATCCACAGGACACAAAACACACACCTACCATAGAGTCTTGCTAGAAAATGTGTGCTCTCTAGCCATTTTCTAGGTCCTCCAAGGCAACTCTATGGTATTTTAAACCGGAAGTCCCATTATTTTCAACGGTGTTCACTATTATCCATGGTTTTCAGTATCCACACACACACGCACACTCCAAACTAATCCCCAGTGGATACGGGGGTCCTACTGTACTGCTTCAGAAAACAGCAGTATAATTCGCTCATCACAGTTTCTGAGAGATCCAGGCAGACATTCTTACACATACAATGCTGCCGCCCCTTCAGCATTGCTAAGTCACATATTTCAGAATGCATTTATCTGACTTACAAATACTAAGCGTACTGTAGTGAATTCAGTGTTCATATAAATGCTCCTGCTTAAAAGCAAGATTACTTTACACCAACAACAGCAGAAGAAACAGATCAAGTGCTTAATTCCATTAAATTAAAATAAATAAATGGTACATTCAGTACTATACAGTCAGCCCTCCAAATTTGCAGGTTTAACTTTTACAGATTCGATTATTTTCTGCTGCCTCTGCTACTACCCTATGCCATTTTTCATAGGGACTGCAAGCCACATAAGACTGAGGGCTCATCTACACAATGGAAAAAACGCAACCCCCCTGGCGTGCTAAGGCCACACGACGTGCCTTATCCCATAATCTGGTGCAATAAAACACACAACGTACAACCCTATCTGCACCAAACTCAGGTTATAGCACCTTTATCCCAGTGTGAAGAACCACCTTGCAACTGTTGCTGAGGTGTGCTTGGATGAATGGGTGTGAAGCAGTACTGAGAAGGACAGAAGGCAGCCAATCCCAGCACAGAATACTGTGACGGGAGGAAGGGGCCTCTGTGAGTGAACAGTCTGTGAGAATGTCAGTTGGGAATGACAGTTGAGAGTGGACTGTTGAGAGAGTCAGTTGGATGAGTCAGTTGGGGAGTGAATGTATACTGGGTGTATAAACTGAGTGAAGGCAAGGTCTGACACCAGTTGGTTGGAAGGAATAGTATTGTATAGTTAATACCTAGTATTGTATAGTTAATACCAAATAATGGGATTTGTTAAAGCTTGGTTATAATAACTAATCTGTACTTGTTTGTTAAATTGTTAACACTGACTCAGGCTGGCTTTATTCTCCCTGACATAAAGGGTATGTGTGTCATACTTTCCATCACAGAAACCACTTTTATCCAGACTTGTCCACAATAAGGCCCAGGACGCAAATAAAAGAAAGGGATATAAAGGGGGACTGTAGGGCAAGTTGAGAGTGACAGGCAGGTGAAGGCAACATCACATCCAGGTGAAGCCAACGTCACATCTGGGTTTAAAAACTCTCCGTTTTCTCTAGAGTTTGCAGGAAATGCCAGAGAAGACTAGTGTGAACAATGGATATGTCATGGATTCAGGAGTGGATGGGTAGGCTGGACAGATTGCTGCCTGGCAGGCACCACTATTTACCTCCATGTCTGGCCCGGAATGGTTAAAGAAAGGTTTTTCCTTCATCAGTGCTGCAGCTACTGGCATCCAGTCGCTTGTTCTGAGGTCAGGATGAGGCACACAGCCATGTAATCAATGGTGAGGAGGAAGCCCAATTGACCTCCTCGCTGTTGATCTCATGGCTAGGCACCGCCTTCTGACCTCAGAGAGAGTGACTGTGCACCACTGGGGCTCTGCCACGGAGATGCCTGGCTAGGAAGGCAGCGGCAACAAACCTGCAGCAGGAATGAGCAGTGCAGATTCAGGCTTTGGGCCAGGTAAGGTGTGGCACTTAACTCCAGACCAGGGTAGTCCGAATTTCATCCAGATTTTCACTCCAAGTGTAGATGAGCCCCAAAAGAGACTGCAAATGCAGAGCGAGGCTTGTAAGTTCCTAATAAAAATGGCATAGGGCAACAGCAGAGGTGGTGACAAGCCCTGCCAGCCACCCGCTTCTGCCTTGCAAAGGAATCTCAGTGCCTTGAAGGTATCCATAGTGGATTAAATTTACAGATCATATGTTTTGTGTGTGAGAAATACAGGTTGGGGAGGGCTAGAGATATTAGCAGTTTTTCCACTTTTGCAGGGGTCCTGTATCCCTAACCTCAGTGAATACGGAAGGCCAACTGCTCCTTCTGCAACCTGAGCATGGCCAGCATCCTTCCTGCACATGCTCACAAGCAGACCACTAAGAACTGTCCCAACATGACCTCTAACCCAAGCAGAACAAACAATATCAATAAAACATTCTTGCTTACTAAAAAAAAAATATCATATATAATTTTTTTAATACTGCCTGTTGCATGGAACAAAAAAATTAAAATGCACTTAAACTGGGTAATTGTGGGAGACCCAAGAGAATAAAATGAGACTATGTAAATAAAGAAAACAATCAATGGAACAAGATGAGTCTCAAATTTGGTGTATCTTCTGAATACCACCAGCATTCCTGTCCCATCCTTTGCTCATATCAAGTTGTGAGACTGTTTTCACTTTCTGCATGCAACGTCATACACATTTTCCATAAGGTACTCATGTATTGACATACTTGTCTCATGCACACATTTTTCACACATTTTCCCCATGGTTTAAATGTGTTCTAAGTATTTTTCAACTGCACTCAATTTTAGCTGCGTGCCTTTTCAAAACGTATGTATGAATTCATGCAGATTTCTCTGAAACATATGTATGTACATGCATGCGTGTGCACCTTCAAGTTGTCTGTTGACTTATGTCAACCTCATGAATTTCATAGGGTTTTCATAGACCAGGAATACTCAGAGGTGGTTTTGCCAGTTCCTTCCTCTGAGATATAGCCTACAGCACCTGTCATTCATCAGTGGTCTCCCATTCAAGTACTAACCAAGAGTGAACATACCTCCTTTATCTCTATTGAGCTTCAATGAATGAGCCCAGGTTCCAGGGTTATGAAAGAAGAAGTAACAATTTTATCCAACCAATTTTGGCATATCATGCCTAATTTTATAACCTCTGCCTTAGCTCTCCTAAACTAAATGGCCCCAAATGTTGTAACCTTACTTCACAGGAGAATTGCTTCAGCTCCTTCATCATTTTGGTTGCCCTTTTCTCCAACTTTACCAGTACTATGATCATTTTGAAATGTGGTGACCAGTAATCTACAAAATATTCCAAATCTGCCTGTATTTATTATATTTCATATTATTTATTGTATTGTTTTTAGATGTATTGGCAATCTTGTTTTCGATCCCTTTCCTAATGATCCCTAACATGGATTTTTTCCTTCTCCTGCCCCCTTCCAACAGCTGCCATACATTGGTTGCTGTTGTCGTATGAATGATCCCACGGCCACAAGATACCTTTCAAGCCAGCTCAACCTTAACTTCTATGTATTTGACATTCAGCTTTATTTATTTATTTACTGCCCAAAAGTACATTTTTGAAAAGCCTTCTTTTGGATACAACATCATTGGCAACTCTCCACCTATAATGTAAAACCAAAGCAAAGATGTATTGCTGTTTGTTTGACCAAATGAAACAATGCCCACATTGCTATCAAACTGAACATACTTATAACTCTTTGGTATATGTTCAGTTTGATAGTCCCAGGGACATTGTTTCCATGCAGTTGACTAGCCGTTAAGCGATCATGTAACAGGTCCTGCACTCTACACAGGAGCAAGTCCAGGGTCACATGCCCTCTGGTCAGTTCCCTGACCAACTGTCTAGGGTAGTGCTTCTCAGACTATCTGATGTGGGGGACTGGCATTTTTTTTCTTCCAATGTGTCAACGATCATTGTTATATTTGTGCCCACTGGGTACAACTGCTTATTTCTTTTCTTGAAACTTGCAAGGGACTGGCAGCCAATGGCTCAGGGACTTGTACTGCTTCAGGAACCACCATAGCACTGGTTTAGGGCACTGCCATTTTATCCAGAGACTGTGCCTCTTTATCTTGATTGGGACATACATTTATCCCATCTAGATGAGGTAAATGAAGATGTTATGCATTACTATAAACATTTATCCTTTGGTTGCTTCTCTGATATCATTCCCCATCTTAAGATCTCCATGAACAGACTGGTCAGGAGGAAAATAATGTTATCCCAGGCACGAAGCTACTTTTGGGTCTTTGTATTACCACCAATACCTCAATACCCTCTCTGTCTTACAGAGTTTCCATCCAGAGATGAGCGTGTCCCATTTGTTCTTTCCATCTCACCAAGTTTCCATTATGCCCACTGTATCTATAGCCTTCTTTAAAAACCACACACTACGTCCCTACACATCTAGTCATATTGAATGCTCTTTGCCCAAGTTCACCATTTATGTGATGAGAAACATTTTCATGTATGCCAAAGGGCTGTTAGCCAATTGGCACCACTCCACTAATACAATGTTCTTTGCTCCAAAAACAATATATTTCATCTCTCACTGAGGAAATCCCAAGAATCTCAAATAAAGAGAATCTCAGATAGCAAGGAAAGATCTCTGCCTGAGCCAAAATAGTGAGTCAATGGTCTGACTCTGCATACAGCAGTGTTGTAAGAATTATTGGTTAATTTTGGTCTACCCATTCTCTCCTGCATTGCTCAACCTATGCAAAACTATGAAAACAGCTTCTATCTGGCCTGCTAGCTACAACAACTGGAACGTGCTCTTCAGTTGACATGTCTCTGGCTTTTCTTCGCAAACGAAGATTCAGGAAGGACTCATCCCGCGCTTTCTGCAAGCGCGCTGATGACTAAAAAGGCCAATCCGAGATAAACAAGTCCGGTTGCAAAAAGCACAGCAGAAGGTCTCCTTGGGTGATGTTTTTGGGTTGTGATTCTTTCTGCGTTGTCGTTTCTCTTCAAGACTTGTTCGTCGTGAGTTCTCAAATAAGGCTGCAGCATTGTGGATAGTGCATCTCCATGCCTCCCGATGTGAGGCCAGGGCAGACCACTGTTGGTGATCAATTTGGCCAAGCCTGAGATGTTGTTTCAGGGAGTCTTTGTATCGCTTTTTTGGAGCGCCCCTCTTACGCTGACCCGTGGCGAGTTCACCATAGAGTAGTATTTTGGGGAGGCGATGGTCCTCCATCCTAGAAACGTGCCCTGCCCAGCGCAGCTGTGTTCTCAATATCATGGCTTCAATGCTGGTGATCCCTGCTTGTTCAAGGACAGCAACATTCGTCACATAGTCAGTCCAGTGTATATTTAGGATTGTGCGTAGACAGCGCTGATGAAAGCGCTCGAGGAGTCGTAGGTGGTGGCGATAGGTGACCCATGTTTCAGATCCATAAAGAAGGATAGACAGTACGATGGCTCTATACACACTGATTTTTGTGCTTTGCCTCAGGTGTTTGTTGCTCCAGACTCTTTTGTGAAGTCTTCCAAATGCACTATATGCCTTTGCTAATCTGCATGTAAACTATTCTAGCTTAACAGTCCTTCCCAGCTTTTTTAAAATAAATTTTATTGAACATACTCTTCTTCCATTTCCCACATCCCACTCCTTATAATGCAATTTCAAAACAACTGTCAAGCAACTATCTTCCAAGTAGTCCCTGCTAATTCAAAATGGAGCTACTCTAAAAAGGAATTTTATGATTGCTGCCAAAAGATCAAGTGATAAAGAACAGCTTCATGTAGTGCAACAATCTGTTCTCTGCAGGAAATAGCTGAAAGCCTATGTATTCAATCTGTATTTAAGAGTCTTAAAGACAGAGCTACAATAAAGCAAAGAAAAGGGGAGAGGTAAATCAGCAGTGGAAGGGAGCTACAGCACCCTTTGCTCACCTGCAAAACCACTCCCCAGGAGTTTTGTTGTTGTTGTTAAACATTATTTCCCCACAGCTGGACTGATATCAGAAATAACAGAGGCACAAGGGGAAGAGCGAAAGATAGAGAAAAAGACATTTATAGAGCAAAATTGTCTGATGCAAAATGGGCTCAGCAACTTGCACCAAATTCCTCACTGCAAATGCCCCCTTCCCCCATAATCACACATCAACCAACATGTGTCTCCATTGACATTATGTTCAGTTCTGCTTTATAAATAGAGGCCACTTGGTGCCTTCATACTACACAATTATTGCACTATGATTCTACTTTAACTGCCATGGGTTTGTAGTTTGGTGAGGCTGGCAGCCATTCAGGCTGAGGATTCTAAATGCCCCCCTACCTTCCAAATGGTCAATGCCAGGATTCCTTAGGATAACAGCCATGGCACTGAAGTGAAATTACAGTGCTATAATTAGGCAGCATGAACCGGTCCCCATCTCTGTGGCACGGGGTAAGTAATGTGCGACCCAGATTGTGGACATAGCAAGTTATAATCAAGATGGTTACCTGTAATTAGTTACTTTGGGGGAAAGTGAGGCTGTAACAAAGTTAATTTCAAAAGTAACATTGAATAAAAGTGAAGTTACTGTAATGGTGTAACAATTTTAGTTACTTTAAAGGACATTCTAACATAAACTTTTCATGTTTCATGAAACAGTTACGTTTTGTAAATTGTCGTAAGTTTTAGCAATAGTAAGTTTTGTTTCCTTCTTTCTTTCTCCAAAAAGGGTGACAGAAAGTAATAGAAAAGCAAGAAATGATACAACAAAGAAGGCAATAGGCTACTTTCCCAGCATTGCAATGACTGACAACAACAGGTTACTTCCAAACACTGTAGCAAGTACTGTATAGGTTTTTCGTGTTTTTTTTTTCTGGGCTGTGTGGCTGTGTTCTGGAAGAATTTATTCCTGATGTTTGAAGATGCCATCCACAGACGTAGGCGAAATGTCAGGAACAAACTCTTCCAGAACATGGCCACACAGCCCAGAAAAATCCCAGGAAAAACCTGTGGATGCTGGCCATGAAAGCCTTCGACTTCACACTATAGCAAGCAATTGGAGAAATTAATTTTAAACTTTAAAATCTTAATTCCCTAGCTGTGGTCTGGTCGGGTCTGGTCCTCCAGATCCCAATGCACACCAGTCTCATTTTGCTTTAGTGCTTATGTGCTTCAGTCACATTGCTTGCTCCCCTACATAGTAACGTAACAGCAGCCTTTTACTGGATACGGACGGTACAGAACTGCTCAGTTCTAATTCTTGCAGACCTAAGTCCCCTTACAAAGATGCAAGTTGCCAACAGAATTCCAGCCAGAATCTTTAAAGTAACTAAAGGAAAGGAAACATCATTAATAACATATTGCATGCACCATTGGACGCAGCGGGGAGGGAGGGAGCCTATATGCAAGATTATCAAGTATGAACAGTTTCACACCAGTTCCCCAAATTAAGGCAATTCTACGCAGGAATGTTCTAACCTACAAAATGACAAAGCAGAAACCCATCTTCTGGTAGGCCATGCCTGCTACAAAAACACATTATACATTGCCAATATAATATCTGGAGCATCAATAGAAGAGAGACAACAATGAATGGAAGCCAGGTGCCAGTGAAAAGAAGACTCTCCCCAAATTCCATTGCTTCTGAAGACGCCTGCCAGTGTGTCAAGCCAAGAATTTCATTTTCCTCTCAGTTTTCTATTTCATCAGACAAAGAGTAACCACAAAGACAAATGTTTTATTTCTCTTAAGCCCTGAAAGTCAAGAGAACAGTTAAACCGATACAAAGGGAGAGTTAACAAAACTAGCGCAAGTATTATGATTTCAAGATTGCCAAAGCTGAAAGAAAGAAGAGTCAGCTCAGCTGAATTTCTACGATTCGCTCTTACTAGTCAAACTACCGTTGTGTTACTACCAACTCAATATACCAAATAAGCTAGGTAAATTCTCCCACCAGGGTTTTGCCCAAATGAAGGCTTCTCCCTCTTCCAATTAATCAATTTGTTTACAAATATAACAGTTCATCTTTTTCTTTGTTGCTGTTAAACATACGTTCCATATTTTCAGAATACATTTATTCATATCTGGTTAACAGTCAAACTGGAACACTTAAATCTTTTTAAGGCAATTAATTTAACAGGTTATTGAGAGTAGACATTTCTTCAGAAAATACAGAATAATACATTTTACAATTAAAGATTCAATTTTCCTAGTGGATAAAAAGCAAATACTGCCTTTCAAAAAAAAAAATGTTTTATTAGGCTTTGTTTTTTTTAAAAAGAAAAGTCACGACAAAACACAGCATTTTGAAAAACATTTTATCCAGTTTTGTTAACCTCACAATGTTTTTCTGTGCTTTTTACCTAATTCTAAAGAAAGAAAAAAACAGAGCAGAAAGGAAAATCCAAATGTGAAGAACATATAGTAGCTACGTGAGGCATTCCTATTCTGCATAGTTCAAAAAACACTTTAAAGCGACTGCTATGGGGAACTTAAATAGCTGATTGTTTAAAAAATGAAGCATAACCAATATGAATTATTTCTTTTCTTTCTAGTGTACACAGATGAAATTAATGTGCCATGTTAAAAACACCTGATAAGTTGTTTCATTCTTAGATATGTATTCACAACTAAAAGTATACTGTGCAGTTTCACTGACCTTGCAAACCATGTACACTAAGAGGGTAAAAGTCACAATCTACTTTTAACCATATTCTGTTCAAAACTTTCTAGAGAATAATCTTTTGAATCAGCAAGTTAATTCTTTTTGTATATAAATTGCAAGCAATGTGTATAAATGCCAATAGCCCTTTTGCAAGTCTTGGGTACTAAACTAAACTGACATTTCAAATCTCCATCTATTCACAGACACATGAATCATCTTATCAACTGGAAAGGCAAAAATCAGTACTTTTAAGCAAGCCAGACCTCACTGCAGATTTCTAAACTGAAATCAAGCAGTTAAAAAAGAAGAAGCAGTTAAAAAAGAAACAGCAGCATTATTTTTGGCCCTAAACTTCTCAGTATTTAAATTTATGTAAATCTTTAACGATGTCTTCCAAGAAATACTTTTTAAGAGCCAAAAACAAAACCTCAGAGTACATCATTTTGAAGCCAGATGCAAATAAAAAACCTCGAACACCTGGCAAGTTCTTTCAGGTTAGCCCCCAAAAAACCCTCCTGTGTTATTTTGACTTGCCACATCAACAGATGAGGGGTGGACGTGTTTCTTTTGGGTGAGGGGCATTTCATCAAAACGGCTTTGGTCGAAACAGCAGTGGTTTCTCAAGCCAAACCCAAGAGATTATCAAGCGTTCTGCCCAGTACAGCTACATAACCCGAGGAGGGTGGAGGAAGGTAGTGATGGGGGACAACCAGTAATTTGTTTCTTTGTCCTTTCAGTTGCTTTGAAGAGCAGCCACCCGGGACAGTCAGCATGTTTGTGACTCATTTTATTATTGAAAATATTCAAACATTTCAGCAATGCACCATTATTTCATCACTGAAAATGAGCACCCTACATGAAGGAAACAGATTGTGCAAATTAAAAAACAACAACAACCAGAATTAGAGGCTTATGCAATATTTCAGAACACAGAATATCACTACGCATTGCATGCCAACATTTTAAGTGTTGAGCCTCAATCTTGCTGCAAAAAGACACTGGTCATCTTTCACAGTGAAACTGATATACTGTACAAAATTCTAAAGTTCTCAGAATCATGCTGATGATTTGATCAGGACCAAAATAATGAGCAGTATATAAGATCTCCAGCAATAAATTAATCAAGCAAACTTCAGATTAAAGTCAAAATATTCATTTCAATGGGACATCCATACATACTTTTGATAAACATGGTCAGATTCACCACAGAACTACACCTGCAAACATTTAAATCTCATCTATTTTCTAAAGCTCTCTATTCAGCCAGAGAATCTTCAGGGTGAAAACTTATAACCTGGAACAAAGTTACAGTGTAAGTAGAGCTGCACCCAGACATTATAGCATATATTTATGTGGGGTCCTTATGCCAGCTGCACCAACAGACTATTTTTAGATGGAATAGAAACTTTTCTTTTCATTTCATAGGATTCACCCCCTCTCAAAACCTGTTACAGATGAATGATAGATAACGTTTAGCCAGAAAGACATCTTCACACACAGGGGTTAAGCAGAGGGCACCCATGCCTTTAAAATGTAGACCTGTTCAATAGTATTTGGAATTTATGGGTGTGGAATACTTGAATACCCAAATGAGATCCACATTTGAAAAGTGTCAAACTTCCACTGATTTTTTTTTTTAAATTACACTGCCTTCAGATTCAGTTTTGCCATCAACTATTAAGGGGAGCTGGGTATGTTTAGCCTGGAAAGGGAAAACAAAGGGACACCATATACTGTGATATCAAAAAAAAAACACAAAAAAACATATAGTTTATATCTTGGTGGGCAAATGTCTAGCTTGAGGAAACTATTTTGCTTTCCACTAAAATGCTAAAATCCACCAGCCACAGCTGTTGCAAAAAACAACACATATTCACATTAAAAAAAAAAAAAATTCTGAGCCCAAGAATTGTTTTAAGAAACTGAATGAAGCTTGCAGTCCTCCACACACAAATCCAATCCTGTTCACCCCAACATTTCTTCATTCCACCAATTTAATATAAGACATGTGTATACAGGATCAATTTTCTTGCTGCTACCAGGGATCCTTGCTCTTCTACTAGAAATCACCCATACGTCTACCAGTGGATCCAAATTTACCTTCTACCCACTGCAGAATTAAGGATATACTATGCTTTCTTAGTAAACTGAAACAAACTACAGTACATTGACCATAATATTTATTGTAGTACATTTAGTGGCTTGCCTTTGAATTTTAGCAGCACACTGCAATGTCTGTCTTCTGGGAGTACTGTGAGGCAGACAAAAAATGGCACAGAATCTCAAATAGCCCAGGACCACATTTTACACCCACCCCACCCCACCTGTGTTAGCTGCTGGCTACCATTTGCATCTTTGTCACATATGATGCAGACATGCTCCATTATGCCTTATAGGATGGGAACCTGCCCATATCCTGACTTCCTTTTAGAGGCTTCATCAAAGTTCACCATGTCCATCTACTCCTGAACTATATTATTGGATTTTGGGAATTGTCAGACTCAGACATCCAACAGAATTGGTCCTACCTATCTTTCTGTTTTGTGAAAAGACCCATGTTTTAATGCTACAATAGAAATGTTTTAAATGTTTGCAGGTGTAGTTCTGTGGTGAATCTGAACATATTTATCAGAGGTATGTATGGAGGTCCCCTCATACCTGCTATCTACTCCTTTAAAATCCTAAGGGCATAAATAATATCATCATATTTAGTTTGGCCCTTAAAACCAGTGGTTCTTAACCTGGGGTCCGGGGATCCCAGGGGGTCTGAAAAGACTTGAAAGTTGCTTGGCCCACCTCCTCCCTGCAGTGGAGTGGCCATGTGACAGGAGCCAAGGCAAAGGCTGGGTGGGTGGGTGGCTTGGCCTGCACATTGCCATTCAATCACCTACAGCCACAAACTTGCAGGAAGAAGCAGAAGAAAAGTCTTCCTTCCCCCTCTAGTGCCTCTGAGGGAAGATTTAACGGATGGTTTAATTGTTGTTGTTGTTGTTGTTGTTGTTGTTATCATCAGGCATTGTTGTTGTTGTTTTAAATCTTAAGTTTTGGAAGTCTGCAGCAACAAAATATATTTAAAGGGGGTCCCTGGTAAAGAAAGGGTTAAGAACCAGTGCCTTAAACCATTACCTTCTTTTCTGCCCAGGCACTGAATGATCTATCTATGTATTATAATATGCTGATGATGTGCTTTAATTGGTTTTTATTGCATTTGCTTGATACATATGATCATACTCATATATACCAGCCAGCAATCTCAAAGGATAAAGGAGGGCTTAGAAATATTTAAAGAAATGCAAATTTTTTTGTACTTAATTCCTACTGCTATTTTGTGTTAAAGGGAAAATTATGGCATCAAACCATCAGTTACTAGGATCTCTGATCCCAAGAAGATTTAAAGGAAAAACAGACAGAAAGAGTTACATTAAGAGAAAACAAATCTGAGCAAAACAGAAATATTTTCACAAGGAGAAGGAAGGGGGAAACCAATCTAAAGCCAAAGAGTCCATTTGGAGTAATAGTCCCACTTCTTTCATTTGTATGAGCACAAAAAAAATGCAGTACACTTGATAAATCTTGGGTCTTTAAAATGCAGTACCTTGGAAACTAAAGAGAGCCAGCAAACAAACAAGGGGGCCAATTACACGGCAAAATAAGTCTGTGAAGAATTCACTAAGACTCCTAATAGTTCCCACACATCGCGCCACAAAGTCACCTCATTCAGTAGTGGGGGAGCTAAAAAACACAAAAGTAGTGTAATACAGGCTTTCGCAATTTTCCCCGACTTTTTAAATAAGTAGCACAACTTAGCACACTATTGATTGTGTGAACTACCATTTCACAAAAGTCTGTGGGAACTACCAGCAATCTTCCCAAAACAGCCATAGCAGAGCTGAGCCATGATTCGTTGGACTGACTGCGGAGGGGGCAGACTTTCAAGAGATGCAAGGAGCCTCAAATGAAAAGATCCAGCCACTGTTGTTATACCAGTGCTATTCCCAATTGCCCAGCTGTCTGCCTCCTGGCTTGCCTGGCTGCTGTGGCTGAGGGAGCCCCCCTAATTACTGTTCCTCTGTGTGTGTAGTGTGTGTGTGTGTGTGTGAGAGGGAGAGAGAGAGAGAGACTGAGTGGTGATCTGCTCTGCCTGTCATTCACTCCTTTGCCCTGCTGTGATCGTGTGTGTGTGTGTGTGTGAGAGAGAGAGAGAGAGGGGGGGGGAAGGGGGGTTTGAGGGAGACTCCATTGCTTCTGCCAGCTGAGTGATCATCCCTCCCAATACCTGTCTTCCTTCCTGCCAGCTCTCTGGCAATGGGGGATGGCTCCCCAGTGGCTGAAAGGCTCCTTCCTTCCTCCCACCCTTCTCCCTTTGGGAAGAAGAGGGACGGAAAGGTGCCAGCACTATCTCTCTCTTTCCCTCCCTCCCTCTCAGCTTCCCAGCATCTTCCCTCAGTTGTGCTTGGGAGGCCACACACCCCACCTTTGTCTGTGTGAACTACAAAGCTGAAAACTAACCAGATCAACCAATTTCGCACTAAATCATGTAAACTATGTGGCACTGGTGTGAAAATGCACTCAAGCACAAAGTATTGCAATAAAAACTGCCATGTAACTGAGCCCAAGGACACTAATTTAATTTAAGGAAGACCTGTATAGATTCAAAGCATGTATCATCTTGCCCAGAATGCTTTTCCCCGGCCCAACCAGACAATCTTGAGAAGTCCACAAGCAGGGAATAAGGGAAACTGCCTCTGAACAAAATCAAATGCAAGTCAGATCACAATTTCCTATCATTAGATCAGGCGTAGAATAATAGAGAAATGTACAGTAATAGGAGTTTAAGAAAAAAGTGTGGCTATAGAAACTGCATTGCCTTGAACTCAGAGATGGAAAAGAATTTTCTGGGTTTTAAATTCTGGACAAAACTAGCCATTTTATGGGACTCATTGGGAGACAATGAGTGCTCTGTCTCTAAAATCCGTGAGCCTGGGATGTGTTTCAGAGAACTAAAATATGAACAAAACCATGTATATGTTTTTAAATGCAGTTTTAAAATGTAAACGGCTGAAATATGGATGCACATTTAAGCAATGGAGGAAACAAGGACATTAACATTGTATACAGTTTGTTCCCTCGCAAGAAGATAAAACAAATCCTCACAACCCAAAATAAAACAAAGACAGGACAAGAACACAGACACGATTTGGAGAAACACAGAAAAATCTAGCCTGAGCAATTTCACATCCCTGCATGAGTTATGCCAAGTTTCTTTTCATACCTCAAGCATGGCCCGAGCAGTATCATGGATTGAAAGAATGTGAGTTATGTTATTCCTTTTCAGTTGTTCCGTGTCACGGGCATCTGTCGTAAAAAGGAGATGAGAAAGAAAAATGGTTTACTATCCTCGTGCCTAATTTTATCATCATATAACACCACAAAAACATAACTCTGAGACATCCCTTCCCCCCATTAGAAGGGTAGGGTTCAGTTAAAGGGTGTGAGAGGTTTTTACTTTTTTTAAACATAACTTCAGTCCCTAAGGAGAAGGACTGTGCATTCACGCATTCACCAAAGCTCATTCTAAGGACCTTATCTCAGTAATGATAATCAAGAGAAGCAGTATGAGTAGAACAGAGAAGGGAATCGCATGACCCTCCAGATGTTGCTACACTGCAAGTCTCAGCAGCCTTAACCAGAACAACCAGTGGCAAGGAAAACTGGGGGTTGCAGCTCACAGTATCTAGGCATGGATAACGCCAAAAACCAGCTTGGCCTGTGAGCCTGAGCTCCTACACTCCATCACTCTTCCCCTTGTACACTCTCCTACTTAAGTTATTTTTCAGGATTCACAGCCAACCATAGTTCAGTGTTATTTCTGGCATTACTACTAGAATTGATACATAGAATTCAAACTGTGGCTTACAGTCCTGAGTTGGGAGGGCAAGCACAGCATGTCATCAATACCAAAATAATGTGTTACCAGGGAAGTGTGGGGTGGAAATCAGAGGGTTAGTTTGGCAGATTCGGACATCCCTAAGCCTCTCTTCTGGAAGGATGCTGGATAGATGGCTCTAATCTATCACTTTAATCTAGGAGTGATAGATTCCACCATGCCTTGGCCAAGTGGCTGGTGAGACGTCCTCCCCTCCACATTCCAATTACCACTGCTCTGGAAAGGAGCAGTCAGCATCTGCTGGACTTAATCCCCTCCTCTACTGCCATCCCCTTTTCCTTGTGTCTCACATCTTATTTAAATTGTATGCCTGAGGGCAGGGAATGGTCAAATTATTGATTTATAAGACTCCCTGTGAGCTCTTTTTGGCTGAAGGACAGGACAGAAATACTTCAAGTAAAAATAGTAAGAGTCATCCCCTCCCAGAGAAAGACCAACACATTCAAGAAGTCTAGGGCTCTGCTGACTGGTGAGCAAATGGACAGAGGAAAGGTCACACACACACCCTGGCCACCCCACCCACCCACCCATCAGATCAACAAGAAGGCTTGAAGCAGCAAAAGCAGTTGCTTCAAGACAGGATGAAGTTCATCCTGGACAAATTCAGCCTTCAATGTAACAGAGGGGTAGAAGGGCACGATATTTATTTTGATTTGCAGACAGTCAGAGCCTAAAAGTGTGTAGTCCAAGCTTCTTTCATGGTCAAATGCTGCGTTTCTCCTAAGTATTTAATTAAATCTAATATATAAATCTATGTATGTAATTAAATGGTTGGGAAGACAACTTGTTGCCAACCTGGTTTCCTTCTAGCATCAGACCACAGTCTTCTATTTTGAATGTATGCATTGCTGTGTTTTCCCATAAGGATTTCCTTCTGCTTTCATGACATTCATGGGGGAATGTGATGTCTCTGGTTGCTTTTAAAATTTTGTTAGTGTTGATGAGATACAGTCCCCTGAAGTAGCAGGATATACATCATCTTAACAAATAGTCTTCTGTTCACAACCAGAAGTTCTGTTCTGGTCCAGGCTGACAAGAGACTTAAGTGCCCAAACAATTACATTTTAATCTGTTACAGTCACATCATGTTTCAAACTTGGAATAGACCTAGATTTACAAGGTAAGAATTTTATAACATTGTCACCTAAGAAGCTCTAAACACCACCTCTGGGCTTTAGCCACTTGCTATGTTTGGATTTTTTTTTAAAAGACAAAAAATGGTTGGGACAAATATTCTCCCAACAAATCCACTGCATTTGTATTGGTTCCATATTTTGCAAAAGCAGAGGGCTGATGGGTACACAAAACAAATATTCCATGTGTTTTCTGTCTCTGGACATCTAGGTAAGCACCCACAAACTTTCCTGTGGGCATAAGATGTGGAAACTTCCAAGAGTGATGCTGCTCCTTTAAAAGCCCTGCCTGGAGAGACACAGCCAGTGTACATACTTGCCCTTCACAACCAAGTGGCCTCCAGATGTTTACAACTGGTGGTGGGAATGGAACTGTAACCCAACACAACACATCCACCACAACATCCAACACATTGGCAGTGGATGGGGAAGGCTTGTGTAAACAATAATGGGCTATGTGGACCAATGGTCTAATATAAAGCAGCTGTCTATTTATTAGTGGTGAGCTCAGCGCAGCAGTACACTATGAAGCTGGAAGCTATTCTTAGTGGAGAGACCAGAATATATCAAATTCTCTCACAGCTCTTCTCAAAACTCCTGTATACTTCACTATGGATCTACAAGAGGAAGCAATGCACATGAAAATGTGCTTTTGAATGCTGTGCCCATCCCCAGGGTCTGTTGGATTCCTCCACCTGGGGACCACAGCTCCTATCAGAGGGGGGTAACATAGCACCTGTACAGAAGACACAGAATTGCACAAAGATCACCAACACAAGCCTTGCTCCAAATACCTCATCTTCAACATGGATGACAATCAGGAATTGGGCCTTTTCTGTTGTGGCAACCTAATGATAGGAAACCATCCCCAGACACATTCACCTGCTGCTTACATCTTTGTCGTGGGTTTTATAAAAGTTATGATACTAATGAATTGTCATGTTGGATTAAGTAAAGCTAAAAAAACAAACAAACCACAATTCAGTCAATATTTCCCCAATGTTTATTTGACACTGTGTAATGACAAATATTATAGTGAGACAAGGTATCATTAGTTCCAATGACAAATCCGTGTCTGTATGTGGATAGCTTACTATCAAATTTCAAAAATATTATCTTCTTACAAATACAAGGACCTTAGACATCATAGTATTTTTTAAAATGGTCCTTTCAAGAGTACCATTCCTTCATTTTTTTGTAAACAACAACAAGGACTAAAAAAAACCCCAAGCCATATAAGATTTCAATCAGTATAGAAAAACATAAATCAACCATAAACCTTATTTAATTTTTATATCACCAAAACAACTTTTGAGGCAAGCAAATATGAGTGCCTTTTGGAGGATTAAAATATTGCAACTTTACCATCAATACATTTATTATAATCATTGTATAAACAGCAGACATTTGTTAGACCAATTTATGCAGGAAGAAGCAGATGCTGCAAGGCCAGAAGGCCACAAAATTTTAATAAAGGCTGAATTGCTGACTCACTCTGTAATCTTAAGACTGTTTTTTTGTCTTGACTCAATTGCAAAGGGAGAAATTAAAAAGAACCAAATTGGGAAACAGATACTAAGTATCAGTTTCATTACACTGGGTGTTAGCTGCCTTTTGCCACCATGATCTGGTGTTAAGAAGCTGACTGCTCGAATCACAAAGTTCAAGCAACATAGCATGTGTATATCCATCTTTTTTTCTTAAGAACAAAAGAAAAATACCACACACACACACAAATTACTTAATCCAGACTAATTAGCCCTCATTCATGTCTAAATTCAGTATTTTTATCATTTACTCACTTTTTATTACAGGTTATCTATCATCTGCTATCATTTACATTCTAACAAATACCCAAAGCAGTGTACAAACAAAACACCAAATGTCTAATCAAAACCCAATGTAAACACAATGAAGTCAGGATTATGCACCAAACTCCTCTGCTTATCATGTCTTCCTGGCTTCCAGGTGTAATTGTGATTGGTAACTTTTCACAGAACTTTAGTCCTTCCACCTGCAAAATGATGGGGTGCTACGATCTGCCCTGTTTTGGAGGGATGGCTCACAATTTGTTTGGTAACACTGTGAAAATCTACCATCTCTTAATCACCTGGATCCCTCCACTGTTTATTTACCTACTCCAAAATGTCAGGCCTCTGCTCCAAGGCTGAGACTGCAGCACGTTCTGCTACAATATCAAAGCAAAATATCATAAAGTTGATTGAGGCTTGTCAACACCACTGTGGTTTTACATTGAAAAGGAAGTGGGGAACACAGAAGTAAAAGGAAAGCATCTAGGTTTTCAAAATTAAGATATGTAGTGATTCACAGTTTAATTCTAGGACTGGTGTAAACACACCAACTTTGTTCAAATGTAACACTAAATAAGGATGGGGTGCTTTGCTACTCCCTGTGGAGAACTAGTTGGACTGTGGAGACCTCTCAAACTGGTCAGGCTTTCTCAGGACAATCAAGATGCAAACCATGGAGAAGTATTGTCAATGCTGTGTAAAGCCCTTTAACAGAAGAAGAGATTAATTTCCCCCAGTAGGAACAGCTACGGTAGTTAAGGGGAAAGTCATGAAGCAGTAGCAGTAGTAATGGGCACCCTTTTTAGACAATGGGAGAGGAGACTAGCAGACAGCAGAAGGGTGGGTAAACAGTTCGCTAGCCCACTGATTCCTTCTGAAGATCCAGGGTATAAACTCTATATGCAGTCATGTGAAAAAGAAAGTACATCCTCTTTGAATTCTATGGTTTTACATATCAGGACATAATAACAATCATCTGTTCCTTAGCAGGTCTTAAAATTAGAAACATAGAATCATAGAATTGTAGAGTTGGAAGAGACCACAAGAGCTCTTCCAACTCTACAATTATTAGGTAATTATTACAATTATTAGGTAAATACAACCTCAGATGAACAACAACACATGACTTATTACAATGTGTCATGATTTATTCAACAAAAATAAAGCCAAAATGGAGAAGCCATTTGTGAAAAACTAAGTACACCCTTACAGCTTCCATAGGAATTTTAAGATGGTAACTAACAGACAGGTGCTGCTAATCAAACCCCCTTGATTAATTGATCATCAGCAAGTGTGACGACTGCTATAAAAGCCAAAGTTTTAGCAGTTTGCTGGTCTGGAGCATTCAGGTGTGTTTTAACCCAACGCAAGGAGGAAAGACATCAGCAACAATCTTAGAGAAGCAATTGTTGCTACCCATCAATCTGGGAAAGGTTATAAGGCCATTTCCAAACTATTTAAAGTCCATCAATCTTCAGTGAGAATGATTATTCAAAAGTGGAAAACATTCAAGACAGTTGCCAGTCTTCCCAAAAGTGGATGTCCCAGCAAATTCACCCTAAAGTCAGACTGTGCAATGCTCAGAGAAATTGCAAAAAAACCCAAGAGGTACATCTCACTCTCTACTGGTCTCAGCATGTTAAATGTTAAAATTAATGACAGTACAATCAGAAAAAGACTGAACAAGTATGGTTTGGTTGGAAGGGTTGCCAGGAGAAAGCCTCCTCTCTAAAAAGAACATGGGGGCATGGTTTAGGTTTGCAAAGCTGCATCTGAACAAACCACAAGACTTTTGGAACAATGTCCTTTGGACAGATGAGACCAGAGTGGAGATTTGGCCATAATGCACAGTGACATGTTTGGGAAAAACCAAACACAACATATCAGCACAAACACCTCATACCAACTATCAAGCACGGTGGATTTGGGCTTGTTTTGCAGCCACAGAACCTGGGAACCTTGCAGTCATTGAGTCAACCATGAATTTCTCTGTATACCAAAGTATTATAGAATCAAATGTGAAGCCATCTGTCCAACAGCTAGAACTTGGCTGAAATTGTGTCATGCAACAGTGATCAATGATCCCAAGCACACCAGCAAATCTAAAACAGAATGGTTGAAAAAGAAAAGAATTAAGGTGTTGCAATGGCCCAGCCAAAGTCCAGACCTCAACCCACTTGAAATGCTGTGGCAGAACCTTAAGAGAGCTGTGCATAAACAAATACCCCCAACCTTCAATGAACTGGCAGCCCTGGTGGTGCAGTGGTTAAATGCCAGTACTGCAGCCACAATGTTGCAAGTTTGATCCCAAGGGTTCCAAGGTTGACTCAGCCTTCCATCCTTCCATAGGTTGTTAAAATTAGTACCCAGCTTGTGGGGGCAATTAGCTAACACATTGGAAACCGCTTAGTACCTAGCACGCTATAAAGTGGTGTAGATGTATAAAGTGCTTTTGCTTAAACAATTTGTAAGCCGTTCTGAGAGCCTTTGTGGCTGAACAGCAGGGTATAAATACGTAAATAAATAAAAATAAATAAACTGATGTAATGTTGTAAAGAAGAGTGGGCCAAAATTCCTCCACAATGATGTGTGACACTGATAAAGTCATACAGAAAATGATTACTTCAAGTTATTGCTGCTAAAGGTAGTTTTACAAGCTATTGAATCATAAGGTGTACTTAGTTTTTCACACATGGCTTCTCCATTTTGGCTTTATTTTTGTTGAATAAATCATGGCACGGTGTAATATGTCATGCATTGTTGTTCATCTGAGGTTGTATTTACCTAATTTTAAGACCTCCTAAGGAATAGATGGTTATTATGTTCTGATTTGTAAAACCATAGAATTCAAATAGGGTGTACTTTCTTTTTCACATGACTGTATTTGCACTGAAATTAGATTAATGAAATATTTCCGTAACATTCCTTCTCTCCCTCTCCCCCCTCCCACATCTCCCATTTGATGGTCTTTTTTTAAAAGCAAAATATTAAAATGTGCACCACCCCTGAGGTACATGCATCTCTCTGATTTAATATACACGCTGGTGTGTTTCCAGGAGACTAATCAACAAAATACTTTTGATTTTTTAAAAAAAAACCTGCAAATTTTCTTTACACATATGTTTGTAAGATGAGTCAGATGACCAAGATCATTGACTTATTTTGCACTGATCTGCCAGGTTTTTGGTGAGAGAGAAGGTATTTACAGGCCAGTTGCCAAAACTACATTAATCCCTGCACATTTGTGGATTAAGCATTCTCAGATTTGATGATTCATGGATTTGACTCATATGTTCTCTTTAGGCATTTGTAGGTGCTCCACTGAAATTCTATGGTCCACCTCCACCAGAAGTGGATCATAGAGTTGTACTGGATGACCTAGAGATTTCTAGAGAGAATACTCACTAGGCATTTGTAGGTCCTCCAGTGCAACTCTATAGAATCTATAGATCATAGAATCATGCTGGAGGATCTACAAATGCCTAGTGAGTGTTCTCTCAAGTTAAAAAAAAAAAGTGTTTGCCCCTAACCCCCACATGAAAATGGAGGGCCAACTGTATCTGAACTGCTATAGTGAAAAGGCCAAAAAAGCATGTTCACTTGGTGAGTATTCTTAAACTGTGTTGTTTAGGCTCACATACAAAAGCACCAGAGGTTGTACTTCCTCACAGATTAATATTTCACATTCTCTTCTGTGCAAGACTACAGCAGGCACAGTGTCCTCTGCTCCTCTGCAGGAACCCACACAGGCTCTGTTGAACAGAAGAAAGCAGCGGGGGTTGGGCATGCTTGTTAACATTTTATGAAGTAAAAGTTCTCAACCTTTGGTTCTCCAGATGGTTTGGACTTCAGCTCCCATGGTATTTGACCACTGGCCATGCTGGCTGGGGCTTCTGGGAACTTAAGTCCAAAACATCTAGAGGACCAAAGGGTAAGATCCACTTTTATAAAACAAATCTGTGCTCAAGTCCATTCAGCAGTTCACCTACCTGGGAAGCATCATCTCCTCAGATGCCAAGATTGACAAAGAGATTGATCAAAGATTAGCAAAGGCATATAGCGCATTTGGAAGACTTTTCAAAAGAGTCTGGAGTAACAAACACCTGAGGCGAAGCACAAAAATCAGTGTGTATAGAGCCATTGTACTGTCTATTCTCCTTTATGGGTCTGAAACATGGGTCATCTATCGTCACCACTTACAACTCCGCTAACGCTCTCATCAGCGCTGTATACGCATAATCCTAAATATACACTGGACTGACTATGTGATGAATGTTGCTGTCCTTGAGCAAGCAGGGATCACCAGCATTGAGGCCATGATATTGAGAATGCAGCTGCGCTGGGCAAGGCACGTTTCTAGGATGAAGGACCATCGCCTCCCAAAAATAGTACTCTACGGTGAACTCGCCACGGGTCAGCGTAAGAGGGGCACTCCAAAAAAGCGATACAAGGACTCCCTGAAACAACATCTCAGGCTCGGCCAAATTGATCACCAACAGTGGTCTGCCCTGGCCTCACATCGGGAGGCATGGAGACGCACTATCCACAATGCTGCAGCCTCATTTGAGAACTCACACCAAACAAGTCTTGAAGAGAAACGACAACGCAGAAAGAATCACAACCCAGAAACATCACCCAAGGAGACCTTCTGCTGTGCTTTCTGCAACCGGACTTGTTTATCTTGGATTGGCCTTTTTAGTCATCAGTGCGCTTGCAGAAAGCACGGGATAAGTCCTTCCTGAATTTTCATTTGCGAAGAAAAGCCAGAGAGTAATCTTCTGCACATTTTATACTCAATGACTCCAAGAACCATCCCTTAAACTCAAGTGTCAGTGGTGGAAATGGGAGGCACACAGTCCTCCAGATGGTTTGGGAGTTCAGCCTCAATCATCTCTTAAATGAAGGTTGGCTCTGGCTGATGGGAGCTCTTCTAAAAATATCTAAGTAGGGGTGGGAATCATATCATCATACAGCCCTCGTGAAATTGTTGGACTGCAACCTCAAGCATTCTTTGCCACTGTCTATGCTGGCTAGGGATCCTAGGATTGGGAGGTCCAATAACATCTGCTGGGGCATGCGATTCTCACCTCTGATCTGGAGGATCAGGCATTCCCCATTTTATGGCAAATGACAACCATGCTCTGGACTAAATGGAAACGGGTGGCCAGATAATTCCTCCATTTTACAAGTACCTAACAGTTCTTGTCTGAACAGTGTCAGAGCTGCTAATGAGACTGAACTTACCTTTAAAATTTCCAAGGAACAAGCCAGGAAGTATCTGTGAGAAAGAAATATAATATCATATGTTGATCGCTTGTGGTAATACAATCTGACGCAGTTCAGTTTGCATACAGAATGGAACATAACACTGCTGAAAGTCTGAAAGCACTGCAGGGTTAACATGTTTTCCCTTGTAACATTCTCAACTTCAGTGTGAAACTTTTTTTTAATTGAAATGTTCCATGACTTGGTATACGTTTGTTTTTAAATAATATTCTAAACAAAGATTCTACTGGACTTTTATTTTTTTTTACGAAGGACTGTAATATTATGTAGCATAGCCATGGCTGTGGACAAATTGAAATGAAAACAGCTAAATCTAGAGAACTGCTTTTAAGAGCTGGAGACCACCTTTAAGAGGTAACAAAGATTCTAATACTGACTTTGGAAATGCCCCAGAGTTGTTACTTGGATGGTATTTGCCTTGTTTTTCATGCACAGCCTGCTTTAAAAAAACAACACAAAAACCATACACCTCACTTTAAGAAAAAATACCATGAAATGGCAGCCATACACCTGTGTGTGTGTCATCTTCTTTTCTGTCATCACCTTATTGACAAAAGGGAGGGAGAACATGTGATACTTTAGATATTGTTGGGCAACAACAACATGTGATTAACATGTGATTCCTTATCATTAGCTATTCTGGCTAAGGCTGATGGGAGCTGCAGTCCAGCAAGATCTGGAGGGCCACAGGTTCCCCACCCTGATTTGCAATTACTGTATTCTTAAAGAGCAATCATTAGAGCTCCAAAGGCCAAATCTGGATCCAGGGATTATCACTTGCTCACTGTTCTGCAAACTAGAAGCAAGAGGTAGGTGTAAGGAGGAACCTGCTGGCAAATCACTTTATTTTATTTTTTTATAAATATATTTTGTTACATAAATCTTAAGTAACCAAAGTAAGCAAAACCATAAGTCAATATATAATTTACATTGTGATGCTTAAATTAACAGTTTGTTCTTTCACTTTTACCTTTTTCTTATAAAAGAATAAATCTAAACACATCATTTCTGTATAATTTGAGTAGGTGAATTGTGACTCTTATCTCTTAATTCTTGTAGTCATATATAACATATTCTATATACTTCCAACAATTATTGTATTTCACTATAAATGTTTAAATATTCAACATTTTCCCAGCATTACATACTCGATTCTTTCATATCAAGTTTTCTTAATACTTCCTAAGTACTTCCCTGACTGTAAGGAATTTCAATTGCCCTTTATCTGAACTTTGTTATTTCATCTCTTCACCAACTATACTCCTACTTTTATTTATTGTTATCATCTAAATCTTCTTTTATCAATACATTATTGGCTTCCATTGTTCCTCTGCTTGTCTACTTGATCTATAGTTCATCTAGGCAGTTAGTTTATCCATTTCCATCATTTCTAAAGATTTCATCAACCATTCCTCAATAGTTGGTAGCTTATCTAGCTTCCAGGTTTTTGTTTTGTTTTGTTTTGTTTGCTATAACAATAGCAAAATGGCAAGTCACTTTAGAGGATACTGAAGAGGGTCCTTGGCCCACAAACTTAGCCCCTCCTCAGAATGGACTTCATATAAATCTAGTTACTGACCAAGCACACTTTCACATTATTTTAACTGTAATGCATCTTGTGATATTCTGGGGTTTGTAGTGTGGTGAGGCAGGAGCGGAGCTCTCTGGGCTGGGGAATACTAAATGCCCCTTCCTAAACTGCAAAGCCCTGGATTCCACAGGATGGAGTCATGCCAGTTAAAGGAGAATCACAGCACTCCAATTGTGCAGTGTAAAAAGGCCCCAGAAGAGCGGAATGTAGATTATCTACCTCAAGGATATGATTGCCATGTGGTTGTCAGTCCACATCTGCTCTGGACTCTCTCTTTAAAAAACTAGGTCAGGAAAGCAAACATACTTAAAAACCTCCGTTCTAGAAAGCCTATCTTCTTTATTGACAGATAGGGAAAAGAAAGGGGAAATTGACAAAATGTTTAGAGTACATGACTTTCTAAATATGGTGATTCAGCGGGGTGGATGGAAAGACAGAAGTATAAATCTGAGGGCTCCTTCTACTCAGTCGGTGCCATTCAGCACCCTTTTCCTGTTCTGTGGTCTGTTAACATTTGTAAGAACACCTGATGAAGACAGGAGGACAGGGCTTCTTTGCAGCAGCACCCACTCTGTGGAACTTCCGCCTAAAAAGGCTCAACTTGGGCCCGACTGATTTGTTTCTCAGGAGGGCAGTACATAATTTTGTTGTTTCACTGCCCCTCTGTTGAAGCTTGGAAATAACCAATTAGAAACAGGGAGTTACTTTTAATTTACTTTTAATTAATCCCATTTTATAATAACTGAATTTTATAATAACTAAGTTACATTACAGTGGTAAGATAATGAGGGAATCTACTTTTAGATTCATTCTGCTATCTAAAAGTAGCTGTTTTAAGTTCCTTGTATAGTTACCGGGACTGTAGCCTTACAACAGGTATATTCTGTACCACACGTCAAAGGCTTGTAACATTCTGGTTGTGTGTTTTTTACAGTAACTCAAAAAAAAAACCCTCTTAAAACGTTTGAATAACAAGAAAGTAAAGAGTCACTTTAAAATTACAACTGCAATGGCAACTAACAACTTTTGAGGCCTTGGACCTGTAACAACAAATGACTTTTTGAAACTAACTCCCCAGTCTCTAACTCTATTCTGTTTTGGTCTTCTGCAGTGGCAATGTATTTTTAAAATGAACTGTTCATATATACCCCACCTCATGCTGATACAGTGTATTTATTTTTTTTCCTCCTTATTTAAACAATATTTTTATGTCTCTAATCACCCTAGAACCAAAAAGCAGGACAAAATTTTCGTAAAATAAGCAAGCTGCAAAATAGTTCAAGGATAAAAGGAGAAGGGTGGTTTCCCCACCCACCCCACTGCCTGGCAATACAGGAGCATCTCATGGCAATTGCGTGAAGTACTCTGATTCCAGAGAACACTTCAGCAATTGGTTTTTAAAAAAGGTAGATTCAGAAGAAGGAATCAGCCATGGGTCTGCCCATTTTAAATCACATCCAGCCATATGGTGACCGAGAAGGCTGTAGCTCTGTGTAGACTATATGCTTCATATGAAGAAGGTCCCATGTTCAATCCCCACCATCTCCATGTAGCACAGGCCACTCCTCCCTCCCTCCCTCCCTCCCACACACCTGCGTTTCCACAGGGGATACGTTCCCAGACTTACCATGGACATGCAAAACCATGGATAATAGCAAACCCTATTGAAATGAATAACTACTGACCCAACTTCTGGCAGAAGCATACCATAGAGTCATGCTGGAGGGCCTAGAAAATGCCTAGAGAGGATGTATTTTTTTGGACATGGATATTTGAAATTGGTCCCATGGATATGGGGGTCGACCTGTACTGCAAAAAACAAAACAACCAAACAAAACCCTGGGGTTGTCCGAACGGTGAAAAAACTCCTCATGGAATGCAAGGAGAATCCTACTTGTCCTAAATGGCATCCCATGTGATTTCACCATATTGTGAAGGAGGGAGGCAAAAAAGGCCAAAAACCTCACCAGAAAAGCCTACATGGCTTTCCCAGTCTTTTTTTTAAAAAAAAAAACGAGGTGGTGCGCATTTCTGCTCGTTAGGACAAGCAAGCCGATCTGATTTGTTTGCCCAAACGAGAGGAAGTGCAAATCTGATTGGCCAGACAAGCGCAGGGGGTGGGGCTTGCCAGCAAGGCAAATGCCCACTGCCATCATGTCATTACTACAAGGGGCTCAATTTTTTATCAACACATATAGGCAAGCCTCCCACCTCTATCTTTACAGAACTATTGCCAACCACTGCCAACAATACTAGGGTAAATACACCAGTGATCTGAATGAATATAAGGCAACAGCCTATGACTGCTGCACATGGGGAGTTATTCTTGCTTCTCCTCAAGAACTTGCAAAGTTACTTTTTAAAAGCAATTTGTTATAAAACCCATCACAAAACCCACAAAAGGAATTCACTACTCTTAACATTGCAAAATTTTAAAAAGCAAACCCTATTGCTTTTTATCTCATTACGTTGTTCACTGTTTTACATGCTGATTGTTTGTTACTTTTTAAATTTAAAACCTTAGATTTGGTAACAGTATGCCATAAAAACTTGGAAAATTCAAGTTCATGGGCTTATAAAAGCCATAAAAATGCAACTTACCCAGTGTTCAGTATTACATTGAAACAATTACATTTCTCATTTGTTACAAAAAAAACCAGTTCCCACTTATTTTGTAACTTGTTACAAAAAAGGGGAATTTTTTCAAAATAATGTTACAGGGATATAAAGAGATTACAAATTACAGTAAACCCAGTTACAGGTTGAGTATCCCTTATCTGGAATCCTGAAAGCTGAAATACTCCAAAAACCAAAATTGTCTATGTGGGTGGCTGAGATAGTGACACTTTTGCTTTCTGATGGTTCAACATACACAAACTTTGGTCATAAACAAAATTATTAAAAATATTGTGTATAAAATTACCTTCAGGCTATGTGTATAAGGTGTAAATAAAACATAAATGAATTTCATGTTTAGACTTGGGTGCCAGCTCCAAGGTATATCTTTATGTATATGCAAGTATTCCAAAATCAGGGGGGAAATCCGAAATACAGAACACTTCTGGTCCCAAGCATTCGGATAAGGGAGACTCAACTGGTACTTCCAAGCTCTGGGCTTCCCCCACAGAATCACTAATCAGAATTCTACCTCCTGCAGTATAGTGATGCAAGGTGAGATGGGGGCAGGATTAGGATTAAGCAGGTACAGGCATGCCTCAGTTAACAATGGTTCTCACAAAGAAGCTCCTTTTTACAAAGTCTTTTTATGTCCATCTAACCTCCCTTCCTCTTTGTCCTCTATCTAGCTAGAAGGTTTTTAGCAGCATCAGCACTGGGAGGATGGTGAAGGAGCGCTAGAGAAACAGACTTTTAGTGCTGGGTTGCAACAATACATCCTCCATAAACAATGCAATAAAGCCTGAGCTGGGAAAGAGCAAGATTCTACTCTAGCCAGTCCTATGGAAACTGTGTGTGCTTGCCTACAGCAAGCAATATAAAGAGCAGATGCCCCCAGAATCCCTTATTCGGTATACAGGAACAGCAAAATGAAGAGAAAAGGGGAGAACAGATACACCTGTCTGCCTGGTTACTAAATAAGACTGGGACTGGGAAGGGCAGCTATGAAAGAAATGGACAAGATCATACAATGCAAAGACATAAAACTGAGCACTAAAGTCAGGATCATTCAAACCATCATATTCCTCATCACCATGTATGGATGTGAAAGCTGGACATTGATGAAAGCTGATAGGAAGAGAATCAACTCATTTGAGATGTGGTGTTGAAGAAGAGTGCTGAGGATCCCATGGATGGCAAAAAGAAAACAAATGAGTCTTAGAACAGATGAAGCCTGAACTCTCATTAGAAGCCAAGATGATCAAATTGAGGCTGTCGTACTTTGGACACATCATAAGGGACGGCTCACTAGAAAAATCAATACTGCTAGGAAAGGTGGAAGGAAAAAGAAAGAGAGGAAGACCACATACTAGGTGGATAGATTCAATCAAGGGAGACACAGGCCTGAACCTGCAGGACCTAAGTAGGGTGGTTGAGGAGGGGGGGGTCTTAGAGATGTCTCATCTATGGGGTCACCATGAGTTGAAGCCACTCAAAGGCAGTTAACAACAACAATAAGTTATGCTACCTTGTTGAAAAAGCACAGATCTATCAGTTTGGTCATCAAAATGGAAAACACATGAAAAGTGGAGAGTGCTGGAAACAGTACTCCCTAGATGCATTTTAGAAGAAGGCTTCAAGTAGTCTCTAGAAAGTTCATTTTTAAAATTTTATTAGCAAGGTTTATCCAACCCAGCTGTTTCATTTCACATGTACATATTGTTAGTTCTAAAACATATTGAACTGCTCTTTGTTGTGGCATAGGAACCTATTACTATTCTTTCCAAGTTATTTCTGCCTCTGGTGCCAAATTTTCTGTTAAACAAGTAATGTCCAGGGACACATTTATTTTGTTACCTGAGGCATACCTGTAAACCTCTACAAGCAAATAGCTCCCTGCATGGAACAGTAACTGTAGTGGAAGTCTCTATGTTTTCCATACTTAACAGCAGCCAAAGACTACGGGCAAGGAGGGGGGAGCCACTGGATACAGAGAAAGGTTAGGTATCAAACCCTCTTCTCCCCTCCCCTTCCCTCCCCCCCCAAACACACTCACATATAGCACATATGACTGATGGGTCATTTAAACCCACTTCACTGAGTTCCTCAGTTTTATCCTTGTTGATAGTTGGAAAGTGAAGGAATAAATATGCAATGGTTAAGCTACTATCAACTAAGAGAAAGGGTCAAAGAAGACTTAAAACAATTGAGAAATCAGAATTAGAAAAATGGTTATGCTCAGAAGAAGATCATCTGATTAGTAAGATTTATAAATTACTGTTAAGATAAAATACAGAAGAGGAGCAAATTAAAAAATGCATGGTGGAATGGGCACAAAATGTGGGACATCAATTAAATTTAGAACAATGGGAAGAAGTTTGGATTAAAGGGTTAAAATTTATGTGCTCAAATAATATCAAATAAAATTATTATAAAATGATGTACAAATGGTATATAACCCCTCAGAAATTGGCAAAGATCTATAAAAACAATTCAAACAAGTGTTGGAAATACCAGAAACAAGTAGGCACATTCTATCAAATATGGTGGAAGTGTGAGAGAGTGAAGAAATACTGGTTTAAAGTTAATAAATGGACAAAAAAATATTAAAAGTTAAAATAAAAAAGGCCTGAATTATATCTCTTAAATATGTTAGATTTGAAAAATAACATAGAACGAAACAGTAAAGTAATTACCTATTTAATCACTGCTGCAAGAGTGATATATGCAAGGAAATGGAAGACTGATGAGATACCAACATATGTGGAATGGATGGAAAAAATTATGCATTGTTAGATAAAAAAACAAATTTGATAAAAAATAAGACAAATGAGAATTTTATAAAAAAAAATTGGGAACCACATATAGAATATTATAAAAAGAATCATGGAAATGTTAACATTTTGGGATTTGTAATAAGATTATTAATGTACCGTAATTATTAATTAAGTAGTACTTAGTGATAAATAAATGTTTGAAACCTGTTAATATTATATTTGGAATATTTGTGTATAAGAATATGAATAATAAGGGATGATAGAAGTTTTAATTTAGTAAATATTATTAAAGGAGGAGAAAATTGGAGAAATTATTTAGAAAAGCAATAAGAGAGATATGGGAAGTCTATTTTAAAGGGGGGGGGTAATGGTTTATGTCTTTGTATATGTTTTGTATGTCTGATATATGTGTTTATATGTGTGTCTGAAAATTACTTTGAATAAAAATTATTTTAACAGTTTTATCCTTGTTGAGTTCTGAACAAAGGCAGAACTTAAAAGCAAAGAAAAAAAAGTCAAAAAGGTTGCAAGGCACATGAATCAACCTTGGTAGAGCTTTTCTTGTTTGTTTTAAATAGAAGCTAGCATACCAGCCAGCCTGAACAAAGAATGTGCTGGAGATTTAACCTGCCTCTCATGATCTCTAGCAGATCAGCTTCTTTGACAATGAGACAGAGAAGGGGGGGGGGGAGAGGAAACTTGTTCATCATTTCAGGAATGTACATAAGCTGATATCAGAGGTATGACATTTACAAGGAATAAGTGCTTAGGGGTGTTTGTTTGTTTTTTGTTAAATAAGGCCATCAACAAAATACAGATGCTTATTAAAGTATGAGGAACTTTTACATGTCACATTTCACCAGATGACTCTGACAACCACTATGGTGCAAGTCTGATATTTTGCACATCCTTATCACATAGGCTGCTTTTTCTTCCCTTTGCTTTCTCCCCCCACCCCAAGCTCTTGCAAAAGACATTACTGGCAGGCACAGTACCAGCTTGTCCACAAACATTTGACACTGATGCCCTGCCAAATGAAGTGACCCTGTGATATAACGTGCTTGAGCATCCTCCAGGACCATAGAAACCCTGGTGAGACTGCACAGTTTTGTGTCTGTCAGTGTTAGTAAAAGAACAGAAGACTTTGATTTCAGAGGCTAACTTGGCAGCATCAGATAGAGGAGTGTCAAAAAGAAGAGGATGAAAGGGCCACCCAGCCACACATGGGCCTCAGAATCTAAGGAAAAATAGACTGGTCTTACATTTGACAAGCCGGAAACTGTTTTTCCAATTTGCTTTTAGCAAGTGAGTCCAGCAGTAGGGTGAATAAAAGCAGTGGTTTGCAAGGTCCATTGCAGTCTCTCAAAACCAGCTTAAGAAATTTCTGGCCTATGAATAAAATCATATTTTAAACAATCAGATGCTCTTCTTAATTTCTTCCTGCTTTCTCGCCCTTTCCTTTCTTTCTCTGTTGTGCTTCTTCTTAAACTGTATACTTTTACACAATTTTGTATTCAAAACCACTGCTGCAGTGCCTAGTCATTAAAGGTGTTTAATCAACAGTACTGTTATGTAAAACTGCACTGCCTGTTCTGGAATTTTGTCATTCTTGTAAGGACAGGTGCATTTCAGTGCATTTTTCAATGTCTGCTCAGATGTCCTCTTGACTTCAATGGGAATTACTCCCAAGAAAGAGAATAGAGGAAAGCAACCTTTGTCAGATTAAGAAGCCACAAGCCTGTAAATATTGTTTACGAGTCAAGTCCTGGACCTGAAACTGTGGATAATAGGGAGTCCTATTATTTTCAATGAGAAAAATGCCAGAAATTGACCATAGAATCACATTGGAGGACCTAGAAATGCCTAGAGAGAGCATACTGTGTCCAGTTCTGGGCACCACAATTCAAAAAGGATATTAACAAATTGTAGCGTGTCCAGAGAAGGACGACTAAAATGGTGAAAGGTCTGGAAACCATGTCTTATGAGGAGAGACTTAGGGAGCTGGGTATGTTTAGCCTGGAAAAAAGACGGTTAAGGGGAAATATGATAGTCTTGTTTAAGTATTTGAAGGGGTGTCACATTGAGGATGGAGCAAGCTTGTTTTCTGCTGCTCCAGAGACTAGAACACGGAGCTCCAGGAACAGAGATTCCACCTCAACATTAGGAGGAACTTTTTGACAGTAAGAGCTGTTTGGCAGTGGAACACACTCCCTTGGAGCGTGGTGGGGTCTCTTTCCTTGGAGGTCTTTAAACAGAGGCTGGATGGCCATCTGTCAGGGATGCTTTGATTGTGTATTCCTGCATGGCAGGGGGTTGGACTGGATGGCCCTCGTGGTCTCTTCCAACTCTACAATTCTATGATTCTATATATTTTCGGACATGGATATTGAATCTGTGGATACGGTAGTTGACCTGTACTACCTTAGTGATAGTGCTCTAACTGGGCAATCCTATGCATGCCTGCTCAGAGGTAAGTGCCGCTTTAAGATTGCAACCTTATACACACTCCCCTGAGAGTTAGTTCCATTGAATTTATTTTATTTCTGGGAATAATTGTCACCCCTTCCAGCCCCCTAGAAGGTACAAGGGGTAGAAAACTAGCCCACAGACTCATCACAATTGCCCGCCCTGATATAGATAATGAGCTAAACAGAACACTGGCTTGATTTGATACAGAACAATTTTCTGTAACTTCAAAAAACACACAGACACAGGCAGGTCCATGCCCCAGGAGCTTACAAAGTGCAATGAGGCAGTGGGAAACCAAAGGAACAAGGGTGGAAGAGACAGCATGGTGAGAGGGGAACAATGTGAGCAAGTGTCATTAATTCCACTTTATGGAGGTTCCAAGAGCAGACTTGTTACCATGTCTGGCATTGGTCAGACAGAGGCTGAGAGCGAACAACAGCCAGATGATCCAATTGTGGCAACAGCAGGTGTTAGCAGCCTCTGGGGGTTGCCCCTGTCAGAAACTTTAAGGGGAAGTAAGTAAGCCTGTTTGGCTAAAGAACAAAGGGAGTTTTGAAAACTGAAATAACCCACCGCTGTCGGATTCCTCTTGCCCACAGCCTGCATGGTTATGGCCAAAGCATATGAGCAAGTTTACCAACTAAGGTCATTTGTATCAGTGGCCAAAGCATCTCCAGAGGTTCATAGTTTTACAGTTTAGCCTCTGACCTCCTTAGGATAGGAAATGATAGCATCAAGCATAGCATCAGTGTAACTAATTAATGAAAAATATGGCCAATGCCAGCCCACAAGCCCACAGATTCAGCTGCCATTTCCTCTTCTAATCTCAAACTGATGACCCAGCTACAATGGGGCACCTGTTAACCTTGCACTTGTGCCAAACCTATCTGTGTAAAAGGGAGGGAGGGACCAAACTGCAGTGTGGATAGGCCTCACCATGGCCACACTCACTCTCTCTGTTAAGCCTTGCTGGTGCCTTTTAGTGTAGCGATCCCACTTGGGCACAGCTTAGTATCAAACTGATCAGTGCAGGCATTTAAGAAAGCTGTTGCACAGGGATATGCCTCAACTGAGAGCTTCTTTTAGATACTCAAGTGCCATTGGCAGCTAGAGGTGCCTTTCCCCAGCTTCAATTTGTATATTTGTTTCTTGATAAAACTAGGTCTTGCCATGATGATTCTTGCCCTAGTTACCTCCAGTTTGACTACTGTAATGTGCTCCATAGGGTGCTGCCATTTAGAAACATCAACCAGTCCAAAGTGCAGGAGCCAGACTTTATATTGGTGATTTGTGGTTATGTGCCTACAACAACCCATTGTACAGTTTTCTTGCCACAACTTATGCTTGTCATGACTTATTGCCAGTGCCTTCCTCTTAAGATGAGAGACTTGCCCATGATCACCCAGTAGGCTTCCAGACTGATGAGGATTCAAACCCTGGTCTTGGCTGCAATCCAACACTTAAACCAAGCACTCAGAATATATGTTCACTTGGTCTCCTTACTTTAAGTGATGTCTACCACAATGTCTGGTTCGTCATTCAGTCCTGATTTTCTTGTAATTTCACACTGTATGCCTTAAATTAATTGTACTTTTATGCAAGTCACCTTGAAGTCACTTTGTCAGAAAAAGTGCTATATAACTATTTAAATAAATAAAATTAGAGGCTAGTTGCTACTCTAAAACTGTCTACATGGCAGCACAATTGCACTGAGCAGGATTCCTACTTCCATGATGAAATTAGGACACAGAATCCTTGAAAAAAGTTATCAATACTTCTTAATAACAGAGAGGCCTTTGATCTGATAATGATTTGTTTTTGTGTTAACTAGAGTCACCAGTCCCTCACAACCCATTTTTCACTAATCCAGGTTCAGGAAAAATAACAATACACTGTAAGGTTGACATTAAGACACAGTCTACTCATCCTCCTATGACATCCATGCTCAAAATGGAGTGGTGTGTCACTCCATTTCTCTTCAGGCAGACATTGTTAGGCCTGGCCTCTCTATGCCACTTCCCTTTGCTTTGGGGAGGGGTACTATGTGTCACCATTTGGCCACCAAAACACCAAATGACCACTAGACAACATGAAGAACCACCACAGAACAAATGCCAACCAGAAAAGATTCATGGCACCTTCAGCCCAATCCTTTTCAACAGAGAAGACCTTACTCATAGCATACGTTCATGACTACACACATTCCAGCTGCTGCATAAGGCAAGATAAAACCACATTGATTATCACCCTACAGTGTTAGAGTGCTATTATTCCACTTTAACTGCTCTGGCTGTCCCCAGTGGAATCCTGGGATTTGCAGTTTAGGGAAGGGCAGTTAGCATTCTCAGCCAGAGAGCTCTTAGACCTCCTTAAACTACAAACCCCAGAATTCCACAGGAGGCAGCCAGAGCAGTTAAAGTGGAATAATATTGCTATAACAGTGTAGTGTGAGAGGGAGGGAAAGGGATCAAAAATCTATCACACTACATTGTTACAGTGGTGTGGTTCTAGTTTAACTGCTCTGGTTGCCTCCTGTGGAATCCTGGGATTTGCAGTTTAGGGAAGGGCATTTATTATTGTCAACCAGAGAGTTCTTAGGCTTCACTAAACTTCACACCCCAGAATTCCGCAGGCAGCTAGAGAGGTTAAAGTGGAATAACAGTGCTATAACAGTGCTGTTATTATAACAGCATAATAAAGTGTGCCCTAACTTCATTGAAAATAATGAAAATTATTCGGAAAGGTGAAGTCAAAAGCTTTCATGGCTGGCATCCATAGTTTTTTTGTGGTTTTTTTCTGGGCTGTGAGGCCGTGTTCTAGAAGACCTTATTCCTGACGTTTTGCCTGCATCTGCGGCTGGCATCTTCAGAGAATGGTGGGGTAGAGGGTGTGTGGGGTTTATATACTGTGAGTCCCTGTTGGAGATGATTAGTATGTACATTTGTGTACAGTTGTCCCTTCATATTTGCTGGGGTTTGGTTCCAGGACCCCCATGAATACCAAAATCCGTGAATACTCAAGTAACATTATATGCAATGGTATAGCAAAATGGTGTCACTTATATAAGATGGCAAACTCAAGATTATTATTTTTTAAAGAATATTTTCAAGCCGTGAATACTTAAATCCATGAATATCAAATCTGTGGATAGGGAGAGACAACTGTATTTATTTGGTGGATGTCCAGTTCATAGGGTAGGATACAGTATATAAACCTACAGTATATATACAGTATATAACCCCCCCCACACACACACACACTCCTAAGACACCATTCTCTGAAGATGCCAGCCACAGATGCAGGCGAAACGGTCAGGAATAAACTCTTCCAGAACCCGGCCTCACCGCCTGGGGGGAAAAAACCAAAACCCCACCAAAAAACCAATTGGGAAAGGCTTCCCAAAGGCTCCCCATCCGATGGAGCGATGAAAAGGGCCTGTCCGACCTGGTCCAGAGCTGGATAAAAACAGCTGCAGGTTGAAGTCTTTCCTCCTCCTCCCTATGCAAATAAGAAAGACGCGGAGGCTCCAAGAAAGGAAGGGAGAGGGGGAAAGGCGTACCGACAGGCTTGCTCTGGAGTCCCCGTGGAGGGGGCGGCCGCACAGATCCGAGCCCGAACTCTGGGCGGTAGTCCGAATCAACAGGCGCGGGATCGGGCGGCCCGTGCGGATGGCAACTCACCCACAGAGCCCTCCACACACACACACACCGAGCGCACCCGCAGCCTCCTCTTTCCTCCCTCAACCTCACTCGCTCTCCAACCCTCCCCCGGGACCCATTGACTCCTTGAGCATCTAGACCAGCCTTTCTCAACCTTTTTCTCCGGAAGGGACCCTGGAAATAATTGTTCAGGTCTCAGGGAACCCCTGCCTAAACATTATATCCTGCTGTTGCTTCCCCCCCCCCCCACACACACACAATCACAACCTCTTAAAGAACCCCTAGCAACCTCTTGGGGAAATCTAGGGTGCCAGGGAACCCTGGTTGAGACAGGGCCGGTTTAAGGCACTGGCGGCATCAGCATCTGCAGGGGGCCCCAACCTGCAAAAACATTATTAGTCATAATCTGAATATCCTGTCCTGTGACTAGCTTAGGTTGAGTGAGTTAGGTTACATTGACCTGAGATAAACATATGGGCCCCCCAAAATAAAGCATTGCAGGGGGGGCAAATTCCTCAGACCGGTGCTGTTTGAGAAACGCTGATCTAGAAAGTCCGCCCAGCCCAGGGTGCTTTAACACGCTCCGCTCTGCTGCTCCCAACGAGGAAACGCCAAGGCGGAAATGACTCCTGGTTTCGTTGGACGCCACCACCATGATCACAGATATATATATATATATATATATACACACACACACACACACACACAGTATATATGCGTGTGTGTATGTATATGTGTGTGTGTGTATGTTCCCTGCCAATTTAAGCCTATATATATATATATATATGGGAAGGGGCAAACGATAAAGATAAGTAGCGTTTACCTTGTTCATCTCATTCCCCATGGCTCTAACGGAGCTGAAACTTTAGCACCGGAGACTGGAGATAGGAAACTGCAAATTTGGAAAGGGGAGCAAAAAAAAAAAAAAAAAAAACGCTGGTGGAAAGGGGCAGGAGAACCCTTTACTCAGCGCGCCGCTGAGCAACTACCCTACGCGATGGGTGCCTATTCTTCCCCGCAAGGTCTCTAAGCATCTTCCCTCCTTTTCAAGCTTGGCGGGGACTTTCCTCCCAGGTGCCTGAGGAGGAAGAGGAGGAGGAGGTTTTCCCCGGCTTGGCCACCCCTGTTGGGACTTCACGGGAGAAGCGCCCAAAGGACCTAAGGACAAGAGGGCAGCCCCAAAAACTGCGTTTCTCTCTCTCTAACTCCGACCACCCCCCTTTTCCCTTCACCACGCCTACAGGTGCTTAAAATCCCGGCGCGCCAAAGCGACCTCCTCCTCCTCCTTCCTCCTCTCTGGAACTCGTAGTCCTCCCGCCCATCCGCTCCTCAGGTTAAAGAGTCACTTAGGAACTACCATTCCCAGCATGCACAGCGCCAAGCAATGGCTCCGTCTTTTTTGGAACACGTCACGCACAGAGCGGGAGCGCGCGCGCGCGCACGTGGGAGCCCCGCCCGCTTTCATTCCTGGAAGGATGCTCGCTTTGATTCTGGGCAAGTTCTGTAGGCGGCGGCGGCTGTTGGGCTTCTGAGCAATGGCAGCCCCAGGACGCGACGGGTGGGATTTTTTTAAAATTTTTTGGTGCCCGGAGCTATTTCTGTTTTTTGCTATTTATGCAAAACAGGATTGGCGAGGGGAAAAAAAAATTAGTCCGAGCTCTCATGACCGAACCTTTTCCAGTAACTGGCTTATCTGTGAAATTGTTTTTCTACTACAGCACTTCGTGGGTTTGGCTGTTTCCAATTATAGCGAGGTTTTCAGACACGTAGAACCTGTACACGTAAGGAGCGGAGACAGGCAAGGGTCCCACCCCTGTAAGGTTGCCATAATTCTCATCCACAAAGCCGGGACAAAAGTATAGGGGACTGGGTTGGGCAGGTTATCGACACAAAAATACTCAAATAAACCACATTTTTACATTTAACATTGTTCTATTGCATATTTTCAGTAGTAGTTGTCCCTCTGTATTCACGGATTTGCTATCCACGGATTTAAATATTCACAGCTTGAAAATATTTGTTAAAAAATAATAATCCCAAAAGCAAACCTTAATTTTGTCATCTTATATAAGGGACACCATTTTGCTGTGCCACTGCATATAATGGGACTTGAGTATTCTCTCTCCTCTCTGGCTTTTCTTCGCAAATGAAGGTTCAGAAAGGACTCATCCTGCACTTTCTGCAAGCGCGCTGATGACTAAAAAGGCCAATCCGAGATAGACAAGTCCCGTTGCAGAAAGCACAGCAGAGCACAGATTTGAGTATTCACAGGGGTCCTGGAACCAAACCGCAGTGAATATGAAGGGACAACTATAGTTTGGAGCAGCAACATTTATTTAGATAGCACCATCAAGTTACATGGTACTTTATGAGTAAAGCAACCAAAAACAGTGGGGCTAGAGATACAGTAGGTCCTGGTGTTGCTTGTTCCCTGCCAGTGGAAGTTCACAAAGATGGCACAAAGCAAATGTCTCTCCAGTTTTATTTATTTATTTATACTCTGCTCGATCCACAAGGCTATCAGAACGGCTTACAAATTGTTTTAAGCAATAGCAATTCATGCATCTACACTGCATTAAGCAGCTTCCAATGTGTGCTAGCTAATTGCCCCCACAAGCCGGGTACTCATTTTACCAACCTACGAAAAAATGGAAGGCTGAGTGAACCTTGCCAGTCCTGGCAAGTCACCACGTTGCAAGTTCGATTCCAGAGGGCTCCAAGGTTCACTCAGCCTTTGTTTGGCCAGAGCATGGAAGAATTATTTGTTTCAACTGCAACTCCAAAAATCCTCCCAACCAGCATGGCCTTCATCTTCAATAGGCTTATCTCCTGCCAACAAGAGCCACAGCTGCCTCCAAATAGTTTACAGTCTGCCTCCAAACACAGAATTGGTACCCCTGCTTTTTAAAAAACCTTGAACATGGTATGTGATACTTACATCTTGTTGCAGGTATACACAAAGGCTTTCTCCCTCACTCCACACACACACCCATTTGTATAGTGCTCAGAAACCCTATTTTTGCAGAGATGACAGGCAAGCTGGGGACAGTTTTCTGCCCATAGAAAAGTAGGTTTGCCTGACTGAAATCTGGAGAGAGTTCCAGCACTTTTGAAGGTTGCTCAGAAGAGGGAATTCCTGCTGGTGTTGCTTGTTCCCTGGTTGCAAGATAAGCAAGGTCTGTTAAAATTCTCTTTTTCTCTCCTTCTGGGTTCTGTTCTTGTACTCGGCACTCCTGTCTTCTGGGCTCCAGCTCTGACAGCCAAAGCACAGTACTACCCAGAGCGGCCTGCACACCGACTAAGGAGGAATCTGGAATCTACTGCTTTAACTGGTCCAGCCAGCCAGGAAATTTTTTAGTCCCTTTAATCTGGGATTTTCCCAGTTTTCCAGGACAAATGGCAACCCTACTAAAGCAGTGGTTCTTAATCTTTTCTTTACCTGGGACCCCCTTTAAATATCTTTTGTTGCTGCAGAACCCCAAGACTTAACTCAAGATTTAAAACCATAATAATAGTAATACCTGAGAATAATAATACAATTATACCATCCATGAAATCTTCCCTCAGAGGCACTGGAGAGGGAGGGAAGACTTTTCTCCTGCTTCTTCCTGCAAGTTTGTGGCTGGAGCGGATTCACTAGCAATGCGCAGGCCAAGCCATCCAGCCTTTGCCTTGGCTCTTGTCACATGGCCACTCCACTGCAGGGAGGAGATAGGCCAAGCAACTTTCAAGCCTTCTCAGAGCGCCTATGAGTACATTGCGAACCCCTGGAGGTCCATGGACCCCAGGTTAAGAACCACTGTTCTAAAGTAATGAAGGCCTTATTATAGGTTGTAGTACTGCAGTCCTCTTTTTTAGTGGTGTTTGCAAGTTTTAACCTTGAAACCTGCTTAATGAAAGGTAACAGGGCATCTTTTATGCCTATCTGATTGTAAAAAACGAAACTTTCTTTTGTTATGACTCCTTGCCATAATAGCTAATGGCTGCCTGGTGCTTTAGCCTGGTCTCTTATAAGATTATCACATGACACTGTTATAGTGCTATTATTCCACTTTAATTGCTCTGGCTGCCTCCTGTGGAATCCTGGGATTTGCAGTTTAGGGAGAGGCATTTAGAATCCTCAGCCAGAGAGCTCTTAGGCCTCACTAAACTACAAACCCCATAGTTCCACAAGAGGCAGCCATAGCAGTTAAAGTAGAGTAATAGCACTATAACAGTGTAGCAACCTGGAAAGGTTTTAACTGCAATGTGCTGTAAATATTTATCATTGTCATCATTATTGAGAGTACAGTGTTTAATTGCATAAGAAACAGTAATGATCAACCAACAGAATTAACAATATAATCAAGTAAAACACAAAGGTACTAGCATATGTCTGCATGAGAAAAAGTTCTCTGAAAGATGACCCAAAATAATGCTTTTACTGTAACATAAGATTAAAAACAGGATTTCAAGAATTTCATCATCTGTTGTGGCAGACCAGAAGCAGAGCCTGTTGTATTAGAATAAATAAGAAATGGATATCAGATTTCCTCAGAAGCTGTGTCATGTGTAAGTTCTTTAAAGCCTTACCACGCCATTCCTTTATACTGCATTATTCTATT
The DNA here is from genome assembly GCA_030847615.1 of Gambelia wislizenii. Taxonomy (NCBI): domain Eukaryota; kingdom Metazoa; phylum Chordata; class Lepidosauria; order Squamata; family Crotaphytidae; genus Gambelia; species Gambelia wislizenii. Next base: position 217,624,634 of record JAUMIR010000004.1, read on the forward strand.
TGAAATCTGCTCCAGTGGTTCCCATGAGGGTAGCTGAATGCTGATTATCCCACCCTAGCCACATTTCCACTTTAATCGCATCATTTACATGGTTTATATGGTTTATAAATGTTTGTTTCTTCAACAGTTAGTGACGTCATTGCTGTGATGCACAGCTGCGCCAGCCAAAATTACGTCACTGTTCAGCCTGGCCACCTCGTCACTTTCGCTGCCACCATGCCTGCAACACAGGGGATTTCACCTCCTGCTGCTTCAACAGAATGAATAACCTGCAGTTCCACAATTAGATGAATAGTTGTACTTGGATGCGAGTGTTTATAGGGTTTGTGGGCAAATGAAATGTCAGTAAGAGAAAATAACTCATGAATAGACTGAATATAATAACCAAACATAAAGAGTAATTTATTGTTGAACCAAATTAACATAACTGCTTTGAATTTTATTTTCAATCCGCCTCCATTCGTCTTATCCCTTATTCTCCCTGCACATTAATCCTTTCCAGCTTCCCTCAAAGCCTTACACCTTTTTCAGCCTCTCCTTAATACATCACATATCTCAACCCTCAACTTCCTTCTCAACTTTCATTCTCCCTCTGTCATTCTTACTTCAGACATCCAGAAGCCCCCTCCCTTTCTGCTTCCTTCCAGAGGATCCTCCTGAACCACAGTAGGACCCCCACATCCAGGGGGGATTGGTTCCAGGACCCACCATGGATGGTGAAATCCATGGATAATAGTGAACACCGCTGCCACTGCTCTAAACCATCCTCCTGCCCTCCTGCCATGCCGGAACCCCCGCCACAAGGTCACCTCCTCCCTCCCTCCCTCCCTCCTCTGCCTGCCTGCTGTGATGGAACCCTCCTCCTGCCCACCCAAACCCTCTGCCTGCCCACCTGCTGTGCCGGAACCCCCCCTGCAAGGTCACCTTCTCCCTCCTAGAACCATCTGCCCTCTTGCCTGAACCCTTCGCCCGCCCACCCACTCGCCCCCTCCCACCATCCCCAGTCGGCCAGCTCTACCGCACTGGAATCCCCCCTGGCAAGGTCACTTCATTTCCGCACACCCACCTGCCTGCCCGCTGGCTGCAACTCCCCTGCAAGGTCACCTTCTCCCTCCTAGAACCTTCCTCCTGCCCACCCAAACCCTCCGCCTGCCACACCAGAACCCACCCATCCCCACAGAGAAGGGAGGGGGAGGTGAGCTTGCCACTCCTCCCACCCTCCCCCACCCACCGCGCTGCAACCTCCCATGAGCTTGCCTCCTCCCTCCACCCCGCTGTCGCCATCCACGGATAATTGAATCCACAGATGGCGGGGTGCTACTGTACTCTCATTCACTCATATAGCTGTTCATCACAATTGCTGCCTTGCTTCACAATTAGTTCATTAATTTTTAAAAATTAAATTAAAAAATAACATTTTAAATACTAGCGCAATATCATCATAGTGGCACAACAGAACGATGTCATGGCAACACTCAGCAGTGGAAAATATCTTTTCTCGCAACAGGTTGGACAGGAAAAGAAAGAGACCACACTGCCCTTGCCATTTTATTCCTTTCTGTAGTGGAGAGAAAAGAGGCTGCCACATATTTTGACTGCCAGTTTTGCCTTCTGACAGCATTGCAGTGTTTTGCCTTCTCTATAGCATTGCAGGATTGCCTTCCTTTCTATACCATCACGGAGCCATAGCATCATACCGGCATACCAATCTTTCATTGTTTTCTGCTGCAATGGAATCTGAGCTTGCTGCCCTTTGTGTTCACATGTTGCTTTATGCTGCTTTTCTGGTTTTTTCCCACATGGTCAACCAGGTCAGTGCTTTTCTTAGAAAACAAAAGCAGCAGTAAAAATAGGCAACATTGGACTCATTCCTTGGTCCACCACCAGCCACTACTCAGATCCCTTCCTGCAGCTGCTCATGGTAGCACTGTGTCAGATGGTACCAATGACCTTTGGCTTTGTAGCCAGTCTCGACCAAGAAGATGGTGGGTCAGAACCTGTCTTAGGAGAGCTTGGTGGAACAGTGAGGTGGTGGCCCAGTAGGATGACGACATGTGGCTATTCAACTTCTGAATGACTAGGGCAACCCTGTTTGAAATCACGGAGATTCTGCATCCCCACCTACAGCGAGAAACTATCATGCGAGAGGAAATATCTATGGAGGAACGGGTTGCTGTTGCTGTCTGGTGGCTTTCCAGTCCACTTATCTACAAGAAGACTGCTACAAATTTTGGGCTTGGAAATTCTGCTGTAGCAAAGATGGCCAACAATGTCTGCCTGGCTATAAAGTATGTCTTGCTTCCACCACCTCATCCATCCATGGATGCTCAGGAATACATAAGGGTGAACATGGAGATCCTGCTTTCTGGTAGTGGCCTTGATGTGTTCATGCTGGCAGACACCGAAGGCAACATAGAGGTGAGGCCTCATAGCATCTGGGCATCTGGTAGGTTGTTACCTGCCTTGACAGCCCACACCTTTCAATAATGCATAATTGGAAATATTTAATAATTTGGCTGGCTATGGTCCACCACATGGTTGGCAAGTAAACCAGGGACTCCCCAGATGCTAAGGCTGGAGTTATGCATAACCTAGGGAAGGGCCTTAGAAATTCCCTGAACAGGTCATACCCAGGTCAAAGTTCTTCCTGAGAACACCTGGAGGTGAGTCATTAACTAATCCCATCAAGGATAGCTGAGCACTCATTGTTTGCAAAATGGGGTTTTTCTCTTTTCCCTCATGTACAATAGAAGGTTGCCTGTGCCGATTCAGTCTTAAAAGGCTAGCCCATCAATGATTGTTAACACATCTACAGAATCATTTGTCCAGTCCTGGGAATCTCCAAGAGACACTGAATTCCACTCTAAATACCATACCTTCAAGGGAAATATTGAATATAAATATCACCCTAAAACACCACCAAAGTGTGCACATCCTCCCTGCATCCATCCACTCTGCCACTCTGCTGTCTGATCCTTAGAACGCAATTCTGAGTATCCTCTCCTTCACAAATCTCTGTTCCTCTGATCAGTATAGTATACCCCACAATTCCATCACTCTATTCCTCTATCCAAACACTTCCTACTTTCTTTTATAGCCTTATGTGATTGCTTGAAGCCTGAGTGTTAGTGTGAATGCTGTTAAGATTAAATCCCAATAAAATTCATTTAATTGTACATTCTGGCTTGGGGGTCTCCTCAGTTACTACTGGTATACATAGGTCAAAAGATCCCCACAGTTACCGGACCTCTCGCTGCTATCTTGAGCCAATTAAAAATTCCCCATAGTAGAATTCAGACACTAGTGGGATCCTGACAGACCCTATTCAGTCTGAGTAACCAGATTTTATTTTGGTCATGCTACCCCAAATCTTCCCACCACACCAATACAGCTTTAGCACGGACACTGTGCAAAACTTTTCTAGCACTGTAACTCCTTACATGGCACACAAAGCTTCCCACTGTGCTGTAATGCCAACCGGTTCCCACCCCGCACTGCTTGTTTACCCTTCCTCCAAGTCATGCCAACAATAGAATGGGGTAGCTCCTATAAAAAATGATTGATGGCTTCTTGGTGACTGTCTAGACTCTAGAATGACTGCTGCCCTATCAGAAATAATTGGTGCCTTTCAAAATGATATACAACCCAATTAGCTCCAGTGGGGTCATATGACCCCTCTAGGAGGTTGTCACACAGACACACACAGGCACACGCACACTGACTAACAGGAACCAGTTTCAGAGCCCAGGGACCCATGGCCCATGGAAAGGTGCATTGGCAAAGAACCTCCCAATCACCCCTCTCCCCCCAGCACAAACTGTGAATGGAAAGTGGGGAGCCAAGGGAAAGGGGGTGTTATGTGCAACACAAAACAAGTATGCCTCACCATTACTTTAAATGGTAACTCAGCATGGCAAGCACAATGGTTGTACACAAAGCTTTTAAAAAAACCAACTCAAGCAAATCCCTTCATACCCTTCCGACCATCACTCCCTCCCCCAGCACAATGAACTAACTATATACCTATTAAACCATGAATGGAAAGGGGGGAGCCAGGGGAAATGGGGGTGTTGTGCCTACAATACAAAACATGGATGCTTCATTGTTACTTAAAATGGTGACTCAGCATGGCCACTGCATTGCATGACATTCATTGCAGAGTTATGCTTGTGGAAATAAGGGAGGAAATGGATATAAGTAAATATAAGTAAGGTAGAGTATGGCAGCTTGTGGCCCTTCAGGTGGCATTGGACTGAAACTTCCCTCACCCATTGCCACTGGGTCTGCTGGCTATGGCTGTGGAGAACTGCAATCCAACAAGATCTGAAGGGTTATGATTCTATTCCAACAAAACTTTCAATAGTTGCAGCAAATGGTTCTACCGGAACAGAATGGAGAAGCTGTTGGATAAAATGAATTATTACTTGTTACAACAAAACAAAGTATCTTTTTATGAGAAATGGTTCCCCTTTATTGATTTTATTAACACACATAATGCAGTTGTTCACCGGCCATCCTCCCATTTGACATTATGGTCTGAGGTCCTCCAAATAATTTAATGTGTGCAGGATTGTGCAATGCTATTGCATGTTCATGCCCTTCATTTTAATATGTTGTTTCCTTGCCACTTTTTATTGTTTTGTCTATTGTATTTTAGACCAATGTCCTCAATGTTGTACTGTGTTCTTTCCTTTTTTTACTGTGCTTTTAGTTTTGTATTTTTCCAATTAAAAAAAAATGGTTCTACCAGAAGCAGTCTTGTTCTAGGAGAAATCAAGCAGAAGGAAAAAGAAAGACTACCAAGCTCACAATCCCTAATATTTGGAAGCACACCTCCAACCCATGGTTATTATGGTGCATAGTCCATGAAGATCCCAAGTGTGTAGTGTGGCCTGAATTGTGGATGGGAAGGAACAAGGAGCTTGCTACTGATTTCCAGACTGAAGTCCATTAACCTTCAGTAGCCCCAAAGTCAGAAAGCAAAATAAGTCCCTTTTCTCTTCTCTCTTATCTGGGCAACTGGCCAGTGCAAAGGAGGAAGTCTTCTAAATCACTGCTCCCCATTGTTGATTTTCCTCTTGGATAAGCATCCAGAGTTACTCTTCACCTAGAACCAAAGCATGGAAAAATACTTTTTTTAGACTACAGCTCCCAGAATCCCCCAGGCAGCATCCCCAGAATTATAGTCCAAAAGATGTTTCCAAGTTCTGTCCAAAACATAGTTGGATATGACAAAAAGGATCAGTCCCCATGACCAAGATGTTGCTAAGGATGGGAAGTGAACAAAGCAAGTATCCTTTTCATTTTATGAACAGTGCTATGAGGAGTTGCATAAGGACACATCTCATCCAGCCCTCTAGGTATCTGCTCTGCAGTGGGAGTAGCGATAAGCTTCTGAAGTACAGGAGTTAGCCCTCCATAAAGTCCTCCATTGCTGCATGACAATGTGGTGTGGAAGTGACCCTAAGCTCCCAAAGGCTATGCCAGAAAAGCACAAGCTCAGGACTTTATCACACTACATTGTTATAGTGCTATTATTCCACTTTAACTGCTTTGGCTGCCTCCTGTGGAATTCTGGGGTTTGTAGTTTAGTGAGGCCTAAGAGCTCTCTGGCTGAGAGTTCTAAATGCTCCTCCCTAAACTGCAAATCCCAGGATTCCACAGGAGGTAGCCATAGCAAATAAAGTAGAATAATAGCACTATAACAGTGTAGTGTGATAATCTTGTCAGGCAGGTTCTACCAAGCTGATATGGCTTCAGGTACAGGCCTGGCAGCAGACTGTATGTCAGCCATCCAAGGACCATCCTGGCTAAGTACAAATAGGCTCATCACCAGAAAGCTTGCCACCAGGTGATGACCTGGCCATAGTAACTATGAACACAATAGTAGTGTGGAATAGCTGTAATCTCCATCAATAGAAGCTTATCAACAGCAATGAAATCACAGATCTTTAAAGTATTCAGAATAAGAGGTTGTGTGTATATACACTAAGAGAAGGAGAGACATACTGTCCAAAGAGCAGCAGCAAAGAGCCTAACACTGTGCATAGAATCTGCTGTTGTGTGCACAGTCACCCAAAGATAAGCACCATTGAACTCAATATGTTTACACGCATAGGTTCAGCTTGTGAAACTCATTGAGCTTTAACAAAAAGATCTTCAACCAGTTGAAATGCAGTCCTTGGCTGTTGATTAGAAATGCAAAGACTCTTACAAAGAATTATTGCTGCTTTAGCAGCTAGAGCAGAATAAGAAGCTAATCAGAAAGGAGGTGGGGGGGGGGAGGGAATCCAGCCACTATGTGCTTTAGGCCAGCATGGGAATCATGGATCTATATGTTGTTAGACTGCAAGTCACATTAGCACTAGTCAGCAAAGCCAATAGTGAGGAGTGTTGGGAAGTATTGTTCAACAACATCAGTTCCCACCCCTGCTCTAGGCTAATCATTCACAGAGGAACAAAACAAAGAACTCCATGTGCTACGTAATAGTCAAAAACTTATACCTTAAAAAGCCCAATGCATTTCAGCCTTAACACCAGTTGGCCTTTTTAAGGGGCTATACTAAAAACAAACAGAAATACATTTACTATATTGTTTAAGACAACATATGAACAGCTCTTAAAAACCTATTTCAGGTTAAGGAAAAAAACACATTGGACTTTTTAAGAAATAAATGTTTTTGACCATCATATAGCACACAGAGCATTGTCTTCTTGCATTCCTCTAATCTTTCACAGAGGACAGTAGAACCCCCAAGCTGCACTAGCTCCACATTCATTGCCAGAGCAATTCAATTTCCCTGGTGCTCAGACAGACAACACCACCACCCCTGCTCTGAAAAATGTTAGGGGCTTGTCTAAGAGGATAAGGTATAATGCTGATTACTGCACATTAACCTAAATTCACAGCAGTGTTCATTTGTCTCCACAGATTTTTGGCAAATCGCTGGTATGCGAAGCTATCTGTGTTTGAAGTTCACATGGCGCCATGCCTTTGAATCAAGATGGTGGCCGGGAGTAAATTGCTTGCATTATTATTCTCCACAAGTTGCTGCTGCTGCACAGTACAGTATTCATTTTTTATTGTAAATATAAGGTGCACATGTGTGACCTATCATTTAAAAAGCTGTTTGGTCACCTCAGCACTGTGAAAAAGTGCAAGATCGATACTTCAAAACTCCAGAATAGCACTTACGGCCATTTTGTTGCCAGCAAGCCCACCCACCCACACTTCCGACCAATCACATTTCCACTTCTGCTCTTATCCAGGAATGAACTGCAATGCAGTTCGGTTGTCCTAACGAGCAGGAATGCACATTTCCCCTGCATTTAAAAAAAAAAAAAAAAAAACCTTGGGAGAAGCCACGAAGGCTTTTCCCAAGTAGTTTCTCCCTCACTACTTCTGAATATGGCAAATCACCAGGTATTTCTTTGGGACAAAAGGTATTCTCCTCAAATTCTTTAGAGAACATCAACAAGTTAATCTTGGATGACAGCTCCCCAAATCTTCAGCCAGGGGACTTTGGGAGCTGTTATCTATAAAGTAACTTCCAAGCTCTGCTTCTAGAATCTTAGGGAGAGAGGCCTTGTCCAACCCTGTTTTGAGATGCTTTTAATGGGGAACTCTACCCCTTGAGCATATGACCTGGAAAGCATATGTTTCACCATTAAGCAATGCCACCTTCATGGGAATAATAATAATAATAATAAAATTTATTTATACCCCGCCCCTCTGTTAAAACAATCGGGGCGGCTTACAAAATTTAAAATACAATACAAATAAAATCCCTAAACACCCCCACTCCCACCCTCCCCCATAAAAAAACATTAAACAAATATAAATTAAAACAACTAATCTAAAATCACTTTTAAAACTATAAATACAATAAATATAATAAATGGCCAGCAGCCTAGAAGAGGCCAAGATCCCCTGAGGCCGGGATCTAATTAGGAAAGGCCTGCCGAAAGAGATCCGTCTTTAGTGCTTTTTTAAAGCCACTCAGGCTTGTTATCTGACGGATCTCATTCGGCAGGTCATTCCACAATTGGGGGCGATTACCGAAAAGGCCCTCTGGGAGGTTGCAGACAGCCTAGATTTTTGTGGCTGAAGCAAATTCCTCCCAGAGGACCGGAGTGCGCGGGGAGGATTGTATGGAAGGAGGCGGTTCCGGAGATAAGTTGGACCCAAGCCATTTAGGGCTTTAAAGGTAATAACCAACACCTTATACTGGGCCCGGAAACTGATTGGCAGCCAGTGGAGAGATTTTAATACTGGAGTTATATGGTCTCTCCGAGATGTTCCCGAGACCACTCTGGCTGCCATATTTTGTACCAACTGAAGTTTCCGGACCAAGCATGAGGGCAGCCCCATGTAGAGCGCATTGCAGAAATCTAGACGGGAGGTTACCAGCACGTGCACCACAGTCTCAAGGTCCCTTACTTCCAGGAAATGGCGCAGCTGGCGTATCAGTCGAAGCTGATAACAGGTGCTCCTGACTGTCGCATTCACCTGACTCATCATCTGAAGCGATGAATCAAGGAGCACCCCCAGACTGCGAACACAGTCCTTAACGGAGAGCGTGACCCCGTCCAGGACTGGAGGTTGCAACCCAACTCCTGGTTTGGGGGCCGCTACTGTGAGCACCTCCGTTTTATCTGGATTTAATCTCAATCTGTTTTTCCTCATCCAGCCCATTACTGCTTTAAGACAATCATTAAGAGGAGAGACGCCATCGGAATTCGAGGCCGATGATCGGGGCAAGGAGAAATAGATCTGGGTGTCATCAGCGTACTGATAACACCCAGCCCCATAACTGCGAATAATCTCACCCAGCGGCTTCATATAAATGTTAAACAGCATCGGAGATAGGATGGCGCCCTGTGGAACACCACAAGTAAGCTCCTTTCTGCTGGAGCAGCTGTCCCCGAGCAACACCCTCTGGGACCTGCCCGAGAGGAAGGACCGGAACCACCGGAACGGGCAGTGGCTGGCTCAGTGAAATATTCAGGTAGGTGCTAGGTTTTTTTTTTTTTTAAGGATATAATACCTCCATGATGGGTGGATGGTGAGAGGTGGGAGAGAGAGCAGCTTGGCTGAAGCTGCTGCCATCAGTAAACACCAGCAGATTCATGCACATTTGAAGAACAGCTGGGGAGGTAATAATTTTTTTTATTATAGTTTCCAGAATCCCAGCCACAATGGCCAAAAACAGATGTCCCACCCAAGTAATAGGAAGCTTTGCCATAGATTTCTCGGGGGAGGGGGGAAATCATCCCCAGTCAAGTCATTTCACTAGCAAACAAATCACTTGACCTAATATTTCTGTAAATAAAGCAAGCAGACACTTCAGGAAATTTCACAATATCCTTTTATATTATTGTGATTGTGATTTCACCTGCTATGATGGTTCCTTTATTTGTCACTGTCGTGCAGAAAATGAAACTTATCTTAATCTCATTGAATATCTGAAGCGAAGTGAAATGCCAAGCAATTTCATATTCAGGAGTGTTTCCATTGCTGAGTAATTTTAGTGTTTAATATAGGCTGATACTATCTGACCAAATATTCGGGGGTAAGTCATTATAGAAATGAAGGTAGGCTTCCTCTATAAGTTTGAAGCATTTGGCAAAAATATGAAGTCTGTTATAGCTTCAGAGATGAAATCATGTCAGACTGTTTTCAGAGTTTCACTGCTCCTTCTGCATTCTGAAACATAAAACAGGTGTGCTTCACCCACTTGTTCAGCTGTTTCAGCACAACTTTCAGTAGTGAATCAGTCTAATTCACCATTAAATATTGGAGAACAAAGAGTGTTAAAGCATGCCAAATTATGTGGGAAACATGTACAGCTGGCCCTCTGTATCCACGGATTCTGCATCCATGGATTCAACCACCCACGGCTTGAAAATATTCCAAAAACAAAAAATTCCAAAAAGCAAACCCTGATTTTGCCATTTTATATAAGGGACACCATTGTATGCAATGGAACTTGAGCATCCATGGATTTTGATCTCCACGCAGTGGTGGTGGTCCTGGAACCAACCCCTAGTGGATGCCAAGGGCCCACTGTATAACAGGTAAGTATCCACAATATAGTGAAATGGCTGATAAAGTTTGCTTGTTGCCAGCACTCCCTCTTGAATCTAAGAGCTTGGGGATACCCCCCCCCCATCATGGAACTGCAGACATTCAGAGTGAAATCTTGTACAGTAAGTTTCTACTCACAAGTGAGTCCAATTGAGCTCAATTGGGGCTTACCTCCTTGCCAAACCCCCAGTAAAAGAGTATAAGGATTGCAATCTGAGTGTGATGTGTATGCGGAGGTCAAGAATATACCTATAATGCATGTCTTATTAAATCCATCTTAGGGTAATACCCTTATTGGACTCACAGTACAAGCTTCCCAGATCTTTAGATTGGTGTGTCAGGAGGCAATATTTTATAGAAAAAAGATGGTGAGGTGGAGGGAATCTGACTTGGTGCTGAAGTCATGGCCCAGGATCCTGTTGTGTGCTTACATGGATGTAATTCCTGTTGCACTTTCTCAGTATCCAGAATGCATTTGTACAATGGTCTCATTGCTTTCAACAAGGAATTGCAACTGTTGCACTTTGTATTTCTTTACTCCTTCTGCTGGTCTTGATTATTTCTGGCCTTATCTGAATACTGCACTTGTTTTGCCGCATCTTGTTTTATTTTCGGGCTCATCATTTTATTTTACTCTTTCATGGTATTTTAATTGTGTTGACTGATGAAGGACGATAGAGGGAGTTAACTTTCCCTCCCTAGGACAACTTTTAATTAGCAGGCTGTCTTTGCTTTTTTATTACAGTATTACTATAGTATTGACAATTTAGTGGAATCTTTGACTGCAATAGATTTTTTTTACCACTCCTGGACACAAACATGATATTTACAAGACAAACTTGCAGGGAAAGGGAAATTTCCTCTCCACCCGTGTCCGACTTCCCACAGAAGTAATCTTAGATGATTTTCATGCATGTCTGAAAATACATCCTCACTTTTCTGATATATGTGTGTGTTGGTGTGTGCCTTCAAATCACCTGTTGACTTATGGAGACCCTATGAATTTCATCGGGTTTTCTTAGGCAAAGAATACTCAGAGTGGTTTTGCCAGTTCCTTCCTCTGAAATATAGCCTACAGCACCTGGTATTCATTGGTGGTCTCTCACCCAAGTATTAACCAGGGCTGACCCTGCTTAGCTTCTAAGACCAGATGGGATCTGGTGTCTTTAGGGTATTTAGGCCCTAGACTCACATTTACAAAACATCTATTCCATGTGCATTTACCTTCTAGTTCATAAGCAAACATACTAAAATGGGCAGCATCCAGATTTGAGACCCATGGAAGAAAATTGCAGCAAGCTGACCAGCTACAGTATATTTTTTAGGAAATATCATTGTGCCAATTGCCCAGCTGATCTTGGTAGAGTGATTAATTGCATGTAGCTCCCTTTGGACCAAGGCATAATTAACAAGGATGCTCTACTTTTCTGGATTTCTTAATTAGATCTTTCAAACGGGCCTATTCTAACTTTCTTGATGCTCATTGGGTCTTTTTGGCTTCATGGTGTAAAACTTTTATCTGTATCTTTGCACATATAAAAAGCCATTTTGTGTACTGCACCATTTTGTGTACTGCACAAATATGAAAAAATGTTCACCAAATTTTTAATTCTTGACACATCAAGACAGCCTGCAGAGAAAGCATCATCCTCTCACCACCAGCACAAGAAGAAGAGAGGAAGTTCTTTGCTTTTCCTCAAAGCTGCACAAAAATTGGGGCTCTCCTGTCATGGTACTGTACTACAGTCACTGTGGGATCATCTCTTTTCCTTGTTGGGAAAAATCCATTAATGGCTCCCAATATTGTTGCTGTCCAACCACTGCTTCTAGTTCGAACATTTTGTGGCACTGTAGTTCTGATGTTAGCAAAACTGTGAGTATAGTTCCCTCTCCTCTCCTTCCCTATTCCTGAGCAAGGTAAAGTCCCTCCACTTCCAGTTTTCTAGCAAGCAGGACATCATGTTTCACTTTGGTCTTTTTACTCTGTGTCTTTGTTTCCTGTTCAGTTTTTTTAGATTATAGTTTCAGCTGCAATTGTGTAACCATGGGAATGAAAATTGCAGGAAATCTGTCCAGTCAAAACTGTGCAATTGTGAAATTGCGACAGGTAATTTTTTAAAAAAAAAGGCATGCATGTGCTATAAGGGGTAGGCACCAGCTATTGATAGAAAGGTGGGACAAGCAGAGCAGTGCAGAAGAGCAACTGGGAATGGTACCAAAACACTACTGCTAAGGGGATGTGGAAGAGATTTGTTTACATAACAGTACATTTCCACTTGCTGAAACAACATGATTGCTGCAAGACAACAAGTTGGTGTAGTATTCTTCTTAGTCATGCTTAGAGTGTTAAAATCAATGGGACTTTAGTGAGTCATGATCAACTTGTGCATTGGGTCTAATCTAAGTATGACTAAACCTGGACCCAATCCAAAGTCTTTAGTATCTGTAAATTACATACCTCCTGCAAACAAAGGGTTCTTGTAGCACCTTTGAGACTAACTGAAACCAAATCCACAATACACAAATAATCCAGTTTGAAACTGGATTATTTGCTGTGGATCCTTCCTATTGAATCCTGGAATCTGTAATTTTACAAGGTCTTTAGCCTTCTCTGCCAAAGAGTACTGGTGCCTCACCAAACTACAAATCCCAGGAAGATAATGAGGAAGAGCATACAAAACTACTATTTTAAGCAGAGAAACCCTAGAATTTATGTACAGATCCCCCCCCCTCCATATCCATGGTGGATGTGTTCCAAGACTTACAGCAGATATGTAAACTGCATATAATAGTGAACAGCCATAAATACCATAGAAACGCACTGGATGACCTAGAAAATGCCTAGAGAGGATGCCTCTCTAGTCATCTGGCACAACTCTATGGTCAACTCTATGGTCAACGTCCAGTGGAAGTTCCAGTGGAAGGTGACCATAGAGCCATACTGGAGGACCTCCAGATGCCTGGAGAGACCACCTCCAGTGTGATTCTATGGTTCTCCAGATGCCTAGAGAGACCTCCCCTCCCTGACCACAGGTACGTGAAACTGTGGGTACTAATCCCACATAAATAGGGGTAGCCTGTACTAAGTTTAGGAAGGCCTGAAAAAAGCAAAGACAAATGAGCCTACAGCAAGACTCTATCTCCTCCTCTCCCTCCTGCTGTTAATTGAATTTGCAACACTTTTGCACCTTTCAACATAATTTGCAGTGACTGAAGTAAACTGAAGACAAGGAGAGAATGCAGGAGGAGAGGAAACTGGGATATTTTAAAAGCAAAGAAAGTAGAACCGCAGAGGATTAACTAAGGGTCCCTGCCAAACCAGGACAGTTGAAGAGAATGTAAGCTTTATACCATCCCCTTCCAAAATGTGTCTGTCTGAATCAGAGGTTTCCACAAGGTATGTTCATTTGCACACTGAGAAATAAAGGGATGTGTTTGTGTCACAGAGTCTGTATCCTCCATGGGAAGAGGTACATCAAACGCCCCAACCTGCATGACCTCTCAAACACACCCAGAGCCTCTCAAGTAGGAAGAAAGGACTTTATTTAAGCTCAGCAAGTCCTCTGCCAAGGAAAAGGACTGCAGCACAGGTCCCAGTAAGTATCTTCCAGATACAGGCCTTGGCAAGATCCTGCTAAGTGGTTGCAGTATGAGGAACCTAAACTTGGATAACTGGGTGTTGAGCCAGCAAAAGCATCAGCGGTTCAGCGCCAAGAATGCATCTGCACAAAGGGTGCTTCCCTTCTGCTACCCTCAGTCCACTATTTATCTGGCTCCTTGGTATGTCCTCCTCATTGGTAGCAGGGCTTGTCTTCAGTCCCCTCTCAGTCTCTCTTTGGACTTACAACTCACTCTTGAAGGACCTCCCCAGCCAGGCGGCTAAGAAAAGTCTCAGTCCCCAGTGCTCAGGTCTAAAGGAACCTCTTGCTCCCTGTCTCCTGTTGTATAGCTTCTGCCTTCCTTCCCCCTTCCAACCTTTTCGTTTTTCTTTCCCCCCCCCTTTTTTATACTTTATTTTTCTTCAGACAGCATGTTTATATAGAAGTTACATCACATCTTATCATTCCATTCAATAAATCATATCATAGCATATCATTCCATTCAATAAGTCTCATATACCTATATCCTCCAAATTACAATCCACTTCATGTATTACTAAATTATACCTATGTTCAATCATAACATCCATGTATTATCTATATGTCTCAACTGTAAATATAGCTTCTCTTCACATTTGACTTCCACATGATTATCAGTCTTCTCCGGTAGTTGGCCTCTTCACCAGACACTCCTGCAGAAAATTTAATTGAGGACAGCATCTGGTTCTTTCCTTTTGAGGCCAGGGAGCTGGGAACAACCAAAGTAGTGCTACTGGTAAGCCCTCCTTCCACAGTTTGCTACTTTTCTCAAATTATGCATATGCTCCTTAGCAAAAGCTGCTGTCCAAACTCTGGTCAGCTATTTGTGCCTCCTCCTGCTGATCAGCCACTAACTACATTGAGATTAGTATTGTATACATTTAGGACATTATCAGACCAGGCAAAGATGGTGTCATAACAACACCTAATGAACACGAAAGGGCGTGCATACCATACAATGTCATCCTTTCGCTATCATGTCTTGTCAAAAAGCCATTCCTTTTTATTGATGGGCCAAGCAATCAATTGATCTCCCATGGCACTTTGTTGCTGGCATTGCCAGCGTATACAGCGTTAATTGTCAGAATACTGTACTTCTGGATGAGATTGCGACCGCCAGGTATGGAGTGTTCTTTTTATGAACCTCCCCAGTGTACTTGGGAGTTTTAAAGTGTGTTTCTGTGCTTGTTTGTACATTTTATATCTTGATTTTGCTTTAATTTTTGAACTTGTTGCATTCACATCTTCTCACGAGAGTTGGCAAGATCTCAGACCAAGAAGTAAACAGAGCTCCATGTGTGCTCCGTTTATGCTGGGGCTGCCTTTCTGATGCTGCTGGAGGTAGGTCTGGTAAAGGGGGTTCTTTGGCTAGCGTAAAAACATTTCAAAATATGCCAGCAAAAGAATGTTTCTGGAGGGTGGTCTGATAAAGTCCTTAGTATACAAGTTGGTGTTATCACTCTGAAAGAAGGACAACATTTCTAGTCTTCCAGCAAGTTTTATATCATGAATGGTAAATACCTCTATTCTTAAAATAGTTCTACCTGGATCTTCCACACTTTAATACAGTTAAACCACAAGTGCATGCAGGAGCTCCTGGGTGGCACGTGCGCATGATTTGCCATCCCTCACATGCCTCTGCCTGAGGTGGACCCCTCCTTAGACCTGTGAAGAAGGAGCTGGACAAGCCTGGTTGAAGGCATTATGTGAAAAGGGGCCTGCAAGGTCGGGGGAGGAAGAAATGTTGCCAAAAGAGAGGCTTGTCTCTGTCAGAGGCCAGATAGGGTTTGGATATGAGAGGTAAGGACAGATGGCATCGAGGCAGGTCAGTCAGAGAGATAGGAGAACTGACTGGGAGTTTAGGGAGCTGGGATTGATTGAGAGTGCAGGGTTAATATTGTTACTCGAATTGCATGGGGCCCATGAGGATCCCACTAGTATCCAAATCTTAATTTGGGGAATATTTAATTAGCTCAAAATGGCAGCGAGAGGGCAGGTAATACAGGACCTTTTGACCTACATATACCTGTAGTAACTTATTTATTTATTTTATTTTTATTTATTTATTTATACCCCGCTCTTCAGCCACAAGGCTATCAGAGCGGCTTACAAATTGTTTTAAGCAATAGCAATGTACACATCTACACTGCATTAAGCAGTTTCCAATGTGTATTAGCTAATTGCCCCCACAAGCTGGGTACTCATTTTACCAACCTACAAAAGGATAGAAGGCTGAGTGAACCTTGGAGCCTGCTGGAATCGAACTTGCAACATGGTGACTTGCAGTACTGGCATTTAACCACTGCGCCACCAGGGCTCCTGTTGCGCCACCAGGGCTACTGTGGAGACTCCAAGCCAGAACATACAATTAAAGTATCTTTATTGGAAATTAGTCTTAACAGCATCATGCAAACACTCAGGCTTCAAGCAATTGCACAAGGCTAATGGAGAAAGTACAAAGATTTGGATAAAGGAATAGAGTAAGGGGATTGTGGGTTATACTAAACCCATCCTGGAGAGCTGAGATTGCAAAGTAAACTGGCAGGGGGGGGGGAGTCTGGAAGGCAGAATGATGTAGAGTCAGAAAGCAGGAGTTCCGTGCACCTGGCCACACAGACTGATGTGAAGTCAAGAGGAAGAGGATTCGTGCACGTTTTGGTGGTGTTTTATGGTGACATTTATATGTGATAATTCCCCTGAAGGAGGGGATTTAAAGTGAAATACAATGTTTCTCAGAGTTTCCCAGGACTAGACAAAGGGTTTTCTGGAAGGGTAGATAATTGTTAATGGGTGATGTACTGTATTTGGAATTGAATAGGGGCAGGCAACTTCTATTGTTAAGAGGAGGAGAGGAGGGAAAACTTGTTTTGCAACCATTAATGTATCTGCTAGATTGTTGAGTGGATTAGTGAATACTCATCTCCAGGTGTTACCTTTGACCTGGGTATGACCTGTTTGGAGAATTTCCAAAGGCCTCTTCCTAGGTTATATGTGACTCCAGCCTTGGTATCTGGGGGTCCCTGATTTACCTGCTAGCCACGTGGAAGGCCACATCAAGCCAAATTATTAAATCTTGCAAATTATGCAATATTCTAAGATGGGGGCTGTCGGGGTAGGTAACAATATATATTAATTACATGGGTATTAATAAACTTCCACTTTGTTTTTACCCCTGTCTCTGCCTGTTCGTATTAAGTTTGGCAGAGGGGGGGTCATGCTAATCACAATGAACCCACCATCACATCACAACACAGACAGAGGTTCACATATAAGGGGTCATCCTGAGGCCCAAGTACCCAATTCAGGAAGGGATTAGGTGGGGAACAAGGGCAGGATGAATGTCAGGATTCCAAGGGTTAGAAGTGCAGACCAGTCTGGAAAGGTGCTCTGTCACAGTACCTAACAGGAGAACTGATCTTACTTGTCATCTCAAAAGGCAGAGCTGAGTAACTTTTTTTGTGTTGTTTGATGCTAGGTGTGCCATGAAATCAGAAGTCTCAGGATTGACTGCAATTTTCAGTGCTGTGGACTTTCTTACACAGTTTCTTAAACATAATAAAAGGTCTATTCACAGATAATCAGGTCCAAACAGCAGCTGTGTAAGACCTTTGGAGTTGCCATAGAGAACTGTCTCTGTAGTTGACATCATATAATGTCTGAGAGCACCATTTCTGAGCTGAGGAGGCCCTAATTTAACTCTGTGCTTTTGCACCTGGCTCTGTTTAGTGATTCCTGAGGCTCTGCTAATAAAAATAAAAAGTACAGCTGACCCTCAATTTTCACAGGGGTTAGAGCAGGGCCACCTTATCCATTAGGCACTTTAGGCCATGGCCCCCACAAGGGGGACGATGACAGGGCTCTAGTCTGGGTGCCCAGGATTAGGAGGGGCCCTGGTGTGATATTATTGTAAGGTTCATTCTCTGTGTAATATTATTTTAAGGTTCATTCTCTGAACCTTAAAAATGGCATTACTGAAGATTCCAAGCTTCCGGGAAAGCGTGGGCGAGTGCTTAACTGCAGTGCGCTTTATGCTTTCTGTTCTGACAAAAGTCTGTCACCTCAGAGCCTTCGCTCTGCAATTTTGAGTGGCTCACCACAAGGGACAGGAGGAAAGAGATGAGAAAGCCCCTGAATTGAGTTCCAGTTCTTTCCAACAGCTTCTTGCTGAAATTTCAGGCATGCATTTAATTGCATAAGATGATAATAACAGTTTTTCCCCTTCTAGTTTAATGCCTTCGTGAGGAGACAGAAGTCAATTCCGCATGTAGCGTGTCTGGGGTTACCAGAGTGAAAACTGGAGATGGCACGTGTACCTTTAATAGCTGGATTGAAGTGGGAATTTCAGCAGGTGTTGCTTGTTACTTGGTGGTATGACAAGGCAACACCTGTTGAAATTCCCTATTCTTCACAACCACTAAAGGTACAGGAGGTATCTCCAGTGTTCACTATGTGAGTCACATGCAACCTGTTGAAATGGGGTAGATATTGAAGCCAAAACATCAATTGGTTTTAATATAGATACTCTAGAGTATCTATATTAGCAGTTTATTTTCCATGGTACAATGTCACTGCCAGGCCTTCTGTTTCATCAGTAAAACTGAGAAACCAAGAACTTTCTCAAAAGAAACCTCTTGCAGAAGTGCCATAGCTTGGTAGTAAAACATACAAAAGTTGCCAGGTTTAACTGTAGTCTTCAGCAGAGTTTGGGGAAGTTACATTTTGGTATTACAACTCCCAGATACCCCCCACCAAAAAAAGCAGGAACAAAGGGGCATGCTTCGGTCAAAATCTAGTATAGGTCTCTTCCTATGCTCTCAAAGCTCTCATGGGAAACACAGGCTGGGAAACCTAGAATCATAGAATCATGGGGCTTGTCTAGATAAGAAGATATAATGTGGATTGTTGCTCATCAAGACAAATTTGCAGCAGCATTCATTTGTCTACTGCTTTTTTTTTTTATGAAATTGCTGGTATGCAAAGCTATCCATGTTTGAAGTTCACATGCTGACACGCCTGTGAATCAAGATGGTGGCTGGGAGTGAATTACTCACATTATTATTCTCCACAAGTTGCTGCTGCTGCAGAGTATTTTTATTTTTTACTGTAAATATAAAGTGTGCAAGTGCAACCTTCCATTTAAAAAGGCTGTGTGGTCACCTCAGCACAGCAAAAAAGCACACATTCAATACTGCAAAACTCCAAAATGGTGCTTCTGGCCACTTTGTTGTCAGCAAGCCCAACCCACCCCACCCCATGCCCATCCAACCAATCTGGTTTCCACTTCCACTCTTATCTGGGAATGCACTGCAATGCAACTCAGTTGTCCAAACAAGCTGTAATGCACATTTGCATGTATTTTAAGAAAAACTTTGGGAAAAGTTGCAAAGGCTTTTGGAGTTTTTGGCCCCCCTCTTTCCATGGGCTACCACAAAACTCTTAGGCTAAACTGGGAATGCAGCCATTGCAGGGTATCAGGAGTAGTACAAACCACTAGATTACTGAAAGAGAGAAACCCAAGGTTGGGATGGATGAGAATTTCATTTCAGTTTGTTTTCAGTTAGAATTTACCAATACAGTATTTGCTAGTTTCTTCATATTCAGGATGGGAATAACCTTGAGATTTTAAAAATTTGAATGTGGGAGAAACCAAAACTGACTGATTCGTCCATTCAGGGCCAGGGGTGTTAGTGCTTAACTCCAAAAAGTTTGGCTTTGGACCCCCTGTATATTCATTTATGTTACTGTTCAATTGGGGTTGAAGTTTCTCCCTTTTTTCTGAAGGGCTCCTCTTTGTTACCACCTGTGAGGTAGAGAGGTACAACGTGACCTTGTCCATTCTAGGACCAGTTATTACTCCTTGAATGTAGCTGAAGCAGCTAGGTGAGAATTTTGTTTCAGTCCATCTTTGAAAAATTTACCCTGTCACAAAGTCACAAATTTCTTCATGCTCAGGAAAGCCAGAAGTTAATTTTTTACGAGAAACAAATGGAGGATAGCATGTAACTGACAAATCTTCCCAACTTTCATCACACACCTTTCAAACAGTGTCCAGACACCTCATCATTCCAAGATGGAATGCTGAACCCAGGCAGCTCATACACATATCTGATATAAGCAGTCCAAGACATTTTGCTACCAGTCTCTCTATCTCTCGCTTTTCTTCACAAACGAAGATTCAGGAAGGACTCATCCCTCGCTTTCTGCAAGCACACTGATGACTAAAAAGGCCAATCAGAAATAAACAAGTCCGGTTGCAGAAAGCACAGCAGAAGGTCTCCTTGGGTGATGTTTCCGGGTTGTGATTCTTTCTGCGTTGTTATTTCTCTTCAAGACTTGTTCGGCGTGAGTTCTCACATAAGGCTGCAGCATTGTGGATCATCGCCTCCCAAAAATACTACTCTATGGTGAACTTGCCACGGGTCAGCGTAAGAGGGGTGCTCCAAAAAAGCAATACAAAGACTCCCTGAAACAACATCTAAGGCTCAGCCAAATTGATCACCAACAATGGTCTGCCCTGGCCTCACATCGGGAAGCATGGAGACGCACTATCCACAATGCTGCAGCCTTATTTGAGAACTCACGCCGAACAAGTCTTGAAGAGAAACAACAACACAGAAAGAATCACAACCTGAAAACATCAACCAAGGAGACCTTCTGCTGTGCTTTCTGCAACTGGACTTGTTTACCTCAGATTGGCCTTTTTAGTCATCAGCGCGCTTGCAGAAAACGCGGGATGAGTCCTTCCTGAATCTTCGTTTGTGAAGAAAAGCCAGAGAGATAATATTGTTTATTTCTTTATTAACATCCTGCCTTTCCCCCAGTCCAGAACTCAAGGCTGCTTGCAAAACTTAAATAGAATCAGCTTAAAAAACGACAACAACAACAGCTACACACAAATTCTAAACTAACATTCTAAAGCTAAAACAGTTCCCCACACACACACGCCAGGTAGAATTAGCAGTTACTTTTTAGAGATGAAAACTGAATACGAATGCAAACTAAAGGACTTTGCAGTGAGGGTACTCTGTAAAAAGCATAAATGCATTCTTGTGAAAAGGTCTTAATACTAGTGGTGTTTTTCATTTGTCAGTACTTAGCCACATTTCTTGTAATAAGTATAATTTTTTAAAAAAAGTTTTAAAAATCCCAAATTGCTCATCTTGTTTTTTGCAATCACATTCTTATGTTTCCACAGATGAATGTACTGTAATGACAGTGCCTGCATAAAAGCTACCCAGCTGTTGTTTGATGTACATAATTTGGGTAGCATACTGTACATGTAAGGTAGAGAGGAGGGGGAAGAGTTGCTTGTGTACAAGCAACAAATGCTGTTTTTACACCCCTCCCTTTTTTTTGCATTCTCAATAGCACATTGATGCATTTTTCCTCCATTCCAAGGACCAAAGTCAGAACTTGTTTCTCTCTTCCACTTTTCAAAATTATTCCCATGGGGAGATGATGTGCTCACTGTAAAACAAGCAGGCATTTTTGTTAGCTATGTCCCTCAAAAATTCCATATCTGCAAATGGCCATGTTGGTAGAAGCCCTCCACTTTCCAGTCTCATCAGAACATCAGGGGCTGCCCCCCCCCTTGGTGACTACACTTGAATTTCCCAGAATGAGGGTGGTTCCCCATAATGCAGAGGCCTCGCTGAGAAACAAAGCACAAAAAGGCACAGCACTTGTCTTTCTGATTTCCCAAGAGACTGAAAAGGGAGTAGTGAAAAATGAAAACTTTTTGAAACCTTCCTTTTCAGTACAGATTGTTATTATGAAGATTCTAAGCACTGGTAGAAAACCATTTGAAGAGACCATAAAGTCAAAGCACCTACGAAACAGTGGACTTTCTCTTCTCAGCGGGGTGTCTCCTTGATAGAGGGGAGAGCGTTGTTGGAAGAGTCCTCTATTTGAGAGCATCCTGTTATTTGAGAAGCAGTTCAGTACGTGTCCAGTTTAAAGATAACCATCAACAGAGAACATGAAGTTGCTTGTGAACAATGAACCCTTGGACAACTGACAGAAGAGGAATACGGGCCAGCAGGTTGCCATTTGGCCCACTATGGTGAGATGAAAAGCTGGAATTTTTGCTAGGAAGAAAATGGTGCATTCACCTTTCCATATACAAAGTCAGTTGGACTAGAAGTCCACATTTATTTCAGCACTGGTGACAAAGGGCCTTCTTCCACTGACCCTGAAGACAGCAAGGTAGCTTAGCTGCCTTGAGTCTCCTTGGTGGGAAAAAGGCAGGATAGAAATGAATAAAATAATAAAAAATAATAATAACAGTCCCTGCAGCCTCTACCATTAGTATCCAGACCCAGAGGTGGCCACCTCACTCTGCCTAACAGTAGGGCCCATCCTGACTAGATGTATTTATATTTAAATTATTGTAATTATTTCTAAACAGAAGGATAGATAGAGACAGACAGGCAGATATAGGTGTGCAAGTTATGTCAAATCTCTGCCCTTTTTCTAGCAGTATGTCTGTGATTGCTCTTCTTCTTGGCCATTTTTTAAATGGATGAGGTTTTCTGTACATGTCTGCCTCAACTAGAGTTTTACAACAATGTATTCTTAGAATGTTGTACTTTTATCCTACAATAATTTGTCTGAAACAATAAACCAGAATTTCTGGTATATTGTATGTAACACAGCAGCCAGCTTGTTTGAGTGTTGGACTATGGAGATTATCAGACATGGCAAATACTGTGTCAGAAGATGGCAACGAGAACAGGAACAGGCAAGATTATCAGATGACGATGTCCTCCAGTCTCCTGGGGGCATAGCACAGCTGTGAATAAGGCGTCCCTTTTTATTCATGGCTTGTCCCCATCAATAAGAAAGGAAAGCCTCATCCGCTGCAGCGCTATGCCCCTGGGACAGCAATAGGACACAATGTCTGATATGTTGCCCTTCCTGTTCTCCTCCTGTTCTTCTGGCGCAGTTTGGAATGCAGTTTTTGCCACATTCCACTGCGTCTGACAATCTTCTATGACTCTGGAGACCAGGGTTTGAATCCCTTCTCAGCCATGAAAACTCACTGGGTGATCTTGGGCAAGCCCATGGGGAGAGGCAGATAATAAATAAATGTTGTTGTTGTTAGGTCATACACTCTCAGCCCTCAGAAAACCCTGTGATAGGGTCACCCTGGTTTTGCCATATGTCAAAAATGACTTGAAGGCACACAACACACACAATGCAGCAGTTGTAGGGGAACTAAGGAGCCCTGGTGGTGCAATGGTTACATGCTGGTACTGCACACACAATGTTGTGAGTTCAATCCTCCAGGGTTCCAGGTTGGCTCAGACTTCCATCCTTTTGTAAGTTGGTAAAATGAGTACTTGGCTTGTGGGGGCAATTAGCTAATACATTGTAAACCACTTACAGAGTGACTAGCACTATAAAGCAGTGTAGATATGTCAGTGCTATTGCTAACAATGTGTAAGCTGCTTTGAAAGCCTTTGCAGCTGAAGGGGGGGGGTTATAAATACAATAAATAAATAAATAAATAGGATAGAGTGGGCCAGAGATGCTGTAGATGGGGTTACATAATTCCAGAATCTGTGGTACACTGAAAGGTATAGAAGGAAAGTCCAGGGTATGACCTGGCAACTGAAGCTCACTTGGAAATTAATTCAATAATAACCCATGGCATTTTCTTCTAGTTAAACATGATTAAGTATTAAACAGTGGCAACTGGTGCCCATGAGGGTAGCCTGGTGGGCATCGGGGTAAGAAGTGAAACCAACAGCAGGCAGAGTCAACTAATCCCAGGGTTGTCTCCTTCCTCCTCCCTTTCAATGATGCTGCAGTACAATCTGTAATCTGCAATGTAAGAATAGTGTCTTCCATTGGTTCAGGATGCTTCTAGGGCAGAGGGAGAAAAGTGCCACTCATGCACTAGGTAAGAAGGCAAGGAAGAGTAGGTTGGCTAGCAGTAATTTAAGCATGGCAGGAACACAATGTGGGACCAGCCTCCAAGGTACACAAGGCCTTTTGTAGGAATGACCTCTTATGGAAAAGTCATGTTAAATCAGCATGTCACATTCCAACAACACTATTCATTTATTAGTAAGAACATATCCTTTTAATTTCATGGCCAAATCATGGGTATTTAATTCCATATGGAAGGTATGGCTTGAAATGAGAAAGAAAGAAAGAAAGACACCCAGACATTCTGCAGAAGATCAGTGACCAATGGTTACATTATGGTAAGACAAAATGTGTTAGTTCCCGTGGTAATATTCTACTGACAGGTTTCCATCAACCGAACTAGTAAGAGGGCAATCCCCTGTACTGCATCCCAAACCCGCAAAATAAGCTCAGCTGGGGTTGGGTGGATAAACTTCTGAAGCAGATGTTTGAGTAGCATTGAGGATTGCTGGGGGGAGAGGGAAAGTCCTGTTAGACTAGCAGACCTCTACTAATGGGACTATATTTAACCCTTTATTACTTTTTTTTTATATGCATCCTTGAACATATTGGGGAGAGAGGCTGGCAGAACCAGAGTAATCCCAATCTTGAACTGGTAACATTTTTTTTGTTGTTGACAAAATGCTAAGGCACTTACTGGGATGTCATAAGGTAGGTTCTGGGCTTATTCGGAACTCTAGTAGATGAGAGCTGAAGCAAAACCTATTCCATTGATGCCAACAGGACTACAATTTCCCAGCATGACCAACATCTTTAATGTATTTGTTCTGAAATTACTGTTTCAAGAATGAAGAAATGTTTGACTGCCAAGCAGCAGGACCAACCCAAATGTTAGGCTGAATGAAGTGGCTCCAGCCTCAGGCAACAGATGCTGATGAACAGCAGCTAGAACCCCTCTCCCGCACCCTCTAACCTCAGGCACAATGGTAGACACCATCCCATCACCAGTGTTCATATAAATGATTCAACAGCCATGCCAGTTGGTTCTTGGGCATGACATTGAGGAGGGCACCATTTGGTCCTGTTACCTCACAAAGCAAAATCTTTTGGCCCAACCCTGCAAATGAGTAAATCCACTTGAAATAAAAGCAGAGCATTGGAAGGTAAAGAAGAGGTAGAATGCTAATGTACATGTAACATTTGGGTGTGTGTGAGAGAGAGAGAGAGGAGAGGGGAGGGAGATGGCTCAAAATGAAAAGAAAAGCCTGAAGGAAGTCTGAGTGGGGGAAAACCCTTAAACCAACAGTCAGGGAGAAAACCAGTCTTTGCTGCCCATCACTCAGCATCAAAGCTTGCAGAGCTAGTGTCTTTGAAATAACAGGGACAGGAGGGCATATAGACATGAGCCAAATTTGGCTACACACACACACACACACACACACACAGAGAGAGAGAGAGAGAGAGAGAGAGTGAAAAGTGCTGAAGTCAAAGAGAAGGGGGAACAGGGCAAGGAGGCAGGACATCAACTTCTTAAACAGAGGGCCACAGAGAATGAGGAACATTATGTTATATTTGTCGGAAGTAAATATGATCTCCTCAAAGGTGTCTGAAGGATTTTTCCAGGAAGGAGGAAAGCTGTATAGTTGTATGTCAGCAAAATCTGCACGCATAGCACGCACTACTACAACATGTATGTGTTTTTTCCTCTTGCCTGTGGACACATTCTGTGATCTTGTTTAGCATCAAATTAAGCAACATTTTGAAACCTCCAAATGCTGTAAGGAAAATGCTCAGAACCTGGAATTTGACAGCACTAATAGAGAACACAATAGCCATCATGAGCATCACTATAAAATTCATGTGAAGTGAGGGACATTAAAAAAAAAACATTCATTGGTATGTGTGTAAGAACCTCAATGAACAAACACAACACTTCAGAAACACACTGGGTATTTTCTGACATCATCACCCTTATCATAACACTGAAAGCTCTGCATGTTCTAAGATGATCTCTTTAATCTTGAAAAGGGTATCGCTGGCGTCTGTGGGAAGCATCTTTGGCCCAGGGGAGGGCAGGATAGAAAAATGGCCATATTGGATCAGGACTGGCAGTTCTAGAGAAGCCCAGAAAAGTCTTTTAAACTTTTCACGTTGTAATCATGACATCTTTTTTTTTTAAGACGCTGATATAAAATAATGTTTGAGTTCTACAAATATTCTTTTAGAACTGCACATTTGGGCCTAATTTCTGTTCCTAGTCCTGACTAAAGTAGACTCATTGAATCAATTTGATTTCCCTTTGCTTTGGCTCACCATTCAATAATTGATCAAATGTATCTATTCTAGCTGGGACTAATAACAGAATGCCAGCCTTGATTTATGGGGTCAGGGGCAAGAAGCAGTTCTAACAGTTTCAGAAAATGGTCCTACTGTTTCTGGTAGCTCTGATAGCCTGGGCTATCAGGTTGACCTGGTTTCTGAGAAATCTATACTAGAGTTCTTTCTCTGTAGTTTCCCAACTATTAGACCCACTGTCTGTCCACCTCCAGTTGATATTCTGAATTCTTCCCTTGGTTCCCTTCCCCAATATAATGGCTCTCTAAAGCTAAACATTGGATCTGGGAAGGTGTTTTTGTATGGGTTTCCAGAAGAAAAATCATCTGAAAAAATAAAATAAAAGTGGGGGGGGGGAGTTTCTGGGGGTTGCGTATGTCTCAAGGGCCACATTTTCCTACCCTGGCATGTCATATATGTGCAGGGTTGCCAGAATGAAAACTAGAGAAGTCTCCTGTACCTTTAATGGTTATGTAGAAGAGGAAATTTCAGCAGGTGCTCCTTGTTCCCTGCTTGCAGGGCAAGCAAAACCTACTGAAATTCCCTCTTCTATACAATCACTAAAGATATAGGAACCCTTTCCAGTTTTCTCCATTGGGTGGGTGGGTGGAGTGGGCATCAGTCATTTCAAAACAGACAAGCAGCACTTCAGACAAGTCTGTTCTGGATCCTGGAAAGATGTCATTAATTACTAATGATATATATTTATTGGATTGATTAACAAATAGACTATAGAGCATAATGAATATACAGTATTAGCAAAACTTTCAGCATCTGCCTTCTTCAGTTGCTGAAAATGAAAGCTTTGAAAACAGTTTTTGTTTTCAGTAGTTAAAGAAGGCAGAGGCTGAAATATTGTGCCGACATATTTATTAAGTTCTGTTTGGTGATCACTCCAATATAAAATAAATCAGTTAATGGGTCCCACCCCACATTGGACATCCATGGATCTCCTATTGAGTTTCCGTTTGTGTTAGCCAAAGTAATTCCATTTCTAAGTGTCCAGGTTGTCATTGAAAACTCCAGACTTTTACAGATCTTCCCACACATCTCTTTCTGTTAGGTTAAGCCAAGAGTTGTCTTCTCTTTGGGGGGGGGGCACAAAACATCATATTTTGAAATGGTTTAACATTTTCCCACCCCCACCTGCCCTAGGTATGACAGCCTCCAATGGAAGAGCCCAGAGGCTGGGAATATTCTTAATTTTTATTTTTTAGGCTACAGCTCCCTGAATCTGTCAATACGCATTATTATTGGCCATACTGGCTGAGGAATTATGGGATCTGTAGTTGAAAAGAGTAACATTTCCAAGCTCTGGAGGGGGAGCTAGTCCTCCTACTCAGTTGTTCTAATTTTCTAAATCAGTTTGTTCCCTGGCTGCAGACATATTCTCAGTTAAATTTTCCCAGAAGAATTTAATGTAAGAATATCATTTGGTCTGCCTACCAAAAAAAGGGGTACAAGTGAGAGGGCCTCTTCAGTGGTGGCCACACATCTGTGGAGTGCCCTCTTCAGATAAGTCATCTTTCTGGCACCTGGTAGAGAATTTTTTAGTTGCTCAGGCATTTTTAGAACTATTTTACTGCTTTTAGACTAGTTCTGTAGGGTTTTTCTCCTTTGCAGGTATTTTTTTTTACACTCTGTCCTTTTACCTTGTAGCATTTCATTATTATTTTATTGTGATTTTATATCTTTCTTAATGTATTCCCCGAGCAGTATAGCAAGCAAGCAAGTAAAACTGGCTTCTCTAATCTAAGGCGCCTTGAACCTGAAGCCAGAACAAATGAACAGTGATCATTGAACTTGTGGCTGCACCTTTTGCCGATGAAGCAGAGCTAGACTTTTGATGAGATGTGATGGCACATTGACTGACATAGCATTGTTACGACTCCATGCTCACACACTCACATACAGACACACCCCAACCCATTCCATAGTGGTTGGACCATGTGGCATATTACTCACGCTTCATATTAATGTGGCATATTACTCACACTTCAGTAGTGTGCAAAACACTCTAGAATGTATATCCCAATCTTCTTAATACCCAGATTTCTATGTACACAATTATTTTTGGAGGCACCAACTTGTAGACAGGCAGGCAGGCAGACAGACGGACATATATACACCATTCCTCCTACTAGTGTCTGTCTTCTGTCTGCTGTTAATTTCCCCTTGTTTTCTCTTAGTTCTTGATACTTGTGCTTTCAATTCTCCATATTCTCAAACTTTCAAACAGGCATAATGATTCATCCCCTTGATCTTTGAACAGGCCCCTTCATCACTTGCTCCAAGCCTGTCATCTGATCTGATATTCACCTCAACTCGGCCTGCATGCCAAGCTGAAGATAAAACGTGGAAGTATTAACCAGAAAGTGGAAAGATTACTAAAATGCTTTTTTAAAATATACCAAGGGTTTGCCATGGGATTCCCCTTCCCTCCATATCACAGTTTTATTGCGCTTTTTGAGCAATCCTGTAAAAAAACAATAACAACAACAGAGAAACGAAACAAAAAGACTCATTCATTAACATGGTGATATCTGACAAAACAGTGCAGTGTGAATTCAGTACCCATCTTCTGGTTAGACCAAATTAGTTTAGTTTATAGCAAAATCGTAAGAAAAGAACTTCAAAAACTGATGCTATACAGTCAAAAACCCAATTTTGCAGCAGCAGAATTGCTCACAATTATCTTTGTTCCTGCTGCTGCTATTGCTCAATGTTTGCTCAGGCCTCTGTGTGCGTGTGTGTCTATGTGTTGGCGTTTGTTTGTTTAACTTGGGCTTGGATCATTTTTACTCCTATATACCCTAAAAATGAAAATAAGTGTTAAATATGTACCTAACCTACTCACTCTTTCTGATATACAGAGCGTACCTCAGTTACCAGTAGGTAAACACTTATCATTGCCTAGCCAGTAAAATACTGTTGATATCAGTCATATTGTACTCAAATGGGGAAACCTCTTTAAGACCAGAGAGAAGATCTGGAACACAGTGAAACACAACTGTGAAGAATGAAAGTACCATCTGTGTTGTAATAACCAGCTTTTTCTCACTACAGTCCAGTTATTTTTCATGGGTCATAGTTATTTAGGATGAAAAAAAATGACAGAAGGGTGGTGTTTTTCATATCTTTGCTTTTTTAGTCCTTGCAACAGCCAGTTGTGTAAGCCAGCTGGCAACAGTTGGTTAAATTGTGATTTTCCCAAGACTACTCCCATGGACCTCTAACCGGGGGGGGGGGGGGATGACACAGAGCCGAGACCCCCCTCTCCGAAAATATGGTCTGGAAAGTTGGACCACCAAGACTCATGTGGTGTTGAGCTCCCTCAGGAATTCTCAATCAGAAGTGTACTAAATGATCAAAAAATATTAAGGCCATGATTGTCATTGCAGCCTCCCAGGAATCCTAAAGGTCTCCTGCAATCTCTCCTATGTTCACTTATTTGGGAGTAAGTTGCAGTGAACAGATGAAGGATACTTCTAAGTAGACCTCATGCTTGTAAGAGTCTTCATATTTAAGGATGTTTCAATGATAATAGATGGGAACAACAATTTGCCCTCCCCTTGTAGGCACTAATAGGTAGGAAAAATTGATAACAACCTGCCTCCCAGTGTTCAACCCTGCACCTTAAAAACAGAGCCAGCTCAAGACATTTTGCTGTCTAAGGTAAAGGGCAAGATGCCCCTCTTCCACATAAGCTGGATCTTACTTCAGCAATGGTGGCAGGATGGCATCCACCACTGCCCTGGAAGGCAGCAGGTTGGACTAGGGAGTATAGCGCAGGCTGCTTACAACTCTCTTTTCCAACATCTTGCTACTGCTCCCTGGCCCTTGGCAGCAGCCTCACTCTGCCTAATGGTAGGACCAGTCCTACTAGTAAGCTTTATGGCAGAGCAGAGATTTCAACCTGCTGTTTGGGGTTGGTGTTCATTCATTTGCTGTCCATTGTTTCCAAATGGACAGCACCTAGAACTACTAATTTTAAAAAGCACTGGACAGCTCTTCCCTCTTCCCTTCCTTAACTTGATTGTTGTGATAAAAAGAAAAGATGGGAGAAGCAGTAGCAAACATGGCAGGGTTACAGATGGCAGTCATTGCCAACTGGGGGTTGTTTAGACAACAACAAAAAGTCCACAAAGAATGCAGGCAGAATACCTTTTGTTTAGATGAGCTCCTGCCAGGATTCACCATATCGGGAAGGAGGGGGGCTAAAAACTCAAAATAGTTCATGATAACAGCATTCGCTGTTTCTTGTGATCTTTTTTTAAAATATTGTGCAAAAATGTACATAACTGCCCATCTGAACAACCAGTTTGAACAGGGACACACAGAAGAATTCAAACATGATTGGTCAGACTTCGGCATGGGTGAGCTTGCAAGGGACGAAGCAGCCAAAGCCAGCATTGTTGTTGTTTTTTGTAGGTGAACGATGGCGTGAAGATCATTCAAGTGGCAAAGCAAAAAAAAGAAGGTTTTAAAAGTAGAAAATAGCTCTTCTGCATCTGTCATTTAAGGACGGGGGGGGGTAGAATGGAGGGAGATTTTCGGCAGGCAGTTCACTCGTGGCCACCTTATTTTCTTGGGGGCATGCTCCATGCAAACTGCAAACTCAGCCAAGTTTGCATGGCAACAATCTTGTGAATGAGTAGTAGACACAAATGAACACTGCTGCGATAGGGGAGTAAGGCACTATTTTTCGCTATTAATTCTCCTGTCTAGCTGCACCCTTAGAGTGTATCCCTTCTGTACTGTTTTAGCAGCGTAATACCACTTCAACTGCCATGGTTCCATCCTACAGAATCATAGGATTGATAGTTTGCTGGGGTTTACTTAAGACTACATACAGCTCTAGTGCACTTTCCACAGCTACAGCACTAGAGATTTCTGGCAGAAAATTTTAAGAGTCTCACCAGATTACAAAAAAAATCCCAGAATTCCAAACAATAATGAACCCATGACAGTTAAAATGTCTTATAATTATGCAATATGGATGGTGCCTGGACACAAGCATTCCATGAAGGAAACAGAACCTTTACTTGGAAGCACTTTGTGCATGTTTGAGATCCATTGAACCAAATAATTTCCAGGGTGTTATGCCATTTTAGTCTGTTGCAGCAAAAACAAAATGGGGCTTTTTGGCACTTCTTCTTGTGTGCCTTCAAGTCACTTTCTGAATTAAGGTGACCCTAAGGGGAATCTATCATGGGTTTTTCGTGGCAGGATTTGTTCAGAGGGGGGTTGCTTTTGCCTTGCCCAAAGTCACCCAGTGGGTTTCCATGGCTGAGCGGGGATTCGAACCCCGGTCTCCAGAGCTATAGTACACTCAAACGACTACACCACGCTTGCTCTCTCTTCTGGCACTTAGTTAATGTTTAACAATTTTAGTCTAAGGTTAAATATAACAACTTCAGCCTAAGCTTGTGTGGAACAGGGATCCCCCAATGTGTGTTTTCTGAATGGAAGGAGCCAGTAAATCCTGCCCTAGAGTCAGAGCTGGGGGGGGGGACTTTTTTAGACTACAAGTCCCAGAATCCACACTGGGGGGATTCCCAAACTTGTAGCCTAAAATGTAGCTTTCCTAAGCATGCCAACTTTAAACAGTGCCCCAGAACTTGCCACTTTTTCACTATTGCATTTGTAGGCCAATTACAGGCACAGCTTACCATGTTCTATAAAATAATAAATTTACACATGCAATTCTGTGTATAATCTGTCACATACACTGTATTTATTAAGTGATATTTTAACTTTTTTTGAAAAAAATGACAGTAAAAGGAAGCTAACATAACAACAACCAGAAAGGACAGTGTTGCATGCTTGTTTGACTAATGGAACTGAACTGTTTGTATTATGTTTAAGTATGACAAGGTCTCCCACGCTGATGCCAGGAATTTCCAAGGGAGCATGGTGTGATGGCTAGAGTGTTGGATTAGCACTGGGAAAAACTAGGTTCAAATACCGATTCAACTGGGAATCTCAGTTAATGACCTAGGACAAATCCTTTCAGTTTAACCTACCTCAACAGATTGTTGTTAGGATAAAAGTAGGGAAGAGGACCATGCTGTAGAACAGCCTTTCCTGACCTGACAGTGCCCCAAAATGTTGGATTTCCACTCTTCCTAGGCAACAATCCTGTTATAGGTTTTGTATTCCATGTGTGTGTGGGGGAGGGAATCTGGACCATGGGGTATGGTTCCAGGGAGGTGGACTTCTGGCAAGGGATGGGTTGCATCTCACAGAAGTTGGCAGGAGTGCTTTTGCTAAGACACTGAAAGATCTGCTCAGGAGGGCTTTAAACTGAATTGTGTGGGGGAGGGAGATAGTATTCATGAGGACAGGAGTTCATCAAGTGCTGGAGAAAATGGCCCAAATGTTACACAGACAACAAGGCAAATAGTATAAGAACCCAACAGTGGGAGGAATAAAACCTTTGAAATACAGACAGGGGGAATGGCCCATGGTCTTAGATGTCTCTATACTAATGCACAGAGCATGGGAAATAAACAGGATGAACTTGAACTCTTAGCTCAGCAAAACAAATATGATATCATAGGCATCACTGAAACTTGGTGGGATGAGTCTCATAATTGGAATGTCCTAATAGAGGGGTATAGCCTATTTCAGAAAAATAGACCAAACAGGAAGGGTGGTGGAGTAGCATTATATGTTAAGGATGTGTACACCTGTGAACAGAGCCATGACTTAAATCCTGGGAGCCAGGCTGAGAGCATCTGGGTAAAAATTAAGGGGGAGAGAAACAGCAGGGATAACATTCTGGGGGTCTACGATAGACCTCCAAGCCAAACTGAGGACTTGGATGATGCCTTCCTAGAACAGATGACTGCACATTCAGAAAGGAGAGATGTAGTAGTAATGAGGGATTTCAACTATCCTGATATTTGTTGGAAGTCCAACTCTGCCAAGAATTTAAGGTCCAACAAATTCCTCACTTGCCTTGCAGACAATTTCATTGTCCAGAAGGTGGAAGAGGCAACAAGGGGAACAGCTATTTTAGATCTGATCCCAACCAATGGGGATGACCTGGTTAATGGTGTGGAAGTGATGGGATCCTTAGGGGGGAGTAACCATGTTCTTCTGGAGTTTGTTATACAGTTGGAAGGGGAAGCTAAGCATAGTCAGACATGCATTCTATACTTTAAGAAAGCTGATTTCAGAAAACTTAGGGAATTACTGGGGGTGATCCCATGGTCAGAAATGCTAAAAGATAAAGGAGTTCATGAAGGATGGGAGTTTCTAAAAAGTGAAATATCAAAGGCACAACTTCAAACAGTTCCAATGAGGGGGAAAAGGGGAGGTGTCTAGAGAAACCAGGATGGATGTCAAAAGAACTCTCAACTGAGCTAAAACTTTAAAAGGACATGTACAAGAAATGGGAAAAGGGAGAAATCACCAAAGAAGAATTCAAACAAATAGCTAGCTCATGTAGGGGGAAAGTCAGAAAAGCCAAAGCTCAGCTGGAGCTCAGGTTTGCTAGAGAGGTTAAAAACAATAAAAAGGGCTTTTCCAGTTATGTCTGTAGCAAAAGGAAGAACAAGGGCCACTGCATGGAGAAGATGGCGAAAGGCTAACAGGGGACAGAGAAAAGGCAGAACTACTTAACACCTTCTTTGCTTCAGTCTTCTCCCAAAGGGGAAACAGTGCTCAACCTGGGGAAGATGGACCAGATGATGCAGTAGGGGAAATACAGCACAGGACTGGTAAAGAGGTCGTTCAACAACACCTGGCCAGTATGAATGAGTTCAAGTCTCCAGGACCAGATGAACTTCATCCAAGGGTATTAAAAGTACTGGCAGAAGTAATCTCAGAACCACTGGCAATAAACTTTGAGAACAGGAGATGTCCCAGCAGACTGGAAGAAGGCAAATGTTGTCCCCATCTTTTTTAAAAAAAAAGGGGGGGGAGAAGACCCCAATAATTACTGCCCAGTCAGCCTGACATCAGTACTAGGAAAGATTCTAGAACAGATCATTAAACAGACAGTCTGTAAGCACTTAGAAAGGAATGCCATGATCACAAAAAGTCAACATGGATTTCTCAAAAACAAGTCATACCAGACTAATCTTATCTCTTTTTTTGATAGAGTTACAAACTTGATAGATAAAGGGAATGCAGTGGATGTAGTGTATCTTGATTTCAGTAAGGCTTTTGAAAAGGTGTCAGGAATTGGTTACTGAACCCTAAGTTTTAAAATGGCCAAACAACTGCAGAAATCATGCTGACTCCATGACTCCATGAACTGCCAGTCATGCTAATCATGCTACAGCTGCATGAGGAGAAGGGTTACATCAGAAGAAGGGTTACTAGAGTACAAAGCCATGTAGTATGAAAATCTGATTCACTGCAACCATGTGCTTGGGTAAGCCAATGCTTTGATGAGATGTATATAAGAGAGTCAGATCAGTGTTCATTCTCTTCCTATGATCCTCTGATGCCTGTCGTAGCACTTTGTCTGTATATACTGAAACTATTGAAGATTAAAAGGACCTCCTGTTTTCTGGATGCCAAACACTCTGTGTGAGAGTATTCTTGGGAAAGGGTTGCTACCTAGTCTACTGAGACAGTTTTTATGCTTCAGGTGGGGATTGAATGTCTTATAATCCCCTGACACAAGGTCCCCCATGATATTCTTGCAAAGTAGTTAGTAACCTGTGGGCTAGACAATGCAACTGTTAGGTAGATTTGTAATTGGTTGACTGACTGAACCCAAAGGGTAGTCACCGATGGCTCCTCTTCATCCTGGAGAGAAGTGACCAGTGGGGTGCCACAGGGTTCTGTCCTGGGTCCATTGCCATTCAACATCTTTATCAATGACTTGGATGAGGGAATAGATGGTGTGCGTATCAAGTTTGCAGATGACACCAAATTAGGAGGGGTAGCTAATACCACAGAGGACAAGATCAGAATCCAAAATGACCTGAACAGATTAGAAAGCTGGGCCAATACTAACAAAATGAATTTCAACAGGGAGAAATGTAGGATACTACACTTGGGCAGTAAAAATGAAAAGCACAGATATAGGATGGGTGACACATGGCTTGAGAGCAGTACATGCAAAAAGGATCTAGGAGTCTTAGTGGACCACAAGCTGAACACAAGTCAGCAGTGTCATGTAGCAGCTAAAAAAGCCAATGCAATTCTAGGCTGCATTAATAGGAGTACAGTGTCTAGATCAAGGGAAGTAATAGTGCCACTCTATTCTGCTTTGGTCAGACCTCATTTGGAATACTGTGCCCAGTTCTGGGCACCACAATTCAGGAAGGATATTGAGAAGCTAGAACAGGATATTGAGAAGCTAGAAGTGTCCAGAGGAGGGCGACCAGGATGGTGGGAGGTCTGGAAGCCATGTCCTATGAGGAGCAGCTTAGGAAACTGGGTATGTTTAGTCTGGAGAAAAGAAGGTTGAAAGGTGACATGATAGCCATGTTTAAATATTTGAAGGGATGTCATACTGAGGAGGGAGCAAGCTTGTTTTCTGCTACTCCAGAGACTAGGACATGGAGCAATGGGTTCAAACTACAGGAAAAGAGATTCCACCTAAACATTAGGAAGAACTTTCTGACAGTAAGAGTGTTCAGAAGTGGCATACACTGCCTCGGAGTGTGGTGGGGTCTCCTTCTTTGGAGGTTTTTAAACAGAAGCTGTATGGCCATCTGTCGGGAATGATTTGATTGTGTACTCCTGCATGGCAGTGGGTTGGACTGGATGGTGCTTGAGGTCTCTTCCAACTCTACAATTCTGATTCTCTGGGATTCCAGAGGATGCCTTTGCAGCTGTGCATCTGACTCTAGGGATATAGCCAGACATTCTTCTGACATCCCACCCTCTACTGTATAGCTGTGGGAGGGGCTGGAGGGAAAAGGTGAGACTTGAGAGGATGGCTGTCATTGTTCAAGGGAGACAGTGAATGCCTCTGACTCCAATAACTAAAAAAAGACATGCACGATCATAAGTTGGATTTACACCTGTGCGTGTTACTAATGCCAGCCTAACTTGTTTTTTGTTCCTTTTTATAAGAAAAATAACCACATTGAAAATAAGAAAAGAGCCTAAAATGGGATGTGGGGGAGCGGGAATCTCCTTAAATGACTGCTTAAAGCTTTTGAGTTCCCTACAAATTAATGTGAAAAACTGACAAGTAAACATTATTGATTATATCAAGAAAGAAACTCCACAAAAGAGTCCTTTGCAAAAGAGACAAACAATACACTGGGTTGTTTAGACAGTGGAAAAATGCCTCATAGAATGTGAGAAGAATACCATTAGTCCCAACAAGATCCCGCAGTGATTTGCCATTTTCGGAAGGAAGGGACCCAAAACTGCGAAAACTAGGCAAGAAAAGCCTTTGTGGATTTTCCAGAAGTTTAAAAAAAATATGCGGAAATGTGCATTACTGCCTATTTGGACAATCGATTTGCAGCACAGCATGTTCTGGAAGTGGAAAGCTGATTGGTAGGACATGCATGGGGGGCAGGCTTGCCATCAATGAAGTAGCCAGAAATGCCATTTTGGAGTTTCATGGTAGCAACTGGGTACATTTTTTGCAGTGCTGAAGCTACCAAACAGCTTTTTCAAGCAGATGATCACACTTGTGCACCTTAGATTTAAAGTTTAAAAAAATCTGTGCAGTGGCAGCAACTTGTGGAGAATAATAAGGTGAGTCGTTAACTCCCAGCCATCATCTTGGTTCACAGGCATGGCTGTGTGTGAACTTCGAACACGGATAACTTTGCATACCAGCAATCTTGTAAAAAAACCCAAACAAACGTGGAGACAAATGAACGCTGCTGCAATTTTGTATTCATGTTCAGCAATCGACATTATCTCGCCTCGTGTAGCTGAGCCCATTGTATGCCAGCTCTGCTTACACACCACTGTCTCAATCTGAAAAAGTACTTGATCTCACAGGAAGAAGTTAAAAACCATTCCAATTCTCACAGCTTTGCTACTGCTCTTTTGTGCACAACAGCAATACATATTGTTTTCCCGATGCAGCAAAATTGCTTGAGGAGCCATTAAACAGGGCCCAAAAATGCTGGTGCATAACAGCTAGAGAGCTGGACTAGGTCTAGGAAGACTCAGGTTCAAATACCCATTCCACAAGGAAACCTTGTGTGTCTGTGTGTGTGCGTGTGCGTGTGCGTGTGTGTCTGTGCCTTCCAATCACCTGTCACCTTATGGCAACTCCATGAATTTCATAGGATTTTCTTAGGCAAAGAACACTCAGAGGTGGCTTCCACTGAAATATAACCTACACACCTGGTATTTGTTGATGGTCTCCCATCCAACTACTGACTGGGGCTGACCCTGCTTACCTTTCAAGGTCAGATGATCTTGGGCCAACCACTACCTCTCAGCCTAATCCGTTTTACAAGATTGTTGTAAACATAAAAGTAGAAAGAAAAATCATGACTTGAGCTCCCGGGGGAATGAATATGAAGGAAGTGGTTAAAAAAAGACTCTATAAAAAGCAAAGGAGGACACTAAGCTTCTCCCTTTCACACACCTCCTTCCTTGGGGGAAGCTATGACAGAGCCATTTACATCCATAATGCAGATATGCCCAGTCTGTTAAAGTTTCTATAAGTTTCTGTAGTTTATCGTTTCTATATATACTAAAGATATATTGAATTGGCAAATCAGTCTCCTGTTTTCACTTCACAGGGCTTCACCAAGGAAGAAGGAATTTTCACCCTTTCCACTTTCAAGGGAATTGAAAAGATAGACCTACTGTCTTCAAGATATGCAGATGAATTTCCTTTATTTAAAAAATAAAAACAAAACAAAAAACCTACACATGCATTCAGTTGGCATGTAACAGAAGCCAGAAATCTTGGATTACGTACAGTTGTCCCTCTGTATCCACGGATTTAAGTATTCATGGCTTTAAAATATTCTTTTAAAAATAATAATCCAAAAAGCAAACCTTGATTTTGCCATTTTATATAAGGGACACCGTTTTGCTATGATGTCTTATATAAGGGACACCATTTTACATATAATGGGACTCGAGTATTCACGGATTTTGGTATCCACGGGGGTCCTAGAACCAAAGCCCCGCGAATGTGAAGGGACAACTTGTACTTCAGTAGCATCAGAAATGGTAAATTCCTTGGTTTTATAGCTCCACCCAGTGGCTCAAGTTTGACCAAAGTAACAATTTCTGAAGTACCTAGTAAACATATAGTTTTAAACGACATAAGTAGCTTGAGAAACTGAACGTTCAGCAGGTCAAAATATATCTTCACACACTTTGCCTGCAGTATTTTCAGAGATCAGCCAAGTAATTCAAGGGAGTGTTAAAGATCCCAGGAATACAAAATATAATTTAATGAATGGTTGTGCAGCCTGTATATTGGCTGAAACCATTGAACAGGGATATTAGAAGACAATTCTAGCACTCAAGCATTGCTCCAGAGACAGATTTTGGGGCATAATCTGTCTGCTTGATCAAGCTTGATCATATTGATTTGAATTGTGCTTCATTCTTTTGTCACCTCACTCTCCCATTAAGATGAACAACCTCGGCTTTGAACAGACAGACAAAGACAGGAGAGTTTCTTGAATCAGGAAACTTTTACTACAAGAATACAAAACTATGCCAAGCGCGCTTGGGGTGCCAGATTAGGGACCAAGAACTATAAAACAACCCTACCTTTTATAGGTAGCTATGACGTCTGAAATCAGGCATTTGTTTGAGCCAATCCCTGCTATTCAGGGGAGGGGTCCTTTGACATTGATCTATCTTGTATACGTGCCCATCTTCCCTCATATAATGGTGGGTCACCATGTGGCATTTATAGACCTCTGGTATTTATTACCTCTGAGGAGGAAGGAGGGGTGGGAGATGCAGAGCAATTATCTTCCCATAGAATGTGTACCTCTAAGGGGGCCCAAGCTCTCACTTTTGCCTCAGTTCCAGGTTTTCTCTTATATGGCTTTTAGTTATATAAGTCCAGAATGAGGCTTACACCTCCAAAGTGTTCTGGGGAAAAGGAAAGGGGTTTTGTGGGGTAATTCCCTCATTCTTCAAATGCATGAATAAATGGCAACAGGTGCAATATGGTACTGTCCCAGCAATAATTATGTGCAATCAAATTAGATTAAAGAGCAACTCTTTGCTCTTCCTAAATGGCTTTAAATAGATGTCTCTATATTGTATATTGGTGAGGTGATAGTAGGTTTTTTCCCCTTGCTTTCAGAGACCTTTTTGTACTGAAAGGTCCAGTGGAAAAGGACAAGCTGTTCTTTGAAAGAGTTCCTGTTTCTCTTCCCTCTGTAGCCATCTGCAAAGCCACCTTGGGGTAGGGTGCGTGGTAGGAGGAAGCTGGTGAATTAAGAGAATAAGAATGCTTCACTGACAGTGCTCACATCAGGCAGCATCTTACATCATGGACCATAGACCAGGGGATAGGCCTTCCCTTTAAAAGAGTCCAGGGGCCCTTCCACACTGCACAGTTTTAGTGCTACAATCCCACTTTAACTGCCATAGCTGCATCCTATAGAATCCTGGAGTTTATAGTTTGGATGAGGTACTAGAGCTCTCTGGCTGAAAATTCTAAATATGCTTCTCTGAACTGCAGATCCTAGGACTCAGTAGAATGTTGCCATGGCAGTTAAAGTGGAATCATAGAGCTATAACTATGGAGATTATCAGACACAGCAAAAATGTAGTATGTGGGGAAATAATCATTGCAATGTAAAAGCAATCTTGTGTACCTCATTCACATCCTAAGATAAGTCTAGGTTTTTTCCCTGCATGCCTCTGTTCTCCCAAACTCCCTTTCTCTTATTTCACTGGGCACTTCCAGCCAACTGGAGTGCTGGGTCATTCAACACATGACCTAATTTAAATTTTATTGCTCTGTGTAAGTTCTCTTTTAAGTTAGAGTCTCCATGAGGCTGTAGCCATCTTAAGCCATATTATCTTTGTTTAGCCATCTTTCCTGCAACCATGCCATGATGTTCACCATGCAGCCTCTTACCGCTATAGGCTGGGTGAGTTTTTCTACCCTAAATCCTCTTAGTTAGTTAGGAACCTCTTTTTAAAGTTTGTTTTAGTATGTAGATTGAGATTGATATACCTTCTGTAAACTTTTGATTTGCATTTTAAACTGACTCCTTTGTTTTTGTAATGAGTCTAATTTAACTGGGTGATCTCAGAGACCACAGACCTCTGAATACACTTTTAAATGTTAATTGAGCTTTCTGGCTGCATTCCTAAGTTGCACTCTGCATGAATTTAAAAGTAAATGAATTTTTTAACTCTTTTTTAAAGAAGATAATTTTTGTTGCTTCTTTAAAAGGACTAGATCCTGGAATTTTTAATACAATTTTATTTTTTAAACTCATTACTTCCCACAAAAAAACGCATCAAAAGATTGCCAGAAGAACAGGAAGGGCAAGATTATCAGATGACATCGTCCTCCAGCATCTCAGGAGGATAACACGGCTGTGAATAAATCATCTCTTTCTATTAGTGGCTTGTCCCATCAATAGAAAAGTGAAGCCTCCTCCACAGCAGTGCTACAGCCCCAGAAGGGCAGAAAGACACAGGCGTCCGATAAGGTCACCCTTTCCGTTCTTCTAGCAATTTTCTGGCATGGTTGGGAATGCAGTTTTTTGGCACATCCCCCCATGTCTGATAATCTCCTAGGTAGTAGGAAATGGCTCCCAGTTATTACGCCTCCAGAGAACCCTGTGCGTGCCCTTTTTATTTACCCCCTTAATACTTCATGTAGACCTCAGGTTTTAAGATTAAATCTGGTTTTTAAAAAATCTGATAACCACACACAAATGTGGTCCCAGGGCTTTACTGGTACATTGTCTTGCTGCTGAACACACAGAAATGTAACCAAATTTCTCTCACCACATATCCCTTCCCTAGGAAAAGCATCAGGCATGAGCTTTCTCTCTCTTCTCTCTCTGGCTTTTCTTCGCAAACGAAGATTCAGGAAGGACTCATCCCGCGCTTTCTGCAAGTGCGCTGATGACTAAAAAGGCCAATCTGAGATAAACAAGTCCGATTGCAGAAAGCACAGCAGAAGGTCTCCTTGGGTGTTGTTTCTGGGTTGTGATTCTTTCTGCGTTGTCGTTTCTCTTCAGGACTTGTTCGGCGTGAGTTCTCAAATAAGGCTGCAGCATTGTGGATAGTCTCCATGCCTCCTGATGAGGCCAGGGCGGACCATTGTTGGTGATCAATTTGGCCAAGCCCGAGATGTTGTTTCAGGGAGTCCTTATATCGCTTTTTTGGAGCGCCCCTCTTACTCTGACCCATGGCAAGTTCACCATAGAGGGCTATTTTTGGGAGGCGATGATCCTCCATCCTAGAAATGTGCCCTGCCCAGCGCAGCTGTGTTCTCAATATCATGGCCTCAATGCTGGTGATCCCTGCTTGCTCAAGAACAGCAACATTCGTCACATAGTCAGTCCAGTGTATATTTAGGATTGTGCATATACAGCACTGATGAAAGCATTCGAGAAGTCATAAGTGTTGGGAATAGGTTACCCATGTTCAGACCCATAAAGGAGAACAGACAGTACAATGGCTCTATTGTCTTGCTGCTGAACACACAGAAATGTAACCAAATTTCTTTCACCACATATCCCTTCCCTAGGAAAAGAATCACACATGAG
This sequence comes from Gambelia wislizenii, assembly GCA_030847615.1. Lineage (NCBI taxonomy): Eukaryota > Metazoa > Chordata > Lepidosauria > Squamata > Crotaphytidae > Gambelia > Gambelia wislizenii. The sequence goes on from JAUMIR010000004.1 coordinate 217,666,228, forward strand.
AAGTGGTAATAGAAAAAGATAGCAATCCTAATCCTTATTACAGTGACAGCCCTTCAGACACACCAGGTCTCTAGGGTCACTCCGGGGCATTATGGGACATTATGGGAGCTGCTCATAGCTTCCTTGGCCTGGTTCAGGAGCTCAGAGGCAAATGTCTGTGGCAGGAATCTCAACTGGGGCTGCATCTATACTGCATAAATGATCAAGTTTGACACTGCTTTAACTGCCATGGCTCAGTGCAATGAAATTCTGAGATCTGGAGTTTTGTTAGATATTTAGCCTTCTCTGTCAGAGAACTCTGGTGCCACAACAAACTACAAATCCCAGGGTTCCATAGGATGGAGACATGATGGTTAAAGTGGTGTCAAATGGCATTATTTCTGCAGCAGCCTTAGTCAAAACACTCTTTACTCAGGTTCTGTCCCCACATCTGCAACAGGCCAGAGCTACAATTAAATAGAGTGAGGTGGCTGTAGAAAATGGAGCCAGCTTGTTTTCTGCTGCTCCAGAGACTAGAACACAAACCAATGGATTCACATTACAAGAAAAGAGGTTCCACCTAAACATTAGGAAGAACTTCTTGACTGTAAAAGTGTCATGGTCAGTCAGGACTCTGAGGACTCAGAAGGCGAGGAGGCTGAGCCAGTAGCAGAAGAGCTGGCTGAGTCTGAGTCTAGCCCTGAAGAACCCAGGGCTCAGCAGCCTAGCCCTCCCCCAGCTCAGGGTCCAAGCCTGGGAGACATAATGGAGCAAGAGCAAGAGGTAGAAGAGCAGGTACCTACCTTTAGCCAAAGGAGAGCAGAGAACGCGTGGCTTCGTCGTTCCCAGAGATTAAGAGACAGAAGCTCATCAATCACCCCGCAGCTGGGAGTGGGAGCTGGGCCAACATAAGCAGCTGGGGGAGGCTGAGTTCCTTGTTTCAGGCAGTCTGCGTTACCTGGAGGAAGCCTCTGCCTGTGAATCTCCTGGAACCTTGCTATTTTGAGACTTTGGATATCTTGACCTTGGACTGCCTTCGCTGACCCACCTGCCGGAACCCTTTTGACTTTGGACTGCCTCTTCGTTCTGCACTCTCTCTCTCTCTGTACTTCTGACCCTGTAGGACTGCTACTGACAACACCAGTGGGAAGTACTGTGCTTTTCAACTGGATTGTTGCTGAGCCGGGCTCCTTATCAGCTATTGAGTTGGCTTCTCGACAAAAAGTTGTTCAATAGTGCAATTTTGTAGGTGATGGACTCTGGAGGTTTTTAAACAAAGGCTGGATGGCCATCTCTCAACAATGTTTTAATTGTATGTTCTGTCATGGCAGCGGGGTTCATAGAATCATAGAGTTGGAAGAGTCCACAAAGGTCATCTAGTCCAACCCCCTGCCCTGCAGGAATACATAATCAAAGCACTCCCGAAAGATGACCATCCAGCCTCTGTTTAGAAACCCCCAAAGAAGGAGACCTCACCACACTCTGAGGCAGCGTGGTAGCCTCTAGGTGGCCCTTGTGGTTCCTTCCAACTCTGTGGTCCTTGATTCTACCACTCTAGGTGAGTAGTTATTTACCAAGCCTGCAGCAATTCTTTCCCCAGTGAAGTACGGCTCGCACATGTGAAAGGGTATGTTTACACAGTTTGTATCTGTGTGCCTTTCTCTATGCATGAACTCTTATTTTTACCAAGATGCCACCATTTCTCAGCCTGATTTTTGCTCCTAAGTTCCTGATTGACCTCATAAGAATCAAGGACAACAAAAAAAAACCCAAAACCCACATACCACTTGCTCTTTGCTTCCTTTCCTCGGTTACTCAACACTGTTTCTATATTTGTGGCTATTTAGTTTTTGTTTCTGCTTTTTTGGTTCAGAGCATTTCAATCTATTATTCAGAAAAGAAAGCTGGGGGGGGGTATACTAAAAATGGCTAGACAATCAGTTGTGCACACCTACAAATATTGTGGCTTACTGCTGACATGCTGCTTGGAAATAAGCTATGACTACTGTAGGTCTGTGGGTGTGTCCTTGAAAAGAAAAGAAAAGAGACTAAAGTAGTTTTCTTTTCAACAATCAAAGTTGTTCCATTAAGAGATACCACTAGTCTTTGGGAACTCCTGCTCAAATGAAGCAGGGAATGTGAATAGAGCTACTATTAGTAATATCTCATTTCCTCTCTTTCCGATATTCAGGCCATGAGTGCTGTTGCTTAAATAGCATTTGCCTCACACCAGCAGAAAGCATCAGTGAGCTTGAAGGAACCCAAAGGTTTGTAGAAGCACAACAAGATCTTTAGAGAAAAATACCCAAATGAGTGGGAGAAGCCTATAACAGCTCATTGAGGTGTGATCATGCTCAGAGGCTACAGAATGCTGGCTAGTGTTGGGAATGTGGGGGGGGGGAATAAAAGGGGTTGCTGTAAAGCTGAACAGGAGAACCTCAGACTTCAATGTTTTGTTGCAGGGCCCACTTGTCTATGAGTGCATCTATCCCACATGGTTATGTATGACGCATGCATGGGCATCTCTTTTGATTATTTGCTTTGGTTATATTTTCTTTCTAATCAATTGCCTGTTTAACTTTATAAGCTGTCTTGGGTTTTGTAAAACAACAATTACAACAATAACAGAAAGGCTGGATAGAAATAATAAAATAAAGGGATTATCTAGACAAGAAGATGTAATGCTGATTGTTGAACATTAATGCAAATGTGCAGCAGCATTCATTTGTCTCCATGGTCCTTTGGCAAAATCAATTGTATATGAAGCTATCCTTGTTTGAAGTGCACACTCAGCCATGCCTGGAAATCAAGATGGTGGCCAAGTAAATTACAGAGTTATTATTCTCCACACATTGTCACTGATGCACAGTAATTTTTAAAAAACTGTAAATCAAAAGGGCGCAAGTGTGGCCTTCTGCTTAAAAAGGCTGTTTGGATGCCTCAGCACAGCCAAAAAGCACACAATTGATAATGCGAAACTCCAAAATGGCGCTTCCGGCCACTTCCTTGCCAGCAAGCCTACTCCCTGTGCACATCTGACCAATCCACTCTTCACTTCCGACTTGCCGAGAATGTGCAGCATCTGAATTGGATGTCCAGATGTGCAATAATGCACAAGCCCACACATTATTCAAAAAAACTCAGGGAAAACCACAAAGGCTTTTCCCATGCAGTAGGTGGAAATTTTGTTCCCCCTCATTCCAAATACCGTGAATCTCTTATTCACAGCATGTTGGGACAAAAGGTTTTTTCTTCGAATTCTGTGAGGAGTATTTTCATTGTCTACACAACCCCAAAATAAAATATTTAAAAAGCAGGTTGCTGGAGCAGAAGACTGATAGTTACCAAAGATATAAGTATGACCCATGTGGTTGGTTCGTACACGGTAGCTGCAGAATCATGGTGATGTGTGGTTGTGAATGGGCCATAGGAGATTGCCTTATACCAAGTGAGACTATTGATACAACAAGTGCAGTTTGCTAAGGTCTACAGCACAGATCTTCCCCATTTTCCACAAAGCAACAGCTAATTATTTTGGTATCAATGTTGATCTCATTCTGGCACCAGGTGAAAATGTGGTTGTTCACCAAAATATTTGGGGCCTAATTAGTATTGTACACAGGTTTAAACTAGTTTAACCAATCTTAAATGGTATTTTTAAATCCTTAAATCATTTAGCATGTTTTTAGCCTTTAAAAATCATATTTATTGTTTATACTGTTTTAAATTAGTCAAGTTGGTTCTATTGTATGCCACTCTGAGATCTTTAGACAGAGGGCAGGGTATAAATCTTTCAAACAAATCCATAAATAATCATTCTTGGATGTAAGAGGTGTGGGGGGAATTGTATTATTTATCTTAGGATTTAAATTGTGGCTCATAACAAGTCACAGGCTGAATTACTCAGTTGTCAATCAACTCTGTGTCTTGCTCATATAACTTTAAAAGAGCTGAATTTAACCTAATATCACCTATAGAGGGTAAGATATGGCATACGATGTAAGGCAAGCAGTTAGAACTGTGAGAGTATGCATGTCAGAGGGAAAGTGGCTACAGCTTTCATGTCAATCTGGGAAGAATGCCAGATGCTTTGGGATGTAAATAGAGAAGCAAAATGCCTGTGTACTTGTACTCAGGAAGCACGTATACTCAAGAAGTGAAGATATCAGTAGATTTTTGAAATTAGACAAACCGTGATATGTACACTAGCTGGGACAGGTAGGATAGGAAAGACACCTACCTTACCTCAAATCTCTATTTTAATTGGATAAGAGCTAGTGTACCAAGTTATTTTGATTGGTTAACTAATAAGTCTAAGGGGCATAAGGAGAGAATAAAAGAAGCCCAGATAGAGTTCTTATCAGACTGTCTTCAGGCACATCTCCAATGTAGAAAGAGAAGGCAACAATGTCACCGTTCCAATATGCTTGCCCTGATAACCTGATATACTGATAATTGGCCTGGACATGCTGCCCAGTCATGCTGAGACACTAGTGAGGCTAATGCTAAAATGGATATAAAGTAGAAATATGTCCCATTATGCTTGTAATGGATGCTCATGAACATGTTTATGGTAACAGATCTATCTGTTAAGAACTAACCGTGCTCAAAGAGATTGATCTTGAATGTCAATAGCTAAGATTGCAATCTGTCATGCATAAGTGGCTAAATTACATCATTACGAGGCTTATGAATATAAGAGACAGGATTGTGTACATGTGAAAACCTTTATGAAATGTCTGTATAATGCCTGCACAGACACCATAGAAATAATGGAAAGAATCTTAGGATAAGGAATGACTAAAGTATATGATTTTGAAAGGTGATGTTAACCTATGTGATAACTAGTACAAAGCCTGTTAAAGAGCTGAATAGAGAAATACAATCCCTATGAAACATTCTGATGAAAATATAACAACTTGGTGGCCAGATAATATGAAGTAATGATGACTTACATGCAATACAACGTAATGTAATGTAATGATGCCTTACATGCAATGCAATGTGCCCAGGCATTGACACGTCTGTGTTTCTCCCTAAGGAAAATGTATTTGTTTATATATCTATGAATGGGTATAATAAAAAATCTAAAAGAGTACCAAAAGCACCTGCTCAGTTCACATATAAATAACCGGAAACTCCAAAACTTAAGAATTCTTAAGTGGAATGTTAGCCTGTCTGGTTTAACCATCATGAGTTGGGCACTAAGGTGACCAGAAGTTGATAGTGGGACTCCTTTGCAGTGGCGGCAACGTATGGACAAGAATAAAGTGAGTGATTCACTTGCAGCCACCATCTTGATTCACCGGTATGCCTCCGTGTGAACTTCAAACATGGATAACTTCGCATACCAGCGATCTTGCTAAAAAATCGTGGAGACAAATGAATGCTGTTGCAATTGTGCATTAATGTGCAACAATCCACATTATATTGCCTTGTCTAGACAAGCCCTTTGAAACAGGGCACATGCTCTCCATGCCCCTTGTTTCCAAGCAGATTCATGCTACCAGAAACAGAAGAAGCATGCGCCTTTTTCAAGGGCATACAGTAAGGGACAATACCATTGTCATCTTGACCTACTCCAAATCCATAAGAAAGGAAAGGTTTGTAATGACTATTTCCAGTAGGAACAGATTAAAAAAAGGTGTTTACACGAAATCTAATCGCTGGGAAATGAAACTGTTCTACTTATGCTTTGAAACAGGTCTACTGAGAAGCTCCTATCGGGAGAGATTGCAGCTCAGTGGTTTATGGTGAAGACATGCAAAACAGTGGTGTCTGATGGCTCCCGTGTCAATGGAGCCGTGAATCTCCTCTGGGTTTCTACACTCAGCTTTAAATGAGATATCTAAGGTGCTGAATCTATTTTAGGGACAGGGTTCAGCACCTTAACATTCAGACTGACCCCCAGCACCCTATTAACATGGAAGCTGCCAGCTACCACTGGGCAGAAGTTCCAAGTCTCAAATCCTAACCTTTTCAGTGCAGAGCATTTTGAATAACAGCAGAGCTGAGGAAGCTGGCGTCAGGAGACTCTGGGGAGCTGCTGCCAGTCAGTGTAGAAATATTGCACTGGATCACCTCTGACCTGGAACAAGGCAGCTTCCTATGCTTGGAATATATTGTAATTCTAGACAAGCGATGTGGTAGAGTGGTTCGCACACTGGACTGGGATTTGGGAGATCCAGGTTTCAGTCCTCACTAAGACATGGCACATGCTTGATAACCTTGGGCCAATCATTCTCATTCAGCTGACCTACCTTCAAGGTTGCAATGGCAAGGAAATTGTGAAGAAAGCCCTCTTGAGCTTAATGAAGGAAAGTTGGACAATAAATGCTAATGGATAAGAGAGGAGGATAAATGTGACAACATATCTTCCCATTTAAAGGCTGACTTTCTTTCTGGAAAAAAGCATGTCATTGGGAAGAAAGAACTGTGTCATCACGTATCCTGCTTTGTGCCACTTTACTGAGACTCTTTTCAGTCCTCCTACATTTTACCAGTAATTTCTGATACTTCTCCAAATCATGTGGGTCAGCTTCATAAAATCATAGAACCATACAGTTGGAAGAGACCATGAGGGCCATCCAGTCCAACTCCCTGTCATGCAAGAATACACAATCAAAGCATTCCCAGCTGATGGCCATCCAGCCTCTCTTTGAAAACGTCCACCACACTCTGGGGCACCATATTCCACTGTTGAACAGCTCTTACCATCAGGAAGTTCTTCCCAATGTTTAGCTGAAATCTCTTTTCCTGTAGTTTGAACCCATTGCTCCATGTTCTAGTCTCTGGAGCAGCAGAAAACAAGCCTTCAAATATAGGTTCACACCCATATCCACGGAACCAGTATCCACCGTTTCACTTACCCACGTCCGAAAAAAATATGTCCTCTCTAGGCATTTTCTAGGTGCTCCAGTATGATTCTATGGTATGCTTCTGCTAGAAGTCAGCCTGGAAGTCATTCATTTCAATAGGGTTCACTATTATCCATGGTGTCATGTAGCTACGGTAAGTCTGGGAACATATCCCCCATGGATACAGGGGGGCAACCTGTATTTAAATTTCATGTCACCTCTTAACCTTCTCTTCCACAGGCTAAACATACCCAGCTCTCTAAGCCACTCCTCATAGGGCCTGGCTTCCAGCCCTTTCACCATCTTGGTTGCCCTCATCTGGACACATTCCAGCTTGTCAATATCCTTCTTGAATTGTGTTGCCCAGAACTGCGCACAGTATTCTAAGTGAGATCTGACCAAAGCAGAATAGAGTGGCACTATTACTTCCCTTGATCTAGACACTATACTCCTATTGATGCAGCCTATAATCACATTGGCTTTTTAAGCTGCTGCATCACACTGTTGGCTCATATGCTGCTTGTGGTCTACTGAGATTCCTAGATCCCTTTCACATGTACTGTTGTCAAGCCAGGTGTCACACATCCTATATCTCTGCATTTCATTTTTTTCCTGCCTTACAGCAGCCCCTATGAACCAAAACACCCACTATTTCAGACAATTTAGCATTAGAGTTCAATAAGTACCGGTAATTGAGACAGACCTTATAGGCTTACCTACTTGTGAATCAGGAAAATGGAGATCCTGAAGAAAAGCTAACTTCTATTAGTTGTCCCCAAATCCCTGCTTCAAGTCTCTGAAATTACATAACCTATTTAAATTAGCAGAAATTACACATTCATTTACAGAGCATAGATAATTCAATTTTTGTCGCTTAAAGTCACTGGATGCTCATGAGATCAAACAGGAAGGCTGATGGCAGCTATGATGGCTGTTTGTGGCCAAAAATATAGTGATTAGAGAAATAATCATCCGGTAATGTGAGTCATGAGGAAATCTCCACATTCCTCTTTATTGCATCCATCAGTAAAGCAAAGATGAATCCATCACCAATTATCACCAAAACAAGAAGTTTGCATGAATAATCAGAAACTTGGCGTCCTTTTTGCAATTTGTAACACAGTTCACAAATTCCAGATAAATAATCTGTCAGACAAACAGACAGACAAAGAAGTAACATATCACACTTTCACAAACAGCTTGATCTTGAAGAGATGCACTGGTGGATCTGACTTTCTAGATTGCCTGTCTTTCACAATAACAACTAACAAGTTCTTTTCAACTTAGGGCCCATCTAAACAGTGAAAATAGCCCTCATGGAATTGGCTGGGAATCCTACCATTCTAAACAGGATCTGGCACCAATCCACACTATTTGGAAGGAGGGGGGTCCAAAACGGCAAAAACAATGGGGTAAAAGCCTTCGCAGAGTTCCCTGTACTTTTTCACAAACTGCAAGGCGGGTGTGCATTTTTGCTCATTTAGACGATAGAACAATAAAAAACTCAAAGGGAAGCACAAAGCTGATTGGCCAGATGAGAGCGGGGGTGGGGCTTGCTAGGAGGGTAAGTGCTTGCTGCTGCCATGTTGGATTTTTGCCTTTGCGATTGCTCGCTAAGGTCATAAAAAAGGATCAGTATTTTCTGTTTTGCTTTGGAGAATCACTCTATCACACCAGTGCACCTTGGGATAACTTTTTTTAAAATGGCAGTGGTGAAGAACTAATGCAAGTAAAGCACTTGTGGCCACCATCAGGAATGTGAGGCTTATGGGGGCTTCCGAGGCCAAAAAAACAACAAGATTTGGACATGTCGCTGCTGCTGCGAGATGCCAATACTATGAGGTATTTGGGATTTTTCCCCTTGTATAAATGGGCCCTTTGTTAATAATGTTACTGTCAGTATGTTTTAATTTTTTTATTTATTTGTATTTCTCAAGCAAATTTCATGTTGTGGTGGTGTGGTGTGCCTTGAAGTTGTTTCCAACTTATGGTGACCCTAAGGCGACCCTATCACAGGGTTTTCTTGGCAAGATTTCTTCAGAGGGGGTTTGCTATTGCCTCCTGGCTTTATGTCTGTTCTGGTCTGTGACCAAAATAAATCTAATAATAAAGTAGTGATGGGATGGTTGTGTGTTGGACTACGACTCTGGAGACCAGGGTTCAAATCCCTGCTTGGCCTTGGAAACCCACCAGATGACCTTGGGCAAGTCACACAGTCTCAGCCTCAGCGGGAGGCAAAGGCAAACCTCTGAAATCTTGCCAAGAAAACTGTAAGCTAAGATCTCGGAGTCACCTTGAAGGCACATGACAAACCACCACAAGTGATGGCAAACATGTGCCCCTCCAGATGTTGAACGATAACTCCCTGCATCCCTCACCACTTCGTATACTGGCCAGGACCAATGGAACTGCTCCCCAACAACATCCGGAGGGCCTTGTGTTCTGCACCACTGCCCCAAAGTGTCAGGCTGCTATGGAAGTTTGCATGGATACAGTTATCCCTAGGGCTGGTTAAATGGCAGGTGAAAAAACAGCAACTGTTGCAGAAGAATTGGAGGCCCAGCTGGCTCCCCCTCTCTCACACTACTTAACAAATGATGATGCACACAGGAGATCTGTCATCACAGACCTAACACAACAGTAGGGATGGTTCCAGAAGAGAAGCAGATATAGCCTCTTTAAATATCTGTCTGTTTATCCCTGTTCCTATCACACACATCTGGCCAGAAAAGCAGCAGTGGGTATATGTGTCACACAATCTTGCTGACACAAATCTCCCCCCCCCCCCGCGCGCCGCCTTTCCCTTTCTCTCGCCCAGGGCAACGCTGCAAGCGGGCGGGCTGGGTGGAAAAAAGCACCAGCAGATCCAGCGCCTGGACCAGACTCCGGGAGGCTCCTCGCCATCCCGCTCCTATTGGTCCAGTTGCACCCCAAGAGAACCAGTAGCACCAGAGGAGGCGGGGTTATAAGAAGCCGGCTGCCCCCAGCCAGGCCCTTACTCGTTGCCGGCTTGCTGGGAGCCCGGGCGAGGCTAGCGCTCCGGCGGATTGAGCCTCTCGCGCGCACCGCTAAGCTCACGGGAGCTGACTTGCAAACAAACGGAAAGAGGAAAAAAGACGGGTAGGAACGCGAAGCTTTCAAAACAAGCCCGGGGGTAGGCTTAGAAAAAGAGGCCGGGGTTTTCCATTCTCCTGGATTTTAAACTTAAACATTTAAGGATGTGATGGAGTAACATCGCCTAAGGTCTTCTCACTAGCCTAAGCCTCTATGCAAACTTACTACTTGGGAATTTCATGGGGAATTTAGGAAGGCGTGTCACAGTCACGCTGAACTCTGTGTATGCGTGAATGTCAATATGTGTCATGTATGGGTGGTGTCTCTAGAGGTGTGTGCCTTCAAGTCGTTTGTCACCTTATGGCGACCTCATGGGTTTCATAGGGTTTTCCTTAGGCAAGGAATATTTAGAGGTGTTTTTGCCAGTTCCTTCCTCTGAAATATAGCCTACAGCACCTGGTACTTGCTGGTGGTATCCCACCCTAGTACTAACCAGGGCTGACCCCACTTAACTTCCTAGGTCAGACATGATCTGGTGATTTCATCATATTTAGTCAATATGCTGCATATACCCTAAATGCCCTACTCTCTCTCTCTCTCTGGCTTTTCTTCACAAACAAAGATTCAGGAAGGACTCATCCCACGCTTTCTGCAAGCGCGCTGATGACTAAAAAGGCCAATCTGAGATAAACAAGTCCGGTTGCAGAACGCACAGCAAAAGGTCTCCTTGGGTGATGTTTCCGGGTTGTGATTCTTTCTGCATTGTCGTTTCTCTTCAAGACTTGTTTGGCGTGAGTTCTCAAATACGGCTGCAGCATTGTGGATAGTGCATCTCCATGCCTCCTGATGTGAGGCCATGGCAGACCTTTGTTGGTGATCAGTTTGGTCAAGCCTGAAATGTTGCTTCAGGGAGTCCTTGTATCATTTTTTTGAAGTGCCCCTCTTACACTGACCCGTGGCGAGTTCACTGTAGAGTACTATTTTTGGGAGGCGATGGTCCTCCATCCTAGAAACGTGCCCAAAGCTAACAGCCCTTCTCCCACCTTGTATGACCCTCAGTTTCATCTTTAGCAACTAAAGATGGCAGAAGATGAAATGTTTTGCTTACATTTTTCAATCCTGTTGGTTAATTGCATATGTATAACTATATATGTTTCTGTAAATGTATATGTGTGGATGTATATGTATGCATATCTAGATGTATACAGTACAGTTGTCCCTCCATATCCAGAGATTTGGTATCCACGGATTTAAGTATTCAAGGCTTGAAAATATTCTTTAAAAAATAATAATCCAAAAAGCAAACCTTGATTTTTACCATCTTATATAAGGGATATAATGGGACTTGAGTATTCACGGATTTTGGTATCCATGGGAGGTCTTGGAACTAAACCCCAGCGAATATGAAGGGACAACTGTATATAGATATCAATACTTAATATTCAGAGGGGTTTACTAAGTGTGTGATTCACAGATCAGGGGTGGAGTGTTATTTCTGAATAGGCATGCTTTGTGGCTGTGATCCTGTGCACATTTCCCTGAGGGTAAATCCCACTGAGTAAATCCATAGGACTGAGAAGTGAGGAAACCTGTGTATTGGATTGCACTGTTAGTATACCAGCCTTATAGGTGGTGATAGACAGCAAAGTATAATAAGCCCACTGAAAAGGGTGGGGGGAGCTCCATAGATTCACAGGTGCCTGGAGGAAACCTCTGCTATTACTCAGAGGCAGCAGACTTGGGGTGTCACAAAAGGGTAGCATATTGTTACTTAATTTATTTTGTTGTTCTTGTATTTAGAGATGGGGATAAAATGGGCCAGAGAAAATCAGTCAACTGCGGAACTTTTTGCCCTCTGGAAACTTTTTTTTTTTTTTTTTTGATCCCATAACTATTGGCCATGCTGCCTGGAGCAGGTGGATGCTGAACTGCCCACGTGGCTGCACAGAGCCCTGTTTCACAGCTTGGAATCTGTTTTTATTATTTGGGGCTTGTGTGTTTCAGAATTTTTTTTAAAAGCTCTTATTTTAAGATGAAGGAATAAGGGATTTATTGTCCATGTGTGTTTTCTTTTTTTAATACTCTTGTCAAGTTTTTTTCCAGTGGAGATTAAACTGTTGTTGTTGTTGGGTTTTTTTGTTTTGTTTTGTTTTGTTTTTTTGTAGAGGCAAAGATTTCCGTGCTCTCCAGAGGTAAATGGCTGGTAAGTAGCCTTTTCTTTTTTAGATTATCAAGGTAGAGAGCAAAGTCTAGCAGATCCTCAGAGCCCCACCCCAACCCACTGAGGACCAGGGCCAAAGTAACATAATAACGCACAGGCTACACATCTTAAAGGACTACTGTGGTGAAGCGGAGCAGGATCTGAGTAGTTACTATTTCTCAGCCACGCCAACCTCGTAAGGTGCATGTGAGAATAAAATGGGAGAGGGGGCAATTACAAATGCTGTCTTGTGCCCATTGACAGAAAGGTGAGCTATAAGTGAAATGTCATGAGTTAAACTGGCCACTTTTGAAGAAAAGCCACCCATCATCCTGCAGTCCAGAGTAGGTTGTTTTTCCAGATTGCTATCACTTTCCTGCAGAAAATCACACACCCCTCTCAGTCACCTTGTGCTACTGCTTGCAGTTTTGTTTCCCATCATTTTTTTTTCTTCAGGGAAAAAAGTATTAATTATCTATGCACATCAAGAGCCAAAATCTCTGAATGGGTCCTTAAAAGCTGTTGCAGTGGAGGAACTGAGCAAGCAGGGCTGCAGTGTCACTGTTTCTGATCTGTATGAAATGCAATTTGAACCAAGAACAACAAGGAAGGACATAATTGGTGAGTACAGACTATGCTGTAGAAATCAGAGTGTCAAAAGTTACCTCTTAAAAGTAGTTTGTTCCTCTTACTTTATTTCACTGTTAACAGGATAATTTATTGATTGTTACTCATCACAGAGATAAAGGAAAACTCACTTGTACTTTCTTCCCACCTTTTTATTGCTCTTTTCTGGGGGGAAACTCTTAGGATTGGCAAGAGAACAGCATAAAACTTGAAAAAATCCTATCCAAATACTTATTTAAAATGTCCTTTAAAAGTTACTAGAAAACATTACTTTTTATAGAATGCCAGAAATTTATTCATCTTTGTTCCCGTTTTCTATGTTACTTTTGAACTGTGACTTTTAAAGCCTCTTTTCTTCAACCCACCATTTAAAAACACAAAGAATCCTCAGGCATTTAAAAAGCTAATATATTTTATGGTGGCATGTACTTGCCAAAACCTTTGTCTGGAGAAAGATATGGTTTGTACTCCATGTAGTCTTAGGAAACAGTGGAGTTCTCTAGACAGTGAAAATACTCCTCATAGAATCAGACTAGAATACCTTTTGTCCCAATATGCTGCAAACAAGATTCATGGTATTCAGGAGGGCCCCCCAAAATTCCATCTGTTTCAGGGGGAAAGCCTTCACTGATTTTTTGTTTAATAATATGCGGGTTTGCGCATTATTGCACGTCTGGACATTCAGTTTGGGATGCTGTACATTCTCGGCAAGGGCAGAAGTGGATAGTGGATTGGTCCGCCATGTGGGCAGGTTTGCTGGCAGGGAAGTGGCCATTTTTTATTTTTGCATTATTGAGTGTGCATTTTTTGCTGTGCTGAGGTGACCAAAGAGCTTTTTATAAGTAGAAGGTTGCACTTGCACGCTTTTAATTTACAAGTACAAAAAAAATTACTGTGCAGTGGCTACAACATGTGAGGAGAATAATAATGCGCTATGCTCTCAGCCACCATCTTGCTTCACAGGCATGGCTGTGTGCGCACTTCAAAAGGAGATAGCTCACATACAATAGATTTTGCCAAAAGACCATAGAGACAAATGAGCGCTGCTTCAAATTTGCAATCATGCACATCAATCTGCATTATATCTTCTCATCTAGACAAGTCTAGTGATATTATTTAACGCAGGCATTACGTAAATCTGGATCTGCTAGTCGATCTCTAGTTGCTATTTCAAGCAGATCAGCACAAATTTCTGACTCTGGGCAACAACAAAACAACAGTATCTCCCTTTATGAACTTATTAGAGCTCTTAGGTCATCTGGAGAAGCCCTTCTCTCTATCCCACCACCATCTCAGGTGTGTTTGGTGGGAACAAGGGAGAGGCCCTTCTCAATGGCTGCTCCCAGACTGTGAAACTCCCTTCCCAGGGAGGCCAGAATGGCACTGTCTCTCCTCTCTTTTTGTCAACAGGTAAAAACATTTCTGTGTCAGCAGGCATTTGCACTCTAATGTGCACTAGACTTTGAAATGATGCGTGATTTGTATTTAAGTGTTATATATTTCAGTATTTTAATGTTTGTGATTTTAACTATGTAAATTGGTTAATTTGTTTTTAAACTTTTAATAATTTATATTGTTTTTTAACTTGGACTGTTTTAAACTCACTGTTAGCTGCCTTGAGTCCCTATATTGGCAGAAAGGTGGGATACAAATAAAATGAATAAATAATGATGATAATAACAGCAGCAGCAACAACAACAACTCCCCTTGCCTCTAATTTATACTGCTGAAATGAAGAAAGTTTGGGATAAGTAGAACTGGATTTTCAGAGGTGGGGAGGGGGCATATGAGGGTATATCCCCCCCCAAATAAGAATTTTGCCACCCTAACTGAAATTTTCCTTTTGTTCCCCAAATTTCTAGCATTGCAGAGAGTAAAACTATTCACACCTAGAACATTCTCTGAGCTTGCCCCTTTTCTTTGGATGCCTAAACTGCATTTCTAAATGCTCAATTGAAGATTTAAGTTACTGCAATGGTGGAAATTGTGTGGATTAAAGGAAAATTTCATGGGGAGACAGAATCTTGATTGAGGGGAAATGCTCCCGTATTGCCCCCCCCCCTACACTCCTGTGGATTTTTATGCAGAAGGACTATGATCTCTATGGTGTGTGTTTGTATGTGCCTTCAAGTCACCTATTGACTTATGGTGACCCCATGAATTTCCGAGGTAGTTTTGCCAGTTCTTTCCCTGGTAATCATTGGTGGTCTCCCACTCAAGTACTAACCAGGGCTGACCCTGCTTAGCTTTCAAGATCAGATAGGAACTGGTGCATTTAGGGTATTTAGACCTGTGGTACTCAAGGCAAATGCCTAGGCAAGAATTCTGTAGTTCAGTATTTATCTTTTGTGCTAGACTCTGATTGGTAGATCCTGGAAATTAGTTAAAAGAAAGAAAGCTGACCATGCAAGTCTGCTCATCCTTGCTTTAGAGCATTGATGGCACTTCAAACCTTATGCAAAGGAGGAGAAAGACCATCACTTCTGAATAGTATGTATATGGAAAGATTTGAGGAAATAAATCTTTTTTTCACCTTTGCATGACCAGGTGAACCTACCAAAGTTCCCTCCTTTACACAGTTGCTATGGGCATTGCTATCCTATAGTCTTAAACTCATTTCATAGTTAATTTTCTTTCATCCAGGAACTTTGGTACACAATTGCCCAGATCAACTACCCTACATCATCACCATTGTACTATGGATGCAAAAGCAAGAAGGAGTGCTGTGACACCTTAGTGACTGACCAAACTATCATATTTTTGGCTTTCCCAGGCTGCAGCCCCATTTGTCATATATGAGAAGTTCTGAATTTTGGGTCTGATTACAGTACACATAGTTTGAGATGGGATTGTAGAAGTCAGAGGAAAATCAAATGCAAGAAGTACAGTGAGTGACAAATACATGATTAACATTAGCCATTAACCAAACTCTTGTTGAGAACACAAACAAACCAATGAACACAAGAGACCATCATCCTGATTGAAACCTCTGTTAGTAGACAGGAACTTGCTAATGAATTTGCATGCCGTCCTTCTTACACGAAGATTGTTTGTACGTTTCTTCCACAGGTGATCTCTGCAACCCAGAACAGTTTAATTATGGAATTGAAGCATGGGAGGCTTGTAAAAATGGGTGCCTATCTGAAGATCTGGTTGAAGAACAGAGGAAAGTGAAAGAAGCTGACTTAGTGATCTTTCAGGTCATTGTTTTGTTTTGTTTTTTAAATGACTACTGGGAGATATTCTTCTTTCAGTGTAGCTCAGGAAAGGAAGTATGTGGCTTCACAGATGTTGAACTGTAATTCCCTTGATCCCTCACCATTGGCTAAGCTTACTGAAGCTGGTGAGAGTTGCACTCCAACATTTGGGGGGCACGCATTCCCTACACCATTCCAGTTAGGATACACACCTGGTAGATCAGCAGCAACCGAACAGTGGTAAATCCTTTCAGTTGTGGACTACGAAGTGGGGTTTTTTTTACCATCACTTTGTTTGGCAGTCTATCAAAGAACTTTTCATTGTCCAGAAACACTGAGAGTGAATGAGTGGCATTCTCTGATTGTACTTGGGTATGTGGATGCCAAAAAAGTGAGTTAGTTTAGTATTCAATAGATCAGAATACTCTGATTGCTTTGGCAGGAAAAAAAATATTTTGTGAGATAAAGTGGAGGAAAAGGAAACTGAATAGACTGAGGGAAGAAATGGCATGTTTACACAGTACATGTCAACAAGATATAGTGATGGCTGCCAATTTCAACAACTTTAACACAGAATTAGATGAAACCATACAGAGATAAGGCCATCAATTATCAGATCATGGAAAGGTGTGTATTTTTTAAGAACAGGCTGGCCTTGATTTACATCGAGCTTGCATTCATAGACTTCCGCTGTAAATTGAGACTGACCTAAATGAAGGGAACTAGTTCCATAGGAATCATTGGAGACCCAGGGGGATGAGTTCCAATGGAGCTGATGTAGCCACAGAGTTAGCAATGTTATTCAACCACCACCAATTTTAGAGAGGCTACTGCTCTCCTCTATCACCTCCTCAGCTCTTGTGTTCAGCTCCAAGGAGGAGAGAGAGAGACACACACACACACGGTTTGTACATTTGTAAATGGCATAAATTGGACAATGTAAATAGCAACTTGCCTGTGATTAGTTATAATTATAGTTCTAAGTTCTCCCGTTACTTAGCATTATAGTTAAACATTTGTAAAAAAAAAAAAAAAGCTTTTGCTTTCCCACCTCTAAAAGAATCAGAATAATTACTTTTTGTTACTTTTCCTTAAAAATAAAATTTGATGGCTGATGGCTACAAGACCTCTAGCAGGCTCTCTTTTCATCCACATTGTCTTCACTTCAGCATCTAAAACAGAGCATGAATCAGGAGCTTGTAACACAGCCTGAGCCAGTACTTGAACATGCAGTATTCCTCCTTCACCATTTAATGGGGCCACACCCTCAACCATAAAAGTTAAAGTAACTGATACTAGTTTAACACCTCTTCACTGAGGCTGCCTGCAGTCTGTTTTGCAGTGGTAGAGACACAACAGCTAATACACAGGGTCAAACTTTCGGCATGTTTCTTCCCCTGTCTTCTAATTTTTGTTCAATCTTGCTCGATGAAGAGTTCAGGAAAACACTAAAGCTTTTGAAACATTTTAGTTGGCTGATAAAGGAGTTGCTCATCTCTGAATTTGAGGAAAAGTTACTAACTAGTAATTTATCTCTTCCAAATTCTGTAGTCACTACTGTCAAGATGGCTGTTATTATCAATACTATCTGAGACAGTGTGTCTCTATGTATAAGTTGCTGCTTAAGAATATGATTGGACGGGTGTTTCGGCATGGGTATTCTGCTTGTCGGCCACTGTGGGGATGCGGTGCTGCACTGGATGGGCCTTTAGTCTGACCCAGAAGCGTTCTTACTTTGCTTCCAGCTATATATACACACACACACACACTCATTCACACTCAGATGAAGAACCTGTGTGCTGAATTAGTGTCTTTGCCACCTGTAATCAACAAGGGACATTGTCAGCCACAGTCTGAGTCAAAAGAATCCAGGAGACAAGAGTACTTGGTTGGCAAATTGATAATTTTGGACCTTGATGGTAGCAAATACTTCTGATCAGAGATATTTTCTGTGAGTGTTACTTTTTTTGAAGAGGATGCTGATACCCACAAGATGCGTCCTTAAAGCCAAAAATATTCTTCCTTTTTTTCCCCCCTTTTTGGTCTAGTTTCCTTTATATTGGTCCAGCATGCCAGCAATCATGAAAGGCTGGATGGACAGAGTTTTGGTCCAAGGATTTGCTCACGATATCCCAAAGTGTTATGATTCTGGTTTACTCAAGGTATGTTTACATGGTCTATGAAATCAGTTATACATTTGGACAACTTTGCCTGGCTATGTCCCTTGATATTCCACAAAAAAAGTCCATGCACACTGCCCCAACAATGGAAATGACTATGACCACCAGAATCCTCCCAAGTAGCTGGGCTAAGAGAGGGATTCTGGGGACTAAAGTCCAAATGGTTTTCCCTCTAGCTCCAGGTAAGCCCTACTGAAATAATATGACTTCCAAATGAGCGGATTGTTATCAAGGTTTGATATCAAGACTTGTCTAGACTGAGAACTGGGTTTCCATCCTCTTTTGGCTCCATTTTCACTTTTATATACCTTTCTTGATTTTTACTACAAAAGAAAAGATGGAGGGGGATGAGAAACTCAGGTCAACTCCATACCCACAGATTTAGTATCCACATTTCACTTATCCACATCTGAAAAAAATATGTTCCCTCTAGGCATTTCTAGGTCTTCCCACAATTCTATGATCAACTTCCGGTGTTTGACTTATTGAAAATAGTAGGGTTCCCTATTATCCACAGTTTCAGGTATTCACAGGGTGTGTCTGTCTTGGAATGTATCCCTGTGGGTACAGGGATCGACATGTAGAATGACTGCTGTAAATATTGGTGTACTTTACTAGTGGGCTGTCAACTGGGATGCTGCATGCATTTGGACATCGTGGCATAAACAGGCTGAAACTTGGCAAAGAGCCACTCAACCTACTTCTAATTTGGTTGTGTGAGTGGACCCAAAGTGCTTTCACATTGTGCCCTCATAATGCCAGATAGTTTTAAAAAGGATGGCCGTACTAGATACTTGCCCCAGCCCAGAGATCGGCTACAGATGTCGTGCATTTAAGCCTGCCTGTAAAATCAATCAAATCTTTAGACACCTAGAGGTTGTCTAGGTGATTTCTTCACATCTTTGGAAGTCCATCCTAAATGATTTGCATATAGCTTGAGGCTCAGAAATTTATTGGGGCTACATCTCCTGCATGACAGGTTTTTGTGGGAGTTGTGATCCAAAAAAGTAACAACCCCTGAAATGGCCCAATCAGTACTGGCTTTTAAACAGGGCCTTGAAATGCCACTTAGTTAGGATTGTTTATTCTTAAGCTAAAGTATTGATAACTGTGCTGTTTAGAATCTATTTGAAGATTTTCAAATATTATAAAGTGGGGATTGCAGGCCTGTGAAAAGCAAGCTGCCCTGGTGGCAGCTTGGCAGTCAGCAAGGCACCTTTCTCTGGCAACCAAGATGGCTTTCTCTACTTTCCATGCACCACCCCTTTGTACTACTTGAAGAAGTGCCCTCTGCCAGCATAAGGCACCAAGAGCATTCTGGCTTTAGAATGTTGTCTTAAGTGATGTTTTTTTATTGAAATAGAATAATAGATGTGTTTTCCCCCTTTTCCATTCCAGAATAAAAAGGCCCTACTTTCATTTACCACTGGAGGAGATCAAAGAATGTATTCAAAAGAAGGAAGCAGTGGTGACATTCGTTATGTTCTGTGGCCCATGCAGGTAAAAAGTCCTCTGACATGGCTCTTGGCTGACTTTGTGATTGCTATGCAAGGTTCAGAGTTGGCCCAAGACATTTTGCTGCCTAAGGAAAAGGTACCCCTTTACATGAGTCCCAGGCTAGCCAGAGTGGCTGTTGACCCTACTTTAAGATTGGCAAGAGGAGAGGGTCCTCCCCACACCTGAGTGAAGCTGTTTAGGGCAGTGGTTCTCCAGATGTTTTTGACTTCAACACCCAGAAGCCCCATCCAGAATGGTCAGTGGTGAGGAATTCTGGGAGCCGAAGTCCAGTACAAAGGAAGGCTCAAAGTCTGAGAGCCACTGGTTCAGGGGGTGCGGTAGAATAGTCTGTGTGGAACGCACAAGAATCCTCCAACAGAGGAGAATGGCCAGGATGTTCAGGAGGAACTGTTGGGCTTTGCCACGGATGTTGCCCCACCCTCTAGTGTCTGCCACCTGAGATGATTGCCTCCCTCTGCCCAAGGAAAGAAATGGCCCTAGCACAGACATAGCTTATCTTTTGAACAGATCTTAAGCTACTCAGTAACAATACTGTCCAGCACTACAGAACTGATGTATGGAGCCAGGTCTGTTCAACAAACATTAGTTTCTGGAAGCTATTGCTTAGCAGTCATTGTTCAGCCAACATTTCAAAGGATAATTTGGCATGCTGAAAGTCAGTATCCCTTTGTGTTGAATATGTCACCATTCACCAGTACAATGCAGGTGGACTTTCCAAAGGCAGCACAGCGGGAGAGGGAGGGTGGAGAGATGATTTCCCATGTTGCCACCATGGACTGTGCAGTTAGAAAGAATCCAAAAATACTAAATGGGCTGCTCTGCATATTGATATTTGGAAGGAGAAATGAAGCCCTTCAGACTGTATTGGGATTTTTTTTTTCTTCATGCCTACTTGGTCCTTCTTACTTGAAGGATGCTTGCTCTAAAACCATTGATTCAGGAGACAGCAAGAGGCTAAAACTGGGATGAAGAACCTCAGCACAGCCTTCTCAGTTGTAGCATCCCAGACTGTGTGACTCCCTTACTAGGGAGGTTCAATTGGCACTCTCTCACTTCTGAGCTTCAGGCAAGTTGTGAAGATTTCTGTGCTGTCTGGTTTTTGGGATGGGCTACATTTCTTTTCCTCTCCCCTTTGGCTGAATGTGTTTTAAGCTTTGATCCTACACACTCTTATCTGAGAGTAAGTTTCAATAAGGCTTGTTTCTGGATAGGCATGTGTAGGATTTCATTGTTGCAAAGCATTCCTACTTAGAATGGAGCTGCCACCATGTCCAGGACCATCATATCTCTTCACTCCCAGGGTGGTCCAATGGTTCTCAATCTTTGGTCCTCCAGGTGCTTTGGACTTACTTTCCCCCAGACACTCTCTTTGATTGTATGGTCAAAGGTAAGGATTTGACACCAAAAACATCTAGAACAAGGGTGGACAGAGTTCAGCCTGTGCACTGCATACAACCCCACAGGGTCATTTTTGTGGCTACAAGGGCCTCCCAGAGATTCCACAGCAAGCCTACCTCTCCACTGGTGAAAGGGTACTTACAACATCATCTTGCAGACCTTCTAGAAACACGGCATTGCGCTCTTTGTCCAGAATCCTGTTGGTGATTTACGCAGGTGTGACCCCTTTGTTACACCAATGTAAATATTTTTAAGGCATTGTGCAAGGAGCTATCAAATGCCTCCTTGCATGATATCTTTACACTGGGTATACAAGGACAACTGGATAGTTCCCTGGCTTTCTTGGCCACAATAGTGAACCAGGATATCATCCACCTGCCTTTCAGGGAAGAAGGAGCAGTTTTAGTATCTTGGCCTTAGCATTTCTGTTTTGCTCTCTTCATTAACTGTATTTTTGTTCGTTTTTAATTGGATTTATGTTTGATATTAGGTAAGCTATTAAAGCAGAGCCAGTGTGGTATAGTATTGGACTATGAATTTGGAGACCAGGGTTTAAATTCCCCCCATGGTCATGGAAACCCACTGGGTGACCTTGGGCAAGTCACACTCTCTCAGCCTCAGAGGAAGGCAAAGACAAAAACCCCTCTGAACAAATCTTGCCAAGTATACCCTGTGATAGGGTCACCTTAGGGTTGCCATAAGTCAGAAATGACTTGAAGGTACAGAAAAACAAAGCTACTAAAGAGGACCCCCTTAAGGACTAAAAATTGAGATACAAATACTGATGAATAAACATTCAACACGTTTCTCATTCATAGGGTTGCCATAAGTCACCCCAAGTCAAAGCTGACAGCAATTAACAACAACAAAACCTAAGAAGTAAGATAACCTGTCATTCATGCAGAAGCCATAACTGAGGCTATTGCACAGCTATTGGGGGGGGGGCACAGTAGTACTCCCCTTTTTTCACTTGATAGTCCTGGTTGAATCTTTTGTGTCTGTCTTGAAACTGTCCGTTATCTCTGGCTCCTGTAAACAGCTGCCACTCACTCAGCTCACTAAATACTTGTTAATGACTAAAGTCATCCTTATTCTTTTCACTCCCTCTTTCTCTCCCCCTTTCTTGTGAGTCCAGCATGGGATACTGCACTTCTGTGGCTTCAGTGTCCTTGCCCCTCAGATCTGCTTTGCACCAGAGTATGCAGCCTTGGAGGAAAGAAGGGGAATGCTGATTTCTTGGGCCAAGCGGCTGAAGACAATCTGGGAGGAGAAGCCTATAAACTGCACTCCAGAGTGGTATTACAACTAATGTTTGAGAAGCAAGATTAAATATATGCTCTTCTCTCTCTGCCCTGCATCCATTTTTTAAACATTTTTTTAAAATATTGGCATTAATTTTTTTGACAGCCCTTCATCCTCAGCTGTTTTGTCACATGAGCTATATAAATAAAAAAAAGGGTAGGATCAGATGGTTCATCTTATATATGTAAGTCATTAAGCCTGAACCCAGGGTTCTACAACAGTGAAGAAAAACAGGGTGGTTTTGGTTTTGCAACACACAACACTGCATTGTGCCTTTGCTTTTTGAATTAGAGGATAAAGTGCCAAATCACATAATCCAGACAATTTCAACAGATTCCTCTCCCCTCATTTTTTTTTTTTTGCATAATTGATTTCAAAGAAATGTTCTTTTGCTGACTTTTCATGCTTCCTTAAGAGTTATTGGCAGACAAGAAGAGGCTGAGTTCTTTGGCCAATTATTTTCCCGGATTATAAAATAACCAGAACCGCTCCTTCTAGAGTCCCATTGATCAGAGTCCCCCCCGCCAAAAAAAAAACAAATGTGATTCTAGGATGCATTAATAGGAGTATAGTGTCTAGATCTCTAGTCTGCTTTGATCAAACCTCACCTAAAATACCGTGTCCATTTCTGGGCACCACCATTCAAGAAGGGTGTTGACAAGTTGGAACATATCCAGAGGAAGGTGACCAAAATGGTGGAAGGTCTGGAAGCCATGGCCTATGAGGAACGGCTTAGGGAGCTGGGTAGGTTTAGCTTGAGGAAGAGAAGGTTTAGATGTGACATGATAGCCATATTTAAATACTTGAAAGGATGTTGTATTGAAGAGAGAGAAAGCTTGTTTTCTGCTTCTCCAAAGACTAGGACACAGAGCATGGACTTAAGCTAAAGGAAAAGAGATTCCACCTAAACATTAGGAAGAACTTCCTGACAGTAAGAGCTGTTCAGCAGTGGAATGCACTGCCTCGGAGTGCGGTGGAGTCTCCTTCTTTGGAGGTTTTTAATCAGAGGCTAGATGGCCATCTGTCGGGAGTACTTTGATTGTGTATTCCTGCAGGCAAGAGGTTGGACTAGATGACCCTTGTGGTCTCTTCCAATTATATGATTCTCTCTCTCTTTTTGACAACTCCCAGAATCCCAAGGCTGTACTGAGAGCAATAGTGCAAAAAAAAAAAAGTAACATTTCCAACTTCTTGAACTAACTGATATTCTAGAACTGAACCATATGTTGCAAAAATGAATATGTTGGCTGGATACTTTGTGTGCTATGACCATTCTGTAGTATTTGACAAAAACACATTGGTTAAACCAGGAATGGACAACCTTGGAGAGTTTAGAACCACTTTCACCCTCTCTCTGGATATTGTTGGGACATGCACAAGCCTTTTTTTTAAACTACACTTCCCAGGGTTCCCTAAGAATAAGGATAAAACTAGGAAATATATATTATAGAAATCCCATTCTTTAAGAATAAACAGGAGCACCATCGTGATATTTGGAACACAGGACACTATATGAAACATCCTAAGTAATAATGTCAGATTAGCATATCGCATTGCAATGTTATGAGGTAAATGCCTCCTTCAGATATAACATAGTTTGGTGCTTGAGATTGTTGGTACTTTCACAGACTTCTTGCCTCAGTACATGAAGCTGAACAAAATATTTTCTTCCTGGTACATTCTCACTTGTTGTAGCTTAAGTACTGTGACAGCATTAACATATGCCTTGCTTATTAGCAATTTCTGTGCCTTCAGAAGCATTTTATACAGCTGTCCATTGCACATGTGGTGCCAGGACATGGCCTTGGAGGCACATGATACAGCAGACTTGGCTAAAGCTAAGCAGGTCAGGGTCCGGTCAGTGCTTGGTTGGGAACTCAGCACTCTGAGTTCCATTGAGGAAAGAATGAATATAAATCAAATAAGTAATATAACCTAAGCTTAGTCAAAGAATGCTCAATCAGGGTTGGAGAGCCCCATGTTCAAATCTCCCATAAAGCAGGCACTGACCCCTTATTACAACAGCAGGTGGACATCCCTCTGCAAGCCTTGGTATGCTGCTTAGGAAAGCTTTTTGACACACTTTATGCATGAAAGGTACTGCCTAAATGCCCTAAAGGCACCAGATCCTATCTGATCTTACAGGCTAAGCAGGATCAGTCTACAGCACCTGGTATGCGTCAGTGGTCTCCCATCCAAGTACTAACCTGCTTAGCTTCCAAGATCAGACAGGATCTGGTGCCTTTACTCCTCAGTAAATATGTGCAGAGCCTAAACACCAGATGCCACCAGATCCCTTCTGATCTTGGAAGCTAGGCAGGGCCAGCCCTGGTAAGTACTTGGATGGGAGACAGCCAACAAATACCAGGTGCTGTAGGCCATATAGTTTCCATATTTGCTGGGGTTTGGTTCCAGGACCACCACCACCCCGGTGGATACCAAAATCTGTGAATACTCAAGTCCCATTATATGCAATGGCATAGCAAAATGGTGTCCCTTATATAAGATGACAAAAGCAAGGTTTGATTTTGGACTATTATTTTTTAAAGAATATTTTCAAGCAGTGAATACTTAAATCTGTGGATACCAAATCCATGAATATAGGGGGATTTCATGGCTCCCCCTGTATTCATGGGGATCCTTCAACTGTATTTCAGAGGAAGGAACTGGCAAAACCATTTCTGAGTATTCCTTGCCTAAGAAAACCCTATGAAATTCATGGGGACGTCATACATCAGCAGGTGACTTGAAGGCACATGCACACACATATGCATGAAGAACATTTGCTAGGCTGAGAAGGTGTTAGATCTGGAGTGATTTTCAGAAGAACAGTGGATTCTGGCAGGAACAAATTACTTTTAAAAAATTCTCTGCAAGTCTTTTGCATCCTTAGTCTCACTGATGACTCTTTAGGTCCTAGTTAAAAAACAAACAAAATGATCTTCACATCAGACTTAGTACTATGGCAAATGGTGAGGAGTGCTGGGAGTTGTAGTCCAGCATCTGGAGGACCACATGAGCCCGAGCCCTGTTGTTAAGGGACTTGGTTGCATCACAGCCTTATGCCTCATGTCGCTATTGACTTAATGCAAGCTTCAAAATGTCCAGGACCTACATTAGTCATCACTGGTGAGACCTGGCATGTGGTTTTGCATAGAAAGTCATCCTGAAGTGGACATTAAAAAATGAGATCACCTATTTCAGTGCTACTCAAAATGGTGGTCCATGGACCAGTGGTAATCCATGAGCCATCAGCTGCCATTCCTGGGTGAATGTCTGTGAAAGTTAGGCCCCATCTGTACGAGGCAAAAAAACCCCTGGATTTCTCCGCAGTAATGGCAAATTGCAGCAGCTGTGATTTGTCTTAATGGAATTTTGGCCCTCATAATCTTTGCATGCCTGCTGGTCAGATGACGGCTGCAAATGATTTACTTGCATTTTTACTGGCCTTAATTTGTTGCAGCTGAACTTTTTTTAAAGCTATTTTTCATTGTACATTTGAGCAATATTTTGCCTGTAGAAAAAAGTGGGGAAAACCACCCCATTTTCTAGCCTTAATGATTGCTTGCTAAGATGAAAATCTAACATGGTGGCACAGGGCATTGGCCCTGTTACCAAGCCACACCCCCGTGCTCATCTGGCCAATCAACTTTGTGCTTCCTCTCCTATGGGAAAGTGTTTCAAAGTGAATCACTTGTTCCAACAAGCAGGAATGTGTATTGACACAGCACACTAGTAGCTCTGAGCATATCAAGAGGATCAGGCAGCAAATGTTGTAGCAGAGTTGCATTCATCAGACGAAGAAATGAGCACACAGACACAGGCGTCACAGGGATCACTTCAATGCAGCCTTCATGTTGCTGCCATTTGAAGTATAGGATGTGACAATCTGTAGTCCCTTAAAATCGTGGATCTATACGTGAAAGAGCAAGCTGATGCTAAGATGGACTCAAGAGAAGAGATAAATTTTCTTTTGCCTCTCCAGCCCCTCTTCTTGCTCTCTGACAAGGCTTATTCCTGATAATGGAACATTTGACTCTGTGTTGATAGAGGGCAGATTTTGGGGAGTGGGGTGTCAGGGAAAATAGATTTTATGATCAGGAGTCTGTCTCCCCCTCCCTGAGTAATTTTTCCACCAGACCTCATTAGGCGCTGGCTTGGTTATCAGAAGCTCATAAATCTGTCTACTTGTGTTATTCTGTTTTTGGGAGTTAAGAGTTAGAATCGAAACTCTTTCGTTTTCCATAGAAAGGTTGAATGTTTGAAAAAATATATAACTGGGAGGAGTTTTGAAGCAAGGAGAGCTTCACGTCTGTGTGTGTCTCTCTTGCTTTGAGAGAACCTTTTGTTTAGCTCCTGAGATGATTTGGAGCACATAGAAAACATGGCTAAATGTTTTCTGTGACCATTTTCTTCTTATTTATTTGTTACTAATAAAAAGCCTTAAAAGGATTTTGGTATGGACTTATCTTTTGCACCAAAGGAGTACTTGCTTTGCTCACAAGGCACACGTTTCTTTGCTGCATGTGTTCCTGTTCGGATGAACAGGGAGTGACTGCACTCTGCACATTCCCGCGACATGGGGGTGGGTGGAGGGCACAGTGTTCATTATACTGTTTTTCTTTACTGATCAGATATAGCATCTCATTGTCTTGAGGCAACTGATGTGATATTAGGGTCTTAACCAGGATACACTGAGCAGAGCCATTGAATGTACCCAACTTTATAGAGTCTGGCAAAGTTTTTTTTAACAGCACCTTCTAGAATTGGAAATGCTGGCTGGGGACTCTGGGAGTTACAGTAAATATATATATATATATATATATATATATATATATATATATATAACATTTTCCTGCTCCTGTGACTTTGTACCTGTTCCACATTGATCCACAGCTTGACCAAGGCCTGGTCACCACTGCAATTATTTGTCTGTCTTTCCTTATTCCAGAATTAAAGGTCCAGGCTGTGAAAAATCTTTGTCTTTTCTCTTCTGACAGGAAACTGACAGCAACGCTATTTATGAGCCAAACCAACAATTTCTTGTGTTCCCCACCCGCTGGCCACTGGCTCTGTGGGCCTTCTTTCCAGTACTCCTAGATCCCAGCATAAGACCTGAGTGGCATCTCATTGTGGAGTTGAAAAATCTGGGCCCATAGCCTTGTGATTTATTTTTAAAGGTGATCTAGCGGTTCTCAACCCTTATTTCTCCAGATGTTTTGGACCTTAGTTCTCAGAAGTCATAGCCACCATGGCCATTGGTCAGGAATTGTGGGAACTTAACATTTGGTTCTCCGGGTATCTTACACTTAAGAACCAGTGTCAGCAAGCAAAGCTTGCTTCTCTGTCCCAAAAGAAAACTGCTCTGTGAGCAGAAAAGGAAACAGAAAAAAACATGAAGGGACCCAGAGGGGTAAAAAGATGTAATAGGCCAAGTCAAAATCAGCAACTCTTTAAAATCAAGAATAATAGCAAATGCAGTACTGTAGGATAACTTGCATTGGACATGCAAGTTTAATTTGTATATTTCTATTGTAGAAAACAGTTTATGGTGTGAAACATGAAGGAAAGCCCAGTGTCTGAAGAATAGGTCTGAAGAAAAATGGCTTCAAGTAGTACAGTATTTCATCCAGGGGCATACCATGTGACTTTAAGCAAGTCATGCATGGTCTCTCCATCTCTAAAACAAGTGTAATATTGCTCTTGTCAGTACCGTAAATATAATAAAGGGCTGTGAAATTCTGTGCAAGTGTTTGATATAATCAACAGGGATTACTTTGCCTTCGATAAAATAACATGCTGTACCTTTGCAAATCTGCCTGTTCAGTAATCCACTAATAAAGCTCCATACAGTAGTACACTGGACGTACAAATTAAATGTTAAGGCAATCTTTCGTTTTGCCACAAGATGTCGCCCTTGGTCAGCATATTGCCAAGTTTTTTAAAAATGGCCTTGAAGATGCAGAAAAGTAAGAGTGGAATCCAGTTATTGCACATTTCGGAGATTTTCAGACAACACTGTTATAGTGTTACTGATGCAGAAATCATGGAACAGCAGACCCACGGATTGGAAAGTGAATTTTATTACACCAGTGGGCCTGACTGGAATATCTTCCAAAGAGTCAGAACCCCGAGTCATGACTACAGAAAACCTTTATACAGTTTAATGTCCATATGCAAAAACAATTCCCCCCTCCCTCTCTTTCGTGTCAGCAATTTCTCTACAAAAATTGTTGATAGTTCAGAAAGTACAAGGCAAAATAGCTTAGGAACATTTAGGTACAGTTCGACCGCTAATAGAGAAAGAATTTGTTTACCTTAGCTTATCATATGTTTTTGGAACATAGAGTTGATTAGCAAAGAACATTGACTTGACTAGGCCTGAGTTAAAGGAAAAAGACTTTGCAGACTTCCAGAGTCTCATGGCTGTCTAGTCTGACCCCAAATAGTAATTGTAAGTAACAGCATTCAGCAAATAGACATTAGAGTCTACATGGCCTCTACATTACTATTCCACCTTATTTGCTATGGCTGCCTCCTGTTGAATCCTGGGATGTGCAGTTTAGGGAGGGGCATTTACAACTCTCAGCCAGAGAGCTCTTAGGCCTCACTAAACAACAAACACCAGAATTCCACAGGAGGAAGCCAGAGCAGTTAAAGTGGAATAGTAACACTATAACAGTGTAGTCTGAAAATCTCCTACATGTTGCCTCTCATCCATCCACAAAACAACCTAACAATGTGTGTGGCTATGTACAACCTATGTGTTGAGCATCCTTGCCAAAAACTGAACTGTCACAGACTACTTTTGCATTTCATTGCCACTTAAAGCCAGCTTCTACATTACATACACACACACACACACTTTTTACATCCATATGTCCCTACCAACTAAGAATTGCATTTACAACATCTGATTATAAGAAATCTAGTCCACAAAAACCTATACCATAACTTTGTATCTTTAAGGTGCCTCACATCTCATTGTTTTCAACTAATGTCTCTGTGCAATGCTAATCCTGTCTTATGTTCACAAATGCACATTTCAGGAGCCTGCAGGGCAGAAGGTCCAGCTAGATTTCTCCAGTGAGTGGTGCTGGTGCTGCTCCAGCACCATTGGTGCAGGTGGTATGCTGAGTATTTACAGCAGTTGCAGCAGAAAACAAAATGGGCACATCTGCATGACACAAGCAGGCAGTATGAGTCATGAATTCATCTAGGATCCACGGTCTCCTTATTACTTAGGATCCTCTCTGCCTTTTTTTCTGCCACCTATTATATTTGTTGTTGCTGCTGCTGTTGTGTACCTTCAAGTCATTTTGAACTTACAGTGACACTTAGGTGACACTATTATGGGGTTATCTTGACAAGATTTATTCAGAGGGATGTTTGTGCCTCTGAGGCTAAGAGTGTGTGACTTGCCCAAGGTCACTCAGTCGGTTTCCATGGCTGAGCAGGGATTTGAAACCTGGTCTCCAGAGTCATAGTGCAACACTCAAACCACTACACCACACTGGCTACACTTACAGATTGACCGTCTAAGGAAATCAAAGGACTATCTGTTCTGCTTGGCAATGAGAGCCCCTGAAGGGAATTCCACAAGTTCCAGAGTTTGGAATAGTTACAAGCCACACTGTTGCCTGTAACTAATTTAGAATTCTTTAAAAAAAAAAAAGGATATAATGAGGTAATATCCAAAGTAATGTTAAGGAAATGACATTTGTGTGTATGTTGGGGGGGGTGGTATAACAACAAATATTGTTATCTGTCTAGTTACTTTTCCTGAATATTTTATAGTACATCCCTCATATAAGCAGAGGATACATTTCACATTTCAAGATCTATGCCTTTCTCTTATCCATCCTAAGATACTTCTTTGTAACAAAAACAGATAGTACAGCTGGTAACACAGGGCCCATCTATACGAGGGAATAAAATGCAGATTGGTGCGCAGTAATGCCAATTTGCAGCAGCTATCATTTGTCTCCACATGTGGTTTCTTTTTTTGCTAGATCACTGGTGTGTAAAGCTATCTGTTTTTACTATTCACACAGAGGCATGCCAGCAAATCAAAATGGTGGGTGCGAGTAAATTACTCACCGTTTTATTCTCCCAACTTGTCCCCTCCAAACAGTATGTTGTTGTTTTTAAAAAAACTAAATCCAAGGTGGGAGAGAGCGATCTTCCACTTAAATAGAAAAAAGAAAGGCTGCTTCATTGTCTCAGTGCATGATCACTACTGTGAAAATCCAACATGGTGGTTCCAGGCGCTGCCTTGTTAGCAAGCTTTGCCTGCTGTGCACATCCAGCCAATCAGCTATTTGCTTCAAGAATGTGCTGTGCTGCGATTTGGTTGTCCTAATGGGTGGGAGTGTGCATTTTCCCCACAGTTTTTCAAAAACTTGGGGAAAGCCATGGAGGTTTATCCAGCATAGTTTTCCCAAATGTTGGTCCCCCTCCCTCTGAAATTGATGGACCAATGAGGGATCCCATTTGGACACATGGGATCACCCAACCCACCCATTCTAAGAGGATTTATTTCACCATCTAGACTGGCTGGAATCCTGTTGGTTAGTTTCCACTAGCGTATACCCATTGAATCAGCTGTTGAATGATGAGTCAGCATCTTGGTAATCAAATTATTTCAATGTCTCTGCTGTAATCAAGACTAGCACAGGTTTAGGCCCACAGGTTTTTTTATTAAACATCACAGTGAGGAAAAATAACAAATTACTTTTCTGTAAGAAGTAATGAAAATATTTCCTTTTTAAAAGTAAATTTCAGACTATAGGCTTCTCTATACAAGCCCAAAAACCTTGTAGCGGCTCGAAGAAAAAGTAAGTTGCAGCTTGTCTTAACAATGGTTTTCTCCCCAGCAGCCCCCATAAGCATTCCAGATGACACTTGAGGGAGGGAGAAGAGGGCAAGAGAACCCTCTTTCCCCTTCCTCAGCCCACAGTAGTGAGCGGGCAGGTGGCGGAGAAACCGAGGTCCCACAGGTGGACAGCAGAGAAAACGGCTGGGCAGGCAGGCAGTGGGACGGGGGAACCAGGGAAGGGAAGAGGAGAGAGCCCTCCTCTCCTTTTCACTTTCCACGGTGGCAGGGGTGGGAATGACAGCCACGCTCCCCCCTTCTGCATCCCCGATCACTTGGCGGAAAAAATGGTGGCTGTGGGCACTTGCCTTGCTAGCAAACCCCACCCCCTCCACTTGTCTGATCAATCAGGGGTGTGCTTCCTCTCATTTGGGCAAGCAAATCAGATTGATTTGCTTGTCCTAATGAGCAGGAATGTGCCCCATCTCATTGTTGTTTTTTAAAGCTGAGAAAAGCCATGATGGCTTTTCTGGTGAGGTGTTTGTTTATTTGTTGGCCTTTTTTGCCTCCCTCCTTCACAATAGGGTGAAATCATATGGGATGCCATTAGGACAGGTAGGATTCTCCTCACATTCCATTAGGAGTTTTTTCACCGTTTGCACATCCTCCAGGCCTTCAGTCCCACAATAATGAAGAGCCACCAGGCATATAGGAACCTGCTTATCTATATTTTTCTGCTTTTCTAAAAAGACACTACATTACTTCTTTCTGTATTATTCATACCTGTCTTCAAAGTTCCTTTTTTTTCTTTTTCCTTTGCATTTCTAACCACAGTGGTTTCTTACAAGTCACACATGACAAGGTCCAGTTTCATACGAGTATGGTACATGCAGCCATAGTCTGAGATCATGCAGGAAACAAGGGCCTTGTCTACACTAGCAATAAAATCTGACTCCCCCCTCCCCGAATCTAGCCCAAAAATGCCTCATGACATGCACCATCATCCCCAAATCTGATGTGATAGTGCTACGTGACTTATGGCCCTATCCAAACCAGACCCGGGGTATACCACTGAAAGCCCAGTTTTGGGAGACTTGCACTTTTCTCCAGAGTTTGCTGGACACTCCAGAAAAAAACTGTAGTTCAGACAAAGGATCCGCACTGGATTCAGGGGGTTGGGGAGGCAGGACAAACACTGCCTGGCAGGCACTGCCATCCCCCCCCCTTAGCTGTCACCACTGGCTCTACCTTCGCTTGTTCACTATGTACCAGGAAGGCAGAGCTGGCAGTGGCGGCACCAAGAAGGGGGGAAAATGGTGGTGACCGTTGTCTTCCACTGGATGGAGTCCCTCTGTCTGACCCTCAGATCAATTGGCTGTATGCTGGGGGTCTGCCTTCCCAGCATACGGCTTCTCTTTCTGAGGTCAGAGGGAGTGCCTGCGCCTGGCAGAGTTGCTTGCCCTGACCCTCAGAAGGAGCAGCTGCATGTGGGGTGGGGGCTGCCTGGTTGAAGAATATTCATGAAGCTCTTTGGGAAGAGGTGCCTGGCTAGGCAATGGGGATGGACCTACATACAGCAGGGGGTAAAAATCTAGTAGGGAGATTTGGACTCTTTGGCCAGTTAGGTGTGGCACTTAAATCTGGTGCAGAGTGGTCCAAATATCATGCAGTGTAGTTCCAGTGCAGTTCCAGGCCAAAGAAGTCCTGTTTTCAATTGGATTTTTACACCCTGTGTAGTCATGCCCAAGGTGCAATGTATATGTAGTAGGCCACATTTGTGTATACAAGTCCATTCCTTTGTTGTGTCTAGATCTCACTGGTTGAAGAAGTCAACCTGAGATTCAGGGTGGGCACCTTCTGAAGGTAGGATCTCCTCCCCTCAACCCACCAGGGGCTGTACCTTTGCACTCTTGTCACAGCAGCCTCACGTTTCCCATAGTGCAGAAAAATACTTTAATATTAAACAAGGTGTATGGGAGGCAGTAGGAACAAAGGAAGACTGCATTACAGGTGGATAGACTCTGCCAAGGAAGCCACAGCCCTGAGCTTGCAAGGCCTGAGCAGGGCAGTTGCTGTCCAGGATTCCTGAAGGTCTTTCATGCATAGGGTCACCATGAATCAAAGCTGGCTGGGCAGCAAATAACAACTGTGAAATTGGGAAAGACACATCTTATTTTGAAGCCTAATCACACAATTTGGCAGAAGTAGAGGTAGTGGAGGCCAGCAGGCTAGTGACTTCCATGGCAATGAATCCACTCAGTATTGAAGTCTTGCCTCACTATGGGTTCAAAGCTCTGAATAGCTTCTTTAAAGTTTGGACTAAAACCCAGAGCAGAATCATGGCTCTACTGATATGGAAGCTGTCAGCCTCAAATGCTTGCTGGGTGTATGTTACAATGAGAAGAGAGTTCTGGCTGTGGAAGATCAGTAGGGAGGGAGAAAGAAAATTGATTTATCAGCATTACCTTAAAACAGGGCCGGTTTAACCTGTCTACCAAATCAGCATTGGCAGGGGGCCCCGAGGTCAAGAGGGGGCCCCGAGGTCAAGAGAGGGCCCCGTGTTGGCCTCCTTAATATGAAAATAATGGGATTTCTGGTTTAAAATACCATAGAGTTGCCTTGGAAGGCCTAGAAAAGGGCTAGGGAAGACACATTTTCTAGGAAGACTCTATGGTAGGTGTGCTGTTTTGTGTCCCATGGATAATGAATCCAGGGATACGGGGGTCCTACTATAATCTGAACATCCTGTACGGTGAATAGGTTAGGTTACATTGATCTGAGATAAACATATGGGGGCCCCAAAGTAAAGCATTGCAGGGGGCCCCAAAATTCCTTAAACCGGTCCTGCCTTAAAATAACTGCCCCCCCCCTCAATTGGGCCACTCTTATACAGAAACTGAAAGTGATCAGGCCATCTAAGGAAACAAGGGGAGAACACCTTTCCCTGAGGTGTTCTGTGGTGCCTGAAAGACTGACCTCTTTATTGGGCCATCCCCTTTACAATGCAGTCCTCTGCAAGTCCTCCAGATCCAATGTCTTCTCAGCCTAGCAAATGTTCTTCATACACGTGTGTGTGCGTGCACACCTTCAAGTCACCTGCTGAATTTCATAGAGTTTTCTTAGGCAAGAAATACTCGGGTGTGAAGTCGAAGGCTTTCACGGCCGGCATCCATAGATTTTTCTTGGGTTTTTTCCGGGCTGTGAGGCCATGTACTGGAATACATTTTTTCTGAAGATGCCAGCCACAGATGCAGGCGAAACGTCAGAAAGAAACTATTCCATAACAGGCCTCACAGCTTGGGGAAAAAAACCAAGGAAAATCTATCAATACTCAGGGGTGGTTTGCTAGTTCCTTCCTTTCAAAAACACAGCCTACAGCAGCTGGTATTCATGGCGGTCTCCCATCCAAGGATAAACCAGGCTTGACCCTGCTTAGGTTCCAAGACCAGACAGGATCTGGCGCCTTTAGGGTATTGTACACCGAACTGGGTCATACATACTACTACTAATTTTCTGATTCCCTTTCAGGCTGGAGATCTAAGCCCCAGAGCCTCCTCCGACAAGAGATGCCAGCCCACTCCGAGGGACAGCCGCCGACGGTCACCAGAGCCCGGCCCTTTCGTGGGTGGGGGGGCCCCGGGAGGGTGGAAGGGGCCGGCATTATAGGCTGGGAAGCCCGGGCGTGCTCTTCCTCGCTCCGCCCCGACACCCTTCGGCGAAAGAGGAAGCGGCTCTCCTAAGGACCGAGGCGGCGCCTTCTCGGGAGGAGGGGGAAGGATCGGCGCCGCGGGATCGAGCCCCTCCCTCGAAGGGCCCAAGAGAGGATCCCACGGGGGCAGAAGGGAAGGTAAAGCCGCAATCGGAGCTTGTGTGTGTGTGTGTGTTTTCCCCTCCACGTTTCTTTCGAACCCGGCCAGGTCTCGTCCGAAGGGTTCCCAGGGCGCTTCCTTGGGGTTTTCCTCAAAATCCCCGAGGAGGAGGAGGAGGCGGCTTCCCGTTTGACCCATCGAGGAATCGGTCTGCCGTCCCCGCGAGCGGCGCCGATCCCATCGAGAACTCTCGGGTGGCTACCAATGGCCCGCGGTGGACTTCCTCCTTGTGCCGTGGCCGGACCGAGGAGGGAGCGGCGCCCTCGAAAATGAAACTAAGCCCTCGAGGCTGCCTTCCTGCTGGAGCGTCCGGGCGCAGCCAGACCCTTTCTTGCCAAAAGCCTGGGCGCATTGCTTTCACTGGGGGCAGGACCGGGTTAAGGCATTTTGGGGGCCCCATGTGTTTATCTCAGGTCAATGTAAGCTAACTCAACCTAAGCTATTCACAGTACAGGATATTCAGGTTATTACTAATAATGTTTTTGCAGGAGGAGGGCTACTATGGGGGCCCCCACAATGATGGGGCCCCCTGCGGATGCTGACGCGGCCGGTGCCTTAAACCGGCCCTGATTGGGGGCATCCGGCGGTTTCACCCCTTCGGAACAAACCTTGCCAAGAAAACTCCATGGGCCAGCCGGAAGTCCGAAAGGACTTGAAGGGCTACAACAATAACAAACCAGGCTGTTAGGAACCCAACACTGTTTTAGGAGATTATCACACTGTTATAGCACTATTATTCCACTTTAACTGCTCTGGCTGCCTCTTGTGGAACCCTGGGATTTGCAGTTTAGGGAAGGGCATTTAGAACTCTCACCCAAAAAGCTCTTAGGCCTCACTAAACTACAAGCCCCAGAATTCCACAGGAGGAAGCCAGAGCACCTGAAGTGGAATCAGAGCCGGTTTAAGGTACCTGTGGCATCAGCATCTTCAAGGGGGGGGGCATCATTGTGGGGGGCCCATAGTAACTCTCCTCCTGCAAAAACATTATTAGCAATAATCTGAATATCCTGTACTGTGAATACCTTAGGTTGAGTTAGCTTACATTGACCTGAGATAAACATATGGGCCCCACAAAATAAAGCATTGCAGGCCCCCCCAAAATGCCTTAAATTGCTCCTGAGTGGACTACAGCGCAATGACTCAGTAACAGTATTGCAACTGAAACTGTTCTGACCAGACAACAGCCCCCCCCCTTTCAGTGCTTGTACCATTTGTGCTGAGTCCCAAAAGCTTTTTTTTTTTTTTTTTTAATTCACGGGCACTGTGAGTGAATGGAATCCATTCCGATCCAGAAACCACAATAATTAACTGTGCAGTAGTTATCTTCTGCAACAGTGACTGGTCAACTTCTGGTTGCCATCTGTTGGGGCGAACGGGGAAGGGGAGGGTGCAGGGAGGAAGAGGCTTCAGCAGTGGACAGGCGGGCCTATGGGACTGTCAGTCCCGTAGACCCGTCTATCTGCTCCCGCAGCTGGCAAACAGGGAAGGGGAGAGCACTGGGGGTTGCCCAGTGCCTCCTAAAAAAATGGTGGATCCAGTATTGCAAGGCATCCCTTGCAAGCCCACCCCCTCCGAGGTCCGACCAATTGCATCTTGGCTCTGTTGTGAGCCCCTGCTTTGTGATTGTTGCTGGTAATTCATACAGCCAATAGTGCGCAACTTTATGGAACTTTTCAAAAAAAGTTGGAAAAAATAGCGAAAGCTTATATTGCACATCTCACAGGTATTCTTGCCCCCCTTCCTTCTGAACATGGCAACATTGACCCGAAATTCATGTGAACTATTAGGATTCTTGGCAAATCTGTTGAGGATTTTTTGTTGTTGTTGTGTAAATGACTCCTATCTCTTCAGAAGTGCAGCCCTCCCCAACATGGTCCCTAATACTAAGGGACAAGAAACACATAAAAATGAGAAGAGAAATTTTGAAATAGGTGAAGTGATATGTATTGTTAAAATGTATTGTTATATATGGTTATAAGATGACAAATGATATGTACTGTCAAATCATTGTATACAAAGTCAATTTAATACAAATTGTATAATACTTTGGAAAACTGGATAAAATAGAAAGGAAGTTCAAACAAGCGAAAATACAAAAAAAAAGAAATCAGATAG
This sequence comes from Gambelia wislizenii, assembly GCA_030847615.1. Taxonomy (NCBI): domain Eukaryota; kingdom Metazoa; phylum Chordata; class Lepidosauria; order Squamata; family Crotaphytidae; genus Gambelia; species Gambelia wislizenii. Next base: position 217,703,339 of record JAUMIR010000004.1, read on the forward strand.
AGATTGGAAGTAATCTTAGTTTTTGTTGTATGTATGGTAGTTAAGTAGTGATAAGAGAGAAACGTAGGATTGAGAGTATGAGTGACTTTTTGGAGTGATAAAGCAAGTTACGTCTTATGTGATTGTGTAAGTAGATGTTATATGTTGTTAAATTGTTTGTATATATTGTTATTCTGTGTTTTTTTTAATACGTGTCAATAACCTAATAAAAATTAAAATTAAAAAAAAAAAAAGTGCAGCCCTCCCCAACATGGCCATCCGCATGTTGACAGAGAGTTGGGGGATGAGCAGAGATGCACCCAGCTCTCTTCCAATAGCTGGTCACACTGCAACAGGGGTTCTGTATATGCCTGTTGTAGCACTTCCAGCTACAGGAAGAGAGCTGGGCACATCTCCGCTCATCCCCCTGCTTTCCAGCAACACAGAAATAGCTGTGTTCTCAGGAGAGGGGAGTGCTTTGCTGAAAAGGAAGGTTTGGAGGATAGTATTGGGAGAGTTTGTTACAAAGACATAGCTATCTCTTCATAGCTACCGTACATCTTCTGATGAGAGATCTTGGTATTTATTTATTATTTATTGAATGTATTTATTAATATGCAGCCTTTCTCCTAGCAGGGGGTCCAGAGCAGCTTATGAAAAAGTAAAGATAAGGCTAAAAGTTGGATAAACAAGTTGTCATATTAAAACACAATTAAATTCTTTAAGATGTGTTAAATAATTAAAAACAAAGTTTAAAAAGCATGTTGCCCGCTCTCTACTTGGACTTACCATGTATAAGTGAAACCGTGGATAATAGGAAACCCTATTAAAATAAATGATTGCCTGTACAAACATACCATAGAGTCGTGATGGATGACCTAGATGATGCCTAGAAAGGATCCCTCTCTAGGCATTTTCCAGTGCAACTCTGTGGTATGTGCCCCTGTTTTGTATCCCTCAGATAACTGAAACCGTGGATATTGGTTCTGCAGATATGGGGGCAGGTGATCTGTATAGCACATAAACCCCATAAAAAGGAGTCCTTGCAACCAATTAATTATGAAATGTCATTCTTTGGCTGTGTCTTGTATACATTTACCACTGAACACAATGGGATTTTCTTCTGAGGACTTTTTCAGACAGTGCTTACCACGCCACAAGCTTCCGCGAGAGGTACGGCGCTGTCGCGTGGCAGGGGTCCGTTTCAGATGACGCTGTTCCTCTTGCAAAATCATCCGTGTCACTTTCATGTATGATTGAAGGCAGCCGCACCATATTTTACTCACAGAAGTTGCCCGTGAGTAAAATACAGCGCGGCTGCCTTCAATCATACATGGAAGTGACATGGATGATTTCGCGAGAGGGACAGCGGCGTCCGAAATGGACCCCCTGCTGTGTGACAGCACCGTACCTCTCACGGAAGCTTGTGTCGCAGTAAGTACTGTCTGAAAAAGTCCTGACTTAATATGCCTAGTATTATACTGTTTGTGTCACCTGTGAACTATCCAGATCTTAGGAAAGTTTCTGTTTAGGGTACAACTCTCATAATCCCCCAATCAACATGTCTGACTATGCTTGCTAGGGGATTCTGGGAGGCATAGCCCAAAAAGAATTTTTTCCAAACTCTGAAAACATTCATAAGGCTCCGCACCATCTGCATTAATTTGGCAATGGCAGTGGAAAGAGAGCCAATAATACCTTGTGTTTTGTATTCATATTATAGACCCTGGATGGCCACTGGATGAATTGGTGAACTGCCTTATGAATTGCAAATATGTCTTTGGTTGACATCCAGATGAGTTCAGCAGACCTTTTACAAAAAGAGCAGCTGGATGCTGGTGGTTTTGGAATGGTTTCATTATGTTACCACAAGAGTCATGGACTTGTGATCTTAAAAACAGTGTACACAGGACCTCAGCGCACAGAGTAAGTTGCAGAAAGGATGTAGACGGGAGAGAACAGGTTAGAGGTGCTCACCATCAAGCTTCTAGTGACTACTGGCTGGATTGGGTTCTTCTTTGGCTGATTAGCTTCTCCCCTAACTTTCAGTGATGGCTGATGGCTTCTATATCTGTAATCCATTCCAGGTTTTGAACTTTAAAGAACATCTATCCAAGGTGTTGAATTCTATCCCCAGCACCTTGGACAACTCTTTTAAATGGTGGACTGCCATAACCAGTGCTGTTGACTTTTTCAGGGTTTAGCATACCTAGGGCTAGTGCAACACTTTGTTGCCTAAGAGGATCAGATGGCATGGCCTCCCCCATTTCATGTACTGAAGCTCATTAGACAGCCAATTGAATCTTACTCCATTACTGGGATGGGCTACCTGAGGACAGGCCAGTCTACGCCATGCAGGACAAGTTGTATGACTGCTGCTGTCCTCCAGCAAAGGGAAGGGAAGGGGATGGACTCAGAAAGACTAGGCAGAGGTTGTTGCTGTTACACACACACACACACACACACACACACACACCACATCTGCTTTTTGAGGCAGTCAATTCACTCTGCCCGATGGTAAGAGCTGAGGAGGTTAAAAGTGCCTTCTGGCTGAGGGATTCTGGCAGCTGTAGTCCAAAAAAATAACATCTCTGAACTGGTGGTAGGGCCAGCTTTGAACTTAGCAAGAGACCAGTCATAAGACAGCAATTCCTAAATAGTGTGGCATAAAAATGCCAGAAGAGCCTTGCTGGATCAGCCTAGCTTCCTGTTTCCACAGTGGGTAACCCACAAGCAAGACAATAACCCTCTCCTGCTGTTTTTCCCCAGCTAGTGAAAATAAATAAATAAATAAATTTAAATGTATTCAATTAAATAATTCATTTTTATTAATGTTACGTTCATGAATATGGTAGTGGGTGAGCCTCAGTAAACTGTTCTTTTAGTGTGGGCCCCTCCTATATCAGAGGAATACCAGCAGCCTTACTTGGTAGCGATATTGGCATCAGTACCTCAGTGAGAGCCAGGCAGCTGGGTCTGGGGAAGCCACCATTCTAGTTTCCTGTAATGGAGTGGTGCATTGTGGGTAACTAAAATGGCAGTTCTTCTCAACCCACTTGCCTGAGGCCCATTGGAGTGCAGTTGTTGTGAGGGCTTAAGGTGCCCAGGCAAGCTACCAGTAATATATTCCACCAGTCAGCTGAAAGTTTTATGTGCTGGCCATGGGCCCATCTGCATTGCATTTGCTTGGTTATTCACTAACATCTGGTGCAGAGATACAGCAGAATAATCTGTCAGTTGTCACCTGACACCAGAGGTGGGGAACCTGTTGCCCTCTAGATGTTGTTGGACCCCAGCTTCAGCCTGTTCCAGACAGTCTGGACACTGGTGAGATATGATGGGAACAGTAGTTCATCAACGTCTGGAGAGCCAAAGACTCCCCACCCAATATTACCATTCTAAAATCAAACCTGTTTTGGATGTGAGAATGAAGCAAGCCTCCAGTATTAATTCTATCAAAATAATGAAGCTGGAGTGTAGTGCTTTCCTATTGCTGAAAATAGGCTGTAGGCTAGTGACCAGTCATTTAGAGTGACATAGAAACAATCAAATATGTGATTAGTAATAATCATAATAATTAGTGATCACCCCAAGCCAGCAAGCATTTGACCAGCCAGAGCATTTGACAATTTATTCATAGATTATGCCAACATTCACAAACCCAGTGTTCTCCAGAGCTGTTGCACTACAGTTCCTACATTTTTCCAGTCAGCTGTGAGCATTTTGGAAATGGTAGCCCAGTACCTAGAGGGCATAGCCTGGATTAGGCTGTACTTTCACAGGCTGCCAACAAGTATTGGTTTAGACTATTCATCCTAGTTCAGATGGGTAAGTCAAGGTTTGAAGTGAATGGCTAGAATCCTGTGTCTATGGTCCTTATCTCTTCTTGGCAGTCATACACCATGGTAATCTTGCAGCATCTCTTTTTCAGCTGTAACACTTCCCTTCTAGAAGAAGGCAGAATTATGCACAAATTAAATCATAACCGTGTGGTCAAGCTACTGGGTGTCATCCTGGAAGATGGGAACTACTCCCTTGTGATGGAATATGTACCCAAAGGGAACCTGATGTCAGTACTAAAGGCAGTGAGTAGAGAACATGGTTTATAACTCACAGAGAAGCTGGCCAGTTATTTGGAAATAGCATGTAAAATATTAGAAAATGATACTGAAAATATTGGTGGCTGTCTGATGGTTGATTTGATTGATATTTGCAGTGAAAATGGTTTTCACTTTCACATCTCTAGAGGCCATGGTTCAAATCCCCACTTGGCCATGAAAAAACACTCGGTGACTTTGGGCAAGTCACACTCTCTCAGCCTCAGAAAACTCCATGATAGGTTCACCTTAGGGTCACCATAAGTTGGAAATGACTTGAAGGCACAGAACAACAACATAGGGAAACTGAACTGAGCAAATTAAGCTGTATAAAAATATATTTATATAATAATATGCTTACACTTTTCTCTTAGGTCCTTCAGATGTTTTGTACTACAACTGCCACAGTCCCTTGTCATTGGCCATGCTCCCTGGGGCTTCTGGTATTTGAAGTCCAAAATATTGGGCGAGTGAGGTTCTCTACTTCTGTTCTAGCTGAGGAGGTTAGAGGCCAGCAATGGGCCATTATATACTGCTGGAGCCCCGTAGCATCTGCCTGTAGATATCTGTCCTCTTTGTTAGCCTGACTCTGCCTATCCCAAAAAGAACTCCTAAAATTTCTTGGCCATCACATAGCTAGTGACTTTGGAGATTTTCAGACTATACTGTAATTGTTACTATTCCACTTTAACTGCTCTGGCTTTCTCCTGTGGATTTCTGGGGTTTGTAGTTTAGTGAGGCCTAAGAGCTCTCTGGCTGAGAGTTGTAAATGCCCCTCCCTAAACTGCAAATCCCAGGATTCAAGAGGAGGCAGTCATAGCAAATAAAGTGCAATAGTAACACTATAACAGTGTTGTCTGAAAATTTATGGCGGGGGGATTTGGGGAGCAGTAGTGTAAAAAAAAATTAATAAAAATCTTCTCATCTTTGTTTTGCTTTCCATTAATATTTCTCATAAACAGATGGGTTCAAATCCAGTTTTCACAAACACTTGTTTCTAAGCATCCTGCAATAACCAGCTGTATCAGCCTGCATGGTCATTTTTATTATTTCCAAGAAAGACAAAAACCCCTGGAAGAAGCCCTGTGGGTGATCAGGTTGCTTTAATGCACTTGATTCCAAAAGCTTAATACAGTAGTGGGCACAAGGTAGATCTGGATCTACTGCTAGATCAGCAAGGATTAATGACTCCTAGTTACATAACAATAGCTGCAACAATATTATCTCCCTTTCCTAACCAAATTACAGTACCGTATATTGTTCAAATGAAGAACACATGGGGAGACCAGGAGTGGACTTCAGTGTATGGAGGGATTGTGAGCTCTATTCATTTCTGGTATGCAAAACAAACATGTGGGTTCAGAATTTTTTGATTTATTATGTGTGTCTTTTGCACCTGGCTCTAACCTCTGGCATACTTAGTGTAACTGACACAGGGAGCAGATCATTTTTTCCCCTGACAGTCAAGAAAGAAAGAAAAAGAAAAGGAGGGGAGGAAGAGGTCCAGAAGTTCTCAGTTAAGGGAAGATAGGAATGCCAAGCTTGTGGCTAGGAGGGAAAGAAATCAGAGGAGTTGGGTTAGCATTTTTGTTTTTTCTGCAGATTCCCCTTCACTCTTCCTTGCAGTTGAGTCAGGGGGCTCTCAGGGTGTATCAATTTCTTATTCTCTTCCCTTCCCCGCTCCACCATTTATTTATTATTTATTTGTGAAATTTCTATGCCACCTTTCTCCCAAAGTGGGACTCAAGGAGGCTCACAGAACAATTACAATCACAATTAACAGGGCCGGCTTAACCATACTGCCAAATCAGCATCTGCGGGGGACCTCTCACAGCCAGAGGGCCCTGCCCACTTCCTTTTGAAAACAAACAAAGCATCTCCCAAACTAGAAAGAGAAAGAAGATGGAGGAGGGATTTCGCTGCTCCCTCGCCCCTCCTCCCAGGATCTTCAAAAGGCAAGCCAGCCGGGCATGTGCCTGAGAGGGGTGAGTGTGTGTGAGAGAGGGGGGGGGGGAAGCAAGTGTAAGGGTCATCTCTTTCTCCCCTGCTCTGTCTTCAGAAAGGGCTCCTTCCTTCCTTCCTTCCTTCCTTCCTTCCTTCCTTCCACATAGATCCCCTCCAGCCCATCCTTCCTGCTGCTCTTAACATGTCTTGGTTTCTCTCCCCTCCCTCCCTTTCCCTCTTTCTCCTCAGCTTCTTCCCCTTGCTGCCAACTGAATTCAACCTGCAAAAGGAATGTGTGTGTGTTTGCCTATGTGCCTTCAAGTCATTTCTGACTAAGGCGAACCTACCATGGGGTTTTCTAGACAACATTTGTTCAAAGGGGGTGTGCCTTTGCCTTCCTTTGAGGTTGAGAGAGTGTGACTTGCCCAAGGTCACCCAGTGGGTATTCACAGCTGAGTAAGGATTCAAACCCTGGTCTCCACAGTCATAGTGCAGTGCTGAAACTACTACAACATTCTAGCTCTTTTAACAGAAGAATATAAAGAATATAAAGAAAAATTTGGAATAATGTTAGTGGGAACAATGGTTTTATTGTTGTCACTAAACACACCAGTATCCCATTAGTGTAATGTGAGAGGCATTGGGCTACAGCAGTGGTTCTTAACCTTTTCTTTACCAGGGACCTCCTTTAAATATCTTTTGTTGCCCTAAGACTTAACTCAAGATTTAAAACCCTAATAATAATAGCTAACAACAACAATAATACGATTACACCATCCATTAAACTTTCTCTCAGAAGCACTGTTGCTTCTTCCTGCAAGTTTGTGGCTGGAATGGATTGAATGGCAATGTGCAGGCCAAGCCAGCCAGCCAGCCAGCCTTTGCCTTGGTTCCTGTCACCTGACCACTCCACTGCAGGGAGGAGGTGGGCCAAGCAGCCTTCAAGCCTTTGTGGACCCCCTGTGAGGACATTGCAGACCCCAAGTTAAGAACCACTGGGCTTGAGAATGCTGGAAAAAGAACAATGCAACCAGACCTTGAGAAGGGTGCTGGCAGGGGGCTTCTGGGAGGTGTAATCCAAGAGTAACTTTCCCAGGCTCTGAATACAGCCTAGAATCATAGAATCATAGGGCTGGAAGGGACCCCAACAGCCATGCCATCCAATTGGCTTCTGCCCTGCAGGAACGCATAATCAAAGCCCTCACGACAGATGGTCATCCAGCCTCTGCTTAAAAACCTCCAAAGAAGGAGACTCCATCACACTCCGAGGCAGTGTATTCCACTGCCAAACAGCAGCAGAAAACAAGCTTGCCCCATCCTCAGTATGACATCCCTTCAAACATTTAACCATGGCCACCATGTCACCTCTCAACCTTTTCTTCTCCAGGCTAAACATACCCAGGTCCCTAAGCCGCTCTTCATAGGGCATAATGGCTTCCAGACCTCCCACCATCCTGGTCGCCCTCCTCTGGACATGTTCCAGCTTCTCAATATCCTTCTTGAATTGTTGTGCCGAGAACTGGAAACAGTATTCCAGATGAAGTCTGACCAAAGCAGAATGGAGTGGTACTATTACTTCCCTTGATCTAGACTATACTCCTAGTAATACAGCCTAGAATCGCATTGGCTTTTTTTGCTGCTATAGCACACTGCTAACTTATTTCCAGCTTACAGTCCACTCTTTCTTTTCTTTGAGGAAATCTACACCATTACGTTAATTGCTAAGCTAAATTATTGGTTGCAAATTATGTAATATAGTAGGCCCCCCCTTATCCACTGGGGATTGGTTCTGTGGGTGCGTTATTACACCTCCAGAGTGGGTCACTCCCACTGTCCTGCCCTTGATACACCACTGGCTTGAAGTTCCAATAAAAGATAAGCTAACTCCTGTAAGTCTGCCTTCTCCTTCCTCTGACCCCATATACACCAATTAGGGTCTAACTAAGTCAGAACCTTTTTATTATTAAGGACAGCAAATTCCTTTCACTGATTTGCCACCCAGTTGCACATTACCCATATGGGGGGGAAACATGTGTTTTGAAACATATTTGTTTTTGTTTTACTACAGACTTCTATTCCTTTGCCCTTGAAAGGGCGCTTCATCTTGGAGATCATCGAAGGGATGCTTTATTTAACTGAGCAGGGCTTAGTACACAAGGACCTCAAACCAGAAAACATCCTTGTAGATGAAGACTTCCATATCAAGGTACCATTAGCACAGCACTCCTGGTTTGGCCTGTCAAAGTTGGTATATCACTTTTACAACTAAACCAAAAAGGTCTCTGTGTTTATTAAATACATGCTTGCATAGAAAATGGGAAGGGGTTAACTCATTCTAATAAATAAAGTGTTCTACAGGCTGTTGTGGCCAGAGGATGCTGTGAGTTATAGTCCTAAAAGTAAGTTTTCTAAGATCAGAGCAAATCCTTCCCTCTTTTTTCCAGCATATATCACCACATTCTGCTACTTTCAGGTGTTTCTCCCCCCCCCCCGGCTCGTTTCTAGTATCAGCCAGGCTGGGGAGAGACAGAGTCAAGTGTGGTGAAATGAAGCAGGAAAAGTAAGTGAGTAAGTGACAGTAAGAGCTGTTCGGCAGTGGAACACACTCCCTCGGAGCGTAGTGGGGTCTCCTTCCTTGGAGGTCTTTAAACAGAGGCTGGATTGCCATCTATCGGGGATGCTTTGATCAAGATTTCCTGCGTGGCAGGGAGTTGGACTGGATGGCCCTCGTGGTCTCTTCCAACTCTACAATTCTATGATTCTATGATTCTTCCTTCCCTTCTCCCACGTGCTCCATTTATTATGGGGGGGGAAACAACCACCATTCCACCTGCTTTATAGTTAGGTGAGTAAGCAATAACTCAGCAAGAAACCCATGCCTTGGTTTGGTCTTCACACAGTATTAGAATCATAGAATCATAGAATTGTAGAGTTGGAAGATACCACAAGGGCCATCCAGTCCAAACCCCTGCCACACAGGAAAGCACGATAAAAATATTGAATGCTTCACGAATTGTTCTCACAGAATGAGATACCTGATGCTTCCAACTGCCTGAATATTCAGTTTAACTGCCATGACTGCATACTGTGGAAACTGGGGGTTTGAAACTTGGTGAAGCACTAGATCTCTCTGACTGAGAATTCTAAATATCCCGGATGATTCCTGGATTCCACAGGATATTGCTATTGCAATTAAAGCAGAATACAGCACTATAATTATGTAGCATCAAAGGGCCCCTAGATTCTGACAAGTCCACCATCTTCTAATAGCAAAGATGGAAGATTCCAGGACTGGATGCCATTGTGAGAGGCAAGCAAGTCCATACCGATGCCAGCTTTGCATATAAGCATGATTTTTTTTTTTAGCCAATCAACTTGGATTCCCTGCTCTGAATATTCTTTATTCTCTTTTTGATCTAATATGCCAGGAATGACTGTACCATTTGCCTTTTCTTTATGGCTCACCCAACCTAAACATGCCATAACTTAAACACACAGACACAGTCTTACTGCTGAAGTAAGATTCAGGAGACCTGCAGTCAAATTCACACATGGCCTTTAAGCTCACTCCAGCTAGCTTAATGGGTAACCTTGGACCACTGTCTATCTTGTAGTCTAAACTACATTACAGGGATGTTGTAACATAGGTGGGCGGACCATATGAACTGCCTTGAGCTCTTTGTATGAAAGGAAGAAAATCAATGTAAGTAATATTTCACAAAATGTTCATACCATACCTCAAGCAACGCTTCAGGATGCTGTATTCACCATTATGTTTCAGAACTTAGGAAACAGCTTGTTTATATTTGAATCTCCCTGCTAACATGGTTAGTGGCCAACCTAACTAGAGAGTTCTGGGAGTCATAATCCAAAAAAGACTACATAGGAAAAGCTTCCTCCCGCTGCCTTGCATGAGTATCCTGTATGCTCTCGGCTGGATGCAGCTGTTCTGTCCTCTTTCCATCAGAACCGTTTTCCAACCTGTCTTGCAGATAGCAGACCTTGGTGTAGCCTGCTTCAAAAACTGGAGCAAGCTGACAAAAGAGGAGACCAGCAGGCAGCGGAAGATCAAGTACAGCTCCAAGAGCAACGCTGGTACCCTTTTCTACATGGCTCCAGAACACTTGCGAGACATCAACACTACACCTGTGGAAAAATCCGATGTCTACAGCTTTGGCATTGTATTATGGGCCATTTTTGCCTGCAAAGAGCCTTACGAGAGTAAGTGTCTGCAAGTCAAGAATCTCTTCTTTGCTAATGCCCTTCTGCTGCCTATAGTCAAAGTCATTGTTACCATGTTCAATTCTACCACCACGATCCTCTACAGATGCTGTAAATGACATGCAGGTGTACTTCTGTATCATGAATGGGGCCAGGCCACTTATGAAAGAAGTAGAAGAAAATTGCCCAAGTGAAATTATTACTTTAATGGAACAATCCTGGAGACAAGAACCAGAGGAACGCCCAACCTTTGCAGGTAACTAGGGATGAATGGATCTGTCAGTTTTGCTTCGTCCTGCAGCTGTTTTCAGTCCATATGGTCTTTATGACAATATGTATTCAGTCATTTTGTGAATGTACATATGTTCTTATGAAAACCCAAACAAAATTCTTAGCCACCTGCACTGGCTAAATTCAATAGGTGCAGCAGTTCTCAGTCTAGAGAAGACCTCTCTTTAAACTTTTGTTTAAAAGGAACTGCTAGAGATGAGGAGCCTGTCAGAAGAAAAGAAGTGGTCCTCCTATTTCAGCACTAGAAGCATGATGGTAGATGATGATGATGATGATGATGATTTCTTACCTGTCTCTCTTCAATGCTCAAGGTGGGGTACAACATGAATTAAAATACAATATATAACTAAAACATAACACCATTTAAACACATAGGTTAAAACACATAGGATTAAAAGAGTTAAGCACTTTGCCTAGATTGGTAAATGTGTCAGTTTTACTTTTGCCCACATTCAAATTTTAAAAATCTGAAGTTCTTTCTGATGAATATATGGAAAAATTGGCCATTTTGGATAGTTTTTATCCAAAAAAGAGTCAAATAAAATCTTCATCTGTCCCTATTGAGAGATTATTTGGTGGAAAAGTCCAGCAGTTTTTAAGAGAGTGTAAAAGAAGAGCAAGCTGTACTTATACAAAATATTTAGTATTGTTTTTGGTCTGGATGCACATACATAAGCAGCAGACAGAGAGGGGCTGAATTGATAGAGTCGAATCCACTTTGTTTTATTTATTTATATGGGAGGTTTTGCTCCTCCCAAGGTTTGAAGTATAATAAAAATGTAAATGTAGAAATGATAAAAAATGATCAAACAGCAATAATCAACAATCATATCCAAGAAATCAGTAGTAAAGTTAGCCAAAAGCTTTCTGAAGTAATAAAAAAGTGTGTCTGTCTTCTAAAAGACAGTAGTGAAACCAAACCTTATGGACCTCCATAGGAGTTCTGAAGGCTGGTGCTACTGCTGTGAGGGCTCAAGGAGCGAAGCTATCATCTCAAAAGAGGGGTGTGCAACATCCTAGGGGTGCAAGAACACCCCATCATCACTGTGTTTGTTGATGATCAAATCAATATGGCAAGCAGTGAAGAAAATGATGTCTGTTCTAACTTTAACAGACAACAAGCATATTAAAACACATATGGTCCATAGGGCGCTAGGGCAGGGGTGGGGAAAGTATGACCCATAGGCTACATTTGTCCCCTCAGCTCACCAAGTCCTACAGGAATCTTTTCCAAATCGTGAAGTCGAAGGCTTTCACGGCTGGCAACCATAGATTTTTCTTGGGTTTTTTTCTGGGCTGTGAGGCCGTGTTCTGGAATATTTCCTTTCTGACGTTTCGAGATAGCCAGTGGGGAGGAAGGGTCCGTCCAAGAGTTTCCTTAGAGTTCACAGCATATAAACTCCACACACACACCTACACAACCATTCTCTGAGGATGCCAGCCACAGATGCAGGCGAAACATCAGAAAGAAACTATTCCAGAACACGGCCTCACAGCCCAGAAAAAATCCAAGGAAAATCTTTTGCAAATTCCCTGAATTCCCCATTTAAACAAAAAATTCAGACAAAAAAAGTCACCCCAAAATAATTCAAATGGCTTATAAATGGCCAAATGGCCTTAAAATATGTTCCCAACTTTTTTTTTTTTAAGTGTGAAAATACAGGAAACAAAAAGCTTTTAAATGGCTTCCAGTCACTTTCGGTTCACATTTTTGGCCAATTTTCAGCCCTAACAACAACTGGGAGAACTGTATTAAATATAGTTATTTTCTGAATAGTCATATAAACCACAATTGCAACACTTCAATACCAAACTACAATATAAACCAAGTGATCAAGTACTGAACTATAAATCAAGTACTGTACTAATTATTATACAATGACCATGTGTCACAAATATACATAGATTGTAATATTTAACAATACATATGTGAAAGTACCACTAGTGACTTTAATAGCTACAGTTACAGAGATAATTTTATTGGACAAATACTTTCATAGTAACCTTAGCAAAACATTCCACTGTCCTTGGCTAATATGTGAGTATCTGAGGCAATGCAAGTTTTTTCAGAATGGAGAAAAGAAGCCTTGCTAGCAGCTGCTTATGGAAGCTATAGCAGGCAGACTTGGCAGTTTTGAAAAAGGAGCCTGGCTGGCAGCTGCTTTTGGAAGCTATAGCAGGTAGATTTGGCAGTTTTGGCAAAGCTCTAGCAAGCAAATTTAGCAGTTTGGCATGGCAGATGGACAAGCAGCCCCGGGAACTGTAAATATCTGTGCTGTTTCGACAACTTATTTTGTCTTCCTCAGTGCTGTAAAAATTTTTTGCATTCCATTAATCTGTCATGGAAAATAAAGGTAAGTATCCACACTGAATATGTTAGTAAAATTTTACATAAAGTAATGCATTTACCTTAATGAAATAGTTTCCTGAGCCTTCTTTTGGGTCAGTGGTTTCAAGCAACAGTGGGTGAGTGTGAGACTTACAGTTGAATTAATACATCTTGACTCTAATTGAATGTGAATGATTGCTCTCATTTCCTATTCTCCCTCATGTGTAGAACCCCATCTTGGCTGAATATTTAAAGGAATGCTGTCCATTCTATCCGTTCATTTAATCCATATGGGCTATAGGATCATAGTTTGTAAATCCAGCGGGCTTCACTCTGAAGTAACTTATTTTGAATATTAGTTCTGTCAAAAAGTTATTTTGTGATAACTTCTAATATGCAGAATTTAAAAGAATCTGGTGAGTGATTATGACTGGTATGTTTTTATTGTATATACGGCTCTTGTGTTCTGCCATTCTAGAGCGGATCAGTCTACTAGAAAGTCCCATGTAAATAAGGCCACAGGGGCACACAATAGCATAAACAACATTTTTAGTACAGTTGCCCCTCCACATTCGCGAACTTGGCATTCGCGGTTTTGATTATTCGCAGTTTTGGGAGGGGCTCCCCTCCCAAAACCGTGACACAGGGCCTCCAGAGGCCCCGTGAAGGCCCTGGGAGGGAGTGGGGAGGGCCGGGGAGGTCTCCACTGGGCCTTCGGAGACCTTCCGGAGGCCCTGTGAAGGCCCAGGGGGAGGGCCAGGGAGGCCTCCACGGGGCCTTCGGAGACCCTCCGGAGGCCCCGTGAAGGCCCTGGGAGGGAGCGGGGAGGGCCGCAGAGGCCTCCATGGAGACTTGCGTGACCCTGTGAAGGCCTTCGGGGGGAGGCGGAGGGCCGCGGAGGCCTCCACGGAGCCTTGCGAAGCCCCATGAAGGCCCTGGGAGGGAGGGGAGGGCTGCGGAGGCCTCCACGGAGCCTTGCATGGCCCCGTGAAGGCCTTGGGGGGAGGGCCGCGGAGCCTTGCGTGGCCCCGTGAAGGCCTTGGGGGAGGGGGGAGGGCTGCGGAGGCCTCCACGGGATCTCACGCAGCCCTCTGAAGGCCTTGGGGGGAGGGGGGAGGGCTGCGGAGGCCTCCACGGGGCCTCCAGAGATGCTCTGTAGGCCCCATGAAGGCCCTGGGTGGGAGGGGGAGGGCCGTGGAGGCATCCACGGGGCCTCGGGAGGGTCTCTGGAGGCCCCATGAAGGCCTTGGGAGGGAGTGGGGAGTCCGGGCAAAGCGACTATGGGGCCTCCGGAGGCCCCGTGGTCGCTTTTGCGGGGGAGGGGGGCAATCAATATTCGCGGATTTTTCACATTTGCAGGGGTCCGTGGAACCTAATCCCCACGAATGTGAAGGGACGACTATACTGCAATTAGAAAAAGATTTTAACATGTATTTTTCTTTGGTGGTGGGATATATGAAAACCTTAGTGTTGTAAGATTGCCTGCAATATGTGCAGTGGCCACAAATGAAATGACCTGTAATTTGTCTCATGTGAGATGTATCTTTTTGTAGGTCAGTGTGGACTAATATGTCCTTGATATTATTTGTTCTTCTGTGTGCTATTAAAGGAGCCACAGAACATCCTGGGAGACTCTGAACAATATGCCAGTGTTTTTGTATGATAGATTTGATTTTATGAATGGCATGATTGTAGTAGAATGTAGTGATGATCCGGTCAGAAATGGGTCTTTCTGTTTTTTGAAATAATGACTTCCTATCCCTTGCATCTGCTCTAGCCTTGGCTGCTTTAATAATTTGTAAAGGATATGATCTTTGAAGTAGATCCTGTTGGAATATATTAGCAGCCCTTTTGTATTGAGTGTTATCGGTGGCATTTCGTTTTATTCTCAAAAATTGAGAGAAGGGTAAATTTCTTTTTAAAGGGATAGGATGGTAGCTTTTATCATGTAAAAATGAATTCCTGTCCGTGTCTTTTCGATAATTCTGTACTTCAATTTTGTTGTTTTTAACAGTGACCAATACATCCAAAAATGGAATTTGTGATTTATTTGATTGGCATGTACATTTGATGTTATCATCCACTTGATTTATCCAATTGAAGAAATCCTTGACCAAGGTCTCATTTTTGAAAATTATGAAAATATCATCAATGTACCGGGCATAATATTGAATTTGATCTTTATAATGATTTACATTAGAATTTAAAATGCATGTGTGTTCCAAATTCGCCATATACAAATTAGCAACACTGGGGGCCACAGGACTACCCATAGCGACCCCCTTAATCTGTAGATAAAATTGATCTTGAAATCTGAAATAATTTTTCTCCAATGTTATGTCCAGTACATCTAAAAGAAAATGAGTGGGAGGTAATTTCTGTTGTCTGGATTCCAAATATGTTTCTATCACCTCTCGTGCACCATCATGAGGAATGGATGTATAGAGTGCATTAACATCCATTGTTATCAAACATGCTTTGGAATCTACATATTGGTGTTCTATTTTTTGTATAAAATCTGCAGTATCTTTTATATATGATTGTGATTGAATAACAAAAGGAGCCAAATGTTTATCTAAAAATTGAGAGAGAGGTTCCAGTATAGACCCAGAGCCTGATACAATTGGTCTACCTGGGGGATGAAAGGTTTTTTTGTGAGTTTTAGGTAGGATGTAGAATATAGGGACTCGTCGATGTTCTTGTATCATATATTTCCCCATAGTGGAGTCCACATATCCTAATGCTATAGCTTCATTAAACTTTTTTTTTAAAGCGTGAAAATACAGGAAACAAAAAGCTTTTAAATGGCTTCCAGTCACTTTTGGTTCACATTTTTGGCCAATTTTCAGCCCTCCCAGGGTCATGGGGTTGGCCTCCACCACAGTTGCCTACTCCTGCCCTACACAATACCAGTCTCAAGTAAATTAGTTTTAATAGTAAATGTGTTACAAAGAAAACCAAAGTAATTAAAGTTTCCCATTCCTGCTTTTAAGTCTGTTTCACTTTATCATTTTAGGTTAGGCTAAATACATAAGAAGAACACAGTGACATCTGGTTTTTATTCTATTCTATTTTATTTATTTTATTCTTCTTTTTTAATTCATTCTTTTCTACAGAAATCAATGCAATATACAAGCCATTTTACCAAGAGAAGTGTGAAAAGTATGTTGAAGATGATGTGAGAAAGATAAAAGTAAGTTATCGAACACCTAGGGCTCAGAAAAGGAAAATATCTCTTAAGTGATACAAAGTGATGGCATCCTTAGTCATATGTATAATCCATTGGGATTTTTCCTTCATGGGTTGTGCCCTGAGCTATATAGCCATAAAAGTTGTTTGTTTGAAATGACCATTTGTTTGTTTGTTTGTTTGTTGTTCTGTTTTGTACATAGGAAGTGTATCCTGAACCAACTGAACTTGTAAAAAGGATGCAGTCTCTCCAAGTAGATGCTGTAGCAGAATCACCAAGTAGTACTGCCCAAACTGGTATTTATTTATTTAAAACATTTTTGTAATGCCCTTCATCCAGTAGATTATGGTGGGAGGGGTATGAACCCTGATATAATATGTATCCCAGACATGGAGAACCTTGAGCCCTCCAGATAGTTTTGGACTACATTTCCCATTATCTCTTACCACTGCCCATGCTGGCTGGGAGCTAAAGTCTATAAAACATCGTCACTCCCGATTTATACCAGAGCGTGGGAATTTGTTTTGAAAAGTAATTATCATTTTACCTGATGAAGAAGCCAGTGGAGCTTTGAATGCTTGAGCTCCTCTGTTGGCCAATAAAGGTATTCTTTTATTTTGCTGTATGGCCAACACAGCTACCCATGAACATTTCCCCCCGCCCCCAAAGGTGGCTATTATTCTAGCTGCACCTTGTAAAAGTAACTCTTTCCTTATTTGTTATTCAGAAGTTACTAAAACTCTTGGTTTTCACTCAGTTATATTTTGTGATGTCTGATGGTTTTAACTTTGTATGGATTTTATATTGTACGTTTATATGTTGGGAAATGTTGGAAGGTGTTGACTCTAAAACGCTATCAATATTTTGAACGCTAATGCTAGTATAGTTTTTTTTTCCCCTTTCACTTGTCTTTTATGTTAGGAAAAGTTTTAATCGTGACCATGGTGGCTTCCAGGTCAATGGAGATGTGACTCTACTGTAGATTTTACTTTAAGTGAGCTATACAAGGTGCTGAATTCTATTCCCAAACCAGGTCTACCACTTTGGATGGCTCCTTTAAAAATTCATTCTAAAACACAATACAGATTCAGTGCCCCACTGACATGACCATCACCACCGCCTATGAAATTTCTCTGAGTTGAATTGCTGGGGGTGGGGGGGAACAGCTATGGAAAAGGAAAAGGGCTTAGTAGTAAGATACATATTTGCATTCAGTAAGTCCAAGGTCTAGGCCCTGACATCACCAGTTCAAATGAACAGGTAGCAGGTTATGAGGAAACCTTTTGCCTGAGACCCTAAGGAGCTTACTACCTCTTAGATCAGCCATCCCCAACATGGTGCCCTCCAGATGTTTTGAACAAACAACTCACTCTCCTGGTCAGCATGGCCCCTAGTCAGGAACAATGGCTGCTGATGTCAAAAATATATTGAAGGCATCTGGGTAGAAAGGCTGATAATTTGGTATAAAACAACTTCCTATGTTCCTATGAATCAAGGCTAGTGTTTTTATTTTTACTTTTAATGGCGGCAGCAGAGCTGGTGACTCTGGGCTTTTCTCTGAACTTAAAGGAACTATCCAAGGCGCTAGATCTATTCTGGGAATAGGGTTAAGCACTTTGGATATTTCCTTTAAAAACTCAGATCTGAATCCAACATGGATTCACCACTCCACTGATACTGGAGCTGCCAGCTACCATTGAAAAATGGAGGCAACTGAATGGGTTTCTCATACTCACAATGCAATCCTGAGCATGCCTAGTCAGAAGTAAGATTTAATTGGATTTAATTGGATTTATTCTGAGATAAACTTATGCAGTATTGCATCGTTTAACCTAGCACTGACAAAGACAGTCAGCGTCAAAACAAATAGAAAGTTTCTATCTGAGCTTGAAAAAGTTACAATTCTGGATTACAGCTCCCAGAATCCCCAATGGCTGGGGGATTGTGGAAGCTACCTAGAGGATTGTGGGTGCTATCATCTTTTTTTAAAGTACCTTTCCCCATTGCTAGTTTGGATGAAGAAACTTTGCAAACTGTCCTGCAGATCTCCCCAGTTCACTGCACAGCTCTCAACACCTTGGAACCAATACCATGGATGAAGCCCTGTTCGCTGCGTATCCAGAGAATGAACCTGTGGAGAGCTGTGAAAATACCTTTGATCCTCCAGTCACCTTAGAGAGGAAACTGCAAGATGAGCTAAACTACCACATGTACGGCAGCCGGATGGACAAGCCAGAGAGCCATCCTGCACCATACAGTGCCACAACATGGGATGAAGAGAGGAGGAAGAAGGTATCTTATGATCCATTTTCAAAAGTGCCTGGTGTCCCCCAGGCACAAGAGTCCTACATGAAAGCAGGAAATGCTGGCTCTAGCCCCAATCATAGCAATGCCTCTTCAACCCCTTACCACTCTCCTTGGCAATCAACACTGGCTGGAGCAACTCCAGAAAATGGAAATACATTATTGGATAGAATGAGTCTTTATGGGGCAAGGCCTGCAAATCTCAGAACATCACTCAGTGCTGAAGATCTCTACAGAGCCCAGTCAACCAGTCCTTTCAATTTCAGTAAACCTCCTGTACCAGAATCTGGAATAGATCATCCCCCTAAGACCCTCAATCCTTACAATTTCCTCAAAAGCCAAAGTGCTGAAACTGGTGAGTGAACTGATTTGGATTCTCTGTTTCCAATTTGAGGGGTAAATACCAGTCATCTTTAGGTGCATCAGGAGTGAACAAGGTTCAGACTTCAGGGAGCCACTTTTTTTGTTTGAACTTTGAAAGCCACCAACCAAAGCCAGGTATAAAAGCAAAGAATTAAAGAATTCTGAGCCCCAGAATGTGTGCTGAATACTAGAACTGAGGGTTCTTAATCTTTTTTACACAAAAATCTATTCCAAATTACCCTAAACATTCTTCATTTCAACCATATAGTTTAGGGCAGGATATGGATAAGAGATTCTTTTTATTGCTGCTGTTGTTGCATCCTTGAGAGTCAGAAATCCCTGCCAATTGCAGCAAACTATCACCCAGAAGTCTGCTAGAGCAGAGATGGTTCTGCAGATGTTGCTGGACTGAAGCTTGCCAACATAGCCAGTAGTGAGAGATTATGGGAGCTGCTGCCCAAAAACATCTGGAATGTCATTATTGTCCACTCCTGATGTACAAGATCCTGATTCCCAAGTTACATGACAGATGAAAATTGGCCGTTAGTTCTTTTGTGATTACAGTTGCTATCTTTCCTAAAGAAAATTAACTGTCCATTGTTCATGTGAATACATCAGTCCTTCTCTACTTCCTACTAATCCCAGGCATCTAAAACATAATATCATTTTGTGATGCATTAAGTGAACCCTGCAACTGCTACATATATTTCTGTTTATTGCTTTATGATATTTCATTCCTACTGTTCAAAAAACTTTAGGGATCATAGCTGGGTCAGGTTGTTCTAAAAGTTGTACTATACCAATTCTGTGCTGAACAGAAAGTGCAGACCTAATCTTTTATAAATGGGAATAAAATACATAATGGAGAATCGAGTTTCTAAGTTGTCTAGTCCTCCTTTAAAATCCCTGTATTATTAAAATTATTAAATTAAAAATAGGAGCTATTTTAAACCCTTTTCTGTGAAATTACTTGGATTCCTGCTTCCTATGAATAGTCAGTGGGGGGCGATTTACACAGACTGATGCATGATACAATGAGGAGTGCTTTATCAAACTCATTTGTCAAGAAGACCTCTTTGAAGGAACTCTCTGACTGCTATCACTGCTTTTAAATCAGGGCTGGAGGACATATGGCCCTCCTGGTGTTTTTAGACAGCAACTACTATCAGACCTAGAAGTATGGTGAATGGTGAAGGGTCATGGGAGTTGCAGTCCAACATGCTCTGGAGGGACACATGCCTCCATCCCTGTTTTAAAAAACGAAGTTCTGTGGCAATCAGAAGGTGGAGGGCTAGAAGGCTAGATTTGTCTCTCTGGGAGCACTTGTTTATCGCTAACCTACTGCAGAGATTCAAGTTCCAAGTGCCAGCTCATTACCTTGTTAATTGGTGGATTGAATTAATATGTTTGTACTCTTAAAAGTATAAAGTTTGAAGAACTGTATGTAGGTTTTAATTTTGATGCAATTTGCATAACTGTTTAGGTCCAGTGGAGTCAACTCCTTTTATGAAGAGGAACTTTGCCCATGTTTCTACATACAAGCAAAGTACAGGTAAAACAACATTTTTAAAAAACCTTAGATGGGCAAATTAAACTCTCTTAATATGACCAGTATGATCAATGCAGAATCTTAAGGTTAAATTATCATTTGGTAGCTTACAGATGGATAGAATCAATCAAGGAAGCCACAGCCCTGGTTCTGCACAATAGGGTGACTTGGAGGTCTTTCATTCGTAGGGTCACCGTAAGTTAAAGTAGACTTGATGGCAGTTAACAACAAGCTGTAAAAGGCCCCAGAGTTATTAAAACTAGCAAATCAAAGAAACTTGCAATTGCCATGCTCTCCAGTTGCTAAAACATACAGATAGACTCCTGTATCTGCAGGACCCATATCCTCAGATTCACTTACCCTCATCTGAAAAAAATATGGTCTCTCTAGGCATTTTCTAGGTTCTCCAGTATGGCTTTGTGGTATGCTTCTACTAGAAGAGAGACCCCAAAAAAGTTGCCTTTCGAGCCTACAATTCCCAGAATTCTCCAGCTAGTAGCCATTCTCTCTGGGGAGGTTTTGGGAGTTGTAGTCCAAAAGTAACTTTCCCAGGCTCTTAGACTAGAGCAGATGTCAAAGAGAATCTTACCTTTTTCTCCCATGTTGTGGCCCTGAGGAAAACCCCTCTTCTGAAAGCTGGCATTTGGTTTGTGGGAGGAATTTCTCCAAAAGGGAAGCTGTGTATGTGTGTCTTATGGGGCTCTTTCATACTGCACAATTGTAGCACTGTGATTCTACTTTAACTGCCATGGCAACATCCTATGGAATCTTGGAATTTGCGGTTTAGAGAGGGGTTCTTTAGAATCCTCAGCCAGAGCGCTCTGGTGCCCCAACCAAAATACAGACCCCAGGATTCCTTAGGATACAGCCATGATACTTGAAAGAGAATCATAGTGCTATAATTTTGTAGTATGGAAGAAGCCCAGGTCTATATGAAAGCATCTACCTTTATTATTATTCAAATGCTACAGGAGCTCAGGGCATTTTAATGTATCAATGTGTTGTTATTCTTGGATAAAATAGGATGGGCCACCCACATTTGGTGGGAGATGATGGGAGTAGTAGCAATCCAAGACATCTGGAGGGAAGCGAGTTAGAGAGGGCTGCCTTTGGAAAATGATCCTCATTTCTTGTACACCTTGCCAAAAAGCAGAGTTATGTAAAATAAGTATATTTGCATAAATAGTAATGATTCACATGACTAGTTATACTAATAACAAATACATTATCTTCAGCGTGTTTCCTTATGGGGCCAAAATGGCACCATCATGTTCAATTGGGGAAATATCAGCTGTCTTGGGAGGGCACCAACATTAACAAAAGTCCAAAAAAAAAAAATGTAGGGGCAGGGAGGGGTGTGAGGGCTGTCCACCTGTCCCACTGCTATGGCATCAAATGTGGGTGCCTTCTAGATGCCCTCATGGTTCCTGTGCAAGATTATATTCATCTGACCCCACCATGGACACCACCACCCTTGAATAACTGCTGACATCACAGACACTGTGTGTCTGAACTTCAGCATTCCAGTAACCCTTATGTAGCATTCTCAGAGGCACAAGTGCATAACACAAAAATAGTTTATTAAACAGAAGTTCAACATAAAGTTAAAGATTATTTTTATTTAACACATCTAAATCCTGACTGACCCTAACAAACAAACGTACATCTTTCACTCATATTCTTAACTTCTATCTCTCACTCGTAATCCTATCTGACCTGAGTTTGACTAATCTCTATCTCTGACCCTGACTAACTCTCCTAACATCTCTAACTCATATTCCTAACTATGACAGACTCCTTTCTCTCCCTCTCTTACTGTCATACAGGCCAATCAGCAGCCAATTAGCAGTCAGTCCCAAAGTTCCATACTCTCACCTCCTCCCAACAGATCCTTACATTATTACCTATACTATACCATACACAACCATTACCTTACTTTTTCTAATAAACACAACAACCTTTTCTACAAAAGTATGTATCATCATAAGGGGATCCTATGCTGAGAGGATGCTGAAAATTGCTCATTGAGAAGCAAACATGTTCATTGGCCAAGGAATGCTGACTGGAGGGTGAGTTTCCGGAAACAGCATCAGGGAAAGTGGGGGGGATGTAATGGAACATCTTGGGAAAGTACATGACTGGCTGTAAACCGGAACCAAACACATTCCCCACATTAGCACTATTAAGTCCCACTTGTTGATTCTGATCAGAGAGCTGTGGTTTCTTGGGTATAAAAGTAGGATGCCTAGATGGGCCCAGAATATAAATAGCACTGACTATATTGAATAACAGAATTAATCCCTTCAGTCTACTCCTTCTATGTGACTACTCCACAAGGAGAAAGTTTGAGTTCCCTTTCTGTAATGCCCAAGATCTTTTTAAGGCATAAAGAGGCCTGGAGGCAGAATGCTCATTTGAGGCCCTTTTCCTAAGGCCAATGAACAATGTAATGGTTAGAGTATTGGACTAACACTTGGGAAATCCAGATTCTAGTGTCTTCAGGGAGCATGTTTGTTGGTCTTGCAGATGTAACTAATCTAGGGATGGAAAAAATATTTGAAAAATGGTTGAAAAGCATTTTTTTCAAGGGTTGAGAAATGCTGATGAGAAGAATTCTGGACTGACTGTGCAAAATTTGCACATGGTTGTTTTCACAGGAAACAGCATTTTCTATGCAGGAAACATCATTTTTTGTGTGGAAAATTATATTTCATTGCAGAAATAATTCCTGCACAGAAAATGCTATAACCGGGGGTTTATACTGCATAAAACCTGCACATGGTTGATTTCGATAGAAAACAGCATTTTCTCTGCAAGAATTAATATTTCTGCATTGAAATAGTATTTTCCATGCAAAAAATACTGTTTTCTGCACAAAACAACTACATGTGAATTTTGCATGGAGTAAATCCCGAATTGTGAATACTGTAGTTTTCAAAGACTTTCTCACAGCAGGAAGAAATTTGCTGAAATTGTTCTTTGCTGGCTTTGAGAAGAAACCTAGTGAAGAATTACAACCTGACTAACACAAGTCAAAGGATTGTTCTGATTTCGACATACATATAAAAAACAGATGGAACATCAACTATACTAGTCATCCACCAGAGATGCAAGTATGGTTGTGTGAATCCATCCTTGGAATGGGAATTCTAGGAAAAGAAATTGTTCCTTCTGTAGTTTATGTTATATTATGTACTATAGAAATGTGGTATATAAAGAATTCACGCTATTAATATTTCCATTTTAAATGCAAAGTATCTGTAAACACATTAAATGGTCCTTATTTTTATTCATAGTCCCCATTCTAATTTATTTCTATGTGCAGTAATTTTATGCTTTTTTTAAAAAATGAGTGCTATTGTTTTTAAAAAATGTTGTATATACAGGAGAACCTCCATGTTACAATATACATAACAGTAGTGGAATTCAAATAGGCTCTTTCAACTACCTGGAAATTAAAGATCAGACACTCCAATTTCCCAGTCCTCCAGCATATCGTCGCTATAATAATGCAGAGTACAAAAAGCTATTTGGTAAGTAGAAAAGCATAAAAGCACACCTGTCTTCTTCCTTAAATGTATACTTTCTACTTTTACATTTCAAAGCGTTTTAGCACTGAATCAAACATAAGACCATCTATTCAGTCAAGATATATCATGCCCACACATTTCTATTTTATCAATTAGAACAGGAGGGCTAAGAATGCTATATTCCTCTGCCCTGTTCCTCATACAGGGAAGGAATGACTCTAGTTTCCTAGGCAAAGCACTGGGTGGGCGGGGGAGACTCCCTGGTACTTCAGTTAGGAATTTGTTGCTGTCAGGGATGTGTGATGTCATCTGGCTTGAGAAGGACTACAGAGGAGCTGTAACTACCAGGTCCAATATGGTTTCCTGCCCCTGAATTAGAGCATAGTTAGTGGAGGATGCCTAATGATGTTTGGAAGACTATTAGGGAAGCCTAGGACATATTCTCCAACATTTCACAGATGAAAACTGGGAGATGTAGCCAAGCAACATTCAGAGTGTGGTCAAGATGGTAGAAGTTATTAATGAGGAACAACAGACAAGCTAAAAGAGGCTTTGTCTGTTTGCTTTTGCCTGAGTCTACTTGGAACGGCAAGATTACACCTCCTTCTCTCCTCTCCCTCCTCCTGAGTTAACTGGGTGGAAACTACTTTTGTACTTTGAACTCGGTTTGCAACAATTGAAGTAAGCTGAGGGGAAAGCGAGAAAGGAGAAATTGGGACATTTTAAAAGCAGCTGAAAAAAATGGGACAGCAGAGGATTAATTGGGACTGTTTCTGCCAAATTGAGACACTTGGAGGGTATGCTAGGATTCTGAGGCTTGCTCAGCTATGAAGACAGGGAAGGCTACACTAGGTCTCCTCACAAGGGGATCATGAGGATAACAGGCTGACTCCATGTGTGCCAGCCTGTGCTTCTTGGAAGTGAGGCAGGATGGAAATGTTTTGATCAGCAGTTCTATCACTAGAGAGGTTTAGGCAAAATTCATTTCTTAAAAGCACATGAAAGGACCAAACTTTTAGTCATTGTGTGAAGTAGCTCTGTGCATGTACCCATGATTGTATATGTAGCATACCTTTACATAAGGGGAAATCCTGAATGGATCAGGACTTTCCCTTTCACGGAGCCTCACAACATAGACAGACAGACATGCAGGTGGGTATCTAAAGCTGCTTCACATGATGGCTGGATGTTGGCAGCAAAGGTGGAGCCCAGATGTTGGGAAAGTAACTATTTTTTTACCTCAGCTCCGTAAATCTCCCAGCCGGGAATGCTGTGGGTTTCTGGCAGCTGTGGTCCAAAAAATAACTTTTCTTTTCAGGGAGATGTGATTCAAAAATTTAACTTTTCCAGGCTCTGATTGAGCCAGTCTTCACAACCTGCTCATATATACTTTTAAGACATTATGAGGTTTGTCTGAATTCCCATTGTCTTTGAGAAGAGAGGAAAATCTATTTTTGTCATTGAATTTTCTCCCTGCCCTTTTCTCCACCACCAGAGAGCACTGCGCTTGTTTCTGATACACATCTCAACATTGTAAGAGACAACTTGGCAAAGCACTGGAAACACTGTGCCCGTAAACTGGGCTTCCATGATCCAGAGTTGGATGAAATCGACCACGACTACGAGCGGGATGGACTCAAAGAAAAAGTTTACCAGATGTTTCAGAGGTGGCTAATGAGGGAAGGAAGCAAAGGGGCTACCGTGGGGAAGCTGGCCAAAGCCCTCCATGCATGCCAGAGGATAGACCTCCTTAACAGCCTTGTAAAAATAAACCAGGATTCTGAAATGAATAAGAAATGAGAAACAGCAAGAAAACTCTGCTGTTTGGGAGACAAGTTTTCTACAACTACTGTGGGGACACTTTTGCTTTTCATTGCCATAAAACATGCTCTGGATGCTGCCAGATTGTCATCTTGATGCTGCCAGAATAATAATAATAAAGAAGTGATTATTATTGTTTCAGCTAGGCTCATCTGAGTTTTTAATAGCAAGCATACTCTCTACAACAATGCTGAGAAATTTAAAGGAGAGACATATACATATTTTAGAACATGTTGTCAAATTGTTAATAAGTTTGTACAATTTTAATAAAAACAATATAAATTGACCCAGGGCTATTTCCGCTCAAGTTTATTATAGGTAACAAATATTTTGTCTCAAATGCATAAATGACACTGCATAATGCTTTTAACAGGAGAATAATTTTCTTTCAGAAACATGAAACAAATTAGAGTATTATAAGAAGAAAGAAATCAACACCAAATGGAGCATGTCCCTGTTTGTTAATATTAACCATTGTTGTAAACATATTGCTTTTAACAGGAGAATTATTTTCTTTCAGAAACATGAAACAAATTAGAGTATTATAAGAAGAAAGAAATCAAAACCAAAGGGAGCATGTCCCTTTTTGTTAATATTAACCATTGTTGTAAACGGCTGTGGTAATTTCATTGGCAGGAAGTGAGGTCTAGGAGGAAGGGAACAATAGTGTTGTGCATGCCATTTCCTTATTGATATCAAGCAGAACATGTATGGGTTGTGAAATTTCATCACTAGTTAGAGAAACAAATGAGGTAGTATTGCTGTTGGACCCTGGAAGACCTTGTGCCATAATGACAAAAGAAACTGGGAAAGGCTGCTGTGAATAGGAGATTTTTCAGCAAATTCCTGAGAGTCACCAATCAGAACCAGGCCCAAAAAATATGTGGGAGAAAGACCTGCTAAATCAGACTTTGTTGGCTATGTTGCTATTTGCCATCACATCAACATCAACTTATAACAACCCTATGAATGAATGACTTCCAAGATCCCCACTCATCAACAGCCCTGCTCAATCTTGCAAGCTTAGGGCTGTGGCTTCCTTGACTGATCAATCCACCTGTAGTGTGGTCTCCCTCTTTACCTCCTGCTTTCAGCTTTACGAAGCATTATCATTAGACTAATGTTGCTCAGACCTTGAATAATGTGCACTCATTATACATTTGTTTTACTATTTTTTAAAATGACATTTGGGCTTCCATTTTAAATTTTTACATTTTTGCCCATTTTGTCTTTCTTCATAGTTCAGGCTAGGGTGCCTTTGGCTGTCTGGATGTTTTGTATGACAGTTGCAATAATCTGTTACCATGGGCTATGGGGGCTGGAGCTTTTGGAAACTAGAATCCAAAACATCTAGAGAATCTGAAGTTCCCCATCTGTCCAAGCTCAACACCACAGTTCAGTGGCTCTTAACCTTTTCTTAACGTGGGACCCCCTTTAAATATCTTTCGTTGGCATGGACCCCCAAGACTTAACTCAAGATTTAAAACAACAACAAACCTGATAATAATAATACAATTGCACAATCCATTAAACCTTCCCTCAGAGGCACTGGAGGGGGACGGAAAACTTTTCTCCTGCTTCTTCCTGCAAGTTTGTGGCTGAAATGGATTGAATGGCAATGCGCAGGCCAAGCCAGCCAGCCTTTGCCTTGGCTCCTGTCACATGGCTGCTCTACTTCATGGAAGAAGTAGACTGAGCAAGCCTTTGCGGGCTCCCTGTGAGGTCATTGCAGCCCCCTGGAGGTCTGAAGACCACAGGTTAATAACCACTGCCATAATTTATTTCATAAGTGAATGTGTGGATATTCTTATATGCAGTTACACATAAGCTCTTGCTGCCACTGCCACCCTGTCTTTCAGGACCCCATTGCCTGCAAAAGGGGTGATACTACATAATTTGAGAACCACTTGAAATAGACCAAAGACCCACCTATTCCAGCATCCCAGTTCTCACTCTGTATAACAAGGTGCCTCTGGTAAGTTCATCAGCAGGGCATGAAGTCCCTCTCACTGTGGCAAGCCAGTCACTGGTATTGTGGAACACTGCATTTGAACATGCATTGGATTATGGTACCACATATAGCCATTGGGATATGTTCTTTCCTCCATGAATTCGTCTAAACACTTCTTTAAAACCTGCTAAGCCCAGGTTAAGAATTTCATAAACCCATCATGAGCTGCATGAAGGGCTTTCTGTTGTCTGTCGCCAATGGTGTGCTGGAGCCATGGCTTGCCACAAGGCACAATGAGGTCACCTATCACCCAGCCTCATGCTTTATTGTTTCCGCTGAGATGTTTCAAGCCTCATAGTATCTAGGAGCAGGGACAGAGCAAAGCCCCCACCCCACCCCGATCAGCAATGTACTATCGTGTAGGCTACCCAAGTTAGACTGCAAAGCATTTTGAGATGGCTTGGTTTTGAATGAACAATTAAGACCCATTAGGTTTACAAAAAAACTTTTCCAGGGAGAGAAAAAAACCACTGCAAGAACTAGTTTGTTTGTTTTTATTTATTTATTTATTTATTTATACCCCACTCTTCAGCCACAAGGCTATCAGAGCGGCTTACAAATTGTTTTAAGCAATAGCAGTTTACACATCTACACTGCATTAAGCAGTTTCCAATGTGTATTAGCTAATTGCCCCCACAAGCCGGGTCCTCATTTTACTGACCTCCAAAAGGATGGAAGGCTGAATGAATCTTGGAGCCCACTGGAATCGAACTTGCAACATGGTGACTTGCAGTGCTGGCATTTAACCACTGCACCACCAGGGCTCCATATATGTTGAACTGTATAGACACAGCTGCCTCCATTTTTAGGCTCTCTTTCAAGATCTGGCTATGGGGACTATGGTGGTGATCACCCAGACTTATAAATTTCTCACTACAGCACTGCACCCAATATTAGTTCTCTCAGTTTCATTTAATGGCCCTGAATTCCACCATTAGGAGACAAGAAAGAAATCTCCCCACATACATACATACACACTCTCAGAAGAAAGTGAAGGGACCACCCCAAGCAGGAGATTTGGGGGCAGCAAATGAAAGGGCATTATGAAAGGGCGGCAAATGGTTATTTACTTGTAAATTTTTACTTACAGCAGTAAAAATTGAATAACTTTACAAGTAAATAACCATTTGCCGCCCTTTTGTAATGCCTTTTCATAATCGGTATGGAGCCAGCGTGAGAACCTGTGTGATGTAGCAGTTTGAGTGATGGACCATGACTCAGGAGAACAGGGTCCAAATCCCTGCTCAGTCATAGAAACCCACTGGGTGACTTTAGGCAAGTCACATTCTCTCAACCTCAGAGGGAGGCAATGGCAACCCCCCTCTGAACAAATCCTGCCAAGAAAACCTCATAATAGGTTCACCTTAGGGTCACCATAAGTTGGCAAGGACTTAAAAAGCACACAACAACATGGAGCCAGTGTAACATAGTGGTTTGAGTGTTGGATTATGACTTTGGAGACCAGGGTTTGAACCCCTGCTTGGCCATGAAAACCCAATGGGTGACCTTGGGCAAGTCACACACTATCAGCCTCAGAAAACCTTGTGATAGGTTCACCTTAGGGCCACCATAAGTTGGAAATGACTTGAAGGCACGCAGCAACAACGGGGAGAGAGTCCTCTAATAGAGATTATCACACTACACTGTTATAGTGCTATGACTCCACTTTCACTGCTCTGTGGTATCCTGGGATTTGCAGTTTAGGGAGGGGCATTCAGCACTCTCAGCCACAGAGCTCTTAGGCCTCACTAAACTACAAACCCCAGAATTCCACAGGGCCGGTTTAAAGAATTTTGTGGGGCCCCACAATGCTTTATTTTGTGGGGCCCATGTTTATCTCAGGTCAATGTAACCTAACCTATCCTATTCACAGTACAGGATATTCAGATTATTACTAATAATATTTTTGCAGGAGGAGGGTTAGGATGCCCCTCCCATGATGAGGCCCCCTGCAGCTGCAAGTCCTGCAGGGCCCTTAAACAGGCCCTGATTCCACAGGAGGCAGCTGGAGCTGTTAAAGCGGAATAATAGCACTATGGCAGTGTCCTGTGAACAGCACAGAAGAACAAATGAACTTGGAAAGTGTGAAGTCGAAGGCTTTCACGGCTGGCATCCATAGATTTTCTTTGGTTTTTTTTCCAGGCTGTGAGGCCGTGTTCTGGAATAGTTTCTTTCTGACCTTTCGCCTGCATCTGTGGCTGGCATCTTCAGATAATGGTTGGGTAGGGTGTGTGTGTGGAGTTTATATATTGTGAACCTCTCTGTTGGGGAGTATATGTAAATTTGCGTAATTGACTGGTTAGTTTCTGCGTATAGAAATGCAAGGCTCGTTAGTGTCTGTTTGGCTAATGGTTGGTTGATGGGCGATTATCTTGGAAAGCTTTGGGGATTACCCAGGGAGACTTGGTGTTTGTGCCTCGGGCGGCAAAATGTCTCGGGCCAGCCGTGGAAAGCAAGCGACAGCGCCTCCTCCGCCCAGGACTGGCGCTGCCCACCAGCGTCCCGTTGGATAACCTTCACCCCCGTCCTAAGCCCCTCCCGCAGGAGCCGGGGCTCAACGGGGGGAGCGGGAAGCGTACAGGCAGGAGGGCGAAGGCGGCGCCACAAGGAGGCGCAGCAGCGGGGCAGGGCAGGGCAATGGCTTGGTGCGGGGGCGGAAGGCTCCTCTACCTCCTCTCCCACTCCGCACGGCGGGGACCCATTGCTTTCTACAGGTAAAACTGCCGGCTCAGAGCCGGGAGAAGCAGGGAAGGGAGCGAGGGAGGCAAGCAAACCAGCCAGCCAGCCTCTGCGCCGGTCCGCGCGCTTTGGCACAACGGGGGAAGGGAGTGCAGTGACCGCGCGCGCACGCCGTCCTTGCAGCCTCTTCACGCTGAACGACCGAGGCGGGGGCGAGGTTTG
This sequence comes from Gambelia wislizenii, assembly GCA_030847615.1. Lineage (NCBI taxonomy): Eukaryota > Metazoa > Chordata > Lepidosauria > Squamata > Crotaphytidae > Gambelia > Gambelia wislizenii. The sequence goes on from JAUMIR010000004.1 coordinate 217,733,869, forward strand.
GTAGCCGTAGGAATTGTTGCACGAGCGCGGGGTGGGTGGTGGTGGGTCTGTTTGCAGTATTAGTCTGGAGCAGCCTTCTTTCTCAGCCTGGTTCTGAAACCCTTGCCACCATTTCCAGGCCTCAGGGAACCCCTGCCTAAAAATTATTTATATCTACAGCTCAAAATAAAAAAATGCTGAATTCAGAGGACAAATATATTAGTATTAGGATAGATAGTTTTATTTTTGTATTAGCAAGAAAAGAGGAAAACAATTAGTATTATTTTTGTGTTATTGTTACGGCCTTTTGCGGTCGGGTGTATTTTTCAGTAGAATGGTCTTATTCCAATAAAAAAATTCCTAGCAAAAAAATCCCAATCTCAATATCTCGAGGACCCCCCCCCTCCCCAGCAACGCCTTGTGCAACTTCAGGTTGAGACACTCTGGTCTGGAGGGTCAGGAGAAAATAGGTCTCTCTCCGGGCTCCAAAATGACTGCGGAGCTTAATCTTTCTAAATAAGGCACAAAGTCCAGAATGGGGTTGTTTTTCAAAGGCCGCACTCAGCACGGTTGTGTATGTGTGTGTGTGTGTGTTTAATGGCACCTTGGACTGGCTACTGCACACTGTCAGAATGCAGCCTTTTAGTAGCAGTTGTCATACTACTGGTGGCAATGGTACTTGTATCAATGTAAGGCAGCCTTTCCCAGCCTTGTACCCTCCAGATGTTTTAAACAACTCCCATCATTTCCAGTCGGAATGGCTGGGCTTGGGAGGTTGATGTAGCCCCCCACATCTGGAGGGCATAGGTTGACTTTGGTATATGCAAGTTACATTTGCTAAGAGAGTGCCTTCAAAGGCTACAGAAATATGAGATAGAGCAGCTTTCTCAACCTTTTTACCCCTGCCTAAAAATTATTATATCCACAGGTCCACAAAAAATGTTTATTTTTTCCCAGTCTCAATATCTCACGAACCCCTAGCAACCTCTTGTGTAACCCTAGGGTTCCAGGAGACCCTGGCTGAGAAACCCTGTCATAAAGGAGATTTTCAGACTACAGTATACTGTTATAGTGTTACTATTCCACATTAACTGCTCTGGCTTCCTGCTGTGGAATTCTGGGGTTTGTAGTTTAGTGAGGCCTAAGAGCTCTCTGGCTGAGAGTTGTAAATGCCTCTCCCTAAACTGCAAATCCCAGGATTCAAGAGGAGGCAACCATAGTAAATAAAATGGAATAGTAACACTATAACAGTGTTGTCTGAAAATCTCCAAACAGTAGGAGCACCAAAGCTTCCATGGCCATCACCACCCTTTTTGGTAGGTGATTAGGAGACTACAGACCTGTGCAAACAAGGGAAATTCTGACTAGGTTGGAATAGCTAGCCATCCTTAAATAGCTAGCCATGGCAATTTGCCATAAAAATGCAAAAGGAGAAATGTCTAGCAATCTTGGCATTGCCTTTTTTTTTTTAAAGGACATCTAAAGCAGTCATCCTCTGTGTGCTTGTTTGAACTAAAGAGTATCACACTAAACTGTTATGGTGCCGTTATTCCACTATAACTGCTATGGCTGCCTCGTGTGGAATCCTGGGATTTGCAGTTTAGGGAGGGGCATTTAGAATTCTCAGCCAGAGAGCTCTTAGGCCTCACTAAACTACAAACCCCAGAATTCCACAGGAGGCAGCCATGGCAGTTGAAATGGAATAATAGCACTCTCTCTCCCCCCCCCCCCCTCTCTCTCTCTGGCTTTTCTTCGCAAATGAAGATTCAGGAAGGACTCATCCCACGTTTTCTCCAAGCGCACTGATGACTGAAAAGGCTAATCCGAGATAAACAAGTCCGGTTGTAGAAAGCACAGCAGAAGGTCTCCTTGGGTGATGTTTCTGGGTTGTGACTCATTAAAATCGGTTTGCTTCCAAGTAAATGTGCAAGGGTTGGATTTAATTAATGTGCAAGGGTTGGATTTAATTAATGTGGGGGGCAATTAGCTAACACACATTGGAAAGAAACTGTTTAATGCTGTGTAGATGTGTAAATAGCTATTGCTTAAAACAATTTGTAAGCCGCTCTGATAACCTTGTGGCTGAAGAGCGGGGTATAAATAACGAAATAATTTTTTAAAAAGACATTAAAGCATTAATTTGTAAGGGGTTAACTGTCCATGAAACCGTTTTTGGTAAAATAGACTGATATGGCTGCCTTCTTTCATGTTGATATTTTCTACAGTTTGCATAATCAAGGGGCACAAAGCAGAGCTAATGAAAGGTTCAAAGTCTACTCTGTTTCATGATGGGGTAGTACCCTAACATAAATGTGGTTTTTAATCTGTATCTTACCAAAACTGCAGCTGAGACATACATATATTTGTATAATCATTAAATACAAGTTAATTTCAATTATTGGCTCTGCTATTGGCTGTATTCCATACTGTTCTTTCCCAAATAAATGGCTGTGTGCTAGGTACAGTTGATGGTATCCCAAAGCTGTTGTAGGAACCACATTTTCACCCAGCTCAAAATCAAGAATAGCTGTGTAAAGACCTTTGGTGCCTTAATTAGTAATTAGCCCAGCAGCTACTTTGGTTTTCACTAGCTACAGACAAAACAGTACATCTTGATTAAAGAATGGAGGGGAGGGGAGAATAAGAATATATGGATAATATTGTATCATTTCCTCCACCACCACTGCAATTACTAACAATAAAATATTACTTACCTAGGGACCAGACCTTGGGAAAGTTGCCTTTTTGGATTACCATTTTGAGGAAATTTACTTTCTGGAATAAAATTCACAGAATCCTGAAGCCAGCAAAAAGCCACTTTTTCAAGCTGTAGTATGAACAAGGAAGCTAACTAGCGCAAAGGAAAAATAGGGGTCAAACCACCGTTTTGGGAAGGGACAATCACAACTCCACACTACATCATTATAGCACTTCAATATCTCATTTACTGCCATGGCGTGATTCTATGGAATACTGGGATTCATCGTTTTATGAGGTCCTTATAATTCTCTACTGCATTTCTTTGAACTGCAGCTCTCCAACAGAGAATTCCTCAGCAGAGTATTTGAAGTACCTCACAAAAACTACACACCTCACTCAGTATTTGATAGAATGGAGATACAGGTTGATTTGGTATCCATGGTTTCACTTATCCATGTCCAAATAAATATGTTCTCTCTAGGCATTTGTAGGTCCTCCAGTGTGATTCTATGGTCAATTTCCGGCGTTTGTCTAATTGAAAATAATAGGGCTCCCTATTATCCACGGTTTCAGGTATCCATAGGGGGAGGGGTGTCTTAGAATGTATCCCCCATGGATACAGGGGTCAACCTGTATGACAGTTAAAATAGTATGAAATTACTCTAGTTGTGCTTTGTGGATAAACTCTGCATCTCTCTTCCCATTTGATCTGATTCCCGATAGGTAACCTAAGCAAAAATAAGAATCATAACAGTTTAAAAAGGAGAGGTTGAGCTTCGCCTGTGCAAAGAAATTCTTCTTCTGACACAGGACTTTTTCAGATGGGCTAAAAAGCCCCCACGTTGGTCTGGAGGAGGATGGATTTAGGTGTATGCACACTTATACATGAACCAGTGTGGCGTAGTTTGAATGTTGGACTACAACTCTGGAGAGCAGGGTTTGAATCCCCATTCTCAAGCAAAGCAGTTGATGTGCTAGACAGAAGTTTGAACAGCTCACCAGCCTGCTTTACCCCCCCCCCCACACACACACACAGTATCTAGCAGGGAAAGGAATCAAATATAGCCTTCTTCATAAGGTATGTTCATAAGGTAGTTTTACTCATGAATACTTGTGCATAATCAACACAGGTACAACTTGAGGAAAGGTAAAAAAGAGTTGTACATAGTATCAGGAAAGTTGGAGCATCCCACCTGGAGAGAACTCTTCATCACATGCTTCATGAAGGCCATGCAAGGAAAGCGAGAGAGGTGTGAGAGCAAATGAGACCCCAGAGAACAAGGGAAAGCTACATGATGAAGGAGGAGAGTGAGTGTGAACAAACAAACAAACAGGAAGTTACCATAAACATGCTGTGCCTAAACTCCTAGAGTAACAGGCAGTCTAACTACTTGGGCTTTTCTAGATGAGAAGATATAATGTGGATTGCTGCACATTAACGCAAATTTGCAGCAGCATTCATTTGTCCTCACAGTCCTTTGGCAAAATCACTGGTATGTGAAGCTATCTATGTTTGAAGTGCACACGCAGCCATGCCTGCGAATCAAGATGGTGACCAAGAATGAATTACTTTGTGTTATTATTTTCCACAAATTGTCGCCACTGTACAGTATTTTTTAAACTATAAATCAAAGGTGTGCAGATGTGACCTTCTGCTTTAAAAAAGTTGTTTGGTCACCTCAGCGCAGCAAAAAAGTGCACGACTGATAACGCAAAACTCCAAAATGGTGCTTCTGGCCACTTCATTGCTGGCAAGCCCACACCCTGTGCACATTTGACCAATCAGCTTTCCACTTCTGCCCTCTCCAAGAATGAGCAGGAATGCAAATTGGATGTCCAAATGAACAGTAATGAGCATTTCCTCACATTATTTTAAAAACTTCGGGGGGAAACCGCAAAGGCTTTTCCCACACAGTAAATGGGGTTTTTGGTGACAGCCCCCCTTCCACAAACCGTGAATCTTGGTTGGATTTCATTGGGATAAAAAGTATTCTCCTCAAGTTCTATGAGAAGTATTTTCATCTTCTAGACAACCCCTCAGTTAGTGTAGGCATGCAAAGGTTGCTAACTTCAACATGCCAATCCCTTAATACTCTATTATCATTACCTACCAGCAGGGGTGGGCAACTTTGCCAGGTCTGGGGGCCAATTACATACTGTATGGACACCCCCACAGTCTGCTTGGACTCCCCTCTCCATCCTAAAAAAACCTTGAGATGTGACTAAAAGTCCACAAATGATTTTTAAAATGTTGATCTTAAAAGTTAACATTAAACACTGCTAGGGTCAGGAGGATGACCTATTTAAAAGGTAACTGGCTGTTCCTGGAGGTTTCCAGGCAATTTATCCTTTTTTGACAGAAAATAGGGGGTCAGGGACCATACTGGAGCTACACTTTGCTATGCCCTGCCTTATTGGGGTGTAGCCCAGTCTTAATGGGATGTAGCCCAGTCACAGAGCACATGCTTTCCAGGCAGAGATCTGAATTTCAGACCCCATCCCCACAAACTCATTCACGCTGTACAATTACAGTTCTTCTTTATTCCTTTTTAATTGTCATGGCAACATCCTGTGGAATCCTGGGGTTTGTAGTCTGGTGAGGCACCAGAACTAGCTAAGAATTCTAAGTGCTCCTCTTTAAACTCCAAATCCCAGAAATACATAGGATGTTGGCACGGCAGTTAAAGGAATCATAGTGCTAAAAATGTGTACAGTAGTTTGAATGGGCTCTAGATAGGACTATGAGAGCTGCTGTCAGTCATAGTGAGAACAATACAGTTGTCCTTCCGGATTCACGGATTTGGTATCCACAGATTTAAGTATTACGGCTTGAAAATATTCTTAAAAAAAGAATAATCCAAAAAGCAAACCTTGATTTTGCCATCTTATATAAGGGACACCATTTTGCTATGCCATTGCATATAATGGGACTTGAGTATTCACGGATTTTGGTATCCACGGCTCGGCCAAATTGATCACCAACAGTGGTCCGTCTTGGCCTCACATCGGGAGGCATGGAGACGCACTATCCACAATGCTGCAGCTTTATTTGAGAACTCATGCCGAACAAGACTTGAAGAGAAACGACAACGCAGAAAGAATCACAACCCAAAAACATCACCCAAGGAGACCTTCTGCTGTGCTTTCTGCAACCAGACTTGTTTATCTCGGATTGGCCTTTTTAGTCATCAGCGCACTTGCAGAAAGCGCGGGATGAGTCCTTCCTGAATCTTCGTTTGCGAAGAAAAGCCAGAGGGTATCCACGGGGGCAGGGGTCCTGGAACCAAACCCCAGCGAATATGAAGGGACAACTGTATTGGGCTAATACTGGTCTCACTCAGTGTAAAACACCTTCCTGTGTTCTGTGTTTGAACTGTTAGGATTTTTTTTCCTTAGCTGTGGTTAAACCAAACTGGAATTTCAGTTTATGCCAGATTTGAGGCTGGTTTCAGATTATAGTTAGGAGGGAGCCCTGGTTTACATTCTCAGCATTTAGCTTTTGTGTGTGATGGTACAGTGTTTCATCATGGTGAGACTAGATGTAGGGATGGGAGAACAAATTAGTGCCTTAGAGCAGTGGTTCTTAACCTGTGGTCCAGAGACCCCCAAGGGTCTGTAATGTCTTCACAGGGGGTCTGGGAAGGCTTGAAGGCTGCTCAGCCTACCTCCTGCCTGAAGTGGAGCAGCCATATGACAGGAGCCAAAGACAAAGGCTGGCTGGCTGCGTGGCTTGCGCATTGCCGTTCAATCTGCCCCAGCCACAAACTTGCAGGAAGAAGCAGGAGAAAAGTCTTCCCTCCCCCACCAGTGCCTCTGAGGGAAGGTTTAATGGATGGTGTAATTGTATTGTTGTTACTGTTATCAGATGTTGTTGGTGTTAGGGTTTTAAATCTTAAGTCTTGGTGGTCTGTGACAACAAAAGATGTTTAAAGGGGTCCCTGGTAAAGAAAAGGTTAAGAACTACTGCCTTAGAGAAAAACACAATTTTTGACTTGATGGCTTAACTGAGAGGTAGCCCCCATCCCACCTTTCATTCAGATCTTCACAATGAAGACTGAGCTAGCCCTTAATCACAAAAGGGCTTTTGTAGCTTCCTAGCTCTTTTCAGCAATGATGCCAAACTTAGGGCCTAGTTTCTGCCTATGAGTCACAACCCCAAGTCACAAAAATGTACACAACATGGAGAAAATGCACATAGCCCTTAAGTTTGGATTTAATTTGTTAGCCATTACTTTGATTGATTAATTTTGAGGATTTTGGGTTTTTAAAAATAATTGTAATTAATTTTGCAGGGGAAATAAAAACATGTTGCAAATGCATACTAACAGTTACTATAACAAATTTTACAAAATTTACTGAAGTGATTCAAGTCAGTGATTAATATCCATATTAGCAGTGATTAATATCCATATTAGCATTAACATGTTAACATTAACCCTAAGGAAACCAAGCTCATTTAGAGTTTGATCTCTTGCTAACTACTCCTCTCATTGCTCTGTTTTAAACTGAGGGATTTGCTTACGGTATCTTTTTAGCAGAAAGATACTGTAATCTTGGGTTTTAAGCATTTGCACCCCCCATACACTCATGTATATCTTATGTTGATCGTAGTCAATACCTATAACCAGTAGCTACCCATTTTTTAAATGGCTCCACAGTACAATAAAGCTAAAATTTTGAATGTTTCTATGGGGGGGGGTATTTTTTCTAGCACTGCAGTAACCTCAGCAAAAGTGGAAGTGAATGGTGCCCATTTGCACTATCAGCAGACAGGAGATGGAAGCCACATTGTCCTGCTACTCCCTGGCATGCTAGGTATGGACCTTTTGCTTTATGTACAGCTTATCAGTAGTGTTCTTTTCTTGAACTAGAATGCACTCAAGATTCTTACAGGCCACAGTCTCTCACAGTGTGGCAGCATTTTAGAGTAATTGTGTAGGGAACTGATTCTATAGTGTGCCTATTTCAGGAATATTAGCAGACTTTTTTATTTATTGAGAATGAAGACTGACAAATTAATTATTTTTATGAAAACAGAAAGGAATTTTACAGAAGAATTGTTTTTCATTGTGCAGAGACATTTTTCTTCTGTTTCCATTGGTGAAGCAGGTTTTTGAGATGATACTAGATCTTTCCAGATGTGTTTAGCAGAAATGAAAGGGGTGGATGATGAGTGTAGAAAAAACAGTAGCCCTTAATTCCAACGCACCTCCACTTCTCTGAGAAAACATTATCTGCCTCCAGCCTTATTTTTACATACCCTCCTGTAGGTTGTACTCAGTGATGAGACTCAAACACAAATGTGTGTGTTATTATAGGCTCACTTTACAAATCTATTTATTTATTTATTTATTGGTAGTGGAACAAAGCTAGTAATGGATGAAGAAATGGATGCTGACACGATAGATGCCTTCTTTCCATTTGCTTAGGGCAACATTTTAGGAGAGCAGACACATTACCTCGTGAGTAAATTATAATATGGAAAATTTCCATCTTGCACTGCCACAAAATAAATAAATATACAGGATCAGTCTGGAATATGTTGCATTCAGTGTAATTGATTCTTCTCAGGGAGCAAAATTGCCTCCAGGATTTTATCCCATTCCTCCCTTAAAACAACCCTCTGAAATAGGATAGGCTGAGACATGGTTACTGGTTCAAGGCTACACCTACTGAGGTTTGTGGCTGATGAGAGATTTCCTCCCAGGTCCCCTTGGCCTAGACCTATTGTGACCACCACTCTTTACAGATCATAGAATCACAGAGTTGGAAGGGGCCTATGGGCTATCCAGTCCAACTCCCTGCTCAGTGCAGGATCTCCAGCTAAAACATCTCCAGTAGATAGCTGTCCAGACTCTTTTTGAAGATGTCCAGAGAAGAAGACCCAGACTCTTTTTGAAGATGTCCAGAGAAGAAGGCCCCACCATCACTCTAGGCAGTTGATTACATTTGCTGAACCACTCTTACTGTCAAATGGTTTCTTCTCGTGTTCAATTGAAATCTATTGTTCTGTAACTTCAAACCATTAGACCTGGCCCTACCCTCTGGGGCAGCAGAGAACAGGCCTGCCTCCTCTCAGTGACAACCTTTGAGGTGATTAAAGAGTGCATTCATGTCATCCATCAGTCTTCTCTTCAGCAAGCTGAGCACGCCCAGCTCCTTCAACCTTTGCTCATAGTTTTGTCCTCCATACCTCTTCTCATCCTTGTTGCCGTTCTCTGAATCCACTCCAGCTTGTCTGTATCTTTCTTATAAAATGACAAGCTCAAAGTGGTATGTATCTGAGATTCCCCCCCTTTTTTTTTTACTAGAAACTTGACACCTATTAGTGTCAATTTAGGTACAAAATAGTGGTTCAACAAAGACATAGAACAAGTAGAAGTAAATAACAGAATATCTCTGAGCAGAAGGCTGATACCAAAAAAAGTATTTTCAATGTCATTTTGTGATCCCTTCACAGGAAAATCCACTCACAGTTTTTCAGCCAAGCTTCATTCAACAAGCAAGCTTTAGGTGGGAAAAGTCATGCAAATTCTTCCAAAGTTCTGTAACTTTGGCTTAAATAAGTAATTTTTTTAAAAAAAAAGCTCTGGTAAACCTGTTAAAAATAAGAGTAATAAACTGTCCTCAAACATTTCACTGTTCATTTGTGTAGGCTCCCCCCCCGACAACAAAGTTTTAAAGTATCTTTTACACTAGCTGAATACCAACATAGCATTCAAATATGACCCATTTTATGGTGCTATGTACTTTGATCATAATACCCTTCTCATCTTTTAAAAAAAGGGGGGTACAGAAGGAACCAAAATCCATGGCAAGCTCTTTTGATATTAAAAATCTAAAATGTTGTTTCAACTTATTAATACCAGCACATCAGTGATGCTAATGCTTATTCCCTGTTCAAGTACGTAGACACATTATGTCAAGCTGATAACTCCTTCAGCAAAGAAGGAAAGTCACAAGAGGATTGGTAGTACCCATAGGACCAAGTTTTCCTTTTAAACTTATGGCATGCATAATTATTTTTTATCTTTGGACTCTTTTTTTACTTTGTTTTTTTTTGTTTTGTTTTTTTTTAAGGAAGTGGCCAGACTGATTTTGGACCACAGCTGAAGTCTATGAACAAGCAGCTCTTCACGCTAGTAGCCTGGGATCCAAGGGGATATGGAAAGTCTATTCCTCCAGTTCGAGATTTTCCTCTAGATTTTTTTGAAAGAGATGCCAAAGATGCTGTTGACCTGATGCAGGTAAATCTTTTCTATGCTAAGATGCTGGTGCTGTGAAACAGTCTTCTGAGAAATCATTATCTTTTATTCTTCTGCAGAATTTACTCAGCATTAGCCATGGGAATAAATAAACAACACCTTTAACCACAGAACATGCCTTGAAATTTTATAAGAATTTAGAACTGTACATCCAGTACATCCAGTAGCTGGGTATATCTGGAACATTTTCCAGTTTTTGCTCAAGCAACTTATTCCATTCAAAGACTATTAACCCTCGCCCCTCCTGGTAGTGTTCCTTTTTCCTGTGTCAAATTTGCCACCAAGCTGCCAAAATAAGCAGGAGTTCTGTTTTGAAACAAGGTGAATGCCTCCTATACCCATTGTTTTATTTAATAATAGCCATTTTTGACTACCACCACATTGAAGTCATAGTATGGGGGGGGGGGTCCTAGTGAAATCTGGAAACATGCTCCCACCCTGATTTTAGAACCTGCAGATTCCCATTCAAGTAAACACATTCACATGTTGGCCATGCAGCAAAATATAATAAAGCCCAAAATCCACAAAAGTGTGATACCTTTTTTGGGGGGCAACTACAAGGCACAAAATACATCATGTTATCTTTCAAAGCTACCCCTGAATATGTTTAGGAACAACGGAATCCTAAACAAGAGGTAGCAAGGGACTGGGCCTTAACTCTTTGAGGTTTCTACCTCCAACAATGGTAAAACTTTTTCATTTGGGCCATAATTGGCAAGCTTTACCTAATTTTTCTCCCAAATGTATCAGTACACAAACTTCTTAAGAAATTCAATGTTCTCTGGAGCATATGGTTTCACAAAGGACAGAGAGAGCCTGGATCTCAAAATAAGCTACTTTACTGCTGCTAATGGAACTTAAACTTTACTGGCCTTTGTCTCAGTCTCCATATGGCCAAGAAGGGGAATGGCCTCTGTGCCAGCACTGAGATTCCTCCAGGCCCCAACCTAACTGCAACAGATACAAAAGGTAGGCCTTTGAGTCTAACGTCATCATTTTTCTTCTCCTGTACGATTTTTAAACGTCTTTTGCCTAATGAAGAAGCCAGTGGCCATTCAAGTAAATGACTTCACTTATCTATGTCTAAGATCTATTAACAAATAAAAAGAAGTACAGTACTGTATAAGAAATTATGGCCCAAACTATGTGCCAGTGCATCTTTAAACATAAATGTACTGTTCCTTCACATGTAAGTTGGGATTGGTAAGGTGAAGGAACAATTCAAAGAGCCAAGGGGACATGAGGGGGGTACCACTAGAGGACTATAGTGAAGCTCCACAATGGAACCTGGTGGCCCAGCAAGGGCTTCTCTAGGGATGCAACTGAAGGACCTTAACCAGTGGGCAATACAAGATAGGAGGAACTCTGTGTATACATTATGTATAATTAATAGAAGTATCCAGCCTTGCATGGCTTAGAAACCCATTCCCTGCCCCACACTGGTGGACTTTCTCTCCTATCCACCTCTTTCTCTCCACAAACCTGCAGACTCAGGTGCTCTTTATCTCCTTCACCCACCCACCCATCCACCTACCAATGGTATTCTTTCTCTTTCCAGTGTTTTGTAGTGTTCTTTCTTTTCTGAGTCCCTCTCAACCAGTTGTTCTTGTGGCATTGCAACCTCCCTGAGAGAACAATTGCTGGAGAGATAGACTGTGCAAAGCATCATGGGAAGAGGCTTAAGTGACCATTTTCAATTGCATTCCCCTTTGGCTTTTAGATGGAGCAGACTTGTTTTTAAAGAGGCGTACCCATTCTCATCACAAGTAGTTTTAGTGCCCAGTGTTAGTTTAGGTCTAAAGAACACAGCCAGTCATTCCTTCTTTCATATTGTTTTGGCCTTAAAATCCCTTGGCACATTTCATCTGAATAAGGGTGAACAAATAAAAGCTTAATCCAGACAAGATAGAGATGTTCCTAGTCAGTCAGAAAGCAGATCAGGGAACAGGGATTAGCCTGTGCTGGTTGGGGTTACACTCCCTCTGAAATCACAAATTCACAGTTTGGATTTACAGTACTCCTGGGCTCATCCCCCAGAGCCTGGATGCCTAGGTTTCAGAGGTAATCAGAAGTGCATTTGCAAAGTTAATACTAGTGTGCATGTTGCACCCATTCCTAGAGAAACCAGATTACATCCCATTTAGACTACTGTAGCACACTCTATGTGGGACCACCTTTGGAAACTGTTCAGAAACTGTTCAGTGGGTCAAAAATGCTGACTGAGGCCAGTTACAAGGAACATATAACTCCCTTGTTGAACCAGCTTCACTGGTTGCTGGTTCATTTCCAGGCACAATTCAAAAGTGTTGATTATGATCTATAAAGACCTATATGGTTTAGCTCCAGACTATCTAAACGTTCATATCTCCCTATATGAACTTGCCAGAGTCATAAGATTATCAGGAGAAGGCTTTCTCTAAGTCCTACTACCGTCACAGGAGGAGAGTCTCCTCAGTGGCCGCTGCCAGGCTCTGCCTCCCTTTACAGAAGTCAAGGCTGCCTCCCTCTCAGCTCTCCTTTTGCCAGCAAAGACCTTTCTATTCACGTTGGCTTTTTAATGATGACTTGGTTGTGAGGAGTCATTTTTAAGGAATATGCATGCTGCATTTTTAACTTGTTTCTGTCTACAAAAGCTTTTACACTTTGTAAAATACAATGGCATTTTAATAGGATTAGGAGTTTAATTGTGCTTTAACTTAATTATTATCACGTTTTTACCTTTTTTTTTCTTATTTATAGCATTTTTGTAAACCACCTTGGTGTTGTCCAAACAGTGAAAAAACTCCTCACAGAATGCGAGGAGAATCCTACCTGTCTTAATGGGATCCTGCCTGATTTCACCATATTATGAAGGAGGGGGGCCAAAACCGGCAAACAGCTCTCCAGAAAAGCATTAGTTTTTCTTGCCCAAACAAGAGGAAATGCAAACTGATTGGCTGAAGGAGCACAGGGGGTGTGTCTGGATTACAGGGCAAGCACCCTCAGCCATCATTTTTCTCGTGCTTTTAGCAAGTGATTGGGGATCACCACCCCACAGAGACTGAGGAAGACAGGAGGGCGGCTCCCTGCCACCCCGTGCCGCTGCTACTGCCACCCTGTGGAGACCAAGGAAGGGAGGAGGACTCTCTCATCCTCTTCTCCCTTCCTCAGCTGTCTCCCGGTATACAAAGCTTTTGGGGGCTGCTGGGCAAGCCACCATTAAGAAAAGTTGCAGCTGCTGTGACTTGCTTTTTCTGTGGGGTGCTATGTTTTTTGGGGTGGCTCATATAGACTAGCCCTTTGAGTCTCTTGCTGGGAGAAAGAAGGGGTATAAATAAAAGAAAATTAAAATAATACAAAATACAGCTCTACACCAATACTAGAGGTATACATGTGGAAAAGAATATTTGAAAGACATACTAGCATACCTTTTCCATTGCCAACATCACTAGTTTTCTGCTAGCCTCAGCCTGGTACTCACCATCATGTTTGATTGTTGCTGGAAATGGGGTGCTTTTTTGTGCTTCAAACAAAACAAGAATGGGGAAAATGTGTCCTGTAACCCCCTAGGTCCAAATTAAAAAGAGCAATTGAAAAAAAAAAGGCCCTGAAAAGGTCCTTGGGTGGGGACATGAGGCCCTCTGTATGTGTCATAGAAGGTTGTAACAGGATTGATTTCCCCAAAGATAGCATGTATAGGCTATTCTCTCTCACAGCTGAGCAAGAAAACATGCCAGTGCAGAGGCTAACAGAAGCTGCCTTCTGTTTTGGTAAATTGCTTGTATCAACCAGGGCTGCACATGTAGGCAAATTTCATTGGGCACATTGCAACAATGCTTTGATAACTGTTAAATCTTGGTGATCTCTCAAAATGGAAGCATTCTTTCTGAACAGACATCTCCCTTCAGGTAAAGCCATCAGCAGTGAAAATCAGTTATTTCCATTCTCTTTCTATATATTAAATAAGGCACTGAAGTTTAAGAAATTCTCTTTGCTGGGATGGAGTGATGGTGGGATAACTGCACTCATTGCTGCTGCAAAATATCCGGATCTTATTCACAAAATGGTGGTTTGGGGAGCCAATTCCAGTGTTACAGAAGAGGATGTGAAACTTTACAATGGTAAGTATCAGACGAATAAAGCTCTTCCCCTAGTTTTCTTTTCTAAACAGCTATATAAAGATTTCAAAAATGGAATTAACGTGGACAAGAGAATTCACCCTTTATTCATGTTAATTAGAATGTATGATGGAAAAGGATGGTTGGCTACTAGATGAACACCCCAATGCTCCCAAATAATACTATAATAATATTATATAAATGATTTGTTGCTTTGTGCCTTCAGGTTGTTTCTAACTTCTGGTGACTCTAAGGTGAACCAATCCCAGGGTTTTCTTGGCAAGTTTTGTTCAGAGGGGGATTTGACTTTGCCTTCCTCTGAGGCTGAGAGGGTGTGACTTGCCCAAGATTGCCCAGTGGGTTTCCATGGCCAAGCAGGAATTTGAACACTGCTTTCCCAAAGTCCTAGTCCAACACTTAGACCATTACACACTGTCTTTACATAAATGATAATAATATTATATTATAATATTTCATATTCTGTACATAAATGTTTTATTATAGTAAATCATCGTTAATATAATTTACTAATAGAATTATATGACAATGTCAATAATATTATTGTAATATTAGAATCATAGAGTTGGAAGAGACCACAAGGACCATCCAGTTCAACCCCCTGCCTTGCAGGAATACACAATCAAAGCACTCCCAACAGATGGCCATCCAGCCTCTGTTTAAAAACCTCCAGAGAAGGTTTTTAACCTCCAAACGTTAAAAACCTCCAAAGAAGGGGATTCCACCACTTTCCATACTATGTATATCTGGGATGGTACTTGTGTGGTACTTTGAGAGTCCTTTGCAGCCCTCAGCCCCCTGGGGGCCCACTCAAATACCCAAATATTTGGGGATGAAAAAGGGGTTGGCCAAAGCAAAAGCTTTTTTCCAACTGAAAATGTACATCACAATATTCCTGGGGACCTGTTTTGCTGTTAGTTATTTGTTTAAGAGGGTCACAACAGTTTTTTTAAAAAAAGAATTATTTTATTCATTCTGATCTTTTACCTTTTCTCTTCATTGAGATCTTTTTTAAAAATGGGAAGTGGCATAAAATGTTCTTAAAATAAAATAAAATAAAATAAAGACACCTCCAAGACTGTGAGACCTCAACAGCTTGACCTGGGGCTGGTTTACACGGCAGATTTATTGAGGCAACTTGCACTTTAATTCTTTTCCGCAGCTGTGCCAGTCAGGTTTTTTTTCTAATTATGCCGCTTTTTCCGTTCAGACTTGGAAAAGTGTGTGTGGGGGTGGCCTCCCAAGCAGACAAAGGCTGATTGGGGAAGGGCATAGACCCTCCTTTGAAGCCTTGTATTTCCGAGACTGCCAAAATAGCAGGGGGAAGATCAAAGAAGTGGCTCTGTCTCTTCTCTAAATCAGCCTGTAAATGAACTCACTCCCTGAAGCAGAGGGAAAGACCTTGCTGCCATGCCGTGGATCCTAAGGTGAACCTATCACAAGTTACCGCCTTCTCCCTTATAATCCTCCCCGCGCTCTCCGGTCCTCTGGAAGGAATTTGTTGCAGCCACAAAGACCTAGGCTGGCGACCACCTCCCAGAGGGCTTTCTCAGCTGTTGCCCCCAAATTGTGGAACGGCCTGCCGCATGAGATCCGCCTATTGACATCATTAGACAGCTTTAAAAAGGCTGTCAAGACGGTTCTCTTCAGGCAGGCTTTTCCAGAATAGCTAACCCCGGCCTCAGGAACCCCCTCTGGAGGTTGCTTCTGGACCTCCAAACTGATGCTGCTTGCTCGAAAGGGTTTTTAATAAACTGTATTATATATTGATTTTAATTTGTATTAATTTAATAATGTTTTAAGGGGGGGAAGGGATTTTGAGTTGTTTTATACTGTGTATTATTTTATTGTTGTAAGCCGCCCCGATTGCTCGCAGAGGGGCGGGATATAAATAAATTTTATTATTTATTATTATTATTATTTATTAAGGTTCACAGACTTGAAAAATAGCAGAGGATTTTTGACTCTCCCTCCCTCAGTCACCCCCTCCCCCCCCTCTCTCTCTTGCTCGCTCGCTCTCTCTCCCTCCCCCAAGCAGAGCTGACAGATGGGAACTTTATGACTGAAAGGTCTTGGGAATCCTTTTTCTTGGCAGAACTTCTGCAAAATAGCAGAGAGGATTTTTCAAAGTTTCCTGATGCTACTGAACACAGTCCCTCTCTTTTAAGCCCACCCCTTACATCATAGCAACCAATCACAGTAAAGATCTGCAGAAGCCCTTAACGGAATGGTAGTTTACACTGCCAATAAAGCGCTACATTGCAAATATACCGGCAAAAGTAGCGACATCCCTTGGCATTCTATATTTGGGTGTTTTACTTTCCCCCCTTCTGAATGAGGCGATGCTGTGCTGCAATCCGTGGGAACTATGAGCTATCTTAGCGGTATATTTAGAGGAATATTTGCCCGTGTAAACGATCCCCTGGGCATCTGCATCTTGGGGTTGTTGGAGTTTTTTAAAAAAATAATTAATTAATTATGGTTCATTTAAATCTGTTAAGCTGAGGTCTTCTCTTCAATCACTAAACTTTCTAACCAGAGAAAAAGGAAAGTCACACCTGGTATATGCATTTTCCTTGAGAGTTTCTAGGCAGCTGTAGGTGCAGTAGGGAAACAGCACGCTAGCCACACGTACTGCCTTCCTCTGCAGGGCTCCAAACTCTTCAAATATGTAAGAAAGATTGAGATTGAGAGAGATGGGGGGAGTTTGAATGGAGTTTTAGGTGGAGGGTGGGAAAACGATTGGAAGAGGATAAGAAGACAAAAATAAGAGAAAGAAAAAGAAAATTTACCAGGGTCAGGGAGAGAGAAAGGTCAACTGGGTGGGTAGATGAAGAATGAGAAAGAGTACTAGCACTGTAAAGAGACAGAAACATCACCTAGTTGTGCAAAAGAACACTGATGGGTGGTTGAGTGGGTTAAAGGAGATAAAGACAACCTGAGAGTGGGTGTATGGAGAGAAAGAGGACTTTGGTGAGTGGGAGGGAAAGTCCACCGGTGTGGGGCAGGGAAGTAAGGGTTGCTAAACCATGCAAATCTGGATACTTCAGTCATAAATACATAATGTTAGAGTTCCTTCTATCATATTGCCCACTGGTTAAAGTGCTTAATTTGCATTTCTAGAGAAGCCCTTGCTGAGCCACCAGATTCCATTGTGGGGCCTCATTATTTTCCTCCCTGTGTTACTACAGCTGCTTGAAAATGACATCCCTAAAGCTCCGCACCTCCTAAATAACTTCTGAGTTATTAGAATGAGAAACCCTCTGAAGTGGAGAAGGAAACTTGCATACTCCAGAACAGGGATGACATTGTATCAGATCCTATAGTTCATTCCATGCTTTGACTCATCCCCTAAGCAGAAGAGAAGTATTTTTAGAACTAATTGATGAACAAACAAGTGCAGGATAATCTGTTCTGTAGTCTTGCATCCATAATAACAAAGGGAAGTCAAATCTACCTCATGCCAACCTTCCCCAATGTTGTGCATTCTGGATGTGTTGAACTGTAACTCCCATCTCCATCACCTATCACGGAGACTTCTGAAGGACACCAGACTAAGGAAGGCTGCCTCATTTCTTTGGAAAGGACTGTGTTTGTGATTTGTTTTTCAATTTGTTTCAAGTAGTTTAACTTAATTTGCAAAATGTGCAATTTCAAAATAGCCATTTTACATATAAGTAAATTGCATACATAAGCCAATTCATTTTACATATGAATACCGTGTCATAGATAATCAGCCTTTTAACACTATTGAAAAAGCCTTTAACATGTATGCTCAACTTCATTATCTATAGGTATCCGTGATATTGCAAAATGGAGTGAAAAAGCCAGAAAGCCAATGGAAGACATGTATGGACGTGAATACCTGAGCAAAACCTGCGCAGCCTGGGTGGATGGAATCTCCCAGTTTATACACCAGCCAAATGGTAAGAAAAGAGACTGAGGCCAAATCCACACTACACAAATAATCCAGTTTGAAACTGGACTATTTGCCATGGCTACTTCCTATGGAATCCTGGGATTTGTAGTTTTACAAGGCCTTCTTTGCCAAAGAGGGTTGGTGGCTCACCAAACTACAAATCCTAGGATTCTATAGTAAGGAGCCATGGCAAATAGTAATCCAGTTTCAATCTGGATTATTTGTGAAGTTTGGATTTGGCTCAGGTGGGATAAAGTTTAAGCTATCTCTGAATTTTTGTTGTTGCTCATTACACTGTTGTCCTCAAAATAATATTGATACGTTTTATATATGCATATGCTTTCTTCCCAGCAATTTGCCAGGTATTTTAATTCATCTAATTAATGCAGAATATGCATATGTGCGCGCGCGCGCACATACACACACCAATTAAAAAATGGTTGTAAGATTCAGGAAAAGATGTGCAATTGACAGAGGAAGAGGAAGATTGATTCAGAGACAGGATTGTATTGTAGCTGCCTTCATAAGAATTTAACATGTACATTGAAATCAGACCAAAGGTGAATGTAGTCAAGAGGGTCTGGCCTTACCATCTGGCAGAGTGAGACATCTGCCTCAGGCAGGTGATGTTAGGCATTGCCAGTGGCAACTCTCTAACTGTTCCTCCTCAGCTCCCAGCTATCCCTGTGTTTTGGAGGTCTGTATATGCCATGGGGCCTGTCTTGCACACCTTGAATGAGTTTACTGCCCTCTGGGGAAATGGAGGACATTAACCCATCATGACTTTGTTGTTGTTATGTGCCTTCCAAGTTGACTTTGACTTATGGCAACACTATCCTAGGATTTTCTTGGCAAGATTTATTCAGAGGAGTTTTGCCATTGCCTTCCTCTTAGGCTGAGAGTATGGCTTGCCCGAGGTCACCCAGTCTGTTTCTGTGATTGAGTGGCAACTTGAACTCTGGTCTCCCATAATCCAAGTCCAACATTCAAACCACTTGTGATATATAGCTTGGAGGGTTCTTCTGCCTGAGAACCCCTAAGCTGCCCTTTTGATATGCAATCTTGGGAATTCCTGTGCCTAGGATTTCCCTTAAATTGCGCTCCCCTTTGGTATCACCACCACCACCTTTTGAATCCTACCTCCCCTTACAATATAGTCCATAGGGAGGCTGTTTGGATTCCTTCCCTACTCCCTGCCACTGGCAGAGCTATTACCACCCCTTCCCTCTGTCCCAAAGGGAAGAGAAGCGGCCAAGCAAAGCAAGGTACGTGTGTGCATCAGCTGAGAAAGATTAGAAAAAGCTATTTATTTAAAGCAGAGTTCATAACATGCAGATATCTCTCATGGAAGGCTGCTCCCTCCAGGTACACTCATAGAAGTTACAGATAGTTAAGCATTCAGCTAACATCCAGCCAAGTGGGGAAAATAAACATAAATTCCCTAACGCAATCTATCTAATACTTTTCCTGCTCAGCGTGTTCATCTGTTGAATTCAGAGGAGACTGGGAGCAAGGACTTCCTCTATCTCAGGACTCCTTTGGTCTTCTCCCTGCCTCCTAGCCCTGAGGCAGTATTTATTACCTTGTCTTCCAAGCATTCCAAAGGTTTGCTACTCTGGAATTCGTGATTGGTCAGTATCTCTTGTGATTTATGACATCTTGTGATGATGCTGACCCTAAAGGGTGTTACCTTTCTCTAGTCCAGTGATGGGCAACCTTTTGAGCTTGGTGTGTCAAATGTAGCCAAAAAACTGAGCATAACTCGGGTGGTGTGTCACTTTGATGAAAAAACATTATTTCGTGATATTTATTGTTTAATCAACAATATTATTGTTTATTAATAATTAATGAGTTGTCACAACTCATGTGACAACTGAGAAATCAAAATGTACAGTCGTCCCTTCACATTTTTGGGGGTTAGGTTCCGAAGACCCCTGCGAATGCGTAAAAACCGTGAATAATAACAGCCCCCCTGGCATCCCGAAAGTGGCGACGGGGCCTCCGGAGGCTCCGACACTACTTCCCCACCCACACCCACCCCAGCCTACCGAAAGTGGCGATGGGGCTGAGGCCCTGTCACTACTTTCCCCCCATCTCCCCCGGCCTCCCTCTGACCCATGGGTTTATTTTGGGGGGGGGATATCTCACCCGCGAGTGAAGCAGGGAAAGATATAAAAAAGGTGGACTTACCTGCTGGAGGTAGAGGAAGGCTAGGAGGCATGGTAGCAAGTGTGGGAGCAAGACAGAGTCGGACATGAGGAGGCAGCCTGAGTTAGCCATGGAGCAGAGCATATGTTGCCGGCTAGCCTAGGAGCGATTACGCGGCAGTTCCTCGGCTCCCAGATCCTTGGCTTCTTCCCTTCACAGCACTTACTCTCCCTCCTCACAATGCCATGTGCGCACACATACACGCACACGCGCATTCTCCCCCTCCCTCTTTTCGCAGCTCCCCTGTGCGGAGCTATTTAGGAGGGATCCATTGGAGAAGCTGTGCGCGGTGCCCTGGGCTCAAGCAAGAAGTCCACCTGCCCGCCACCTTCCCCGGCCTTTCCGAGGCAGCTCGAGGCTTCAAAGCCACGGAGCCCCCTCAGGAAGGCCGGCGAGAGGGCAGGCGGTCACCCTCCCGCTCGCCCGCCATCTTCCTTGGCTTTCTCGAGGCGGCTCTGAGGCTTCGAAGCCATGGAGCCCCCTTGGGAAGGCCGGGGAGAGGCCGGGTGGCCACCCTCCCACTCACTTGCCATCTTCCCCAGCCTTTCCGAGGTGGCTCCGGGGCTTTGAAGCCTCGGAGCCGCCTCAGGAAGGCCGGGGAGAGGCAGGGCGGCCACCCTCCCACTCACCCGCCATTTTCCCCAGCCTTTCCGAGGCTTTCAAGCCTCAGAGACCTCTCGGAAAGGCCAGGGAGAGGCCGGGCGGCCACTCTTCCGCTTGCCCGCCACCTTCCCTGGTAGAGTCTCACCCGCCGGCCACCTTACCCGGCCTTTCCAAGGTGGCTCTGGGGAAGCATGGCAGGCCTCAGGGGTGGTGGTGGCCAGGTGGGGGGGAAGGCTCCACTCCCCACCTCCCTAAAGTGGGGATTGGGGCTTCGCAGCCCCGCCCACCACTTTCCTCCACCCTTCCTAAAGTGGGGATTGGGGCTTCTTAGCCCCGCCTGCCACTTTCCTTCCCCCTCCCTAAAGTGAGGATTTGAAACCTGGATCGCCACTTTAGGGAGGGTGTTGAGGTTGCGGGTGGGGACGGGGAGGAGGAGACCTACTGCCGCGTGTCAGCACAAATGGCTACGCGTGTCACTGCTGACACGCGTGTCATAAGTTTGCCCTCACTGCTCTAGTCCCTAGTTAACCCTTTGTTTACCTGATTGCTGAGCTGGCAGATAATGGAAACCAGAGTCTCCCCATTATCACAGCACTATACCATGCTGGCTCTCACATTCCACCATGACTATTGAAGTAAAATTCAGCCACCAGTTTAGTTGGTTTCTGGGGGGAGACTTGCCTCAGAGAAACACATTTTAGTCAAGCTGTGTGAGTCAAACACTTTGTCTGCAGCAACAGACAGGCAGGTGTGTCTGGAAGCTCACTTTGGTTATATCTACACTGGGAGCAAAAATCCAGATGGAATTCAGACTACTGTGGCCCCGAGCTGCCCTGGATTCACCCCGTTAGCACCTCACCTACTTGGTTTATGCTGAAGTGACATTGTATGGATGTGCACGCTTGTCCCCAGGCCAAAGCCCAAATCCGCCCTGCTTCATTGTGGCTGGTCCCATTCTCCTCGGGTCTGCCATTGCTGCCTTCCTGGTCAAGCACCCCTGCAGCAGAGTCCCTCTGGCGTCCAGTTGCTTGTTCTGAGATCAGAACAAGGCATCCACACATGCAATAAATGGTGAAGAGGTTGCCCAACTGAGCCCCTCAGCTCATGGCTGGGCACCTCGTTCTGACTTAAAAGCAAGCACCTGAGCACCAGCGGGGCATTTATTTTTCATTGCTGGACTCAGCTGGGGAGTGGGTGGTGTCCCTGGATTGCTAAGTGCTAAGTGACCCCAGAAGCTACCACTGAACATCTAACAAAAAATGGTGACAGTTGCCATCCAAAAATCTGGTGCCACACGGATCCAGATGGTCGCACGTACAAAAATCTGGTAAAAACTGTTTTCTTTCCTAGAAACTGCAGAACAAGAGGTGAGTTTTTAAAAATCACATTAAAGGCTAAAAGAAGCACTTTTGCTATGAAAAGGGCCTTAATGTGCCATGTTCCTATAGCACCAGGTTTGAGGTAGGTGCATTTTCCCCCCTCGTGTATCTAAGCCCTCAGTGTGGGAGAAAGGGGAGGGGTGATAGATGTCCAAGGAAGGTTCCACAAGGTTTGTGAAAGTTCTGAAAAAAGTCAAGTTGGAGGAGAGGAAGGAGAAGTAGCTGGCTAGCTATCTTCCTTCCTTTCTTCCTTCTTCCTTCCCTTTTAATTGATTCATCACTGTCTTTTTTGGAGCACTTCAGAGTTTAAAAATACAGTCTTCCAGCATTAAGGCCCTTGTGCCTTGACAGTTGTACTGTTGAAAGAATGGTGGCAGGTGGAGCTGTTCCCACCCCCACAACAATCCGCACCTGCTGACATTCCCTCTCCTACACAACCCACAAAGGAACGAAAGCTCTCAGACTTAGAAGGGGCTGGGAGCTAAAAACCACCACGGTAGCACAATGGAGACTGTTGGACGTGGACTGAGGAAACACGGGTTGAGATTCCCACTCTTGTCAGAAGCTTACTAGATAGCCTCAAGCCATGCCTCCTCTTTTCAACTCACTCTAGTTCGCAGGTTTATTAAAGTGAAAACCAGAACTTGGAAATGTTGCTCTTTTTTGTACTACAACTTTCAGAGCCTCCCAGCTAACATTGTCCAAAACAGTAACATGTCCAGGGTCTGAATAACACAGCATAACCTCCTTTCATATGACCTTGAATTCATGATAGTTTTTAAAAACAGACTTGGGAGCCCTTTGGGCTGAAGCAATGGGATGCAGGTATATTGAATAAATTATACAATAATGACAACCTGTGGCAGCAAGTAACTCAATTTACCACAGAACTCAGCTGAAGCTTTTCCTTTATACTGGCCATGGCTTAGCCAATATAAACCGGATATTCAAGATTTCACCAATAGTTCTTTGCCTTGCATTCCAAATTGGAACTCTGCAGAAACATTTCCTGAAGTCATCCAGTTTTGTTCACAGACCTTTTGTCCTCCCTTCAAGGCAGCCTTCCCCCAATGTAATCTCTCTCTCTGGCTTTTCTTCGCAAACGAAGATTCAGGAAGGACTCATCCCGCGCCTTCTGCAAGCGCGCTGATGACTGAAAAGGCCAATCCGAGATAAACAAGTCTGGTTGCAGAAAGCACAGCAGAAGGTCTCCTTGGGTGATGTTTCCGGGTTGTGATTCTTTCTGTGTTGTCGTTTCTCTTCAAGACTTGTTCGTCGTGAGTTCTCAAATAAGGCTGCAGTATTGTGGACAGTGCGTCTCCATGCCTCACGATGCGAAGCCACGGTGGACCATTGTTGGTGATTAATTTGGCCGAGCCTGAGATGTTGTTTCAGGGAATCCTTGTATCGCTTTTTTGGAGCGCCCCTCTTACGCTGACCCGTGGCAAGTTCACCATAGAGTACTATTTTTGGGAGGTGATGGTCCTCCATCCTAGAAATGTGCCCTTCCCAGCGCAGCTGTGTTCTCAATATCATGGCCTCAATGCTGGTGATCCTTGCTTGCTCAAGGACAGCAACATTCATCACATAGTCAGTCCAGTATATATTTAGGATTGTATGTATACAGCGCCGATGAAAACGTTCGAGGTGTCATAAGTGTTGGCGATAGGTGACCCATGTTTCAGACCCGTAAAGGAAAATAGACAGTACAATGGCTCTATACACTCTGATTTTTGTGCTTCGCCTCAGGTGTTTGTTACTCCAGACTCTTTTGTAAAGTCTTCCAAATGCGCTATATACCTTTGCTAATCTTTGATCGATCTCTTTATCAACCTTGGCATCTGAGGAGATAATGCTTCCCAGGTGAACTGCAGAACGGACTTAAGCACAGATTTGCCTACGGCAATGTGGGAATGATGGTGTTCGTCCTGTGGTGCAGGCTGGTAGAGAACTTCTGTTTTCTTAAGGTTGACTTCTAGCACAAACAGCTCTGCAGCTGTTGCGAAGCAGGATGTTAGACACTGCAGAGCTGCTTTTTTGTGGGCAAGAAGGGCAGCATCATCAGCGAAGAGCAGCTCATGGACTAGATAGTCTTAGTGCGAGCCCTCAGATGGCTTAAGTTAAACAAACTATCATCAATATGGTAACATATATAGATGCCGTCTTCTTCGAGCTCCGCCGTAGCCCTTTGGAGCATCATACTGAAGAAGATTGTAAATAAAGTTGGAACAGGAACACAATCTTGCTTCACTCCATTAGTTATTAGAAAGGGTGCTGAAAGAGCATCGCCATAGCTGACTTGATCAGGCTGGCCCTCATGTAGCAAGATAATCATTTTAAGGAATTTGGGGGGACATCCTAGTTTTTCCAGGATCTGCCACAGACCTTTTCTACTCACTGTGTCAAAGGCTTTGGTGAGGTCAACAAATGCTACTTAGAGTCCCTTGTTCTGCTCTCTACATTTCTCTTGCAGTTGTCTAAGGGCAAATACGATATCTGTAGTACTCCTATTGGCTCTGAAGCCACATTGGTTTTCAGGAATAAGTTCTTCTGCAATAGCAGGAACTAATCTGTTCAGGAGTATCCTTGCAAGGATTTTTCCAGCAATAGAGAGCAGTGTTATGCCTTGATAGTTTGAGCAATCGGATTTTGCTCCTTTTTTCTTGTACGAGGTGATGATGACTGCATCTCAGAGATCTGATTGAAGTTCCCCCTTTTCCCAGCAATTAACAAGGAGTTTGTGCAATTTAACGTGGAGTACATGACCTCCATGTTTCCAAACTTCAGGTGGGATTCCATCAATCCCAGCTGCCTTGCTGTTTTTCATCTGCTGTATGGCCTAAGTGTCTCTGCCTGGTGAGCAGTTCTCTTCTTTGCTAACAGCTCCTGGATCTCTTGGTTGTTTTCATCAAACCAGTCTTGATTTTTCTTGTGGGAGAACCCAAGGGATTCTTCCGCAGACTGGAGGATACTGTTTTTGATATGCTGCCAAAACACTGTAGGAGAAGGATCTGTAGGGTGTTCTTCAAGTTTTGTTTGCAGATTTACCTGGAAGTTGTCTCTCATGGTAGCTTGTTGAAGATTGTTGACTTGGAGTCTACTCTTTAAGATACCACCCCTCTTAGGTTTGAGCTTAAAATGAAGATTTAATTTACATCTTACAAGGCAATGATCTGTTTGGCATTCTGCACTCGGCATCACTCGAGTATGACGGACATTGCAAATGTTTCTCTGGCAGACTAGAACATAGTCAAGTGAGGTGCCAGTGTTTAGATTGGGGATGCATCCAGGTTGTCTTCAAGCTTTCTGCTGAAGGATAGTGTTTGTAATAGTCAGCTGTTGTTCTGCACAGAACTCTAGCAAGAGGCATCCGTTATCATTGCAATTTCCACACCATGCTTGCCTAAAACACCTTTCCAGGCTTCGGAGTTCTTTCTGACTCTGGCATTGAAGTCACCAAGGATAATAATTTTATCTTCTACAGGGACTTTTGTATGAGGTGGCGTAGGTCTGTGTAGAATTTGTCTTTCTCTACAGGGAGACTTGCATAGTTGGGGCATATATACTGAAGAGAACAACATGTGGGAGGCGTAAGGAAATAATGCAGTCAGAGTGTCCTGTTGGCAAGATTTCAAGTTTGGAGATGATGGAGTTTTTCATAAAGCCTACTCCTGAATGATGTTTTTCAGTTTTAGGTTTGCCAGACCAGTAAAGTGTGTAGCCGGCGCCATGTTCTTTAAGGTTGTCTTCCTCATGGAGACGAACTTCACTAAGAGCAGCGATGTCAATATTGAGTCGTGATAGTTTATGGGCTATTAGAGCAGAGCGACACCGTCCACTATCTGCAGAGTCTTGCATGGTTCTGATGTTCCAGCATGCAAGCGTCAGTTTATTTACACCTTTGGAAGCTGGTGTGTGCCTTTGTTTCTTTGCCTTTGTTTGACCGCATCAGAAGATGTCTGTTGGCTGCGGCTAGCCAACCAGGTAGTTGGGGATGAGCTTTCGTTAGGCCACCTTTTCTAGGCCCCTCTCCATATGGAGCAAGCAGTGCTCTGCTTAAGAAATGCTGCTTGGCCGTTCAGGATGCTGCTGAACAAGACTGTCATCTCCCGGGTCAGCCTCGAGCGACCAAAGTCCTGAGCCGCCTGCATGGAGGATTG
Organism: Gambelia wislizenii; assembly: GCA_030847615.1. Lineage (NCBI taxonomy): Eukaryota > Metazoa > Chordata > Lepidosauria > Squamata > Crotaphytidae > Gambelia > Gambelia wislizenii. The sequence goes on from JAUMIR010000004.1 coordinate 217,760,197, forward strand.
GGTCTGCGGCTTCCAGTGCATCTTTACACCTGCCGTTTCATCCCTTGCCTATCGCTACAGGGCTTTTTTTTTTTGCCTTTTTTTTTTAATTGGATTTGTCCTTCGAGCCTGTGCAATGGATTTTTCTGGTGGAGCACAGCGTGCACAGAACTAGCCTCACCCTTTAAACCAAAGGTTCATCTGCTGTGGCCTTGCAAGCATGGACGGTAGCAGTGAGGTCCTCGGGCCGTAGGTTTGATTAGAGTTTCCTTCTCTTAGATGGTTGACCTTACAGGGTTGGATAAGCACCATCTGCTTGGGTTTGGGATTAGTTTTCCTTCTCCTAGGATGGTTGCCATAAGGCTAGAGAGCCTATCCTGCCCTTTGACACTCTTTGTCAGACCCTTGGATTTTGACCTGTCTGGCATGGGAGGCCCTACCGGTGGCTATTATGCCACCGCCAGTATAACTCAAAACTTCATTAGGGTACGCAAGCCTCTCCCCCACGACAAGGGAGTGTCAATGGGGAGACCCAATGTAATAGCCTCCAAGTATACATGGAGTACCTCCCAAGGTTGTGAGATGCAATTTCTCCACATTTTTGCCCTTCCCTTGGGCCATTTCAGGGCCAGAAGAGGCCTTGTTTCCCAACAGGAAGTGATCCTGAAGCTGATTTCCAAGTCAGTTTCTGTTGGAAAGAAGGCCTCACTTGGTCCTAGAATGGCCCATATAGGACCAAAAAGGTAGAAACGTTGCACCCCCTACATAGCCCCAGGGATCATTGGGACATTTGGGAACAAAAATTTGGGAGCAAAAATGGGCTGGTACAGCAGGGCAGTGTGGCTCTAAGATCCCACGGGGTGCTAGTGCAGTCCCCTAAACCCTGACAGTGGCCTAACCCTGCTATAAGCCAATTCAGGTACTATATTCATTTCACCAGGATACAGGGATTTGACATGACCTTAGTATGCTTGAGCATGATGACTCTAAGCCACCCACTGGTTCTCATTGGCAGTTGTCCAACAAGTACAATGTCAGTGATTAGTTATAAACAAACTTCTGGATGAGTCCAAACTGTATATCCATGCCATCAAAAGACAGGCCCCCAGTATGCCTCACCATAACACTGTATCTGACATGAATAGTAATATAGAAACATGAACAGTAGTCTTTTAACTACAGAAGCCTGCGGCAGGTTCATTCTTCTTCCCTGTTCCTTCACTAATGCCAACCTTTGTTCCAGTTTGTTCTAACTATAGTGTAGAACAGTGGCTCTTAACCTTTTTTTTACCAGGGCCCCCTTTAAATATCTTTTGTTGCCATGGACTACCAAAACTTAACTCAAGATTTAAAACAACAACAATAATATAATTTCACCACCAATTAAACCTTGCCTCAGAGGCACTGGAGGGGGAAGACTTTTCTTTTGCTTCTTCCTGCAAGTTTGTGGCTGGAGTAGATTGAATGGCAATGTGCAGGCCAAGCCACCTAGCCAGCCAGCCTTTGCCTTGGTTCCTGTCAGATGGCCACTTTACTGCAGACAGGAGGTGGGCTGAGCAAACTTCAAGCCTTTGTGGACCCCCTGTGAGGACATCATGGCCTGCTGGGGGTCCCTAGACCACAGGTTAGGAACCACTGGTGTAGAATAACATCTGTGTTGCCTTTAAAACAATCTGCATTGCCATTAAAACAAACCAAACAGCAAGAGTTTGGAGTAGGTTGGTAAGCCTTGGTTTCAAGGATATTTGGGTAGAGCCAATATCCTAAAGGCATCAGATCCTGTCCAGTCTTAGAAGCTAAGCACGGTCAGCCCTGGTTAGTACTTGGATGTGAGACCACCAGTGAATACCAGGTGCTGTAGGCTATATTTCAGAGGAAGGAACTGGCAAAACCACCTTTGAGGATTTCTTGCCTTAAAAACCCTATGGTCACCATAAGTTGACAGATGACTAGAAGGCGTGCACGCCCCCCCCCCACACACACACAATCATGGTTAACATCAGTGCATAGGGTTGCACAGAGTGAAAACTGGAGAGGGCTCCTATCCAATTGGTAATGGTTGTGTAGAAGAGGGAATTTCAGCAGGTGTTGCTTGTTACCTGGTTGTATGACAGGTAATACCTGCTAAAATTCTGTCTTTTCCACAACCATTAAATGTGCAGGAGCCCTTTCCACTTTTCACTCAGGCAACTGTATGCAGACATAATGCAAAACAAGGAAGGGAATGGACAGTTTGCATTGGAGAAGAGGTAAGAGGGCACAGGTTCATATCACATTCCTAGTCTCCAGCCCTGTTTTGGAAACTGGGAGTCTTATGTCTGTGGAATTTTTTAATACATCAAAATGCTGGCTAAAAATGTTTTAGTGTTTGTTTTTAAAATAGTCTGCTCCAGGTAAAATTTTAGCCAAAGCTGCCTTCATAGAGTTGCATTGGCTATTAATATGCAAATAAACAGGAATTTCAACAGTTCCAAACCAGGCTCTCCCCCATAACCTTTGAACTACTCAAAACTGTATATTTCCCTAGTACTCCTGTTTTTAAGTAAGCAAGCTTGCTGAAAAGTCTGAGAGGGAAAGGACACACTCTAATTGCCTATAAGGTGTGTTTTTCTCCTTGTTCCAATTTAAATACAAATTAATTTTCCCTGCTTATACTCTTCAGGCCAAGTCAATCATTACCCATTTTAGTTAAAAAGCAATAACTTCAAGACTAATTTCTGCATTTTCCATTAAGGACATCAACAGTGCTTTCTGAATGGTAACTGCTTTTCAGCATATCAAGGATAGAGAGGTTAAATCAGTTAAGGGCACAGAATTGGCATCAACAATAGGGAGGGATCTCAGCAATCTTAAATGCTAACCACTGCTTTGATGTCTTGACAACTCTCAATATGACCAGATAGATGTTGCAAAAATACCTTTGCATGCTAGTTCCTTTGAAAAACTAACAAATCCTGATCTGCGGTGATTTTGAACATGAAAAGAACTAACATAATACTCATGGCACAGATTTTAAAAACAAGAAGTGAATTTCAAACTCCTGTAATTTCTATTATTGTGTATATGTCTATACCCAGGACTGTGTATGAACACATACTGCTATTCTGTATTTCCCTATACAAACCTACCAGAGTTCTGAGACCCACAGGGGAAGGCTTTCTCTCAGTCCCGCCCCCATCACAGGCTCACCTGGTGAGGACATGAGAGAGAGCCTTCTCAGTGGCTGCTCCCACCCCCTGGAACCACCATTCCATGGGAGGCTAGGCTAGCCTCCTCCCTGCTCTCCTTTTGCTAGCAAGCAAAGACCTTTTTATTTAAGCAGTCTTTTAATGTATAAGCAAGGAGGCTTTTTACTGGGTGTTTTATTTATTTTTTTAAACTGTTTATTGTTAAAATAATTTTTAAATGTTTTATCTGATTATTTTAACTTTTAAAATTTTTATTGCTGTTGTTTTTAATGGACTGCTCTGGGAAGCCGCCTTGAGTCCCACTTTGGGGGAAAGGTGGCATATAAATGAAATAAATAATCTACACAAGTGAAGAAGACGTATTGTGTTGCATACAGTAGTCAACTAAAAAAAAAAAAGCAAGTCTCTAGTCCTTCCATTGTGAATGTATGCTTATAATTGTATTAAAAATGTGTGATGAAATGTCAGAAACTAGAGCAGCCACTAAACAACATTTCAGGGTCTTGCTTATGGCCCCTACCTGTTAGAAGGAACAAAATAAGTTAAGAAAAAGGAAAACATTCAGATTAAATTAGGTATAATATGTTAATCAAATTTGCAGTCTGGTCACAGAATTGTTTTTGTTAATGTTGAATTTAGGGAGTTGCAACTTCATGAGTGGAATTCCATAAGCAGTAAATAGAATTGAGTAGTTTAGCAATGTCCATATTCATTAGGGGCTGCCCTTACATTATAACGTACCAGCATCCGTTGTGCAATTCTAGCCAGTGGAGTGGCTGATATGCCCAGCCCCAATGTGCCTTGGGGCACTCCTTGATGCACATTTGGACACCAGCTAGGAAGTGCCAGAGTGCAACAGGAGTGCCCGATGCACATTAGGGTGCTTGATGCGGATCAGAAGCACCAGATGCACATTGGAAGTCTCTTGCCAGTACCTGGATGTGCTTCTTCACAATTCACTAACAGGGTTTTTGTTGTTTTGCTCCATAAAGCTATGCATTCATAAAGTTATGAAACATAGACCGTAATGTAGAATCAATTATTTTTTTCAAGCACAAAACACAAAAAGCCTTATCAGTATCAACAGTAATATATTTTACATTTTTAGCCTCCCCCCAAATATTTAAAGCCTCTTGGTAGACCAAAGGGTGCTCACCAATTCATCCTGTTCATCCTCTCTATCTTCTAGTGGGGTTCCACAGGGTTCTACCCTGGGCGCAGTGCTCTTCAACATCTTTATCAGTGACTTGGATGAGGAATAGAGGGCATGCTTAATCAGGTTTGCAGATGACACAAAATTAGGAGGGGTAGCTAATACCCCAAAGGACAGGATCAGAATTCAAAATGACCTTAACAGATTAGAAAGCTGGGCTAAAACTAACAAAATGAATTTCAACAGGGAGAAATGTAGGATACTACACTTGGACAGTAAAAATGAAATGCACAGATATAGGATGGGTGATACCTAGCTTGACAACAGTACATATAAAAGGGATCTGGGAGTCTTAGTAGATCTCAAGCTGAACATGAGCCAACAGTGTGATGCAGCAGCTCAAAAAGCAAATGTGATTCTAAGCTGCTTACCTTCAAGGGACATAATAGTGCCACTCTATTCTGCTTTTGGTCAGACCTCATCTAGAATACTGTCTTCAGTTCTGGACACAATTCAAGAAGGCTATTGACAAGCTGGAACGTGTCCAGAGGAGGGTGACCAAAATGGTGGGAGGTCTGGAAGCCATGCCCTGTGAGGAGTGGCTTAGGGACCTGGGTATGTTTAGCGTGGAGAAGAGAAGGTTAAAAGGTGATATGATAGCCATGTTTAAATATTTGAAGGGATGTCATACTAAGGATGGAACAAACTTGTTTTCTGCTGCTCTAGAGACTAGGACACAGAGCAACGGACTCAAACTACAGAGAAAGAGATTCTACTAAACATTAGGAGGAACTTCCTGACAGGAAGAGCTGTTCAGCAGTGGAATGGACTGACTCAAGAGTGTGGTGGAGTCTCTTTCTTTGGAGGTTTTTAAACAGACATGTGGATGGCCACCTGTGATGGGTGCTTTGATTGTGTATTCCTGCATGGCAGGGGGTTGGACTAGATGGCCATTGTGGTCTCTTCTAACTATGATTCTATAATAAAAGGACATTTGTAATACTACAGGTTGAGTTTCCCTTACCTAAAATGCTTGGAACTGTTATCCTGAACTACTTTCTGGCAGTTCCTGGCACCAGCTGCAATATTTTGCTTCTACCCTTGAATTGATTTCTTTTTAATTTGGAGACATATCAGAACAACATGTTCCCTTCTCTTCTTCCATTTTAAAAAGGTTTATAGTGCTATAGCACATTAGTGAAGTAGCACTTTTGCTCTACAATTCTACCTAAATGAATTGGAAATTCACAGAGGAGAAAATTTGCCCTTCAAGCTAGAGGACCAGTTCCGCAAACCACACCCTGGTTTTAAAAAACGTTGCAAGGTTTCTAGTACAGCTCTAACAAATTGTTACAAACAGCCCCCCAGGACAATGGAACAAGTAGGTGTAGAGGTAATAACAATCAGCAAAACCCAAGGAACTCTATCATGAGGACTCATGCTTCTGTAGACGAGTCTGGAAATACCCTCAGATTCTATCAAACAACAGTTTTTAAACCCAGAAATTGTTTCACTCTCCTTGGAGTTCAGTGCTACTATATAGTTTTGTGGTTGGTTTTTAAAATGAGTAAAGGCATACCCCTGTTAACGAAGCCTCTGACAGAAGCTCCTTTTTACAGTCTTTTTATGTCTACCCAGCCCCCTTTCCTCCTCATCCTTTGTCTAGCTGGAAGATTTTTAGCAGCACTGACATTGGGAGACCAGTGAAGGAAGGCTGGAGAAACACAAGACTTTTGATGTTGGGTTGCTGCAGTGTGTGTGCAGTAGATGATGCAATTTTTAAAAATCTTGAGCTGGAAAAGAGCAGGATTCTAATAGAGCCAATCCTACTGTAGCTGTGCGTGCCTGCCTACAACAGGCAAGGTAAACAGCAGCTGACTCCAGAATCCCCTACTGAGCATGCACAAACAGGAAAAAGGGGAAGTAGATAAGCCTGCCTCACCACCTGCCCCCAGCATGTTAAAAAAATAAAACATCTGTACATTTGACAAGCAAAATTAAAATCATAAGAAAAGTGGAAATTGCTAAAATAAAAAGTAAATCCTGGATTCATTTTGGAAGAAACCTTCAAGTGCCCTCTAGAAGGTTCAAAATGTTTTTACTTACGCAAGGCTTACCTGATCTACTTGTTTCAATTCACATGTGCATATTGCTAATTTTGAATACAAAGTTTGCTGGAACATGCTGAATTGCTTTTCTTTGGGGACCGTAGGAACCTATCCATATTCTTTCTGACCTCTGTTCCTACCTCTGGTACCAAAGCTACTGTTAAAGAAGTGTATTTGTTTCTTTGTTTTTCTCTCACTCCCAGGTAGCATCTGTCAGTCTTTACTGCCTCATATTAAGTGCCCAACATTAATAATACATGGTGAGAAAGATCCATTGGTACCACGTGTTCACCCAGAGTATCTTCACAAGCATATCATAGGTTCACAGTAAGTCACTTTTTACAAAATCTTTTGGAATGAATTAAATTAAACTAGCTATACCTGGCGTAACATACACTGGGTATACACCCCCCCTGCGCTACACCCCTCCATGCTACACACGCCGCCCCCATGCTGCAGGGACATGTGCCCCCCCCCCATGCCGGAGGCACACACCGCCGCCCCACAGGCACACGCCGCCCCTTGTGCCACCCCCCACCCTGCAGGCACACACCACCACCCTGCACCACCATCCCACCCCGCAGGTACACGCCGCCGCCCCCACGCCAGAGACACAAACCACCCCCTACACCACCACCCCACACTGGAGGCACACGCCGCATGCACACACCATGCTACACACACACACACACACACACCACGCTATATCTCCACCAAGCTACTCACACCCACCATGACTGCAACAATGGAAAGCCCCTCTGCCGCCGCCATGTTTAGAAAGGACTTAAACTTGCACATGTTCCTGCCCCCAATGTGCTGATTGGCTGCCCAAGGGAGAGCTTTGATTGGTTGGTAAGTTTCCTAAGCGGTCAATCAGCACACTGGAAATGGCAACATACCCAAGAGGATTATATATATAGATATTTAATTTAATAAGATGAAATATTCCCTACAATTTCTTAGACAATACCATTTTGTAGGCTATTTCAGATGAAGCTGAAGATGGGCTGTTTCAACATGTAGTACAACTACATGGGCCAGTTGTAAGTTGGGTAGCTTGTAGCTCTCCAGATTGTTGGACTGCAGCTTCCATCAGCCTTAGACAACATTCAGTGGTAAAGGATGATTGCAGTTACAATCCAAATGATATCTTGAGGTCCACATTTTGCCCAGACTTCCTGTATCTAAATGCTCAAAAGGAAACAAGTCCATAATATAGTATGGGGAGGACTGGTATTAATCTGTTCCTATTTCTGCACTTACTCTCAAACTGCAGCTTTTCTCAAAACAGCAAAAGTTTCATTTGATTCTGCTGTAACTGCCACTAGGTAGTGATGCACCTGGGGTTAGTTAACAGTTTATGAAACTCCAACAACCTTCTTCCAAATTATGGCCAAAGCATCAGGAATGTAGAATCCTCAGGGAGGGATTTTTAGTTTTGAATCCTTAAATCCTGTCTGAGGAAATCTGGAGTGCCTACTACAAAACATATTGTTCTCAGTTGTTAACATTTTAAACTTCCAGCAGTGATGAGCACAATGTTGTCATTGTGCAGATAAGCTACTCTTTTGTAGCATTCTTTAAAGAATGCTTCAAAAGAAGATAGCACTTTTTTCCTGATAAAACCAAGGCTGTAATTCAGGGATAATTGTTTTTTTTTAAGAAAGAAATGAAGTGGGCCTTATTTCTCTTGTTATCCTGGTCAATACAGCTAGTAAGTGGGAAATACATCTGTTCTGATTAGGATTAGCAACTGAATTTAGGCCTGGTTTCTGTACTTGAAATCATTTGTGCCTGTTTCATTTCTATTATGGTAACCTGGGAGATTTTCAGATGTTCTAAAAAAAATCCCGTGGAGGTCAAGGGGAGGACGGCGCTATCCCACTTCCGGTGATCGATTTCGCACACCCTATCCTCCTCCCGTCCTTCCTCCATGATGGAGGGACGAGAAAGGTGCTGCTTTTCATTGATGGAAGTTTCTGTCAATGAAAAGTGGCACCTTTCTCGTCCCTCCAGCACAGAGGCACAAACGAAGGACGGGAGGAGGATGGCATCGTGCAAAATCAATCACCAGAAGCGGGACAGCGCCATCCTCCTCCTGACCTCCATGGGGCGTTTTTAGAGCGTCTGAAAAAGTCCCTGGTTTCATTAACAGATTGGTTTCTGAATTGCAATACATTAGTGTAATAAATATGTAAGGAAGAAATGTTCACAGGTTCCCTGTGCTCTAGAACTTATTCAGCACTTGTCTTTGCAGGTTATATTTTGTGCCTGAAGGAAAACATAATTTGCATCTACGCTTCGCGGAAGAATTTAACAGAGTGGTGGAAAAGTTCCTTCTATAAAGCTGCCAAGTTGGCCTAGGGGTTAAGAGGCTAGCTCTCATGAGAACACTGTTGCCTGGCTGAGAGTTCAATCCCCCAAGTGCTCCTTCTAATAAAGTGTTGTTACTTAATACTTACCACATAAGGACATGTTTCTTCACTGTTACCAATCATGAAACTGATATGACTTAATTATAGCAGGGATGGGAGACAACGGGAATCAAATTTCTTCTTGTTCAACTTATTGTCCCCAAATTATGATATAAACATATGCCAACAGTTTTGCTGTGTGAACAAGTATTCCCTGTGTGTGGTGGTGGTTTTTTTTTATTTATACTAAAGGATTAAAGTCTACCATTGCTTAATGAGGACTGATGTGTTAATAAACAACTCTGCAAGAATTGTTAAGATACCAATGCCGGTTTTAATAAATACTTTATTGCCAAGATCCATCTTGAAGAAAAACAGAAGTCACTGTTCAGAACACATGCCTTCATACAGAGTCCACAACATGAACACCACACAAAAGCCACTGTATAATTTGATTTCATGACAGACATCCTTGATGAGTTTACACAATGCACAAAAGAATGCCAGCATAACAAACTGCCACAGAAAGCATGCTCCATCATTGCTATCAGAATCCATGCCTACTCTATTTAGCATTCTATTTGCTGATGTGCCCACCCCTTCCGCACCCACCCTTACATTTTTTTCCATCTTCTAAAAGTGGTAAGACCTACGCTAGATCCAGTTTTACTTTGAAGAACCAGCAGGCAGACTAACAGAGAACACTTTTCAGAAATATATCCTGCCTGTACAAACCAGCGATAAGGGTCCTGCCCTATAAGACATGTTTTTGCACAGTGCATATCTGCACCTTTTGAAGAGCCCAAATGAACACCTGGAAACAATGAATTCAAGGTGCAGTTTAAAAAGTGCACACCTAGCACACAACAGTGCAACTATAAACACTTTTACTCTGTGCATTGTGAGAACACTAGGAAGACAAGGGGAAAGTAGGCAAAATATTTGTACCATAAATCTGTGCAATTCTGTTGTGCAGGGATGGGAACCATGTACCAACACTGAGGGCTAATAATGGTGGGAGCTGCAGTCCAGCATCTAAAGGCATGCACAGCCCTTGCCCCTGCTGTAGATGATTGTTCTTTGACACCTGCTATTTTGATTCGGTTGGGGGGAGGAAGGAAGAGGACACTGCTTCATCCTTAAAGAGCTTCCCAAACTAATATGTCTAGGTCCCTACCCTTCAATAGGGAAAAGACAATTCAGACACTAAACTTCTTTTTTCTGTAAAGCAGCTGATAAAATTTTCTTATTTTAGATAAGCTATTAAAATCTCTTTGCAATAGAACTTTTAATGCCAGCAATAATGTTGCTTGAGCGTTAACTTCAGTTATCACCAAAACTGCAGGAACAAGCAGTTGCTTAACCCCAAAATTTTATGTTTAAGGTTTATTTCAGTTATTTCTAGGCTACCAACGCACTACCTAAAGTGTGAAGACCAGTTCATAGCATTCATCTTTTCTTATACTTTTTGTGACATATCTTACTTATCTTAGGGCTTTCTAGAGCAGTGTTCTCAGTCTTTGGTCCTCCAGATGTTTTGGACTTCCCAGAATCCCTGACTATTAACCAAGATGTGTAGGGCTTCTTGAAGCTGAAGTCTGATACCCACTGTTCTAGATCACATGATCTTGCAAATTAATGTATGAACATTTGACTTACATAGCATAGAGGTCACAAAAACTGTTGACAGAGGCAACAGCGAAAAGCACCAAGTATAACTGAAAAAGCATGCACCAGTACAGCTGAACAGACCTCACACCGAACACTTGCCTAATTGTGCAAAACCAACTTCAATCCTAAGCCTCGTCCTCCTCGCCTTCCTCCTCAAATTCGCCTTGCTCATCAGCAGTAGCATCTTGATATTGCTGGTATTCGGAGACCAGGTCGTTCATGTTGCTCTCAGCTTCCGTGAACTCCATTTCATCCATGCCCTCGCCTGTGTACCAGTGCAAGAAGGCCTTGCGCCGGAACATGGCCGTGAACTGCTCAGAGATCCTTTTGAAGAGCTCCTGGATGGCCGTGCTATTGCCAATGAATGTGGCGGACATTTTGAGGCCTCGTGGTGGAATGTCGCATACTGCCGTCTTCACATTGTTGGGAATCCATTCCACAAAGTAGCTGCTGTTCTTGTTCTGGACGTTGAGCATCTGCTCGTCCACTTCCTTCATGGACATCCTGCCTCGGAAGATGGCCGCCACTGTCAGGTAACGCCCATGGCGTGGGTCGCAAGCCGCCATCATGTTTTTAGAATCAAACATCTGCTGGGTGAGCTCTGGCACCGTCAGGGCCCGGTACTGCTGGCTACCACGGCTGGTCAGGGGAGCAAAGCCTGGCATGAAGAAGTGCAAGCGGGGGAAAGGCACCATGTTGACCGCCAGCTTGCGAAGATCTGCATTGAGTTGGCCAGGGAACCGGAGGCAAGTGGTCACTCCGCTCATGGTGGCTGAGACCAAGTGGTTGAGGTCTCCGTAGGTTGGTGTGGTGAGTTTCAGTGTGCGGAAGCAGATGTCATAGAGTGCCTCGTTGTCAATACAGTAGGTTTCATCCGTGTTCTCCACCAGCTGGTGGACAGAAAGGGTGGCATTGTATGGCTCAACCACTGTGTCCGACACCTTGGGTGATGGCATTACGCTGAAGGTGTTCATGATCCTGTCAGGATACTCCTCCCTGATCTTGCTGATGAGGAGGGTGCCCATCCCAGAGCCTGTGCCACCGCCCAGGGAATGGGTGAGCTGGAAGCCCTGCAAGCAGTCGCAGCTCTCGGACTCCTTCCTGACCACATCCATCACAGAGTCTACTAGCTCAGCTCCCTCTGTGTAGTGGCCCTTGGCCCAGTTGTTCCCAGCACCACTTTGACCTAGAGGAAAAGTAGAAGAACAGGTGATAAAAGAGAGGCTCTTCTTTAGTTCTCTTGCAGTGGTACTAAAATAATTTGCCATTGCTGGCCTAATAAACCATGTACAGTAAAAAAAAAATTAATCTAGAGTTGTTGAGTTCCCTCCATCATTTTGACCATCTAAGGGTGAATCAGAAGAGCTGGCTTGAAGAGATCTCTTGTGCCATATAGCAAAGTAACGGGCGGGGGGGGGGGGGGGAGAGATGGCACCAGCTGTTGCTGGGCTGCAATTCTCATCAGATCTACCTAACCTGGTGAGGGATGATAGAAGGTACAGTCCAACAAGAATCCCACCCATAATATAACCTATGACAAGTCAACCTGTAGCACTGCACCGCAATGCTCAGCTATTCCTTCCCACATTTCCATTGACAGTTAGAAGTTATGGTCAAAGGAAAGCAAAGCTGAATCAACAGGATTAGTCAAATGCTGCTTGCGTTAGCTGAATAAGTGGCTACTACATAACCAGATGTGCCTGTCTATTTGCATTCCATGCCAAAACAACAACAACAACACCACAGAACATTTGGAATGAGTAAGCATCAGTCATTCTGACAGAGCTATTTGAGATACAATTTGACTCAAAGGAAGAACTGTCATTGCAGTCACTAAAGCAGAATTACATACCAAAGACAAAGTTGTCAGGTCTAAAGATCTGTCCGAAAGGTCCAGACCTGACTGAGTCCATTGTCCCAGGTTCCAAGTCAACAAGGATTGCACGGGGAACATACTTGTTTCCTGTTGAAAGAACAGAAGTCAGACTTACAGACACAGCAGCCTTATTAAGTACCTGCCAATGATAGTGTTCGTGACCATTTCACCATTAACCCAAAAAGGGAACATTAAATAACACTTAGTAGAACAGAAAATAAAACTAGTTCTTGTGTACCAATGGCACATTTGTACACAGATCCTAACCAGAAATTGTGCAATCTTTTCCAAGCAATGAGTCAGCAAGTTCAAATCATACCCCAGAATACCAATATCTCAATCCAGGACTGAGGCTGCATCTGCACTACAGAAATAATCCAGTTTGACACTGCTTTAACTGCCATGGCTCAATGCTATGGAATCCTGGGATTTATAGTTTGTTGTGGCACCAGAGCTCTCTCACAAAGAAGACTAAATATTTCACAAAGCTACAAATCACATAATTCCCTGTCATTGAGCCATGGTAGTTAAAGTGGTGACACACTGGATTATTTCTACAGTGCAGATGCAGCCTTAGTTGTACTATAGTCTCCTGGTATGTGTTTATATGGAAGGACATTTGCACAAGCAAACCCATATTCCTCCTTTCCTAGTCAAGAGCTTCCTCTCTTTTCAATCCATTTTGGTGGTGAGGATGTGACCTTGAGAGAGGAGGCAAGATGGCAATGTAGCCAGAACACTCTCCTACCACTCCCTGTTTTATCTGTTTTATTTGTTTTTCTTGTTTTATCTTTTGTTTTAATTGAAACAGAGTTGGGGAGGAGTGAACACTGCCACAGGAAGCTGATATATGGAAAGCTGGAAATCCTATTATCATAATAGTGTAAGTGTAACTGAGATAAGACTGTGGAGTTTCCATGAGATACCAAGAAATATTAAGTTCAGCCCTGAAGTATCCTTACTACACTATTGAAGCCTTGAGAAGAAAAAAAGAGACAGCAATATTACCACGTTGACAACCTGACAATTGTGTTATTTGATATACTTGCAGAAAGGAGAGATATCTTGCTGGTGAGACAATGATATTAACTAGAAGAGGCTATAAAACTTTTGCCCTCAGCTGCAAATTCCCCTTTAAGGCAACGGGAGAGTACAAATGAAAATTACTCAGTTTTTTTCCTGGAGGGAGTAATGAAAGGGGTGTAGAAAACAAGAAGCAAGGTAATACTACTTCTAGTTTGATTGTCTTTGGACCTCAAGGGTAATCTTAACAACTACAAAGAGGAGTTTGGCTACAGTTATTTGGCCACTGAACTATCTCTTGCTGAGAATTTGACACCTCAAGTGTCAGTGCAATCCCAGATAAAACTAACATGTGGGGGAACCAGAGAGGAACCAGTCTTTACAGCTGACTCCAGGTAAAGGGAATGTAACTAAGGAAGAAATCTCAAACCGGACTTTGATACCAGATGAAGATTATTTATTACTTGGAAGCTGGCTTCTCCATTTAACAGAGGACATTCAGAATATGAAATCCTTTTTTAAGTGAATCCAATAAACTCCTAACATTACTGGTGGACATTAGCAAAAAGCTATGGTTAAAATCAGATAAAGAGGGCTCTGACAGCACACCTTGTGTAAATAGAAACATCACCACTATGACATGCAACAAGGTGTCATGCTGGCTTGCTATGCCAGCATGGGAGCTCACCTCCACAACTCACAGGATCAGTATTGGAAAATTCCACTCCTTATTTAGAAATGGGGAGTGGGTGGGAGACCCTCATTAAATAAACATGATGTCACATCACCTGGCTAGATAGCCACTCTGATTGGGCACTGGAAGAGCCAATCAGGAATCAACAAGAAGGACTTCTAAAAGTTCTTTATCCTTCCTTTGTTCTGAGTCAGACTGGCTGAGCACATGGCCAGCTAGATGGAGCTAGCTAAGATGGACTCTGACCCCATGGCCTAGCCCTGGGCCCAATGGCCTACACAACCATGAAATGCCCCAAAAGACAATCTGTGATACCAAAGGGTTGGGAGGAGCCAACCTTTATCCGGAGGCCTCCAGAAAGGATCCAAAAAGACTCTGAATTCCATCTACAGAGACTGTAAGTTAGTCTGCATGTAGTAGTTAGGGAATGTGTAGTTAGATTGCGTTAGATTTTATGTTTTATTTGAAAGTGCTCTGAATGAATGTATATGTATAATCCTTAAACTGAACCTGGGAATGTTTTACCTTCTCAAGTGACATAGATCCTAAGATTGAAATAAAAGTTTCTGTTATTTCTCAACCTTGCCTCGAAATCGTCTGCTTTGGTCAGCTATCAAGAACCTTCTCTAGAGTAGAGAAAAGAGTTATTATTGTTCATTTATTTCATCTTGTCTATGATCTCCCTGCCTAGACAAGAAAAACCAGCAAGACAGGGAGTGGTGGCAATGAAGAGGAATCCCTCGGTTTGGGATAGGAATAAGGGCCAACCCTGGACTTCAGGCAGCAAAAATCCTTGAGTGGGCCATTAAAGTTATTAAAAGGAGAACAACAACTAAGAAGAAAAGTAAAAATGTCAAAAATCCTAAACCAGCTCGCTATAAAAAGATGCAGTATAAGAAACTTCCCCAAACTTCCCCAAGCAGGGATTATACCACAATACAAGCGTAAATTGCACCTGTTAATTTTTTTTAGAAGTTGTCACCCAAGAAGCTCTTACTTTAGCTGACCTGATATCTGTGGAGTATTTATATTTTAATGGCCTCCGTGCTCAGGCAGTGGTCACATTTATACAAGGGAGTTTGACTGAAATGATTTATGAATACAAAGATGTACTGATGGCGTTTGGTATACCAGTGTCTTTGAGAACATGCTCCACCTCTGCCATTGGTGCTTCGTGCATCAGACTATGCTAAAAGTCCTCAAATGAAAGGAAACCACAGCATCAACTGAATTGATCTGGGCACTACTGTCATGATGGACTGACCAGCCATCATGGAGGGTTCATCTCAAAACCTACAAGTCACAGCATTGGAAAATTCCACTCCCTGGTTTCCATAGTAACAGGTATGGTAAGAGGGTGGGAATCTCATTCCCTAAACATGACATCACATCACCTGACTGGAGAGCCAATCAGCTTTGGCAATGCAGAACCAATCAGATATGACCAAAAGACTTTTAAGTTTCTGAATCCCTTTGTTCTAGGCCACATGGCTTGGGCCAAATGGAGAGAGATGCTTGGAGCCACATGGCTCGACCAGCAAGATAACTAGACTATGATAACAAAGGTTGGGGGAAGCCAACCTCTCTCATGGTCCTGATAACATCAAAGGGCCCTAAATGATATCTGAAGTCTAAGGAGTGACTTCTATACAAAATGACTCTGAATGTCCATCTCCAGAGCCAGTTAGGCCAGCTATGAGGAGCCTGGCCTAGCCATCCCAATTGGGACATGGACTGATTGCACAGACATCAGAAATGTGAGTTGTTATTATTCTTAGCTTAGGGACCGTCTAGCTAGTTTGCGTTAATTTTTATGATTCGTTTTGGTACTATGACTGAATGTATCTTCTGTAACCTTAAGCTGAATTCCTGGAGGCGTGGATTCCCTCCATGCTAGACTTAAGCATTTGGAACTAAAATAAAGTCTACTTTTTCTCCTCTACAAGCTTGCCTCACCTGCCTTCTTTTGGTCAGCTATCTTGTCTCTTCTCTGGGGGAATAGAGAAGGGGGGATTGGGAATCCCCAACAGAGTAAGTGGTTAACTGGTTAGCCAGAGAGTTGTCTCAGTTCCCACTGACTGGGATTCAAGAACTTTCTAACAGTGGGTGGTGGCAGGCTACTGGAGATTTGATCTCCAGGTACTTCTAGACTAGAGGAACCCTGGGGAAGTGTGTCTTCAGATTGTACCAAGAGGCTGGGAACCTTCCCTTCCTTCTCTGTGAATTTGGATTGCACATAGAGGAAGTGAGGGGCCCACCTATCCCATGGATGGCAGCGAGTTTTGAACCTAGTGGATACCACTGAGAAACAACCTCCTGTAGACATAAATCAATGGGATATAGACCCCACAGAGAATAACTCACATCAGCCAATAGAGAGGCTAATGCAATCCTTAGAGCCCTTAGAACAGGAAGAGAACAGGAAGAGATGAATCTCTTAGGATCATTCCATGCTCTACCTAGTGAAGCACAAAATGATATACAGTAATCAACAGAACTGAACTCTTAAAGGGACATTTGATCAAAATAAAGACAAGTAATGGAGGACTAAATGGCCATAAGGAACCTCATTGGGCCACTGTAAATATTTTACAGCAATCAAACAAGTCTAAGAACAGGGGCCGTGATGACTTAGAGTCTCAGAGTGGGAAGACACACACTCTGCTATGCCAGATCCCACAGAAACCAAATCCACTATTGAGCAAGTTCATCCCAGAGGACTCCCTTAGTGATAAGACTTCTATTTTAAAACCAGCATCAATCACTTCCTCCATTTGGTTACAAGCAAGATAACTGGATAAAAGTGAAATAGATATTTTTGAAAGACATCTACAGCCTCAGAGTGAGAAGGTATCTACCATCCAGCATCAGGTTACTGTGGAACTAAATCCCTTGTTGGACAAGTTTGTTCTAAAAGAAGATTTTGGTGATATGATCCCCAATCTAAAACCAGTTGTTACTACCCCACCAACTTGGACCCAGATGAGAGAACTGGACATGGAAGAAATTGGCTCCCCTGAGAAAGCTGATGAGCAGGTCACCTGTTTATTTAATTCTGTGTTTCCTGTGGTGTCTAATATAAGTAAGTAAATCAATGGAATCCATCAATGGAGCAGATTGGTAAATCTGGTAAAGGAACAGCTGGTTACTGCTGGGCTATCTGGGGAGGCAGATTGTGCTTTGGGGAAAGATAGTACTCTGCCCAAGGGGAAGGCAGTGGCATGCTACCCAGAGACAGCAGCTCAAGGGAACAGTTTGTCAGCTTCCCAGGGCAAGGGCTTAATGCAGACAGTCCAGGTGGCTCCCCTAGAGAGGGCCAGTCCTTCTGTCAGAGAAAAAGTGACTACCTCAGATCCATCTACTGGTGATTGGCCTTTGGTTCATCAGCAGGTGTCCCAGTTGGCACTTATCTCCTGGAATGTTGTGGGCTGGTGGGGAAAAGGTGTGGATCCCTCTCTTCAAAATTTTATCAGGAAATATGATATAGTGTTTCTCCAGCAGACTTGGGAGAAGGGGAAGCTGGAGTTGGATGGGTTTGTAAGTTATTCATTAAAAGCTGAACCCAGCTCCAGAGGAGGTTGTTCTAAAGGAGGCCTTGGGGTCTTGGTCTCCACTAAGCTTCAAGCCACCCACATTAACTTCACCCTGTTAGCTAATACCACAGTCTCGGTGGCTATTAAATTTCAAGCCTTTACTCTACTGCTAATTAATGTTTATTTATCCCCACTCCAACAAAGAAAACAAAATAATGATAAGGTGGCAGAACTACAAATATTTATTAGTAAAATGATATTTTTATATCCCAACACTTCTATAATACTGGCAGGAAATTTTAATGATGAAGCTCTTTATGGTCATTTTAATGAACGTGCTCCTGAACTAGAGGCGGCCCACCCAATTCATGATAGGCAGTCTAAAGACCTCATCTGCAACTATTCTGGGCTTTGTCTTCTACTGAAGATTAATAGCCTAGATTTAGTACTACTGAATGGTGGTGTGGACAGGGATAGACTTGGAGAACAGACTTTTTGACTGGCCATAGAGCTTCACCTATTGACTATTGTATTATTTCCTACGAGTTGTTAGATCTGGTCCATAGTTTTGAAGTGGATACAGATACAAAGAGTGATCACCTCCCTTTAACTGCACCCTATCCTTCCAGAGTTGGGGTGTCCATGTAGATTATGAATCACTTTGATGTCAGAAACAGAAATAAAAGCATTGAGTGTGAGATGGTCAGCTAAGGTGGAATGTGTTGCAAGTGCTCTGCTACATCCAGGAAACAGTCTTAGAGTATGGGAGTCTCTTCTGATAACAAGATCCCTTCAAAAGGTCCTCAATTTATATCAGGAATTAGTTACACTTTTACAAAGGTGTTTGGCCCACAAACCAGAATGCTGCTTCTTTTAGATCTAAACCCTGGGTTGACCAGGAGTGCCTGGATATGAAGAACCTATTAATAAGACATTACAAGAGATACAGGGAACTGAATTTGCCATCTTTGCTTTCGGATTGGTTCCTATTAAAGAAAAGATATAAAAAGTTAATTAAAGATAAAAAGGCATTAGCAATGAGAACAAACTGGGATAAACTAATTATTGCATCAAGGCTGCATGATTCTGTTACTCCAGGGGATTGGATAGTAAAATGGGTCCAGCAGATTCTTGCATTCCTGTTAAGATCTGGGAATCATATTTCACTAGTTTGTATGCTGTAAGACAATTTGAGTACTGGAACTCACAAGACACAATCTCCCAGATTAGCACCCTGTTTCCACCTCTGAAATCAACACACTTATTTCTAAGCTTAAGGTGGGTAAAGCACCAGGGAGTGATAATATCCCTCCTAAAATGCTTATAGTAAACAGGAGTTGGTGGGCCCCAGTCCTAGCAGCATTATTCACATGCACAGATTGGTTTCCATGTATACCAGAGGATTGGTGGCTCGCTATTATTCCAATATATACGAAAGGAAAAAGGTCAGACCCTGCAAACTATAGGCCAATCAGCTTGCTAAGTGTCATCAGCAAGCTGTATGCCCATCACCTCCTTGAAAAACTATCAACCTGGACGGAAGGGGAAAACTTTCTGGAAGATGAGCAGGCAGGATTCAGACCAGGATGCTCTACTGGAGATCATGGTATAGTTTTACATCATCTTGTGGATAAACATTAATCTATGAGCAAGGAAACCCTTTACACAGCCTTTATTGACTTCAAGTCTGCATTTGATATGATCCCCCAAGGCAGGCTTTGGCAGAAATTGGAGACAACTAATATTGATAGGCGACTGCTGATTCTGATCTGCATGTTTTCTGATCTGCGAAAACGTGTTTGAAAGTGAGATGTAATAGGGTAGGACACCTTACCAAGGCCATCCCAATGTATGCAGGTGTCAGACAAGGTTGTGTGCTAGCTCCTTCTTTGTTTAATATTTACATTAACTTTTGGTTAGGAGTCTTTCTGGTCCAAACTGCCATCCTCATAACCTAGCAGGTAGACCCTCTGTCAACCCTCCTTTATGCAGATGATGTGGTACTTCTCTCTTTAATTTGCATTGGCTTGTAGCGATTATTAAGAGCTCTGGGTAGTTATTGCAAAACTGAAAAGTTAGTAATTAACTACAATAAGTCCAAAGTCCTAGTGTTTACTAGGAAACGGAGTACACATAAGTGGCAAATAAATGGAATATCCAATTGAGCAGGTAAAATCTTACAAATATTTGGGAGTGATTTTTCAATCTGCAGGCTCCTAGACAGCTCAATCCACTAATGCCATTGCGAACACTCAAAAAAGTATCAAGTCACTTACATCTTTCTTTTTTGTTAAAGGAGGTCAATATGTTCCACAAGTTATACAGGTCTTCAATGCTAAGGTACTGTCACAGATGTTATATGGTGCACAGTGGTGTGTATACAGTAATTTTGCTGCCATGGAATCCACAGACAAAAATTTTAAGATCGATCCTTGGCCTTCCTAGTTGTGTGCCAAATGTACTTTTATGTTTAGAAACAGGCCAAATATCAACTGAGTTCCAGGCATGGATCCTCAAATTAAATTTCTGGTTTAAAATGTTTTTTACCCCTGTAGGAATGGGTCCCTTGGTATTAACTGATGGGTTTCATTCTAGGTGGAAAAAGGCATTGGATGAGAAACTAGTTAAACTGGGTTTTTCACAAACCACTATTTTGGTAATGGGATATATGAAAGCAAATAAGGAAATATATCAGCTTATTATAGACAATGTGTTGCAGTATCATGTAAGTGCAGCTACTGCATATCCTGAATTCAGAGACAGTGGTCAGTCTTTCTTGTTAGCAAGCCATTTGAATATTTTAACCCTCCCAAAATATTGAAAAGCATTTACCCTAGCAAAATTTAATGTATTACCCTCAGCCTTATTAGAGGGGAGGTATAACAATGTCCCTTATGATGCACACTTATGTCCTTGTGGAGCTGGCTCAGTGGAGACGATAGGACATGTATTGTTATAGCGTTCTTTCTTTAGTGGCTTCCAACATACTTTTATTCATCCAGTTCTTCAAGTTATTTCTGGAAGAACTGATGAGCTTTATATACACTATTTGCTGGCAGATCAGAGTCCAGTGGTAACAGTTAAAGTAGCCAGCTTTTGTGCTGCAGCACTTGCTTGCCAGAGAAAAATGACATCATCAAATTTTATAATGATCACTTCTTAAAATTTCTGCTTTTTATAGGGACATTTTGACTTGTAATTAATAATATCTATTTTACATAGCTTTTATATTGACCTATTAGCAAAAAAAAAAAAAAAAAAAGTTTCCAAAGCAGCCATTAGACAGGAAGTCAAGTGGACATAGCTGACTTTTGTCCACTTGCTCCCGTCCTTCAGTGCAGGGCCTGAAATACCAGTTGGAACATTACAACATGGAAGTACACGTGGCTCACCAGGACCCAAAATGACTCACTCACAGTACAGAGATACTGATCTAATTCATCCTTGGTGAATAGGTAAAAGGTGTGTATGAGAGAGACAGAGGGGAGGGAGGAAGTTAAGGGGGGACCATTCAATTTTCTTAAAAAAAAAAGAGAGAGAGGGCTTTGGGGACTGGTAGGGAGCTTCAAGGACCACAAACCTGGGGTCTATAGGCCATATGCAGCCCACAATTTGCCTCCCCTGTTTTAGGTCTTGCCCTCCAAGGACAGAGCAGAGCTCTGAAGGGGAGATCAGACTTCACAAACCCTCTTCCCAGGTCCTGCGCTTCCATGGCTCTTGCCTTCCCACCTTTGGAGCAAAATTCATAGCCTCCACAGACACAAAGCCAGAATTAGGGGATGCATGTCAGCCATGGAGCCAGTGTATGTGATTTCCCCTTACTTAGAGGCTGCAGTGGTAGAGTTGCTGCTCCCTCCTCCCTTCTATCCTGCAAAATGACCCCTATAGAACTTTGCGTAACAGCCATTTGTAGTTGTTTGAGCATTGGACCACAACTCCGGAGACCAGGGTTCAAATCCTTGCTCAGCCATGGAAACCCACTGGGTAACTTTTGGCACATCACATTCTCTCAGCCTCAGAGGAAGACAAAGGCAAACCCCCTTTGAACAATCTTGCCAAGAAAACACCATGATAGGTTCACCTTAGGGTCGCCATAAGCCAGAACCAACTTGAAGGTGCACAATAGCAAGACCTTTATAGAGGGCAATTCCCCTGCCTTCCAATCCCTCCCCACCACCCCCAGCAGAATGGTTCTGCCTAATTCCTGCATAAGAATGGCAGACTTAAATTTAAGAAAAACCAAAAGAAAAAAAAAAAAGAAAGAGGGAAAGACATTTTAGAAGCAAGTGGTGGTGTTATTACCAGCAGCTTCGTTATAGTAGACGTTGATTCTCTCCAGCTGCAGGTCACTGTCTCCATGGTAGCTGCCAGTGGGGTCAATGCCATGCTCATCGCTGATGACTTCCCAGAACTACAATAGGATTTGGGGTTTGGAGAGCTGTTAGCCATCTTCCCTCGAAAATGCCAAGAAGGCTGACCCAACACATGCCGCTGCCACACCTACCTGCATTCAACAGCCATGCCCACCTCCTCACTAAGAATCCCATGGGGCAAACCTCCCCAACCCAGTGCCCTCCAGATGTGTTAGACGGCTCCTACCAGAAGCTGAGAACCAGGGGAGCTAGAATTGAGCTACAGGTTAGGAAAGTCAGCAGGAGGTAAACTAGTCTGTGTAGCAGCCTTATGCTACAGCTGGGCTTTATCTTTACAAAAAGAAGCACCAGCAGATAGAGCTGTAACGCTGCGGGAGTGGCCACAGGGCGTGCTGGGCATCGCATCGTGAAAATCGACAGAAGGGTGGCGTTCTTGTCGGGGCTTCAGTCGAGGGAAAAGCCATCGGCCTCCGTGATCTTTCTTCCCTTACACCCCCACACCTCTTTGCTTGCACCAGGTTTCCTCCATCCTCTGCAAAAGGGCGAGGCTCTGCCATTACAACCCGATTGCTTTCAGTGGCTGAAAAATGGGGGCCGTGGAAAGATGGGGAGGGGAGAGACACGGATAAAACTGCGGGGATTTGGTTATTCTGACAAATCCACGCGACTCCCTGCGTGGAGATGAAAGGAGGCCCTCATTGTGTCAGCCAGGAGACGCGGGGAAGAAAGGAAAGCACCGCCGCAGCACGCGAGACGTCCTCTCCCACCCCCGAAAACACCGAAAGGGGGGAGGGATTTTTTTTAAGCTTTCCGTCCCAAGAAATGGCAACTGGATTTGCGCCCCCAAAATGCGCACCCTCGCGAAACGGCCGACGCCACCGGCTCCCATGCCCGCCCGTAGGTAACAATAGGGGGACTCCGCCTTTGTGCCGCTTTTCATTCCCACCCACCCACTCTTTTTTCCCCCCTTCCGGGTACCTTGGCTCCAATCTGGTTCCCGCACTGGCCGGCTTGGATGTGGACGATCTCCCGCATGGCGCCTTTGCTCCGGTTTCCAGGCCCTCCGCTTTCGACACTGAACCGGCCTCCCGCCTGCAACCGGAGAGTCTGGGAGAGCCGCTCCGCCGCCGCTTTTATAGGGAGTGTGGCCTGGCTCCGCCCCCTCTTCGCGCCTTCCCAGGCACGCGGAGGCCCGTCCGGTTCGGAAGGCAGGCAAGCAGCGCCGCGACGCCCTTCGTTGTCTTTTGCACCAGACTCTACCAGCAAGGACTTTTTCTTGCCTCCTCTCTCCCCACCCCAGAAAGAGGGGGTGCGGGAAGGCAGCACCAAGTCATTAGCAAGCTCAGTCCTGTCCATAGGGCCCATTCTTAGGAGATTTTCATAGGGACTCTATATTTACCTTGGCAGGAACAGAACAGGATTTGGGAAAGGTTTTCCCTTTTGGATGACGTTGACCCTGTTCTGTCCTGCATCCATCCTGCTCCCGTGACTGTTCCAGAATAATGTAATCACAATTTTTTATCGTGAATAGACCTCCCATTCCGTCACTATCATGCAATCACAGGTGTGCGATCAGGAGCCTCATTCCTGTTCTGAAATGACAGCCGTGGAGGGGAGGTCCGTTCCGAGCATTTCCTGGAACGATCTGGACATCCAGGTAACTGGCACCCTTTATTTTACCCTCCCTGTTTTGATTATGTGATTTAAAGTGCGTTTTTGTGCTTGGTGAACTGATTTGATGTTTGGGGGGGGGGCGGTTATTTTTTAAATTTACCACCCAGCCATTATCACATGGTAACGTGATAATGTTTCAGACAGCCAATCGTAAAACCAGCCTTATGACAGCTGCATTTATGGCCAGCCATTGAGGGGAGGGGGAGCGGCAGTAACAGGGCATTTTGGCCCCATGTGAAAATCTCCTTAGATAGGAAGGAAAGCAGGAGATGGATGAAAAGAACCTATTCTTTTAAAAAACCCATCTAGTGAGTGTCTCTTGGCAGTGGCCAAAGGGGTCTAAAAATATTGGTTGCCAAGAGACAAAGGGGCCCCACCACATCTATAGGGCTATCCTTTAATTTGTATGAGAAATAAAGTTTTCAAAAACATAAGTGAGAAGAAATGTATACTTTTTAGTAATTACAGTGTAGATATATTGTACATATTACTGGCAGTATGCAGTACTGTAGATACAAAATGTAAATACAGATTGTTATAATTGAATTTTTAAATTACGTTTTTTAAAAATGTTAAATAAATGGTGGCTATTTTTAAATAGTTTGCTTGGACTGAACATTTTACACATTAACAGGTAGTTCAAAAGTATATTTCATGCAGTCTACTATATTAAGAGCAATAGTTTGATTTCACTAGATTGAAGTAGCCATGTGGACCCTAATGTCTGATTTGCTGAATGCTGTCACCTTACAATCACTAGTTGGGGTCAGACTAGATAGCCCATGAGACTCTGGAACTCTGCAAAGTCTTTTCCCTTTAACTCTTAGGCTTAGTCAATGTTACTTACTAATCAAACTCTATGTTCCATAAACATGCAATATGCTGATGTAAACAATTCTTTCTCTAATAACACTCGAATTGTACCCAAGTGTTCCTAAGCTATCTTGTCTTGTACTTTCTGAACTATCAACAAGTGTCTCAAGGAAGGGAAGTTGCTGACACCAGAGAGAGGGAGGAGGGATTGCTCTTTGCATACTGTCATAACTGTATAAAAGTATTCTGTAGCCATAGCTCTTGGCTCTGACTCTTTGAAAGGTATTCCAGTCAGACCCACTGGTATAATAAAGCTCTTTTTCCAATCCGTGGGTCTGCTGTTCCATGATTTCTGCTACAAGATCAGTGTCCTCATAGTGCCAAGGCTTGAAGGTTGCTTTGCTCACCTCCTCCCTGCAGTGGAGTGGCCACTTGACAGGAACCAAGACAAAGGCTGGCTGGCTGGCTTAGCCTGCATATTGCCATTCAATCCTCTGAAGCCACAAACTTGCAGGAAGAAGCAGGGTAAAAGCCTTCCCTCCCCCTCCAGTGCCTCTGGGGGAAGGCTTAATGGATGGTGTAGTGGTAGTAGTGATGATGAGGATGATGATGTTTTAAATCTTGAGTTAAGTCTTGGGGGACTTATTGAAATGACTCTTTTAGCTCACTCTTGTTGGTGTGTATGAGTATAAAATTTAAAAAATTATTAAAGATTCCAGGAAGCTAGCCCTTTAGGAATATCTTCTTAAGAAAACTTTATTTTAAAGTAAGCAGAGTTAGCATGGAAGACTTCGACCCAGCTCAATTTACATTTTATTTTTTTATTTATTTATTTATACCCCGCTCTTCAGCCACAAGGCTATCAGAGCGGCTTACAAATTGTTTTAAGCAATAGCAATTTACACATCTACACTGCATTAAGCAGTTTCCAATGTGTGTTAGTTAATTGCACCCACAAGCTGGGTACTCATTTTACCAACAAAAGAATGGAAGTATATACAGATATGCATCTGTATATGTGGTCTAATCACCCAGTCATTAAGTAGACAAATTAAGGACATTAGCTTAAAAATGCATATCAAACGTTTACTGAAGGTATAGGAATCGTAATCTACATATTCAAAACAAATCTAAAGTCCTTAACTAACTAAGAGGATTAGGTTCAGGGTAGAAAACTCACCCAATCTTGGGAAGTTCAGGTTAAGGTAATCAAATCAGACGTTTCTGGGTATTAGAACAGTAATATCCGTATCTCCTCAAATAAAGAGATGATTGCAAGTAAGCAAGAGCTTGCCTCTTTTCTTCGTGATTTTGGTAGTTAGATGCATGGAGCACATGGAGGAAAGGGGGAAAAGGAGAAAAGCATCATCATGGAGAAGCTGCAGAGACCCCAAGAAGAAGGGAACCAAGACAAAGCATAATAAAACATTTAAATTAGGAGGCCATGTGATGAATGACTCAATGGTCACCCCATAGCTCCAAATAGCTAAAACAGCCTGGGAAGAGAAGTGGGGTGGAAACTTGAGCATGCAAGGAATTTCCTAAACTTACTAAGCATGGGGTGCAAGAAGAGTGCTACATTTCCCACAACTCTGCCACAAAACTCCTTCCTTCTTTTCATTGGATCAACAGTAAGCTACCAGATTAGCCATGCCCACATTCTGGTCTGTATATGGGGAAACTGGTTAATAGTTCCATAAGAATAAAATACTTTTTGAAGACTTATTTTGAAGTGGAGCAGAGGATAATGGATGAAGGATGGAGCACAACAGGAGAACAGTCTGTTTTGGTTTTATAACCTTAGACTCCCTCCCTGATCAAGATAAATTCATAAAAAAAAAAAAAACCGCAGGTGGCAGATACTAAGGACATGGCTAGATAAAAGTACATTATTTTTATGGAAAGAAAAAGTGGGAAGGAGGAGGGAGATAAAACAGTTTTTTTAAAAAAGCAGGACCTACTTGTTGTGGGTGGCAGGGAGGGCAACCTAGCAAGACCCTCCCCTGCGTTTTGTTGCTGCCGAGGAAACCAGGCTCAGCTCTTTCCGCTGCAGTGGCTCCACAGTAGGCCAAAATGGAGCGGGAGGCTTTAGGACCCAGGAAGGAGCGTGTGTGCTGTGCAGGGGAGCGGTGTGCAAGGGGGACCACCATCAGGGACCCACAGGGCCCACTTGCTATTGGGCAAGCTGACACCCTGGTCAGTCCGCCACTGCCTCTTGGTTTAGGCGCTGTGTGCAAGAGAGACCATTTTGGTGTATAGGAAGCCTCCCACCATCCCCAGTTTACCAATGCCTGCTCCCAGACTGTGCAACTCCCTTCCACAGGAGGTTTGGTTGGCCCTTTCCCTGCTTTCTTTTGATGAAGATGTTTTTATTTAGGCAGGTGTTTGAAATGTGAATTGTAATTGGTATGCTGCTTTTACTGTTTGTAATTTTTATTGATGTTATGTTTTTACTCTATGTTTGTTTTTAACTGTTATATTTTCCTAATAGTAGTAATTTAATTCCTTTTTTAGCTTTTGTAAAGTTTTAGTTGTATATTTTAGATTATTATAGGCTGCCTTGAAACCCATCTTGGGAGAAAGGCAGGATATAAATCCAATAAATAATAAAGCAGGAGGAATAAACAGCCCTGGCATCTTGCCTTCCCCTACTCTAATTCAAGGACCCTGGTATACCTCAGTTAACACAGCCTCGGATGAAGAAGCACTTTTTAGAAAGTTTTTTAATGCCTGCCCACCCTGTTTCCTCCTGGTCCTCTGTTTAGCTAGAAGTTTTTTTTAGCAGCATTGGTACTGGAAGGAGGGTGAAGCACAGCTGAAGGCTTGAAGAAACACAGGACTCTCAGTGTCAGATTGCAGCAGCTTGTCTGCAGCAAATAATGTGGTACAGCTGGTGCTGAGAAAGAATGGGATTCTACTCAAGTGATCATCTTGTAGCAGTGTGCAGCTGCCAACAAATGGCAAGGTAAAGGGTAGCTGCCTCCAGAATCCCATACTGAGCATGTGTGAGCAGCAAAACAGAGAGAAAAGAGGAAAGCAGAAAGGCCTGTCTCACCAACCAGCCCCAAAATAAGCAAAGATCTGTACGTTTGTCCACCAAAATGGAAATCATAAGGAAAGTGGAGGCTGATGAAAGAAAGAAAAAAACATCCCTGGATGCATTTTGGGAGAAATCTTCAAGTGGTCCCTGGAAGGTTCAAAATGTTTTTGTTTACTTATGCAAGGCTTACCTGATGTGCGTATTGTCTGTTTGGGATAAAAAGCTTGCTGAAAGATGTTGAACTGTGCTCCTCTTCTGTAGTGTAGGTACCTATCCCTATTCTTTCTATGTTATTATTGCCTCTGATACCAAATGTTCTGTTAAAGAAGTAACACCCATAAACACATCTACTTTGTTAACTGAGTTATACCTGTACCACACTGTACAAGCATGGTCAGTTCCAGTTAGTACTTGGATGGGAAGTCACTGGGCTCTTCAGGTAGTACTAGGAAAGGAATTGGCCTAAAATCTTGGACAGCAGCTGGCAGTCAAGAGGTGACACTGCTAGGTTAGATGGAACCATGGTTTGGCTCACTTTAAGGTAGGTTCCTATGTCCTTAACATAGGTCAAAGGAAAGGCCTCAGTCCCCAGTGGACTTTTCAGCAGAAAGCTCCACTGTTGGAGTGATACAGCTCTTGCCTTCTAAAATTGGGATATCTGCTCCTTTCTCTCTCCAGATGTTTCCACACATGCCTTTAGATCTACCAGCAAGTACATATGACAGAAGTCATATGACAGGAATTATATCCTATTCCTGGGAAATGCCTGTTCAATCAAATTTTCAAATATACAGTAATCCTGTTGTTCTTTTAGTAACTTGCCCACCTTCTTCTTCAGAAACCTAATACAAAAGAGAAGGAGGAAAATTGCAAAAGAAAAAACAGGAATGGAAAGAAAGGAAATGATGGGACTGAATTAGCAGGATTAGGCTCTTTGCTCATTTATGAGGTTGGACTGAGATGTAGTACTAGTACTGTACAAAGAATGGTTCCAGTCTCGAGCAGACATGAGCGAGGCGTTCAGTTCCATTCATTGTTTATTAGAATTTAACCAAAAATCATGGGTGGAACCAAAACTGACATATTAATCTTTCCAGGCCTAGATTTGTGAATGCTTAACTCTTTAATGTCTGACTTTGAGTTCTGATGTATCTACCATTTTGTCACCCCTTTTTTTCTTAAGAGGATTGTCATCTTTAACACCTAGATGGCAGACAGATACAAAGAGTAGCTGTACCTTTGGATTTGGCCAGTAGAATTAAAAGTAATTTCAGTCCATTTTTTTAAAAATTACCCAAATGTGCAGATTTCTTCATATTTAGGATGAAAGAAACCAAACTGGAAGATTTCCCCATCCTTTGTCCTGGGCTGATGGATAAGCTGTCGGCCAACTGTTCTTCCTTCTATCACCACACCACCTTCTCTGTCTGCATTTATATATTATGTTGACCTCCCTCTTTTCCTCCAAGGAGTTTAGGGTGTCATACATGATCCTCCCATGCACCGCTCCACATTCATATCCCCTCCCCACTCATATCTTCACAGCAGCCCTCTTTGGTAGGCTGAAAGAGGTGACTGGCCCAAAGTCACTCAGGGAACTCAGTGGCTGAGTGGAATTTAACCTTGAGCTCCAGGGGGTGTCACTTTGTGCAATACACCATAGTGCTTCTTTTGCCCTTGCTGAGCATATGAATTCTCTTTCATTGGCCATGTGCAGTTTCTAGGTAGCTGGATAGACATAATGTCATGACTGGCTTCTTTCTTCTTGAACAAGAGAACATTAAACACAACTGAGCTTGGAAAAGTTATTTTGGGGGACTACCGGGCTGTTGTTGACAAAAGCAGGCAAGCTTTATTTCTGAAAAAATATTTTCCCATTTTTTTTAATGATTGTAATGAGAAATGAGGTATACTTAACTTGCAAAGGGTGATAAGTTGCTAGTACTTCAGCATACAAGGAAAACAACAACTCCACACAACATTAAAGCGAGAGACAAAAATACAGGCAGACCTTCAGAATGGACTCCCTTGGGCAGAAGGGATTTTGGGTGATCCCTCCCAGGAGCATTTCATCTCCTGGCAATTTCAGCAAACAAAAAGTATAACAAATCATTAAGGTCTAACAGCTCATTAAAGGGAGCACTAAACAAGTACAATTGGTTTGTTATTTAACAGGACCCTGTGTTCTTAAAAAATAATTTAAAAAGAATATTGAAACATAGTGTCTGTCTGGTGTTGCTTTGCAAAAAGGCATAAGGAGTGCATAACCCTGTATACTTGTAAGGGGTAAATTTAATAAAGCAACTTTAGACTAGGAAGCTAGCTGCAGGAATATTAAACATATTTAGACACACAATTCTGCTAATACAGGGGGAAATTTCATCTTGTTTTGAAAGATGGCAAGCAGCTAATACACTCTGAAGACATTTTGTGTGTGACACAAAGCACTGCCCTACATGGCCTTTTTGCTGATGGAACAGGGAGGGGGGTAGCAATTAATGCAGTCATTTATTGCAGGAGCCTGATCTCTCTTTTCCTATTAATAATTGTTGTGTGGATTATTTGGTATCATGCTTTCTCACAACCAAAGCATACCCTTCTTAATGTGAAGAAATTGGAGGAGGAGGGGCAATTGCATGGAGGGCTAGGGTTCCCTCACACATGGACATAGTCACGTGCACACTGATGCTGCTGTCATTTCTATCCCATCTTTTACCCACCAAAGAACTCAAGGCAGCTTACATGATACTCCCCACACACACACACACATTTTATCCTCAACACAACTTTGTGAGGAAGGTCAGGCTTAGAGTCAATGACAGACCCAAAGTTCCCTAAAAAACATTCAGGGACAGCCATGCAGCAAAATAAAACAAACTCCGAGCTACTGGTACACAAAAGAGCAATACCTTTATTGACAACCAAAATGCACAAAATAAATGATGGAAGCTTTGAAAGCTCTACTGGTTTCTTCATTAGGCAAAAGATGTTAAGAAAAAACATACAGGAGAAGAAACGTGACAATGTTAGAGTCATAGGCCTACATTTTGTATCAGATGTTGTTTCTGTTGTAGTTCAGTTGGTTTGGAGATATCTCAATGAAGACAGACTCCCCTCCCCTCTTGGCCTTGTAAATACTGAGACAACAGATAGTAAAGCATAAACTCTATTAGCTTTAGTAAAGTAGCTCCAAAAGTTCCCTAGTGAGCTTCAAGACTGAGCCAGGACAAGAACCTGGATTTCTGCAGTCACAGTCCAGGGAAGGGGTCTGAAACAAATGTTCTGTGCTGAGCTTCAACAGAAAAACTGTTACAGTACCCAGTTATTTTGTACAGTGCTGCTGGCCACATTTAGAGTTCTGTATTATAAATATCCTCAGCGGCCTAAATACCTTAAAGGCAAGAGATCCTGTCTGCTAATTGGAAGCTAAGCAGGGTCAGTCATGGTTAGTATTTGGATGGGAGACTGCCAATGAATACCAGATGCTGTAGGCTATGCTTCAGAGGAAGGAACTGGCAAACCCACCTCTGCATATTCCTTGCCTAAGAGCATCCTATGAAATTGAGGGGATTATCATAAATTGAGAGGCAACTTGAAGGCACAGACACTCATGCTAGAATCACCACTGTTTTGTGATACACGGGCTTGCACTTGTATATGCAGGAGATATACAGCATTAGGCAGAATGAGTTTGCTCAGGGAAAGTGCTATGGAAGAAGTGGAAGTGCTCTTGTCCCCATGCAACCTTATTCCCACCTCCCCCCCACCACGATCCACTATGATTCCAATAGGCCCTACATGTGCTGTGTGAAATGATCCTGCAACCAGGAAGAGGTAAGCTGAAGCAATTGGCCATACATCCAGTCTATTGATGTAGTACAGAGCCTTTATCTTATGTGTATTGTTCTTACCAGTTTTTGTTCTGTCCACTCTGTTCAGATGGGACTTTCTTCCCCTTTACCTCTTTAATTTCCTCCTGTTTCTTGCTTCTGATTTATCTGTTGTTGGTTTTCTGTCTTCCTTTTGCCTTCCATCCTTCTTTCTCCTTAAAAAAATCTTCATAGGCCCAGCTCTTAGGGGTTCTTACCTCCCAGGTGGGTAGGTAGGGATATGTCTTTGAGACACAGAGAACACAAGTGTAGAGAGGAAAATATATAGAGCAATCCTGTGTGTTGCTACTCAGTCCTACTGAGTTCTTTGAGCTCTGCCTCCAGGTAAGCACACAACAGATTGCCATCTTAAAGGGGAGTGAGGGGGCATAGATGAAATCAGAAATGGTATTAGAAATCTGAATAGTACTACAAGGCTTTTAAATAAGTTGATCCTGAGATGGGAGGAGGAACCAAGTGCTATTTAATTTCAGCTCAGAAAAGCTTTGGGCCACCTAAGTTAGTACATTGTATAGCTCAAGGATGCAGTAGGTGATCAGCTCCCCTCATCTCAGACACCTATTTTGAATCTGCTTTCAACACCCAATACTGTTTTTCACTTTGGCTGCAGCTGGAAGACATCAGGCTTTTAGCCCCCAAAACAAAACTGATTGCACAAGCCTGAAGCCAACCCAGCTTTAATTTAAGTCAGTGGCTCTTATTATTTGCCAGGGACCCCTTTAAATATTTTGTTGCCACAGAGCCCCAAGATTTAACTCAGGATTTAAAACCCTAATAATACTTGATAATACAATTATACTATCCATTAAACCTTCCTTCAGAGGTACTGGAATGGGAGGGAAGACTGTTCTTCTGCTTCTTCCTGCAAGTTTGAGACTGGAGTGGATTGAACGGCAACGTGCAGGCCCAGATAGTGAGCCTTTGCTTGACTTTTGTCATGTGTTCGCAGGGGGCAGGGAGGCAAGCAGCCTTCAAGTCTTCACACAGGTTAAGAATCACTGATTTAGGTTATTGGTGAGCGGCTACTTTCATTCATTCCTGATTATTTTCTGAGCCTAGTTCCAAATGCTGGTGTTGACAACTGAAGACCTAAATACAGTTGGGAGTTTGATACACCTCTTCCTATATCCTGGGTAAGGAATTTGGGACCTTCCCATCAGCTCCACCCCCTATGACCAATGGTAAGAGATTGTATGAGTTGCAAGCAGCACATCTGAACAGTGAAAACTTCCCCTCTCTTGCTCTGTATTTATCTGCATTCTTTGATCTTCAGTGGAGATCCATAATTCCTTCAGTCCAACTATTTGCAGGCACATCACAGAAAGCATTTCATATGCCAAATTTGAGAAACACATGTTCATCCTGTTGAGAGCTGATTCTGAAGATAGTTTAAGTTTAGGCAGAAGAACCTGGGAAATTCTGGCAACCAAGAAGATTCTGCCCCATCACTTAAAAATATGCAGCAGGTGAATTTTCTTTATGGATAGAGAGGTTAGCATAAAATGCACTCTTTTAGGTTTGATTGAAAGAGGCCTGCCGAATATACTAAATGGAAACAAGCAAACCATAAGTGGCAAGTTTATTGACCCCCATTGTAAGAGGTTTCCTTAGACCTTTTCCGAGGAGGTAAGATATTTCTTCTGTACTTAGTTTAACAATTTGCAAAGTGGGCATATTTTGTATCCACACCCAAACAAGCAGTGGCAGGTGTGTAGTAATCACATGGTGCTAAATAAAAGATACCTAGTCATTAACATCTTATATCTTTGAAGAATAACCTACATGCTCTGCAGCTTAAGTAAACATTATATATACACCCCATAGCACCCCACCCACACATTTCTTTATATGGTTAGTACTGAACACTCCTCTGTTCTCTGAAGAATGGGTTCCTCGTCTCTTCCTCTCCACTGCCAAAAAACCCCTTCTGACACTATAGAAAGTGTGTTAAATGGGAAATCAAGCTTCTTGGCTGGATGAACATGGGAGAAACCCAAACCTTTCCTGTTCTATAGCATAAGAGTAAGACAACCCAGTTATCTTGATGTTGCTAATCAGACCTGTAACAGTAATGGGCCATGATGGAAAGGTGTTTTCAATTATGGGGAAGCAGTCAAACTTGACTCTTTCTTAATTAAATGGACAAG
The DNA here is from genome assembly GCA_030847615.1 of Gambelia wislizenii. Lineage (NCBI taxonomy): Eukaryota > Metazoa > Chordata > Lepidosauria > Squamata > Crotaphytidae > Gambelia > Gambelia wislizenii. Next base: position 217,793,773 of record JAUMIR010000004.1, read on the forward strand.
TTATGCGCATCACCCTTGCAAAACACACCTCTAGGCAGCTCCAGGATTTCAAAATGTGTGGAAAAATTTGATGGAGAGCTTCTGCTTTTCCACTGTGGAGAGCAATCTTTTGAATTCTCATGGCAAAGTTTAGAGGGGAAAGGTCCAATCTAGTTTTCCCTATGATTATGCTATTCATCCCCTTCTCCCTCAACCAATCAAGTTTAAGATGAGGACTTGTCTCTCACTTTGAAGGCAAGCATGCTCATCATTTACAGTTGTCCCTTCACATTCGCTGGGGTTTGGTTCCAGGACCCCTCGTGAATACCCAAATCCGTGAATACTCAAGTCCCATTATATGCAATGGCATAGCAAAATGGCGTCCCTTATATAAGATGGCAGAATCAAGGTTTGCTATTAGGATTATTATTGTTTTAAGAATATTTTCAAGCCGTGAATATTCAAATCCGTGAATGTCAAGTCCGTGAATGTGGAGGGACAACTGTAATACCATACTCATTAAGGTATGCAGGGGGTTGTACTGAACAAGTTGTTCTTCTTGGCAGTGAACATGAGCAGCAGCTCTCTAGATTAGCTACTTAGGTTCCAGGTACATGGCTATTTTGAAGGCTACCTTTTGTTGTAGCTCTCGTTTCAAAATTTAGACAAAGTAACCACATATTTTTCATACACAAAATGCTGTTTGATTCAGCCTTTAAACACAACATATTTTCAGTCATATCACCATAAATCTCATGAGATCATGGTTAATAAACGCACTTCCTAGGTGGCTATTTGGATTAGCGATGGCAACAGCCAAGGACCATAATCAACATTCATTACAAACATATGGTTAGGTACTGAAACAAAAAGGGAGCTAAAATTCATTCAAAAATATAATAGATGGGAAAGCCTGTTAAACTTCTATTTAGTCAAAGTTCCTTTTCTTCTGATACTACTATTTAAATGGGTGAGGTGATGTAGTATTCAAAAATTGCAGGGGGATGTCTATTAATAGCATTACACCAATTGAATTTCAAACAGAGAATTTGCCCAGTAAGTCACCCAACACTCATGTTTGAGGACAAGAAAAGAGTCTAGACACAGTGTGAAACACAAATGCCTTTTATGTTTGAGATCAGACATTTAGACAGAAGACTTTTTCAGAAGTATTTTGAAACTACTGTTACATAAAGAGTGAAGTTACAAAACTGCTGACAGAGGCAACAGCGAAAAGCACCAAGTATAACTGAAAAAGCATGCACCAGTACAGCTGAACAGACCTCACCCCACATTTGACTAATTGTGCCAAACCAACTTCAATCCTAAGCCTCGTCCTCCTCGCCTTCCTCCTCAAATTCGCCTTGCTCATCAGCAGTAGCATCTTGATATTGCTGGTATTCGGAGACCAGGTCATTCATGTTGCTCTCAGCTTCCGTGAACTCCATTTCATCCATGCCCTCGCCTGTGTACCAGTGCAAGAAGGCCTTGCGCCGGAACATGGCCGTGAACTGCTCAGAGATCCTTTTGAAGAGCTCCTGGATGGCTGTGCTATTGCCAATGAATGTGGCGGACATTTTGAGGCCTCGTGGTGGAATGTCGCATACTGCCGTCTTCACATTGTTGGGAATCCATTCCACAAAGTAGCTGCTGTTCTTGTTCTGGACGTTGAGCATCTGCTCGTCCACTTCCTTCATGGACATCCTGCCTCGGAAGATGGCCGCCACTGTCAGGTAACGCCCATGGCGTGGGTCGCAAGCCGCCATCATGTTTTTAGAATCAAACATCTGCTGGGTGAGCTCTGGCACCGTCAGGGCCCGGTACTGCTGGCTACCACGGCTGGTCAGGGGAGCAAAGCCTGGCATGAAGAAGTGCAAGCGGGGGAAAGGCACCATGTTGACCGCCAACTTGCGAAGATCTGCATTGAGTTGGCCAGGGAACCGGAGGCAAGTGGTCACTCCGCTCATGGTGGCTGAGACCAAGTGGTTGAGGTCTCCATAGGTTGGTGTGGTGAGTTTCAGTGTGCGGAAGCAGATGTCATAGAGCGCCTCATTGTCAATACAGTAGGTTTCATCCGTGTTCTCCACCAGCTGGTGGACAGAAAGGGTGGCATTGTATGGCTCAACCACTGTGTCCGACACCTTGGGTGATGGCATTACGCTGAAGGTGTTCATGATCCTGTCAGGATACTCCTCCCTGATCTTGCTGATGAGGAGGGTGCCCATCCCAGAGCCTGTGCCACCGCCCAGGGAATGGGTGAGCTGGAAGCCCTGCAAGCAGTCGCAGCTCTCAGATTCCTTCCTGACCACATCTAGCACAGAGTCCACCAGCTCAGCTCCCTCTGTGTAGTGGCCCTTGGCCCAGTTGTTCCCAGCACCACTTTGACCTAGAGGAAAAAGCAAAAGGATGATGAATCAGTAGTAGGTTCACTAGTTGACGTAATGAAGCCCCCTCAAATAGTGAAGCTACTTCAAATAGGTATAACATGGTGAATGTCCTAAGAATTACCCTTGATAGGAATGCAAATGGTTGTGTGGCTTTGGCCTGAGGACAGTGGCTGAGGACTGTTTTAGTGGGACACTGTTTATAGCATCTGCAGATCTGCAGTGCCTACACAGCTGTGGTCATGTGTCACTTAGACAAGCATGTGCACAAGAACTGGAATGTCTATGCTACATTTACATACATTTTAAAACATTGTTATTCGAATGCTAAGAAACGCTTCCAAAATTGCATATGCCATTATAAAAGCTGCCCTTTAATAAGGGGGATATGTAAAAACACACATTTGTATCAGGGAACTATCTAATATTGAAACCAGAAGTATGAGGCATCCTGTACTTCATCCTTCATATCTAAACCTATTCTCTGAATATCTTTGTATGTTACAAAAGGACAAGAAGAGCAAATCCAAGTAAGTTGTGCTTCCTTGTTCTATTTCCACAGTACAATGTCAAGAACAGAGAAGGCTGGCATCTCCCTTGTTGTCTATAAGTGGCAAGTGCTGGCATAGCTTATACACCTCACTGTTTCAAAAATATAAGAATTCTTCCCTGTACTCATAATTCTGGATATGCAACTCCCATTTCATCATAACATGTAAAGCAGACATTTGGAGGTAGTGCATTACAAGTAACTTAGTTATCTGTACTTCTAACAAATTAGAGTAGGAGGATAACAAGTTGGTAAAAAAATTTCAAAGTTATATAACAAGTGGAAACAAAGCGTAAGGTTTATAATTACTTTTAAAAGTTACCTTTTCAGGAATTTCAGAACCACTTTGATATTATTTGTTTTATGCCATTGTTTTATCAATCCCAAAGAATTTAAAAAGCTAATACCTGTACTGATAAGCATAGAAAAGCAATGAACAGTGCAATGAGTTACTTACTATGATGTTATAAAAAGTAAAAATGAATTATTTTAACCCTACAATGAGTAACAGAAATGAATTCTGTTTAAACAGTAACGTTCCAAGCCTGATACAAAGCAGAAAAGCAACATCTGCCATATTGTTCTTACTATAACGGCAGACAACATGCCTAGGGATCAATATCTGATAGTTCTAATGAAGACACCCACAATGCAGAGCCAAATTACACACCCTGGTACCCTCCTGAGGTGTGGGACTACAAATCCCATCACCTGTAGTCAGCACAGCTACCATTCTTGCAGTGGATGATGGATTTGAAGTCCAGCACACATGGAAGGGGGCACAAGGCTGCAGAAAGCCAAAGTCTAACCGTGCTGCTTTGAGGGCAAGGGCTCAACAGAAGTCTCTGCGTTTGCTTGAATATGACTAGAATATTCAGATTGTATTATGTATTCTACTCAGGCTCAAGTACAATTCCTTTTCAAACCTTGCTACTTAGCACGGCAAGGTCAGAAATGGAGGGGAAGGGGTAGCGGCAGGCACTTCAGTTCATGTATCTCCATGCTTCTACTACTGTGTTTATGTACTCTGTTTAAATTGAATGAAGTCGAATTGGGAAGAGGTAAGCAGAGGAAGTACAGAAGGTGAACTGGAGCAGATTAGAAGGGCTGGGCAGTTGTGTTCAGATTTTATTGATGAGGCTAAATAGTCTCAGCAGGGGAAAGGTCAAGGAGAGTTGGCAACCTTGCCATACAGTGAGCAAGAATCATGCCCATGACCTCCAGCTAGATCATTAGGGCAGAAACATGATGGGCATCAGACTCACCAAGATCATATTTTTAAACATGTGAGCTCTATTCAACAAGACAATTCAGTTCTCTTAGCAGCAGTTTCCCAATGCTGGTAGCATATTCAAAAGGTAACCTTCTCAGTCCTCTGTATATACCAATATCACTCTTAAGCAGAATGAATGCATGTTTATGTAGCATGGTACCCTCCATGCATGAGAAAATGTCAGCAGGCCTGGGCCATCCTCACAGTTTTTAGCACTGCCAAAAAATGTCTTTATGGGTAGCTTTCAAAATAGCCCAATGGAGTCTGAGCCTGCTCAGTGGCCATGGAATGCTGGTTGCCTGTCGGAGAGGGATAGAGAAAGAATAACTGTCTGACTGGAGGAGACAGATCCTGCACAAGAGCACTCCAGACAGCAACATTTTGTTGCAGGACCCATTTCTGCCTATTGGTTTCACCATGTTAAAACAGGAGTTATAAAATAGAGCAAATGAGCTGCTGCCATTTTGTTTTAATCACCACTTGGCTTAACCAGATTACCAGCAGCATAAGTATGCAGACTGTGTTAGGTAAAACATAACTTTACTTATGTTTTCTTAGAAATCCTATGCCTCAAGTAAATTCTTCTAAAATAGATGCTGTGGGCTTGTTTGGGTTTTTAACATCAGTGGGTTCAATAATTGTATCCCTTATTTTTTGATGATGTTTGTTGCTATGTGAAACAAAACTGGATCAGTTGAATTCATCAACTGAGTTAACTAAATATCATCAGATAAAGACACTTTTGTGACTCTACTGAGCTTTGTTGTGTGCATCCAAGTCATTTCTGACTTATGGCAACCCTAAGGCGAAGCTATAATGGAGTTCTCTTTACAAGATTTGTTCAAAGGGGGTTTGCCTTTGCCTTCCTCTGAGGAGAGAGTGTGAGTTGCCCAAGGTCACCCACTGGGTTCCCATGGTCGAGCAGGGATTCAAACCCTGGTCTCCAGTCATAATTCAATGCTCAAACCACTACACCATGCTGGCTCTCACTCTAATGAATACCATGCTTCATATTGACCTGGGAAAGTCACTGCTTTGAGGTGCCACTCTCACAATGCCCAGACAGGGTGGAGGTGTATAGGTATTGCAGTCCAGAAAGTAACTTTCTAAAGCTCTGGCAGCTATGGCAAATAATTTATTCCTTTTTTGTAACAATGCACCCATTTCCTTCACAATAACCCACAAGCCTGTGTTATGTATCAGGAATAGTTTGTCCTGTGCTCACTTTTCTAGCTTTCAGCAATAATGTTACACCAATGGATATTACAGTGGCTCTTTTCTTTGTGAAGGTCTCTTCTGTTGCCAAGATACGGCTGATCAGTTCACTAAGCATTTCAGCCTTGCTTAGACAAGCCATTTCAGAACAGCCACTGCTGCCACACTGAAACACATACCAAAGACAAAGTTGTCAGGCCTAAAGATCTGGCCGAAAGGTCCAGACCTGACCGAGTCCATTGTTCCAGGCTCCAAGTCCACAAGAATAGCACGGGGAACATACTTGTTACCTGCAGGAGAGACACAAAAGCTGGCATCACAGACCTGCTGTCAGCAGATTTTGTTAAACACAAACAAGGCAGCTCCTGTGCTCTTGGCAACCTCATTACTATTCACTGGAGAGGCACAGCAGTTCTCCAGACAGATAAAAGGGGGAGGTGCAGATTTAAAGGGGACAGGCTGATGAAACAAGGGCTTGAATTTTAAGTAGGCATTAAAGCTTGGCCAAGGATTTAAACCCAGCCTTTAAAGGGGCAGCCTTGTCAGTGCTTTTGTCACACTATGCCCTCAATAGGGTGCCTGTAAATATCTCTCAAGCACAACATTTTTCGTAATCTATTATCACGGGGCTTTGTGTGTGGGGTAGTGATGGTAGGTTACCAGTTGCTTCATTGTAGTAAACGTTGATTCTCTCCAACTGCAGGTCGCTGTCTCCATGGTAGCTGCCGGTGGGGTCAATGCCATGCTCATCGCTGATGACCTCCCAGAACTGGAATGGGATTTTTTTTGGAAAGCCATTAGCCAACTGTCCTTGAAATACCAAGAAGGCCAAACCAAGGCATGCCACTGGTGACACGCCTTGTCTAAAATTCTCTTGTCAGGGCCATTTGCTTCCAAGCCAAACAATATGCCTGTCTGAAACAGGCAGATCAGCACAGACCCCTCCTGCCCCTCCCAGCAAACAGCTCCACCAAACGGGGGGTTCTCCTGGCAAGTCACAAAATGGCCCAGTTAATATACAAGTGTGCAGAAGCACACAACAGTCTGTCCTTTAATGTCTTCCGTTTATAGTGTTAAAAATTAACCCTAGATATTAGCATGGGGAGGGAAACGGGGGGGGGGGAAGCTACAAATATTCCTCAGTATTGTCTGCCCTTCCCCCACCCTGCAAAAATTTTGAGCGAGCTGTCATGCTAGTCTGTGGGAGCAAGGGCAACAAAGAGACGAGCCAAAGACAAACCTATCTTATTGGGCATATGCCTTTGTGGCTCCAGCTCACTGCATTATGTCTTCCATTCACACTCAACTGCCTCTATTGAAGTGGGCTACAGTCAACAAAATAAATGCCAAATAACATTCACCTTAAAGGTGTCACAAGATTTGGGCTTTTTAAGATAATTTCACTCTTGGATGTTATTATTTTTTCCTAGGCTTAGTGAATAAAACATCAGTCTTATGTTTTTCTTCTTTTGCTTCGTTTTAATTATGAATATGGAGATTACTAAAGATGACCCTGAGCTGGAGAAGAAAAGGCATCCACAGTTGTCTCCCCCATTACTCATGGTCTCCTCGCCCCTTTGCACTTGCTCCACATATGGTGAAACAGGAGAAGCGACTAGTTCCTGGTTCCAGGCTCTCAGTCACCAGTTGGAACAGAAAAACCACCCTTTCTGCCCATGGCAAAGCTCAAATGTGGGACGAGTCCACCTTTGTCCTCATCTGGTTGAGGACCGGGGAGTTTGCTGTTCCAGTGCCAAGAAAACTCTCATATTGGTGGAACTGTTTGGAAAAAACACAAGCTTTTGGCTCTCCTAGGTGTGGGCAACAGGAAAGTGCAAGGTCACCTCCACTCCCCCCAGGCAGATAGACTGCTGTGCAATAATGCCGCAGGGTTTTGTGCGTGTGTGTGTGTGTTTAAATAAACAGCCACTGGCATTCGCTGCTCCCTACAGCCAAGCATGCTTCCCAAGCAAGTGAAATGTCTCCTCCTCCCTCGCCACCAGCCACACCTGCCCGGCTGGGAACAGAAAATCCCGCATTAGCAACCCAATCCCCAACCCACCTTGTCCAACTTAAAAATACTAGGATTGTCGCGACCGTGCCTTTAGAGAAAGCCGCTTGGACCCGTTCTACGCAAGAGAAGTAGCCAATTGTCTCTTTCGCTTTGAAAGGCAAGCTGCCCTAAATGAAAAAAATAAGCAGACCTACCAGCCCGACACTGGGGGCGGAAAGCGCATTAGGAGCGAAGGAGAGGAAATGGAGAACCCACGCGCCTCGAGCGCGCGCGTGGGGGTGGGTGGGAGAGAAAGAGAGGGTGTGGTCGAGCCACCCTTAATTTCCCCAAATAAAACCCCCGATTCCGCCTCCCCTTTCCAAAACCCCCGATCCCGACAAAGACGTCACCGGCGGCTCCGTGGCTGTTCTTTCAGCCGACACAGCCAAGTGCGTGGGCTCACAAGGCTCCCTAGCTGCAATGCGAAAGGAAACGCCCCCCCCATAGCCTGACGGGGGTGGGGGCTCCCCCTATGCATTGTCCCGGTTCTGCTCCGCTTTGCTCTGCTCCTGGCGCGGTGTCTCGTGTGAAGGGGGCAAGGGGGGTGGGAATCCCTCCTCCCCTCCCTTTCCACAAAAGGACGAGTAACAAAGGGAGAGGCGACAGCGAGTCAGTGCGTGGGCTGGGGTGGGCAGACCCAACACAGCTTGATTGCTCTCAATCGAAGGCTATATATACGTTTCTATGTCTATATAACCTATATATCTAAAGGGGAGAAATCCAATCTAATACCAGGCTACTGTACAGCTTGGTTAGATCTGGGGGGGAGGTCACCCCCACCCAATGCGGAGATGCGCAAGGCCGCGCAACTGCGCCACCTCCCCACCGTCAGACCTGAAACAATAGCGACCCCACCCTCCTCCCACCCTCCCGCGGGTACCTTGGCTCCAATCTGGTTCCCGCACTGCCCGGCTTGGATATGCACGATCTCACGCATGGCGACGGCTTCACCACCTCCTCCTCCGGGCTCACACCCTCTCTCTAGCCGCGTCTGCCTCCGAGCTGGCCACCAGACACCTCCGCACCCCGGCCACCGGCAGCAAGAGAGCGCGCCCACCCGCCGGCTCCTGCTTTTATAGGCAGAGGGGCGTGGCCGCCACCCTTGGGCCGCCGAGGCCCCGCCCCTCCTCAAAAGGCCCCGCCTCTTTCCCCCCTCTCTCTGTACCTCGGGTGATGTAATGCGGAGAGAGAAAGGAGGGGAGTGGGCGGGGCTGGAAAGCTTGGCCCCGCCTCCCGCACAGAACTGCGACGAGGTGGCTCCGGAGACGGAGGGGAGCCGCGGATGAAATGTTGGGGTGCGGTTGATGGAGGCTGAGAGTTTTTCTCACGGTGGGCAGGGGGTGGGGAAGAGTGACGGGTTGCCATCTTTTTCACTGGCCCAGGCATGCAGAAATCCAACCGGTTCAGTTTTTCTCCGTCCCCTTACCGCCTTGCTAGGCAAGCTCTCTTCTGTGTCGGCTAGACAACAGCAATGCCAGGAAAAAATAGAATAAACCTCGGTAGTGGGTTTCAGAGGACAAGGGTCTCCCCCTTCCACGCAGTGAGCGAGGCATTGTTTTTTCCCACGTGGGAAGCAGCAATAAGCATTTTTAGGCCACCTGCCCCAGACCAATAAGGACTAGGATCTCCGAAATCTTGACTCACCCAGGCCCACGGCCCTGCCTCAAGAAGTCTGCTCAGAGGGCAGAAAGAACAGGGCCTACTACCTCGCCCACCCCCATTTCAGCCCCTCCTCTAATCCTTCCTGACACCCTCCCTATATCGGATTCCCTGCGGATCTACTCTTCAGCCGAGGCTTCAGGCAGCCCGAAGAGGGGGGGAGGCAGGAGCCATGACCTTGACCCCCGCTACTCCTTCCCGGGGGAACCTGAGCCCGCGAGGCTGAAGTCGTTCCTTATGCCCAGTCGTTTAGGCGTACGAAATGCTTCAAATCCAGCTTAAACCCTCCGCTGCAAACAGGCGCCGAAACTGCGCACCTGGCCGTGTGCTCGAACCCCAGTTCGCACCAATAAGGACATGAGACCAAGGAACCAACTTCAACCTTCAGTCTTAAGAGGCTTGGAAAGGGAAAATCATCATCATCATCATCATCCCACTTTGTTCTCGATAGTGAATGGACCCGGGTGGGGCGAAGAAGGGATGCCACTGTTTCGGGCGCATCCAAGCCGCGCCCTCGTCGACACCGCCTCTGCCCCCCCCCGACTCTTTTGTTTCCTCGAAGGCGCGTCCGCCCTCCGGAGCAGCAAAGACACGGGGAGGGGGGCTTTGCCGCGTCAGGGCGTGGCGACGGCGCTGCGGTTCTCCCCGTTTTCTCCCCTCGCCACGTGCTTCCTTCCCCGCTCCGGCCACCAGCCGGAGAAGTGGTAACAGCCCCTGGCTGCTGCTTTGAACCCTTAACGAGGCCGCCCGGATTTAGCGGCCTCTTTGCTCCTCGGAAGACAGTCCCTCCGCCACTGCAACCAGCAGTCGGGTGGCTTTGAGTCATGGAGGGCAACCTCCCTTCCCTTTTGATGGCGTCTCTGCCAAATAAACGCAGTACAATACAGGGCACCTTCCTCTTGAACCCGGGGCTCTGACTCGGGGGATTTAACTCCACCGACGGGCATATTTGAGAACTCGTTCACATTCCCAGCACTCTTCGCGTGGCTCTTCGTATTTAGCGTTCTATAAAATGATTTCAAACTATATTTTGACCTCAGGTTTGAAATCAGACTAGAAAAGAGCTCTAAAACCCCGCTTCTCGAAGAAATCGGGTATAAACCGTCTCGTTTGTGAACAGGAGCCCCAAACAGGCTGCTTTGAGTCGCTTTGCTTCAAGCCAAGCCGCAGGCAAACCACCAAAATAAATAATAAAATAAAATATAGAGGGGAAAGGGAGAAATTAGGATCCGGGAGAGATGCTCAGGGACCGCATTAAAGGACGAGAATGGATTCTCTGATTCATTCCTGCATTCATTCATACGGGACTACTGTATTTCGAACATTGATTAGATATTTTATTGGCACGGTTGGAGCGTTTTAAAAGCAAGGTGCGGAGGACGTTTCTGGAGGCTGTTCCAAAAAGGATCAGCTTTTCTTTTTTTGTCTTTCTTTGGCATTCATAAATCGGAGCCACCGGGGCGGAATGACTTTCTCCCCCTATCCTCCATCTACGCCTTCCTTCCCTCTCCCCAGGTTTTTATTATTATTAGTAGTAGTAGTAGTATTAAACCGGGCTCCTCTGTTTAAGCCGATCCGGCTGATGTCTTCTGGATCGCGATCGGGTGAGCTCAACCTATGTTGCCCATATTCCAAGAAAAAGAAGCTCAATTTCAGGCGAGGAGCCAACAGCTGCCTGGGAAAAACAGCACTGCAAGAGGGCTGGGTGGGTGGATGTGTGGGGAGGGCTGACCCAGTGGGGCCGGCTTGCTTTTTCCTGCCAGATCCTGGGGCCTGGCCGTCATTCGGAGGGGAATTCCCTCTCCTCCACCACCGAAAATTGAACCAAGCCAAAGCCGGGCTGAGAGTCCCCGTGGAGAAAACGGTGGGATTTTTTTTGGGGGGGGGGCAGATTTTTCCGCAGAGGAAAAGCAGGGTGGCAAAACGATGGCGTGAATTCCCCTCCGTGTCCCTTTAAACACCGCGTGGGTGCAACAGCCCCAAGCAGAGAAAGGGGATCAGCCCTGAAACTGCTCTTAAGACCAGCAAATGCCGCCCCTGCTCCAGATCCGTTGTTTCTGTTGTGCTCAGCAAATTCAGAGGCTGAAAAGAAACCCTTTATGATGCCCCTCCCCTTGGGTTCTGCTGCTGAACCACCCATAGCTACTGAGCCCATGCTCTGCATGCTCGTTTGGAAGGAAGATCTGCTCACCTAAAAGGGGCTTCCTCCTAAGTAAATGCGAATCATTGACTCTAAGCTTCATTGAGCTTCATTCACCCATTGTTGGGAGTGATCTGGGGTAGGCCAGGGCTGCAAAACTGTAGACTTTGTTTCATTTATTTGCGGGTAAAACCCATTGAACACAATGGGACTGGCTGACACATGCAACTGGTCTGTACCATAGGTCATGATCCCCTAGCTCTGGATACCCTTTAACAGCTGGATCCCAAATTATGAATTTTATTTCATTTACTGTATATCCTTGCCATGTTCATTTCCCTCTCCCCACACTTAATCTTCAGAACAACTCTTAATTTTTTAAAAATTTAATTAGGTATTTATACCCCACTCTGCAACCACAAAGGCTATCAGAGCGGGTTACAATTTGTTTTTAAGCAATAGCAATTTACACATTTACACTGCATTAAGCAGTTTCCAATGTGTGCTAGCTAAGGCCCCTACAAGCTGGGTACTCATACCTATGAAAGGATGGAAGGTGGAATCGAACTTGCAATGTGGTGACTTGCAGTACTGGCATTTAACCACTGCGCCACCAGGGGTCCCTATTTGAGGAAGGTTAGATTGAGAGTTGGTGACTGGCCAGTTCCAGAGAATGGGAGCAGCCACCAAGAAGGCTCTCTCTTGTGCCCTCACCAAATGAGCCTGGGATGATGGTGGGACGGAGAGAAAGCCTTCCCTTGATGATCTTAAAGTTCTGGTAGGTTTGCATCAGGAGATATGGTCTTTCAAATATCATTATCATTATCCTTTTATTGAAGTCCATAGACCCAAAATTAACAAGTATAAACAGTAAAAACAGTCAACAATAAAAAAAAATGTGTATCACAGAAACCTATGAAATCCTAAATTGTACTCTGGCCATTTCTTTGTACATAAAGGGCTTTAATCTTAGCAGCTTCAGAGAGGAATTTGATTATAGCTAGGGTAACCTTTGGGCATCTGTCTTCCATCAAAAATTTTACATAGAAGATTTCTGACCTTCTCATCATACTGACGAAAGGGTAGATTATATCTTGATGAATTTGTGTATAGAATTTACAGTGTAAAAGAATATGATTCAAGGTCTCTATTTCCATGTTGCTACAATTTACACCAGTAAATCTACCACACAATATTTCATTGGAATATACATTAAACTTAGATCTGAGATAGCCTTAATGAGAAGAGAGCAAATTGTATCCGAAAAATCTGTGATAACAGTTTTAGAGGCCTATGATGATTTAATTCTTCGTTTCCAAGATGATCTTAGAGAGGGTAAATTGGGGAAAGTTAGTAAATCAAACATCAAAGGGAAGAGCCCAGTTTAGTTTTATCAAGTGTGTTATTTGAAAAGAAGAGCTCTTACTGATTGCTATGCTGCTTATAGGAGTCAGGTTTAAACCATCTCCCTAAATTGTATTATGAAATTAAGAGAGAATATAAGTCTTTCAAATAGTTTGGACCCAAGCTGTACACAAGGGCCATGACCAGCATTTTGACAACTAGACGTTTCTACATTTATAATAAAGCCTGTTCACAAAATTTCAGCTTTCACATCCTCACATAACCACATGGGAGAGCAATTTGGATCTTTAAAAAAAAATTTTTTTTTTTAATGTTGCTTGTGACCTTTTTCCATGATCACATTTTGGGGTAAGAAATCGAGCATTCTCCATGCTCTGCAACACACAAATGCCAAGTATCAATAAAATATGCTACCAATAGACTTTCTCTCATTTCCTTTACCAGTGTTTCAGTTGTTTTCACTTGTTTGTCTCCCTTATCACCACCAGCCCCAGTGGTTTCTGAGCAGTTATTTCCACTAAGCTTTCTCTAATGTTGAATCAATATAGCTGCTATAACTGACTGGTAATGTAGATGGAATGTCACGTGTGCTTTGATTGTGTGTTCCTGCAGGGCAGGGGGTTGGACTAGATGGCCTCTTGTGGTATCTTCCAACTCTATGTTACTGTGGAAGGTGTAAAATCACCCAGTGAGGGGGCGGGGATTTGTACCTTGTTCTCTGTACCAGACAGGCTTTTCTACCTTAAGTTTTGAGTGCCTTGGGGTCTTGATTAATGATTGCCAGGTACTTTGTAAAATCTGTTTTTCAGAGGCAGCAAATTTCTAGAACCAACTACTTTTTTTTTCTCCCAGGAATTTTCTTTATCCCTTCCATAGTCACCAAGTAATCCTGACCTCCATTCCTCAATCATTATTCAGCTAAATACTGGCCAATATTGATTATTCAGATCTCAGGGGATGTTTGCATGAAGCTGTTTTCCTCCTTTGTTGTAATTCTCATTCCTTTTTAGCACCATTTTTCTATATATCTGAGAGATCAATGGAGCTGTTCCATTAACCGGTTAACTTCACACATTGGTTGTAACAAATAACATAATTTGGCACAGTGTACTTTGCTGAAGTAAACTTTCCATACACAATGGTTATTTCTGTGGGAGAAAAAGTATGCATATGTTATCAGATGTGATCATCCCACATGTTTATTATATTTTTCTGTGTCTAAATAAATAAGCTGGGATACCAAATTGACAAGCTTTTCAACATATCTTATATCTACACCATGGCTGAGGATATTCAGAGAAATGTATATATCCCCTTAAAAAATATAAGGGGAATTTAACCATGCAAGAATAGTCACTGTCTACAATCTGAAAGAGGGACAGTCCACTAAGAGCAGATCCTGGGAAATTGCATTTTGGAGTATAACTCCCAGAAACCTACAAAGCATTGCCACTGCCCATGCTGACTGGGGGGATTTCTGGGTGCTGTAGTCCAAAAAGCAACTGTCAAGTATTATACTATGCCTCTGGTCATATAGCATAGCTTTCAGAAACTGGACTTGCAAGGTTTGTCACCTTGGTGTTGGTGATGGATAACCACACCCCAAAATGATGCCCAACCACAAGAGGACAATTCTATATGACTTTGATGACCGCTGGACCTGCCTTAGCCAGTGCAGCTACAGTAACATTACACTGAGGCCCTGATGATTAGTGGTTTTCATGTCAGTGCAGAAGTGAATCCTGTCTGGGTTTCCACGTGAACTTTAAAAGGTGCTATCCAAGGTGCTGAACACTATTCTTCCCCATAAGACTCAGCACCTTAGATAACTCTTTTAAAATTCTGACTAAAATCCAGTAGCAGCTAGTGACCCCCCATATCAGTGGTGCAGTGAATCCACACCAAGTTTCAGTAAAAATAATACTGAATAATACTGAACTTATTTTGAGGGCTGGGTTCAACATGTTGGATAGCTCCTTAAAAGTCTATAAGAAACTGAAATGGGGACTGAGAGTTACCACAGTGCTCTGTCTGATGTGGAAACCCCACTCTAAGACTCACTTAACTATGATTACCTAATGAAGGGACCAGCTAAACTGGGGGCCTTGCAGTGATGCATTGTATGTGACTATTGCAGCACAGCTGACCTTCTTTTAAAAGAGAATGTAGCTATTGTTCTTGTGTCACAAGACAAAAGATCAATAGCCATATTTCCAGGTATATGAGAAGGCAGAATATTACTTGGCCCTTATGAGCAGGATCTGTGAAGCACAGTGAAATGGCTGCCTCAAGCCGCAGATGCTAGGAGGTGGGCAGCAAGCAAGGGTTGGAGGGTCAAGCTGTGTGGTCTGCCCTACGCCTCCTAAGTGAGCTTATCCCCCCCCCTGCAGTGAAAAATTCTGTTCTATTGCCAGCACTGAAGAAAAATGCCACTCTATTTGGCTGTAATAGAAGAAATGGCAGATGAGTCATTCTGTCCTTGACCTCAGGCAGCAAAATCATTTGGGCCTGCCCTCCTTATGAAGAACAGTGCAGACAGCTTGGACCTCAGAAGGCATGAAAGACAGAAGTGGGAGTGGCAGGTGCTGTATGTACAGTATTTTACGTTTCTCCCTCATTCCTCTGTGTGATTTATCTCTGAAGGCTTGTTTTCATCTTCAGAACAGGGATCTGTATTTGGCGGCTGTGTCCTTGATGCTAGTCCTGGATACACACTGCTCATTTGCTAGAATCCCTTTGTGGAGGGAAAAAGATGATTAGGGCTTTTAGTAACTAATGAGTGCATTGCTTAAATCTGCTCACAAATAATTCTCAAGTTTAGGCCATGGCTTAACATATCATGATGTGAGCTACCTTTTTTGCATCATAGAATCATAGAATTGTAGAGTTGGAAGAGACCACAAGGGCCATCCAGTCCAACCCCCTGCCACGTAGGAATCACGATCAAAGCATCCCTGACAGATGGCCATCCAGCCTCTGTTTAAAGACCTCCAAGGAAGGAGACCCCACCACGCTCTGAGGGAGTGTGTTTCACTGCTGAACAGCTCTTACTGTCAGAAAGTTCCTCCTAATGTTGAGGTGGAATCTCTGTTCCTGGAGCTTATATCCATTGCTCTGTGTTGCAGCAAAAAACAAGCTTGCTC
Source organism: Gambelia wislizenii (assembly GCA_030847615.1). Taxonomy (NCBI): domain Eukaryota; kingdom Metazoa; phylum Chordata; class Lepidosauria; order Squamata; family Crotaphytidae; genus Gambelia; species Gambelia wislizenii. Next base: position 217,809,534 of record JAUMIR010000004.1, read on the forward strand.
CATCCTCAATGTGACACCCCTTCAAATACTTAAACAGGGCTATCATATTGCCCCTTAACCATCTTTTTTTCCAGGCTAAACATATCCAGCTCCCTAGGTCTTTCCTCATAAGGCATGGTTTCCAGACCTTTCAGTCAAACATGACTGAACATGTTTGACCTTCCCCTTATGTGTGGAAAGGGAGGGGGAATGGATATCTTCTTTAAGATGACAATGATCACCCATGGGCTTTGTCTAACTGATTCTTTCCAGGGCCTAGCTACACTGCAGAAATACAGCATTTTGACACCACTTTATCCATCATAGTTCTATCCTATGGAATCCTGGGATTTGTAGTTTGGTGGGGTAGCCTTTTCTGTCGGAGAACTCTGTTGCCTCACCAAACTGTAAATACCAGGATTCCATAGTGGATAAAGTGGTGGATAAAGTGGTGGATAAAGTGGTGTTAAACTGCTGTATTTCTGCAGTGTAGACAGGCCCCCTGCATGCATATACTCATAAATATGTCCAAATGAGCTCCTGGATAAGTAGGTGAGGTGAGGATGGGAGCCATGCAGGCCTCCCTCTTGTTGTTGGACTGCAATTCCTAGCCAGCATAGCCAATGGACAGGAATGATGGGAGTTGTAGTCTAGCAACAGTTGGAGATCTGTACAACTCCCACCACTCAGGTATAGGATTTCTGCTTAACTTTGAAGAATTGATGATCACCAAATATTAGCCCCTTTCTGAGTTTTGCACTGATATCTCATAGCTGGCTCCAAAGTTGTCAAACTACCTTTAGGCTCCAACCCAAAACATGCTTACATGGGCCACATGAAACTCTCTGGTATTGAGTACAAACTCTTTGGATTTTGTTCTTGGGTAGTGAACATGCACCAGGTAACTAGAACGAGAAAGGAATGTATATTAATGCACTCTGTTATTTATTGGTTTCAATTTTTAGGTATACTACAGCATAATGTGATGGTGGGGGGGGGTGTACTTAAAAGTAAGCCCACCAAGCTCTCTGTGGCTTACTCCTAGCTAAGTGTATATTTAAGTAAATATTTAAAAAGGTTGCTCAGGTATGAAAATATTTTAGATTGGGTAACTACAATAAGAAAATTGAAACTTTTAAAAAATACCGACCAGGAACTAACAAGTGTTTATATCTATCTATCTCTCTCTCTCTGGCTTTTCTTCGCAAACGAAGATTCAGGAAGGACTCATCCCGCGCTTTCTGCAAGCGCGCTGATGACTAAAAAGGCCAATCCGAGATAAGCAAGTCCGGTTGCAAAAAGCACAGCAGAAGGTCTCCTTGGGTGATGTTTTTGGGTTGTGATTCTTTCTGCATTGTCGTTTCTCTTCAAGACTTGTTCGTCGTGAGTTCTCAAATAAGGCTGCAGCATTGTGGATAGTGCGTCTCCATGCCTCCCGATGTGAGGTCAGGGCGGACCACTGTTGGTGATCAATTTGGCCAAGCCTGAGATGTTGTTTCAGGGAGTCTTTGTATCGCTTTTTTGGAGCGCCCCTCTTACGCTGACCCGTGGCGAGTTCACCGTAGAGTAGTATTTTTGGGAGGCGATGGTCCTCCATCCTAGAAACGTGCCCTGCCCAGCACAGCTGTGTTCTCAATATCATGGCCTCAATGCTGGTGATCCCTGCTTGCTCAAGGACAGCAACATTCGTCACATAGTCAGTCCAGTGTATATTTAGGATTGTGCGTAGACAGCGCTGATGAAAGCACTCGAGGAGTCGTAGGTGGTGGCGATAGGTGACCCATGTTTCAGATCCATAAAGGAGGATAGACAGTACGATGGCTCTATACACACTGATTTTTGTGCTTTGCCTCAGGTGTTTGTTGCTCCAGGCTCTTTTGTGAAGTCTTCCAAATGCACTATATGCCTTTGCTAATCTGTGATCGATCTCTTTGTCAATCTTGGCATCTGGGGAGATGATGCTTCCCAGGTAGGTGAACTGCTGAACCGACTTGAGCACTGATTTGCCGACAGCAATGTGGGGATGGTGGTGTTCGTCCTGTGGTGCAGGCTGGTAAAGAACTTCTGTTTTCTTCAGGTTGACTTCTAGCCCAAACAGCTCTGCAGCTGTTGCAAAGCAGGATGTTAGGCGCTGCAGAGCTGCTTCTGTGTTTATCTATCTATCTATCTATCATGGCCATACAAAATGAAATAATTTTTTTTCTAATTGTATAGAAACAGATCTAATTTATTTTCCTGCATATCATCAGCAGAGTGATATTAAAAATATCCATGTATATATATATATATATATATATATGAGGGAGAAGCTTCTCTTGTTCTCAAAAGAGCACTGGTGTTTCTGGTTTTAACATATTTTTAGAGAAATAAAGCATTTCCCTTCCCAATCCCATTTTTGGGAATCATAAAGGAAAACTGAATACATTTTTAGAAGGAAAAAAAATAAACACTAAAGGCAGCTTCCATACATATTGTAGAGAGCTCATCATGTTTAATAGCAGTTTCCCTATTGTTCTCAATGCGACATATGACTCTGCCTAGGTTTCTTTCTTTTGTACATTTCAAACAGCTACGACTTCTCTGGTGCACTATTTCACATTCCCTTTGGGGTGGTGGTTATGGAATGATCTTAGCTGTCGGTGTTGATTTTTAAATTTTTCTTCTAGGCTTTCGTTTTCTAGGTCTCTTTTTCCTTCCACAGAGACACCCTTCCTCCTTCATTGAAACTCTGCCCACAGCCCAGAAGCTGGGTCTGCAAACACATTCAATCAAATCCCACCTTCTGCAGTTTCCTAGGCAACCCGGCCTAGCCTTGGAAACAGGCTGCATTTAAAAAAGGATCACCCCATCCCATCCCCCTCCACACCATGTAACATTTTGATTTTTGAGAATAAACACACAATTGCTTAAAAGTGGAAAATATGGAAAATAGCTGTGATGGTAAGATGATGAAATCATCACATCTCTCCTGTATTTCTTGCCTGGTGGGGGAGATGTCTCAAGAGTTTCTTGGAAGACAATGCACAGGCCAAATTCATGTTACTCTGTTCTTTGGGGGTGGGGTTGGGGGTGGGGGGCTATTTAAATGCTTGGTTAAATCTTCAAATACAGAGCACCAAAATGGAGTATTTGAACTCTCTCTTGCATTAGTTTCTTTGTGATCTGTCAGAAATGGTAGGCAGACTTAACTCCAAAGTTTCCCTGCCACTTTGTTACAAAAGGCTGTTTCTGACTTGAGTAATGATTGCACCAGGTAGATTGAACTCAATGGGAATTTTAAGTAGCTATAGTCTATAGTCAAGATTACATTGAATACTGCAGTACTATGACCATTCATTGCAGTGAAACTTACTTGTGAGTAGACATATATAAGGTGGCACATAGTGGCATCTTGTATATCTCTATTCAAGTAAGTTTCAGGCTGCAATCCTATACCCACTGAGCACTGAACTCAATGGGATTTAGTTCTGAGTATGTAAATGCCCTAAAGGCAACAGATCTCACCTGATCTTGGAAGCTAAGCAGGGTCGACCTTGGTTAGTACTTTGACGGGAGACCATCGATGAACACCAGGTGCTGTAGGCTACATTTCAGAAAAACAACTGGCACAACCACCCTTAGTATTGTTTCCTTAAGAAAACTCTATGAAATTCATGGGGTCACCATAAGGCGACAAGGAACTTGAAGGCACACACACACAAACATGGTTGTCACAAGTGGCACATGCATGCGTGCACACGCACGCACACACACACACACTTTTGGGTGGTACAATTAGAGCAGAAAGCTCTTTGTGTTATCTCAATTACAGCACTTTTCCTCATTCTGGTGCCCTTTAGTTGCCATTCTCAGCCAAGGCTAGCTGGAAATGATGAGAGCTTCAGTCTTAACAATTCTGGAGGGCACCAGAATAGGGAAGACTGCCTGACAGCAACCTTGTAAGGCAGACCAGTAGTATTTCTCCCATTATGGCCATACAGATATAAAATGCTCAGAACTGAGAGGTATGTGTTGCCAAAGACTACCCAGTGGTGTCTAGGCTGCAATGATATGGGACTTCCTAGTTCTTATCTTGTTATCTTAGCCACATCAATAGAGATTTCTGTCTCTAACAAGGTTTCTTTGAAAGGTAGGACTTCAAATCAAGGTTGGAGAACTTGTGGTCCTTCAGATATTTTTGGATTCCACCTCTCATCATCCCCAGAAAACCTGGTCAATGTTGAAGGCTAATACTTATAGCAAGTAGCAGATCCCTGGAAAACTCTGGGATGTCTGTTCACCCCCTCCCCTTGCCCAGTCCAAGTCCAACCTCCTACCTGTCTCTCTGCATGACCATCCATTCAGACTGAAAACTACTTTGATATCCTCATCTCAGCTAGGGAGGTCACCTTCTCCAAACTCTGATGGTTTTCTCAATCCAAAAATCAAGGAGGAGTCTCAGCCATCAAGAGATCCTCTCCTGCCATTAGTTCAGTGAAATATCATCTGATCATCCTGGGCTGTTAGCAATCAACCTAACAAAAGGAATTTCCAGCCAGCATCTGTTGAATGAATGAATGAAAGAAAGTGAAAGAGTTTTCAACTCCCCCTCCCCGCACCAGTCATAGGCATATCAATCAGACTATTGCTGAATGTTTCAGCATGCCACTATATGTTGCCAGCCTAAGACTCTACACACCATCAGCACAATTTCTACATAAATTTTACTGCATTGCAAGGGATGGAACAATAAAACTGGTTATAAGAATTTTTAAATGTTTAGTTTAGCTAAAGCACCAGCCAACTTTGCTGGGGGATAGGGGACTCAACCAGATGCTAGCCAAATAAAAGACAGTCACACCAACAATGAAGCATATTTCATTTGGGTTGCTTCAGACCAAAGACAATAGGTTCAAATTACAGGAAATAATATTCTGACTAAAGGTGCTGGCTGCCACTTCCCACCCACAAGAAGTCTGATGAAGGAGCAGTAAGCTTTCAAGTGCTAAGATGTGAAGCATTCACCCACATTCAATCTGTCTACGTGTAGATGGATGCAAATATTTTTAAATGCCAATAAACCTCCTGTGAGCCTCCAAAGGAAAACAGACTCAGGGTAAAAGTGAAAGTCTTGATAACTCTCACTGCTGGGACAACTTGGACGGGGAAAGAATACTAATATAGAGTTAAGTCAGAGCTTGGCAGCTGGGGGGGATCTTTTTCAGACTGTAATTCCCACAGTCCCTCAGTCAGCCGCTGACCATTCTGGTAGGAGGATTCTGGGTCAAAGTAAACATTAAAAGACAGATCAGTTTGGTTGCAGCTACTACTAGTAAGTTTACAAATTAACAAGTTAAGAAGGCAAGAAATGTTGGCATCTATCTATCTATCTATACAGTGTTGCCAGGTTTTCAAAATACCAATAAGAACCAGTCAAAATTCATGACATGCAGGGGTGGTACTCAGGAAGTAGGTATTCACAAGTTTGTGTTCTACCCAAATACCAAATGAAAGTATTTATTTCAGTTTTCTCTGCAAAATAAACACATTGTTCACATTCATAAAATACATGATACACACATTTCTGTCTTTATGAAGGACCCACACCCCCAAATACAGGATTTCGTTTGGGCATATATATATACTGTATATATAGCTTTCCAACTCCCAAACTGGGGACAGCCCTTATCAAATGCACACCTGGCACCCTAGATCCAGAACAGCTTGTAATGTAAGTTAAAACAATACACAGTTACAACAATGGGTAACACAAAGCTCAAAAATATTAAAAACATTAATTTAAAACAGTTTTAAAAGGCAGTTAAAATATAGTAATAAAATATTACAAATACTGTATAGTAATCATATCTCATGCCCCAAAATAAAGCTCTTCTAAAATAGACAGTTTATAGCTAAAGGCCTGGGTAAACAGAAAGGTCTTTGCTTGCCAATGAGAAGAAAGCAACCTAACCATCCTATTGGAGGGATTCCAAAGTCTGGGAGCAACCGCTGAAAAGGCTCTCTTCCTTGTCCTCATCAAACGTGCTGGTGATGGTGGTAGGACTAAGAGAAAGCCCTCCCTGATCATTTTAAAATCTGGGCAGGCTAGTATCAGGAGATGTGTCTTTCAGATAGTCTGGACCTGAGCCTTATAGGGATTTTTTAATGGCATATAAAGTGTTACCCTACATACAAAGCCCTAAATGGCTTGGGTTCAGGATATCAGAAAGACTGCTTCTTCAATTATGAATTTGCTCAAAATAGAAGCTCCTCATGGGAGGCCTTGTTATGTATTCTACCATCCCCTGAGGCTAAATTAGTGGATAATATGATAGTGCTTTCTTTGGAGCAGGACCCCAACTGTAGAACTCACCTCCAAGGGAGGTTAGGCTGGCTCCATCACTTCTGACTTTTTGGGAGGGTAATGAAGACTGTACTGTTTCACTTGGCCTTTGGCTCTTCAAATTTGGGGTGGCAGCTCTGGCTATTTTAAGCTGTTTTAATTCTTTGAGGTTCTAAAACTATTGTTAAAAAGGAGTTTTAGATGGTCTTTGTTTTAAATTTTTTTATTTGTTGTTGAGTCTGATGTAATAATGTCACAAATTTGTTGTTGTTGTTAGCTGCCGTCAAGTCTACTTCGACTTATGGCAACCCTATGAAGGCAAGACCTCCAAGTCACCCTGTCCTCAACTACCCTGCTCAGGTCTTTGCAGATTCAGGGCTGTGGCTTCCTTGATTGAGTTTATACATCTGGAATATGGTCTTCCACTTTTCCTACTGCCTTCTCCCTTACCAAAGTTGATTGTCTTTTATTTTATTTTTATTTTTTTATGATTGTATTTTCTAGTGAATTATTTCATCACATATGGCCAAAGTACCATAAATAAACAAATAACAGAATATACAAACAGAGACATTTGCAGGAAAATGGTGTAACTACAATCAGAGGAATAATAGGAGCCACTGGGGGGTTGTTCATAGGTTTCTATCTTTCTGTTCCATGTTTCAGAACAGGGATCCACAGATTTGTCGGACTGCAGCATGCTTCACCATTAGCTTTGTTGGCTGGAGCTGATGAGAAATACAGCCCAGCAACATCTGTAGGAAGGCACTTTCTCCAACCACTTTTTAGAATGTCTATTTAGATTATTTTGGTTGATTTTATTTATAGTGGCTTGAATACAGATTAGACGGATGCAACAGAGCTGGTGGAAGCAGATTCCTTCTCCCCAATGCAGCCTTTTCCACTCCCTAAAATGCTACATGAAAGCTAAGAAGGAGGGAGAGCCCTACTGCACAAGCTTATACTAACTGTGGCTTCAATAGGGACTATGTATGTGCGTGTGTACACATGCATGCATACACACACACACATTTCAATGACTAGTATCCTGTTAAGGAGATACACACACGTAAGTTTCCCTTCTTGTTAATTGCCATCAAGTTGACTTTGACTTATGGTCACTCTATGAATGAAAGATCTCCAAAGACCTCCAAGTTATCCACAAGTCTTGTGAACTGCTTCCCTTATGCCTGCATATGTTCTTTTTTGAGTGCTGAGGTGGTTGGTATTCCCTTCTTCCCCCCACACTGCCCAAAGCCACCCCCCTGGATTTACCAAACAGCCTCTGAAGCCCCCACTGGCACACAACCATGTTGTGCCTCATAGGGAGCAGACAAGATCAAAGAATCATCCAGCTATGTCCCTGCATCCAGATGCTAAATTATTACCCCAGCACTGAGACTTCTGGAGGACTTCGATGATCTCACTGCTGCTGTAATCATTTTTGTCTGGCTACTGGGACTTAGCCAGATGCATCTCTGATCCTCCTTACTCCTCATGAGGTACAGATTCGCTGGAGGGGGGGAGGCTTGAGTGACTGTAGGGTAAGTTGGGGGTGGTGGTATACGGCTCAGTCTAGTGTATGTCTGCATGCAACTTACATGTGTTAATCAGCTGTCTATGCAAGGATGTCTTTTGACACCCAGCTGCTCGTTGTTAATGGCCATTCATAAGGCAATTATCACTTTTCGATACTTTTTGCATTTCTTCTGATTAAAATCACCCTCCAACAAATGCATGCGTATTGCAATCTGCCAACTGAGGCCTGATTACCTCTAAGTTAGTTCCAACCAAAGTTGCCGTATCCACTGAATCACCTGCTGAATACATCCCATTGATTCAATAGGTCAACTCTAGTTGGGACTCACTGTAAGATTCAAGTCTGAGGCAATACTGCATGAATTTGGTGAAAAAGTGGACAGCAATCCATGAAAGCTTATGTAAATAAGAACAGTCTCTAAAGTACCACAACAATGGTACTCACTTGCAGGGGTGGGGGTTAAGAAAAGAAAAGACACAAGTCTTGAAGAGAGAAAGAAGAAAGAAAGGGCTATACCCAATCCCCACCTGTTGGAAACTGGCAGGGAGTTGGACTGGGTGGCCCTTGTGGTTTCCTCCAGTTCTATGAGGTTTTATAAAGCACACATTGCTGGGGTGAGCTTGTAGAGGGGTCTGAGATAAATTAGCTGTCCAAGGTACTGACAGGGACAATGATGTACAGTTGTCCCTCCATATCCACCGATTTGGTATCCACAGATTTAAGAATTCATGGCTTGAAAATATTCTTTTAAAAAATAACAATCCAAAAAGCAAACCTTGATTTTGCCATCTTATATAAGGGACACCATTTTGCTATGCCATTGCATATAATGGGACTTGAGTATTCACAGATTTTGGTATCCATGCAGGTCCTGGAACCAAACTCCAGCGAATATGAAGGGATATTATTTATATTATTTGGCCATTCACCAACCTGTGCTGAGAAAACAAACAAGTGGCAAGAAAATTAACAGCTAATGGCTGGCATCCTGTTAGTGTCATATGCATGGGTGACTTATGCTTGTGTGTGTATGTGTGTCTGTGTAGTTGAGGGTTTCATTTCTTCTTCTGCAACAATCAAAGCCCCCCCTCCCCTACTCTGGACCTAAAGTTGCTGCTCCTCCCTCCCCATGGCCTTGTCTATCTGGTGGAGACGGGGAAGAAAGGGGAATCTGGCAATGTCTGCCTAGCCAGACCCAGGCAGACTGCAATGCAATACCCCCCCATGTGTAAATATGTGATTATAGTGCGTTTAGATTAAGAGGGAAAATGTATTAGTGTTAGGATAGATAGTTTTATTTTTGTATTAGTAAGAAAAGAGAAAAACTATTATTATTATTATTATTATTATTATTATTGCGTTATTGTTACGGCCTTTTGCGGTCGGGTGTATTTTTCAGTAGAATGGTCTTATTCCAATAAAAAATTCCCAGCCCCCCTCAATCCCAATGTAACGTAAACGTCCACCTGCAGCGAGATGCGACTGCAGCACTATGTAACTCCCATGCAAAATGTCTCTAACTCCCACGCAAAATAGCAACACGGCTACCCACGAGAAAGCAAGGGCGACGCCCCATCCCCACCTGGTGGAAACTGAAAGTGACAAGCCGGAGGGAGGGAGGGAGGGAGCAGATCTCGGGGATTGCTTGCTCTCGCCTGGCAGAGGCCCGGCTTAAAGCTCCACCATCAACATGGAGGAGGCCCCGGCCAAGGATGCCGCCGCCGCCGCCGCCGGGCTGCCCGAAGGCGACCGGATCTCGGTGCACAATTTCTGCGGGCGGCTGGCGGAGCAGCGGGTGCACTTCCACGCCATGCGCCTGCGCGACTCGCTCTTCCTTTGGGTGGGAGACGGGCCCCGGCTCAGCAACCTGGCCCTGGCCATGGGCACCCCACGCGTGAGTCCCCCCGACGACGACGCCTCGGCAACCCCGGGCCGGGGGTGGGCTTGCAAAGGGGGAGGCGGCTCGACGGCTTCTCTGCAAAAACCTCAGCAGTGGTAGCCTCTGAGGCGGGTTCACCCACCCACCCTCAGTTTGAAGCAATGGCCTCCTCGGAGAGGTCGGTGCCCGTTTCCGTGCCAAAGAAACCCGTGTCCAACCCCATCTCGCGCGTATTGATTCAGAAGTAACGATTCAAGGCTTACTCCCCTGCAAGCAAGCAGAGATGGTAGCCTTGAAGGCATCACACGACAATGTTACAGCAGCTCTATGACTCCACTTTCACTGCTCTGGCTGCCTCCTGTGGCGTCCTGGGATTTGCAGTTTAGGGAGGGGCATGTAGCCTTCTCAGCCAGAGAGCGCTTAGGCCTCACTCAACTACAAACCCCAGAATGCCCCAGGAGGCAGCCACAGCAGTTAAAGAGGAATAATAGCGCTATAACTTTAAAAGCCTTATTGCACTACAGCTGTCCCTTCATATTCACTGGGGGTTGGTTCCATGACACCCCCCCCATACCAAAATCCGTGAATACTCAAGTCCCATTATATGCTCTCTCTCTCTGGCTTTTCCTGGCAAAGGAAGATTCAGGAAGGACTCATCCCGCGCTTTCTGCAAGCGATCTGGACTAAAAAGGCATATGCAATGGCATAGCAAAATGGTGTCCCTTCTATAACTTGGCAAAATCAAGGTTTGCTTTTTGGATTATTATTTTTTAAATAATATTTTCAAGCCGTGAATACTTAAATCCATGGATACCAAATCCATGGATACGGAGGGACAACTGTAGTGTTATAGTGCTATCATAATGATGTTGTTGGACTGCAATGCCCATCAGCCCTAGCCAACTTGGCCAATCACCCTGGGAATTGGAGCCCAACAGCCTAGGGAGAGCCATGCTTTCCTGTTTTCAGAGAAGGACTTTATGGGAGCTTTTAAGTTTAAGAGAACCTCAGTACAGTTGTCCCTCCACATTCACAGATTTGACATTCACGGATTTGAGTATTCACGGCTTGAAAATATTCTTTAAAAAATAGTAATCCTAATAGCAAACCTTGATTTTGCCATCTTATATAAGGGACACCATTTTGCTATGCCATTGCATATAATGGAACTTGAGTATTCACGGATTTGGGTATTCACGGGGGGTCCTGGAACCTAACCCCAGCGAATGTGAAGGGACAACTGTATTTCATTCTTCCCTCCTTTGGGCTTTTTAAAGGACTACTTCACCTCTCCACATTTAACTGTAGAGAGTGCTGGTCATCTTATATGGGGCAGGATGATTTAGGAATTCCTCACAAGGCCTCACTTTTGATGTTTCCTATCAGAGTAAACAGAAAGGGTATTTCCCCCCCTCTCCTTCCCTCCTGTTATTCTTTTGAGTTCTCCTCAGATAGAATTGCTAGCTCTGGTTTGCGAACTCTCCTGTAATGGGGTAGAAGAACAGCAATACTTCCTAGGGTTGCCAGAGTGAAAATTAGAGAGGACTCCTATACTTTTTGTGGTTGTGAAGAAGAGGGAATCCCAGCAGGTGTTGCTTGTTACCTGGTTGTGTGACAAGCAAGACCTGCTGAAATTCCCTTTTATGCACAACCATTAAAGGTGCAGGGGCCCTTTTCAATCTGGCAACACTATGCCTTAAACAATTCACTTCAGGAACCCAAACCACCCTCCTTTTACATATATTAAGCTCTCATGTCAGTTACTTGGGCGGCTGTAAACAAAACAAGAACCACAGGACACAGGTGTCTTCACCCCAGGTGATTACTTGTATACCACACGAAATCTATATATGTCTGTAAAATGATGTGTTTGGATATGTGTTTGCATACATTAAGCCCTTATGTCAACTACTAGGGTAGTTGTAAAGTAAAAACAAAAACCACAGGATGCAAATTTTCTCATCCCCATGTGGCTAGTATATGCCATGCAAAATCTGTATAGGTAAAATAATATGTTTTGATGTGTGTTTGCTTTTCCATTAGGTGCAGTTAGTCTGGTCCTAACCTGTCTTTCAGGGTATATTCAGCACACACTAAGGAAGATAATCTCTCCAAAATTTATGTCTGTAAGACCAATTAGCAGTGACTTTGAATCCCATACCTATAGCAGTCTAGTCCTGACATCACAGTGCCACAGAATGCTTGAAACATTGTGTCATTTCAACTTTGGCCTGTAGTCCTATCCGTAACTAGCTCAAAACAAGATTCATTAAGCTCTGTGGGACTTGCTTCTCAGTAGACCTAGAAAGTACAGTGTGCCCTCCTGATCCACAGGCTCTGGATCCATGTTTTCGAGTGACTGCAGATCATTACGTCCTATACTTAACATGGCTGCAATGTGAACACAGACACAATGAAGCACCTGTGTGCACGTTGCCGCCATTAAATAATCTGGGATGCAATCATCTGCATTTTTTGTCATCTGAGGGGAAGGGTGTGTCCTAAAATTGAACACCTGTGGATCCAGAGGGCTCACTGTAGAACTATAGACTGTTATTTGTTTTGTGCTTTCAAGTCTGTTCCAACTTATGAGGACCCTACCATAGGGTTTTCTTGTCAGGATTTATTCAGAGGTTTACCATTGCCTTCTTCTAAAGCTGTGTGTGGCCTATCCAAGGTTACCTAGTGGGTTTCCATGGTTGAGTGGGGATTCAAACCCTGGTCCCCTTAAGTCCTACTCCAGCATTTAAACCAGTACACCTTTGCTGGCTCCATAGAGAAATATGTATAACATGGAGTCTTGCTTCTCAGTAAAATGATTGTGGGTTGAAATAGAACTCAATAGACTTATAAACGATCGTTGGTTTCATAATATGTTTTGATTTTGTGTTGCTGACCAAACTGAATTTCAGGTGGCTGCCATTTTGTAAACTTTCAGCTTGGTCTTTTCAGAATCCTTGGATAAACATTGTGCCTAAATACTGTCTTCTCCACAGAATGTCATCAAAGCTGGTTAAACAGTGTGGCTCCTAGGGCAAGAATGGCTATTAAAGAGATGACATCAGCCACCTTTGCTTTCAAGCAAGAAACTATTCTGTGATATTTTAGTGACTCGTTTATTATAGCACGAGCTTTTGTGAGCTCCAAAAGGAATTCATTCAGTGTTATCTGGGAATACCAGGGAGCTGCATATGTTTAGCCTGGAGAAAAGAAGGTTAAGAGGTTACATGATAGCCATGGTTAAATATTGAAAGGGTGTCGTGGACACCCTTTCAATATTTATGGAGCAAGCTTGTTTTATGCTGCTCCAGAGACAAGGACCCGAAGCAATGGATTCAAAGAGAGAAGAGATTCCACTTACCGTAAATATTAGGAAGAATTTCCTGGTGGTAAGAGGTGTTTGATAGTGGAATACACTGCCTCAGAGTGTGGTGGAGTTTCCTTCTTTTGAAGTGTTTTTAAGCAGAGGCTGGATGGCCATCTGTTGGGAGTGCTTGGATTGTATATTCTATTGTACCCTGCCTTGAATCCCATTTTGGGAGAAAGGTGGGATATAAACCCAATACATTAAATTAAAAAATATTCCTGCAGGGTAGGAGGCTGGACTGGATGGCCCTTGTGGTTCTCTCCAACTCGATGAGTCTACTATCACTCAGTTTTATAAAGCACACATTGCTGGGGTGAGCTTGTAGACAGGTCAGAGAGTAATTAGCTGCCCAAGGTATTGACAGGGACAATTACGTTGTTATGTTATATATTATTTGGGCCATTTACCAAACTGTGCTGAGAACACAAACAAGCAGCAAGAAAATTAAGAGGTAACAGCTGACATCCTGTTAGTGTCATTTGCAGGCTGACTTATGCTTCTTTATGTATTTTTGGTCAAGGTGTTTCCTTTCTTTTCTTATTCTGCAACAACCAAAGCCCCCCCCCCCTCTCTGGACATAGAGCAGAGTTGCTGCTCTCCACTCCCATGGCCATGTTGCACTTGGTGGAGAGTGGGAAGAAAGGGGAATCTGGCAATGTCTGTGTAGCCAGACCCAGGCTGCAATGCAATATCCCCTCAATGTAACCTAAACATCCACATGCAGAGAGATGCTATAGCAGCACTATGTCCTCTGGCTTTTCTTCGCAAATGAAGATTCAGGAAGGACTCATCCCGCGCTTTCTGCAAGCGCGCTGATGACTAAAAAGGCCAATCCGAGATAAACAAGTCCCGGTTGCAAAAAGCACAGCAGAAGGTCTCCTTGGGTGATGTTTTTGGGTTGTGATTCTTTCTGCGTTGTCATTTCTCTTCAAGACTTGTTCGGCGTGAGTTCTCAAATAAGGCTGCAGCACTGTGGATAGTGCATCTCCATGCCTCCCGATGTGAGGCCAGGGCGGACCACTGTTGGTGATCAATTTGGCCAAGCCTGAGATGTTGTTTCAGGGAGTCTTTGTATCGCTTTTTTGGAGCGCCCCTCTTACGCTGACCCGTGGCGAGTTCACCGTAGAGTAGTATTTTTGGGAGGCGATGGTCCTCCATCCTAGAAACGTGCCAAGCCCAGCATAGCCGCGTTCTCAATATCATGGCCTCAGTGCTGGTGATCCCTGCTTGCTCAAGGACAGCAACATTCGTCACATAGTCAGTCCAGTATATATTTAGGATTGTGCGTAGACAGCGCTGATGAAAGCGCTCGAGGAGTCGTAGGTGGTGGCTCTCATGCAAAATAGCAAAATTGCTCAATACATGTCAGTGACTGAGTGCTATTGTGCAGTGTACAATGAGCAATGGACAATGCACAACCACAATGCACAATGAGGAGCTGCAGTGGACAGTGTGCAATCATAGTGCTTAAGATTGCTGCATGCACAACTTTGCTTCCACCACTTTCAGCACAATGTGTCTGCTGCGCTATGGTGAATAATTTGCCCCACCTGCGTAGCATGACTTATGCATGCGTATGTCACTAGCAGGATGTCAGCAGCAAATGATAACATAATCCATTGAGATCTCTGGAGGACCCCAGCAGATCTCAGCAGATGATGTAACCATTTCACAAATTTTGGGAGGTTGAGGGTTCTTCCTTTATTTACAGCATAACGGATATAGCACTTTGTCTTTTGGAATCTTGGGATTGGTAGTTTGGGGAGGTACTTGAAGTTGTCTGCAGTTGTCTGCTAGAGAAAGCTTTGATGCACTGTTCTCAACTACAGCTCCAGAGCTTTCTAGCAGAGGATACAAAGTACCTCATCAAATTTCAAATCCCAGGATTCTAAACGATGAAGAAATGGGAATTAAAATGGAATCAAACTGCTATAACTGTTAAATGTGAATGCAGTTAACCCTCATGTTTGCTACTTGGGCTTATTCTGACACAGAGTGCTCAGTTGGCCCTTGTCCAGTTCTTCTTTAGGTCTGCTTAATCCTTTAAGGCTTTCTCATGTCATTTTCTGCACTCGTGTTGTAAGCTGTAATATTGGTTTGTTCATTTTTAATTATTAACAGATTTATAAGCTGTCTTTTAGAAGTTAAACCACTCATAAGGTCATATACAGATAATAAACAGAGCTTAATATTGTAATAGAAATATAAAACCACCATTCTTAAAACATTTCTACAGTTCATTTTATAATAAGCAGTGCTAGGCATCTAAAGAGAGCAATCTTTAAAGGGAATATTTGATCAGGAGTGGGTGTAGAGCTTTCTGGAGCCAAACTGTTCTTACAGACCATACCTCCCCCTCTGACTACCTGGACTGTCTCTGTTCTGCCCCCCCCCCCAAAAGCTCTAGCAGAGCTGGTTTAAGGAATTTTGGGCCCCCCTGCAATGCTTTATTTTGGGGGCCCCATATATTTATCTCAAGTCAATGTAACCTAACCTGACCTAACCTATTCACAGTACAGGATATTTGATTATTACTAATAATGCTTTTGCAGGAGCAGGGTTATGACATCCCCCCCACAATGATGAGCCCCCCTGAGGCTGCAGGTGCTGCAGGGCCCTTAAACCGGCCCTGAGCTCTAGCAATGGCAATTCACTTTTTAAATTGGCTGCAGACACATCCCTGTGCTCTATTTAATGTTTTAAAAGCCAGTTTTTCAAAATCAGAAGTGGACTTCTGTCCTTTTCTAGGTTTGCTATGTGGGGTTTTTTTGGGGGGGGCAGTCTGAATGGACCTTGCAGAGGCCTGGGACATATCATTGGCCCCTGGACCAATTTTGGTCATTGCAATTATTAAGATGAAATAACTTAAAACCCTCTAAAGTTTAAAAACAACAACTGATTGTGATGTATGTGCCCAAACTTCAGGCAAAGTGAAGTGAATGCCACAAAAGTGGGGCCACCACCAAGAATGCCCTGATGGTCCTAGTCCCCCTGGTCTAACATCTATGATAGGACCTGCCTTTGCAGGTTTGCCTAGAACCAAGTCCCATGAAGCTTAATGGGACTTACTCTTATATAAGTATGTGCAAGATTGCAGTCTTAAGAATAGCGCTTCCACAAACAGGATCTCAAGGTTTGATCTTTGCATACCTACAACATTGAAAGGTTGGAGGCAGTATCTGAATTAATCAGGAAGCTGAGTCAACAAGAAATAACATAATATTGATGTCTCCTTTCCTGCTCTAGCTTTTCTCTCTTCCAACCCATATTCTCTCTCCCACCCCCACCAATATGAAATAATGTAAGGGTAACATAAGACGGTAAGAGTGCAAAACGAATAACTAACCCTCTGCTTTCCCCCCCAGGACTCCATTCCAGCATCTACCTTACTCTTTGGCGATGCATCTGATAGCACCTCCAGTTCTTTAGCCCAAAGATTAGGTATGAGTGTGTGTTTTTAAACTCTTTAGTACATGCAAATAGAAACCTCAAGGATTCCTATATCAGTGTTGGGCAACTGTGGGAGGCTAGAGAGTTGCATTTGCCCCCTAGGAGAACTTGGAGGGATGTGCCTCCCACTACACAAGCACCCCAAATCATTTTTGTTGCCTCCAAATGGGGACATGGGGGGGATTTTGCCCTTTTACCCTCCCCCCTCCCACCCTGGCCATTTTAGGCCCAGGAGAGGCCATTTTTAGCAACAGGAAGTGAGAAGTCATTTCCTGTTTACTTCTCCTGGGCCTAAAATGGCTCAGTGGGGCAAAATTGTGGCAAAAGTGCCATCATGCCTCCTAGAGGGCAATTAGGGGGATTTTGAGGCAATAATTTTTAAACGCAAATTCTCTTTGATTTCAGGGGGGGCCCACAAAAATAGTGCATTTAGCCCACCCGTGTCTTAGACCATTATACTGATAATTTATCCCAGATGAAAATAGGTTCTGGCCCCATACCTTACTCTCAGACAAGTTATGCTACCTGCCTTTGAACTGGGTGTTTGTTTCTTGTTACTGCTAAATATTATCTTAGTTACATCTTCATTGTCTTTCCTGAAAAGCTGATGCTCCCCTCTGTTTTGTTTGTCCTTTAGCCAGCAAGACTAAAAAACAGATTTTTGTCAGCTATAACATTCAGAATACAGACAGCAGCTTCATTCTACTAGTAGAAAACCGAATCAAAGAAGAAATGGCAGCTTTTCCAGACAAGTTTTAGTACGACATCACTGTAGCATACCTGTGTTTTGATTGTATGTCTTCTGTTTTCTGGTGTATTTTTTACATAAAGTAAAAGATATTATGCTGTTTCTGTGGTTGAGTGACATATTTTGGAAAGCAAAGTGCCTTTAGGGTTTAGTTTTGCTTCTTCCAAGCAATGCAAGGCAAAGGAGGGAGGGAGCCTATGGAAATGGACAGAAGGGGCTCTTAGGCAGCTGTTTTTATCTTTACCCTTACCCTTTTTCAGTGGGTAAGAAGAAAGGCAGTGGAAAAGGATAAGGTTAGGGGTGGAAGGTGATGAAATCTGGATCCCTGATAAATGGAGTAGTGCACTTGCTTGGTAACACCCCAACATGTAAGCTCAAAATGTTCAGGTATCTGAAATTTGTGGCTCAGAATAATGGAAGCAGTAATGTTTGGATAAGATTGCCACCTGCTGGATATGCTGGGTACTGCAGACATAATTACCCCGCTTTCATCTTTTCTGGTCTAGTGGGCTGTTTTGGGCTGCATATGCCAACTCCTGGGCCATAGACTCTGCTGCCTGGTGATGATGGAAGTTGCAATCCGAAATGTCTGGAGTAGTACAGCGTGGGGAAGACTGGTTTAAATCAGGTGATCAACACCAGATGATGTTGCTGCTTTCATCATTCCTTATCATTGACTGTGCTGGCTAGAGCTGTTGTGACTTGCAGTCCCACAACATCTGGAAGGCTGCACAGTTTCCACCCCTTCTTTAGCTACATGACTACACTTGGTTACATTTTGGGCTGAGCCCAGTTGTGATAATGGGAAAGACCCCATTTCCCATTATCTTCCAGCACAGCATCAGGTAAACAAAGGGTAAACTAGAGGTGGGAGAAATGTTACGGTCAGCATCATCACAGATGTCACAGGTCAGCAGGGACAAATGACCAATCAAGACTTAGAGTGGCAATCTCCCAGAAATTTCCAAGACAAGGTAATATATAGTGCCTTAGGGCCTCAAGGCAAGCGGGCACTGAGGCAAGGCTGTATCATACCAGTCCACTAGGGCATTCTGCACTGAGTCTCATTGAATTGAACAGACACACGACAACTGTTGTTGTGTTGTGTTTTGTTTTGAAATGGTTCTTAGATACTTCAGGATCACTTTCAGGGCTGAAGAGCAAGGCAAACATTCAAAGAAATAGAATAGTCCGTAATGAGTAGCATGGCTGATATAGCTCCCCACTAACCTTCTTACCCTCTTTGCTTTCCTTTCAGTGATTATGTTGTGGATGAATTTGGATAAGATTTTCTCAGAACAGCAGAGTAGTTCTACCAGATGCAGGAGTTGTTCATTCTGTATTTCATTCGTCAGGGGATCCTAAATGGCCTGCAGGTTTTGTAGTAATGGAGCCAGGTTTGACCATTTTACTTTGTGGCCAAACTACAGCAGGCATCCTGTTCAATATTTACAAGATCGTAATTCTGACCAGTATTTATGATCTTGTAACTTTGCACATTCAGTGGATGGCTGTTAATGACTGAACATGACCCCCAAAGACTGAGGTGCTGTAGATTGGGTGCTGGGAATGGTCACCTGCAGCACACTCTCAGTTGAGGGGGTGCATTGAGAGTTCATGTTGTGGCAGGAGCCTGAGGAGGGTCTCTCCAGCTAGCTGCCTCAATGTACCCAATGTAACTGGTTAGGTAGTGCTATCATTGTTTCCTAGCACTGGAAAACCTACAACAATCGAGCTCGCCATCATAGCTATGTCTGACAGTGCAGGAGATTGGCCTAGCGTTTTTTTTGCCTTTTTTTTTTTTTAAAGACCATGCTTTTAAACCTGACCACTTTTATTCTGAGGCACAGTGAGACTGTCATTTCCCCAAGCTGCAGAATATCCTCTCAGTCCAAGTTGGGCTCCCTGCACCAGTTTCTTGGCAGAAACCATTTCTAGCTACTGTTTCCTCTTCAAGTTGCAGGGTAGCGGTGGTGGCTTATGCTTGTGTGGTCTGTAGTATGTGTCTATCTGATCCAGCCAAAATTGGAGTCAATGCTCCTTTGCTTGCCCAGTGTTGCTATTCAAAACCCCCAAGGATCATATAGCACAATCAATGTGTAATTCCTAAGGTAGACATTCACACTATGCAACTCCAAGGAAGACTCTTGACCATTATTTCCAGCGGCCTCTCAATACCAGTTGGCTCAGGAGGAGTTTTGATTGCCTTAGCAATCATAGAAGTAGCCGATCACAAAATACTAGACTAGGAAGACGTTTGGCCTCATCTGGCTGGGTTCTTCTTCTATCTGTAACTAAGAACAGGGCGTGTTGTCAGACTGCAACTCCCATCATCCTGATTAATGGCAGGAGCTGATGGGAACCTGAGTCTTAACACCCTCTGGTGATGACTGCATTTTGCTGGGCAAGAAAGACAGATAAGGCATGGGATGCTAACCGGGCAACGTCTGTTTTTATTCCTGTACATTTACATACAAAGTTGTTTCAGTAGGTACACCGGATGTAACATCATGCAGACACTTAGCTTTTGAGACTGTTCCTCAGTAGTTGATTTTTTTTAAGCTTGTGCTATGAAGAAGCACCAAACTACTCATGATCAAAAAAACCCCATACAGTAACAACAATTAGTCAATAAAACTTCATCAGAAGGGGGGAAGGGGAGTCTCACCCACTACAGACATTGCACGCTACTCCGTTCCCAAAACAAATTTGCACACAATATATTGAAAAATGAGGTTTTGTTAATTTTTTTTAAAATCAAGTGTGAAAGATCTGCCACACTTAACTGTTGTCTTTCTGTTCCATCTGCAGATTCAACTTGATATGACATTCAGAGTTCTTTTTTTTAATGGCACTTCTGCGTTTGATGAATTTTTTTTTTCTCTCCCTTTTTGTTTGGCTTTTAGAAACTGGCAACAAAAATGAAATACTTCCAATTAAATAACAAAAACAAATGCAGCCAACAGTTCAATACACCCAAATAGGAATTCATTCCCACACACATTAATAAAGTGGTTTGGTAACACAATTTATACAAAAAAGTGGTTTATTTCAGAATTTATTCCAGATATTAATTTTTCACTCTGTTAAAAGGTTCTGAAAAAACCATTGCAATGCTTATTAATAAGAGTAGTAATTAAAAAGCCATATGGACTGGTTGAATTTGGCTCAGGAAAAGGAAGAAAAAACAAGAGCTAAGTCAGGAGTGTAAAACATGTGGTGCTCCTGGTGTTGTTGGACTTCAGCACCCATGATCCTTCATCATTAGCAATGCAACCCAACAACATCAGGAGGGCCACATACAGTCAGCCCTCTGTATCCACGGCTTCCACTATCCATGGCTTGAAAATATTCCCCAAAAAATAAATTCCAAGAAGCAAACCCTTGATTTTGCCATTTTATATAAAGGACACCATTTTAGTATGCCACTGTATATAATGGGACTTGAACATCCATAGCTTTTGGTATCCATGCAGGGGGTGGTGATCCTGGAACCAAACCCCAGCGGATACCAATGGCCCACTGTATTTCCAATTCCCTAACCTGAATGGGCAGTACATTGTCCAGTGTTTTCCATATTGGGGTGCAACTGAGGCCTTGTTCCTCTTGAGGAAGTTCATACCTCATCCTCCTACACTGACAGGCTGCCTTGAGTCTTGAATAAACATCCTGGGGGTTTCTACAAGGCCTGTCAAGTGCTATGTGCCATCCCAAATCACCTGACAATAATAAAGGATTATTCTTGGAGAGGGCAACTATACCACCCCCATCTTCTTGGGCTGCAGTTCTCTTAAGGCTTAAGCCCAAGCCAGAAAAGTCCATGATGAGAGATGCTGGGAATTATAGTACCATGTCTGGAAAGACACAGTTGCCCACCTCATTCTACAGCGGCCACAGTCTCCAGTCCCCCCCACCATGCTCTAGCTGGTCTCACAGTTGCACTGCTATGAGCAGTATTAGCTTGTGGTAAGCCATCAGTAGCCTACATGTCATGGGTGGCATTCAGGTTGGTGACAATGCCCCCGATTTTCCTGTGGCACTGAAGAGTTACCACTTGTTCACCAGCAGGGGAGAGAAATGACACTGAATTTCTGGTTGATGCCAAAGGTTTATTTTAACAAGGGAGGGAGGACTGGAATCATACCCGCAGGCCATGCCCACCACTGCCAACACACTTGAGTGTTCTCTGGTAAATATGAAAGGGATTTCTGGGTCCACTTTACTGCTAGACAGATGCCGCTAAGAAGCAGCATGTAGGTGTAATTCTTTGACAAAAGCAAGTGTTCCCCAAGGTTTAACCAGGGTTAGGGTCAGCTCCCAAATGCCCTAGTCAGCATGGCCAGTGTAAGGAATTCTGGGAGGTATAGTCAAAAACATGTGGAAGGCCAAAGGTACCTTTGTCTGAAATCATTTTTTTTTTAAAAAAGTAGTGTCAAAAATGGCATAATAGAGGATTGCTGTCCCTGATGTAGGTGCTAATTTCTTCTTGCTTCTGCTCAAATAGAATTTTGCAGGACCTTTGAAGAACATCAAAATCACTGAAAACTTATTTATCCAAGATCATGGAAAGATGAATACCATCACTTTATCATAGCTGCAACTTTCCACATGTTGAGAAAAATGACTGCCTCGATTCCCAGTTTTGCTTGTACAGTAGGACCCCTGTATCCAGTGATTTAATTATCCACTGGACACAAAACAGCACACCAACCATAGAGTCTTCCTAGAAAATTTGTCCTCTCTAGCCATTTTCTAGGTCTTTCAAGGCAACTCTATGGTATTTTAAACTGGAAGTCCCATTATTTTCAATGGCATTTGCTACTACCCACACATTTTCAGTATCCACGGGGGCCCCCAGAACTAATCCCCAGCAGATAAGGGGGTCCTACTGTACTGTTGTCTCAGAGTCTAGTTTACACTCTGCAAAGTGGAACGTAAACAAGTCCCTCATGTTTCCTTGACAATAGGCTAATGGAACTTGCAGTCTACTGGCCATGTGTTCAGACCCACTGTGTACGCCTTTGGAATAGGTAAGAGATGTAAAATGAAAGGTCTACGTCAAAGAAGGCCACCTTGTGGCCCTCCAGTTGTGATTGTAATGCAAATCCCTGCATACTTCACTGTATGTGAAGTGCTAGCTGGGCTAATTAGTTGTTGCCCAAAACCATTGGCCACATTAGCCCACCTACTGTCTAACTGAATGGTTGGCAGACTGCAGTACACGGTGGATATACCATGAAAGGCCCAGAAACCAAATGCCGGACAGACTTATCCAAGGTAATATGAAGAATTTCCTAAAGGAAGAGCTGAAGATATGACAGACCCCTTTAGGAATTATGGCTCAAATCCAGTTGAGCACTTATGAATTCATAAGTAGATTTAAGTTTGTGGGGATTAGAATTAGGCAGTTCCAGACTGCCCATATCCAGTAAAGGGAGTGCTGGTGCACATGGGGACACTCTCAACAGTGTCCCATTACACATCTTTGCAATTCATGAACAGTTTTCTTTGTGCCTCTGTTACATAGCCAAGTACAGTGGGCCCTCAGTATCCACTGGGGTTTGGTGCCAGAATCCCCTGTGGATACCATAATCCGAGGATGCTCAAGTTCCATTATACAATGGTGTAGTAAAATGGCATCCTTTATATAAAATGATAAACAGCAAGGTTTGCTTTTTTGGAATCCCCCCCCCCACAAATATTTGCAAGCCGTGGTTGGTTGAATTCATGGATGCAGAACATGTGGATATGGAGGGCCGACTGTATAAGTAAAGTTATGTAATGGACACTGTGATTCCGGTCAACATCTGTTCATATAGAGGTGGGCATTGAGACACTGCAGCAAGCCTGTAACAATTTTCAATGCAGCCGCTAAGGCTTTTGGCCCACCAGGGTTCAAGAAACCTTGCTTTCCCCCCTCCCTATGTAGGACTTCAAAAATGAGGTGTTTCCAAAAGGTTCTGATTGGGTGATCAAGCTGACTCAAACAGAGGGTCCAGATGTTGTCTTCTATCTATCTCCATTTTTTCTTCCCGCAGAGTTTGGAACAGGTACTTTTTTTGGCAATGTATCCTGGAATCCCTCAGTCAGCAAAGCCACTGGTAACTTTCCCAAGCTCTGGGTTTTCTAGTCATTTTTTCTACTAAGGAGGGAAAGACATAATAATTGCACAGTGCCTTCTGAGCTGTTTGTCTCAAAGCACCCAAGGGTGATGTTCAAGTTATCTACGACAGCTAGAAAATTGGAGCTTACTGTGGTGTGTTCTTTTGCCAAGTTGATCATTTAACTTTTGTCTTATCTCTTCACCAAGGCTGTCTTGAATCAGTTATTTAATACGAGTTATCCATCTAGAACTTTAAAAAATCAACAAACCTCTTCACTCAAAGCACTGTGGGATGTTACTTCAGTTATCTGAAACCAAGCAAACAATCAGACAATTGCAAAGTACTAATTTCAAATGTCAGATTTAGGACCAAAATAAAATCAAAAGATTAAGTATAGAATCATCAAGTGCTCCTGTCACCTTACGTTTTTTACATGTGCTCCCACCTTTCTCTTTTGCTCTGCTTGTTTGTAAAGTTAAAGGAGCATCACATTGGAACAGAAAACTAGAAAGCACAGCAGATGACACAGATGGGCACAACAGGAACTTCAAACACAGTGCTAAAATGCAATAAACTCCATAAGGCTGGTGAGTGGTCAACATGACTGGTACGCTAGTCTACAGATATATGCACACAAGTGAGAAATAAAAAGCTGTTCCGTACCACATGGACTGCAAAAGTGCTGTGTGTCAGTTTTTGCAAGTTGACAATCAATTCTCTCTCTCTTTTTTCTTCTCTCTAACGCTTTTCAAGGCCTTGCTCCATTGAAAAGCATGTCCAACTTGTCCTTCACAGATCTTACAGCAAACCTATTGTTCTGATACATAGCTGGTAATAAAAGCGTTATATAAAAGGCAAAAGGCATCACACAAATTTGGCACATGAATATTGCACAATGCAAAAGGCCATGTTTTGTTTTGTTTTCCCCTCAATGCAAAGGTAAGGTTGTAATTATCTGGACAGTAAAAGAGTGGAGGAGAGATGGCCATTTGGTGGGCACAGCCAGATAGTTTACTAGAGAGCATAAGAAAGATTGGGCTCACACTTTTTTTTCCAGCAAGCCTCACAGCAGTGTCATTTCAGGGAGAGAAAAAAACACACAAGAATAGACCATTGAACAAATCCAGTGTTTCATTTTGTTCTTTTCCTTATGGGGCTTGAGAAAGATTTCCCCGAGTGTCTCTTCCTCCATATGAAAGTTAGCAGCTTTAAGACAACATTATTTTTCTTCTCAAGTACATAAACTCGCATCTCTTCCCCAGGCCCATTTTGCCCCCTTAGCAAATTTAGCCAGCCAGAGCTAGAGGCTATTGCACTATTTTGCCGTGTGACAAAGCAGCTGGGTGTTGAGCTCAGTGCAGATCATGGGAACGCAAAAAATGGTCTGACAGAAGATGGGAAGAGAAACAGATAGAGTCAAGTCAACAGACAATATTCAGAGCAAAGAAGGGACATGGCAGGAAGGGTGACTTAACAGTGAGCCCTGCCCTTTGCCCGCAAAATGCAGGATGTATATCATACAAAGTGACTGTCAGATGGATGGCTCAGACATCACTGCACATTGGGCTGCTGCATTCACTTAAAAATGGCTGTACCACTGGGCAGGCAATCACAAATGGATGGTCCGAGTAGAAGGGGAGGGAGGGGGAACAATTAACTCCAGGCTGCCATAAGTTCAGACCTTCCTGGCATAAACCTGGCACTAAATGGCTCTCCTCTCAGAGCCAACTTTAAGGAACCAACATTTGCAGAAGGACAAATGACTGGCACGATCTATTGCCAGCTCTTGGGAGAAGAGGAAATAAGTTACTTTGCTTCCCTAACCCTTTGTTTTTTAAACACATTTTATACAGAGGCAATCCCTGCTGAATTTCAGCAGACCTTACCTCCATGCAGATTTAGAATTCAGGGTATCAAGTGTCTATTTTCAAGCAAGTGATCCTATGGGATCAGTTGATTTAATTTATTGGTGGGTGGGTGGGTGAGTGGGGTGAGAAATCCTACAAGAGCACTTAGGATTTTATTTTGATGCACTTACTGGCCATTTCCTATAGGTTTTCATACTAAAGAAGGCGGCCAGCTGACAGCTATCCTTGAAAAACCAGGGAAATTACCATTTTCCACATGGAGACTACTCCAGCCATCCAAAAATCCCTTCTAAAGGTTTATTCCCCATTTCTCCCACTCATGTTCCCCCAATCTGAAATTTTAATTCATTGTGTCAGTTCATTTACAGTGTTATCACTTATATTCATCCATTAAAAACGGAACAGTCTTGGGGACAGTCGGGAACACAGCTGAACTCATGTTGGGACAGCCAGAAATCCAGCCTTGATGCTTCTGAAACAAGCATTTTAGAGTTCTAGACCCTTCTGGCTATCATTTTTTCCTCCCAACTTGGAGATATTCTCCTAAAATACTAATCATTCTGACACTTCCTGTTAGGTTAAAAACAACTCATGGTAAAGCACTGAGTTTACCACTGAGCAATGCACTCCCCGCCGACATTGCTTATCATTATGAATGAGCATTTACAAGAGTTCTCTATGGAGAGACACATTTCCCATTTCAGTCCATATGCCTGATTTCCTTTGGAGTGGACGGGGAAGACTTAGTTTGTGCAGTAGTATGTTTTCGGCTTTGACTTGCAAATGAATACCACTGCTTCTAAGATTTAGAAAACGGCTTTTAAAAAACATAACAGGGCTCGCTAGCCAAACTCTACTTACTGCTATTTAGAGTATTAATTTTGGAATTTTAAGTTGAGATTTTTGTATGTACATTTAGGTAAACCAGGTTGAGGGGAGCAAGGGATGGGGAGGGTTGGGTGATTCTGGAGAGACAGAGAAAACCTGTTGAACTGAAAACATCAGTAGTCAACGAATTCATTGTCGCAGCAAGAGACACCTCATTCCTCCAACAACAACAACAACAAAATACAAGAGACGATTAAAAAAAAACACAAGCAAAACAGAAAAACAAACAGAATAAACCCCATGATTTCTTTCTTGGAATGGCTACTCTTCTAGAGAACAACATGGCTTCATGTTTGTGGTCAACAAGAGGGTGGGGGGAAAGGCAATAAAGTGCTTCATGGAAACAAAAACAAAACCATCAAAATAAATAGAAATATTTCATGGCAGGGAGGAAAGAAATGTTCTGATGGGCTGTTCTCTCCAGTCAGCTTGCTTTGAAGCTGCCTTCCCTCCACCCCCCAAACAACTGTTTCCAAAGTAATCTGTACTCCAACCAAAGATTCCTACAAGAAGTGGCTTTAGCAGCAGAGTCTGATTCCCCTGTGTATCCATCCCTTCTTTCACTGGTCTGTAAACTTTCTGCAGAAAGCCCGCCCATACCAAAGTTGTCCTCCTCCAATCAGCTACATTGTCTTCATCCCATTGGCGGTGACACTCTCGGCCACACTATCGTTCACGGCAGCTGCTGAATCATGGAGGCCAGAGTAATCCTTGAGTTCGGAGTTTGTCAGCAGCAGGGGTTGCTCCCCCTTCTTGTGTGGCAGGAGGGGCTGCCGGGTGTAATGTTCGCCATCCGGAATGTTCTCTGGCAGGTTCTGGTTTTTGCTCTCGGGCAAGAGGAGGATACAGATGATGCAAATGAGGGTGCAACAGGCGAAGATCACATGATGGAGGAAGTAGCCTTTCTGGTTGTGGAGCTCCATGATGGGCGCAGTCAACATACCAAAGCCTGCACTGGCTTGGACAAGCCCAAGGCCACCGCCCCTGAGGAAACAAGCATATCCTTAATAGCCCCCAAAACAGATTCCCTCAGTTTGTATTCAGTAATATAATGGTATAATATACAGAGCAGCTTCAAATGGACAGCTACTGATGGTACAATCCTCACTAAAAAATTTATCCCTCTAATATATATTACTTATACCCAGCCTTTCTTCAATATGAAGAAAAGACAAGGAAGTTTATGACCACTATAAAATTACTTTTTAAAAAATAGCAACAGTTAAATACATATTCCACAGAATATGGTCTTCAAAGGAGTCCTTAAAAAGCAGTATTATTCAAACTAGGGCTGCATCTGTACTGTAGAAATAATCCAGCCTGAGACTGCTTTAACTGCCAAGGTTCAATGCTATGGAATCCTGGGATTTGTAGTTTGTTCTGGCACCAGAGCGCTCTGACAAAGAAGGCTAAATATCTCACAAAACTACACATCCCATAACTCCAGAGCACTGAGCCATGGCAGTTAAAGCAGTCTCAAACTGGATTATTTCTGCAGTGCAGATGCAGCTTGGGTCTAGCTGCACCAACCTTACCCACCAGATGGCTTCTACAGCAGAGGTGGGTGAGCCCCAAGGTTCAATTTTCATCCTCCATGACCCACTGTTGGCCAAAACAGTTTCCCCAAAACAAAACTAGAGGTGGATGTAAATCCACTTCTGGTTTTGTAAGTCCCTTTTAGGGGACAAAATAAAGGAGACTTGCTGCTCTTGGATGTAGGAAGTCAGGGGCAGACCATTCGACCACCCTGCTGTGCTGCCAAACTGCCAAGAAGCCCATCTGAGCAGGCCCAGAGAGTGCTCATGTTCAGAAATGACTGGAAATGAGACTCTGGTCAGAAAACCTTCTACACTGAAACAAAGCACTGGAAGATGGGAGAAATGTGGCAATTACAACTCAGATGCATGTCTGACCAGGAATGAGAGATTCTGGGAGGACAGTCCCCAAGATCACACTCCTGTAGACACCACTGGGAAGGCGTTTGATTATCTCCAGTGAGGAGAGGCTTTAGACACAATAGAACACAGTCTCTGTTGCAAACCAGGTTTTGCAACTGCAACCTCCTTCTGGTAGGGGTGGCAGGCACTCTAAAAGCAAGAGGAGCAGTGACTGGCTAGGAAATGGTGCCCTAGAATACAAATGGCCCTGTGGTTTGACAGAGACATTTCGATTTATCTGCACTTCATACCAAATAGATTTTGTAAGGAATGAATTTTAGGTCAATAAGGCCTCATTGTCTATATGGGCTACAACTTCCAGAATCCACCAGAGGATATGGTCAGCATGGTCAATTTTGGGAGTTATGTTTGAAAAATTACCTTTTCTAAACTGTGGCATCAAGTACCTTATTCTGATTTGTAACATACTTCATCCCAGTGGCCCAAACTGTAGCCATGTTTAAAAAGGAAGGAAGAAGGAGTGGGGCGGGGGGGAGAAAAGAAACGTGGCAGCACCTTTAAGACTAATGGGTTTTTATTTTTGCATGAGATTTCATGGATATAAACCCACTTCTTTGGATGCAGTAGCAAGTGGTATTAAGGCCTTCAGGTTTAAGCATATTTATACAGTTGTGGGAGTGGGATAGAATGTAATAGGATCCAGAAAGATGCAAATCATGGCCCTCGCCCTAAATTTTCAAAGAGCTGGGTAAGGTGGTACAGGTCTTTCAGATCTTTACAATGGTCAGTTAGTGTGAAGTGAAAGTATTATGGTTACTTTTTCTTGAATCTGAAAACTTTTACTGAATGCAACTGTGTGTCACTGAAAAGTGGAAAACTTTTACTAAAGTTGTTCAGGTAACAATTACAATTTGCTGATGCTAATCATCATCATCATCATCATCATCATTTTATAATAATAATGGTCCATCTGTCTCTTTCTCCTCTCTATCCCCAGATAGCTTAGAAACGTTGACATGTGAAATTCTCAGTGTCATCACTAGGTGGCAAGCTTTCCTCATACTTATTTAATGGGCAGCAAAGACAGAATCATTTTAAAAAATCAAGGGTGAAAAAAGCATCCAGTCACAATTTCTTACAATCGCATGCCCTTTGTATTGTACTGTTATTTCTCCCCTCATAAGAAATCTGAGCAGGCACTTTGACAGCAGGGCAGTCATTGAAATTAAGAAAACTTCATTGACAGTCTATATATATAATAGATGAGCTCCATAGATTTGCAGATACATGAAAACAGTATTTGAGAAAAGCCTGTCTTGCTTCAGCTGATGGATATGGATACTCCTGTTGCTGCAGACCCCCTTTTAAAAAGAGGCAGCCTGCTCCATGCACGAGAGGCAAGGAAGGGGAGCAACGAAAAGAAACACTTTTTCTGTGATAGTGCCTGTCATCCAAAATTTTGGGAACTTCCGGTTTTAAAAATAATGTAAAAGTGTTGAAAAGATCTCAGGCAATAATTTAAGAGTTGGTAAAAGCATATTGGCTAATCACTAGTCTTGCACGAAAGGTACTGGCTTGCAATTTGCTTCTGAGCAAAATTCGAGGTGCTGGTTTTGACATACAAAGTGCTAAACGGCTTACGACCAGAATAGTTGAAGGGCCACTTACTTTCACATGACATTGCCAGGGATCTGAGTTCCTCAGCAGAGAGGTCCTGTTACACATCCCTCCATACTGAGAGTCCAGGCTGGTGAGTACACAAGACAGGGCTTTTTCTGTAGCAGCCCCTCACGCGTGGAACCCCTTTCCCAGCAAAGTTAGGCTGGCTTCATCACTTTGGAGCTCCCAATGGGCACCTAAGACTGCATTGTTTGGTATAGCTTTTGGAACTGTTTTAATGGGTGTGTGGTTTGTTTGTTTTTTAAAACTAGGTTGCAAATGGTTTTGGTTTGTTTCAAAAGAATATTTTATCTGCCTTTATCTGTTATACATCATTTCAGGGGGCCCGAAGGGCTGAGAAATGATAAATAAATAAACAATAAAATAATTTCCTAATCATTGCCACAGATTAATAATTAGTCATTAATTACATGGCCTTACAGAAGCCATCAGCTTCAGGTTTCCATCCCACCCCTAATCTGTGACACTGCCACTGTTGTAAGGATTGCACCAAAATAAAGTAGGTGGAATGCTTTGAATGCTCCAGTGTACTGCTATAGTAATATGTTGATACTATAGTAATAAAATATCACTATATGGTAATACAATCCTCATTTACATGGGATTGGTACCCATGGTTTCATTTACCCGTGATCGGGGAAAGAGGTCTCTATAGGCATCTGGAGGACCATAGAGTCACCCTGGAGGTGGTCTCTCTAGGCACTGGGAAGTCCTCTGGGGTGATTCTATGGTCAGTTTCTACCACAAGTTGACTATCGAGTCATGCCAGATCCTAGAGAGGTATCCTCTCTAGGCATTTTCTAGGTCCTCCAGCATGATCCTATGGCGGTTCACTAATATACGTCCTGTATATGCTAATATATGATCTGTATTACAGTAATATTATGATAAGATAATAATTATATAATATAATAATTAGCAAAGTAATCAATGTAGTAATAGTAATAATGATGACAATAAAGATGATGAAGATGGTTACTCTGAAAGCTGACTAAACATTGCAGCCCTAGCAATTAATTTTTGACATGTTCCCATTTGCTAGCTCCATAAAAATACTTATTCAGGAATTTAAGTATTTTAATTTTTTTTTCTTAATTCATTTCATTTCATTAGTTCACCTTTCTCCCAATACGGAACCTGAGATGGCTGACAGTATAGATTAAGTAAAGTATGCTTTGCCAACTTCCTAAGAATTACTTTTGTTGTTATCTGCTGTCAAGTCAACTTTGACTTATGGCAACCCTATATGAATGAGAGACCTCCAAGTCATCCTGTCATCAACAGTCCTGCTCAGGTCTTGCAGGCTCAGGGCCATAGTTTCCTTGATTGCGTCTATCCATTGGTAATATGGTCTTCCTCTTTTCCTACTGCCTTCTACCTTACTAAACATTGTCTTTTCTAGTGAGTCATGCCTTCTCGTGATATGGCCAAAGCACAACTGTCTCCGTTTCATCCTCTCTTGATTTCATTTCCACCCAAGCTGTCTTGTTCACTCATCAGAAATAATTAAATCCTTGTTGTTACCATCAACATTTGTCTTGTGGTCAAAGAGGTGAATCCAAAGTATTTCTTACTGCATGGGCTGCCGATTCTCTTTCATCTTGTTTTTATATTTCCTGTTTATTCCCTTGCACATATAACAAACCAGAGGTTTAAATGAACTCAAGGGTTTTTTGTTGCCCAGAATCATGAGACAGAAGCCCCCCAAAGCAGACAGCATATCTTTTGTTCAGTGCTGCTAATCTTCTGCAAGGTCACTAAGTGGGCAAAGGAAGAAGAGGTGCCCCAAATGGTAAGAAATGAATGATGCCAACTTGTTAGCCAGTTTATGAAAGCATCACCACGCTATTCTTTCTCTGCTTCTCCCATAATTACATTGTTCTACCCCCCAAAAAACCATTTGTTGTTTGTAGCAGCAAAGACATAATGCACACACACACATGCACAACACACACAAACACTTGCTCCATCAACTAGTTCACTACAGGAGGATTAGGAGTTTTCATTTTGTTAAAGTGTTTCAAAGCAGCTTTATAATTAACTCCTTGGCATAAGGAACCAGAATTCTTCAATGATGCCTAAGCTCTTGGCAGCCTGGGACTGGAGGAAATGACCAGAATTAAGGGAAGGGATCAGCATACTAAAACCCTCAGCAAATGATGTTATATCAAAGAGCTCCCACTCCCGTGGCTTGCATACTGTAGATGTGGGGTTTGAGAGTACAAGTATTCTTGATGTTTGAATCTGTTCTCAACCAGATCTGCTCACAACCAGTCTTTGGCTTATGACAAAAAATAACTACAGTCCAGTGAATGCAACTGACCTTATTTTTATTTTACTTTAATTATTTGCTTTTGCTTTATGTTAAAATATGGGCTGGCATCCTGCTCAGTCGTTACGAACTGTAATCTGGATCTACAATCTTACAATTTTTGGCATTCATGTTTATAGCCACTAATGATTGAACATGACCCCCAAAACCATTTTTGTCCAGCCAGGTAGTGCTTCAACTGAATGGTTTCTGAGGTTTTGAAGACAGGGTTGTTGGGACATGATATCTGTAGCACTCTTCTGGTTTTTTGTTTTGTTTTTTGCAGAGGGTAGGCACAGAGAGAATTAGTTGCAACAGGGCCCTGAGGAGTCTCTCCAGCTGCCTGGCCTCAATACACCCTACAACCAGGAGAGCACAGAGGATGTAATTTCTCAGCAATGCCTTGGAAATGCTTGGCTGGGGTGCTGACAGGCTGAAAAGGCAGGGTTTTTGGGGTGGCATTATCAGACATAGCTATGAAAGTAGAGCTCCATTGTCATAGTCGTAGTCATTGTCAGGAGTACTTTGATCATGTATTCCTTCATGGGGTTGGACTGGATGGCTGTTGTGGTCTCTTCCAACTCTATGGTTCTATGATTCTATGTCCAACAATGCATGATCTCAGCCACTAGTAGCACTAGTAAGATTGCAAGTAATTTTATCTCATGTTATGATACACTTGAAAATCCACCTTATGCCATAACATTAACTTAAATGTTTCATGCCATAACATTAACTTAAATGTTTAGAATGTCCTCTTGAAGGAAGATAAGCTTGGCACCATTCTTTCCTGTTTGCCCACAGTGACAATTTTTTGATATGCAATGCAACAAGCTCCATCATACAGAAAAAGCATGATGACTATGTCTGTCCAGTAGCATTCCCATGTGAGACAGGCCTTGTGCTAGTGACTGGAAATGAGGATCAAAGTAGCATGTGGTGGTGTGACACTGGTACTCTTGGAGGCGGCAGAGTCTGGGGTGTCCTACAACCTTCTTTTCTCTCCTCACAGAGCCAAGCTAGAGGATGCATTAAACACATGAATGTTTTTTTTTTAATAACCACTGTGGAAGTGGAGGGGCCTAGTCAGTGTCAGGACCATAGCACATGGGGGGAAGAAAGAAATAAAGCTTCCCCGTGTATGTTGCAGTCCCCAAATCCCTTCCTATACAAATTTCCCCTCCCCAGAAGAAAGCCACCATTGGTGTCAGTCATGGATTTAATGTAACAATTAGTTTTTCCTCAAAGTGACCATCATAAAAAATAGTTGCTCAACAGTTTTTAGCTACAAGTGGATTATCTTTGACAGTAATATTTAGGGATATCAGAACAGCTCTGTTCCCAGCGTGAGCTTTCGATTTCCATACCTTATCACTGTTGGTGTGATTTCTGCACAGAAGAAAACACTGAGACTTCCAACGGCGTGCGATGAAAACATACCCACAATTGAAAATGCAGTGGAGAACTTCTCCTTTACGGTCTCACTCATACCTGTTAGATACATGGAAAGAACTATTCATCTCTAGTCTACTAATAGTTACCTATAAAACAGAGTTAACCTGACTTTTTAAAAAAACTAGTGGCAGAGGATATTGAAAGGAAGAAGAGGCACCAAACTACCTGTTAGGTTTATTAAAGAGATGTTACTATATCTTGGATTTTTACAGCAGTACACCAGGTAGCACTGAATGCAGTGTGCACCAAAGGAAAGTATTTGTTAAAATAGCCCCCCCCCCAATGCAAGACTAGCCATTAAAGAAAATCAATATCCACATTGGTGACACTCAGAGGTGTAACTACAGCGTGGAGCGGGAAATGCGGCTATTTCCCTCCTCATAAGAATTCTGCCACCCCAGTAAAGCTTTCCTTCAGTCCTTAAATACCTAGTATTATCTATCTATATATAATTCTCTTGGGTATGTTGCTGTTTTCAGTGTGCTGATTGGCTGGCTGCTTAGGTGTCAGGATCTGCCTCTCCTAGGCCCCTGGCTGCAGCAGCCAGCACAGCCTCTTTGCAGACTCAGGCCTCAGCTGTGGGAGCTGTGGTGTGGGTGTGTGGCATGGGGAGTGTAATGTGTGGGAAGTAGTGTGTGTAGTGTGGGGGTGCTGTAGTATGGTGGGTGTGTCTGTGTAGTGTGTGTATGTGGCATGGGGTGTGTTTGTGCATGGCAGCGGAGGGGCTTTCATGTCCTGGTGCACATGGTGTGTAGCATAGGGTGTGTGTGTGTGTATGCACAGTTGCATGGCAGTGGTGGAAGAGGGGCCCTTGCATCCTGGCACGCATGGTGTGTGTGTAGCGTGGCATGTGTGTGTATGTGCAGTTGCATGGTGGAGGCGAAGGAGTTCTTGGCATGAAACTAGCCATTATAGTTGATTTGAAAGGTTATATATTAATGCATCAAATGATCATACTCTTGACATATTTCCTAAGCGGTCAAGCAGCAGAGTGGGAACGGAAACATACCAAAGTGTTTTATATATGTACATAATGGTGTATGTTATGCCGGGTATAGCTAGTAGTAATTTAAAACTTCAGTTGACAATTTAGAAATAGAGTTTAGGCATAAAAGAAAGGGGGCAAGTTACCAAAGGAATATGAACACAGCAAATATAAAGAATTCAAGCTGTGAACCATTTTCAGTATCTCACCCTCTACAATGCTAGAAATTTGGGGACTTAAGGAAAATTTCACTAGGAGAACAGAATTCTTATTTGTGGGGCAAAGCCCTCATTCCACCCCCCAGCTATGCCCCAGTGATTAGACTGAACAGAAGACACAAAAAAGAAAGAAGAAAAAGAAGAAAAAAGCTAGCTTTTGAAGTTCACTGGCTTCTTCATCAGGTGAAGATGGCAAGAAAAACATCATGCTGGGGAAACAAATGTGATGTT
Source organism: Gambelia wislizenii (assembly GCA_030847615.1). Classification (NCBI taxonomy): domain Eukaryota; kingdom Metazoa; phylum Chordata; class Lepidosauria; order Squamata; family Crotaphytidae; genus Gambelia; species Gambelia wislizenii. Next base: position 217,844,457 of record JAUMIR010000004.1, read on the forward strand.
TTGAAGTCCTAAGCCACCAGGCATCCATCTCGTGGGTTTGGACATTATCATTTATTAAGGCGGAGACCTTCCCTCCTTCCCAGAAAGAGAGGTGGGAGAACAATAGGGACAAAGGCTGTAAAAGAAGGCCATTTCCATTCTCCATTGCAGCCACGGGTTCTGACTCTGTCCAGTGAAGCCAAAAAGCCCCTATTTTGCCAGAGTTTAGTGACCTTCTCAGAAAGAACCCATGTTACCAGGTCTGGACACAGAATTAGCTGTGACCACAAGATGCAGGCTTATGACTTCAATAGTGTAAATTTTCTTTTACCTGCCTGATTGTTTGCCTGGTAAAGAAGCCAGTGAGCTTTGAAAGTTAGTATAATGGGTTTTTTGTTTTGTTTTGCATCTTCTGATTAGTGTAACAATGGTATCATCAATGTGTATTTTCAGTTTTGACCCCCCTCCCCCCCAGCTCTAAACTCATGCAGATTCACTTTTCCTGTAAATTTTCCCTGAGGTCTATGGAAATAAAGTTGAGAGGACTTAATCTAACAATATCAGTAAGCAAGGGGATTTTGTAGCACTTTTGAGACTGTGTTTACTCCATGAGTCTGAGGAAGTAGACCAAGTCTACAGAAGCTTATGTTACAACTTCTTTCTCTCAGTTAACCCCAGAGATGCTACAAGGGGTGGTCATTGGCCATGCTGGATGTGGGAATTCATGGAGCAGTTGTCTAAAAAAATACAATAAAAAATTCAAACGTTTCAAGCTGCAGTTATGAGTAAAGGCAAAATCAGGGACTGCGGGAATGAAAGGAAAAGGGTTTGAACTTGAGAGGCCTACTGTAAGTCTGATGGCAAATACTGACATCGTGGAAAGGAAGTAATGTCAGCACCATTTGGCTTATTAAAAACAAACAGATAAACCAAAACCACATTTAAAAAGGTTGTTTGAAAACTGTACCTGAGTCTGGAAGTTGACTATATTTTCCTATCACTGGATTCATAACCATAAATGGATTAAAACATACAAAAAAGAAAAAGGACATAGAAAGAAGAAAACAATTAAATGACAGTTATTAAAAGACAACATGATACATTATACCACTCTTCCTCAACCTGGTGCCCTTTAGATGTGCTGAATTACAACCTCCTTCATCTCCAGATAGCATGACCAATGTCAAGCTAGCTGGATTTCATGGGGTTTATAGTCCCCCATATGCCTACATGGAAGATACTAGAAGAGGAAGGTTGGCTTAAAAGATAAACTAGTCCAATGGTTCTTAACCTGTGGTCCAGGGACCACCCCCCAGGGGGCTGTAATATACCCACAGAGGGACTAAAGGCAAACACTGGCTGGCTTGGCCTGTTCATTGCTATTCAATCTTCTCCAGCCACAAACTTGCAGGAAGAAGCAGGAGATAGGTCTTCCCCCCCCCCTCCAGTGCCTCTGAGGGAAGATTTAAGGGATGGTATAATTGTATTAGTATTGTTGTTGTTGTAAATCTTGAATTAAGTCTTGGGGGTCCAGGGCAACAAAAGATATTTAAAGGGGGTACCCAGTAAAGAAAAGATTAAGAGCCACTGAACTAGTTCCTTTACCCATATAATGTATTTCCCCTTCTGTGCTAGAGTAGGACAGAAACATTTCCTTTCCCCAAACCACCTGACAAGAGGTGCAAATTTCTGTCTCATTCCCAATAAAAGGAAATAATTCTAATGAAATTATATTCAGGCTGGCAAAAGAATCCAGAACTGGAGCAGAGATTAAATAAAAGCCATTGTGATGATAATGAAGAGATAATTTAAAAAGGAAAAAAAAAGAGATTCTTAGGTAGCTGGAATACCCAAGAGGGAGCTTGTGAGAAAGCAAGCTCCCAAGGATTTGACTCATGCATTACTCAGCCTTCTCTATAAGCTCCTAACTGAATGAACATACTAAAAGTGTATTCATAAGCTACAGGCGGCCCTTATACATATTTTTCTTTTAAAAAAATCAAAGCTCAGTGTGAAAGGAACATTTATTTTTGCACAAAACTGTTACTCAAGAAGGACAGGTTGCTTACCTGTAACTGAAGTTCTTTGAGTGGTCATTTGTGCCCTCACACACATATGGGATCTTTGTGCATGTGCAGATCGGTCACAGAGTGTTGAAGAGCTGAGTAGCTTTTTGGCGGTAGCTCTGCCCTCCCAGGGCATTCCATAAACAGTGCTGATGGGCCCGACGTCTCAGTACTGGGGCGCTTATTGGTCTTTTTGTCAGTCCAGGAAAGCATGGTCTGTGTGGACAGGATTGAGTGGCCCTTGCAGAGGCGGTATTGAGCGGCCAGTTACAAGCGGCTAAGTCCACGGCTTGAAGAGATTGCTACCAGAGATGGGTATGGAGCCTGGAGAGGCAATTCTTGCAAGCTTGGTGGGTGATACCCTGGCAAGACAGAGCAAGTGGCGGGCTTATGGCCCTCGCCCAAGCAGAAAAAACAGAGGCTGTGGGTGTCAGACTGGGAGATTTTCCTGTCGCATGCGGGGCAGGGCTTAAACAGGGCTTCAGAGGCCATGCAAGACCCAGATTCACATGTACCGAGTCCAGAAGGGTGGTCCAGGACAGTTGGTGAGGAAAATACCCAGTCAGTCAGCCGTAGAGTTGTTCAGAAGAATGGAAGAGAAAACAGTCTGAGGTCCGTCCAAAATCCAAAGGAAAAGCTACTCAAAGCACAGTATTCCGTGTGATCTGAGCAACAGATGAAAAGGAACTGAGGTGAGTAGCTTTCTGGTGCTATATATAGAGTGCCCTGGGAGGGCAGAGCTACCACCAAAAAGCTACTCAGCTCTTCAATACTCCATGACCAATCTGTGTATGCGTGAAGATCCCGTATGTGTGTAAGAGGCACAGAGACCATGAAGAAGAACTCATTTTTACCTGAGAGCATACCAAACATTCCCACTTTAAGACAAGTCAATTGTTAAGTTTCAGGATTGACATTTTCTGACTGCAATAACACAGAGCCCTCCTCTCCACATCTTTTCTTCTATTTTTGCACACCTTTGAATCATTTCTGTATAACTGTTGTGTACATTTGATATATAATATATAATATAAGCAGATAGAAGACTTTAAAGTCAGGGTGAGCAACTTTGGTGGAACTGGGGGGGGGCATCCCCCTCCCAAAAAAACCCTGCTACATGCCACCTCTTCCTTCCCATTACTCTGGCTATTTGGCAAGGGACCACACTGCCAAATTTGGATAGCAAACCAGGAAACTCCATTTGAAGCATACATTTTGCTTATCTTAAAAAGCACTTTTCTGTCTGCCGCTCAATTTCAACAGCATTTTTCCACCAGGAGGGCTTAATGAGGGCCATGGGCCAAATTATGTTTGTCCTAGCTTTAAAGTCTGCCTTGTATGAGATTTTTAAAGGTAACATGTGGTAATTAAAGTATATGTTTGATACAGGCATATTCTACACAGGGATGTCTGGCTAGGCTGGAAATCCATGAGGTAAGAAGCCATACTGGAAGACTTGTGGCATCCATGCAGCTATCTTGTGAACAGAATTCCTTTAACAGGTATTAAAGACTATGAGGGAATTGCAATAGCTTAAATGTTGGGAGCAAAGGTAAATGAGGACTACTTCAAGGTGGTCTGTTGTTTGTTTGTTGTGCTTGGGTTTCTTGTATGTTTTGCTGGATATTGCCCCCACACCTGCTTCTTTGGGGTGGTGGAGAAGGTGACTACAGTTTAGCATGGATGCCTCATTCTTATCAGTACTGCTTCCAACAGAAGTGGTAGGAACCCAGGAACTCAGGAAAGTTATGCTTGCAATGGTGGAAGCCTTCTCGTAGCATTCAACACCTTGGTAACAATTCTCACCCTCCTTGGCCATGCTGTCTGGGGATGATGGGAACAGCTGTGCAAGACATTTGGAGGGCAGCAGGTTGGGGAGGCCTCTTGAAAGCACTGGAATCATTTCCTTCACTGTATCCACCCAGTCTAGAAGCAGAGCGTGTAGCCATTTGCAGGACCAAACATAAATCTTGGAGAGATTCAAGCCCTAATTATATTTTATGCCTTCAAAGTGGCAAGTTCAAATGATGGCCTTGTCTCAAAGGGGCGAAAGTTCTAAGAAGACATTTGCGTCGCCATTAATCAGTGTTGACACACATAGAGCTGTCTGATTGTAGCTAGCTATTTATTCCTTGGAAAGCCTGGACCACTCTTAAGAATTGCCAGTGAAATGTACTTGCATATACAGAGGAATCCTTCCTTTTGGCATAACAAGGTCTATCCTACATGGTCTCTGCACTCCAGAGTGGTGGGATTTTCCATCACTGTGATCACTGTGCAACTCCTTCTTATCCCATGGATGCTTTTCTCAGCATACTGAATTTTATTGTTAACATTTCATTAGAATTCTTTCCTTTTATTGGGAATGACACAGAAATTTGCACCTCTTCTCAGATGGTTTGGGGAAAGGAAATGTTTCTGTCCTACTGTAGCACAGAAGGGGAAATGCATTATGTGGGTAACAATTGGAGTTCCACAGCTGACGAGGAAAAAAAGTCCACGAATGGGAATTATATGGTAAATCAGAGCTAGATGGTAAAGCTGAGGACAGTTTGCTACAATGAAGTGGATAGCATATAGAATCTAGGAATGGGATGGGGTGTGGTGGGACTACAACTCTTTTCAGCCTATTAGCATAACCAATGGTGAGAGATGATGAATGCTGCAATCCAATAATGTCTGAAAGGCCATAGGTTGCTACCATTTGTGTAGAATGATCATAAGAAAGAAAAAACAGAGGGCTCATATTTATTGATGTTTAAAATTGTCCCACCCCACTCCCTCTTCTACACATTGGGGGGCATCCTGTTAGTCATATGCATACATATGTCTGTTTTGGATAGGGTGCAGGGAACTATTCTCTAGTCCTTCATATCCTGTTGCAAACTTTTCCCCTGGCAGCTGTTAAGCCTTGGAAGGGTTTGCTAGTTATCAGTGGCCAGAGGAGGCAATTCAGATAACAAAGATGCAGTTGCTCTGGGCTTTGAGGGGAAGGGGAAAAGGGCAAACTGTATCTGTGAGTGCACAGTCATTTCTTCTCCCCTCCAAGTAAAGATCAGGTGCTTCTTTATCATCTGAATTGCCTCCCCCTCCCACCCAGTAAGGAGCAGCAGTGGCCCTTCCTATGGCTTGATAGGTGCATGGGGGTGGGTGGGATTGCACAGGGGCCATTATGCTCTGCCTATTTCATACAAGATCTTGGTCACGGTCAAGACTTCATGGTCCTTGAAGCAGACCAGCACTGGGAGTTTCCCTACAATGGGATTTTTATGACATCTGAAACTTCATGCAAATTTGAAACCTAGAACTGTATGAACTGTATCAAGGCATATAGTGGTCTCATTGTCCACACTCACAGTTGAGCAGGCCTAGTTGCAAAAGGGAAGCCAGAGCAGTGAGAATCATGAAGAGGAGCAGTCCCCCTCTTCGCCCAAGGAATCCAACCACTGGGCACATGGCCAGGCAGGAGGCCAGAGTAATCCCTGCCATGGTATAGTAGTCCGCATAGAAATTGTTGGTGAGGGACATCTTATCTTCATGGCCCATCATACTCTTTGCAAAGCAGTGGTGTATCCCAAATCCAGTGAGTCTGTGGGACACAAAGCAGAAGGAATAAGAGGACAGTGTTACCAAATAGGCAGACAATGAACTGGAACTCAAAAGCTATAATGCAGCAGAAAAATCCCATGCTAGTCCTAAATGGTTCATCCTTTAAACAGATTGAGAGAGAACTGCATATCTGTGTGTTACTCTTGACTGCTCTTTACTTTAAATCAGGGGTGGGAAAAACATAGCCCATGGAAACAATGTGGCCTATGGACCACATGAGGTGCTCAGGACCCCACTTTGCAACCCCCCAAAGTCACCAGGAAACTGCTGGAGCCCTCCTCATTCCATTGTTTTCAGAAAATTTTTGGTCCCTAAACACTCACAAGCCTAAATACCCTAAAACACATCCTGTCTAATCTTGGAAGCTAAGCAGAGTCAGCCCTGGTTAGTACTTGGACAGGAGACCACTAACAAATATCAGGTACTATAGGCTATATTTCAGAGGAAGGAAATGGCTAAACCACATCTGATTATTCCTTGCCTAAGAGAACCATATGAAATTATGGCGTTGCCATAAGTCAAACAGGTGACTTGAAGGCACATACACACAACAAGCATTCCTGAACCATCCTAACAGCTACAGAAATGTAGGAGTTGCCTCTACTACACCCAACCCCACTCCCCAAATGAAAAACCTGCCATTTCTCAGCTGAAAGGACAAATTAAAAAATAGTAATAAATCACTTCCAGTAGCAATGGAACTGATGCTGCAGCCTGCAGGTGGTGGGCATGGACAGGGAAAACATGATTTGTAGTTGCCTACTCCTGCGTTAAGAAGTAGCAGATGTGTGGATTGATTTATTATTATTATTATTATTATTATCATTATTATTATTATTATTATTTGTTGCATTTACATCTTTCTTTCTTCTAAAGAAATCAGGATATTATCCATGGTCCTCTTTCCTGTGTCAGCAGACATATGAAAAAGTACCATGAGAATACTTATACATTCCTGCTGTGCACAATACTAAAAATGATTCAAAGGAAGCAGTGCAACCATAAGTGACATAGTGCCATCTTGCAACAACTGACAATTTTAGAATAATGTATGTATCATTGAAAATATTTGACTGTCAGGGATGCTTTAGCTGTGGATCCCAGCACTGGCAGGCAAGTGGACTAGACGATGTGTGAGGCACCTTCCAACACTATGATTTTATAGCCTGATGAGCAACTTATTCCCTCTCTCCCATGGAGACTAAAAATCTAAGTGCCTACACAGGACTGAACAACAAAGCAACAAAGACAGCAGCAACTCTGAACTATACTGGAACAACCTACCTACCAAACAAAAAAGAAAAAATAATAATGATGCCCTGTCTTTTACTCAGATGATCTCCAGTACAACTTGCTGAAAAAAGCCTGTCAGTAATTATTTTTGCAATCCCAGGCAGGCATAAAAATGAGGTAGTTGGGAGCTGCCATTCACAGCTGATGGGCTATTTTTGACTTGTCAGTCACAAATTGTCTATGGCTGTTCCAAAGTCTCATTCCTCTGGAATTGGTGAATTCTATACTCCTTATTGCATTCTCCCTTTCTTGCAATACCTCACCTCAGAGCACAAAAGTCCTCCCCTGCACCATGGCTTACATCTACAATCCCCAGCTTTGAATGTGTGAAGCACTGCCAACATCTGAAGGTTGTGCTAGTTCTTAGATAAGGTTCACACATGTATGTACATTTTTTGATTGCTCAGCAATGTGTAAAATGACTCTGTAGAATGGTTTGGGGGACAGGTAATGAGCTGTGTTAATCTGTTGCAACAAAAACAACAGAGTAAGATGGTACCCATGTTGGCAGATAATTATTCACATGCTTTGGTGGGAGGGGACCTAAAAGATTAAAAGTACCAACTTTATCATTATCTTAACAGTGGTTGCTAACTACCAATAGTTGGGTGATAACACAGACATCCTAGCACAGATGAGCAGGTCAAAAGCTATACTGCAGCAGAAAAATCGCATGCTAGTCCTAAATGGTTCATCCTTTAAACATACTGAGAGAGAACTGAATATCTGTGTCTTACTCTTGACTGCTCTTTACTTTAAATCAGGGGTGGTGAAAACATAGCCCATGGAAACAAAGGCATTGTGATGAAAAGCATTTGTTCTATTTAAGTTACAATAATTTAACCTCTACATAGAAGTGAGAAAAGTGCAGCTACCCAAATAATGTTGGACTGCAACTCTCATCATCTCTAGCTAGCACAGACAACAGTGAGGAATACTGAGTTACAGTCCAACATCATCTATGCAATATGTGCAATATGCACATTGCACATTGAACCTTTCTGGGTGGGGAAATAAGAAAAGTATTGCAGCTTGAGGGGAATATGAATGACTGTTGTGTTATATCAACACTGGCTTATTCAGACATGATGAGGACAGACAGTCAGTGCCAGAGTCACCAAGTGATGATCACACTTGTGTGAACCACTTATAATGTGGGTTCCAACAGGAGTGGAAAACTGAAGTGGATCCAAGGGGCAATCGTTTTGTTCCAGGTCCCTCTGAGGACCACACAGAATACCAAAAATTACAGAGAATCACAAAACCAAAGCCTCCTTTTAAAACAACATTGGCAGGAAACAATTGTGGGGAGGTGAAGGGTTGGCTTAACTCTTGTTCTCAAAACTGTCCCTTGCCACCTGGGGTTCCTTACCTGTGTTTGTACCACAAACATGGATTAGAAATCACTGAAAGATGGAGAAAAGCATCTGTATGGAGTGTGGTGCCTGCCAAAGGAAGGGCTGAAGCACCCTTCTTCTCACCCATTGCAAGGGGAAAAATGGCAGGAGCAATCTGCCGATACAGATGGGATATTTAGGTCCCCTTTGACTTAAGAGTCTAATTCAGAAGTGGACTGGTCCACTTTGGAGGATGAAAAACCACCAGATTTTCTATTACATGTTGAGTAGTGGTGGGGTCTCTTTCCTTGGAGGTCTTTAAACAGAGGCTGGATGGCCATCTGTCAGGGATGCTTTGATTGTGATTCCTGCATGGCAGATGGTTGGACTGGATGGCTCTTGTGGTCTCTTCCAATTCTACAGTTCTATGATTCTATGAGTATCCCTTATCCAAAATGCTTAGGACCAGAAGTGCTTTGGATTTCAATTTTTTTCCCTAGATTTTGGAATATTTGCATATACATAATAAGATATCTTAGAGATGGGACCAGGTCTAAACACAAAATTCATTTTATGTTTCAAATACCCCTTATACACTAAGGACTTTACCATACCACACTGTGATAGTGTGATTATTCCACTTTAACTGTTCTGGCTGCCTCCTGTGTAAGTCTGGGGATTGTAGTTTAGTGAGGCCTAAGAGCTCTATGGCTGAGAGTGCTAAATGCTACTCCTGAAACTGCAAATCCCAGCATTCCACAGGAGGCAGCTAGAGCAGTTAAAGTGGAATAATAGCACTATAACTGTGTGGTGTGATACTCTCCATAGCCTGAAGGTAATTTTATACACAATATTTTAAATAATTTTGTGCATGAAACAAAATTTGTTTACACTGAACCACCAGAAAGCAAAGGTGTCACTATCTCAGCCACCCATGTGGACAATTTTGGATTTTGGAGCATTTTGGATTTCTGGATAAGGGATACTCAACCTGTGTTCACTTCTTGAGCTACCACTCAAGGTACTGAAATATAATACATATTCATCGTCACCTCTTTGCCTATGGACACTTAACACTTAATGTACTAGACAAGGACAGAACTTGGAGAAAAATACTCTCTTTTTTATTTACTATAGTTCCAAAACTCCCTCAGCCAGCATGGCCAGATAGTCATAGAGGATTCTGGGTACTGTCCATTTTTTATTTTTTTAAAAAGAACATTTCTAAGTTCTGGAAAGGAACATGGTAGTACTTACGAATTTACACAGAGCACAACAATGTTTTTCCACAGGTTCCTGGTTCCCACCACTTTAACAATGCAGACCTTCTTTGGCCTCCGGGCAAGTTCTTTCTCCAGCTCTGAAACAAGAGCAACATTTCATTTCTTTTGAAGACATTCATTTTGGAATGATGCCGAGCAGCCCAGCAGCAATATGGATGTTCTCATTAGAGCTCTCTGACCCCTTCTAACCAAGGTTTCATAAAACAGTGAACTCTGCTTCAACCACACACAATAGTTACTCTTCTGGAGTACCACAATCCTCCCAGCAACCATACCGGCTGGGGGATTTGGGGAGCTGTAGTCCAAAATAGTAACATTATTACAAGCTCTGGTTTCATCTCATGTTCAGAGCAGGGGTGTAGCTACATGGGGACAGGAATGAGGATATTGCCCTCCCAATAAAAATTCTGCCTCCTGTAAATGATATTTTCCTTTATTCCCCAAATCTGCAGTTGAACATTTAGAAACAGTGTAGAAAGAAAAGGGGTAGGCAAAGTTATCAAGGGAATACAAACAGGAGTAAGCATATGAGTTCTGGGTGTGAATGATTTTCAAGGTCTCATTCTCAGCAATGGTAGAAATTTGGGCATTAGATGAAATTTCATTGGAAGGGCAGAATTGGAAGGGCAGTGGAAGGAGGGGCAATGCCCTCATTTTTCCTCCTGATTAAATACACCCCTGATTCAGGTACACATTTTTGGAAGAAATTCTTGGCAAGAATCCTCTAAGGCTGAGAGAGCATGACATGCCCAAGATTCCCCCCCTGGATTTCCATATCTGAGCAGGGAAATCCTGATCTTCCAGAGTCCTAGTGTAACATTCATACCATTACACCACACTGGCCGTCTCTCTAACTGAGGTGGAAGCAACTCTTCCAGAGCACAGGATGATGGGATGTCATAGTGTCCCATGATTCTGAAAGGGATGAGGAACATGTGGCCAGATGTTGCTGAACTAGCTGAACTACATCTGTCACAACACATCAGAACTGATTATTCTGGCTGAGAGTTGTCTCCTTCACATGACTCCTTCACATACTTTGGCTGGAAAGACATGTATCATGGTGGGAAGAATGATATGGCTCTATCTGGAAGCATACAATCCATATTCTCTTCCTCAAGATGAAAAGAATGGCAAAACGATGCCATTTTCCTCACAAGATATTGCTGGCTGAAAATTAACTCAAATACTGCAATTTCCCCCCTCTGTGGGGATTACAAGCAGTAAAAGAAAACAGAGCCAAGGAGACACACAAGCAGTCATCTCAGTCTTGGCTGGAGCAGGAAGATAAAGGGCTAAATCTAGTTGCTAGTCCCAGTTAGTGTAGACCTAACGAATCAATGGGATTTACATTAAGTGTTGCCTTTGTAAGTCCCATTCCTTTAATGAATCGGATATAGCTGGGACTAATAATTAGGTTTACCACAAAATGACTTTCTTCTTGGTATTTTTGTATGTTGAAATAGAGATCCTCCATTAATTGTCATAGTGTGCCTTTGCATAACCTACTTTTGCATAGCTCTACTCTAAATAGGTTGCACAAGTTTCCCCTATTATAATGTTACGCCTGAAGCAAACCAGATAGTGAGCTGAACACCATGCCCTCATCTGGGAAAATGGTTTCCCCTTTACTCTTTTTCAAAACCCAGTCTTAGGATGAGTTCTGTATAATTCAAACATCTGTATGTACTTCTTCAATGATCATCAGCTATTCCTAGTCAAGGCACTGCTGGCCCTGTCAGCTCATACCCCTGATCATTGTACATTTGGAAACACAAGACTCCCACAAACTCAGAATTAGTAGAATTCCACCAGAGAGACCCCACAAACACAGGAAATTCCTTTTGACATTTTCCTTCAGAGTGACTTGAGGAAATGGCCAAAAGGGAAAAAGATGTTTTAATCATCTTTATAATGGGGCTTTCCTGTACGCCACAGGCAGCACTATTTTGAATTCAAGGGCACAACAGGGAAAATAGCATGCAGATAAACTATAACATAGGCTGCCCAAAAGAAACAGCATCATATGCAACAGTACCTCAAAAGCCACATATTCAGTATACAAATGCTTATTCTTTTTCTATTGTTGTTGTTTTGTACCTTCAAGTCATATCTGACCTATGGTGACCCTAAAGGAAACCTATCATGGGGTTTTCTTGGCAAGATTTGTTATCTACCTTCCTCTGAGGTTGAAAGCATGTGACTCGCTCAAAGTCACTGGGTTTCGTAGCTGAGTGGGGATTTGAACCCTGATCTCTAGAGTCATAGTCCAAGGCTGAAACCATTATAGTATCATATAATTACAGGGGAAAGTATGTACTATCAACCTTTCAAGATACCTTCCAAGTTCCCCCCCCCCCACAAGTCTGTAGAGCAAGAATTAACCTAAACACTCACAAACATTTGAGATATACATGTGAGATAGGGAGTACTGTGGCAAATATACCACCGTACCATCTTGAACACATCTGCTCTCATATGATTTCAGAGCATAACTTGGATTAAGTCTGGTTAGCACTAAGATGAGAGACCACCAAGGAATACTAGGGACTTCCAGATAGAGCTAGGAGAGAATACTGCCAGAAACCCTGCAGAGCCATTGATTAAAGTCAGTGATGATATTATTGGGCTATATGGACCAATGGTCTGACTCAGTAACAAGGCAACTTCCTTTGTTTCTAAATATATTACAGCAAATATATTCTCAAACCCAAAGTGAGTAACAATGGCAGACTTGGGGGCACAATAATGATTATTATCCCCATTTATTTTTTTGTGGGTAATCTGCTTCTGTTCTTTATTATATCTATATCTCACCTTTTGTCCATGATAAAATTCAAAATCCTTGGATCCTCTAGCACTCTCCCATGCAGGGCAGTGACCAGACTCAAACCTCAGCTAGATAGTTGGCTGCATCATGGCGTTGAGATCATACCCTGAGGCCATTCTCTCTGTGTGTACGTGCTTTCAAGTCACCTGTCGACTTATGTTGACCCCATGAATTTCATAGGGTTTTCTTTGGTAAGGAATATTCAGAGGTGGTTTTGCCAGCTCCTTCCTCTGAAATATAGCTAGTACAATATAGTCCTCTATCATAAATATGAACAGAAAGTATGTTCCATAACTGGCTAATTCATCTTGTCACTTTTCTTTCTGCTACTTAAGTTCCTGTTTATATAAAATGTTCAGCCTGGAATGTAGCTGTGATTGTTATCTACATAATCCTTTAGATTGCTTACAATTAAGGTAAAACTGACTTAATTCATGGTTGTTATCACCAAAACAATCCAGTAGAATGGGACTGAGGAACTGCTTTTTTAAAACCTAAATCTGTAAATTTACACGATTTTCAGTGAACAAGATTTCATGGTATTGCAGTGTTCTTTATCATGTATACAGCAACTGCAGTGTGTCAAGCACTTCATAATATCTTTGTAGGATAGCTCAATTAATCTCTTTTTGGCAGTGCTGGGTGTTGATTATTCTCTGACTGATCTCCTCAAGTGTTTCTTGAAAGCAGAGTGTGGAAGATTTACTATTCTGGACAACAGTTCCCAGAATCCTCCAGCCATGTATGCCTGCCTAGTCTATTGACCATACCAGATGAAGAATTCTGGGAACTGTGGTCTAAAAAGGAGTGTTTCCAAGCATTGCTGGGAAACATACATCTTAAAAATCATGCTTAAGATGCATCCTTTTCACAATCAAAATACACAATCAACTAAACTAGCAATGTTGATTGAGTCCAGAGGACATCTATATCAGTTAAAGAGGCAGGTATATGAGAGTTTCTAAATCATAGCTGGCCTGTATTTTAAGACAGCAGTCTTGTATTATATGTCTTCAATATGGGTTGTCAAACCCATTCTAAACCTGACATCTTCTGTTCCATTATACTGCACTGGGTTGTTCCATTACACTGCAATATGGGTTGTCAAACCCATTCTAAACCTGACATCTTCTGTTGCCTGAAAAAAACAGTTATGTTTTATGTGTAGAACTGTATATTGTAAAAGTGCTCATTTTTGTACCCATGGGCCATACCTTGTTGGCTGCTGTTCATCCCTTTCTACCTGCAGTATTTCAGTCCACATTATGTTAAGCCTTTCCTGAAGGCTGTTTTAATACTGGTAAGTATTTCCAGTTTGCAATGGATGGCTTGCCAGATCAAATTCTTGTTTGAAGATAAAGAACAAACTGGCATAAAATCCAGCAGGCAAGGAAAGTGCTCGTATAGTGCTTTTGTTACTATAGATAAGAACACCATGCACAAGGTAGATGTGATTACCAAGAAAACTGCAATACAATGCATATTGCAGGGAGCTCAGATTTGCAAGGCAAGAGGAATACTAGCAAAGGGTACAGAAACATAGCCAGAGAAGGAGCTTGTTCAAAAGAGAGGTTGCCCAAACCTTCTCTGTGTGTCCCCCCCCCCCCACCTTCTGAGAGCCAAGTAACATTAGTAGCCATATGGCACGACATACCTATCGCTGGGCTATATCTCTTCTGGATGCACATAAAGGATCAGACCTTTAAGTGGACTTTTATATAATTTTCCTCCACATGCAAAATGAGCCTTTCATGAGAGAAGGTTCCAATGTAGAATTATCTCTGAGCAGATTTTGGAAATGCTATCTTTTGGGACTGCAACATCCAGTGGCCAGGCTCGTTGTAGGACTGAGGGAGTTATAATCCAAAACAATAACTGTTCCAAGCTCTCCACCAGTCATATTTTTGTCATTAAATGTCTATTTGTGTGGGAGTTCATTTTAAAACACAGAGGAACATTTGACTACCTTCCCTCTCCCCTCACCCCCAGTGCAGTCTGAAGTGATGCAGGTCAACAAACACACAAATCAACTGGGGCTATTGAGTGTTGACACTGGGTTTTGAACAAGCTGCAGCCTGGAGAAAATGTGCTCATACATTACCTCCAGCCTGGCTGCTTCCCATTTCCCTCAGCGGGAACTCCCTGGTAGCAAAGCCACAAGAGCTCTGTGAAGGGCAGTCTTTTTCCTCACTTCCTGGCAGATCTGTGGGGAACCACCTGTGGCCTGCGAGAGGGAGCCAACCAAACAGGTAAATGAAGCTTGATGGATTAGAAGCTGAGGAAGCTGCCTCAGACCTTTGGGCAGTTTTATTGACACTCACTGGGCAGCAGCTCTCTAGGAGTTTATACTTTCCTAGCCTTCCTTGGCAATGCATAGAACTGAATCTGGAACTTCTGCAAAGAAAGCATGTGCTCTGACACTGAGCTATGGTTCCTTCCTGAAGGTAGAGGCAGTATCAGGACTGCCAAAAAACCCCAAAACAGACAAACAAACAAACAAACAAACACCTGCACAAAATTCATTAAAACCACATGGATTTTTCTGACTAAACTTGGGTGCTTTCACACTAAACAATTATTGCACTATGATTCCACATCAACTGCCATGGTTGCATCCTATGTAAACCTAGGATTTATAGTTTGCTGAGGTACTAGAATTCTCTGGTAGAAAAGTCTAAATGCTCCTTCCTAAACTGCTAATACCAGGATTCCATAGGAGACAGCCCTGGTGCTTAAAGTGTAATCGTAGTATTGTGTGATGTCAAAAGGACCCAGGTCCATATAGGTTTTTTAAGGCTCCAGATCTCCAACTGCATGTCTTCAGTCCCTCCGAGTCACAGCATGCTCATGCATGAACTATGATACTCCTTGGCGACTTTCCAGGTTGCAACCCTAGCAGCAGGGATCATTCTTACTGTTGCCTTTACCCTATAGAGTTTAGCTTACAAATAATGAATGGTACACAGCTGTCTTGTCATAACAACAGGTGGGGGAGGTTTGTCAGAGCTGGGAAAAGTTACTTTTGGAATACAAATTTCAAAATATCCAGCCATGCTGGCTGGGGTATTCTGAGAGCCGTAGATCAAAAAAGCAAGTACAAGATGTTTCAAATTCTTATTTGTGATCTCTGCCACTGAAAATCAAGGCTGCTCTGCTCCTCAGCCCCACCTCTTTATCTGCATAGACCCACCCTTGGTTCTGTGTCTTGGTTTCAGTAGAGTTTGATGGAATCTTGGGAGCTGGCTTTTATGTAAGAGGTCCACCCATACTCATTGGCACTCTGCGTGGCAAATCAAAAGGGTGGTAGGGTCTGCATACATGGCTCAGTTACTGAGGGAGCACAGAGACAGTGGGCAAGGATGGACTGAATTTTTCAGGCAGATCTGTCAAGTCCCTAACTTGTATAGAATAACTCATACGTTTTTTCAATTTATCTCCTTTTTCCTCCTTTTCAGCTCATCTCTGCAACCAGAAAGGGTAAGAACCTCTTTACAGTGCACTGAAATATCAGGATTCTATCAAGTTACTTGTAGACCAAGAGAATTATGTGAAGGAGTGTGATGTATTTCCATTTCTGGAGAAAAATGCATCTCTCTAATTGGAAGGTGACCCGGAGAAACCATAAATGCTAGTTTGAACTCTCCAGAAGAAATAATAGAATATGAATGGAATAAATTAGCAAAATCAACAAGTGCTCTAGGGCAGTGTTACTCAAAGTGGTGGTATCTGTGCCAGTCCCTGAGCCATTGGCTGCAGGTCTCTGGCAAATTTCCAGGAAAGAAAGAAACAGCTGTACCTAATGGACACAAATATAATGCTGGTCTGAATAATAACAATAACAATAATAATAACAATAACAATACAGTAATTCCTTTATATTCCTCCTGACAATGGGACTCAAGGCAACTAACATCTTTAAAACAATACAAGTTAGCAACAATACAAATGTAAAAATAATAATATAAATATAAATTTTTAAAAAGAATTAAACAATTTATAAGTTAAAAACATTAAACATTAAACATATTAAAATGCATTAGAATATTCTATAAAGACTATTAAAAATCTTTAAAATTGCAGCATACAGCCTTAAAAGCCCAGCCCTTGTCACTTTGTAAAAACCTGGCAGCACAAAAATGTTTTAACCTGCTGCTGGAAGGAGAGCAAGGATGGGGCCATCCTGGTCTCTCTGGGGAGGGTGTTCCAAAGTCTGGGAGCAGCCACTGAGAAGGCCCTCTCCCTTGTTCTCACCAAACAAGCCTGAGAAAGTGGTGAGACAGAGAGAAGGGCTTCTCCAGATGATCTTAAAAGGGCTCATCTAAAGAAGAAAAAATCCCATTACCTGTGCAGTATTCCCAACACGCAGCAGCACTGATATGTTCCCACGATGTTTTGTGTGGTGGTGGTGGGGGCGATTGGGACAACAGGATGAGAAGGCGGGCACTATCTTTAGTGAGCAATCCTTGTACAAGCCACCAATCAATTTTACAAAATTATTACTGTATTAAGAGAAAATGTTTGAGACCTTTTTATTTAGGCAGGCCTTTTGCAACTGGGCTTCCTTGAAGCAAAACTGGCGGCAAAGGGATGGGACTAATTGCCCTCCTCTTCCTTCTGCTGCTGCCACCAAGTCGGGCAAAGGGCTCTCTCCTCCTTTTCCTGCTGGGTTCTTGCCTTCAGTGTCTTTTCCATCCCCCAAATGCCCTACCGTCATGCAAAACCTCATAATCTCCGGGCACTGCCTTGAATTTTTTTAAAAAAAAAGTAAAAAAAAGCACGTGGTCAGGCGCCCTTCCAGATGCTTAATGGAAAGCCTGCCCCTGTGCATGTCCGACCAGTCAGTCAGCTCCCCCTTCTCCGGACTGTGCAACTAATCACGTTGCTTGTCCCAATGAGCAGGAATACGCATTTCCTGTGGGTTATTTTAAAAAGTTTGGGGAAAGACCCGAAGACTTGCCCCACAGAGTATTAGGTGATTTTTACCCCCCTCCTTTTGAATATGTCGATTCATTGTGGGATTCATTGGGACAAAAGGTATTCCCCTGGCATTCTGTGATGGGTTTTTCATCATCTAGAGAACTCCAAAGCTCTACTGGGCTCATACAGGGAGATATGGTCCTTCAAATAACCTGGACCAAGCCATAAAGGACTTTATAGGTCAAAACCAGCCCCCACATCAGATAGCCTGAGAACCACTGTTCTAGGGTATATACAGATGTTAATTTGGCAGCTCTGTCATTAGACTTATCTAGCTCAGCTTCATTACTCAAGTCTACCAATACTGTAGGACATCCAACATTTTTAGTGTGGTAAATTATGGATTAGCCAGAATCTTATCAGCTAATAGTAATAGGCTGTAAGCTGGCTTCAAAATGCACCTAGATGGCAGTCTGATTCACATGTAGCCTTCCACTGCCAACCTATTTCACAGCAGCTCACAGAATATGAAGCAAATTGCCATGCAGGCAGAGAAGCAGCACTATGACCACCTCACTATGGCTCAACCACAAGCCAGGACAAATGAACCCACATTTCATTCCTCTATGAAGGCAATATGTGCCACATATTATGTCGAATGAAGTCTGGGATAGGCCAGATATTTGGTTGGGGAAGCAAAAGGGAACATGTTCCTATTTTGGCCAACAAGAGGTTTGATCTGTTCTAATGAATGAAATTAATAGCCTCTTTAGCTTGAACCACCATTAATGGGCAACCAAACCTGATTTAGGTCATTTACTTACATACATACATACATACATACATAAAGCTGTGGTGTGCCATTATACATACAGTTCATATATTCAGGCCATTGTCTCTTGGCCACCATCTGTGAACAAACACCCTCCAGCTCTATTACATAATGCTTCTTAGTTTGTACTTGGAAATATAACAAGTCTCTTCTGTATTTTCTATATTTGCTTTCCTTTATGTTAAGATGGGCTTCCAATGATCAAATTCTGTCTCCTCCTCATAGCTGATGTACAATATTTGTTTTAGAGAGAAACATTACCCAAAGCTTTTGTTAAGTCCATTGTACCACTGAGCTTTTCCTGCCACACTTTTCTCCATAATAAATTTCTACAGCAATGCAGACAGGAAAATACCTACTATATGTGACCAATAATGCTGTTTAAATAATGAAAGGGTGTGGTGGACATGAGAGCACAAGTGGATTCTGTAATAATACAGAAACAGATGTGTCCTGTTTCCTAAAAAAAACAGCTCAACAAAACTCGCATCTAGTAAGACAGCACTGTATCTCTGCTGTTTTGTGCATTTCTGCTAAGACAGATTAAGCATGTAAGCACTATAAAGTGGGTTACTGTTCAGTCCTGTATGTTGGAGTTCATTTAGCTCTTTCAGGTTAAGTCAAGTATTATTTACTTCTTTGATCAAAGAAATTTAGAAGTACATATCCCTTGTTCAGAGATATCTTATCTCTGAAACAATCCTTCAAGGTCTGTGTGTGTGTGTGTGTGTTTGTCCAAACCATTATTCCCCTCAGACCCTTCCATCTATTGTTTGAATATCCTGAAGGCAAAAGTAGATGAGCCTTAATTTCCAATGAAATCACGAGAGCACCATCACAAGCTAAACTGAACTAAATTATCTCCCCAAAACAAACCAAACTAGAGAAGTCAATTGCTGCTCTAGTGACAACCTGAGATAGGTTATGCTGTTGTCAGTGCAGCACAGAAACCATTTATAACACTTGTTTCTTTCATTGCCTGTACCACATTTGCAGTCAGAAAAAACTCACCAGGCATCACTCCTTTGATATCACATTCTGTGCTTGTCCTGTTCTTGCATGTTAAGTGAAGGATGAGCTTCTTTGCAGCTTCAAACTGCTGTGTGGCTATCAGCCACCGAAGGGATTCTGGGAAAAAACTTCAAAGATGAAGAATGTGTTATTGGAAGCTTCCAGAGTGCTACTAGCAGAAGCTAGAGTATGTATGCCTAACTACTATAACTCTTGGTTTGGAGAAGAATAATGCTGGCATGTATATCTTTTGCCTGAATCAGGCATTCCAATGGAAGTTTACTTTACCTACGGATGGAAAGAATATTCAAAAATATTTTTAAAATGTTTTTTTTTTTTTGCATGAATCAGGCAATTCCCATGGAAGTTTACTTTACCTACAGATGGAAAGAATATTCAAAAACATTTTTTAAATGGTTGAAAAACTGGTTTTTCATCTGTTTAGAAATCCTGATGAGAAGAATTCTGGAATGACAAGAATCTTTGTAATTCAGGACTTAGTCTGTGCAAAATTTGCATGTGGTTGTTTTCTGCAGAAATCAGCTTTTCCTGTGTATTTTCTGTGCAGACAATGCTGTTTTTTATGCAAATTGACCACTTGCGAATTTTGTGCAGAATAATTCCCCAGTTATAGTAACATCCTTTTCTGGGTAGAAAATATTTCTGCAGGAATATTATCTTTTGCATAGAAAAAGCTGTTTCCTATGCAGAAAAGCCATTTTCTGTGCAAATCAACCATGTGCAAATTTTATGCAGAACACAATTACATCATTTTCTTCACAGGAAATAGCATGCTTTGTGGAAATTATTTTATACGAAGAAAATGCTGCTTCCTGCCTGGGAAATGGTGTTTTCTGTACAAAACAACCACATGTGAATTATCCTCAGAGTAAGTTTCAGAGTGTGAACAAGCTTCAAAAAACTGCATGGTTGCAAAGATTTTCTTACACTGGGAAGAGAATTGCTAAAATTACTTGTTGCTTCCTTCAATAAGAAAATTAGTGAAGTATTACCTCCCTAACTCTACTTCATTTTAAGTCAAGGAGCCAGTACCATTTCCTGGGAGCAGATTGGTCTAGTTCCCTTTTCACCATGTATTAAGAAAGCAGCCAAGAAGCACCCCTGCACGAGTGTTGTATATGTGTTGCTACCCTGGGAGAAAAGTGTTAGCACTGAAGTGTTGATGCTAAATCAATATTTTGTTTTGTTTTGTTTAAAAAAAATCATTTGTGCTTAAACCATTTGGAAGTTTTAATGAAACCAATTTGTTAAGTAATGTGTTAAATAATTAATTTTAAAAAAATAATATGAAAGTACTAAAAGCAGACATCAACATGTTAAAGTAATAAGACCTATTAACTGTTACTTAAGTAACCCTTTTGGTATTTGACCATTAAAAGAGCAAATGTTAAAATCGACACTGAAAATTCTAACAAATCAGGGTTAACTTAAAAAAAAAAAAACAACAACATTCTAGTTGTGGAATCCCCTCCCTCTGGAGGCCCAACTGGCACCAACATTGGGATCATTGTGGTCCCAAGTCAAAACTTGGCTTTTTATTAAACCCTTTGGGCCTAACTGATTTTATCTAGGATGCAAATGCCTTATGGTTGTTTTATTTAAAATTGTTTTAACCCATTTCAAATAATCTGGTTTTAATTTATAAACTTTTAAATATATTTTAAAGCCTTTTCTTCTATTGTTACTATTTATTATTCTAATCGATTTCATTGTAAGCCACCCCGAGATCTTTGGACATAGGGTGGGACAGAAATATTTTAATACTATTAATAAATATATATATCAAAGTATGTCTTTATATCCAAGCCCTTCTTCATCAGTCAGTAGGTCCTGTGGTGCTGCTACAGCTGCTTGTCACCCCATGAGTGCCACGGATGGGTTTCCCCTTCAAATCTCATACCAGGGATCACTACGAACAATAATGTATGTGATCTCTTTCTTCTCTCACTAATTTGAGATGGGTTGGTGGTGAAGCTTCTTTGACTGAGTCAATCAAAGTGTGGTTTTCCCCTTCTCCTAGTGCCTTCCACTTTACCAAGGAAGGGAGACATAGGATATAATCATGGGTTAGACCACTTAATCCTTTTTGCTTGTATAGATGAATCACAGAAGGTTTTGTTATTAGTATTTAAAACTGGAAGGCACCTACAGTTTCCTAAGCTTTGCAAATATTGAAAGACAGAGGAAAGGGGAGAGAAGAGGAAAACAAATGTGAAAATATCAGCCCCTTTTCTGGTTGACAGATAGAGCCAGGCTGGTCTCAGGCTAGAACTGAAGGGTCAAGCACACTCTCCATAGTTGCTGTTCTAGGAGATTTTCAGACGGGGACCATAAACTGACAGCAAGCACAAAAACAGACAAAAAAATTCCAAGTAACCTGGGGAGGTGGGGGGAAAAAAGGTGTCACTTACCTGGATATCCCGATCGCACCTGGAAGTGTTCGGCAGGGACCTCCCACCATGGCTGGCATTGGGCCAGCATAACGGGGCACACTTTCAGACATCTGTGATTCTGTGACAGAAACGGCTTAAGCCATCGATAAAAAAAGAATGAGGGCGAAACGGAAGAGGCACGGGACGAGGATGTTGTTGTCTGAAAACTTGGCCTTTTGGCAATCTCCTGGCATTCCTGGAACACCATATTAAGGGCGCCTGATAATCTCCCATAGTGTCTAACGAACAGGTTGGTCTCCTCACTGCTACGAAGTTGACTTCTGAGACACAGGTGGTGTAGGCTTTCAGTGGCCTCATAACCAACAGGTGAGGCAGAAAGTGCTGTCCTTCAGCCATTCACAGGCTGGGCTTTTAATGCTGTGCTGTTTTATGGTTTGTATACAGTCTTTTCATGAATTTTAATGGTTGTAACTTTATAAATGGTTTAATTGTCTTTTAAGTAACTTTTATATTTATAATTATTACTGATGTTTTTGTAGAGTTTTACTCTATATTGTTTTTAACATGTTTTAAGCTGCCTTGAGTCCCAATATTGGGGAAAAGGCATAATAATAATTCAGTCAACATAGGAAGGAAAGAGAGGATGTGGTCTTTCAGCTTTGTTAATCAGCAGCATCATGACATGACAAGGTGTAACCTATACAGAGAAGAGGAGAAGGCTGACAGTGGCATAAATTATGGAAGAAATGGAATGAAGAGCATGCAGCAGTGTCATCAAGAGAGAGAGAGAGAGACAAGGGAAGGCACAGAAAAGAGAAACAATCAGAGCAGTTTCTGGAGAAACAGGAATGTGCCTGGAATAGGCAAGGTCTGCAATTATGCATGATTGCTGGATAACTGCTCTTCAGAAAATGGCTAGCTTGGGCCAGGCTAAAATTACTTTGGTTATGTTGTCATTCCTTTCCTTGGGAAAAGTTTGTTTCCTGACAATCTCAACATATGTGACAGATATTTGTATATTTCAGAATTTTATTTTATGTGTGTGTGTGTGTGAGAGAGAGAGAGAGAGAGAGAGAGAGAGGACTTTTTCTTCTTCTTTTCCCAAAACCTTCCCCCCCCCCCCCCGAAAAAATTGGGTATGTGGGTGGGAAGGATTATGGTTTAAGACAAGGTGTTCACATATTTATTGCCTTAAAATCATTTCTCAAAACTATGTAAGAAGAAAACCTATCTGTATGTAAGACTATGGACAGTATCAGATCATTACAATTCCTGGTCTTGGTTTCCTTCTCTCAGTTCTTTTTGTGGGAATGACTGAATTATATCTGATTAACACTATGTAGAACCAGTGGATACAAAATAATTTTCTCCCTTTTACTAATGTTGATGGTTTCTTCTGTTTTCATTGGGAGGTTTTTAGTTTGCTGCTCAAACTGACAAGACCAGAGAGGTTCTTTATAGTTTAGGTAAGTGGCTCTTAGAAACCCATTAAATGTGTTTTGTTGCCATGGACCCCCAACACTTAACTCAAGATTTAAAACCCTAATAATAATAATAATAATAATAATTCCTGATGATGATGATGATGACGATACACCATCCATTAAACCTTCCCCCAGAGGCACTGGAGGGGGTGGGAGACTTTTTTCCTGCTTCTTCCTGCAACTTTGTGGCTGGAGTGGACTGAATGGCAATGTGCAGGCCAAACCAGCCCGCCAGCCTTTGCCTTGGTTCCTGTCAAGTGGCCACTCCACTGCAGGGAGGAGGTGGGCCAAGCAGCCTTTAAGCCTTTGCGGACCCCCTATGAGGACATTGCCGCCCCCTGGGAGTCCATGGACCACAGGTTAAAAACCACTGGTTTAGGTGTTCTTTGGGACCTTACAGCTCCATTTGTATCCCATCCTCCCAAAGTTTAAAAAGTTTAATTTATAATTATATTCTGAATAATGTGTATTTTTAATATTATCAAACATGATCATTTTATGCCAAACCAGTCTATGCACTCTGTCTATATCTATATCTATATCTATATCTATATCTAATACATTTTATGTTCCTGAAATAACAAAGTGACTTTCAAGCTGTAAAGGGTACTAATGTTGCATTTTTAATTTTTTCTGAAAAAAAAAATTTTTTTAAATGAACACCTTCCCCCCTGAAAAAAAGTGTCTGTCTGTCATGGCTTCAAAATTTTTGGAAATTTCACATCTCTAACCAGGAAAGAGATTGGTGGGGCAACAGTGGGGGAGGGTGGGAGATATGAAAAGTAGGGCCACTTATCACATAAAAGGTCATGTGAGGGGGATCACATAGTGCCCTAGCACAAAATTTTGTTAAAAAGATAGACATTTTTGCATTTCCTGATTTGAAAAACAATATCAAATCTGTAATGCACACTGAGCCAGGGTTGCTACATGTTTCTGAGGGGGAAAAATACTAGCCATTGAGTCATTGCATATATGAATGGGTGCTAATCATACAGACTTGAAAAACTAGCTAGATAGCAAAAGCCTGGCATGCCACGCTTATCTACACCACAGTTTCTTTGTTTTTACTAGTTCATGAATACTGGAAATTGATAAATCAGCTTAAAACTATAGAGAATATATATTCTAATTTTGTTTTTAAAAACTACCGTAGTTATCTTCAAGTTATATAACATGTGTCCTCTAAAGTTTTTTCCAGCTATTTCTTTAATTTGCAGGTAAAGCCAGTGGGATTGTGGGTTGAGGGGGTGAGTTTACAATTAAGGCAAAGTACTGGAAACCTTAAAGGCCAAAGTAGATGTTATGTTGATAAAACATAGGCTCTCAATCCTGCCTTGCTCAGTGCACCTATAGGGAAGAGCCATGGACAGCAGAAGCGTGCTTAACTCCTCCTGTGCTTGCCCTCTCTGCACTAATTCTGTTCTCTCTCCCAGCAAATTTCAAAGTCCATATTGTGCAAGCTTCAGAAACAAGCACATTTTGTCATCAAACAAAGGTGATCAGAGTCACATAGTCTGTGTGTTGTCTTCAGACAGTATAGAGGAAGGATCGGCAGTCTATCAAACTAGGCTGATCGGCCCACCCACATGGCCCTGAGCTCACTGGGAACAACAAAGGCAATATAAGAAGAGTAATAAAATTTGGTTCACCCCAAAAGCTGGTTTTGGAGCTTCTGTCTGGGGAGAAAGGAAGCAAATCAAATAAGAGCAAGTGGGGTAGGGGGTAGAGTCACTTGCAGGGAAGAACTGGGAAGGAGAGCAAAATACCCCTCTTCCCATGTTTTCTTCTGTGCAAATGCCCCTCAACTACCACACAATACAAGGGAATATAAAATACTCCACCTCTCCCTGATAGCATCTAGTGTTGCCTCAGGCATCCAACCCTCGTATTTGCCAGAGCTTGAGAAAAATTACTTACTTGGACAACAACTTCCAGATCCTCTGAGCCAGCATAGTGGCTGGGGGATTCTGGCAGTTGCAGTCCAAAAAAGTTAACTTTTTCCAACTCTGCCACTGATAGAGGGAAAAAAAGAAACATGTAAATACAGGTACTTACAACCAGTACAGTAACATCAACAGGAAAGGGCAGATGATGACAGCCTGGAGAACTTGCCAATCCCTGCAGAGGGCAGCCAAACCCGGCATGAGAAATTGGCCGGCCATTGCTACAAAGCTTGCCACCATTGTGATCATGAAACGGTGACTGGGAGGGCAGAGCTCTATCCCTGAAAAATAAAAATAATTTTTAAAAAACAGGCAATGAGGAAATAAAAGTACATCCATTTTGGGATGATTGTCCCACAGTTACAATAATCTGCGCAACAAAACTGTATTTGAAATTGCACCTGAAATGTTCCATATAGCAATGCAGTAATTTTAAGAAAGGTGCTTTACCCTTTCTCACACTCAGTGTATTCTAGAGTAGGCAGAAGATGGAAAAGTTATTTTTTATTACAATTCCCAGAATCCACCAGCCAGCCCAACCACTGGCTATATTGGTTGGAGGATTCTGAGAGCTGCTGTCTATAAACAGGTAAGTTTTATAATTCCCAAAAGCAGAGCTGTACACACCCTAACCCTGAGAATGCCTGTGTCCCTTAGCTACTAAGAGTGTGTATTCCAAAGCTGACAATATCCTGTTCATTGTCTATCACAGCCCAGCTGATCAGCCAGACACAGTATTAAAACACTATGGCCTTGATATGCTAAACAACTATTATTATTATAAAAGTAATCAAGTTGACCTTGCCTCATTTCCTACTTCACACAATCAATTATTATTGGGAAGACATGGTAACATGGAGCATATGTCTTATATGTACACATTTTATTCGGTTTACTATATTAATTTTCACAGATTCCGTTTATATGCATATATTAAAATAAGGCCTATATGCCCATGGAACCTCTGTATTTGTTTAGCTCATGTCTTGTTTACAGTTACTAATGCATGTATTTACTTATTTGTTTGATTTATACGCTGCTTTTCTCCCAACATAGGACCAAGGTAGCTCCCAAAGATTAAAATGATAATAAAAAGGTTAAAACACAAGTAAACTACCTCACATTTTAAAACCATTGCTTTTAAAAAGGATAAAATTGTTTTAAAAACGTAACAATAAAGTTAAAAATACAGCACCTCCCCCCTCAAAAGTCTCCCTGCTAACAATTGATCATTAAATGTCTGTTTGAATAAAAAGGTCTTTGTCTGCTAGGGAAAGGAGAGCAGGGAGGGGG
Source organism: Gambelia wislizenii (assembly GCA_030847615.1). Taxonomy (NCBI): domain Eukaryota; kingdom Metazoa; phylum Chordata; class Lepidosauria; order Squamata; family Crotaphytidae; genus Gambelia; species Gambelia wislizenii. Next base: position 217,870,751 of record JAUMIR010000004.1, read on the forward strand.
CCAGCCTAGCCTCCCATGGAAAGGACTTCCACAGGCTGGTAGTCATAAGACCTGTCCTTCAACTTTCACAGTTAAGCTACAAAATCCTAGGATTCCATGGAATGCAACAATGATGGATAAAAAGTGGTATAAAAAGGCTGTAACTGCGTACTGTGAAAAGGGCCATAGTCTCCCCTTCATAGCAAGCCATTTTTCTACCTGAGCCAAGGGATACAATGGCATCCTTTCCTTATTCGACACACAGTATGCAGCTGGGCTGGCTGTTGAATATCACTTCCATTTGCATTGGGATAGTGTTTCACATGTTAGTTTCAGGAGTCCTAGGACAGTCTGTGCAGGATACATGGATCTGTCTCCTAACAGGGGAACAGCAGAGGAGCAGATGCCTGTGGCCTTTGCCAGACTATGGTTAGCTCCAACTAGAGTAGACTCATTCAATCAGTTGCTGAATGGTGAATCAATATATAGGTAAATCCCACTGATTCAACGGGTCTACTCTAGTCAAAACAGACAACAGGATTTAGGCCTTTGCCTAATAGGAGGACTGGGTCTGAGTCATCTCTATTTGTAAATATTCTATTATACAGCATTAGCACTCTCCAAATATTACTATAGTTCAATAACTACACCTTCACTTCATCAGGAGGGTTTTACAGCTTCCCACAAACTGCTGAACAAAGCCTAAAACCCAGGAAGGTCAATCACATGGGCAGCCAGCATGCTGCTTAGTTGCATCTAAGCACTGGTGCTCTGATGCCAGTGGGGCAATGAATCCACTCTTGGTTTTAATCTGATCTTTAAAGGAACTGTTCAAAGGGCTGAGTCCTGTTCACCAAATAGGTTCACCACCTTGGACTTCAAAGTGCAGACTAAACCTAGAGTGAATTCAGCAACCCACTTATAGTGGGCGCAGCAGCCTCCACTGCTTCTAAGGAATGAGTACAGTAATGGGAAATCACAGAATTGGACTGTGAAGCAGTTAAACGACTCATCACAGATATATGTAACCAGACAGAGGCCCCCAAGCTAGCTACAGATAGTTAGGGCTAAGGCTTATGTCCACTGACCTGGAAGTAAGCCCCACTGAACCCAGTAAGACTTACTTCTGAGTAGGTTTGTAAGAGATTGTGCTGTAAATTGCTTCAAAACCAGTTACCTGAGACTAAATGAAGTCCCCTAGTTTTCAGTGGTGAGCCACCTGGATTGGGACCATAGTTTGTCTCTGATTGTACTAGAACTGGGTGAAAGATTAGCTCTTTTTGGTAACAAGCATAGAAAATAAAAATCAACACTGTAAAAAAAATGATTTCCATTTGAACATCCTGGGGTCACAGCAGGAATCTTGGCAGCGACCCATCTCGCCCTACTGACACAGTTTGTGAATGGCAGGACATGCATATCATTGATAAAGTTAAATGGTGTCATCCACATGATATGCTGCAGTGTTATTATTTGGCTTTGTTATGCATTGTCACTAGTGCAACAATGCTTACCTCTGAAAAGTCAAGACTGTCTGAGCAGGCAGTAGTAATAGAGTTTGATCATTTGAGTGACCTGAAATCTCCTCCCCAATAGTCTTATCTATTCTCACCTATTCTGGAGGTTCCGCCAGTTCCTCTCTGAGCTCATCCCTAGCATGAAGGCAGTGTAGCACCCTGAGTAAGTTTTCTATCCTAGAATGGAGTGCTTGTAACAAATCCTTTAGTTTTTCCTTGGGTTTTTTTCCGGGCTGTGAATGAAGATGCCAGCCACAGATGCAGGCAAAACGTCAGTAAGAAACTATTCCAGAACATGGCCTCACAGCCTGGAAAAAAACCCAAGGAAAATCTATGGATGCTAGCCGTGAAAGCCTTCGACTTCAGAATCCTTTAGTTTGTTTCTCCAAGCTGTTGGTGTTCTTAGTTCTTAATCAGGCTCTCTAACTGCTGCGCACACACGCACCCATTAGTTATTTTTTACGGGTTTTGTATTTTAGATTTCTTTTTTTAAAAAATGTTCTGTACTTCATTTTGAGTGCTTTTGTTACCAGGTACTCTAAAACTACAATCCATCCATCTTAAACAAGAGAGTTCTATAAACACTAGCAAACATGGGGGTTTGTAAATAAAGGTGCAACTTGTGCTTGGTGTTATCACTCAGACTGCATTGCTTGTTTACAGAGAATAGATTCTGTGTAATTATTGTTTCCAGTTGTTAGCCTATGACTGCGATCCCAGTTTAGCAGCATTTATCCTCAGAGGAATGTAGGCAATTGCATGGTCCTCTCTGTCACCAGCAGAGGCCAAAAAGGAAGTGCCACATTGTCCATTCTACTTAATATAGTCACAAAAATAAATGTGCTAGTGGAAAAGCTTAGTCACACATGTCACAATGTACAACTCCTACATTTGCCTAAAACAAAACAAAACAACAACGCAAGGGAGAGAGAAGAAATCACATATCCTTAAGCAGAATTTAGGAATAGTACTTTTGGGGCTGCACCTCATAACCAGTAGCGAGGGAAGGACTGTTCATTGAGCACTCTTCCCTGTCATCACTTCCAGATGAGATGAACCTGCATCTGGAAAGTATACTGGCATGTCAGAACATAGCTTGGGTTGAAAAACCAGCTCCTTCCACCCCTTCTCCTCTTCACCCCAGCTAACCTAAAATCTGTGGCATAGGAGGCCGAGGAAATTTGGAGGAAACTGTATCTAGGATGGTGCAGGAATTCTCTTGAGCTCAAGATTACCTCTAGAACACAGAAGAAAGGCAACTAATATGGATGGTGAAAGAAAATAAAACCAACTACTGATCTACCTAAATCCATACTGAGCAGTGAGATGTCACAAGCACACTTACACAGAGTAAGAGAGTGGAGACTTGAGAGATGGGCAGGAAGGAACACATCAAGCAGGGCTGTGAGTGACAGTGAAGGGTCCATCTACCAAGAGAGTAGGCTAATGGCTGTCACAGGGGACTCTCCCATAAGGAGGAAATCATCAACAGGAATTAAGAAGGTAAGAAGCCATTCTGTCAGACAGCAGTGTATATTTACAAGGTAACACAGGTAGAGCTTGGAAGAGTTCCTTTTTGGTCTATAACTCCCAGAATGCCTCAATCAGCATGGCCAGGGTCCATGTGGGTTAGAGGATTCTGGGAATTGTAGTAAAAAGGGGACTTTTCCAAGCTCTACATAGAGGATATCATTAAATGGTGCTTATGTTTTTCTGCCCAAGGGCATGGGTGTCTTAAAGTGATACCTACTCTGAAGAAATCTTGCCAAAACAAACCAAAAATCCTGTGAGAGGGTCATTATAAGTTGGAAACAACTTGAAGACACACATCAACAACAGCATCACAAAGAGCATGGCATTCAACTGCTGAGTTTATCACATCTGCAACTAAGATCTTGCTTTTCTACTGCCTGTGTCAAGGTGCTAAACAGCTGCATTCAGAATCCTAGGAAACATATATCCCTACTTAAATTGTTTTATATACAGGGCAAAGTCAAGAAAACAGCATAGACCTCCGGCTTTTTGAATAGTAAGATCCACTAGGTAACAAACATGTTAGACTCTTAGAGGTAAATGTAAAGTAATTACAGTAAAAAGTTTCAGAATCAGAGCTCAGAAAAACTACTTTTGGACCACACCTTCCAAAAAACCTCCAATTATCATGGCCACTGGGAATTGTAGTTCAAAAAAATAACTTTTACAGGATCTGCTCTGAACAGACCAGCATAGAATTACAGGCATTAATTTCTCAATTCATTTTCTTCTTGAATGTTTTACATTCCATTTTTATCCACTGTTCCATTCTTACACCACTATGTGCTGCTTTTAACCATAAATTATCAAACCTATGCCCTCCTTCTGTAACACACACCAAACAAATTATCTCTGCCCCTAAATCAGAGCTTTCTGAAACTGGTCCATTTAAACAACAACAACAATCTTTCAGCTATAGGAATATAGTTTTGCAATACTCCAATAAACAGGTAGTGTTTGTTGTTCCTAGTTTTGCCAGCAAAATACAACTATTTCTGAATATAGGGTTAAAGATACTTTTGAATGTAGGTTTTGAATTTTGCGCCACAATGCCAGCTCTCTGAATCCAATGTTTTAATATAGGGAAGTGAACATACAAGTCTTTTGATATAGCTGAAAGCCTGAGAGCCACTGCCCAGGTTGGTTGGGGGAGTCTGGGATCTTTAGTCAAAAGAAGCTATTTTCCCCTCATTCTGTTCAGAGGTTTCCCTCCAGTTTATTTGCTGCAAGTCTTTCTATAATGCAAGTGCAAATCTTTCTATAGTACCTGTCATAGGCAAGTCTCCTCTTCTCTCCCTCTTTTCTCCTAGATGTTATTCCCTGGGCACTGTTTTTTCCTACTATGTTACTGTGCAGCCCACAAGCACTAGTGATCCCTGCCTGGGGACTCTGCAGACATACTTCTGATTCCATTTCATTGCCCGCTGAAGCTCCTTCTGCCTTAAACTGCAGCTGAGCTCTGGAGACAGACAGGATCCCAAAACACCTAGGAGCTGTGTCTAATTCCCAACACACCATAGTTTGTTCATCCCTGTCTACTCTTATGGTAGCTTCAATCTTTTTTCCTGTTTAACTGAGATGTAATTGTAAACACTCCCATTTCCCCTTAGCTTAAGCCAGTGACCGTGCTGGAAAATAACCCTTCTATACTCAGAAAAGGAGAATTTATTGTAGCAGTGCCACTTTCCCCCCCTTTCCTTCCTTCAACTCCAGAACATGGATTTATAAAATTAAAAATGGATGCAGCAACAATACCATTTACAATATTCAGCAACACATTCACAATACCCAGCAAAACTAAAACCAAGGAGGGTAAAATAGCATCCCGCCAACTCTGAAGTGGAGAAAGTTAACTTTTTGGACTAAAGCCCCAGGAGCTATATCCAAAAAAAGTAACTTTCCCAAGCTTTGTGCCAGCTAATCCAGCAGCCTGAAAATCACAGTCACCTTCTCAAACCTCACAAAGGGAGTCAGACAAACCACCCCATAATCAAGGGAAACTTGTGGAAGTGACATCAGATGGCTACTTTGGGAGGACAGATATAGTTCTTTTGAAATATGACTGTCCACGTAGTTTGATTCAGAGTTTGTGGTTTCTTTCATTCTACAATTATAGCACTTTGATACCACTTTAACCACCATAGGTCCATCCTATGGATCTTGGGATTTCATGAATAATTTGGAATTAACGAAACTATAAATCCCAGGGTTCCACAGGATGTCACCATAGCAGTTAAAGTGGAATAGAAAATACTGTAACTGCAGTGAAAAAGAAACCTCAGTCATCTGCTGCAGCCCTATGCACCCACCTGTATAGGTATACCTCTTTACCTGTTGTCCCTGTGTTTTGCTGGATCTCTTGCATAGTCATTTGGGTCCATGAAGGTTTTTTTTTAAAAATAAAATGTCAGTTTAACGCATCCTGAATTTATTGGCTACTGTATGTGCATCTGGAAGAAGCATTCAAATGGAAAACTGGAACTGGAAAATGGTTGTATGCTCATAGAATCATAGAATTGTAGAGTTGGAAGAGACCACGAGGGCCATCCAGCCCAACCCCCTGCCATGCAGGAATACACAATCAAAGCATCCCTGACAGATGGCAATCCAGCCTCTGTTTAAAGACTTCCAAGGAAGGAGACCCCACCACGCTCCGAGGGAGTGTGTTCCACTGCTGAACGGCTCTTACTGTCAAAAAGTTCCTCCTAATGTTGAGGAGGAATCTCTGTTCCTGGAGCTTGCATCCATTGCTCCATGTTCCAATCTCTGGAGCAGCAGAAAACAAGCTTGCTCCATCCTCAGCGTGACACCCCTTCAAATACTTAAACAGGGCTATCATATCGCCACTTAACCGTCTTTTTTCCAGGCTAAACATACCCAGCTCCCTAAGTCTCTCCTCATAAGGCATGGTTTCCAGACCTTTCACCATTTTAGTCGCCCTTCTCTGGACATGCTCCAATTTGTTCATATCCTTTTTAAAATTGTGGTGCCCAGAACTGGACACAGAATTCTAGGTGAGGTCTGACCAAGGCAGAATAGAGCGGCACTATTACTTCCCTTGATCTAGACACTATACTTCTATTGATACAGCCCAAAATCGCATTGGCCTTTTTAGCTGCTGCATCACACTGTTGACTCATGTTCAACTTGTGGTCTACTAGGACTCCTAGATCCCTTTCACATGTAGTCTCGTTCAGCCAGGTCTCTCCCATCCTATATCTATGCATTTCATTTTTCCGCCCTAAGTGCAGTACTTTACATTTCTCCGCACTTAATTTCATTTTGTTAGCTTTGGCCCAGCTCTCCAGTCTATTCTGGTCATTCTGAATTTTGATCCTATCCTCTAGGGTATTAGCTATTCCTCCTAATTTGGTGTCATCTGCAAATTTGATAAGTATGCCCCTAATTCCCTCATCCAAGTCATTGATAAAGATGTTGAATAGCAGTGGGCCCAGGACAGAACCCTGTGGCACCCCACTGGTCACATCCTTCCAAGATGAAGAGGAGCCACTGCTGAACACCCTTTGGGTTCGGCTGGTCAACCAATTACAAATCCATTTGACAGTTAATTTGTCTAGCCCACATTTTACAAGCTTGTTTGCAAGAATGTCATGGGGAACCTTGTCAAAGGCCTTACTGAAATCAAGGTATGCGATGTCCACAGCGTTCCCTTCATCTACCAAGCTGGTAACTTTATCAAAAAAAGAGATCAGATTAGTCTGGCATGACTTGTTACTCTGAAACCCATGCTGACTTTTGTGATTATGGCATTGCCTTCTAAATGTTCACAGACTCTCTGTTTAATGATCTGCTCTAGAATCTTCCCTGGTATTGATGTCAGACCAACTTGACGATAATTGGTGGGATCCTCTTTTTCCCCCTTTTTGAAGATGGGGACAACGTTTGCCCTCCTCCAGTCTGCTGGGACTTCTCCTGTTCTCTAAGAGTTCTCAAAGATGATTCCCAGTGGCTCTGAGATCACATTTGCCAGCTCTTTTAATACTCTTGGATGTAGTTCATCTGGTCCTGGAGATTTAAATTCATTTAGATTAAGAAGATATTCCTGTACTACCTCATTGCTTATTCTGAGCTGGATTTCCCCTATTGTGTCCTCTGTTCCATTCTCCTCAGGTTGGTCCTCCTTTTCCTTTTCTGAAAACACTGAGGCAAAGAAGGTGTTGAGTAATTCTGCCTTTTCGCTGTCCCCTGTTAGCATTTTGCCATCTTCTCCAAGTAGTGGCTCTATCATTTCCTTCTTCCTCCTTTTGCTGCGAACATACCCAAAAAACCCGTTTTTATTGTTCTTAACCTCCCTGGCAAGCCTGAGCTCATTCTGCACTTTAGCTTTTCTGACTTTACTCCTACACGTGTTTGCTATCTGTTTGAATTCTTCTTTGGTGATTTCCCCCTTTTTCCATTTCCTATACCTGTTCCATTTAAAACTTAGCTCTGTTGAAAGTTCTTTAGTCATCCATCCTGGTTTCTTGAGACACCTCCCATTTTTCTTCCTCAATGGTACTGTTTGAAATTGTGCCTTCAGTATCTCCCTTTTGAGAAAGTCCCATCTGTCTTGAGGTCTCTTCTCTTTTAGTATTCCTGACCATGGGATCACCCCCAGTATTTCCCTGAGTTTATTGAAATCAGCTGTTTTAGATCAGCCTTTGCCTTGGCTTCTGTCACGTGGCTGCTCCACTGAGGGGAGGAGGTGGGCTGAGCAGCCTTCAAGCCTTCGCAGACCCCCCTCAGAGGACATTGTGGCCCCCTGGGGTCTGTAGACCACAGGTTAAAAACCACTGGTTTAGATAATACCTCTGAAACATTTCATGGATCTGTCTTTTAAAAATGAATCTATGATGCAGCTGTATTTACAAAACAATCTTTCAAGTAAATCGACACTAGTTGCTGGTCAATAACATTTTAAAAAGCATTTCCAGCTGACTGCCCACCTATGCTCATTTTATCACAACTTGTGCAATTGGGGAGAGGGCTGGTTGCTACTAGTTATTTACATATCACTCATTTCTTTTTAAAAAGCTGAGTTTATCTAGGCTGCCTCAGATTCTGTATGAAGAAAGGTGGAGAGAAACCAAATAAATAAATAAATAAATAAACTCTCCATTTTGATTAAGGACCTTGACTGTAACAGCAAAAAATACAAATAGAATCAAATTGTCCTGGCAGCATGTTTAATTTATTAATCACTTAAAATCATCAAAGGACAGTCATTAGGAATTCTTTGTGGCAATTTTATGTCTCCCCAACAATAAGTGCTGTTCCCCATCAATCCTGTGTAGAGTTCAATTACTGTCACCTTCTGGTCCATTGAACAAAAAAAAGAAAAAAGAACATGACAGCTAGCTATAAAATCAACATGTGGAGTACAGGCAGTGTTATGCCCAACAATGGGGGACAGAAACCACCCTTTCAAAAAACAAGACAGTTTGTGTCTCTCTGGGCATCATGTCTAGGCAATAAACAAGTGCACTTAAGGGACAAAATTGTTTTTCACAGTCTACTTCATTCAGCTGAACAATCTTTCAGAAGCCTTCTGGTTCAAACTTTTTCCTAGCTCACACTGGAAATATGCAACCAAGACAGCATCAAACTAAACGTTAAAGGGAAAGTATATGCCCTGTAATAAATCCATTTCTCTTCCTACAATGGAATTTCTTCAGAGATGTTTGCCTCTGAAGCCAAGCCTTCCAAATTAAGCCCATGTTTACCTCTCAATGACCAATCACAAAACAAAACAAGATAAATGAGAAATAAAGAGGTGAGGACAAACATGTGCTATGATAAGCAGACATCTGTCACCAATTTAGGGAATACCTCCCCTAAATATAAGTTGAGCATAATTTGCCTAGTTTTACCTTAAGGCTATAGGGCTTGAACCATGCCTTTACAAATATGTGGATACATAAGTATACATTCCAATGTTTTGAAAATATAAGCAAACTAATGCCTTCCAGGTATGCTGGACTACAAACCCCATGCTGCTGAAGATTATGCAAGTTGTAATCTAGTATATGGATTACAGAATCCTCTGTCATTGTCTCTGTCTCTCACACACACCACTGCTGATTCCCAGTAGCTGGTACAATTAGCCTGGCTCCTCAGAAAACGCCTGTCTGACATGGGAGTCCCTACTAGCAGCACTGCTACCATCAGCATAGCCTCTTGGCTCACAGGAGCATGCAGTCCCACCACCACAGAAATCTAGGCCATGGTACTAGAGCAAATCAAGCTTGAACTGTCTGTAGAAGCCAAGATGACTAAACTGACCTATTGTACTTTGGCCATATCATGAAAAGACATGACTCACTAGAAAAGACAATACTGCTTGGTTAAGGTAGAAGGCAGTAAGAAAAGAGGAAGACTGCATTACAGGTGGATAGACTCAATCAAGGAAGCCACAAGTCTTGAGTCTGCAAGACCTGTGCAGGGCTGTTGATGATAGGGTGACTTGGAGGGCTCTCATGCCTAGGGTTGCCATAAATCTAAGTTGACTTGATGGCAGTTAACAACATGAACAAAATTAAATACATCAGAAGTGTTCCAGTTTGGAGAAGGCTGATCAGGAGATATTTGATAAACCTATTTAACACCATTACTGCCTAAGGAAGGCCCTCCCTGGTCCAAATCACACTGAATACTGTTATTAGTCCACACTTCAGTAATCTGTCTTGCACTGGATACTCAACAAGAGTAGGGAGCCCTGATGGTTAAATGCCAGTATTGCAGCCACAACATTGTGAGTTCGGTCCTGCAGGGCTCCAAGCTTCATTCAGCCTTCCATCCTTTCACAAGTCAGTAAAATGAGTACCCAGCTTGTTGGGGGCAATTAGCTAACATGTTATAAATCTGCTTAGAGAGTGCTTGCACTATAAAGTGGTATAGAAATGTAAGTGCTATTGCAAACAATTTGTAAGCCATTCTGAGAACCTTGGTGGCTGAAGAGTGTGGTATAAATAGCCTAAATAAATAAATTAATAATGGGTTAGCCAAAAAAAAAAAAAAAAAGCTATTGGCCTGAATGTTCTTATTGTGGAACAGATGTAGTCTGGAAACATTCAGTGACATAAACTACTTGCATCAGCACTGCAGAATGGGGTGGAAGATAAGCAGCATGCTGACATTTTTTGTGGCATGTCCACAGGTATGCATTTATGTGGATGAGTACCAATTACTCAGAAATATCAATTACAGAGACCAAATTTGAGGAAGGGTCTCAAATTTGAAAGGTGTGTATGTGAGCACTAAAGGCACAATTGTACATCATGTGATCAGGATGTACCCAAGTTCAATTCCAGCTGCACAGGAATGGAGCAAGCTTACTAGGACCCCAACACAGAGGTTTAGCCTTTCTCCTCACACCTTTAAAATCTCTCCCCACCCCACACCCTGACAACCTCCAATTTGATTAATGGGGAAAACATAAGTGTCCAAAGAAGCCCCAAAGCCAACATATGAAAGCAGTGTCTGATTATGAAGCCTAGAAAGAAAATTGGTTCATTTTCATCCACTTCCATAAAAACAAAGTGTACTTGAATCAGTGGCAGCTTGTGGTTCCCATGTCAGCTGGGCAGTAAATCCAGGTTGAAAAGGAGCTCCCCAAGGTGCTGAACATAGGACATCTCCTTTCAAGCTAGTGAAAACCTGGAATGGGTTCGCAGTCCTACCCATATGAGGGCCATCACTAGTTTTTAAGCATATAAATGCACTTTTCTGTTCAGGATGGCTGGCAGCATTTTCTCTAAAGAACTCTAAACTAAGGGTTGGCATACTTAGCCCTAGGCCTGATGTGATCAGTTCCTTGGCCTAATTTTGGAAGCTCTTTATAAGTGATTAGTTAAGTGACCCCCTTTCCCAGAACTTTGCTAGATGGAGAGGAAGAGATATCAAGAAAGGGAAAGAAAAAAAGGGACAGTGGGGCTGGGTTTATCTTTTTTGGGGGTGGGGTGGATCCATCCTCTGGCTCTAGCCTCACCCATCACCAGCTTCTACCCCCCAAGAAATTACTCCTGATGGAAAACAGCCTTGATAGAAAAAAGGGTGTTCACCCCTGTGCTAAAGTGTAAGAAATGAAGTTATAAATAGCAATTAAAAATAATATTAGTATTATCTTTCCTAATTTCATTTATTTATGAGAAGAAACATGGGGGGGGAGTAATCAGTGCTACATTCTCATTTTCCAAAAATGAAATCAAAAGCTGTATCTGATGGCCTGATGGTATGGCCTGAAGTGCTTTATGGATCAAGCACTTCATTGCTCCCACTACTCCACATATCAAGCCATTACGCCTGAGTTGCAAAAGCTGCTATACACCAGTGCAACTGATATGGCTGAGCTGCCCCTAAGTTAATAAACATGCAGATGGATAAAAAATGAGGCCACATTCAGCTGCCTCTTGGTACAGTGGTTCCTTGAGGAGGACAAAGGATGTTGTCAAGAACAGGCGTGACTGAAAAAGTGAAGTAACATGAACACTGGGATCTTGACAGCATAAACATTGCCTGCTGCCTTCCATGTGCATTCACCCTTGCCTGCCACTGTCAACTTGCATCAATACTAATAAGCAGCTGAAGGATGAAGACTAAAACACCACAGCAAAAGTTCATATAGCAGCAGTTGCACACTGTAGATTACAACCACATGGCAACAGAAATCACTGGCTTAGGAATATGGGCAAAGACATCAAGACATGCAGGAACGTGCCAGGGCTGAGATGCAAGCAGCTGATGAGAGGAAGCAGACATTGTGCCAGCAACAAAGCCTGAAAATAATTTGTTAAAAATTAAGGTTGGAGGAATTCTGTTGGTGCACCTTAATGGAATAGCCATGCAGATGTAGGTGGTAGGGTCAGGAGGAAAAATGCAGCTCAGAGCTCGCAGGTTTCTGGGAGTCTTTCACGCTGCACAATCATAGGGCTATGAGTCCATATTAACTGCCATGACAACTTGCTATGGAATTCTGGATTTATAGTTTGGAAAGGCACACTAGAGCTCTCTCTTGCAGAGAATTCTAAGTACCCCTAATGTCCCCTTAATAAGACATTGCCATGATAGTTAAAGTGGAATCATATTGCTAAAATTGTGTAGTATGAAAGGCCCCTAGGAAAAGTGTGATCGTTACCATTGTGCACTAACAGTATTACAGTCTAACTCGTTACCCCTAAAGCATTAAACCTTTCCAATGACAGTATTCACATTCTTCACTATAACTATAGAACACCATTGACATTGTTTTGGTATAACAGTGAAAGTTTCTGGCTATCTATCTATATATAATTCTCTTGGGTATGTTGCCATTCCCAGTGTGCTGATTGGCCACTTAGGAAACATACACAACCAATCGTAGTGCTCTGTTGGCTGGCCAATCAGCAGCTGGAGAGCACTTTTCAGCACCCCCTCCTTGGCCTACAGCCACATCTTTTTACCCATTGAGCTGCAGTAACTAACTACTCACCCAGCTCCCCTTGCTGTCTTAATATGCATGCATGGGGAAAAATAATGTTGCTTTCTATGCATCCCCCACCCTCTTCTTTCTTTTTTTTCCTCCTGTCCTATCTTGCAGGGTAGGTTTTTTCTTCTTCCTCTGCTCTTCACTCCTTTCTCAACCAAAATGTTGAGCCCTTTCTCCCCTCCTTCTGTCAGGGTAAAATTGCTTTAAGTGCAAAAAGAAAAATGTTGGAGCAACAGACCACAGAGTAGCACAGCTGAAGTGGGTTTGTTCACAGCTGTGATTAGGCAGAGGGCTGACTAGCAAACACTCCTATACAGCCAAAGCACACAATGTATTGTGTGTGGGTTGGTGCTGTGGAGAAAGAGGAGTGTTTCTGTTGAGTTTGTTTTGAGGTTTGCTGTGTATTTATTGTGTTTGTTTATACTGGAACTGAAGATAAAGATCTCCAGATTTTTTTGGATGAACCTTGCTATCTGTAAGTCTTTTTGTGTGTGAAAGTGGAACAGCTGCTAGCTGAAGCCTTTGTTTTTGTGCCTTTTCTGCTGCAGCAGTTCTGCTGTTTTGGCCACACCTTGGTTAGTTTGTCCCCAGGCTGTGCCAGGTGCCTCTCAGTGTGTCTATACTGAATGGATACCTTCTGCCCTGAGGAACTTACGGGCTGCAAAGAAAAGAAAAAAACCCTGGAAGGGGGTGGGAAGGAGGTGGGAGGCCACCCTGGGGTTCCAGGCCCTCTTTTTTCTCCTTAGGGGAGTCCTTGGACTCCTCTGACCCCCATTGGCTCTGCTTCCCATGAGAAAAAGTCTTTCTTTGCAAATGCTGCACCGGACGGATTGTTTCCTGCTAAAAAAAACCTCTGGCCAGTGGGAGGAGCTAAAGGGAGGGGGAATAGAATGGAGCAAAGTGGGCTCTCATTGGCTACCTGCCTCACCCCAATAGGAATCCAGCATATTGCTCTTGAAGGGCAGCTGACGTTGGAGCAGAAGCTGTCCTTTGAGTCTCCGCAGTCTGTGGGTGGGGCAAAGATGAGCCCAAAAACACATGAAAAAGTTAGAAGTGATCATTCCACTCCTTGCTGGAAAGACTCTTTCACTCCCTTTTCTATTCATTTCTATTTTAACAAGAGGCAGAGAAGGCTCCCTGGATTCCCTCTTCTCTAAATGAAGCAGAGCTTTTGCATGCTACTTTTGCCGAGTATCTAGACCAGTGGTTCTTAACCTGGGGTCTGGTGACCCCAGGGGTCCTTGATGTCCTCACAGGGGTCTGTGAAGTCTTGAAGGCTGCTCAGACCACCTCCTGCCTGCAGTGGAGTGGCCATGTGACAGGAGCCAAGGCAAAGGCTGGATGGCTTGGCCTGCACATTCAATCACTACAGCCACAAACTTGCAGGAAGAAGCAGAAGAAGAGTCTTTCACTCCAGTGGGAAGATTTCATGAATTGTATATTATTATTGTTATTATTATTATTAATAATAATTGTTATGATTATGATTATTAGGATTTTAAATCTACAGTCTTGGGGGGCCATGGCAACAAAAGATATTTAAAGGGGATCCCTGGTAAAGAAGAGGTTAAGAACCACTGGTGTAATTGTACTAGTATTAGTATAGGTGTGTCCAGTGTAACATACACCATTATGTGCCCTGCTGGGGTTTCAAGTAGTGGTTGCAGCATGGAGCTTGGAGGAGCAGTGTTCCTTTCACAAAGTTCAGCTACATGGTATTGTTTTAGGGGAAAATACTGCATTTTTTACATATGGGTGGTGATTGGAGTAAAAGGAGGGAGGGGCCCTTGTGAGGCTGGGGGTGTAGATGCAGATAGAGTGGCAGGAGTGGATTGTGAGGTGGAGAGGGAATTTGCATGTGGGTGGTTATTGGCTGAGGGAGTGAGGGATTGGTTGGGTATGTTTCCTAAAACGCCAATCAGCACACTGGGAAAGGAAACATACTCAAGCCATCCATATGTGTGTGTGTGTGTGTGTGGTTTATTTTGTAAGAACTGAGTCAGTGAAAATGGCCCTCCCAACTAATTAATTGGATTTTTGGAATAGTAGACATTATTTACTCTGTTATAGAACTTTTGATATGGGTTTTGATATCACCATCATCACCCCACTGCCCCTGCTGCCACTGCGACGGGACCCAGGCAGTCAACTGGCGGCAGTGGGGGCAGGGCAACAGAGCGACTCATCCTTAATGCTCCACTGGTGTATGTTACATTGGGTACAGCTAGTTTTAATCCATTGCTGGACATTTCTAGTCATTTTAAAATGATTTTTACATGATACAACTGATAAATTAATCAATAAGTTAACCTTTTAAAAAACATTAATGGTAAACACCAGCATAATTCTTTTTTTTTTTTAAAAAAAATCATTTACTATTAAGTGTTAGTTAGTGCTAACACTAATATTTGTAAGCGTTAGCCTAGAGATTATTGCAGAGGGGACAAGGTGAGAAATTCACCAGAGGCAGCTCTTGGTTAGCAAAAATACCAGCTTAACAGGAAGTATTTTGTAGCATTTCCTGCCCTGAAGGGCCCAATAACCAGACTGGATGGGTGGAGCCAATCCAGAGCCTGGGGATATTTCACTTCTGAGGAAAAGTTCCAGACTGCAGTTCTAGTAACACAGCACATGAGGTAAGTGAGTTTTGGATATAATATATAGATGGAACAAAATGGGAACATATGTAGACAAAAGGTTTAAAGTTTACTTTATGTTTTGACTTTAAAGAATTTTTTAATAAAATGATGTATCGCTGATACATGACCCCTGTCCAAGATGTATACAGATGTTGTTAATACATGTTGGAAGTGTGGAAAACAAGAAGGGACTTTTTATCATGCTTGGTAGTCTTGTGAAAAAGCTAAAAAGTTTTGGATACAAATACATACAGTACTGCAGAAGATTTTGAAAAGAAATGTCCAAATAAAACCTGAGGGTTTTTTTCTTTTCTTTTAGGACTTATAGACATACAGTTAGAAAAAAAATTATGGAAGATTGTTGCAATATATGATTACTGCAGCGAGATTGACATATGCACAGAAATGGAAAGACTCAACAATACTAACTATAGATGAGTGGATGACAAAGCTGATGGACTTAGCTGAGATAGACAAACTGACTGTTTTAATTCAAGATGGATCCTTAAGAAGATTTCTCGAAGAGGGGAAACCCCTTCTGGACTTTTTAAAGAACGATAAAGAGGATTTGATGGTTGTTGAACTGGATTAATAATAGTTTAGTTGGTTAATGATAACAGAAAGGAGTGTGTATTAGAAAAGCTAGAGAAGTTGAGATAAAGTTGTTATACATAACTGTTGACATGTGTATTGAAGTACTTTTTTGCTTTTTTCTATTCTCTCTCTCCTTTCTTTCTTTCTTTTGCTTTATTGGAAAGATATTCTGTAATTTTAGTTCTAGAAAAAGCTGTCTTCTCTTTTTTCTGTTTATTGTTAATTATAGTTTTTTGAATTTAATAAAAATATAGAAAGGCACATGGGGTAAGTGAATGAAATGTAAAAGCTTCCTGGTTTTAGCACCAGTGACATCCAACAGAAAGCATTACATACGAGGACTGTCTATTAAATAATGAGACTGTGTTTCTACCTTTCAGACAAATCAGGGAGAAATGATTGTGAATGCTTGAGTGGAGACCTTGAACATGTCTGAACCTGCATGACAAACATCAACACTCTCCACCATTCAGTTAATTGTCAGTTGTCGTTTAAAGCAGCTGTGTTGTCTGTTGTGTGAAAGAAAAATGCTAAGTTTTAAAATGGAGCAACGTGACATTCTGCAGCAACTTGAGGCAGACCCAAACCTTTTTCAAAAAACCATCACTTGTGATGAAACCTGAATCTTCCAGTATGATCCTAATGACAGACAATGGATTGGAAAACACCATCATCACCAAGAATGAAAAAAGCATATCAAAGCAAGTCTACATTCAGAGCCATGTTCATTGTTTGTTTTACATCAAGGGTGTAATTTTGTCAGAATGGGTTCCAGAAGGCAGAACAGTGAACCAGCATTATTATAAGGAAGTTTTGAAAAAGCTGAGAGAAAGCGTCAGAAAAAAAGAGGCCAGAACTGTGGAACAATTGTTTCATTCTTCATCAAGACAATGCACCTGCTCGCACAGCATTTTCTGTGAAGCAGTTTTTGGCCGATAAATGCAACACTACACTTGAACATCCTCCATATTCGCCAGATTTGCACCATGCGACTTCTTTCTTTTCTCTAATGTGAAATTGGTGCTTAAAGGAACACGTTTTGAATCAACTGATGCAGTACAAAGACAATGGCAGATGTGTTGAAACAGCTGACAGAAATTGATCTGCTCCATGCCTTCGACCAGTGGAAAACAAGACTGCATTAGTGTGTGAGTGTGAAGGGGGAGTATACTGAAGGGGACATGCATTAGAATTGTAATACATATAAATAAAGATGGGTTATTATACCAGTCTCATTATTTAATAGACAGATCTTGTAAATATGTTACGATTAAACATGGGACCATGTACTATAGTTTTCCTAAGGTACATATTTTGTACAAAGAACACCAAAAATAAATGCATTATTTTAATTAGTTGGAAGGCTGCAACTTTCCATTACTACCGACTTATCATATTTTAGAGAAGATACAAATAACTACTTTGCTCATAGATATAACCCTTTAGCTTCTTCCCTCATGCAAGCCTCAGTTAATCCAGTAACTGTTAATAATAATTTCCTAATTCAGCCAAATTCAGCCAACCTTATAACATATCAAAACCAAATTGATTTCAAGCTGTACTCTCTGGTTTAAGCTGCTGTTCTATTATGCAACTCTATTGAGATGGTGTGGTTTAGTGGTTTGAGTGTTGGACTATGACTATGGAGACCAGGGTTTGAATCCCTGCTTGGCCATGAAAAGCCACTAGGTGACCTTGGCCAAGTCACACTCTCTCAGCCTCAGAGGAGGGCAATGGCAAATCCCATTTGAACAAATCTTGCCAAGAAAACTCCTTAGGGTTGCCATAATTCGGAAACAACCTGAAGGCATATACAACAATATATTGTGACTATTAATAGTTTAACATTGCTTTTATTGTTATGCTTTAACCTTTGAGGGACCTGGGAGACTTTATGGTGGAAAACAAGGGTATATATTTTTTATATAAATATAAAGTAAGGATAGAAGAAATATTTGAAAATATTCAAAAATGGTTGAAAAATGTTGGGAAACTCCCAAGAGGAGAATCTTGGGACTGACAAGAACCTTCACAGTTTGGGACTTACCTCTGCACAAAATTTGCATTCTGTGTGCAGAAATTATGTTTTCTGCACAAAAAGACCATGTACATTTTGTTCCAAATAAGCCTCTAACTATATAGCATTTTCTCCATAGAAAATAATGGTTGGCATCCTGTTCAGTATTTATTTATAATAAGCTGAACTTAGGATCTCTTAACTCTTGGGATTTACACTTATGTTTGTTAATGACCAAACACAACCCTGCCCCCAAAGCTGCCTCTTAAGCCAAGGAGCACACCAACTGAAGGGTTTTCGAGGGGCTGCAGATTTGAGTTTCTCAGAAATAACAACTGTAATGCAGGACATGTTGAGAGAAGCGGTTGCAGCAGGATCCCGAGGAGTCTCTCTACCTGCTTGTCCCATGACCAGGAGAGCACTGCAATTGTCATTCCCCAGCTCCCCGTTCCACAAAAAAAATGCTGTGAAGAAAATGTTTTCTGCACAAGAAACACCATGTGTGAATTTTGCACAGACTGTGAATAGTCTTCAAAAACAACTTTCAAAGACTTTCTCACAGAAAGAACAAATTCATTGCTTCTTTCGAGGAAAAAAAATACTGAAGAATTACATTGCCAGTACCTAGTATGTGGCTCTCAAAGCCACTTAGATTATCTACATTCAGCTAAGTAAGTGTTTCTGGGATATAAAAATACTGAATATCACTACAATGCATGCAACACAAAAATGCCAAAAAAACTCCAAAACTGAGCTACATATGAACATGCACAGCTAAGCTGCAACCTCACAATTCAAGAAGGCTTAAATATTATAGCTTAGTTCTGTCCATTTTGCAATGCAACCATAGAAGGTCACAAGTTCAACCTAAAGCAAGGCTGATTAAAACATGATACAGGGTTAAAAGTGCAGTGTTTAATTCAGATACTGGTAAAACCTTACTCAGAGCCCAGTGAACAAACTGGGAAAACCAGGGTCTGTACCATTACTAAAGTCAAGGCAGTCAACAACTTGTTGGGAGACAATTGGGGTTTCTTCATTCCAGCAGGGTATATAGTACTTGTAATAAATGGACTGATTTTGTTTTATTGTTTAAAAAAGATCTTGTTTGCCCAACTAATTATCCCAAGTCTCTAGCTCCTTAGATTCCATCTCAGTTTGTTTATGAGTTCAAAATGGCAAACAGAAGAATTCTGAAAGTAATAAAAGCAATCAGGTTAATTAGGAGGTCTTGATTTGGCTCTATTGTGTCTATGCACAACTGGCTATGGAAACTGCTGTGGAGTCATTTCTTAAGGGGCAGAGAGTTAAGTGCAGGAGAATGGCTTGGTCTCTTAGACGCAGGTTCACCTGGTCTCATGTAATAAGACAACTGCTAACTCACACTTTATCACCCATCCTCTCTGCTCTTTCCCACACACACCTTCTGCTGGAATGTCTCCACCACTCCCTCTTGTGCTCTTTATATTCTTAAGAAGGTATAAAGAATTAGTGGGTGTTGTCTTTGCCCTCGGGGAATACTAGGGATTGTGGACCTACTTCTCATCCATCAGATTTAGTGGTTTTGATCCCATATAGGCATGGGTGAAAATTTTGTGTCAGTTCCATTTCTGATCAGATTTTTTCCAAATCCTCCATATTTGGGATGGAGAGAACATGAGATTTTTTGAAAAAGGACTCAACTGGGAGAAACCAAAACAGACTTGGTTGAAAAGCCAGGCCTAGGGCTTTTCAAGTCTGGATTGGAGCCCTTGTTTACTTAACCTTGCTGGGGTGAATTGAGGTCAGTACCTATTTTTCCTGACAGGCTTCTCATCTTTGGTATTTATGACAAAAAACTGGCTTTTTCTGTGCTGGGAACAGTTCTCTCTCTTAAATTTAGCAAATGCAAATGGCAGGTGAAAATGAAGAATTTCATGTCAATATAGTTTGGAAGAATTTGCCAAAATCCACACATTTTTTCATATTTGAGATGTAAATAACTTTTTTTTAATGGATGCAGGAAAAAGGGAAATTTAAAGATTTCCCCCCTTCCCTAATGTTGTATAGTGTTTAAGCCACTAAGCCAAATTGGAAAATCTCTTTTTGCTTGAGTTGCAGTTTATAGTTAGTTATGTTTTATTTGATTAGTCAATTGACTATATCAAAACAGTTAACATCAAACATTATAAAAGTAAAGGAAGACAGATATAATATAATATAATATAAAATTAATTAATTGAACCTGACTTAAGTAAAATATAACAAAATTCGATGAGATGAAATATATTAAAATTAGAATTAAAATTAAGAAAATTACCAGTTAGTAATGATAATGATAAAATAATTTTCTTAATTAAGTAATACCAAATACATATAGTAGCATGTTATCATCTTGCAGTTGTATAAAATGATAAAATACAGAGACAACAAAAGATTTAAATAAGTTCATCATCTTTACATGCTACCCCAATTTGTTCAATAAAACGAGTTCTCAGTTGTATAGCTTTAGTTATAAACTTTAGCCAATCTAGTGACTACGAAAATATTTGTACTCTGGAGGAAGTAATTTAACCATTTATTACAGTCCCAGTGTGTATTTCTATCCAGTAACGTCTGCAGGTACTGGGCCTTGCTGGAGCATATTTCCAAGTATTTTTCTGTTTGATTTCTGTTTGATAGGACAATTTATTTTGGACCAACCATTTCAGCAACCTGATGTTTGCAAGTGTCTCGATGTCCATTTGGGCATTCACACCCAAAACTCTTTGTTTGAATATTGCTGTAACTGAATTGCTGACGGAAAATAGATATTGCGTCGACAAGCCAAGTTGTGGAATAATTCGTAAAAGCTGTTTAATCCATGAGGTGTGTTGAGATTGTAGTATGTCCATTTGTTGTTCCAAACATGTTTTTGGCAATCTATCAGCTTCCATATGAAGGATCTTCCACCAGTAATTAAAGACTTTAATTACTGCTATACTATAAATAGAATGTATTCTTGTTTCAGCTCTTACTGCTGCTGCAGGAGTATTTGTCTGTCCCCAATATGGTCCTTAAAAAGCGTGCTTGATTTTGTTCGAGTAGTGGAGCCTCTTTTAGGCCCAACAGTTCAGCACCATATGTAAGAACTGGTACTAGTTTTGCCTTGAAGACCTTTAAGACAGGGAACAGAGAAGTTGGATGATTATAGCTGAGTAGTTTGGTTAACATTTTGGAGCGTACTGTGGCCTTTGTAGTATCTTGTTTAAAATGATTGGTCCAAGTCCCTGTGTCCGAGAAGACAATCCCTAAGTATGAGAAGAAGTCTATTTGTTCTATAGGTTCCCCATCCAAATACCAATTGTATTTGGTCCTTCGTTTCCCAAAAGCCACCTCTTTGGATTTGGACTTGTTGATATTCAAACAGTTTGAATCGCAGTACGTACCAAATTTCCTTAGTAATATTCTCAGAGCTACTTGAGAATGTGCCATTAAAACCATGTCGACAGCATACAGGAGGATATTAATATGTCTATTAAAGATCTTTGGCATGTGAATGGAAAAATCCTGGGATGTCATTAACATAGAGACTGAATAGTATCAGGGCCAGGATAATCCTTGCCTAACACCTCTATGGGTGGGTAAATTCTGTGTAAGAGAGCTGTTGACTCCAGTACGGATTTTCAAGCATGTATTTGTATAAAGGGCCTTTATCAGGTGTAAAAGTCTAGGCTCCATATTTAATATAGTGAGTTTCCTCCATAGAATGTCTCTATTCATGGAGTCAAATGCTGCACTGAGATTGATAAAAGATGTAAACAAGTACTTGCCATGTGTTACATATTTGGTAATAAGGTGATGTAGAATGAAACAGTTGTCAATTGTGGAGTACCCAGATCTAAATCCTGTCTGTTCTTCTACTAGTATATTTTTCTCAGTTGCCCAGTCCTCTATTTTACTCAGAAGGTATTCTGCATACATCTTAGCTGTTATATCAATGAGACTTATGGGTCTGTAATTTCTGAGGTCTTCCTTATCTCCTTTTTTGTGTATGGGGACTATGATGGAAAGTTCCCATCCTGCAGAATGTGTCCAGTACTGTCTATGTATGTGAACAGTCCTGCTAAACAGTGGAGCCCATCAATCAATATAAGCCTTAAATAGTTCAGGAGGCAGGAAATCTTCCCCAGGTTCTGGCACTGACACTGGTTGCCAAGAAGGGAAGTTAGCAAAAGACGTATTTGCTGATGTCTTCTTTCCTGTAGGACCCTGGTTAGGATTGGCAAACAAAGTTTGCTGATGATATCCCCATCTCAGCTTTATGATCTCTGAAAGGGCCCAGTCTTGGGTGAAAATCCTCCCAGACTGAAGCTGAGATGGGGATATCAATTAATAGCTTATGCTCTTTCAGCATGCCAGATACAGTATTCCAGAAAAAGACTGAGTTTGTTTTGCTGACTTTTCTAGCTCAGACCAAACTGTAGGTGTGTACTGAGCCTTCTTGGTGGCTATTGACTTATAATTGTGTCTCAGCAGTAGCATCTTAGCATGACTGGCTGGTGTAGGATTTCTTTGGGTTAAGTGCATAGCTGCTTTTAAGGTCTTTTTTGAGCGAGAGCAATCGAGGTCGAACCAATTGGATTGTGTGCGTTGACAGTTCTTGACTGGAAGTTGGTCTGTTAAGAAGGTTTTTTTTAAATATGCAACACAGGTTGCCATAACCAGTAAGGATACCATTTGGGTCTTGTGTGGATATATCAACCATTTTCACCCAAGACTGGGCCCTTTCAGAGATCATAAAGCTATGAATTGCCTTAATGTCCACTTTGGACCATTTGATCCTCCTGTTTTACCTTACTTCAAGATTAGCTAGTAGCCTCTTATCCTGTGATGTAGATGGTCTTAAATCTGAGCTACTATAAAAGTTGGCTGCTACAGGTTGGTGGTCACTGTCTTCCCTCACATAGACTTGAATATCTGAAAACAGATTGATGTTATCTATTGAGATGCATATAAAATCCAGAACACTGCTGCCATTCCCTGCATGAAAGGTGAAAGGATATATGAAGCAGCTGTCTTTGCCACCTAAAATATGGAGATTACATGTATATAACAGGGTGATCAATTTGGTGCCTGTCATATTCCTTTTGGCGTCTCTGGAGTGCCAGTGTGGATCATTTTGTAGATATTCCTCAGGTATGATACCCGAGTGTACATAATCATGCAAAGAGGCCCCCACCCTAGCGTTAAAGTCCCCAAGTAAAATCATAATTGCTTTTGGGTGTTTTATCTTTATCTCTAGGATTGTCTTTTCTAATTGTATCCAGATACCTGATGAGAAGCAGGGAGAGGAATATGGGGGTAAATATACATTTAGCAGCATAACTTCAGTTGATTTATATTTAAATTGAGTACCTAAAAGATAGAAAATATCTTCCCCCAACACCAACTGCTTCCCCTGCCAGCCCAGATCAGCCCTGGCAAATACACGTAATCCTCCTGAAGCCCACCCTTTTTACTTGAACTCATGTGCTGGGACAGACCAAGATCTAAATCCTGGTAAGTAAGCTTCTTCATCAATTGTTAGCCAAGTCTCTTGGAGTGCTATGATGTCAAATTTAAGAAAAATTCCAGCAAATCTCCATCTGACATTCTATTTTTCCATGCAGCTATATTCCATGTCAAAAACCAAGTGGAACTTGCCTGTTTGTTATTAGAAGGGATAGCTGATGATACACTGAGATCTGTTGTTAGATCGTGTGTTCCATGCAGTCATTCTGTGTTTGAAATAAAATCCAAAGTTCCTTCAATGTCCAGGAAGTCATATTGATAGAATTTTGGCTTACCTTTACCACTCTTTTGCTACTCCATAAAGTCAGGGGAATTTTGTGGTGATTCACACATTGAGTGGGGACTGTAGTCAGATTGTTGTATTATATCAATATCAAAAGCTAGTAAATTTTTCTCAGTCCTTATTTCTGACTCTTTGGTTACCTTTATCATTATTTCCTCTGATTCCTGGGGCGGGATTATGCCTAGGGGGCTGGAGGGACTATCTGTTGTTTGATTGTTAGAACTACAATTGTTCATCTTGTATTCCTGATTTATCCCATCTTCTGGCTCTGTTTGTTGTACTGTGGGTTTCAGCCAATCATAGCCTTTAAGGCAATTAAATAACCCTGCTTTTTTAACATCAATATCTGTCTTATTGTTCTTTAGGGTTGCTGAGTGTTGTACTGTTTTTACAGGCACCAGAGTGGGATGGGTTAAAATTGGCTCAAGGGACTCCATGTTGGAATTCTTCAGATCTGGGTTCCACACAGCTGAAGGGGTATCATAAATTCCAGCTAGGTCTTTCTCAAGATGGTTGCTGATGAGTGCCTGGTAAAGTCAAGTCAATTAATGGTTTAGCTGCTTTGTGGGTTACTACTAAAGTTTCTCTCAAATCATTCAGTCTTTTAATAATATCAAGCTGTTCCAAATCTGACAAAGTACTGAAGGAGTTAATCAGATTTTCTTCCAAGGGATTATTTACACTCTGTCTTGATGTGCAGTGCACAGATCATTTGCCTAAGCCAACATAACTATGTGGCAAATCTGTTGAAATATCCTTAAGGTCGTCTAAAATCAAGTTGTCACATTTGTTCTTTGGGGTGGTGATACTCTATGATCCAGAATTGATTAAAAGTGGGCCAAGTTCCTCTGAACAAAACACGCGTGTAGGGAAAATTGAGAAGAGATGTAGAAATGGCCTCATCTTAAACAGCATGCTGGAAATTATAGGTCGCCTAAAAATCAGTAAAATCCTCTCATAACCTCTGCTAGGTGGAAGCCATTCAGCCTTCTGCAAGTCAATCAGCTGCCTTTCACAGTGTAATAACTGACTTAAAGACAAAATAATTGCTTTTTTTGAACCCCATCATCCTCTATTAGCTCTATTGTTTAATATTTGTAGAGTGATTTGATTACGTTGCAAATAATAATTGTAATTCAAGTGCCTTGCTCTCTTGGGTGTGTGTTCATAAAGTATTTGTTTCTCCCTTCTCTCCATGTGAGTGGTCAGCTGTCTCTGATCGCTACTTTCTCTCCTCTTTGAAGCCCAAGTAGAAGTAAGGTTGCCAGTATCTTCCTTGTTAGCTGCTTTTGTAGTACACTTCATATATTTCATGCAAAAGTTCTGTACTTTGGCAGCAGTATCTTTTGGCTGATTTTCTATAAGCTTTGTGAAATCCTCCTTTAAGGAATCTACTTTATTTTTAACTGTGGACAGCTGCTCAAAAATACTGTAGAAATAACCGTTTGTGCTGTCAACAAGCACTGTTGTTAGTAGGTCATTTGTATTGTTGTTCTTTAACTTTGTTGGGTTTGTATTTACACTCCTATTCTTTAAGAGCTGTGCAGCTGCTGAACAAATTGCTGCAGTCTGGGTCTGTTCGAGTGGGGAGGCAACCTCTTCTAAAGAGGAGGACAGATTTATAGTTTGCTGGCATTCTGCCTCTGCTTGTAAATCCCACTCTAAGATATCACATCCACCAGAAAGTTTAGGAGGATTTGAGTTATTTACATGAGGTAGTTGTCTATTTGTTAGAAAGCAGTCCACTTTCAACTGTTTCTTGGGCTTAGGTAGGACTTGTGAAGCAGGTTGTCTCTTCTTTCTTTTTCCCATAATGATCCATAGCGTCCCAAACTAGTTTAATTTAATGCCTCTAGGTCAAATTTTTCTCTGATGTTTCTGCTCTTTCTGGCAGTTGAGGTTAATAAAAACAAACTTTGGAGTAGTAGCTCTTCACAGTGGCTGCTGCCTCAGCGCCATCTTGCCTCTCTCCTCCAGTTTATAGAAAACCAAGAAACAACTATCTGTCTCAGTTATGCTCTACTTCATCAGGTGTTCGCTACTCTTAACTGAGGGGTTAACACTATAACAGCAGCAGTCACGCAAACAACAAAGGGGCAGGAAAATTTCAATCCGGGTTCTCTTTATGGAGATGTTTCTGCTCCTTCACCTTTATATGTCTTGAGTGGGACAGGACACTGAGGGTGGACACTTCCTGTTTGGCTTCCCTACAATGTCTTGATTAGTACGGCAATTGTTGTAATGTGCCTTCAAGTTGTTTCTGTCTTATGGCAACCCTAAGGTGAACCTATCAATGTTTTTTCTTGGCAAGATTTGTTTAGAGGAGGTTTGCCATTGTTTTTCTCTGAGGCTGACAGAATGTGACTTGCCCAAGGTCACCCAGTGGGTTTCCATGGTTGACTGGGGATTCAAACACTAGTCTCCTATGGTCCTAGTCCAACATTCAAACCACTACACCATGCTTGGTCTTGGAGCAGAGCAATTAGCTCCTCAGTTTTCTCACAGGCTCACCATAATTGTACCCCATCAATAAGCCTAGAAGTTTTAATAGCCTATTCAAAGCACTCCAAAAAACCCTTTATATATCCATATGCCCATGCCAAAATGGTCCAAGAGATTTTGCTACTAGACATGGAGCAGCAAAATGTATTGTTGGGGTTTTTTTGCTTGTTTTTATTTTGCCTCAAAAATGAGTTTCCTGGACAGAAAACAGCATTTTCAGCGCAGAAAGCTTGCAAAGGAAAGCCAGTATGTAAATGTAACTGCAGTAGGACCCCTATATCCATGGGAGATTGGTTCCAGGCCCCACCGTGGATAATGAAATCCATGGATAATAGCGAACGCCATTGAAAATAATGGGACTTCTGGTTTAAAAATACCATACAGTTGTCATGGAGGACCTAGAAAATGGCTAGAGAGGATGCATTTTCTAGGAAGACTCCATGGTAGCTGTGCTAAAACTGAAACCATGGATAACTGAATCAGTGGATAATAAATCAGTGGATACCGGTGTCCTACTGTAGTAACAAATAACTAAGCCTAAGAGGAGGGCAACGGCAAACCCCTTCTGACCAAATCTTGTCAAGAAAACCGTGTGGTAGATTCACCTTAGGGTTGCCATAAGTTGGAAATGACTTGAAGGCATACAACAACAAAAGGGACAGCATAGTCAAAATAAGGGGCAGCCTGGGAGATGTAATCCAGAAATCTTTTCTAAGTTGTGGCATATTTACTCAGTAATATGTCCCACTAAGTTCAGTGGGACTTAAGAGTATATCTCCATTACACAGTACAGTGGGCCCTCCGTATCTGTTGGTACAGGAACCCCCCATGGATAGCAAAAACCATGGACGGTTGAGTCTCATATTAATCAATGGGTGCCACTGTTTCAGTTATGGGCACCACCATTTTAGGTATGGGTGCTGCCATTTTTAGTATGCATCGACAACCCATGGATGCTCAAAGCAGCAGATATTTAACCAAGAGGGCTTACTGTAACTTTAATTGTCATGGCTCCGTCTTAAGCAATCCTGGGATTTGTAGCTGGGTAGGTACGTAGAAATCTGTACTAGTCTCTGGTGTTGTAGAGCAGGAGAGTGGACTAGAACTCTACAACATGGAATTCTAACTACCACTCCAAATTATAATTCCCAGTATTCCACAGGATATAGCCATGATAGTCAAAGTAGTAAAAATGCTATTACTGTGCAGTATAGATATAATCTAGGGGCCTAAATACTCTAAAGTCACCAGATCCTGTATGACCTTGGAAGCTAAGTAGGGTCAGCTCTGGTTAGTACTTGGATGGGAGACCACCAATGAATGCTGGGTACTGTAGGCTATATTTCAGAGGAAGGAACTGGCAAAATCACTTCTGAGTTTTCCTTGCCTCAGAAAACCCCATGAAATTCATGGGGTTGTCACAAGTCGACAGGTGACTTGAAGGCACATACACACATGGATCTAGTCTTATTTTCAAAGAAACATACACTGGATTCATGTCTTACTTGCCCAGGTAAGCTTCATTAAAATATTCCCTTTTGAAGAAAAAAAATGATACAGCAAGTCTAGCTAAAACACATGGAGCGGGTTTTGGGAACCATGTTTCAATTCAGATAATGAAGGAATCTACATTAGAAAAACTCGATGTCTCTACAAATAGAGATGCAATGTTCCATGCATCTTAATAAAGCATGATGAAAAATAATTCAGCTTGCCTTGCTATTCTAAATCCAGTTTTCTTTGGGTTCTTTTTTTCATCTGTGCATGATTTCTCTCCTTCTCTGGCAATTTTAAAGAAATGCTAGAAGATGTACTACTACAGAGCATTCATTTTGCTTCCCAAGCTATGGGGCAGGAATCTCAGGGAGTCTTGCGCCATGTCTACCAAATATGACTTCCTTTCAAGCTTCCATTAGCAAAACACATTGCAGGTGAAAGGGAAACTACAGAGGGAAAGAAAAGCATGAGTTCCTCTTAGGTATTGTCTAGACAGTGAAAATAATCCTCCTAGAATGTGAGGAGAATACCTTTTGTTCCAACAAGAAGTGAAGGAGATTTGCGGTATTAGGAAGGAGGAAAGCCCCCCCAACCCAATTACAATTACGAAATTTTTTAAATAATGCGTGGAAATGCATATTACCACCCATTTGGACAACTGATTTGGAACTCTGCACATTCTCTGTGAGGGTGGAAATGGAAAGCTGATTGGTCAGATGTGTGTGTGTGGGGACTTGCTGGCAATGAAGTGGCTGGAAGTGTCATTTTGGAGTTTTGCATTATCCATTGTGCACTTTTTTGCTGCACTGAGGTGTCCAAACAGCTTTTTTAAGCCGAAAGTCACACTTGTGCACCTTTGATTTGCAGTTAAAAAAAGAATACTGTACTGTGTAGCAGAGACAACTTGTTGAGAATAATAACATGAGTAATTCACTCTTGGCCACCATCTTGATTCACAGGCCTGGCTGCATGTGCACTTCAAACATGGATAGCTTTGCATACCAGCGATTTTGCCAAAGGACTGTGGAGACAAATGAATGCTGCTGTGAATTTGCATTAATGCTCAGCAATCCACATTATATCTTCTCATCTATACACACTTTTAGACTGTCTTCCCCAACCTGATGCCTTCCAGTTGTGTTGGACTACAACATGGGTGGGAAGTTCCAGCAGGTCCAAGTGTAATTTTTCTATCCCTGGGACCCTTGAGAGGCTACATGGACTGCCAAAACAAACAAACAAACAAACAAACAACCCACCCCCAAACTGAATCCCAGAAGTAACCAGAAGTCCACTCATTTCAAAAAAACAAACAGGCATTTTGAAAAAATGTTAACCAGTATGGGTGGGGAGAGGTTATAATATACCTTATTTAAAATGTGAATTTCTGGAGCTTTCCAGGAGAGACCATTCTTTCCCCTCAGACAACTCTCAGGAAAAGACGACCTGAAGAGTTTGCAGAGGTCAAGAGCTACAAAAGCAGGCTTAGAGGCCATGTGCAACCCTAGAGCCACATTTTCCCCACTTCCAGACTACAATTTCCATCATACTGAACCAAAATAAAGTTTCTCCAGCATACACAAAAGGACTTGTACTGAATCATTGTCTGAGGGCCCTTCCACACTACACAATTATAGTGCTCTGATTTTACTTCAGCTGCCATGGTTATATCCTATGGAATATTGGGACTTGTAGTTCCGGGAGGCACTAGAACACTCTGGCTCTGGCTTTAATACCCCTCCTAAAATCCCAGGATTTCACAGGATGTTGCCATGGCAGTTAAACTGGAATCATAGTGCTGTAACTGTGGGATATAAAAGGGCCCTGAGTCTATGGGCCCTAATCTATGTGGTCATTAAAACTGCAACTCCAAGAGATGTCAGCTGTCTTTTTACTAGCCTTCCACACCAACTGGTACAATTATGCTTAACTTGCTTGAGACGCCTTTACTCTATTCCTGTACACATCTTGAATTGTAAAAGGAATGGTGCGCTCAGCTTCCAGCCAACACTTTAATTCCTGGCAGCAGAAGTTGGAAAAGCAGAAACACATGCCACCAAATGGTATCAACAAACAACAACCCTCCAGCTCTATTTTTAGTCAGTGGCCATGATATGCTCTCTGTTATTGTGATTAATGATGAAACACATTCATTTCCATGTATCTTCCCTTTAAAAAAAGGTGCAAGGATACCTGTAAGTGAATGGAATTTATTTCTGAAGAAATTTAGTTGGGATTGATGAGATAAAACACTGATTTCACAAAGTTACATTCTATATTCATAACCCAAGAGAGTATGTAAATGCATATATATAAGCACAGCATAAATCACGTCACTTAATGAAGAAGATACATATGCACAAACAGTGGCTTTCATGTTCAAAATATTTACAGGTAGTGAGAAGAAAGTGATGGAGCCAGTTTTGTAGGTATTCTGAAGGGAAAAAAATGTTTTATGGTTGTCAGGGGTGCAAATCTACATTCCTGATGGCAATGGGCATTTATTTTATAATTTGGTATTTAAACTTGATTGTCTTTAGAAGCTGTCATCAAGACAAGTTTCTATCACTGTGTATACCAGCCTGGAAATGTTTTATGTCAAATAGTGGGATTGCTGTTGTTGCTGCTGTGTGTCTTCAAGCTGTTTTTGACTTATGACAACTCTTAACCTATCATGGGGTTTTCCTGGCAAGATTTGTTCCGAGGGGGTTTGCTTTTGCCTCCCTCTGAGGCTGAGAGAGTGTAACTTGCCTAAGGTCCCTGAGTGGGTCTCCATGGCTGAGCAGGGATTCAAACCCTGGTTTCCAGAGTCATAGCCCAATGCTCAAACCACTACACCATGCTGGCTCTCTAAATAGTGGGATGTAAATATATATAATAAAATAATTAACACAAAAGTAACTGAATGACATTAGCTGTTCTAGTGCTGACCTCTGGAGGGTGCCTATTAAAAAAGCGGAGAAGAGTTTTCTTTTTATGGACTCTTTGGATTTCTTCACAAACGAAGATTCAGGAAGGACTCATCCCACACTTTCTGCAAGCACGCTGATGACTAAAAAGGCCAATCCGAGATAAACAAGTCCAGTTGCAGAAAGCACAGCAGAAGGTCTCCTTGGGTGATGTTTCTAGCTTGTGATTCTTTCTGCATTGTCATTTCTCTTCAAGAATGGTTCGGCGTGAGTTCTCAAATAAGGCTGCAGCATCGTGGATAGTGCGTCTTCATGCCTCCCGGTGTGAGGCCAGGGCGGACCATTGTTGGTGATCAATTTGGCTGAGCCTGAGATGTTGTTTCAGGGAGTCCGTGTATTGCTTTTTTGGAGTGCCCCTCTTACGCTGACCCGTGGCGAGTTCACCGTAGAATACTATTTTGGGGAGGCAATGGTCCTCCATCCTAGAAACGTGCCCTGCCCAGGCAGCTGTGTTCTCAATATCATGGCCCCAATGCTGGTAATCCATGCTTGCTCAAGGACAGCAATATTCATCACATAGTCAGTCCAGTGTATATTTAGGATTGTGTGTGTATACAGCACTGATGAAAGCGTTCGAAGAGTCGTAAGTGTTGGTGATAGGTGACCCATGTTTCAGACCCATAAAGGAGAATAGACAGTACAATGGCTCTATACACACTGATTTTTGTGCTTTGCCTCAGGTGTTTATTACTCCAGACTCTTTTGTAAAGTCTTCCAAATGCGCTATATGCCTTTGCTAATCTGTGATCGATCTCTTTGTCAATCTTGGCATCTGAGGAGATGATGCTTCCCAGGTAGGTGAACTGCTGAACGGACTTGAGCACAGATTTGCCGATGGCAATGTGGGGATGGTGGTGTTCGTCCTGTGGTGCAGGCTGGTAAAGAACTTCCGTTTTCTTCAAGTTGACTTCCAGCCCAAATAGCTCTGCAGCTGTTGCGAAGCAGGATGTTAGGCGCTGCAGAGCTGCTTCTGTGTGGGCAACAAGGGCAGCATCATCAGCGAAGAGCAGCTCATGAACTAGATAGTTTAGAGTCTTAGTGCGACCCCTCAGATGGCTTAAGTTAAACAAGCTACCATCAGTACGGTAACGTATATAGTCTTCTTCAAGCTCTGCCGTAGCCCTTTGGAGGATCATGCTGAAGAAGATTGTAAATAAAGTTGGAGCAAGAACACAACCTTGCTTCACTCCATTAGTAAGGGCTCCATATTTTGTGGACTACAGCTCCCATAATCCCCCAGCCAATGCTTTTACATTTAACCATTGAGGACAAGCCGAGGGTACTGCTGGTGTAGTGCCCACCTCGTTGCCACACTGAGCTGGCAGAGGGAGATCTTGAACTTGTCATTGGACTCTCCCAGGATGACTTCCCACCTTATCTGGGGCAGAACTTCCTGGCTGCCATGGCAACCAAGGGCAGTCTTAACACATAATCAGACCCACACACATAATGAGGACACCCTCTGCTTTGGGCCCTCTCAAGCTGCCAAAGAGATACGGTATTAACCAGACAATCTTTGGTAGGGAGTGCATCTGTTACTCTCTTTGACTAGCCCTACTCTTCACTAGTCTGCTGAGTCACAGCTGGGGTTTGCCAGTTAAAGGCAGATTTTTAAAACAAACAAAAACCCCTTCCGGGCTCTAACACCTCCAGGCTAACAAAACTTGCTCATAAAAACTGCTTAAGAGAGATCTCAATTTACAATGTTTAGCCTATTACCTGACAAAGCATAAGTTTCACTAAGCCTGGGTGTGGAGAGGGGATAATGCTAATCTTTCTGAATGCTTTTCACCCTTCACCAGAAACTGAGACTACTCCTTTGTGTTTCCAATCACCTTGCTTTCCATTGTAAAGTCCAGACATATTCAGCCTAATTACAGGATCAAAAGTTGGAAATGATTAAGCTGAACTGGCCCCTCTGCCTGAAAGGCAGAGAATTAGAAGTAACCCTACATGGTAGCCTTCAAGAAGATGGCACACTCCAGATAAGCTGGACCATAGCTCCCATCATTCCTCAGCCATTACGTATACTCCCTGGGGACAGTGGGAGACCGATACATCTGAAGGGTACCAAATTAGGGTAAGGCTGCCTCAATACTAACTATAGTAACAATGGAATTAATATGGTGGTGGTGGTGATCAAGGAGAAGAAGGAAGAGGAGGAGGACCACCAGAAGACCAGAGCAAGGGATAAAATAAAACCAGCAGCGAATTCTGAAGGCCTGTTGGAACTCATGCTTGTGTGTGCATGCATACAGGCTTAACTGCCCTTCCAAAATAGCTAATCCCATAGATTTGTTGGCCTTTCCATAGAAGGCAGTTTCATTTTTAAAATGAGCAATATCTAGTGCAGGGGTAAGGAAACTGTGGCTCTCCATGGGTCCTTCCACACTACACAATTGTTGCTCTATGAGTCCACTTTAACTGCCATGGCTGTATTCTAGAGAATCCTGGAGTTTGTAGTTTGGTGAGGCGCTAGAGGACCTCTCCAACTGAAAATTCTGAATACTCCCCCTAAAGTACTAATTCTAGGATTCCATAGGATGGAACCATGACAGTAAGTGGAATCATAGCACTATAATTATTCAGTGTGAAAGGGACCCAGCCCTTCTTTGGCAACAGGGTCCACCAACCAAGCCAGCACAGCCAACAATGAGAGGTTCTGGTTGTTGCAATTATTGTTGAACATCTGGAGGGCTACACATTCCTAGTATGAAGTGTCGTGGATGATGACCTTATCTTGTGACAACTATGACACATATAATAAGATCTCAACGCTCAATTTGGGAAGAGAATGTCAAATAGGACCCAAGCCGCTCAGGGCTTTAATGGTTCCAGAACCCAACTGGGAGGCAGTGGAGTTCTTACAAAATTAGTGTAATATTTTGCCTGCAAGTAGACAAAAGGGCATGCGGCTACATTCTGGGCCATCTGAAGACCCTCTCCTGTCTTGGGGGATGGGGAAATCCCATGCTGACCACATGCTATAGCCAGTGAAGTTACCTAAGCATGCAACACAATAACCAAGTGTTTGCAAAGCAGAACAACTTCCTGAAAAATCTAGAACCAAAGCTGTATGCAAAAGAACTGTAAAGCTGTGAACATTATCTTTTGGGAAGTGTGGCCTCTTGTTTAGAACTCAGATAAAGCCACAGTTTGCAAGCTTACTCAGTTTACTGCCATATGCAGCTGTAACTTAAGTCCCAGCCTACTGTCTTTCATTCCATCCATTATAAACTCCAGACAAGCATGGTCTTGGAGACGTCATTACAACATCAGGCTCTAAAGAAAGGGAAAGTTTAGATGTACCGTAAGTTTTGAGTATATAGATGAAAACTACTCTGTCTTCAGGTAAATGTTAAAACAGCATTGGGAAATAGACAAGATCCCCATGCGATCCCACTAAAGCAACTGATGTGAAATGGAATAGCCAAAGTCACCCACAGTTTCTTTTACAGCTGAGGGAAAACCTGTCTTTACTTAGGAAGTACTAATGACATGATCTAAAGGCACCAGATCCTGTCTGATCTTAGAAACTAAGCAGGGTCAGCTGTGATCAGTACTTGGATGGGAGACTGCCAAAGAATACTATGAGTTGTAGGCAATATTTCAGTGGAAAGAACTGGCAAAACTACCTCTGAATCTTCCTTGCCTAATGAATAGGCAAGTACGCAATTCATGGGGTCACTACAAGTTAACAGGTGACGTGAAGGCACATACACACATACCAATGACCCCCTGGGGCATTGATCCCCTATTACAAGCAAACAAAAGAAGCATGGATTGTGCAGGAGCAGACTTTGTAAGTTAAAAACATTACACATTCATGATACCATATCAAGAGCCAATATTTGGAAATCCAAAGGAAAACATTCAAGGGTCAGCTAATGGCAACACTGATCCACTCATAGTAAACTTCATACCAAGTATTTGCTAAATATCAGGAAATTTTGTGAGTATTCATACCACTAGCAGTGCGCACATGCTAAGGTGTCATGCACTTTGGTTAAAGATCATTTTATGCAGCTTAGCTGCGAGGGAAAGGTAGGATTTGAATATAAGTTTCAGGGGGTGAGGATGCTTTTCATCTTTTGGACTAGGGATGTAAATTCTTGACTATTTCATTTTTGCATGTGAAGACAAATTGTTATGATAGCTTTCTCCCCGCTGCAGGAGAAAACAATTATTTTTCTGCAGTATTCTCTCTGTAGTCAAACAACCCAAAGTGTTATGGAGGAAATATTTTACAGAGAAAAGCATGTGTACAAAACAAAACAAAACAAAACAAAACAAAACCCTCCACCAACCCATTAAAAAAAAGAAAGCAAACGGTGTTATTCTGCACAACAAACCCATTTTATGGGCAGAAAATAGTTTTTAAATCCACCCTCCCACATGTTTTTCTCTTAATTCCTTTACTACACTTCAGGATGTTCTAATACCATGAGAGAATTACAGGGTGACACCCATATCCACAGGGGATATGTTCCAAGACCCACCCACCCCCATGGATAGCTGAAACTGTGGATAATAGGGAACCCTGTTATTTTCAATAAGATGAATGCCAGAAATTGCCCATAAAATCACATTGGAGGACCTAGAAATGCCTAGAGAAAACGTATTTTTTTCACAAATGGAAAAGTGAAACTGGAGATACTGAATCCATGGATATGAGGGTTGACCTGTATGGAAAATTCTTGCTGGTCTTTTATTCTTCCTAATGGGGGATACCAACAGTCAGAAAACCCATTTTTAAAAATATGGAAATGAATAATTATGAATGTGCTTTCCATCCTTCTTCTGGTCTTGCTCTTTCCCCCCTTAGCTGTAATTTCAGTTATTTGTATTTTTCTTTTGTGTGTCTGAATATTTAGAATATATTGGACAATATTTCAAGCATGGAAGTTACTCTTTTTTGGTGGTAGCTCTAGAATCTCCTACTAGTTAAGGTGGCTATAGCATGCATTTTGTGAGTTCTAATCCAAAATGTAACTTTTCCAAACTCTAGGTATCTGGTTGGCCTCTGCAGAATACAGGATGCTGGAGCAGATGGGCCTTTGATCTGATCTAGCACAGCTGTGTTCTTTATGCGAAATGGGATACTTGACCAGGGAATCTGGTCCTTGCTTTTGTGTTGGTGGTGGGGAAGCAACAACTAAGTAGGTCCAATAAGTTAACAACCTTTAAATTCTACAAGCAGTGTTTAAATTGCTGGGAAAGTAAGTCTAGACTGCATTCAGAATTTCAAATCACCGAGCACTTTGCATGTTTATTTATATTGCATGAAGAACCACTTATATGCACTGGAAAGGAAGCCCCTATAAATAATATATTGGGCTGCAGCAGATCTGAATTACATGCCAATAAGACTGTGTTTAATATTCTTGCATAAAACTGTCTGTGAAAAAACAGAGGAGGGGGCCTGGAATCTCTTCAGATCTCTCAATAGAAACCTTTTCCACACTTGTTTCCTTGCATTTGTAGCTTCTCCCTACTGCTACACCAGTCTACTTCTCCCTTTTCTGTTTATTAGACTGTGATCCCAGATTTATTGGCAATTCTATGCAAAAAGTGACCAGATTGCAGTGCTGATTAGCAAAATCTGATCATAAGATAACATAACAAAGACAAGTTAAAGGAAGAACAACATTACCTGACCTCACTCTGGACTGGTATCATGAAAACCAGCTAAGTGGCATGGTGGCACTGCAAAGCAAATTCAGAGCAAGGGCAGGAAACATTTCCCTCACTTAAAAGAAAAGAAGCATGTGTTTGCATGGTTTGAAACGCACGCACATGAACACACATATATACAGGCACCCCCTTTGTTATTTGTTATACAAACAATAATTGTTCTTTGTCCAAATGCCTCTGTATAGCCTATAAATGGGCAAAGGAAAAGAAGAAAGAGCAAACAGAAGCATACATCAATTCAAGATTTGTTTCTCAGGCCCTTGGCTGCTGCCCAGCTTGCCTGAGTGATGGTGCTGGCCCTCCATTATTTAGGAACTTGGGGGAAACAGAAGTGTGGGAACTTTGTTCTCTTTGTTGACACAATTAAAGCTTTGTATTTATTCATTCATCTTGGTTTCATGGACTCTGTCAATTCTGACTCACACCAAGGCAGGGGAAAAAATCCCTAAAAATGAATACAGTAAATGTTATTGCCAGTTAAATGTGTTATATACGTCTTCATTTACTTTGCAACAACAATCTTTTAAATGAGGTATCTTTGGCATTCTGTTCCTCAAACTCTAGCAATGTAAAGGCACACTGACACTCTATTCATGCCAGCTGGCAGACATTCAGTTACTGCTATTGTTTTAGCCTTTGCCCACTCGAGATGTAAAGTTTTGCTTATCTCATTTTCACATGTGAGAACAACAATTTCCAAAGTTTTCTTCCCGCTGGGTAGGATTATGAGAGCTTTTGTGAAGTTTTCAATTATTTTTTCCATACTTCAGAACATCTTTGTGAAAATTTCCCGAAGTCTTTTTAATGAAAAAAGGTCATATTTTTATGCAAAGAATAATTTAATTTTGGACAAGACACTGCATAAATAGAAGACATTGCTGTGGTTTTTGCTCTCATGCAGGGCCAAAATATTTCATGGACATTCACAGGATTTTTTTAAAAATGAGGGTGTATCAATATGTCAAGAAGATATCCCATTTCATCAAAGACAAGAAAATATGTAAATATAATACAACCTCCATATCAGCAGGACTAGTACCCACAGTTTCACTTACCCACGTCTGGGGGGGGGGAAAGTTCACTCTAGGCATTTTCTAGGTTCTCTAGTGTGATTCTATGGTCAACTCTGGGCAAACTTACCATGGATAGCGAAAATCGCAGATAGTGGCAAACCCTATATTTCCGGCAGAAGTTGACCATAGAGTCATGCTGGAGGACTTCCAAATGCCTAGAGAGAACACCTCTGTAGGCATTTGGCAGTTCCCAGTGCGATTCTATGGTATGCTTCCACCGGAAATATAGGGTTCGCTATTATCCGTAATTTTTGCTATCTGCAAATGTACCCCATACCCCGTGGATATGGGGGTCATACTGTAGTCATTATATTTGTACTGCTGACAGAACCTCTCACATTACTTCCTTTTTCAGAGAAGTAGTTACAATGGAAGAGGAACTTTGGCTAATACTATATGTTAGAAAAGCAGACAAATGTATGAGAACACTGACTATCCCTAGACTAGTTTCCCCAACCTAGCTCCCTCTAGAAGCATTCTCATAATTTTTATACAAAGCCAAAGGGCCATGCTGGCTGGTGCTGATGGAAATCTTAGTTCACTATGTCTGGATTGCACTAGGTTATGGGTACCTGCCCTACACTATCTGGATATGAACAGAATGCAATTTATTTACTAAAACTGCTACCAAATTAGTATCTCAGAGGAAGAGAAAGAGCTGTCCTTTTTTCCTTTTCTATTTTTTTGCATTGACCAATTGATATGTGTGTATATTTCAAACTGCCCACCAGCCTTTGCTGATGTTGAGCTTAATGAGACAAGGCATAAAAATAAAACAAGATGGCCTCTTTCAAACTGAGCACTGATGTTGTGGTTTGCAGTAAGGCAGATAATGACTAGGCAACTTACTCTATTGCTTTCTTAAGTCATTCCATTACTACTTGACTTTAAACATCTGGCAAATAGCCAAGCGTTCTGTACATCTGTCACAAAAATCCAATACAACAATACTAAAGTCAAAAGGCATCCACTATAAAAATAAAGTGCAAAATGATAGATAAATGATCCAAAACAATTTATAACAAAGACTCCAGTGGAACCTTAAAGTCTAAAAGTTTCATTTGGCATGAGCGTCCATGGTCTACAGCCTACTGCATCAGATGCATGAAGTTTTGTGTCGGCTGGCAGATTATTATGTGCATACCTGGTCTGGGACGCAGTAAGTGGGGTGAGATGCAAACTATACAAAATCTGAATGTATCACTGTGTGCTCCCACATATTAATATACTAACTAGGCTCTTAGTGAAATGGTACCTTCTGGTTGCATATCTAAGCATACATGTTTGCAACTAAGCCACATGGATTTTAATGCAGGGAAGGGAATTGTGCAGCCTCCCAGATGTTGTTGAACAGCAATTCCCAGTGTTCCTTCCTATTGGCTATGCTGGCTAGGGCTGCTGGGCATTACAGTTCCCACAATTTCCATGCTTAATGGGATATGTTGTGGTTTCTACATGCCTTCAAGTTAACTCTTGGCAAGATTTAGTCAGCATAGGTTTGTAACTGCTTTCTTCTAAGACTGAAAGATTACTTGCCCAAAATCAGCCAATGGGTTTTCATACTTGAACAGAATTTTCACCCAGAATTTTTGTCCAACACTAAAAAAAAGAGAAATCTGTATTTGATTGGAATGTGGTCAAAATCTTGGACAGACTATTGGATCAATTAAACCTTTCTTTTATTATTGATCCTAAACCACTGTGAAGATAAATTACGAAAAGGCATATTTTAAAAAAATAGGTCAGGTTGCTGAACATTTTGTTCACATCTCCTTCCAGCAAATGCTTATTTTTTTCAATCACAATCAGTCACCTCATTTCTTACTACAATGATAACCTTTCTAACTGCCAGACTTCTTCCCATACCTGAGCTTGGAAGCAAGAAGTTACAAATGGAGTTACTTGCAATTAATTTCTCAGTAATCAAGGCATAGCTAAGTTACTCTATTATGGTATTGTAATAAAGAATAAAATCACTCCTTTTGTAGTGCTTTAGATATAGATACAGGGTGTGTGTGGTCTCACTAGTTAGGTGTGTTTTGTACCAATGCCAGCAGATTTTAGAATGTTGTTGAGTTTGTTAAAAAGTAACTACAATTTACTTTGAACAACAAGAAAGAAAGAAAGAGCTACTTTTAAAGAAAATGTAGCTATTATGGTAATCAATTCCTTTGGGGGCCTTGAGACCATTGCTGTAACTGATCACTTTTAAAATGTATTTTAAGTATTTTCTACATAATATGGTAAAAATGTAGAACAATTGCAATGCATCAATAAAAAGGGTTAATTTTCTGTACTCTAAAAAATGTCACTTTCCAAGCTCTCCCCTATAGTGGGCAATACAATACATAATGAAGGCGATTTTTATTATTTTGCAAACAGCCCAGAAACATTAAAGGGGGCTCACATGAGACAATTGCCTCAGCTCTCTTTTTCTATATGCCACCAAAATAAGAAATGAAACACTAGAGAGTGGCTGAACACCTCAGTGGAGAGCGGCAAACATGCAATTAACCCACTCAAAGTGATGAGCTAATTAATATTCTGTGGTCTTTCCCAGCAACTGGAGGCCTATTTTTAGATCATTCCAAGCTACCCCAGGAAGCTGCAGATAGACTTTCCTTTTGTGCAGGCTTCTGTTTTAATAATCTGATAAATAATCCAGGTCAGTTCTGAAACACCTTCCTGTATTGCTGCTACTCCATACAGCTGGAGAGAGCGACATGCTCCTGAAGCCATGGGGGCATCCCCTATCCCAACCCCTTGCTGGCTGGCAGTGCTAAAATTCCTCTTCCTGCTTCCAATTCCCCTCCAATTTTATACAAATCGGTGTCCTTCCAATGTTTCTAAAACAAGGAAAAAGTGGTCTGTATCAGGATCTCTGGGGAAGAGAACTGAGAAACCCTCTTTTCACTCCAGAGAATGGGAGGGAGAGACAGCAAACAATTCCCTCTTAGACAGGAAAGAGGCTTCATGAGGGGAGGGGGCAGGTTTGTATATGAACACACGAGCCAGTTCCTGAAGACCAAAAAATGTGTATGGGTGCCCATGATCTAAACAATGTTCTAACCTAGGCCCCTTTGATCCTTCTTTTTCACCTAGTTAAATGGGAGGTGGCCAGAGTTAATTATGATTTTATAATCTAGTTTGCCCAGACTTCACATGCAAGATTTGGAAACAGTATTCCTATCCTCAGTTATTTTAAGTATACCTCTTAAAAAGTGTGAATGCAGACACATCATTTACACACATATATGTGCTATCTTAAGGGACCTAAATACCCTAAATGCATCAGATCCTATCTAATTTTGGAAGCTAAGCAGGCTCAGCACTTATTAGTACTTGGATGGGAGACTGCCAATGAATACCAGGTACTGTAGGCAATATTTCAGAGGAAGGAACTGGCAAAAAAAAACAACAACAAAAACAAACAAACAAACAAAAAACCCTCCTCTGAGTATTCCTTGCCTAAGAAAACCCTACGGAATTCATGGGGTTACCATAAGGTGACAGGCAACTTTAAGGTGCATACACACACACATGTGCTATCTTACAGATAACAATGGTGACATCTCCCTAAGAACATATGCTCTGTGTGAGGCCAGATTAAGGTGGCTTAATCTACCAGCAGGGCCTCCTTGTGCACATAGCTCCCACATAGGAGGGCCAGTTTTGTAAAGCAGTTGGTTAGGCTTGGCAATGCTACAGGGGCCTTAGTAGCCCTCCTAGTGGCTAGAGCCAGCCCCTTTCAGGCCCAAGATCTCTGGGCAGCCTCCCTGCTTGTGTCCCAGCTGGCATGACTGAGGCTAGAGTATCAGCAGCAACCCAGTAGCAACCTGACTTGTGCTGTAGCTCAGAAACGAGAACAGGGTGGTGATAAATGCTACCAACCTTTGAAAAGAGTGGGAGAAGAGATGCTCTCCTACATAGCAATTTTTTTTCTCAGTAGTATTGTGATACAAGAAGCTTATTGTACCACTGGTAATGTAGCCATGGTACTTCAGTAAACTTGGGTTAGCTCAGCAGAACATGGAGCATGACATTATATCATGGCTGTACATGCATTCAGAGATGCAGACAGACTGAAAGCAGGGAGTGGAAAAAAATTGTTATCTCTATTTCATTCTGATTTTTCAACAACCATTTTAAAACTCATTATTTTAATCATTAAATACAATTGTATTATTTCTGAGTACTGATTAATGTTTGTCATCACGCCAATTTGTTCCTGGGCATTTTTAGCAATTTAAAACACTATTTTAACAATTTATAGGGATAATGAACACATCAGTCTTAGAAATGTCTTAATGGCAATTTTTGTCAGCAATTTAACATTCAGGTGTTAGTGCAAGGTATGGAACTGGGAGGTTTCAAGATTCTCACAGAAGTGACCCCTGCAGTATGTTTCCTATGCACATAATCATGCATGTGCTTTAACAATGTGACCATGACAAAAGTGCTTATCGTTAAAAAAATACACAAACAAGCTTCAGTCAATGGAGAAAATGTATAGAAAACTGCAGTCATTAGGAAAAACATGTAAGGAAAGGCATATGTTGTGGAGAATGGGCACTTTAAAATATACAGTACACACCCTTTCAAAATGAAAGGAAAAAAAACCCAACCTGATACCAACAAAGGATGGGAATGCAAGTGGGATTATAAAAAACAGAATGAAATTGACACACTTTTTCACATCCCTAGCTAAAAAGAAGCATTTCCAAATTGCAACTGGAAGAAACCACAGCTGTTTGGATCTCTCCCAGTAGTCATGACAATGGCCATTGCCTGGAGCTATTTTGCATTTTCTATCATCTGTTTCCACCTGCACTTTGTGGGTGGAGGGGGAGGTGAAAAACAGATGAACTAATAAGCATATACATCCTTCCACCAATTACCTGGCAATATTCTTAAACATAGCTAGGCCTAAATACCCTAAAGTCACTAGATCCCCTCTGCTCTTGGAAACTAAGTAGGGTCAGCACTGGTTAGTAGCTGGATGGGATACCAACAAATACCAGGAGCTGTAGGCTATATTTCAGAGAAACAAACTGGGAAAATCACCTCTGAGTAATCTTTGAAATTCATGGGGATGTCCTAAGTCAAGAGGTGATTTTAAGGTGCATACACACATGCACATTCTTAAACATAAAACATCCACCACCACCACTAATCCCAAATTTGTTTTCAGAGATGCTATACCACAGGGCTTCTCAGGTCATCTGATATGGGGGGAGAGGCAGCCATTATTTTCTCCCAGTGTACCAGGAACCAGCACAATATTTGGGCCCATTGATTATAACTGGTTTTTTTTTTCTTTCTTTCTTGGAAATTCACCAGGGACTAGCAGCCAATGGCTTGAGGACCAGCCCTGGTCTAGAGGCCACCACTTTGAGTAGCACTGCTATAAACCATCTAGAACAGAGTTGATACAAAATAAGTGTTTGAGGATTGCAAATAGGACATGAAGCACTGAAGTTCCTGTTATGTATCGACAGAAAATAAAATGTAATGAAAGTCCCTTAATTAGCAATGCTGCTCTTATTTCTCACATTTGCCAATAATGCTTATTTCCCATGCCACAAGGTTAAAATGCCAACAAGTGAGGCAGACACAAACACTTCTGCTATTTCCAAAATAAGTAAAATCCAAGCTATTCCCAGTAACCATCAACATTCTCCCTCTGCTAAACATTTAGGACGCAAATGTCAAAATCAAATAAATCTCTCTCTCCTTTTTACCGTAACCGTCATCTTTAGCCCAACATTCAAAGGAACAGTGTTTTTCTATTATTAAGGATGCAATACTAATAATGGTGGAACCTATAGTACAGTTGATAATGGAAAATGCCTCTCTGGAAAAAAAGAGTACCCAGTCTTTTTACCCATTCTTGCTCCCTACTGTAGGCACTAAATAAAACACTCCAGCAATGTAGCGCTTCGACAGTTCTGAGAATAATCTTCTCTCCTAGCAGCCTGTTTCTCTCCTTCTCTTTCTCCCTCTCTCTGACCTGCTACAATTAATTGCATAGTCCCAGTGCTACTTGTTTATCAAGACCGCACACAGTGTGTCAGTAATATTAGCGTATTAACAAGCTGTTTGTTTCATAATTCAGGGCCACCCTGCCCTGAAAACCTGAGAGTAGGGCTTTGTCATTTAGGTTTTACATCGCACAAAGATTATAATGGCTCAGATTCAGGCACAGC
The DNA here is from genome assembly GCA_030847615.1 of Gambelia wislizenii. Lineage (NCBI taxonomy): Eukaryota > Metazoa > Chordata > Lepidosauria > Squamata > Crotaphytidae > Gambelia > Gambelia wislizenii. The sequence goes on from JAUMIR010000004.1 coordinate 217,914,249, forward strand.
AGCTGTGGCTTGTGCACCAGAATGCATAAACAGTGCTCGCTGCAGGAATAACAAAAGCTTTGCTTGGTCCTAAAAAGAATGGGGGAATATGTTAAAGTGGATGACAGGGTGAGATTGCATTCAACTGCAAAGAAAGGTCTTTGGAAAGACTCTGGGACATTTTGCTTGAGCCCCAAGGAAGGAGACACTACTGTCCTTCCAAAGATTATGCCACTGTGTTAAATCCACCCATCCATCCAATTATCCATCCATCACTTTATTTATACCCTGCCTTTCCCCCAAACTGGGATTCAAGGCAGCATACAAAGGTGACAGAATTACAATAAAAACTCATATGCTTAAAAACATACTCAAAGCTGATATTAAAACAGTATTAAATCAGCAACAAAATTGAAATCATTTAAATTTTTTCTTTAAAATGAGAAATAAAAGCAGTATAGGACCCACACCCCACAAAAAGGCCATTTTCTTGTAAATTCTCTAAAGCTTGCTGGAATTAAAAAAAGTCTTCACCTGCAGCTAAAAAGATAGCAAAGAAGGATCCATCCTAGTGCCCTGGGAAGGGAGTTCCAAAATCTGGGAGCAGCCACAGAGAGACTTTTCTTGTGTTTCCACCAAACGTGCCTGTGAAGGTGGTGGGATCATGAAACATGCCTCCCCAAAGATCTTTGAACTCAAATGGGCAGGCCCAAATGGAAAGACAGAGAGTCCTTCAGACAGCCTGGACTTGAGCTATCCTAGGGTTTATAAGTCACAACCAGCACTCGAAATAAACTGGCAACCAATGTAGGCAGTGCCCTCAATGCAGGTGGAGGGTGGTCCATGCAGAACTGGTCCCCCATCTATCAATATATTTGCAAGATAGAGCTGATGATGTATATTGGAGTCCACAAAAGCTTATGATTGAAAATGCCTTTTTGCAGTTAGTCTCAAAAATGCTACAGGATTCCTTTATATCTCTCTTAATCCAATTTATTAGTTCCCCCAGCTAGAGCAGACCTACTGAATCAATAGAACATATTGGTTTACTTACCTAGTTGTTATCAATTCAATGGGTCTGTTCTATTTATGGACTCACAACTAGGTTAAGGCCTAAGAACTAGGAGGAATATTTTGGGAGCTCTTTGCTTTGGTTTTTAAGGAATGTTGAAAATATGGCAAGAAGTGAAGTCAGAAAAACAAAATGTAAGAAGTTCAAAAAGTGAAACAAGAAAACAAGCCAAACAGCTATTTCAATATGGCCTAAGAGTATGCCTGCAGCAGCGCACAATCCACAGGTGCTCCATGCCAGTATACAACAAACTAATAGTAATCTACTATTGTGTACATGATGCATGATGCATTATGTAGATTACATGGCAGTAATCTACTATTATGTACATGGTGCAGGGAAGTCAGTAATCTTTTAAATGTCCAAACATTTGTGTAATAGATGGCAGTTTTGAACTTGCAATGGTGTCTAGGATTGGCCAATATTAAGGATGGAAATCTTCACTTTTTTTTGTTCTCACACACAGGAACAAAAACACATCAAAAGGTTTCTACCCACCGTGCAACAATTATAAGTATTTTTGTGGATTTTAAAATGGTTTTTTCAGATTATGGTACTTTTCAGGGAAACTTTCCAATTTTTTTTTTTTTAGTATAAACATCTTTTTGTGAAAAATGTCAAAGCCCCATTTAAAAAAAATAATGAAAAAAATACAGGGCCTTGTGCAAAATGTCTCAAAATGCAAAAATAAAATAAAATCTTGTGGTGGTTGACATTTTAAAAAAATATTCTTCATATTCTATGACAAGCTCCTTGGTAGAGTGAGGAAGACTATCTGCCCTCTTGACCCTTGCCCTTCATGGCTGGCCATCCAGGGGGTGATGCCTTGAGGATGTTCCTTAGAGGGGTAGGATATAAATAAATAAATAAATGTTATTATTATTCTAGTCAATATATACAGCACACTTTTCCTACTTCCAGAGAGAAAGAATCCCTTAAGCCCACTTCTTCCTTTTCTCAGCAATGTCATAGGGTCAGTTCTCATATTCTATTGGTATGTGGTTGTTGCTCTTTTTTAAGTCACCACAAACACAGGCCATTTGCCCTAGTTTTCTCTAAAACAGGCCATGAGTTTAGCTATGCTAAGTTAAAAATAAATGAAAATATCTTCCCACATAGCATAACCTGTTAAAGTTGGAAGGTTTTTTCCCCCCTACAACCCCCTAGCAGTAGGGCCATGCATTCTGGGAGCTGTATTCCATCAAACTATCTTCTCCAGGTTCTGGATGAGTCCACCTAGTCCAACTGTCAGTATGATGCAGGAAGCAAAGTCAATTCTTTTAGTTTAATTACCACATCAAAGATATAATCAGACAAGAAGAGACAGTTTAATGGAGTACTGGAATGCCATCAGAATGCGTGGAACACCATGACCAAAAAGCTTAGCTCTGATAGACCTGAAGGAAAGGAAATTTTAGCTTCGTAAATGCAGAAAATGAAACACAACCTGCCATTTTCATTTGTTGCTACTTCAATCTCCTTTCATTGTTCCTGAAAAGAAAAGCCAACTTACATTCTGCTTCTTTGTGCTTCCAGTGGCACACAGAAATCAAGAGAAAATGGCAAGAGACCAAGGCTTAACCTACACATAACAATCAGGTCAACCACTGTTGTTCTGTGCCTTCAAGTTATTTCCAACCTATCATAGGAATTTCTTGGCAAGAGTTATTCAGAGGCATTTGCCTTTGCCTTCCTCTGAGGCTGAGAGAATGTGATTTATCCAAGGTCCCTGAGTAGCTCTCCATGGCTGAGTGGGGGATTCGAACCCTGGTCTCCATAGTCATAGTCTAATGCTCAAAACACTACGTTGGCCCAAGCATACATGACCTTAAAATCTTTCCTTCTCTAAAGGAAGAGCAGTGTGTTTAATGGTTAGCAATGGCTGAAATTAGAAGGACTGTCTATGACAAATTAGCACTAAAAGCACGAAAACTAAAAACCAACTCCCAAAACTCAGACAATAAGACTGAAAAACAAATCAAGTCAGAACCAGTGTATTGCTCTTTGATTCTGCCTGAGTTGCCACCTCGGTGTTCTCATAGTAGGATCAGCTCTGTTTAAAGGTTCAGCTTAATAGGCAGAATGAAATGGTGTCACCAGCCTAGACAGTTTCAAAATGGTATTAGACAAACATATGGAGGATGTGGCCATCAGCGGCTACTTAGTTATATTTAAATTGCTTCCAGAATCAGAGGCAGTTGTCATGGAACTAAAAGTGGAAGGTACTGTTTGTGTGGAATGGATTCACTCAATACAAACATGAAAGTCACCACCTACCACTGAGCTTTATGTCCATCTCAGTGGATCGATTCTTCCCCCTATGTTCAAAACAAGTACTTCCTACCATATCTTAAACACAGGATGGCTAGTCACAGAGTGGAGTGGGCAAGGCCAGGGTCAGAACACACCCTTCACCAAACCTCAGAAGGTCACAAGAATTTTGTATTTTTAACTTTTTTCCCCCTCAAGGAAACATGGGGACAATTTCATAATGACCCCCCCCTGGATGTTTCAGAACCAGGAAAGGCCCCCGTTTTAAATCAACTAAAACAGAATGGGTCCCAAAGGCCATTAGGAGAGCCTAAAATAGTCTAGAGCAAAGCCAAAATTGCCCCCATTTCCCTTGAAGGGCACAAAAGGGTAAGATTTTGAATCATTTTTTTTTCGTGTGTCTCCACTTACAATATTTTGCACTCATATAGCAATTTAGTTCAACCATTAGCTGTGATCAAATATACCCATTACCTCTACTGTGCCTTAATAATTTTCTCAATGGAAATTTTTGATCTCAGAGTGACTCACTTGCTCTATAACTTCACCATGTGGAAAAAAATCCCTGGCACTACCTGTGGCTGTCACTAACATGGAGCAGGACTGGGAAAGCATGGCTTTTCTATTCATGACCAGTATTTGTACCAATTTTATATGTGGAAAGTAGAAGCCCACTATGACAAGGAAATGGTTAAGACTGATATGGGTTCCAGCTTTCAATAATTAGCATTAGCATTTATATTTCTATACCCCTTATCAGTGCAAAGCACTCCCTAAGTGGATTACAATGTGTTAGCTAATTGCCCCCAACAAGCTGCGTACACATTTTACCAACCTACCTACGGAAGGATGGAAGGCTGAGTGAACCTTGGAGCCCTCTAGGACTGAACGCACAACATTGTGGCTGCAGTACTAGCATTTAACCACTGCACCATCAGGGCTCCTGAATTAACCTAAGAATTGATTGCAGTAGGGACCAATCAGTTGCAAAAAGTAGCAGCCTTTTAGTAAACATGGCTGCCCTGTGAAATGTGTATTTCTTAAGAAAACTTATATATCCTGCCCTTCCATTACAAATAAAAAAAGCTTCCAAAGCTACTTATATATAAGGAAACTGAACAAAGCCACCATCAACTGAAATGATGTAACACCCAAAGGGGACACAATATGACAGATAATGAAAATATGTTGGTAGTACAGTACAGTTGCTCTTAAAATGGGCATAATACGCTCTCACAACCACATTCCTGGGAACACCAAAGTTGCAGCCTTCTGAACCAATTCTGCATGGGGTTGCCTCTGGACTCTTGTCTGAGGCAACCTCATGTTGAATGTGCTGTAGTAGTCCAAGTTAAGTGTCACTGTGGTTGAGTTACACCTCTGCAGAAATGGATAAAATTGGTACACCAACCTAAGCTGGGCAAAGTCACCCTGGCCATGGCTACTGTCTAGTCACCCATGAAGAATGCTAGATATAGGAGAAAATGCAAACTATCAGCTTTACCATTCAAGGGGAGTCCTACCTCAGGCAAAAGAGGCTAAAAAGGTTTTAGGAGGTTTACACAGGAGAGGTTGACACAGAAAACCTCCTGTTTACACAGGAGAGGTTACTTCAGGAGAGGTTGACACAGAAAAATTGACTCTTGGTCTGAATTCAGCTGAACTGTTTTACATATCACTAGTGTCATTACTGCCCTCAGGCACTCAGACCAACTTTCATAGAACAGGAAATGAAAAGGCATAGGGTAATATGACGTCCACATATTGATGACAGCATACCCCAAATCTCCAGGCAACCTCTCCCAGTAGTTTCATGTAGATATAAAAATACAATAAGGAGAAAAGGGAACATAGAATCATAGTGTTTGAAGGGGTCTCATGGGCCATCTCTTCCAACCCCCCCCCCAGTCAGTGCAGGATCTTCAGCTAAAGCATCCTAGCAGATAGCTGTCCAGCTTCTTTTTGAAGACATCCATGATGTGTCAAAGGCCAAGGTGTAAAGAAAACCAATCGGCATCATCTTCTGAAACTGACCTCCAGAGAAGATTGAGGTAAACTATTGCTTCCAGGCACTACAGAAGAACACTGTTAAGTGCTATCAAAAGCTGCTTAGAGCTCCAGTAGAACTCACATGGACATACGAGTTCTATTAAACCCTTTCTTCAATCTCCCCCAATCTGGGGTCTGCTTCCAGACAAAGGTCAACCCAAGCAACCAAAAATGTCATTTCTAAACAAAGCCCTCAAACAAGCTGAAATAAATCTAGAGTGTCATCCTGAAGCTGAAGCTATTGAGTACTTTGTCCATAACTAGAACATTTGATACAGGTAGTCTATTAGGATCTAAGAATGAAGAAAGATCAAGAAAGCCTATTTTTAATTGCAATATTTTAAAATACCACCGATGCTTTAATACATCCAATGTTGCCATGAGACATCAAATTCCTAATTTAATTGATCAGTTTTTTTTTTTAAAAAAAACATATTCATAATTTCAGTGTGAGTCTTTCTAATTAAGTTTTTTTTTTTTTAATGTTCCCCAGGAAATAAGGAAATAAACATGACAGAAAATGATGACTACACATCCTGATGGGAATGACAGGTTTTCTCCATTTATTTTCTGTCACTTCAAATAGATCTCCCTCCAGTTTGGAGCATCTTCAGCCATCATTATATTTCTGCCAGACAAACTGACAAAGATGGATGGAAAATAATCACTGATCCATCACACTTTTATTAAATAATCATGCCAAACAAGTAAACTAACTTGGCACAAGCTGGTTTAGTAATGACAGCATCACCATTCAAACAATGGTTTTGGAGTAGAATTAATGCACAAGTTGATTCAAGGTTATCGTGATCTGCAACAAAATGGGAGATCTTTAACATAGAAGGTCTTCCATGTTATACATGAAGCTATCCAATCTGCAGGTCCCATCGTATAGTATGTGGACTTCTGCATTCATGAATCACAGTTGTTTAAACTGTTGATTTGTCACTGAGTTTAACTTGCAGTAATCCATGCTGAAATGGACCTTTGTTCATTTCTTGGGCATATGAACCACCAGACATTCCCAAGCACTGTAGAAAGGCTAGATAATCCCCATCTCCAAAATCTCCTTCACCTCCTTCTCTATCACCTGTTTTCTCACAGGAGACACATGTCGAGGCTGTTCTGCAGCTGGCTTACTGTTGTCTAGTGCCACAACATGTTGAGGATCAGCTGTTAGTCCCGGGATTGGTGAAAACATGGAGGCAAGCTAAGCTGTCAATTGTGAAAACTGTGTTGTTTGTGGCTGAGCCTCAGAGGCGCATTAGCATCCTCCAGGCTACTGCCCTCTATTTAATCATAGAAAGTACCACCAGGCTACTCTTCTTCTTCCACTTCTGGGACAGAAAGCATGAGAAGAAGGCTGCCTCTGTCATGAATGGGCTTCAATGAATTCACATGGTACACCTTAGGCTTAGTACCAGCCTCTGGGAACTTTATGAGGTAGTTCACAGTCCCAACATGGTCAACTATGGTGCACAGTCCCTCCCAAGATGTTTCCATTTTATTATACTGGATTGCCTTCAGAACCATCACCTGATCCTCTTTCTCAAAATAATGCTCCCTGGCAAACTTGTCATACCAGTTTCTTTGTTTCTGGAGATTCTTATGAGCAGCTGCCCACACTTCCCTGAGAGTATTCTGTAGGTCTTCACAAAACCCAACACATTAGTCTTTGGAGAAGGCATCATAAGGTAGAAGGCAGTAGGAAAAGAGGAAGACCGCATTACAGATGGATATACTCAAGCAAGGAAGCCAAGGCCCTGAGTCGGCAAGAGCTGAGCAGGGCTGTTGATGATAGGGTGACTTGGAAGTCTCTCATTCATGGGGTCGCCATAAGTCAAAGTTGACTTGATGGCAGACTTAACAAGGAAGTCTATGAAAGCTTATGCCACAATAAATTTGTTAGCCTTCAAGTGCCATAGGATCCTTTGTTGTTATCCTAGCTAAAGTTAGGAAAAAGTATGAGTTAAGTTCATCAGAAATCATTGTCATTGCACACGGGCATTGGAAAAGTTACTTTTTGGACTAAAACTATCAGAATCTCCAAATCAGAATGGTTGTTATTCATGCTGCCTTTGGGATTATGGAAGCTGTTGTCCAATAAAGTAGCATTTATGCCTGGCAGATTTTATAATTTATTCCAAATGTACACACACACACACACTATGAGGAAGAAAGCAGTAATACTAGTCAGTTCCTCATGGATGTAACAGGTCTAGAAGTATGACACAGAGAAAGAGAAATCTGACTATCTTAAACTACCATGTTATGTCAAAGACCTGGGAAGGAGAAGGAAAGCCTTAGATAGCTACCATATTTTAGATTAAGGCCTTCTGAAAAGTGGTTCTACAAAGTATAAAAGTCAACTGAAAGTCACTCCATTGAATATCAGCTATTTTTCAACCATGGGCAACTGTGCCGCTTCAGTTGCTGTCTGACTACAACTTCTATAATCCCTCATCAATGGCTATGCTGGCTAGTCTCATAGGGGCTGCACTCCAAAAACATCCAGAGGACTACTGTTGCCCCACTGCTCTAAAGCAGGGGTGGGCAAATGCATGGAGGCCAGGGCACAATTTCCACTCCCAGGCTCCATTGCAGGCTGCACCCTCCAGATATGCCTGTTTTCCTCTGCAAGCCTAAATATGCCTGCTTTCCTCCGCACTCCCTCTCAAAATGATGACAGGAAGTGACATTGTGACTTCCTGTCACTATTTTGAGAGAGACTACAAATATACCTCAGTTAACAAAGTAGATGTATTACTGGACATTCTCTTCTTTAATAGCAAATTTGGTACCAGAGACAAAAAAAATAAAAATAAAATAAAAATAAAAAATGAACAGGGATAGGTTCCTGCACTACAAAAGAGAAGAGCAGTTAAACATGTTTCGGCCAACATTTTATTCCAAACTAAGGACATTATCAGATGGGGCCAAAATGTGCCATTACTGCTCCACCACCTCCTATTCCGTCCCTGCAACGAAATGGAGGTAAATGTTCACACACTTACCTCCATTCCGCTCCAGGAATGGGCTCCCTGCCTCCTTTGCCGACCGGGTGTAAATGCAGCTATCATAAGGCTGCCTTTACGACCAGCCGTCTGATATTCCACTTGTTCTCGCGAGAGAACTAGCGGGAGGGAATTTTAAAATACCCCCTAGCTCTCAAATGAAAAAATAAAAGGCAAAAAGTCCTTTTTTTTAAAAAAAAGGGCAACCTGGGGATGGTGGGGGGAGAAGGGTGGCACTTACCTTGATGTCCAGATTGTGGCAGGAAGTGACTGCCATGGAGCTCCTCCCCCGTGCCTGTCATCATGGGACAGGCATGGGGCTCCATTTCCCACATCCCTGATTCCATGACAGGCACAGAAGAAAACGGAAAAGGGGTTCTATTCACGATTTTTCATCATGAATAGAATACCCTGGGAGCAGAATGGAAGCAACATGGAAGGGCTCGACATCATCTGAAATGGAGCCCCTTTCTTGTCCCTGTTCTGTTCCTGCCCCGGGATATTTGCCCCATCTGATAATCTCCTTACAGTGCATACATGAGAAATGAAACAACCAGATCAGGTAAGCTTTACACAAATAAACAAAAACATTTGGAACTTTCAGGGACTCCTGGAAAGAACTTTCCAAAATACATCCAAGGATCAGTTTTTTTCCTTCTTTCACCAGCCTTCACCAGCCTCCACTTGTCTTATGGTTTAAGCTCCCCAAAAGCAGGGTTTTCCCTTATGACTGGCTATACTGTCTCTCTTAAATCCTACTGTCTATGTCAAATTAAAAACCCTATCTGCTTCACCTTCAAAACCCTGTCTGAATTCTGCTCAGACACACACTTCTCCATGCATCTGAGGAAGCAGACCAAGGACATTATCAGACGTGGCAAAAATTGCAGGATTATGACATCATGCTAGCACGAACGGACCTTGCTATTGCACAATGTCATTGTCTTTGTGTGGTTAGTCCATGCTCTGTCCACAAAAAAGGCATTGCTTCTAACTGACGGGACGTGCTTTCAATACATCACCAATAGCGCTTTTTTCACAGTATTGAGGGTGTGCGAAACCACATCCCATTGTAATCACGAGATTACAGCATGAATGAGTGGTCCTCAGCAAGAAAACTTCCACGTGAGAATGTGAAAACAAAGCCCAGGACACTCTTTTTATGAACTGTCTGTTTAGTTTTTATGTTTGTTTCAGTGCTTGTGTGTTCATTTGCTTTGTTAATTAAGGTGTTTTTGCAGTTTTAAGTGTGCTTGCATCTTCTCATGAGAATCACCAAAATCTCGTCCATGCCAAATTGCAGAAGTAAACTCCCGTTCTTTTACATGATTACAGCTATGTGTGATAATAAGTTTTTAGATGTTCATCTGATAATGTCCCAGGTCTACAAAAGCTTCTGCTACAACTTCTTTCTCTCAGGCCCCATCTACATGATTAAAAAAAAATCTGTTTGGGGGGTAAAAAATCTGAAAAGGCAGCTGTTCGTATGCGTACAATCCACCTACATGATTTTTTACCCCCCTTAACTCCGTATGACCCCCCTTCCCCAGCTGGCTGGAGCGAGCAATCCAAGCAGCGGTTTTAAATCTCCCGCTGCTTTTTTTTTTTAATTTAAAAAGGCGCCTGTTATGCGGACAGTCAGTTTTCCATATTTACAAAACAAAATAAAAAGGAATAAACATAAAATGCATGGACTTACTGGACTCTTGCTTAGCTGGGAATCCAACATGGCAGCCGCTCCCAATTCCCCTCTTTGCTAGCCCTGCCCCCTGTGCTTGGCCAGCCAATTAGATTACCCAGCCTGTTTGTATGTGTGCAAACGGGGGGTACACATCAGCGACAACACAAACAGCTGTATGGATTTTAGGTTGAGATTCGCTAATCCTCCTGAACGCTGAATCCACAGAGTTTAAGGGGGATTCACTAGCTCCCCCTTCCGAATGACATGTATGCATCCGAACTGCTGTATGTATGTATGATCAATCTTCCGAATGCCATATGTATTTTTTTTTACCATATAGACAGGGCCCCAGTTAGTCTCTAAGGCGCTACAATATGCCTTTGCATACTTCTGCTTTCGTAACATTCTGGTCACTTGCAGCCATCCTTCACAGCACTTCCTGAGCTGCGACTTCAAGCCAAGTCTGCCCAGCACCTCCTTCACAGTATGGTTTTAGGGCAAAAAATTGCCTGAAAAATGCTCTGAAAAAAGATTAAGGGAGGGGGGGGGGGTTGGGGCCTTAGGGTCCACAAAAGTGGTATCCACGGACTTCATGAGTCCTGTAGGCCTCACTTTGTCCACTCTTGCTCTAAAGCAACACAGTTCAATTTAAAAGAGGGTCACAAAAAAGGCAAGAGAAAGCAAAGATCGGCTTCTATTCAGGGTTATATTAGCAAGAACTGAAGCCTAGAGACCACCTTAACATGCATGAACAGATACACCTAACATTTCAAGAAGTCAAACATCACACAATTCCTCCTCTACATGTTGCTGTGGAGTTATAAACACCAGACAGCTACATTCAGAGCTTTAAAAAGATACTTTTTAAGACTCCAAAATCCATATGCCAGCATGACCATTTTGGGGAGTTGTTTTATTTTATTTATTTCTAATTGAAGGATTCTGAGACACATAGTTCAAAGAAATAACATTGCCATGCTCCAGGTAAGATAGATATTTTTACTTGCCCATTTTAGAAATTGTGGCCACTCTTGAGAGATTATCAGATGCTGCAAAAACCACTCCAGGACCATGCGAGGATGATGTTACTGTCGCGCAAATGGGTCCTGGTTTCAGATGACGATGTTGGCCTCAATGAAAAGTGATGCCTTACTCATGGCTAAACACAGGAGGAGCAAGCGAGGATGATGAGGATGTCTGAAACCGGGACCTGTTTGCGTGACAGTAACATCATCCTCGTGTGCTCCCGGGGTGGTTTATACAAGTGTCTGATAATCTCCTTAAATTTGATGGCCCATGAGGCCCCTTCCAACTGTGATTCTATGACTTTTTCCTGTATGCCATTGTACAAACTGTAGTACACAGCCTGAGGATGTGGCAGGGGGCTAAGTGAGAGAGATTCTAGGTATGGGTCCTGCAGTTAATCTGCCTTGGGATTTCTCTTTCACCTTGAGAGTGGTGAAACCAGCAACCTTGTACCTTTTATTCAATGCATATTTGCACATTTACAAAATTCATGCTCTTCTAATGTACCAACGCAAGTAAAGCTAATCAGTATGATGAACCTACACTTTAAACTTTTGCTCAATACAGTGTTCCTTTAATGGTGTAACATTAAACTGGTGGTTTATGTTTCTCTTCCTGAGGGTACAGTGACTGCCAGATCTCTGGACAAAATGCTTTACTCCTAGGGACAGATTATTTACTGGCATCTGTTCACTGCAGGCTTCTATTTATTTTCAGCTCAGTCTTCTCAAATACTGGTGAACAAAAGCTTACTGTGCATTAAAGCTGGACTCCAGTCGGCCCAGTAATTGAGAATTGATGACATTGGTTCTCCAATAAAGTTCAAATCCCCAATTGAGGGACAAGGTGACAGCCATCAAGCCTTTGGGTGTAGTCTTCTTGTTCTGAGAACTCAAGTGTGCAGAACTAAATGGAGGGTCTATAAAAAGGGCATAATTCCTTTTTATGAGCATCTGTTTAAACATTTGCTGTCTTGAGAAAGAACTGTATCAGCTATCATGTGGGAAGTTCAACAGTGGCTCAAAGTGAAGTAACCAGCTTAAAAAAAAAAAGAGAGAGAGAGAGAGACTTGCTTTCTAGCCTTATGTTTAAAAACAGTACATTTTGCCATGGTGTCTAATCACACAAGCAACTCTACAAGGAAAAGTAAATCCATAGGAGGACTATATCTCCAACAACAGGGTATCTGGAGGGGACACTGCATTTGAAATATAGAAAACCTAACACAATCCATCAGACACAATGTTCCTAGTACCCACATGTATCAAACCTCTGTGAGTCTATAACAAACGCTAGTCATTTCAGTTTTCAAACTTAGACTAATTGAGAGTTGATATCTATGTTCCCTGTCAGTGCATGACTTTGTTTCTCCTTGATTAATGACTTTTGCCACTCCTCTATGACACTCCCTCAAACCTTGGATCACTTCATGAACTTCCATTAACTCTTCATGGCACCAGTTTGAACCACACAGGATCACCTTTCAGAGCTACGGAAACTGGGGTTAAAAAAGGTTAGTCACATCCATCTTGAATTTCCTCAGTCATCAATCAGTTTGGCAGCACTTGGGGGCATGGAGCTATGCGGTTCAGCCAAGGGAACTGTGACCACCATCAACAGTGTAAGATATACAAACCACTATCGTGTATCAGATATTTTAGGAAGTATGTCCTACTACCTTCAGTTAACAGTATCGGGATACATGCACAGTTCTCAGCTAGAAAGCCTATGAAGACATGAATTACTGCAAGGGGCGGACTGGACAGTCTGTATCACGGGACACAATGCTAAGCTAGAATTTCTTGCATCACATAGGTATGGTTTTTTCTCTCTCTAACCTTAGTTCCTTCAAGCTTCAGGGATCTACTTATTATTTATCATGAAAACACTGAGATCCAGCAACTAGAGCCATGACCAACATCAGCCAGAATTTCTCCTTCCCCCCGCTTGGTTTGGCATCTAATCCCTGAAGAGTTCTGGAGATCCCAAAAGCATGAACTTATTTTGTGGCATCTTGGTTGGTCTGTTAAAGGTACTGCTTGCCCTGATATGGTGTCTGGAAAAATTAAAGATTGCTGAGCCCAGGATTCATCCCACCCAGCCAAGTACCAACAAAACACTGCTCACAATCTCTCCATACAGCAATCCAGTCCTAATCCCTCTAAGATTCCTTCATTTCAACAGTATAATTTAAGGTGACAGTATGCCATTTTCTAAACTCTGTTATCTAAATGCTATAGGGTGATGGGGGAATGAGGGCACTGCCTCTCCAAATAAGAATTCTGCCACACACACACACACACCAAATTTCTAGCACTGCAGAGTATGAGACACTAAAATTGCTCATACTTAGAACTCTTACATTTGTTGTGTTCCCATAACTTTGCTTGTTCCTTTTCTTTGGATGTCTAAACTGTATTTCTAAATGTTCAACTGAAATATTGAGCTACTGCAATGCTAGAAAATTGGGAGTTGAAGGGAAATTTCATCGAGAGGGAAGAATTCTTAGTGAGAAGGCAATGCTCTCATTTTGTATTGGCAGAAATGCTTGCTGACCTATTACAAACCATCTAGAGATGTCCCAATGCATCCTGGTCCACCTTCAACCCATACTTGCTCCAAACATGAAGATTTACTGTTCTTACCAAAAAAATCTGAACCATATGCAGACCCCACTGTCTCGCTGACTGAATTTATTACCACCTATATCAACAGTGCTGAAAGTGCTGCTAAATTTCAGCAGTGCTGCAAACCCCTTACCGGTATTTTTTCACTCAGTGACTATAGCCCATTCACTCCTGCCCAAGCCTGAACTACTTCACAGGATTATTGTGAGGAGGAAGGCCATGTACACCACCTTGAGCTCACTGGAGGAAAAGAGGGATATAAATATAATAAATACATATCAACAATAATGCAATAAAAGGGTGGCAGGGATGGGGGAAAGGGGAGAATGCCAAAAACAGAATACACTAATGATGTTGTTGTGCTTCAGAATTAAATTGATGGTATGAAAATCAGGTGCTGTAGGCTATATTTCAGAGGATGGAACTAGTTGTGGGTTTTATTAAGACCTGGTGTCACCCCTCCCTCTGACAGTGTCACTTGGTGAGGTTTGGCCTCTCCGCACCCTAAGTATAATTGTATTGTGTAAATATAATGCGATTATAGTGCGTTTAGATTAAGAGGAAAAATGTATTAGTGTTAGGATAGATAGTTTTATTTTTGTATTAGTAAGAAAAGAGGAAAACAATTAATATTATTTTTGTGTTATTGTTATGGCCTTTTGCGGTCGGGTGTATTTTTCAGTAGAATGGTCTTATTCCAATAAAAAATTCCTAACCCCTTAAATTCCTAATGCTGCTGCTGGCAAAACCATCTTTGAGTATTCCTTGCCTAAGAAAACCCTATGAAGTCATGGGGTCACCATAAGTCAACAGGTGACTTGAAGACACACACACACACACCGTATTTGTCTTCCTAGGATTTGCCCTGCAGCTATGAGAGAAATGTGAAATTTCTGTTAGAAAGTCACAGCACTTTACAAAAATATATTTCCCATGAGTCTTTGGGAAATCCCAAAATGCCAAGTGGTATAAAACAAATAGAGGTTCATAGGTTAGATGAAAAGAGAGAAAACAAACAAGTGGAACTGAAGCAAGGAGAGAGAGGGGGCTTGAGGGGGGAAATGTGAGTCCCTTCTGAATGGGCCCATCTAGAATAACACCTTAAGCCTCTTACTAGGAGTGCTTCCAGGCTCCTTCCGCACCTGTTTAGCTCTTGTATCCTTAATGGATTTTTCTGTTAGGAAAAGAAAGGATGGGAAAATGGTGGGGAAACATAGCAGGTTTGTAAAGAGAAGCCTCAAATACCAGGACACTATACAATTCTGCAAACAAGTCAGGGCAATCACACAGGCTTCATCCACAAACCCTCTGGGGGGTTCTTCAGTATTCTACATGCTGCACTGAGGAGATCTCCAAGCACCTTGGGAATAAAAGTTTTAGCTCTGAAGCTGCTTGAAAAAGAAGCCTGGGATCTCAAGGCCACAGCTGGCTGCTCAGATTCCTCCTGAACCCAGACCTCATCTGCGAGGCTTGTGAACCTCACAGCTGAACCTCTCTATCTTGAGTGTGACATGAAGCCAAAACCAGCATTTCTGTTTCCAGTATACACTGCAACAGATCATCTGTTAATATTTGTCTTGCGTTCAGCCCCAGTAATTACCATTCGGAGAAGCACAAATACAATGTCACCATTCCTGGCTTCTGGACTTACAAGCTTTTCTCATGGCAAGACCTGAGTTGCCTTTGTCAATAATACAAGTTTTATACTAGGACCTCAAATTTGTAATTTGGTTTATGTGTTCCTGCTGCATTTTTAAAAAATTCTTTCAATTAAAACTTTAAAACAAAACAATAATAAAATAATAAAAAGGCATCAATCTTTCAAATCTCTAGAAGATTCAGACAAACAAATGCCCTCTACATGATACCTCCCCCAACATATCACCAGGATCTCATTTCATATGTGCTGGATCATATGTGTTGATCATCTGTGCTGGATCTCATTTAATGTACTTTGCCAATGCTTTTGCTGCAATATTCATGATAGAGCACAGCAGTTCTTTTAGCAGTTTTTCCAATTCTACAAATTATAGCAAGGCTATACGTGGAACACCGGCACAAAGTTCAACCATCTGGGATGGTTAGGACAATGGAGCATAAAAGGGAAGGCATTCATCTATTAACAAGTCTTATGAGATATATTCATTCTGCAAATATTTTAAGCAACTGCCACTGATCTGTTTGTGGTGTGCAGGTGACCAGCTGTGATAATGGGGAGACTCCATTTCCCATTATCTGCCAGCTCAGCAATCAGGTAAACAAAGGGTTAACTAGGGTCTAGAGAAAGGTAACACCTTTTAGGATCGACATCATCACAGATGTCACACAAGTGACACTGACCAATCAGGAATTCCAGAGTGGACAAGCTTCAAGATGCTTCAAAGGTAAGGTAATATATGCTGCTTTGGGGCCACAACGCAAGGAGAAGAACAAAGGAGTCCTGAGATGGCGGGGGGGGGGGGACTCATCTCAGGTAGATAGTGACAACAAAGGAACATCCTGAGGCAAAGACCTCATGTTGGCTGGAGGAAGGCTGTCTGAGACTGGTCTGAAAAAAAGACATGTGGCTTACAGCCCCTCTGAATTCAACAGATTGAACTCCAGACTCAGTGAGTAGAACAGGGAATATATTAGCTAGATTGTGTTAGGGAATTATGTTATTTTCCCACTTGACTGAATGCTTAACTATCCCTGTAACTTCTATGAATGTGCCTGGAAGGGAGGAGCCTTCCATGAGGATTATCTGCATGTTATGAACTCTATTTTGGAATAAACAAGCCTTTTCTGTCTTTCTCAGCTGATGTACACACGTGCCTTGTTTGCTCAGGCGTTTCTCTTCTCTTTGGGACAGAAGGGAGGGGGGAGGTAACTCTCTGCAAGTGGCAGCGAGTAGAAGGAAACCCCTACAGTCTCCCTTTGGATTGTGTTGTAGGTGGGCAGTAGAATTCAAAGGGTGGTGGCAGCTAGATCAACAGGGGGCACAATTCAGGGAATTCCCAGGCAGAGGAACCCCCAAAACGGCACCTCATAAGGCAGCAAGTCCTCAGAGGCAGCTGTGCAAGCATACACCAAGGAAAAGCTATATCACACAGTGACAGTGGTTTAAAAAGGGCAGCTTACGAGTTTTCAGGAGCCAGAAGAACCCCACAGCTGTATCACACCAGCGCATGCATGTATATGGTAGAATGTATGCGCTAAGAAGCGTCAGTTTTACTTTTTTAAAACAAGTGGGTTTTAAAATTTAACTGGTGCAAAATTCCAGTGGCCAAATTCAATCTCTACAACTATTCCTGGTATGGAGAGACCATATTCATTCATTCAGATATATATACATATATATACCCTGCCTGAGATCAAAGGACAGTATACAAATAAAACCAATTTAAACTATGCGCATGTACTAATTTGGACAAAATCATTACACTTCATAGACTTTGATAAAAAGCTATGCTTTAACTTTGTGCCAGAATGAAGCCAGCATACTGAAGGTGCCAACAGGGCATCACGGGGGGGGGGGCATTCCATAAGCTGGGTACAACAGCACAGAAGGCGCTCTTCAGTGTCTTCACACAGTATTGCTCATACTGATGGGACACAGAGAAAGACCCCCTCCCCCAGCTCCTGCAGACTTCAGTCTCTGGGAAGCACTGAGTTCTCCTATATTTCAGGTTGTACCTGCCAGCCAAACAGATACGAAAGGTGAGAAGGTTTTTGGGGGTTGGAGGAGTAGTAACCCCAATCCAGCACTGAAATAGCTGAATACACAGGGTTTCAAACTTAAACTTTTAGGAGTTAACCACTGAAAACCCTGAAGCTTGGCAAATGAATGTGTCAGTTTTAGTTTCTCTCATATTTTTATTTTTATTTTTTAAAAAATCTAAGGATCTTTCCATCCTGAAAGTGAAATAAATTTCTAATTTTTGGTAAATTCTTATCAGAAATGAACTGGAACAAAATTTGCAGTCATCCGTTCTGTGCATATTCTTTCTCACACACGCATACCACACACAATCTTCTGATCATAGACATCTGGATTTCCAAATGGTGTTGGAAACATGCAAAATTGCTTGACAAACAGGAGAGCACAATTCACATAAGTGAGGAGGGACCAGAGAACAGAAAGTCTGTTATAGATTTACATTGGTTTAAAAAATAAAATATTAATAATATATATATTTAAGATATCTGTATTTATATACCTGCCAATCATACCAATCCATAAGCACTGTTGTTATGATGTGCCTTCAAGTCATTTCAGACTTATGATGACCCTAAGGTGAACCTATCACACAGTTTTCTTGGCAAGATTTGTTCAGGCTGTTTGCCATTGCCTTCCTCTGAGGCTGAGAGAATGTGACTTGCCCTAGGTCACTGAGTGGGTTTCCATGCCTGAGCAGGAATTGAGACCCCAGTCTCCCAGAATCCTAGTCCAGCACTCAAACCACTACATCACACTGGCTCTCCTCATAAGCATACAAATGCCAATAAAATGATAGCAATTAAACCAATAATTCAAGTTAGTAACATATGTTAAAGGATAAGAACAGTAGCAATACCAAGCCTGTAATCGCTGCATATTTCTTAAGAGTAGGATCCAAAGGGATTTCCTTCTGACTCAGTAATTTTTACTTAATAAGTAGAATGAGTAAGCATCCAAAAGACTGCACTATATGTTAAAATCTGCTTCTATACACTGCACAGTTTCTCACAAAACTTACTTTTGTCCATACAATGACAAGAATGTTATAGAGAAACACTCTAAGAGAGGTGATCTAGTACTTCCTGTCAAATCAGAAATGCACAGCTCCTAGCTCCTTATCTTGAGAACAGGCAGCATACTCAAGATGGAAATGAAAAATCCTTTTGAACTCATCACTTTTTGCAGAAAGATGCAGCAAGTGCAGATTATGCAATGAGTCTGAGGATGTTGTTAATCATTTGTTCTTTTCCACACAGGGAAAGCCATCTTGGCAGCTTCAAAATTTATTTCTGTCTTGTTTCCTGTGGGAATATTGACAGAACAGCAAAAATGTACTCAACAGGTTCCCCACCCCACCCAAAAAAAAAAAAAAAAAAAGCCATTAAAGATTTTCCTTCATTCTGGTAAACTGAATTATGAGGTCATTATGAATTATGAGGGAGTGAGAAGTTTTCTTGGAAAGAGTGGAGAAGACCATCTTGGAAGCGGAACACAACATGGAGGTGTCTACGGAGGAGGCCATTACCCATACACAGGAAATGAACACTTGGAGGAATGTGACACAGAGAAGTAGAAGGGCCAGGGCTCATTCAGCCAGCTTGAAGCTACAGAATCGATGTGAAGCTCTCTCTCTTTCCAAAGAAGAAGAGGAAGAACAGCAGTGCCAGGGCTCAGGGAACATACAGGAAACCTTGGTAGATCCAGCACATGAAGTGGCCTCTGCCAAGACTCGAAGGAGGAGGAGGAGGGTGATGGTGGTAGGGGATTCCCTGTTGCGAGGAACAGAAGCAGTAGTCTGCAGGCCTGACAAAATGTCTTGGGAGGTATGTTGTTTACCTGGGGCAAAAATTCAAGATGTAACAGAGAGGTTGACAAGACTCATCAAGCCTTCTGATCATTATCCCTTCCTTTTGGTTCATGTGGGAACCAATGATACTGCAAGGCATAGCCTCCAGAAGATCACAAGGGATTAGAAGGTTTTGGGTAGGAAGCTGAAGAACCTGGAGGCACAGATAGTCATTTTGTCTGTCCTTCCAGTGGAAGGGCATGGCCCAGGAAGGGAGAGAAGAATAGTGGAGGTGAACAACCGGCTACGCAGATGGTGCCACCAGGAACAATTTGGCTTCCTGGATCATGGGATGCGGTTTCAGGGAAGTGGACTTCTGGCAAGAGATGGGCTGCACTTCACAGCAGTTGGTAGGAATATTTTTGTGAAGAGTCTGAAAGATCTCTTCAGGAGGGCTTTAAACTGAGTTGCATGGGGGAGGGAGACAGTATTCTTGAAAGCAGGAGTTCATCGAGTGCTAGAGATAATAGCCCAAAAGTTTTACAGAGAACAAGCAAATAACAAAACAACCCAACAATGGAAGAAATAAACCCTTTAAAAGGCAGATAGGGGAAATGGCCCATGGTCTCAGATGTCTCTATATGAATGCACAGAGCATGGGAAATAAACAGGATGAACTTGAACTCTTAGCACAGCAAAACAAATATGACATCATAGGCATCACTGAAACCTGGTGGGATGAGTCTCATGATTGGAATATCCTAATAGAGGGGTATAGCCTATTTCAGAAAAATAGAACAAACAGGAAGGGTAGTGGCATTATATGTTAAAGATGTGTACACCTGTGAACAGAGCCACGACTTAAATCCTGGGAGTCAGGTTGAGAGCATCTGGGTAAAAATTAGGGGAGAAAGAAACAGTAGGGATATCATTCTGGGGGTATACTACAGGCCTCCAAGCCAAACCGAGGACTTGGATGATGCCTTCCTGGAACAGATGACTGCACATTCAGAAAGGAGAGATGTAGTAGTAATGGGGGATTTCAACTATTCTGACATTTGTTGGAAGTCCAATTCTGCCAAGAATTTAAGGTCCAACAAATTCTTCACTTGCCTTGCAGACAATTTCATTGTCCAGAAGGTGGAAGAGGCAACAAGGGGATCAGCTATTTTAGATCTGATCCTAACCAATGGGGATGACCTGGCTAATGGTGTGGGAGTGGCAGGATCCTTGTGGGGGAGTGATCATGTTCTCCTGAAATTTGTTATTCAGAGGAAAGGGGAAGACAAGCATAGTCAAGACTTGCATTCTAGACTTTAAGAAAGCTGATTTCAGAAAACTTAGGGAATTACTGGGGGTGATCCCATGGTCAGAAATAATAAAAGATAAAGGAGTTCATGAAGGATGGGAGTTTCTAAAAAGTGAGATATTGAAGGCACAACTTCAAACAGTTCCAATGAGGAGGAAAAAGGGGAGGTGTCTAAAGAAACCAGGATGGATGTCAAAAGAACTCTCAACTGAGCTAAAACATAAAAAGGACATGTACAAGACATGGACAAAGGGGGAGATTACCAAACAAGAATTCAAACAAATAGCCAGCTCATGTAGGGGAAAAATCAGAAAAGCAAAAGCTCAGCTGGAACTCAGGCTTCCTAGAGAGGTTAAAAACAATAAAAAGGGCTTTTGGGGTATGTCTATAGCAAAAGGAAGAACAAGGAAATGGTAGGCCCGCTGCAGGGAGAAGATGACAAAAGGCTAACAGGGGACAGAGAAAAGACAGAACTACTTAACACCTTCTTTGCTTCAGTCTTCTCCCAAAGGAAAAATAGTGCTCAACCTGGGGAAGATGGAGCAGTTGATGCAGTAGGGGAAATACAGCACAGAATTGGTAAAGAAGTAGTCGAGAATACCGTATATTCCTGCATATAAGATTGCTTTCTAACACTTGAAAATCTCCTCAAAAGTGGGGGGTCGTCTTATATGCCCAGCAGATTTTTTTCCCCTGCTGGGAGAATGACTGCCTTGTCTTTGAAGTGGTAAATTCCCTGGGCAGTTTCCCCAGCAGATCCTTCCCCCTGCTGTGAGAATGACTGCTTTGCCTTTGAAGTGTTAATTGCCCTCCATTTAGGGATTGTATTTTGGTAAACTTGCCAGGAAGATTTCCATTTGCATAGTTTTGGGAATTTCCTCTTCAGGAGTTTGCAAGTCTGCCAATGTGGTTCTAAAATCATTAATGTGCTCATTCAAAAATTTGGGATTTGACAGCTTCATATTAACCAACTTCATTATTAATGAAACCTTACTTTCCAAAGATTGAACACCACAGAGATTTTTCAAAGTATCCCATGCTTTTTTAGCTGTTCTCAGTCCTTTAATTTCACAGACTATTCCATCATCTACAGCCACTGAGCTGGCTGGCTGGTGGGGGGCAGGTTTTCCATCCAGGTAGCTGGCTGGATGGGGGAGGGAGCAAAGTCTATATTTTAACTTTAAAATTGGGGGGGGGGGTTGTCTTATGTGCCCAGTCATCTTATATGCCGGAATATACGGTACCTGGCCAGCATAAATGAATTCAAGTCTCCATGGCCAGACAAACGTCATCCAAGGGTATTAAAAGAACTGGCAGAAGTAATCTCAGAACCACTGTCAATAATCTTTGAGAATTCCTGGAGAACAGGAGAGTTCCCAGAAGACTGGAGGAGGGCAAATGTTGTCCCCATCTTTAAAAGGAGGGAAAAAGAAGACCCAAATAATTACCGCCCAGTCAGCCTGACATCAATACTACGGAAGATTCTAGAGCAGATCATTAAACAGACAGTCTGTAACCATTTAGAAAGGAATGCCGTGATCACAAAAAGTCAACATGGATTTCTCAAAAACAAGTTGTGCCAGACTAATCTCATTTCTTTTTTTGATAGAGTTACAAACTTGATAGATGAAGGGAACTCAGTGGATGTAGTGTATCTTGATTTCAGTAAGGCTTTTGACAAGGTCCCCCATGATATTTTTGCAAAGAAGTTAGTAACCTGTGGGCTAGACAATGCAACTGTTAGGTGGATTTGTAATTGGTTGACTGACCGAACACAAAGGGTAGTCACCAATGGCTCCTTTTCATCCTGGAGAGAAGTGACCAGTGGGGTCCTGGGCCCAGTGCTATTCAAGACCTTTATCAATGACTTAGATGAGGGAACAGAAGGTATGCTTATCAAGTTTGCAGATGACACCAAATTAGGAGGGATACCTAATACTCCAGAGGACAGGATCAGAATCCAAAATGACCTGAACAGATTAGAAACCTGGGCCAATACTAACAAAATGAATTTCAACAGGGATACTACATTCAACAGAAATGTAGGATACTACACTTGCACACTACAAATGAAACGCACAGATATAGGATAGGTGACACATGGCTTGAGGACAGTACATGCGAAAAGGATCTAGGTGTCTTAGTGGACCACAAGCTGAACACGAGTCAGTAGTGTGATGCAGCAGCTAAAAAAGCCAATGTGATTCTAGGCTGCATTAATAGGAGTATAGTGTCTAGATCAAGAGAAGTAATAGTGCCACTCTATTCTGCTTTGGTCAGACCTCATTTGGAATACTGTGTGCAGTTCTGGGCACCACAATTCAGGAAGGAGATTGAGAAGCTGGAACATGTCCAGAGGAGGGCGACCAGGATGGTGGGTGGTCTGGAAGATATGCCCTATGAGGAGCAGCTTAGGGAGCTGGGCATGTTTACTCTGGAGAAGAGAAGGTTGAGAGGAGACATGATAGCCATGTTTAAATATTTGAAGGAATGTCATAGTGAGGATTGGGCAAGCTTGTTTTCTGCTGCTCCAGAGACTAGGACATGAAGCAATGAGCTCAAATTACAGGAAAAGAGATTCCATCTAAACATTAGGAAGAATTTCCTGACAGTAAGAGCTGTTCAGAAGTGGAATACACTGCCTCCTAGTGTGGTGGAGTCTCCTTCTTTGGAGGTTTTTAAACAGAGGTTGGATGGCCATCTGATGGGAATGATTTGACTGTGTATTTCTGTTTGGCAGGGAGTTGGACTGGATGGCCCTTGAGTTCTCTTCCAACTCTATGATTCTACGATACACCTAGAAGACCCTGTCCTTTAAGAACCTGCATTTTCCTATTAAGCTGTTTTGTTATGTCTGAGACTACATGTGTCAGAGGTACTTAGAAGCCACTGAAACCTTTCATCTCTCAGATGCATTGTATTGCACCTCCCATCATTCACACAAGCCCAGACAAACTGAATGGGATATTGTAATCCAGGACATCCAGAAAGTGCCTGCTTGTAAAATGCTAGTTCAGAATGAGGAGCAGGTTAGGTCTCTTTGACCTGATCAACTGGGCAGTAGTGTGGCATGCCAAGATCTATCTCCCCACTTTCACTGTGTATGTCTGTACCTTTAAGTCATCAGTCAACTTATGGTAACCCCATGATTTCACAGAGTTTCCTTAGACAAGAAACACTCAGAAGTGGTTTTGCCAATTCCTTCCTCTGAAATATAGCCTACAGCACCTGTTATTTGTTGGAGGTCTCCCATCCAAGTACTAACCAGGGCTGGCCTTGCTTAGCTTCCAAGATCAGATGGGATCTGGTGCCTTTAGGTTAGAATATTTAGAGATCTGTTGTCTTTAGGGGGTTTAGGCCCACTTTCACTACCCGCAGGCAAAGAAAAAAACCTTTGGGAATAAAGAGACAGGTTCTGGCTCTCTTTTCCTGCATTCTGACTAATTTGGCTTACTGGAGAAGATGCTATCGGGCCAGCCATCTGTCACTTGTCTGATGAAGAGTCCTGGCAAGAGGGTCTGCCTGCTGGCAGCTATGCCAAAACCAGGGACTGTGTGTCTGTCAACATACCTAACTAGTCAAGCAAGAAGTAAAACAAATTTGACAGATGTTGACTTTCCTTTGTTTTCTGCCTAAGCCTTTGTAAGAATGTAAGAACTTTCTCTGTGACATTGAGCAACCAGAACAGTACAAAATACAGTATAATTAATGCTGCCACATCATCAAGTTATATAAAACTACTATGATGCTAGCTGCTTCCATTTCAATCCCTTTCCTAATAAGACCCCCATCTGACTTCTTCCACCAATGCTACATATTGTTGTTGTTGTGTATCTTCAAGTCATTTCCAACTTATAGCGACTCAAAGATGAACCTATCACAGGGTTTTCTAAGGGCTGAGCGAGTGTGACTTGCCCAAGGTCACCCAGTGGGTTTTCATGGCTGAGTGGGGAATTCGAACGCAGGTCTCCAGAGTCACATTCCAACACTCAAACCACTATGGCATGCAACACATACGATGTGCTATTTTCTCTGGACTACATACACCATTACCCCAATAACTTTTTCCCTGAGTAGTGACAGCCAGTTTACTTATATCAAATCCCATTTGCAAAGTTTGGAAGTTGTTTAACGGTTTTGTCTTGTGCCATGCTTGCTGGAGAATCCTGGGAGTTGTAGTCCATGAAGGTAACTTTTCTAAGCACTTCCCATTTGTGATTTCATTGCCTTTCACCCAGTTTACCCATTTACCCAGTCAGCATTATTTTTCTCACCCAGCAATAAATTCAAGGCACTTAAGGGAAAAAAAATCATTCATGTACACCAAAAGCAGGCTTGGAGGCCTTGACCTTAGCTCTGGATACAACAATGGTATCATATTAACACAGCCCATATTTATTCTATGCTATTAGGTCCAAAGCTTTTCTCAACCCCACACCCATTACTCAAACACAAGTGTCTTCAAATGGGTAGCTCCTTATACCTGTAATATTCTTTGCTCTTCCCTGCAAGCTATAAGTGAAACAGCAGCTGAATTTCCATACTACCAGGGACAAAGGCCTTCTTCTTTAGTACATCCCATTACGTTCCATCCTCCTCAGCAAGGATCCTTTCACATGACACAGTTACAGCACTATGATTCCACTGTAACTGCCATGGCTATATCATCGCATGGAATGTAATGTGTGTAATGTGGTGAGGCATTAGAGGAGTTTCCTTGCTAAGAATTCAAAGTACTTCTCCTTCAATTATAAAGCCCACGATTCCACAGGATGGAACTATGGCAATTCAAGTGCAATCATAATACCATAAATGTTTAATGTGAAAGAGACCCCAGTTGCATCACAGCTGCTGCAGGTGGAATGTGGCAAAGTCCAGTTCACCCAAGCAGACTTTTTAACAAAAAATCAAAGCAATCGAAGAAAGAAAGAAAGAAAGAAAGAAAGAAAATCAATTATTATTTAGTGCTAACTGCTTATTCATTCAGCCATGGCTGCCATACAACTAACCCATGAAATGTCGTAAAGCACAGTGATTAACCTTTGTTCTGGATCAGGAATATTTAATTAGAAAAATACCACATTTCTAAAATGGCAGTGATGGGAAAAGGTTTCTCACCCACCATTTTAAAAATTAGTGTCATAACATAATAGTGGTGTAGCACTCTTTAATTTAAAGGAGCAACTCACTCATGAATATGTTAATAGTTAAAACACTGTCAGTAGAAAACCACAATATGAATGAAAAGATTTCAAAAAGTAAATGTGATGACAAAATAGAACACACCACAAAGACGATAATAAATGTATATTGAATTCTGACATATTCATTTGCCTAAGATGTGACTGCTCACACGGAAACACATCCTCTGGATAGGTAAAGAAGAAAAAGACACCTATATCTGTGGAAACTGCCATGCTGGTTGGGAGATTCTGGGAGTTGTAGCCCCTGAAAGGAACTTTTCCAAGCTCTGGACAAGAGATGGAGCCCATTCACATTGCAAAATTGCAGTAATCCCTCTGTATCTACGGATTTGGCATCCAAGAATTCCACCATCCACAGCTTGAAAATACTCCCCCCCCCAAAAAAAAAATAAATTCCAAGAAGCAAACCTTGATTTTGCCATGTTATATAAGGGATGCCATTTTATTCTGACTGTATATAATGGGGCTTGAGCATCCATGGATTTTGGTATCTGGGGGCGGGGTGGATCCTGGAACCAAACCCTAGTGAATACCAAGGGCCCACTGTATAGCACTATGATCCCGCTTTAACTACTATGGTCCCATCCCATTTGTAGTTTGGTGATGCACTGGAGCCCACTCACTAAGAATTGTAAATGTCCCTCCTTGACAGTTCCAGAATTCCATAGGATGTAATCAAGGCAGTCAAAGTGGAATAACAGCCCAATAATTATGTGGTGTGAATGGGCCCCTGGGGATTCAACAGTAAACACCTACAGCCACTGTGCTCAGAGAACCTGGTCTGCAGCTAAGCCACCCACTATAATGAGAAAAACCTCACTGATAAATACTGAGGCAAGGATCTTTTTCCTCCCACCAATCACTGAGGCCACTTTCTAAACCTGGAACCCAACAGACAGAAGTCCAAAAGGATACAAAGCAATCTTTATTAAAAGATTACTTAAGAAATTTCAAACACCAGATCTTCCCAAGGGGAATAACTTAAAAAGAAACAGCATTTGTTTAATATACAGGCTGACCCCTATATCCATGAATTCAGTATCCATGGTTTCACTTATCCACATCTGAAAAAAACTATGTTCTCTCTAGGCCTTTCCAGGTCATCCAATGTGATCTGATGATCAACTTTCAGCATTGGTTTCATGGAAAACAACAGAGTTTCCTATTATTCACAGTTTCAGGTATCCACGGGGGTGGGGTCTTGGAACGTATCCCCTGCAGATATGGGGATTGACCTGTAATTGTAAATAAGTTCTTTGCCCAGAGAGCAGAACTGTCCTGGTATATCAGAGCCGGGTTACTTCAGCAGATCTTGAGGGCATTTTTTAACCATTAAGACCTGCCGCAGGCAGCACCCCTACCAAAAATGCAAAAAAATATTTTTCCAGAAATCTATGTGGGATTCTTCAAAACCACAGGTTTTCTTTGATGCAGCTTCCATCAGACCTATTTACTGACATGATCTAGTCTCTAGGATTTTTCATCTGTACTAAATCCCCTGTTTTGGTTGTTTTGGAATCAGCTTGCCTGTTGCCTCTTTTTAGGTGGTTTCCACTATCTCTGTCACAATGGGGTTTACTCTCCCTAAAGCTGTAGTAGTTAAAGAACTTTGGCATGGAATGTCATAGCAGCTGGGCCTTGATCTATTTTCAAACATAAATTACTTTTGTAGGGCTATACCTCAGTTAAATAGACATCTTTCTGGGCATTCCTTCTTTAACAGAAACTTTGCTACCAGAGGCAGAAATAACATGGAAAGAATAGGGATAGGTTCCTATACCACAAAAAAGGAAGGCAGCTTGAACATGTTTCAGCAGAATTTTTATTCAGAACTAAAACATGTGAAAGGGAAAACCAGGTCAGGTAAACATTGCATGAGCAAACAAAAACATTTGGAATCTTCTAGAGACCACTTCAAGGCTTCTTCCAAAGTGCATCTAGGGATGGTTTTTCCCTTTTACCAGCCTCTACTTTTCTAATACCGTAATTGTCATTTTGGTGGCCAGACTAATAGATCTATGCTTTTTTAAGATGCTGGAGGTATCTGGTGAGGCACATCTGTTTCTCCCTTGTCTCTTTGTTTTGCTGTTCATGCATGCTCAGTAAGGAATTCTGGTGGCAGCTGCTGTTTACCTTGCCTGTTGTAAGGAGGCACACATGGCAACAGTTGGATCAGCTAGAGTAGAATCCTGCTCTTTCCCTGCTCAAGCTTTATTGCACTGTTTATCATAGAATCATAGATTTGGAAGAGACCTCAAGGGCCATCCAGTCCAACCCTCTGTCATGCAGGAATACACAATCAAAGCATTCCCAACAGATGGACATCCAGCCTCTGTTTAAAAACCTCCAAAAAGGTTAAAAATCTTCATGCTTCTGCAACTCAACACTGAAAGTCTGCATCTCTCCAGACCTCCTTCAGCATCCTCCCAATGCCTATGCTGATTAAAACAAAAAACAAAAAACTTCTAGCAAGATAGACAACAAGGAAGAAAGGTGGCTGGGCAGACATTAAAAGGCTTTGTAAAAAGAGGCTTCTTTCTCAGAGGCTTTGTTAACTGAGGTATGTATATACTGTTAACTACATTTGAAAATTGGGAAGAAGACTTTTTATGTGCAAGGTTTTGCAACTGCTACTTTGAATCAATTGACTGGTGCTGATTATGAGTTTCTCCCATTTACAAAAGTAAAGGCGGGAGATATGATTTGCCAACTTCTGCAAACAAACAAACAAACAAACCCCAAACCCCAATATCTTCATTTGCAACATGTATGGTCCTGATGTAATGAATGTCTCAGAGTCCTGTTTACTTTTGCAATTGCTCACTAACTCCCTAAAAATAAAAATAAAGATGCCCAGAGTATATTTTTTCTAAAAATCAGTCCTAAATCTATGACCCGCTCCCCCAAGTAACAGAAGGGAGCAAACAGGTAACAAACAGAACTACAAGGAATATAACTAATTACTTCTTGAATACTGCAGTGAGCAACAAGAGTGAGTTATCTTTCAAACACTGTATCTAATTACTTTAATGTTTCTAAACTATTTTAAGACAGAACAGAAAAGAAATGCCTCACTAGGAGATGCAAAACATGTGTGTTCTTATGTTGAAGGGAGTGTGGTTATTTTAACCTACTCCAGAAAAAAAGAAAGAAAAGAAAAATCAAGTTTAAATCTGGTCCAACCCTCCACTATGTAGTGAGAGCAGGGAAAAGAATAAAATCCTCAAAAAGGAATTTCCCAAGTACCTAATACAAAGCTAGCTGCCACCTCACACTTTTTCAATTCACTGGGAGGTCTACTGAGTATTTAGCAGAATGTGAAAAGTGTCTAGTGCAACTGGCATAGAGGCTATCTTGTCCTAGCGTTCTTCCTCGACTGCATTTCAAAGCACAAAGTCACCAGTTCCCTTGCACCAACAGGCACAGTTACTTGCTGCAACAAAGCTATTTTCAGAGCCCAGTCTGGCCACCTGCTTACTCAGTCCATACTTCCTAATTCTGGAGGGTAATTTTTAGTTCAGCCGTCCATGAAATTACTGAACACCCTGCAATTGTGTGCAAGTCCTGTACCACTGCTTAGATACTGCTGTGCACACTAAGGTGAAGGTCATTACAGAGATGAGAACATAGCATTGTAACTTGACAGACTTAAAAGCTAACAGAAGCTCCTGTCTGAAAAATGTGAAACTCTTTCCACTTACAGTTTTATATTAATTCACTTTTCTGCAAACACCTATTGCTACATTTAGTTTATCATCTCAGAGATGCTACAACATCAGCCAAGGAGAAGGAAGAGAGAGGCTTACAGGAAGTATCAAAGCATGGAAAAGTTATCCTTTTGGACGATAACTCCCAGTATGCCCCAGCCAGACTGTCTACTCAGTGATGAGGGACAAACATCTTCATATGTTCACATGCATTTTCTTGACTCTAATTTCCATGGCTAAGCATTGACTAAGCATTGACACAAGGGTGCGTGTTAGTTCAGGGACATTTGTGTATCAGTTTGAAAGCTGAATATTCAAAGGGTCAATGAGGCCACTCCTTGATGTTTACCACCTTGGATCTGAACTACCTTTAGTATGGATACTCAACCATGAGTTGGATTTAGTCATTAGAGCAGACCTACTGAAAATCATTGGGACTGAAATGACTCAGGAATATCTGACATCCTACTGATTTCAATGGATATTTTCTAAGCATAATTAAGTCTGGATCCAATTTGATGGTCCCCCTTCCTGGACACTTAAAGGCTAATTATGATACCACTTGAAATCCCTTGCTTAAGAATGCTGCAATTCAAGGCAAGATTTTAAGAGAAAGGGTGGATCAATATTTTACATGCCTAAATTGTCTTATTAATACAATCCTATTAGGACACAGGTGTGAAGCGTATAATCCTCCAGATAATGTTGAACTACAGCTCCCAGCAGGCTTCCATGTTGGCTATTCTGGCTTGGGCTGCTGGGAGTTGCAGTCCAACAACATCTGGAGGGCCATGTGTTTCCCTTCCCAATACTAAGAGGATAGGGAGAACTTTGGTCTTTGTATCCAAGTGTGACACTGAAGCATAGAACAAGACACAGTGCCATCAGGTGATGTTATTATGGATTTGGTTCAGCAAACTATGGAAGACATTCTTCAGAATCTGCTGAGATTAATAAATACAAATTTGGTTCCAACTCTACAATTCTATGATTCTATACATTAGCATTGGTCTCTCTATCTACTTGAGTGAACAACTACATGAAAGAGACCAAAGAAATTAAGTGCCATCATGCATAACATTTGTGACCAGTGTAAACTCAGATGAGAAATTTCCTACTAAAGTTGAAGGTGAGGAGTATAAGCATGAAACGTGCTCTAGCTGAATATGATCAAATACTATTGCCTCCTAATTCAGGGACGTTGGGGATTAACGTATATACAGTACTTATGCTTCACTCCATATTATTACTAAACTGACAATGCAATCCTTTATGTGTGGTAAATCTGCATGCATGAGGATTTTGTTCACTCTGTGTTTCGAAGCAGGCTAATCTCATTCATCTTTCTTAGCTTAAAGTGTGGATTGGAATATACTAATCTTTTGGAATTCACAGCCATCTAAATTTTGTGATGTAGTTTTTAGCTCAAGCAAACAGACCAAAATGAAGGTAAAATGTGTATTTTGATATAAAATGTGGACCTTGAAAGACAATTAAAATAGTATTTAAATACAATTTTGTGTATACATGCAGAGATAATGGAGCAGACTGATAAATGAAAACATGTGTGACTTGGCTTTCAAACGAAAGTTCCCCCCACATATGCCCGGGGGATATGTCCCCAGACCTACCACAAGTATTTGAAACCATAGGTAATAGCAAACCTCATAGAATCATGCTGGAGGACCTAGGAAATGCCTAGAGAGGCCACCTTTCTAGCAATCTCCAGCACAACTCCATGGTAACTTCTGGCAGAAGTCACCAGAGTCATGCTGGAGGACCTAGGAAATGCTTAGAGAGGCTCCACCGTGACTGTATGGTTACCATTGAGTCACACTGGAGGACCTAGGAAATGCCTAGAGAGACCATGTTTTTCAATGGATAATTGAAACTTCAAGTACTCATCCCACAAATGGCGGGGGGGGGGGCTGTAGACTAATTTCTTCATCCTTACTTTAAAATCTTTCAGTTTGCATTGTTTCTTCTGCATTAATGTCCCCCTCCTTTTTGGTATCAGACTGCAAGACAATGGCCTAAATTCAGCATAACATTAACAAAGGAAAACAGCACAGTAGCAGAGACACATCATTTTTTCCAGTCGTACAAGCAGTAGTACATTTGTACTCCTGGTACCTAGGCATGTTACCACTTGCAGAGCCAGTTCAGCAACCACTTGCACAATCAATTACCCAACTGGTAACTGTACTAGATTCCCATTTGAACACAGTCCAGAACAAGGTGTCCATGAATACATCATCATTTGTGCAAGTGGAATGACGCTGCTGGATGCTGGCCTTTGTTTGTTTTTCTCACAAGGGAATTCATGCATATTTTTTCACATTATAAAATTATATAGATTTATAATTAATATATACTTGTACACATTTTAATCACTAATTAAAATATGATGTAAGCGTTGTCTTGCAACAAAACTTGGGAAGGGTGAATTTGGTACTTCTCTCCAGAATCACAACCCCAATGAAATTCTTTCCTAATTCTGTCCCTGCTCAGAGTAACCACCACTGAATTATGTGGAGCTGACTCCCAAGTACCTGATTATAGGTCTGAAGTAGGTACTGTAGAAAATGTCACAGCAATAATAACAGCTAGTTGAGAGAGACATTTGAAGGAATGTTCACAAACATTCAAAGGGAGATAGGAACAGATTCTAAACAACAAAAACAAAACCAGTCACCTGCCATCTACAAACACCACTGAGTACTATCTGGTAGGAAGGTGAAAGGTACATTAATAAAGACAGGCAAGGTGCTACGAGAGATCTGTGTCGGGGGTTTTCCCCATTCTGTTTTATGTCCACACAATATGTAAAATGACGAATAATAGTAAAGTCAAAGCAAATAAGCTACTCCAACCTGATCATTTGAAATGCTCTTGGAAACATATCTGAATGAAAGGTCCAAACATAAACTAAATCTCTGTGGGCAACTGGTGCAGCACTTTGCAGCCCCAGTATTTAGCCTGTAATGTTTTATTTTTAACCTTTTGCTGAATGGAAAGCATACGCTTGTAATTTATAAAGTAGCTAGACCAGTAAAATTAGGTTCAAATGTTCTGGAGTCAGGGGACTAACTGTAAAGATTGGGGGGGGGCACCATTATAGTACTTGGTATTGCAAGATTCTTCATTGGTTCATTTTTATTTTCCCTCATCTTTTATTTTTTAACTTGGTAAACCTTAACAGGAAATCTCTGTGTGTTTGCTATCATGTTTTAAACATGATGCAATATTTTTTCTGCAAGCTGCCTTGGGGTGCTTTATGGTACAAAAATTGAGTATGCATTTATAACCAAACCAATGTGTTGCACCGAATTGTCATTGGCTTGGTTCCCAATATGCTCTTCCACTAGCAGAAAGCCTCTTCTATTCACAGGAGAGCTGTTTGCAGCCCAGCAGAAGAATACACCAGTCACAAATCCAAATAGTGTTGGTTTTTTGGGTTTTTTTTTTTTGTGGAGGGGGTTAATGCCCTCAATATTGTGTCTGAAGCTTTCCATAGGACTGGCCCTACCATTATGACACAGTGAAGCAGACACTTCAGACAACAGCAATTTATTAGCAATAGTTTTACTGTCAGGGATGTGGGATTTTCTGCCTCACATGCCAAAATGACATGGCTGGTTTTAGATACTAGGCACCTTAATTTGTGTCTGTGTATAGGATTCTATTTGCTGTTCTGACTCAGAAAGCAAAATATCCTGTGTGGCTACACCTTGTATTGTTACTCAACATGTGACTTCAGATTGCAGCACAACATCAAGAAACATTGCAGAACTACACTGTGAGTTCATAATCATCATCATTATTATTATTATTTTGGATCCAAGCCATGGTTATGACCTTTTAGGTTATATAATACATTCTGCGCTGAATTTTAAGATGTAACTGCTAGACTTCACTCCCACACAGAGGTTTTTCTGACTGAAGTATTATGAACTGTCTGCAGACTCCTCCACTGATCTAGAAATGGAATGGGGTTTAGTAGAATGCTATGCATCTGGGGAAACAGGTTTTTGAGAGATAGCAGAGAAAACACACTTTCCCCTTTTGCTCTGTTTCAGATCTTGATTTAAACAGAAAAGGCAGAGGGGAGTAAATATTGGAGCATAGAAATGAAAAGCAGCAAACAACCACACTGGGAAGTTTGACAAGTTTTTGAGCAACCTGACACAAGAAACAACTTTAAGAAAACATATACACAAAATTAGCCAATGATCTCACCCTTGCCCCCTTGGGGACAGTCATATTGAAATACAGGGGTTGTCTATAAGGTCAAAATAATACGAACGAAATCTGAACATACAACAATCTGTTAATATGGACATGAGCACAAATATGTGTCAATTGGAAGGGGGGCTGCCAAATCCATTGCAAAGTCCATGTGTCTCGCTTTGTTCGGATCCTCCACAAAGTCTGGGGCTTTGTTCGGATTTTTTTAAAAAGCTCCATATGACATGCGAATGTGATATCATCTGAACACTCACATTCGCACAGATACAAATATGCAGCATAATCTGATTGGCTGGACGAGCATAGGGATGGGGCTAGCAAACAGGGAAAGCGCCGATGTTGGATTTTCAGATAAGCAAGGGTCCAGCAAGTCGATCAAACAGCCATCTTATACTTCTTTCTTTCTTTCTTTCTGTAAATATGAACTATCGCTTGTGCACACCATGAAAAACTGTTTTGTTTTGTTTTTAAATGGCGGCGGCAGATTTAAAATCATGAGTAAATCACTCGCACCACCATCCTGGCTAGGGGTCATGAAGAGTTTAGGGGGGCTCTTTTAGCCATGAAGATAGGTCGTGTCGTTATGAATGCCTGCTTTTTCAGACATGTTCGTATTTCCCCCCTTGTATAGACAAGACTATAGTCTGCAACAAACTGTGGCAAAGTGCAGCTTGCACATTTTTAAAAATTACGCCGCTAAGATGCATTATGAAGGCAATACTCACGCAGTGCATACAGTGAAAGGATTATCCCAGCCAGGCAAAACCCTTCAAAAAACCTGAGTGTGCTGAACATTGTCACGTTCACCGAGAGGGCCACCGTCAGTCCAAATATCAAAATGAATAACACAGAGAAGAGTAGCACTGGCCGACGACCAACCCTGAAGAAAGGAAACAGAAATGAAGCCAAGTGAGTTTTTATTCCAGACTCAACATGACATTTTGAGAATTCAGCATTTCCGCCACTTTTCAAACAGGTTTGATTCTTAGCTTGATCTGTTCAGTCCTAAGGGAGATCATCATATAGGAGATCCCTAAACAGGATCTGCTACATTTTTAAATCAATCTACAGCCTTTTTGATTTTATGCAGTGCCTAAAGTTTAGAAGAACAGGCATTAGTTGATGGTTCCTAGGAAAGGGGATTCCACAATGAGGGTGCTCTAACCAATGTGACCTTATAGCCCACCTCACTGCAGATGGTGGAGACACTGAAAACAGGGCTTCAAAAAAAAAAAAAATCTTAATAGCCGTGCAGACCCACATTGGAGCAGATGGCCCTTTCACTGACTGATTTTATGTTCTCTCTTTCTCCCAATATTGAGATTAAACATGATTTAAAACAGCTATAAATAAAAAAAACAATACTGTAATACTGAAACACAATTAAACAGCTTATCCTAAAACAACCACTGAATTAAATGCAATTTAAAAACAAACTGGGGAAAACGGACAGTTCTCAATGTATCCTAATTTAATCCTCAACCTCTCTTCTCAGGGTATGTTGGGAACTGTAGTTCAGAGGAATGCACTAGAGCTCCTCAACAAAGAATTCTAAGCCGCTAACTAAACTACACATCCCAGGATGCTTTAGGATAGAACCATGACAATTAACATGGCATGAAAGTGCTGTAACAGCGTAGTGCAAACACAACTTTATTCTTCTAGTATTCTCTAGACTCAGGGAGACTTCCAAATCATTCTTTAATAACTGACTCAGAAGTCTCTTTTGAGGAAGATTAAGCAAATAATAAATCCTTTTCTTTCACTTGAACTTTTAAAAATTTCTCCATTACTCTTCCCCCCCCCAAAAAAAAAGAGCTAAAAAGAATTACATTGAACACCCAACAGACTGTACTGGCCTTTTTCAAATGGCCAAAGGAATATTTTAGCATCATACTTTTTATTATACCCTCAAATTATACTGCTAATGCATTGTAGACATCTGCTCTGGTTCTCCCTGACACCAATTCACCATCCACAAACAGAAAGACAAAGCTAAAAGGAAATAACAAAAAGGCAGGAGTCCCTTCAGGTTTCCTTCCTTCGCAAGAAATTATATCTGGCTGTAACAACCTGCTGTGCAGCTCCAGCTGGTGAAGCAGAAGCAGGTGGAGTTAGCAATTATGACAGCTGTGCAATAGATTGCAAACCACTATTGAGATCAGATCAAAGTCCTAACATCTAATCTAGTCTCAAGTACCTAACATGTTTAATAAACCATGGTCTCAGGCTCTGAAGGTTACCAAGCAACAGGAAGATGCTCCTATCAAGGATTTCACTTCTCTTTGCTTGACTTCGATATAAGCAAAATCATCATCTGGAAAGATATATTTTGCACATGCAACTATCTGTTGAGAAACAAAGGGGTAGGAATGGGGGACGGAAATATGGTAAAGACCACAATGGTGCATCTCCTTTCCCATGTTGTTCTCCACTAAGACTATTTCCTATGGTCTCACCAATTTGTGCAATTTTTTGCAATTTAAGCAATTCTCACCAAAACATAAGAAATACACAATCTCAATGTATATTTTGGAGATTTAAAAGGAGATTCATGTGCATAATCAGTTTTCTGTACACATATCAAATACCACATCAGGAATGACAGGGACATACCTCAATGTGCACCAGAATACGGATGCTGTTAACATTGTTTTTCAGGGGAAGATTAATAAGACCTGCAGATCTCTATCTGCATTCTCATACCACCAACCATGACAAATCTTCTAAATGAACAACTGTAATTGGATTAGGACACAAGAATAAAGTTGGATTTGGCACTGTTTCCAGAAATAGAAAAGTTTTAAAAATGCAAATGAAAGCTGCCATTCTTTACAGCTGTTGTTTAGATTTGTTTATGATTTCTACACCATCCCCCTCTTTTCTTATTGGTGATGAACCCCCCCACTGCAACTGAATAAACGTTTATGTCTGTGATGGAATTAAACTTATCTATTGGGAAAGGAGTGACACCTTTGTGTTCCTGAAAACCTGGAAACTTACATTTTGGATTACAGCTTTCATAATCCCCTGAGGAATTCTGGGAGTTAGGGTCCAAAGGAAGTAATATTTTTCAAACTCTGATTTTCCTCACTCTCTCTGTCCTTGCCCTTTCTGATGTTGTGTACTGGGCAAACATCTCTCCCTCATTTGCAAAGTTCCTACAGCTGAATAAACTTGGGCCGAGTAAGCACAGTGGGCCCTCTATATCCACTAGGGTTTGGTTCTAGCACCCCTACGGATACCAAAATACGTGGGTGCTCAAGTCCTATTGAATATAATGGCATAACAAAATGGTATCCCTTATACCAAATGGGAAAATCCAGGTTTGCTTTCTGGATTTTTTTAAAAAAATATTTTTGAACCATGGTTGGTTGACTCCTTGGATGCAGAATCTGTGGATACGGAGGGCCTACTACACATCAATTTAAGCAATCTATGTTATCTCACAACACCTTCTTTAAAAAATTAGGATTCCTTCATTTCCCACAATAACAACATCAATCAGTGCTTTTGTGGCATGTTTCAAAGTAGAAGGCTTGGGAAGAAGCAACAGTAGTGACGGGGGAGAGAAGTGGAGCTTCTTCATGAAAACTAATCTTGTAACAGGGATATGCAAACTTACTGTTATTACCTATCTTAAGGCACATATGAATCCTCACTTACCAGTCAGCTATACATCCTGTTATCAGGTAACCAAAGATTAATCCCACAAGTAGAGAGAACTTTGCAATATGGACTTTCCAAGCAGAATCACAGACAAGATCCCACTAGAAAAAGAGGAAAAGAAAGAGGCATTATTCACCAAACACTTCTAACAGAACCCTCGTACATACAAAAGGGACAGAGAACATGTGGCCCTCCAGATGCTGCACTGTTCACTCCCATGATTCCCTTACCATAGGTTATTTTGGCTAGGGGTGTTGGGAGCTGCAGTCCAAAAATATCTGGAGGACCACACGTTCCCCACTCCTGCTTTCAAGGCATGGCTGGTGCCCTTTAAGGTTTTATTTCATTCATTAGTTGTGAATATAAACTAACTAGTTTAAGAATTTTACTTAGATCTCATAAACGCTATTAAAATGTAAGAACTGCCCAATTTCATAGATGAGAAGGTATATCCTTCTGCCTCAACACGGTGTTCCTAACCAGGGTCAGCCAGTCTAGAAACAATACTTTGAGAATAATAACATTACTGCAAACATGTGTCTATTAAATAATGAGACTGTGTTTCTTCCTTTCAGACAAATCAGGGAGAACTGATTGTGAACGCTTGAGTTATGACCTTGAACATGTCTGAACTTGCATGACAAACATCAACACTCTCGGCAGTTCAGTTCATTGTTAGTTGCCGTTTAAAGCAGTTGTGTTGACTGTTGTGTGCCAGAAAAATGCTTAAAAGTTGAACAACGTGACATTCTGCAGCAATTGAGGCGGACCCAAGCTTTTTTCAAAAAATCATCACTTATGATGAAACCTTATCTTCCACTATGATCCTGAGACAAAACGGCAGTCAATGCACTGGAAAACGCCATCATCACCAAGAATGAAAAAAGCATGTCAAAGAAAGTTTACATTCAGAGCCATGCTCATTGTTGTTGTTTTTTACATTAAGGGCATAATTTTGGCAGAATGGGCTCCATAAGGCAGAACAGTGAACCAGCATTATTATAAGGAAGTTTTGACAAAGTTGAGAGAAAGAGTCAGGGGAAAAAAAGGCCCGAACTATGGAAAAATGGTTTCATTCTTTATTAAGACAATGAGCCTGCTCATACACCACTTTCTGTGAAGCAGTTTTTGGCCTATGAACACATTACTACACTTGAACATCCTCCATATTCGCTAGATTTGGCACCATTATTACTTTTTTCTTTTCCCTAAAGTGAAATTGGTGTTTAAAGGAACATGTTTTGAGTCAACTGATGCAGTTTGAAGAAAACGGCAGAGGTGTTGACACGGCTGACAGAAACTGATCTGCTCCACGCCTTTGACCAATGGAAAATAAGACTCCATCAGTGTGTGAATGTGAATGGGGAGTATATTGAAAGGGACAAGCATAAGAATTGTAATACGTATAAAGATGGGTTATTGTATCAGTCTCATTATTTAATGGACAGTCCTTGTAAATTGTGACAGGGCACTGACAACATCCTTCTCCTGCCCACTCATGATATTGTTGTTCTGGGAGGCAACGAGTAACATTTATCTGTTTTTCTAAATGTTATTTTGAGGATCATTTTCAGGCTGGGTGTGTGAGGAGCTATATGTATGTTTTTTAAAAAGATGCTCATGGTACAGCCCATAAGCACCTCTGAAGCAGACACCTTGCAGAATCCACAACAGCACAGACCCCTAAACTGCCTCCCAACCTTTTATCCCCCCCCCTTTTTTTTTCAAGCAAGCAACTATGCAGAGCCCAGCAGGTAACACCTTGTATGAAAGGTTAAAAGCACCCCAGGAAGCCTCCTGGAAGCATTAATAGGCAAAGGCTGAAGAGTCAGGACCACTGGAGATTGGATAGGCCAGAGACCAGAAGAATGCAGCCTACTTCCAAAAAACATATAACAGGCTTTGGGAAGGAAGACTACATCACTGCATGTAACAGTCCTATGTGGCCTGTTTGGTTAAATTAAAGAAAAACAGATAGGATGTTTTGGGTGAGGGCCTGCAACCATCGCTGTGGCAGACTGCGGAGGACAACCTTCAGCAGGACTTGGAGGCCATCTCTAGTCAGACCATATACTATACATACAAAGAAATAAAAAAAAAACACCAAAACAATGTGTTAACAATACATTATGTTAGTTGTTGTCAGGCAGCTAGTAACTAAAACGAGAAATGAGGGATGTTAAAATTTCAACACTTGATGGGTAATTCAGTTTTTACCTAGTATTTCCAAGCTCTTTAGTCAGCTAACTACTTTTGCAAGCTCACAAGCATGCCTGGCAGTGACGGTCTCTCATTGTCTTGTTTCTAGGGTTTCCAGATCTCCGGCTGTTTTACACTATACAATTATAGCACTATGGTTCCACATAGGATGTTGCCATGGCAACATTGTATGGAATCCTGAGATTTGTAGTTCAGTGAAACCTTAGTGCTCTCTGGCTGAGAATTCTAAATGCCCCTCTGCTGCAATTCCCAGGATTACATGGTACTGTAATTGGTCAGTGGGAAAGGGCCCTCAGGACCAAGCCCTTATTCTCTGGTCCTCAGGACTAGGGAAAGGAATCTCAGGGCAAGAGTGTTGCCTTGAAGTTTGTGTGTGTGTGTATTTCTCATTTGTTAGATTTCATTTTTTATTATTATTTAAATGGCATACTCTGTCCAACTGTGGTTAATTATATTACCAGTGGCTGCTTCTTGTAACCTCATCCTTGTAACACAGAATCATAGACTTGTAGAATTGGAAGGGACCCCTAAAGACCATCTAGTCCAATCTCCTGCCAGGTCAGAAATCTACTACTAAAGCATTCCTGAGAGGTGACCACCCAACCTCTAGTTTTAAAGCTGCAACAAAGAAGGAGTTTTTTTAAAACAAAAGTGGATGCCTACCACTCAGAATTATACCTCTGGGCCCACCCGCAGTGACATCACAAAGGGTTGTCTCAGGATTTGGCCTGCCCTGAACTCTCAGGGCCTAGCATGTTCCCGACATGGTAACCATACTCATCTCCAGTATCAGGTATTTGGAGACATACCATGTTTGAATTAACAATGTAAATCTTCCTTTACATTATTCTCACTCATGAGAATGCAGGAGTTCAGACATTTTTACTCCTCTGCGTGAGATTGTGAGAATTTTTGTGCATTTTAATTATTTTTTGCATTTTAGGACTTTTATTTGAAAATCTCATTTGTGTAAAAACAGGAAACATTGGTTCCCCCCACTCCCCATAACATATAAGATTTTTATACATAGAATGTTCTCACAAAACGAAATGAAAATGGGAGTGGGGTGGGCAATGGGAAGCAGTCTTTCCCCTTTTGCTCAAGATCAAAAAAATCTCCCAGCAGTTGAATATTTTTTATGAGGTATCTCGATGTGTTGAGATCTTTTTCTCACTGAGGAAGAGAAAAAAACTGTAAAATATTCTTGATATCCCCACCAAGAATATGGATGGCCTATTCAGCTTTCGTGACTATATCCCATATGTTTATCTATCATCATCACGTTTTGTGGCATGAAATTCAAGTGTTAAGCATGCTTTGGGTGAATAAGTACTCCCTTCTACATTGTTGTTGCTGTGTGCCTTCAAGCCATTTCTGACTTATGGGACCCTAAGGTATGACAGTCTTTTCTTGGCAAGATTTATAGAGAGAAGGTTTGCCATTGCTTTCCTCTGAGACTGAGAGAGTGTAACTTGCCCAAAGTCACCCACTGGATTTCCATGGCTGAGCAGGGATTCAAACCCTGATCTCCCAAAATCCTAATCCACTACAAATTCAAACCATTATACCACACCACATATGCACCCTTCTGCATATTTTGATTTATACACTTCAGTTTTACTGCTTGCCTCTTCCGGTATTATTGGGAGCAGGACAGGGTGTCCTTTCTCTCCAATAGAGAGAGATAGATTTTAAAAAACATTTTTTGGCTATAGCTGTAATGTTTTAGACATCAGGTGTAGGAAGAGACTCAAATACAAATGAGTATGAATAGCATATGCCCACATTATTGCTACATTGTTCTTGTGAGAAATCACATGTGTAAGCCTGGCTGGGTCATCTGTAATTAAACACTCAGAGATTACTATCATAAACTAGTCCAATAAAATAAAAGAAGCAGAAACTGGGGGGAGCATCCAATGGAATCCACACAGACATCTCAAGATGCTCATAAGACACCAGTTTTACTAGCAGAAAAGCCTGGTTCTTTTGGTCTATGTGTACTCTTTAATGTCTTCCTCAGGGAGCTATTTAGAATCACATTTCTGAACTGTCTCAAATGTCATTAAAGACATTTCTACAAAGAAAGAAATGTCTTTGAGCATCTTGAGATGTTTCATTTCTCCAGTAGATCAATAAAATGCTTCCTGTAATAGTCATCTCTGGCTACTCTTCCTCTTATAGTTAACAAGATTCATTCTCTACTAACCCTAAAGGCATCAGATCCTGTCTGATCTTGAAAGCTAAGCAGGGTCAGCCCTGGCTAATACTTGGATGGGAGACTGCCAAAGAATACCAGGTGCTGTAGGCTATCTTTCAGAGGAAGGAATTGGCAAAATTCTTTGCCTATGGAAACCAATGAAATTCATGAGGTTGTCATAAGCCAATACACACACACACACACAATATTTTAGCTAAAACTGTTGATTAATTATGGATTTTTAAAGCTAGTTTAACTTCTTTACATTGGACAAATATTAAAATATTTCAAAGCAAACTTTTGATGATGTGTATCTCAACATGCTTTATTAAGATGCATGGAACATTGCATCTCTATTTGTACAGATATCAGTACAATCCCCCTGCCAGGGTAGAACTGCTCTTATCACCTGAACTGCAAAGACAGTTCTCTACTCCAAGTTCATGTGCTTAAGACAGACTGTATCAAGTTTTCTTTTTAAAATAATATTTTGGTGAAGCTGCATATGGGCAAGTAAAACATGAACCCAATGTATGCTTGTTTAAAAGGAAGAGTATATCTATACTACACCGTTATATCAGTTTGATTCTACTTTAAATAGCATGCCTCCATCCAATGAAATGCTGGGACTTGTAATCTGGAGAGGTACTCAGAGTTCCATGCTAGAGAGTTCTAGTCCACTTCCCTGTACTTCAACGCTAGAGCATTCTAGCAGAGATTTCTAAGTACCAAACTACAAGTCCCAGGATTCCATAGGATAAAGCCATGACAGTTAAAGTGCTATCAAATTGCTATAACTGTGTGGTGTAGGTGCACTCTAACACTCTGTTCCCGTATCCAAACCTGCTCAACAATCTGTTCTGACTTTTGTGTGTGAGAGACAAGGAATAAGCAGGACACAGAGCCAGAGAGTCTTCCCTCTGCTTCCTTCATACAGTGAGAGTAACATTTCCCAAGCATACAGGCTAGCTGGAAGGCATGTGGAAGCCAGAGCTGCTGTATCACAAGGCACTGTGGTTAAACCACACTGACAGGATCCCTCCAGATTTCTTCACAAAGGTTTTTTTTCATGACTAACACAGTCTGGCCAGTTTTCTCTACAAGGAAGTGTGTAAAGGACAGGAGATTTGGATGTCCTGCCAAGCTTACAGGAGAGTGCAGGTAGACTGGAATCTCCCTTTTACCCGTTTGCCAACATGCTCACTGTGTTATATAAATACATTTTTCTACTAGCACTGCAAATAAATAGGTGCTCTTGCTATGTTAGGCAGTTACTAGGCAGCATAAGGAGGCCTAAAGTCTGGAGTTGCTATAGCCAGAAGGCATATGAGATGTCTCTGAAGAGGGATTGTTCTGCAATCTTAGGACGCATATTGAGGAAATGCAGAAAAACACACAGCTGTCCATCTGAGCCCCAGCCATCTTCCAATTGTCATGTGTAAGTTAATGTTCACTTCCTCCCACATACCCCATTCCTCACCATCACCAATCACTGGCACATGGCTGGAGCCTATCACAGCTCGACACTGCAGCACTAGGCTGGCAGCCTGCTGTAGGTACGGTACTTCAGGCTGAGTGTTTGGGATTGACATTGTGCCATACCACTGAAGCCCAGGTGTGGAACAGGCACTCCACGACCAGGCCAGAATTCTACGATTCCATTGGCTGGGCATTCCACAGCAAGGCTGGCAACTGGTGAGCTGCTGTCTCTTTTGTTTCAAATACAGCAGGTGCTGTACTTCAACAGAAAGAGAAATAGCACTTGCATGCTGCCTGCCTGAATGTGGCTGTGCAGGTAGACAACCTAAAGATCATACTAGGCCATGTGGGTTAAGGCTAGCCCATGTGGGCAGAAACCCTTATATGGAACCGTCTCAATCCTGCACATTGATTGCATTTAGACAATGAACACCACATTTTGGTTCAGCTTCAGTCAAGCCAGCAGGAATAAGTAATTAAGAAGCCAAAGGGGTGGGGTCATTTACACACTATAGATATAACTATATGATTTTTATGTTAAACATACTGTAATTTGTGATGAATCATTTTAAAAAAATACTGGTGGTGTAAAATCAGGCCAGAACAAAGAACATCTATTTTGACTTTCTTTCGTTTCCTACAGACTTCAAGCACTGATGAGATTCTAAGCTCCAATCTTAAAAGGACAGAAGGACTGGTGCAGAGATCAGCACTTCCTGTATGACTGATAAATCAACTTTGATATTTGCTCCACTAGCCATTGGTGGGATATGCTGCCAATAGCTATATCAACACAACATAGCAAACATAATATTCTATCAGTATTACAGCAATCTATCATCACCCAAAACAGATATACTTCTGCATGCAAAGATTTAAGACAGGGGAAGGAGGAGAATCTCTTTAAAGATGGGAATAGATGGGAAGTTCTCACTTTCTGAGCAAGAGAAAGCCAGTTTTAAAGCTAATGTTCCTTCACTATCCTTTGAAATTTCATCTCCTGACCTTGCATTTGCTCCAAGGTCATTTTATCTTCGCTATGAGTGATTAAGATGAGCTGTTCAAAAGCTGAGATCGTTCAATGGAAGAAAAGCATTCTGTAAAGTAGGTTGAAAGGG
Source organism: Gambelia wislizenii (assembly GCA_030847615.1). Lineage (NCBI taxonomy): Eukaryota > Metazoa > Chordata > Lepidosauria > Squamata > Crotaphytidae > Gambelia > Gambelia wislizenii. Next base: position 217,958,608 of record JAUMIR010000004.1, read on the forward strand.
ATTTGAGATTATTAAAATAAGGCTTGCAGGACATGAATTGATGGATCCGTGCAGAACTAGTTATTAGACATTGGCATGGTTGGGATAAAGTCTGCTAGTGTCCAGTTGCTAGGCAGCCACCTAACTCTATGACAATCATGACAATACAAAGCATTTTAGGTTCAATTAACATAGCAATCTATGAACAATGGTCCACATATAAAGAGCCTTGGGGGGGGGCAGTAGCAGCTGTTTGTTCCAACCAACATATCTATGGCTATCATTTTCTTTCAAGCCTGGAGAGCATGGCATTCACTTTTTTACTTCAAATGTCCCATGGTTTCATATTCCTTCTAAGACAGATTTAGGACTTTATCAGAAAAGCCTCTAAAAACATTCCTTTGCCACCATATTTTAAACTGTTAGTGTACTAGCAAGAGAACTCTTTGTATCAAATGTAATAGTGTGAAAAAGCAGCCTCATACTTCTGCATTCAGTGCTGAGCGTGATCTCAGCAGTTCTCATGAGAAGATGCAAGTGCGCTTAAAAATCTAAAAACAACTAAATTAACAAACAAAACAAACACACAAGCACTGAAACATACTTAAAAACTTCCCTGGAGCACAGGGAGGTTCATACCAAGAGTGTCCAGTAGTTAGTTGTTGTGTTCTCACCAGGAAATGTTCTGACGGGGATCGCCCATTGACGCTGGAATCGCGCTAGCAGAATGGACATGGTTTTACACGCTCGCAATCACAGCAAAAAAATGCCACAGCCAATCTATTGACGGCTTAGGCCATCAATAAAAAAGAATGCCTTACCTTATTCTCAATACAAAATTGCAAAAGCATGTCGTTGTGCAAAATGGGCGCCCTTTCGCGTTCATTAGGCATTGCTATGATGTCATATTTGTTGTGTCTGACAAGTCCTTAGTACTTTTAACATTTGCTACTTCTCTGGTTCTTTTCCTTTTCAAGCACGGGCATGGACAACAGAAAACAAAAAAAGTTCAAGTGATTTCCAACTTATGGAGACCCTATCACCGGGGTTTTCTTGGCATCAGGACTGCAGGGCTCTAAGATTGGGTATATTAGCCGTTTAGACAAGCCCAAAGACTTGTTACTAAATGAAAGTGCTTCAAGAACAAAATTAGTGAAAAATTACATCCCCCATTGGACACTTGGGACAGCACCATAGTTGGCATGACAGCCCTGAAGTCCTGATCCACACCCAACAAGGAAAGTCTTGACGTGAAATACATTAAAATCACCCAACAGCAACTACCACTCAGACAGAGAACTAAGCAGTTCCTATTCACTGAATTCTCATTCTAGCTCTACAAGGTACAAGCACTGATACATGTCATGTACATTATTGGGTACCCACTTGTAGATATCAAATCCATCTGGACTACTGCAATGCTGGTCCCCTCACACAACCACTGGTACTAGCCTGATGCTGCCCAGTGAACTTGACAAGGTACAGTTGAACCAAAACATATTCCCCTGCCTCTCTCAACCAAATTTTGATTTAGTAGGGTACATCAGCACTCTCATTTAGTAACAAGTCTTTGGGCTTGTCTAAACGGCTAATATACCCAATCTTAGAGCCCTGCAGTCCTGATGATGCAGAGTTTTTGCCCCTTCTGCCCCCCAGGCAGTCCTCACCCCCTCCCCGGGGCAGATACAGTGCTGAGAAAGGGGGAAGACAGGGTGGGGCCCTTTACCACTTTATTAAAAAAATACCTGCTTTAATCTCTTTCCACTGAGAAGGAACAGATCAGGCCCTGCGTGTGCAGGAACCCGTCCCGGCAGGCCAGTCCATCACTGGCAGCTGCTGGTCTACCATACTCCTCCGAAGCAGGAAGGGGTCCCACAGCATGTGACCAAGGCTGATCATGTACAGGGGGGCTTGGCCACATGTTGCAGGCTGGCTTCCTCACTTCTGCGACAGCATAGGAGACTGGTGGCAGCAACAGGCTAGCATGCCTATCTGGACTCAGGCCCATGTGGAGACAGTAATAAGGGAGGAACGGACCTGATCTGTGGCCAGGATATGCCAGCAAGGAGCCGGTGTATCCTGACTCATGTAGGCGAGCCCTTAGATAACCGATTTTTTAAAGATAAAAAAAAAATACTGTCCAGCACAATAGAGCCACCTGTGCCTTTGGACTCCATTCACGGTACCAGGGGTCAAAGAAAGCCTGGAAGTAGATAGAACAATGCCAGACTCTGAGGTTAGAAATGATATATATATTTAACTACATCTTCCATAATCCTCCAGCCAATATGACCAGTAGTCATACTGATTGGATGATTCTGGAAGGAAAAGTCCCAATGAAATAAATTTTCCAAGGTCTGGCCAATTTTCTGTTCCAATGTCACATCTCCCTTCTTTTACATACTCTCCTCATTAGTGTTCTGCCTGTTTCCCAAAATGAACCATTCCACAAGTTGTATGAGTCTAAGAAAAGACACCTAATCTATCGCTAGGGCCACACCAGTCTTCAAAAATCACCAGGAAAACACACTAAGCCTGTTCTCACCAGACAAAAAAACATCCCTTCTATCTAATGGGGAAACTGCTGGGTGAACCCACCATCATAAAATAAGGGTGGAAAGCCACTGTTAATAGTATCAACACAGAATGCTACAGCTGCTACCAATTAATAGTAGGCTCTCAAAAACCAAACACTTCCCTTTCGGGGGGGTGGGGGAGGCTGCTGGATTCTATGCCAGGGGCATGACAAACCTATTTTAGCTTAGACTCTAAAGGTGCAGAACACTACCTCCAAACTAGGCTCAGCACCTTGAATTGATCATTTAAAGTCTGGAATAAAACTCAGATTGGATTCACTGCATCCCTGACATAGAAGCCCTATACTCAATGCAATTGTCTGCATTGGATGGGGCAGTCCAATGGGACAGTCCTCTCTGACATCATACCTTCATAGTAGCAGGTCACTCCACGGCTGTCCCCAGAGTCAGCATTGTCAAGCAGAGCTCAGAAACGCTACAGGAATATTTTTTGGGGGGGTGGGGACTACAACAGCCAGAATATCCCAGGAAGTGTGGCCAGGGGGGTGGGATCTCTAAGAGTTTTCATCCAAAAGAAAAGTTAGCCTACTATCAGTCCTTAAAGCTACCTAGTGCTGCTGCTTCTCCTCTAAGCTGTCAATGCTTCTAAGCTTTTATCTTCTTGGAATCACTGCTTTAAAACAGAAGCAAATAGGAGCAAGTGCAGCCTTGTAGAGGCTGTATCCAGAAAAACAGGGCTAGTGAATGGTCATGGTGAAAAGAGGAAGAAGAGGCAAAGAAGGGAAGCCAACTGAAGGAAATTTACCTAATGATCCCCCTAAAGGTGGGGGGAGGGTTGGAGAAACTGTGCCCCCCCCATTGTGGGACTCCAACTCACATCTGCATGTAGAATGGTTAGGGATAATGGGCAGTTGAGTCCAACAAATCAGAAGGGTCACAGCTTTCTCATCTGTAGAACTGGCATTTCCAGTCCTAGGAGAGAGACTCAGAATGCCTCCATGGCTCAGAATGCTTGGGGCCAGCTTCAGTTGGTTCACCAGCTATACCTTTTCTTGGAATGAGCTAACTTTAATGATACCAGTCCATGCACTGGTAAATTCTCAATCAGACTACTGTAATGTACTAGTCTGTGGGGCTGCTCTTAAAGATGGCACGGTAGCTGCAGGTAGTACAAAATGCAGCAGCTAAACTACTGCCTAGAACACTGCATAGGAACCATTTAACAGTAATTTTAAAGGAATTACACTGGCTGTCAAAATGTTTCCAGGTGCTTCCGGTAACATTTAAAGCCCTAAATGGCTTGGGAACCCCGCACTAGTCTTTATATACATCTGCTTGAGGATGGAAGTCTGGAAGAGGACAAAGGAGATGGTCTTCTTTACTATGGCACCCAGTTTATGGAATATTAATGTCAGTAAAAACTTGGGTTTTGGCTAGAGCCTTTGGGGTCAGCTGATTTAATCCAAATCTGCACATGAAAATGTACTGTATTTTATATTATCTTAAAACTGTACTAACTGATCTTAAGTTGTTTGTTTACTATGTTTTAGTCTATTTAAACTACTCTTACTGTTTTAAATTGTTTTAAATGGTTAAAACTCATTTGATTGTATACTGTCCTGAATTCTGGGATACAGGCCAGAATATACTGTACAACCCCATATCCATGAGACTGGTACCTGCAGATTCACTTACCCGCATCCAAAAAAAGATGGCCTCTCCAGGCATTTTCTAGGTCCTCCAGTGCAATTCTATGGTATGCTTCCACTGCAAGTTGACCATACAGTTGCTCTGGAGGACCTAGAGATTCTTCCAGAGGTGTTCTCTTTAGGAATCTCTAGATCTTCCAGCATGACTCTATAGTATGCTTGGGCCAAAAGTTGTTCATTTTAACAGGATTTGCTCTTATCTGTGGCTTCTAGCATGTACAATAAGTTTGGGAACATGTCCCCTGTGGATACAAGGGCCGTACTATAAGTATTTTAATATTTAATAATATTTAATATTTAATAATAACACAGAGAGGCAAATAAACAAAACAATCCATTACCATTACCAGTCACTTTGGGTCTCATATGGGACAAAAGCAGGATAGACATTAAATAAGTAAGTAAATAAATAAATTACCAAAGTCCTTGACTGTGACAAGGGTATGTCCTATTTTACAAAAAACACCCATTTGAAAGTAAATGCTGTTTCAAGAGTAGGCAATTATCAGAGGCTGGGGAGCTACATTAGTCCCCCAAAAGACCTTGGAGTGCTGTCCCACACTATACTCCCCAAATTAATTAATTGATTAATTTATTTATTGTAGCCACATTTTGAGGCCTTGGGGACCATTTTAGGCTAAGGAGAGGCCTTTTTTACAAGAAGAAATTACTGGAAACTCACTTCCTGTTCTAAAAAAGGGCACAAGAACATGGCAAAAATGCACTCCATGCCCCCTAGAAGACATTTTGGGGGAAATGTTTTAGAAACCAAGTTGTTATTCAACTCCTCAGGTGGTCCGAGGGACATGGGCCACCCTTTGTCCCCTTCCTTGCTCTATTTGAACAGCTGTTCACTCCAAGTGAGAGCTAAATACCCTAAAGGCACCAGATCCCACCTGATCTTGGAAACCAAGAAGGGTCAGCTTTGGTTAGTACTTGGATGGGGTTCTGCAAAGGACTATCAGGTGCTGTAGGCTATATTTCAGAGGAAGGAACTGGCAAAACCACCTCTGAGTATTCCTTGCCTTAAAAAATCCTATGATATCCATAGGACCGCCATAAGTAAACGAGCTACCTGAAGGCATATACAGGTCAACCCCATACCCACAGATTCAGTATCCACAGTTTTAGTTATCCACATCTGAAAAAAAATATGGTATGTTCTCTCTAGGCATTTCTAGGACCTCCAGTGTGACTCTATGGTCAACTTCCAGCGTTTGTCTCATTAAAAATAATAGGGTTCCCTATTATCCACGGTTTCAGGTATCCACGGGTGGTGGTGGTGGTCTTGGAACGTATCCCCAGCAGATACGGGGGGGGGGCGACCTGTACACACACACAATCTCTCCAAGTCAAATTTAAAGAAAAAGTACTCTGAGAAGGGAAAATGTCCTGTCAGCAGTGAGCTCCTGGGCAGCAGATGGATCAGGCATGCCTGATGGATCATTCCCCACTTCAGTGAGATTAACTCTATTCCCTTTGAGTTACAATAGTTCTTTCTAAAGTTACATCTATACCTAAAATTAGCATTTAAAAGGCTTTGGGGGAGGGAGTGGAGCATTACATAAATGGCCAACCTCACTGGGATTCAGTGTGGATAAGTGGCTTACAGCTACTGTTACTGATCTTTTCAAAATTCTCAGCACCTGCCTCCAGTTGATACTTTAGTGATACTAGTTCATGCAGAGGTAACTTCTCAATCAGACTACTACAATGTACTCCCTGTGGGGCTGCCCTTGAAGATGACAGAATTTTCAAGTAGTGCATAAAGCAGCTAGTACAAAATGTAGCCGTTTAGCCCCTACCCTAGAAAGGCAATTCTAAAATTGTATCAAATGCTAGTAAAGCCAGGAGGTAGTGGAGGAAGGGAAACATACAAAGAGCATCTGATGTCTTACAGTTCTTTTACACTTTTTCAACAAACCCCAAACCCCAAGGTTGCCAGCCAACCTGGTGAAAGGTAATCCCTTAAAGAAAGCTCGTGTGTCTCAGTAACCTCTGTAACTTCCATTGTCAAAAATAAAGTGAGAATGTGAGGTATCATAGTTATTCCCCTAAAAAGAACCAGGTACCATTCCTTCTGCTATATACTGCACAGTTGCTCATCTCCCCCAGGCTATTATACTGAATATTTTGAAATGCAAAACTATGCGGCAGGGTTTCTTCTTTTTTTTATCTAAATGAACAGATTCATGACCAGATGCTGTCTTTAAGTTTGATATTTTCAAATCACGCACAGCTACCTACACAGCATTGCACAGGCTGAACACTTGGTTTTAATTAAAAATAATGCTCATCATCATCACAACTGCCATAATTCTATTTTTGTTGTGACAGGAGGATCCCCACCTGAACCAAAGACCAATGGCATGTGCAGTACAACCCCAGAATCCACAGGACTGGTAACCACGGATTCACTTACCCGCATCTGAAAAAATATGGTCTCTCTAGGCATTTTCTAGGTCGTTCAGCATGACTCTATGGTATGATTGTGCCATAGTTCATTTTAAAAGGGTTCGCTACTATCTGCTGTTTCTGGTATCCATGGTAAGTCTGGGAAAGTATCCCCCGTGAGTATGGGGATTATACTGTACTGTAACTGCATTTTTGGGGTATCCTTTAAGGTGTGTGTGTGGTCATTTGGCCTTCCAGATGTTGCGGGACTGGAACTCCCAACAGCACTAGTTAGTCGGGTCTATTGGCCATAAAATAAAGTTTGATTTGAACAGCCCTAGTCAGAATAGCCAACTGTGAGAAGACTGGGAGTTATTGTATGAAATCCTCTTCACAGCTGCATGATTCCCACCCCTGCTAGGCTTGGTTGTTAGCCTAAAGTGAAGAGTTAATCTGGGGACCCCTCCCCATCATAGGCTCGCTTGGGTGAGGACACTAGAGAGCCTTCGCAGTGGCTGCTCCCACCCTCTAGAATGCCCTTCCATAGAAAGCTAGGCTTGCCCCTTCCCTGCTTTCCTTTCACTGAAAGGCAAAGCAGTTTCTGCTCAAGCAGGCTTTTATCTAATCATTTTCAGGGAGGCTTTTTATTGGGGTGCATGCTGTGTTTATTTATGTGTTTAACTTTTGTTATCTTTTTAACATAATTTTATACTGTTTAAAATGAGATTATCTTAATTATTAGGTTTTAACTGATTTCATTTGTGAGCTGCCTGTGGCCCACTCAAGGAGAAAGGCACCATATTAAACAAACAAACAAACAAACAAACAAAACAAGAGAGACTGAGCACATTAGGACAAATCTCTGGAGTTCCATTTTGAATCCCTGTGCCACCAAACTCAGGAAGTGTATAGCCAGGGCCACTGAAAGATAGTCCCTCCCCTGGCAGCTATGGTTTTCAAACACCAATACAGGACAGTGCTCTCTGTTGCCAGGTCAGCTCACCTGAGACAGGCCTATACATAAGCCTACTTCAGGTCAAAGATTAGACTTGTGGAAACCCCAGACTCTCATAAGCGGCCCTCTTGTCACAAGACTTGAGATGGGCTTGCTGCTTACCTCAGCTGCCTGGACCTGTAGACCTCAGAGGAGGAAGAGTGATTGCCATCCATGCTTACAACAACAGACAGACTCTGCAGCATTTGGCATTTGATTAGAGGCCATTTGGTTTGCATAGCAAAGGCTCAGGGCTCAGTCTATTGTAAGTGTGGCTAGTACGTACAGTTGTCCCTTCATATTCACTGGGGTTTGGTTCCAGGACCCCTATGGATACCAAAATCTGTGAATATTCAAGTCCCATTATATGCAATGGCATAGCAAAATAGTGTCTCTTATATAAGATGGCAAAATCAAGGTTTGCTTTTTGGATTATTATTATTTTAAGAATATTTTCAAAATTAGGCTGTGAATGGATACCAAATCCATGAATACAGAGGGACAACTGTACTCTTATTGCTCTCGCTGGACCCAAAAATATTTAATTTGGGGTTTGTCTGCCCCAAAGACAAAAACATATGCAACATGGCTGGGCCTTAGGCCACCTTCCAGACCACCAGGCTCCAGTAGTTTGTACCAACTTTCCCCACTCTCGTTGGCTTTGTGTATATCAGCTGGTTCCTATAGGTTAGTGCGTATGTATGTGTGTGCTTTCAAGTCACCTGTTGACTTACGGTGATCCCATAAACTTCATCGGATTTTCTTAGGCAAGGAATACTCACAACAGAACCTGGTATTTGTTGGTGGTCTCCTGTCCAAGTACTAACCAGAGCTGACCCTTCCAAGATCCGACAGGATATGGTGCCTTTAGGCTATGCAGGCATGGAACAGAGTTGAGAAAGGGTCTCCCTTTCAGATGACATCAACCCTGTCCAGTGCTGCCCCTGTGCTGCGTCCGTGATATTGTAATCACAGGGAAACATCTTAATAGACCACACATTTCTGCTCACGGAATCACGGGTGGTCTGAAAGGTGCCTCGTTCCTCTCCCGTTATGCTGGCGCAATACCAGCTGCGGGGGGAGGTCCGTTCTGAACACTTCCGGTGAAGATCTGGATGAGGAGGTAAGTGACACCCTCCCCCCACCTCCCCAGGTTACTTATTTTTTTTTTAATGTGTTTTTGTCCTTGGTGTACTTTTTTACTTTTTTAAAAAATTCCCCATGCGATCGTTCTCTCGCAAAAATGGGTGGGATTTGCTTTCCAGGCCAGCCGAGGGGGGGAGCACGGTCTCTTGCACAAGAAGGTAGGTGTCTGAAAAATGTATTTTTATTCTGTGACAGGGACGGGAGTGGGGTGGGAGGGTGGCTAGCGAAGCAGAAACGAGGTATAAGTCCCCGTCTGAAAATGTCCTAGGAATCCAGTCTTTTGACAGTTCTTGCCCTACAGAGGCTTGCTTGAGACTGAGAGCACATAAATGTGCTGCTTGCTAAGTGAGCTGAGAGAGGGGAAAGTCACCAAGCCCACTCAGAGACTGCCACATTGGTTACTTACCATGAAGGTGCATTCTTGAGGGAATGGGGTGATACGGGTCCTTCAGATCTGGGTTTCGTCAGTCACCGCCCAGGTGTAGCAGGAAGTTACATCAAGCCTCTTGATATTCAAATTTCTTTGTCTTCATCTCCTCCATCCTGGAGCCACGAGGCCAGTTCACTGACTAGCAAAGCCCTGTAAGGACTAAGGAAATCGATCAAGTAACATAGTATTAAACAGAACTGTATGTTAAGAGTACCGCCATGAGAGAGAACATGCGCAGTCACTGGTAGGGGGAAGGACCCGTATCACCCCGTTCCCTCAAGAATGCACCTTCACGGTAAGTAACCAATGTGGCATTCTCTGAGGGAGGGGTGATACGGGTCCTTCAGGTCTGGGACGTGCCCAAGCTTACTCACTAGGGTGGGAGTGACTGCGGAGGTGGCGGCATCAGTCTTTTAGTACATCCTGGAGCACCCTCTGACCGAAGTTAGCCTCGGCAGAGCGGAACTCGTCCACCTTGTAGTGCCTGATGAAGGTGGACGGTGTGCTCCAGGTTGCTGCCCTGCAGATTTCTGCTAGGGAAGCGTTAGTCGAGAAGACCGCGGATGTCGCGGCTGACCTAGTCGAGTGTGCCGTGACCCCTGAAGGTCAGGGAAGCCTGGCTGAGTCATAGGCCTCGAAGATGCATGCCTTGATCCAGGTATCGATGGTCTTCTGTGAAACTCTGGTCCCTAAAGATGTCCGAGAGAATGAGACGAACAAGGCATCACAGCGCCTGATGGGGGCAGTGCGCCTAATGTAGATCTTTAGGGCCCTCCTGACGTCCAGGTTGTGCCAGAGTTTCTCCTTCGGATGTGAAGGATTAGGACAAAAGGAGGGCAGAATCAGAGGTTGTGAAACATGGAACTCAGAGACAACCTTTGGTTTGAATGACATATCCGGATGTAGAGTCACCACATCCTTGCTAAAGGAGCACAGGTGTTCCCTAACAGACAGAGAGGCCAACTCTGACACTCTTCGTGCTGAGATGATGGCTACTAGGAAGGCGACCTTGAAGGTGAGAATTCTCAGAGGAATACTAGGCAGCGGTTCAAATGGATGCTTCATAAGTTGTCTGAGGACTAGAGAGAGATTCCACAAGGGGAACCTGTGTCTCACCGGGGGCGAAACTATCGAGGCACCCCTCAGGAATCGCCTAATATGGGGGTGCGAGGAGAGGCGGATCCCATTCTGCACTGTAAGGAAAGCCGAAAGTGCGGCCACCTGCCTCTTCAACGTGTTTGGACATAGGCCTGCTTCGAGGCCTTTCTGTAGGAAGGCCAGGATGTGCTTTACTGAAGCTTCCTCGGTGGTCAGCTGCCGCGGGGCCCACCATCTCCTGAAGGCTCTCCATGTAGCCTCGTAGATCCTCCTAGTGGAAATGCGGCGAGAAGAAAGAAGGGTGCTGATAACCGACTCTTTGTTTCCGTGCTCCCTTAGGGCTTGCCGCTCAATCTCCATGCTGTCAGTTGCAACCAGCTTGGGTCTGGGTGAAGAATCAGTCCCTGATGTATTAAGTTGGGTCTCTGAGGTAGACGCCACTGTCTCTGGACCCTCATGTCCATCAGCTCGAAGAACCAGGGGAGCCGTGGCCAGTGAGGTGCTATCAGAACCACTTGTGCCTTCTCCTGGCGAATCTTCTGGCAGACCTTCCCTATGAGGGGAAGCGGGGGGAACAGGTACAGGAGGCCAGCTGGCCAAGGGGATCGCAGGGCGTCCGTGCCTTCGGCATTGTGGTGATAAAACCTGGCGAAGAACCTGTCCAGTTTGGCATTTGACCTTGTTGCAAACATGTCCACTTCCATCTGGCCGAACTTGGCCTGGACCTGGTGGAATACTTCATCGTTTAGTTCCCATTCACCGGGCAGAACTGAGTACCTGCTCAGGTAGTCCGCTTGCTGGTTGCGGTCCCCCTGTAGGTACTGAGCCGTGAGGGACTGTACCGTCCGTTCGGCCCAGAGGAATATGAGATCTGCCTCCTGTTGCAGGGACCTGGATCTCAATCCTCCTTGTTTCGCTATGTATGATTGGGCCGTAGTGTTGTCTGTTATCACCATGACGTGTTGTCTTCAGAATTGGAGTGAAGTGTTGTAGGGCCAACCGGGCAGCCTGCAGTTCCAGCCAGTTGATGCTGTGTGTGTTTTCCTGTGGGCTCCAAATCCCCTGCGTCACCTTTCCCTGACAGTGCGCTCCCCAACCCCATAGGCTCGCATCCGAGGTAAGCAGGACCGCCTGGGGTACTGTGAAGGGGGAACCCCTGCTTGTTGATTTTGCCTGGGACCACCAGGCCAGAGAGTCCTTCACGTGCTGAAGTAGAAGAAGGAGTGGGGACTTCCTCAATGCAATCTCCTCTTGGCAAGGCAGCAGGAAGTTCTGCAGAGGTCTGGAGTGGAATCGTGCCTAGGGCACAACCCCGAAGGCCGAGATCATAAGGCCGAGGAGTCTGGCCAGTAAGGACAGTGGAACCTTCCTTAGGGAGCGAACTGAACGTACTTCCCATCGGAGGACCTCCTGTTGCTCCTTGGACAGAGTGATCTTGGAGTTTAGTGTGTCTATTTCCACACCCAGGTGAACAATGGTGCAGGCAGGAGACAGGCTGCTCTTTCTGAAGTTCACCAGGAAGCCGTGGGCCTGCAGGTAGTGGATTGTGGCCTGCAGGTCCCTCTCCACCTTGTCCAAGGAGGAAGCTCTGAGAAGAATATCGTCCAGATATGGGTATAGGTGAATTCCCTGTGCCCTCAGGTTGGCAATTAGGATGACCAGAACCTTGGTGAAGACCCTTGGTGCTGAGAGCAGACCAAAGGGGAGGGCCCTGAATTGGAAGTGTTGGTCCCCAAAGGCAAAGTGGAGGTATTGTCTGCTGTCCTCATGGATCATGATGTGCATATACGCATCTGAGAGATCGAGGGAAGCTAGAAAGTCTCCTGGTTGTAGTGCCTCCCTTATGGATGTAAGCGTCTCCATCTGGAATCTTCTGTACGTAACATGTCTGTTGATGTATTTTAGGTCTAGGATGGACCTCTGACTGCCATCCTTTTTTGGTACCGTGAAGAAGAAGGAGTACACCCCTAAGAAGCGTTGAGAGGCTGGTACTTCCTCTATGGCGGCTATGTCCCTTAAGTGAGTTATGGCTACTTTCAGATCTTTTGCCTTCTTTGGGTCTTTGGGTATTGGGGCTGGGAGAAATCTGCCCCTTGGCCTTGAGTCGAACTTGATTTTGTACCCGTGGGTGATTGTTCAGACGACCCACCTGTCCGTTGTCGAGTTCGACCAAGGTTCAAGGAACAGACTGAGTCGGCCGCCCACTGGGGGTGACCCTGAGTCAGGATTGTTGTCGGGAGCCTCCATGCTGAGAGTTAGAGCCTCCCCTTCTATTGCCGCTGGGCTGTGATCCAGTGTTCTGTCTGATGACGAAGTTTGGCTTAACCCAGGGGGGACAAAAGGAGTTGTAGTTTCGCTGCTTCCCGAATCCCCTAAAGGAACGAAAGGGACGAGGAGTTTGAAAGGGACGCCTGCCACTCTTCTTGTCTGACTTCTTAAGAGTAGAGGGCATAGCCAACTTCTTGTCCTTTGTTTCGCCGAGGATGCCCTTCAGGGCCTCCTCCCCGAATAGTTTAAGGCCCTTGAACGCCGCTGAGGCAAGCGCTGCTCTGGTAGGGGTATCCACTTGCCAGTGTTTCAACCAGACCGATCACCTGGCCAGCGTGAGGGCTCCAATCGTGCGGGCAGAAAATATCATGGCGTCCTGAGCTGCATCTGCTATAAAGAAGAGAGTACGTAGGAACCGAAGCAAGGATTTATGCAGCACGTTTGGGTCCAGTTCCTGGATCTCCATGAGCTCCTGCAGCCACACTATCGCCCCTCTGGAGAAGAGAGAAATGGCCAGCATGGATCTAACCCCGCATGCCGCGGAGTCATGGGCCTTCTTGATAGCTGCATCGGTTCTTTTCTCATCCGGGTCCCGAAGAGAGTCCTCTCCCTCCTTAGGGGCCAGACAATTAGAGACGAGGGAGGCAACCGGATTGTCGACCACTGGGGGCTTTAGGAGGTCCAGGAAACGCTGGTTGGTACTGTAGTACTTCTGTGCTATGGTGGTGCCCTGTCTCCCCATAGATGTTTTTTCCCACTCGTCTGTTACCAGGGACCAGAAGGCCTCTGGGAAGGGTAGTTCCGGCTTCTTTGGACGTGAGGTGTGCATCACTGCCACGACCTTCTCGTTAGACGATGATGTCGACGGAGCTTGATCCTTGTCTGCAGGTGTAATTTCTAGGGTCGACATCATCCTGGAAAGAAGAGGGACGTACCACTCCCCTTGGAAGAGGCGATCCGAGTAGTCCTGGTCCGCCGACTCGGAGTCAGTGATCTCGCCTTCCTCTTTGTCGGAAAGGTTCGCGTCGTCGTAGGTCCCAGAGTCTTTGACAACATCTATGAGGGTGTGTTCCTCATCCGAGGGTGGAAGGGACTCAGCAGAGGAGTGGTTGGAAGGAGGGTCCTTCCTCTTCTTGGTCAGGGCGTCTGCACCTCGCGTGACGGTCTTGGTGCCCTTGGACACAGATTTGGCTTTTGCCTTGCCCGGTCCTGTGGGTTGCGCATTATTCACCTGTTCCTTGGGGGGAATATGGCCTGGTGTGCCTTCCGGGCCGCGTCCCTCTGTGGGACGCCCGCTTGGTAGCCGGCAGCGGCAGCAATGGCGACCGCGGCTCCCGCAGTGGCGCTGGCAGCGCTGTCGGCGCTTGCCGCGCTCTCGGAGTGGCCACTGTTGGGGACCGACTCCCCAGGCACTCTGGAGTCCTTTCCCTCCTCTTGGAGGTCGTCCTGGGCCTGCATGGCCGTCTGGAGACGAAAGAGAGAGGAGAGAGGGAGGAGGAGGGAGCGAAGAGAGAGCAGGCTGAAGTGGCACTGAGCAGCCGCAGAAAGAAAAAGGAGGGTTTTTAAAAAAAAAAAAAGAGGCGGGAGATTCAAAAGGAGAAAGGGCCAAGGCAAGGAATTAAGGCTTTAAAGAAGAAAAAAGAACAGAAAGGAATGAAGAAAAACGAAGGATAGACGGAGGAGATTTCTCAGCTACCTACTGGGTGAAGCAGGAAGTTAGAACTGGCCTCGTGGCTCCAGGATGGAGGAGATGAAGACAAAGAAATTTGAATATCAAGAGGCTTGATGTAACTTCCTGCTACACCTGGGCGGTGACTGACGAAACCCAGACCTAAAGGACCCGTATCACCCCTCCCTCAGAGAATTTGTAAGCAACATGCACATGGGTGGGTACAGCCAATCCCAAGCGAGCCATCATAATTCCCTCATGCTTTCTACATGCGTTCTGCTTTTCAACCAATTCTGGTTGCTGACACTGCTGTAGTCCCTAACCTGTCACATAAGTGGGGGGGGGGCTTCCTGTATTACACTTCAAAACAGAACAGCTCACTTTTGATGCAAAATGAGGATTCAGCTATTAGAATATCTGGTTGTGTTTTTTAAAAAGCATTTCATCCTTAAGAAAAAGTGAATTTACTCAGCCATGCCTTTGTTGTAGTCTGATTATAATTGAGATTCCAAGAAGAATGTCAAAAAGCAGAGATTCCATTATAGCAACAGAGCTTAATTCTCATTTCCTACTTCCCCTTTCTTCCTCCCTCCCTCTCCTCTCCCCCAAAAATCCCTTATCCCTGGGAATTTTTAACATGGTTTATACATTTGACATTGTTACTAGTGGATTTGAAACAGGCACGGCAGAAATGCAAGTCATTTGCCATCTCAATTTACTTGTTTACTTAGTGCAGCAGAGAAATGTGCAGACTAACTTAACGAGATAACCTGACCCTTTGGCATTCTGTCAGCCCTAATAATATTATTTCTTGTTGTAGCTCATAACCTTGTCACGGATGGAATTCCCTCCCAGCTATAGGCTTCAGCATTTAAATGCCACCCAGCCCATTTCAACCACACTTTGAGCATCTAATAGACACCAGGGCAGTGCACTGTTCTTCAGCAGAGCCATGGCCCAATTGGCAGTCTCACTCATTTGCAAAACACATCAGTAGGAAACGCTCCCAATTCTAATTTCTAACCTGTTGGCTTTTCTCTTGCATTTGGCAATATAAGGAAGTGGAAATGGAGAGATGTCAAAAGGCCAGCCATTTTGCTGCAGGCAAAGAGGCTGCACTGCAGTCATTTGTCATTTTCATAGCTTGTTCTATATTCTTTGACATCAGGGGCACACCTCCAAGCATGCTAGTTGTGCCAACTTCCCTGAGGTGACCTAGGATGATACCATTTCACACAGTATTTATCTATTACATCTATATCCCACTTTTCCAACAATACGTACATGTTGGGGTGTATGAGTATAAAAATTAAACATTTATTAAAGATTCTAAGGAGCAAGACCTTTAGGAATATCTTCTTAAGAAAAGTTTCTTTTAAAGTAAGCAGAGTTAAACTAGGGAAGACTGACCAAGCCCAGTTTGCATTTGTATATTTTCTGAATCACCCAGCATTAAAGTCAAGCAGACAAATCAAGGACAATAAAGACATTTGCTTAAAAATGCATATCAAAGTATATTGAAGGTATAGCAATCTTAATCTACATATTCAAAACAAATCTAGGTCCTTAACTAACTAAGAGGATTACAGTTCAGGGTAGTAAACTCACCCAATCTTGGGAGGTTCAGGTTAGGATAATCAAATCAGAAGTTTGTAAGTATTACAGCAGTAACATTCATGTTTCCTCAGAAAAAGAAGTGTTCAGAGGTAAGCGAGAGCTCATCTCTCTTCTTCGTGTTTGGAAGTTAGATGCATGGTAGAAAGGGGAGAAAAAGGGAAGTGAAGCCTCGTGGAGAAGCTGCAAAACTCAAGAAGGGACAAAGCATTATAAAACATTTAAATTAGGAGGCCATGTGATGAATGACTCAATGGTCACCCCATAGCTCCAAATGGCTAAAATAGCCTGAGATGAGAAAGGGCAGGAACTTAAGAATGCAAGGAATTTCCTAAACTTACTAAGCAGGGGTGCAAGAAGAATGTTACATTTTCCACAGTACATAGCTTTCCTTCTGCTCACTTTATCTTCACAGTAATCCTATGAAATAGGCCAGGATGAGAGAGAGAGAGAGAGAGACTGGCCAATGTTAATCCAGTGAATGTCATGATTCAGCGGGGCCTTAAACCTGTTGAGCCCCAGCTAAACACTCTAACCAACACACCAAACAAAACACCACATGGTATTTAAAGCAGGCACCATCCTGGAGTTACCTCACTCACTCCATTTCTGGAATCCCATCGCTGGTATATTTTTGGAAGACATTTAAGTTTCTTACCCCCTAGTTGTGCTGTAAATACTGTTTGAGGTCCCTGGATAGCATTCATGATCTAGCTGGAATTTAGGGGAGAGGGTAAAGACAGAAGATGGTACAGGGAGGCAATAATTTGATGGGTAAGATTGCATTGTTCAAGTGCTGGAACATGATATGCCTTATACTCTGCTATGGGTGTTGTGGTGGCCACAAGACATGGGAGTAGAGTATGATTTGTATCACAAGATAGCAGCTTGCAGCATTAACTTTTTTTAAGTAACAAAAAGGCAGACTGTTCTAGTTACTTTTGAGATATTTTCTTTCAATTCTAACTAGAGTTGTTACTAGTCCTACAATCGTAAATAATTACTTTTTTAAAAAGTAATTTCCAAGCTTTAATGACAACCACCCTTCTCTGTGTGTGTGTGTGCATGTGTGTGTGTGTGTTGTGTGTGCGTGTGTATGTGTGTGTGCATGCCTTCAAGTTGCCTGTTGACTTACGTTGACCCCACAAATTTCATAGGGTTTTCTTAGGCAAGGAATACTTAGAGGTAGTTTTGTCAGTTCCTTCCTCTGAAATGTAGCCTACAGCACCCGGTATTCAGTGGTGGTCTTCCATACAAGTACTAACCATGGCTGATCCTGTTTAGATTCCAGGATAAGATGGGATCTGGTGCCTTGTAGTTCCCAGAAAAGAAGTAAAAGAGCATCACATTCACATGACCATGAGAGAGAGGATTTAGGGAGGCAAAGATCTGTGTTCTACACTCCAAAATGGCCAGTGATGGGTTTATTGAAGAGTTCTATAGTATCTTCTTAAACAAGGTCCCTGTGATGATTATGACTTTTTAAATGCATAATCCAGAGCTCATAACAGTTTAGCGATCTGTTAAGTGATACTGAGCAGGCAGTCTTGGTCAGGTCTCAGAAAAATTACTTTTTGTACTACAACTCCCAGAATACCCTAGCCAGCAGCATGGCCACACTATCTGGGGGATTTGGGGAGTTGTATTCAAAAAAGTATGTTTTCCAGCTCTGTTTTGGGACTCAAGCACTGTTCAGCAACACAAGAATACACAACTGGATGAATTCAAGCTCTATCTTGTTCACCCCTCTACATAGCCCACCAGTACATCACTGTCAACCTTTGCCCACCCCTGATCAAGACCACCTGCCTGGTCTAATCATACAGCTTTAATTTTGCCCTTTTCCTGATCACTAGTTATACAGGAAGGCTACCATTTATTGGAAGAAAATGTTGGAAACCAGATACCTAACGCGTTCTATTAACCATGCAGTTTCATGTGGAAATTTTAAAGAGAAGAGAAAAATATGATATGCCAAAAGGAAGAGTCATTGTGTGAGTGAGAGAACCATTTTAACAAAGATAGACAGGATGGGACAAAATGGGCCTTTCCAGCCAATTCTTTTAAAACAGGCTAGTCTCTGTTCTTTGTCTGGTTCATTTCTAGCTCCAGTAGTACAATACTCCACCCCCTACGAAATGGGATAACAGAATACTATTATATGATAGATATAAGACATCTGGCTGCTTCAAAAGAGAAAAAAATCAGGGGAGATGCCATTAACAAAATATAAAACTAGATTTTTATAAAGAAAAGAAGGGACTATGGCAAAGGTACAATTAGGCCCAGCTGGGTATGAGGATTTCTGGTATTTGTTTAATGGCCAGTTAAGGTTTCCTGTAGAGATCCAGCAAGGTATAGTGGTTTGAATGTTGGACTACAACTCTGGAGACCACAGTTCGAATTCCCACTCAAGCACAGAAACCCACTGG
Source organism: Gambelia wislizenii (assembly GCA_030847615.1). Classification (NCBI taxonomy): domain Eukaryota; kingdom Metazoa; phylum Chordata; class Lepidosauria; order Squamata; family Crotaphytidae; genus Gambelia; species Gambelia wislizenii. Next base: position 217,976,878 of record JAUMIR010000004.1, read on the forward strand.
ATGAACTTGGACAAGCCACATTCTCTCAGTGTCAGAGGAAGGCAAAGGCTGAACAAATCTTGCCAGGAAAATCCCATGATAGGTTTGCCTTAGGATCACCATAAGTCAGAAACAACTTGAAGACACACAGCTACAACAAGGGCTCCTGTGCTAGAGTGGCTGTACATAGCAGTACCCATCCTTTAAATAATAGGGGCTTGGGGATGAGGGTGGATCACCATTCCAAAATGGCAGTGGGAATAGCTGTGGTGATTTTCCATGCCTAGTAATGTCACAGGCCCTATGGAACACATGCCTCTGACATTCATGAAACACACAATGCTTGTGGCTCTTACGCTAGTTATAGGGCAGTTGGGCAGACCAAAGTGGATTCAACAAAACAATAGGTTGTTTTCTTCTTTTTTTCCAGCCACAAAAAAATAAATAAATCATTTTTCTCTGAGGCCTGGAAAAATGTCTCCCAAACAGACCTGCTAAACTGATGTAAAACATCTGGGTCTTCTGTAACAAATGAGTATGGAAATGCATGAAGAAAAGAAGGAGGAAGAAAAGACCTCACACTTATTTTTCAACATGCTACAGCCAACCACTCAGACATAAGGGTAAAAAGATAAGCTGAAGACAAAAGAACTACATTTGCTTCAGCAGTTTCTAAATTTAGATGCCTCTTTAAAAGCATTTTGGAAGATATAAATGGCTGTCTTTCTTTTTTAAAAAAATCATGCTAAAGTGCAAGATGAAATATAAAAGGTTATAAGGGAAATAATTGCAGTATGACAATCCATTGCTCTTAAAATACATACTGCCCTATCATGCTGCACCGCACTTTACACTCTGACCCCATTAAGGGGACAAGAAAACTGTCTGCTGGATTACAAAGAAATTAATTGCTTTCTAAGCATTTGCCTATGAAAATGCACATTCCATTACAACTGTGACAGGAACACTGATTGCACTAAAGCCAATTGTTGTTCCCAACTAGATACACTGCATCAGTGGGAACCTGGTTAAGCCAGCACTTATGAAAACTCCATTGATTCAATGCATCTGCCTTCATTGGGACTAAAAATTAGGTTTAGGCCTAAATGTTTATGTGATCCTTATAAAGGATCATTATTGGTGCAACAATGGAAAGCACAGGCTTAGCAGGACAGACCCAGAAGAGAAAAATGACATTTTATGCATTCAATGAAATGATACTGCAATTCAGAAGAACTCATGCCATGATAAATATGATAGTCCCTGAGATTCCACAAGATTCTCTGCTAAATTCTTAGGTAGTTCTCCATCATCCAGGCATTACAGAACAGAACAGAACTTTATTGAATTGGTTCAGATTTCAACACAGGGTTGAACACATAGGAAGGGAGTAATGAACTAGCCTCTCTTCCTTATCTAGAGTTTCAATCACTCTCTGTACATGTGGGGATGACCTTCTGAAGTTCAAGAGTCACTTTTATACATTGGGGTTATCCATGTAATTCAGAACACTGATTTTCCAGTGCCCTGAATTGTGTGGAGTATGCGCACATTTAGAAGAGGCTCCTTAGTTTGACAGGTTGAGTGTGTTTGGAGGATTGACAAGTTACAAGGACCTCTAAGGTCCTTTCAGCATAGGTACACATTGTTCTTTGCTAGAGAAACTTTGTTCATGAAGACCTGAACACTGAACATCAAATAAAAGAAATAAAAGCACTCACATGTAGGGGAGAAAATAAAGGGGATCAATCAGGGAAACCATTAAAATAGGAGCTAAACCTCTGGCTTAGCTTCAGTGTAAACATATTATGAAGCCCATTACATTTGATTACTGTCTGCATTAATTGAGAAGGCTATGGAACACATTCAGGAATCCTCTACAATATGCTCATCCAAAGAAATGCCCTAACACCGCCACTATAGATTTGTGTAGCAAATGTTAGGGCATTTCTTTGGAGCAAGAGCTCAGGAATTCACTCAGAAGAAATAGGTATTAGAGTCTCCAGACACAGCAGGGCTAGTCTTTCACATTTCAAAATAAATAAACACACCTTGCAATCTAAAGGGGCAGCATAACAATGTTACTACACCATTAAAAAAAAAAAAAGGAAATATTTCACTGCAAATGATAGAGTGCACTGAGGGAAACTTTTAGATATATGCAGTGAAGAGAGGACTATAAATTGGTTTGATTCCCAGCATTCTTAGTTGTATGTGAGTTATTAGACATGTGTGCTATGCAGAGCATAACTTACATATTTTACCTCACAGTAATGAGCAACTGATCTTATCAAACCAAGTGCTAACACTAAGTATTCTTAAGATAAAATGAGTAGTTGCTTTTTCCCCTCGCTGTCTTAATGATTTAAATGAAGTGAAAGACATAAAACTAAATGTCAAGCAGAAATCAGTAACTAATCCATGTCTTTGGATACATATTTTGCTGTCACTAATAACAACCATCTATCATAAAATCTGGGAACTGAATGGAAACTTAAGAATCTGTTTATTTCTTTAAAAAAATCTCCACATACTTCAGACTTGAATCTATTATCCTCATAATCATTAACTATTTGCTAAATTTATATTTACCTTACTTTGGATATAAGTAAATTCTGATTTTACATTACTGGATTTTGCCTCCGTGAAATTGATTAGGATTCTTAAGTTGTCCATAAGTACTCATGGAGGGCATTCTTTCCCATACACAACTGAGACTATAAGAATGTGGTTAAAACATGTCAAGGAGTGACTAGCTCATATAGTGTATGAGTCCCAGTGTGTTACAATCCATATCCACTAGGCATGAACCACATTATGCTATAGTCAGTGCAATCTTCTAGCATATTGTTGGAAGTAAAGAAATATTTTCATATTGTAGATTTTAAAAACAAGCATTTATGTAATTCCACTTAATCAGCTGGCTTTTTGAAAGCAGATTCTGCAGCAAGAAATGTCATTTGGGTAACCAGTTCCAACTTCCAATTCTTCCCAACCAGGCAAAGTAAATCACATGCCTTTACCTCTCTTGATCAGGGACACCTTGCAGTCCCACATGATTAATGCCATTAGCTTGTAGAGCCTTTGGCACCGCTGTTGGGATTTACTAAGGAGTCAGCTCAGTGGCTAATGAGTTCCATAGCTGTTCTAGCTTGTAGTAAGTATCCTGGTCCATCTTGGAGGTACCTATGCTGTAGTTCTTCCCATGTCAGTATCAGCTCTAAAGTGAACGGATTTGCAACTGGGCCTAAATATCCTAAAGACAAGAGATTCCATCTGATCTTGGAAGCTAAGCAGAGTCAGCCCTGGTTAGTATTTAGATGGGAGACTGCCAACAAATACCAGGTGCTGTCGGCTATATTTCAGAGGAAGGAAAACCCTATGAAATTCATGGGGTTGTCATAAGTTTACATGTGATTTGAAAGTACATACACACACATGTAGGGAGAAGCTATAACCTTTCTTCCTATGTGGGAGGAAAGCTCAGTGACAGCTTCCATGTGTTATTATCTATGCAGAAAATTAAAAGTTTGAACTGTCAATAAATATCCTAATGGAAAGAATGGAAATTGCAGGAAACTGGACATAGAAGGAGGCATGAAATTTATTTTCCATACTGGAATAAAACGGGGGGAAATCTGACTCAATAAAAAGGATCACCTATTAAATATATGCCAGAGGTCTCACAGTGCAGTTTGATGCAGATGTATGTTTGCATGAAGTCCCATTGAGTTCAATGGGGATTCCTTCCAAGTAAGCAGCCTTCTTCAGCACAGCACCCTCCAGATGCAATAGCCTACAATTCCCATCTTCCCCTGTCAGCATGGTCATTGGCTGGGGATGATGGGCATTATAGTTCCACACATCTAGAGGGTATAAAAGTAGGAATGCTACTTGGATTCATGTACTACTTGGTTTGAGAGGTGGGACAGCAGCACACTGTTAACTATTTGCAATTAATTTTTCAATGCACCTTTATTTCTCTCCTGATGAAGATGTAACTAGGTCTTTTTTCCACACTGAAGATATAAATTACCAATAAACATCTATAAAAACTCCTGTAGCAGCCAGCTAGCACTAATTAATGCAGAGTGATATGTCAGAGTTTTGCTCACTGAAGACATTTATAACTAGACAGCTCACACCTTCAAGGCCTCATCAACACTGTAACATTTGGTAAGAAATAAAGAGCTGAAGAATAGAATTAAGTTTTAACAGTAATGCTAAATACAATTAGATGTTTCTTTAAAGAAATACAGGTAGATAAATCTGGTGGGAGATACTGACCAAAGCACTACTTTGTTGTTATGTGCCTTCAAGTCCTTTTGGACTTATGGAGACCCTAAGGCTAACTTAACATGGGGTTCTATTGGCAAGATTTGTTCAGAGAGAATTTTCCATTGCCTTCTTTTGAGGCTGAGAGAGTGTAACTTGCCCAATGTCATCTAACAGATTTCCAAACCTTGGTCTTATGGAATTCTAGCCCAACATTCAATTGACTACACCACACTGGCTCTTGCCTGCACAACTTTACAAAGATCTAAATTACAGCCAGAGTCAAGACATTTGCCTGGATCTGTGATCACATAAACCCACTGGAAACTTTGTTTTATAGCATCAACTCTTTTTCAGTACATTTATTTGAGCTGCACAAAGTATCTTGTGTTCTATAGATCATCATGTCCAGTCCCTAATGACTACAGGTGACAGTTTTACAGTATTTGAAGGTGGACTCAACCACAGACTGGGTTCAACACTAAAATAAAGGAACAACAACAAAAGGAGAAAGAGCCTCTCATCTCTCAGTATAATCACAGTCATGCATCTGGGATGAGGATAGCAACCCCAAGCTCTAAGATCAGAGGACATGCCTTCTAGAGATCAGTGTTGCCAGGTGGCTCCCACATCAGTGAAGTAGTCAATGTGCTCTGGGTCTTCGCCTAAACTTTAAAAAGAGCTATGCAAAGTACTATACCCACTGGAGGGGATATGACATTCCTTCGCATATTTAAACATGGCTATCATGTCACCTCTCAACCTTCTCTTTTCCATGCTAAACATACCCAGATCCCTAAGCCACTCCTTATAGGGCATGGCTTCCAGACCTCCCACCATTTTGGTTACCCTCCTCTGGACACGTTCCAGCTTGTCAATATCCTTCTTGAATTGTGGTGCCCAGAACTGGACACAGTATTCCAGGCGAGGTCTGACCAAGCTGAATAGAGAGCTGCAACACAGTGCTGACTCCTGTTCAGCTTGTGGTCCACTAAGACTCCTAGATCCCTTTTGTGTACTGCCATCAAACCAGCTGTCACCCATTCTATATCTGTACATTTCATTTTTACCACCCAAGTGTAGTATCCTACATATCTCCCTGTTGAAATTAATTATGTTAATATAGCCCACCTTTTTAATCTGTTAAGGTCATTTTGAATTCTGATCCTGTCCTCTAGGGTATTAGCTACCCCTCCTAATTTGGTGTCATCCGCAAACCTGATAAGCATGCCCTCTATTCCCTCATCCAAATCATTGATAAAGATGTTGAATAGCACTGAGCCCAGGACAGAACCCCGTGGCACCCCACTAGTCACTTCTCTCCAGGATGAAGAGGAGCCGTTGGTGACTACCCTTTAGGTTTGATCAGTCAACCAATTACAAATCCACCTAACAGTCGCATTGTCTAGCCGATATGTTACTAAAATTTTTGCAAGGATATCAAGGGGGACTTTGTCAAAGGCCTTACTGAAATCAAGATGCACTACATCCCCAGCATTCCCTTCATCTATCAAGTTTGTAACTCTATCAAAAAAAGAGATAAGATTTAGTCTGGCATGACTTGTTTTTGAGAAACCAATGTTGCCTTTTAGCAATCATGGCATTCCAGATTTTCAGACTACACTGTTATAGTGTTACTATTCCACTTTAACTGCTCTGGCTTCCTCCTGTGGAATTCTGGGGCTTGTAGTTTAGTGAGGCCTAAGATCTCGCTGGCTCAAAGTTGTAAATGCCCCTCCCTAAACTGCAAATCCCAGGATTCAAGAGGAGGCAGCCATAGCAAATAAAGTGGAATAGTAATACTATAACAGTGTTGTCTGAAAATCTCTGTTTACCTACTGTGTTTAATGATCTGCTCTAGAATCTTTCCTAGTATTGATATCAGGCTCACTGGGTGGTAATTATTTGGGTCTTCCTCCTCCCCACTTTTAAAGATGGGGACAACATTTGCCCTCCTCCAGTCTGCTGGGACCTCTCCTGTTCTCCAGGAATTCTCAAAAATTATTGACAGTGGTTCTGAGATTACTTCTGCCAGTTCTTTTAATACCCTTGATATTACAAATACTTGAGCCCCAGGTCCCTGCTTTCCATAGAGAACAGCCTTCCTACAAATGGATCCTGTCAGATGTCTTGGGCTACTGCTCACCGAAATGTCAGCCAGGTGAATAGAGATGATGGGAATGCTTGTTTTATTTATTGAATGAGTGTACAGTATATCACACCTTTCTTCCAAAAATGACACTCAAGGCAGCTCACAGCAAACAAAATAAAAGTACAATTAAAATAGAAAACAAGCTCAATAAAAACACAATTTAAAACATGTCAGCCAAATATTATTTTACTCACATTAAAATGTCTTCTAAAATAGATTTAACTTTGAGAGAGTGATTGGCCCAAGGCCACCCTTCTCCACCATACTGTAAATCAGTGTAATGCCTGAACTACCTCAGGGCTGTGAAACACAGGAAAATGGTGTATGCATACTGGCAGAAAAAACAAATGGGTTTTCTCAGTCTTAATGTCTCTAAGGCTGCTGCCACAGTGCAGAAATAATGCAGTTTGACATCAGTTTAATTGCCATGGCTCAATGCTATGGAATACTGGGATTTGTAGTTTTGTGAGATATTTAGCCTTCTCTGTCTGAGAGCTCTGGTGCCACAACAAACTACAAATCTCAGGATTCCATAGGATGGAGCCATGATTCTTAAAGCGGTGTCAAACTGCATTATGTTTGCATTGTGGCAGCAGCCTAATTTTGCCACAATGTCCACAAATGCAGCAACAAACACATTTGTCTGTACAATCCTGTACCTATGGACAATCAGAAAGGACTATGCAGACAAAAAGACCATTTGCTGCTTCCACGGATGTATTCACACTCAGCATAGTTGTCAGGTAGGCAACTCGCCCTAATAAAATCACCATTGCAACATGCAATTTCCATAATTGGTTTTTTAAACATACAGGAAGAGGAACACCTCTATTACAAAACTGTAAATTAAACTGCTGTTACAACAAAGAAAATTATAATTAAGAAATTGCACCATATCTTTTCACCAGAGGTTTTCTCCCTGCTCTGTTTTAAAATACCATTTGCTGCTTCCACGGATACCATCAAAATACCATTTTAATGGATACCATTAAAATACCATTTGCTGCTTCCAGGACCTCAATACTGTAAGCCAGTTCTCTCTCCTTCACAGTTTTTGAATGTTATTTCACAAGAAAGTGTTTAAAGTTCTTTGAGTTTGAGACACCAACATGTTTACATTCTGTTAGTTGTAAAATGTTTCTTCACGGGGAAAGAAGGGGGCAACAACATTACTTTGGAAAAAATAAAATAACTACTTTTTATGCTGGCTTTGGTTGGTATATGAGATGAGAACCAGTGTGATATAGTGGTCTGAATGTCCGACTAAGGCTCTGGGAAACCAGGGTTCAAATCCTTGCTGGGCCATGGAAACCACTGAATTACTTTGGGCAACCCACTTTCTCTCAGCCTCAGAGGAAGGCAATGGCCAACCCTCTCTGAATAAATCTTGCCAAGAAAACCCCGTGATAGGGTCACCATAAGTCAGAAACAACATGAAGGCACACAACAAGTAACAATCACTTCCAAAGCCTCAGGTTTGTAGTCATTTTGAGGAAATGTTGGCATTTTTTGTATTTTAAATAATTTTAAAAATAAATAAAAATTAACGATTAACAAATTACAGTGGGCCCTTGGTATCCACTGGATTTTGGTTCTAGGGTCCCCCCATGGATGCCAAAATCCATGGATGCTGAAGTCCTACTATATACAATGGCATAGAAAAATGGCGTCCCTTATATAAATGGCAAAAAGGAACGTTGGTCTTACCTGTGATACGTTCTTTTCCAGTGGTGAGGCGAAGAGCATCTGATAGCTTGGGTTGTCCCTCCCCACTTGCTCCTAGTAGGCAGGTAACAGGAAACCTTTGCACTGCCCACCGGTGAGGTCATCTGAGAGGGACGACCCCCCCTAGCTGGCCAGTCCATATCACAGCCTTGTGATGCTGTAGCCTCTCATGGAGAGCATCCAAAGGTAGTACAGAAGACCGCATGCACCGGCCCACCGGAGATGCACCTCTCGGAATCATCAGTGTCCAACACCCCTCACATCTTCCATCTACCTCACCAATGGGTGGGTCCGGATGCTCTTCGCCTCACCACTGGAAAAGAACGTATCACAGATAAGACCAATGTTCCTTTTCCCAGTGGGGAGGGCTCCAGAGTATCCGATAGCTTGGGATGTACCACAGCTCCAACACCGGGTGGGTCTGGCGAGGCAAATCCTCTCCATGCTTGCATCACATGCTGCAGGACTCCCCTGCCAAAAGCCGCCTCAGCCGACTGTAGCTTGTCCAACCTGTAGTGTCACACAAACATTAAAGAAGACTTCCACGTAGCTGCCTTGCAGATCTCCTCCAATGGTGCATCCTTCTCCCAGGCCACCAATGTCGCTGCACTTTGTGTGGAATGTGCCATAATCCCCTCTGGGACTACTAAATTCAATGACTCGTAGCATGTGGCGATGTAACTTCATATCCATCACCCCAGTGTGGATGGAGAAACTTTCCTTCCCAGATACTTCGTGTATGGGGACACGAATAAAGACTCTGAGGTCCTAAACGGTCTAGTCCTTTTGATGTAGTTACAGAGTGCCCTACGAACATCTAGGGTATGCCAAATCCTCTCCAATTCCCTCTCGGGATGTGGGCAGAACGAAGGTAAGATGACTTCCTGTGCTCTATGGAACACCGAATTAATCTTTGGCTTGAAATCCAGTCGCAGCCGCAGCACTACCGAGTCTGGTCTAAAGATGCACAGGTCCCTCCTGGTCAACAGAGCTGCTAGTTCTGAAACTCTGCGTGCTGACATGATCACTACCAGAAAAAGGACTTTCCAGGTCAAGAACTTCAAAGGCACCTCTCTAATTGGTTCAAAAAGTTGGACTGTTAAGGCCTTCAGAACCATGTGGAGGTCCCACGATGGGAACCTATGGGCCGTAGGTGGAGTCAAATTGCCCAGTCCCTTTATAAAATGACGGAGGTGAGGATGAGGCAGGAAGGAGGTGATGGCTGCCACCTGTCTCTTAATCATATTCGGACGTAGTCCCATCTCCACTCTGTCTTGAAGAAATTCTAACAACGTTGGAACTGCCACCTTTCTGAAGTCCAAGCCCTTACGTTTGCACCAGCGTCAAAAATCTCTGAAGGTATATTCATAGATTTGTTGCGTAGACTCCCTTCTAGAGGCCAGTATAGTACCGACCACTGACTGTGAGTAACCCTTTGCTGTCAGCATCTACTGTTCAATTTCCACGCGTGAAGCTGAAGCCAGGCAGGGTCTGGGTGAGGTACTTGGCTCTGCACCAGGAGATTGGGTCGCACTGGGAGTGGCACTAATGCCACCCTCATTTCAAAGATGTCCAGGAACCAGGACCTCCAAGGCCATTCTGGAACCACCAAAATCACCTCTGCTTCCTCTGCGCAGATTTTGCTGCGTACCTTTGGAATGATCTGCCAAGGTGGAAAAGCGTACAGTAGCAACCTTGGCCAAGGCATTGATAGTGCATCCATGGCCTCTGCTCCCTCTGTTAGATAACGGGAGAAGGGGGAAATTTTGTGTTCACTGGAGACGCGAACAGGTCAACCAATGGGTGTCCCAGTGAGCAGATCACATCCTCAAACACCTCTGGATGCAGACCCCACTCTCCTTGGTCGATGTCTGCATGGTTGAGCCAATCCGCCTTGAGGTTGAGGGAGCCCTGGAGATGTTCTGCCTCTATCGAGATCAGGTTCTCCCCCACCCATTTCAACAACAGGATCACCTTCGCCGTGACAGCCCGTGACCTGGTGCCCCCCTGACAATTTATGTGCACTTTCATGATGATGTTGTCTGTTTGGATCAGAACCGCCTTGTCCTTGACCAGATCCCTGAAGTCTATGAGCGCTAGCCTGGCTGCTCTTAGTTCCAGCCAGTTGATGCTGTTCCGTGCTTCCAACGTCGCCAACTGGCCCTGGGCCAGGTGGGGTCTGCAATGGGTCCCCCATCCCCAAAGACTTGCATCTGTGGTGATTTGTACCTTGTCTTGTCTCCACAACAGGCAATCCCTGTGGACCGCCGGAGATAGCCACCACTGGAGTGACACGATGACCTCCCTCGTTAGCCTTACCAGGCAGTGCCTTTTCAGTGTGACCTCCTTCTGGAAGGGTAGCAGGAACCACTGCAAGGACCTGGAGTGGAAGCTTGCCCATGGAAGACAATCTATGGCCACTAGCATTAGGCCCTGGAGGTGTGCTATTTGCATGATGTCCTCTATGGGGCCCTTCTTGACCTTCAGTACAGTCTTCTGGATGGAGGCGATCCTCTCTGGGGGTAGAGAAACCTGGCCCCCCACCGAGTCCACCACTGCTCCCAGGTGTTGGATCTGTTGACCTGGGATCAGGAGGCTCTTGTCGAAGTTGACCTGAAAACCATGTGCTTGGAGAGATTCTAGAACCAAATGGACCTCCCTCTCCACTCCCTGTTTGGATGCTGAATGGATTAAGAGATCGTCCGATAGGGATAGACATGTAGCCCCAAGCGCCGCCAGGATGCCACTAAAGCCACCATGATCTTCGTGAACACCCTGGGCGCCGAGGAGAGGCCGAAAGGAAGTGCCTTGTATTGAAAATGCTTGTTGTTGTAGCAGAAGTGGAGGAACTGGTGGTGATGCTGATGTATTGGAATGTGGAGGTAGACATCCTGCAAATCCAGAGACGATAGAAAATCTCCTGGTCTTATGGCTTCCAGGATGTATCTCAATGTTTCCATCCTGAACCTCCACTTCCAAACAAACTTGTTCACTCCCTTCAGATTCAGCACTGCCCTCCAGGTCCCGTTCTTCTTCGGGACCAGGGTACTATCAGCCAGGAAGGCAAAGACTTTTGCCCATTTGTTCAAGTCTTGCCTGATCCTAGTTTTGGACTTGGGAACATTGGCCAAGGCACCTTTGGACCACTGGATCATGGCTTGGGCCATCATGGTCATGGCTGTCGAAGCCCTGATGACCAGGGACAGCGCCTCGTGGGCTTGTTTAAGCACTACATCCATGCGCCTATCCTCTGAGACCTTCAGGGTATCCTCCCCATCATGGCAAAATATCGCAGATGACACTAATGCTGAAACTGGCGCATCAATGAGAGGCACCTGAAGCTTGTCCATCACCTTCTTTGGTAGAGAGTAAAGCGAAACTCAGCTGAGATTTGGCCGCTGCTAGAGCCCTCCACTCATCACAGAGAAGCCGCATCAACGCGACGGACACTGGCATCTCTAGTGCCATTGGCTGCGAGTCAAGGAAGAACTCCCCTTAAATTTCCAGCAGATCTCGATCCGTATGTGACTGCTGAATAGTGGGCAGCTTTAAGCCCAGTGTTCTGACTGCCTTCTTCAGTAGAACTGTGAAATCTTCTCCCATAAAAAGCCTTGAAGAGGTGTGTGGTGCGCTCACCGCCTCACCCAATTCCTCCTCTGATAGTTCTCCCTCCTCTTGATCAGACAGCTCGTTTGGCTCTACACCCCCCTCCATGGACGAGTAGAGAGAAACTGCATCCTCGTCCTGTGGTTCATCTGCATTATTTTGGATCCTATGGCACTTGCTGGCAGGGGTTACTGTCTCATGGTCAGAATCAGAAGCCTACCAGCCATCCTCCTCATCATTGAGAGGCCTGGCCAAATGGGAAGCAGCATGATGCACGCTGGTATGACTGGGGCCCGTGGCATCCTCCAACCCCCTCCTCCCTCCTGTGGCAATGACGCGAGGACATTTTGACTTCCCCTTGTCCGCCCCATTGCCTTTCCCGCCTCGTTGTGGCTGCCTATGGTCCTGTGCCTGAGTGGGAACCACGGCTGGAACATCGGTGGAGGATCAGGAAGGAAGGGAGGAAGCTGCCTGAGTTTCACTGGGCTGGTTCCCCACACCCCCCCCCAAGGTAAAGACCGATGGGCCTTTGGATACCTGGCTGTGCCAAACTGGACACCAGCCAGCGTGCTGCTTCCCTGGCTAGGAGGTCCTGCACCCACTCCGGAATGACCATGGGTGGTCCCCCCTGCCGATCCCAACCCCGGGTCACCAGCCCCATTCACGGAAGCCGCCAGTGGCGGCTGGAGCCTGGAATCGGGTCCATCTCCAACGTCAGAGGGTTGGCCAGGGCCGCTGCAGCCACAGCGGAAAGCACTCTGGTCTCGGGGGCAATCCGCACCTCCTCCTTCAGGAGGGGCCACGTGGTGGAAACTTTGCCCCGTTCATCTCCATGCCCATCTGGGCAGAGTGGGACCAGGGTGCAGCCAGTGGCAGCCAAAGCGGGGGACTTCTCTCCCTTTTCAGCTTCTTCTTGCCACCACCGCTCTTGGGAGCTCCATTCCTGCTTCTGCTCCCTGCCGCAGAGCCGCTAACTGGAGCCTCCGTCTCTCCCGACAATCCGGCAGCAGCTGATCCGCCACTGGGTCTCTCACTGCCAATGACCGCAGCAATAATAGCTTCGATCTCCTCTAGACTGCTCATCATGCCTCCTCTTTCCACTGGCCCAAAGGTAATGTTAAAGGTTTAAAGGTGTTTTTTTTTTAAGTTTAAAGTTTAAAGGGACCCAAGATGGCCCCGGCCACGTGGAGGGAGAGGAGACAGAGGAGAACAAAGAACCACATCCTACCAGGAGCGTAGGCACGAAACAGACTGGACAGCCGGGGGGGGGGGGTCGTCCCTCTCAGATGACCTCACTGGTGGGCAGTGCAAAGGTTTCCTGTTACCTGCCTACTAGAAGCAAGTGAGGAGGGACAACCCAAGCTATTGGATGCTCTGGAGCCCTCCCCACTGGGAAATCCAGGTTTGCTTCTTGGAATTTATTTTTTTTGTGGAATATTTTCAAGCTGTGAATGGTGGAATTGATGGACACCAAATCTGTGGATACAGAGGGCCAACTGTACTGCTAAAAAGAAAAACCAACACCGACACGTTAGCTTTTGCAACAACGTTTGCAAGTTCTACCACATACACACCAATGGCAACTATACAAGGTTACTGCATTAGCTATCTTGCATGTAACTGAAGTGGGTTGCCATATAAACAAAAGAACCATTCTCTCCTCAATATTGGGCATTAGCTACAGATAGGCATGCTCCATCCTTTTCTCTCCTGGTTGAATTCCAACCTCCTTTCCCTTAAAAATCATGGTTCTAATCAAAATTTGATACTAGGGTTAGAAAATGGTTAACAAAGGTTGGTTAAAGTTAGCAATGGTTAATGTCATTATCTGCTTTAATAAAATGAGCATCAGTATGCACTAGAGATAAAGCAGAAGAGGCAATCTACTAAAGGTGCACATTGTCCAAGACCAAGCAACCATCCTTTAGAGCAGTGATGGCAACCTTTTGAGCTTGGTGTATCAAACTTTGCCAAAAAACTGAGCATAATGCAGGTGGTGTGTCACTTTGAGGAAAAAACATTATTTCGCAATATTTATTGTTTAAATAACATAAATGTATACAGTTGCCCCTCCACATTCACAGATTTCACTCTTGTGGTTTTGATTATTCGCGGTTTGCTCAGCAAGTTCCCCATTTAAATCAGCTTCTCTCCCTCCCACTCAACGGAGAGGAGCTGATTTAAACAGAGTGCTTGCTGAGCAAGCCAGTTGCTCAACTCCCCCCTCTCCTGGGGCTTGGCTCCATTTGGCGGGGGGAGCCAAGCCCCAGGAGAGCGGGGAATTGGCGGGAAAGGTGCTTTTTAGCTCCCCCTGCCCTTCCTAAAGCCTCTATTGAGCTTTCTAAGCCTTGTTCCGGCTTTGGGAGGATGGGGGTGACTGAAAAGCCTCTACGCCGCGCTCCCTCCACCGCTCCCAACCTCCCCGAAGAGGCTATATGGCTCTCAATCCCCAGACCCCCTTTGGGAAGCCCGGGAAGAGGCCAGCCAGACTCCCTCCCACCCTCCCATTGCCTTCTCCTGCATTCCTGAGGTGGCTCCGGGGTTTCAAAGTCCCGGAGCCCCCTCGGGAAGGCTGGGAAGACTCTCGCCTGCCCGCCCACCCGCTGCCTTCCCCGGCCTCCCCAAGGTGGCTCCGGGGCTTCAAACCCCTGGAGCCCCCTCGAGAAGGCTGGGGAGAGGCTGGGAATACTCCTGCCTGCTCGCCCACCCGCTGTCTTCTCCGGCCTTTTTGAGGCAGCTCCAGGGCTTCAAAGCCTCAAAGCAGCCTCAGGAAGGCCGGGGAGAGGCCGGGCAAAGTCCCTCCCTTCTGCTGCCTTCCCCGTCCTTTCCGAGGTGGCTCCAGGGCTTCGAAGCCTCGGAGCCCCCTTGGGAAGGCCGGGGAGAGGCCAGGCAGAGTCCCTCCCTCCCTCCCTCCTGCTGCCTTCCCCGGCCTCCCCTAGGTGGCTCCAGGGCTTCAAAACCCTGGAGCCCCCTCGGGAAGGCTAGGGAGAGGCCCACCGCCTTACCCGGCCTTTCTGAGGCAGCTCCGGGGAAACACGGCAGGCCTCGAGGGGGTGGTCAGGTGGGGGGGAGGCTCCACACACCCCACCTCCCTAAAGTGGTGATCGGGGCTTCGTAGCCCCGCTCGCTACTTTCTTCCACCCTCCCACCCTCCCTTAAGTGGTGACCGGTCACCACTTTAGGGAGGGTGGTGGGGTTGGGGGGAGGAGGCCTATGGCCGCGTGTCACCCCAAATGGCTACGCGTGTCAGTGCTGACACGCGTGTCATAGGTTCGCCATCACTGCTTTAGAGGGTATAAAAGTGATGCCTTTCCTGACACAATAGCTTAGGATAACAGGAGGATCAGGAACCGGTCCCAGAGATTACATTTCCTTTGATGGAAATTCCGTCCTTTCACCCATGGTATTTTCACAGTTCTCCATATGTTATAAAAAATATTTACTGTCAGATCAACCGTTGCACTAGCCCCTGCACTTAAGCATGACCAAGAAATGTGGGGGTTGTCCCTGAAAAGGGGAGACAAGAACATAAATTACCGTAAGAGATCAGGAGTACTGCATTGCTACTGGGCTGTTATAACATTTGGAGCCATGCTGGCTACCATATTTTCAGGATCTTGGGTTTGATGCATCATCTTCATTCCCATTTATTTTCAAAGAAAACATTAATGGGATGCCAAAATGATTCCCAGCAATCACCACCAGAAAGCATAGGTGGCAAGAAAGAGCAACTGTGTAGTCACTCGATTTCTGCCTGCCTAGTTCACAGTACAGTTAATCCAAACACATACAGTAGTTCCCAGGAGGAATGAATTTTGCTGAGCTTTGGTGGTTTGGGATTCAGGGAACTACAATCCTGATGTAACGGTTTCATTTTACACTGCAGTTGTTTACTAGAGTGACACTGTAAAGGCAGCTTGATAGAAGAGTGCCCTCCAGGTCATCATTAGGATGAAAGACTCATCTCCAGAGATAAACTTTAATCTCTCATACACAAACACACACACACTTAAGCAGCAACAGAGTTAGCTTTCAATCATTAGTTCCAACTAGAGTAAACTTATTAAATCAGCAGAACTTACACAAGTGCTGATTTATGGAATTTCCATTGGAAGTAGCAATTTTATGTAAGCCATTGGGGAAAAATAAGTGCATAACTACAACAAAATATTGCAAGGCACTCTCTGTCTTAACAATAATAAGCCATCCTTGTACTGTTTGGGCTGATGGGTATAGGGGAGCTGTCACTAGGGTTACCAGGTGTCCCTTATTGTAAGGGATGTCCCTTATTTGATGGCCAGAAAGCTTGCCTCTCATAGGGCTTGCAGGTATCCCTTATTATAAGGGAAGTCTCCTATTTGAGATTTAACCCCCCCCCACTAATTCCTGTATTTGGTGGTGTGGGTCAGTCATAAATGTTTGCATCATATAACTAATGAATGTGGACAATATGTTAATTTTACAGAGAAATACATGGCTAGGTTAACTAAAATTAACACTTTCATTGGGTATTTTGGTAGAAGGCAAACTTGTTAATAGCTACTTCTTAATTGTCAAACCTGTGTGTCATGGATTTCAATTGTCCCTTACTGCTATTTTGAAAATCTGTCAACAGTAGCTGTCACTCTCTCCCCTTTTCCTACTTTCCAGAAACCTCTTCTGCTGTACCATATACACTGTGCTATAACCCCCTGTGGATACCAAAATCTGTAGATGCTCAAGTCCCATTATATACAATGGCATAGTGTCCCCTTACATAAAATGGTGAACAGCAAGTTTTGCTTTTTGGAATTTTTTTCCTGAATATTTTCGAGCTGTGGTTGGTTGAATCTGTGGCTGTAGAACCTGATTGTAGTGCTAAAAGGGCTGCTATTCAAAATTGGACATCAGAAACCTAAACATTTTATTGCTATACATATCATTGGTGTAGAGAAATAAAGTTTCTGAAGAGTAGGGAAAGAAAACTGTGTCCTTTCCCGGTTTTTGAAAGCTCTCATTTTATCTTGGCATGCATTTCTCTGATCCTAGTCCCATCCTGATAGCCAGTATGGTGTAGTGATTTGAGAGCTGGTGTACGACTCTGGAGACCAGGGTTTGAATCTCCACTCTGCCATGGTAACCCACTGAGTGACCTTGGGCAAACCACATTCTCTTAGCCTCAGACAAAGGCAAAGGCAAACTCCCTCTGAACAAATCTTGCCAAAAAAACCACCCCATGATAGGTTCACCTTAGGGTCGCCGTAAGTCGGAAATGACTTGAATGCACACACCAACAAATTCTCCAATATATTATATGCCATTGGAGCTTCAAGCAAGCAGCTTCTCTTCCCTACATTCCAATCCATTTCCAATGATAATTTCAACCGTCCATCTCTCCAGAACACTTGAAAATTACTCAGTATGTTGTGGGGGGGGGGGTTGGCTGGGCTATTTTTCAGTCTGGTTTTTAATTTTTTATTTGCAAATTAATAAACCAAAACATACCTGCAGAGTTCTATGAGCATGAAGAATCTATGTTGTTCTGAGCTAACACCCTTTTGCTTCCATACTGATAAATGGCACCACCCAAGCTCAGTGTTAGAATGAATAATGATGACAATTCAAGATTGCTCACAAAGGGAGCAACAATTCAATCTGATGAACACTTAACTTCAGAGTAGGTGCCACTGAGCTTAATGAAACTTACTACTGACTAAACATACATTATACAGGTTCACACAATAAGTGTGCTATCTCTGCACAGTGATTTATGCACTGCCAGCTGGTTGACTGTGAAACCTATATCCTGCTTTTAAACGTGAACTTAATGCAAATACTGTACAAATAATACCTTATTCAGAGAATTAAAGACTTTTCAAGAAAAAAAGAGCACTGATAGTATATGCATTCATTTCACATTCAGCTTTGACAAACCCATTTTTGTATTTTTTTTAAAGAACCTTGCAACAAGTGCTTCCATACTGCATATTTATAGCACTTTGATTCCACTGCAACTTTGGTTCCAAGCTGCATGAGGAACAGCCTGTGGAACTGAGTATGTTTAGCTTGGAGACCAGAAGACTGAGAGGTTACATGACAGCCATCTTTAAATATTTGAAGGGATGTCATGTAGAGGATGGAGTGAGCTTGTTTTCTGCTGTTCAGGGTGGTGGAGGGGGAGACCAATGGATTCAAATTACAAGAAAAGAGACTCCACCTAAAAATTAGGAAGAATTTCTTGACTGTAAGTAAGATTTGTTTGAAAGCAGAACAGACCATCTCAGAGGATGGTGGATCCTCTTCTCTGTGTATGTGCCTTCAAGTTAGCTGTCGATTACTATGAATTTCATAGTAATTTCTTAGACAAAGAATACTCAGGTATTTTTCTCAGTTCCTTCCTCTGAAACATAGTCTATAGCACCTGGCATTTTTTAGCAGTCCCCCCTCCAAGTACGGTACTAATCAGAGCTGACCCTGCTTACCTTCCAAGGTCAGACAGAGTCTGGTGTCTTTTGGGTATTTAGGCCCTACATACTCTCCTTCTTTAGGGGACTTTAAGCAGAGGTTGGAAGGGCATCTCTTAGGAGTGCTGTAGTTATGCACAATAACTCTTGTTGTCCCTTCCAACTCGATGATTTCATGGTTGTATGCCATGGCTCCATCTTCTGGAATCCCATGATTTATAGTCATATAAGAGAATAAGAATTCTCTAGTGCCCTCCCTTGAAATACACTATTACCAGTAGATCCCTCTGGTAAAGAATTCCAAGTGTTTCACAAAATTATAAATCCCAGGATTCCAGGGGATAGTTCCAGGAGAAAGAAAGTAGCATGAAACTGATATAATTGTATACTGTGGATACATTCAACATCTGTTTAACTAGGGACAATAGGGGGCAAAAAGAAACAAGTGCACACATCAAAAGAAACAAACTACTTTCAAATCTCTTAAGACGTATTATCCTGGTTTATGTGTAACTCTGACACACAAAGAGACTGGAAGTATTTGCTTCCATTTTCAACTAACCATGGTTTTTTGTTGTCCCAACCAGAAAAATGTGAGTGATAACTATGATTTAGTGAAAACAAGCCAGGATAATTTACCATGGTTGGAGTTGGCTTATTTCATTAAACTATAGTAAACAATAACCCCAGTTTAGCCATAAGCAGAAGCCATGGCTAATTGAAAACAAAAATGTAAGTTCCCAGTCTCCTTTTCACATCTGTTCCTAAGGAGCGGAGTGAATGAACACAAAATTTATATAATATATATATATATATATATATATGTATAATGCTAAGTTGTGGCTCTACTGTTTCAATTTTATTTGCATGATAAAAAAAATTAGCTTATTCTTGTACATTGTTCTGATATCTATATGGGACATGGGTGGTGTGCAAATGTTTTAATTAATAAACTAAGAAACTATGGTTTAATATTATATGAAAATACAACCACAATCTTAGACTGCGATTAGCAACTAGTTGGCTTTAGAACAAAGCAAAATATTGTAGCATCCCTAACACACCAGTTCAAGATCAGCTAATGAGGTCAGTGTTTTCTTATCATTGTCAATGAAAAACATGCTGTCTTACAAGGTATTCCTAAGCACAATAAGTAAGCCCTACTCTTCTCAACTCCCTAGAGCTCAGAACTGCATGTGATACTTCCCTTGTGTTTTAGGCTCACCTTGTGCCATCTTACCGCCCCCTGACAAACATCTTAGTAATATGACAAGGATGCTCCACTTGTCATGGGTAATCCATTACTAAAGTCTTACACACGTAGGCAAGAGCTGTAGCTCATGACTAATAAATGCACATACTGGAAGTCACACCTATAAATTTGTACCCAGTAAAAGTAGATAAGGTTTCACAGCATTATATAACAAAAATATGATATAGGCACTTTCTAAACATAGGAGCAAACACTCATCCAACGCTGGTTAGGTATTGTTGATCAGGGCTAGAAAGGACTACATCTGACTTTTGTAACTCCTCTGTTAACTGGATTACCAGAAAGTGTAAAAGTATTGTGATACTTATATCCCATGGACTGAAAACATGACAGGAGCCTTAACACAACAGAAAGAAGACCAACTTTCCCTCTGGTAAGTGGAGAGGACACCCTAAAAGATCTGCATATGGCATCATAGAACACAATAATCCTTGTAGACTAAACAAAATGAGGAGAGGGTGAGTATTTGCATGATACCTATGGATGTAGGGACAGGATGCATTCATCAAAAATCAAAATAAACAAATAAATAATGCTTCAAAACAGAAGTTAGACCCTCCAGATGAACTCTTAGCCTATACCATCTTCTCTGTTCATGAGAATGCCTTTGTTTGGAATCCACTTGAAAAATGCTATGGTTCAACTCAACTCCACCCAAACATCACCATTAAGCACTTTCATATGTGGTGCTATGGAGGACCTTAATCATGAATGGAAGGAGATGAGCTGTACTGAGTGGAAAGTATGTTGCATGTGCTCAGACGTACTTTGGCATTATTATCCAAAGTCAGTTGAGATGTTGGGGCTGCCACATGGATACTGACATAACCTTCTTCCCTATGTTTACTGCAACCCCTGTTTAGGAAGATAAGAAGCTGACTTCTCTTGACTCAGACCAATCCTCCATCACTGAAACTGGTGCTGTTCTACAGATGCCATGGACTCCTAAAAAGACAAATGGCTTGAACTCTCCCCAGAAGCCAAGATCACTAAACTGGGTCTGTCCTACTTTCGCTGTAACGTGAGATAATGTGACTCATTAGAAAGGACAATAATATTCAGTAAAGTGGGAGGCAGTAGGAAAAAAGAAAGACCACAAATGAATTGATTCAATCAAGGAAACCACAGATCTCACTCTGCAAGACCTGAGCAGGACAGGTGATGACCAGGAACAGGCAAACAGGAGCTCGGCTAACAGCAGCAAGGCCAACAGGCATTTTGTGTAGGCATTTAGCAGGGGAGTTTAGATGGGGAAGCATAGAGTTCTGTTTCAATGCCTACTTAAGACTATTGAATATGGATGAAGAGGAAGCTGCTGCAGTCAGCAGCAACAGCTATGCTATGCATGTGTTTTTGCCAGGCAGCAACACCTGCAGCAAGTGCACATTGGTTGCCCTATTGGAAAAGAAGGCCCATCAACTCTTCAGCCTATTATGGAGCATACAGTTTTCTTGGACAGAGTGAAGCAGACTGTCCTGTATGGGGAAAACACAGGTGAGGTTTGTGAGGAGGAGGTCAGTTCCCAAACACAGGATGTAAACATCTGGAGGAATGTGGCACATAGAAGTAGAAGGATTAGGAATAATTCTTAGATTTGCAACTACAGTATTGATTTGAAGCTCTCTTCCTTATCAGTGATGATGAGGAACAGCAACAAGAGGAGCAGACTCAGTCCTTAGAGAATATGCAGGTGACCATAAAAGATTCAGCACATGGAATGGCCCCTGCCACTCCTCAGAGGAGATGTGTGGTGATGGTAGGGGAACAGAAGCAGTGGTTTGCAGGCCTGACAGGATTTCTAGACAGGTGTGCTGTCTCCCTGTGGCAAAAATCTGTGATGTAACAGAGAGGCTGATAACACTTGTCAAGCCCACTCACTGTTACCTCTTCCTTTTGATCCATGTGGGAACCAATGACACTGCAAGGCATAGCCTTCAGGATATCATAGGAGATTACATGTGCCTTGATGCACATGTCGTGTGTCTCCTCCCAGCTGAAGGACACAGAGCAGGAAGAGAGAGAAGAACAGTGGAGGTGAACAACTAGCTCCACAGAAGGTGCCATCAAGAACAATTTGGCTTCCTGGTCTGCATTTCATGAAGGTGGACTTCTGGCATGTGATGGGTTGCACCTCACAGCAGTTGCAAGACTGTTTTTGCTAAGTCTCACAAAACTGATCAGGAAGGCTTCAAACTGAGTTATGTGGGGAAGGGAGACAGTATTCTTGAGGGCAGGAGTTCATTAAGTGCTGGAGATAATAGCCCAAATATTATATAGAGAAAGGGGAGAATAGTACAAGAACCCAACAGTGGGATGGGGGGAAACTTAAATAAGCAGCTTGGGGAATAACTTAGATGTCTCTACACCTACATGGCTCTACACTAATGTACAGAGCATGGGAAATAAGCAAGATGAACTTGTACTCTTATCACAGCAAAGCAAATATGATATAGGCATCATTGAAACCTGGTGTGGGTGAGTCTCATTATTGGAATGTAGTAATAAAGAGGTATAACCTATTTAAGGGAAATAGACAAAACAGGAAAGGAGGAAGAGTAGCATTATATGTTTACACTTGTGAAGACATCCATGACTTAAATCCTGGAAGCCAAGTTAAGAGCATCTGGTTAAAAACTAAGGGGGAGAGAAACAACAACGATGTCATTGTGAGGGTCTACTACAGACCCTTCCTGGAACAGATGGCCACAAGTTCAGAAAGGAGAGATGTAATAGTTATGGAAGATTTCAACTATCCTGATATTTGCTGGAAGTCAAACTCTGCCAAGAAGATAAGGTCCAACAAATTCCTCACTTTCTTCCAGACAATTTCATTGTCCAGAAGGTGGAAGAGGCAACAAGGGCTATAGTTGTCCCTCCATATCCACAGATTTGGTATTCACGGATTTAAGTACGGTATTCATGGCTTGAAAATATTCTTTAAAAAATAAAAAACCAAAAAGCAAACCTTGATTTTGCCATCTTATATAAGAGACACCATGTTGCTATGCCATTGCATATGATGAGATTTGCGTGTTCACGGATTTTGGTATCCATGGGGGTCCTGGAACCAAACCCCAGTGAATATGAAGGGACAACTGTATTTTAGATCTGATCCCACCAACCGTGATGACTTGGTTAATGGGGTAGGGTCCTTAGGTGGGAGTGATCATGTTCTCCTGGAGGTTATTATACAATGGAAAGGGGAAGCCACGCATAGTCAGATATACATTCTAGACTTTAAGAAAGCTGATTTCAGTAAACTTAGGGCAATGGTGGGTGTGATCCCATAGTCAGGAATACTAAAAGACAAGGGAGTTCCTGAAGTGTGGACATTCCTTAAAAGTGAGATATTGAAGGCACCCTTTCAAACAGTTCCAATAAGGAGGAAAAATGGGAAGTGTCTAAAGAAACCAGGATGGATGACTAAAGAACTTTCAACTGAGCT
Source organism: Gambelia wislizenii (assembly GCA_030847615.1). Classification (NCBI taxonomy): domain Eukaryota; kingdom Metazoa; phylum Chordata; class Lepidosauria; order Squamata; family Crotaphytidae; genus Gambelia; species Gambelia wislizenii. Next base: position 217,999,776 of record JAUMIR010000004.1, read on the forward strand.
AAGATGTAAAAAAGACATGTACAAGAAACAAAAAGGGGGGAAACTGCCAAAGAGGAATTCAGACAAATAGCCAGCACAAGTAAGGAGAAAGTCAGAAAAGCAAAAGTGCAAAATGAGCTCAGGTTTCCTAAAAAGTTTAAAAACAATAAAAAGGGTGCTGGAGGGGGGAGTTGGCTTGTCCGTAGTAAAAGGAAAACAAGGAAATGATAGGTTCACTATGTGGAGAAGACGATGAAGTGCTAACAGGGGACAGAGAAAAGGCAGAACAACTCAACACCTTGTTTGCCTCAGTCTTCTCCCAAAAGGAAAACAGTGTTCAACCCATGGAAAATGGAGCAGATGACACAGTAGGGGAAATGCAGCACAGAATAGGTAAAGAGGTACTACAGGAATACCGGGCTACTCTAAATGAATTCAAGTCTCCAGGGCCAGATGAACTACATCCAAGGGCATTAAAAGAACTGGCAGAAGTAAACTGAGAATCACTTGTAAGCAGACTAGAGGAGGGCAAATGTTGTCCCCATTTTCAAAAAGTGGAGAGAAAAAAAGAGGACCCAAATTACCACCCAGTCAGCCTGACATCAATACCAGGAAAGATTCTAGAGCAAATAATTAAACAGTCAGTCTGTAACCACTTAGAAAGGAATGCTGTGATCACTAAAAGTCAGCATGGGTTTCTCAAAAACAAGTCATGTCAGACTAATCTTATCTCTCTCTCTTCTTCTTTTTTTTAACAGAGTTACAAGCTTGGCAGATGAAGGGAATGTTGTGGATGTAGCTTATCTTGATTTCAGTAAGGCCTTTAAATAAAGTCCCTCATGATATTCTTGCAAACAAACTAGTAAAATATGGACTAGACAATGCTACTGTTAGCTCTGTAACTGGCTAACCAAACGCAAAAGATGTTCACCAATGGCTCCTCTTCTTTCTAGAGAGATGTGGGATGCCACAGGGTTCTGTCCTGGGCCCAGTGCTATCCAACATCTTTATAAATTACTTGGATAATGGAACAGAGGGCATGATTATCAAATTTGCAGATGACACTAAATTAGGAGGAGTAAGTGTCCCCAGAGGACAGGATCAGAATTCAAAATGACTGTAACAAATCAGATAGTTGGGCCAAAACTAACAAAATGAATTTCGATCTAGGAGTCTTAGTAGACCACAAGCTGAACACAAGTGAACAGTGTGATGCAGCAGCTAAAAAAGCTAATGCTATTCTAGGTTGTATCAATAGGCGAATAGTGTCTAAATCAAAGGAAGAAAAAAGGGCCACTCTATTCCGCTTTGGTCAGACCTCACCTGGAATACTGTGTCCAGTTCTGGGCACCACAATTCAAGGATATTGACAAGCTGGAACATGTCCAGAGGAGGGTGACCCAAACGGTAAAAGGAGCCCTGGTGGCACACAGTATTGCAGCCACAATGTGGTGAGTTTGATCCTACAGTGCTCCAAGGTTGACTTAGCCTTTCATCCTTCCATAGGCTGGTAAAATGAGTACCCAGCTTGCTGGGGGCAATTAGCTAACACAGTGTAAACTGCTTAGGGAGCGCTTTGCACTGATAAGTGGTATAGAAATATAAATGCTATTGCTATTGCTATAAAAGATCTGGAAGCCATGACCTATGAGGAGCAGCTTAGGGAGCTGGGTATGTTTAGCCTGGAGAAGAGAAGGTTTAGAGATGTCATGATAGCAATGTTTAAATATTTGAAATAATGTCATATTGAGGATCGAACAAGCTTGTTTTCTGCACCTCTGAAGACTAGGACATGGAGAAATGGACTCAAACTACAGGAAAAGAGATTCCACCTAAACATTAGGAAGAACTTCCTGACAGTAAGAGCTGTTTGGAAGTGGAATATGCTGCTTCAGAGTGTGGTGGAGTCTCCATCTTTGGAGATTTTTAAACAATGGTTGGATGGCCCTCTGTTGGGAATGCTTTGATTGTGTATTTCTGTTTGGCAGGGATTAGACTAGATGGCCCTTGTGGTCTCTTCCAACTCTGTGACTCTATGAGGTTCTTGGACGTCTCTTATTCATAATGTCGCCATAAATCAAAGTTGCCAGCAAATGACAACAGAATTATCCATCTAGGTGAGTCTGGTCAACAATGACTGGCAGCATCTCTCCAGGCTTTCAAGCTAAGGACTGAGGACTGATCTTGCTTTGGTTTTGAAGCCAGACAAGATCTGATATGTTCAGGTGGTATAAATGGCAGTGGTTATGGAGGCTGCTTCTTGTGCCTACACAGAAACAAGTCCAATCATCTGTTCCAGTACTGTCAACTCGGCAGGGTTTCAGGCACGATTATTTCCTGGATTCCCTGATGGCCTCACATTGAAGTAATGATAACATTGTTTAACTTATGAAATCAGCCCAGAGCTAGTGTGTTTTGGGTGGGATTGTAGGATGCTCCAGTCATGTAACGCAATATTTAGAAGTCGCTCCCCAGCAAGCACCCTAGGCTTGCCATGGCAGTATAAGGGCTGGACTAGAAGTGGTGTCTTCACCCTGACCATCTCCAATGTATTGCCTCCTCCACCCTGTGGAACAGTGCCATGGAAAAGAGCTTTTTGCTATCAAAACCAGTCCTTGTGGTACTTGCAGAGCAGCACAGGAACTGGGACCTGGCATAAGATGAACCCTGCCTGACTGGAGGAACTCAAAGTTAGATGACCTCTCACAAGTCCGTCCTGGTTCTTCAGCTGAAGCTATATCCTATGGCACGCACAGAGAGACACCCTGTTTGTTGTTAACTGCCATCAAGGTCACTATGACCCATGAATGAGAGACCTCCAAGTGGCCCTATCATCAACAGCCCTGCTCAGGTCTTGCAGACTCAGGGCAGTGGCTTTCTTGACTGAGACACCCTATGCTAACAGGTTTGTCAGTCTGCAGGTCAACAGTGCTCATTTCAGTCCTGTTAAGGATTGTGCCAAGATTAGGGAGCGGGAGCCACTTTGCTCACAACCCCAGACATGGTCCCCACAAGAGTGGGGGAGCTGACAGGGCTCTAGCCTGGGGGCCGGGGGCTCCTGGGATTAGGAGAGGAGCCTGGTGTGCATTCATTTAGTTTTTAAAAATAAATAAATATAAATATTACTTTGGTATCATCATTTAAACTGACGTCTTTTAATTGTTATGTTAAATCCTGTAGCGCATCTCTTCTGCCCTTAACCTTAGCAGTAGGATGGGTGTCCGCCAAAGATCCTGGCCTGGGGGCCCGCTTCAGGAGGTGGGGGCCCTGACCCCAGAGATCGTGGATCACGCGGTGGGTGGGGGGGAGAGACAGGGGTCCTGTACTTTTAAGGGGGAAGAGGGACCCGCGGAGCAGGCGAGGCTCGTCGGGCAAAGGAGCCCCCCGCAAGGCCCCGGGCCACGCCGCTGGCAAAGGCGCCAGAGGCGGCTGCCCTTCCCGCGCGGGGAATCCCGGCCGCCAGCGGGAGCGCAGAGGGCGCCTTACCTTGCTGACGATGTTCTGTCGGAGGCCGGCCGTGATCCGGTGGTACCTCTCGGGGCAGTCGCAGTAGCTCTCGTTCTTGGCCTCGGGGGTGGGCAACTCCGGGGCGGCGTGCATCCCCCGGCTGTAGCTGCTGCTGGCGGTGCGGTTGTAGGCGCTGTGGTTGTAGCCGGGGCTGGCGGCGAGCCCCCGGGCCGGCAGGGGCGGCTGCCCGGTCCCGTTGGCCTGCCCGTCGGCGCCCTTGCACCACGAGACGGGCTGCACCAGCAGGAAGCTGTCCGAGTACTGGCTGAAGCCGATGAACAGGGCCGGGATCCAGGTGAGGAGGATGAGGGTCTTCTGGTGCCCGCCGCCCAGCCCCCCCAGCAGCGGCAGCACCGAGCCGTCGTAGTCCAGCAGGAGCGGGCTGCACGACCCGGAGGGAGCCGGCGGGGGCGGCGCGGGCACAGGCAAGCTCTCGATCTCCGCCGCCGCCGCTCCGGCAAGAGGGGGGGCGGACGAGGACGACGCCACCGCAGGGTCCGCCTCCCCGGCAGGCAAAGAGCCGTTCTCCTCCGGGAAGGGCCGGCCCTCGCCCCCGCCGCCGCCCCCATCCTCGGCTCGTCGCCGGTTTATCGCCATCCGGCAGGAGGAGCAGGGAGCCAGCCGGCCAGGCTCACATAGAGGGCGCCGCGGGAGGGCCAGGCGGCGGCGGCGGCGGCGAGGGGGGCGGAGAGGCGGCGGCGGCCGTGGGGATCCGGGGCCCCAACGGCGCGGAGGAGGCTCTCGGTGCCGGCTTCCCCGCCGCTGCCCGCCAGGCGCATAGGTGTCCAATGGCGGCGCGGGGCTCCGGTTGAGAGGGCGCCTCCCGCCTTGGCCTCCCGGGGCTGCTTGCTTTTGCTCTCGTCCTGCCTTCCTTCCTTCCTTCCTTCAAGGCGCGCCCATCTTTGCCTCCTTCCCCGCCACTCCCCGCCCGCCTCGAGCAACCTTCGCGCGGCTCCCGCGCTTCAGCCTCACCTCCGCCGCCGAGAGAGTCAGCGGCAGCTAGCCGGGCTTGCCAGCCGTCCGTCCGTCCGTCCGTCCGCGGCTGCCGAGGGTGGCGGTGGGGAGCTACGCGGTCCTTGCCCGGTCACCGCCTGGGGGGCTCCGGCGTGGTGGGCGGGCGGAGGAAAGCTCCCGCGGCGACCGGCGGCTCGTCCTGGCAATCGCTCGGGGGCGCCGCTGCCAGCCGCGGGGGGCGCCGTTCATCGGGCTGGCCCGGGCGGGGGGTCCCCCTGGCCAGGGGTGGGAGAGGCGGGCGGCGCGGAGGAAGGCGCCTCATGCGCTCGGCCGACGCGGGGGGATCGGGGTCGCCTCCTCCGGCCCCTCGCCTGGCCTCGCCGCTCGTCCGCCGGCCCGCCCTCCCTCTTTCTCTGCCGGCGCTGCGGCGCGGCGCTCCTCCGCAAGGGGAGGTTTCCCTTCTCGGGCGGAGGAAGGGGGCGGGGGCGGCGGGGGGCGGGGAGGCTGCTCCGAGGCGCTCCCTCTCCCCCTCCCCCTCGGACGCGGCGGCTTCGCTCCCACCCTGCCCGCCCAGCCCTGGTCGGACCCAGCGCCCGCCTCCCTCCCCTCCCCTCCCCTCCCCTCCGGAGGGAAAGGTAACCCCGGCCGCTGCACCACCTGCTCCGCCTCCTCCCGCCGCCCTCAACCTGCGCGGCCGCCCGGCGCCCCCTGCCGGGAACCAGCGGAACCATCCCCCCGCACCCGCCCGGCCCCACGGACTCGCCAGCCCCCGGTGGACTGCGAACGGCTCTGCGCAGGGGGGTCCGGCCAGTCCCGCGCAGCCTTTGGGCCCAGGGCCAGGACAAGCCCAAGAGGAAAGCCCGGCTTGCACATTTACTCGCCATGAGTCCCATTGGATTGGTGGTGGTGGCTTTGTTTAAGTGAGGGCGGGGAGATGCTCAGGTACATGTGCCAAGGATCGCGGGCACCCTTAGCCTCTTAAGCCATGATTTCCCAGGACACGCACGCAAGACCCACCAGCAGCCCCATGGAGGCCCCCACAGTAACAGGGCAAGGAGGAGATTTGTCCCCACCAATCCACCCCCCCTTCCTCAGATCCTCTGTTAGCCTTTGTTCCAACCCTGCCATTTTGTTCACCACAGCCTCCGCCTTATGGGACATTGGTTGGCAGGGGAGCAGCATCGCAACTACACTGGCACCCTAAACCTTTGGGCTGCCTTATGCTGGCATATCCAGAAAACATACCTATGGTACTCAGGGGAATCCACTCTCCAGTCAGAGTGTAAAAGGAGAGGACCCTGGTTCCAAAAGCATTGGCTGGGAGCCATAAAAGCTATGGCTTCCACTCCATCCACCGTTACCCAGAAGTAAATTCCATTGAGCCAGCCAAGTGTAGTGGTTTGAATGTTGGACTAGGCACCTGGAAGACCAGGATTCAAATCTATTCTCAGCCAAAATCTTGTCTAGAAAACCCTAGGATAGGGGGTCATCATAAATTGCGATTGAGTTGAAGGCACATCACTACAAGAAAGTTCCACTAAAATTAATGTGGCTTACTTTGGCCTTTACATATGTAGTAAACAAGTCAGCGTAGCCACAGGTCAGCATAAGAGGGGCGCTCCAAAAAAGCGATACAAAGACTCCCTGAAACAACATCTCAGGCTCAGCCAAATTGATCACCAACAGTGGTCTGCCCTGGCCTCACATCAGGAGGCATGGAGACGCACAATCCACAATGCTGCAGCCTTTTTTTAGAATTCACGCCAAACAAGTCTTGAAGAGGAACGGCAACACAGAAAGAATCACAACCCAAAAACATCACCCAAGGAGACCTTCTTTTGTGCTTTCTGCAACCAGACTTGTTTATCTCGGATTGGTCTTTTTAGTCATCAGCGCGCTTGCAGAAAGCGCGGGATGAGTCCTTCCTGAATCTTTGTTTGCGAAGAAAAGCCAGAGAGAGAGAGGGAGACTTTGGCCTTTACATATGTAGTACTGAAACTGGCTTGACTATCTTGGCTGGAGACACCAGGGCAGGAGTGAGAATTGTGTGACTCCACAGATGTTGTCGAACTGCAACTCCCAGCAGCCCCAACCCATGTAACCATTGGTAAGGAATTCTGGAAGCTGACATTCAACAACTGGTGCTGCACAATTCCCACTTCAGTACTAGGGTTGCATTCCATCAACCTGGCTTGAGACCAACCTAAACACCAACTGAAACAAACAAACAAGATGCAGGCCTGTGACTCTGACTTTACTCCTCCTGTGTGACTTTTAACACCTTTGCCTGATGAAGAGGCCAGTGAGCCTTGAAAGTGTAATGTATTCTGTGCCTTTTGGTTCGCCTAATAAAGTTATCACTTCAAGGTATATTTTGGATTACACCGAGTCAGTTCATCCTGTAGCTTGACTGCTAAAAGACCTTGGTGACTACTCGATTTAAAAAAATGTCCTCACTTCATGAAAACAGCCCGGAAAAAAACCCAAGGAAAATCTGTGGATGCTGGCCGTGAAAGCCTTTGACTTCACAGTAAAGAGTCTTGTGACACCTTAAGTCAGTCAATAGCTGATCAAGCCATAACAATTCCCTACATGTTTCTATGTATTCTGATTCTGTGGAAGATTGGGCTACTAATTCTTGCTTGTGGCTAGTCTGATAGGCCCATTGCCAGACAAAAATAGGAAACCACTTGTAGAACAATAATTTGTGCTATCTACAGCTCAGTCTGTGTCACTATAGGGTTGCTGCTGGCTAGTAGTTTCAATTTAAAAGCTATAGTTCACTTTAGATGTGGTACAGTTTTGCCTGTGCCTTTTCAAAAATAAGTCCCATTGAGTTGAATGGGAGCATACCCCAGGGAAATGGATACAACCTGCTCCCAGGCTTGGGAATTCTCTTCCACAGGACGCTAGGCTCCCCCCCCCCCGCTCTCCTTCCACTTTTATTTTTTATTTAAACAAGCTTTTAGTGATTAGTTGGTTGTGCAGAAGGGTCTTTCAAGGGGATGGTATGTGCTGCCTTTTTTTTTTTTTTTGTCCTTGTTACACTTTTCATTGCTTTTATACTGCTTTAAATTAATGGCATTTTAATAGGGTAGTATATGTAATTGCTGCCTAAATACCCTGAAGGCACCAGATGCTGTCTGATCAAGGAAGCTAAGCAAGATCAGACCTGATTAATACTTGGATGGGAGACTGCCAATGAATACTATATTTCAGAGGAAGGAGCTGGCAAAACCACCTCTTTGCCTAAGGCATTCCTTGCCTAAGAAAACCCTGTGAAATTCATGGGGTTGTCATCAGTTGGGTCATCAGCTTGAAGGCACATACACATACACACATATTTAATTGCTTTGTAAACTTATCTTCATTGGTTTTCAACTGAACTTTGTTTTAATCTATGCTGTGGATGGCTTGGGTCCTATGTTGAGGGGAAGGCAGAATATAAATGTAATACATTTTTAAAAATAAGATGGCAGTGTGGGGACTCTGCTTTGGAAAACCAGCCTGACCCTTGCACTATCCAGCCCCACATCCAGCTGAATGGTTGTTAACAAACTGGTTAGGCCAGTTTCTGAAATGTCATGTGATCATCTATTCCTGAAGGGCACTAACCTCAGTCTGTGAAGTGTCAGCAGAGCCAGGAAGTTTTGGAGGATAAATCTCAGAATCCCCCATGCTGGCTGGGGGAATTCTGGGAGTTATCTTCCATAAAACCAAGGTTTTTCAGGCTCTGTGTCTAAGCTTGGCTGTGCAGTTCTCGATGGAAGAACTGAAAGCAAGCCTTCACATTTTTTAGCTGAAAAGAAGGAGTCCTGGGGTATTTGTATAAATCTTTATTTTCACAGCAGAGATTACTGCTCAAGCTGCACCCCACCCACCCCCATCTAGGATATTGCTGTTCCTTTCCAGTCATTGTACATTAAACTGACTGTAACAGTTTACATTTATTTACTTTAGGAAGGATGTAGAAGAAGATAGGGTAATCTCACAATTGATCTTGATGTACTTCTAGGAGAGCTACAATTTGAAACACGTTTGGCAACATTTGCTCTCTTTATAGGCAGCTGGGGCAAGGGAGCAGGGAGCATAATGCTAGACTATCTTCCTATGTGTGCTTTACATGTTTGTATTCAAGTCAGAGATGCATCCCTTGCCTTCTAAAGATAACTTCTAAACCAGGGGGGGGGTCCTCCAGATGTTGTGAGGCTACAGCTCCCATCAGCCCTGGCTGTGGCTGGGCCATTCTGTCTAAGGTTAATGCGAGTTGTTATTCTGGAAGGCCACAGTGGTGGTAAGTGGGATAAACCTTAATCAGGGTTATAAACAGCTTCTTGCTACTCTTGTTACCTGCTCTAAGGATTATGTCTGGATGACCTGAGCAAAGCAGGATTTGCAAGCTGGAAAACACATGGGGTGGTTTGTTAGGTTCAGGCTGTTACTAGTACACCACAGATGACTGACATTCCATCCAACCCCTGCCATGCAGGAATACACAAAGCACTCCCTACAGATGGCCATCCACCCTCTATTTACAAACCAACAGAGAAGGAGACCTCACCGCACTCCGAGGCAGCATATTTCACTGTCGAATAGCTTTTATCATCAGGAAGTTAGTCACAATTTTCTTGTAGTCTTGGACTACAACTCCCTTCATCTCACAGCATGGATAACAGGAGTTGCACCCCAGAACACCTTGAAGGTCCCAGTTGGGAAAGCCTGTGTTGGAAGTCAGAATTACAGTAGAAGGCCACAGTTTGAGGAGGGGTGCTCCACATTGTAACCTCCACCCTATCCTTCACTCTGTACCTGCTGTCCTTGTGTTGGTTCAGGATTTGACCATTTTGTGTACTGTACTTTTCTGATACTAAAAGTTTATGGACTCCATTTGCCTTTTGTGGATCCAGCACCTTTTACAGTACATTTCTGGAAGAAACATCTATAGATCACAGCAGATGCCCTGAAACAGATGGATTGCTACTTGTCATGTTGTTGGCCCTTGTATAGCATTTGGGGGTGTGGAATATTTGTCCCATGGGGGCAGTACACTGTCTAAAGCAGGGGAAGAGAACCTCATACTCCAAGGATGAATCTGGCCCTTCATGGGTTCCAGTGTGGTCCTCTAGAACTTTCCAGGTAGCACACCTTTCCTCATGACACTAGTATTGATACCTTTCCAACTTTGGGTCAAGGGTTGTTGGGCATCCCCCCCCCCCCACACACACAAAAAAAGTTGAATACCTCCCTTGAAACTTAATTAGCAGCAGTAAGAGTTTTCAGTCAGAAAAGATGCTGGTATTTTTTGGGTCCCTCCCTATTGACTTTGGTTCTGCCCACCAGTGGAATGCAGACCCTGAGACCCTCTCTGAATTTGCAGTCAGTTCCTGGCCTCACAGAGAGTTACCCAGCTTTGCTCTATAATATTGTTACAGTGGTTTGCCTTTTGGTGCAGCACTGCGCAGGTGCAACAAAAGGTTGCGATGCTGACAGCAACAAGAAGATCATGTCTCATGTTGACAGCAGTAGGCTGGCCTGGTGCACACTCTCACCTTACACCTGTTTATCAGGAGATTCAGGAATGGATTGGAGAAGCAGGGGCAGCAAAGTACTGTACTCCTTTTTCCTTCAGTACTTGGACCCTAGCCAATGAGGTCCCTGGAGCTGTGGCATCAATTTAACCATCGATCATCTGGCCCTGCTGAGCCTTCTTCTCTACAGCAGGGCTTGAATGCAGGATAGTAACCATTTCTCTCTACTCAGACCTGCATTCCCTTGAGTGTAATAGATTGGGGTCTACATCCTAACTATAGATCAGGCCCACCCCTCCTTCCCACCCCATTTTCTCCCTTTTCCTCCTCATACAGCAGACACCTGAGATAGGAACTGGTTGCTTGTAGAGGGCTTTTGAAATGAGGCTGAGGACTGCATGCAGTGGTAGGGCCACAGGATACCCAATGTCCTTTGCAAAGTCCTGTGAGAGTGTGAGGTGCCAACCAAATGTGTTCTGTTGTCACTGGGGCAAATGAATGTGATCCTATCTAAATGGTTAATTCCATGGCAGAGGATAGAGTAGGGCATTATATTTGAGTATGCCAGCAACAGTGGCATATGGATTTCAGATTTCTTAGTGGGTGGATGTCATTTTTTCCCATTCTCACAGTTGAAGCAAACATCCCTTACCATGCCTCTCTCCCTCTCTCCTTTACTCCCTCCGTCCCTCTCTACACACACACACACACACACAGCATATGTATGCTAGTGAGAGTCAGGGAGTTCATCTGCAGTAGGTCATTACAGTGGAAATGGAATAACTTTAGCTCCTGTGAGCTCCTGCCATATTGTTCCATATGGCAGGAAGAACAATATAAGAGAGGACACCCCCTAAAGCACAGAACTGCTAGAGAAATTAGCACATTTTAGTGTTTATTTATTACAGTGTTTCATGAGACTTCCAGAGCTGCTGGTGTATGGGGTGTGTAGGTGGGAATTATGATAATAATGAAATCAAGGTGACAATTGTTTGAACAAATACCAGTGCAAGATCAGCCTCTGCATAAAAAGAAAGTAAAAGACTCCCATTCTAGAAGGTAAACTCTCTTTCACACACACACACATATTCACAGACACATCCAACATGGATCTCCCCTTGTAATTTCTACCTTCCTGCCCAAGTTCTCATTCAAGGACACAGATCCCCCACTTAACTGTATCAGGCAATCACTGATGAGCCATTAACTAACCATTTAAATAGCAAACTCATATGGAGATTGCCAGCAGGATTGTAGCCAAAATGGGCAGTGGCATCACTAGAGTTGGTGTCACCCAGTGCAGTGACTCATGGTGTCACCCTCCTGGACCTCCTCCCATACCAGACCATACAGAATCCTTAGTTTCAGCATCAAGGGGAAGCTCTAGAAACTACATTTCCCAGCAATCTATTCAATCTGCAAACAACTTTGAGGATCATTGAAAACCTACATGTAGGAGAGGAATAAGAAGAAAGGTTTGCCTGGCTGGATAATAAATTCCTGCTGAAACACTGCACAAAAATGTTACAAGCAGTCATTTTGGTGTCACCTCCTCTGATGGTGTCACCCAGTGCAGTCTGCACCCCCTACTGACACCACTGAAACCGGGGTCACTAAGAAACCAGAGAGAGACATCACTAGTTCAGGGAGAAATGATGCTCAGATACATTTCTGTAAAGATAAGTCAGTTCTTCTCTCAAAGGAAAAGTGGAGAAGCATTATTTAATTGTGTCATTTTCAATCTATATAGTATGATCATTTTAACATTTTAGAAGTTAACATTTTTGAGCATACAGAGTACTTTTCCAGCATTTACTCAGTAATCCTTCCCACAACCCTAACCCTGAGTCTGATCAGTATGATTGTCTCATTTTGCAGAAAGGATATTGGCATATTGGGTAGGTGCAGACTATGCAGTTGGGTGATTTTAATACCTTAACTTTGTGGACTCTCCATTCTTGGAAAAAGTAACCTGTTGAATACATGTGTCTCCACAATTGTTAAATGTACAGGAGCTCTATAAGAAAAAAATGTGGGAAACAAAAGGAATCATTGGCATGTGCAGAACACCATGGTTTGCAGTCTGTACATTATGTGCAGAGTTTACGAAAATGTAATTTTGTTTCCTGTCTATAAAGCAATGCCCAAAAGAGTGCTTCAAAGTGGGACATTTGTGGTGTGTGTATGCTGGTCAACCTTTAATGATACACATGATTTGGCTAAAAAGGAAATAATTTGCATACTATGCAAATATAGCTGCCTGAATTTGAGGAACTAGAATATGGCAAGCCTAATGGAGCCAAGGATGACTCATAAAGGTGATGAAGACAATTAGGAGAAGGGAAGACTAAAGGAGCACTAGGATGGAAGGAGAGAAAGACCATTTAAAAGGAGGGTTGAGAGAGGAGAGAAAAGAAAGGGGAGAAGAGTAAAAGCACTGGGGGAAGAGACTGGAGAGCTTCTGCCCTACTCAGAATTGGTAAAGGCTGAACAAATACTGTGTGGTGGATGAAAAGGAGAACTAGTAAGAAAGAAAAATGAAGGTGGGAAAGGAAGAGAATGTACTTGTCTGGGGGTGGGATCATAGAGCTGGAAGAGACCACAATGGGCATCCAGTCCAACCCTCAACCATGCAGAAACACACAATCAAAGCACGTCCAATAGATGGCCATCTCCCCTCTGTTTAAAAAGCTCCAAGGATGGAGACTCCACCATGCTCTGAGGCAGCGTGTTCCACTGTCAAACACCTCTTACCATCAGGAAGTTCTTCCTAATGCTTAGGTGGAATCTCTTTTTCTGTAGCTTGAATCCATTGCTCCATGTCCTAGGACTTTTTCAGATGCTCTAAAAAAAACAAAAAGACAACCGCAGAGGTTGGGAGGAGGATGGCGCTGTCCCGCTTCTAGCAATCGATTTTGCACAATGCCATCCTCCTCCCATCCTTTGTTTGTACTTCCTCCATGCTGGAGGGATGAGAAAGGCGTCACTTTTCATAGACGGAAACTTCCACCAATGAAAAGTGGCACCTTTCTCATCCCTCCAGCACAGAGGAAGCACGAATGAAAGACAGGAGGAGGATGGAGGAAGAACGGTAGGAGGATGGGGCGTGCAAAATCGACCGCTGGAAGTGGTACAGCACCGCCTTTCTCCTGACTTCCACGGGGGCATTTTAGAGCATCTGCAAATCTCCCTAGTCTCTGAAACAGCAGAAAACAAGCTCACTCCATCTTCTACATGACATCCCTTTAAATATTTAAACATGGCTATCATGTCACCTCTTAACCTTCTCTTCCCCAACTTCCAAGCTAAACATACCCAGCTCCCTAAGTCACTCCTCATAGGGCATGGCTTTTAGACTTTTCACCATTTTGATCACCCTGATAATGGGTTTTGAACTCAGATGAAGCTGGGTACATTTGCTATTAAATAAATAAATGTGAAGACCAATATTTCAGATGTAGATTGTTTATTTAACTTGTTCCATTTCCCTCCATAAAATACCAGATTAAGTAGTTCAAGGCAAATTCTCTGTAAGCAAAACTGTTTTAGATTAACTGAAGCATAAGAACAGTCATTTCTTCCCCTTCAATAATAATGCAATCTAATAAAACATTAAGGTTGGGAAATCAATCCCCCCACCCCAAATAAAAATAAATGTTAAAAGTTCAGTCTTCATCTTGTTCCTTTATGCATATTATGTCTGTTATAATTATAAAATATTTAAAATATAATGTCTGTTATATGACTATAAATTACCTAACATGGCTATGGAATATATCATGTAACATAATACCTTATATTAGCAAAACAAAGTGTCTCACCAGCTTGACTGTCAAGTCTGATTAAAGATATAAATCAAAACTAAAAGAAAATGAGCATAAGTCTCCAAGGCCCTGTCTAAATGGTGAAAATGCCCCTCATGGAATTTGCTGAGAATCCTACCTGTCTAAATGGGATCCTGCATCAATCTACACTGTTTGGAAAGAGGGAGGCCCAAAATGGTAAAAACAACAGGATAAAAGCCTTTGCAGATTTTCCCGTACTTTTTCAAAAACCACAAGGGGAGTGCACATTCCTGCTCATTTGGACTATCAAACAACAAAAAAAATGAAGGGAAGCACAAAGCTGATTGACCAGGTGAGGCGGGGGGGGGCTTGCTAGCAGGGCAAGCGCCTGCTGCTGCCATGTTGGATTTTCACCTTAGAGATCGTGTGCTAAAGCAATAAAACAGGGTGAATATTTTCTTTTTTGCTATCCTATAAGATTGGAAAATCACTCTATCACACCAGCTCACCTTGGGATGACTTTTTCTTTTAAAAAAACAACAGCAGCAGTGAAGAACTAATACGAGTAAATCACTTGCGGACACCATCAGTAATGTGAGGCTTATGGGGGCTTCCAAGGCCAGAAAACCCATTTAGACATGTTGCTGCTGCTGCGAGATGCCAATACTACGAAGTACTTTGGATGTTTTTCCCCTCGTGTAGACGGGCCCCAAGACTCACTCAGAATTTGGGAAAATTGCTTTTGGGGACTGGTCTTGGTGGCTAGGGGGTTCTGCAAGTTGTAATCCAAAACACTGTAGTCCAAGAGAGTAACTTTTCCAAGTTTGGGGCTCACCACAATAGCTAGTGTGCACGATTCCTCTGCTTCCATCTCTCTGTCCCAAACATGGTAAAATACAAACTTTTTTCTAATTTGTATACCAGCTGAATTGCCTTCTGGTTTTTCTTTTTGATAAAAGGAAGCAAAATAACTTGCCAAAACTCAGGTAAAATGTGTGGCCCAGTTCTGACCAAAAGCCAGCCCTTCAGATGGTTGATTTTATTGTTTCTTCTTTAACATTTGTTGTTGTTATATGCCTTCAAGTTAAACTTGGGTTGCCTTGAGTTATGGCAACCCCATTATAGGGTTTTCTTGGCAAGGTTTCTTTGAAGGAGGTTTGCCATTGCCTTCCTCTGAAGCTGAGAGAATGTGACTTGCCCAAGGTTATCCAGTTCTGAACCCTGGTCTCCCAGAGTCTGGGGGCCCAACTATGTGAGGGGAAAAAACAGAGTACCTCATGGTAATGGCATTTCACAGCAGCAGCAACATGTCTTAATGTTTTGTTTTGTTTTGTTTTGCCTTGGAAGCCCCCATAAGTCTCGCATTCCAGATGGCAGCTGCTAGTGATTTACTCACGTTAGGCCACCGCCAATTTTTTTTCAAGTTGTCCAAGGTGCGCTGGAGCGATATAGTGATTTTCTGATTTTACAGGAAAGCAAAACAAAAAACAACCACTCCATTTTATCACCTTAGCAAGCCCCTCCCCCACTGTCACCTGGCCAATCAGCTTTGTGCTTACCTTCAAATTGCTTGTTGTCCCAATTGTCCCAACAATCAGGAATGTGCACCCTCCTCATGGTTTTTTTAAAAGTACAGGAAAAGCCATGAAGGCTATTCCTACATTGTTTTTGCCGTTCTGGGGGCCCCTCCTTCCGAAGTGTGGATTGGTGCAGGAACCTATTTAGACAGGTTCCCAGTGAATCCCATGAGGATTTTTGTTTGTTTGTTTTTTAGCATTTAGACAACCCCCTGGTTCAACACTCAAACTACTACAACAGAAAGGCTTTTTATACTTTAACATTTATTTCTGCAATTTGTGCAACATATACAGATATATCTCAGTAATGAAGTAGATGTGTTCCTGGGCATTACTTCTTTAATAGAAAATGTGATACCAGAGTAACAAATAACATGGAAGGATTAGAGATAGGTTCCTGTACCACAAAAAAGAAGAGCAGTTCAAAATGTTTAAGCAAACCTTTTATTCAGAACTATCAACTTGCACATCTGAAATGAAACAACCAGTTCAGGTAAGCCTTGCATAAGTAAACAAAAACACTTCAAACCTTCTAGAGACCATTCGAAGGCTTCTTCCAAAATGTATCCAGGGGTGACCTTTTCTTTCATCAACCTCCATGTTTCTTATGATTTCCATTTTGGTGGCCAAACTTCCAGATCTATAATTTATTTTTTTTAACATTTTGAGTGTGTGTGTGTGGGGAGCTGGTAAGGCAGGGTTATCAGCTCTTCCCCTTTTTTCTGTTTTGCTGTTCATGCATACTCATGTAAGGAATGTCGGAGACATCGGCTGTTTACCTTGCCTGCGATAAGCAGGCACACATGGTTATAGCAGGATCTGCGACAGCAGAATCATGTTCTTTCCCAGCTCAAGCTTTATTGCATTCTTTAATGTAGACATGCTGCTGCGATCTGACACCGAAAAACTGTGTTTCTCCAGCCCTTCTACTCATCCTCCCAGTGCCTATGCTGCTAGAAAAAAAATCCAGCTGGACAGATGATGCAAAGGAAAGGGGTGTATAAAAAGACTTCCAGAGGCTTTGTTAATGGAGGTATGCATGTATTACGTATTACCATTTTTACATCAATGGTATTCATTCCCAAGTTATTATGTTTAGCATCAGAAAAAGAGCAGTACCTAGTGTTATGTCTGGGAGATGCTGGGAGACACAGAGGTTTTGGAGGACAGTGCTGTACGTTCTGCATAGCTTCCACTATGCCCCCTAAGGGAGACTCCTTCTCACAGGTGAACTCCATCCTGTTGTCAATGTTGACCCAGCTTCCAGTCCACTCCTCTTCACTTGGGTCCAGTCCACTGAGAGGATGACCCAGAATTGAAACAGTGGGTGACTTTGAGCAAGTCACACTCTTTCAGATAATGGTACACATGCCTCTGAAGAAATCTTACCAAGAAAACTCTAGAAGAGGGTTGCCATGTGTGTCAAAGCTGCCTTGAAAGTACATGTCAATAACAACAACAGAGGCAATGGTTTGCTAACTTGTCTTTTGTCTCAAGCAGCAAAATGTCTTTGGCCAGCCCTAGCAGCAGAACCATTTTGTTTCCATAGGCACAATGTGTGCTAGGATGTATGCTAAGGCCTGGGAACCATGTCCTATGAGGAGAGGCTTAGGAAGCTGTGTATGTTTAGCCTGGGGAAGAGAAGTTTAATAGATGACATGATAACTGTGTTTAAATATGTCATGCTGAGGATGGAGCAAGCTTGTTTTCTGCTGCTGCAGAGATGAGGACCCAGAGCAATGGATTCAAACTACAGGGAAAGAGATTCCATCTAAATGTTAGGAAGAACTTCCTGATGGTAAGAGCTGTGCGACAGTGGAATGCCTTACCTCAGAGTGTGGTGGAGTCTCCTTCTTTGGAGGTTTTTAAACAGAGCTGGATGGCCATCTGTTGGGAGTGCTTTGACTGTATATTCCTGTATAGCAGGGGGTTGGACTGGATGGCCCTCGTGGTTTTCTCCAATTCTATGACTCTATGATTTAAGTAAACATGTCACTACTCTTGCTCAGAGTATTACTTCTTCTTCTTCTTTTTAAATATCAGAGTTCCCATTTGTTTGTTGCAACATATCTGAAATGGATAACTTCAGTTGTCCCTCTGTATCCATGGATTTGGTATCCATGGATTTAAGTATTCATGGCTTGAAAATATTCTTTTAAAAAAAAAATCCAGAAAGCAAACCTTGATTTGGCCATCTTAGAGAAGGGACACCATTTTGCTATGCCATTGCATATAATGGGACTTGAGTATTCATGGATTTTGGTATCCACAGGGGGTCCTGGAACCAAACCCCAGCAAATATGAAGGGACTACTATAATTGTAAAACATGAAATGGTGAGGGGGAGGAGAACTGTTAGTTATACAGTTGAAATAGTGCACATAGTCATTTATTCAACATACCCTGCTTCGCCAGGCCCCTTCCATTAAGCTCAAGGTGTAAAATATGTGGGCGTGCTCACAAGCAGATGATAGCACCACCCAGTTTTCAAGCTCCTCTGAATTTTACACTGTGCTGTTGGGGTCACCATTTTAGTCATTTTTTGGGATGTTTACAAAGGTGGTGGTATGATCTCCAGACGGGGAGGTTACCTGAAAAAGTGTTTTAAAACTTTTTTTTTTTTTTGCCACTCTTCTTCTGTATCCCCATATTCAGACTCACCACAGGAAGAGAAAAGAAGCTCCCCTTCAGACATTATGGAAAAACCCCACACTCACGTGTTATTCTGCAGCTGGTGATGTTTACAAATCATATGCAAACCCACCAGTTTAGGGACTGCTGCAGTCATGAGCATAACTAGGCTGCACGCACCCTATAGAGATCAATGAGGTGTGATCAGCTGAACTATACACAATTGCAATTTGAATTATAGAGTCCTTTGGCAGGAGCCAGATCAAATAGTTCTTTCAACCTTATGTGTACTTAGCTGGGAGTAAGGGACTTTCTTTGAACTTTTGCAGTAACAAAAGAGCTCGAGGAAGTTACCTTTTTGGATTACACCTGTCAGAATCCTGACTGGGAGATTCTGGAGTTATAGTCCCCCAAAAGTCAGTTTTCCAGCCTCTTGTAAATAGATATGAGATTTATCAAATTTCTTTGGCTAGTCCATGCCCGTACACACAAATTAACTAAATATTTGGTATATATAAAAGTCCTTCAGCATAGCTTGTTCATATGGTTCATAGCTGACAATGGTTTCATGCAGTCACTGAAAGAAACAAATCAGTTGGGAGTTCAATTACACCTTTTATTGCAAGCTCACAATGGATGGTTAAGTGACTCTGTAAAACACTTTTTGCAATACTGAGTTGCCAAAGATGTACTTGCCTTTTAGGAGATTTTCACACAAGCTATATATCCCGTGGCAAGAACAGAACAGGGTCGGGAAAGGTTTTCCCTTTCAGACAACGTCGACCCCATTCTGTCCTGCATCTATTCTGTTCCCATGCCTGTTCTGGAATAAAGTATTCAAGACTTTTCATCATGAATAGACCACCCGTTCTGTGTCTGTCATGGAATCACGGGTGTGCGAACAGGAGCCCCGTTTCTGTTCCAAAATGACAGCCGTGGAGGGGAGGTCTGTTCCGAGCATTTCCTGGCGTGATCTGGACATCCACTTAAGTGGCACCCTTTATTTTACCCTCCCTGTTTTGATTCTGTACTTTAAAATGTGTTTTTGTGCTTGATGAACTGATTTGATGTTTTTTGGGGGGGGGTATTTTTGAATTTACTGCCTGGCTGTTCTCTTACGAGAACGGTCAGGATTTCATTCTCGGTTGTAAATGCAGCCTTAAGACAGCTGCATTTATGGCCAACCAGCGAGGGGAGGAGGAGCCCGTTCCTGCCGCAGACTTAAGGTAAGTGTGTGAAAGATTTACCTTATTCCATGGCAGGAACAGGAGAGGAGATGGTGGGGCAGTAACGGAGCATTTTGGCCCCATGTGAAAATCTCCTTAGTTTCATCTTAAATGTTCTAAAACAGGAGTGGGAACTGCATGGCCTCCTGATGTTGAACTACAGGTTCCAGCATTTTTCACCACTGGCTGGAGAGGGTTGCCCGGAGTGGTAGTTCAACAAAATCTGGAGGGCTGTGAAATCCCTACCTCAAGCTTGTTCTAAAGGAAAACCGTCTCTTATGCAAGACCTGATATGTTAAATTCAGCAACAGATTCCCCCGAATTGGTGTGCTCCAGATGTGTTGGACTGCAATTCCCATATGGGGTTGTAGTCTAAGGGCATGACTACAGCAGTCACAAACCCCAAATTCCTCCCTAATCTGGCCTGATAATGCCACACGACATGTGGCCTTTCCCCCAAATCTGGCATGATAGTGACACATGCTGTAGGGACTTATTCACACCAGATTCAGGGAATACCTTCTTAAACCAGGTGTTAAAAAACTCATAGTTTTCTCTGGAGTTTGCTGGAAACTCTGGAAAAAACTGCTGTGTGAACAAACCATCCGCACTGGATTCAGGGGTTGGGGTCGGGAGGAGAGGAAGAACAAGCCCTGCCTGAGGTGCCACCATTCCACCCCCCTCCTTGGCCCCACGTCTCATTGCAAACGCAGTAGTTGCTCTCTCTTAGGTCAGAACACCTGCCAAGCCCTGCCATCGCAAGGCTAGCCACCCATTCTGGCTTCAGAGTGGGTGACTACAGCTGGCATTTTGCTTTTCCTATACACAATCATCCTCCAAGCTCCAAGGAAAAGCAAAGCCCCCATGGTAGCAGCCCAGTCTGGCTTCAGAGAGGTGACTCCCACTGGTGCTTTGCTTTTCTGATGCACATTTGCACAGGAAAAGCAAAACACCAGTGCAACTCACCTGATCTGAAGGCAGAATGGACCCACCCCCCGCCATCGTGAGTAAGCTGCCTGTTCTGGCTTCAGAGAAGGTAACTACCACTGGAGCTTTGATTTTACCAGAGCTCAGAATCAAGTGCAAATAACAAGAAGCTAAATAAAAACCTAGGGCTGGTTTACACAGCAGATTTATTGCGGCGACTTGCGTTTTAATTCTTTTCCGCAGCTGTGCCAGTCAGGTTTTTTTTTCTAATTTTGCCGCTTTTACGTTCAGACTTGAAAAAGTGTGGGGGGCGTGGCCTCCCAAGCAGACAAAGGCTGTATGGGGAAGGGCATAGACCAAGACTCACAGACTGCCCAAATAGCAGGGGGGGAGATCAAAGAAGTGTCTCTGTCTCGTGTCTCTCTAAATCTGCCTGTAAATGAACTCACCCCGTGAAGCAGAGGGACAGTAATCTCTCTGCTAAAAGACCTTGCTGTCATGCCATGGATCCTAAGGTGAACCTATCACATGTTTTTCCAGCCTCCCCCCTCCCTCCCTCCTTTCTCTCTCGCTCGTGCTCTCTCTCTCTCTCCCCCAAGCAGAGCTGACAGATGGGAACTTTATGACTGTAAGGTCTTGGGAATCCTTTTTCTTGGCAGACCTTCTGCAAAATAGCAGAGAGGATTTTTCAAAGTTTCCTTATGCTACTGAACGCAGTCCCTCTCTTTTAAGCCCACCCCTTACATCATAGCAACCAAACACAATGCAGATCTGATGCAGACCTTAGTTTACACTGCCAATAAAGCGCTACATTGCAAATATGCCGGCAAAAGTAGCGACATCCCTTGGCATGCTATATTTGGGTGTTTTACCTTCCTCCCTTCTGAATGAGGCGATGCTGTGCTGCGATCCATGGGAACTATGAGCTATCTTAGCGGTATATTTAGAGGAATATTTGCCCATGTAAACGACCCCCTAGTGAAGATTTGGGCTTTGGCAGGTGTGGTGCTGAAATCTGGCTAGAATAGTCTGAATTTCATGTACTGCAGCTCTGGGACAAAGTAGTCCAAATCCCATCTGGATTTTTACTCCTGATATAGTCAAGCCCTAATGCATCTAGTGGGCACCAGGCTGAGGAAGACTGAATTAGTATGAATCTTGGCCAGAAGGTTTTGCTGAAAGCAAATTGCTCGTACATTGCCATGACAGGTGGTTTAGATTTCCACTTGGGCCCTTAATAATACAGGATGTCAAATATTTATTCTTAGATCACCAGCATGAACCCTGCCCATGTCAACAGTATTAACCCACTGGAGTCTGATATCTGCTAGCTTTTCACCCTGATAGGCAAAGCATTGAGTCAGTCTTGCAATTTACATTGTCTCCAGAGTTCCTTAGCAAAAGGGCAAAGGTTAAGCCAAGGTGAGAATTATGTGGCCTTTCAGAGGTTATTGAACTGCAGCTCCTTACATTCCTCATCATGGGTGTGCTGGCTAAGGCTTCTGAGAGTTGTAGTCCAGCAGCATCTGAAAGGCTCCATGATTCCCATTCCTGATCTAGCTCAACTTCACCAGAAATGGCCTTTCCCAGATGGCCATGTTGCCCTCCCTATGATACCTTTATTTTGTGGTTTCCTAGATGTTATATCCCCACCCCATTAGGAAAGGTTGGAATGTCTTTTCTAATGCATGTGCTCTAAGGACCTTCATACATGGTTTGTTTGCAGGATTATTTGAGCATAGAAGCAAGGGAACATTACCGTAATAACAATACCTCAGTGTGCAGTTGAAGGCTTTCACAGCCAGCAGCCATATATTTTCCTTGTTTTTTTTCCGGGCTGTGAGGACGTGTTCTGGAATAGTTTCTCAATGGTGTAGTCTTTGTTGAACACAGTGTTTTTTGCATTGCTATTTTATCTGCTGGACACTTGAGACCTATGGGACTAAGAGGAAGAAAAGCTGAGAAGGCAGCCTTGGAATGACTCTCCAGGTGAGCTTGTTAACCAGGAGGTTCATTACAGCATGGATGATTTCTACATTTCATTGAAGACTCTGTTTCCATGGGAAAACCAAATCAGAAATAGGGAAACCTAGCAGAAAATAGAAATGAAAGGATGTTTCTTGCCGAGGCTCCATCCTATGCAATCCTCGGGTTTCTAGTTTGGTAGGGTACTTAGAATATTCTGCTCTGATATTGTAGTTCAAGGGAGTGTGCACCACAGCAGTGGCTCCCAAATGTAGCTTGCCAGATATTGGTGAACTACAGGTCCCCGAAGTCTTAGCCATGCCCATGCTAGCTTCTGGGATTAGTAGTTCACTAACTAGAGGTGGCTGGTGGCTCCCATGTGAGTGGAGCAGTGAATTCACTTGAGGATTTCAATTACTTTAAAGGAATACTCCAAGCTGCTGGACCTATTGCAAAATAGGGTTCAGCCTCTCGGAGAGCTCCCAAACCCCAGGAATTTAGCAATGGAAATTTTCCCCATCACTCATTTCTCTGTGAAGAGAAGCATGAAATGTCTGTGTCTCCACAGTTGAAGGCACAGGAGCAATCCAGTGGAAGAAAGTTACCATGCCATTTAAACAAAGGCTTTATTGTGTCTTCGGAATACACAACTAGTTAATGTGGAGTAGAGCACACATACATACTCTTTCTTGGCTTGATAAGCCATCAGAGCAAGATTTTGTGGTTGTACTGAACAAAGTCCAAAGTCTATAACCTAAATCCGCCTTTGCCAGTACATAATCCCCAGGGGCAAAAGAGTAATTTTCACTTTACTTCAGATCTCCAATAGCTTCCAGCTGAGCTGGATATTACCTGGCCCAGATGCTATGTAGTTGAAGAGAATGTGTATGCTTATAGTCTGACTCTCTCTCTCTCTCTCTCTCTCTCTCTCTCTCTCTCTCTATATATATATATATATATATTGATTGGCATTCCTTCTTCAAAAAGTCAATTTTAAAAGTTTGTCTCAAAACACATCTTGTGTGTGTGTATGATATTATGCATCTTAATACTGTATGTTATTCTGTCCATTTGGCTGGATATGTAAGCAAAGAAAAAGATGTCCACGGGCCCATTTACATGGCAAAATAAGTCCGTGAAGAATTTGCTAAGATTCCTAATAGTTCACACACATCGCGCCACAATATCGCCTCATTCAGAAGGGGGGAGCTCAAAAACTTAAAAGTAGCGTAATAAGGGCTTTCGCTATTTTCCCCGACTTTTTTGAAAAGTAGCACGACTTAGTGCACTATTGATTGTGTGAACTACCATTTCGCAAAAGTCTGTGGGAACTACCAGAAGTCTTCCCGAAAGAGCCACAGCCAGAGCTGAACCATGATGGGTTGGACTGACTGAGGGGGGGACAGACTTTCAAGAGATGTGAGGAGCCTCAAACGAAAAGATCCAGTCATGTTGTTATACCAGTGCTATTCCCAATCACCCAGCTGTCTGCCACCCGACCTGCTTGGCTGCTGCAGCTGAGGGATCCCCACTAATTACTGTTCCTCTGTGTGTGTGTGTGTGTGTGTGTGTGTATGAGAGAGATTGAGCAGCGATCTCCTTGACCGGTCGTTCACTCCCTTGCCCTGCTGTGATCATTTTGTGTGTGTGTGTGTGTGTGTGTGTGTGTGTGAGAGAGAGAGAGAGAGAGAGCGTGGGGAAGGGGAAGGGGGGCTTGACGGGGGATAGCTTCTCTGTGGCTGAAAGGCTCATTCCTTCCTCCCACCCTCCTCGCTTTGGGAAGAAGAGGGAGGGAAAGGTGCCAGCGTTTTTTCTCTCTCTCTTTTTCCCTCCCTCCCTCTCAGCTTCCCAGCAATTTCCCCCAGATGTGCTTGGGAGGCCATGCCTCCACCTTTGTCTGTGTGAACTACAAAGCTGAAAACTAACCAGATCAACCAATTTCGCACTAAATCATGTAATAAACTATGCGGCACTGGTGCGAAAATGTGCTAAAGTGCAAACTATCACAATAAAAACTGCCATATAACTGACCCCCATGTCAATGGAGCTGGCCTCATGTTTAAAATGCAGCCGTTGCTTCTATATGCACAGAGTTGGTGACTCATCTGTTTGGAAGGTTGGGTTAGCAATGAAAATTGAAGTTCAACCTTCCCCAACCTGGTGCCCCCTGGATGTATTGGAGTACAACTCTCATAAGCCCCATCATTAATCTCATGCATTTCAAGAGTACCATACAAGGTTGGGGCATTTGCTGTCAATGGTCTAGGGCGAGGATACCTTACAAGCCATTTCCCATATGGGTCCAAATAGTGGCCATACTCACAAATCACGCTAATAATTTGTTAGCCATTATGTTTTGTCATACTTGGTTGAGCAAGTCACAAATTGTCCTGCAGATGACAAAACAAGCTACATTCCCCCCCCCATTTCTTGTCTGTTTCTCTTCTACCTCTTTTCTCTGCTGCTATTTGAGGATCAACAGTCACAGAAGTAAGAGAAGATGTGTGTTTGGATATCACATCATGGTTTAACAAGTGTGAGTTCACAACATATGATGGCTTCTAATATGGTCTGCAGCTGGCTAACAAACTATGGTTTTCCGTGGTTAATTTTCAGTCTGTGAGGCCGTGTTCTGGAAGAGTTTATTCCTGACATTTCACCTGCATCTGTGGCTGGCATTTTCAGAGAATGGTTGGGTAGGGGTATGTGGGGTTTATATACTGTGAGTTCCTGTTGGAGAGGATATGTAAAGTTGTGTATTTGAATGGGTAGTTCCTGGGGGGAGATATGTAAGGAGGATTAGTGTTTGTTTGACTGATGGTCCATTGTCTGCTGGAAATCTCCCTGTCCCTGGGTGAAATTCATTTGCATGTGTTGAGTTTTGATTTTGGTGTTTTTCAGGACTGGTAGCCAAACTTTGTTTACTTTTAAGGTTTCTTCTTTCCTGTTGAAGTTGTCCAGGTATTTGTGGATTTCAATAGCTCCTCTGTGCATTCTGACATGATAGTTGTAGGCCTGGTCCAGAATTTCTATGTTTTTAAATAACATTTTGTGTCCAGGTTTATAACATGTTCTGCTACTGCTGGCTTTTCTGGCTGGCCCAGTCTGCAGTGTCTCTCATGTTCCTTGAGTCGTGTTTGCATGTTTAGTGGTCCCTATGTAAAACTTGTCCACAGCTGCATGGTATGCGGTGCCTGCAGCTGTGAGAGGGTCTCTTTTGTCCTTCGCTGAGCGTAGCATTTCTTGGGTTTTTTTTGGTTGGTCTATAGATTGTTTGGAGGTTGTGTTTCCTCATCAGTTTCCCTATTCTGTCTGTGACTCCTTTGATGCATGGTAAAAATACCTTCCCTTTGGGTGGCTGTTTATCTTCTTCATTCTTGTGGTTTTTTTCTGGGTCTGGCTGCTCTTGCAATGTCTGGTCTGGAGTAACCATTAGCCTGTAGGTCCCAGTTTAGGTGCTTCAGTTCATCTTTCAGGTAGTGGGGCTCGCAGATCCTTTTTATGCGGTCTACCAATGTTTTTATTGTGCTTCTTTTTTGTCCTGGGTGATGATTGGAGTTTTTGTGTAGGTATCTGTCCATGTGTGGGCATTTTCTGTATACCTTGTGGCCCAACCATTGGTTTGGTTTCCGGATGACTAGTACATCCAAGAATGGCAATGTTCCTTCCTTTTCTTTTTCCATCATGAATTCAATATTTGGGTGGATGCTGTTCAGGTGGTTCAGAAATGCAACCAGATCTTCTTTGTGGCTCCAAATGGTGAAAGTGTTGTCCACATATTGGAACCATATCATGGGCTTTTTTGGTGCTGTTTCCAGGGCTTGCTTTTCAAAATGTTCCATGTAAAAGTTTGCTATCATGGGGCTCAGAGGACTGCCCATGGCTACCCCATCTATCTGTTCATAGAATTTGTTATTCCACTGGAAGAAGCTTGTGGTGAGGCAATGTTTGAACAGGGCTGTGATGTCTTCTGGAAATATTTGTTGGATCAGTGCCATACGACAAACCTCCCATTACATCAAGGACTCAGCTCACTTCATAGAAAAATCAACAACATCAAACTGAAACCTGAAGACAGACTGATCAGCTTTGATGTGGTCTCCTTGTTCACCAAAGTCCCCAAAATGGACACTATGGCACTCATCCAACAAATATTTCCAGAAGACATCACAACCCTGTTCAAACATTGCTTTACCACAAGCTGCTGTTTCAAGCTCCAGTTTTAATGTTTACATTGAAATACAGTCAGCCCTCCACATTTGTGTGTTTAACTTTTGTGGATTTGATTATCCACGGATTATTTGCTGCCACCTCCCAGTGCTGTCCTATGCTATTTTTAATAGGACTGCAAGCCTCATGAGACTGAGAGAGACTGTAAATATGAGGCAAGGCTGGTAAGTCTCTAATAAAATGTAAGCAGAGGCAGTGGTAAGCCCACCTGTCTCCCGCTTCTGCCTTGCAAAGGAACCCCGCTGCCTTGAAGGCAACTGTGATGGGTTGAATCTGCAGATTGTACTCGTGTGTGTGTGTATTAAATATGGTTTGGGGGTGCCTAGAGATATTCATGATTTTCCTACTTTCATGGGGGCTCTGTGCCTCTAACCCCAGTGAATATGGAGGGCCAACTATACTAAAAAGAGTGGCCCTCTGACTTTTATCTGAGCAGCAGGACCTTCCTTGAGAGGAAGGAGTTAATCTCACTCTTTCCTCCAACGTTGCTATTTATCTTACTGGATTTTTCTCCATTAAGGCACTTATTTTTCCTTGAAATCTCCAGGGATTTATAGCACACATGTATCCCCCTGCTGGATTGTGGTGCAATAGGGTAGGAAATATGCTTTTTGTTGGAGGCTTCTTTTGTCCATTTAAAACAAGGGTGGGAATAGCGTGGCCTTCTAGGTGTTGCTAGACATCAACTCCCAACAGTCCTAGCCAGTATGGCTGGTGGTGAGGAATACTGGGAGTGGTGGTCTAGCACTATCGTTGGACCACTATCTGGAGGGAAGCATGATTCCCACCCCTGGTTTAAAAACAAGTCCAGTTTATTCTGCCAGCTGCCACAGGTTTCATGATTCGAGTGGAAGTCCAGCCTCAACATGCTCTTTACAAATACCATTTGAAAGACTTGTCAAGCTTTGCAGAGGCAACTTATGAAAGTCAATTATTTCCTATTTTCAAAGGCTGGCTGGTTGTTATCATGAGATAAGCAGGAAGCCAAAAATGAACCAGGACACCTCACTCCCTCACTGCAGTCAGGAAATTGAATCGGGCTAATTTCAGCATTTTATTTATCCCATGTTAGGCTCCTGCTGCAGTGTTAACAAGCTGCCATTTCCTCTCTCAGGTTGTTCACTCCTGGATGTTCAGTCACAATTAAGGAGGCCAATTCTGTGGCTCCTTTCACAGCCGATGAAAAGTAGAATCTCAGCAGCTTAAGCATCCCCTTCCCTTTCTGTTATCATAGAAACCGTGTGGCCATAAAAGCTTCATCTACTGATTTTCTGCATTTTGGGTAGTCTTTAAGGGGCAGGGACCATGGGCTCTGGAGCCAAATCTGTCCCTCCTGGGATTTCAGTCCAGCTCTCTGGGCTTCACCAGATGGCCAGGCCCTATGAGACCAGCATTGTTGGCACATGGTTTTGTCCCCATTCTATATGGTGGGAATGCTTCTCCTAAGACCTTTTTGGTGTCACCCTTTTGCCTTATTGATCCTACCCACCACTGGAGTTTGGCCCCTGAGAATTTCTCTGGAATTCAGTTTGGGTGCCCAGAAGTAAAGTGATGTTCCAGCTTTGTCCAGAAACCTTGCCTAGAAACAATGGTGACTTTATGGTTGCCAAATGATCCGGGGAAACACACACACCATACCTTTCAACATTTCACAAATGAAAACCAGGACATATGTGGTCAAGTAACAACACAGTGTGGTCTTAATGGGAAAATTTAGTAATGAGGAGGAACACACAGGGTAGGAGAGTGTGCAGCAGTTTGTGTTTGCCTGAGCCTACTGGGAAAGGCAAGATTCTGCCCCTCCTCTCTTCTCCTCCTTGCTGAATTAATTGTGCAATCTACCTTTGCACTTTGAACACAGTTTGCAGCAAGTGAAGTAAGCTGTGTACATGGGGGGGAAGTGGGAGGAAGAGGGAGAAACCGGGACATTTTAGAAGCAGCTGAAGATGTGGGGCAACAGAGGATTAATTGGGATTTTCCCTGCCAAATCAAGACAGCTGGAGAGTATGAAAAGACCTGCCTGATCTGCTCCTGTGCATTTTAACAGAGATTTGTTATGCAGAAATGAGCCAACCAAGCCTTCCATGGCATAGGGCTAAACATTATTGCCACTTCATTTGTTGCAAATGGAGATGAAAGGAGGCAGGACTGGTTTAAGGAATTTTGGGGGGGGGCTGCCACGCTTTATTTTGGGGGGCCCATATGTTTATCTCAGGTCAATGTAACCTAACCTAACCTAACCTATTCACAGTATAGGATATTCAGATTATTACTAATAATGTTTTTGCCAAAGAGGGTTACCGCAGGGGCCCCACAATGACAGGGGCCCCTGTGGCTGCAGGTGCTACAGGGCCCTTAAACCAGTCCTGAAAGGAGGGCTACAAGGTCCAGTCTGAAAGTGGGCAACCCTAGCTGTGGTAAATCAGATAGAATTTCCTTTAACATACCTGCTCTGTGCTGCTGTTCTTTTAACTGGTTCTGAAAAGGTCATTACTGATCAACATGATACATTTCCTTATTTCAACAAGTGAACCCTGTCTGTGTGGTATTTTCCATGTTGTTGTCTTTAGCTAGTTGCTAGCATTGCATTTCAACGAAGGTGGGAGTAGTTCTGTATCTTCTGTCAACGAAACTGAAACCTAAGAGGCAAACCTTTTCCTCACATGGGAATGCAGGAATGGCCAAAAAGAACAACCCTTCATGAGTTCATTTTACTGGTGTTAACATTTTTTTAAAAACAGTTAAACTATCAGGGAACAGCTACAGCTCCTAAACAGCTTTCTCCAGGTTCAGCCCGCCCTCCATTCCAAGCTTCTTTTGGCTTTCTTTGTGTCTCTGTTTATCATCAAACATTCTATTGACATTTCCATCTCCTAAATCCTTAGTGACTAGGACAATAATCTACTTTTTCTTTTTAAGTTTAGCTTTTCCTCCAGCCCCCTTGCTGCACTTACTGCTGTTTCCTTCTGTAGTGAGGGGGAAAATGCATCTAAAAATCATTAGATAAATGAGGGGGTTTGGCAGTATAACCTATTTTATGGCAGTCAGAAATACACTGCTCCTTTCTTTCTGTCTTTTCCCCCTTTTCAGTCTAAATTATTCAGCCTTTGAATGGTTAGCACTACCCAGCAACCCAGTTGCAAGAGAACCTTCTGATTGGCTGCATTGAGAACTCTGCTTTTGTGCCTCATGTGTATGCCTGTGAGCCTCCCAGCTCCGAAGCTCAGTATTCTAATCTGTATGAGAAAAGAATGGCCGCCCTTATTCACTTCCATTACCCCCAGACTAAATCACCCATCAGGCATGGCTAACTTCCACTGAGCCCTGCTGTGCAGAACATGAGCATGGCGGTGGACGTGTCAGGCACTTAATTGGTTACCTGTGCTGTGCCCTGAATATGTGATGAGTTGCTTGCTGTAGCCGATGCCACTACCCCCGCTCCTCCTGTGGTGATTTTGCAGCAACATGAAGTAATTGAGCCTCTATTGAGAAGGCATGGTGGTTTTGTGCTGCTGTTAAGAATGGCAGCAGTGGCAGCTGCATCAGAGAGGCGGTGAATCTATTTGGAATCTTATTCCAAATAGGAAGAAGCTGCAAGCTCCCACAGTATGGCATATTCTGGCACTCGTGTCCCCAGAACAAATAATAGGTTCTACTAGTGCAAAGGGAGGCAACCTCGTGCCCTCTGGGTGTTTTGGAGTGCAAACTCCATAATCCCCAGAGAAAGAAGGAAGAACAAGGAAATGATAGGGCCACTGCATGAAGAAGATGCTGAAATGCTAATAGGGGAAAGAGAAAAGGCAGAACTACTCAACACCTTCTTTGCCTCAGTCTTCTCCCATAGGGATAACAGTACTCAGCCTGGGGAAAATGGAGCAGATGAGGCAGTAGGAGAAATCCAGCACAGAATAGGTAAAGTGCTAATTCAGGAATATCTGGCCAGTATAAATGAATTCAAGTATCCAGGGCCAGATAAACTATATCCAAGAATACTAAAGAAACTGGCAGAAGTAATCTCAGAATCACTGTCAATAATTTTTGAGAATTCCTGGAGAACAGGAAAGGTCCCAGGAGACTGAAGGAGGGCAAATATTTTCCCTTAAAGGTGTGGGAAAGAAGACCCAAATAGTTACCGCCTAGTCAGCCTGACCTCAATACTAGCGAAGCTTCTAGAGCAGATAAATAAGCAGACAGTCTGTAAGCACTTAGAAAGGGATGCTGTGATCACTAAAAGTCAACAAAGGTTTCTGAAAAACAAGTAATGCCAGTCTAATCTTATCTCTTTTTTTTGGACAGAGTTACACACTTGGTAGATGAGGGGAATGCTGTGGGTGTAGTGTATCTTGATTTCTGTAAGGCTTTTGACAAGGTCCCCCATGATATCCTTGCATAAAAGTTAGTAATATGTGGGCTAGACAATGTGACTGTTAGGTGGATTTGCAATTGGTTGACTGACAGAACCCAAAGGGTAGTCACCGATGGCTCCTCTTCAACCTGGAGAGAAGTGACTAGTGGAGTGCCACAGGGTTCTGTCCTGGGACCAGTGCTATTCAACATCTTTATCAATGACTTGGATGAGGGAACAGAGGGCACGCTTATCAAGTTTGCAGATTACACCAAATTAGGAGGGGTAGTTAATACCCCAGAGCACAGGAACAGAATTAATAATTATTTTACAGATTAGAAAGCTGGGCCAAATCTAACAAAATGTATTTCAACAGGGAGAAATGTAGAGTATTACTTAGGCAGAAAAAAATGAAATGCACAGATATAGGACAGGGAACACCTGACTTGATAGCACTGCATGCAAAAGGGGTCTAGGAGTCTTAGTGGACCACAAGCTGAACATGAGTCAGCAGTGTGATGCAGCAGCCAGAAAAGCCAATGTGAGTCTAGGCTGCATCAATAGGAGTAGAGTGTCTAGTATCTAGGTCAAGGGAAATAATAGTGCCACTCTGTTCTGCTTTGGTCAGACCTCATCTGGAATACTTTGTCCAGTTCTGGGCACCACAATTCAAGAAGGATGTTGACAAGCTGGAGTGTGTCCACAGGAGGGCGACTAAAATGGTAAAAGGTCTAGAACCCATGTCCTATGAGGAGTGGCTTAGGGAGCTGGGCATGTTTAGCTTAGAGAAGAGAAGGTTAAGAGGTGACATGATAGCCATGTGTAAATATTTGAAGGGGTGTCATACAGAGGATTGAGCAAGCCTGTTTTCTGCAGCTCCAGAGACTAGGGAGATTTTCAGATGATCCTTGCCGCGCAAGGATCGCCCGGGACAGTTTCGTCGCAGCAGCGTGGCAGGGGGTCGATTTCGGATGACGCTGTCGCTGCTGCGAGATCGTTGGTCCCTCTCGTGCTAAGGCTTGGAGCCTGCCGTGCTATATTTGGCAAGATCTTATTCACGGAGATTGTCAGTGAATAAAATCTTGCCGAATATAGTGCAACAGGCTCCAAGCCTTAGCGCAAGAGGGATTGACGATCTCACAGCAGCGACGGCGTCATCCAAAATCGACCCCCTGCTGCGCTGCTGCAACGAAACTGTCCCGGGCGATCCTTGCACAGCAAGGATCGTCTGAAAATCTCCTAGGGCATGGAACAATGGGTTCAAACTACAGGAAAAGAGATTACACTGTACATCTAAACATTAGGAAGATTTTCCTGACGGTAAGAGCTGTTCAGCAGTGGAATGCACTTGGTGGAGTAACAGAGGCTGGATGGCTATCTGTCAGGTGTGGTTTGATTGTGTATTCCTGCATGGCAGGGGGTTGGACTAGATGGCCCTTGTGGTCTCTTCCGACTCTATGATTCTATGATTCTATGGCCAATGGTTAGGGATACTGGGGGGTTGTAGTCTGAGCATCTGGAGGGTACTGAGCTGATGATCCCTATTCCAATAAAATGTGACGGAAGCAGTCATTTGGGGGTGATGGGCCAAGTATAGCCATGCTAAAGACTGCCTTCTGGAGCAGGAGGATGAAGTGCTTTCTTAAAACCATAAAGTCAGTAACTATAGGCCCCTGGGCCAAACATGGGACTCTGTGGGCTGTTGTCATCAAAGACATAAAAGAGATCTGGGCAAATTGCATCTCTGGAAATGGAACCTGGTAGCTGACACTCTCAGGGCCAGACCCTCCAATCCCTCTTTAAATTGTTGGATCTGTGGAGATTATCAGACTCAGGAGAATGCACCAAAAAAAAAAAAAAAATCCTGTTCCCAACAGCATCAGAACCGAAAGGGAGACCTTACCAAACACCACATCCTTCTGCCCTTCCAGGGGCATAGCACTACTGTGGACTAGGCCTCCCTTTTCCATTGACAGGGAGAAGCCACTATTCAAAAGGGATGTCTTACTGATGGCCATGCTGTGTCCCCAGAATGGTGGAAGACATTGTTGTCTGCTAAGGTTGCCCCTTCCTGTTCTCATAGTGATCTTCTGACATGGTTTTTGCTGCATCTAATAATCTCTGTAGTCAAAATACTCCATTATCAATGCAGCCTGGAAAAGAGATGCCCCAATATGTTAAGATTGTCAACTATGCTTTTCTATGGCAATGTTCCTATGCTTTGAATGCTGCAGCTAGAGACAAAAAAGGTGATTGAATGAAACTGTCTTCCATTGTTTAACCTCTGAGCTATTAGAACATAAAACACACAGGAGTCCTACTCTGAAAAACTGTGGCAACCTCAAACTGGGAACAGGGAGAAAATGGAAGCTGTAACTAATTTGGACTTCCCAAACTGAAACACAGTTGTCCTTTGCTATTGTCACATAAGCAAGTCTCCAATCAAAAATATGTACAATATGTATATCTTAGAGGAAACTCTGCACAAATTAGTATATATCAGTGAGAATGAAATATCAAAATGGATTAAGTTAGGGGAAATTGCTTGCAGATATGTGTACATTAAACACTGCATACAGAAAAATGTATATACAGTTGTCTTTCCGTATCCATGGATTTCAGTATTCATGGCTTGAAAATATTCTTTAAAAATAATAATCCAAAAAACAAACCTTGATTTTTCCATCTTATATAAGGGACACCATTTTGCTATGCCATTGTGTATAATGGGACTTGAGTATTCACGGATTTTGGTATCCATGGGGGGTCCTGGAATCAAACCCCAGCAAATATGAAGGGACAACTGTAAAGAGAAGTGAAATATGCATATGCATTTTTAGGCTATCATTTTTTAAAAAATCTACAAATGGATGCAAAAAGAAAATTGGGCAAAACATATTTCAGAATGGAAAAATGACAAATTGAGGGCAACCTAAACTGGCAGTTTTATCCATCCCTGCCTAAATGTGGATTTTTTCTTTTGCATACATGCATAGGCATATGGATGTATTTGTGTATTTAAACCTGGGTGTTAACAATATTTTTTAATACTTGTGAGAACAAGAAATCAGAAAACCAACGAAACTACACTAATTTGTATGGTTTCTCATGGAAAACATAGGGGAACCAATGCAGATTTTAAAAATGTAAGGCACCATACAGAATTGAGGGTTGAACTACTGTATTAGGATATTCAGGTGGAAAGTACCGTAGGGCCCCGTGGGACATTTCTGTGCTAGTTCTGGCACCATGCCATTTTTAAATTTTTTTTTAAAAAAAGTTTTGTAGCCTGTTTCCAGAAAATTAGTAGACTGACCTGTTAATATATATATATATATATATATATATATATATATATATATAGTTGTGGCATTGCTCTGCAGACTAGAAAGCCCTGGGTGCCGTTTACACGATGAAAATGTCCCAGGAAGAATTCGTGTCGATCCCTGGCAGTTTACACGTACATAGGGTCGGGTACGTGATTTTCGGAAGGGGGGCCACCTTTTATCCCTCAACCTGTGGGACTTCCAGTCTCGCGGTTTGTGCCGGTTTTTAAAAAAGTCACTGGAGGATTCAGAAAATTGGAAATGTAAACAGCCTGGGACAAAATATCTCGGTACTAGGGGATGACCGGAAATGGTGACTGGGGGTGGGCTTAGAGATCAGCGACCAGAAAAGGAGGGGTCAGTCACCCGTTCAACAGATCCAGCCTCACCAGCCGAAAACAAAGGCATCCCTTCCAGCTGCATGTAGGTTGATGTGTGTGTGCGCGCGCGTGTACTCAATCACCTTTTAAAATGGATTTCTACACTGCAAACCCTTCAGCTTTAACCTCTTCCTCAACTGCATGTTACAAAGAGATCGTGGTGGGCAGAGGGTCAGCCATTCATCCCCTGCCTTGATCACCTCCCTGGGTTTGAACGGGCACATTAAAATATTCAAGCCTCTGAGCGAATGAACACCCTTTAATTCCCCCTCTCTGTGTCTGTGTCTTTCAAAATGCCTGTCTGTAGCTGGCTTGAAACCTGAACTCTGCAGCTAAATCTCTGCTGTAAGGGTTAACATTTTAAAGAGGCAAGGAAACCCAAGCCTCCCCCCCCTCACTCGGCTTGATTTCAAAAGGAAAGCCCTGCTTCTGAACGAAAGATCTCAGTCTGGGTCTTTTAAAATGCTTTCTGTCTCTGCTTAAAGGGTTAACATTTTAAAGAGACAGGAGAAACACAAGCGTCTGCCCCCCCTCTCCCCACCAGCCAGCCAATAGCATTGCTCGTGGCGCGGAACTCTAAAGGAAGTGCGTCACCGAGGTTGTGAAAACACGAGTAATCGCATCCTTGATTGACAGCCACCCCACCCAAAACCTAACACACACACCCCGGAACTTTGGACGTGTAAATATCAGTCACGGGACCACCCGGGATATCCAGATCAGTGACATAAATCGTATAAACAGCGAGGGACGGATTCGTGATCACAAAGTCACGATAAGCACTGCGACAATTTCTGCCGTGTAACTGGAACCCTGTAATTCAGAAGGGTTGTTGGTAAGGGTTGGTAAGCCATTTAGTAGAACAATCCATTCCTTAGTCAGGGGGATATCCTAGCTTCTGATAATCTGTCCCACTGCTTGGCTATTGTTCCTCAGATTGAGACAATACTTGTTCTTTTACAATGTGATCACATTCCTTTCAACCCTTTGCCCCAATAGATTCCCTTCCTCTGTCTCAGCCATGCAGCCAATTAGAAGAGCTCTGGTTTTCTTTCTTCCACTCAATTTTTCTTTTTATTGAAGTCAATTTTTTCTTGACTTCAAGAAATGATTTCAAACACCAGCTTCCATACAGGAGAAAAAGGAGAGGGTTGTATGTGACTATTTGAGCTACTTGGAGGAAAGGCAGAGTATAAATGAGTCCTCACTGGTACTTTTGTTTCTTATTGTGTCTGTGAGCAATATTTGCGCACAGGTATTGCAAAAACCACAGTGGGCAAATGAGAAGCACATAAGGAAGAGATGAAAATGCACTAAAGAGGTAGAATGTGCTCCTTCTCCCATTTGTTAATAGAGGTGAAATTCAGGATCCAAGCCATTGTATTTATTGCTTCTGGTTATAGGAGTGTTGTATTATTGCATTATTTCAGGGTGATATATTTAAATGTTATTTATTATATATTACTTTTGACAATACTTTTTAGATGGTGCACTCAGGGCAGGCCCTACCATTAGACAGGGTGACTGAAATTATTCTTTCTTTCACTTTCTCTGATTTTTAATAATATGGCTGACAGATTTTTAATGCTCTTCAGTCCTAACTTGGTGGCTTCAGACTTTCAGCTATGAATATAAAACAAATACCCAATTAATGCAGCTAGCCACTAACATTAAGATAGTCTGATATTAATTAAAAACATCTAACTGCAGAAAATTAACATTGAGTCTGTAAAAACTGCAGGGACTGCCTTCAAGCTATTATAGCTGTTTAATCTCACTCAATTTACTCAGAAGGGAAATGGACATAGCAGGGGGTTCCTTTGGTAGAAAGAAACAGACAGACTTTACTGTCCATTCTTTTCATTGCTTCTCAAAACACAGTGGACCAGATCTTTCTTGTCTAGGAACAGGAAAACTCACTTAAGGTGGTATCTTTGAATTCAGGAGTATGCTCTCATTTCCAGAGGCTTAGGAGATTTTCAGATGATCCTTGCTGCGCAAGGATAATCCGGGACAGTTTCGTCGCAGCAGCGTGGCAGGGGGTCGATTTCGGATGATGCCATCGCTGCTGCAAGATCGTCGTTCCCTCTCGCGCTAAGGCTTGGAGCCTGCCGCGCTATATTCACCAAGATTTTAATCACAGACAACCTCCGTGAATAAAATCTTGGAAAATATAGTGCGGCAGGCTCCAACCCTTAGCATGAGAGGGAACGACGATCTCGCAGCAGCGATGGCGTCATCCAAAATCGACCCCCTGCCACGCTGCTGTGACAAAACTGTCCCGGGCGAGCCTTGTGCGGCAAGGATCGTCTGAAAATCTCCTTAGTCCTTGTCCGCATGGGCCAAAAACACCACACTCAACTCAGATCTGGTGCTGACAGTCTTCACAATGTACAGCTACTTTTGAGGAGGTAATGCAGTTTTTCACCCTTATCCTGTCTTTGTTCTGGACTAAGCAAAGGCAGGGAAAAACCAGAGGTTTCCCGGAAACTCTAGAATGACCTTGGGTTCTTTTGGCATGTGGACAGCTGGATTGGGTCTGATTCAGCCAAGCTCAGTTGTCCACACATGAAAAGCTGTGCCATTCCCCTTACCTTCATGAGCAGCACAGGAAAAGGGAATGGCCTGCCTCCAGAGCTGCTCCCCCTCCTTCTCACAAGCATAGAAAGCCTGCCTGGCATGCTGGTGCTTCTGCTGAGCTCAGAAATGGGTGCCCAGAGCAACAAGGAGAAAGTTGTTCTGCCCCTTCCATGAAGAGGTGGTGGCTCCAAGGAGATCCGTCCCCTTCCCTGTCCTCCCACTGCTGTCTTGCTGGCAAAGCAGCCATGGAAAGCCTGCCCAGCGTGGTTGCTTCTGCTGAAGGCAGAAATGGGGCACCTGTGTGATCAATGAGGAGGGGCTAAAGCAACCTCCTCTTTGTTGATCGCATGCCAAGCAACTGTTTCTGAGCTCAGCAGAAGTGATGGCACACTGGGCAGGGTTTCTGCAGAGCTCCTAGGCTAGTGAGGAACTGGTGGTGGCAGCTCTGAAAACAGGAGGTGGGCCAGTGGGGCTGATGTGGTGTTGGCCCAGCTGACTTCTGTGGGCAACAATGCACCATTGAACCGGATTCAGTCTAGTGCATATGGCTGCCATCATGGTCAATCCAGGGCCAGTTCAGGGCATAATGTCCTGGACTGGCCCTGGATTAATGGCCAGTGAGGACAAGGCCTTAGAATGGTGTTTCTGTGGCAGGATACCTCCTTCCTTGAATTGAACAATTATTTCAAGGCGACTTGTACAAATGCAGGGCAGCCATGAACAGTTATCAAACCTAGATTTAGCCCCAGGCTCTAATCTCTGCCTCCTCTATACGCCTATGAATACAAACACGTGCTAATTTTAAGATCTGTTCTGTGAGTTACACAGTCGAGGAAGACCTAGGCAATTATAAGATGAGCATCTAAAAATGTTTCCCCCCCCCACTATATTTTAAATCATAAGTATCCTGGCATAATAACACTTCTTATCATAAGTTACTGTAATCACAAGAAAGAGCTGCCCCAGAATTATTGCAACATGACTGCTAGCGCCGTTTACTTTTTGCATAGGCAAGATTTCGGCAGTTCTTGCGAGAAGATGGAAGCACACTTAAAAGTCTAAAAACACTTAAATTAACAAACAAAATGAACACACAAGCACTGAAACACATTTTAAACTTACCAGCAAAACAGGGAGATTCATAAAAAGAGTGTCCCATACCTAGTTTTTGTGTTCTCACCTGGAAGTTTTCTGGTGGGAATTGCCCATTGACACTGTAATCACACCAGCAGAATGGGACGCAGCTTCGAACACAAGCAATACTGTGAAAAAAACACCATGGATGTTAATTGACAGCTTGACCTGTTAATAAAAAAGAACACCTTTTTCACAGCAGCGGAACACTTGCAGAACATGAGGGGGATGACATCATGTGATAAGGGAGCCCTTTTTCGATATCCTGTTGTCATTATCACACCATATTTGCCACGTCTGATAATCTCCCTAGAGAGATCATGGAGAGCATGAACCAAACAAGAACCAAAGGAATAGGTGATCTGCATATCCTCATACCAATAGAAATCATTAACATTTATTTGTAGCCATGACAATTAAAAGAACAGAACTTACAGGACAATACTGCATAGGAGATTTTCAGACAGGGACAAAAATAGCTTCCCCATCTCACTATCTAAGCCTCTTCTGACCCCCTCCCGACCCCACCCCGGCACAATAACAACAGTTTTACACCCACCTTAATCGTGCGACGTTCCCTCCCCAACAGCAGCCCAGGAGTGAATGCAGCTCTCTGGAAATAACGCGGGGAGGGTACCAAAAAAAGGTGTCACTTACCTGGATGTCCCAATGGCACCCGGAAGTGTTCTGGAACGGACCTCTCACTAATGCTGGCATCATGTCAGCATAACGGGGCACCTTTTCACTCGACCGTCGTTCTGTGACATGAAAGGAACAGGCAATCTATTCAAGGCTTAAGCCATGAATAAAAAGCAACAAGAGCGAAATGGGACCAGCACAGGAGCATAATGACACAGGGATGACGTCATGTGAAAAACAAGCCCTTTAGCGATCTCCTGGCATTTGTGTAACACCATATTTAGGTCTTCTGATAATCTCCATTGTGTTCAGCACCAAGCCTCTGAGATGTCCAAAGTCCTACTGACATGAAGAAGGGGAGAAAAGGAACACCAATGCTTAAAGGGTTGGGTTTTTTTCTTTTCCCTCCTCCTCCTCTTTATTTATATCCTGGCCTTTTTCCAGTATTGGGACTCAGGTAGCTTACAAATCAGTGATTACGATAATTAAATAAATAATTAATAATTAATAGCCTACAATAATTAATAATTAATAGCATACAAAAAGTCCATGTTAAAATAAACTCAAACTATTAACCATATTAAAGCAATTTAAAACATGCAACTTTAAAAAGATAAAACACTAAAACACTATGATTTAGATTTTAGAAGAATACAGCACCCTCTTACAGCCTTTTTCTTAAAAGCCATGAGTTCTAAAGTCTGAATAAATATAAGTCTTTATCTGCTGATAGAAGGATAGGAAGCAGGGGGGCCATTCTAGCTTCCCTAGGCAGGAAATTCCAAAGTTCTTAGAAGGTCCTATCTGGTGTTCCCACCAACCGTTCCTGTGATGGTGGTAGGACTGAAAGAGGGACCTCTCCTGTAGTTCTCAGAGTTCAGGCAGGCTCATTGGGGGAGATAGAGTCCAGGCAGGTTCATTGGGGGAGATACAGTCCATCAGATAGCCTAGATTGCAACCATATAGGGCTTTCTAGAGCATAACCAGCATTTTGGATTGTGCCTGGAAACAGTCCAACAGCCAGTGGAGCTGTTGGAGCAGGAGAGTAGTACAGTGCCTGTAACCACCCACAGTTAGCACATCGGCTGCAGCTCTTTGTACCACCTGATGTTTCAAAAAACAAACAAACACAAACCTCTTCAAAGGCAGCCCTACATATTATTTTATTATATGTTTCATTTATAAATAGAGCATGTTATAATAATACCAATGGGATATAACCAAGGCATGTGTCACTGTGGCCAGACCAGGCATCTCCAGGAATGGGCAAAGTTGGTGCACTTGCTTTAAGTGTGCTAAACTACCAGGTTCAAGGCTTGAGTCCAGGAGTACACCCAAACCATCTTCAGGGGGAGTGTAACCCCATGCAGCCCAGGCCCGATCTGCCTTTAGATTGAGAAGGAGCACCTCTGCCTTGCCTTGATTGAATTGGATCGAGTTTCAATTTATTTGCTCTCATCTAGTCCATTACTGATGCCAGATGCTTATATAGAACCCAAACAGCTTCCTTGGAGTTAGGTGGAAAGGAGAAACAGAATTGGGTATCATCAGCATACTGGTGGCACTGAACCCCAAACCTCCAGACAAACTATCCCAGTGGATCCATGTAGGTGTTGAATGGAGCTGAATAGGAATCCCCCAGAAGCACCATCTGGGCTCTCTCCTGCAGGAAGTAAGGGAGCTACTCTAAAAGTCCCATCCCTGCAAGGTGGCCCAGAAGGATACCATGGTTGATGCTACTGAAAACCACAGAGAGGTCCAGCAAAACAAACAAGAACACACTCTCCCTGTGTAGTTCCCAATCTAGGTCACCCATCAAGGCAACCAAAGCTGTCTTTGTCCCATAACAAGGCCTGAAACCAGAATGTAATAGATGAAGAATATCTGTTTCATCCAGGAATTTCTGGAGCTGGGAGGCAACCAACTTACCCCAAAATGGCATGTTGGACACTAGCTGATATCCAGTATAGAGGGATCCAGGAAGGCTTTTTCAACAGAGGTCTTACATTTGCCTCCTTTAGTGCATTCTGGAACCCTGCCTTGTTGTAAGATTTTGTTAACTACTCCCTTCACTACTTGCCTGTCCCCTCTTGCTCTTTTAATGAGGTGATTGGTCTAGTGGGCATGTGGCTGTCACTTCTCCAAGGATCCTGTCCACATCCTCAGGCTGTACAAAAGAATATTCCTCTACTTCTGCAACAGGAGAGTAATTAATTTGTGTCAGGCATGCTGGCATCATGTCTGGGGATTGGCAGATCCAAAGCCATCTCTTATCTGTTCACCCCACCCCACCATCACCTTTTCCTTGCTGACATCAATCAGTACTACAAAAGTTTCCCCAAGGAGTTGGAAGGAGTATCCAAATTCAGCTCTTCTCTCTCTTTCTCTCTTTGGAGGGAGAGAGCCAAAGAATCCTCTGTCTCCTAGGATACCTTCCCACGGATCCTTGGATGGCAGCCTTAAGGTATCTCTAAAGTAAATAAACATGAATACAGGTATATATATTAGAGACATCAGTGATATTCCAACAATAAATTACTTTTCTCCAGTGGTCCATATCCTCCAACATTTCACAGTTGTGGCCAAGCAACATCAGAGTATGGTCAAGATGGGAAAGGTTATTAAGGAGGAAGACTATTCAAGTTAGGAGAGGCTACAGCAGTTTGATTTTTTTCCCCTGAGCTTACTGGGAAAAGATTGATTCTACCCCCTGCTGACGATTTGAGTTTAAACTTTTGAACTCAGTTTGCCCCAATTGGAGTAAGCTGAGGACAAAGAGGGAAAGCAGGAGGAGGGGAGAGAAACTGGGACATTTTTAAAGCAACTGAAGAAGTGTAATGACAGAGGATTACTCAGAACAATTATCCAAATCAGGATAATTGGAGGTAAGATGGACTGTTAAGATTACAATCACAGTTTTCCATATAAATACTTGGGGTGAAATGAAGCTTTACCTCTCAGCAAAAATTGACAATGAAATAGCAGTCAAGAACCACTAAGAGGGCTACAAATATTTTGCTCCCTCAGGAGAATCAGCAAATACCCTTCACCCAATGCTAGGGTTGATGGCTTGCAGGGCATTGTCCTGAGGCTCAGGGACTGGATCCGCTTCTCCAGCCCATAGGGCAAGCGGGAGGGAAAGTGTGTTCGTGTATTCTTCATCTGATAATTTTCAGTGTTTTTTCTTTGAATGGTCTACATGGAACAACTGTACTTGATGCTTAATGAATCATGCTTAATGATATCATCAGCGGCTGCCCCTGTGACAGTTGTCCCTGGGACTCAGCCCTAAAATCTCAGGGCCTGGGAAAGTCCTAACCTGGCAACCTTAACTACACCCCATGTCAAGATATGTAGGGCCCAAGGTCAACCAAGTAATTTTATAACCCCCAGATAGAAAATCTTGCTATTTTCTCCCTCCCTGGCTCTCCCTGGAAGTAAGAAAATCATAATGAATAAATAAACACCTGCTGCCTTACTCTGTGTAACAGGAGAACTGTCCCAATCCATGCTTGTGGTACTGGCAGTTGTGGCTGGTGGCTCCAGTTATTTGGGTGGTGGGGTGATAAATCTGCTCCAAATTTTATTCTGGACTTTAAAATATCTATTCAGGGCACTGAAAGCTATCCCCCAAATAGGTTTGGCATAACACTTTAAAAGTTTGGACTGAAACTTTAATTCACCACCTCAGTGGCATCAACACCGGCTGCCAGTGTATGTATGCTGGCTGGAGGAGGATCCAAAGAGATATGATCTAAAAAGTAACAGCAGTTTGTATTAGCAGTGAGGTAGGTGAAGTTCCATATTCTCATGCTCTCATTTAAGTACAGTGATGCTGTGGCAAGCTTTTTGGAAAGAATTTTAAAAACTGAAACAGATAAATTCTTTGGCTCCATCAGTGTAGCTTCCTGACATCTCTTACATTAACTGTATTACAGTACAATAGTGACAAAGATAAATGTTACATGTGATTAGTATTAATATGTAGCATGCTATTAGGATAGCAAACTGGCCACCATATACTTTGAAAAGCTCTTATAATTACTGCTGTTTTAATAGCATGACCTCCTTTTTCATCTCCTGTTAACTTAATAAAGTATCTCTGCAACGTCTGTGTGTCTGTGGGGAGTGTGGTATCAGTAAAGTCCTTCTATTTGAACACAGAAAATCTATTTAGATTTAATTATGGTAGCCTGCACCCAAGTTTCCCTTGTCTTTGCAAAAGTATGTTTGCTGTTGGTCAGCTTTAACACAGAGGTGGACAAGATGTGTCCCTCCAGATGATGCTGGAGTGCAACTCACAACATTTCTCACTGTACTGGCTAGAGACCCTGGGAATTATAGTCCACTTTGGGTCCCAGCCTTTGGGAAAAAAAAGTGGGCTACAAACACACAAACAAACAAACAATAGTCCAGCAAAATCTAGAAATCTAAAGTTAATGATTTTGTGTCTTGCTTCTGGGATTCTCCAGAGGCATTGGTTTGTCCACACTGAGAAACAAGATGCTGGACTTCATAGACTTTTGGTCTGATGCAGCAACATTTTTACATATTAGGAATAACTAGAGAAATGAAGAGAGAGCCAATGTATTTGTGGTC
Organism: Gambelia wislizenii; assembly: GCA_030847615.1. Taxonomy (NCBI): domain Eukaryota; kingdom Metazoa; phylum Chordata; class Lepidosauria; order Squamata; family Crotaphytidae; genus Gambelia; species Gambelia wislizenii. The sequence continues at coordinate 218,043,087 of JAUMIR010000004.1, forward strand.
ATTATTCATTATCTCCACCCACATCATTGCTGAACTCCAAAACAGCCTTCCCCAATAATGCCACTCAGTTCCTTTGGTCTACAGGTCTAACCATTCCTAGCCAGGGGCAGACCATACTGATTGAGGATTATGGGAACTGAGATAAGGGAAACGATAGTCCCACAGATCTGGAAGACATTTGGATGGGCTTAGGGATATTTGCAGAAGCCGTACCGATTCCAGTGAGACTTGTCTTTCTATACTGCTTTCGGCAATTGTGACTCTCCACAGTAGAACTGCAAGTCCCATGGTCTATCATCAAAGACTAGACTGCTTACAGCTGATGCGAGTTGCAGTCCAGCAACATTGAGAGGGCTATATTATTCCCAATTCTGTTCACTATTGTTTCACAATGCTGTTCAGATTGTAGCCAAAGTTCTTTGATACATTTTTTCAAAGGACAACTTTCCCATGCTTAAAAATTTAAAAGCACGAAGAGGGACGTTATGGTTTTCCCCATTGGGAGCTGCCATATAATTGCATAACAGCAACATGCCAAATTTCCATGGAGTTTGACTCTACAACTTACTAGGATTTAGGCCTGCCCTTTTGATCACTACTGTTCAAACACACCATAAAGAAAGAAGTTAACATTTGCACCTGCATTTACCAGGTAATGTGGTAAACATCATTGTTAAGGCAATAATGCCAACAGTTTGGGAACAACTTGAGCATGTAGTATAGATTGGGGAAGGAGTGAATGAACTAAATAATAGACAGCCTGCTGAAATGTTCCAAGCAACTGATCGGAATAATACAGAAGAGAAGCAAAACAGAAGGAACACATACATCCAGAGAATAAATGAACTCAGCTGTAAACATGGAGAGTATTATAGCTATAGTAATTGGGCCCATGGAGCTATGCACAATGAGAAGGCACACTGAGTTTGAAGCAGGGGGCAGGGAAGCAGTCTGTCTCTGCAGCTCATAATATGAATACTGCACTTTTGCAAAGTGTCACATTACAGATGAAATCGTGATCCTGCTGCTGGAAAAAAAAGGACGATAATGATGATTGCTAGAGGATGTAATACTAAGCCATCATAATTATCTTCATAAACTGACCAGGGGTGATAATTGACTTTTGAATAACAATAAGTGGTTGAAATTATTTAGACCAAATAAGACTTCTAGAGAAGGGGTGGAAACCCAGAGTTCTCAGGGATGTACCCAGCCCTCAGCCTGATTTAAAAAACTATGTGCAAGTGATCAGTTCAGGTCTTGGAAAGAGCAATTTGACCCTTCCCCAGCAGCCTGGCTGGTAGAGAGGAGAATAGACAGAGTGGGAGAATATGGTGACAAAGAAGCTGAGAGAGAGAGAGAGAGAGGGAGGGAGGGAGGGAGGGAAGGAGGGATCATATACAAAAAAGAGTCGAATAAAAAGGATTAAGAAAGGAAGGGGAGGAGACAGACAGGGGGAGAGAGAAATGGTGAATTCCCCTACTTCTTGGGCTGATCTCATCTACCATCTGCATGCAGCCCCCAACACATTACCACCCCGTAAGAAAATACAACCCTCCACAGAAAAAAAGGGGGGCCAACCTTGATTTAAAGTGTAGAGAGTTGAAGGGAGACATCTGTATGGGAAACCAAACAGCCTTCCAAGAAAGAGCAGTAGGGAAGGAGGTAAAGCACTCTTTCCAAGAACACCCAGGGGTGTAGCTCTGGGTGTGTGTGCAAAATGGGAGGCATTGTCCCAAATAAAAATTGTGCCTCCCCACAGTGAAATATTCTTTCAGTCCCCAAATTTCTAGCAGTGCAATAACTTAACATTTCAGTTGAGCATTTAGAAGTAGAGTTTAGGCATCCAAAGAAGTGAGGCAGGCAAAGTTACCAAGGGAATGTGAACACAGCAAATATAAAGAGTTCTAGATATGAATGGTCCTGGGCCCAGTGCTATTCAACATCTTTATCAATGACTTGGATGATGGAATTAGGGGCATACTTATCAAATTTGCAGATGACATCAAATTAGGAGGAATAGCTAATACCCTAGAGGACAGGATCAAAATTCAAAATGACCTGGATAAACTGGAGAGCTGGGCCAAAGCTACCAAAATGAAATTCAATACGGAGAAATGTAAGGTACTGCACTTAGGGCGGAAAAATGAAATGCATAGATACAGGATGGGGGAGACCTGGCTGAATGAGACTACGTGCGAAAGGGATCTAGGACTCCTAGTAGACCACAAGTTGAACATGAGTCAGCAGTATGATGCGGCAGCTAAAAAGGCCAATACGATTTTGAGCTGCATCAATAGAAGTATAGTGTCTAGATCAAGGGAAGTACTGTAATAATGTTACTCTATTCTGCCTTGGTCAGGCCTCACCTAGAATACTGTGTCCAGTTCTGGGCACCACAATTCAAAAAGGATATTGACAAATTGGAGTGTGTCCAGAGGAGGGAGACTAAAATGGTGAAAGGTCTGGAACCCATGCCTTATGAGGAAAGACTTAGGGTTCTGTTTAGCCTGGAGAAAAGACAGTTAAGGGGTGATTGATAGCCCTGTTTAAGTATTTGAAGGGGTGTCACATTGAGGATGGAGCAAGCTTGTTTTCTGCTGCTCCAGAGACTAGAACACGAAGCAATGGATGCAAGCTCCAGGAACAGAGATTCCACCTCAACATGAGGAGGAACCTTCTGACAATAAGAGCTGTTCGGCAGTGGAACACACTCCCTCGGAGCGTGGTGGGGTCTCCTTCCTTGGTGGTCTTTAAACAGAGGCTGGATGGCCATCTGTCAGGGATGCTTTGATTGTGATTTCCTGCATGGCAGGGGGTTGGACTGGATGGCCCTTGTGGTCTCTTCCAACTCTACAATTCTATGATTCTATGATATTCAGTGTTTCACTTGGCAATGACAGAAATTTGAGGATCAAAGGAAAATTCCATTTGGGATAGACTTCTTTTTCGGAGGGACAATGCCCTCATTTTGCTCATCCTCCTTAAGTACACAGCCCTGAGCACCTTTACATTTAAGGAAGTTGGAAGGTATGTCAGGAAACCGAGGTTTGTTTACCCAGCAAAAAATTCTATGGTAACGGCTGCATAGCTGTGTCACTCAGCCTAAGCTCTTACCTTCATAATTCTTCTTCTTCCCATCATCTTGTACTACAGCTCCCAGCTATGTTGATTTTATGCAGCACTGCCTCTAAAGAATTCCACACTGCCTTGCTAAGCAGAGTAAAGATACAGATCACATCTGATCTATGTGTACCCTAGAATGAAGCAGTGGAATAGTACCATCGTTGAGACATATACAACTGTCAGACATGACCCAGACCACATGCTTGGCTGGCATGCTGTTAGCTACATACACACCCGTAAGTTAACTCTGTGCCTACATATGTCTGTTTGTAGACCTCTCCCCCACAGTGACCAAAGCTCACCCTCAGACCTGCTGTAGAGCTCCTGAGGACCCCCACCCATGGGCTGGAGGAGATCACAGAAGTGCCTGTTTATGTCCCCATAGCCAGATGCAAAATGATTACCTTGGCTGTTGAGACCTTCAGAGGACCCTGACATGACTTCTCTCTCTCTCTGGCTTTTCTTCGCAAACGAAGATTCAGGAAGGACTCATCCCGCGCTTTCTGCAAGCGCGCTGATGACTAAAAAGGCCAATCCGAGATAAACATGTCCGGTTGCAAAAAGCACAGCAGAAGGTCTCCTTGGGTGATGTTTTTGGGTTGTGATTTTTTCTGCGTTGTCGTTTCTCTTCAAGACTTGTTCGTCGTGAGTTCTCAAATAAGGCTGCAGCATTGTGGATAGTGCGTCTCCATGCCTCCCGATGTGAGGCCAGGGCGGACCACTGTTGGTGATCAATTTGGCCGAGCCTGAGATGTTGTTTCAGGGAGTCTTTGTATCGCTTTTTTTGGAGCGCCCCTCTTACGCTGACCCGTGGCGAGTTCACCGTAGAGTACTATTTTTGGGAGGCGATGGTCCTCCATCCTAGAAACGTGCCCTGCCCAGCGCAGCTGTGTTCTCAATATCATGGCCTCAATGCTGGTGATCCCTGCTTGCTGTAATTCTGTGACCCCTTCCCCTACCTCCAGGTACAAATAGCCTTGTGGGTGGGGGAGGTCTTCAGTGACTCTTTGGGAAGTCTGGCAGGGGATAAATGGCTCAGCATAGAGCAGTTCACCATGAAGAACTACTAGGCTACATTAAGTCATGCAGGATTGCAGCCATAAGAAAGCATTCCTCTCCCAGGAAGGTTTTGTTGCTCAGGCAAAATTCAGGCTTAAACCACAAGCCTTTTATAGCCATTTCTATCCAATGACCAACCTGGGTGAGCAGGGCTAGTCTGGAGTCTGGAAATATCATACCACCAAGAAGATGACCCAAAGTACTAATTTATTAATTTGCCACACCAGGGCAGCTAAAATACAGCACCAAAGCTTCTGGGTTCTAGTCTCACTTGGGCAAATACTTCATACCATTTCAGGATGGAGGTGGGATATTTTGTGTTCAGATTCTCCCATGAGTTAAGATTGTCTATGAAAACAGAAAACCAGTTCAGCCAGGAGAAAGTTGAGCTAGAACAGTCTTCCCTGATGAGTTGGTTGTAGACTAGCAAGAAATTTTACACATTAGGAAGCATTCAAAAGCAGCATGCCCTCCCTGGTCACAGTCTTTGGCACAGTCTTATTTTGTTTCTTAGATAATTCATATACTGTCACTTCCATTCCAAAATGGAACTGCATACCCTCCAACTGTCCCAATTTGGCAGGGACAATCCTGATCAATCCTCTGTCATCCCACCTGTTCAGCTGCTTTTAAAATATCCTGGTTTCTCTTTCTTCCTTCCACTTCCTCCGTTTGTTCTCCCAGTTGCTGCAAATTGAGTTCAACGTGAAAAAGTAGTTTGCACTCAAGTGGAGGGAGGGGATATGACAGGAATGGTGGACTCTTTCCCTTCCCAGTAGGCTCAGGCAAAAGCAAACTCCTACAGCCTCTCCTGGCTTGTGTGTTCTTCCTCATTAATAACTTTTGCCATCTTGACCACACTCTAATGTTGCCTGGCAACATGGCACCCAGTTTTCATCTGAAAAATTTTGGAGTGTTTGGTGTTCTAGGACTTTATCAGATGCACTAAATACAGCTTCATAACAATGCCACATAAATACAAAAGGGTGTGTGTACCACATGACATCGCCCTTTTGCATTTATGTCCCTGCCAAAACCCATACCTTTTAATTGATGGCTGAGGCCATCAATTGATCTTCCCATGGTGCTTTAGTACCAGCATTGCCGGCATGTGAAAACTCACACCATTGTACTCACATGAATGTAGTGTCAATGACTGGTCCAGTGCGAACACATTCTGGTGAGATTGTGACATCCAGGTAAGTGACACACTTTTAATGAACCTCCTCGGGTTATTTGTAAGTTTTAAACTGTGTGTATGTGCGTTGTGTAACTTTTTTTGTGTTCTTTTTGTGTTGTTTTTTTTTTAATTCCTGTGTGATGAAGTCTTGCAAGAATCCACAGGATTGTGAATGAGGAAGTGAATGGAGCTCCGTTCACTTCCTCTTTCATTGCCGGGATTAGAGGTAAGTGTGGTGGAGGGCAGTCTTTGCTGGCATAAAAATGTTTTTTTTTTTAATGCCAGCAAAAGAACGTTCTAAGGGTCTTGTCTGATAAAGTCCATAGTCTAGTATACTACCACTCAAGGATTCTGCTGCCTCTTTCTGCTTCATGTGCAGACCAGAGCCTAAATCCAATTGTTAGTTTCTTTTTTTTTTTAATATGTTTATTTAATTATTTAAGCTTACAAAGTAACAATCAAATTATTTCTCGTGACCGATTACAGTTACAAATTACAGTCTCACCAAATTTCTCTCCCTCCTTCTACCTCTGACTTCCCCTGTTTACTAGCTTGAAACTTTTCTCATACTACTAGACTTTGAATTCCCTCTTTTCTATACTTAAATGTGTCTCCATCTAAATTTCGTATGATTTATCTGGCTTTTTTCAAAATTCCCTTGTAATTTTGCCCATCCCCTACCCGATATAATTGCCTTATTTCTCTTTTCCCGTGTATCTGCCTGATTAATCTTTTCCACTTTCCAAATTAAGTGTCATATTTCCTCGTTTACCCAAATATTCCATTACTAAGTTCCATTCTTTATTCGTATCTGTTATTTTCCTCCCACCTATCGTCTGCGTCAGCTTGTCGTTATCTTGCATCTCTCTCAGTTTATCGAGCCATCCTTCAACCTCCGGAGCCTCTTTCTTTTTCCACTGGGCCGCTATTCTAAGTCTAGCTGCCGTTACCACGTACAACAGGACCCTCCAAACTTCTTTTTCAACTTGCCTTTCCATTCCCGAAGTTATATTTAGGAGATAAAGCTTTGGGTCCATGCTAAAGTTCACTTTTATCATCTTCTGTATTGCCCTATGTACTTTTATCCAGAATTTTTTAATAATTGGGCACCCCCACCACATGTGATATAATGACCCTACCTCCTTTTCACACCTCCAGCACTTCTTATTTTCCAGTTTATGGATCTTACTTAACCTTGCTGGTGTGAGGTACCACCTGTTGGCAATCTTAAAGTAGTTTTCCTTCAGATCTTGGCTTGCCGTAAACTGATTTGTCCTGTTCCAGGCATTCTCCCACTCCTCTAGACTGATAACCTCACCGATATCTCTTGCCCATTTTATCATTGAATCTTTTATCAATTCTTTCTCCAATTCTCTCAACAACAATATGTTATAAAATTTTGTTATTTTACCCTTATCAATGGCCCAGACTATTTTATCAATTTCATTCTGTTCTTTCTCAAAGCCGTATTGGACTTTGTCTTCCTTAAATTTACCCTCTATCTGAAGATATCTAAACCAGTTCATCCTGATACCTTGTTGTTGTAATTCCTCTGTCGTTAGTAACCTATATTCTTTTTTCATTTACCCATTTTATCAACCCTTTATATTTAACCCATTCCTCTTCTTTTGTCCATCTAGCTTGGAATGCCTCAACCGGGGATAGCCACATTGGGATACCATTATAAAATTTCTGTTTTACGTTATCCCAGATCTTCAACAAAGGTCCCCTCACTGTGTGATTCCTAAATTACTTATCTATTTTTACTTTCTCATACCACACATATGAATGAATGCCTAATTTAATATCACAACATTCCAGATTTAAAAGCCTCGAATTTTCCAATTTAATCCAATCGCAAATCCATTTTAGTCCGCAAGCCATATAATACACTCTAAGGTTAGGTAAAGCTAAACCCCCCCTCTCTTTGGCATCTATTAAGGTTGACCATTTTAGCCTTGGCTTCCGGCCATTCCAAATGAAATTTTTTAGATCCCTATTCCATTCCGCAAAGGGTTTCTCATTGTTCAGTATGACTAAATTTTGATACAGAAAAATCATTCTCGGTAAAATATTCATTTTAATTGTGGCGATCTTCCCAAGTATGGATAAATTAAGTCTCTGCCATCTTTCTAGATCCTCCCTTATTTTTTTCCAGGTTCTTCCATAGTTATTTTCATATAATTCCTTGTTTCTTTTACTAATCCAGATGCCTAAATATTTTGCTTTCTTTTCGACACTACATCCAGACTTGCATCTTAATTGTTCCTCTTCTTCTTTTGTTAAGTTCAGTGGAATTATAACCGTTTTATCCTTATTGAGTCTGAAGCCTGATAAAGAGCCAAACTTATTTATTTTCTCTAGTAGTTTCGCTATGTTATCTAAGGGTTCCTGAAGTATTAACAGTAGGTCGTCAGCATAGGCCAATGTCTTGTACTCTTGTCCTTTAAGTCTTAGTCCCGGTATTGTTCTATCTTCTCTAATTTGTTTGTTTAGTGCTTCCATGGATAATATAAATAGGAGGGGTGAGAGCGGACATCCCTGCCGCGTTCCTTTCTGAATGCTTATTTCCGGTGATCTCTCTCCATTCACCACTATCTGCGCCTTTTGAGTTTGATATATATATCTAATGCTTTGTAAAAACTCCTGTCCGACCCCTATCTTCTCCAGTATTATTCTCATGAATGGCCATCGAAGATTATTGAAAGCTTTCTCTGCGTCAGCTAATATTAATGCAGCTTTCTTATCGTTATGTTTCCCAAAATATTCCAAAACATTCAGAGTCAGCCTAATGTTATATGACATTGTCCTTCCAGGGAGGAAACCGTTCTGGTCCGTGTGTATGAATTCAGCAAGAATTCTTTTTAGTCTATTTGCAAGAATTGATGCATAAATCTTGTAATCAACGTTTAACAGCGATATGGGGCGAAAATTTTTGATCTCTATTGGGTCTCTTCCTTCTTTTGGGATCAGAACTATTTCTGCTTTTCGCCATGTTTCCGGTATACCTTCTTCTCTTATCTTATTAAACAGCACATATAAATGTGGCACAATGTCTTCTTCAAATGCTTTGTAATATTCCGCAGTAAATCCATCTGGACCCGGTGACTTCCCATTCTTTAACTCCTTTATGGCCTTTGCTATTTCCAGTTCCGTTATGGGTTCTCCCAGAATCTTTCTCTGCTCTGCTGAAATAACCCCGATGTTGCACGTAGATATATATTCACTAATCTCTTCTTCACCCTCAGTACTGTTAGTTTCCGAATACAGTCTCGAGTAGTACTTACTGAACTCCCCCAAAATCTCTTTTTGTGACGTATATATTGCATCGTCTTCTTCACCCTTAATCCTGCTTATAATTTTTTTCCCTGTTTCTTTCTTAAGTTTATACGTTAACCACCTTCCAACTTTATTAGCGTTAGCAAAATAATATTGTTTGGCTCTTTTTAATTTGTATCCAATTTCCTCAATTGATTCCTGATTTATTTCCGCTTGTATCTCTTTTATTTCTTTCAAAAGCTTTATATTTCTGGGCTTCCGTCTTAGCATATTCTCTTTTTCCGTAAGAGCCGTCGTTAACTTTTCCCTTTTTTCTTTTCTTTGTTTTTGCACCTCCACTCCTTTTTGCAAAAACCTTCCCCGCATAGTCGCTTTGAATGCATCCCAGATCGTTTTGGTCGGGATGTCCTCTGTATTATTTACCTCAAAGAACCATTTTATCTCGTCCTTCATTCTTTGTACAAATCTGTCGTCCTTCAGTAATTCTTCCTTAAATCTCCAAATAAAGTTCTTCTTCTGAATATGTAATGATAATCTTAAAGGATTATGATCTGACATTATTTTGGGTTGTACCTCAATGTCTTTCACTTTTGTACAGAGTTCTCTAGCTACCCAGAACATATCTATTCTGGACCAGGTATGATGCACCTCTGAGTAAAAAGTGTATCCCTTCTCGTTTCCTTTTTTGTATGGCCACACATCTATTAAGTTGTATTCTTCTAAAATTTCATGACAGACTAGTGGCAAATTATCGTGATCTCTTTTACCTTTCTCTGCTGCTGATCTATCTTTCTGTTCGTCTAGAACTCCATTAAAATCACCCACTACTATAACACTACCCGACTCTATTTTCCCCAATGCCAAACTCAACGATTTATAAAATTGGTTTTTTTTCTCGAGCGGCGCGTAAATTACTATCACATTTATTGTCTGATCTACTAACATCACCTCTATTCCCACAAAGTGCCCATTCTCGTCTCTCATAATCTCCCTTGCCTCATATCTATTGCTGACATAGATTGCTACTCCTTTTTTCTTCTGTGAGGAGGATGAGTAAAACAACTGGCCTAGTCTTTTATTCTCCAAATATTTTTTGTCTTGTTTCCTTATCCTAGTCTCTTGGATTGTTATTATTTCTGCTTTCTGCTTCTCTAAATAGTGGAATACTTTTTTCCTCTTTTCAGGTGTATTTAAACCTTTGACATTCCATGTTATAATTGAAAATGCCATCTTTATTCTTCCACTTCAATACTACTCTCCCTTTCTTCTTCCTCCTCTTCTCCCTCTTCTGAGGTTAGTTTCAAGTAGAATACACCTATAAGGCCACAAAGTAGAAAGAAAAGGAACAGTGGATTCAAAATGTTGAAATGTTTTATTAAAATGTGGCATGGCGATAAGCATCAGGCTATTAAAGGGCAGGGAAGGTAGCTTGTGGCGGTGGGGGGAGGGGCTGGCAAGCTTCCTGATAAAACAAGGATAGGACTCATGTGACTTTCTAGATATTGTTGGACTGCAGATCCTAGCAGCCCTAGCCAGAACAGCCCGTGGTGAAACATTCTGGGAGCTGTAGCTGAAGAACATCTTGAGGGCCATACAACTCCCACTCCTGTGACAGTTGAAGAAAAAAAAACAATAGAGATAAACAATTTGACCACTGATGATAATCCTGTAAAGAGAACTTTCCTGGAGCTCTGTTATATTATAAGGCAGTGCTAAAATCTACCTCCTGTCACAGGCCACATTAAGGATATATTAATGGCAATTGAGTGTTACTCATTGTCCCCATAGGTTTACCAGAGTGGAAATGGTACCTTTAATGGTTGTGTACAGGAGGGGATTTGGACAGGTGTTGCTCATCACACAACCATGTAACAAGTACCACCTGCTAAAATTGCCTCTTAAGGTGCCTTCATGTCCTTTCTGACTTATAGAAACCCTAAGGTGAACCTATAGCAACCCTATCATGGGGCTTTCTTGGCAAGATTTGTTCAGAGAGGGTTTGCCTTTGCCTTCCTCTGAGGCTGAGAGAGCGTGCCTTTCCCAAGGTCACCCAGTGGGTTTCCGTGGGCGAGTGGGGATTCTCCCAGACTCCTAGTGCAACACTCAAATCACTAAACTACACTGGCTCTCACTACATCCCTATCTATTGTTACCAAAATTATATTTTTTAGCAATAGCATTAGCATTTATATTTCTATACCACTTATCAGTGCAAAGCACTCTCTAAGCAGTCTACAATGATTTTTAGCTAATTGCCCCCAAGAAGCTGGATACTCATTTTATGAGCTTATGGAAGGATGAAATGCTGAGTCAACCTTGGAGCCTTGTAGGATAGAACTCACAATGCTGTGGCTGCAGTACTGGCATTTAACCACTACATCTCCCCAAATGAGCATTGTTGCCCCTTCATTAGTCCTCTAAAAAGTTACAGGTAACATAATTACTTTTGACTTTCAGTCCCAGCTGTAAGGAGGGCAGCCATATTAATCACCCTGGCAAGAAGAAATCAGAAGTGTATTTCTTTTTCATGCTGAGGTAGCAAGTGTTCAGCACTCTGTGGGGAAGGCAAATTGGTCACAAGGAATGCAAATGTACCACTCTGCTGATGCTGTGAACCTGGTTAAGTGTCTGTGGTACACAACAAGATACACCTTAGGGAGGCAAGTAACCTGTCAATATTTCTCTCTGAGAGGACACTGGGTAGAAAATATATCTAATAATAGGAGCAAGAGTCAGCAGAGCAGTAAATGGCAATGCTGACAAAGCAAGTGTCTAATGACAGAGATGAATACAAAGGTAGCAGCAGCAACATCCATTGTTCTAAGATCCTGAGATCTCTGGCTCAGCAGTTCCAATCTTGGATCTCAAAGAAGAGCAAGCAATAACTAATCTCTGGAGCTCTGTACTTTTGATTTAGCATGGTAGTACACACCTACAGTGTGAGAAACATTATGGGGCAAACTAGCGAAATGGTAGAGGTGGGTTAGAATTTCATTTTAATTTTTGATAAGAATTTCCCCAAATTCTCATCCTACCCCCACTCCCATATTTGGCATGGAACACATTTAAAAGATCTGGTGCCTTCAGCATACATTATTTAGAATTTGACCAGTACGAACAGGAGTGACTTTTATTTCAGTTCATATTTCCAGGCAACAATGCAAAGTGCTGGTTAAGACCTATAAAGCACTATATGCTTAGGTCCAGGCTATCTGAAAGACCGTATTTCTTTATATGAGCCCCTGAGTCTTAGGTTCCTCAGAGGAGAGCTTTCTCTTGGTCCAACCATTGACACACACCCATCTGGGAAGGGCCTTCTTGGTGGCTGCTCCCATGGTACAGAATTTCTTCCCACAGGAGCCTCGGATAGCCCCTCTCTGTTCTCCTTCAGCTGGCAGGCAAAGACCCCTTCATTTAAACAGGCATTTGGTGAGTAATTCATTGTACATCAGGACACTTTTTAATGGTGGGTTGTACTGCACTACTGTATTATCAGTATAGCAAGGTTTTTAAAATGATTTTATACTTTTAAAATTATTGGCATTTAACATGATAGGTAATTTTATTGGATGAGGTTGGGTGTGTGTGTTAATCTCTTTCATCTTTGTCCACCAGGGTTCTCAGTAGTGCGACTTAGGAGGTGGGATGTGTGCCTTCAAGTAATTTCTGGCTTATGGTGACCCTCTGATGCACTCTGGAGTTTCAGTAGTCTTGAAATTCCACCCCCTTGACCAGGTACCCTATCCCACAGTTTTCTGGGTTCACAAGTGTGTTTACCTGAAGCTGGGTGGCTATGATGTATTAGGGATTCAGTTGGTGTACCACCCACCCCACTGTTCAACAGCCTCCCTTCCTGAGCTAGTTGGGGTTGTCTTTAGATTGGTGTTGGAATCCTCCCAGGTTTTAGGGCTGGGGGATTCCAACATCCCCACTGAGACTGCCCTGTCAGGAGCGGCTCAGGACTTCATGTCTACCATGACAACCATGGGTCTGTCTCAAGTGGGATCTGGCCCCATTGATGCTTCTGGGTACACTCTGGACCTTGTTTTCTGTCGTGGGTGGGGTGAATGTGATCTGGGAGTGGAGGAACTATCCATAATTCTGTTGACATGGTGGGGTTTAGACTTGCTTGTTTAGAACCTCTACAGGGATCGGAGATGCATTAAGGTAGTCCAGCCCAGGAGGCTTGTGGATCCAGATGGCTCTTGGGGAGTTTCCTGCTGCCTTGACAGGTGATCCTGTCAAAGTCTTGGCTGACCTCTGGAATGGAGAAATGACTGACACAGTGGACACAATTGCTCCTGAGCATCCCCCCTCATGGAGTAGAGCCAAACCAGCCCCCTGGTTTTCCAGGGAGCTGGTGGTGATGAAATGAGTGTGAAGGTAACTAGAGCAGTGTTGGCAGAAAACCTGGAGTGCATCTGATTGAACACAGGCTAAAGCTTATCTGAGGGCCTACTCTGTGGTAACAGAGACAGCAAAAGCAAATTTCTTCTCCACCTCTATTATGTATGCAGAGACCCAACCAGCAGAGCTATTTTGAGTGGTCAGGGATCTTTTACACATGAACCCAAGAGAGGAAAACCCAAGTTTTTAGCTTTTTTTAAAAACCTGGTTGTCAGACCCCTTGAATCCCATGTGAGGAAAAGGATAGAAGTGAAATAAATAATGTATGTTTGAAGAATTTACTAAAATTCACAGATTTCTTCATATTTGGAATAGAAAGAACTTTGGATGTGGGCAAAAGCAAACTGACAAGAGTTCCCTATTCCTCACTAATGATTCTACCTGGAATAGATTCACCAGCAGTAAATGGGACCCTCTGTGTACCACAAGGGTGGACAAATGATAGCCCACATGTTACACTAAGAGGTGGGGGGGTACGTTAGGGTCCCATCCATGATGCCAAAATCTCCTTTAATATTTGGGGGAATTATTAGCTCAGTCAGGAGGCCTGCGAGAAGAGGGTAACTTCGGGGATCTTTTTACCTGTGTACACCATTCCTAACTGTAGAGGCAGCTCTAGTTAAAGTAAAACAAAATATTTTATTGGAATAATACAGAAATTATACAAAAATATACCACACACATTCTTATGGACCATACAAGGCTATAGGAGAGTAAAGCAAAAAGGCTGGCTAGAGAGCAAGGCCCAGCAAGATAGGGCAATAATCTTGAGGAGAAGAGAGTTCCATGCAGTGAAGATACTCAGACTGGCATCTGAGGGTGGCACATCAAAGAAGAGAATGACAAGGTCTGGCTGTATTACACCTTGGCTGTGACACACCTAGCTATTGTTGGGGCTCTGATATTTATACACTGTTCCATGCCTTGGAGGGGTAAGTTAGTAATAACAAAGCTTGGAAGGCTCTCCCACGGAACAAAAAAAAGAGACCAAAACTCAGCTGATTACTGTGGAGAGAGAGAACATTGATGGGCTTGCGACAACCTCGAAAGGTTGGATGGAAGGGGGTGTTAGGAGAGATTTCTGTAGGTTATGGATTGAAGAACGGTCACTTGTTTGCATGATTGAATTATTGCTTGAAACGCCCAGGGCTGGAAGAAAGGATTAGCACATATCCCCTAACAACTGGGTTGTTCGCATACACCCATTATGGGGGGCTTTCCACATAACCCTAACTTGGGCTTACATTTCTAGACACATCTCAGGTCATCATGATCTTCAACTGACCTCCAGTCTGCCTAAGCCAATGTGACCCCAAAAAGTGCCTAATATGTCCAGTTATGGAAACTAATGGGTAGGGGTGGTAGGACATGCTAACACACATTAGTTACATGCAGTCCCAACCCCTTCTTTGCAGGCTCCAGCACCCCATATTCCCATTCCTGATACTAATTTTCAAGTGAAAATTGAGTGATAATTACATGATCTTCCACAAAAATGCACCACAATTCAATGGTTTGGTTTTGTTGCCCCTTCCCCACAACCCCCTCCCATGAAAAACATCACAAAATCAGCTGAAAATAAAGCTTAAACAAAATATCAAGTCCATTTTGGAATGGATGGGTGCTGTCTTGAGGGAGGGGAGGGAGTGCCAGTCCACCAGCAAGGTAGCTGGGGTATGGGATTATTATCCCTCAAATAAGAATTCTACCCCCACCCATTACATTTTCTTTCCTTCCCCAAATTTCCAGCATTCAGTAATTTAAAACTTCAGTTGAGCATTTAGAGAAACAGTTTAGGCATCCAAAGAAAAGGGGCAGGGAAAAATACCAAGAGGACTGCAGATACAGCAAATAAACAATCTCCAGTGTCTCATTCTCTGCAATGCTAGAAATTTGGGGGCTAAAGGAAAATTTCATTTGGGATGACAGAATTCTTATTTGGAGGGCTGATGTGCACCCCCCCTCCATAGTTGCCCACATTTCTCTGGCTCTCTATCCATTAGCAAGTGCTGCCTGTTTAACAGCTTGCAAGCACAAACTATGGGTAGTGGATGTGCTGAAACTATGCACCTCAATAGTCAGGGCAGTCTCGATTAATTCTATGAATGACCATACTTCCAGTA
Organism: Gambelia wislizenii; assembly: GCA_030847615.1. NCBI lineage: Eukaryota > Metazoa > Chordata > Lepidosauria > Squamata > Crotaphytidae > Gambelia > Gambelia wislizenii. Next base: position 218,058,261 of record JAUMIR010000004.1, read on the forward strand.
GGTTAGCATTAATCACAGCAGATCAACAATTGTTGTGAAGTTACTGTAGTTAGGTTATTGATTTCCACTAGGTTGTGTGATGAATTGGACACCATTTCCTGCTACAAATAATGAAACTGCTGGTTGATCTTGTTGGATGGACACCCCTTCCCTGCAGGAACAGAATCAGCTTTGCTTCCTCATCTGACTGCTTGCTTTCAAAGGGTGAAAAATGCTGATGAAAAGCTAGGGCCGCTGACATGAACTGCACAGTCGTACAAAAAATGGAAGGAACTGAGCAGCAGAGCTGTCGGTTTCTTTTGTTGTAAAGATACACTATATTTTCTCAAACAATAACTCAGTGTATGAGCTACAGATCAACATGTTGGCTGTAAAAGTCAGAAGCCAAGGTCCTGTTTGGTTCATTACTGTTTTTATTTTTTTTTAACTCAGGGACCAATTCAACATTCCAAGTTTAGGATAAATTAAAAATTAAAAAACATACACCAAATTGGCATTAAGACCATGGCCTGAACCTTATTGCCAGTTTTGACTAGAGTTGACCTGTTGAATCAATGGGATTTGTTTATGTGCTAACTCACCATTCAATAGTTGATTCAACAAATCTATTCTAATTGGGACTAATCAACAGGATTCAGGTTTATATCTTCAAAGTACTTCTGTAGGCACACCAGTAATATTAATTTCCAAATTCATTTCAGGTCATATATATTATTATGTTCAGAATGAAAAGCATCTTTTCCAATATCCATGAACTAGTCCAAAGTTCCCTAACAAATGTTTTGGAATTCAGCTCCCACAACCCTTCAACATTGGTCATGTTAGCTGGAGGCCTGGCTTGTTTTTTAACAGTCCTCAACCCAGCCTTGACTCATGGTGACCCTGTGAATGAGACACCTCCATGACACCCTATCCTCAACAGCTCTGCTCAGGTCCTGCAGACTCAGGGCCAGGCCTCCTTGATTTGAGTCCACCCATCTGGTATGCAGACTTCCTGTCTTCCTTCTGCCTTCTACCTCAATGTAGTCATCTTAGGGGTTGTTTTAACGGCGAAAAAACTTCTCACAGAATGTGAGGAGAACACTACCTGTCTAAATGGTAAGCCATGTTGTTTTGTCATTTTGTGAAGGAAGGGACCCAAAACGTCAAAGACTACATGGGAAAAGTCTTAATAGCTTTCCCTGGAGTTTTTAAAAAACTGCAGGGGGAATGCACACACACCCTTCATTGGGACAAGTGATTTGGTAGCAATCACTTTCCCATAGGAGAGGAAGTGCAAAACTGATCAGCTGGATGAGCACAGCAGGGGGGCTTGTTAACTGGGCAAGCACCTGGAGTCACCATGTTGATTTTTCGCCTTAGCAAGCAAGCATTAAAGCAAGGGTTTCCCGCCCCCATTTTTTTTTTGAAAGGGAAAATATTGCTCTCTCTCTATATATATATGTTCAATATATATGTGTGTGTGTGTTCAGCGGTGGCAAATTACAGTAGGTGAAAATGTGAGTAATCTTGACTGATGGGCATGCAAAGCTTTTAGGGGTCAAAACACCATTAAGAAAGGTCACAGCTGCGGTGAAATGCCATTACTGCAGGGCACTCTGTTTTTTTTGTGGGGGGGGGAGGCTTGAATAGATGGGCCCTTGGTTGCTAGGGAGAGATCAGGTTTGATTTGTTCTAGGACCCATTTGTTTGTTTTTTTAGCCATCCATGGTATCCTTAGAACTCTTCTCAAGCACCACATCTCAAAAGAGTTTATTTTCTTTCTATCAGTTTTCTTCACCATCTAGCTCTCATACCCATACATATGAATGGGAAATACAGTTGCATAGACAATCCTAACTTTAGTTTTCAATTGTATATCTTTGCACTTCATGATATTATCTAATTCTTTCATAGCTTCCCTTCCCAGTATTAGACCAAATCCACACTACACAAAGATTTGTACTTTTACAAGGTCTTTAGCCTTCTCTACCAAAGGGTGCTGATGCCTCACCAAACTACAAATCCTAGGATTCCATAGGAAGGAGCCAGGGCAAATAATCCAATTTCAAACTGGATTATTTGTGTAGTGTAGATTTGGGGCTTTATCAGACAAGGAAAAATTGTGTCATTATGATGTGATAATAACATAATGGGCTAAAATTATCAGATGGTGTCATCCTCCTCTCGTGGCCAGTGTGTTCACGAGCCATGAATAAGGCGTCCCTTTTTATTCATGGGCTAAGCCATCAATAGATCTTTAATATCAGTTCTTTATCAATATTAAGAGCGTGCAAAACCAAGTCCCTCTGTAATCATGATAATACAGCATGAATGGGCAGCCCTCTTTCGCCTGTTCCCATTGCCACTGAGAAAATTTCCATGTGACAACATGAAAATGGTTGACAGGATGCTCTTTTTATGAACTGTCCCGTGTTGCTGGCAAGTTTTTATGTATGTTTCAGGGCCTTTCTGTATATTTAATTTGTTATTTTAAGTGTTTCTGGTGTTTTTTAAAAGTGTTTTTACATAAACACACATCTTCTCACAAGAACCTCCGAGATCTCATGGCCCATCTAACACGGCAGTAAGTGGATATTACAGTGTAATTAGAAGGCAATGTGAAGACAAGTGCTAATCCCATTCTTAAAATGCTAGTGGTGGTTGTTTGATAATTTCAATTATAATGCCACGATGATTCCACCTTCCTTATTCACGTTATTAAAGCATTTTAACACATTAGTCTGATAATGTCCTTGGCCTAAGTCGTCTTCTAATTTCTTGACTGCAATCTCAATTCTGATCAATGATTGATCCAAGGTATGGGGAATCTTTTATTTTCTGCTAGTATTATGGTATCATCTACATATCTTAAACTGTTGATATTCCTTCCTCCAATCTTCACTCCTCCTTCCCCTAAGTCTAAACCTGCCTTGCATATGATTTTTTTGCATACAATTTGAAAAAAATTGGGGTGATAAAATGCAGCCTTGCCTGACCCCCTTTCTGATTGGGAACCATTCTATGGAGTTGTCTATATGTTGAAAATAACCCAAATGGCAATCGCTTGGACGGTGATCTGTACAAATGGACATTTGCATAAATATGTGTCATTCAGAAGTGGGCAGCCAAATCCACTTTAAATGTGGGAAGCCTCCAAGGCTTTTCTTGGACTTAAAAAAAAAACCCATACAGCATGTAAATGTGCTATCATTAGGACAGTTGCATCCGCATTGCTGCGAACAGGCAGCATAATCTAATTGGCTGGATGAGCATGGGAGGCGGGGCTAACAAACAGGGAAAATGCCTGTTGCCACCATGTTGGATTTTTGACTAAGTCGATAAAATGGTGATCTTCTACTCTCTTTTCTTCTTCTTTTTTTGTAAATATGAAGTATTGCTTGTGCATACCATGGTAAACTGTTTAAAAAAAAATGGCGGTGGCAGATTTCAAAGCGCAAGTAAATCACTTGCGGCTGCCATCTTGTTGGCTAGAGAGCATGTAAAGTTTACCTTTTACCTTTAAGACAGGCCACAGCACTGTGAATGGCTGCTTTTTTGGATATATTTGTATCCCCGCACCCCGTATAGGCGGGACCTATTTCTTTGTATACTGTTCTAATGGCAGCCTCTTGTCTTGAGTACAGGTTTTGCACCAGGACAATCATATGTAATGGCACACCCATTTCTGTAAAAGCAATCATAGCTTTTCATGATCTGTGCAGTTAAAGGCTTGCTATACTGTAGTCTATAAAGCACATGCTGATTCCCCCCCCCACCCCCAGAATTCTTTGGTGTGATCCATTATCCAATGCATGTTTGCAATGTGATCCCTTGTGTGTCTTCCTTTCCTAAATCAGTTTGCACCTCTGAAATTTCTCAGTGCATGTATGTTAGGAGTCTTTGCTGTAGAATTTTGAGCATGACTTTGCTTGTATGGGAGATTAGTGCAATTGTCCTGTAGTTACTGCAATATTTTGTGTCTCCTCTTTGGGGATAGGAATGTATGTATATTGGTCATTTCTAATCTATGGGCCATTGTTTTGTTTTCCATATTTGTTGGCAGCTGATGGGAATTGCAGCCCAAAATATCTTAGATGGTACCAGGTTGGAAAGGATGGATGAATGTAACAGCTTTTATTTTATTATGGCTCGATGTTAACACAGAAATTTCTTCATTTATTTGACTTACTTTGTGCCTTTCTCCCCCAAAAGGGACAAGGTGATAAACATCAATAGACCAATCCAATTACAACATAAAAGAAGTTCAAATATTAAAAAATTAAAAGCATACCAAAATTTAAAGCATACCCATAAAAGAAGATATGATACTTCCTTGAGTAAAAATCCCCTTCCCCAGCAGCTGAGGTTGGCTGTCAGACTTCTCTGATTATTTGTTTAAAAAATAATTTGTCTGTAAGCAGAAAGGCCATGGAAATGGTGCCATCCTAGTCTCCTTTGGATGCCTGGGAGTAGTCATCAGAAGAGCCATCTCTAGTGCCTAGGCAAACATGCCTCTGAGGGTGGCAAGACTGAGAGAAGGGCCTATGCACAATGCTATATGTTAGTATAAATTGCGGGGTGGGGGAGGGTGTGTCTGAAACCATGAAAGATCTGGGGGCTATTCCTACCACATTTCCCACACGCCCTGATATATGTCACATCGGAGGCTTCTGGAGGAGCGATTCTCCATTTCACGTCCCCTCAAATTTATTTTTGCAATGGAGAGAATCTGAGGAAACTCTCTTGAACTAAAGCACTAGAGATACCATTCAAAATAATAATAATAATAATAATAATAATAATAATTCTAAACACCTCGTCAAATACAAATTCCAGGATTCCACAGGAGAGAGTCATGACAGTTAAACTGGATTTGAACTGCTGTAATAGTAGTATAGACTCTTTCTTAGGCTACAGGAACCCTTTGTATACTGATAGAGACTAACACAGCTTTTTCATAGAATCATAGAGTTGGAAGAGACCACAAGGGCCATCTAGTCCAACCCCCTGCCATGCAGGAATACACAATCAAAGCACCCATCACAGGTGGCCATCCAGCGTCTGTTTAAAAACCTCCAAAGAGACTGCACCACACTCTGAGGCAGTCCATTCCACTGCTGAACAGCTCTTACTGTCAGGAAGTTCCTCCTAATGTTTAGTAGAATCTCTTTCTCTGTAGTTTGAGTCCGTTGCTCCATGTCCTAGTCTCTGGAGCAGCAGAAAACAAGTTTGCTCCATGCTCAATATGACATTCCTTCGCATATTTAAACATGGCTATCATGTCACCTCTCAGCCTTCTCTTCTCCAGGCTAAACATACCCAGGTCCCTAAGCAGCCCCTCATAGGGCATGGCTTCCAGACCTTCTACCATTTTGGTTGCCCTCCTCGGGACACATTCCAGCTTGTCAATATCCTTCTGGAATTGTGGTGCCCAGAACTGGACACAGTATTCCAGGTGAGGTCTGACCAAAACAGAATAGAGTGGCACTATTACTTCCCTTGATCTAGACACTAGACTATATTTTGTCTTTTAATAGAGTTATTCTAGTTTTGTTGTATATCATGGAAAGCTGAATGTGGCAAATAGCAGGAGTGTGAATAGAAACTATTGCTTGCTCACTGAGATTTCTAGGGAGAGGGGACACACAGAGTTTTGATCTGAAGTGGAAATCCAAGGTGCTCCTGAATGGACTAGAAAGAGGCTCTAGAAATCCTGACCCCCATGTGCCATCTGCAATAGAAACAGCACTTGTTCTTTCCTCTATTTTGGCTCTCTTCTAAAGCAAAAAAAAAGAAAGAATGAAAAACCCTAGTTGCACAAAGCTCAATAGTGAAACAAACCTACACCTGCTGCCTGCTCTTTAGTGGAGTGAAGGGTAAAGCTAGCCCTGTGACATGCAGAAGGAGGCTTTGTGTGTGTGGATGCAGAAAGAAGAGCTGGCACAAACATCCCCTAACAGTTCACTGCACTGGGCAGGGAAGACGGTGGCTATGCTGGAATGACAGCTCTGTTTCTTATGCTTCAGCACAGGTTCCAATTATTCTGTCCAAAGGAAGAGCTACTAAATAATCTTGCTGGCTTGTGTATAGACACACACTGTATTTTTGGATGAAAGTCTAGACTACTGTTTTTTCATTCTGTCCTAACTCCACTACTATATAGGTAAATATATGTTAGATACAGGTGTGTTTATGTGTCTGTATTTTCCCACTCTGATTATGAAGTTCAAGTATTACATTTGCACGTGTCAGAGAAAACATTCCCCCATCACTTGTTGCATCTTATTTGTTATTTTCAAGATTTATCTACTGAATGCTGAGTGGTTTGAGTGTTGGACTATGACTCTTGAGACCAGGGTTTGAATCCCCACTGGGCCATGAAAACCCACTTGGGGAATTCACATACTCTCAGTCTCAGAAAACTCCATGATAGGTTTGCCTTAGGGTTGCCATAAGTCAGAAATGATTTGAAGGCACACAACAACAACATTTTATTTTTTAAAGTAAACTGTAATCTACTCAATGAGGGCTTTTATCTTGAAAAGTAGATAACTGTTCATCTTTTTTTTTTTTTTTTAAAAAAAATCCCAGTTGCTTCCTTTGTTGCCTCCATTTCCAGCCACTGCCTTTACACCACTTTCCCCTTTCTGAAGTCTCCTTTCCCCTCCCTATTGTGAGAATCATGGATTGGACAAGATGAATATCATGGATTGGACAAGATGGTGTTTTACCCAACAGAACAAAGTCAATCATATCTCACAACATGCTGCTGTCACAAGGGACAAATGAAGCCTATTCAGAGCAAAGTCAGTAAATCATTTTTTGAAAAGTTCCAATAAATAGAAAACTTGGGAATATTCCTTAAAAAAAATACACCTCCCAGAAACCCCAGCCAAACTGGATAGTGGCCATGCTGGCTGGGGGATTTGAGGAGCTGTAATTCTTACAAGCTCTGAATAAACATCTATGAAATTCTCCCCCATTTATTGTATACATCCGTAACTGAACAATGTGTCTATGTGTGCTCTGTGCAAACAACATCACTAGGATATTTGCTGAGTCATTTGTCCTTGGTGATCCTCATATCACACACAGAATTTTATGATTATCCACAACCTTATCTCATAGAACAGCCCAGTACACAGAATTCTTTGTTAATTAAGATTCAATGGGAGCTACTGAAAACTGAGCTTCTATCCTAGGACTTTATCATACCACCCTCCTTTTCTGTTCTTTTGCTGGCATAATTTGTGATGTTTTTATGCTGGCAAAAGAACCCTGTTTACCACACTTACCTTCCATCCTGTTCAAAGGCAGCCCTGGCAATGACGGAGGAGTAAATGGAACTCTGTTTACCCTGGAATAAAATCTTGTGGATTCTCATGAGAATATAGAACCTGGGAAATTTAAAAACAAAAAGAAAAACAACACTCAAAAAGTTTTTAAAAGCACATAAACACACTGAAAAACTTCTAAGAAAACCAGGAAGGGTCATAAAAAGAGCGTAACTTACCTGGCTGTCAAAATCTCACCCAGAAGTGTTCTGACCAGACTGGCCATTGACACTGTATTCACATGAAAAAAAGGCAGAAGGATTCAACTGCTGGCAATGCTGGCAAAAAAAGCACCACAGCTGATCTATTGACACATTGGCCCGTCAATAAAATAGAGTGGCTTTTGGACAAGACGTAAACACGAAAGGATGATGTTGTCTGGTATGCACATCCTTTCGTGTTTGTGTGGAGTCATTAGGACACCATATTTGATGTGTCTGATAAAGTCCCTAGTTGCATCCCTGTTTTCATAATTTGTGATTATAATGGTGTTCTTGGAATTGTCCCCCCTCTCTTTCACGCACATGCAGAGAAATTGAGAGAGAGAGAGAGAGAGAGTTCTTTGCACAAATTCAGTTCACAGGTTGCCTTACCCCACCCCATGAAACTGTGGGGGAATCAAGGTGTGACTATGGACTTTTTCAAATGGGGGGAAAAACCCCAAGGAGGTCGGGAGAAGAATGGGGCTGTCGCGCTTACAGAGCCCCATTTCAGATGATGTCGTCCTCCTCCGTCCTCCTCCTGACCTCCTCCTGACCTCCTCCCAACCTTCCCCCATGCTGCAGGCGCCAGTTTTTATTGACAGAAAACCTCTGTCAATAAAAAGTGGCGCCCGAAGCATGGGGGAAGGTCAGGAGGAAGTCGGGAGGAAGACAGCGTCATCTGAAATGGGGCTCTGTAAGCACGACAGCCCCGTTCTTCTCCAGACCTCAGGATTTCCCCCCCCCTTCCATTTGAAAAAGTCTTATAACTCTCTTATTTTCTTCTTCTGTAGAGTAAAATGAATTGTGTCATTTCTACAACTACATGGAAGTTCAAAGAAACCTGTCTCTTCTTTTTAACCTTACGTGCTTGGAAAGCTCAAAACTGGCATTTGCCTGCTTTTTTATTTCTTAAAACTGCATGGGCACATCTGAAAGACTTGCATTGAATTTTATGAGCTACAGTAGTATGCTTGACATCTGAAGGAAGGAGTCTCAGCCTAGAAGGAGTGTTATCTCCTCCTGACATGACATGACTTATTTAAAACTGGACTTTAAGGTAGCCTTGCTGACTAAAACATCTCCTAAAATTAGTACTCCTTGTGTAAATCTATGCCAAAGTCTATACATTGGACGGTGGGAATGAATGTACTTATTATGCTAGCACTTGACACAGTTCATTTATAATGTATGAAAAATGAAATGGAAGCTCTCTCACTTGAAGGATGACTTCAGGGAGATATTGAATCCTCACTGTAACAGGATCCAGTTCAGGAGTATCAACAGGCTAATTATTTTTGTTTGGTTAGGTACATAGAGTTGTGTGTGTGTGTGTGTGTGTTAATTTTTAAAAAATGCTAATGCACACCCACCCACACCCTTTTCAGGTGAATTAGAGGGTAGTGCCAAAGTAGCACAGCATATGAGGAAGGCCTAAGCCAGGTGACTAGAGGGGGAGCTATGGCACAAAATGAAGGGGTCCGGCAGGCCTATCCATATGATTTTAAACTGTGAATTTTAAATTGTGCATTGACTGTTTTAAAATGTTGCAGTTTTACTTGTTCTTTTAAACTGATATATGTTTTTAATGGATATGGGTTTGTAACCAATGTTATGTTTATATTTTAATTAGGTATTCAATTAGGTATTTATACCCTGCCCTTCAGCCACACTGGCTATCAGAGCAGCTTAAAATTGTTTTTAAGCAATAGTAATTTACACATGTACACTGCATTAAACAGTTTCCAATGTGTATTAGCTAATTGCCCCCACAAGCCAGGTACTCATTTTACTGACCTATGAAAGGATGGAAGGCTGAATGAACCTTGGAGCCCACTGGAATCGAACTTGCAACGTGGTGGCATGCAGTACTGGCATTTAACCACTGCATCACCAGGACTCCTATATGCTGATTTGTTGTTCTCCACCTCAATCCATAGGGAGTGGTGGGTAAGAAATAATAATAATAATAATAATAATAATAATAAGGGTCCAATACATAGAAGGCTATGGGCATTCTCATTTAATATTGTGGGAAATGTCACATTCTGCTTGCACCCCTGCATAGTAAGTTTAGGAAATTCCTTGCATGCTTAAGTTCCTATCCCCCTTCTCATCTCAGGCTATCTTAGCCGTTTGGAGCTATGGGGTAACCATTGAGTCATTCATCACATGGCCTCCTAATTTAAATATTTTATAATGCTTTGTCTCTTCTTGGGGTTTTGCAGCTTCTCCATGAGGCTCCACTTCCCTTTTCTCCCCTTCCTACCATGCATCTGACCTCCAAACACGAAGAAGAGAGATGAGCTCACACTTACCTACAAGCGCCTCTTTTTCTGAGGAAATATGGATGTTACAGCTGAAATACTAAGGACTTTTATCACACAGGCTTAATAAACCAGAACAGAAATGGAACAGGATCGCTAAAGATGTTTTTTTCAGATGACGTTCCCCTCTCCCGTTCTGACCCGTTCTTACCCCATGTGCTTTCCATTTTGTTTTACTCACGGGGAAAAGTCGTCAATAGACAGCATTTTCTGTACCCTCCCCAGCATTTTCTGTACCTTGCTTTTAAAGCTTTAAAAGTGTTTTGGTGCTTGTTTTAATTTTTAGATGTCTGCTTGTATTTTTATTTTTAAATTTTCCCCTGGCTGCCTGCCTCTGTAAGGTCCTGGAAGGTAAGTAGAGAACACTTCTGGTGACGATCTGGACATCCAGGTAAGTGACAGACTTTTTTGTACCCTCCCCTTTTTACTTGTTTCTTTTAAAGGCTGCTTAGGTGATTGATTTAATTTTTTGATGTCTGTTTTTTTTTAAATTCCCTGCGCAATGCAGGGCTCCCTGCAAGGTCCTGGGAGGTCCCTGCAAAACATTTCCTACTTCGATTGGGACAAAGAGGTAAGTGACAGCCTTTTTTGTTCCCTCCCCAGGTTACTTGGGGTTTTTAAAGGGTGTTTAGGTGCTTGGTGTACTGCTTTGAGGTTTGGGGGATTTTTTATTTTTAAATTCCCCCCGCGATTTGGTCTCCAGGAAGGGGAGGCGGCTCTGTGAGAGCTCCATTCACTTCCCAGATGGCCGGAGGAGGGGGGGGAACAGTTTCTGTCCTGGGATTAAGGTAAGTGTGTGAACATTTTTTTTATTCAGTTACAGGGACAGGAGGAGGGTGGGCGGCTGGGTATTGGAACAGGAACGGGTTTTAAGGGCATGTCTGGTAAAGTCCTTAGAAACTTCTGATTTGATTATCCTAACCTGAATCTCCCAAGATTGGGTGAGTTTTCTCCCCTGAACTGTAATCCCCTTAGTTAGTTAAGGACCTAGATTTGTTTTGAATATGTAGATTAAGATTGCTATATCCTCAGTAAACTTTTGATATGTATTTTTAAACAAACGTCTTTATTGTCCTTAATTTTGTCTGCTTGACTTTAATGCTGGGTGATTCAGAACATATACAAATGCAAATTGAGCTTGATCAGTCTTCCCTAGTTTAACTTTAAAAGAAACTTTTCTTAAGAAGATATTCCTAAAGGGCTTGCTCCCTGGAATCTTTAATAAATTTTTAATTTTTATACTCATACACCCCAACACATTGATATTTATATCATTACTAATTATTATGGAGGGTGTGCAACCCACACAGTGGACATCTTGCATTCAGCACTAGTCCATTAGAGATCTTGGAGATGGTCCCTATCTGCCAAAACAAGGATTACAAAAAAAGTACACAAGATCTTGTTACTAGAATAGTTGGGGGTGCTTTAGGACCCCACTCGTGATGTCAGAACTATATTAATATTTTGGGGAATTATGATTAGCTCAAATGGAAGACTGTGAGAGGCCAGGTGACTTTGGGATCTTTTGCACCAGTGTATACCAGTACTAACTGAACAGAACTCCAGTTTAAAGTAAAACAAATGGAACAGTTTCTCCCCGTAAAGTTGTTCAATGTGAAGTCGAAGGTTTTCATGGCCAGCATCCATAGATTTTCCTTAGATTTTCTCTGAGGATGCCAGCCACAGATGCAGGCAAAACGTCAGAAAGAAACTAATCCCGAACATGGCCTCACAGCCTGGAAAAAACCCCAAAGAAAATCTATAAAACAAATGGGTTTTATTGGAAAATAGCATGGAAAGTAGGCACACACGCAACACACACTCACAAGACCTACACAATGCTAGCAAAGAGTTTAAGGCAGAAAGTTTGGATAGAGGAATAGATTTGGAAAATGGGACTATAGTTTACCAATCTTGAAGAGAAGAAAAGGACTTGAACAAAAGTCTGAGGGTGGTACTGGAATCCGATCCTGGGGTGCACTGACAGATTGAGTGGCAGGGGGTCATCAACAGTGGCACACTTTGCTATTGTTTGGGGACTAATATTTATACTGTGTTTCTTGTCCTGAAGGGGTATTTGTGCTTAGAACAAAGCGTAGATGGTTTCCCCTCCATTTAGACAAAGAAAACCAAAACTCTACTGATTGCTGTTACTGGCTGAGAGATAGGAACTGAAGGGTTTGACAACCTCACATTGTAGGACAGGAGGAGGTGATGAGGAATATTTCTTGGGAATAAGGGTTATTTTGGTTACATTTTTTGGTGATGTGTGAATCACCACCAAGGGTGCCTAAGAGGGGATTAGCACATATCACCTTAATGGCTCTGTTTACTAGGAGCTTCGTTTAATCCGATCTTGGGTGTGTCTGCTAGTATTTTTCCATGACACCTTCTTGGGTCCTTGTGCCCTCCATTTGACATCACCTATCCGGTCTGTCCTGGTCTACTAGACCCCATGAAGCATCTGATTATTGCCAATTTATGAGGGAGGAGATGTAGAACATGGTAATAATCCCACCCCCAAAATAGAACTCATCCACAGCATGGTTTCATTTCTGAAAACCTGTGTGACCAAGACACAGGTATACAAGGAAACACATATTAGGTATGAGGAGTAGGGGTGAGGCAGCCATATTTCCTCAATATAGAAAACAGCGGTGTCTTCTAACAAAAAAAGTCTTAACACATGCACAGGGTAGAGAACTTAATTCGAGGAGTCTATTTACAAAAATGCAGGCATAAAAAAAGTTTAAAGAGAACAAGAAGGAGAGAGATATAGGCAGAAGAAGATATGTAGGCATTGAATGGTGGCATCTGGGGTTACTTGCAAAACACACACACACAGAGAATGGCATAGCAAAATGATACAGTACAGTTTCAGTAAGCACTCGTAAATGGCAAAAATTATACAGCAAAAATAACACGTTTGTAAATATCACATGGCTGAATGGCAAAAACAATGTCTCAGAGTTTGAAAATAGCAATACATATATGGCAATGCAACACAAGTGGCTAAATTAATACTACTGTAAACTACCTACAAAGTTGTTGTGGTAGGAGAGGAGAAATCTCCCCCCCACCCCAGTAACTGAAATAATCAAAATTTAAAAGTCTAAAAGCAGATGGAAACAGTTCAAGTGGCATCTTGAAGGCAAAAGAGTCCAAGTGGTATTCCAGAGGCAACAGTTCAAATGCAATAGTCCAAAAGGTTGTCTCAGTCCCCAGTTTTTATCACAGGGAGAAATGGGATTTCCTCATCCCGAGTTCGTCCCTTGTTGTTTACACGATTTGTCACAGTATGAAGAATTTCCTGGGATTGTTGTTTACATGACAACCTTTTCCGTGACAAAAGCAAGATTTTTTTTTAGCTGTCAGTCAAGGATGCGATGATTTGTTTTTTCACAACCTTGGTGATGTATTTCCTGTGGAGTTTCCTGCCATGAGCAATGCTATTGGCTGCCACAAATGTTTGCTCAAGTGTCTGCATTGGTCAAAGAAGGAAGCCAAAGGCAACCCCCTCTGCACAATTCCTTTAAAAAAATTCCCTGATGGCCTTAGGGTCTCCAGCTTCTTTAATCCACAGAGGTTAATGCCAAATAAAACTTGTTTGTCTTTAAGAACCAACAAGAATCACTCTTGAATACCAGGAGCTGTAGGATATATTTCAGAAGAAGGAACTTGCAAAGCCACCTAAGAAAACCAGATGAAATTCATGGGGTTGCAATAAATCGATAGGCAGCTTGAAGGCACACACACCACACACACAAATCTCCGCACAGTCGGGAGGGAAGGCTTTTCTTTCAGCCGGTGAGGGGAGGGGAAAGTTCTCTGAACTCTGTGCCTGCCCTTGCCCACCTCAGTTTCTGGCCATCAGCTACTCCCAAGATATTTTGTCCCGATCTGTTCACATATCCAATTTTCTGCAACCTTCTGAGACTTTTTTAAAAACTTGGGACAAACTGAGGGACGGAAAGTCACTCTCCCTGGAGGATATATGGTGGCCCCCCCTTCTGAAAAGCTCGAGATCATCACGATGAATGTGTGAACAACCAGAGTTCATCCTGAGTTCATCCCAGGACATTTTTGCCATGTAAACGGGCCCTTGGAGACACAACAGTCCAAAGGGGTTTTTTGGAGGGAGACATGCTTTCCCCCCACAGCATCCAAAATAATCTGTCCATTAGTCGTCTGCAGTCTGGGCTGCTCGTTGGTGAAACCAAAAGCTGGAAGGTTCGATGCGATGGAAACTGGGATGCCAAGGAGACTGTCCTTTCTGGGGTTCCTGTTTGGTGGAAGGGAGTTAGAAAAAATTATACATGTGGCATCTCCAGCAGAAGTTGAGGGCCATGGAGCAAAACTTTATGGGCATTAGAGTTATGGAAAAGAAACTTAACTCCTGAAAACAACAGGAGGAAACTTCCAGGTAAAGAAAGTGGCTCTTACCATCCCATTTCACTTAAGTGACCAGGGGTTGGGCTGCCAGGAGGTTCACTATAATAAGGAGAGTCCAGAGAGATGGAGGGAAGTCCAGGGAAAAGAGTGGAGCCTCAGTTACAGGGATCCGGTGCTCCAGAGTCAGAAGCAATTGTTTATGCCTGTGGGGGATGAGCCAATCAAAGGCCCCTGTGGTTCCCCGTTTCATTTCTCTCCAGACTTTGGCATACTTGGCTGTCCTTGACTCTGGAGAGACTGCATTTCCCTATCTAAGGGCTCCCACAGGAGTCCTGGGGGTCCACTGCCCCCCCCCCAATACAGTAGAAGAATAGACTTAAAACTTAAAAAGAAACTATTTACAAAAGGTTGGTTTTGCTTAGCTTTAGCAATTTGTTAATGGTTTCTAGTCTGAGGATCTGGGTGGTGGTCCCAATAAGCTAAGCCAGATGAACAGGCAACTAGGAGGATTTGGAAAGCCAAAATCATGACTATGGGATGCAACTTAACATTAAAAACTGTGGTAGCATGGAGAGACCACCCAAAAAGTGACTCCCACCAAGAATTATGTCCTGTGGATGCAATCTCTTTGGATAGAGATGCAATTTCCTTACCATTGTAAGTGACTATTAAAGCTGATTTGTCTCCAGCAGCTTTTATCTTGAGCAGCTGCTCCTTAAGTTCTAGGTGGGTGAGAAGTTGGTGCAAGGTATCCAACTGTAACCCTAAAAATACTGGGGTCACTGAGCTATATAACTGTGGGGATAAATCCATTTCTTGTCTGATCCATATGGGGATAGTGTAGTCAAAATGACAACTGCTGACAGGGGTTACATTACAGAAGTAGTGATTAATTGTACATACCATGGGTTGTATGTGAACATTGATCAAGGTGATGGTGTGACAGGCTGTCCATATACACACACATCCCTTTCCAGTATAAACTATAGCTGATCCAGTTTTGTGAGTTATTTCATATGTACATTGTCCCTCTATATCGTGTCTGGGTGTTAGGCAAGGATGATGGACTTCAAAAGCTTGGCTCTCACAGATGAAGCCTAAACCTTTTCTATGTCTACAACCCTGTACATTAGGACCAGTTTGCCAGTTAGGACCAAAGACTGCTGAGAAATGGTTTCTGTCTTTAGAATATATATTTCTCCTAAAACAGTTTGCAATCCTAGGGGAATGACTGGGTCAATGGTGGAGTATGGGTTTTTGTAGTAACTGTAGCAATAAAGAAACTATAATTCTAGCTCTCAACAAGGTAACAGGGAAAAGGGTGGAATTTATCGGTGTAATTTTCTCTTTAAGTAAGTTTCCACTTCCCAAAGATGCCTGCTATGTCTACCTTAGGTAGAGTGCCTGCCCACTCCAGGGAAATCTGCCAGGCTATCCCTGTTGGGGTGGGTGACACTGTCTCAGCCTTGGCCTACTTCAAGGTGGATTGGGCAGTCTCATTTGGGGGTCTACTTTCCCACTCGAGCAACTTCTGGGGGATGGCAGGGAGAAAATGGTATTTCCCTATCATTGTGATGTTCGTGGGACACAGGGCCACGTTATGGGCAGATCCTGGATGTAAAGCAAGTGCTGACCCACCAAGCTGAGAATAGTCTACCAACCTTCTTTTGTGGTCTGCTGTAGTCTTTGCATCCCTTGAGCCCTGTTCCTGTACTGAAGTCCCATAAAAAAATCTGTTCTGATTTATTGAACCAATCAAACCTACCTCTTAAACTATTAGAGAACTAGAAAGAGTGAGAGATCGGCCCACCTCCATAGATGAGTAGGTTTATCTGGAGGCAGAGGGAGCTGTGCTATAATAGGCCAGGCAAGCACTTCTTTCATGTTTGGCTTCCTGACTAATTGTTGCTGTTGGGAAGGTTGGCTTTCACATGAGCAGAAAGGACTGGTGGCTGGTAGTTTCCATGTCAGTGGCCCACTGAATCTGCTCTATGTTTTAATCTGAACTTTAAAAGAGTGATCCAAGATGCAGGATCCTATTCCTCAAATAGGTTCAATACTTTGGATAACTCCTTTAAAACTTCTTTAGAAATTCACCACCCCATTAACGTGGAAGCACCAGGAGCCGCTAATGGAGAGTTAGTAACTGCAGCAGCACTGCTGGGGATCCCAAGTCAGCAAAGAGGGCAGCATACCCAGGTCTCTAAATATCACCACCATCATCATTATTACCCCTCCCCCCATCACCATCGTCTTGCCCATTAACATTACTTTCTCTGGGCAGTGTATAGTAAAAATAATGGAAAGAATGTTTTTTTTTAAAAAAAAAAACCTCTACAAAATAAACATAAAATTAGGAACAAATTATGGTAGCATCTGAGTAAAACCAGCAACAATAGTGCCCAAAATCTAAAAGAAAACCTCCAGCAATACTAAAATGTGTTAAAACTAAAGTCTTAGGAAGTTAAAGAGTTCTTCCCCAAGGCCAAAAGACCTCAAGATGCAGCACCAGACCAACTTCTACAGCTATAGGATTCCACAGCCAGGGGTCACTATGGAAGAGATCCTCTGTAGCTGGGACTCTAGAAATGAAGGGGATAAGGGAACCAGCTTCATAGGATACAATTTTTGCATGGCTGAATTCTACCTCCTTCATTTATGATTCCTGTTCACCTTGATCTCTGTTTATTTTTCCCCACCCCAAATACAGCAAGCACAAAAAGAGTGTGTGAAATGTCAGGGTGTGTATTTACATAGCACTATTTTTCCACTTTAACTGCTCTGGCTGCCTCCGGTGGAATTCTGGGATTTGTAGTTTAGTGAGCCGAAGAGCCCTCTGGCTGAGAATGCTACTGTAAATGCCCTTCCCCAAATTGCAAATCCCAGGATTCCACAGGAGGCAGCCATGGCAGTTAAAGTGGAATAGTAGCGTGATAACTCTGTAGTGGAATAAGGCTCACAGTTGGGATGTCTCTGTGTCCTACTTTGTTGGGACTTTGTTTGAACTCTCTTTGAAGTGCTGCCAGAGGATAGGCCTCTGGTTCAAGGCATCCTCTGTTCGAAAGGC
Organism: Gambelia wislizenii; assembly: GCA_030847615.1. Lineage (NCBI taxonomy): Eukaryota > Metazoa > Chordata > Lepidosauria > Squamata > Crotaphytidae > Gambelia > Gambelia wislizenii. The sequence continues at coordinate 218,075,566 of JAUMIR010000004.1, forward strand.
AATCCAGGGCAAATCTAGATTAATAATAACCATAGGAAAGATGAGCAGCAGGGGACCTTGACATTGGCCATCTCCAGTAAGTGCCTGGAGAAGAGACTGAGCAGGAAAGCAGATAATCTGGCTTACGGTCACTCCCCTGATAGTAGCGAACCCACTAGCATTTCACAGGTGAAAACTGGGACCCATGTGGCCAAGCAACATCAGAATGTGTTTAAGATGGCAAAGGTTATTAATGAGGAAGAACACACAAGATAGGAGAAGCTGTAGCAGTTTGTTTCTGCCTGAGCATACTGGGAAGGGCAGGATCCTCACTTTTCTCTCCTCAACCCCCTATTGAGTTCATTGACTATAAACTACTTTGGCACTTCGAACTCAGTTTGCAGCAACTGAAGTAGACTTGAGGACAAAAGGGAGAAAGTTTGTGGGGGAGGGGGGAAACTGGGTCATTTTAAAAGCAGATGGGGTGAAAGAGGATTGTTTGGGACTCTTCCTGCCAAATCAGGAGAGTTGGTAGGCATGGGATAGGATGTATTTGTCTTTCTATTTAAGTTAGAATAATTGAGCACATGCAAATTTTATTGCAATTCTCTGCCTCCTCCCCTTTGTTCCCTTTTTGGTGATGCATTTCCACATTTTTGGCAGAATATAATCAGCCACTCTGTTTATATGAAGATGTATAGTGCCCCTTGTCCTCCAGAACTGGGACTCAAAGTGGCATATGATTTAAAACAAATGCAATATAGATTAAAAACATATAAAACATTATCATTACAATGTAATCAAGCTACAAATAACACTAAATACAATTAAGAGCATGCATCCAAAAGGAAAAAAATAAATTAAAAATACAACAGTACCCCATTTAAAACTCATTTAAAACACTCAGTTCCTGAAAGCATGGCAGAATACAAAGTATTTGCCTGCCAACAGAAGGATAGGAAGGAGTGGGGAATCAAACCTCCTTAGGAAAGGGAGTTCCAAAGCTTAAGAGCAGCCACCAAAAACACCCTGTCCTCTGTGCCCACCAATGTGTCAGTAAAAGTGTTGGGAACCAAGAAAAGAGCCTCTCCCATAGATCTCAGGGCCTGAGCAAGTTTGTATGGGAGAATATGATCCATCAGATAGCCTGGTTGTAAGCCATATTGGCCTCTATGGAGATTTTCAGATGGGGTATTTATTCTGTGGGAAACACGGAACAGGGCTGGGAAAAAGTCTTCTTTTCAGAAGATGTTGACCCTTTTCCATGTCTCCCCCATCCTCCTTCCGCATTTCCCCGTGATATTTTCATCATGGGGAAACATTGTTTTTGGGGGCCCCGTTCTGTTGTAGTAACGGAATCGTGGGTGGTCTGAAAGGTGTCCTGTTCCTCTCCTGCGATGACAGCTGCCGGAGGGAAGTCTGTTCTGGACACTTCCGAGCAGGAACAGACCCCCAGGTAAGTGGCACCCTCCCCCCCCAGGTTACTTTTTTTTTTTTTGTATGTGTTTTTGTGCTTGATGTAGTATTTTGACAGTTGGGGGGGTTATTTTTGAATTTCCCTCCCACCCGTTAGTTCTCTTGCAAGAATGAGTGGGATTTCAGTTGCTTGTAAAGGCAGACGTATGACAACTACATTTATGGCCGGCCAGCTTGGGGAGAGGGAGGACGTTCCTGCCACGGAATAAAGGTAAGTGTTTGAACATTTCCCCTTTATTCCATAGCAGGAATGGGATTGGGGCTTGCAGGGCAAGAACGGGGCATTTGGCCCTGTTTGAAAATCTCCTAAAAGTCAAAATCAGCAGTTTTGAAAGCAAAAATTTTAATGTGCATGTGCTAAATATCTTCCCCTCTCTGAACTCCCGAACTGGCAACAGAATCATATAATGAGAAGTGGCCTGGTAAACAAAAACACAAAAGCATCTGAAGAATTGTGTAATACTGAGGGGAAAGACCTAGCTGAACACAAATATCAAAAAGTGAATTTTTGCTCAAAACAACAGTGTGCCGAAAGTCCTTATTTCTTAAGCTATGAAAAAACAAACCATATTCTCCTGCTGGGAACTGTGGAAGGGGAAAGTTCAAATCTTTTTTTCAGTATCATAAGCTCTGAACAAATAAAAAATAGAATTGTGGCCTGTATGTGTCAGAGCAAAGGCGTTTTATCATGTGGAAACGCCCTAAGTTTCACTGTATGTGTCAGGCAAATTACAGTTCTTAAGGAAGGACATTTCTATACACAAATGTGCCCTGAAGGACAAACAATATAAATTTAGAGCCAGCTCTGACAGCTAGTCAAGTGGCTAAGAAGCTAACAAGTTTAAATCTGTGTTTGTTTATTAACATTTTAATCCAATGACCAAAGATATCTGGGCTCTGTACAAATTAAAAACATAAAGTAAGATACCAGTAAAACAAATGATAATAAACAGGTCAGATAAAAGCAAGATACAACCAACAGAAGACTTTAAAAACAAAATAGAAAAGGAAACCTAGCAGCAGGGATAAAACTGCAAAAATCTAAAGCATGCGTGGCAATTGAAGATTTTGTTGAACTGCAGCTCCCAGCACTCTTCACCATTGACTATGCTGGCTAGCACTGATGGGAGCTGTACTCCAACAATATCTGGAGGGCATGATTCCTACCCCAGTCTAACACCCAGTTGTTAATTCCAATAAGAACAGATCCATTGAATTAATAGAACTTATGGAACTGTTGACATACTGGGTTCCCATTGATTTAATGAGTTTACTTTAGTTGAAAATAGTAATTGGATTGGAGGGAATTGGAGGGAATTGGACCCTCTCTTTTGTAGCCATTTGCCTTGCTTCACTGGATGGCTCTCTAGAAGAAGGCAACAGATAACAACCTTAAAATGCTTATGGATTATCTGTGTTATTCTAATATATTCCTGATATTGAGGCCAGACTAGTATTGCCATATTACTCACTGAAGTGGATTTGCAATCTAGGCATGAAACCAGCTGCAGAAATAAAGCAATTTGACACCACTTTAATTATCCTGGTTCCATCCTATGGAATCCTGGGGTTTGTAGTTTGTTGTGGCAGCATAGCTCTCTGCCAGAGAAGGCTAAGTAGCTCACACAACTACAAATCCCAGAATTCCATTGCATTAAGTCATGGCAGTTAAAGTGGTGTCAAAGTGCATTATTTCTGCAGTGTGGCAGCAGCCTGAGTGCACGTTTGTACTGTTAGCTGGCCCAGATTCCACACTTTGATTTGTTTGTTTTTTTTAAATTTAAAAGAAGTTCCTGTAGGAGATATGTGGCAAAATGTAGACCCATTAGTTTGATCAAACCTTAGGTGATGATGCCTTAGATTATTTGAATGCCTGGGAGATGCCAGTTTTGCGAAAGCAGAATATGACATCGTAAGTCACACTGCTCAGTCTGCTGTTTCTTGGATCCTCCTTTCTCCACTTTTCAAAAATTGTTACACAGGCCTCATCTATACAATTAAAAAAAATCCATTTTGGGGGGTAAAAAATATGAATAGGCATTTGTTTGAAAACGTACAATCTGCCTACACGATTTTTAACCCCTCCTAAACTCCGTATGACTCCCCTTGCCCAGCGATCCAAGCAGTGGTTTTAAATCTCCCACCACTTTTTTTTATTATTATTTTAAAAGGTGCCTATTATGCAGACATTCGGTTTTCCATATTTACAAAAATAAAATAAAAGGGAATAAATGTAAAATTCACAGACTTACCGGATTCTCGCTTAGCCGGCAATCCAACATGGCGGCTGCTCCCAATTCCCCTCTTTGTTAGCCCCGCCCCCTGCGCTCGGCCAACCAATCAGATTACACTGTCTTTTTGTGTGTTTGCGAACGGGGGGGTACAGACGATCAACCATTCGAATGGCTGTACGGATTTTAACTCAAGATCCGCTAAGTCTCCCAAAAGCCAAATCCACATAGTTTACGGGGGATTTGCTAGCCCCCTTCCGAATGACACGTATGCATCCGAATGGCCGTGTGTACGGATGATCGATCTTTCGAACGCCGTACGTATTTTTTTTACTGTATAGACAGGGCCACAGTTTGCCAGTCCTATGACATCTATGACATATCTAGGATTTCTAAAAGATGATAGACAAAAATACATCAGCAAGTTCTTTTAATAGCTTAGCATGCAGTTCATCCGGTCCTGCCGACATAAAACAATTTACAGTAGCTAAGTATTTGTTGACCAACTCCTTTCAATGTTATCAGTCTTGGAACCAAAACCTTCACCGTTCACACTGCTTTTGTGAGACTGCATTGTGTTCACAAACAGGTGAGCAGTTTGGCTTTCCTTATCATCTCAGCAGATTTCACCATCCTTATTAAGTAGGGGACATATTTATTTATTTATTTATTTCATTTGAATGCCACTTCCCCCCCCAGAGTCAGACTCAAGGTGGCTCCCAGAGAGAGTCATATTAAAATTTATTTATTTATTAATTTTATTGGATTTATATCGTGCCTTTCTCCCAAGATGGGATTCAAGACAACTTATAGTAATTCAAAAATATATAATTAAAACATCATACATTACAAAAGTTAAAAAAAATTAAATTATTTTCTATTATTAAAATATAATTAAAAACACAACCTCTCTCTCTCTCTCTCTCTCTCTCTCTCTCTCTCTCTGGCTTTTCTTCGCAAACGAAGATTCAGGAAGGACTCTTCCCACGCTTACGGCAAGTGCGCTGACTAAAAAGGCCAATCCGAGATAGACAAGTCCGGTTGCAGAAAGCACAGCAGAAGGTCTCCTTGGGTGATGTTTCTGGGTTGTGATTCCTTCTGCGTTGTCGTTTCTCTTCAAGACTTGTTTGGCGTGAGTTCTCAAATAAGGCTGCAGCATTGTGGATAGTGCGTCTCCATACCTCCCGATGTGAGGCCAGGGCAGACCATTGTTGGTGATCAGTTTGGCCGAGCCTGAGATGTTGCTTCAGGGAGTCCTTGTATCACTTTTTTGGAGTGCCCTTCTTACGCTGACCCATGGCGAGTTCACTGTAGAGTACTATTTTTGGGAGGCGATGGTCCTCCATCCTAGAAATGTGCCCTGGCCAGCGCAGCTGTGTTCTCAATATCATGGCCTCAATGCTGGTGATCCCTGCTTGCTCAAGGACAGCAACATTCGTCACATAGTCAGTCCAGTATATATTTAGGATTGTGCATAGACAGTGCTGATGAAAGAGTTCGAGGAGTCGTAGGTGGTGGCGATAGGTGACCCATGTTTTAGACCCATAAAGGAGAACAGACAGTACAATGGCTCTATAGACACTGATTTTTGTGCTTTGCCTCAGGCATTTATTATTCCAGACTCTTTTGTAAAGTCTTCTAAATGCGCTATATGTCTTTGCTAATCTGTGATCGATCTCTTTGTCAATCTTGGCATCTGAGGAGATGATGCTTCCCAGGTAGGTGAACTGCTGAATGGACTTAAGCACAGAGTTGCTGATGGCAATGTGGGGATGATGGTGTTCGTCCTGTGGTGCAGGCTGGTAAAGAACTTCCGTTTTCTTCAGGTTGACTTCCAGCCCAAACAGCTCTGCAGCTGTTGCGAAGCAGGATGTTAGACACTGCAGAGCTGCTTCTGTGTGGGCAACAAGGGCAGCATCATCAGCGAAGAGCAGCTCACGGACTAGATAGTTTAGAGTCTTAGTGCGAGCCTTCAGACAGCTTAAGTTAAATAAGCTACCATCAGTATGGTAGCGTATATAGATGCCGTCTTCTTCTTCAAGCTCTGCCATAGCCCTTTGGAGCATCATGCTGAAGAAGACTGTAAATAAAGTTGAAGCAAGAACACAACCTTGCTTCACTCCATTAGTTATTAGAAAGGGCTCTGAAAGAGCATCGCCATATGTGACTTGACCCTGCTGGCCCTCGTGTAGCATGATAATCATTTTAAGGAATTTGGGGGGGGGGACATCCTAGTCTTTCCAGGATCTGCCACAGACCTTTTCTACTCATGGTGTTGAAGGCTTTGGTGAGGTCAACAAATGTTACATAGAGACCCTTGTTCTGTTCTCTACATTTCTCTGGCAGTTGTCTAAGGGCAAATACCATATCTGTAGTATTCCTATTGGCTCTGAAGCCACATTGGCTTTCAGGAATAAGTTCTTCTGCAATGGCAGGAACTAATCTGTTCAGGAGTATCATTGCAAGGATTTTCCCAGCAACAGAGAGCAGTGTTATGCCTCGATAGTTTGAGCAATCAGATTTTGCTCCTTTTTTCTTGTACTGGGTGATGATGACTGCATCTCGGAGATCTGATGGTAGTTCCCCCTTTTCCCAGCAATTCACAAGGACTTCGTGGAATTTATCATGGAGTACATGACCTCCGTGTTTCCAAACTTCAGGTGGGATTCCATCAATCCCAGCTGCCTTGCCGTTTTTCATCTGCTGTATGGCCTTAAGGGTCTCTTCCAAAGTGGGAGCTATGTCCAATTCATTTTTCACCGGTTTTTGTGTCATATGTTGGATAGCTGAGCCTCGGACTACTCGGTTGGCACTAAAGAGACTTTGAAAGTGTTCAGCCCATCGACTCAGGATGGAGGCTTTATCAGTAATTAATGTTTGACCATCCGTACTGTAAAAGGAGCTATGGACCTGATAAGTAGGTCCAAACACTGCCTTAAGAGCTCCATAAAATCCTCTAGAATCACCCAGATCTGCACAGCGTTGTGTCTTTTCTGCTGTATTGATCCACCACTTGTTCTGTATGTCTCGGAGTTTTTGTTGAAGTTTACTACATGTGAGATGGAAAGCTGCTTTTCTTACATGGCAGGTTGGCTGGGTAAGGTATGCCTGGTGAGCAGTTCTCTTCTTTGCCAACAGCTCCTGGATCTCTTGGTTGTTTTCATCAAACCAGTCTTGATTTTTCTTATGGGAGAACCCGAGGAATTCTTCTGCAGACTGCAGGATACTGTTTTTGATATGTTGCCAAAGCACTGTAGGAGAAGGATCTGTAGGATGGTCTTCAAGTTTTGTTTGCAGGTTTGCCTGGAAGTTGTCTCTCATGGGAGCTTGTTGAAGGTTGTTGACTTGGAGTCTCTTCTTTAAGATGCCACCCGTCTTAGGTTTGAACTTAAGATGAAGGTTTAGTTTACATCTTACGAGGCAATGATCTGTCTGGCATTCTGCACTGGACATCACTCGGGTATGACGGACATCACAGATGTTTCTCTGGCGGACTAGAACATAGTCAATGAGGTGCCAGTGTTTGGATCGGGGATGCATCCAGGTTGTCTTCAAGCTATATTTCTGCTGAAAGATAGTGTTTGTAATAGTCAGCTGTTGTTCTGCACAGAACTCCAGCAGGAGGCATCCGTTATCATTGCAATTTCCAACACCATGCTTGCCTAAGACACCTTTCCAGGCTTTGGAGTTCTTTCCTACTCTGGCATTGAAGTCACCAAGGATAATAATTTTGTCTTCTACAGGGACTTTTTGTATGAGTTGGTGTAGGTCTGTTTAGAATTTGTCTTTCTCTACAGGGTCGGCTTGCATAGTTGGGGCATATATGCTAAAGAGAACAACATGTGGGAGGCATAAGGAAATAATATGATCAGAGTCTCCTGTTGGCAAGGTTTCAAGTTTGGAGGCAATGGAGTTTTTAATCATAAAGCCTACTCCTGAAAGATGTTTTTCGATTTTGGGTTTGCCAGACCAGTAAAGTGTGTTGCCGGCACCGTGTTCTTTATGGCTGCCTTCCTCATGGAGACGAACTTCACTAAGAGCAGTGATGTCAATATTAAGCCGTGATAGTTCATGGGCTATTAGAGTAGAACAACGCTGAGGCCGTCCACTATCTGCAGAGTCTTGCATGGTTCTGATGTTCCAGCATGCAAGCGTCAATTTATTTACACCTTTGGAGGCTGGTGTGTGCCTTTGTTTCTTTGCCTTGGTTTGACCACATCAGAAGATTCCTGCTGGCTGCGGCTAGCCAAGCAGGTAGTTGGGGATGAGCTTTCGTTAGGCCACCTTTTCTAGGCCCCTCTCCATATGGAGCAAGCAGTGCTTTCCTTAAAAAAGGCTGCTTGGTTGTTCAGGATGCTGCCGAACAAGACTGTCATCTCCCGGGTCAGCCTCGAGCGATCAAAGTTCTGAACCACCTGCATGCAGGGTTGGGGCTGCGGCTTCCAGTGCATCTTTACACCTGCCATTTCGTCCCTCGCCAGTCGCTACAGGGCTTTTTAGGAATTGCATTTGTCCTTCAAGCCTGTGCAATGGATTTTTCTAGTGGAGCACAGCATGCACAGAACTGGCCTCACTCTTTAAACCAAAGGTTTATCTGCTGGCCTTGCAAGCATGGACGTGGCAGCGAGGTCCTCGGGCCGTAGGTTTGATTAGAGTTTCCTTCTCTTAGATGGTTGACCTTACAGGGTTGGACGAGCACCATCTGCCTGGGTTTGGGATTAGAGTTTTCCTTCTCCTAGGACGGTTGCCACAAGGCTAGAGAGCCCATCCTGCCCTTTGACGCTCTTTGTCAGACCCTTCAGTTTTGACCTGTCTGGCATGGGAGATCCTACCGGTGGCTATTATGCCACCGCCAGCATAGCTCAAAACATTATTAGGGTACGCAAGCCTCTCTCCCACAACAAGGGGACATCAATGGAGAGGGGAAAAAACACACAACATACATTCAAAACATTAAAGCCTTCACAATAAAACTGAAAAACAATTAAAATCACCACCACACAAAACAACATAAAATCATTTACAAGACTTATAAAAGTTTGAAAAGAGAAATAAAACATCCCAGTAAGGAGCTCCCTGCTTACACATTAAAAGCCTACTTAAACAAAAAGGGCTTTGCCTGCCGGTGAAAGGAAAGCAGGGCAGGGTCCAGCCTTGCTTCCAGCAGAAGGGAGTTCCAGAGGGCGGGAGCAGCCACTGAGAAGCCTCTCTCTTGTGTCCTTGCCATTTCCTTCTATTTCCTCATGCTCTGAGCAAACCCGAAAAAGCCCCTTTTCAGGGAAAATAAAAAGCAGTTGCAGTCCATGTCTTCATTTTCATAGGTACTATCATCATAGGAGCTAAGAGGCCTTGTCCTAATATCAGCTCTGTCAAGGTCATAAGGTCATAGTGACCCTAAGCTAACTTCACCAACCTGGTGTCCCTCCTAGATGTGTCAGATAATGACATCTATCATCCACTTAAAATGCTGTTGAGGGATGGTGGGCATTGTAGTCCAACACATATGGAGGCTGCCAGGTTACTGAAAGCTACCTTAGGTAGCCCATTATCTCTTTGCCTTAACACACCCTCCAACTGTTCCAGTTTAGCAGGGAGAATGCCCTTTAGTCCTCTGTCATCCCACTTTTTAGGTGCTTTGAAAATGTCCCAGTTTCTCTCTCTGCCTCCTACTTTGCCCTTTGTCCTCAGCTTACTTCAGTTGCTGCAAACAGAAATCAAAGTGGAAAAGTACAAAGTGCAAAAGTAGTTTGCACTCTGTTAACCCAGCAGAGGGGAGGAGACAGGAGCCCTTCCCAGTCGACTCAGGCAAAAGTAAACTGCTGCAGTGTGTCCTAGTTTGGCTGTTCTTCCTCATTAGTAACTTTTGCCATCTTGACCACATTATCTTGACCACATTATTGCTTGGCCAGACCCGTGCCAGTTTTCAACTGTGAAATGTTGGGTATGCCTTAGGTGAACTGATAATACTCATATAACTCACCTTAGTTGTCCCTGAAACCTGGAGAGCTGTGATTGGTCAGTAGGCTGATAAGTAAACTAGAGGTACCAATGGTTTGACTTGGTCTAAGGTAGCTTCCCTGTGTTCCTATGTAAGTAACAGCCATCTAACCTGGAATCCCTTTCCCCCAATCCCTCATATTTGGCAGCTCTGCCAGGTCCAACATCAGCATTCTGCATCCAGAGACTGAGACTGGGCCTCCCTATCCTTCCTAGCTTGATGTTATCTTTTAATGGACAATGGTGACCTATGAGTTTGTTACCTAAATTTCTTGGGGTCTGTAGGCTCCCTCGAATGTCCTAATATTAATTTGGGGGATGTAGTTAACTCAACTTGGCATGAGAGAGGCTGGGCAACAGCAGAATCTTTTAACCTATGTATACTGGTAGTAATGGAGGAAATTCTAAGTTAGAAGGTACAATTAAATGATCTTTATTGGAAATTAATGTCAACAGCAGTCATGCAGCAGGCTTCAGACACTCACACAAGGCTATTGAAGATAGCAGGAAGTATTTGGAAAGAGGAATAGAATAAGAGATATAGCGTGTTATATTGTACCGATCCTGCAGAGCTGAGATCGTGAAGTACACCAACAGTGAAGGGGTCTGGAAGATGGGACAGCTACACGGTACTGATGTGAAATCAAGAGGAGGTGGAACTGTGCACACTTGCTTGGCATTTTAGGGTGATATTTATATGAATTAATTCCCCTGGAGGGATAGGATTTTGACTGGAATACAATGTTTCTTGGAGGTTCCCAGAGCTAGACAATGGGTGCTTGGGAAAAGTTAACAATCGTTACTGGGTGCTGCATTTGGAACTGAATAGGAGCAGGCAAGGTCTTTGTTGGAAGGGGGAGTGGAGAAGAAGGACCCACTTTACAAACATCAAGGACTCTGCTATAATTGATTGGATTAGTGAGTAATTCACCTCCAGGTGTTAGGTTTTGATCTGAATATTTGGTTTGGGGGTATTTCCAAAGGCCCTTCCCTTGGTCATACATAAATCCAGCTTTGGTATTAGGGGGTCCCTGGTTTACCTGCTAACCACGTGGATGGTCACATTAAGCCAAATTATTAAATGTGGTCAATTATTAGATATTCCAAGATGGGACTTATCAGGGTAGGTAACAAGTTTAAAATTTCTTTTAATGCCCTTTAGTCCTGCAGTGTTATGGCAATATCAGAAAGGAAAATGGCAGGCAGGCACTGCTGCTGCTTGTAGCCACTGGTAGCACTGATGTCAAGAAGAAGCTGCTGGTGGTTTCTGTGCCAGTGGGGCAATGAATTGCTCTGGGTTTTAGTCCAGACTTCAGAGGAACTAGCCAAGGTGTTGAGTCCTATTTCAAAAATAGCCTCAGCATCTTGGAGTGATCCTTTAAAGTTCAAACTAAAACCCAGAGCAGATTTATTACCAGGCACTTCTGGGAAGGACCATGTTGGGAGGGGCCTCCAGATGACCTATCCCCTTTCTCTTTTGATAGTAGTGAGAGGAATGCACTTTCTTCAGATAAGCTTTATCTGCATATTCACCTCTTCCAGGGATGAGCTCTGGCACTAACAGCATGCATTGATTCTGGGCTCTATTGTCAGGGTCATGTAATAGGGCTCTATTGTCAGAGTCATTGCATAAGATATTTTGCAGTCTGAGAAGTACAAGTCAATACCCTCCACTCCATTTATAGAAGATTAGTAATTGACCCTTTTTCCAATACCAACAATGGGATAGGCTCCTCCCCCATACCTGTGGGCACCAGGCCAGTTTATGAGGTGTAAGACAAATTGTGTGACACACTTGTCTTCCGAGAAAGGCAAAGGCATGGGGTTTCAGGAAGAACAGCAAGATGGTCTGCCACTTGCATCCTCCAGCATCTGCACGTGAGGTGTTTGTCTCACTTTGCTTAATGATAGGGCTGGCACTACATATAGTGAAATTCTATCGTGTACATGTCTACTGAGATATCAGCCTCAATTGGATTTTATTCTTGAATATGCATGGATTACAGTCCTAGTGAACACAGGCATGCAATCTAGCTATTATCACAATGATGATGACTATGACTTATGATGATGATGATAATGATCATCATCATCATCATCATCCATGTATTATATTTATCCGCTGCTCTTCAGAGTGGTTTACATACAAGACTATTACTGGCAGACTCCAACCACAGACTTAAAGGAGAGGATTTAATAATGCAATCAGATTATGCATTAGGGTGTTAACATTTCTGCATGATTTTGACACTTGGCAGATAACAGAATTAATAATGATTCATTTTAAAACATCTCTGTGGTTTGGAGGATTGTGTTTGGGTGGATTTTCCAGCAGTGTGTATTTGTGATCAATATTTTGAACAGGCTCAGAATTATTTTCCCTCTCTTAACTTTTGATAATGAAGAAGTCTGTTCATCTAGTCTGTTCTTTTGGAAATCTGCTCTCCCCACTTCTATTTGAGAAAGGGACCTTCTGAGAGCCAGTGAGACAGTCAGTGTGGGCTAGTGATGGAGTGAACTGGGACTTGGAAAAAGCAGGTTCCCACCTCCATTGAGCCATGCAACACAATGGGTGACCTTGGGCCAACCTGGTGGCGCAGTGGTTAAATGCCAGTACTGCAAGTCACCATGTTGCAAGTTCGATTCCAGCCGGCTCCAAGGTTCACTCAGCCTTCCATCCTTTCCGAGTACCCAGCTTGTGGGGGCATTTAGCTAACACACATGGGAAACTGTTTAATGTAGTGTAGATGTGTAAATAGCTATTGCTTAAAAACAATTTGTAAGCCGCTCTGATGCCCTGTGGCTGAAGAGTGGGGTATAAATAAATAAATAAATAAATAACTCTGTCTCTCAGCCCCAGCAACCTGACAGAATTGTTGTGAAGACAAAATATGGAGAACTGCCAGGTATGCCACCTTGAGCGCATTTGAATAAAGGTAGTCTATAAGTACACTAAATAAATAAACAGTGGAGCAAATGCAAATCTGGTATTTAAATCCTGCTTTCCTCCTTACTGTTTTTAATTTTTTTATTGGCTTTTAAAACAAAAAAAATACAAATAAAGAGGGAAAGAGAAAAGAAAACAAAAAAAAAGGAAGAAAAGGAGGAAGTGAGGGAAGATAAATACTGTTCATACCATATGAACATGGATTAATCATATTCGTTAATAAAAGCAAGGCCTGGATCATATTGTTAATTCCCTCCTAAATTAGACCCATTGATTCAGTAGGATTTACATGTCAAATCTCTGTTTAACATGTCTTTAAAACTGGTCTATTCTTGCTGGGGTTAGGATTCAGGCCCATATGCCCACAAAAACATTTACTTGGATTTGTTATCTGTAAAACACACATTCTTTTGTGGCTAAAGCAGTAAGATCTTCTCACCATTTAATGATGGATCATCAATATTTATCTTTCCAAATTTGGAGTCTTGAGTCTTTTAGCTACAGTAAATGCACAGGTTCCTTCATACTAGAAAAGAAGCATGATGGAGGCATTTTAGGACACCAAAAAGAAGCACAAATGATTACATAAATGATTAATTAGGTTGTATTGTTCCTTAAGCACATTTTTATCAGCTGGATCTTGTTAAGCCTTTGTTGACCCTCTAATTATGTTCTTACTGTTCTCTTACTCACACACACCCTTTTTGCAACTGTGAGTAAAAATCCTAGTATCAAGGTTACACTTACATAAGCAGGAAGGAAAAGCCACATTAAACCACGAACTTGTGCCTGTTTTCTCATCAAAATCTAAAGCAGAAGTTACTAGAAGCATTGCTACCTTGTCAAAATTAGCCAGGTACCAGTGATACCAAGAAAGAGATGTTCCCATTACTAAGAAGGAAGGCCTAATGGTTCCCTAACATTGGTTTGCAAACTTCTTGTCATCTTACTTTGGTTTATACAAGGTTCAGTGGTGTGTGTCTACCAAAGAACTTCTGCATGTTACAGAGGTTTGAAGGGAATATTCTCAGGATATGTGTTCAGATCCTGTGGAATGCTGCTTAGGCCTCTTATATACTTCCAGGCAATGAAGAAGGCTAGAAAAACAATCCTTTAAAGTTCACTGATCTAAAGATTTCAGCTACCCTAGTCCATTAGAATTTTAAAAAAACCAAGACACTAATTGGACAACCCCTGCCTTAGGAGATTTTCACATGGGCTATATATCCCGTGGCAGGAACAGAACAGGGTCGGGAAAGAATTTCCCTTTCGGACGACGTTGACCCCATTCTGTCCTGCATCCATTTTGCTCCCATGGTTGTTCTGGAACAATGTAATCACGATTTTTCATCGTGAATAGACCTCCCATGCCGTCGCTATCACGGGTGTGCAAACAGGAGCCCCATTCCTGTTCCAAAATGACAGCCGTAGAGGGGAGGTCCATTCTGAGCACTTCTTGGTACGATCTGGACATCCAGGTAAGTGGTACCCTTTATTTTACCCTCCCTGTTTTGATTGTGTGATTTAAAGTGTGTTTTTGTTCTTGGTGAACTGATTTTATGTTTAGGGGAGTTTTATTTTTTAAATTTACTGCCCAGCTGTTATCACGTGATAATGGCCGGGATTTCAGACGGCCAGTCATAAAAGCAGCCTTACGACAGCTGCATTTACAGCTGGCCAGTGAGTGGAGGGGGAGCCCGTTTCTGCCGCGGAATTAAAGTAAGTGTGTGAAAGATTTACATTATTCCATGGCAGGAATGGGAGAGGAGGTGGCGGGGCAGTAATGGGGAAATTTTGGCCCCATGTGAAAATCTCCTTAGAGCCTTATCGCATGAAGGAAGGGAAACGGAATTGAAGCCCGAGAGTAGCGTGTCTCACCTTGCCTTATCACATGATGTTGATGTGCTTCAGCATTTGAATTGAGAAATAAAAATACCAACGAGACTGCGCTCCTTACCAGGGCTGGTTTAAGGAATTTTGGGGGGGCCTGCAGTGCTTTATTTTGGGGTCCCCATATGTTTATCTCAGGTCAATGTAACCTAATTTAACCTAAGCTATTCACAGTATAGGATATTCAGATTACGGTATTTACTAATAATGTTTTTGCAGGAGGAGGGTTACTACAGGGGCCCCCACAATGATGGGGCCCCCTGTGGATGCTGACGCCACCAGTGCCTTAAACCACCCCTGTTCCTTACTCACATAATACATATTAGGTATCAAACCCAAGTGAACTCAATAAGACCTACTTTTGAGTATACACTACAGCAGAGGTGGGGAAAGTGCAGCCCATGCCCATGAACCACCTACAGCCTCAGGGGTCTGCAGCGTCCAAAGGTTTCTCCCAAATGCCCCCCAACATCCTCTATGGGAATGTGAGGGCACATCTGCCATGTTTTTGCTCCCTGGGCCTTTTTAGTCCATAGGGAGGTCTCCTTTAAATAACAGGAAGTGGCCAGATGTTGCCACCTGTGTCACTTCCTGTTGTAAACAAACCCAGCCTCTTCTGAGCTTACAACAGTCTGGGGGACAAAAAAAAGTTGCAAAATGTACCCAATGACCCCTAGAAGGCATTTGAGGGCAAAATATTTTTTGAAGTTTTTTTTGTTTTGTTTTGTTTTGTTTGTTTTTGGCATGGAAGGAATGTTGGTGGGCGCAGCTGTTTGAGGTCTTCATGGGGCCAAGGCAGTCTTCTTTAACCCCCAACATTTGCCTGCTCCCATACTATAGATTAGTGCTGTGTCACTTTCCTATAAGTTACATTAATATTAATTATAACAGCACACTGAATTTTCAAGAATATACATCTGAATGTCTGGGAGAACCAAATAATCCAAATACAATTCATAGCCAAGTTGTGTCTACAATTGGACTTTAAAAAAAGAGGGCTATGCCAAAGTAAACAAAAAAAAAAAAACTGTACCAGGAAAAGCTCAGTTCTGCAGCCAATCTAAATTTGCCTTTGTTTTGTTTATTTTGCATAGCGTATCCTACTTCTGCCTTTTCTGCAGAAGGACAAGAAAACTTGTCAAACCATAGGAGTTTTGCCAGCAACTGCTGGAAATCTTATATAGCCACTTTTCTGGTTTCTGATATTACAGCAAGCTCTACACACTTCTCATACCGTACTTACCTTTACAGGGCTTACACTTCGGAGTAAGAAATATTTTTTTTAAAAATGAAAGGACATCAAATCCTCTGCTAAAAGCAAGTTTTGCTTCCTTCCTTGTGGAAGGCAGCAACAAGGGGAGGGACGGATCTGTCAGTTTTCCAACAGATTTGCCTACATTTTATTTAGTTTCTCTCTCCTACATTTCCTTTTCTTAATTTCCTTTTTTAAATGCCATTTTTCCCTGTCAAATTTAGGAAGATGCCTGAAGCTTGGTAAAGTACCAGAAGAAATGAACAACACAAAATTCCCACCCATTTGCAATGGTGGAATTCAGTGGGCACAGCTATTTTCAGCACCAATGGGATTATGTTGCACCTATCTGCCATGCAGCTGTTAAAAATGAAGACCTTCTCAAAAAAAAAAGAACTGGCAACTCTAATTTTAGTACCACAAATATGTTTAAATGCACAGGCAATCACAGGTAGGCTTTCTCTCCAGAGCTGTCTGGATGGATGGTCGAATTAGACACTTGTTCCTCTCTTGCATTAAGGTTGCCATCTCAGAGCCTGGCTCTGAGTCTCCAGTTTTCATGGGTCATCTCCAGGTGGAAGACAAGGGTACAAATTGTTCAGTTTTGGTGGGCTCAGCTCCAGGCAAGAGAAAAGGACTGTGTGCAAATCTGCAGCTCAGCTAAGAAAGTAACAGCTTGCTAGAATTTCCAAAGATTAATTGTTTGGTTGCTGCAACTTGCAAAGACTCTTCAGGGCGTCTATTTTTATTTATTTTTTTACTTTGCTACCTTTCTCTTAGCTACCTTCCTCCCTCTATGAACCTGCAAGGGTTTTAAGATCTTCAGGGGAAGGCTTTCTCTTGGTCCCACCACCATCACAAGTGTGCTTGGTGAGGACACGAGAGAGAAACTTCTTTGTGGTTGCTCCCACTCTTTGGAACTCTCTCCTGCAGATGCCTAGGCTGGCCCTCTCCCTGTTGTCGTTTTGCTGACAGGCAAAAACATTCTTGTTTAAGCGGGCCTTTGACATATAATTGTGGCTTTTATTGGGGTGTGTTTTTATGTTGTTTTTAATCTGTTTTTTTTTTACTTTGTATGTTTTAATTGGTTTTAAATTGCTTTTAATTCTGATTTTAATTGTTCTGTGAACTGCCGTGGGTCCCACTTTGGGAGAAAGGCAGCATAGAAATTGCACAAATAATAAAAAATTCCTCTTCCCTTCCCAGTCACTATAACACTAGGGCTCACCCTTCATTCTGCTCTTCATCCACCTTCTGTCTAGAACAGTGATGGGCAACCTTTTGAGCTTGGTGTGTCAAACGTCGCCAAACAACTGAGCATAACTTGGGTGGTGTGTCACTTTGAGGAAAAAACATTATTTCTCAATATTTATTGTTTAATCATCAATATTATTAATTGTTTATTAATAATTAATGAGTTGTCACAACTCGTGACAACTGAGTAATCAAAATGTACAGTCGTTCCTTCGCATTCATGGGGGTTAGGTTCTGAAGACCCCTGCGAATGTGAAAAATCTACGAATAATAACAGCCCCCCACGGCCTCTCGAAAGTGGTGACAGGGCCTTTGGAGGCCCCATCGCTACTTTCCCCCCCATCTACCCCGGCCTCCCGAAAGTGGCAACGGGGCCTCCGGAGGCCCCGTCGATACTTTAACCGCCACCCCAGCCTACCGAAAGTGGTGATGGGGCCTTCAGAAACAAGAAGCCCACCTGCCCGCTGCCTTCTCTGGCCTTTCCGAGGTGGCTCCGAGGCTTCAAAGCCTCGGAGCCCCCTTGGGAAGGCCGGGGAGAGGCCAGGCAGAGTCCCTCCCTCCCATCCACTGCCTTCCCCGGCCTCCCAGAGGCGGCTCCGTGGCTTCGAAGCCACGGAGCACCCTCTGGAAGGCTGGGCAGCCACTGTCCCTCCCATCCACCACCTTCCCCGGCCTCCCCTCAGAAAGACCGGGGAGAGTCCGGGCAGCCACCCTCCTGCTCGCCCGCCATCTTCCCCAGCCTTTCTGAGGCGGCTCCAAGGCTTCAAAGCCTCGGAGCCACCTCAGGAAGACTGGGGAGAGACTGGGCGACCACCCTCCCATTCGGCCGCCATCTTCCCCGGCCTTTCTGAGGCGGATCCGAGGCTTCGAAGCCTCGGAGCCACCTCGGAAAGGCCGGGGAGAGGCCAGGTGGCCACCCTCCTACTCGGCTGCCATCTTCCCTGGCCTTTCCGAGGCGGATCCAAGGCTTCGGAGACACCTCGGGAAGGCCGGGGAGAGGCTGGGCGGCCACCCTTCCGCTCACCTGCCACCTTCCCCGGCAGAGTCCCACCCGCCAGCCACCTTACCCGGCCTTTCCTAGGGTCGTGGTGGCCAGGTGGGGGCAGGCTCCACCCCCCGCCTCCCTAAAGTGGTGATCGGGGCTTCGTAGCACCACCCACCACTTTCCTCCACTCTCCCACCCTCCCCAAAGTGGCGATCGGGGCTTCGTAGCCTGTCTACCATTTTCCTCCCCCAACTCCCTAAAGTGAGGTTTTGAAGGATTGTCACTTTAGGGAGGGTGGTGAGGTTGCGGGCGGCGGCGGGGGAGAGGAGGCCTACGGCCGCATGTCAATGCTGACACACGTGTCATAGGTTCATCATCACTGGTCTAGAACCATGTTGTAGGCTAGATTAAATGTCCCTTATCCTGTCTCTCTAAGTGAGAAGGAATAATTTCCTCATTTCCCCTTGGTCTGGGACCGGAGTGGGGAACCTTTGGCCTTCTAAATGTTTTGGACTACAATTCCCATAATTCCACACCATTGGCCATGCTAGCTATGAGTTATATGAGTTGAAGTCCAAAACATCTAGAAAGCCAAAGGTTCCCCATCCTTGGTGAGAGAACTGTCCCTTTGTCTGGGATTTCTATTGTAAATTCTCTTCAAGAAAATATGTTCTTTATGTATGCTTGACTGACAAGCTTTGAGAAACTGTGGTGCTTCAAGCATAACACATAATGATATCACTAAGGGCTGTCCCTAGTTTGCAGTTTGGGGCCTGAAAACCTCAAGGCCTGGGATGATCCTGAACTGGCAAACCTACCTCGCATTCATTAAAAAAACAAAACAACAACTCACATTCTTTCTGTTAACGTTAATAGGAAATTTGTGGATTTTTGAAAGTTCATAATTTTTAAAAATCGCCAAAAGAAATTCTCACAGTTACCTACTTCACAGTTGGCACCTCACTCCCACCCTGACTTCTCAATCAGTCTAAGTGCAGAATTTCTCCTGTAGGATATCTCATATAATTTATTCTCTCTGCTGGGCTGAGAAGAATGGGGAAGTTTCTCATCAGACTGAACAGTCAGGCAATCCCCCCCCCGTCAAAGGCTGCCTACTAGCAATCTGAATGGCTGCTGAAGCAATCAGACAAAGGGTTCAGAACACACTGTAGAAACTAACATCAAATGACTTGATTGCTGTACTAAGAGGAAAAGCTTGCAAGAACCTGGTCCAGGGTTGATTCAAAGTGGGTGAATCACACAAAGCACAGCTTTTCTTCTTCATATTAAAAAATCCCAAACACTCCCACCCCCAAGTCACTGCATTTTGACAGCTAGGATGCTTAGAGGTGGGGGGAGCTGTAGCCTTGAAGATGCTGGCAAACTATTAATCTCATTGTCTGTCAACAGTAAGAAGGTTGGCAGGAGCTGATAGGAACTATAGACCACGGAAAAAACCATGGAAAAAAACCACAGATGACCCACACCACCACATTAGAAACTAAGACCAAATGTTTCTTCATCTTGTACTAGCTGTCCATGGGCAGAGGCTGATTGGTTGATTGACTGACTGAGCGGTGTGTGTGTGTGTGTGTGTGTATCTATTTGGTAGGGGAAGTATTCAGATATATAGTTCCCCACTCTGAATAGTATACAGTATTCTGTGGCAGCTACTGTTTCTTCCTGTTAAGATGGGCAGTGTTGATTCGGTCTGATGAGTACAAATATGCCTATCTATCTATGACCCATAAATATGACCGGCACTTGAGAGTTTTAGCCTTTTTCTCAAGGTTTGGTCACCTAATGCTGGATGTGTGCCCAGCATCAAGGGACCAAATGATTTTGTTTGGCTTAAGAAAATAAGCGGAGACAATGTACACAACCATTTCAAGACTTCATTATTGAAGTCACTTACAAAGGTAGGGCAGGTGTTATATATCTAAATGTACTCCACACCTATAACCCATCATGCCCATCATACTTCATCCAAGGATGGCCTGGCAATTCAATACTTCTGTCACATCAAAGTCTGTCTCACAAATACGTGATACAATCCACCCTTAGTTGTCAAACTCTCATCTTGAGCTTCCCTCGAGACAGACGACATTAAACAATTCAGCTCGCACAAAAAACATTGTGACCCAACAGGAAAGATGTACCAGAGCTTGGGAAAATTTCCTTTGTGGATTACAACTTCCAGAATGCCCCCACCAAGGCCAAGGCCTAGACTGGCCGGACATTCCTAGAGCTGAAGTCTAAAACAGTAACTATTTCAGGATCTGGCATGTACATGCTTATCCGATGTCAACCATACATGATCTTTTGCATGTTGGCAGAAGGTATAAAGCTGACCTTTGTCACATCCTGGTCTAAGCAGTTCTGCTGTCTAAGGCAGTAAATCCAAGTGGTTCCAACAATATAACAATATAGTTGGTTAAATAACCAACACTTTGCTCCCTTTTATAAATGCTTATATTTTTGCACTTGAGGGGCCTTGTCTTGCTGGGCCAACATAGGAACTGTTTAAAAGGTGAATTGTCATTTCTTGAGGTTACCTGACTGGTCCCCTTTGACCTAAAATTTCACTCAGGACAGCATTGGGCCAACCATAGAGACAATCTAGATAACTGCAGAAGTGACCAAAATTCTCAAAGGCTCTTTCCTTATTCAAAGCAGCTTTGACTAATATTCTCTGGGAGAAAGCCAAGGTATAAATCCAATCAAGTAAATAACTTGAAGAGAGTACCATGGCCAATTTAAATGAAGCTCATTCACTGGATTAATTTAAATTACGTACTTTCTAGGGAATGTGATCAATAAAGAGCCTTCTGACCAACACTGCTTGTCCTTGACATTGGGATATTTATATATAAAAAAAAAAGGGGGGGGAAGAGCTTAGAAAATTTACTTTTCATATGATAAATCCCATAACCTTCTATCTAATATGGCCATTTCAAAGCTTACTTTCCCAAGGTCTCAAAGAGATATTAAACAGATTAAAGACATTAGGTATAAAAATAATAAAGTTGTGTCTCGGGACTTTTTCAGACGGGATAAAAAAAAACCCACAGAGGTCAGGAGGAGGACAGTGCTGTCCCGCTTCCAGCGCTCCATTTCAGACTGTTGTCCTCCTCCCATTCTTCATTCATTCTGCCTCTGTCCTGCTTTCATTTTGCCTCCGCTGCTTTTTATTAATGGAAGTTTAAAAACCGCAGGGTTTTTTTTTACCCCTTCTGAAAATGGTCAACTCTTGATCACTTGCAATGCAATCCTAAACACAAACTGTGCTGTAAATATGGAGCCTGCTCAGAAAATCCATTGGTTCTTACTCCCTAGTTCAATCTGATTTACCTCCTGATAAATAGCAAAGGACTGCAGCCTTAATGAATTATTGTTATGTTATTCATGTTAATACAATAATCACAGGAACACTGTCCATAGCTGAGGACCCTACACAACCACCAGATATTTGTGTTTCATTAGATATTTCAGGAGATTAGTCATAAATTGCATCCCATGGTTGCAGCAAGTATCTTTTGAGGCTTTCTTTTTCATACGCACAAAAGCACTTTTAAATTATCTTATCTATTTAAAGGTTCAGCTTTGAAAGGTTGTCTGGCAACCTCTTTCTGAACTAAATGCCACACGTGCCTTTATTTAAAAAAGGATTTTACTTTCAGTGCCCGAAGTATCAAGCGAGCACAGAGGACAGAATTACTGCTGCGATATGAATTTTCCTTCAGGGCTGCCTAGGATCACTATCATCCCTTACTTCAATGCAGCCTTTCAGGGAACAAATGTTTGAGACAAAATGCTAAAACAGAGCAGAACTACATAGATTGTCATGCTGGTGACCTTTTCAGAAAGCTGAAATCTAGACACATGCATTGATCTTCCTTTCTCAGAACGTACCAAGCTCTTCCTTATTCACAAAATGAAGGCTGCATCCATAAACATATTTACTAGGAAGTAAGTCATGTTGAGGGAAGCCAGCATAGTGTAGTGGTTTGTGTGTTGGACTAGGACTCTGGAGCCCAGGGTTCAAATCCCTGCTTCACCACAGAAAACCACTGGGTGACCTTGGGCAAGTCACACTCTCTCAACCTCAGAGGAAGGCAATGGCAAACACCCTCTGAACAAATCTTGCCAAGAAAACCCTGTGACCATTTCATCTTAGGGGCGCCATAAGTCAGAAATGACTTGAAGGCACACAACAAGAAGTCATGTTGAAGTCAGTTGTTTCAAGACTTAGATTTTAGCTTACAGATTCTAACAGACATTACTTTCCAAAGAAACCTTTAACATTATAGTTAAATTAAGAGTTCTCCTCCCCCCCCCAAATTCCTTTACAGAGAGGTCTCATACATTGGAATTAAGGATCAGAATTTTGTTGGTGACACAGGCAGGTGCAATCTTCCTTTGCACTTTCATATGTATTTTCTAAATCATCGTGGAAGCAAGTTTTTAGTACATGGGTGCAGCTGCAGAGAGGGCAAAAGGAGAGGATTGCCTCCCAAATAAGAGTTCTGTCTCCCATTGAAATGTTCCTTCAGTCTCCAAATTTCTAGAATTGCTATAACTTAAAACTTCACTTGAGCATTTACAGATACATTGTAGGCATCCAAAAAGGTTGGGTGGGATGCAAACACAGCAAATGTAAGGCGTTGTCTAAATGGTGAAAATAATCCTCACGGAATGCAAGGAGATTACCACCTGTCCTGTACCGTATCACCATAATCAGAAAGAGGGGGGCTAAATATGCCACATACTCCACAGGAAAAGCCTTCATGGCTTTTCTGGAGTTTAAAAAAAGAACAGTGGAGGGAATGCACATTCCTGCCTGTTGGGACAAGCAACACAAATTGATGCGCTTTCCCCAAAGAGCAGAAGCTGAAAGCTGATTGGCCAGATGAGCACAGGGGACAGGGCTTGCTAACAAGGCAAGCCCCTGGAACCACCATGTGTTTTTTTTTACCTTAGCAAGCGACCACTAATGCAATTAAATGGGGTGGTGGTGTTTGCTTTTCTGTTAAGGCGAAATATTGCTCTATTGCACATTTGGAATAGTTTTTCAAAAAAAACAAAACACAAGTAATTCACTCATGGCTGCCATATTGATTCGCAGGCATGCCCATTTGCATTGCAAATGCAGATAGCATGGCATTACTGTGATCTACCTAAAAAACCCACCAAAACCCATTAAGACAAATCGCAGCTGCTGTGAGTTGCCTTTACTGTGGAGCAATCTGCTTCATTTTGCTTTGTATAGACAACCCCTAAGAGTTCTAGGTATGAAAATTTTTCAGTGTTTCGTGCTGCAATGCTAGAAATTTGTAGCTATACTTCTGATTCAGTATTTCATGTGCAATCTGAGCTCTTTGGTGCCAGGGTATGGGCAATCAGTGGCAGCATCCTGCTGCTGCCTTTGCAGCTGGGAAAAGGGAAGGGCCGCTATCTTCCCAGAGCTATGGAGGGCAGTTATTCTTCCTTCTTTAGCTACAAAATGGCAGCCAGATGGTGCTTGGGAACCAGTCCACCACTGATTGGCTGTGGGGCGTCTCCCCAAGTTCTGGTGAATGGGAGTTATGCATAGGGGCAGAGGAAGGATCCCCACAGAAGTTAATTGTACCAACTCTCTGCCTCTGAAGAGAATACAGAACATGGAGTCCTTTATTTTTCAGTACAAATTCTAATATATACAAAATAAAAGATTAAACCTGTTTCTGGATTATAGTTAAATTGCCCCTTTTTTCTTCTTTTCCATCTGTCATGTGGTACTCTGTAGAGTACTCAAGGTTTTAAGCACCCAGTTTTCTTAGTGTTAGTTAATAGAATCAAGTAAGGATCAAGCTAATGTATTCTTGTGGTCTGCATAGTGGCAGGTCTTTTGAGTCCTAGAACCCAGAATTTTTGCTTATTATTTGCTCACCAGTTAATTGGCAGAGGCAATTTTAATCTGCAGTTTTATGAATTCACCATACCAATTAATTGATGAAAGCTTGCAGCTCTATGAAATATGATAGCTTCTGTTCAAAGTAATTCTTGTGTTGCTGAGAGCCAAGATTTCAGGAGATTATTAGACGAGGCTAATGTGGCACCAGAATAATGACAGCAGAACACAAAATATCACGCGATGTCATCCTTTTGTGTTCCGCTGTCATTATTCTGGTGTTTCTTTTTATTGATGAGCTGTGAAGAGATCACCCATTGTTAGTTTTTCCTTGGGTTTTTCCCCGGGCTGTGAGGCTGTGTTCTCTGGCATATAAGACGACTGGGCATATAAGATGACCCCCAATTTTTAAGTCAAAATATAGACTTTAGGGTATACTCGTCATATAAGACAACCCCCCCCATCACCCGCCCTCCCCGTAGCCTCAATAGGGCTCCCCTTCATGGCTTCGGGGAGGGTGGCTGATGGCTGGAAAGCTTCCCCCCTCCAGCCAGCCACCCTTCCTGAAGCCTTCCCGAAGCTGGCTGAGGAATCGTGGGGGATGGCTGGCCAGCTGGGGAGAGGCTCACCCACCTCCCGCAGTTTCCCAACCCGGGAGGAGGCTGGCCAGCCTCCTCGCGAGTTGGGGAATCACGGGGAATGGCTAGCCGGCGGGGGAGAGATTCAACCACCTCCTGTGATTCTCCAACGCAGGAGGAGGCTGGCCAGCCTCCTCATGAGTTGGGGAATCGGGAGGGATGGCTAGCTGGCTGGGGAGAGGTTCAACCTCCTCCCGCGATTCCCCAACCCACGAGGAGGCTGGCCAGCCTCCTCATGAGTTGGAATCACGAGGGATGACTGGCCGGCTGGGGTGAGGCTCAGACCCTCCCGCCCAGCAAGGCTCCCCCCCCATGCAGCTGCATTGGGTGGGGGGATAAGGTGGCTAGCAAGCTTTCATCCCCCTCAACAGTCAGCCACCTCCTTCCTTCCGAGTCCGAGATGGGGCTGGCACAGCCCCAACTCGGACTTGTATCCGGTGTATAAGACGGCCCCTGACTTTTCAACTGATTTTACAGGCTGAAAAAGTCGTCTTATACGCCGGAATATATGGTAGTGTGTGTTTTTTTTTCCCCTGACATTTCGCCTGCATCTGTGGCTGGCATCCTCAGAGAAAAAAACCAAGGAAAACCTATGGATGCTGGCCGTGAAAGCCTTTGACTTCACATCACTCATTGTGTTTTGTTGTCGGCATTGCCAGTGTGTGAAACCTCAGGCCATTTAACTCACGTGAATGCAGCATCAATGGCCAGTCTGGTGCGAACACTTCCAGGTGAGATCATGACATCCAGGTAAGTGATGCACTTTTTAAAACCTTCCCTGGAAGTTTTAAAGTGTGTGTATGTGCTTTTTGTTACTTTTAATGTTTTATTTTTTGTTTTATGTTTGAATTTCCTGTGCGATGAAGTCTCGGGGGATTTCAAACAAGGAAGTGAACGGGGCTTCATTCACTTCCTCTTCATTGCCAGGGAAGCCTTTGCCGGGAAAGCAAGTTAAGTGCGGTGGGGGGGGGGTGTTCTTTTGCTGGCATAAAAATGGAATTTTTTTTATTCCAGGAAAATAATGTTTAAAGGGGATCGTCTGATAAAGTCCTCAATCTGGAACCTTCTTTTCAATAGGAGATATTCTATTTTATCTTCTATCCATTAGTTAAGGTTTTTAATCCTAACATTTATAAGACAGATGATGAAAAAACAACTTTTGACCATAGTAACTACACCCAATTCAATCTGGTATTTAAGTCAAGTGCACTTAGAACTACAGCTTTATCTTGGAGCTAAGAAAGTTGCCACTGAAAATAGCAGCACTATTTTTCCTCCTCTTCTCTTACCTTAGTAACTTACTAGCCTAGTCATGGAAGGCATGGCAGGCAGGGGAAGCCATGAGGTATTATATCATCATACTATGAGTGTTTCCTCATCTGTACAAACTTTGGCAATGGACTGGGTCAGGAAGTGGAGAAACACAGATGATGATGACTTCATGTCATAGGTTTTGTATTACTACATTACAGAAGAGGAAAGTAGAGAAGGACAAGGCCTCAGCACCTTAGACTTTCACCATCAGTTGCACACAAAACCAAACCAGAGTGAATATTAAACATTTTTATTTATTATGTGGGGCTCAGATTTACAGAGAACAATGATGTATGAATTGAAGGAGAGGTATAAGTACTAAGCTAGTAACCTATATTGTTACTACTGTTATTATTACCATTATAATCAGTTTCACAGTCTACCAGGTGCTGCCAAATGGAGTTTTGGACCATCAATGATTCAGATTCTATCCAACAAACTAGGAATAAGTAAGGAGTCATCAGATGATGTGGCATATTCCAAACAGTGTCTCTTTTTAAAAAAAAAATTGTGCTATTGTGATTCTACCTATGACAACTTCATCCAGATGTTTTGTCAGTCTGTTTGGAATTGCTTCCAGAGCACCTATCACTACTGGAGCCACAGTTGTTTTCTTTTCCCACACACACTCAATCTAAATTTTCAGATCTCAATATTTCATATTTTTCCCCTCTCCTTATCTTCAATTCTGCTGTTCCTTGCAATTGCCCCAACTATAATCTGAGCTTTCTTTTTTTCCAATCACAGTTATGTCTGTCATGCTATGTTCTAATTGTTTGTTAGCATGAATCTTAAAGTCCCATAGGATTTTTATGTCACCATCTTTGACAACTCTCTGTGGATGTATCACCTCTCTGTGGATGGTAAATCTTTTTCTTTCTTTTCTTTTCTTTCTTTCTTTTTCTTTTCTTTTTTTTTGCATACATTCCAGTGAATCAGTGCACTCTATCATTGCTGCTATTGTTGCTGTTTTTTAATTTAGGTATTTATACCCCACTCTTCAGCCACGAAGGCTCTCAGAGCGGCTTATAAATTGTTAAGCAATAGCACCTACACTTCTACACCACTTTTATAGCATGCTAGGCACTCTCCAAGCAGTTTCCAATGTGTGTTAGCTAATTGCCCCCACAAGCTGGGTACTCATTTTTCCAACCTATGAAAGGCTGGAAGGCTAAGTGAACCTTGGAGCCCTGTGGGATCGAACTCACAATGATGTGGCTGCAGTACTGGCATTTAACCGCTGCACTATAAGGGCTCCTTGGTTTTCATTGATTTTTAATCCAACAGAGACAGGTTAATTATCAGCCTTGACCCACCCACACCACTCTCCCCACCTTCTTTCATATAATCCTATGTATCCCTAACTACAATTAGGTCTGCAGCTCTACCAATGCAGTTTGCTCTCACTTACATGCTTACATACATAGACAAGATGGGCACATAACAAACAGATGTCCACAAACAAAACAATCATGTAGCATGGGGAGGTAAAGGACCAGAAAGTTGACCTAGATTGACTTTCAAACAATTGCAATTATGTGGACTATCTATCTATTTGCTCAGCTTCCTCCCATTGAACACTACAGTTGTCCCTTCACATTCGCTGGGGTTTGGTTCCAGGACTTTGAATACCCAAATCCGCGAATACTCAAGTCCCATTCTATGCAATGGCATAGCAAAACGGTGTCCCTCATATAAGATGGCAAAATCAAGGTTTGCTTTTTGGATTATTATTTTTTCAAGAATAGTTTCAAACCGTGAATACTTAAAACCGTGAATGCCAAATCCATGAATGTGGAGGGACAACTGTATTTCCTCCCTCAGGGCATTAAGGACCCTCTATCCAGTGGTCTATGTTTGTGGTCAAGGGCTGCCAACTCTGCAAGATACTGTAAATTGTAACTCACTCCTAAAGCTTTGACCACATCCAACAAGCTACAAAAATTAAACAAGTTAACATTCATCAGATCATTTCTAGCAAACAATAAAGATCTAAGGAGATCGGTGCTTGAGAAATAAATGAGTAACCCCAATTCTATATATGTCTACACGGAAAAAGTCCCATTGAATTAGAAGGGACTTAATTCCACATAAATCTGCAAGGGATTGTATCCTAAACTGTCCCCAGTTTTTTCAAGGGAGCCATAGTTTGGAGCAAGAGGAATGTTTTTTTAAGTATCACATGCCAGTATACTCTAAACCAAGGATGGGGAACCTCTGGCCCTCCAGATGTTTTGCCCCATCCAGCATGCCAAATTAAAATGAACTTTTGGTGTTGTAGTTCAAAACATCTGGAAGATCAAAAATGCCATACCCTTGCTCTAAGGGGGAAATCCAACCAGTCTTCAGCTATGGTCATCAAGAAGACCCCATGGAAAATCTAGCAGTATTTGAAAGACAAACTTTCTTTAAGATCTTAGGACAAGGCAAATGAGAATGTTTTATGTTTATTTATACTATTTAGATGTTTAACCTACTTTATCCCATGCATTCAGGTAGGTGCATGGGGGAGGGGAGAGAGAATATTAATAAAGCAACTTCAAAATCTGTATTTGAAAACCATATAATATAGCCTACATACTTCTGCACCATGAGTAGTTTGGCCATTTTAATGTCTTCCTTTGGAATGCATTCAAGTCTGTGCTTTCACAAGCCTCCAGAGGATGGAATAATTGAGGGAAAACAGCTTGGCAGAGATCAAGGGAGGACTGGCCATGGCAGGAATCAGGGAATGGGCTGTCGTGGCTGCAGCTGTTGCTACCCAGTTAAGATAAGAGAGCTTAGTGTGAGTCACTCAGTCACATATTTCAGTGTGTGTTTTTTAACCAATATTGGTTCTGTCTGTCTCCCCCTCCTTGCTCCAGTAAAAGCAAGCTAGCCATTCCTTCCACAGGCCAGTCACTAGCTGGCTTTCTTCTGGATTAGCTCCCCTGATTGCCAAGGCCCTATTCTGCATGGCTGTTCATGATGTTACTAATTTCTGTTTACCCACACAATTGCCCCATATTCACCAGATGGGTTCTCAGAATGCAGACTTTTCAATAGCCGCTTACCTGGTTGCCTAGGTACAAAGTCTGTTTTCCTTTAGACCAGAAATGACATATGTATATGTGTGTGGGCAGATAGGCTGGAACAAATGTATAGGCTAGTTAAGGACTTATTTTGTACAGCAGCCTGAATGTGCTTCCAACTGTGACCTCTGTTGGGGTAATACTTGAATCTGATCCTACCTCAAAGTTGGGAGAGAGCAGGATGGAGGGCCAAAAAACTGCCACAGCACAGCCTGTCCTGTTCTCTACACTATATTATACAACATCACATGCTATAGCCTCTGCAAATCTGATAGTGGGTTTGGGATGTGCATCCCATCAGCCCCAGATATCACTGGCAATGGTCAGGGATGATAGGAAATTTAGTACAAAGAAGTAGTTTTCAGCATTTTGGTCCTCCAGATGTTGTGAATTTCATATCCCAGTATCCCTGACCATTGGTCATGCTAGCTGAAGCTTCTGGGAGTTAAAGTCCAAAGCACCAGGAAGATCAAAGGTTGAGAACCACTAGTCTGAAACATCTGGAGAGTGCCAGGTTATAAGAGAATGACATACTACCAACCCATCCCTCTGTAACAACAAAGCCAAGAGCTGAAAGAAAGCCAAGGGCTGCAGGAAGTATTGTGTCCTCAGGGGGTTTTAATGTGGGGAAGAGTGGATAAACAGTGCTCATGACTCATGGTCTTCCCCAGAGTCTAGTCCCCCCCCCCCAAGACTTGATCCTTTCTAGATACTTCTCATGTTTCCTGTTCTGTCTGCATTTGCAGCTGCCTGTGTCTTATGTTGAGGGCAGCGCTAGGACTCTGGTCATCAGTTCACTCAGGCAGAATGAACACACATTTGTTCCTGGGCAGTGCACCTGTCAGAGCTATCAGATGAGATTGCTGACCCAGAATTCCTTCTCCCCTGTGTTGCTTACTTGGGATTGCCAATTGTCCCTGAACATCCTGAGGAAAGATCATGTCGGAGTGCAAGTCAGTGTGAGAGCAGCATTGTGGGAACAGGCTGGGTTCCTCCCCTCCAATCAAGATACGCTGTAGATAACAGGTTTGACAAGTTGTTGCACATGCAGCAGATGTTCTGTTGGACACCCACAAGTATTCATCGAATCGTGGAGTTGTAGTGACCACAAGGGTCATCTCGTCCAACCCCTTGCCACTGCAGGAATCCACAGCTAAAGCACTCCTGAGAGGTGTGCATCCAACTTCTGTTTAGAGATCTCCAAAGAAGAAGCGTCCACCACCTTCAGAAGCAGTTTGTTCTTCTGTCAGACAGCTCTTACAATCAGGAAGGTTATCCTAATGTTTAGATGGGATCTCTTTTCTGGCAACTTGAATTCATTGGTTCATGTCTAGGAGATTATCAGATGCTCTAAATACAACATTATCACAACGCCAGGAGATCGCTAAAGGGCTTGCTTTTCAGATGACATCTTTCCCCTCTCATAATGCTCCCATTCAACTGCTGTTCCACTGGAGAACCCATCAATATATCCCCCATTCAATTTCTGTCATGGAATGTCCTGCAAATGAAAAGGTGCCTGGTTATGCTGGCGAGATGCCACAAAGAGGTCCCTGCCAGAACACTTCCGGGTGAAATTGGGACATCAATGTAAGTGACACACTTTTTTTGTACCCTCCCTGGGTTACTTGTAATGTTTTAAGTGTGTTTTTGTGCTTGGTGTTACTTTTTTTGGTGTTTTTTTTTTATGTTTGAATTTTCCGTGCTCTCGTCTTCTTGTGAGAACAGATGGAATTTGACTCCAGGAAGTGAAGGGAGCTCCGTTAGAGCTCTGTTCACTCCTGGACTGCGTTTTGGACAGTGCAAAATGTAGGTCTGAAACATTTTATTGTTCTTCTGGGACAGGGACAGGAGAGGGGCGGGAAAGGAGACTGTGGAACAGGAACGCTTTTTTCGTTCCCGTCTGATAATCTGCTTAGTCCCTGGAGAAGCAGAAAACAAGCTTTCTCCATTTTCTACATAACATCCCTTAAACTATTGAAGAATAGCTATCATATGACTTCTAAAGCTCCTCTTCTTCAAGCTAAACAAGCCCAGCTCCCTAACCCATTCCTCATAGGGCTCAGTTTCTAGACCTTTGATCATCTTGGTTACCCTCCTCTGGACACATGCCAGCTTATCAATATCTTTCTTGAACTGTGGTGCCCAGGACTGAACATAGTATTCCAGTTGAGGTCTGATTAAAGCAGAATGGAGTAGTACTTATAATTTCTCTCATTCTGGATTCTACACTCTTGTTGATGTAGCTTTGAATTGTATTGGATTTTTTGGTCACTACATCACCCTGTTGACTTGTGTTTAGGTTGTGTTCCACTAAGATCCCTGGATCCTTTTCAAACAGAAGGCTGATGATAAGAAACCAGTGTAGTGTAATGGGTTATACTAGAGCTAGCGTTAGAATAAAACTTGGAATAGTGTGGAACTAGTATTGTTAGATCTGAGTTCAAATCCAACTTGAGTCGTAAGACTCACAATGGTCAGGTCTGGTTAATACCTAGATGGAAGACTATCAGGGAACACCAGGGATCTTCAGGTAGGGCTAGAAAAGAATCCTGCCTGAAACTTTAGAAGGCTGCTGATGATGAGAGTTGACAGTCCTGGACTAGATGGATCAATGGTCTGATTTAGCTTCCTATGCTCTTCTGGTTATTGTCAGGATAAAGTAGAAGTGGGGGAGCCAAGTACACTGCCTGGAGCTCACTGGAGGGAAGGCAGGTTATAAATATAACTAATGAATAATGCATTCTACTTCTCTTTGTCATCCAGGTGAGACTCATATACCTTCACCAATGGTCTAACTTAGAATAAGGGACCTTCCTATGAGTTAGAGAGAGGAGAACCCAGCAAAGTGACTGGCCAGAATTGGTAGGCCTATTCAAACTAGAAAGCAGATACCTACTACAATTGACAGACTACCATCTATCTCCCCACATACAAACACAATGTTCAGAGAAGATGGGCAAGCAATCACCATGAAGCAAACCAGGAAGACAGAACTCTTTGTCTACCAGTCTCATTTGACAGCTCTAATGGCCACACTGCACAGAAATGTTTCTCAAAGAAACAACACATTTCTACTAGTGGTTCATGAAAAAGTAAAACAAAGAAGGGTTATGTTGTTGTTGTTAAATGACAGGACAAATACAAGAAGCAACATCTGTGGGATTTTGTGCAATTTCCTCAGAGACAGATACACATTTATTTTAATTATTTCAGGTAAACTTAATTATTTCAAGTGTGTTAAGTGGAATGTAGAGGCAGTGGAGCTATTACTATGTATTTATTTTAAATATTTATGTGTCCTGTTTAACACCCATGCAGCCCTCTCAAGGCAGTTCACACAATGAAGTACTATATTTTTAAAAGGCATATAAACATAAAAGTACAAAATCAGTATAAAGGTTACCCCAAAAAATTACATGCCTGCTAAAATATTCAGTAGCCATTGAAATAGTCTCAGTAGATGGAGGTGTAAAGAATCAGGTTTTTAAAACCTGTATAAAAACACATACAAAGAGGAGACAAAGCCACTGTAGATATTACTAGCATGCTGCAATCCTCAGAGCTGGTTTAAGGCACCAGCAGAGTCAGCATCCACAGGGAGCCCCATCATTGTGGGGCCCATATAGTAACCCTCCTCCTGCAAAACCATTATTAGTAATAATCTGAATATCCTGTACTGTGAATAGCTTAGGTTGAGTTAGGTTACATTGACCTGAGATAAACATATGGGGCCCCCAAAATAAAGCATTGCAGGGCCTCCCAAAATTCCTTAAACTGGTTTTGGCAATCCTGCACACAGTTAAGCATTTTTCATCCCATTGAAACAAAAGAGGTTTAATTGTGCGTCTGATGGCAGCCAGATAAATAAATAAAAAAGTCCATTTACCAAAAGGGAAAAGTTATTCATTGTTATTCATGGCTATAGGCTGAATTGTTGACAAGTTCTCTGCTAAGTCTGCCAGAGACCCACATACCGGTATATAAGACAGCAAATGTTTGACAAGCTTCTAGGGTCAGCTTGTCAGGAAATGACATGGATGTGACCACAAGATGGAGCTGTAAGCTTAGTAATGAAAGTAGTTATGCTCCAGTGGCAGGTTTGTGTGTGGGTCAGCACTTGAGAGTATGCACACCTGAGATGCCTGATATAACAGGCATTGTTTAACTGCCTATAAAAAGGAGATGGGAATTATCTCCAGTGTGGGTTTGTTGTGGATGGTGGTTGGTGAAGCAGTTTGTTAGAGATTTATCAGTATTAGAGACAGCTGTCCTATACTTACTCTCTCTCTCTCTCTCTCTCTATATATATATATATATATATGTATATGTATATGTATATGTATATATTGTAAATATACTGCAAACAAAGAAATTAAAGCCCTCGAGTTGAGTGAAGGCTGGCCTTGTTGCTGTCTTTATTTGGCAAGCCAGAGTTCAAGGCAGTGTGCTGGGGTGAAGGAATTTTTCCTTCTCAACCTGAAGTCTTTTGCAGAAGTCTCTCCAGAAACCTTCTCCTTGGCGTCCTGTTGACGTGGAACAACTCTGCAGGTGGTCGTGGTGGACACAGCGCATCTTTCTACGCCCCAACATAGCTCTCTAAACTGAAGCTTCCCAGAGTGTAGGCAGACATTCATTCATTAGCGTACACACCAGAAGCAAGTGAAATCAAGTGGTCTAACACCTATTTTACCATTTCTTAGATTGCCTGCCTTGGCTTTCATTTGTAATTTTGCACTGACAATTATTTTAAAACACCTAACAATTAATATTACAGACACCCTTGTTGGGATGGAAGTAGCAGATCGTGTGAAACTGCAGCTCCCAGCATTACTCACCATTGGCTAGGGTTAATGGGGGTTGCAGTCCAACAACATCTGGAGGGACACACTTTGCCAGTGACTCTGTAGAGGAAAAGAGTTGGTGCTGAGGTAATATCATGTATACAGCATTAAAAAGCCTATCAATGGCTTTTGGACATAGTAACTAAATGCAACCTTCATATTCAGAAATCAAAAGCAATACTGTACATTTCTGAGGCAACACCAATGTAAGTATAGCTCCACCTTGTTCTACTTGCCAACTTTTCACTAATTCTGGTTGGCAGCTATTGGAAGACAGACCTGGCCTATTTCTAAGGGTGAGGAACTTTAAACCCTCCAAATGTTTTTGGAGTATACCTTCCATAGTCCTGTTTCATAATGCCTTCTGGAAATAGAATTTTTAAATATCTGGGAAGTCTAAGTTTCACCACCTCTGAGTTATATCAGCATTCCCCAAAGCTGTCACCCTCCAGCTGCATTGGATGACACTTCCATTGGCTGTGATGGTTGCGGATGGTGGGAGCAGTAGTCCAACACCTCTAGAGGGCACCCGTTTGGACAAAGATGAATTAGATCCTTGCCCAGCCCAATAGACAGGTGTTCTTATGTTACTGTTCTTAATTTCAAATGAAGCTATTTCTTTTACAGCACAGGTGGGCAATTGAGCCAAGGCCAACGGGCATTTCCACCCCAGCATTTCTGGCTGACTGCACCACCACTCTAAAATGAAACTGGAAGTGACATCACTTCCTGTTTCATACTCAGCTACTTTTAGCGGTTCTGTGGTCTTTGGAAGGGGTAGGAGTAGAAGGAAAACCACTACATTTTACAGTGGTTTTGTGCATTTGGGGGCAAAAAAAAGTCACCCAGACTTTTTTTAAAAAAAATTGGGAGGGCAGCTGAAAGTTTGGGGGATGTCCTGGCAGGCTTTAGGGACAACAGAAAGGAGTCAGGGTGACTGCATGGTGCCTGTGAGTCAAACTTTCACTACTCCAATTTTCTGAATGATCAAACTGAGGAAGCACCATGAACAAACATGGAGAATTTTACTCAGTCATTGTGCCAGCTGATAACAGTGCCCCCCACCCACCCACACTGCCAAGTCTCTGCTGCCTGACCTCTTGTAATCCTTTGGCACATAACATAATTAAAGACAAGGAGCTGAAGCAAAGCTGTCCCAGCAAGGTCAAATGCCACACATTTGTTTTAGCCTCTGCTGTCATACTGAAACTCTAGCAGCTGTGACAACTTATCAACTAGAATGCAGCCCAGGATCATGTGAGAGCCTTTGGTCATCAAGGGAAAATGGGGTAGGTGGGTGAGTGAATTGAGCACTGTAGTGAAAAGGCAGGAAGAGCCAGGGGGGTAGTACCCTGAAAGTCCTACATTTCCACAGGAAATGATTCCATTTGATTTATGTTTTTTTCCCCCCAACAGATGTGGTCTCCTGCAAGTTCTTTCCAGAGGACTGGTTTATTATACAAGGAAGGCACAAATCATTACTAAGTTGCTGGAAGGGATCGAAATCTCTTCTCCCCAGAGAAGACTGACTGATATGGAAACTCGGAAGAGCATACACATTTCTTTCTCTGAGCTACCACATCAGTTGTAGAGAAAATTACAATTTGCTGACACTCAAGGCTGCAGTAGAATAGTTTGTTATACTGGTCCGTTGTTTTCAGGATTAGATTGATACCACCTTGTGTATAAGGTGGCCATTTGTCATACCTCAAAAGGACAGCTGCTTGTTTGAAGAAGTTCTGTGTTTGAAACCCTGGCAGCTTCCATGTCAATTGAATGGTTGCTCCATTCTAGGTTTAAAGGAATCAGCCATATTCCCAAAATTGATATAATATGTTGGATAGCTCATTTAACTTTCAAATTAAAACTACTGTCTATTCTCCTTTATGGGTCTGAAACATGGGTCTCCTATCGCCAACACGTACGACTCCTCGAATGTCTTCATCAGTGCTGTATACGCAGAATCCTAAATATACACTGGACTGACTATGTGACGAATGTTGCTGTCCTTGAGCAAGCAGGGATCACCAGCATTGAGGCCATGATACTGAGAACACAGCTGCGCTGGGCAGGGCACGTTTCTAGGATGGAGGACCATCGCCTCCCCAAAATAGTACTCTACAGTGAACTCGCCACGGGTCAGCGTAAGAGGGGTGCTCCAAGAAAGCGATACAAGGACTCCCTGAAACAACACCTCAGGCTCGGCCAAATTGATCACCAACAATGGTATGCCCTGACCTCACATTGGGAGGCATGGAGACGCACTATCCACAACGCTGCAGCCTTATTTGAGAACTCACGCCGAACAAGTCTTGAAGAGAAATGACAACGCAGAAAGAATCACAACTTGGAAACATCACCAAAGGAGACCTTCTGCTGTGCTTTCTGCAACGGGACATGTTTATCTTGGATTGGCCTTTTTAGTCATCAGCGCACTTGCAGAAAGCGCGGGATGAGTCCTTCCTGAATCTTCGTTTGTGAAGAAAACCAGAGAGAGAGAGAGAGAGAGAGAGATTCACCACCTTACTGACATAGATGACAGTCACTGCCACTGATCTGAAAAGCTGCCCTGTCCATTCCAAGGCCAGTTTGAAGAGAAACAACCTAAGAAGTCAGGGGCCATGAACTTGTCTCTCTACAGTTAGTACTCGGTTCAGAAAACTGGGAAGCAGGCAGGCTCTGTCAGGTTGAATGGACAATGTTGGTGAAGAGCAGTTTCAAGTCTTGCTATGTATTCGCTGTCATTCTGTTAGTAACAAATGCATGCCTAAGCCATGTGACAAATTATTCACCATAGAGCAAAAAATGTATTCTGCTGACAGCAGCAGAAACAGAGTTGCACATATAGCAACACTGTACATTGTGGGTTGTACATCATGATGTTACCTGAATTGTGGGGTCTGTGGGGACCCTCTAATATCCGAATATTAAAATGGGGCATATTAATTAGCTCAGTTAGGGCAGCAAGAGGAGGGGCAACAATGGGACCTTTTAACCTATGTATACTGGAACTAAGGAGGAGATTCCTAAGCCAAAAGCTACAATTAAATGATTTTTATTGAAAATTAATATTAACAGCATTCACACAAACACTCAGGCTTCAAGTACTCACACAAGGCTATTGAAAGTAGTAGGAAGTATTTGGATAGAGGAATATAGTGATGGGGTAGCGGGTTATACTATACCGATCCTGCAGAGTGAAGATTGCAAGATAAACTGACATTGGGGAGGTCCAGACGATAGCCTGGCTACATAGTGTGATGTGGAGTCAAAAGGAAGTGGAACTGTGGATGCTTTGATGGTGTTTTGGGGTGATATTATATGAAATAATTCCCCTACAGGGATAGGAGTTGTGGGTGAAATACAATGGTTCTCGGCGGTTCCCAGGCCAAAACAAAAGGTACTCTGGAAGAGTTAACATTAGTTAATGATCAATATCTTTGGAACTGAATAGGAAACAGACAAGGTCTGTTGTTGGAGGGGAGCAGGAGAGGAAATCCCATTTCACAAGCAATAACATCTCTTACTGTCACTGAGTGGATTAGTGATTGACTCGCCTCTAGGCATTGAATCTTACTTGAGAGTATTTGTTTCTGGGATTTTCCACAGGCCATTCTCTCTCTCTCTCTCTCTCTCTCTCTCTTTTTTTTTTTTTTTTTAGTTATTTATACCCCACTCTTCATCCACAAGGCTAGCAGAGCGGCTTACAAATTTTTTATTTTATTTTTTTATTTATTTAGGTATTTATACCCCGCCCTTCAGCCACAATGGCTATCAGAGCGGCTTACAAATTGTTTTAAGCAATAGCAATTTTACACATCTACACTGCATTAAGCAGTTTCCAATGTGTATTAGCTAGTTGCCCCCGGATTCCGGGTACTCATTTTGCCGACCTACAAAAGGATGGAAGGCTGAGTGAACCTTAGGGCCCTCTGGAATCGAACTCACAACACAGTGGCTTGCAGGACTGGCATTTAACCACTGCACCACCAGGGCTCCTTCCACCAGGGTTCCAATGTGTGTTAGCTTCTCTTGGTCTTGCATGAATTCCACCATGGTGTTAGGGGGTCTCTGGTTTACCTGTAACCACATGGATGGGCCACCTTAGCCAAATTATTAAATATAGCCAATTATTTGATATTCCAAGATGGGGGCTGTCACAGTAGGTAACAGTGATTGTGCATATCAGTTGTGCAATGGCACCCAGTCATTGACACATGTTCTGCAATGTTACTATTCCTTATGAGGGCTGCATAGTGCTATATTTCTGCATGTGGATACAGTGGACCCTCAGTATCCTCTGAGGTTTAGTTCCAGGACCTCCCGTGAGTACCAAAATCCTTGGATGCTCAAATCCCATTATGTATAATGGCATAGTAAAATGACATTCCTTATATATGTAAAACAGAAAAATCAAGGTTTGCTTTTTGGATTTATTGTTTTTTTCCCAGCTGTAGTTGGTTAAATCCATGGATGCAGAATCTGTGGATACAGAGAATTGATTATATTTATGCTACGCTGAGGGAATGCTGGGTTGCAGCCATTCTCTATTGGATTGAGATATGGAGCACAATACTTTTTGCTGCAGTCAAGATATTTTGCACCTTCACAGTGTTGATTATCTTGTCTAATTAAATCCACTTCAATTCCAGATTGTAGCACAAGAACAAAATGTGGAAAAGTTAAGGAGAGGGGCGAATACTTCTGAATACCTATCTTTCTTTCTTTGTGTGTGAGATGAGAAACCTTATCAACAATGTATCGAACTGTTGCTGCTTCTTGATAAAATACAAACAATCCCATGACAGTATTTCACTGGAAAACATTCTGAAATTGGGAATATGTTCACAAAGCTTGAGGAAAGCAGTGTTATTTGCAATAATCATTTCCCTGTTGTTATCTCCTAATGTGGCATTAAGTGGCTACAGTGGGTAGTATTTACAATATGTTTATGAACAGCTGGAAGGTGGTTCTAAGCCTCAACCACTCAAATCTATTTCAAGCCCCATTTATTTCAGTTAGATGATGATATAACACAGTGCTCTTACTAGTGTCAGATTGCTTGAGAATATTTTAAGAAACGACTACAGCATGATCCTAAACATGTTTGCTTACATATTGAAGTCCAACTGAGCTATGTGGGACTTGGTTGCTCTTGTTTGTGCCATCAAGTTGGCTTGGACTTATGGTTACCCTACAAATTAGAATTTCATCAGTCATCCATTGAGGCTTTTCTTTCTTTCTTTCTTTCTTTCTTTCTTTCTTTCTTTCTTTCTTTCTTTCATACCCCTTGCTTTGGTCCAGAGTTCTTCTGGTTCACAAATTACCTATAGCACCACTGCTGTTGTTTCTAAGAGATCCTTTGCCATTGTCATCTCATGCTATTGCTGCTGCCAATAGCTTCTCTTCTGGAGCTTCTTCACCACTCTCATTGTTGGAACGATGATCTGGCTGTTACTCTTTGAAGATAATGGGTGCATCACACAAGGGAAGGGAAGCAGCAGTAAAGCCCAAGAATAGCACATTCCACCTTGCCTTATTGCATGATGTCTGCATGCTTCAGCTGTTATTCCATTCCAGTCCCATGGGTGATGGTGGTAAACACGAGTCATTCTGCTAACTGGAAACATCTGTTAACAAAAAGACTGACCTTTACCACCATCTCCCATGGGACTGGAAAGGGAGAACAGCTGAACCATGCTGCCATCGTGCAATAAAGCAAGGTGGGATGCACTACTCTCAGGCTTTACTTGTGCAATAAGCCCCTTAGTCTGGTGTCTCCACTTTTGATTATTCCAACTTGGGTGACCCTACTAGAATGGTAGACTACTTATAGAGTACAGTGGGCCCTTGGTAGCCTCTGCGGTTTGGTTCCAGGACCCCCCCCCCATGGATACCAGAATCTGTGGATGCTCAAGTCCCATTATATACAATGGTGTAGTAAAATGGTGTGCCTTATATACAATGGTGAACAGCAAGATTTTTTCTTTATGAATTTGTTTTTTTAAGAATATTTTCAAGCCATAGTTGGTAGAATCTGTGGATATAGAGGGCTGACTGTATCATCTGATAGTATTCCTCTCAGCTTCTCTAACACACTCAAACCTCCTCACCGCATTAAGGTGTGCATCCAAGAAGGGAATGTGGGATTTACTGCCTAGCAAATGTGTTTAGGGTTGGAGCCATGTGCCTGAATTCTCTGTTTGTTTGCTCATCTTGTCCCACTGAGTTCAATAGAATAAGGTCCCAAGAATGTGTACGTAAGACTGACTCTTAGAGCACATGCCTGCTTTGTCTCATTCCCATTTAGTGGAAATATTTATCAGAGAGCATGTTCCACTGAACACAGTGGAATTTACTTCGGAATAAACATGTACATTTGTACTGTTAATCTGAGATCTATGTTGCCTCAATCTAGAGACATGTATCTATACTACACATTTTTTTATCTGTTTCATACTATGTCAATTGTTATGGCTCCATTTCGAAGAATCCTTAGAATTGTAATAAGATGAGGTACAGTGGCAGGATCTCGAAAAGAGAGATGCTGAGGATGAAATCAGTTTAATTCTGTAGTATAGACAGTTTCTTGGGATACCTTGGCAACTGTAGTTCAGGGAAGAAAACGTGAAAAGGGGAAGCAGCAATCATGTAGCACCTTTGAGATGAATTTATTTATATGAACCTTCATGGATATCAACCCACTTCTTCAGATACAGTGATGGATTACAACATTAAAGCCACAAGTATTTCAGTTACATAATTGTGAAAGTTGGATCAAAATGTAACAGGATACAGAAAGATATAAACTGTGACACCAGCCATAAAGATTCAAAGGTATGTAAGGTCTTTCAGTTAGCTGGTCTGTTAGCATTGACTTGTGAAACCAATAAATCTGCCTATCAAAAAAGTCAGTATCCTCTAGATTGAAGCAACATAGATCCTTCTTTCAGGAGATTTCTTTCATTATATGTATATTTGCTAGGACTTGTGTATTAATACACCGAGTGTTTCAAGTCCCTGTTCATGACTCTGCTAATGGATTGGAATTTATTAATATATTCCAGTTCAGCTATTTTTCTTTCCAACCTTACTCTGAATTTTTTGGTTTGAGAACCAAACCAAACTACCTTTATGTCATAGATTGTATGTCCAAAAAATTTAAAATACTTCATGAAAGTCCGAAGAAGGAGACTCCATCACACAAGGCAGTGTATTCCACTTCTGAACAGCTCTTCCTGTCAGGAAGTTCTTCCTAATGTTTAAGTGGAATCTCTTTTCCTGTAGTTTGAACCCATTGCTCTGTGTCCTAGTCTCTGGAGCAGCAGAAAACAAGCTTGCTTTAATCCTCAGTATGACATCCCTTCAAACATTTAAACATGGCTATCATGTCACCTCTTAACTTTCTCTTCTCCAGACTAAACATACCCAGCTCCCTAAGCCACTCCTCATAGGGCATGGCTTCCAGACCTCCCACCATCCTAGTCACCCTCCTGTGGACATGTTCCAGCTCCTCAATATCCCTCCTGAATTGTGGTGCCCAGAACTGGACACAGTATTACAGGTGAGGTCTGACCAAAGCAGAATAGAGTGGCACTATTACTTCCCTTGATCTAGACACTATACTTCTATTAATGCAGCTTAGAATCACATTGGCTTTTTTAGCTGCCACATCACACTGCTGACTCATGTTCAGCTCGTGGTCCACTAAGACTCCTAGATCCCTTTTGCATGTACTGCCATCTTGATAGTCCAGATTAAATCCCACTGATATCAATTAAACCACTCAGTCCAGAGAAAGCAAAGTAATACCTCTAGATATTTTGAATGACAATCCTCACAAACTCCTGCAACCATGGCCAACTTGTTACTCAATAGGTGGGGATATATGGGGAGCCCACTAATGATATCAAATCTTAGTTATTAATTTGGGGGAATTATTATAGCTCAAATGGTTGGTTGTGAGAGCTCAGGTAATGTTGGGAACTTTTCACCTATGTATACCGGTACTAACAGCAAGATTCCCAATTAAAGTAAAATAAAATGATTTTTATTGGAAAATAACATGGAAACATTCAGACATGCACTTACCCATTCACAAGAACCATACAAGGCTAACAAAGAATTTTCAGGCAGAATAGAGGTTGGATAGAGGAATAGATTCGGGATATGGGGTAATAATTACCAGTCCTGAAGAGTAGAGTTCAATGTAGCAAAGAGACTCAGACTTGGAGTTCAGGGTGACACAGCAATCCGACAGAGTGACAGTGTCCAACTGTGGCACACATGGCTTTCAGTTGGGGACTACTATTTATACTGTAATTTGTGTCCTGAAGGGGGTTTGGGCTTAGAACAAAGAGTAGATTGGTGTCCCACTATTAAACAAAGGAAACCACATCTCTGCTACTTGCTGTTAATGGTAGGGAGATTGGAATTGATGGGTTTATGGCAACCTTTGTATTGTGGGATAGGAAGCGTGTAAAGGAACATTTCCTGTGGATGAGGGGTATGTAGGTCAATTGTTTGTTTGTGGTGTGACTCATCGCCAAGGTCTCCCAAGAGGGGATTAGCACATTCCACCTTGATGGTTCTGTTTACTGGGGGCTTCGTTTAATCCTATCTTGGGTGTGTTTGCTGGTAGTTTTCCATGATGCCTTCCTCAGATACTGGTGATCTCCACCTGACCTCACTTATGGTCTACCCCAGTCTACTAGACCTCATGGAATATCTTAGTATTGCCAATTATGAAATATTATAGGGAAGGGGTGTAAGGCATGGTAACAAACTATCAGTAATGGCCAAAGCTTTCAAGGGCATTGGAGTGTCTATTCCTGAAATCATTATCACTAATTTAAATACCATTTATTTCTATTGGACTTAAGCAACAGTCCAATAGCTTTCAACGGTATTGGAGTGTCTATCCCTCAAATCATTATCACTAATTTAAATACCATTTATTTGTATTGGACTTAAGCATGACTTATCTTTCTCTGGATCAATCAATGTCAGTCAGCTTGCTTGCTTTATATATTTAGCTTTTTCCTTTTCCCCATTGAGAGCCTGTGTGTGTGCGTGCACATGCCTTCAAGTCACCTGTCAATTTATGGCAACCTCATGAATTTCATATGGTTTTCTTAGGCAAGGAATATTCAGAGGTAGTTTGTTAGTTCCTTCCTCTGAAATATAGCCTAGAGCAGCTGTTATTCATTGATAGTCTCCCATCCAAAAACTAATCAGAGCTGACCTTGCTTAGCTTCCAAGATCAGACAGGATCTGTACCTTTAGGGTTATTTACTGCTAAATATAATATATCTCTTTCTCTCTTCACTTCCTTGATTCAGAATTGGCTTGCCTTACTTACTTTGACACTTTAGATTAATGGAATATTAATATCACCCAATAATTAATACAGGGGGAGGGAGAATCATGTGTAGCATCTTAAAGACTAACACATTTAACAAAACATACTTTGCTGTGGCCAAAGCCCACTTCATCAGATGTATCTGTTTGCTGAAATGAAGGGAAGAGGCATTTTAAAAATTACCTTGCAACTATGTTGTTGAGTTGTGCTTTGGTGAATGGGTGTGAAGCAATGTGTGGGGATAACAGAAGGCAGCCAATCTCAGCAGAGAGAATGCTGTGATGGGAGGGCAAGGGCTTCTGTGATTGAGAGGGGGATTTTTAAAAAAAGAGTTTGAGAGTTGTCAGTGAACAGTTGACTGTTGAGAGAGACAGTTGAATGAGTCAGTTGAGAAGTTGAGAAAGTCATTGGGGAATGAATGTGTACTGGGTGTTTGAAGTGACTGAAGAGCAAGATCTGACACAACGTAGGTGGAATATTATTGTATTGCTTGTTAAAGCTTTTACAATTCTACTGGCTATAATAAATAACCTTAACTTGTTTGTTAATTCGTTAACTTTGACCCAGACTAGTTTTATTCATTCTGAAACAAGGGGTGGTCACGCTTACCATTGAAGAAACTACTTTTAAACAGACTTGTCCACATTAAGACTTGTCCACATTAAGGTCATCTAGGGGCCCAAGACCCAAATCCAAAAAAGGATTGGAAAGGGGGACCATAGGGCAAGGTGAGAGTGTCAGGAAGCCAAGACTAGGACCTGCAGGGCCAGCCTGGTGAGACCAACATCACAATGAGGTCCATTTGAGATCCATCCCTGACTTACCATAGAGCCACTGCTGCACCCTGGGTACGTCAAGGCTGGTGGAGACTATGTGTGTGGGAAAGAACTCTCCATGACCAGATGCAAAATGTTTACATCATCCACTAAGATTTGCTAAGGTCCTCTGGAGATCTCAATAAATGATGTAATCATTTCACACCTGGCTATGGAGACATAGCCAGACATTTCTCTGACGCAGTCCTCCCTCTCACTCTCCACCAGCCACATAATAGCCATGGAGGGAACTGCAGTGGTTCTACTGTAAGTCTGGAGGGAGGGTCATTGTGGAAAGAGGAAGGGAATCTCTGCAACAAACCAGAAAAGTCATATGCCTTAATGTGTC
This sequence comes from Gambelia wislizenii, assembly GCA_030847615.1. NCBI lineage: Eukaryota > Metazoa > Chordata > Lepidosauria > Squamata > Crotaphytidae > Gambelia > Gambelia wislizenii. Next base: position 218,119,859 of record JAUMIR010000004.1, read on the forward strand.
AATGAAAAAGTCCTACTCTGGCATTTATAACAATAAGCATGTGAGAACATGAGAGTCTCATCCATTTCATGGTAATTTACATCACCCTTCATATGTGGAGGGCAACTATCTGAAGAGAAGACTCTCCTCTATGCATACAGAAGTATAGAGGTAGTATGCGCCACCTCCCACATGTTTATTCTTCACAGTTACAGAATGCCTGAACAGGACTAAAGACCCTTATGTGGAAGAAAGTAACGCTTTCCAACAGCTTCAAGTCACTTAGGGCTTTTATAGGCAAGAATTAGCACTTTGAATTGAGCCAAGAAATAGGTCAACGGCCTGGTTGGCTGCTTAAGAACTGATGAGATAGAATTTCCTTGCAGCTATTATGAGTTAGCAACTCCTTGTTCACATATTGCAATAATACTGGGGTGGGTAACTGTCATGGTTTGGGAGTCCAATTTTCTGTACTAGGACCCTCCAGGGGCCAAAGAGTCTTCCGATAATGCCATGCCACCCTCAAAACTCCAAAATGAAGCAGCTAAAAATTCACTTCTGGTTTGGAAAAACTTAATGACCGAGATTCTAGATTAGCTATTTAGGTATGTAACTACTTTAGTTGTGTACTTAAGTAGCATCTTCTGGCCTGACCCCCTCCAATCCTGATTTCCTAGGCAGCAGCCACTGCAAGTGACATGGGTCTGTTCTCCTATCAATTGGGATGCAACAGACTGATGTTTCCACTCCCCTCCCCCTGCAAGTGATACCTGGTGTGACAGTCAGAAACAGGATCCCTGTTGCAAATCTTCCTTGCACCAGAGCTCGCTTGTGGGAGGGGGTGGAAACATCAGTCTGCTACATCCTGGGACAACAGGCCCCCATTGTTCACAGTGGCTGCTGCCCAGTATGTCACGACTAGGGACCTTTTACAATCCCTACGTATTCCCTACACTATTGAATACATAGTGATTGTGAATATGAATAGAAACCCTGAATGCAGTTGTGAATTCCAGCTATATATTTTTTATGTTAAGGAGTACAGGACACCCCCCGCAACCTATTTCAAAGGTGAATTGCTGCACCTGGAGGTTTCTAGGAAAGGAAATTCACCCCATCCCCCCCCCAGAAAAACTTGAGTTCAGGGAGCGTAGAGGGAGCAAGGGCTGCAAAATTAGTCTTGGGGGAGCCCATGATTCCCCAGGGGTGCATTTTGCCTACCCAAGCAGAAGCCAAATAGTTTATGTCCTTCTGTGGATATTCTTGACCTATTCTGGCAAAGAAACATCAGTGTCCTTCACAGGTCTCTTCTTTTTTCTCCCCTGGGATAGTAAGAAGAGCAGAGGAGGTAGTGAAAATCCAGGTAACACTCTCCCTTATTATTTAACATTATTTGTTTAATATACTGTATTCATTAATCATTTTCCTGGCTTGAGCAATGTGGAAATATAGGGGAGGGTATTAAAGAGAAAAGACAGAAAGAGAAAAACAAAAGCAAGGGGTTATTTAAAAGAAACCAAAGCAATGTTAAGATATGTCAAGTGTTTCTCTAAAACTCAATAGGAATTGAGCCAACCTCACCTTCCTTGGAATGGAGTTCCAGAGTTGTGGGGTACAACAGAAAAGGACTTTCTTGTGTACTGAGTAGTCTAGTTTTTCTTAGTGTCATGTTGCCTCTGAGGAAGATTGTAGATGAAACATTATCCCTGACATTTAAACAAGGCTTGGAAATAACATACTGAAATTAATTTGTTCCCCATTAATTCTTTAAAATTTCCACCATGCTTTTGCAATGCATTATTTTGATCTTCAAATGCCAATGGTCTTACTTTTGAGTAACCATTAACATTTCTGATCACTTTGATTCATTATCGGTAATTTTTAGTCATTTTAAATAAGCTTAAAATTTTAATTGCAATGATTTGATTAACAAACAAATAAAAATTAATTTTATTTAAAAAATTATTTACAGGTTTTACATTACCATTTTTTAAAAAAAATGATATAATATTAATATGATCATTCTAATACCAGTGCTTCCAAACTTCTGCACTTATACATTTAGGGCCATGAAATGTAAACAAACAAACATGCTGGCATTCAGTATTACAGTTACAGATTTGTAACCTAGAGTACACTAGTTTTGCTGTAGGAGTATGTAAATGCCACCCCAATTCCACCTTAAGAGCCAGTAGCTAGATTGTGCAAAAGAGATTTGTTCAGCTTCCAAGCAGGGTGCAAGCAGATGTTTCTACTTCCTCCTGCTAGCCAGTGAGTCTGTGATAATCAGAAGCAGGACCCCTGTCCCAAGTCCTTGTCACAGCCTCATTTGCTGGTTGGTTGTGTGTGCAAATGTCATCCTCCTTGTGCCTTGATTGGAAGCTGGACAAACCTCCTTTGCCCAATATGATTGCTGACTCTTAAGGTGGGTTGAGGAGAGTCAGGCCAGGAGATGTTACTTAGTTACACAAATATAACTAAGTAGCAAATGTAGAAATTGACAATCATCTGCAACTTTTCTGTTGTATCCTAGAGTCTGGCACAGACTGCATTTATATTTTACCGCCTTCTCTTTTACATTTCCCACTCTACCTGTCTGTTACTTGCCCTGACACCCCCACCTTTCCAATATTGGCTATATTTTATAATTGGCTCATTTATTGGCACTTCATGAAGGTTAGCAGTAGACCAGGACTTCACCAGAAATAGGGACTGAGAGAAGGCTTGCTCAAAGCCTAACAGCAATAGCAACAACAATAGTATTGATATTTATATACCACTTATCAGTGCCAAAGCACTCCCTAAGCAGTTTACAATGTGTGTGTGTTTTTTTTAGCTAATTGCCCCCAACAAGCTAGGTACTCATTTTACCAAACTATGGAAGGATGGAAGGCTGAGTCAACCTTGGAGCCCTGTGGGATGGAACTCATAATGTTGTGGCTTGCAGTACTGGCATTTAACCACTGTGCCACCAGGGTGCCACCAGAGGTTATTCCAAATTTTCCAAAAAAAGACACACCCGTGTAGCAATTATCAGGATCCCCCTTGCACAGGTAGTTGGGGTGGAATGGGCTAATTCTCCTGGATGCACCTGGAAGTAAGTCATTCACTAATTCAATCAAGTGGCCGGAACACTCATGACTCTGCAAATTGGTTTTCCTTCTCACTCCTCTCCTTAGCAATAGAAGGTTGCCTGATGCCTCAGTCTGATTGCACGTTTATTGAGATCTCCAGAGGATGTTAGCAGATCTCAGTGGATGATGTAAACATTTTGCATCTGGTCATGGAGAGTTCTTTCCCACACACATAGTCTCCACCAGCCTTGGCTTCCTGACACTCTCACCTTGCCCTATGGTCCCCCTTTCCAATCCTTTTTTGGATTTGGGTCCTGGGCCTTTAGGTGACCTTAATGTGGAAAAGTCTTAATGTGGACAAGTCTGTTTAAAAGTAGTTTCTTCAATGGTAAGCGTGACCACCCCTTGTTTCAGAATGAATAAAACTAGTCTGGGTCAGAGTTAACGAATTAACAAACAAGTTAAGGTTATTTATTATATCCAGTCCTAAATGTCTCAGCCTTTAGCGATCGTTAACATAGCTGGAGCTTCCATTATTTAACTGTGGGAAACTCCATCTAATACTGTCTTCCACTCATAACACCACTTATTGGTAAATACTGAGTATAAATATTACCCCAAAACACAGCCAAAGTGTGCACAGCCTTCATACCTCCCATCAATCTGTGAGTCTGCTGTGTGATGCTCAGAGTTCCTTTGCTACATGAATCTCTGCTCATCAGACAGGTACAGTATAGCGCATCATCCCAAACTCTATTCCTCTATCCAAATACTTCCTCCTATCATTCATTAGCCTTGTGTGATTGCTTGAAGCCTGAGTGTTGATGTGAATGCTTCTGAGATTATTTTTCAATAAAAACCATCTTATTTTATTTCCTGGCTGTTAGTCTCTGTGGTGAACTCCATTAACACCTACTCACATGAACAACAGGCATCAAGTAAGATTGCTTTATTGTCAGGATATTGCATACGGTAACACTGCATAGACAGTTCTGAGGCTTTGGCGCCAAAACCCCTTCGTTAATACATTCTGCCAGTTTCAGTTGCTCCCCCCCACACCTGGTCATTATAGTTATCTATACTTATGCAAGCCTCCTTAAACATTCCCAAGCAGCCAGTGACCTTGGTGCACCTGCGAGCCATATCTCCAATACATACCAGCCCCAGCTCCCAGAATGCCCTCTGCTCATGTCAGGTCACTGGTATAATGAGACACAGGCCTAGCAATGCTAATGACTGCATATCCCAGCTACCTAAGCACTAAACAGCAAACAGCATTCTGAATAGCAAACAGCACCAGCGACCTGACAGTCTCATCAATTAGCACCGGTACACATAGGTCAAAAGGTCCCATATTGCTGCCACATTGAGCTAATTAAAATTCACCATATTAATATCTGGACATGAGTGGGTTCTTCACAGACCCCACACAATTTGGGTAAAACTTCTGTGTGTGTGTCCATGTGTGTGTGCACACGCATGCAAACACATATCAACACCTATGAAATCTACTGCTTCAAACTCACACATCTGAGGAAGTGGGCTCCAGACTTTGAAAGTTTGTGCTTCACTAAATTCATTCATCTTTAAGGTCCCGCAGGTAATTTCTGCATAACAGGCTAAATGGCTATTTCCCTCTGAAATAGAAATGTTGGCTACTTCAGCTCCTTACTTGGCAGCTGTCTTTTCTAACAGGCCTCCTGTTCTCTTAACTGCCTGATTCCTCTCTGTTGCTGATTAATTAACCAAGGTCAATCACAGGTTATCCAAGCAAGATGATGGGAGGAACAAGAGGGTGGTTGTCAGCTGGTCCAGAAGTCATTACAGTAAGCCTATAGTCCAAATAAGCAAAGCCAGCAAGGAACAAAACAGAATCATCAAAAGGTAGCCAGTCCAAGGTCATGAAAACAAAAACATGGGAGAGAGATTGTCACTCAACAAGATAAGACCGTTGTCAGCAACAAAGCTGGGAAGGAACTGCTGGAAGATTTATGGGCAGCTCGCTCAAAGCCACAAGTGCCTAATTAGGTGTCTATTACTTAACAGCTGCTGGGATCAGCATTTATATCTTTGTCATTCAGCAAAGGATGGGGGCATGTCTTCAGCATCTTCAGCTTCTATGACCTCCTGCTGCGGAGCAGGAACCCCTACTGCCTCCGGCTCCTCGGACTAGAGAGACCTTCATTAACAGGAGCAGGAGATTCCTGGCAAGCTGCCTCCTTCTCTTCTTCACCTGAATTGTCCAGGGGCTGAGGTATGACATTTTCAGTATCTTAAAATGCTCTTTTAATTTAAGGTGTAACCTTTATAATAATGATTCATACAACACATTTGTGTTATAAATTTAGCTTACTCAATTAATGCTAATAAATTAATTTCCTTCAACACTGTAATGCTAACAACATCTTAATGTTGATACTATGGGGGCAGGGGGTGGAGAAATATCATTCCCATTATTTCATACCACACTGTTTTCAGCTACACATTAATAGAAATCCCCACCTTTAATTATTCGGAAGATGGGTATTTGTGGCATGGCCAAGTCTTCCCATAATGTGTAGGTTGGGCCCTAGCCTATAATTTAATCACAAATCTTAATGGGCTTCTCACCCTCACTAATTGCTTATCTCACCTAAACTCAGCTCTGTATGAATCCTCCCTCTTCTTTATTTTTTCCTTGTGCCTTTTTGTGTGGTAGCTCTTTGTGGTTTTGCTTCCCTATAGACAAAACATTCCCATGGGTCAGAGAGCAAGGGAGCTGGGTTTGTTCAGTTTGGTGAAGAGAAGGCTAAGGGGTGACATGATTGCACTCTTTAAATACCTCAAGGGATATCACAAGAGGAGGGGCAGGCCTGTTCTTTGCTGCCTCCCCCTCAGGGTAGGACCAGGTTTAATGGTTTGAAGTTATAGGAGAGCAGATTTTGGTTGAACATTAGAAGGAACTTTTTGACAGCAAGAGCAGTTCTGCAATGGAATCAATTGCCTAGAAAGGTGGCGGTGTCTCCTTTTCTGGATGCCTTAGAAAGAGGCTGGACAGCTACCCGCTGGGGATGCTTTAGCTGGAGATCCTGCATTGAGTAGGGGGATAGACTTGATGGCCCATGAGGCTCCTTCCAACTCTATGGGTCTATGGTTCTATGAAATAATTCTGCCTGGAGCTGACAGAAGATTAAGCCAGTGCTACCCTGAAAGACCAAATACAAATTTATCTATTGGGGTCATTAGACTTAGAAGGATCCAATTGCTGTTAAAATAAATCCAGCATTTTAGCAATCTAAAACTCTAAACTAGCCTTCCACAGTCTTCTCCAGATATGTTGGACTACAGCTCCTATCTTCCACAAACAACATGGCCCACACTCTCTGTAGATACTGGGGTTATAATCCCAAAATCCCTGAAGACACAAAGGTCAGAGCATCAAGAGAGTTTTGTATAGGAAAATAGTGGAGGAGATTTACGTTAATCTGAGTTTGCAAAAACATCAGGCCAAACCAGATTTGTCAGACTATCTAAAGCACCAAACTGGCCCCATTGAGTATTTCATGGACAAAAGGGCCCCCCAAAAGTTGTTGGACTTGAGGTGGAGGCTCTACCATCAGGTTCTTAATCTGAAGGGAAGGAAACTGTGGACCACAGAGGATGAGATTTGTCCCCGTCTGAAATGTTAAAAGGCTGAGATTTTGAGTGGTGTGGCACACAAGGAGACAATCAGACGTTTTGCCCAGGACTGCCCGAGCACCCAGGAAATGTTAGAGGGGGTGGCCCAGGTCCTGGATTGGCCAGATTTGGCACAGCAGGTTTGGGAGACAGTGCTTTTGGGGACCAAACCTCCGGTGGGTGTTAGGGGACCCAGAAAGCCAGTGGGCCAAAAGAGGAAGAGGAAGGATTCTGGTTCCCTGGCTGTGAGTTTTTGGACAGTGTCTTGGTCCACGGTGCACCTGGTAAACCTCTGTGTGATGTTGGGATTATTTTTCCAAAGACAAAGGGAGGTGAAGAGTCAAAATCTACAGGATGTGAAGGGCACTGCTTATTATGTTAAAAACGTAATTGAAAATTTAGCTTTGACTGAAAAAGAAAAATTGCCAAACCATCACTGGAGAAAGTTTGGGCTGTGGTTTAATGAGACAACCCCAGCAATAACTTAAGGGATATCTTTAAATAATAATAATAATAATAATAATAATAATAATAATAAATTTTTCTTTTCCAAATACTGTATATATAATTGTAATATGTAGCTTTTAATTTTAGTATAAAGGTGTAAATATAATGTTTATTGGAAAAGAAAAGAGAGTGATTATAGTATATTTAGATTAAGAGGGAAAATGTATTAGTATTAGGATAGATAGTTTTATTTTTGTATTAGTAAGTAAAGAGATTGGGGGAAAATTTGCATTATTGTTACAGCCTTTTGCAGTCGGGTGTATTATTTTGTAGAATGGTTTTATTTCAATAAAAAAATTCCTAACCCCCCCCCCCGCAAAAAATCCTGAAGACACAAAGTTGGGGAAAGCTGCTCTCAACCAACATTGGTGGTGAAGAGAACCAGCTGATATTTTTCTTATTTAAAATTGCTCTCTTCTTTTGCTCTGACCTACATTTTAGGTAATATATGCAATCTGTACAGTCAAAGATAGTTTCAAAACAGCAGCTATGACTTGTTGAATAAGGCCATGCTTTTTGCATTTCAAATAGAACGTTTCTCTTTATACATCAGCCATTTAATGTAAATACTGCTAGGGTTGGTAATATAAACCAAACATCAGTCAGACTGGTTTCAGTGTTAAAATAAAATGTCTGGATCATAATAGCAGGAATAACACATTTGCAATTCTTAGCTGTAGCAGGATTATCCCCATGAGCACACTGTGAAAGAAAGAAATGGGGAACTGTGCAACACAGTTGTTTTTTTTTTTAAAAAAAACCTGCCTCAGTGGATGTAATAGGTTGAAGTGATACATCGAATGACAGTGTAGTAAGTGTTTTCCATGACATCTGCTGCCGGGGACTAGCCATTATTCTTTCCCCCAATGTACCAGGGACCAATACCATGTTTGGGCCCATTGGCTACAATTATTTCTTTCTTTCCTGGAAACTTGTCAGGGACCAGCAGCCAACGGCTTGTGGACAAACTTGTGGGCCAAATCTTTGAGTAGCACTGGCATAGAGGCCTACTATACTTCATAATTTTCTGGACAATTGTGACTTGCTGCTTCATGCAAGTAGGGTAAAAAAAAAAAAATCCAGGGAGTTGTACTGGACCATGGTTTCCTGTTATGACTGAAGCAGGAAATTATGGTTAACTTCTAAAGCATCATGGATATGACTTTAAAGCAGGGGTGAGGAGTGTGTGGCCCGTTTTAATTGAATTTCAACTCACATCAGCCTTAGCCACTGCAGCCAATGATAAGGGAGGATAGGAATTGCAGTTCAGCAACATCTGGAGGACCACACATTCCCTATCCCTGCTTTGTATGACTATACATTCTTCCTACAGCAAATAGTTTTCCAGGTGTGTAATTTGTGGCACTTAGAGAAGTCACTGAGGGGGGGCTTCAACTTCCGGAACTCCTCAGTCATCCTTATGCTGGCTAGGAGAGTCTTAGGCCTTGTCTACACAAGAGAGAGAAAATCCATACAGGATGTTTAAAATCCGGATAGGCAGGCATTCGCAAGCATACAAACTGCCTACACGATTTTAAAAGTCCCCCTAAACTCCGCATGACTCCTAGCCCCAGCTGGAGGAGGAATCCTCCGGTCTGAGCTGGGGCTAGGGGAGCATGAGTGGGGCTTGGGCCTACCTTTCTTCTGGTGCCCCCCCCACTGTGTCCCTAGCTCCTTACCTCCTCCTCGGAGCCTTCCTCCTCTGTCAAGCCCTTCTCAACCCCACTGCCGCCTCCGCTATCATCCTCCTCGCTCCCTCTCCCTACTCTTCCTCCTCTGTCAAGCTTCCTCCTTGGAGCCTTTCCTTGCTGCACCCTGGCGTGGGGCTGGGAAGAGCTCGTCAGAGGAGGAAGAGGAGGGAGAAGGAGCGAGGAGGAGGATAGTGGCGGTGGCGGCAGTGGGGCTGGGAAGAGTCCAGAGAACGGAGGAGGAGAGCAGCGGTGGCATGGACGGCTTACCTTTTTAAAAAATGGTGGCCGCCGCTGATTCCGCTCTTTCTAAGTCCCATCCCCTCTATCTTGCCAGCCAATCAGGTTGCACTCCTGTTTGTACATATGCGAACAGGAGTGTACAGACGACCAATCAATTGAAAGCTGTTTGGAGTAAACTCTGGGATCCGGATGAAGAACCGGATCCGCGAAACACAAACTAAAAGGTGAGTTTTACAGACCCCCTCTAAATAATGCACATTTATTCAAACAGTGGTTTGTACAGATCACTGATTTTTTGAATAAATACATGTTATTTTTTGTCGTGTAGATGGGACCTTAGAGTTGTAGTCCAAAAAAAGGGAAACTTTCCAAGATCTAGCCAGCTGTCACACTGCAAAAACAATTCAGTTTGGCACTGCTTTGACTGCCATGGCTCAATGCTTTGCAATTCTGGGATTTGTAGTTTTGTGAGCTATTTAGCCTTCTTTGTCAGAGAGCTCTGGGACCACACTAAATTACAAATCCTAGGATTCCATAGGATGGAACCATGATAGTTAAAGTGGTGTCAGACTGCATCATTTCTGCAGTGTGGCGGCAGGCCTAGTAATCTGATGATCATGTATATGATGTAGTGTCCCATCTTTCATAAGAGTAGCACAATTGTAGGATAAGAATAAGATTATGTATATGCCAAGAATGCTGGAAGTCAGGGCCTGTGGAAGCACAGCCATCCTTTCTGTTGTGCCCAGACTAGATCTATGGCTGCAGAGGCAGACACTGTTCCAGGTGTGCAATCTGGATTGGAATCAATTTTCCAGTACCTGTAAGAGCAACTCAAGCAATGTCATATCCACAACACATGTAGAAGCCCATCTGTCATTGTTTCTGTTTTAAGTGTGTACTAAAGAAATAGGGAAAATCTTGTTTTTTTCTGATTACCCATCATCAGAGTTGCACAAGCATAAAGCATATTGGCTGGCATACTGTCCAGTAGAATGTCATAACTCTGACTTACAACATCATAAATTTTGGAATTCATGTTTATTGTCATTGCACTGTTGCCGTGACTGAAGCACTCCCCAACACTTACCTAAGAAGCCAAGCAGCCCCAAGAAGAGAGGGATCCCTGAGGTGTTAGGGAGTGGGGCAGTGAGTGAAAAAGTATCCACCCCTCTCCCAGCAGTAAGGCGTTTTCCAACAGGCAGCCACAGGGACCCCTGCACAGTTCTGTTGCAACTACTTGTCCCCAGTGCCTTGGATATCCCTCAGTTAGTGAGGCTGCCTGGCTTCAAAGGTAGTTTTTTGAGATGTTGTATCAAGACCTTCCCTCCAAATCTGTGGTCTTGATGTGACCCCTATTCCCAAACAAGGGCATACAGTCCTGATGTGGGATCTCTGACATTATTTTGTGGAAGATAGTGGTAGGTTTACTCTGAGGAAGATGTTTACACCTGATTGTGCACTTCTTTGCTATGTGTCCTTCCCTTGGATGCCCAGTTGGTGCTGTCATTGACATAATTTCAGTGTCATTAATATTTGGCTTTCCACCAAAGCTTTTGGGGTCTGGGGATCATAGGCTGATTAGGTTATGAAGTTCTGATATAAGTCAGGATCCTATAGTAGCAAATCACATCAGGGACCCATTACATAAGGGTTTGATACTTTGTGTTTATGCAGGGAGGCAACAGCAGTGGTAATGAGAGTACAAGGCAGCACAAACACAGCCACTTTTTTCTTGAATGCCTGCCTGAGAGGCAAGGCACTACTGGAGAGATGATTTGGAATAGCACATGTGCCATGGCACAGGCAATTTTTCAAGCTATCCCTCTCACAGTGATTTGGCTCCAAAGGCTTCTCAGAGCTAGGTGTTCAAGAAATAAGCATCTTGGAGCCAAACACCTTTTCTTCCCATTACCATCATTACCACCACCTGCACCACCTTTTTTCTTCTTCTTTTATTATTATTTTTGTTATTTATACCCTGCTCTTCAGCCACGAGGCTATCAGAGTGGCTTGCAAATTGTTTTAAGCAATAGCAATTTACCTATCTACACTGCATTAAGCAGTTTCCTTTTCCTCACCAGTACTGCCACCTGCTTCTTATTTGACATAACCACACAAGCAGAGGCATAGAACCTTAGGGCCTAATCGCCTGAGGATCCTATTCCACCACAATTTCATTTTCTCCAAACTGTGAGCAACCTTTACCTTCTGCACCTCTGGAACTATTGCAGGATTAAAGTGTTGGTTTGCACAAATAATAATAATAATAATAATAATAATAATAATAATAATAGTTATTTATACCCCACATGCTATTGCCCACAGCAACTGCCCACCACCTCCTCCCAGACATTAGCCCCACCCCTTTTCACTCAGGTGTACACACTGTGCTTGGGAAGTGTAACCTTTGAAAAAGTCCCCAGCAGATGCAAAGTGTCTGGGGGAGGGGGAGGGAGGGACGGAATAAGGCATCAGCATTGCAGTGACAGATTGGGAATGGCAGGGAAGCACTCAGGTGATGGGGGGAACATTCAGGTGATGGGGCAGGGAGACACTCAGATGATGGGGTGGTGGGGAAACACTCAGATGATGGCACAGGGAGACACAGATGATGGGGTGGCAGGGAAACAGATGATGGGGTGGTGGGAAAATGAAGGGGTAAAAAAGCAATCAGAAGAAGGTGTGATCAGACACTGTGACAGAGTGGCGATTTTGCAAACCCCCAGGGTAGTGCAACCACGTTATTATCCTATTTTTTTAAAAAAATAAAAAATAAAAACACACATGTCTGCTTTGCCCCGATACTGGAAGTGGAGTGATTTCACCTGACTTGGGGATAGGGAGGGGGAGAAGAGGAGAAACACCCCCCCAACCATGTGACTGCAGGAAATTCACACCCACTAATGCATCACTCAGGGAATAAAACACTAGAAACCTCCGCAAGTGAACAAGGTATTGAATTGCTGCATGAAAAGGGGGTGTTATTAATAGATTGTTTCAAATACTGTATGCAAAAGCTAGATCTGCAACCCCCCTACAATGACTGGAGAGCAATGACATTGTGCGACAAGGCTGAGGTAAAAGGGGGACTAATCCTTTGCTAAAACGGGATAGTGCCATGAAGCAATAAGGCTCTTAGTGATATTCCACACCATGTCCACTGTTTTCAACTGCTTGGGTTGTTTTAAATTGTTTAAATAGTTTTACATTTTTTAACTGTTTGTACAGTTTTTAAATTGCTGGATGTCGTTTTGCTCTCTCACCTGACACTCTAATCTCTTTTGATAGAAATATTTGTGTAAATTAATTAAATCATGACCAGAATTGAATTGGGGACTTATGTCTTTGTCATTGTGCTTATGTCTATGGGAAAATAGCATTGAGCAGTTTTGCAACTTCCATATTCCTCAGGGGGCTACTATTACGTTACTGCATAGGGGAGCCAGCAAAGTGACCATGGTACATTGTGCATCAGGTCCTATTGTGCAATTGGTCCCAATGGGAGCTGATGCACAACAGAACCAATGTGCATCAAGACACTCTTGCCAGTGTCCCCTTATTCATCTGCACAATTGACTAACAGGATTCCTTATCTCCTTTGCTACATACCTAAGTATGTGTAAGTTATGCAACATAGCCCATGGTAGAGAATTCCTGCTAACATATCTGGATCTCCCAAATATGACTACGCTACGCCAGACTGAGAGCCAGCATGGTGTAGTAGTTTGAGCATTGGACTAGGACCCTGGAGAGCAGCAGTTCAAATCCCCACTCAGCCATGGAAACCCACTGGGTGACTTTGGGCAAGTCACACTTTCTCAGCCTCAGAAGAAGGCAAAGGCATACCCCCTCTGAATGAATATAGCCAAGAAAACCCCATGATAGGTTTGCCTTAGTGTCGCAATAAGTTGGAAACAATTTGAAGGCACACAACAACAATGTCAAATTGGTTCTTTCACTGGCTGAGATAAATGCATACCAATGATAAATACATTTACTTGCTTTCTATTAATATACAGTAGTTTAACACAGACTGTATTTCATTTTTATCTTTGTACTGTTTGTGGATGCAGATGCAGCATTTGCAGGCAATAAAATGTGCAGTGCTACTTAATAGCTTCATAACATTGCTAACTTTATCTTCAGTTTATTAATTTGCAAAGAATTCAAGGGTTTGTTGGAGCTTGTTTTTCAGTTTATAGATTAAGCATCATAAAGCTTGTTGGATTGCAAAGCTTTTTCTTTCATCTGTCCAGTACTTAGCTAGGTATTCTTTATACCAATTTACAGTAGGACTCTTCAGACAAGATGTCTGCATACAGACAACTTGTGGATAGTGAGCAGATTGTACATCTTGGCTTTGCCCTATGTAAGTTTGATGCATGTAAGTATTACTGTGTAAATTTGATACATCTCAGTTATAGGCTCACTATCATCACTTAAACTTTAGGGTTATGATATGAAATCCTCACCATACAATTGAGGGTGCAAGTACTTCAACACATTGATTCAATCAATAATTCTGTTCTTCACTTGTTGATTGGGTCTCCTCTACACACCACATACAGGACTTTATCAGATCACCCCCTAAAGACATTCTTTTCCTGGCATAAAAAATATTCATTCTTACGCCAGCAAAAGAACATCCCCCACCACAATGACCTTCCTCTCCTGGCAAAGGCTTCCCCAGCACTGAAGGAGGAGGTGAATGAAGCCCCGTTCACTTCCTCCTTTGAAATCTCCCATGATTTCATTGTGCTGGATGCACTTTTTAAATATATATATTTTGTGCAAATTTATCCCACAAACTAAAACTTGTTTGTGAACCTGTTTAGAACGTAATATGTATACATATACAGCAAATATGTGTTTTATTTGTCTGTGGCACAATGCCCATTGCAAAAAAAAAAAAAAAAAAAATCATATGGATTTTTACTTATGTTCCTTTTCCAGGTTGGCATTCTGTTGCTGAATTATAACAGTGTAAGCCACACTAATGCCATCACAACTCACTTTTTTGGTTCTTGTTGAGATCAGAATTGTCTACTAATCGAACAATGACTAAAATTGCCCCCCAAAACCTGACATTTTCTCAGCTGCAGTGCCCAGAACCTGGCTATTTCCTGGTCGGTAGAGAGCAAGGGGAGTGGCAGAGAAGTGTTCAGCTATTTTCCTGTGGCTGGACACAGAGCAATGACAGCACTTCATATACCTTTGCAGGAACCCCAGAGGTCCCTGAGGATGCCTGTTGCTTGCATCCTGCTATAGATGCCAGCGACAGGCATCCCCCAGAAACTCTGGGTGTCCTCAGGATTCTCATCTGCTGCTCCCCCTGTTCTCCATCAAGGAAGTCCAGGGGTTCAGAGGGTTGCAGCTGAAAAAAGGTGGGTTTTTGAGGGGGATGGGGGACTATCATAGCTATGTTTCATAGCTACATCTCCTGATGCAGGATTGCAGTCAAAATTTTGTGTCCATTTTCACAAGTCTTGGAAATGTATCTGTAGATATCGGGGTAACATATAGATTTCTGTTGCAAGATGAGGGTTAGTATCAGTCTCAAAGAGGTGCAAAATAGATGCTTTCATGGGGAAATGAGAATCCAACAAATTGCATGCCCATGCCTCCTATTTATTTGACTTTTTTTTCTTTTTAAGGAAGCCAGTATGTAGACTCAGACTGTGTGATAATGCCAGATCTGACACAGGAAAACAAATGATGTGGTTTCTCTTGCTAGGTATGCCAGCATCTGTCATCTCCCCAGGACTTGCTCTTGCATTCCAGGGCAGACACCATTCTTCAGCTGTTTCCAACAGCTGCCTGTAGAGAAATGTTCCCTGCTTCTTCTTACTGCTGTGGATTTTTTTTTTTTAATTCTATTGCTTCCAGGGACAAGAATAGGGCAGATGTCAGCTGGGGATGGTTTGTCTAGATTATAGGTTATCAGCACTTCATATATTAAAATGTATATTTCAATATTCATATAGATATTGATATGTAGATCTGGTGCATAAAAGTCGAGAAAGCAATTAGGATGCTTTTTTGAGGAAAATTTCAAAGTTTTCAAAGCTGCTGTTCTATAATGATAAGTTCTGTATTCACAAAGAAGGGATTTCTTATTTTGATTTATTATTCATATTCAAAGATTGTGCAAGATCAGGGAAGTAATATAACCATAATTACAAAAACCTATAACGTCATGGTCTGATAATGTATACTGTTCAAATCAAGTGTCCTTTTAGAAGAGATTAATCATCAGGATGATGATGATGATGATGATGATACGAAGACCAAAGTCTAAAGTGTCTCTACAAGTGAAACAAACTTTTCTACAAGTACTCTGTTCCATTCGTTTTTCTCAACTTTAGTGTCAACTTTTCAGGGAGGGTTAGATTCCACACCTTGTCCAGCCACTGGCAAATTGAAAGCCTTTCTGCTGTTTTACCAACTGTAGAGCTACTAATAAAGTTGAAAATGCACTTTGTATAAAATAATAATAATAAAGTTCTCATCCAGAAATAAAGGCAATAAAGAAGCAGTGCTTCTGTTTTCTTTCTTTTTCCCCCCAAGATGTTTTCAGCTACGGAACCATGTTGGTTATCTTGGGCTTTCAGAGTAGCCCAATTTAGAGGTGTTCTTCATCTGTTGAATCAAAGTGGGAGTGGGACTGTGCCAACAAGCTCCGCCCCTAGCCTTGTGCATGCTTGAGTGGTCCGCATGAATCTCTGCCTGGTTGTCCACATGAACAGTGCAAAGAGGGGTGGATGAGCTGGCATGCACAAAAGCAGTACTGGATCTAATCAGTTCTTCCTTGCTCCATACTTAAAGGCTTGTCCAAGTCATAAGGAAATAGAGCTTCTCTCTCTGTATGGAATTCCTGTGAGTTCCATACACCATAACTAACACTTTGGTGTTGTTGTGTGCCTTCAAGTCATATCTGACTTATGGTGACCCTAAGGCAAACCTATTATGGGGTTTTCTGAGGCTGAGAGTGTGTGACTTGCCCAAGGTTACCCAGTGGGTTTTCATGGCCAAGCGGGGATTCAAAGACTCTAGAGTTGTAGTCCAACACTCAAACCACTACATCACTCCAGCGCCATAACTAACACTACTGTTTATGTTCATCGTCATCATTTTATTTACGGTCATAGACCAAAATATAAACCAAGATATATACACACATCACCACTAAAATTCATAATACATACTCTTCATGTAACTGTTTGTACTGTGGTGAGGATAGGGTATTGTCTGAACTATAAGTATGAATCAAATACATGAATTTTCATTGAACAATTAATCATTTATTAGTGCATTCTGCATACACTTGCATGCAAACAGAAACAACACTGCGGGAGAAGGGCACACTTAATTTTCAGATTATGCATCCATATTATGCAAAAAGTAACCCATGTGGTGTAGTTGAGTGCTGAACAAGGACTCTGGGAGATCAAGGTTGAATCCCTACACAGCCAGGGAAATCCACTGGGTGACTCTGGGCAAGTCTTAATTTCTCAGCGTCAGAGGATGGTAATGGCAAACCTCCTCTGAATAAATCTTGCCAAAAAACCCTAGTGACCATAAGTCAGAGTTAACTTGAAGGCATATGCCAACAACAAAACATCTTTGAAGAGATATTCTCTCTGTAAGAGAAATGGGAAATACAGCTTCAAATATGGCTTCTGGCTTCATTATTTTTGTTAATTTTTTTTATTTTAATAATATTAGAAAGAAACTATCATTGCCTGATTCATCAGGGACATCTTTTCAATAATTCATTTTAATTGATTAATGTAACCAATTAACTGAGTGGACATTGCAGCCCTAATTCAAATAGAGGAAAATCTTAATCTTGATAAGGATTTCAGATTTGCTATTCAGGTAACACCCTAAGGAACAAAGTTTTTCAAAACCTTAAAATTAGCCATGAGTGAAGGTAGTGCTGATGATGGCAGTGCTTCAGGTCAGAGACAGCTATCCTGATGTTCTTTATCAGTTTTGAACCTCTTGTTATTTGGACTTGATATGTGCCATCAACTCCAGCTCCAGCTCCAGCTCCAACTTATAGTGACCCTATGAATGAAGAGACCTCCAAGAGCCTGGCCATCAACTGCTCTGCTCAGATCTTGCAAACTCATTACCCATCTGTGGTGGTGGGATTGCATGCTCCTTTGAGTTTAGAGGCTATGCTGATGACAGCACTGCTCTTAGGGTTTCCCACATCAGACAGGATTTTGATGAGGAGCCAGACTAAGGACAGACTAGCATCTTAAAACACTGTAATAACTTGAGTAAGGAAGGCGGAAACATCGTGGCATCATTACTGAAATTATCAGACCACTACCACTTGTGCTTTAAGAACAGGATTAAAGGTCCTGCAGCAGTAACACTTGTCTTCGCATTAGCTTTCATTAACAATATATTAATGCTTTTAACTGGCCCGCACATGCTCCTTTAAGAGAATGTCCACTTCCTTTTGTGTTAGCTGGGGTGCAAGATCTTGGCGGTTCTCACTAGAAGACATTAGTCCACATAAAAACACTGAAAACACTTTAAAAAAACAAATTAAATAAGTAGATAAGCCCTGAAACATATGTAAAAACTTGCCAGCAATACAGGACAGTTCATAAAAAAAGCATCCTATCAATCGTTTTCACATTGTCACCCAAACGTTTTCTTGGTGGCAATGGGAATGGGGGGGAAAGAATCATCCATTCACACTGTATTCTTATGATTACAGAGGGACTTGGTTTTGCATACTCCTCAATACTGCAAAAATAACAATATTGAGGAGCTATTCAAGACTTAGGACTTTTTCAGACGCCCCTTACCGCACAACTTCCATGAATAAAAAATGGTGCGGCCACTCTCAATCCTACCCAGAACAGTCACGGACAACGCTGAGAGAGGGATGGCATCATCCCAAACGGACCCTCTGCCGCACAGCAGCTTTGTTGCTGTTACAGAGGCTTCTTGTGCGGTAAGGGACGTCTGAAAAAGTCCTTAGCCTGTGAATAAAAAGTGACGTCTTATTCATGGCTGGCACACATGCTGGCCACAGGAAGAGAATGATGTCATCTGATAATTTCAGCCTGTTATGTTATTGTCACATTGTAATGACGCGTTTCTTGCCTTGTCTGATAAAGTCCTAAATGTGGCAAGCAGCTACTGCACGTGGGGGGGGGTGATTATGGCAGAGGATCTCTCAGAGACAATGGCACCATGGTTAATTCTAATGGAGCTAGTACTACACAGAAGAAGACAATGGTAAACCACTCCTGAAGACTTTTACCTTGAAAACCCTATGATGAGACAATCCAAAATGAAACAAGTTTTGGGCTACAATCCCCACAATCCCTGATCATTAGCCATGCTGGCTGGAGATGATGAGAGACATCATCCAAAACATTTGAGAGATACCAGTTTGCCTACTTCAGGTTTAACCCAGTGGAGTGGCAGGTGGCCATTGTATCAACCTTTACTTGTTCATCAGTGGTGGCTTTCTCAATAAAAAGCAAATCATGTCTTAGTTACACAAGCAGGGGTATCATCTGGACTAAATAACTGTAATGAAATCTATACAAGCCTGCCTTTAACAACACTTTGGAACCTTCAATGGGTACAGAATGTAGTACCAAGATATTACATCAATACTGTACCAGCTATCACCAGAATCCTGTTGGGGCCTTGCATCTTCATAAGTAGACTTACATCTGCAGGAGTTAGAATTGCACAGTTGTGTAACATCCATAATGCAGCAGAGCCAACAAAGTACCCAATGAGCATCAGGCACTCTTTCTGGTGACCTGTTACACATCTTCATAACTAAGTAAAGGGGCTTCTTAGCACCTCTGCTACAGAGGTAGGTATGTGTAACATTACACAGGAGATTATCAGACGCGGCTCATGTGGTGCCATAATTGGCAAAAGGATGCCAATATCAGATGATGACGTCCTTTTGCATTCCGCTGGTGTCATTATGGTGTTTCTTTTTCTTGACGGGCCAAGCCATCAAGAGATCCCTTATTGCGTTTTGGTGCTGGCATTGCCACCATGTGAAACCTTGGGCCATTTAACTCTCATGAATGCTGCATCAATGGGCAGTCCTGCCAGAACGCTTCCGGTTGAAATCAGGACATCCAGGTAAATGACACACTTTTTAAAAACTTCCCTGGTTTACTTGGAAGTTTTAAAGTGGGTGTATGTGCTTTTTGTAACTTGTGTGTGTGTGTGTGTGTGTGTGTGTGTGTTTTTAATTTCCCACACATGTGTCTTCTTGCCAGAATGGGCGGAATTTCAATCCAGGAAGTGAACTGAGCTCCGTTTAGAGCTCTGTTCATTCCTGGGCTGCCTGTCGACGGGAGAGAAGGTAAATGTGATGGGGAGGGTTATTGTGCCGGGATAGGGACGGGATTGGAGATTGTGGGACAGGAATGCTTTTTGCATTGCTGTCTGATAATCTCCATGATATAACATATAGGATTCCTACATATATTTGCAGGTCGCCCCCTGTATCCATAGGGGATACATTCCTGGACTTGCTGTTTATAAGTGAAACTGTGGATAATAGCAAGCCCTATTAAAATAAAGGACTTCTTGTACAAACATACCATAGAGTTCCATTGGAGCACCTAGAGATTCCTAGAGAGGATACCTGGCTAGGCATTTTCCAGTGTGACTCTATGGTATGTGTCTCTATTTTTTTCAGCCATCGATAACTGAAATCATGGATACTGGTTCTGTCGGTATTGGGGGGAGGGTGACCTGTATTATTTCTTCATTTCTAGGCTCAGATTAAAGCTCTGGGTTTGACCTGAATATTTTTTTGGACCAGGTTATCCAAGGGAGTACTTGCATCCTTCCTAGAACCAGGAACCTATTCAGGGACCTTTCTTTCAGGCCTATTGTCAGGTTCATCATACTGGCAGGTACCAAGAAGAGGGCCTTTGGGACCCACTATTGGAATTCTTTCTGTAAAGTGTTGGTTCCAGCTTCATCTGCTTTTAATCAGATTTGGCATTTTTGTTCCACCCTGAATTTGATGGATGGGTATACTGTTCTATTTTTGAGGGTTTCATATGTTTTATACATTAATCATATTATTCTGTTTTTTAAAAATTCTCACAAGTCATCTTGACAGAATTTTTGCCTGAAAGAGACGATACGCATTTTAAATAAACAAACAAAAATAAAGACCTTTACCCTTCACTATGTTTATTTATGTGTTTGTTTGTCTGAATTCTTCCCCTGCTCCCCTTTGACTTCATGATAGGTAATATACAAGTGAAATACACAGGTATTCACTTTGTGATGAGAAATATACAGGTGAAATGTACAAGTATTCACATCACGATGGGAGATATACAAATGAAATATACAGGTATTCACTTCCGGATGGGAAATACAAAAGTGAAATATACAAGTATTCACTTTTTGATGGGGAATATACAAGTATGCTTTATGTTTCTCTCCCACTGGGTAACTAGAACCCAGGGGTGGGATTTGGATCCACATGAACACTGACTGTGGTAGGAGGGAAGAAAGGAAAGAAAGAAAATGTTGGAATACAACTCCTAGAGAAGCAGCTTCTTTATCTTGGTGCCTTCTACATGTCTTTGACTACATATTACAGAAGGCTGCTTTATTGTTATAACTATTGACACTACTGATAAGTAGTTGGTGGGCAAGTTGTACTGAATTTATTCAAAAAGACTTCTGCTACACAGATGAATAAAGTATAAGAGAGATAATCTATGCCAGACAGGGTGGGATTCATGAAGCCCTAGCCAGCATAGTCAGTGGTGAGGAATGCTGGAAGTTATAGTCTGACAACATGATTCTCCAGCCCAAATGCAGGGTTCCTCTCATTTATCAGTTGTTTCTGCTGGGGTGAGTCCTCTGTCCTTCTCAAGTGGGGACAACACACTGTGAGGGGACATGGTGGAGGGCCTTCTTGGCTGTGGCACTGCGATTGTGGAATATCCTCCCCTTGAAGTCCCAATTGGTGCCAACATGGCTTTCATTCCTGTGCCAAATAAAAACATGGCTTTTTATTCAAGTCTTTGTGGCCTAATTGATTTATTCCAAGGTGTACATGACTTTAAACAGTTTTAATTTTTCAAACAACTTTTAACCTCTTATATTGTTTTAATATGCTTTCAGCCTGTTTAAATTACTTTTATTGTTTTAAATTTAAACTGCTTAAACTGATTTTACTTGTACACTGTCCTGTGGTCCTAGGATGTCGGGCAGGACATAACTATCTATATAAATAAACACATATATAAATACAGTGTACCATGTGTTTATGGGGCTGCTGGAAGTCTTGTGGCTAAGTACTGCTGATACAGGGGTTCTGTTTTTATGAACCGAGGCCTTGATTTCAAAATGTGCCTTGTTGTGGGTTCTATATCTGTTTATTTGAGCATCCACAAATCATTACGGATCATTACACAGATCCACAGATCATTACCTAAAATGGTGCCGCCCATAACAAAATGGCAGTGCTCATTGATTTATATGGGACTCAACCATCTGCAGTTTTTGCTATCTGCGGGGAGTTTTAGAACCAAACCCCCATGGATATGGAGGGCCCACTGTAATATCATCCCATTAATTCATTTATATCCCACCTTTCCCCCAATAATAGGACTCAAAGTGACTTATAACTTATTAAAAACAGTACAAATTAAAAACAATTAAACAATCAGTAAAGACAAAACCATTAACATTCATTAAAAAATATAAAAATCAAAACAGCACAGGGTTCACTATTACCTGCTGTTTCCAGTATCCATGGTAAGTCTGAGGATGTCTGTGGATATGGGAGTCGCACTGTAATGTTTTTACTTGCCAGTGGAAGGAGAGCAAGAAGGGAGCCATCCTAGTCTCCCAAGGAGCTCCAATGTTTAGGAACAGTCACCAAGAAGGCCCCCTCCCTTGCTCCCCCCAAACAGGGCTGGTTTAAGGAATTTGGGGGGGGGTCCCTGCAACACTTTATTTTAAGGGATTTGCCCCCCCTATGGGCATGACCCATCAATCATCTCCCCCCCAATGCACAAACTCCCCACATAAAATGCCCTTCTCCCCACACACCCTCCCACTTCCTACCTGGTCCACACAGAGGCACCCCACATTCCCAAAAGAAGCCTCCCCAGAGCTCCCCCTATGCCCCTTAGGCGGAGGCCCAGGTGCCTCACCTTTGCTCGCTGCAGGAGGCTCAGCCGCAGGACAAAAGGGTTGGGGGCGGCGGTCAGGGCGATGCCTCCCGCTCCTCCTCCTCCTCCTCTTCCTTCAAGGGCCCTGGCTCGAGCCGCCGCCTCCCCCTCCCCCCTCCATGGCTGGCCCTTCTTCCAGCCTGGGACTTCTCCCCAAGGCCAGAGCCCGGGCGGGGCGAGGAGACAGAGAGAGGGGGGAAGGAGGGACAGCCGGGTGGGCAGCAGGAAGGCGGCTGGCTGGAGAGATGCCCTGGCACCGGACCCTGGCGGGAGGGAGCCAGAATGCTGGAGGAGGAGGAGGAGGAGGGACCACTGCTGAGCTGAGTCGGGGGGATGGGCTTTGGGTTTGGAGGGAACAGATGGAGGAGGAGGACTCATGGGGCCCCTGCTGTGGCTGGGCCCCCCGCCAATGCTGATTTGGCAAACTGGTTAAACCGGCCCTGCCCCCAGATGATCCTGGGAAGGTAGTGGGACAAAGGAGATTATCAGACATGTTAAAAGTGGTGTTACATGAATGCCAGGAGATCACTAAAGGGCTCCCTTTTCAGATGACGTCGTCCTCCACCTCGTAATGTACCTATGCTGCTGTTCCGCCGGAGCCGCTTTTTATTGACAGGAGAAGCCATCAATACTTCCCCCATTCCATTTCTGTCACAGATTTGACAGGACTAAAAAGGTGCCCCGTTTCACTGGCGAGATCCCAGCGTCAATGGGAGGTCTCTGCCAGAACACTTCCTGGTGAGATTGGGACATCAAGGTAAGTGACACACTTTTTTAAAACTTCCCTGGTTTACTTGGAAGTTTTAAAGTGTGGTTTTGTGCTTGCTGTCACTTTGGGGGGGCTGTATTTTGCTTTTTATTTTTGAATTTCCCACATTTGCATCTTCTCACGAGAATCTGTGGGATTTCACTCTAGAAAGTGAATGGAGCTCCATTAGAGCTCCATTGACTCCTGGGCTGCCCTATTGTTGCTACTAAAGTTAGGTCTGAAAAGGTTTGTTGTGCTGGGACAGGGGCGGGAGAGGAGAGGACACTTTTTTCATTCCTGTCTGTTAATCTCCAAAGAGAAGGGCCTCTCCGGAATATCTTAGAGCTCTAACAGGCTCATATAGGGAGATATGATTGCTCAAAACTCACAGTCTTATTGTGACCCTTTCATAATGCATATAGGTACTTGGCTATTCTAAAATGTGACCACTGTTTCTTTTCATCAATAAGATGTAGATTCTTCCTCCTCCTCCAAGCTGAAGTTGCAATGATTGTGACAACCAACAAACAAAAAGACATTGAGGAAAGTGAAGGACAAAAGGAGACAGGGCAGCATATTTTCTGCTTGAACTGAGAGTGAGCTTGTCCTTTCTCAAGTCAACAAAATGCTTTTATAGACAGGTAAAAAAAAAAAAAGCCAAGAGCAAAGCAGCTTGTGAAAATAATTAAGAATGAACATTGTTGCTGTTATATGCCTTCAAGCTGATTCCAGCTTATGGCAGTCCTGTCCTAGGGTTTTCATGGCAGGATTTCTTTAGAGGAGGTTTGCCATTGCCTTCCTCTGAGGCTGAGAGTGTGTTACTTACCCTAGAGAGTTTTATGACTGAGCAGGGATTCAAACCCTTGTCTCCAGCAGTCCTAGTCCAACACGCAAGCCACTACATCACACTGATTCTCAAGAAGTGAAGTTGCAAATTCACCTATGGTGAGTTGACAAAGGACTCAGAGTTACAGCCGTTGGGAAATCAGGGTGGAAATGAAAATTCTGCACAGCATTTCTAAGAAGAAGAAGAAAGTACATATTATCTAATTTGTGAGAGAATACTGTATCCAACCTATAGACAGTGATATTAAAAGAGAGGAAGGGAATAAGCGTTTGTCACTTGTCAATGTTCACTCACCCTAAGCTCTTTTTTTAAAGGGGGGGGCAGCCAACATCCCTGCTGCTCTATATGTACAGTTTCACTATAATATGTAATCTGCTTGACCGGAGAGGCCTTTGCTCTTATCCAACATAGTTATTCATGTTCTTTTGAATACTGCTTATCTTACAAAAGCAGGTCTGGGGCCCACAGAGTGAAAACAACTTAGTGGTAAATACAACTTGGGGAAAGGGTGTTGTTTTTTTGTTGGAGGGAGGAACTGTGGAAGCCTAAATCCTCTTCTTCCCTCCTCCTCCTCCTGATGCAAATTGTCTATCCTGAGGGCACTTTGTAAGGCAAAAGGGGCTACCACTACTTCCCTGCATGCATAGCTCTAGTGTAATGTGCTACATGCCCTCAGACAAACAGATTTTTAAAAATCCCTACAAAACTTGTTAGACAGAAAGTGACAGTGGAAAAAACAAAAACAAAAGTAGCACATACACTGTGGGCTACATCCTCTGTTTTGTAGGACTTTTGCCTGGAAATAGGGTGCACATCATTTAAATACATAAATAAATAAGAATAAAGACTATCCATTACCCTGTTTATTTTCTATTTTCTTCTACCTTAATTATCTTTCAGTAATTAAAAAAACTATTGTGTTTCATCTTTTAAAAAATCTTACTATTTTCTAAAAAGTATTGGATGTGCCTAGAAATAATTTCATCTCCCCACATATCACACTAGCACAAATAAATGGCCAAGCAGAACCTTTTAATCTACTGCTACCACAGAAATCCACCGTAAAAATCAATCACACATTTTGCATCTTAATCTTATATAAAGAACAATTGTTCACTATATTTCATTCTTTACTTGCCATTTAAATTGAATTATTTTGATTGTGATGGGCTGGATTAAAGTTGTTTCCAAGTGTCACTAGCATCTCCAGAGTAAAGTCCTGCCAACAGAAAATGAAGGATTTCCCCTCTACACCCCCTAGCAGCACCCCCCACGTTGTTCCAGAAGATCTCCCACCCTTAGGAGATTTTCACCCCTGGGCCAAAAGCCCCATTTCTATCCTGCAAGTGCCTCTCCCGTTCCTGCAACGGAATGGAGGTAAATGTTTGCACACTTACCTCCATTCTGCTGCAGGAACGGACTCCCTTCCTCCTTGCCAGCCAGCCATAAATGCAGCCCTTCTAAGGCTGCTTTTACGACTGGCCGGCTGAAATCCCACTCGTTCACATGAGAGAATATGTCAAATCAAGAAATAAAAAGCAAAATAATAATAATAATAATAATAATAATTTTTTTTTAAAGTAACCCGGGGAGACGGGGGGAAGGTCCCACTTACCTGGATGTCCCATTTGTGGCCGGAAGTGCTTGGCACAGACCTCCTCCCCCGTCCCTGTCATTCCAGAACAGGAACGGGGCTCCTGTTCACACACCCATGATCCATTATAGAAACAGAACCGGGTGTTTAATAACAACTTCTCCCCGTGAATACTATATCACGGGGAGAAAATAGAACAGTAACACTTAGGGCACTGAACAGGGTGAATGTCATCTGAAAGAAAAATCTTTCAGAGACCCTGTTCCATGCCTGTAACGGGACAAATTTACTGTGTGAAAATCTCCTTAGAGAAGAATTTCAGGATGCACAGAGGAAAATAATCAAAAATTACCTACTTTCCCATTCTGCTAGATTCCTTCAGGATTTGATAAAAAATATTCTGCGGATGAAAGGAAATCATACGTAGAAGGCAATGAAGCATCCAGTAAGAATTTATTTATTCACTTACTTATTTATTGCATTTGTATGTCAACTTTCTCTCAGATGAGATCCAAGGCAGCTCCCAAAGACAATAATAAAAAAAATAAAACTGGATAAAACAGGATGAAAACATTTTAAAAACAGACACAAAGCATGTGTACACCGCATTAGAGGAGGCAGGTGGGTTACCTCCAGCAGCAGCATTGTCACTTTCAACTCGACCTCCTCCATTGTCACTTTCTTCATGCAAAAGTGACATACTGTTAGCATGCCCTACTCTCCCCTCTCTATGATATCACATAATTGGAAATATTGGACATTTTTCAGGATCAAGTTGGCTGAGGAAAACCAAAAAAGATTGGGTGGAGGTGGAGGAAAAAGGTCGGGTGGAGGAAACCTGTGTTAGGATTGTGCAAAAGCCCCTTAGTAAAAAATGCCATTAAGGAGGTATGTTCTAAACCCTTCTTGGGCACCTCAGCAATGAGTCATTCAACCAAACAATTAAGTGACCATTCCCATATCCACTCCTAAGGAAATCTCACCTCATACACCCTCCTGTCTACCTTTGCAAGGTTGTTGTAAACCCATCAATTCCAATTTCCCAGCCATTAATGCAATCAGTTAAGTTTCAGTTTCCTTTGTCTGTCTGGTGGGAAAGCCATCCAGGCTTTGTCCTAACCAGAGTACTCCTCCAGGATATGAAACAGGGTATAAATATTAGTCCCCCAACAATAGAAAGGTGTGCCACAGTAGACAAAACCAGTCACTCTCTTTCTTGGTGCACCCCTGGATCAGAACCTCTTGTGCCACCCTCAGATGCCTGTCTGAGTATCTAACTTTTCAAGACTGGTAACTATTGCCATATTTTCCCAAATCTCTCCCTCTATCCAATCTTTCTGCCTTACTCCTCTATAGCCTTATGTAGTTCTTAGGAATGTGTGTTGCATGTGTGAATTCACTTTGTATTATTTCCAATAGAAATATTTTATTTCACTTTAAGCTGGAGTGTCCTCTGCAGTTAATGTAGCACCGGTATACATAGGTGAAAAGATCTGCCATAAGTTACCTGCCTTTTGCACCCTTCTGTTTCAGCTAATAATCCCCCCCCAATATACTGTAATAATATAGCTTTTGGCATCATGGGTGGGTCTCTCAAGCACCCCACACACACACCTCTTCAGGTAACAAGATCATGCCTGAAGAAGAGGCTGTGTTGTATTCATGAAGGCTTTCCATGTGAGCTAGATCACTTACTGGATGCCCAAATAAGGACTAAAGTCTTGCTCTAACCCACTATTAATACAATCATGTTTATGAATTTCATATCTGTAGCAGCCATTGGCCGGAACCCTGATGGGGTCTCTGTAAGTTGACTTAAGGCTGCAGGAATTAGAATTGTGCAGTTGTGCAATGTCTGTATCCACTAGAAGGTTGCTGTTACCTTATTATGTAGCAGAGCTGGCAAAAGTGCCCAATGTGCATCAGGCACCGATGCACATTTGGCATTCTTGCCAGTGTCCTGATATGGATCTTCTCAATTCAGTAACTGTATTTCTTAGCGCCTCTGCTACTTAGCTAGGTGTACACAAAGTTACATTATATAAATGGTCACAAAGGATTCCCACTATTATTTTTACATAATTCTACACTGGTTTTATCATAGTACCAAAACCTGGTCTAACTTCAAGACAGGAATTGTAAATATAATCTGAAAATATTTATCCCCTATATTCCAGTATTCCAAACCCTTACCAGTCACTTAATTTCATTTATCTTGGTCACAAGTATTGCCAATCTACTGTCTTATAGATTTCTGAAAGCATAAAATTGGTGGAAGTAAATGGCTTCCAGTTACCATTTTAGAATTATACTTTCTTCAGTTTTAAATAGAGGGATCATTGCAAACTTTTAGTAAAAAGACATTTTGAAACTTCATTAGTCAATGAAGTTGTAAATCTTTTCTGTTTTATCATATAACTTTGGGACCAGATTCCATTATACTTCAAACATTACATAGCATTGAAAACAATTCTTTCCTGAAGAAACTTTGAAATATATTTCAATTCTCTTTTGTCCGTTGTACAGGATACATTAACGAAGAGGGATAAGACCTTGCTGAACAACCTATGTAAGCTCCTCATACTTCTAACTATTGTGTTGAGAAATTCTTCAACAGAAAGACATTATGGACTTTATCAGATGCAGCAAATATGGCTCCATAAGGATGCCTAATGATTGTGAAAGGGCGCACATACCAGATGGCATTGTCCTTTCATGATCATATAAAGTCCAAAAGCTGTTCTATTTTATTGACAGACCAAGCCATCAATTGATCTTCCATGGCGATTTGTTGCCGGCATTGCCAGCATTTGAATCTTTGCATCATTGTACTCACGTGAATACAGCATCAATGGGCAAACACTTCCAGATGACATCACGACAGCCAGGTAGGGGATGCTCTTTTTATGAACCCCCCCCCTTATGTATCTGGGACTTTTAAAGTATGTTTTTGTGCTATGCTCTGCTTTTTATGTGTTGATTTGGCTTTTCTTTTTAAATTTCCCATGCTAGTGTCTTCTCATGAGAATTGGCGAGATCTCAACCCCAGAATTAAACAGAGCTCTGTTTGTGCCTGTTACTGCCAGGGAAGCCTCATTGATGGTGCTGGAGGTAGGTCTAATGGGAGGGGGTCTTTTCCAGCATACAAACATTTTAAAATATGCCAGCAAAAGAACATTAACCAGGGGGGGGTCTTAAAAAGGCCAAAGAATCTCCACTCTTCTCTGTTTCTTGCACATAAATTTCTTCAAGTTTTTTAAGATTAAAAGCAAGGGTTGGTATTCTGTATTGCAGTTATAGATTCGTAACCTAGAGTTACAGATCCATAACAGCTTTCCCCCCCAGTTATACTATGCATTTATGATCATGGCGCTATTGCCATAATCCTAAGTGTCCCCTGAATTCCACCTTAAAATCCAGGGATTTTCAACCACTCCAAGCAATGGAGGTTGGTTCTGCTGGTGATCAGGGTGCAGCAGGATGACATTTCCAGCCTCTTCCCATCAGTGAGTGAGGCTGGGACAATCAGAAGTAGGACCTCTGCTGCAATTCTTTGTCACACTGCAGGTTGCTGGAGGGAGGGGGCTGAAAATACTGCCCTACTGCGCCAGATCACCAGCGGAACAGATTTCTATTTTTCAGAAAAGCTCCTGGATGTTAAGGTTCAGTGGGGGGGGGGCGTCAGGCCAGGAGACATCATTTAGTTATGTAATCATAACTAAGTCAGTTGTATAGGATCTTGGCCAAAATCTCCAAAAATAGATGCTGATCAGCTCCTTTTCTCCACCATTTTTCACACACACACACACACACTTGTTTAACTATTTTTATTTCACCAAATGAAATATGGTCATTCTTTTAGGACTTATCAGAGATTAAAGCAATGTGTATATTACAAAATGATATTTAAAATTTAAAACTCAAATGTTACTTATTAACAGTCTTCTGGAAAATAACCTGTTACAATGATTAAAATGTTGGTTACATTACTTGTGCTGCTCATAATGTTTCTATTACTTCCCAATACTTTTTTGAGATAAAAAAAAATAGGATTGATTAAAAAAGTCATAAAACTTGAAAAAATCCTGCCAAAATGCCTCAAAAGTGCCCTTTAAAAGTAAATTTTGACAGTACCTAGAAACCAGCTGCTTGTTATACTGGTAAAATAACGTCAAGGTTACTTACATCTGTTTGGGAGGAAGAAACTCAGAAAAACAAGGGAAGGAATGGAATGGAATATCATGGAGGAGGGTACGGCTGGCTGATTAGCGCAAAAAGCAAGAACTTCCCACATTCTGCCATTTTACTGGAGGGAGGACCCACTTGTTTTTTTATGTTTTCATCTGAAGGGGAAAACTGCTGTGAAGGTCTTCTAATAATTATTTAATGAAAGTATCGAGCAGAATGAGGCAGTATCTGCTCTGACTTTTCCCTGCTAGACTACACAGGTACACAAAGGTTTCAAGATTTTCCCCCCAGTCTAGTCGTCTTTGTAGAACATCCATGAGTGGCTTCTTTGAAGTAGAATATAACAGTTTAATTATTTTTAGGTACTGTATAAAGCTAATGTGGACTTAAGTGCTTTTATTGCATTAACCACCTCCTCTTGAACAATAGTAGTTTCCATAAACTCTTAATCCTTGTCATAGAAAATGATTAATGTAAGTTCTATTCACTCCAATAAAGTATGAAGTGGCTTATAGTATTGAACAAATGAATCTACAGTTTCTTTATTAATAATAATGTAACTACTGTTTTCTTCTTTTTTAATGAGTGGAATTAAGGGGCCCTTCTTTTCTGGTACTATGTAAATTAATTTTTGCAGCTCAACACACAGTATGTCTTATTTGATTCTGTGGTATCTAAATTCTTTTCAATATAATTCAATTTTTTGTTCACATGTATGTTCTAGTCTCCTAATTTTGATGTTGATTTTCTTAATGAGCCTTCTTTCTTTCAAGCATTGTTCTCTCTAAATATTCCTTAATATTATCTAAGTTTGCTGTAATTAGCTTAAATGCAGCTCCAAGAACCAGCCAGATTAGACCCATGGAAACAATTGCTAAAGAAGTCAATACAAAATCCCATTGATTCAATGGGTCTATTCATTGTTGTGTGTCTTCAAGTCATTTCCAAGTTATGGAAACCCTAAGATGAACCTATCATGAGGTTTTCTTGGCAAGATTTGTTCAGAGGAGGTTTTCCATTGCTTTTCTCTGAGGCTGAGAAAGTATGACTTGGCCAAGGTCACCCTAGTTGGTAGCAATTGGATTTGGGCCATAGTCTTCCTTCTTTTGGAAATTGTGTTGCCAGATCAGGAATATCCCACATCTTGAGATTTCCACACCCAAACCTGAGACCTAGGGGAAACCAGTTGTGAAGTCGTTAGAAAGGTCCTGGTGATGATACAAGGGTAATGTTATTAGGTATGATGAATACCTAATAGCAACTATAGTTGCCCAAGGTATACAGTTCAAATAAAAAAGACCAAGTGTAACCAACGAAGAACACATACATACATATACACACTCACTTTTCAAGACAGCACTCTTGCCCTGAAATTCCTCCCCCTTGCCTTGAGGACTAGAGAAGCGGTTCCAGGCCCTGAGATATGGGAACCATAACAAAGAAGAATATTGGACATAAGAGTTTTATAATCGGGGGAAAATCATTTTGCAACTCACAGTTATGTTTTATGTGTAGCATGTGAAATGTTTTTCAGGCACATCAAGAGGAGTTCAACTGACAGCAAAAATCTAGAAGTAGAGCTGGTTCCATTCATCCAGTCAAAACTAGGGTTGCTTAGACCTTCATTTGATAACTGGCTTTTAACAAATATCAACTAGTTGCTGAGATAATGTGTTTCTCCAAAGTGCGCGCATGCACACACACACATACACATATACACAAACAAGCTACATATAAGAAGCAGCATTGTGTCTGTGGTTTATTTATTTGCTCTCTAGGGATTCTTCCTTATTAGAAGAGCCATGTCCTGGTTACCATGGAAACGATAGCTCAGTGGCAAATTCCATCAAAGCACAAAAGGAGACTGAGAAAAAGGAAACAAAAAAATGTTAAGAGGCTGAATGCAAAGAGTGGGAGCCTGCCTTATTGGTTTTGTTCTACTTTCCTTCTTTATAAATAAATGTACGTGATGACTTCAGGATTATGACAGAAAAGTGAGATACAGAGAGAAAATATGCAGCAATTTCAACCTTGAAAATAAGATTCTAAGGGCTCATCCAGACTGGCGATTTGTGCCAATTTATATGGCACCATTTCATGTTGCTCCTTGATACTTCTTGTCGCTTCCCCATCTAAATGTCCTCCTGACTCTTCAAAAACTACAATAGAAAGGCAGCCCATTTCAGTTCATTTATAGGAATCTTGTTTGTGACATTGTCTAGCTCTGGGAACCTCCGAGAAACATTGTATTCCACTCAAAACCCTATCCCTTCAGGGGAATTAATTCATATAAATATCACCCTAAAACACCACCAAAATGTCCATAGTTCCTCCTCCTACATCCAAGCTGCTGGTTTGTTGTGAGACCATCAGAATGCATCTCTGAGAATCTTACGCTGCCTGAATCTCTGTTTCTCTGAGAGTATTATCTCACCCATCAGCCCCTCATTTTATTCCTCTGTCCAAATACTTCCTACTTTCATTGATAGCCTTGTGTGATTGCTTGAAGCCTGAGTGTTTGTGTGAATGCTGTTTACATTAATTTCCAATAAATATCATTTAATTGTACGTTCTGACTTGGAGTTTCCTCCATTACTACCAATATACATAGGTCAAAAGAGCCTGCTGTTGCCTGGCCTCCTGCTGCCATTTTGAGCTAATTAAATATTCCCCAAATATTTGGATATTAGAGGGTCCCCACGGACCCCAAACAATTTGGGTAACAATGGGACTTGAGCATCCACAGATTTTGGTATCCATGGCGAGGCACTCTATTTTTTAAAAAACTTACCTTTCAAGCAGGAACAAAATATTGAGGTCTTGTCTATATGAGGGGGGTAAAAATGAACATGTTTGGAAAGGCAGGCGTTCACAATGATGCAACCTGTCTACATGGCCAAAAGACACCCCCCCCCTAAATGCCACATGACCCCCTAGCCAGATGGCCACCACGAGTGATTTACTTGCAATTTTAAATCTGCCACCGACATTTATTTTTAAAAAACAGTTTCCCAGGGTACACACAAGCAACACTTTGTATTTACAAATAAAAAAATACTTTAAAAAAAGAGTATGAGATCACTGTTTGATCTCATACTGGACCCTCGCTTAGTTGAAAATCCAACATGGTGGCCGCAGGCACTTTGTCTCTTTGCTAGCCCCACCCCCTGTGCTCATCCAGCCAATCAGATTGCACTGCCCGTTTGTATCTGTGCAAACATGAGGGTTCAAATGGTTGCACATTCGAAAGTCATACGGACCTTTTCAGAAAATCCATATGAAGCCCCAGATGTGGTGCACACGAACTCTGCAGTGGATTTGGCTACCCCCTTCCAAATGACACGTATTTGTGAGAACGGCCATTTGGACAGATCACCGATCTTTTGCATCTTGTTTGTATTATTTTGACCATATAGACAGGACGTTAATGAATACTGTGGAACAGGAGGGGAAATGGCCATTGAGCCCTGTGAGGAACTGTGAAGGGAGGCTATCCTGCTCAATGTGGCCAAACTGGGGCAGGGTCAGTGGTAGGCCCTGGAGCCAAGGCAGACCCCTTGAGCTTTGTCGAGGTCTGGGGCAAACTGCAACAGTCCTCCTCCTCTCCTAGGAGATGTGCAAAGTGGGGAAAGAAGAAAGAGAGAAAAGAGAAGGAAAAGACCTTTAGCCATGAGATGTGGGAGAGGGAGGAAAGTGGACAAGAAAGAAGGGTAGGGAGGCAGCGAGGGAGAAGATGATTGTAGGCCAGAGTTGAGGGAGATGATACAGAGAACAAGGATGAAAGAGAGAAAAAAAACAAAAGGTGAAAATGTATAGCCTACAGCTTGGTAGAGAGAGTTAAGATGACAAGAAAGAGACTGAAGTGAAATCAAAAACTAAAGGGGAAAGGAATCAAGGAATTAAGAAAGACATTTATTTGTTCCACACTTTTTAGTAACTGAGGTGCAACCTACATTTACCTTAGAATGAGAAAGAACATTTTACTGCAGCTTTAGGGTGCAGGGTGAAGAGGGTTGGGAACAGAACTAGAAAAGTAACAGTAAAATAGGGAAATTGATAACACAGTCAGGGCCGGTTTAACCATTACCACCAAATCCGCATCAGCGGGGGGGCCCAGCCACAGCGGGGGGCCCAGCCCGGCCAGCCTTGCCCGCCTGCAGAGCTGGCCCTCCAGCCTCGCAGGCCTGCCTGCCTGCCCTGCCGGCGCTGCTTCCCCACCGCTGCCTCCGGACGTGGCTCCCTGCATGGTGCGGCAGCCACTGCCTCCCCTCCTTGTCCTTTGCGGCAGCCACAGCAGTGCCCCGGAGCGGCCAGCCAGGTGGAGGCGGAGGCGGCAGGGAGGCCCGCCAAGGGGGACCCGGCCATGGTGAGTCGCTGCGCCTGGGAAGCGGCTCTGGCTCCGGGCCCGCGGGAGGAGGGATGCCACCACTTCCTGGGTCTCCCGTCTGGCCCTGGCCCTTCCCTCCTCTGCAGAGCCCTCTGGTTTGGGACCCGGGCAGCCCCCTCCCCCACTCTCCCTTCGACGCCGCCAAGAGAGGCTCCCCTCCGCCGGAGGGTACTGGGCAGCCCCTCCTGCCAGCGCCTTGCCCACCCCCCTGCCGCTGCTGGTGGTGGTGGCCCTGGTGGCCATAGAGCCGCTGCCGGTGCCTCCCTCCCTCCACCGCCTGTGCCCACCCGGTCAGGGCTGGTTTAAGAGCCCCGCAGCCCCTGCAAACCACAGGAGGGCCCCTCATTGCGGGGGGGGGGGCTTTGTAACCCTCCTCCTGTGAAAACATTATTAGTAGTAATCTGAATATCCCGTACTGTCAATAGGTTAGGTTAGGTTAGATTGACCAGAGATAAACATATGGGGTCCACAAAATAAGGTGTTGTGTGTGTGGGGGGGGGCAAATTCCTTAAACCGGCCCTGAACACAGTGTTCCTGTAGTGTCATAGATTATCAGATGCAGGGGAACGTGCCAAAAATCACATTCCCATCCACGCCAGAAGATTGCTATGAAAACAGAAAGGGCGACCTTACCAGATGCCTGCATCCTTCAGCCATTCCAGAGACGTAGCACTGCCGTGGACGAGGTTTCACTTTTCTATTGATGAGGACAAGCCCTGGGCAGTCCTCCCCACTCCTGGGGCAGATATGGGTATGAGACAGGGGGAAGGCAGGGTAGGATTCGATAAACAGTTTTTCAAAAATACCCAGTTTACTCTTTTACCACCAGCAAAAACTGGATTGGGCCCTGCATGTCCACAGGAGCCCATCTGGTAGGTCATCCCTCATTGCTGCTGCCATTTCCCTGGCGTTCCCGGAAGCTAGAAAGAAGTCCATCAACATGTGCCCAAGGCTGGTCATTAGCAGAGGGCCTTCAGTCACATGTTGTGGGCTCCCTTCCTGCCTTCCAAGTCAGCAAAGAAAATGGTGGCAGTGGCTGCAGGGACAGGTCGGCGTGCCTGTTTGGACTCGAGCCTGTTTCATACAGGTAATGGGAGGAGAACAGACCAGCTTCACAGCCAAGATACGCTGGTGGGGAGCCAGCATAATCCTAGCTTGTGTAGTTTATGGAGGAGAGAATCCAGACCTTGAGATCTAGGAACTTTAGTCTTAACTCATTATTAAGCAATTATATTCATGTCTACAGGGGGGCAGAAATTATCCAGAGAGGAAAAAGTCTGCTATTTGATAAGGGAGAGGATTCTTTTTCCAGACACACATGAGGAAAGAGGAGAAAGAGTTTGATTTCTGTTGCTCTGACTCAGTATTTTAAGATGCTAATTTAGAATCAGCCAAAGGGTCCATGGTCATGAGGGTGCCAGTTACACGACAGAAATTGTCGCGTTGCCTACCGGGACAAAGTGATCACGAATCCGCCCCTCGCTGTTTATACGATTTATGTCTCTGATATGGATATCCCGTGTGGTCCCGTGACTGATATTTACACGTCCATAGTTCCAGTTTTGTTTAGGTTTTATTTTTTTTTATTTTTTTGGCTGTCAATCAAAGATGCGATTACTCGTGTTTTCACAACCTCGGTGACGCACTTCCCTTAGAGTTCCGTGCCACGAGCTATGCTATTGGCTGGCTGGGGTGGTGGTGGAGAGAGGGGGGCAGAGGTTTGTTATTCCCCCTTGCTTCTTGAACATTTTAACCCCTTCAGAAGAGGCAGAAAGCATTTTGAAAGATCCTGATAGATCTTTCGCTCAGACGCAGAGCTTTCCTTTTGAAATCAAGCTGAGTGCTTTGAAAACAAGCAGAGTGCTTGCCTTTTTAAAATATTAACCCCTACAGCTGGCTGCAGAGATGGCTATAGGCAGGCGTTTTGAAAGACACAAACACAGAGAGAGGAAATTAAAGGGTGCTAATTCGTTCAGAGGCTTGAATATTTTAATGTGCCAGGGAGGTGACCAAGCTACTACAATCTCTCTGTAATAGGCAGTTGAGGAAAAGGTAAAGCTGAAGGGTTTGCAGTGTAGAAATCCATTTTAAAAGGTAATTGAGTACACGCGCGCGCGCACACACACATCAACCTTCGTGCAGCTGGAAGGGATGCCTTTGTTTTCGGCTGGTGAGGCTGGATCTGTTGAACGGGTGACTGACCCCTCCTTTTCTGGTCCCTGAGCTCTAAGCCCGCCCCCAGTCACCATTTCCGGTCATCCCAGTACCGAGACTTTTTGTCCCACGCTGTTTACATTTCCGATTTTCCGAATCCTCCAGTGACTTTTTAAAAAACCGGCACAACCTGTGGGACTGGAAGTCCCGCAGGTTGAGGGATAAAAGGTGGCCCCCCTTCCAAAAATCACGTACCCGACCTGATGTACGTGTAAACTGCCAGGGATCGACACGCATTCTTCCCAGGACATTTTCATCGTGTAAACGGCCCCGAGGAAACTGACAGTACTTCCTCTGAAGATTAAAGGTTTTACTTTTGCAGAATTTTTACCAGTACAAAACTACAGAGAAAGACAAATGGGATATTTCGTAGCCACGTGGACCAGCTATAGGAACTGAGGTGGCCCACTCAAGCAACCAATTATGAGTTTCATAAAAAGGCAGCACTTTAAACTTATTTATTATGTTTATTATTTTTGCTGACAGAAAAAGAGAGGATTTTGCTGAAAGAAAGAGGAAAGAAGATTTTCTTCTTCAGGTGAGGAAATAATCTGACGGGCCTAGGGACATGTGGGGCACCATTTGTGGCATAGCCTCAGGCAGCAAATTGCCACAAATTCTCTTGGACAAGTGAGTTTTGGTGTAGAGAAGGTTCCTAACAATGGTAAAATCCACATTTCATAGGAGTGATACCTGAGCAGGCACCCAGACAAAGCAAAAATAATGTATATGAAGTTCTGTGTCTTTCAGCTTGTAGTTATAGATGTCTGGCTGTCACTTTCCAGTTTACTACTCTGTCATTTTTTTTAAAAAAAAAGTTTTATGCCTTTTCTTATTTTAAGTTATTTTAATAGTGTTTTTATAGGTAAAATTTGAATTAATTACCATTGTATAGTGGTTTTAATGATGTTATTTTAATGTTTGTGGATTATGGATTAATGTTCTAAATGATGTTTGCTGCCCTGATCCTGATGGGAGAGGAGGGATACAAATAAACATTATTATTGTTGTTATTATTATTATTATTATTATTATTGAGGCAGGAATGTGCCCATCAATTACACTGTATCAAAAAAGGATCAGGGAAGAGCTTTTCAAAAATCAATAATGCATAATTCTTCAATAATAATTCCCACTGCCTACTATCTTCCACTTTAATCCGTTAACTGGTATTATTTCTATTTCTGTTCCCTCAGCTAGATTTAATTGCTTTTATCTTTAAAAAAAACCCTCCAAAACAACAACCTTATGAATATATTAGAAGCAATGTCTAAAACATCAGTTGTAGATAGCTGTTCCTTAAGTGCTCCCCAGTGCACAATTAAAATTCAACCCGCAGACCTGGATTGAAAAATTGGCTTTTAAAAGAAAAAAAATCACTCTAGTATTGAGAATCCTATATATTCATGTCTAACTCTTTCCCCCAGCTTTCCTGCAGTGGATCTTCATTCAGTTGTACATATTTTAAAAGGCAATAGCTTTCCTTTGAGACGTGCAGAGAATTATGTTTAGAGGCCTAATAATTTCAAAATGACTTTGCATGCCAGCTTTTCCTCCTTCTTCTATCAGCAAGAAGTAAGCTCAGCGAGATCTATGGAATATTTTGATCTATATGGAACAGGATAAATTCAGTATTGTCTAGTGTCAAGAATCTTTCACCGGTGTTTCTTACAAACTCTTTGTTACTCTGCAATTCCCTTGGTTGGCTGAACTATATATTTCTCAGCTCAATTAACCAAAACATTAAAAAAAAAAAACTGAAAAGGGGAAAAAAAGCTCCCTAGCCTCTCAACAGGGAACAATATATGATTTGTTCTCCCAGTCAACATTTCAAACAGCTTGAGGTGAACAGAGTACATGTGGCAAGTTCATTATGTACTCCTGGAACATCTGTAACTATACAGGAGGTTTTGTTCTTTTTCCTGGACATCTTTTCATAATAATGTACAATAATGTACAAGCTGCCTGCAGTGTTTAGAGTTGCATAACTAATGACCTGACCCTGGCTGTCACCACTCCTTGTTTCATTCATACTTCGGCAGGTTATAAAGCACTAAGAGCCAAATCTTGTGGGACTTGTTATCTAAAATCTAAACCAGGCTTGGCACATAGCACTGTGCCTCCAAATCCTGAAACTGAGATGATGATACAAACAACTTGTGCTGCCATTATAAACTCCACTATTAAGTTTACTGGGGTCTTCCACGTATGTTGCCATTATAAACTCTACACAGTTTACATGGGCTTTCCTGCCAGCATGTCCATGAATCATGTTTTTGAGGAATGACAGCAATTGTAATCTAGCACATCTGGAGAGCACTGTTGGGAAAATGATGATATGACACAATTCACATATTATGGTAAACATATATTGTGCAATTCAGGATCACTTTCTTTTTGACATTCAAGGGTAGATTTTCAGCTATTTACACCTGGCAGATTCAATTGGTGCAGCTTTTCCCAGCATGGAGAAGGTGGACAAATCTGGTGGTTTTGCTTTCACTTATATTCAAATGTTCTTTCTGTTGTGTTTATGAAAA
Source organism: Gambelia wislizenii (assembly GCA_030847615.1). Taxonomy (NCBI): domain Eukaryota; kingdom Metazoa; phylum Chordata; class Lepidosauria; order Squamata; family Crotaphytidae; genus Gambelia; species Gambelia wislizenii. Next base: position 218,158,742 of record JAUMIR010000004.1, read on the forward strand.
AATGTGCAACTACTGGGTATTCTCACCCTTCCCTTTTCTTCTGGATTTGTAAAGGTGGAGAAATGTACAGACAAAGTGTATATTTTAGTGTACCTGTCATTCAACCCCATTCCCTCCCTCCCTTGCTGATGTATTTTTAGAGAAGTGCCACCTAATGTGCCCAAGGTGAGAGGAAGAAGGAGGAAAGTGAACTGAATGATTGACAGGTTCTTCATCTTGATCTAGAGAATGTTTTACCTGGACTTTCTAATCACTATGATTTAATCCAATCTGACAAAGTAACAGCTGTTTTGGAGTGCTGGTGATAATCAATGAGAGGTATAAATGTTCAAACTACCAAATCTCAGTTTTGGTTCAGTACCCAAACTAAACTCCCACAAAATGTCATCTAGCTGTTATTCCATTAGTCTGAAGGGCCAGAATCTGCTATGTTGATTACAAATGTATAACTTAGAGTTATGCACTTTTGACTGTTAACCTAGTTTAGAGGATATGTAGGGATTGTGAAAGTCTTCCCAATCCCTGCTTACTGGGCAGCAGACACTGGGATCCACAGGGGGTTGTAATTGATCCCCTTATGTGATTACATTTGTGGACTTCTGCACTCGCTGGCCAGAAGCCACCCCACTGGGTGGAATCTCTTCTAAAGCCATAGCCCAAGCACTGACAGACCTTTTTGCAAGGATGGGGTGGCCTTTAGAACTCCTGACAGATGCAGGGACAAATTTCAAGTCCAAGGTCATGCCATGCCTGCTAGAAGCACATGGAGTGCAACATCTTACTTCCGATCCCCTACCATCACCAAACTCATGGGTTGGTGGAGCACTTTAATGTTACCCTGGGGACTATGATATGTAAATTCATGAATGAACACTCCAGTGACTGGGGCTTGATCTTACAGCAGCTTTTGTTTGCCTATTTGCCCATGCCACACCCAAGCCTGGGTTATTCTCCCTTTGAGTTGGTCTACGGACATGGTGTGAAAGGGCCGTCACAGCTTGTACAAAGACAGTGGGAGGGAGCTCTGCCTTCTTCTGAGACTAATGTGGTTGATTTTGTGACCAACCTCTCAGAGAGGCATGGGCAAAGGCATGGATTCAACACAGCGAGACCAGAAAGCCTGGTATGACCAGTGTGCCAGAGAATGCTGCTTTGAGAAAGGGGATCAAGTGATGGTCCTGAAGGTGGTCCAGTCTAGCAAGATGGAAGCTTCCTGGGAGGGGCCAGGCACAGTGCTTGAGTGCATTGGGACTGTGAACTACCTCATACAGTTTCCAGAGTCTAGGGTCAAGCTGGAAGTGTATCATGTGAATTCATTGAAGTTTTTCTACGATAGAACTAGACACCTTCTCACATTGCCAATTCTGGAAGAGGAAGAGGAAAAGTGGCCTGAATGTGCTTTTTATTATCACACAGAGGGTGGTAGCCTAGAAGATATGAAACTCCCTCTAAGGCTCAGCCCGAAGCAGAACAAATAACATCTTTATCAATGACTTGGATGAGGGAATTAGGGGCATACTTATCAAATTTGCAGATGACACCAAATTAGGACGAGTAGCTAATACCCTGGAGGACAGGATCAAAATTCAAAATGACCTGGATAAACTGGAGAGCTGGGCCAAAGCTAACAAAATGAAATTCAATATGGAGAAATGTAAGGTACTGCACTTAGGGCGAACAAATGAAATGCATAGATATAGGATGGGGAAGACCTGGCTGAATGAGACTATGTGCGAAAGGGATCTAGGAGTCCTAGTAGACCACAAGTTGAACATGAGTCAACAGTGTGATGCGGCAGCTAAAAAGGCCAATGCGATTTTGGGCTGCATCAATAGAAGTATAGTGTCCAGATCAAGGGAAGTAATAGTGCTGCTCTATTCTGCCTTGGTCAGACTTCACCTAGAATACTGTGTCCAGTTCTGGGCACCGCAATTCAAAAAGGATATTGACAAATTGGAGCGTGTCCAGAGAAGGGCGACTAAAATGGTGAAAGGTCTGGAAACCATGCCTTATGAGGAGAGACTTAGAGAGCTGGGTATGTTTAGCCTGGAAAAAAGACGGTTAAGAGGCGATATGATAGAACTGTTTAAGTATTGGAAGGGGTGTCACGTTGAGGATGGAGCAAGCTTGTTTTCTGCTGCTCCAGAGACTGGAACACGGAGCAATGGATGCAAGCTCGAGGAACAGAGCTTCCACCTCAACATTAGGAGGAACTTTTTGACAGTAAGAGCTGTTCGGCAGTGGAACACACTCCCTCGGAGCGTGGTGGGGTCTCCTTCCTTGGAGGTCTTTAAACAGAGGCTGGATTGCCATCTGTCGGGGATGCTTTGATCGTGATTCCTGCGTGGCAGGGGGTTGGACTGGATGGCCCTCGTGGTCTCTTCCAACTCTGCAATTCTATGATTCTATGAAATAGTTCTCTCAGTTGACAGCCAAGTTCACTGCCCTGCTCTTGCCTGTCCCGGGTCTTACAATAGACCCCCAACCTGTTGTAGCCACAGATGACAGCAGGCCATCAACAAGCAGCCACAATGGGCATCTGCCACAAGCAAACAAGCAATAGAGAAGTAGGTATGGAAAATGCTGGACATGGGAATTATTTAACCCTCACATAGTTCTTGGGCATCACCAGTTGTCCTTGTTCCCAAAAAGGGGAGAACAGCAATTGATTTTTTGTGTGGTTTATAGAAAATTAAACTCACTGACATGCCTGAACATTATCCTGTGCCCCAGGTGGATGAACTGTTGGAGAAATTGCACATGCCAAGTATTTATTCAGTTTAGACTTAATCAAGGGCTACTGGCAGGTTGCCCTGGCCAAAGAGTCTAAGCATCGAACAACATTCATCACCCACATGGGTCTGTTCCACGCTCAACATGCTTCCTTTTTGTCTACATAATGCATCGACAACCTTCCAGTGGTTGTGGACTTTCTGTCGAGAGGTTGTGGAGACTTTGCTGGGACCTATATGGATGACATCACAATTTTCTCAGATTCCTGGGATGATCACCTGAAATACCTTGAGACTGTCTTCCAATGCATTGCAGATGCTAAACTGACAGTCAAAGCAAAGAAGTGCCAATTTGTGCTTAATCAAGTTACTTACCTTTGCCATGAGATGGGTCAAGAGACTATCACTCCTTTGCAAGTGAAGGTGGAAGCTATTCACATTTGACCTACTCCCCAATCCAGGAAGCAACTTCAATATTTCCTTGGCTTGGCTGGATACTATAGAAGGCTTGTACCTAACTACAGCCAAGTGGTGGCACATCTAACAGTTCTGGTAGGTTCCAAGAAGCCTCGCAATGTGGTGTAGTGGACAGTGGGGTGTCAAGAAGCATTTGGCTCACTGAAACAGGCCCTTATGTCAAATCCCATGCTGATGTAGCCCAACTTTGACAAGGCATTCATTGTGGTTACAGACAGTTCTGATATAGGCATTGGAGCAGTCCTGCAGCAAAAGGGTCTGGATGGCATCTTGCATCCTGTTCAGTTCCTCACCAAGAGGCTTTCTGTGAGGGAGTCCAATTGGTCCATATTAGAGAAGGAATGTTACATCATTGTGTATACACTGGACAAGCTGAGGCCAAGTGTATGGGGATGCTGTTTCATGTTACAGACTGATCATGGCACCCTGCAATGGCTGCACAACATCCAGGGAGCTAACAAGAAACTGCTTTGGTGGATTCTGTACCTCCAAGACTTTGATTTTGACATTCAACATGTGTCTGGAAGCTCCAACACAATGGCAGACTCCCTCTCCCCCAGAGGAGAGATGTTAGGGCAGCTTTTCTCAGCCTTTTTACCCTGGTGGAACCCTTGAAACAATTCTGAGGTCTCAGGGAACCCCTGCCTAAAAATTATTATATTTGCAACTGAACAAAATGTTTGGGTTTTTCAAAAAATCTCCATCTCCCGTGGAACCCCTAGCAACCTCTTGTGGAACCCCAGGTTCCAGGGAACTCTGGTTGAGAAACCCTGGGTTAGGGGGATGTTTTCTAAATGTCTGCTAATTGAAAGTATAGCTAACCTGTAGTTTTGTGACATTGCATGTATGTTTTAACTCTGTTCTTTCCTAGGTTACAGGATGAAATCACAGCTGGTGTTGTTCCAACATCCAGCTGTTCCCAGACTAAGATGGGGGGGGGTGATAATGGGCTCTCCCCATTATCTGGACCACACAGCTTAGCAGTATAATATCTCCTCCAGGTAAACAAAGGGTTAATGTGGTGTGGGTTTAAAGTTGTATTTATTTGGGGTTAGTGTCACAGAAGAGCATCAGAGATCACAGGAGACACTGACCTGATGAGATCAGTACCCAAAGCTTCAAGATGCTTCTAAGGGAAAATTATAAAAACCTCAGGGCTGGAGAAGAACAAAGAGAGACAACAGATAGGGGCTCCTGTTATACCTAGAGGGATTCTTAGTAGTAGATTGGATCGAGGAGCCCAGGTTCTCAGCCCCCATGAAAATCCAAACCAAAACTCCATCTACATAGGGGCTTATCTACACCAGCCAGGATACATGCAGCAAAGGTGGCCTATTCTGCCCTGTTACCTGGAAAATGGGCCAGAGTCCAAATAGACTGCCAGCCTATCACTGCAGCTGCTGCCATTTTCCTCACTCTGCCAGGTCCAGAAGAAGCCAGCTGCACCATGTGACAAGCCTTGGTCACATGCTGTGGGCCTGTGCCCAGACCCAGAAGAGTATGAGTGACTGGCAGCAGCAGTGAGGGCTGGCTTGCTGGGACAGGTGAAGCTGAATCTGTTCTGTCCCAATGGAAATAGTTCAAAGCAGGTATTATTTTAAACTGTGGTAAAGGGCCTACTTGGGTGTGCCCCATCTGAGCCCCATTTCTGCCCCAGGAGTCATAAGGGCTGCCCGGGGGCAGAACAGGGAATATGCCCTGTGTCATTTGGACTGCAGGGCTCACAGAGGAGGGTAAACTGGGGTATTTAGATAAGCCCTAGGAAATGCTAGTTAGATGCATTAAGGTATTATGTTTTTTTGCTAACCTCGGCTGAATATGACCTAGGCTGTTTGTAACTGTAACTACTTCTAAGAATGCCTGAAGGAAGGTGCCTTCATGTGAGAGATACCTTGTTGCTAATGTAGATTGCTTACTTAAAATAAAACTTCCTTTAAAGGTCTCCTCTCTTCCACACTCTGTTCATGTGCCTGCTCAGTGTGTGTGTGTGTGTGTGTGTGTGTGTATGTGCAGAGTCAGGGGCAGAAAAGTGCAAGTTAAAGTTCCTCAGTAACTTTCCACTGAGTTAATAGTCTTAGGGATTTAAAATCAGGGGGTTGTGGCAGGTATAGGTGATCTCAAGGGGTCCCATCTCCTACTCAGCAGAAGCAGGAGTGAATCTATTACAGAGGTATGTTCACCTGCTGATCAGGAAGCAACTGGCTGATGTTCTAACCCCCTTTTGCATGTCAACGTCCAATGCGAGGAGGAATTGCAACAAGGACCCTGTTTCTGCCTGTCACACCAGACTCATGGGAGTGGACAGGACTGGCCACAAGGCATCTCTCACATGAAGAAGATCCTGTTATAGATCATCTAAATAATGGTGAATCAATGACCTGCAAATGTGAATCAGAAGGATTTTATAAGATCAGATAAAATGAACTCAAGCATGAACCATTTCATATATTTCAATTTCAGTCATAAGAAACTGGCATTTATACGGAAATGTTTCTTAAGTCTGTTGTAAATTGCCTTATAAAATCAGATGGATATTTGATGGTCGTCATGTTATTGCTCTTATTGTTTAGAAGACTGCAGATATGCATACTGCATGGCCAACATATTAATGTTTGCTGACACTGATACAACTGCTGTTAAAGGTACTGCTACAGGATCTAGTTCAAAAGTGGGGGGCTGCAGCTGGTTGTGGCAGTTTTATTGGATGAAGACCGTTTTGTGTATGGATTTCTTTTTGCTTCATGGAAAATCCAGTGCTGGTTCTTCACCACAACATTTGCCTTGGCTGCTAGGGATGGGAAGAATATTCAAAAATATTTGAAAAATGATTTCATAAGTGCTGAGAAATCAAGATGAGAAGAAACCTGGATTGATGAGAATTATTCTATTTCAAGTATTCTATGTGAATTTTGCACATGGTTGTGTTATGCAGAAAACAGCATTTTCTGTGCAGAAAATAATGTTCCTATGCAGAAATACTATTTTCTGTACCAAAATTTTTTTCTGCAGAGAAAATGCTCTTTTCTGCAGAAAAATACCACATGCAAATTTTGTGCACAATAAGTCCAGAACTGCAAATCACATTTGAAAACTCTGCAGCAAGAAGAAAATTGCTAGAATTATTCATGGCTTCCTTTGAGAAGAAAATTAGCAAAAAATTACATTTCTATGTCTGCCCTGTTTAGCCTTTTTGTTCAACCCCACACCCAACCACACACCACACACTGACTTCCTTCCAGAAAATGCTGGAAAAGCACACCGTGGGAGCACTTAAGAACCTCTAATTTTCTCAGGAGCATGCCCACAGTCTTTACATTTATGAAGATTTAACATCAGGCCCAAGAGAGTGCACAATCTTCATAGTTCATCCTTCATCTGATTTATATTAAACATTCAGAAGGCTATGGCTGGCATAGGAATACGTTTTTCGTGTTAAATGTGTGTATATGTTTCAGAGAGAGAGAGAGAGAGAGAGAGAGAATGTGCATTAAATATTTTGAAAACCTTTCTTTAACATGTAGTAATTTCACATTCAGACTCCACAGGTTTATTTACAGGGCTATGAAAATGAAAGAGGGATAACATAGCTACTCATTTAACTGTCACATTTTAACCAGAGGCTTGTATGATAAATATTTGGCTTCAAAACAGGAAGCAGTAATCAATCAAGGGGTGTGTATGTGTCTGTTTTCCTGAACAAAACGATGATGAGAAAGAAACTGTTGAATTTTGTAAGAGAGTACTGAAAGATGAGACAACACTGAAGGGATCATGGTAATACTACAGTAACAGCACACAAAAGGTGGACTGTGGTCTTTGAACACATGGAGAGGAGAAACAGATTGCACCTGCTGACCCTGCCACCAGTCTCTGCAGATTAAGCTGCGACACCAGCCCTACCATTAGGCAGAGTGAGACATCTGCCTAGGTGGGAGGCAGAGAATGTTGGCAAGATATTGGAGGAAAGCGCTGTGTATACCACAGAACTTATCCTGCACTCTTAAAGTAGCTTGTTACACCCCCAGGAACACTGGAGGAGACTATTGCTGCTGTTATTATGTGCCGTCATGTCACATTTTAAGGGGGGCTTGGGAGACCTCAAAAACAGTCTAGTAAGGGGTTGTATGATTTCCATCCCTCTGGTATTCATATGGCAATTTCAAACAGGAACTGGAAATAAGGGATGCATTGCTTTTGCCCATCCATGACCAGCTCTGCCACTAGGCAAAGGCACATTAAGCAGTGGATATGGGGTGTCATCAAAAGATAGCAGGTTGTTAGTTAGTTACTTTCCTACAATTATGAATGTATTGCCAGTGAGGAGAAGAGACACACATGATTTTTCTGTCACATGTCCCCAAATAACTTGGATGGCTTTGGGTACTTTATGCACTTTGACTTAGATGAGTGGGGACACCATTTGCTTATCTGTTTGAAGCAGCAAGTTGTCACCATCTGGCCCCTTATCTATAGTCATGAGCAGCCTGTAGTGTAGCAAGCTGGCCTGAAGCACTGGGTTATCCTATCCTGCCACTGTAACTCTTCCCCAGTCTCTCCTTGACTTGCTTCCCTTTTACTCCTGTATCTGACATATGGCATTAAGCTCTCATTATTTCCTCCACTTCCACCTTCTGTCTGTTTTAAGGACTGGTTGATCTGCAGGTCAATTTGGATCAGGAATGAGTGTGGCAGGCACTTGCTAAGACCAGAGTTATTTCAGGACCCTAGGCTTGCCTGGCAATCACAGCATGTGTAACATGATCACCTCAACTCCCGGGTTTAGGGGGAGAATTTGGTTCAGGATTAACAGCCACTTTCCCTCAAAGTGGAGAAAGGGAAACAGTGGGAGTGACAAAACCAAACTCTTCAGGTTGATTTCAGCTCTCTGCATAAAGCTATTAGTAGCTAAAAGAACATTTCCAGTATCAGAGGCAGTTTGTCTCTGTATGCCATTTCCTAGGGACCAGGAGTGGGTGGTAGGGATGGTGGTGGTAGTATCACACTCCTGTCCTGCTTGTGGTCTTTATACAGGCATCTAGTTGGCCACTGTGGGAAGAGAACAATCAACAAGACAGGCCTCTGGTTTGATCCACCTGAGCTCTTCTTAATGATGCCATATTTGTATCCAGTCCGACACAAATCTTCTTTTGTCCATATTTTTCTGTAGCATTATCTACACTCCAAATTCTAGGGAAAATATCATTTCCATTTAAGATGTCCTTTTATACAAAATCAAAATAAGGAAACACAAATAGGGCAAATCTCCTTAAATGAGGACAAATGCAAAAAAAAAATGCATATAGTTTGTGTATATTCATCTAAACATACAGGGATAAATTCAGACGAACACATCTCAGAATAGTGGGGAAGACTGTAACCAGGTGACCCACGTGCATTCTCAGGCTGTTAACCTGGTAATACTGATTGATGAAAAATTCAAAAACCTGGCTTCTTTCTTTTAATTACTTTTAACAGGACTGGGATTTTTTTCCAACAGAGGTCTATAAAGTAGGGTGCATTTGGTTGTTTTAAATAGACAGACAGACAGACAGACATTAGCTACTTTTACTATACAGCCCACCTTTCTTCTAAAGAGATCAAAGGGGCATCCATGACTCTCCCCATTTTGTCCTTACAAGAAAACTATTATGGAGGCCAGGCTGTGAGAAAATGACCAACCCAGAGTCACCCATTGGGTTTCATAGCTTAGTGGGGACTTGACATGGGAGATTATCAGACGTGGCAAATATGGTGTGATAATGACACAAAAGAATGTGAAAGGGTACCCATATCACATGATGTTGTGTTTTGGTGTTATACTGCTGTGAAAAAGATGTTCTATTTTATTGATGGGCCAAGCTGTGAATAGATTGCCGATGGTGTTTTTTTCGTGGCATTGCCAGAATCTGAAAGTGTGTCCCATTCTGCTCTTGTGAATACAGTGTCAATGAGTGGTCCCCGCCAGAATACTTCTGGGTGGGAACGCGGAAACTAGACACAGCACGATCTTTTTATGAACCTTTCCATGTTGCTTGCCAATTTAAAAGTGTGTTTCAGTGCTTATGTGTTCGTTTTGTTTTTAAATTTTGCTGTTTCTATACTTTTAAGCATGCTCATGTCTTCTCACGAGAACTGCCAAGATCATGCACCCCGGTGAACGCAGACATTAACAGCACTAATATTCATGCACTGATAATGCTGGGCTGCTCTTTCTTGTTATTACAGCAACATGTGATAAAAAGGGTTATTCTGCTGGGACACTCGCGCTTCAAAATATTATGGGACAGGAATGTTTTTAGAGGCCCATCTGATAATCTCCTGGATCTCCTAACTCCCAGTCCAACCCAGTACACCACACTGGTTCTCTTGGCCACTGTCTTGTCATTCAACAGATAAAGCTGCTCAGAGGTTCTGGTTCCTCATGCTCCTTCCACATTCTGCCCATGGTGTGAAGCCTTTTGATCGAGCAAGAAGAAAAGAAAAGAAAGAAAAGAAAAGAAAAGAAAAGAAAAGGAAAGGAAAGGAAAGGAAAGGAAAGGAAAAGAAAAGGAAAGGATATTCACATCTACTTGGTACCTCTTTCAGAAAAGAGCAAGCAAAACCAGAATTATCTGCCCATCACAGATGGAAAATGTATTCATCACAAACAGAAGTGTTGCTGTTCTCTCTAACATGCATACCATGCATGGAGACAATGAATCATGCATCCAAAAAAAGGGTTTACTGATACAGGTTTGTTTTGAAAATAAATCCATGCAGTGAGGCTGCAGTGATGTTATAGGAAATTATCAGACAGGAATGCAAAAAGCGTTCCTGTCCCACAATCTCCAATCCTGCCCCTGTCCCAGCACAATAACCCTCCCCATCACACTTACCTTCTCTCCCATCGTTGAGTTAGACCAGGCATGAACGCAGCTCTAACAGAGCTCCTTTCACTTCCTGGAGTGAAATCCCACCCCTTCTTGCGAGAAGATGTGAGCATGAGAAATTCAAAAATAAAAACAAAGCATAAAAAGTTTACACAAGCACCTAAACATACTTTAAAATTTCCAAGTAACCTGGGGAGGGTCATAAAAAGAACAAAACTTACCTGAATGTCTCAATCTCACCCAGAAGTGCTGGACTGGTTCATGCTGGACCGGCCATTCTTGCTGCAGTGACGAGACTTAAATGGCCTGAGGTTTTGCATGCCAGCAATGCCTGCACCAAAACAGAACTGGGGGCTCTACTGATGGCTTCAGCTGTCAATAAAAAAACCAGCATAATGCCAGCGGAACACAAAAGGATGATGTCATCTGATATTGCGTTATGCTGGCACCACATTAGCCACGTCTGATAATCTTCATAGCGATGCCCGGCTTCCATAGTAGTACCATTTCAGGGAGAGAACAACAGGCTGTTTGAATCCAGAGAATATTGCTTCATGCTGGTAACAGCTACAAAAAGCAATCACCATCCAGCACAGCTAATTTCATTTTTTTTTTTGAGAAGTTGCTTTGGAAACAGAAGGCCCAGGCAACAATAATTCATTGTTATTGTTGTTTTAAAAAATGATGTCTGCGCAACTATGCTGACGTCACCTATGCAAAGATTGTGTCAAGATGGTGAGTGCATGAGAGATGCTGATTTTTGTATGTTGCAGGGGGGGGGGGTTTATAGAGTTCTGAAAACTTCCATGGAAACTTATAGGGGATTGGACTCAAACAAATTTGATATTGACAAATTGGAGCGTGTCCAGAGGAGGGCGACTAAAATGGTGAAAGGTCTGGAAACCATGCCTTATGAGGAAAGACTTAAGGAGCTGGGTATGTTTAGCCTGGAAAAAAGATGGTTAAGGGGCAATATGATAGCCCTGTATTTGAAGGGGTGTCACATTGAGGATGGAGCAAGCTTGTTTTCTGCTGCTCCAGAGACGAGAACATGGAGCAATGGATGCAAGCTCCAGGAACAGAGATTCCACCTCAACATTAGGAGGAACTTTCTGACAGTAAGAGCTGTTTGGCAGTGGAACACACTCCCTCGGAACATGGTGGGGTCTCCTTCCTTGGAGGTCTTTAAACAGAGGCTGGATGGCCATCTGTCAGGGATGCTTTGATCGTGATTCCTGCGTGGCAGGGGGTTGGACTGGATGGCCCTTGTGGTCTCTTCCAACTCTACAATTCTATGATTCTATGAAAACGGCAACATGATTCAAACAAAACTGCAACATGAAGAGACAATTGGTAAAAACAATATATAAAAACAGATTTTTAAAATGACCATGAGAAAATCCATTACTGCAACATTTTGAAGCACTCAAGCAAAGGAGGTGTTTTTACAGGATGGTTTAAAAATTATTTTGCTGGCTACATTTAGAGGAAGCCTTTTAAAACAAGCCCAGCATCTGATGCACTTAGACAATCTCTGGAACAAAGGTAAGAAGATAAGGACTGCTTTGCTTAATCAGAAAAATTTATATTTTGTCCAGGTATTGTGTTTCAAACAAACAAACAAACAAACAAACAAAGGTAATATTTTTCAAAACCACCTACCAGCCACCACCATAACAGCAGACCTACCATTAGGCAGCAAATTTTGGATATCATAAAACATCAGCAAGTTATTATTTACTTTGCTGTTACTGTATTTTTACCACCACAGATGGGGAGAGGCCTTCATGGAGTATTTTACATCATGAATATGCTGCCTGAGGCAGTGAAATACCTTGGACCAGTCCTGCTAATGGTTGTATGAAATGAATTTTGTTATCTCTATGCTTTGAGAAGATGCTCTTCCTTGTATTCATCTTCAAGCTAGTGTCCAATCGCCATCAACTACTTTACTGTAAAACCCGTTTCAGGCTAGGTTTAGTCTCCAAAGAACAAAAGGTAATCCCCAATAGGCAATACTATTAATCCATTTCAATCCATTCTTACCTATGGTTTTAAGAGCAGGATTTACAGTTTTCTCTTGGATATTAATTACATCTGCAGCACCACTGACTTAATGGAGGGAGGGGAATGCAATAGCAACATACCACATTTCCCAAACTAACTCAGTAAGGAACACCCTCTGGGAACTCAGAGATAATTTTTAGATTTCTGTTCCACCAACAAAAACACGTTATGATGGCTGTAGGCCTGGGAGAATTAGTTACAAATCTCTGCTCAGCCACAGGATTTACTGAGTGAACTTGGGCTATTTTTCAGCCTAACTTACCGAACTGTAGAGAAATAACATTATTAGCAGTGGGATTTGTGTATCTTGAGCTTCTGAGAAAAGAGGAAGGATAAAAATATGCAGAATATATTTTAGAGTTTGCATTTACTTTTCTGCTTCTTCATTTGAGGGACCCCAACATTCCATGGAGTTTTACCTGTTTAAGGTACTCCATCATCCTGTTCTCTTCTCTTAAGAACACCCAAGCTTAAAGAACAGTGGTGTTTGTGAGTTTTAATGTTTTGCTTTGCCTCAGTATCAAAGGGCAGATTTCTTTCAGGGTTCCCTTTGTCTAATTTATAAAGAGATTCATGAATACAGTCCTGGTAAATCTAAAGCATCTTTCCCTACCACAAGGCAGATGAGTTTTGGAATCCCTGTTAGCATCATGGCCAAATGTTAACAGCTGTCTGGGGCATTAAAAGGGTTATTTTGTGTTCAATAGGCCACAGCATCATTGTCTCTGACATGCAGCCAAATTTCAGCAGAAGCACTGCTTCAAAAGGGCCTAAATAATCTAAAAACACCAGATCCCATCTGATCTTTGAAGCTAAGCAGGATCAACCCTGGTTAGTACTCGGATGAAACTGTCAACAAATACCAGGTGCTGTAGGCTATAATTCAGAGGAAGGAACAGGCCAAACCACTTCTGAGTACAGTGGGCCCATGGTATCCACTGGGGTTTGGTTCCAAGACCCCCCATGGATACCAAAATCCATGTATGCTCAAGTCCTATTATATATAATGGTGTAGTTTAGAGTGCCCCTTATAGAAAATGGCAAAATTAAGGTTTACTTCTTGGAATTTATTTTTTGGGAAATATTTCCAATCGTGGATGGTGGAATCTGTGGATAACAAATCCGTGGATACAGAGGACATACAGTATTTCTTGGCTAAGAAACCCCTGTGTAATGGGGTCACCATAAGTCGATAGGCAACTTAAAGGTGCACCCACACACAGGCACACACAGGCCCTGCTTGTTAGTTTATGCTTTAGCTTGGCAGTTCAAGGCTATAGAGGTGACTGGAAAGAGATAAACTTTTCTACTGGCAACATGCTTGTACAGTTTTCATACTCTTTGGATAGAAGCTGGGTCATGGCTGTACAATTTTGTTTTACTTCATTTTGTTCTTCCCTATACAGCCCCAGGGATCTCTTTCTGTTGCCTCATGGGATGGGTGCATCCCAGCCCAGATGACTCATAAGTAAGCCAGAGGGATCTGGAGTGGTGGCCCTGGGACAGTCTGGGTAGTGTTCAGTGTTTAGGGATCCAATTTTGCCACTTACTGCTGGAACCCAAACTAGACTATTTTTTTCTACCGTACCATTTTCACTTGCTGCATCATTTATTACTACGAATAAAGCTTATCTTACAGCAGTGATGTGTCTCAGTTTTCAGTTTATCAAATGAAGTATTAGGGAGACCTAGAATTGCTGCCAGTTCCAGCTCAGAACAGTGCGTTCTTATCAAAAGCCAACCAAAATGAAACTCTCACCTATTTGCACTGGCCAATAAGAACAGTTATGCCCACTATGGAGAGGATCATGTTGTTCTTGTCTCCGTTGTAGCTGTCGAAGAGAAGAAGCCAGTCAGAAGGAGGAGATTCGGTACCATAAACATGGTTGAATACTCAAAGACTCAAGCCAGAAAGCTCTGTGCTTGGACAGGTGAATGTTTTGCATTTTCCCACATTCAGTTTTTCAAAATTTCAACTTCTTTCTGTTGAATTTATGAGGAAATCTGCAAATTTTAGAACATTTGTAGTCAACCCCTTCCCCCAAAATAATACTCACCCATTCCAGTTCAAGAAGCAGGGTTGTAAAAGATTAGACGTCTTCCTGAAGGCCTTTGGGGAATCAGGGAAGACATTACAAAATTGGACAAAATCCAGTGTTTTAAATGTTAAGTCCCCACATATTGTTTGAGTGCAACTCCCATCATCCACTCCCAATATCTGGGGATCCATGGTTGCAAAAGGCCATGCTAGGCATACTAAAGGCCTGACTCAATATAAGGGAGATTCATACTATAGTCATCCTCATCAAAAAGCAGGCTCAAAAGCAGTCATTACACTGATGAGTAATACAGTATTTTATTTCATTAAAATATATCAGAAACATATCTTGTAAAACAATTAGGGTTCTCAATAATTTATTACTATTTACATTAGCAAATTCTGTTTTACAATTATTATACAAAGGAATACTGAGAGGGTTCATGGGAAAAGATGTACCATTCTTTGGGGGGGGGGAGAAACAAATACCTTGGAATGTCTCCTCCCCCCCCCATCAATTCCTATGCATCAGTTCTGACAATTACACTTATTTTAAGGCAGCCATACTACTAAAAAGCTTTTTCAAATTTCATACCAGTTTACCTGCCTGTTCTTTCTTTCCTGGGAAGAGTAGTTTGGTGTGAATGCTGAAAATTCTGTGTTTGAGACACCTAACCCTGCTAACCAAAATACAATGAATAGTCATTAAGCAAGCTGAGGCCTATGGTGTCAACGTGCCTTTAGGAAACAGCTCAGTCACAAACTATGGTAAGTGAGCTCTGAAAACAGGTGCTTTGTCGTCCGGTGAGTTGGAGCCAAACCAACTGCTCAGTAGCTCAAAAGCTTTAAGGCCTACTTCCACTGTCATGTCAACTGCTTCCTAGTAACAGAATGCTCTCATCATGTCACACTATTTATTACATGTTATAACATATTATAGCAGCAGAGCCAGTACTCTTTCTTCCCAACTATGTTTCAACTCTCTGGAATCTAGCATCTGTCCTACTTCCCACAAGTACCACTCACTCTTCTCTCCTGAGCAATGGCCAGGACTAAGAGCTACAGGTATCATAGACCTAGGAGGGTGCTCTGGGTCCTTCATAGGTATGCACAGTCATTCACAAGCGATAGCATCTCCTTGTCAATGCAGTGTGTGGGCAGAAGGAGCCATGGCATTCAAGCTTCTCTTAGCTGTGCAGCTCTTTTTAAAAAAGTGATTCCCCTCCCCTATTATTAGCATTAGGCAGAGATGGCTTCCCACAGAGTTGCCAGAGTGAAAACTGGAAGGACCCCTGTAGGTTTAATGGTTGTGTAAGAGAGGGAAATTCAGCAGCTGTTGCTTATTACCTGCTTATGTCACAAGCAATACCTTCTGAAATTCCCTCTTCTACACAAACATTAAAGCTACAGAAGACATCTCCAGTTTTCAAAATGGCAACCCTGGGCATGAAAGGGAAGCAAATTGTAAACTATTTGTTTTCCTGTCCTTATTTGTTTTCCTGTCCTTACAAAGATGTGGGAGAGGTGCCTATGAGATTTTTCTTCTTATGTGCCAAAATAATAATTTGGCTGGCTTTAACTACAGTTGGCCCTCCATATTCATTGGGGTCAGGGATGCAGGACCCCTGTGAAAGTGGGGAAAATGTGAATATCTCTTGCCCCCGTCCCCAAACCCTATTTAACACACACAAAAAGTATGACCCATGGATTCAACCCACTGCAGATGCCTTTGAGGCAGCAAGGTTCCTTCGCAAGGCAGAAGTGGGAGGCTGGCGGAGCTTGCCACTGCCTCTGCTACCACCCTCCACCATTTTTAATAGAGACTTCCAAGCCTCACTTGTATGTTCAGTCTCCCTCAGTCTTGCGAGGCTTGCAGCCCCTATTAAAAATGGCATAGGGGGAAAGTCAGAAAAGCTAACGCACAGATGGAGCTCAGGTTTACTAGAGAGGTTAAAAACAATAAAAAGAGCTTTTTTTCTTGTTATGCACATAGCAAAAAGAAGAACAAGGAAATGGCAGGGCCGCTGCATGGAGAAGATGGCAAAAGGCTAACAGGGAACAGAGAAAAGGCAGAACCACTTAACACCTTCTTTGCTTCAGTCTTCTCCCAAAGGGGGAACAGTGCTCAACTTGGGGAAAATGGAACAGATGATGCAGTAGGGGAATTACAGAACAGAACTGGTAAAGAGGTAATTAGGAATACCTGGCCAGTATAAATGAGTTCAAGTCTCCAGGGCCAGATGAACTTCATCCAAGGGTATTAAAAGAACTGGCAAAAGTAATCTCAGAACCACTGTCAATAATCTTTGAGAATTCCTGGACAACAGGAGAGATCCCAGCAGACTGGAGGAGGGCAAATGTTGTCCCCATCTTTAAAAAGGTGGGGGGGGCAGGAAAGAAGACCTAAATAATTACCGCCCAGTCAGCCTGACATCAATATTAGGAAAGATTCTAGAGCAGATCATTAAACAGTCTGTAAGCACTTAGAAAGAAATGCCGTAATCACTAAAAGTCAACATGAATTTCTCAAAAACAAGTCATGCCAGACTAATCTTATCTCTTTTCTTTGACAGAGTTACAAACTTGATAGATGAAGGGAGTGCAGTGGATGTAGTGTATCTTGATTTCAGTAAGGCTTTTGACAAGGTCCCCCATGATATTCTTGCAAAAAAGTTAGTACCTGTGGGCTAGACAATGCATCCATTAGGTGGATTTGTAATTGGTTGACTGACCGAACCCAAAGGGTAGCCACCAATGGCTTCTTTTCATCATGGAGAGAAGTGACTTGTGGAGTGCCACAGGGTTCTGTCCTGGGCCCAGTGCTATTCAAGATCTTTATCAATGACTTGGATGAGGGAATAGAAGGTATACTTATCAAGTTTGCAGATTACAACAAATTTGGAGGGGTAGCTAATACCCCAGAGGACAGTATCAGAATCCAAAATGACCTGAACAGATTAGAAAGCTGGGCCAAAACTAACAAAATGAATTTTAATAGGGAGAAATGTAGGATACTACACTTGGGCAGTAAAAATGAAATGCACAGATATAGGATGGGTGACACCTGGCTGGATGTCGAAAGGGATCTAGCAGTCTTAGTGGACCACAAGCTGAACATGAGTCAGCAGTGTGATGTGGCAGCTAAAAAAGCCAATGCGATCTAGGCTGCATCAATAGGAGTCTAGTGTCTAGATCAAGGGAAGTAATAGTGCCACTCTATTCTGCTTTGGTCAGACCTCACCTGAAATACTGTGTCCAGTACTGGGCACCACAATTCAAGAAGGATATTGAGAAGCTGGAACGTGTCCAGAGGAGGGTGACCAGGATGGTGGGAAATCTGGAAGCCATGCCTTACGAGGGGTGGCTTAGGGAGCTGGGCATGTTTAGTCTGGAAATGAGAAGGTTGAGAGGTGACATGATAGCCATGTTTAAATATTTGAAGGAATATCATACTGAAGATGGGGCGAGCTTGTTTTCTGCTGCTCCAGAGATTAGGACATGGAGCAATGGGTTCAAATTACAGGAAAAGAGATTCCACTTAAACATTAGGAAGAACTTCCTGACAGTAAGAGCTGTTTGGAAGTGGAATACACTGCCTGGGAGTGTGGTGGAGTCTCCTTCTTTGGAGGTTTTTAAACAGAGGCTGGATGGCCATCTGTCAGGAATGCTTTGATTTGTATTCCTGCAGGGCAGGGGGTTGGACTGGGTGGCCCTTGTGGTCTCTTCCAACTCTATGATTCTAAGTGAAGGCAGCAGCATATCATCCGTGAATAATCAAATCCGCAAAAGTTAAACCTGCAAATGCGGAGGACTGGCTGTAATATGCATCCTGACTAGGAAGGGGGAATTTGCTGATCTGTCTCTAGCAGCATAATATTTGGGGCCAATCCCATTTTTAATCTATTTTAGAATGCAAGCTAAGGAGAAGTAGTGCTAAAGCAATCTAATGAAATAATATCTTCAAGGTGAAAGCTTAAGCAATACGGTGGCACATTATAGCTTTACACTATCCATATAGGTATGTTCAAAGTCTATTTCTGTGCAAATGAGAAGTGTGAATCATGGTCCATAGAGGGATTTCTGCCATATTCCAAATTTACCACATGGGTATATTCTCCATGTTCCCTAGGACTCTGGTATTAATGTTCAGGGCTGGCTACTTCTTTAGGAAGAGTGCAACTGTGGCCTAAAACAGCAAATTTTAGGTGTCATGAAAGAAGAGCAAATTCTTAAGTTATTAATTTCTTATTTTACTGCCAGGCATGGGAAGAGGCACTTTCAGGCTTTTCTGGCTCTTGTGCCAGAATAATTTGGCTGGCTTTGGGTATTATGCACCTTGATTTTTGTGGGGAGTGGGGGTGGGCATGGCTCATTGCTCTGCCTCTGGCAGAAAAATGTTTTTGGTCAGTCATGCTAATACTGATGCTATATTGCTAAGAAATCACCTTTTTATTTATTTTGAGATGAAAGCACATGCTACGGTTGCCACTGATTTGGCACTGAACAGAATCTCTTCTGACAGAAAGATCCTATGCTGTTTGTGAGATGTAGAATTACTTTGTTACATAGACTGGCACCTTCATGCTGCAAAGCTATGTGCTATGAACCCCCTAGTGCATCTATACACTGCAAGATGGGTGAGGATGTAGTGGTGATTGGACTGCAGTTCCCATGATCCCTCACCATTGGTTAAGCTAGCTAGGACTGATGGGAGTTGCAGTCCCATGCAACCTGGGGGACCACATTTTCCCTATTCTTGCATTACAAGAATGGGAGAGATGCAGGTGGCAGACACTTCTGGTAGCCTCCTTATGACCCAAGTTCCACATTCCAGCCCTTAGAGAGCTAGTAGCCATACACAATAGGGGATTATAGGAGTTGTAGTTAAAAAAAGGAACATTTCCAAGTTCTGATTGAGACCAAATCAGCATCAAGGTAGGTACCCCTTTAGTGTAAACATTGTAATACTGAAGATGCAACACTTCCTAGTTCAGGAGTGGGGGAAAGAGATTATAACATTTCCAGAAAAACCTTCAGAAATTCAGACAAAATATTTTAAAACCATTATTCCCTCCCCACCATCCCAGGATGTAAGTTGTTTGTTTCCCCTGTTGTTTAATTTAGTTTCATTTCATTATTATCATTATTACTATTTCAAGTTAAAAAGACAGGCCCTTAGATGATTAAATAAAACCCCTGGCTTAGAATAAGTTAAATCAAGCAATCCCATTTATGTGCTTATTTTCTGTAGGCACACATGACATAAGGCATCAATTATTCTGGGTCTGTTTCAATGAATGCTCCACCATGATACTTGTTATACATTGTCACTCCGAGGAATGAAGGAGTAAACCACTGGTTTTTGAACACAGAAGGCCTTTCAATCACAAAGTTTCAAAAAGATCATTATGGGTTCCAGAGCACTTGAGAGAGAAGAGCTGTGGTTGGTCTCTGCAAATGCCACTGTACATCAATAAGAATTGGTTCCACTGATTTTTGTATCATCAAAAGTTTTGTTAAGTTTTGTGGCAGCTCCTTATGTGTCTGTAACATCTATCCCCTTGAGGCCGTTTAGCAAGAGACATCCTTATTTCATTCCTTTTGGCATAACGGAAGTCCCTTTGTCCATTAGAAGTGAGCTGCATTCTTTCCAGTGCCCTCAGGAGCTCTAATGAAGAACCAAGCAGCAATTCCATCTTCAAGACAAATATTTGTAGCTAGCCCTTTTGTGCCTTGCATCACACGCCTTGAAGCCAGTATGACAAATGCAAAGTTCTGGAGTGGTAAATGTCACCAATAGAGACATTCACCTGATGTCAGTCACGAAGTTTGCTAGGCAATCTTAGTCCAAAATATCAGTTTCAAATGGAACCAGGTGGTAGTATGACAGGTTGGTAACATAAGCCGTTGGGTCATCGCTATCCTCAAGCTCAGAGGTAAATTCACTAACACTGTCAAACCTAGGAGACAAAACAAAGAGATGGTATAATTCATGCTTCTGCCGGCATATGCCTGCAATAAAGGGGAAGTGTCTGGGATGGGACACATACAGGTAAAAGAAGAAGCAGAAGTGGCACCAGGATTCTCAGATTAAGGGTTCTAGCAGCAGAAAGCACCAGCATCTTACTACCTACACCTCCGGGACAGCCCTCAAACAGTAGCTATTGGTCTGAGATTTGCTGTGCTGCAGTGCCACTCAAAGAATGGCCAGAAACAGGTACTGCAGCCCATGAGCCAGCCTGACCACATGATCTGGGGAGCCAGTAGGAGACGGGTTGGCCTCAAATCACTGGTGCTGCAAAGCTGGTTTCTCCATTTGAGGAAGGCATCTCTAGAGCAGCTCTACAGAGCTCTTGCTGCCTTTGATGTTCTGACTGGGCTAGACTACTCCCTCTGGCCTTTGTTCACTGCCCTGGGCTCTGGTTTTAATAGCTTTTGCTTTCCAATGGATCTGTCAGAATCACTCTCCTCTTCCTGCAAACTCAAGCAACAGCCCAGGTGCTGACTCAAAAAAGGAGCAACTGGCTGAATCCGTCAAGCCAGTAACACCAGTAGCGGCAGAGGTGCTAGAAACCAACCCACGGCTGACATCTTGGGCCTGTACACATAATGCAGTTACAGCGCTATGATTCCACTTTGAGAAATAGAATATCCTATGGAATCCTGATTGCAGTTTAGAAAGTAGGCATTTAGAATTTTCAGCTAGAGAACTCTAGTGCTTCCCCAGAGTACAATAAATATGTAGTGTGAAAGAGCCCCAGAACCATTAGCCAGGGCTCCTAAGTCAGGGATCTCTGAGGTGCCTTACACTCAGAGCTTGTACCCCCACCTCACCCAAGGAACTGACCAGGGATCCTCATGTCAACCTGGTCAAGAGGCAACTGTCAGGAAGGAGAAGGAGTGCTGGGCTATAAGCCACAGGCTTGCTCTTTTAAGACTTCTTAAGGGAGCGGCAGAGCCTGGGTGGTATGATTTAGCTATGGAAGCATAAAAACACACAGTGATGTGCTTTGTGCAGTGATGCACACCGTGCAATGATGTAAATTATACACCAATGTGCATTGGTCCTGATGTGCATCAGGCGCTCTTGCCAGTGTCCCATTATGCATATTTCCAATTAAGTCAAGGGCTTTCTTAGCACCTCTGCTACATAGCAAGGTATACATAAAGTTAGGTCATAATTGGATTCCAATGACCAGCTGTAAAAATGGTCAGGACTGAATTACCTGGGCTATTATACTATTACTGCTTTCATAGCTGGTTAGTTATTTTTAAAATTATGTATGATTATATCTTGTCTTCCCTCCAATTAGTTCAAGGTGGTTTACATAACTTTTCTTTACTTCACTTTATCCTTAGAACAGCCCTATGAGGTATATCAAAGTGAAAGTAACTTTGGTTTAAAGTCATGCACTGAATTTCATAGCTCACCAGGGAGTTGCACTTGGATCTCCCAAGTCCCGATATAACACTTCATTCATACATTCATTCAGTTTTTATCCCACCTTTTTCCCAAGATAGGATTCATAACTAAATCACAAATAAAAACTTTTCTGCAATACTTTAATATGAAAAATACACATGTTCAATTCATCTGCAAAAGAAACTCAAGACTGTAAGATAGATACAGCTCCCACATATAGATACAGTGGACTCTCAGTATTCACTCCAGGGCCTCCCATGGATACCAAAACCCGTGTGTGCTCAAGTCCCCTTATATACAATGGTATACTCAAATGTCATCTCTTGTATAAAATGGTGAACAGCAAGGTTTGCTTTTTGGAATTTTTTCCCCTGAATATTTTCAAGCTGTGATGGTTGAACCTGTGGATGTAGAACCCATGGATAGAGAGGGCCGACTGTACACAACATTTGGAGAAAGCAACAGGAACAATGAGTGAATGATCCAGAGAATTCAGGTTCTTCCTGCACACACACACACGCACCTCTTAGCTAAACAATCACTTTTAAATCCCTCCACACTTCCTCTTTCCATGCCTGTTGGATTGCTCAAACTCCTGGCTACAAAAGTTGCAGCCACACCAAACAAATCAAATGTGCTGGTCTGGATACTGTTAGAAGAAGGAAGGGGGCAGTTTAGGAACTGTTTGGGTCTGGAATCCCTTCTCCTGATGCTCAGACATGTGTGTGTGTGTGTGTGGGGATGCTTAGCTTTAGGATAATGATCAACTACAACAAAAATGGTTCTTTCACTTCTTTCTTTCAGGAGGAAGAGAGGAGGAGAAACTAACAGCAGCTGAAAAGGGGAAGTGATTCCCACTCATTGCATCCACCAATACAGAGACAGACCAAAGCAATAATGTGAGATCCAAATCTGCTTTGCAATGTTACATTATGCTAGCTAATATTCAGCAGTAGGTCCTAATGCTACAGCTTGCAACAGTAGGAAGAGAGGTAATGATTACCAGCCAGATCTTCTGATCAAATGAAAGCAATGAGTCTTCTTTCTAGTAAACAATTTGAAAGCAAAGTGGCAGAGCTGTAACCTGCAAAGGTCTTGAACTCTCCTTTTCTCCAGCAACCAAAGCAGTATGTTTGATCTGCTGATGGTAAGAACATCAGGAGAAGCCTAAGAAAATATCAAGCAGCCTAGAGGATGTTGGAAAGAAAATGAAGCACAAACTTGAGGGAGGAAAGAGAACTAACTTACTTCATAAACCCTGTTTTTCTTTCCACAGAAGACTCTCATAGGGCTTATCTACACTAAGGAAATAAACTGAACTCACCCCAGACCTGGTGTAATGTGTCCAGGCAATGCACACAACAAATCTGCTGTATTAAGCCATTAATCTGGTTTAAGAGAAACTGCATGAAACTCTGGAGTTTCCAGGAAACTCCAGCACACTTCCAGTTCTTTTACTGTCTGAACAGCTGGATTGGGTTTGATTTGCCCCAGTCCAGTTGTTCACATGCAAATGTGGAACCATCTCCTTTACCCCATGCTGAACAGCACAGGGAAAGGGATGGATCCTCTTTGGAGCCACGGTTGCTGCTTCACCAGCCAAGCTTTATGTGAGAGCATGGCAAGCACTTCTGCTGAGGTCAGAACGGGGCACCCATTTGATCAACTAGGAGCAAGTAGAGTGCCCCTTCTTTTTTGATCATATGTATGGGTGCCCTGTTCAGACCTCAGCAGAAGCAACGGCACCAACAAGTCTCTCCCAGGGAGCTGCTTGTCTGCTGAGGCAGCAGCTGCAGCAGCACAAGGGACAAGGGGATGGGCCAGCAGGGCTGATGCAGTATTGGTCCATTTGGACTCTGATGCAGATTCTTCCTGGGTACATGTGGCCACCATTGTGTTGAATCCAGGGCCTCAGATTAAGGTGCAAGTGTAGACGAGCCTATAATTCTCCCTGACTTGATAGTCTGGCACTGAAAGCTGTTTGCTGGCACTGAAAGCTGTCAAACTTCCACCATTAAAAGTGGACATGAACCTTTAGTCCTCCAGCTCAGCTTTTCTTAGAATCATAATCATAGAGTTGGAAGAGGTGCACAAGGGCCACCCACTCCAACCCCCTGCCATGCAGGAATAAACAATCAAAGCATTCCTGACAGCCATCCAGCCTCTGTTTAAAGACCTCCAAAGAAAAAGACTCCACCACACTCCGAGGCAGTGCATTCCACTGCCAAACAGCTCTTACTGTTAGGAAGTTCTTCCTAATGTTTAGATGGAATCTCTTTTCCTGTAGTTTGAATCCATTGCTCCGTGTCCTAATCTCTGGAGCAGCAGAAAACAAGCTTGCTCCATCCTCAGTATGAGATCCCTTCAAATATTTAAACATGGATATTATGTCCCCTCTTCTCCAGACTAAACATGTCCAGCTCCCTAAGCCGCTCCTCATAGGGCATGGCTTCCAGACCTCCTACCATCCTGGTCACCCTCCTCTGGACACGTTCCAGCTTCTCAATATCCTTCCTGAACTATGGTGCCCAGCACTGGACACAGTATTCCAGGTGAGGTCTGACCAAAGCAGAATAGGGTGGCACTGTTACTTCCCTTGATCTAGACGCTAGACTCCTATTGATGCAACCTAGATCGCATTGGTTTTTTAACTGCCACATCACACTGCTGACTCATGTTCAGCTTGTGGTCCACTAAGACTGCTAGATCTCTTTTGCATGTAGTGCCATCAAGCCAAGTGTCACCCATTCTATGCCTGTGCATTTCATTTGTACTGCCCAAGTGTAGTATCCTACATTTCTCCCTGTTGAAATTAATGTTGTTAGTTTTGACCCACCTTTCTAATCTGTTAAAGTCATTTTGAATTCTAATCCTGTCCTCTGGGGTATTAACTACCCCTCCTATTAGCTACCCCTCCTTCTTGCTGAGAAAAGTTGACCCTGGGCATTCTCTGACAACCAACTAGCCAGTGTTTGCAGTAGCATGACTTTTTGGATGCAGCACATCCAATTAAAGGAGGGGGTAGTTTAAGAAGGACATAGCTCACCCAGCCAGAAATGCCTGACCTTGCTCAAGGCCCAGTGTGATGCTTGATTCCTGGAGACACCCAGAGATCTGGCAATCCTAATTCCATTATGCAATGACTTGACAAATGGCTGACATTCTTGTTGGCATCACTGCCACATTCATAAAGTATAGTCTGTCCTTGTTCAGAGCCAATGTTTGCAAGGCTTGTCTAGACAAACTCTCTCTCAAGATAGCTAAGCAGTAACCCCCAACAAAAAAAAGGTCTGACAACCCCAAAGCATAAGATTTATCAATTGTTTGTTCAAAGAAACTCACTGATGTTGAACCACACACCTCTTCAATATGCAGCCTGCTCAATCATAGTTTTATGAGTTCAGCCAGTGATTTCTAAGATAACCAAAGTGGGCAGTATATAGTATTATTCTCTCAGCTATAGTGTTCTAAAGCCATGAGTGTGAACACATCAGCCATACTGATGTTGATGGAAGCATTTCATAGGGCTAGATATGACCAGGACAAAGAGTTTGTGGTTTTGCCTTACAGTATTCTTTGTACACCAGCACTGAGGCCATGATATTGAGAACACAGCTGCGCTGGGCAGGGTACATTTCTAGGATGGAGGTCCATAGCCTCCCCAAAATAGTACTCTACGGTGAACTCGCCATAGGTCAGTGTAAGAGGGGCGTTCCAAAAAAACCATACAAGGACTCCTTGAAACAACATCTCAGGCTTGGCAAAATTGATCACCAACAATGGTCCGCCCTGGCCTCACATCGGGAGGCATGGAGACGCATCTCCACAATGCTGCAGCCTTATTTGAGAACTCATGCCGAACAAGTCTTGAAGAGAAACGACAACGCAGAAAGAATCACAACCCAGAAACATCACCCAAGGAGACCTTCTGCTGTGCTTTCTGCAACCGGACTTGTTTATCTCGGATTGGCCTTTTTAGTCATCAGCGCGCTTGCAGAAAGCGTGGGATGAGTCCTTCCTGAATCTTCGTTTGCGAAGAAAAGCCAGAGATTCTTTGTACAGCTTCCATCTTCACTTGCTCATGAAAAAAAATATTTTGGGCTAACTGGCACGATATTTGGGTCAATTAACTGTAAAAGCTTGAAGTTCCACAAAGGGTTTTAAAAATACAGGCCATTCCCCATTTATGTGGGATCGGTACCTGCGGTTTCATTTACCCGCAGTCAAGGGGAAAGGTATCTGGAGCACCACAGAGTCACACTGGAAGTGGTCTCTCTAGGCATCAGGAGGTCCTCCAGTATGACTCTATGGTTAACTTCCACCAGAAATTGACCATAGAGTTTGTGTCAGATGCCTAGAGAGGCATCCTCTCTAGGCATTTTCTAGGTCCTCCAGCATGATTCTATGGTATTTTATGGCAGTTAGCTATTAATGCAGCCTTGTGTATCTGTGGTAAGTCCAGGAACATATTCCCCATGTTAAATTGGGGTGGGTGGGTGGGAGTAACCTGTATATTAAAAGTATTTTCATATATGAGTTATGCCCAAGCCTTGGGCTTCGCTATGACAAGCCCAGTAGATTTCACAGTTTTGCATGCCATGAAAAGCTTCTAAAACCTACATAACAAATGAATCACAAAGGTTTCTTGTATACTGACTGAAAGCAGGCATTTTTCTCTATAGGTCCATGACAAGAGTCATGTTTATTAGTCAAGATGCTTCATTTTACTATACATTGGGGTGAGGAATTAAGGAAGGGAGTTAGCTGTAAAGCACTTGGGCAATGAGTCATGTAATTCAAGCCCAGATTTTCCCATTTCACTATAAAAGCCTTTGGCGGCTGCTTCAAACACTTCTGTGCATGGCACATATCAGGCAGCACAAAATGAGTTCTATGGTTTTCTTTTCTGAAAATGAAGACGCTATAATCTTGCCTATGATTTTTGTGGCACATAAGCAAAAATATTTAACAATTATGACTGGTATTCAGTACTAGGATTTGTAACCTAGAGGCTTATCGCACAAGGGAAGAGAAGCAGAAGTGCAGCCCAATAATAGCACCTTCCATTCTGCCTTATCACATGACATTGCTGTTCTTCAGCAGTTCTTCTGCTCCGGTCCTGTGGGAGACAGTGGTAAATGCAAGTCTTTTTTCTAATGGATTTTTCTAGTTAGAAAAAAGACTATTGTTTACCACCATCTCCCATGGGACCAGAACAGAAGAACAGCTGAAGAATGCTGACGTCATGTGGTAAGGCAGAATGGAAAGCGAAATGTTCTAGCTACTCTGCCGTATTACCTCCTTGTGTGATAAGCCTCATAGACTGCTCTATAATCAGTAAGACTATGTAAATGCTGCCCCAGCCTAGCTTAAAAGCAAGCAACCAGTTTGGGTAAAGGAGGTCTGTTCAGCTTCCAGGACTACAACAAGCCTCACTCACTGGTAGGAGGGGTGGGTGGGAATGTCATCCTTTTTGCATCAGGTCAGAAGCTGAACAGACCTCCTTCATCAATCTGGTTGTTGACTCTGAAAGTGGACTAGAGGGTGTCAGGCCAGGAGATGTTACTTAGTACACATATAGAACTAAGTAGCTGGTGTAGAAAGAAATGAATGGATTTAGTAATCTTCTGTTTATTCCATTTTAATTCTTTACCATTTCCTGTGAAGTCATCCTGTGGCCATTTGCACCACCAAAACAAGTATGATAAGGAGGAATCCTGAAAAGACCTGAATATAGCTTAGAAACAGAGGAAGTGTCTTATCTGTAACCAGTCCAATGGTACGTCTAGCCTAGTACTGTCAACTTTTACAGGGACCAGGAGTCCAGGATTCTTTCCTTGTCCTACCTTAGATGCTGGGAACTGAACCTGGGACCCACTGCATGCAAAGCATGTGCACTGCCACTGAGCTACAGTCCCTTGACATTTGAATAATGTGATTGGCCACATATTCGCTTCTAACTTTGCCCTTTTCTACTCTGAAGCAGTTGTTTCAGCCCTACATAGTTATGTTCATTCACTTAATAATAATCACTTAATAATTCACTTAACATTCACTTAAGTTAATAATCACTTAAGATTCACTTAATAATAATGATTATAATAATAATCATTATTATATAAATTAGCCTATATTTCATAATTGCTCTGAATGGATTGTGTAAGAATTTGACCAAGACCTAGGTTAATGATGGTCAAACCAACCCAAACCTTTCATGAGTTGGCTACATAATGGGATGTCCAGATCTATTTCAGGCCCTTGGCAATGCCACTCCAAGACCTGCTCCCCATGCAATTGCGAGGTCTGTGGATAGCACTTTGGATATCTATATAGAAAACTGATATGAATCGTTTATAAATATATACCGTATATTCCTGTGTATAAGACTGCTTTTTAACACT
The DNA here is from genome assembly GCA_030847615.1 of Gambelia wislizenii. NCBI lineage: Eukaryota > Metazoa > Chordata > Lepidosauria > Squamata > Crotaphytidae > Gambelia > Gambelia wislizenii. The sequence goes on from JAUMIR010000004.1 coordinate 218,186,749, forward strand.
TGAAAATCTCCTCAAAAATGGGGGGCCGTCTTATATGCCCAGCAGATTTTTTTCCCCTGCTGTGAGAATGACTGCCTTGTCTTTGAAGTGGTAAATTCCCTGGGCAGTTTTCCCAGCAGATCCTTCCCCCTGCTGTGGGAATGACTGCTTTGCCTTTGAAGTGTTAATTGCCCTCCATTTAGGGATTGTATTTTGGTAAACTTGCCAGGAAGATTTCCATTTGCATAGTTTTGGGGATTTCCTCTCCAGGAGTTTGCAAGTCTGCCAGGGTGGCTCTAAAATCATTAATGTGCTCATTCAAAAATTTGGGATTTGATAGCTTCATATTAACCAACTTCATTATTAATGAAACCTTACTTTCCAAAAATTGAGCACCACAGAGATTTTTCAAAGTATCCCATGCTTTTTTAGCTGTTCTCAGTTCTTAATTTCACAGACTAATTCCATCATCTACAGCCACTGAGCTAGCTGGCTGGTGGGGGGCAGGCTTTCCAGCCAGGTGGCTGGCTGGAGGGGGGGCAAAGTCTATATTTTAACTTAAAAATTGGGGGGGGGGTCGTCTAATGTGCCCAGTCGTCTTATACACCGGAATATACGGGTAAGTATCACAGAACATCTGACTTTGTATTTAGTAGAAACTGGACCATATTTCTGTCATGTACAAATGAGAGTTACAATTTTGCACACACAAAAAAAGGAATAAATTTCACTGACTGTCTTATTTTGACATGTACCCCAGCAGCTTCATGGTATTGTACTTGCTATCTGAGATAAGCTTTTTTTAGAGTGATGGTTCACTCTCATATTTTTAGCAGCTTGTTAGACATGATCTGAATAATTTTCTAAAAAGGTACCTTATGGTACAGATGGATTACTTCAGAACACTAACCTAACTGTAGCAACTTCCAGAAAGCTAGAATACCTGAAAATATCTAATGTTTTACTGTTCCATACAAGTACAGATATAGGGAAGAAAGAGTTCCACCCACTGGACTAGAGGCACCCCTTTCTCAAAGATGTTGGAGATAACTGTCTGCTACAAACTTAATTAAGAATTAGATCATACACACTCGCACATACATCCTGTAAGAAGGCATATTCTATGCACACCCACAGGTTTGCCAACTTCACATTCATGTTGAAAGACAGGCAGAGCATGACTTCTGTTCCCGTCTTTAGAATTAATTTGTAACAGCAGAGCCTGGAAAAACTGGGGTTTTGAACTACAACTCTGAGAATCCTCCAGCCATCATGGCCACTGGCAAAGCTAGCTGAAGGATTTGGGTAGATGTTGCCCCCAAAAAGAAAGTCTTCCAGGCTCTGACAAATAAGGGTGTAAAAGGTGGTGTATTTTGTTGTGTGGAATGTGGTTGCATGTGTTTCACTGGATTCCCTACTGAATAGCTAATTGCTCAAATTAGAGGGATAAAAGATATGGTGGGAATCCTTGTACACACCTGAATCTGCATAGCCCATTCCTGTGCACTGAGCACTGTTGACTGGAACCATTGATCCTCACTACCAGACATCACAAATCAGTTGTCAATTCATTTTATTGTCACCTTTTTAGATCTAATATATTTCTTCCTTTACCCCCACTCCCGTCTTCTGTCTTGACAGATGAAGAATTCCATTTTTACACTGCAAACATTTAAATTCTTGAAGATACTGTTGCATGGAGCTAATTAAAGTTATTTGAGTGACTCATCAATCATCTGTCATAACAGAATTTCCCAGGGATCTCCTACAATGAAACCCATAGGTATCTAGAAAACAGTATTTAACAGTTTAATCTGGTTGCTATTTATAAACTCAGCTCCTTGCATAAGCACCTATTCTTACAACAATAGGAAGACACACCTTTACACTTATCATCCTGCCTGACCCCTAGGGTCTTCTAAGAACCACTCCTGGTGGTTCCATGTGGGTCTGAGTAGGGCTTTCAGTATATCAGCTCCCATCTTATGGAACACCATGCCAGGTGAGAACAGGTAAACACCTACCCGATCTTGTTTTTGCTCTTTGCTAAAGATGCTTCTTTTACACAAGAGGTTTCCTGTTTGACAAATTCTAGCCAGAATTTTGTTTTTATTGTATTATTTTATTTAGTGTTTAACTTACTGTACACTCTTCTTAAATCTGGGAAGTATTGAACAGTATTTAAATTCTGTAAAGAAAACATCTATAGTAGAAAAATATGTGCAGAAAATGCACATCTATCTATAATTTTTAGCACTACAGAAAGATTACAAGATTTCCTTCTCCTTTCCATATTCTTTTACCTCCAAAGTTAGATCCCATTTATTTATTTTATATTTATTTATTTATTTATTTATTTATACCCCACTCTTCAGCCACAATGGCTATCAGAGCAGCTTACAAATTGTTTTAAGCAATAGCAATTTACACATCTACACTGCATTAAGCAGTTTCCAATGTGTGTTAGCTAATTGCCCTCACAAGCCGGGTTCGCATTTTACCGACTTACAAAAGGATGGAAGGCTGAGTGAACCTTGGAGCCCGCTGGAATCGAACTTGCAACGTGGTGGCTTGCATTACTGGCATTTAACCACTGCACCACCAGGCTCCTTATATCAGCTATATTTATGGTGAAGTATGGGAAAGAGGCTGTAACTCTTCCTCCTCTTAAGCCAGTTTCCAATATTTGATTCCTTGTTTACACTTGGTATTAAGTTGGGAATTTTATATTTCAACAAGTTGTTATATGCATTTAAAAATCATGTCTACTTACAAATGATCTGCTGCGTCAACATCCAAGTGTTTTTCTTTACCATTTGGTATACTGTGATCAATAACTATGGTTTCAGTGTTGGCTAAACAAAATCCATTTGATCTCATGATTTCTATGGAGAGAAGAAAAGGTAAGATATCAAAAATAAGGAATAATTCCAGAAATATGTACAGATGTGTGCCTACCCAACAATCACACCAGTCCAAACCAGAGCTTAGAATTAACTCATTGATTGATCCATTAAGTTATTGATTTCCTATTTTTTCTAGTATTTTACTTAACTTTCTGGATTCCCCAATTAAAACTGAAGTTTAAATAAATATACGATTTAGTGAATTTGGCTGTTAAAAATTGATAGAATTTGTTAGGGTGAGTACCTCCCCCTTTGTTTACATTCAGTAAAGCAGGAAGGCCTGCTGCCTTGGGAGAAGAAATATTAGAATTGAAGGAAATGTGTCACGTGGGTCTGTTATGCAGTTTAACCTGTTTGATTTCTTTGGTAAGACAGTAGGGAAGAAGGAGAGGCAGAGTGAGAACTTTCTGGGACCCTACTCAGATTGGTCTGTGAAGCCGAAGAACAGTAAAGTTTGGGAAGAAAAAAAAAAAAACAAGAATGGAAAAGAAGAAAAAGAAGAAAGTGAGTCTTGAAATGGAATGGGGGTGGGGTGCGTGATTTGTTTGGTTGGCAGAAGACCAAGTTCCTCAACCAGCCAGAGCTCTTTCAGAATGCCTCCTTTTATCAAAGGGGCCTGTATAGAAGGAAAGCTTTCTACTTTACACAATAAGCCTTATCTAAAAGAAATTTGTGGATCAATTCTTCAGTAAAGAGCCTGTACTGAAAGTACTGGCAATTTCTAATCAAAATGAAAGAAAAAGGAATGTCATCCACTTGTAATGGTTTTCTAGACATGACTTGGACTACAGTGTATCAGTGATATCAGACACACACACCCCCCCGGAGCTCAAAGAATGGTAGATCCGGGGGAGGTGTTTTAATGATGGGCATGGAGACGACCGCAGGGGTTGGCCAGGGCGTGGCTACGCCCTGGCTAGGAGGAGACAGGGGCAGGACTGAGGCCAGGACTATTTTACCCTTTGCCGCCCTTGGCTTCCTCCTCTTTTCCACTGGATTGAAAACCCGCCCTCCCGCCTCTGCCACAGTATGAGAATTCTGGTCGCGTCATGGGCCAGGTAGGAATTTTTACCTACTCTTTTCCGAGGGGTGTTTTGCCTACCCCATACTGTTGCTTGGGACTTGGACAATTGGCTCAGGGTGTGGTTTGTTAACTAGGGGGTCACTTCGCAGGGAGTGGGGAGATAATGATTTGGCGATCACCTATGGCAACCTCAATTTGAGTGGAAGGATAGCTCTCACTGAACTGTATCGGCATCTTAACGGATGGGGTGCAGCAAGGTAGGCTATCCTTAGGGCCAGCATCGGGTTGCGATCCTTCACAGAAGCTACACGGCTTAAGGGTTTGCTGCTCGCTTCAGGGCCCTCCAGCAGATGGCGCTCAAAGGGAACCCCGGACAACGGGACCCCCATTGGGGCTCAGGTGAGTCGCCAGGGATGCTGGGAGTTAGGTCACTTGTGAACAACTGCCCAGCTGCCCCCGCAAGGGATCTCCCCCTTTACAGGTTGCATCCCCCAAGAAACATACAATAAATAGGTAAGATATCAATAAAGTGGCCCTTATTTCAACCCAATCTTCTGTGTCTGGTCTTGTTATTTCATGCGTCAATCATTAAAAAATCTCTGAATGAACTGTAAGGCAGGGGAGCACTTTGCCCTCTAGGGGAGCCCTGATGGCCAGTACTGCAAAGTCACCACATTGCAAGTTCAATTCCAGCAGGCTCCAAGGTTCACTCAGCCTTCCATCCTTTCACAGGTCGGTAAAATGAGTACCCGGTTTGTGGGGGCAATTAGCTAATACACATTGGAAACTGCTTAATGCAGTGTAGATGTGTAAATTGCTGTTGCTTAACAATTTGTAAGCTATTCTGATAGCTTTGTGGCTGAAGAGCGGGGCATCACTCGGGTATGACGGACATCGCGAATGTTTCTCTGGCGGACTAGAACATAATCAATGAGGTGCCAATGTTTGGATCAGGGATGCATCCAGGTTGTCTTCAAGCTGTCTTTCTGCTGAAAGATAGTGTTTGTAATAGTCAGCTGTTGTTCTGCACAGAACTCTAGCAGGAGGCGTCCATTATCATTGCAATTTCCAACACCATGCTTGCCTAAGACACCTTTCCAGGCTTCGGAGTTCTTTCCTACTCTGGCATTGAAGTCACCAAGGATAATAATTTCATCTTCTACAAGGACTTTTTGTATGAGGTGGCGTAGGTCTGTGTAACATTTTACTTTCTCTACAGGGTCGGCTTTCATAGTTGGGGCATATATACTAAAGAGAACAACATGGGAGGTGTAAGGAAATAATGCGATCAGAGTGTCCTATTGGCAAGGTTTCGAGTTTGGAAGCCTACCCCTGAAAGATGTTTTTTGGTTTTGGGTTTGCCAGACCAGTAAAGTGTAGCCGGCGCCGTGTTCTTTAAGGCTGCCTTCCTCATGGAGACGAACTTCACTAAGAGCAGCGATGTCAATATTAAGCCATGATAGTTCATGGGCTATTAGAGCAGAACGACGCTCAGGCCGTCTACTATTTTCAGAGTCTCTCATGGTTCTGATGTCCCAGCATACAAGCGTCAGTTTATTTACACCTTTGGAGGCCGGTGTGCGCCTTTGTTTCTTTGCCTTGGTTTGACCGCATCAGAAGATTCCCGTTGGCTGCGGCTAGCGAACCAGGTAGTTGGGGATGAGCTTTCGTTAGGCCACCTTTTCTAGGCCCCTCTCCATATGGAGCAAGCAGTGCTCTCCTTAAAAAAGGCTGCTTAGTCATTCAGGATGCTGCCGAACAAGACTGTCATCTCCCAGGTCAGCCTCGAGCAACCAAAGTCCTGAACCGCCTGCATGCACGATTGGGTCTGCGGCTTCCAGTGCATCTGTACACCTGCCGGTTTCGTCCCTCGCCTATCGCTACAGGGCTTTTTTTTTTTTTTTTTTTTGGAATTGGATTTATCCTTCGAGCCTGTGCAATGGATTTTTCTGGTGGAGCGCAGCGTGCACAGAACTGGCCTCACCCTTTAAACCAGAGGTTCATCTGCTGTGGCCTTGCAAACATGGACGTAGCAGCGAGGTCCTCGGGCTGTAGGTTTGATTAGAGTTTCCTTCTCTTAGACGGTTGACCTTACAGAGTTGGACGAGCACCATCTGCCTGGGTTTGGGATTAGAGTTTTCCTTCTCCTAGGACGGTTGCCATAAGGCTAGAGAGCCCATCCTGCCCCTTGATGCTCTTTGTCAGACCCTTCGGTTTTGACCTGTCTGGCATGGGAGACCCTACCAGTGGCTATTATGCCACCGCCAGCATAGCTCAAAACATCATTAGGGTACGCAAGCCTCTCTCCCACGACAAGGGGGCGTCAATGGAGAGGAATTTTACAAGGGTTCAGATAATACTACATGCCAACCTTTCCTTGCATTCCCACCACTTCTTCCATATTTTTCATTAATACAAAACATGCATTAAAAAAAGGACAAGGTGATATGACTGCACAGTGTCTTTTTGCTGATAGCACTGGGAGCTAGCAATAGCAATAGCACTGATATTTATATACCGCTTATCAGTGCCAAAGCACTCCCTAAGCAGTTTACAATGTTTTTTAGCTATGGAAGGATGAAAGGCTGAGTCAACCTTGGAGCCCTCTGGGATCGAACTCATAACCCTGTGGCTTGCAGTACTGGCATTAAACCACTGTGCCACCAGGGCTCCCAGTCTTGAATCAACTAGTTTGACACAGTAGCCACATTGATCCAACACATTTCTTAGTAAAGTACACTAAGAATTTGGTTGTACCACAGCTTCTTCAGATCTGAGCCACCCTCTGGTAATTTACAAACTATTGCAGGATGAAGCTGACTGTTGCAATTGTAGGGTGAAACTGACCACACCTACTATCCCATGCTACACTAAGACTTTCTGGCTTTTCAGAAGTCACTGCAACCTGTCAAAAATCTGCAGCTGCAAAGGCACAGAGAAAATACTTGTTTGGGCTCAACTCAGCACACAGTGCATAACAGTAGGAGGTTTTCACACATGTACCAGAACCTCTAGCAGTATAACTGAAGTAATTTTAAAATGGTTGCAAATATAAACTCAAAGAGTGCTGTAGATTAGTCCTAGGGGCTTTATTACGACACTAGGGATGCTTCCAGATTAAGATTTTATCAGACATGACCATGCCTCGTTCACAGAATTTTAGGAGTCCACACAATGTCATCTTCCCCTTGTAACTGTCTTGTATTTTCCTGTCACACTTGTCGTTTTCTCTTCAAATCCATTCAAGGAAAAAGATGGAAGAGTTGTAGTGTATCTTTTGAGTGGTAACTGTTGAATATAGGTGGGAATCATGCAACCCTTCAGATGCTGTAGGACTGTAGTTCCCAGCTGCCATAGCAAGCACAGTTATGGTGGGGAATGCTGGGAGTTACTGTGCAACAACATCTCAAGGGCTGCATGATTCCCACCCCTGCTCTAGGAATTGCCCGAGTCCACCTGGACCCTAAAACCCTACATTCATCTGAACTGGTAGGCCTAATGCATATGTTGTTTTCTCAGTACATTCTTTACATAGTAAACAGGCTCTATAACACTATAGAAACATATGTGAGTCCATGAAAGTGGCCTGTAAGACAGCAATCCATAATGACTGTGGGCTACTCAGAAAATCCCTGTAGTTCTAAGCAGTCTTTCTATTTTGCATCCTCCTAGGAACTGCACTTTAAGAAAACTATAGACAAACTGGAATGGGTTCAGAAGAGAGCAGAAGATAGTAAGTAAGGGTGCTGTCAAGCAAGTTTTTTGAGGAAAGAATGAAGACTTGGATATTTTTAGCTCAGAGAAGAGAAGAGTGGTGGTGGGGGGGGCATGACTGCATTCTCAAATATCAGGAGGTCTCTCACATCGGGAGAAAAGTCTTGTTTTCTGATGCCCATCAGGCAGCTCTAGATGCCATAGACTTAAGTTACAGGAGGGTACATTTCCCTTGACCATTATGGTCTAAAACCTATTGATAGTCCCAACTAAAATTGACCTCTTGAACCACTAGCTGAATGGTAAGTCAACAGAGGATATAAAACTTTGCTTATTTCACTCACACAATAAAGAATTAAAATGTTTTCTCTCTGCTGAGTGAGATAAGATTCATAGTAATCCCCCACATTTTTACTCACATTTCAGTACTTCCTTGTGAAAATGATTTTTTTTTGCTCAAAAATATTTTTTCACACAAAACACACTTTTGCACACAGAAAAACCACATTTTGCACAAAACACCTTTCCTGCACACTAATGTATTTTGTGCAGAATATTTTTGCACAAAATTCAGTTAGAAAGTGAAGGTCTTTTCACTTTGTTCAGGGAGAACAAAGTCCTTTTAAAAAAAAGTTTGAAACCCCTCCCCCTTCTTGTGCATGAGAAAAATTGCTTTTTTTTTTTTTACATTTTTAAAGAGAATTCTTACATAAATCCAATTAATTTGACTGGTCTACTCTAGGAAAAGGAACTGGATTTTGGCCTGAGAGAAACTTCTCAATGGTAAGAACCATTCAGCAGTGAACCAGTTCCTTAGCAGAGGGGAAATGGGCTCTCTCTTGCTGGAGACCTTCAAAGAGAAGTTGGACAACCATCTGTCGGAGATGCTTGAGCCCTGAATTTTCTCCATCAAACAGGGGTTGGACTAGATGAGACATCTCCAACACTATGGTTCTGTATTCTACTGACTTATGGTTCCTTCATGCAGCAACAGAAAGTTAAGATAGAGGCTGTAAACTTCTCAGTATTCAGTTACCATAGGAGGCAACCAAAGCTCTGTTGTCTTGAACAGAAATGTGCCTATCTATAATGGTAACAAATTTTTCAATGGAATAAAAATGGTGCAAGGAAAGGAAAGACTCTTGGGTGCCAGTTACACGGCAATTTTTGTCACGGGGCATACTGGGACTTCCTGATCCCGTATTCGTCCCACGCTGTTTAAACGATTTTTGTCCCTCTTAAGGAAATTCCGGAAGTTCTCATGATTCATATTTACACGGCATCAGGTCCTGTATTTTTTCATTTATCCCGCACTCTTATATCCCGTGCTTTTGCTGTTTACACATGTTTAGCATACCAGGATTATTAATTTTTTTGGCTGTCAATAAAGAATGACGTACTTCCTTTAGAGTTCCGTGCCACAAGCAATGCTATTGGCTGGCTCAAATGTTTGTTCAGGCTTCTGGTTGGGAATGAGGGGGTTAATGAGTGTTGCTTTTGCGATGAGGCGCTGAGGGGATTGGGGAAGGAATCCGGTGAGGCAGGAGCGATCAGTGGCTAAACCCTGTGCTTTCCTTTAGAAATGAAAGAACACCATGTAAAGCCAGCTAAACTGGGGGTGGGGGAATGAGCAATCAGTTGTTGCTGGGGAGTGTGAGAGAGATCAAAAGCAGAGCGGACTGGAGCCCATGCAGCCCAAGCCAGTACAAGCCGAGTGCAGGGGGCAGAGGCTTGTGATTGCCCTGTCTCTTTAAAATGTTAACCCTTTAAGCAGAGGCAGCTGTGGAGTGAAGGTTTCAAGCCAGTGACACACAAGGCATTTTGAAAGACCCAGACGCTGGCATTTTATACTGTGCCTTGTAGGGGGGGGATGAATGAATGTGTGATCATCCGCTCAGAAGCTGGCACATTTTACTGTGCCTTGGGGGGGGCGGGGTGATGAATGTTTGATTATCCGTTCAGACCCAGGGAGGTGATCAAGGCAGGGGATGAATGGGCAACCCTCCACCCACGATCTCTTTGTAACATGCAGTTGAGAAACAGGTTAAAGCTGAAGGGTTTGCAGTGTAGAAATCAATTGAACAGGGTGATTTAGTACACGCACACACACACAAACCTTCGTGCAGCTGGAAGGGATGCCTTGGTTTTCAGCTGGTGAGGCTGAATCTGTTGAACGGGTGACTGACCCCTCCTTTTCTGGTCGCTGATCTCTGAGCCTGCCCCCGGTCACCATTTCCGGTCATGACCTAGTACTGAGATAGCTTGTCCTGGGCTGTTTACATTTCCGATTTTCCAAATCCTCCCGTGACTTTTTTAAAAACTGGCACAAACCCCGGGACTGGAAGTCCTGCAGGTTGTGGGATAAAAGGTGGCTCCCCTTCCGAAAATCATGTGCCCGACCCAATGTACGTGTAAACAACCAGGGTTCGACACAAATTCTTCCCACTACATTTTCATCGTGTAAACAGCACCTTGGATCTTATGCTCCAGGGTGTTTTTTGTTTTTTACAAAAATAATGACAGGCTTTCTCTAAGTGGTAGAGCATTTCAAACTCAGACACTTTAAACTATGAATCCCTATAGATTTTGTTGATAACCAACCTGACTTTATGAAAGATTAAATGAAACCTCTTATTGGTGTAAACATATTCTCAGGATCTTCATACAAATATAAAACGGCAGCAGGAGAAAGATCCTCTTTTGTTCATTTTGAATGTATTGTTAGTCTCACATGAGAACCCTGCCTCTTTTCCTTCCTTATTCCCTACGAGTTTGTGCACTAAAAGTATGACTCATCTTCTGCAGCCAAAGACTGCACTGGGGCAGCGGCGGTGGCGGGCAATTAAACTCAAGACTCAAACTTGTTTCCATTGGGTACTCTTGATTTTTCTTTCATGCTTGCAATCTGGAGACTGTTTGGGAAGCAGGCTTTTCTCTATTGAACACAAAATACCCTACCCCCGCTTTCCAATCTTCTTTTGACAATGCAAGTGACTAAAAAAGAAGAGCAGATCTAGTGTGAAATATGACCAGAATACTAGTTTTTCCTTTCTCCCTATGTTCTCAAGCTTCTCTTCTCCAGGCTTAAAAACTACCTGAGCAGTTATTTTAATGTCCTTTATTCTAGCAACACTCCTTGGTAATTTTATAGCACAAAATTTTGAATGGTGCACTACTGGCTGATTGCATAAGACAGGGGTCACAACCTGTAGCCCCCAAAAACCTAAAGTGAAGCCACCATGGCTAGACTCCCCTCCCCAGGACTGTCAAATCTACTGCTATTAGAAATGTGGGAAGAATGACCTGTATAAGAATTGCTAGGGGAGAGAGTGGAAATGGATAAATAACTAAGGGGGAGACTGAGGATCAACAGAGACATTGAAGGAAGAGACAAAACATTGTTCATGGTAGGAACAAGTAAAAAGGGAATATAAAGTGTGCATGGATAACTCAGTACCTACATACATATTTCTGTACAAGCACTCAGGCACTTTTTCTGTAGGTTTTTTTTTTTTTTTAATATATGGCTGCACCTGCACTGATGAAATAATGCTGTTTGATGTCCCTTTAACTGCCATGGCTCAATGCTATGGAATCCTGGGATTTGTAGTGTGGTGGCACCAGAACTCTCTGACAGAGAAGGCTAAATATCTCACAAAACTACAAATACCAGAATTCCATAGATAGACCCATGGTAGTTAAAGTGGTGTCAAACTGCATTATTTCTGCAGTGTAGATGCAGCCTAAGACTCAATGGGATGTATACTGAGAACAACAACCATTCGTTCTCTCTCGCTGCAAGCCATATTTTTCGATATTCTCACAGCTTAATGCTCCTGGAAATTACATTAACCAATAGAACCATATGTTTAACATCTGATAATCTCTCATAGTAATCAGATAAAAAGAGATTTTTAAGAGCTATGGCTGAAAATGGTCAGGCAAAGTTAGTACAGGTTCAGTCTCCCTTAACTGAAATGCTTGGGACCAGAGATATTTTGGATTTTGGAATATTTTGGAGTTTGGAATACTTGCATATACATAATGAGATATCTTGGAGATGGGACCCAAGTCTAAACACAAAATTCATTTATGTCTCATATATACCATGTACACATAACCTCAAGGTAATTTTATAGACAATGTTTTTTTTTTTTAATAATTTTGTGCATGAAACAAAGTTTGTATACACTGAACCATCAGAAAGCAAAGGTGTCACTATATCAGCTACCCATGTGGGCAATTTTGGTTTTGGGGATATTTCAGATTTTGGAATTCTGGGTAACGGAGAACCAACATGTAGGATTATATAAAACTAAGGATATAAGAAGGAGCAAAACATCAAAGTTAGTATTTGATATGGAAACTCTGAATGTTACACTAAGCATACCCACAGCTGCTGCCCCATAGACATCTATTCAAATTAAAAAATATATATTGGGTTGGGCAATGGAAATTGTAAACAAGGGGGATCAGATGTGGTCTGGAACTACAGTGGAAGGAGAGGCAAATAGTTAAAGGCTTGTGATCTGGATCAAATGGTAGTTTGCACTGGAGAAAACTCCCCCTGAAAAAAATGGAAGTTTGTCTCCACCAATGGCATGTGTGTGCTCCTGGATGAGCATGCCAATGCGTGAAAGGGAATGGATGGGTATATAGGATGTGCTTGAATATGACTGGATTGGGGCTGGTGTGTGTAGTTATGTGAAAATGTAGAGCAGTGTTTCCCAAACTCTGGTCTTCTAGGTGTAATGGACTTCAGCTCACAGAATTCCTGATCATTGGCCAAAGGTGGCTGAGACTTCTGGGAGTTGAAGTCCTAAACACCTGGAGGACTAGTTTGGAAATCACTGGTGTAGAGTGATCACACTTTTGACTTCAGCCCTAACCATCTTTAGCACATGCTAAAGTGTGGGATGTAGTCCAAGGATGTGTGGGAGAGTTTCCCTACCCTTCCCTGATAGAGATATTGGGCAGCAACTAATTAAATTAAGAACAATTTGCTAGAGGTGGATGGAATGGTTGCCTTATTATCCTAACATGTTTCAATCCACTTTGCAACTGGCCTTTTCTGTTGTTTGCCCTTACACTAGCACAAAATATGTGATGGCAGGCTTTAATCACCTTGTGCCAAACCTCACATAGCAGCCAGATTCAAAGACAATTAGAGGTTAGGAGGTTAGTGGGATACAATGATGTGATTTTCATTATAGGACATGAAATCCTCGGAGAAGTCTAGGGAAAAAGAAGTGAGTAGAGTGAAAGGAACTCTCGTTTGAACCATACAAGTGGGGTGGAGAGAAGAAATATTAACTAGCATGGCTTGTACCATAACAAGTTGATAGTTCCTACCTGATATTTTAACTGGACTTTGAAAACTTGGCTGAATTTTATGGACGTTGTCATTTTTCAACACCTGGTCTAAAGGAGATCTTTCGAAGAAGGTGAGGACAACTTCAGATCGAGAATACTGGAGAGAAAAAAGAATCAAAGAGATGCTTATAGAGGAGAGTAATCCCTTCGAAGACGTAATTTCCCTGAGCAAACCACATGTACCTTATCCTAAGCATTTATTTACTGAATGATGCAGCAAGTCCTAAGATTAAGCCTACAAATCTCAGGATCAACAAAACACAGTATTAGCAGTCCTGTGCATTCAGAGATGGAATTGCCTCAGTCACATAAAACAGGGATAGGGAATGTGTAGCCCTCCAAATGTTGCTGAACTGCAACTCTCATCATCCCTCACCATGAGCTATCTTTTGTTAGGGGTGATGCGAGTTGCACTGCAACAAGTTCTGGAGGGAGACACTTTTCCACCTCCCCGCTAGATCTTGAGAAAGACACATTTCTCACTCTTTACAAAGAGAGAGAGGGAGTGGGGTCTGATTTTCACATAAAGTTCAGCAGACAGGTGAAGATCACCATTTACCTGCTTGTTGGCCAAGGGAGCATGGTATCTGCAGTTGTTGGGAGAACATTCTGGGAAATAAGTTATAGGGAAGTAAACTGTGGGTGCTGGCTATTGGTGCTTCTGCACTCCTTACCTATACCCCTACTTTCCAGTAAATCAGAACTCCCCAGAAACTGGAAACATTATTTGGGGGCACTATAGCTCCCAGAATCCCCTAGGACAAGAAATTCTGGGTTCTGTGCCCCTCTTCCTTCTTCCCCATCACTGGAACATTTTTTTTCTTAGCAGCTGAAACTGCTGTCCTTGGGTCTGGTGTGGTCTTGACACTATAGATCACATTTGTAAACCTGGCTGCTGCTCCAGTAAATAAATGCCTAGGATGAAACAGACCAACAGTCACAGCATTACAAATCACATCACCCAGTTGGCTTGTAGTGGAGACAAATTAGTCCACTGCTTCAGAGAGAAACAATATGGTGCAAACGTTTTGATTTCAAAAACAACTTGCAGGAGCTGTGAATTATGCTGAATACATACATACTGCTCCTCCTCCTTCTCCCCTTCTGTTGGGTGAAACCTTGAGGAGAACAGAACATATGCATGATTCCCACAGAACCTTCCAATCCGAAGATACTTTTTCTCAGTATTGGCTTGACAGTTTTGTTTTCTGTCAGAAGCACATTCTGCACTGAACACAAACAATACGTACTTTCTTTATTCCCCCCCCCATTGTTCCAAAAGTTTAGTAATGTAAATGTTAAAATAAAACCACCATGCTCCATTTCATCCAAATTTTAGTCATACTGGTTACACAGGGCAGGGCTGGCCCAAGACATTTTGTTACCTGAAGCTGAGCAGCAAATGCCATCCCCCCCTCCTCCACTACCACAACAAAGTAAAGGTGAACAATACACTAGGCCAGTGTTCTATTTTTACATGAGTGCAGGCTGATGGTTTTCAGGGCAGTAGGGCAGTGTCAGGATTAGTCCCTGTCAGTGCCTATTCTTCCCATTTTTGTGTTGTGCTGTGACCTTGCTGTTAATTGTGTTTTCATTTGCCAGTACTGGCTAAAGAGTGCTTTTGGGTAGGGAGTATAATGGTCACTGAGGAATGAGGAGATAAGCTGGCCGGCAGCTGCAGAAAGTTGTCTGAGAAAGGGGGATGTACAATTGTCTGGGAAGAAAGGATCAGGGGATGATGGATGACCAATAGCTTTGTAGCCTGCCAAATTTCCTAGATTGCAAACTGTTTTTAGTACAATGTCTGCCCTCTGAGTTTCAGTTCTGAGCAACAACCTTGTATGATATGCTTCTTGGACTACTGTGTCGATAAGGTTTTCTTAACTCTGAAGCTGCTGGTCACTGCATGTGGGAATGCAAGTACATGACAGGCAGCATATCTACTCTAGTTTTAGTCTGAACTTTAAAGAAGGTATCCAAGCTGCTGAATCCTAGCCCCCAAATGGGTTCAGTAATTTGATAAATAGCTTTTTTATTGTTTAAAACCCAGGGTAGATTTCACTGATCCACCAACCTGGCAGGCACTAGGCACCACTGGTCTAATTATTTTGGCACCCAAAACAAAAACAAAACAATCGTCTCACAAGCATCACTCCTGCTTCATGGAAACAAAAATACAATTGTAATAAACTAAAAATCTGAGTGCTTGAAACAGCTCCCTCACTCTGCCCAATCGCAGGGCTGGCTGTACAATTACTCCACAAAGGATCAAACTATACCTTGATGTCCTTGTTGTTCATCTTCTTTCACATTATCAAGAGGCTACATAAC
Organism: Gambelia wislizenii; assembly: GCA_030847615.1. Classification (NCBI taxonomy): domain Eukaryota; kingdom Metazoa; phylum Chordata; class Lepidosauria; order Squamata; family Crotaphytidae; genus Gambelia; species Gambelia wislizenii. The sequence continues at coordinate 218,202,076 of JAUMIR010000004.1, forward strand.
TCTTTACCTCTTTACTCAGAGATAGTTACTACTGTGTTCCGTGGACTTATTCAAAAGTACATGTAGTTTAGCTCTCCCCATACAGAGTTCTGCATGTACTTTCATGTGTTGCAAGGTCCCCACAACTAGAACCCCTGCTGTGCAGAAATAGCCAAGAGCTTGATTAAAAAGGCACTCTCTATCTTTGGGCAGGCGGGGCGGGCGCAGGGCACGGATTTGGCCTTTCCTACGTTTTGGACTACAACAATCATAATTATTTACATTAGGGCATGATGGCCATACTATTGTTAGGGAGTTGAATTCCAAAACATTTTGGGGCCCAAATATTTCCAAGCCCAAGCCCAGGAATACCCAGAGGATGGAACTTTAGCCTTTGACTATGTAGCCCAATTGCTCCAGGCACAGATTGATAAAGTTAAATGTTTGGATTTCTACTCACCAAATACCCGAGCTGGTATTGGGGGGTGGGGGTTATGCTCTGGCAGTCTCCTATGCACATGCACACTCCAGAGAACTCCAGAGTTAATCTAAAACTCACCACTGCCACCCACTGACTTTAACCCTTTCAGTGTAACCCAATGGGAAGTTACAGGGTTCAATTTGTACTCCCCACTCTGTATCTGCAGAGCTTCACTTCCTGCCACCCCTGTGGAAAGAGAAAGCCATGCAAGGCATGTGAAAAAGAAGTGTGCAGAAATGAGAGGTTTAAAGGAAGTTTATTCTTTTTTCTTTTTTGCATTTAATGTACTGAAATTACTTTTGAAAAAGATAAATGGAGCTTCATATATTTTTCCAAAAAATCATTAATTTTCAACAAAGCCATTAAAAGCAAAAACTCAGACGGAACTGACTGTGCGATCACTGCTCTTCTACATCAGGAAAAGGAACTATATAGCACAACAAAGGTATTATTCCATAGAAGCCTCCTTCCTTCCAGGCATACTTCTTAGTTACAGATAGGTCTAGTCGTCCCAGCCAAGTTTATAAATAAACATAAGGCCTAACAAGACTAGCTAGACAGTTCCCTAATCTACTCACAAGGGTGCAGTCCAGATGTGCTGGATGTTCATGGGGGGTTGGGAGTTTAGGCCTTTCAGCCCAGCCTCTAGCAAGTGCTCCCCCCAGTTGGTACAAGAGTTCCTCTGGCACAAGTCTCTCTTTGTTCTTCTCCTTTGTTCTTCTCCCTGCCTCATGACCCCAAGGCAGTATTTATCAATTCTCAGAAGCATCCCAGAAGTTTGCTTCTGCTGGACATCTACATTGGCTAGCTATCTCTCATGACCTGTGACTCCTTCAAGATGCTGACCCCCAATAAACTGTAACTTTGCCCTCAACACCTAGTTAACTCTTTGTTTACCTGGTTGGCTGTGCTGCCCAGAAAAGGGGAGAGTCCATTATCACAGGGGGGTTCTGGAATGGGAGTCCCCCCCCCAAATAACCTTTCCTAGCTTTGACTCCAGGTCAACACTGATACAATTTGCTCCTGTCAACTGCAGGACAGCAACCTGTGCTCCTGCAACTGCTGGATTGAACCCCTCAGCTTTCATCCAGAGTTTCTGGCCTTGTCTTAACATTTGAAGCCTCTTGCTTGGGCCACCACCTCCTCTTCCTCACGGGGACAGCTTTATTGCTCACTAGCAAATGTTCAGCCACAGAAATTTCCTCTTATTTTGATCTCCACCCAGTGAGCTACTTGATAGCTAAATATCAGAATTCACCAACAGATCTTGCCTCCATATACAAATTAGTTCTTACAATGCAGAGCTGTTGTCACACCAAGAATAATGCTGAACTAGATGGAATGGGACTCAGAGGGGATAGAGAGGCAGCTGTATTCCTCCGACTGACTCCATATGGGGAAGCATCATAACTCAATGGTAGAAACCATGTTTTGTATGCAAAAAGTTCCAGGTTCTCTAGGTAGGGCTGGGTATAAACCTGCCTGAAACCCCAGAAAGCAGCTTCCATAGGCAGTGCTGATGAGTTATTTTTGTGGACTATGGCTCCTAGAATCCTCCAGCCAGCATGGCCATTGAGAATACCAAATTCTGATCTGACTTGGTATAAGGCAGCTTCCTCTGTTCAACAGTACATACCTTATTTATTTAAACTCTGCCATCTGCAGCAGTGCTGAAAATAACATTAGAAGCAGTAGCTTTAAACATCACATGCAGTAAATGGCTGGCATTTTTTAAAAAAATACTTCTGCATTAAAGTGCAGGTCGGGTTTGGTATCCACTGTTTCACTTACCCAAGGTCAGGGGGAAAGCTCTCTAGGCATCTGGGGACCACAGAGTCATGCTGGAGGTGGTGTCTCTAAGTATTGGGAGCTTCTCCAGTGCAACTCTATGGTCAACTTCCTCTCTAAGCATTTTCTAGACTCTCCAGTGCAATTCTATGGTACTCTATGGTGGTTTGCTATTATATGTGGTTTCACATATCTGCGATGAGTTTGGGAACGTATCCCCTCCGTATATGGGAGACAAACTGTACATAGGGATTCTCTAGATAGTGAAAATAATCCTGATAGAAATTGCGGAGAATACCTTTTTTCCCCAACAAGATCCTGTGGTGATTCACCTTATTCAGAAGGAGGAGGGGCAAAAAACTCCAAAAACGGTGGGGGAAAACCTTTTCCTGAGGTTTATAAAATAATGCATGGAAATGCGCACTACCGCTTGTTTGGACAACCAGTTCACATCACTGAGCATTTCTGGTGAGGATGGAAGTGGAAAGCTGATTGGCCTGCCGTCCACAGGGGATGGGCTTGCTGGCAATGAAGTGGCCAGAAGTGCCATTCTGGAGTTTCACATTGCCCATCCTGTGATTTTTTGCTGTGCTGAGGCAACCAAACAGCTTTTTAAAGCAGAAGGTCACACTTGCCCACCTTTGATTTGCAGTTTTAAAAAAATACTGTGCAATGGCAACAACTTGTTGAAAATAATAACACATGTAATTCACTCCTGGCCACTATCTTGATTTGCAGGCATGGCTGTGTGTGAACTTCAAACACAGATAGCTTCTCATATCAGCCATTTTGACAAAGAACCACGGAGACAAATGAATGCTGCTGCAAATTTGCATTAATGCGCAGCAATACACATTGTATCTTCTCATCTAGACAACCCCATAGACGTCTGCGCTGGAAGAAATACATAGCCTGTGAAGCTATTCCTTGTGGTCTGTAATTTGACTGGGTAATATTAAAGACAAATAGACCATACCTTCATGCCCACCACAGCTATTGGCTATTTGAGCAGCAGGCCATACTCAAAGTGTCTTATCCCCATGGAACTCCACTTTCTCTCACACAGAACTGGAAATCTATAATATATAGCAACAAAGAGGAGTGGTACTACTAGGACTGTCTGTGTCGATGGGGGTGGGGGACAGAGCTTGCAGAAATTCCTTTTTTTTTGGAATACAACCCCTGGAAACCCCCATTTGCCATGTTGACTGGAGAATTCTGGGAGTCTTAGCCCCAAAATTAACATCCAGGAAAAATACACTAAGCTTGAATGAACGAACCTGTATGCATACAGAGCCAGATGTCTGTGGCATTGTCAAGGACTGAGATATTTTTGTCTAATAGTGCCTCCTACAGGTACACTGGGGACATTCACACAGAGAATGTCCCATCTGCAGGGAGGGTGGAGAATTTATTTCCACACTATATGTGACTCAACATCTCTCCACAAAAAGATGCTTTTAAAAACAGCAGTAATACTCTCAAAATACAATAAATGGAGAACTTATTACTGCAGTTCTATGCTCACTCGCTTGGAAACAAGCCTCATTAAATTTAGTGAGACTCAGGGGCAAGTGAAGCTTGTAAAAAAATTGGGACTACAACCCCCAGAATATCCCACCCAACACAGCCACTGGCTATACCATCTAGAGGATTCTGGGAGCTGCTGTCCAAAAGTATTCTCCTCCCCAAAGCTCTGGGGCCAAGCTACACATTGGGCTTAGTGTGCAGTGTGTGGCTTTACTGTATGATTCTCTTTTAGTAATTACAGATACAGGAATGATACACAGAAGGGCATCCATTCACTTCCAGCTATGGCTCTCCTGAAAAATCACATTAACATGGCTAGGGATGTTATCTGAAAATTTCCACTAGTGTCAGTGGAATTTTTAAACAACTAATGTTCCTAGCTGTGCTGGGGTTGGTTTTCAGGAGAGTGTGGGTTTAGAAAGAAAGGTATAAAATCTCTCCTTCCCCATTCACTGTGACTTCACCTGCAACTCACATACACATTCAATTATGTAAAGATAACCAGAGGGTAAATCTTCAGGATTCACATTAATTGTAACATGCAGCATGTCCCTTGCCTCTGAGCACAGAACTGTGCTATAAGAGACAGCACAGATTAACAGGCTGCCAGATGGACAGCTGATCTGAGTTGTAAATCAAAGGACAATATGAAAAGACACACCTGCAGGTCACCAGGATGCAGAAGGCTGGTACAGATGCCAGAAGCTTGGACTTCGGCCACTGGCCAGTCAACACAGTGCTTGCTGCATTTTTGGCTTCAGCTTCCAGCCCAAGCTACTGTACTCAGAAGAACATCTCCTCCAGTTATAGCATTATGATTCCACTTTAACTGCCATGGTTCTATTCTACTGAATACTGGGATTTAGAATTTAGGAAGGGGCACTCAGAATTCTCAGCCAGATAGCTGTAGCACCTAACCCAGCCACAAACTCCAGGACTTCATAGGATGCAACCATGGTAATTAAATCATAGCACTATAATTCATAGAATCATAGAATCATAGAATTGTAGAGTTGGAAGAGGCCACAAGGGCCATCCAGTCCAACCCCCTGCCACGCAGGAATCACGATCAAAGCATCCCTGACAGATGGCCATCCAGCCTCTGTTTAAAGACCTCCAAGGAAGGAGACCCCACTATGCTCCGAGGGAGTGTGTTCCACTGCTGAACAGCTCTTACTGTCAGAAACTTTCTCCTAATGTTGAGGTGGAATCTCTGTTCCTGGAGCTTACATCCATTGCTCCGTGTTCCAGTCTCTGGAGCAGCAGAAAACAAGCTTGCCCCATCCTCAATGTGGCACCCCTTCAGATACTTAAACAAGGCTATCATATTGCCTCTTAACCGTCTTTTTTCCAGGCTAAACACACCCAGCTCCCGAAGTCTTTCCTCATAAGGCATAGTTTCCAGACCTTTCACCATTTTAGTCGCCCTCCTCTGGTCACACTCCAATTTGTCAATATCCTTTTTGAATTGTGGTGCCCAGAACTGGACACAGTATTCTAGATGAGGCTTGACCAAGGCAGAATAGAGTGGCACTATTACTTCCCTTGATCTAGACACTATACTTCTATTGATGCAGCCCAAAATCACATTGGCCTTTTTAGCTGCTGCATCACACTGTTGACTCATGTTCAACTTATGGTCTACTAGGACTCCTAGATCCCTTTTGCATGTTGTCTTGTTCACAGGTCTCCCCCATCCTGTATCTATGCATTTCGTTTTTCCGCCTTAAGTGCAGTACCTTACATTTCTCCGTATTGAATTTAATTTTGTTAGCTTTGGCCCAGCTCTCTAGTCTATCCAGGTCATTTTGAATTTTGATCCTGTCCTCTAGGGTATTAGCTACTCCTCCTAATTTGGTGTCATCTGCAAATTTGATAAGTATGCCCCTAATTCCCTCATCCAAGTCATTGATAAAGATGTTGAATAGCACTGGGCCCAGGACAGAACCCTGTGGCACCCCACTGGTCACATCTTTCCAAGACGAAGAGGAGCCACTGCTGAGCACCCTTTCGGTTCGGCCGGTCAACCAATTACAAACCCATTTAACAGTTAACTTGTCTAGCCCACATTTTACAAGCTTGTTTGCAAGAATGTCATGGGGAACCTTGTCAAAGGCCTTACTGAAATAAAGGTATGTGATATCCACAGCATTCCCTTCATCTACCAAGATGATGATTTTATCAAAAAAAGAGATCAGATTAGTCTGGCATAAAACCCATGTTGACTTTTTGTGATTATGGCATTGCCTTCTAAATGTTCACAGACTCTCTGTTTAATGATCTAGAATCTTCCCCGGTATTGATGTCAGACTAACTGGACGATAATTGTAGTGTGTACTGTGACAGAGCCCCAGATCTAGATTCAGGTACAACTATAGCCTGGGCAATACAATTATTGAGACTAAACCAGAGGATTTTTTTTTCTTTCCTTCTATACTAGTGGCTCACTCTTCCTTCTTGCAAACAAAAAAGGGAACAGCTAAGAAATCTGGGAGAGGATCATACTTTCACTGATGACTGGTATCTGCTCTACTTACCTTCCAAGGCATATTTATAATATTCTTGAGAAGCTTCTCTACTTCATTAAGTCTGGCTTCTATGTCATGAGACTCTTTGATTGTGATAAGACCTGGAAATGAAGAAGAATAACAGTTGTTAAGGTTATGTGGGGGGAGATGGGCAGGGAGGAAATAGCATATGGGCACCAGTATTTTATTTTATTTTTCAATTATATACATTTACATTGAGATATAATACTGAACATCTCCTGAGGACTTCAATGTAGATAAAAATTGATCTGTTAAATTTAAAAACAGCAACATGTCTTATGGTACCTTAAAGAACAGTATGTAGAATTACTAAGGCATAAGGTTTTCTCAACTACAGCCATTTTATCAGATGCATTCTGGGTTTTTGTTAAGGGAGCTATCCAAGATCCTGAATCCCATCCCGCAAATAGTGTCAGAACCCTGGATAGTTCCCTTCAAGTTCAGACTAAACTATGGAACAGATTGCCCACTCACACAGCTACCACTGCTGGCCAGGATGCTAATACAGTTGGCCCTCTGTATCCATGGATTTGGCATCCATGGATTCCACTATCCATGGCTTGAAAATATTCCTAAATAAATAAATTCCAAGAAGCAAACCTTGGTTTTGACATGTTCTATAAAGGACACAATTTTACTATAACACTGTATATTATAGGACTTGAGCATCTATGGAATTTTGTATTCTTGAGAGGTTCTGGAACCAAAACCCAGCAGATACCAAGAGCCCACTGTATACAGTATGAATTACTGGTCACCCCACCCCCCATCTGTGGGAACAGTACTCATGGTTTCAGTCATCTGAAAATATGGTCTCTCTAGGCATTTCCTAGGTCCTCAAGCATTACTCTATGGTAACTTTCAGTGGAAGTTACCACAGAGTCATGCTGGAGCTCCTAGAGAGGTGTCATTTATAGGCATTTCCCAGGTCTTCCGGTGCAATTCTATGAGGTTCACTATTACCTGCAGTTTCAAGTATTTTTGGTAAGTCTAAGAATGTATTCCTCACCTGTATAGCAAAAAATACCTCAGCTCATGTTCTGTATCATCTACTTAGTTGCATATGCATAACTAAGTAACATGTCTTGGCCTGATCCCCTCCAAATCTACTTTGCAAGTCAGCAGCTGCCCTGAGAGACAAAGGTCTGTTCTCCTGGCAATCAGGGTGTGGGTGGATGACTTTTTCCACACACACACTCCTGCCAGTGACTGAGTGAGGCTGTGACAAGGAATTGCAACAGGGACCCTGCTTCTGATTGTCACAGCCTTGCTTACTGGCAGCAGGAGTACTAGAAACATCATCCTCTTGTGTCCCAATTGCCAGTTGAACAGACCCCCATCTCTCATTTCTGCTCCTGCCTGGTAAAGTAGGTTGGGGGGCATTTATGATTGTGGCAACAGTGCCCCAACCATGACTAATCAGAGTTAGTGAATGCAGAGCATTTACAGATTAGTTACTCAGACTTACTTTTGTTGTGAGAACCGCTATTGCAATAAAACCAAACCATTGCTTGTGGCTTCTAACCCAAAGGAAGCAAATTAAGGCTAAATGTAAAGCATTTCATTGGACATACATAAGATGCATGTGCCTCATTTGAACAGTATTTTTTCAGCCCCCTCCAAGATTTTTTATGGTTTTACTGCAACAGTGATTCTCATAGCAACAGTGTGTCCATGCTATGCTTGTTTTTTTTACCCTGTAAGGAGGAATGAAAGCAATCAACATATATGAGAGAAATAGAGGGTACGTGCTAGAAAAATAATTCAAATGGGGTGTGAGCCAGTTCTCTAGTCCTCTTGAGACCAACTACTGAAAATCAAGTTCTTGTGACTGCAGCCTGATTCTCTCTGTACAGCCCCTCCTTGATTCTGTCCCTTTCCAACTTCCCCAATCCAAAACCCTTCAGATGAGTTGGGCAACACTTCCCTCTGTCCCCATCCAGCAATGCCAATAACTATGCAAGCCAGGGACAATGGATAGCTCCCTTAAAGTTCACACTAAAACTCAGAGCAGATTAACCATTCACACCAGCTGCTGTTGCTGGCTAAAGGAGTTATAGTCCTGTCCACCAAGGGATGCTAGGGTGGGGAAGGCTGCTCTACTCTGGAAATTAATGTTGGAAATTTGCTTTTTGTATACGGTATGCATCTTGTTATCTATTTAAGTATTTATCTTTTGCCATTATTTGATACATGCTTATGAATGCAAAATATGAGTGTTTTGATGTTAATATTAATAGAAGATTGATTAAAATTTTAGTAAATGCTTTCTAAAAGAAAATCATGTGGAAAGTGTTCCTGCATCTAAAACATGAGAGGGGAGAAAAGAGATGCCCATTCTATGGCAATATGACATGCACCCACCAGAGGGTACTAGAGCTCCACACATTACCCAGGATTCCCTCAAAAAGCATTGAGTCCCAATCTCTCTGGAACATGTTCTAACACTGCAATCTTATGTTATCTATTAAGAAGTAAATCCCACTGAGTCCAGGAATTGCAGCCAGATAAAGCATGTTTAGAAGCGCAGTCTAACAGTGTAATGCTCTGCACATCTACCAAGAAGTTAAATCCCATGGTTTTTAATTACATTTATGCCTAGAGTAAGTATGCACCTTGCAGCCCAAGGTGTCTTCCACACTATACAGTTTTAATACTTTGTTCCCACTTTAACTGCCATAGCTACATCCTATGGAATACTGAGATTTAAGTTTGGTGAGGCAGTAGAGCTCCCTGGCAGAGAATTCTAATTATCTCACCAAACTAGAAATCCCAGGATTCCAAAGGATGTTAACCATGGCAATTAAAGTGGTATGAAAATGCTACAATTGTGCAGTACAAAAGGATATTGCATCTCATTGTAGCATGAAAAAGATCGATCATACAACATGCAAGAAATCTGGTTGTGAAATAAATTTGCAAAAATGAACGCTATTCTTTATAACAATAGTACAGAACAAAAATGTGAGGTATAAGGAAAGAACAGTGACTTAAACAGCAAATTTGTTTCTACATGATGCTCAACTGTAGAACATTATTCTTCTCATTATTATAACACAATTCTGAAAGCTTTTGGAGAAAACAAACAAATGAGTAAATGAGCAAAGAGGAAATATTTCTGTCTCTAGGAGAGTACAGTCTAAAATTCGACACTTGAAGAGAAAAGCCAACAGAGACTATAGGGGGAAAAGGGAATGTGAACACAAGCCAAGGATAACAGGGAAGCAGATAGTAAATGCAAAAAGATGTTACCCAAAGTTAAAACCATGTTTCAACTGGAATGAGGACTTCAGCAAGGGCTAGAAAAACGTTGTCCCTGTGGATGTTGCTGGATTTCAGTTCCAGTTCCCATCAGTCTAACCAAGCTTAACCAATGTTCATTCACTTCTGGAGAGTCAGAGGTTCCCCATCTGTGTGGTAAGGGATGAATGACATTCTCTCTAAAAGACAGCTCCTATTTGTGATCAGGCTGTTTTGTCAACACAGAGGGGCATGTGGGCGTGGTGATCTTAAACCATACCCTAGACTTGGGTGGGCAAATCTGTGATCCTCCAGTTATTGGACTACAACTCCCATCATCCCCACTTATGGCTATACTGGGCAGTACTGATAGGAATTACAGTCCAACAACATCTGGAGGGCTACCAGTTGTCCACCCCTTGTGCTAGAAGCACTTAATAAAATGGTCGTCTAAGCTCTAGTCCAGCTGTTGTTCACCGTATGTTAACTTTCAAGTTGCTCTGTATTACAGGCCTAAACAAATGTGTATTAGTTCTTTTAGAACAGGAGATGCACCTTCCAATGAAGGGAATCAGGACTGGAAAGGCAATGGGAGAGGATAACCTTTTGTCCATCTGCCATTTCCCTGCTGCAACACTCACACATCCCATGGCAAACATATGTCCCCTCCTCATCCACACCAGAAACAGCTTTTCCTATGCTAAAACGGGCCCCTGGATTACAGTTAACACTCTATTTGGCCTTCTTTTTCTGAAAATCAGTAGATGGACCTTCCTGAAATGGGGGGAAAAAACAAACCCAATTAAACCCACTGAAGAAACTGGAGGCTTGCCTCAAGATGGTGAAAAAGTTATTGTTTTATTAATTAAAAAATGCTTAAAGTGTTTCAACTTGTGTATACCCAAGGTTTTCTTCAGGGGGGCTATTTTCAATCAGACCTCAGAAAATTCTGGACTCTCTAGGTTCTGGGCTGAAGATGTTTAAATAAAAATATTTTATTAAAAAAAGAAAATTCTGGACTCTCAATTCTGAACACTCAAACTATTTACAGGACAAGTGAAAACAAGTTTCTCACACAGGCTGAAATGTGTTGGGCATTTTTACTAATACAACAGCCACCTTTTGAGCAACTTGAGACATGTCTCCAGTTCCTTCCTGAAATGGCAAGAGAATGTGATCTCTACGTTTCAAATCACTCTCCTCCACACAAATCCTTAATCCTAAAGCACATGTGGATAATATGTGGCTCTACCAATGCTGCTGGACTGCAGTTACCATTATCCCTCTTCACCTCCAATGCTACCTAAGGCTGAGGAGCTACCATAAGGCTGAGGAGAGCATCCAATAATATTCAGAAGGCCACAAGTTTCCCATCTCTGTTTTAGGCTACTTCAGTCTCATCTACACGGGCCAGAATACGCCTGCTTCCTGACAGTACATTCTGCCTGCAGATCAAGCTGTTCCTCTCCCGTTAATGGCATGAAACGGGATGGAGTCCAGACTGCTATGCCGGCCCAGCCTGGCAGCTGCCACTGCCACCACCACTGCCTGTGTCCCACTATCCACGCCAGGAAGCCATCCCGCAGCTTGTGAACAAGGCTCCCTGCATGTGACCAGCCTGGTCACATGCTACAGGCCTGCTTTCTGGCTTCAGAAGAGCAACAACAGACGGCAGCTGCAGCGATGGGCTGGTGTCACACATGGCTCATTTTGTTTTTTGCAGCTGAAGTGGTATTTCCCAGGTCTTTTTAAAAAGTGGTGTAACGGGCTTTACACGGCCACAGGAGTTGTGGGGACTGCTACAGGAGGGCAAAACAGGACAAATGCCCTACATTGTCTGGACTGCAGGGCTCCGAGATGGAGCCATGTTGGGGTAAATAGCCCATCTAGACAAGGCTTTCATCTGTTACAAGATTGCTATAATGGAAGTGCCCTTCTCTTTAGAATTTTTGCAACACACACCTTAATCCCAGTATGATAATCCCATAAACGATCATTAGCTGCTCTGGCACAGGACAAAGCAAAACAAACTGGAGGGCCACAGATGTCCATCCCTGATCTAAAGTTTGTTCTCGCAAACACCAAATGATGTGATAAACTTGTAACTGGGCTGTGTCTTCTTCAAAGTATAGGTGTGCACTTGCCTGTCAGAATACACTTTTTAAAAACTGAATAAAGACAACTAGAAGCCAGGAAGAATAGTTCTAGCCTAGCTTTCTTTCTTGCTAGCCAACTGTACACGTGATAAGGACTTTACTGAGAGACATTTTCTTATATGAGCAACTGCAATCTCAAGTGATCTAGTTGCTGAGAGACCTGTCCTCTTGCTTGTTGAGAGCCAGCCCTAAAGGGGTGAGAGATATCCAGCAGCACTGTCAACTTCAAACTCCTGGAGTTCTTTGAAGGGAAGCCATGGCAATTAAACTAGTTTCAGGATAATACAGACATGTCCTAACAAAACTTGACATTTAGATTAAAGAAGGAATCTTCCTTTAGGTCAGACTGGCTGATGAATCCAGAAGTTTGCTACCCAGTTTGCAAACCCAAACATACACACACACACACACACACACACACTCCTTCTTTCTTGCTTGTGGCATATGGCTTCAGATATCTGGGGGTGGCCATTTTAGTATGTTACAATATACCAGGGACAGTGAATGCTTAGCCCTCTACTTGTTGATGGACTGCATCTCTTATCATCTTTCAACATAGGCTACACTGTATAGTGCTGAAGGAGTAGCAGTATAACATCTTGAAGGCCCTCTGTTCCCCATCCATAATTTATATTCAGCATTTGTCAAGGCTTGGAAAGTTACTTTAAAAATAATTAGCTGTCATTACAGTTCCAAGCCCCTAGCATATAGTTACTGTTAGAGTTACTTTTAAATTTTTGTCATTCTTGTTATTCAAAAGCAATTAAAATAGTTACTTTTAAACAAAATGCATCAGAATGCTATACAAACTGTGGGCATGCAGCAGAACATACACCTAAGTAGCGAGGTCACAAATACTCTGGAATTATTTAATCACTTTTATAGAGCAAAAAGGATCAAAATTATTGCTTATTCATAATGTAACATCATTATGCCTTAGTTTTTGCAAAAAGGAATTAATTGCAAGTAACTTCTCCTTTGTAACTAGTTACTTCCAAGTTGTCATCCCACTTTCACTGCTGCAGCTTCCTTATACCTGCTGTCTGCGTCTAGCTAAATATAACTAAAATTATTGCATGTTTCTTGTACAGCAGTACCATTAATTATGTTTGCCATCAGTGAAGCAATCTCTCTGAGTTGATCCTTGAGACTCTTCCTACATCAAGAAGGTGAATATGTGTGGCCTCCAGATGCTGTTGGACTACAACTCCCATGATCCCCCACCATTGGCTATGTTGCTTGGACTGACAGAAGATGCAGTCCGAAAACATCATGGGTCAGGTGTTTCTCATCCCTGTCCTATGTTAAATATCTTAATAGGAAATAATAAAATGGACAGCAAGCTTAGAAAAAATAATTCTGTTTTGACACATACAGCTCCAAACTGTCAAACATGCATAATCCTGACAAAATGTTACTGAATTTTTCTTATATCCTTACTCTGTTGAAGAAACTGCTTGGGGAAAGATGGAAATGTTTGAGCTGTTTTCTGTAGACACTGTCTCTGAAGTAAAACTACAGCATTTACAACTATCATTGGAAATGATAGTTAATGATCAGCTTTGAAACTGGATACGTCTTCCGTAACTCAGAACCTTCCATTATATATACTTTCAGAAATGTGAGGACCTGTGTTTAATGCCATCAGACTTCCTCAACTGACTGGCTCCACATTATCTCCCAGCCATGGGAAACAGAACATTGGTTTCACTTCACTCTTCTGGGCTCCAAGATTTCACCAGGCACTACATTAAATACTACCCCATTCAACTGCATATCCATAAGGGCTGTATCCTTAATTTTATTCCAGAGAATAACTGCAATCACAAAATCCTGGCCCTGAGACCAAATTCTCAGCTTCTGTAACAAGTGAAAACTACATAATAGACACAGTCCTGTCTATAATACAGGCTAAAATTCACAGATAGTTTTTGATGTGACAATTTATCTGCTTATACAAGTGCATACAGCACATATAGAGATCATTTCTTTAAGTTGGCAGAGCTTTTTATACACAGGGAGGGGGATGTGGGGGAGTGGAAACATAAAAGTTAGAAACATGAGAGCTGATCTTAGGAATGGTTGATTAAAAAAGAGTCACTGGGAACCTGTTTAGATGGGCAATTTACCCCAGCTTTCCCCCACCCCACCATCTTGGAGCCCTGCAGTCCAAACGATGCAGGGCCCTTGCCACAATTCACCTCTGGACAGTCCTGTCAACATCTGAGGCAAAGCCAGTGGGAAGCTGGGGCAAACGCACTTAAAATGTTTGAAAATAATTCCCAGGAAAATCCACATTATGCAGGAAAACCCAGATGGGTCCAGCAGTATATTAGTGCAATATATATTGGGCTTGCTTAGTCTTAAATAGGTAATTAAAAGCCATTAGCTTTACAAAAGACATAATGCACACATGGATCAACAAACCTGCCTGCATTTTTGGACTCCCTTCAAGGTATGACTCTGAGGGCTTTCATGAGCTTCAGAATTTACAGCTACACAACTGCTGAAGAAACTGGATACATAGAACAACTATATTAGGTATAAAGCACCATACAGAATTCTATGAATTAAACAACTGATGGGGAAATAAACATAAACGTAAAACCACTTTCTATATTCTGTGAATATTCTTTCTATATTCAATGAAGACAGTCCAAGGTCGAGGTATCCGAAGTCTCAAGACAGCAAGGTTCCAAGAGGCAGGAGAGTCACAGGCAGAGGCTTCCTCCAGGAACCGCAGACTGCCTGAAACAAGGAACTCAGCGTCCCCCAGTGCTTATGTTGGCCCAGCTCCCACTCCCAGCTGCGGGGTGATTGATGAGCTTCTCTCTCTTAATCTCCGGGAACGACGCAGCCAGGCCCTCTCTGCTCTCCTTTGGCTAAAGGTAGGTACCTGCTCTTCTACCTCTTGCTCTTGCTCCACTATGTCTCCCAGGCTTGGACCCTGAGCTGGGGGAGGGCTAGGCTGCTGAGCCCTGGGTTCTTCAGGGCTAGACTCAGACTCAGCCATCTCTTCTGCTACTGGCTCAGTCTCCTCGCCTTCTGAGTCCTCAGAGTCCTGGCTGACCATGACAGGAGACCTGAGTGAGATCCTTTGTTATTAATTAACTGTTGACACTGCCAACAATAAAATCTTCCACAACTGATGCAGTGTAGCAATTGGGAAATTATCTTCTTTATTGCTGCAGCATTGTAGCTATGGCTGCTGTTTTAGGAAATGGATGCTTTGTTCTTGAATGGCCACAGCCAGCGAAAAAACTTGTAAACATAGAAATACCAGTTGCCCCTCCACATTCGTGGCTTTCACTTTTGCAGTTCCGCCTATTCGCAGTTTGCTCAGCAAGCATCCCGTTTAAACCAGCTTCTCTCCCTCGCACACAAAGGAAAGGAGCCGATTTAAATGGAGTGCTCCCCAAGCAAACCACACACCCGACTCCCCACTCCCCTGGGGCTTGGCTCTGTTTGGGGTGGAGAGCCATGTCCCAGGACAGCGGGGGGGGGGGGGGTTCGAGGCAAAGGCACTTTTTAGCCGCCACCACCCTTCCCAAAGCAGTGATGGGGCTTTTCAAGCATTGTCGCAGCTTTGGGATGGTGGGGGTGGTGGCTGAAAAGCCTCCCTGCCACCCGCCTGCCACCCACCTGCCCTTCCCAAAGCGGCAATGGGGCTTCTCCGGCCCTGCCGCCACTTTGGGAGGGTGGGGGTGGCTGAAAAGCCTCCCCACCTCCTGCCTGCCACCCCACCCTCCCAAAGCACCCTCCCAAAGCAGTGATGGGGTTTCTTGAGCCCCGTCGCAGCTTTGGGAAGGCGGGTGTGTGTGTGTGTCTGAGAAGCGTCTACAAGGCTTCAAAAGCTGTGTCGCCATTTTGGAAGGGTGGGGGGCAGTTGTGAGCAGGTGGTGGGGAGGCGTATTTTTATTTGCGTTTTTTTACATTTGCGGGTGTCTTGAAATACACACACTACATCAATACACACAATTTATCATTTACTGTGCATATACAGGTTGAATCCCCCTTATCCAAAATGCTTGGGACCAGAGGTATTTGGGATTTTGGAATATTTCAGATTTTGGAATACAATACTGTACTTGCATGTACTTAATGAGATATCTTGGAGATGGGGCCAAGTCTAAACACAAAATTCATTTATATTTATATACATTTAACCTGAAGGTAAGTTTATACACATTTATTCATATTTTTAATAGTTTTGTGCATGAAACAAATTTTGTGTATACTGAACCATCAGAAAACATAAAATGCCCTGTTACGTTGGTGCTCCAAAAAATTACAGATTTTAAAATATTTCAGATTTTGAAATTCCCGGTAAGGGAGACTCAACCTGTATAAATAAGGGGATGTTGGAGTCAGCCTTAAGCATACTTTGGGGCAACCAAACAAATCCACTGGAACAAGTTAATCACAACACCAGTGCAGTTCTTGCAAAGCTGGTGTTATATGATATCTAAAATGCACACCTGATATCTGAAACTTTGCTTGTTCTCGCCTATTAATTTACTATCAGTTTTACTTTGGATCCCACTCTCTCAGTTTCTCCTCTAGAATTCACATCCTTATGTTTTGAAGTTGCCTTTGGGATGATGTTTGAGCTATCGTTTCCAACTCCCCAAGAGTTTATAGTTTAAAGTCCTCTTGATCAGACCTAGGACTTTTTCGGACGTCTTAAATGTAATGGAAGCAGCCTCGCCACGTTGCGAGGCTGCTGCGCTACAGGGCATCCCTTTCGCATGACGCCCGTCCCTGCCGGTACTGTTGCAGTACTGCAGGGACATCTGAGTGTTATATTTCGGCGATTTTTACTCACGAAAGTTGATCTTGAGTAAAAATCGCTGAAATATAACACTCAAATGTCCCTGCGGTACCGCAACAGTACCAGCAGGGACGGGCATCATGCGAAAGGGACGCCCTGCAGCACAGCAGCCTCGCAACGTGGCGAGGCTGCTTCCGTTACATTTAAGACGTCCGAAAAAAAAGTCCCTAACATGCTACTACCAAAGACATTCTTCCCAGTCTTCATGAGGTGCAGCCCATTTGTAGCAAGTAGTCCTTTGTCTAAGAAGTGAAGACCACAGTCCCAGAAGCCAAACCTCTCCTATCTACACCATCCACATACCTAGTCATTCATTTTTAGTATTTCCCTGTCCCTGCATAGTCCTCTACACTGGCAGAATTGACGAGAATACCACCCCAGTCAGAGATGATCTGCTCAAAAGTGTTCTTGGCAGTGTCATTTGTGCCCATGTGAATAAGGAGAAAGGGTTACTGATCTGTGTTCTTAATTTTAGCAAGTTGTCAGTGACATCCCAGATAGGTACGCCAGAAAGACAGCACACTTCCCAATTCAGCTTGTCAGGCTGGCACACAGGTGTCTCTATTCCCTGAGCAATGAGTCCCCAGACACCAGGACCTTTTTTTTCCTCTTGTTACAGTTGATTCCTTCCTTGGCATGCAGCATCCCTTGTTGCTGGTTTGCTGTTTGAGCATCTTCACTGATGCTCATGAAGATGTCAGAAGCAATTGCTTAGCTGGAGAGGTTCTGAATCTCTTCAGTATGGTATGCTCCTGACAATGACTGTCCTTCAGGGTGTTTCCTCACTGTTGCCATCCTCTCCACTTTCCTTGGCAGTTTTTTCCTGTTGGTTCTGAAGGATCAAATCTCCCTGTGTTCAATCCAGGAAATCCTTGTGTTCTCTGGTGCACTGAAGGGACTCAACCCGTAGCTGTAGTGCACAGACCTCTTACAAGACAGCTACCAATTTGAACTTGCTGCAGGTGTAGTTGGTAAGGTTTTCTGGCAAAAAGACAAACATTGCACATACATTGCAGCAGACAACTATGGACCCTTTTGCCTACATCTCTGCAGTTATTTCTCTCTTCTTCATCCCTATAATATCTATATGGAATATATGCAGTATAACTGTAGAGGTGTCCAGCAGAATTCTTTTTTTCACAACGTGCCAGGGAACAGCATCATACATCTGCCCACTGGCTACATTTTTTTTTCTTTCCTGGAAACTTTCTGTGGACTGGCAGCCAATGGCTCGCAGACTGGAACTAGTCCAAAGACCAACACTTTGACTAGTACTCATCTAGAGAAAACAAAAGTCTCAACATACTTTCTGTTTGTTGGTTTCCACATACGAGCTGATCATTATTCAAAACTGGACAATGGACTAGAGAGATTGTTGGTCCATTTAATCCAAACGTACGCTGCTTACATTCTTAAGGCTAGACCATTGTAGTTCTTTTGACACAGGTCTCATTAATTTCAGTGGGTCTTCTCCAAGTGGACTACACAGTGAGTTGCTTCTAGTGCTTGGAGAAATTAGTTTGTGGACTATAACTCTCAGAACATCCCAGGTAGCATGGCCACCATGCAGGAGGAATACAAAATCAACCAAAGCTAGCATATTTGTAAAAACTGAATCATCAACTTGCACTATTGTAATGCATTCTACAGGCACTATCTTTGGAAACTGGAAACTGGGTCCAAACTACTACACCTGGACTGCTGACCAGAGCTGGTTATAGAGAACATGTTGAAACAGCTTCACTGGCTAATAGACTGTTTCAAGGTACAATTCCCCCTCAAGCTCACAATCCACTCCTGCCACTCAATCAACATCTATACCCCCAGCCTTACAAAGTCCCCTCCCTCCACTCACTTCCTCAGCCACTCACCAGTCATGGGCTGTGATAGGACCCAGACAGTCAACTGGTGGCAGTGGCAGTGGGCTGCCTGCGAGAGAACCCAGTCAGTCAACTGGCAGTGGTGGCAGCTGCTGCAGAGCAACACAGTGAGCCATTCTCAGCAATTCCAGGAAAAGTGTGGAACACTGAGAAGGGGGAAGAGGAATTTTCAAATCTACCAAGCTACCTTACAGGGTTGTCATGAGGTCTACTGGGCATTTTGGGGGGAGTTTTTTAATGGTGTATGTTACGCTGGGTACAGCTAGTGCTTATTTAATTGGGCTTAAAAAAACGTTTGTAGTATAAATTGTTTTAGCTGTATTTTGTTTTAATCTGTTGTGAGCTGCCTTGGCCCCCACATTGGATGGGTGGGATAGAAATTAAATAATTAAGTAAGTAAGTACAGTCAGACCCCCATATACATGGAACCAACATCCGTGGTTTCAGTTATCCACAAGACACAAAATAGGAACACATACCATAGAGTTGTGCTGGAAAATGCCTAGTGGGACATCCTCTCTAGGCATCTTCTAGCTTTTCCAATGCAACTCTATGGTATGTTTGTACCAGAAGTCCTTTATTTTAACAGAGTTTGCTGTTATCTGTGGTTCCCGGTACCCATAGTAAGTCCAGGAACCGAATCCCCACGGATATGGAGGTCCGACTGTATGTGATGCCTGCTTAACTATTTTTTAATGATGCTTTGGTTGCAGCCTTGGGTAAGCAAAAGAAAACATATTTATACTGTGCAGAAACAAATCTGCTAGTTTAAAATCAATTTCAGTATTGCAACATTTTCAAAACCATAGCTTATATCATCTCTTGTTGGTCATAGGTTTCAGTAAGTTTTGAAGTGCCAGTCACAGTAAGACCAAGTGGCATTAGTACCTCCCTGTGGCTAGCTCTGCATTATGTATGTGTATTTGTTTGTGTATGTTTAAATTGTTACATCAGAATTACTAATGCTACAGAGCTTTAGAAATGGTGAGTCTTTTTCATCAACCATTTTCAAAGTCAGATGAAACAGAAAGATTTTGAATGCTCAACACAGATGCAATAATTACAATGCCACAAAACAGACTGGTGATCATCTTTTTGACAGGAAGGAAAGAGCATTTCATGAGTCCTATTTTTGAGAATTAGCATTTTAGCTTCTAGTGTAGGTGAAAAACACGTTTGACAATTTGTGTCTAACTGCCAGGATAAACTCATTCTTCTGAGTCTGGTGTAGGTAGGTAGGTTAGTAGATACATAGATAGATAGACAGACACAAAATCTTCATTTGTATTCCACCTTTTATCTAGCAAATTACATGGATATTATCTCATTTTATCTTCACAACTATGTAGGAAGAAAAGTTTATTTTGTTTGGAAAATTCATGGAAGCATTTTCACTACATTCCCGAGTCCCCTTGGACCATTTTATGCAGAGAAGAGACCTTTTTTTTTGGGGGGGGGGGAGGACAGATGGGACAGGAGGTGAATAGGAAGTGATCTCCTGTTTTTTAAAAAAGGCCTCTCCTGTGCCTAAAATGGCCCAAGGAGGCCCCCAAACATGGCAAAATGTCTTCCCCACATCCCTCCAGAAGATGTTCCATAGCAATCCTCCCCCCACAATTTTTGTGGAGGGGTGTGGCAGTGGGTGCAGCCTTCCAAGGTCTCCTAGAGAGCTAATGCGCCCCCTCTAGACTCCAGTAGTTGCCATTCCAATGACTGGAATGCTTGGATAAATAAAAGCAGCTCAAGTGAGAGGTGTGCTCCAAATCAGACTAGACAAGCACCAATAGGCAAAAGGTTTAACACTTTCTCCCATTCTGCTTTCTCAGCCTGAATTCTCAGCCTCTCCCCGAAAAAGTTTCTATTGCCTTGCTCCATGGGGCAAAGCATGAAGGTATCCTGATGGAATACAAACCTTGGGGGAAGGGTTAACAACAAAGCCACAATCCTAGAATAAATTGATTGTTCTTGGAAATGCATACATTTTAAAATGTACTGGACACACACGCTTTTCAATCAGAGTTGATACATTACACTATCAAGGAAAGTGTGAGTGAGGTTGCCCAGTGGCTAAGGGGGGAAGGGAAAGATTATGCCCAGTCATATGTCTTTTAATATTAAGGGGAATATACAGGAATTAGCCCATAAACATCAGTGCATGCTGTTCTCTAATTATGCCTCTTTGGGCTAAAAAAGCCAGTGCAAAAGAGCTTAGCTAAAAGAGCCAACTCAAAAGTTAGCAAACCTAAATGGGATGAAGTTTCCATAAATATCCCCCAACCTCACAATATGTTCCTACATTGTGCAGTTTCACATGTAATGCCAAACCATGGTGAGATGTTACACGAATGAACCTGGTGTTCATGAGCTCCCTTCCCCTCCCTCCATCACTTACATGATCTGATTCAATTAATTACAGTTGTCCCTCCACATTCATGGATTTGGCATTCACGGATTTAAGTATTCACGGCTTGAAAATATTCTTTAAAAAATAATAATCCAAAAAGCAAACCTTGATTTTGCCATTTTCTATAAGGGACACCATTTTGCTATGCCATTGTATATAATGGGACTTGAGTATTCACGGATCTGGGTATTCACGGGGGGTCCTGGAACCAAACCCCAGCGAATGTGAAGGGAGAACTGTACTGCCACATCAACACACACAAAGTCCAAACTGTCAAACTATGGTTTGTCTTTCACAGTAAATTTTGCTAGCCAGCCTCAAATCACTACTTTCAATTTTGTTTTGGAGTTTCAGAAACAGGGCTGGCCCTAGACATTTTGCTGCCTGAGGAAAAGGACAAGATGCAACCTCCACCTATGTATGTGTGTGTGTGTGTGTGTGTGTGTGCCTTCAAGTCGCCAGGTGACACCATGAATTTTATAGTGTTTTCTTAGGCAGGGAATACTCAGAGGTGGTTTTGCTAGTTCCTTCCTCTATAGTACCTGATATTTGTTAGTGGTCTCCTATCCAACTACTAACCAGGGCTGACCCTGCTTAGCTTCCAATATCAGATGGAATCTGGTGTCTTTAGGGTAGTAAAAGTTTGACCAGACTAGCAGTTCAATACTTTTTTGATGCTGGTGATGGGACAGAGGTCACTACTGTACAGTCTAACTTTGGGGGCAAAGAGCAGGTCAAAAATAACTCATTAAATTGGAGCACTTATGAAAAATGAAGGGGAGACCAAAGGAATTAACAAATCAAGGGCTCACCAAACCCATCACTTGGCATGACATTTGACCTCAGCCAATATAACATGGTGGGAATTATGCAGCTATCCAGACCTTGTCAGACTACAACTCCTAGAAGCCTCAGCTGGCACAGCAAGTGACGAGGAATGCTGGAAGTTGGGGTTCAACACCATGAAGGCCTCACAATTCCCACTCTGCAATATGGTCTTAGAGTATCACAAGGCAAAGTATCAGGTTGTAATTGTTAACCATCTCTTGAGTATTCTGTGGTGTCTCCCCCAACTCCTCTCTGTGCCAGAAATAATAATGCTACAGGCAAGCATTTCTGTTGAGAAAACACAACCAGAGAGGCCAAAGTTAACCACAAATATAATACCAGTTAACTAGTTATAATTATCACTGTCGATTTCACATATGAAATACACCATTATTTGCATGCTGTGTCTGGTTTGAACACATGATAATCTTGATATACTTTAGGGAACCTCTGTGATTACACTGCAATGCTTGCACTTTAATTGCTGTGGCAAAAATGCCATGGTTGAAATTCCAGTGAGGGTGTTTGTACTTACAGACATTTATTCAGAGTGCAGAAGCAAAGTCCTTGATGGCTTCAAATTTGACAAATATACAGTTGTCCCTGCAGGTTAAGCATTCACAGATTTGACTATTTGAGGATTTAATTAATATGTTCTCTCTAGGCATTTATATGTCCTCCAGTGTGATTCTGTGGTCCACATCTGTCAGAAGTGAACCACAGTATCACGCTAGAAGTGAAAGTGGAGGGCTGACTGTACTGGTTCCCAGTCCATGATTCTCTGTGTCCTGGGCCCCGTTTACACGACAAAATAAATTGGTGAAGAATTTGCTAAGATTCCTGGTAGTTCACACACATCGTGCCACAATATTGCCTCATTCAGAAGTGGTGGGGGGCTCAAAACCTCAAAAGTAGTGTAATACAGACTTTCGCTACTTTTCCCGGCTTTTTTGAAAAGTAGCATGACTTAGTGCACTATTGATTGTGCGATCTACCAATTCACAAGAGTCTGTGTGAACTACCAGCAATCTTCCCGAAACAACAACAGCAGAGCTGAGCCATGATTGGTTGGACTGACCATAGAGAGGGTGGACTTGTAAGAGATGGAGGAGCCTCAAACAGAAAGATCCAGCCACGGAAAAGATCCAGCCACTGCTATCCCCATCCCAGAGGCCCAGCTGTCTGCCTCCCGGCTTGCTTGGCTGCTGGGGCTGAGGAATCCCCAGTTAGCCTGTTCCCATATGTGTGTGAGAGAGAGAGAAAGAGAGAGATTGAGTAGCGATCTGGCCCATTCACTCCCTCGCCCTGCTGTGATCGCATTTGTGTGTGTGAGAGAAAGAGAGGGGGAAGAGTGGGTGAGGGGAAGGGGGGCTTGACAGGGGATGGCTCCTCGGTGGCTGAAAGGCTCCCTCCTTCTCCCACCCTTCTCACTTTGGGAAGAAGAGGGAGCACTCCCTGCTAATGGATGAAAACTAGCAGGCATTTCTCTGGTAATCAGAGGAGGGAAAGGTGCCAGCGCTTTCTCTCTCTCTCTCTCTCTCTCTCTCTTTCCCTCCCTCCCTCTCAGCTTCCCAGCATCTTCCCCCAGATGTGCTTGGCAGGCCATGCCCCCCCCTTGTCTGTGTGAACTAGAAACCGGAAAACTAAACAGATCAACTGATTTCGCAATAAATCATGTAAACTATACAGCACTGGTGCGAAATGCATTAAAGCGCCAACTATTGCAATAAAAACTGCCATGTAACTGAGCCTATGGTCTCCTGATAGTTGACAAACATGTTTTTCAAATATGGGTGGGGCACTTATGTGGGGATGTTATTCTTTGCTAATTGCATTTTTGAAGAAAACAAAGAGCAATTTTAGTAATTTTCTTCCCACTGTGAGAAAGTCTACAAAAATTGCAAGTTTTCAAAGAGTACAGTCATCCCTCCACATTCGCAGGGGTTAGGGGCTCAAGAACCCCGTGAATGTGGAAAAAAATGCGAATAAAATATACCTCCCCCGCCAACCTGCAAACCCCTCCCCAGCCTTCCAAAGTGGTGATGGGGCTTTTGAAGCCTCGTAGCCACTTCTCAGCCACCACCCCCACCCTCCCAAAGCTGCTCTCCACTCCAAACAGCCAAGCCCAGGGAGAGCAGTGAGAGCAGGTCTAAATTAGCCCCCTCCTTGCTCTCTAGGGGCTTGGCTCTCCACTTCAAATGGAGGCAAGCCCCAGAAAAGTGGGGAGGGGTGCTTTAGACTCCATCTCCCCACTCTCCCTGGCCTTGGCTCTGTTTGGAGTGGGGAGCCAACCCCCGAGGAAGCAGGGAGATCGGGTCTAAATCACCCCCCTCCTTGCTCTCTCGGGGTTTGGCTCTCCACTTCAAACGGAGGCAAGCCCCAGGAAGTGGGGAGGGGGTGCTTTAGACCCCATCTCCCCACTCTCCCTGAGCTTGGCTCTGTTTGGAGTGGGGAGCCAACCCCCAAGGGAGCAGGGAGATCAGGTCTAAATCGCCCCCTCCTTGCTTTCTCGGGGCTTGGCTCTCCATTTCAAACAGAGGCAAGCTCCAGGAGAGCAG
Organism: Gambelia wislizenii; assembly: GCA_030847615.1. Classification (NCBI taxonomy): domain Eukaryota; kingdom Metazoa; phylum Chordata; class Lepidosauria; order Squamata; family Crotaphytidae; genus Gambelia; species Gambelia wislizenii. The sequence continues at coordinate 218,226,300 of JAUMIR010000004.1, forward strand.
GGAGGGGGGCATCTTAGCTCTCCACTCCAAATGTAGGGAAGCCCATGAGGTAGATGGAGTTCCTTCCCAGGAGGGGAAGAAAAAAGAGGAGAAATCATGAATACTCAAAACCGTGAACGTCAAAGCCGTAAATGTGGAGAGCCAACTGTATTCTCTGTTCGGGATTTATTTTGCATTCATGGTATTCAAGCATGGTATTTTTTGTAAAAAAACAAAACAAAAAACAGCATTTTCTGTGTAGGAAGCAGCTTTTTTTGCACATAAAAATAATATTTATGTGCAGCAATACTATATTCTGTACAGAAAATGCTGTTTCCTGTGCAAAAAATGCTGCAGTTGAGGAATTAGTCTACCCAAAATTTACATTTTTTGCACAGAAAACAGCATTTTCTGCAAAAAAAAATATGTGAATTTGATGCAGAATAAATCGTAAACTGTGAAGAAAAACTAGATTTAGCACTATTCTGGATCTAACCCAATACTGAAAACATGGCAGAGTGTGTAAAATTGTACAGGCAATTGTTTCATACAGCTTAGTCTGGAAGAACTGGAACCTTTGGCCATGTTGGCCAATTTTAAAAAAATCTGAAATGACAAATAGACAATAATTTTTAATTTAGAGAAAAGATCATGAAACAAGCAAGGTTGTATTGAACAGATCCTAAAATGTTTTTTGCAAAACTACACTGGGCAAAATCTTGTGTTTCATGAAAGGTTCTGTACAACTCAAATGCCTGAATGTTCTCAGCAGGCATTTCAAAATAAATTGCCACCTCAACTATTCTATATGCCTCCTGTTAATAACACATAATATATAATTGTGTAAGGTACCACACAATTCACAGGGGAGGGGGACTAGCGAAATAAACTCCATAAAAAGATTTCCAGGGGGACCAATATACAGTAGACTCAACATCTCAGTAGCGTAAAATACAAAACAGCAAGAATATTGTAAAACTTTTAAACTATTGGAATCATCTGCGGGCTTCAGCAGCAGCACTGCACAGCTGTCTGCAGGGGGCACATCAGCACAGCGAGTCTCCCTCAAATTCCTTTCTGCCTCTTGCTTCCAGCTGAGCAAAAACAAATGTGGAAATAACTTCACATTTCCAACATCAGAAAAGGAAACAACAGGCCAGGACAATGCAATAAAGATTACGTGGCAGAAACAGAGGGAAATGAAATAGTAAAAAGACTTAGGAACAAAATTCCATTAGAGGCAGAGAGTGAAGAAACTTGATTGATTGCAAGACCCAAGAAAATAACTGAAAGTTAGCTTAAAAGGCAATACAGCCTGGAACTCCTGAAACATGCCACAGCTTTTATATTCTACAAATACAAATGATACAAATGGGTTGATAACCCGCACCTGAGGAATTTCACAGGCATTTAATGGCCGGCCCTGCCATTAGGCAAAGTGAGACAGTTACCTTGGGCAGCAAATGCTGGAGGGAGGCAAAAGCAAGGTATTAGAAGAGAGAACTTGGTGCCTGTGCCACACAGCCTCACTTGCAATATCTGAGGTCTAGACGAAGGAACAAAATATAAATTGGAGCACAGAAATGCCAATTCGCATCAGCCGTCATTTGTCTCAATGACTTTTTTGCAAGATCGCTGGTGTGTGAAGCTATCCGTGTTTCCTGCTCACACGAAGGCATGCCAGCGAATCAAGCTGCCATTAGTGAATTACTCATGGTTTGTACTCCCCAACATGCCCCTACCAAACAATATTTTTTTTAAAAAAACAAACTAAATTCAAGGTGTGGAAAAGTGATCTTCTGTTTAAATAATGAAAAAAAAGAAGGAAAGAAAGCCTGTTTCATTGCCTCAGCGCACGATCGCTACGCTGCAGATGCAGATGCATGTTGAACAATCCAACATGGCAGATCTGTAATCTGCTCTCTTAGGAAACTCCACCCCCTGTGCAAGTCTGACCAATCAGCTAACCTGTTCAGCAATGTGTTGTGATGCGATTTGGTTGTCCTAACATGTGGGAGTGCACATTTCCTCCGTAGTTGTCAAAAAAACCTCAGGGAAAGTCCCAGAGGCATTTGTCTAAGACTTTCCCCAACTTTTGCTCCCCTTCCCTCTGAAAAGAATGGAACACTGCAGGATCCCATCTGGACATATGGGATTCCATGAGGATTTATTTCACTATCTGGACTACCCCAAAGAGCCAAGGGATGATGCCCCATCATCAGTACTGAAGAATGATTCAACCACCAGTTCAGCTGAATTTCCTATATGCAACACGAGAAGATCTAATTCTTTATCTCAGGCAACAAACTATCTTGGGCTGGTCATGAGACTAACTAGCCATCCATTGTCAGCCTACCACTTCATTGCTCATAATTCAGTGATTCAGCACATAAGGATGGCTCACAGACCCTGTTGCCACACTATGACATGGCTTGCAGGAACATGCAAGGCTGCCAGACAGATTTACAGCCTAGCAGGGAATGTGCAGTTTGGTGTGCCAGTGATATTAACTGCTGCCTTACCTACACAATGAGGTTTGGACCTGGAAATGACACAATTGGAGCCCTGGTGGCACAGTGGTTAAATGTCTATACCTCAAGTCACCACGTTGCAAGTTCGATTCCAGAGGGCTCCAAGGTTCACTCAGCCTTCCATCCTTTCGTAGGTCGGTAAAATGAGTATCCGGCTTGTGGGGGCAATTAGCTAACACACATTGGAAGCTGCTTATTGCAGTGTAGCTGTGTAAACTGCTATTGCTTAAAACAATGTGTAAGCCGCTCTGATAGCCTTGTGGCTAAAGAGCGGGGTATAAATAAATAAATAAATAAATAAAATAAAACAATGCACACAAAAGATCCCATGATGCATACCTATTCACCACCCTGGCCAAACGGGCCAGCTGATAGGTATGTTTTGGACTACAATTCCTACCATCCCATGCTGTTGGTCATGATGACTATGGCTTCTGGGAGTTGGAGTTCAAAACGTCTGGAGGGTCCTACCCAACCATTCTCTGAGGATGCCAGCCACAGATGCAGGCGAAACATGAGAAAGAAACTATTGCAGAACACGGCCTCACAGCCTGGAAAAAAAAACCAAGGAAAATCTTTGGATGCCAGCCGTGAAAGCCTTCGACTTCACATCCCTATGGGATTTTACCAAATAGCACAGGATGAGGCTGTCAATTCTACACATTTGTTTTTTTCAACTCAACTTGTTCTTCTGCTCAGAAAATCAGTTTTGAGGTAAATACAACTACCTAGGTTCCTCTCACTGTATCTGTTCCCCTTGTCCATCTTTAATTGTATTCTGTTCACAGGCTTCAGCAGCCTCTATGTACAGTCTGTGTACAGAGAGCTTGATTACCCAGTTCGGTTTCCCAGCAATCAGAGCTGAGCAATAACAACAGATCCCCTATTGCCTGTCCAGTGCTTCAGTGTGACTTGGTAGCATTTCTTTTTCTTCCTGACATCCAGCTGGCGCGTGTATATATAACACTACACAGTATCACATAGGGGACAACCAACTCATTCACTTCATTCCTCTCAATCACTTTACAATTCTTTTTAAAAAGTCTTTTAGCCTTTCTTCAAATCTACCACAGCCTTTCAGCCCTCCTCATTTTGGGAACAGAACAACATGATATGTGTATTTCCATTACTGTATACAGAAACATTTTTCTCTAATGCAGCTGAGACCATAATTTGAGCAGTAGAAGAAGGGGGAGCTTCTTAAACATTTTCTCTTAAGGCATTTTTCTACAGAAAACTGCTTTTACCCCACATAGAATAAGACACATAAAGAATGATTGTGCTGGGACTGTAGCATTCCAAAGGAAAGGTGAGAGATCCCTGCATCAAATTCTTGTCCACATTTGAAACTAGCGGCACATGGAAAGGAGGCATGTCAGGAAAAGGGGTTCTAGCCAAGTCTTGGTTTTGATGTGCTGTTTTTCTACAAACAGGGATATTTGTTTTAACACAAGGAGCATGAACCTAGTATACCCAACCCCACTTGCATTCAGCATGATACAATCACAAGAGGATTTCACTGTGGGTTGAATCCAGGTATAGTACAACCAAGATCAGACCCACTGAAAGCTATGAGACTTAAGTGAGTCAAGGCAAACCTAAGTATCATTTATTTAAAGGAGTCTTACTTGTTGTATGACTAAAGTCCAAACAGTAACCATTGGTGGCTCCCAAGCCAGTGAGGCAATAAATCCACTCTGGATTTTAGCCCAACTTTTAAAAGCATTCTAAAACTCACAGCAGACTCCCATCTTTTACAAACCTGGAAGACACCAGCTGGCACAGAGTCTGGATCCTACACTATCTGTTTTTTTCTATATTTAACCGGTGGCTCTGAGGTAATGGCTGAGTCGGCTTTTTCTCTTGGGAGGAAAAAGAAAAATAATTGTAATTTCTGATAAATAGCAACAATATACTCTGCTAGGAACATCAGTCACCAGGTACATGGTGAAAATTATCAACTGCCATTTTGTTTTATTCCCAGATATACTTTAGAATCCTCTCACATAGAAAGTGATAACATGTTATTTTTTTTAAAAAAATTGGGAGAACCAATGAACAAATCTCACCTCTGCCCTGATTCACATCCTTCCAATGAGCTTAAGGTGGTATACATGTTTCATCTCTGCACTTCATCTACACAACAGCTTTGTGAGGTAGATCAAGCAGTGAGAGGGTGAGTGGATCAAGGCCACCATATGAGCACCATGGCTTTAACTTTGATTTGTCTTTCTCCTTCACTCTCTTTCCTCTCATTCCCATTTTTAAAAAATGAAAAGAAAAGGCCCATGTTACATTTGGGTATGACCCAGTTATACATCCCAACTATCAGTATAAGGTAAGTGCACTATATCATTATAGTACTGTGTCTCCTGTGGTTGTTTTGAGGACAAATATGAAGAAGAATAAAGAATGCCTACATAAGTAAAATGTTAATCCTCTTATGCATTTAAAAACATATTTTTACCTTTGTAAACACTGAAAGTTGCTGGGAGCCGAAAGCCTATAGTGGAGCAGGTTTTCCTATGAATCAAATAAAAAGTACTTGCAAGACTCTCATACTATTTGTAATGCACTTGTAAGGGTGGAGCAGAAAGCAGGAGGAAACCATTGGAAAACCAAATGTAAAACTTCCCAACATAGTTATTACATCTGAATTACAGAGTCAGGAATGCAAAATACAGCCCAATGGTCACTGGTAGAAACTGTCTCCAGGCTTTATGTGAGGTTATTCCTTCATGATTATTTGGCACATTGAATTGACCCAAAAGATGGAGGACCAATTCCTGAAAGGGATAGGTAGGCTCTGCAGATCCATGGACTTTAATACCTGCTTGTGGACTGCAGATCCAAGGAATCTGGGTATCAAATTTGGACCCTGGGGTATACAGAGTCATTCTCAGGAATTGCTCCACAGCTGTAAGACACCTTTACCCTGAAGATTTCAGAAAATTTAAGCCAGACTATCATTTATACACACTGTAAGACATTAGGCCAGCCTTCCCCAACCCAACAACACCTGTTGTGGGTAGGACAAAAATCCTCATCATCCTCAACCACCAGCATGGGCAAGGGATGGGAATTGTATCCCAATCATCTGGAGGAGGAAGACTGAACTAAACCATTAAAGACAGCTAATGCAAACTGGCTGGCACTGAAGCATTCCTTATGGTTTTGCCTAAGACATCTTGTGTATGTGTGTATGTCATACATGTAACCACCTTCCCTGGGCCTTTAAAACTGGTCTGGTCAGAAATCAGAAAAAACAGTGGTCCCTTTCACACTAAACAATTATAGCACTATGATCTTACTTTAATCACTGTGGCTACATCCTATGGAATCCTAGGGTCTGTAGTTTGGTGAGGCACTAGAGGAGTTCTCTGGCTGATACAGATACAAATGTGTGTACTGTATATGTGCCTTCAAGTCGCCTGCTGACTTATGGCAATCCCATGAATTTCACAGAGTTTTCTTTGGCAAGAAATACACCTCTGAATACCCCTCATTAAACAGCAAATCCCTGGATTCCACAGGATGGAAGCATGGCAGTTAATGTGGAATCAGAATGCTATAAATGTCTAGTGTGAAAAGGCCCAGAATGACAGGACAGGAAAAGCCAAGGCAGGAGGCGCTAGGAAATTAGCCTCCCACCTCTTGCCAGAGATCAGTGGTGACAGTCACAGGACATGTCTCGCTTATCCTGCTACAAAGATTGTTTACACATTTACAGTGCCAATATAAGGAGTGATATCTGCTGAATCAGCACATTCAGCACTGACAAGCTACACAGGGACAGCAATGATCACAAAGTCCAAAAGGCTAGCAAGGATCAGTGTGGGCAAGTCATCAGAATGAGCAATTCCTTCACTAACAATCACCTCATCCTTGTACCTTCCTCACTTCTGATCCAGCTGTTCCAGAGACTGGAAGAGATGTGAGGAGTGCTATCTGGAAGTGCCCAAATGAGATACAAGATACAACACACCAAAATGCTTGAAGAGCATAAGTGTGTTAAGAAATCACAGTGCCTCATACAGCAGCTACCACAGTTCTGTTAGTATGTGACATTTATTTCACCAATCCACATGATTATAAGGCGCAGGAGAGGGATGTACTGAAATCCCCCAAGGCAGCTGATCCACATACATAGGATCCCCCTTTTCAGAAGACATCAAGAAGAGCCAGGAAGCTGTGCAGCCCCTTTTCCTTTCACTCTGTGGACCTCTGTGGCTTCATCCATACTGCAGGCCAGAAGGGCCAAGGTGGGTTCCCCCCTGTTCACTCTGCACTAACGAAATTAAAACTTCACTCACAGTGTCACAATCAGTGGTTAACCTTGTAAAGGGGGTGGCAACCCATCACTTCCATCAAGCATGCCTATGGATACGAACCTCCAGCCTTGAGATCCTTTCTCTCTCACACATGGCTGTGTAGAAATGGCTGAAATGGGCATTTTGCACATGCTCAGAAGCACTGCTTTTATGATTTCATTTTGGAGAACCTGAGCCCTGGGATCAAGGGCTGGCCAAAGAGACACGACCCGGACTAAGCCCTACAGTATCCCCCCCCCCCGCCACCATATGCTTCCTTATTTTTACTTGCTATGTCTTGGGGTGACTCAAAACCGAACGCTGGGAGCGACACCGGGGTCAAATTACACGCCGCAGCAAGAAGAGCACTCTGCCCATGCTTAAGAGCACTCGCTTCCTCCCCTCATCTTCCTGCGTTTCAAAGCCTGGGCAAGGGGGAAACGCGCTTTCCTTAAGCCCCAGCGGCAGATTTAAAGGGAAAGGGGGTGAAAAGGCTTCCGCCCCACAGTCCGCGGCAGGAAGGCGCCGCTGCTGGTTCCCACGGACGGACCTCCCTCCCTCCCTCCGGAGTTAGGGGCGACCCGCCAGGGAAGGAAGGAAGGAAGGAAGGGGGCGAGCCAAAGCCGCCCGCCGCCCGGCAAACCTTGGAGCAAGGGGCACTGGGAGAGCTCGGGGCGATCCTCCGGGAAGGAGTCGAGCAGGCGCTTGAAGAGGCGGCCCAAGTCCGCGTAGCTGCGGTGCAAGTAGAGGACGTTCCTGTCCGACCACTCGGTGCGGATCTCGAAGAACTCCTCCTCGTCGCCCCGCCGGTTGATGATCAGCCGCCGGATGCCGTTCACCCAGCAGCCCCGCACGTACATGTTCACCAGCGAAGTGCCCTCAAACACGGCCGAGGCCATCCCGACGCCGACGACGCCCGCGCATACCACGTCGCCGCCCGGGGGACAGGCGGGAGGGGGCGGCAGTAGGAGTAGTAGGAGTAGCCGCCTCCGTCCTCCGACTGCGCCGCTGGCTAGGCGTCGTGGGGAGAGGAGAGCCGCCGACACGGGGCTGGGCGTCGAAGGAGGGCGCGGGAGCTTCGCGCAGGGCGGACGGCTGGCTGAGGCGCCTCCCGCGCTCTTTGCCCGGGCAGGGGAGGAAGGGAGGGAAGGGAAGGGAGGTCTCCTAGCCGCCTTCCTCCTCCTCCGCCTCTCTGGCTTACAGTTGCGTTTCTTCGCCCCCGCTGCTGCCTGTCACAAGCGCCGAGGAGAGGACGGCCGGCAGGCCGGGGGAAACGGAGGCACCGTCGAGCCAAGTGGCCAGAAAGAGCTGGTCCCCTCGGCGCGTTGCTTCCCTTGCGCCCTCCGCAGACGCCCAGCCGAGCTCAAGGCTGAAGGAGTCTGAAGATACGCGGCCGCTTTCTAGCCACCCTTCTTCCCTCTTTTTTTTTTTTTTCCTTTTCTTTTGCAATCCGCTTGGTCCTCCTGCAATATTTCGCGGGCTGGGCCAGGACAAAACACACACACACACAAAACCAACGCTTAGCTTGAGGGGTTAGTTTCCGAATTTGTGTGGAAGTAAAATGAGGGAGGCCCTCCTCTTGACGCCCCCTTGACTTAGGATAAGATTAACCAAGTATTGCCAGGATGCTTTTTGGATATACTGTACTCTCTGTGTGTGTGTGTGTGTATAAATATGTATAAACATATATAAATATATATAAAACGATAAGAAGAAAAGTAGCAGTAAACTAATAGCCGTTGAAAACGGAGACCCATTAATAAAGAGCCGTGAGAGCCAGGGGACGGCGCCGTCCCTATTTGTTGCTTCTTTTCCCTCCTTCGCGGGTTTTCCCTCCGTCTCAAGAATTGTTTTCTGGCTGGCTTTGCTCGCCAGGAAATCCGAGCTGCTTTTTTCCCGGAGGAAAGTCCGCTTCCCAGGCCGGGCAGGACGGGTTTGTGTGTCTGTGGAGCGGTGGATGGGTTGTCCGACTCCGCGCCGCTTCCTTTCCACCCGGGCTCCAGCCTCGCCTCAGCCGGTGGCGGGAGGGGGGCGTCGAAGGAGAAGCCACGTTTGGCGCGCTTCTCGTCCCGGGCCACGGAAGGCGGTTCGGAAGACAGAAGAGGGAGGGAGAGCTCCCCTTCCTCTTCGCCATTTGTCTACAGCTGGGAAGGCGGGGAAGCTCTCCTTAGGGGGAAAAAACACGTAATCGACCCGGCTTACGAAAAAAGGAAGTGAGACCTTATCATATTTCCCTGGAAATGCCCCTATGACAGTGGTTCGAAATCGCAGCCATAAAAGCAAAGATCACTGCCCACCGCTCGAATCCCTACTCTCTAACTGTCCCGGATTGGCAGGGATGGTCCATATAGAATCAGAGTTGGAAGAGACCACAAGGGCCATCTAGTCCAACCCCCTGCCATGCAGGAATAAACAATCAAAGCATCCCTGACAGATGGCCATCCAGCCTCTGTTTAAAGACCTCCAAGGAAGGAGACTCCACCACACTAAGAGGCAGTGCATTCCACTTCTGAACAGCTCTTGCTGTCAGGAAGTTCTTCCTAATGTTTAGGTAGAATCTCTTCCTGTAATTTGAACCCATTGCTCCATGTCCTAGTCTCTGGAGCAGCAGAAAACAAGCTTGCCCCATCCTCAGTATGACATCCCTTCAATTATTTAAACATGGCTATCATGTCCCCTCTCAACCTTCTCCTCTCCTCTCCCTAAGCTCCTCCTCATAGGGCATGGCTTCTAGACTTCCCCCCATCCTGGTTGCCCTCCTCTGGACCCCTTCCAGCTTGTCTATATCCTTCTGGAATTGTGGTGCCCAGAACTGGACACAGTATTCCAGGTGAGGTCTGACTAAAGCAGAATACAGTGGCACTATTACTTCCCTTGATCTGGACACGCTATACTCCTATTAATGCAGCCTAGAATCACATTGGCTTTTTTAGCTGCTGCGTAACACTTCTGACTCATGTTCAGCATGTGGTCCACTAAGACTCCTAGATCCTGCCATCAAGCCAGGTGTCACCCATCCTATATCTGTGCTTTTCATTTTTACTGCCCAAGTGTAGTATCCTACATTTCTCCCTGTTGAAATTCCTTTTGTTATAATCCTCTGTTGTCCCACTTTTTCAGCTGCTTTGGAAATGTCCCAGGTTTTCCCTCTTCCCACTTTCTTCCTTTGTCCTGGGCTTATGAGGTCTATCTATTAAATAACAAGACTGATAAAATAACCCATCTTTATTTATATGTATTACAATTCTAATGCTTGTCCGCTTCAATATACTCCCCATTCACACTCACATACCGATGCAGTCTTGTTTTCCACTGGTCAAAGGCATGGAGCAGATTGGTTTCTGTCAGTAGTTTCAACCCATCTGCCCTTTTTTTCTTTACTGCATTGACTCAAAATGTGTTCCTTTAAGCACCGATTTGACTTTAGGGAAAAGAAAAAAGTTGCATGGTGCCAAATCTGGCAAGTATGGAGGATGTTCAAGTGTAATCATGTGTTTATCGGCCAAAAACTACTTCACAGAAAGTGCTGTGTGAGCAGGCGCATTGCTTGAAAAATAAAAACCTATTTTTCCATAGTTCTGGCCTTTTTTCCCCTGACTCTTTCAGCTTTGTCAAAACTTCCTTATAATAATGCTGGTTCAACTGTTCTTGTCAGGGGATGATAGCACACTCAGTCCTCAGCAGAAGCCAAAAACTATCTCAGCAGACTCAGTAGGAACCCGTTCCCAAGAATACTCACACACAGAGTGTTTGACGTCCAAATAAGTAGGAGGCACTTTTATCTTCAAAGTCAAACAGTTGCAATATATACAAATACTGTATTTAGAATTGAAGGAGAAACTGCTTCACCAGGCCTCAGTGTTCGCAGGAAAAGAAGACAGGAGGAAGTGAGCTCTGTTCTGAGTTTTCCTATATATACTGTATATCTACAGGACATTGCCTTCTAGTGGCCTGATTAGGCATGACTTGGTAGTTCATGCAGTCAGCCATTATGACTCAGCACGATTTTGCAGTTGTTTGGCCATTTTATAATGGAGTTCAGTCTCTAACAACTGACAGTTCTGCCTTCTGGAACCCATTCTGCCAAAATTATGCCCTCGGTGTAAAACAAACCCTCCAACGAGCATGGCTTTGAATGTGGACTTGTTCTGACGTGCTTTTTTCATTCTTGGTGATGATGGTGTTTGCCAGTGCAAATGGCTTTGTCGTTCTGTCTCAGGATCGTACTGGAAGATCCAGGTTTCATCATAAGTAATTATTTTTTTAAAAAAGGTTTGGGTCCACATCAAGTTACTGCAGAATGTCACATTGCTCAATTTTTAAACTTAGCATTTTTCTGGCACACAACCGACAACACAACTGCTTTAAATGACAACTGACAATTAACTGAACTGCCGAGAGTGTTGATGTTTGTCATGCAGGTTCAGACATGTTCAAAGTCACCACTCAAGCATTCACAATCAGTTCTCCCTGATTTGTCTGAAAGGTAGAAACACAGTCTCATTATTTAATAGACAGACCTCACACTTCAATGGATGAAAGCCGAGTTCAAAATGCATAAGCACCTTGCACTCAATTAACTTAAAGCTAAAGGAGAGGTAGGGGTGGAATTCCCAGTAGGCTCAGGCAAAAGCAAATTCGGGGGTTCTTCTGCATTTATAATTTTTGCCATCTTGATTGCTAGGCCACACATGTCCCAGGTTTTAATCTGTGAAATGTTGGAGGGTATGTAAAAATCAAGGTCAGAACATGATGGTTTGCTGCCTGAGGCAAAAGACAAGATGGTGCCAAAGCCTCCCTCCACTGCCCCGTTTTGCCTACAGAAGCAAATGGCTTTTCAGTTCAGTGTTATTTCAATACCCGGAGAGCCCATGGTTGGAAGTGGGAGGGGAGCAGAGACTGGTATTCTCTCTGCTTGCACCTGGATGACCAGTGGCCTAATTTTAGGTCTAGTCTTGCTCAAAGGATTTGACCCAGCATTGGAAAGTATGGGTGCTCAAACCATGTTCCAGGCTCAGCCTCAGTTGTAAGAAGATGCTCAGAAAATGCCTTCTGGGGGGGCCACCTGGATCAGGAGTGAGTCCTGGGGGCCTGCTGCCGCCACCAGCACCACCACCACTACAACTTCTATTCATTTATATCCTGACTTTCTCCCAATAATGGGACCCAAGGCAGCTAATAACCAGACCAAGGAACCTCCGAATATTAAGAATTTGTGCTCTTGTCTAGACACACTTTTCCTTTTCTGTTGTTCTAGCATGAAAATCTTGTGCAGCCAGGAGCCATTGGCTCAGGCCCTCCTCAAAGTTATGGATGAAGCAGTGGTAGTAGATGCGGTTGCAGCCACTACTGGCACTGCCATGGACACTCTGAAGCTGGGGTGCTGGTGGCTGAGCCCAAAAAGTCTTGCAGCTGAGATGATCAGAAGCGGTGTGCTAGGCCCCCTCAGTCTAACTACAACTTTAATTTTTCCACCGTGCACCCATTTAAATGGCACTACACCAAGACCTAGTGTGGTGTAGTGGTTTGAATGCTGGATTAGGACTCTGGAGACCAGGGCTTAAATCCACAATTGGCCATGGAAACCCACTGGGTGACGTTGGGCAGGTCACACACTCTCAGCCTCAGAGGCAAAGGCAAACCTGGTCTGAACAAGTTCTGCCAAGAAAACCCCATGATAGGTTTACCTTAGGGTCGCCATAAGTCGGAATTGACTTGAAGGTACACAGCAGCAACAACAAAGCAAGTAATAGAGACCTCCAAAAAACTTTTCTTCCTCCTTTTCCTGAGAGTGAAGCTCAAGAAAAGGGAGAAGAGGAGCATGCCACCTAAGCTATCCCTGAATTGTTTGCTCAAGTGGCATGACAGCAGAGGCAGGCCATCTTAGCTGGTGGCTTTGAGGCTTCCATTAAAGACATCAAAGTAGGGAGAGAGATGAATATATTCTATGGGCCAAAATCCAGTGTGATGGTCCAGCACAGTCAAGACTGGAATGGATGGAAGATGCATCTGAATTAGGCATTTCTGTCTAAACTACCAAAAATGTGCTTATGGGGCTGATGAGCTGCTATGAGTTACGTGGTGGCAGAGTGGGATATACAAATACGTACAAGCAAGTAACTGTGGTCTTTTAAACTGAGCAGAGAGAATACCAGTAAGTACATATCCTGAGATGACTAAAGATAAATCAAGCTCTTTCACTGGTGTATCCACAGAGCATTTTAAGTGAGTCCATTTGGGTTATCAGCTATTTTGGCATGCTATAAGAACAGCATTCCCTGGGTGATAGCAGACCTGGGGGCAAAATCTTCTATCCTCTGTGGTCCATTGATAAGAGAGTTTGCTACCACCATGCCATGTCACCCTCCTTTAAAACAGTGTTAGTTAAAAGAAAGTAGATGTTTCTTTTTAAAAAAACAAATGTTATAAGACACCCAAAAATCTTGTGGAAGTGCAACTCATGATATTTAGAGTTTGCTACCACCATGCCATGTCACCCTCCTTTAAAACAGTGTTAGTTAAAAGAAAGTAGATGTTTCTTTTTAAAAAAAAAAAAACAAATGTTATAAGACACCCAAAAATCTTGTGGAAGTGCAACTCATGATATTTAGAGTCCTGTGAATTTTTCTTCCCTCTACAATAATGAGAGACAACTCTTTAGCAGTACAGTAGAATTTTGCAGGGTTGAAGACAAGAGTGACAATCAAAAGGGAACTTCTACCAAATTAGAAATGAATGCTAAGAAGATAGTAGGTCCCTCGGAATGTGGTGGGGTCTCCTTCCTTGGAAGTCTTTAAACAAAGGCTGGATGGCCATCTGTCAGGGATGCTTTGATTGTGTATTCCTGCATGGCAGGGGGTTGGACTGGATGGCCCTCGTGGTCTCTTCCAGCTCTACAATTCTATGAGTCTATGCACAAAGGCACGGCTCTTATGCAGCTTCCATTCTTTTCAATATGACTTGCGCTACCTTGTATTGTTGTGGTCCTGTATATTAATGACTGGGAGAGAAATGTCATCTGGATTTTACTGTCCAGCCCCGAAATATCTTGGATAGGCCAAGTAATAGAGTAATGGAGCCATTCTTCCCTTCCAGTATTCCCTACTGGGATACATTGCCTTGCAGAACAGGAAACAAACAAGAACAATTCCATGAGAGTTTCACAGGACTTCACTGAATCTTGAGCCTTGTCCTGAAAAGAATCTGTTATTAAAATGTGTGAACAGTGCACCCTTGATAATTACCATGGTAGAGCCCGGAATGGTTATTTTTTTGGACTAAGATGCCATAATCCCCTAACCATGCTAGCTAAGGGATTCTGGGGCCTGTTGTCATCAAAGTAACTTTTCCAAGTTCTATACAATAAACGTTTCTATTTCTTGGAGAATGTGGCCTTATGATTTCACAGGAAGGCTGAGCAATGATGATGAGCCTCCTCCTCCTTGACTCCTGTTGACCCACAAAAGACATAATTGATCAAGGATGTGAGATTTTGCTAACTCCTGTCTGAAGCAGAGGGGGTTGGTGTGGACTGGAGGAGGCGCCTCATTAGAATCAGCTGTCAGACTGGATGCCTTGGCCATTCTGTGTGCACATAGTTTTACACAGTAGTAAAGAAGAGATTGTTTGTGTTGTGGAAAAATGGATGTGGGAGGCAATGGCTGCAAAGAGAGTCACCCTCTCAAGGGACAGCTGGGTAGTGGATGAGCACATGAATTTAGGCCTTCCCTCAGAGAAAGGGGGCCTGGACAAAAGCCTGAGATGATGCAATACTGGGAGTGACAGGAGTGTCAGACTTAAATGCCTCTTTTTGACAATAGTTAAAACCAGGGCTAGAGATAGAGAAGAAAAGGGAAGTGAGAAAGGAGTTTGGGGTGGTGGTGGGGAAATGAAGTGACTGGACTCAGATTTGTTGAAATGAAGTGAAACACCTTAAGGTCTGCTTGGAAATAAGTGGGATGCCATTCCAATCCTTCCTGTTCATCATCACCATCATTATTATTACCGGTAGGTTTATGTTTATTTATATCTTGCCCTTTCCCCTGTTTGGGACCAAGGGCGGATTACAACAATTAAAATGAATGCAGTTAAAAAGCAATTAACTATCATAAAATTAAAACTAGTTAAAAACATCAACCATTAAAAACAACAAGAACCACAACAAATAAATGTCCTGAAACTCAATTCTTAAAGTCTTGCTTTGTGGAAAGATATTAAGAAGGGTACCCATCTAGTCTCTTTTGGAAGGAAGTCTCAGACCCTGGGAATAGCCATGGAGAAGACCCTCTCCTATGTTCTGACTGAATGTAGCTGTGAGGGTGGTGGGACAGAGAGAAGAGAAGGGCCTCTCCCCAGAAGATCTCAAAGTGCTAATGGGTTTGTATGGGACAATCTGGTCCTTTAAATAACTTGAGCTGCACAGGCCCTTTTGCACTAAGCAGTTATAGCACTTTGGTCCCACTTTAGCTGCCATGGTTCCAGCCTATGGAATCCTGGTATTCACAGTTTAGGGAGAGGTATTTAGAATTTGAGAGCCAGCATGGTGTAGTGGTTTTTGAGTGTTGGACTAAGACACTGGGAGACCAGGGTTCGACTCTCTGCTCAGTGATAGAAACCTACTAGGTGATGTAGGACAAGTCATACTCTCTCAAAGGAGGCAAAGGCAAACCCCATCTGAACAAATGCTGCCAAGAAAACCCCATGATAAGTTCACCTTAGGGTTGCCATAAGTCAGAAATGACTTGAAGGCATGCAACAACAACAATAAATAACAATTTAGAATTCTCTGCTAGAGAGCTCTAGTGCCTCACCAAAGTATGAATCCTGGGATTCCAGACAATGTTGTTGTGGCAGTTAAAGTGGAATCACAGTGCTAAAATTGGGCAGCATGAAAGGGCCCTTAAGTACAGCTCACAGCAGTATAGTAATTGAACATTTTTGCCTGACCAAAGTACTGTCTGACATGGCCTTCCTTGTGGTGGTGTTAAGAGTCTATAAGAAAGATGTGTGAGAGTCCACCCACACATACACATCATATGAGTATCACATAATAAGATCACTTATTTGTTTACATATTGGTGAACATCTCCTATTGAAAGGAAACTAATGAAGACCACAACTCTTAGTATTAATTTCACTGCGGCTTAACCCACTTATCATCTGCTAAAAAGCCAGAGTGGTTTGAGCATTGGACTACAACTCTGGAGACTAGGGTTCAAATCCCTGCTCAGCCATGGAAACCCACCAGATGACCTTGGGTGAGTCACACTCTCTCAGCCTCAGAGGAAGTCAAAGGCAAACTCACTCTGAACAAATCTTGCTAAGAAAGCCCAGTGATAAGTTTACCTCAAGGTTGCCATAAGTCGGAATTGACTTGAAGGTACACAACAACAGCAGCAACAACAAAGCAGGTAATAGAGACATTTCTTCTATACACCCTGTGCCTTATGCCACCAGGGCCAAAACCTGTAGATGACACCCAGAGCCAAGAGCACCCCAAATGAACACCAGTGAGCAGCAGGACATGGGAATAGCAACAAACAGGCCCAGTGTCAGTACCTTGGACAACATAGCATCCTTTCTCCCCCATTCTTGACAAATGTTATTGTCAGGGTGATTACAGTGATATTCATTTTATTACCTTATCATCCCCTCATTCTTTCATGCCCCACACCAACCCATCAGCAGCACACCAGAGGTGACATCACATTATTTCCAGTTTCCACTTTCAGCCATTCAGTTTTTCAATATTTTTCAGGAGTTTATCAGGCTATGTTGGGAGGAGAAGGCAAATCACCACCTTTGCAAGCATTTCAGAGGTGTTTGGGGCTAAAAATTGCCTGAAGAAAATATATATTGGGGGCAGGTATTTGAGAAAGTGCCAGTGAATTTGGGGGAAGCACAAAAGTGGGGTTCAAGGAACACATGCAGCCCATGAACTACATTTTCCCCAACACTGCTCTAACATATCAGGAACACATTATTCCCTATCAATATTGTTTCCTTCATACTGGACAGCAGATTCTAAGCCTCCAAAATACACTTCTCTTTAACATGACTTCTCTTTAACATGACTCCATTCCTACCCAGACGTAAACATGACCAAGTAGAACAGCACAGAATAGCATATTTATTTACAAGTCCGAAGCACTAGATTCCACAGGAATAAGGAAGGGCAACAAGTTCTGTGCATCCAAAGCAGACCTCTGCTGCTGCTTTCTCTTCTGTGCATGAACAAAACAATGACTACTCTGTCTTGGAAAGAAACCAAGACCCCCTGGACATCTCGATTCCAAATGAGGCAGGCAGCCAATGTTTGACAATGGGGCAGCCCTTTACTCTATACCACTCTGAGCCTTTTCAGCAGTCTAGAGAGAGCAGATTCTGAGCCAATTCTGGCAGTGAGATAGACAGAGCACTCCTTCCCAACACCTTGCCTTACTGCCAATGTTCCTAGTCAGTCTGATTGTCTCCTACTCTACAGTGCATGCACAAGTACTATGAAAAATTAGTCCTACACCCAACATAGCCAAGGGTTGGAGCAGGAGTGCTGATGTTGACAGTGAGTAGAAAATAATTGCACCCTCCTTATTTTAAGTTATACAGTACATTATATGTCCGTTCAGCAGTTCACCTACCTGGGAAGCATCATCTCCTCAGATGCCAAGATTGACAAAGAGATCGATCACAGATTAGCAAAGGCATATAGCGCATTTGGAAGACTTTACAAAAGAGTCTGGAGTAATAAATACCTGAGGCGAAGGACAAAAATCAGTGTGTATAGAGCCATTGTACTGTCTATTCTCCTTTATGGATCTGAAACATGGGTCACCTATCGCCACCACCTACGTCTCCTCGAGCGCTTTCATCAGCGCTGTCTACGCACAATCCTAAATATACACTGGACTGACTATGTGAGGAATGTTGCTGTCCTTGAGCAAGCAGGGATCACCAGCATTGAGGCCATGATATTGAGAACACAGCTGCGCTCGGCAGGGCACGTTTCTAGGATGGAGGACCATCGCCTCCCCAAAATAGTACTCTACGGTGAGCTCGCCACGGGTCAGTGTAAGAGGGTCACTCCAAAAAAGCAATACAAGGATTCCCTGAAACAACATCTCAGGCTTGGCCAAATTGATCACCAACAATGGTGTGACCTGGCCTCAAATCAGGAGGCATGGAGACGCACAATCCACAATGCTGCAGCCTTATTTGAGAACTCATGCCAAACAAGTCTTGAAGAGAAACGACAACGCAGAAAGAATCACAACCCGAAAACATCACCCAAGGAGACCTTCTGCTGTGCTTTCTGCAACTGGACTTGTTTATCTCGGATTGGCCTTTTTAGTCATCATTGCGTTTGCAGAAAGCGCGGGATGAGTCCTTCCTGAATCTTCATTTGTGAAGAAAAGCCAGAGAAAGAGAGAAAGAGGTATTTTACTGCTAGTTGTGGAGTACTGTTTCCTCATGCCACAACATGCAGCTGCTGCAAGATTCTTCCTTTTAGTTCATGGGTGGTAGCATTTTGGCTATATAATTAATGTCATTCTGGTAACTGAAATTATTGGTAGTACAGTCTTGCTCTACATTTGTGACTTAAGCATTTGTGGATTTGATTAATGTGTTTCTCTAGGCATTTATAGGTTCTCCAGCATGATTCAGTGGTTAACTTTTCTTGGAAGTTGACCAGTTTTTTTAAACCTTGTGAGACTACTTCTCTAGACATTTGTAAGTCCTCCAGCATGATTCTATGATCAATTTCCAGCAGAAGTTGATCATAGAATTGTGCTGGAAGACCTACAAATGCCTAAAGTGTTGTGTCTGGGCATTTGTAGGTCCTCCAGCACAATTCTATGATCAACATCTGCTGGAAATTGATCATAGAATCATGCTGGAGGACTTATAAATGTCTGGAGAAGTATTCTCTCAGGTTTTAAAAAAATAGCTGGCCTATATTCATGGTTTTTCCACTTTAGTGGGGCTACTATGCCCCTAACCCCTATAAAAGTTGAGGGCCAACTATATATTTAATGGTTATTTTCAGTTGCATCCCCTTTTTCCCTAGTGAGAACTGAACTGCATATTTCCTTGTATTTTTATTTTGTGAAAACAAAAATTGTTATCTGGGATGGGGGGAGGCAGCAGTGGGAGGAATTGTTCCATGGAATACAGTTTGGTAATGTGACAACTCCCTTAACCTTCATAGTGAAGTGCAAAATGCTAGAGACTTGCCAAAAATATCAAGGTGTGTCAGCAAGGCTATAATCCAACATACTTAAGCTGATTAATATCATTAAAATTCTAGAGCTCTCTCTCTCTCTTTCTCTCTCTCTAAACTTCAATGACACATGGATTTTCAGCATCTATCTTACAAAAGCGTCACAAAGTTTTAGGATTATGCAGGATGCCAGAAAGGTTTTATGTTCCAGGCTTACAGGCAGTCTTGAATAAACAGCCTTATTAACTGGAGTGGGTGGTGTATTACTAGATGAATGTGTATGTGTGAAGGAAGTTTGACCCTGGTAGAAATAAGTATCAAGTATTTGCAAAAAAAATATGCTACATTATGTTAATCTGAGTACAAAAGCAATACAATTTTTTTACTAGTTCCTTTTCTCACTTGTGCAACAAATATTTAGAGGAAAATGAAAAATGCAGAAAGGTTCTTTAAATTAGTGGGGAAGTATACATGCATGTGTGACAGAGTGGGGTGGGGGTGGGGATGTCTTTGTTTTTTTAAAAAATGTTTAAAAATTGCTAGAGCAGGATCATCACTAAGAAAGAAAGAAAGAAAGAAAGAAAGAAAGAAAGAAAGAAAGATCAAAATGCAAAGTAAAGTATTCAGTTAAAACATAAAAGTGCATTCAGATGGGACAGTAAAGAAGTCACAGTTGTTCAATAATGAACCTTGCTCTTTGCACAGAAACATTCTATACAACACTTAGGTTAGCAAGGACAGACAATCCATATATGTCAAGCTTCTCCTTTGCAAATCAGTCCCCAGTTCATGGACACTATAGGCCAGGAGTGGCGAGGACTGCAAAGTCAGGGGTGGAGCAAAGCATACAGAACCCAGCTTTCTCTTCACATGGTGTGTACTGTTTGGAGACAAGAATGATAGAACAGGGTTTAAATGTTACATTAAATGTGTGGCTGCTTTGCATTTAGTATGTCTGGGCTTTTTTTTAAAAATACAGTAGTTATAGGGGGATCAGGACCAAAATAATAGGTTGTTCAGAGGGGTAGCTAATCCCCCTGTCAAGGATAATCTGGAGCTTCTTGGATTGGAACCCCCAGAATTAGCTCCCCTCTAAGGGTAACCCTGAGCAGCCTCACTCAAAGGCGCCCCCTAGAGGCCAAATGCTGCCACCACTCGCTGAGTTGAACCCCCTTTCCACACAGCACAGTGAGAAGCTGTGCAGGGTCTCTGAATACCCAGTGGGACTACCCGCCACTGTGAAACAACCAACTCCTCCCTCCTATCCCCAGAGAGAGAGAGCAATGTAGCAATGACCAAGAGATACAGACACGTGCAGCATCAGCATATAGGAAGATTAAGAAAAGCTTATTTTATTCAAGCAAATTCAAGTCATGCAAATCTCTCATGAGGGCAGGCACCTTCCGTGCCCCCAGGCACACTATGGAGTTACAGAAATAGCAAAGGTATTAAAGTCAAAGCATTCAGTTATTTTAAGCTACATTCAGCTAAAGTTTAGAAATCAAATAGAAATGCCCTAACACACATCTAAACAGTCCCTAGAGATTCTGCACACAATCTGTAGTCTTCTGTTGGATTCAGATGGAAGGCTGAAGCCAGTAGTTGTTCCAGGCTGGCTCAACAGCCTCTTCCATTGTTAAGTTCTGGGCTTGGTGTCTGTGTCCCAGACCCTCCTTTGTCTCTCAAACCTCATGGTCTGACTCAAGCAATGTGCTCACACAAAGCAGTTACACCTTATTTGAAATTCCCATTCTGGCATTCTTGATTGGTCAAGCCTGCCTCAGGTGATCTGATGTCATTGATGATGCTATCTCGGGAGATTCTGTGGAGGTGGTGTTTTAGACCCTCACCTCCAGTTAACCCTTTCCTTACCTGATGCCATGCTGACAAGACAATCACTGTTTGCAGATAATGGGAACTGTAGTCTTTGCAGAATGATGGGAGTTTCAGCACCCTGCAGGCAGGATGATGGTCACGCCATCATTACACCCTTCCCTGCCTCTGCCAGTTGTTTTCTAGTGGGGGGCAAGATGAAGTTAATGCCAATACTGGCTTCTCTTCGCAGCAAAGGGAAATTTGGTGATGCAATTTTCACTGGCATTATATTTCATAGGAGAAAGAGTTAACCCTCTCATCACTATTCCAGTTGTGATCCATCACCACTATGGAGATTATCAGATGCGCTAAATACAGCGCTATCATGACACCAGGAGATCACTAAAGGGCTTCTTTTCAGTTAATATTGTCCCCCTGTTGTATTGTACCCATTCTGCTGCTGTTCCACCGGCACTGCTTTTTATTGATGGGAAAAACCGTCAATACATCCCCTGTTCCATTGCTGTCATGGATTTGACAGCAAGTGAAAAGGTGCCCCATTTTGCAAGTGCTATCCCAGCCAGCATCAATGGGAGGTCCTTGTCAGAACACTTCCTGGTGAGATCGGGACAGCAAGGTAAGTGACAACTTTTTTGTACCCTCCCCGGGTTACTTCCAATGTTTTAAGTGTGTTTTTGTGCTTGCTGACACTTTTTTTCCCCTGTATTTTCCTTTTATTTTTGAATTTCCTGTGCTCTCGTCTTTTCATGAGAACAGCTGGAATTTCACTCCAGGAAGTGAAAGGAGCTGCATCCATTCACTCCTGGACTGCCCTGTGGTTGCTTCTAAAGGTAGGTCTGAAAAGTGTTGATGTTGTTCCGGGACAGGGACAGGACAGGGGCGGGAAAGCTCTATGATGTTACAATTAAATAATTAGAATAATTATTCTAAATAACTAGAATAATTAAGTGAGAGATAGACTGGTGTAATGGTGACAGTGTTAGACTGGGACTTGAGAGATCCAGGTTTTAGTTCCCACTGAGACATGAAATTCACAAATTCACTGTCTTGGAGGCAGTCAACATGTCCAGAGAAGGGTGACCAAGATTATCAAAGGTCGGGAATCAAGCCTTATGAGGAATGTCTGGTAGTTGGGCATGTTTGGCTTGGATAAGAGAAGAATGAGAGGTGATATAATAGCCATCTTTACTCTATCTGAAGGGATGTCATATAGAAGATAGAGCTACTTTTTTTTTTTTTGCTTCTCCAGAGACTAGAACCTGAACCAATGGATTCAAATTATAAGAAAAGGGATTCCACCTAAACTTCTTTACTGTAAGAACTGTTCAAAAGTGGAATAGACTGCCTTGGAGGGTGATGGACTCTCCATCTTTGGAGATCTTTAAACAGAGGTTGGATAGGCATCTTTCAGGAGTGCTTTAATTGTGTATGCCTGCATAGCAGGGCATTGGTCTAACTGGCCCTTGTGACCCCTTCCAACTCTAAGATTTCATGATTTTATGAATATCAGCCAGGCTTGTTATGAGAGCAAAGTGTGGAGGAAGTAAGCCATGTATGCATGTTGGACTCACTGGAGGAAAGAAGGACATACATGTTAACAAATTAATGTTTGAACTACTAGTCATTTTATTTCAACTCTATGGAGAATCAATATTGTAAAAAATATTCACACGAGCCTCAATCTACTTGAAGGACTTGCTGCAATATCATATGATTGCTTAGGGACTGTCTAAATGGTGAAAATACTCCTCACAGAATGCAAGGAGAATCCTACATGTCTTAATGGGATGCTGCAAAATTTTGCTGTATTCAGAAGGAGGGGGTCCAAAAACTTTAAAAACTCTGAAGGAAAAGCCTTCTCAGCTTTTCACAGAAGTTTAAAAAAAAACAGTGAGGGGAATGCGCATTCCTGCTTGTTGGGACAAGCAATTTGCTTTGAATCGCTTTCCCATTGGAGAGGAAGCACAAAGCTGATTGGCCAGTCTAGTGCAGGGATAGGGCTTGCTAACAGGGCAAGCACCCGGCATCACCATGTTGATTTTTCACCTTAGCGAGTAAGCGCTGAGACAAGAAAAGGGGGCGTTGTTTCTTTACCTTTATGTTGCAAATGCAAAATATTGCTCCAGCACACAATGCAAATGGTTTTGGTTTTGTTTTTAAAGTTCGGCAGCAGCAGATTATGGTAGGTATAAATGTGAGTAATTCATTTGCGGCTGCCACGGGCATGTAAAGCTTTTGGGAGCAAAAAAAACCCCTATAAGGACAAGTTGCAGCTACTGCAAAAAGCCATTATTGTGGGGCACTCCGGGTTTGGGACGCTTGTATAGATGGGCCCTCAGTTTATGATAGGATGACCAACAGTTACCTCAGCGCATCTTGTTTGTTTACATCACTGTAGATGTTTAGAACTGATATACCACTTTATGTTAGGTTTTTTGACCCACTCTTTGATTAAAATGATTTCTCCCCAACTAGTTTGGCTTGTTTCAAACTTTGCCATCTCCCTATTTAGAAGCTAGGCTAATATATTATCAGTAGCTGAGACCCATGACAGCATTCAGTTCCTTTAAGAATTGTGTTCCTTTTGTGTTACCTCAGCAACTTGTAAATCAAGTATGTACTTTTTTCTTTTTGTTTTGCTTTCAGTCTAAAATGCCCCAGGGCCAGACCACCATGTACTGAAACAACAGAGGAGATTACAAAGGCTTTCTTTAACTTGTTCTTATTCCACAAAGATAACATCAATCCCTGTTTCTTGAAACAAACTGAATATTCTGAGCAGCTAATAACTCACACAGAAGAGAAATCTAGTCTGTCAATGACATGAAAACCCTTTTGTCAAAACCACCATGAAAAGTACTGTACACTTTTGTTTGTTGGAATAGTTAGCATATATCATGGCTTGTAAACCCACTTCAGATCAAAGTTTGGTTGTTTCAACATAACACCAAACCATGGTTAAGCTTCTATAACCATGGTTTTGCACTACTTCTAAGTAAGTCACTGGGTGTGTCTGCATAAAACAGCAAGCCTGAATTCTGGTAGTGTGCTGGTATACGCTGGCCAATCACTCCTACTACAAGTAGGGGTGTCTGAATAAGCCACATACCATCTTTGTTTTTCTGTGACATCCCATTTAGGCAATCTAGCTTGTGTCTCCCTTGTAAAGCCAGAGAAATGTGTTGTGGAAGAGACAAGCCAGAGTGTCAGGTTTGGCATCACAATAAACAAACCATGGATGGAAGAGCCATGGTTTTTCAGCTGTTTCTGCTTGCATCAAGAATTATCAGCCAGCATGAGCACATTAGTGCATGTTGCCTTATCCTGCCTAATCCCCAAAGTCAAAATTCTACAGGTTTCTCACATGCTGTTGCATGTGAATATGATCAGTGTCTGCACAGACTAATTTGAGATCCATATGGTTGGAATTCATTCTGTTAACACAGAATTACATGTACATGTAATTCATCCCACAATTCTGTGATTATCCTATGACTCTATACAAGTTGTGTACAATCCCTTTCTTCTCTGTGTATAGGAAAATGGACATTTGTGAAATTATCCAGTGAGGTCACAACAGATGTTATGAATGCTTATTCTAAAGTATTTTTTAAAATAAACTTCAATGGGATTTCAACCTAGATATACAGACAACTGCAGCTTTAATTTCATATCCTTGGATCTGAATTTTTTAAAAAGAGTATTATTTATTTAAGCATTTTTACACAACCTTTTCTCATCAAATCTCAGGACAGCAAACAGATAAAAAAACATAAAACATTTAAAGAATTCCAAATTAAAACCAGTAAATAATTAAAACAAGATAAAAACATATTAAGTAATTAAAACAAGTTTTAAAAAAGCTTTAAAGGGCTAAATGAGTTAAAACCATGTGCATGTTTAAAAGTAAGCTAGGCACCAAAAGCTTTAATAAGAAGCTATGTCTTGACCTTGCTCCAAAATGAAACTAACATTGGCAAGAGTTGAGCTTCCAAGCGGAAGTTATTCTGCAACTGGGGTGCTACAGTCAAGAAATGCCTAATTATTTCTCATGCAATAACTTATAATCAGCTGAAACAATGGCCAAGGTCTCATCCTTCCACGAGCAAACCTGGTAGCTAGGTGATTGCCCCTTCCCCATGCTGCTCCCAGTACCCTTAAAACATGACCCAGAGAGCTGAGATATCCTCCAGAGAAGAACATAGACATAACTCTCTCTCTCTTCTTTTCTTTTTTTTAACAAATAACTCATTACTTTTCTAAATGAATTATGGTCAGTGGGAAAAGGAACTAAATGCACTATAATCAATGGGATATTCAATGTCATAGTCACTACAGTACTAAATGGTACCATTAAATTCAGTACCAATAGTCAACAGGACCAGTTTAAGGAATTTGGGGGGGGGGAGGCTGCAATGCTTTATTTTGGAGGGCCCATATGTTTATCTCAGGTCAATGTAACCTAACTCAACCTAAACTATTCACAGTACAGGATATTCAGATTATTACTAATTATGTTTTTGCAGGAGGAGAGTTACTATGGGGGCCCTCACAATGATGGGCCCCCCTGCATATGCTGATGCCACTGGTGCCTTAAACCGGCCCTGAAAGTCAATGTGATAGTTAACATCATAAATTTAAGTACCTTTAATGTTCACTTATAGATAAAAATAAATTAAATAATCCTTAATCAAGCATGAATGTGGCATTTTATTTGTTAACAATGTGTGGGAAGAAATTTTAATGAATTTAATAATGTTTTTAAAAATTCAACTAATGTCAGTTAATTTTTAATCTGTTGTACATATATGTAGCTGGTTTTATGTACTTTTAATTTGAAAAAGCCTTTTAAAATCAAAAAGTATGGCCCTTGAACCCTTGGCCAACCACAGCAATTGCTCTTGCTGGTATATAACTACTGTACATTAGATTATAATTGTAATGTGTGTGGGATACTTTAACTACTTTGATAGTACAACTCTAAGTATTTAGTTACTTATAGGAATGTGGCCTCACTAACTGTTAGTGGAAGAATGTCTTAGGATTCACGTGCTGGCTTGTGCTGTGTCAGGCTCATCCATGAAGTCTCCCTATTGCTCAGACTTCATGGAGGATCCTGACATGGAGTTGGTAGTGGCTTGGGCCTGTTTCCCCTGTGTGGGCCTCTCAGCTCTTCTCAGCTTTTGGGAATGGGCCAGCCACCCTTTTCAGCCTGGGAGCCCTGTTCTCAAAGATAACTCAAGGTTAGCCACCTGGGCTCTGTCTGGGAGCCAGAGCCCTCCCTGTGTGCCGTCCTCACGTGGTGGGGTTTATCTGGGAATGGGGTTGTGTTGCGTTCAGTCTCGGCTTTGGCCATGTTCATGACATACGTGTCCTTACTGAATAAAGGTTTTCTTATTGAGTAAATGAGAATGTGTGTTCCTGGTACATCACATGCTGTCCCTTATGCTCTGTGGTGAAAAAATAGGTAGATGGGAGGAGACTGTAAGTTTGTAACATAGGCCAGCGGTGGCTGGTGGGTTCCATGTCAGTTGGGCTGGTGAATTTGTTCTGGGGTTTAGTAAAAACTTTAACAGAACTATCCAGGGTGTTGAATCTGATCCTCAAAACTGAGGACAGCTCTTTTCGAGCTCACACCAAAATGCACACCAGATTCACTAGTGTTTGACCTAGAATCCACCAGCTGCCACTGCTAGTAGCTTGTACTATTCAGACATTAATGTTTTTAAAAGTAACTATTTTAGCTACTTTTAAGAATCAGAAAAGTAACACAGCAGTTTAAAAACCTTTAACTTTACGGGTAACTAAGGGGTCGTCTATAAGAGGGGAAAAAATATATTGCTCTGCAGTAATAGCAATATACAGCAACTGCAAACAGTTCTAATGGTTTTACTCCCCCCACCCAATTTTGCATGACCCCTAGCCAAGATGGCAGCCACGAGTAAATTACTCGCATTTTCAATCTGCTGCTGCCGAACTTTTTTTAAAAAAAGTTTACCATGGTGCGCACAAGCAATATTTCATGTTTACAAAAATGAGAGAGAGAGAGAGAGAGAATGCAATGTTAAGGAAAATGCAACATGGGACATACAGTGAAAGAAATAAAATATGTATGTGAAAGTCACAATGACTAAGCAAGAGCAATTATGAAGCTACACAGGTGAAACTGCTAATGTAATCTAGAAGTCCTGAGAGCCAAGGACAGAGGTACTGAATGCAGATTGGAAACACCTGAGAATCATTAAGTGTACAAGGTGAAATGTTGAAATACATGGGTTGGTCTTAAGTATGGGTGGAACTACGTGGACCAATCAGAATGGAAGTACACACCCACTGGGTGGAAACTAACTAGTGGGTGGTGATAAACAATGGCTATAAAATTGCAATGTTTGCCAATGTATTGTTGTTGAGTAGAGGTGGAGTACTTTGGAAATATTGTGGAGTAGTGTGTAGAGATTGTGATTTGTTGACCATATAGTATATTTACATAGAAGAATAAAGTAGGTTTTATATAAAACTACTGAGTTGCCTGAGTGAATCCTGGAGACGTTTTGGAGACACCTGGAGAAGAGTGAGAAGGCTTGGAGAGTTTGTCAGGATCTGCAGCCTATTCTCTGAAACTCTGCTGCTTTGGAGAAAAGCATTAACCACTGATCTAAGCTGGTCGGCTCTGCTGAATAACAAGGTGGTGAGTTTGAGCCAGAGGTGAAGAGCTACAACTCCCATCATCCCTGACAAGGGTTATGGGCCCAGTTACTAGAGCACCCAGCATCCACAGAAGCTGAAAGTTCCAGAGAGTGGAAGAAAGCTTTGTGGACGACAGATCAGAGCAAGCTGTTTGTGCTGCACTGATAGGCCTCGTGAGTAAATCATTTTGTGTTTTGCTTAAGCCCAGACGGGTCGGCTGTGCATACTCAGAAGGACTGTGTCAAATTGAGTCACTGCACAAATCAAGATGGAAATTCTAAAGTTTAGTAAATTAAATAGAAACAACTACTCTACCTGGAAGATTTATGCCCAGTCTCTACTAGTAAAGGAAGGTCTGTGGTCAACAGTTGAAACAGGGCTGGCAGCCGATGCTGATGAAGCCACTCAAGAGAGAGATAGTAAAGCAAAAGCCTGTCTTTATCTCATGCTTGAAGAAGACTTAATTAATGACGTCAGAGATAAAACGTCTGCCAAGGATGTGTGGGATACCTTGCAGAGATTACACACTCCTTCAACTGCTTTTGCAAAAATGCTATGGTCTAAAAGAATATACAGGCAAAAGATGGCTAAAGGGCAGTGTGTGATAGAACATTTAAAAATAATGCAAGATTTATTTGTGCAAGCTGAACTGAGGGGAGTGCAAATTAGCAAAGAGCAGCAATGCTACACTTTAGTAGAATTGCTAGACTCTTCGTGGGACAACATAACGAACAGCTTGCAGAACTTGCCAGAAGCTGAGCTTAATAGAGACTTAATTGTGGCCAGAATACTGGAAGAGAACCAGAGAAGAATGTCTGAGCAGGGTGACTCAGCAATCTTAAAGACTGTGCCAAAACAACAAACAACTCCTGACTGGCGAACGCAGGAGGAAGCAGCTTCTACAAGGGAGCAACGGAGGTGCTTTTATTGTAAGAAGATTGGTAATCTGCAGAGACATTGTAAACATTTTGCAGCTGAGAGACGCAAGCAAGCAGAGAGCAGATGGCAGCCGCGGCAGTATCAAAAACAGTCCAGACCTCCATTTTTGAGGGACAGTGGTAATAAAAAGGGGTTTGCAACCATGATTAAGGAAAAACAAAATGAAAATTCTAAATGGCTAGTTGATTCAGGAGCCTTATCTTCGATGTGTAATGATATAAATTTAATAAGTAATAGAAAATCAGCTAATGTAAATTCTGTAGTTTTGGCTGACGGGAAAGAGCTAAGTACTGTAAATCAAATGGGTACTGTGTACATTCCAGGGCTAAAAGAGAATTTTAATGATGTCTTACATGTAAAGGAGTTAGAAAATAATTTGTTATCAGTAAGCAGATTAACAGAAAGAGACTACACAGTCATCTTTGAAAAGAACATGTGTAACATAAAACTGAATGGGGAATTGCGTGGCATAGGTTTGAAAAAGGACAAACTTTATTATTTGGAGGACAATATTGATAGCTACAGGGTTGAAGAAGCTAATAACATAGAAAATATTCCAATCCACAAAGACTGCATACATGAACTTCACAGAAAATTCGGCCATGCGAGCTTCAAATGTTTAAAGAATTTAATCAGGATGTGTCCAGATTTAAAAGTTACTGAATGCAAAAACCACTTAGATTGTACGGTATGTCATCAGGTAAAGGTCAGAGCTTTTCCAGTAGCTAAGAAAACAAAAAGAATTGCTCAAAGACCATTTCAGTATGTACATGCAGATGTCGCCCAAGCTAATTGCTTGTCCTTAGGGGGAAGCAAGTATTTCCTAGTAATTGTTGATAGGTATACAAGGTTTGCATTTGTGAGAATAATGAAAAACAAATCTGACGCTGGGCAAAGTTTAAAAGCATGGGTAAGAATGGTGGAAAGACAATTTGATAGCAGAGTAGGCACCATCATTACTGATAGAGGAGGAGAATTTTTAAATAATCAATTGTTTAACTGGTTTCAAAAGGTGGGAATAAGGCATGAAACTACAAACCCTCCTTGTCCTAGTGAGGATGGGTTAGCAGAGAAGAAAATACAAGATATAAAAAGAAATACTGCTTGTATGATGGCAGATGCAGGGGTGAAAGATAGTTTTTGGGCAGAAGCAACTTTGACTGCAATACATATCAGTAACAGATTGTATCATTCAGAAATTGAAGACATTCCCTACAGGGTATTGTATGGGAGAATGCCAAATTACAAGTACTTAAGGGTTTTTGGACAATTTGCTCATGTTTACACACCTGCTTGTTTCAGGAGGAAAGGAGAACCCAAAAGCAAAAGGCTTAGGTTTTTGGGGTATTCTGGAAATAGCTACAAGTTTCATTTGGATGGAAAACAAGTGCAGTATTCTAGGTCTGCAAATTTCGAGAGACATGCTGGTTGGGACAAACTGCATGCCAATAAAGAAGTGTTTTTGAGATTAGGGAGTTCAAATGAGCCAGAAGCACAAACTGAACCAACCTCAGGAAACGGAGGGGTTTCAGTTAAGCAGGAAGCATCACCTAGCAGCAGTGGTAGTTCTTCTGATGATGAGATAGCATCTAGGCCTACTACTACTCGAATGACTGAAGACAAGAGATTTAGTCATAGAACTACAACTCCTAGTAGAGAAAGTGAGGATGAAAGAGACAGAACAGCAGATTTTATTCCCAGGCGTAGTCATAGAGTTAGAAAGCCTCCAGATAGGTTTGTTGTGACAAAGGCAAGAGCTTGTTTAGCAGTAGAAGAGCCTGAAAGTTTTGAAGAATTGGAAAGTTATTCTAGTGAAGAACAGGAAAGATGGTTTGATGCAATGGATAATGAGTTTGGTTGCCTGGTAAATAAAGATGTTTTTGAAATTGTTGACAGACCCAAAGACAAGAAAGTAATTGGTTGTAAATGGGTATACAAAAGGAAAGAAATGCCAGATGGAAGTATCAAATATAAAGCTAGGTTAGTGGCTAAGGGTTTTGCACAACAGCAGTATGAGAACTATGATAAGACATATTCTCCAACTGCAAAGCCAGAAAGTCTGAGAATGGTTCTAGCTGTAGCAGTAAAAAGGAATTTAGTTGTAGAACATTTTGATTTTGAGACAGCTTACTTGAATGCGATTTTGGATGAAGAAATATTTATGGAACAGCCACAAGGTTTCGAAGAAAATGGTAGTCAGAGAGTATATAAATTAAAGAAAGCGTTGTATGGTTTAAAACAAAGTGCCAGAGCGTGGAATCTGTGCATCAATGATGAGCTAGTTAAGCTAGGTTACAAGAGGAGCATTGCAGATGCTTGTGTTTATACAAAAAGAGACATAGTATTAGTGATTTATGTAGATGATTTGTGCGTAGCAGCAAAGTCAAAACAGGAAATTGAGTCAGTAAAAAGAGAATTGTCTAAGAAGTTTGTTTTGAAGGACTTAGGTGTATTGAAGTCTTATTTAGGTATTTGCGTTGTATGGACAGAAGAAGGACATTGTTTGTTAAGTCAGAGAAATAAAATTGAAAGATTGATTGAAAAGTGTGGATTACAGAATGCAAAAATAGTAAGAGCTCCAATGACAACCGGTTTTGTGTCTGATGAAACAACTAGAGCGTTTGAGGACAAGATTCTCTTCAGAAGTATAATAGGATCTTTACAATTCATATCTTGCCACACCAGACCAGACATTTCTTATGCTGTAAATGTATTGTCTAGAAGGGTTAATGATCCAAAAATTGAAGACTGGACAGCGGTAAAACATTTATTGAGATATTTGAAAGGAACCTTAGATAGGAAATTGATTATAAGAAGCAGTAATTCAGATCTAGATTGTTATGTAGACAGTTCATTTGCATCAGAATTAGGAGACAAGAAGTCAGTTACAGGAATGATAATTAAATATAGTGAAAGTCCAATAGTATGGAGAAGTAGAAAACAAACTAATGTAGCGATAAGCACAACAGAAGCAGAATTCGCTGCTTTGAATGAGATAGTAAATGAGGTGCAGTGGATTAAGCAATTGCTAAATGATTTAAATGAAAGTTACAAGATACCAGTGGAAATTCTGGAAGATTCACAGTCATGCATAGCGATGGCTGAAACTGAAAGTTTGAAGAACAGAACAAAATATGTTGGTGTAAGATATCAAAATGTGCAAGACATGGTTCAGAAGGGTGAAATAGAATTGAGATATATAGAAACACAACACAACATAGCAGATTTGTTCACAAAAGCATTGACAGTAGAAAAACATGAAAGGCTGACACAAATGGTTGGAATGACATTGTAAGACACATACAATATTTTATTTCGGAGGGGATTGTTAAGGAAAATGCAACATGGGACATACAGTGAAAGAAATAAAATATGTATGTGAAAGTCACAATGACTAAGCAAGAGCAATTATGAAGCTACACAGGTGAAACTGCTAATGTAATCTAGAAGTCTTAAGAGCCAAGGACAGAGGTACTGAATGCAGATTGGAAACACCTGAGAATCATTAAGTGTACAAGGTGAAATGTTGAAATACATGGGTTGGTCTTAAGTATGGGTGGAACTACGTGGACCAATCAGAATGGAAGTACACACCCACTGGGTGGAAACTAACTAGTGGGTGGTGATAAACAATGGCTATAAAATTGCAATGTTTGCCAATGTATTGTTGTTGAGTAGAGGTGGAGTACTTTGGAAATATTGTGGAGTAGTGTGTAGAGATTGTGATTTGTTGACCATATAGTATATTTACATAGAAGAATAAAGTAGGTTTTATATAAAACTACTGAGTTGCCTGAGTGAATCCTGGAGACGTTTTGGAGACACCTGGAGAAGAGTGAGAAGGCTTGGAGAGTTTGTCAGGATCTGCAGCCTATTCTCTGAAACTCTGCTGCTTTGGAGAAAAGCATTGACCACTGATCTAAGCTGGTCGGCTCTGCTGAATAACAAGGTGGTGAGTTTGAGCCAGAGGTGAAGAGCTACAACTCCCATCATCCCTGACAAATCACCATTTTATCGCATTAGCAATCTCTCACTAAGGTGAAAATCCAACATGGTGGCAGCAGGCACTTGTCCTGTGCTTGTCTGACCAATCAGCTTGCGCTTCCTCTCCTATGGGAAAGCACAGTGATGTAAATGCGACTGTCTTAACAAGTGGGAATGCACACTTCCTATGAAGTTTTTTAAAAACTCTGCGAAAAGCCACAAAGGTTCTCTGGGCATAGTTTTTGGAGGTTTTGCTGCCCCCCCTTCTGAATATGACACATCGATGTGGGTTCCCATGAAGACAGATCATATTCCTAGTGAATTCCATGAGGATTATTTTGACTCTTTAAACAGGACCTAAGTATTTTAGGGCCTGGGACTAATATTGCAACTAATTACTTTTAAAAGTAACTTCCTGAGCTCTACTTCAGAGAAAGTTTTCAGCTGGTGTAGAGACCTGGAGGGTGGAAAGGAAGGGAGGAAAGCCCAGCCGTTCTGGCAGATGGATGCTAGCATGCTATTTGATTCAGGCGAGTATGTTGATATTCCACTTTAGTAGAGAAACTGCTTGTGTAAGTGTTCCACTGATGGAAGTAGTGTAATGTGGAAACCACAACTACACGTGGGTCTACAGTTCCCATCTTATGCTCACAGAAATAATACAGAAGCTCCATATCTTTGAAAATGACTCAAGTGTGTGGTAGTAAGAGCTTTGCTTATGGAAGCACAAATCAAGAGGCCTTCACACACTTTTGAAACATTGTACTACACTTACAAATAAA
Source organism: Gambelia wislizenii (assembly GCA_030847615.1). Lineage (NCBI taxonomy): Eukaryota > Metazoa > Chordata > Lepidosauria > Squamata > Crotaphytidae > Gambelia > Gambelia wislizenii. Next base: position 218,259,565 of record JAUMIR010000004.1, read on the forward strand.
GTCAGGACAGCTGCAATATTTTTTTTAATGAAGTATATGAAAAGGGGTATAATTTTTTTCCTTCTGACTCATCTACTTCACAATAGTCAATTTTCATAAATTCATTCTCTAGTCTGAAGACTACTGAGTAATGATTTCATTACCCAGCTTTACATAATTTGCATAGAAATATCAATAATTTGGTAACTTTACAGTGCTTTAAAACCAAACCACAGCGTGATGTATATATGTTTATGGTCCGAAGTGATATAATTGCAACCAGATGGAACAATCTGGTGGTGCAAAGGAATTGCCTTTACAAATTCCTGTTTAAAATCCATGGGACAGAATTGCCCACCCACCAAAATAGTATGCAAGCCTTCCTTCAGTTTTAATACATCTAGGTTTCTCCTAGAGTGTCTCTGTAATTTAGTAGCTACTAAAAATTTTACTTCCTGAACTATTCTTTTTTAAAAAATAAATAACAATGGAGGGTAAAATAACCTAGCATGTTCTGTAGACACCATATTTTCAACAAAGAGTATTTACATATCATGAATACAGAATCTACATTTGTATTATTACATCATTGCATAGAATTAAGTCAGGCCAAAAGTACTGTTTCCTCAAATACAGTTCAGAATGCTGGGGCGCATCTAAACAGGAGGGAAAAGTGCAGGGGTATTGCATTAACTCACCTTCGCAGCAGCTCTCTTTTGTCTAGACAATTTTTTTAAAGGTGCCTGTGCAGTGATGCGCGTTCAAGTTCACAAAAACACCCTTCCCGCGAATCAAGATGGTGGCTGCAAGAACAGGGAGCTATTATTCCCACCAGTTTTTTAAAACTTATTTAAACTTTACTTGGGTTTAAAAGGGCAGAATGGAGACCTTCCACTTGTAAAATTATTTCATTTCTTTGCTGGTCCGAAATGCCAAAATGACGCTTCTGGACTCATCTGGAAGAAAGCCCACCCCCACTTACACAACAGACCAATCAGCTGCCAACTTCCTCCTGGCCCAGAATGTGCAGCGCTGTGAATCAGTCATCCAAATGATTCACTTTGGTCTTAGGGGGGTCGTACTTCCCACAGTTTATTAAAAACTTCATGGCAAACTGCAAAGTCTCTTAGGACACAGTTTATGGAGTTTCCCTCCTCCTTCCCAATATGGCAAATCACCCGTGCAGCTTGTTGGAAGAACGTGTATTCTCCACAAATTCTATTAGGGGTGTTCTGACCATCGACACCCCCCTGATGAATCCTAAGGACTGCTATCCACTGGGGGAAAAGGTCTGTGAAAGGCACAACCTAGCATCTTCTTTTATCCCTCCAGCACTTTTGAATTGCTGGGGAAGATACACTGAAGAGACGTTAGCTCCACATTGATATTGAATACTTCCTGCAAATCAAAAATTAAGAAGGGGTTCACATTGTCACTCATACTGAAGAAATAAATATTCAAACTAGAATTGGGATGAATTTCTATACAAAATTCTCTATGAATCAAGGAATCAAGGAACATGAGAGACACTGCAGACTGGGCCAGCCAGAAAAAATCAGCAGTAGCAGAACATGTTATAAACCAACCTGGACACAAAATGTTATTTAAAAACACAGAAATTCTGGACCAGGCCAACAACTATCATGCCAGAATGCACAGAGAAACTATTGAAATCCACAAACACCTGGACAACTTCAACAGGAAAGAAGAAACCCTAAAAGTAAACAAAATCTGGCTCCCAGTCCTGAAAAACAATAGAATCAAAACTCAACACTTACAAAGGAATCCCACCCAGGGACAATGGGATTTCTAGCAGATAATGTCCCATCAACCAACCATTAGCCAAACAGACACTAATCCTCCTTGCATATCTAAACCCAGATACTAACCATTCAAATACACAAATTTACATATACTCCCCAACAGGGTTTCGCAATATGTAAACTCCATACACACTCCTACCCAACCACTCTCTGAGGATGCCAGCCACAGATGCAGGCGAAACATCAGAAGGAAACTATTCCAGAACACGGCCTCACAGCCCAGAAAAAAACCAAGGAAAATCTATGGATGCCGGCCGTGAAAGCCTTTGACTTCACAATTTCTCTACAGCTTGTCCACATACCTACACGTGTACGTCGTGACCTTGCTTAAATATTAGTAAATATTGAGCTAAAGTTTTCAACATTATACTCTTATGATACTGCTATATATGATCAGTGTACAGAGATATTTTGGATGTCATTGATAATGCATAGTGAAACTGGACAGTGAACGGGAGCCTGATTTAATTATATGCAGTGTAAAAATTGAAATCAATGAGTCTCCTTTACATATGATCAAATCTGGATCCAACTCATTGTGTATTATCAAAAACATGATCCTGATCTCAAGTTTACTTTTAAAAAAAGACTGTTTTAAACGTGAGTTGCAGAAGGAAAAAACAGGGAAAGTTCTGTTTTAGTTTATCCTACATTCATTGTTTTTTCCCTTCCATGTGTTCCAAACTCTGCAGATTTTTTGCCCCTAGCCAAGCTCATGTCTAGTTTCAGATCTCCTGTGGCAAAATAAGATTTCCAACTGCCTCAAGAATTTGAAGAGGAGGAGAATTTGCATTGGAGAACTTGTACAGTGAATGATCAAGTATTCTCTTTGACTTTGCAAACCCTGCCTCCCATCGCCACCCCTTTATCATCATTGTAAGAAGACATGGAGTCAGGAATCCCAAGCTTCTGTTCTAATATTTACTTTCTCTCTCTTTCAACATATAGCAGTGCTTAAAGATTAACTGAAAATTATCCCAGGCTCCTTCAGTTATAAAACGAGTATGTCATATGCTCCATCCAGCACTTCACAGATGCAAACTGGAGCACATGTGGCCAAACAACATCAGAGTGTGATCAAGATGGCAAAAGTTATTAATGGGAACACATGAGCTAGGAGAGGCTTTTGCCTGTGCCTACTGGGAATGGCAAGATTCTACCTTCTTTTCTCCCTGCCCCCTTGCTGAGTTGATTGAGTGCAAACTGCTTTGGCACTTTGAACACAGGGGTTGTCTTAAAGGCCAAAAAACAAAACAAAACACGCCACTCCTCACAGAATGCAAGGAGAACCCTACCTGTCTAAAGGGCAAGCTGCATTGTTTTGCCATTTTGTGAAGGGGGGGGGCAAAATGTAAAAAACTATGTGGGAGAAGCTTTTGCGGATTTTTCTGGAGTTTTAAAAAAACTGCAGGGGGGATGCACATTCCCCCTTGTTGGGACAAGCAATTCAATATGAATTGCTTTCCCATAGGAGAGGAAGCACAAAGCTAATTGGCCAGATAAGCGCAGGGGTGGGCTTGCTAACAGGGCAAGTGTCCAGTGTTGCCATGTTGATTTTTCACCTTAGCAAGCAAGTGCTAAGGTTAGGAAATAGGGTGTGTGTCCCCCCCCCCCTTTTTTTTTTGGAAAGGCAAAATATTGCACCAGAGCACAGTTGAAATAGGGTTGTTTTTTAAAAAAAAAAAGTTTGTGGGTGGCAGATTATAGTAGGTGAAAATGCAAGTAATTAATGCATGGCCGCCGTCTTGACTGGCGGGCATGCAAAGCTTTTGTGGGCCAAAATACCATCTGCTGTTGCAGCTGCTGTGAAATGCCATTACTGCAGGGCACTCTGGTCTTAGGGGGCTCATATAGATGGGCCCAGAGTTTGAAGGAACTGAAGGAAGCTGGGAACAAAGGGAGAAAGTGGTGGGAGGAGAGAAAAACTGTGATATCTTACAAACAGCTGAAAAAGTGGGACGATATAGGACAAATTTGGACAGTGTGAGGGTACAATACCTGGAATCAGGAGACAGAAGCGCAGCTAGTTAACTTCAGGCTCTGGACTAAAGGGTCTTACAGCTCCTGTCCATATTAGATTATCATGTCTATTAAGCATATAATATTTATGTAGGTAGGTAAGCAGGTAAATAGGTAGGTAGGTAGTAAAATAAAAATCTGAACTGCTGCATATTATGAAATACCCAAACTGAAATACAAGATAAGATAATGCAGAAACAAAATAAAAGTAGATAAAAATGTGAAACAATTCATAATAATGACACTATCATCTGGTGATAGTATTAGCAGTCAGGAAATGCCTGTTGAGCCAAGTAAGTTTTCAGCATGTGATGAAACAATCATATCTATTAGCACATGCCTCACGTCCTAGGTCAACCTGTTCCAAAGAGTTGGTGCCGTCACTGTGAAGTCTCTCTTCCAGGTGGTTGTGAGATGCACAATTGAAGTCTGTGACACCACTTAGAGCACTTCAACTGCTGATCTTCGTGGGTGAGCAAGACAATATGGTAGAAGAGTTTCCTTTAAATTAACTGCTCCAATTTTTTAGGTCTTGTGTGCTAGGAAGCTAGTGCTTCCATAAGGTTGTCACATGTCCACACTCCAATGAGAAGCCTTGGGGGTCGTTTACACGGGCAAATATTCCTCTAAATATACCACTAAGATAGCTCATAGTTCACACGGATCGCAGCACAGCATCGCCTCATTCAGAAGGGGGGAAGGTAAAACACCCAAATATAGCATGGCAAGGGATGTCGCTACTTTTGCAGGTATATTTGCAATGTAGCACTTTATTGGCAATGTAAACTACCATTCCATTAAGGGCTACAGCAGATCTGCATTGTGATTGGTTGCTCTGATGCAATGGGCGGGCTTAAAAGAGGTGTACCGAGTTCAGTAGAATTCAGGAAACTTTGAAAAATTCTCTCTGCTATTTTGCAAGTCTGCCAAGAAAAAGGATTCCCAAGACCTTTCAGTCATAAAGTTCCCATCTGTCAGCTCTGCTTGGGGGAGGGAGAGAGAGCAAGCGAGCGAGGGAGAGAGAGAGCGAGGGAGAGAGGGGGGGGGAAGGGAGGGGGACCTCCCAGGGAGGAAGAGTAAAAAATCATCTGCTATTTTGCAAGTCTGTGAACCCTGAGTAAACAAATTGTGCTGAAAAAACTTGTGATAGGTTCACCTTAGGATCCTCGGCATGGCAGCAATGCCTTTCAGCAGAGATTGCATCGGGGAGTGACTGAGTTCATTTACAGGCAGATTTAGAGAGAGACAGAGCCACTTCTTTGCTCTCCCCCCCCCCTGCTATTTGGGCAGTCTGTGAGTCTTTCTTTAGCTCGAAAATGCAGGGCTTCAAAGGAAGGTCTATGCCCTTCCCCATAAAGCCTGCCTTTGCTTGGGAGGCCATGCCCCCCCCCCACATTTTCAAGTCTGAACGAAAAAGCGGCATAATTAGAAAAAAACCTGACTGGCACAGATGCGGAAAAGAATTAAAGCGCAAGTTGCCGCAATAAATCTGCCGTGTAAACCAGCCCTAAGCTGTTTCTATGCTACCTAACTGAACTATCAGCTGTACTAGCTGCAGCATCCAGTCCAGCCTCAAGAGAAAACACATGTACAAACTATTGTACGGGACCACACTGCAACATATTTTGGTGCTCTTTTCCTTGATCACTGATACGTTGATGCACATAACTTCAACTGATAGTCAAAACCTTGTTTTCCATTTGCAATGGCAGCCATGACACTAGGATTTTGCCCTCAGCTTTTGTTCACGGTACAAGGAATATACAGTCTGTTGCTCCTCAGCTTTTCCACTTCCCCATTCTTCTCCAGGACCAGTTCCCAACATCTCATCAGTCCCTGTTGTTCCTCCGCTGATTTTCCTGTGACCATTGAGAATGGACCAGCGTGTTTCAGTAGTTATTTGGCCTTTTCCTTTTCAGTAGGTAAGTCCTATTTTGTCTTATTTTAATTTGTTCTGTAGGATACTTTCATTCACAAATATATTGTTTTGGCTGAAATTTCTGATATACCTAGAATAACTTGCAACAAAATTATGACATGCCTAGAAGAAAGACACACTTTATAAATGGTCAGTCCCACTGGGCAATAAAACTGTGAATTGCCATCAGGGTATGCATTTTGGAAGAGAAACTCTCCAGTTCTGTTTATCTGCCTTGCTTCCCCAGTGCTTGTCTACATGATTATTTCTGCTATGCATTTTGCAATTATTCTGGTAGAGGATGGCTATTTATAGCCAGTGTACTTCTGTGAGTAGCATTGGGGAAAGGAAAAGAAATGCACCTGCCTCTTCACAGGTAATTTAAGAATATTTATCCATTTTCCATTATCAGGTCTCTTATTAAATATATGTTTATTTTTCTATCTATTTCCAAGCTAGTGCCTTTTCTATATATCGAGAACAGAACTGTTAGAACACATGTGGACTCTAGACACCTTACTGATGGTAATGTTTGTGCCTGAGAGAATTTCGCCTTTTAAATGTGTGTGTTACAGCCATAGCAATTTCTGAAAGTTATCTATCTTGTTCAAAAAAGCATCCCGATAAAACTCAGTTCAGGTTTGCAGTGGTTTTCTGGTGTTCTGCAAAGAAATATTTCTGTACCATGAAGAACAACTGCCTCTGATTTACAGCTCCTGTGGAGAAACTGCCCAACTCATTCAACCCCAGAATTGCTAGACTTTTAACTCCACCATGCTAACTGGCACTTATGAAAATTGAAATCTAGCAGCATCTGGGGAGGGGTAACATTTCATCACCCCTACTTTAATGACAAATCTAGAGTTTGAATCCCAACTGAGAGAGGTTAAATCCCTATCGCCCGATCTTCTTTTTGACTGACCAGAGAGCTCTGACTAAGCAACACTGACCTATAGGGATTGTGCTTCAACTTGTTAGCCTTCATCCAGTCCAGTGAACTCAGGGCCACCTTAGAACACCTCAGTGCTCCCATGTAAGTAACACCTACATGTAGGAAACATCTCAGAACACCTCCACCCACCCAGCATGTGTATAAATAGCTACCAACAGGGCAACAGTTCATGTGCCTTCCATTTCACAGGCCACAGTTATAGCACTATGATTCCACTTTAACTGCCATGGCTACATACTATGGAACTTGGGGGTTGTAATTTGATCAGAGACATTAGCGCTCTCTGGCTGAAGTTTCTAAATCAGTGGTGTTTAACCTGTGGCCCTCCAGGTGTTTTGGACTACAGCTTCCAGAATTCCTGACCATTGGATCAGCTGACTCAGACTTCTGGGAGTTGGAGTCCAAGACACCTGGGGGAGGTCACAGGTTGGACACCACTGTTCTAAATGCTCCCAAATGCACTGTAAATCCCAGGATTCTGTAGGATGTTCCCATGGCAATTATAGTAGAATTGTAGCGCTACCATTGTGTTGTCTGAGAGGAACCAAAGTGAGCTGCTGTCCACAAAAGCTGTTAATAAATAAAACCTGATAGTCTTTAAGGTGCCGCAAGACTCTGCTTTTTAATAAAACACCCCCTTCACACAGATTACACCTCACAGAGAACTGCACTGGAGGAGAAGCAAGTCCTCCACTTATCTTCCACTGAATTCTTCCTATCCTGGGATGAAATCTTCCTTGACATTCTAGAAAGGAAGCAACAAATTCAGTGGGCAAGTGACTGTGAGAAGTCTTTTCAGGCAGCTGAAGGGTGGTGTTGCTGAATGGAAGCTGAATGCACAGGAAGAGCTATTTTTGCTGTGTTCTACATCCATTCACTCATGTATGATGAAGAGCCCCAGGCCTTGGATTCCTACTGTCTTTAACTCCTACTATGAAATCGAGAGAGAAGTTGACCCTCAGTGCTTTACATGGCCAGACAGTTTATACACTGTCAACTTTCTGTTAATAACAGACATAAAATACAGTATAGTCTCTGTTTTTTAACCCATAGCCCTTTTTTCTTGTGTAAAAGCAATCTGAAAGACCCCCAGCTCCTTCTTTTCAATGGTCACATTGAATTTCCTGTAATGGAAAACACTGGGATTCATCCCATTAAGACATTTATCATAAATGCTCAAGGATGTGTAAATAACAAAGGCAGGTATACATGCTAAAGGGTAATCTGGTTCCATCTAAAAGCCTTTCCTCATGGAAATCTTACCCTTCTTTGAACCTTGGAGAGAAGAGGGGATGTCTAAAGATATTGCAATAGGTTTTGCTTTTAGATTTGTGACCAGGATTGTTATTGTGGGTTGCCTTAATGTAGGAGTGGACAAAGCACACCTCTCCAGCTGTTATTCAAACAAGGGCAGCTGCTAGATCCGTTGCTGCAGGGATGGTGAATCCACTCTCAGTTTTACAACTATTCTTGCTGCAACTGCACCATGTGCAGTTATATCTCATTTGGACTACTGTAATGCGCTCTACATGGGGCTGCCTTTGGAAACTGTTCAGAAACTTCAGCGGGTCCAAAATGCTGTGCCCAGGCTGTTGGCTGGGGCTGGGGCTGGCTACAGGGATCATGTGACCCCCCTCCCCCATTGAAACAGCTGCATTGCCTATCAGTCTGTTTCCAGGCAGTGCAGGTTTTGACTTTTAAAGCTGTAAATGGCTTGGGTCCAGACTATCTGAAAGACCATATATCTCTATACAAGTAGCCTGAGTGTTAAGATCAGCAGGGGAGGGCTTTCTCTCAGTCCCACCACCTTCACAGGCATGGCTGGTAAGGACTTGGGAAAGAGCCTTCTCCATGGCTGCTCCCAGACTGTGGAACTCCCTTCCATGGGAGCCACAGTTGGGCCCCATCCCTTTTTGTTGGCAGTGGAAGACATTTTTATTTAGACAGGCATTGAATATGTGAATTTTACTTGGTGTGCTGTTTTTTAATGTTGTATTTTTATCAAATTTATGTTTTTAATTATGTGTTTTAAACTATATTTTAATAATGGACATTTAATTTAATTCTTTTTAATCTTTTGTAACTTATGAGGTTTTAGTTGTATTTTTTAACTATTGTAACCCACCTTGAATCCCATCTTGGAAGAAAGGTGGGATATAAATCCAATAAATAAATAAATATGGAAACAGTCCTGGTGTTGAATCTCTGTCAGAAATAGGGTCCACAACCTGGATAGATCCTGTACAACCCAGATCTGTGGAAGAAGCAGCTATAAAACTTATTGAGGATTTGCCACCCACATGGCAGTGGATCTGCCAGCCACTCCTGTGTTTGGCTACAATTCCCATCAGCCCTAGCCAGCACAGCCAATGTTAAAGAATGTTGTGAGTTGCAGTATGATAATATCTGAAGGGCTGCACTTTGCTCAAGTCTTAGATTTGACAAGTGAGTGTTAATAACCTAGGATGTCCAGGCCATGTGTCTCCTTGACAGCTAATTGTTAGATGGTTTTCTGGGTTTTTTTCCAGGCTGTGAGGCCGTGTTCTGGAAGAGTTTATTTCTGGCATTTTGCCTGCATCTGTGGCTGGCATCTTCAGAGAATGGTTGGGTAGGAGTGTCTGGAGGCATTATATACTTTGAGTCCCTGTTGGAGAGGATATGTAAATTTGTGTATTTGAATGGTTAGTTTCTGGGTGGAGATATGAAAGGAGGATTAGTTTCTGTTTGGCTAATGGTCCATTGTCTGCTGGAAATCCTCCTGTCCCTGGGTGGAGTTCATTTGCACGTGCTGAGTTTTGATTTTAGTGTTTTTAAGGACCGGTAGCCAGATTTTGTTTAACTTTAAGGGTTTCTTCTTTCCTGTTGAAGTTGTCCAGGTGTTTGTGAATTTCAATAGCTTCTCTGTGCATTCTGACATGATAGTTGTTGTCTTGGTCCAGAATATTGGTGTTTTTAAATAACATTTTGTGTCCAGATTGGTTTATAACATGTTCTGCTACTGCTGATTTTTCTGGCTGGCCCAGTCTGCAGTGTCTCTCATGTTCCTTGATTCATGTTTGCACACTGCATTTTGTGGTCCCTATGTAAACTTGTCCACAGCTGCATGGTATTGCGCTAAATTCCTGCTCCTGTGAGAGGGTCCTCCTTGCATATGTCCACCCAGAAACTAGCCATTCAAATACACAAATTTACATATCCTTTCCAACAGGGGCTCACAGTATATAAACACACACACACACACACACACACACACTCCTACCCAACCATTCTCTGAAGATGCCAGCCACAGATGCAGGCGAAACGTCAGAAATAAACTCTTCCAGAACACACAGCCTCATAGCCGGAAAAAAAAACCCACAGAAAACCTATGGGTGCTGGCTATGAAAGCCTTTGACTTCAAATTGTTAGATTATTTATCTTGAAGCAGGATCACTCCAGAATTTTCTGAATGGGGGAGGAGTGATAACAGAAAAGTTATTTCTGGTGAAGGATGGTCTGTGTGGGAAAAGAAAGATCAGAAGCTAAAGCTTGGAGGGAGAGCCTTCAAGATATAAAGAGTGGAGTTTTGGGCTCTGTAAACATCTTGGAGGCTACCACTTGGGATCTGGTGGGGTACAGAGAATATGGTGGACATGCCATATATTTGTAATTATATTCAAACATTACAATGCACTGAGAAATGAAATCACAGCAACTGTAGGTAGTTTAAATTTACTGGTTTATTTCAGAACACAAACTGCCAGTTGTGACTCTGTGAAGGCTGAACTGATTGGAAGTAGGCTTCCATCATGTGAATTCAAACTAAGGACATTATCAGACATAGCAAAAATTGCAGGATTACAATGCCACAGTAGCACAAATGGGTCCTACTATCGCATGATGTTGTTGCCTTCATGTGATTACAGTGTGCTCCGGCCACACCAAAAAAAAAAAAAAGAAAGAAAAAAAAAGAAAAAAAAGAGTTTCTTCTCATTCACAGGACAAGCCATGAATAGATCTTCAATATTGCTTGTTTCGCAATATAGATGGCAAGCAAAACCATGTTCCATGTAATCACGAGATTACAGTGTGAATGTGTGGCCCTCAGCGAGAAAACCTCCAGGTAAGAACATGAAAATGAAGCACAGGGCACTCTTTTTATGAACTGTCCCATTTAGTTTGCATGTTTTTAGGTTTGTTTCAGTGCTTGTGTGTTCATTTCCTTTGTTAATTAAGGTGTTTTGGGAGTTTTAAGCGCACTCGCATCTTCTCGCAAGAACCACCGAAATCTTACTCATGCTAAATCACGGAAGTAAACTCCTGTTCTTGATGTGCTAGTGGTCATTGTGCAATAATTCCATGGCAGTTCTTTCATGTGATTACGGTAACAAGTGATAATAAGTGTAATAATGCCATGATGTTTCTGCTATCCTCATTTGCAGAATTACAGCGTTTTAGATTCTAGTCTGATAATGTCCTAAGAAAGTGTAAACAACCTTGTAAGTCCCATCCTGTGGAACATCCCATTTCTGTGGTCCGGATTTCCTCATAAAAAGGCCCCAATTATTTTGGCATGTCTTTGACTGACTTGGGGCAATTGGTGGACTTTTGTAGTCCCAAAAGTAAGTTTACCATACTCTTTAACCTAACTTTAACTTATTCATCATGTAAGAAAAACAGTACTATGTGCAATTAAGAGCATATAACTAATTCAATTTAAGCTGTCTTTCAGGATTCCTGAAGTGTTGATCCTAAGCAAATAAAGAGAAAGCAGAGCTAGATAATGCATTTGTTAGGATCACTAAAAGATTACAAAAGTGGTGCATATAAATCATACAAGCTTCAGAGATCTCCAGAATTTCTCATCTTTCATCAGGCAAGATAGTATAAAAAGCAGTGGATTGGTAAGAAACAAAAAGTGCTAAATGCTATCCCAGTGTTTGCTGTTGTATGGTATGTCTCAGTAGCTGCAAAATGGAGGGTTTCTCATGTACTTCTGTTTTACTATATCTATCATAATATGGTACAATATATAAACCTTCTTCCAAGGCAGGGTACATGGAGTTATTCAATTTCATCCATACAACCACTCTATGAAGCAGGTTATGCTGAGCAAGAATGACTGGCCGAAAGCCCCGCAATAAATTTACAGCTGAATAGCAATTTGTGTCACAATTCCAAATTTTGGAGCTGGGACTGGAACTCGGGTCTCTTTGGACCAAGGCCAGCTCCAAGTGCTGCCCCACACTGACTGGGCATGTTGCAAAGCTATTTAAAAAACATATTTAAGTGAGCATACTGAAAATCTTTGTTTAGGTTTTGTTTTTAATGAATAGTAATGTCCAGACTGAACAGTGCCTAGTCCCTGAATGGGCATGAGTAATATATGGCCCTTCTGTGTTTACCTCTTGGAATGTTTCTTGTCAAAACAAGCGTAAATGATTGGATGTGTCTGCATAGCATAATTAGAGAGGTAAACAGACTTCTATTGAAGAAATTGGAGCAATGCACTAAGTAATTATATGAATTATTTCGGTCTAGTTGTAATATACATCATTACTGTAATTACATAACGTAAATCTGAGCCCATCATACCTTTTGTCCTGTTTATGCACAACAACCTACTCATTGATGGATTGTTTTTTGTTTGTTTAAATGCAAGCCCTTTTGCCACTTGGGTGGTGCATCATGTGCATTGACATTTATTCAGCTCTCTGGCTTTTAGAGAACATAGGATGACATACAGACTTTTCAGGCCTAAGTTTTGTCTAGAAGATCATGACGTCCTGAAAAGTCCCTGTCCCCACACCATTCAGTTCACACTTTCTCTTAAAGAAAAGCCATGAGAAAGTATCATTTGATTTTAATACAGTAACTTCAAATCTAGATCAGCAACAAATGCTGTTTATGAGAGAATAAAAGATAGGATTATGGCATGAGTAACACCCATGCAATGATCTATATTCTTCTTGAAAGAAAAACCTTTTTTCTATTTTTAACCCAAGGGATTTTTTTTTAAACCAAAGGACATGTGCCCTTCCATGTTGTTGTACTCTGCATCCCATTAGCACTTGCCCCCATAGCCAGTGGTGAAGGATGATGGCAGTTGTAGTCTATCTGGATTTCATCTGGAGGGCTACATATTCCCCACCCCTACTTCAATCCTCCCCAGAGCAAATGGAAACTGTGATTGGCATCCTGTTAGTCAGTTATGATGTTGTAAATTAGACGTACAGCTGCTTAACTGTTTCCAATTCACATTTACAATTGTGAAACCATTGTCATAAGTGTAAATGCCCCTGAAGCTCACCCTGAAAGTCAACCAGCCATTCCAAGTGATGGAGTTCCATGATGCTGGCTAGCTGAGCACTTCAGGATGACCAGTCTCCTCCCTCTAGTGAGAAACAGTGTGAAGAGCAGAAGACAGAACCCCTGTGGGGGATCTGTCACAACTCCTCACTGCACAATCTATTGCTGGTAGGAGAGATCTGGTCACTTCATTCTGAAATATCCCACTCACCAGAGCCACAGAGTTCCATCACACAGGGATAGCTGAACTTGTTTTAAGGTGAGTTTCAGGGATTGGGGTCAGGAGTTGCAGAGATGCCTCTGATGTAAGGATTCAATCCTATTTGGGGGGAAAGCAGGATATTGAATGAATTACCCATCCCTCCTTCCATTCTTCCATGCATCCCAACAGATAATATAGTATGTTTCATTTATTCACATGGGGGAATAAAATAGATGTTATGGAACATCATATCTTCTGTGCAGAACCAGACATGAGGCTGGTTTGTTCCCCAAAGCAGAAATCTCATATCTAACTCAAAGCAGAAACCTCATATCTAATTATGGGGGATACCTGGCTTGATGGCAGTGCATGTAAAAGGGATCTAGGAGTCTTAGTGGGCCACAAGCTGAACATGAGTCAGCAGTGTGATGTGGCAGCTAAAAAAGCCAATGCGATTCTAGGCTGCATCAATAAGAGTATAGTGTCTAGATCAAGGGAAGTAATAGTGCCACTTTATTCTGCTTTGGTCAGGCCTCACCTGGAATACTGTGTCCAGTTCTGGGCACCACAATTCCAGAAGGATATAGACAAGCTGGAACGTGTCCATAGGAGGATGACGAAAATGGTGAAAGGTCTGGAAGCCATGTTCCGTGAAGAGCAGCTTAGGGAGCTGGATATGCCTGGAGAAGGGAAGGTTGAGAGGGGACATGATAGCCATGTTTAAATATATGAAGGGATGTCATACTGAGGATGGGGCAAGCTTGTTTTCTGCTGCTCCAGAGGCTAGGACACAGAGCAATGGATTCAAACTACAGGAAAAGAGATTCCACCTAAACATTAGGATGAACTTCCTGACAGTAAGAGCTGTTCGGCAGTGGAATGCACTGCCTGGGAGTGTGTTGGAGTCTCCTTCTTTGAAGGTCTTTAAACAGAGGCTGGATGACCATCTGTCAGGAATGCTTTGATGGTTTATTCCTGCATGGCAGAGGGTTGCTCTTCCAACTCTATGATTCTATGATTCTGTAATTCCACCTCCACCCCACAACGTTATTTTCTTAAACTTCCACCTTAACATCTAGAGGTGTAGTGGAGCCCAAGCTCCCCGATTCAAAGCACCAGAACTTTTTTTAGAGTAGTGGGGATGGTCACATCACTTGCCACCTCCCTCAGGCTTCCATGTCCCCTCTGAACATAGCTGTAATCCTCACAGTAATGGTGGGGGCAGGGAGATGGATTTTCTCAGCAACAATGTATTGTTGTGTGGTTGTTGTTACATGCCTTTAAGTTGGCTACATATTATGGTGACCCTCTCATATGGTTTTCTTGGCAAGATTTGTTCAGAGGAATTTTGCCATTGCCTTCTTCTAAGGCCAAGAGAGTGAAACTTGCCCAAGACCACTCAGTGGGTTTCTATGGCTGAGCGGAATTTTGAACCGTGGTCTCCTGCAGTCTTATTCGAAAACTCAAACCATCACACCACACTGAGCCATCCCAGTTATAATGCTAAATATTTTGGTGTGACTTGGTCTTGAATGAACTATTCAAACTTGTTAGCTTTATAAAAGGCCTGCTCCTGGATGAGATTAAAGCTGCCAGAATTGGTTTGTTGAGGTGGTGTCTCTGTTTTTCTGTTCTTTGGGTAGCATGGCTGTCAGGATTGTCATGCTGGGCAGTTGCATATCATACTTTGCCACTATATCACAACACACACTTCCCCATTCCTACCCCTAGTAGCAACCAATAATGTAGAGCAGGGATGGAGAAATGCCATGGGACATATTTCAGGCACTAAAACTTACTGAGAGTGCAAGAAGAGAAGAAATGGGACAGAGCTAGGTCATGTTGGGTTACAGATCCATATTTATATCATGTCTAATCTTATTCCAATGAAAACTGAAGAACATTGAAAGAAGGGCAATGACTGGTTTCCATAATTATCCATCCAAAGTTAAATAAAAGTGACAGAAGGCATTATACTTTGCTATGGCATAAGCAGGTTAGATGCTTAGAAAGTCACTAGAAAATGCTGCATGACTTAGGATGTACAATAAGGCAATTTCCTTGTGGTAACACCCTTCTTTTAACTGGATGCTAATAGCCAGAATATTCATTGTTGTGCTTAATTTGTTTAACTTCTGGATTGAATTTATGCTGTTGTTTTTAGGGAAACCGGGGTTCTCCAGAGCATTTATATATTTATGCATGTATTTAAATTATTAGTCATCCCTTTCAATTAATAATTTATAAGGTACCTCATAATACTACTTGGACATTTACTTAGCATTGCATGAGTTGATTTGATGGTTTTGTTTATGATTTGAATGAAACAAAAGTTTGAGTGGTAATATTTCCAATCCTTAAAATTTGTTTTATGCCAAGTGCCAGGCAAATGGACCAAAACTAACCACCACTACCCCACCACCCAAAAAAGCAGTCTGCTGATAAGTCCTGAATGTGTAATGCAGATGTTTGGAATGTCAGGTTAATCATAACTATCAAAACTGGTGAAAACTGGTAAATTCTAGAGCAAACGATACAGACAGATAGTGTTTGCTTGAGAGGCACCCAAATTAGCTGGTGGATTGTATCCAAAACCTTTCTACATTCTTTGTTTTGAACCTATTAGATAACCTAACAAGTGATCTTTATCTAACAGGTTCAAAACATGTGGATTTATATAGCATAACAGGCACTTTAGATTGTAGTATAGATTAAAATAATTAAAACAAGCAAACCCAGGAAAGAAAAGCAGCAGAAGCAATAAATGCAATTACTGTAAACTGGGAGCAATAAAACAGCAACATAAATGTACATTGAAAGGCCTGGGCAAATATAGAGCTTTTAATTTAGCATTTAAAGCTAGTAAAAGGAAGGAAGGAAGGAAGGAAGGAAGGAAGGAAGGAAGGAAGGAAGACCTTGGAAGGGAGGTTCATAAGCAGGATGGCAGCAGGGAAACTGTCTACCTTCCCACAACCACCCCAAGTCGCCACCTATTTAAACCTCTGTAGAGGGAATAGGGTTGGCACAAGATGTTTTGCTGCCTGATATAAAGAGACTTGTTTATGTGAGGTAATAAAATGTGGATTGGTGCGCACTAATGCCAATTCACAGCAGCCTTAATTTGTCTCCACAGGGGAGACAAATTAATTTTTTTTAAAGATCACAGGCATGCGAAGCCATACACACTTGATGTTCAAACGGGCATGCCTGCAAATCATGATGGTGGGCACAAGTGAATTACTTGCATTTTTATTGTCACCATTTGCTACTGCTGAACAGTATTTTGTTTTTAAAAAGCAAACCCGAAGTGCAGAATTGCAATCATCTGCTTAAATAAATGGTGGGGGGGGGGAGAGAAAAAAGCTGTTTCATAGCCTCAGCACACGATCGCTACAGTGAAAATCCAACATGGCAGTTCTGGGCACTTGCCTTGCCAGCAAGTTCCACCTCCTGTGCACATCCGCCCAATCAGCTTTCCACTTCTACTCTTATTTGGAACACACAGCAAAGCAAATTGGTTGTCCCAGCAAGTGGGAATGCACATTTCCCTCAGAATTAAAAAAAAAAATACAGGGAAAACCACAAAGGCTTTTCTCATGGAGTATTTGGAATCCCCCCCCCCATCCTTCTGAATATGGCAAAATGATGCAGAATCCCATTGGGACAAAAGGTATTTCCTCGAATTCAAGGAGTATTTTCACCATATAGACAAGCCCAAGGACATAGTAGTATGAAACCATTAGATGAAGAACAAACATAAATCACCATTATTTTGGTCAGCTTAGAAACTGGGTGCTCTCTGAGCTGTTCAATAAAGAGACAGAAGTTTAGCATACAAACGGCATTATGTCATTCCTGTGTCAGTCAAGGGGTGTGTTCTTTATGTCAAATGAATGCAGCATGATAATCTAGACCAGGCATTTAGTATTCAATGCACACCCAATATCATCCAGGAACTAAAGGAAGGGCATTCTTTCTCTGCTAAGTCAGTCAGTGTGATTCTTTGCATTCATTGTTCTGCTCTGCACATGTTTTGATTCACCATCTCACCAGCCATTCTAGTTGGATCAGGTCAATTGCCTCCCAGGTGTTGTTACTGGGACCTGCCCAGGATGTTGTAGCATGGCTTTCAGGGGTGTGACAATACAGGGGGAACTATCTCATCCCAGATGGATGCACCTAGCCTGTGTAATACTGTAGAGAACGCTAGTATTTCTGACTCACATTTGCATCCATTAAAATTACTGTAAATGCCAAAATTCTAGATCCAGAATTATTTACAACCCCCAAAATGGGCCAGTGTTTCTGATCTGATGGAGAAGTGAAAAGGGTTGTATTCAGACCTTAGATCCACATACTACCAAGGGATAAAAGTTAGAATTGATAGAATCATTAACATACCCATGTAGAGACTGTTGAAACATATACACTGCATGGGAGCCATCGCTGCTGGATCTGCTTTTGTTTTGCAGGAATATATAAATCTTACCATGCGAAACATCCCCACAAGAGTTGAACTTACTGCAAGACATGAACTGATAATTAGTGGGATGTTAGGCAGGAATTCAGACTGTATACCACTTGATGAATGCAGGAGCAGCAAGGAAACAAATCATGCCAACAGGAAAATTTCCTTGCACAAATGTGAAAAAGCAAGGACCTTATATGAATGCTTATTAATAGCTGCTCAATTGGAGAATGTACAATATTGGAAACAATTATCTGGACTGTATTTACAATGATGGTTATCAGAATATAGCCTGATCTGAAAAACTGACATATAAAATGAGACAACAGACAAAAAAGGATGAAGGTGATGATTTTATTAAAACATGCTATTCATTCATTACATTTGCCAACCAAAAATCTTCTGAATATGGATCTCCTGACAACCTGAAAAAATTCTAGACCAGTCCTTTTGACAGGACACTGCCATGGAGCCAACATAGATTTCTTCACTTTCCATCGCACTAGACATGAATTACAAAATAATTAATTATAATGTAAGGTTTTATAGCATGCCTATTTGCTAAATATTGTTTGTTATGATCAGTGAAATTGTCTTATAAATATGTATATGTATATGTACTTATTTCTTTGAAATTTAACAAAGAAATAAAGTGCAAAAAGAAAGTTTCCTTGCACCAGTCATCCCTTAACTAGAAAATTAAAGTGACCTAAGCATCACTTTTTTAAAAAAGTCTCTGAGAGCCTTATCGCAAAAAGGAAGGGAAGCAACAGTAAAGCCCGGGAATAGTGTGTACCGCCTTGCCTTATCCCATGATTTCTGTATGCTTCAGTTGTTCTTCATCTCAGGTCCCATGAGAGATGGTGGTAAATGTGTCTTTTTGCTAACTGGAAGAATCTGTTAGCAAAAAGACTCACCTTTACCACTGGCTCCCACAGGACTGGAACAGGAGAACAGCTGAACCACGCTGACGTTGTGCAGTAAAGCAAGGTGGAACGTGCTACTCTTGGGCTTTAGGTCTGCTTCCCTTCCCTCGTGCAATAAGCCCTGAGAGTCTTTGCAACTGTCACCTGACATGGGACCAGAAGGTGCTCACACAGAGGTTGTGTCTGCATGAACAGCTTGTGGAACTTAGCCACATACTTGGGGCATTCTGGGAGCTGACATCAAAAAAAAGTAATTGTCCCAGGCTCTGCATAGATCCCATGATGTATAAGATCTCTGGGGCTCAAAATGTAGTCCTGTGCAATCTCACAGACCATGGGAACTTCAGGGAGGAGGGTATCATGTACTCTCTTCTTTAGACTCAGTGGTTAGAAGCTTCAGGGTTAAATAGTAAGCATTATTACTAACAGAAATCTAAAGAGTGAACTATACAACATTGTTGTTTCAAATGAAGCTCAAAGGAAAAGCAGTACTGTATAATAAAAAGTATTTACAATCAGCCAAATCTGGTGAGCAACTCATTCATTACCCAAATATCCACACTCCCCCTTCTGCTGTAGTATCCTCCCAACCATTTGTTCCAACATAACCCATCTTCTTTTGGCTATTCTCAGCACATCAATTTGTTACCACTTTCAAAGGAATGCAACATCAAATGTTTACACAGCACACAGAATTAATGGCAGGAAAAGGTCACTTTGTGACCTGACCCTGACATTGGGGGAGGCTGCTATCATATATAAATAGCTCCTCTGCCTGGTTATCTTCTGGCTATAAGATATGAGGCACCAAAGTTGGGGAATATATGGCCTTACAGAAATCACTGGATTGCAAATCCCATCTTCCCTCATCATTGGCTGGCTACGGCTGAAGAGATTTGCAATTTGACAACATCTGCAGGGATACAATACATTTCCCTCCCTTGCCCACCCACTCCAAATGCCAATTGAGTTATGCATTAGCTCTGTCTCTAATTTTCAGATAACATAACCCCATAATTTCTCATGGCTAGGAAACAGTTAAACTTAAATGGTCCATTTTTGTAATAATCCATCTCCATCACTAATATAGTGTAGTTTTTTGGAAGATCAGTGGGGAAGTCACTTTTAGTAAAAACAGAACAAAAACCTCTTTTGTTGTGTTTACAGCTATCCCAAGGGGAAACAGATTGAGAAATTACTTGGTATGATTCACAGACTTGTACATAAGACACATAATGAGTCTCCTGCGGTTCAGTAGAAGGAAAGCTACGAGCTATACAAACAGTTCACCTCAGCACTAGAGGGGGAATGATTATCACTAGCAAAACAGACACAAAATTCTTGTATTATACAAGAAAACAACACATCAAAAATGATCATTTTACTTGGCTACTCAGTGTTTGCCTACAGGGCAACTTCTAACAGAGTTTCTGTGATTATGTTGTTATTGTTGCTTCTCTTGCATTAGGATAGATCCTGCTTATCCAAAGCACATTATTCTAAATATGGTACAGAGATACTGGTGAGGGTGGTGGTCTAGTGAGATTATCAGACAGGAACAAAAAAAAGCGTTCCTGTCCCACAATCTCCTCTCCTGACCCTGTCCCAATCCTGACCTGCCACACTCACCCTTCCCATCACACTTACCTTCTCTCCCATTGTTCTGGCAGCTCAGGAGTGAATGGAACTCTAACAGAGCGCCCTTCACTTCCTGGATCGAAATCTCACGGATTCTTGCGAGAAGATGCGAGTGTGGGAAATTCAAAAGTAAAAAGCAAGAATACACACTAAAAACATTACAAGTAACTCGGGGAGGGTACAAAAAAGAGGGTAGCTTACTTGGATGCCCCGATCTCACCCAGAAGTGTTCTGGCAGGGAACTCCCATTGATGCTGAGATCTTGCCAGCATAATGGGGGACCTTTTCACTCACAGGAACATCCATGACAGAAACGTAATGGGGGATCTATTGACAGCTTCTCCCGTCAATAAAAAGCAGTGCCAATGTAACGGCAGCAGAATGGGTGCATAATGAGGGGGGAACAACATTGTGTGAAAAGAGAGCCCTTTTGTGATCTCCTTGCATTCATGCAACACCACTTTTAATGCATCTGATAATCTCCTAGGACTCTACAGGAAACAGGAAGGAGCAACCCAAGAACAAATGTTTGTAGAGGAATGACAAGAAGTTTGGACTAAACAGGCAGAGACAGGGTCGATCTGACAATTAGGCATACTGGGGCAGTCACCTCAGGTGTCAGATTTTGGGTGTCATGAAAAGGTAGCAGATTACTACTTATTTCATTATTTCTTTTTATTGTATTTTTACTGATGTGTACAGGAAGGTGTGGGACTTCATGGTTCAGGTGCCAAAATCAATGGGTCATTTTGGTCGCTAAGCATCTTGACTTTGATGCAAGGGGCCCTATTTGATGCTCTGCCTCAAGCACCAAAATATCTTGAGCTAATTCTGCCCACACGTTTCATTAGAACTAGTATCATTGCTGTGGTGACACATCAGACTTCAGTTAGGTTTCTTCATGGATCTACTTCCTCCTTCCTGTACCATTTGAGTGCTGAAGCCTGGGAATCCTAAACAGAAGTCAATTTTCTCATTAGTTTCTTCCTTTTGTCAATGTAGCTGTTCCATTTAGTTTGGTGCATCTTAATCATTCATTAGGAGTGGTCTATGAAGTTCTCAACATTATTAATTGCATTATTGATTGAATCAGACAGAGGAAATGTGAACCTATATCAGTAACCATTTACAAACTGTAAACTAGTAACCATTTGCAAACTGTTGGGTTGACAACAGTACATATGAAAGGGATCTAGGAATTTTAGTAGACCACAAGCTGAACATGAGTCAACAGTGTGATGTGGCAGCTAAAAAAAGCCAATGTGATTCTAGGCTACATCAATAGGAGTATAGCGTCTAGATCAGTGACGGGCAACCATTTGAGCTTGGTGTGTCAAAATTCGCCAAAAAACTGAGCATAATTCAGGTGGTGTGTCACTTAGAGGAAAAAATATTATTTTGCGATATTTTCTGTTTAAATAACATAAATGTATAATTGTTATATATAATTCTATTTAATAAACAAAAAATTAATAATTTAATTTACCTGCGTAGTGACATCTTTGTTCATCCGTCAGTCAGTTTCTTTTGTTGGTCTTGATATTATTTAAATTGTGTGGGGTGCTGTGAACTGAGATAAGTGAGGGGGAGGGGGAATTCTTTAACTAACCTGCCTATTAGTGACCTTTTTTTGTTGCTGAAGCCCTGGAGCCCCTTGGGAAGCCCAGGGAGAGGCCGGGCAGACTCCCTCCCTCCTGCCAACCCGCCAGCCCGCCCACTGTCTTCCCCGGCCTTTCCAAGGCAGTTCCGGGGCTTCATAGCCCCGGAGCCACTCAGGAAGGCTGGTGAGAGGCCGGGCAGTCTCCATCCCACCTGCCAGCCTGCCTGCCCACTGCCTTCACAGGCCTTTCCAAGGAGGCCAGGGAGATGCCGGGCAGACACCCGCCCGCTGCCTTACCTAGCCTTTCCGAGGCGGCTCCGGGGCTTTGAAGCCATGGGAACTCCTTGGGAAGGCCGAGGAGAGGCCAGTCAGACTCCCGCCCGCCAGTCTGCCCCGGAGCCCCCTCGGAAAGGCCAGGGAGAGGCTGGGCAGACTCCCTCCCACCCGCCCACTGCCTTACCCGGCCTTTCCGAGGTGGCTCCAGGGAAGCAGGCAGGCCTCGGGGTGTGTGTGTGATCGGGGCTTTTTAGCCCTGCCTGCCACTTTCCTCCCCCCTCCCTAAAGTGGTGATCGGGGCTTCGAAGCCCCGCCCGCCACTTTAGAGAGTGTGGTGAGGTTGTGGGGAGAAGGGAGGGAGGAGGCCTAGCTGCGTGCCACCACACATGGCTACACCTGTCAGTGGTGACACGCGTGTCATAGGTTTGCCATCACTGGTCTAGATAGAGGGAAGTAATAGTACCACTGCATTCTGTTTTGGTCAGACTTCACCTGGAATACTGTTTTCAGTTCTGGGCACCACAATTGAAGAAGGATATTGGTAAGCTGGAACATGTCCATAGGAAGATGACCCAAATGTTGAAAGGTCTGGAAGCCATGCTGTATGAAGAGCAGCTTAGGGAGCTGGATATGCCTGGAGAAGAGAAGGTTAAGAGGTGACATGATAACCATGTTTAAATATTTCAAAGGATGTCATATTGTAGAAGGAGCAAGCTTGTTTTCTGATGCTCCAGAGATATGGCTGCTGACACACTTCAGAAATAATGCAGCGGATATGAGGGTCCTATTGTATTGCATGAACAGAGTTGTGCTTTGCAGCTTGGAAGACAACTGCACAGACATGAGCTTTGCTTTACAACCTAGGAAGCTGTGGCCCTGGAGCTTACTCCTGAGCAGACATGCATATTGTTGAGCTATCCTTTCCATTCCTGAAAGCTGTTACTTTGGGCTTAGTCCTGAATAGAAGTGCACAGAACGGAGATGTGCTTGATAGGAAAATGCCCAAATGTGTAAGAATTATTTTTGGCCTCACATGCTTCCCTTTGGCTCTACGCCTCCCCTTCACTGCACCACTGCTAGAACTTAGCCTTGGAGGCCCTTTGCAAATTGGAACTTGAATCCCAGCCCAAAAAAATCCCCCACTGCTGCAGTACTGGTTACAGTACTCTGGGTACAAAACAACAACAAACAAATCCATTCCTGTGAAAGTGCAGTTCTCCGGTGATAGAGGGATGATGTCTGAGCTCAGCATTGTAAAGGGACAACAAATGGATAACAAATGGATTTAATGTACCAAAAATACTGAAAGATATTTAACTGTAAGGCACTTAGGCTATGGATTGTCCCCACAAGCATGTTCAAAATAAAAAGCCCTTGGAAACAGATGATGCATTAATTTCCTAAATCTGGAAAGGCTCTTGAGACAATGAACAAACAAGACTATGAGACATTTGACTATGTTCTGGCTCTATTCACTTTTTAAATGATGTCAGTGGCAGTTCAGCCAAATACTCTTAATGGAAGCATGATTGAGCCATTTGACCTCTTTTTCTTTGCAATCCAAATTAAGTGAACTGGGTAAGGTCAGAAGTGAAGACAGAATGTAGAGCTAGAATAAGAAATGAGATTATCTTTCTAGTCGCCTGCCTGACAGAGAGTTCTGGGGACTGCAATGGAATTTGGTCAGAAGAGTGATATTGGGTAAACTGGGGAAGGATCTGCAGAAAGGGTACTGATGGAGCCTCCACTATTTATATCCTATGTAGTTAATAAAGGTAGCTATTTTCAGAATTCAAAATCCAGTGAAAGTAGAATGCCTTATTTGTCTCTAGGCCCTTTAGGTCCATGGTACCCAGTCCCACACCTATTCTCAGAATCCTCAGTTTGCATACCATTGACCATGTTGGCTGCGGATGGTGAGTACTGGTGCACAATGGACCTGGAGGGCATTGGGTTGGAGAAGGCTGCCCACACTGAATGAATTGAAAGAGATAGTGGTAGGGTGCTGCCACACTGCAGAAATAATGCAGCTTGACACCACTGTAACATAGAATGTCTCCATTCTATGGGATCCTGGGATCAGTAGTTTGTTGTGGCACCACCAGAGCTCTCTGACAGAGAAGGCTAAATATCTCACAAAACTACAAATCCCAGAATTCCATAGCATTGAGCCATGGCAGTTAAAGCAGTGTCAAACTGCATTATTTCTGCAGTGTAGCAGCACCCTTAGTCTGCTTTAGCATAGAAGGATGTAGGGGAATCCAGTAGCACCTTGGAGACTAACTGGGAAGAAGACATTTCTGGCATGAGCTTTCATGGACTTTATGCTAGAAATGTCTTCTTTCCAGTTAGTCTCAAAGGTGTTACTGGATTCCTATTCTGGCCCGGATTTCAGTGTCACACCTGCCAAAGCCCAAATCTGCATTGGGTTTTTACTTGGCTTCATGTTACTCTGGGAAAATCAAAACCCCAGCAGTAGTAACCTTCTCTGAAACCAGAATGGGTGGCTTTCTCACAATGGCGGAACGGGGGCTTGTTCTGCCTTCAGACTGGGCAAGTCCTGCTGGCCCTTTGCTTTTTATGGGCAATTGTGCACCAGAAAAGCAAAGCTCTAGAGGGCTTCACCCAGTCTGAAGGCAGAATGAGCACCTGCCCTGCCATTGTGGTAAGCCACCCATTTTGGCTTCAGAGAGGGTGACTACCACTGGGGCTTTGATTTTATGGAGCACAGTCACCCAGGAAAAGCAAAGCACCAGAGGTAGTCACATAAGCCAGATCAGCTGGCTACTGCAGGGGCTTTGCTTTTCCCGAAGCTCAGGGGGGCAACTGTGCAATTAAAAAGCAAAGCACCAGTGATAGTCACCTCCTCTGAAGCCAGAATGGGTGGCTAGCCTCATGATGGTGGGGCTCGCTGGGGGTTCTGACCTCAGAGAGAGTGACTACTGCTGGGGCTCTGCCTTTGAAATGAGAAGTGGCACCAAGGAGGGGGAAAAAGGCTGTGCCTCAAGCAGCACTTGTCCTTCCTCTCCTCTCCAACCACCACTGAATCTGGTGTGGATGCTTTCTTCATATGGCAGTTTTCTTCAGAGTTTCCAGAAAACTCCAGAGAAAGCTGAGAGTTTTCTAAAACCTAGGGTAAGGGGGTATTCCCAGAGTCTGATTCAGATAGGTCCCTACAGTGTGTGTCACAATTGCACCAGATTCGGTGGAAAGGCCGCATGTCTTGTGGCATTATTGGGCTAGATTCAGGGGGGATTCAGCATTTGTGATTGCTGTAGTCAAGCCCTATATAGCAGAGCTGGCAAAGTGGCAATTTGCATTGCACACTTATGCACACTGGTCCTGATGCACATCTGGCACACTTGATAGTGTTCTGTTATACATCTTTGTAATTCACTAACAGGTTTTTTTTTTAGCACCTCTGCCACTTAGCTAAGCATACATAAAGTTACACTAAGCAAAAGGTGCTATAGCACTCCACCGGACATGAGTAATCACTTCACATGATGATCTGTACATATTTAATGAGTTTCCCAAATTTAATGAAATTTGGAAGATCCAGGTTTGAAGTCCTCACTGAGTCACAAAACTTACTGTGGGACTTGGTGCCAATCACTCAGCTTGACTTACTTCACAGGGTTGTTGTGAGGATAAAGTGCACAGAAGACTAGGAGATTTTCAGACTGCGTCTTAGAGTGCCTAGGGTGGGAGGAGCTTTCGGGAGAGGGACTGCGATCTTGTGCAGCAGGGGGGTGTTTTCGGACGCCATTGTCCCTCTCCCGAAACCATCCGTGTCACTTCCGTGAAGCTTCGGAAGCCGCAGAGCCATATTTTAATCATGGAGTTTGCCCGTGATTAAAATATGGCGCTGAGGCTTCCAAAGCTTCACGGAAGTGACATGGATGGTTTCGGGAGAGGGACAACAGCGTCCGAAAACGCCCCCCTGCTGCGCAAGATCGCCGTCCCTCTCCCGAAAGCTCCTCCCGCCCTAGGCACTCTAAAACGCAGTCCGAAAATCTCCTACGAGTGTAGCTACGCGAGAGGCAAAATGAGGTCATTCTCCCCAATAAGAATTCTACCTCACAAATGAACTGTTCCTTCAGTCCCCAAATTTCTAGCATTGCAATAACTTAAAAATTCAACCTAGCATTTAGAAATACAGTTTAGCCATCCAAAGAAAAGGGGCAGGCAAAGTTATCAATAGAATGTGAACCTCCAGCAAATGTTAAGTATTGTGGGGGAGGAGGTTGAATGATTGTCAGTGTCTCAGTCTCCACAATGGTAGAAATTTGGAGATGGGAGTAAAGATTTCATGGGGGGCAGAATTCTTATTGAGGGGCAGTGCTCTCATTTCCACACACACCTGTAGCTGCACCCCTCAGAAGAGTATAACCTTGAGCTCACTGGGGGAAAGGTGGGATATTAATATTACTAATGCATACATAAAATAAATAATGTAGGACTTGCTCCCTTACTTGATATTATCCACCAGATTAATAAAATCAAAATAAAACTATCTTTGACAGTTTAGAACATTAATAGGAAGACAATAAATATTTCAATATGAAGAAAAGAGACTCTATCAGACCCACTCTACCCATGAATTTGTTCCTTGCTTTTTCCCCCTGTCAATGCAACATGAACAGTGATCTGTGCCAAATGTATAGAGGAAAACTGGCTCATGTTCCCATCCTCACTGAGTGTTTCCTTCTTCAGTTGATTGTCACACTTGTCCAGTACCTCTTTCCAAGCATTACATAATATTCCAGTCAACATCATCTTTGAACCTCTAAAAAAAAAATCATTTGATGTGGAATGTTACGCCAACAGAAATGCACGTCCGGCCCTGGGAAGAAAAGTAAGCCAAATTCATCTGGCAAGCAACCCTGGCTTGAGCTGAATTACCTACCGTGCCCAGGAATGCTCCGGTTCCTTTTTCTAGTTGGCAGAAATTAGATATTCTATAAATAAATCCCAGATGAAGGGAGGTTAGAAACACACAGGATTTCCCACCTTTGTTCATAGATCAGGGGCCCTTTCACACTGTACAAGTATAGCTTCATGATTCCTCTTTAACTGCCCTGGCAACATCCTATGGAATTGTGGGATTGCTGGTTTAGGGAGGGACATTTCAAATTCTCAGCCAAAGAACACCTCTGGTGCCTCATCAAACTACAAGCTCCAGGATTCCATAGGATGTTGCGATAGCAGTTAAAGTGGAATTATTGTGCTGTAATTGGATGGTATGAAAGGGCCTATTGTGTCCTCAGCTTTCTGTATAGTTATGTGGTATACCAGTGATTTTCTATCCACACATATTGCGGAGGTTCTAGGACAGTTTCTAAATCAGTGTCATCAATCTGGTGCTCTTTAGTTGTGCTAGACTTAACTCCCATCACCCCCAGCCAACAGAGTGAGCCACACTCCATGAGGCTACTGAACACTATGATGCTGCTTCATACCTAGTCAGGGACGGTTTGTGCATCTAGCCCAGGATTGTATACTCTACACTAGAAGTAGTCAACCTGAGACCCTCTACATGCAAAACTAATGGTCTACCATCTCTCTATATAAAACTCTTGGGTATACACAATGGCCTTAGGAATGTAGGTATGTTGCTTCTTGGGTATGTACAATAGGCCTGGGTATGTTTCCTCTCCCAGTGTGCTGACTGGCCGCTCCTGTCACTCCCTCAGCCAATCACCAGCCACGTGCAAATCACAAGCAACATGCAAATTCCATCTCTACCTCACAATCCACTACTGCCACTCACAGCTAATCTGCATACTGGGAGTGACCAAACAATGGGATACAGTGTTGGGTATAGTTACTAATGATGCAGGCCTTTCCAGTTCACCAGTGTCTCAGAGCTGCACAATTCCCACTTATGATTTAACTCTACACAGGAATATCATTTTTATTCCTGCTGTGACAGTACCCAGGCAGTCAACTTGCGGCAGCGGTGGCAGTGACAGGAAGCTGCTGCTGCAACAAAACCCAGGCAGTCAACTGGTGGTGGCGAGGGGATACCACTACTGCCACTGCAATGGGACCCAGGCAACTGGGCGGGAGGTCTACTGGGCATTTTTCGGGAGTTTTTTAATGGTATATGGTTCACCAGGTCCTACTAGTTGAAATACAGTTTCTCTTTGAGAAAAGGTTTGGTTTGACAGGTTTGCTCTTGTGAACAGAGAGAGCAGTCTAGAACATACACAACCATCCACAATGGCTGCACTGTATAGGAGAAGATTTGTAGTGCTGAGACTTTGCAGTCATTCAACAATGTCCCTTAGGACTGGGATTGAAGAGCGTCCAGAAGTTTCAGTCAGTGCAAGATGAGGCAGCTGGGTTGCTAACTGGTTCACAATATCTGCACCCCAAATACTCCAAGAGTGGTTGCCAACTGTTTTCTGGACCCAAATTCAAATGGTTTAAGTGACTCAGAGCCTGGCTGTCTAAACAACCACCTCTCTCATTTTGAACCTGCCCAGATGCTAAGATCTTCAGAATACCATCACCTGTGGAGACCCGGTTGGAAGAGGATTTTTGCTGTTTCCACACTGTGGAAAGAACTCCCCTTGGGGTTTTAACTCTTAGTACTTTTACAAAGGGCATGAATATACATACATCTTTCCAATCTGGCCTTTCAAACTGTTTTTTTAAAAAATATTCTTTTGAACATTTTTAGAGCTTTATTATTTAAATTGTTTCTAATAAGATAAAAATGTAAGTTGTTGTCGTTGTTGTCATCTGACAGGAACAGGGAAGAGAGTCAACATTCTCTGCCCAATACCACTACTCCAGACAACAATCCCCAGTTTTACAAGCTGAGACATCCACTTTGGCTCTAAGGCTGGATCTAATTAGGAGCCGCTACTGTTTAACACTTTTTAAAAGCAAGCTACAGTATAATAAATAGACCCCTGTATCCATAGGGGATACTTTCCCAAACTTACCATGGGTACCAAAAACCACAGGTAATAGTGAACCTTGGGCTTGTCTACGCAAAAGAAAAAAATGGACTGCTCCACAGTAATAGCAAGTCGCAGCAGCTTCGACCTGTCTTAATGGTTTTATAGCCCCCATAAACTCTGCATGCCTGCCACGAGTGGATTACTCACATTTTAAAATCTGCCACCACTGAACTTTAAAAAAAAAAAACTATTTCTATGGTGCACACAAGCAATATTCCACATTTCCAAAAAGAGAGAGAGAAAGATAGCACAAATCCCCATTTTATCACCTTGGTGATCACTCACTAAGGTGAAAATCCAACATGGCAACAGCAGGCGCTTGCCTTGTAACGCAGCCCCGTCCCCTACACTTGTCCAGCCAATCAGACTTGTACTCTGCCTTGTATGGGGAAGCAATTCACATCTAATCACTTGTCTTAACGAGTGAAAATGCGCATATCACTGGAGATTTTTTTTTTAAGTCAGGAAAAGCTGCAAATGCTTTTCTCGCGTACTTTCCCCCCTTTTGCCCCCCCTCCTTCACAATATGACAAAACAATGTGGGACCCCATTAAGACAACTAGTTTTCTGAGCAAATTCTGTGAGGGGTATTTTCATTGTATAGACCACCCCTCTATTAAAATGAATAATTTCCTGCCCAACCATGCCATAGAGTAGCATTGGAGGACTTAGAAGGTGCCTAAAGAGACCATATTTTTCAGACACAGGGAAGTGAATCCGTGGATATGGGTCCTGCAGATACAAGGGGCAATATGTAATTAATATCTAATCATGCACTCATATAATGCTTGGAGAACAAACTCTCTATAAGGGGCACGGCTAGATGGGAGAATTTGTTGCAAAAAATAACGTCTTACCTCCCTATTGCTGCAGAGTCCATTTGTGCACAAGACTCATTCGCAAGCTTGCTTGAAGGGAAAATTAGCGATTTTGCAGTTCACATGGAGCAACACAAAAAAATGGTGGCCACAAGTGAGTTGCGTCCCGAAAATCTCCCCCCTCTTTGTTTTAAACAGATGTGGAAGGGCTATTTTCTTTGCTCTGCTGCTTGAACGATCATGCTGGGTCAAAACCAACAACAACAATGGCGGCTCCGCCATTGCAAGCCCTCACTTGCAAGCCCGCCCCCTCCAAGGTCCAACCAATCAGGTTTCAGCCCTGCTGTGTGGCCCTTTTAGAATTGGTTGTACAGATAATCTGTTATGTGCATTTTCACACAATTTTTTTTAAAAAGAGCACAAGAAACAGTGAAAGATGTTATCATGATCTGTTTGGAGTTTTCAGCACCCTTCCTTCTGAATATGGCAAATCCCAGCAGGAACTCATCTAAACTAAAGGTATTCTGCCAGCATTCTTGCTGGATTTATTGTTGTTGTTGTTGTGTAGATGAGCCCTATATCTTTATTACATTTTTACCCAAATCGGCAAAGCTCTTTGGGTAGGTCACAAAAAAGAACATTAAAAAAGATCGTATAAATACATAAAAAGTTTTCAACCAGAGGGAACCTTTGGCTTTGGCCCTTTGCCTTTGGACTTCAACTCCCATTGGCTATGCTAGATCAGGTTGATGGGGATTGAAATCCAACATCTGGAAGGCCAGTGGTTCTTCCAACCTTGGTTTAAAATATTTGTGAAATAAAACCAAAGAAAGAGTTTACACAAGCCTTAAAATACCACCTTAGGAAAACACATTGGTTGCCTAACATTGCCCTTGTGTAGAACAGCATATGTCTTAACTTTATGTCCTAGGAACATCTGTGCTCTGCCATGGAAAGAGATTATACTCCTGATAGTTTTCCAGGGCAATTGTGTGTGCCCCAT
Organism: Gambelia wislizenii; assembly: GCA_030847615.1. Classification (NCBI taxonomy): domain Eukaryota; kingdom Metazoa; phylum Chordata; class Lepidosauria; order Squamata; family Crotaphytidae; genus Gambelia; species Gambelia wislizenii. The sequence goes on from JAUMIR010000004.1 coordinate 218,290,449, forward strand.
TGCAATGACAGAACAAAATAAAGCTACTAATTGCCAAAAAGGAAAAAAAAGTAAATACAATCATGAATGCATTCCTCCCTCAAATTAATTAGTACACAAGATGTGCCTAATATGTAAACTCTTGGATTCCAGTTCCATCCACCACATAGTTGCTTGGATATTTTAACATTAATTACTATGTTGATCTGGGAGGAATTTTTCCTCCCTGACATTGCTAATTAAAAATAGCAAGGGGGTTTCAGGGCATTGGTAATTGGCTTTCTGTGGCAGTTTTGAATTCTACTTGCAGTTAAAACTGATCTCTTGCAGTAACCCTATTCAGCTTCACTAAATAAGAGATTTGCTCAGCAATCAGGAGTTGGGATGTAGGCTTGCAAACATTAAGTATCATTCACCACCCAGCCCATGCATTCACTTTGCAGTATTAATATTCCGTTAACTTTAAGGTACATTTGTACTCACTCACATGAAATCAAATCTCCCTGAACATTGAAGTGAAGTGAATTTAGACTGAAGGGAAGACTTGTGTCAATCTAGACTTTGATTCCACTATGTACAGTACTGTATTTGCTCTTTTATTTCTTTATTCTTCTTAAGCCACAGTTAGCATTCACTTCAAAAGAGGAACTGAAACCGTTTTAAAATACACACAGAGAATGGCAATCACTGAGTGGATAGTCTGCAAATTTTACTAATGTTCAGTATGCTGGGAGCAGAGGTTCTCAGAAATGTGTCTGTTAGAGCTCCATGTAGGGTTGCCAGTTTAGGATTGTCCCAGGCCCTGATGTTTGTGCTCCAAAACCTGAGGCCTAGGAACAATCTCTAGGGATGTTGTTAAGCATTATGCATTAAGTACCAACCACGTTGCTCAGAACTTGTCATTGAAACACATAATACAAATAATGGAAACATATTTTCATGTTTGGAAATTAAGGAAGAAACCTTAACTAAAGGGGCTGTTCCCAGATCAAGATGAAATGAGGGAATTATTCTCTTACTTAGGGGGATTGAGTAAGCAACATTTAATCTAGCCTACTTGCTTCTAGCCTACACAGCCCTGGCAGCACAGTAATGGGGAGGGGGGGCGGGAGCAGGAAGTTAAGTAAGGGCTTGTCTACAGGAGCCCCTCCAAAAGTAGCACCCGCAGTAATAGCAAGTCGGAGCAGCTGCAACTTGTGACACTAATGAGCCTTGCATTTCTATATCCAGAAATGAACCATTCAATTACACAAATTTACATATACTCCCCAGCAGGGGTTCACAGCATATAAACTCCACACACACTCCCACCTCACCATTCTCTGAAGATGCCAGCCACAGATGCAGGCAAAAGGTCAGAAAGAAACTATTCCAGAACACAGCCTCAAAGCCAGGGGAAAAGCCCAGGGAAAATCTATAGCCACCATAGATAGTCAGGAGATTAAGTGGAGATAATTCCTTCCTAGAACAAGAGTCATAAAGGTGGAAGTGAGAAGGAATATCTGTTTACAGAACCACGCACTAGCACAAATGGGCACGTTTGAAACTTTTGCTTCTGTTCTTGTTTATCTAAACTAGCATTATAACAAGTCTGTAACTCTGCATGCACTTGCAGTCCTGACTTGCAACTTTTCCTCTTTCTTCCCTCTCCCCTACCCCCAACACTTGTTACCACTTCCTTTTTTCTAGCTAAAAATGCATGTATTTTTGGTGCAGGCTTGATTTCAGAAGTATGAAACATGAAAGTCATACTTCAAAAAATAGAAGCCCTAGGTAGCACATTCTGCTGGTTTGCCAAACTGGATGCTCCAATCAAAATGATTCATGGTCTATCATATTTTATTCTGGGACTATTTTCTTTAAGGGCATAGGAGTCTGTCAGCTTTCCTTTATCCTACTTTTGAATTTTTTATAACTCAAGTACTTCTCCTCAACACAAATTCTTAGAAAAAAAATGAACCAAATCAAATTCTCAGGTCTCAAAGAAATGCTCAGTTCTTTTTTTAAAATAATTTTTATTAAAAAAATATTTGAAATGCACAAAGAAAACTAAACTATAATAAAATAAAAATTAAAGAATGCAGAACAAAGATAAGAAAGGAAAAAAATAGGAAAAAAGATGAAAAAAGTTATTTCTGACCTTCCTTTTAGTGGTTATATGTGCCTCTCTCTCAAAAATTACAACATATTTCCTTCTTTTTTTATGAGTTATGCTTGATAAATATGAATTGCAAGTAGACTTTTGATGCATCAGGCAGGCAGCTGCATCCTGCCAGAGTCTGCACGCATTGTAAAGAGGCATATTGGAAGGGTAGGTCAGTGAAAACCGTGGATCCCTGTCCATATTGGAGAAGTTGGGCCTAATTTTAAAGTACAAACTGGAATTTCCTTCTCCCCTGCTGACAAGGAAATGGTCTCATTGGTGTGTTCAGGAGACCAGTCAGTGCTTAACTGTCTTGTTTACTCTACTGAGTGGAGACCATGCCAAACTGGTTCACATCCCCATTGTAAGGTATTGTGCAGTTTCCAGAGATGTTGGACAATCCTATTTAGATATGCAGGATGGCAAATACTTAATTAGCTTTGTCTCATGTGTGCAACTCCATTGTATTTATTTCCCAGACCATCTGTGGAAATTATCAGACAGGAATAAAAAAAGCATTCCTGTCTCTCAATCTCCTTTCCTACCCCTCTCCTGTTCCTGTAACAACATAAAATAAAAAGTTTTCAGACCTACCTTAATCATGGCTTGTTGCCTCAGCAGGGCAGCACAGGAGTGAATGGAGCCCGAAACTTAACAAGTAACAAGCAACTTAACAAGGGTGCAAAAAAGTGTGTCACTTACACGGATGTCCCAATCTCACCCATAAGTGTTCTGTCACAGATCTTCCATTGATGCTGGCATCGCACCAGCATAATGGGACACCTTTTCAGTCGCAAGACATTCTGTTACAGAAACAGAACAGGGGATCTATTGACTGCTTAGCGCATCAATAAAAAGCAGCACCAATGTAACAACAGCCAAATGGGAGCCTAACAAGAGGGGAATAATGTCGTATGAAAAAGAAGCCCTTTAGCAATCTCCTAGCGTTGTGATAACCCCATATTTAGTGTCTGATAATCTCCTGTGTCTCATGTTCACATCTGCCCTTTGTACACAGACCAAAAACCTTTGCACACAAGCCATAGGCTTTGTACTCATCACTCTAAGCACATTGGGTCTTTCAAACCCTCCATAGAATAAAATTAAGGTCATGTATTCCCCCTCCTAGAGGTGTCCCCTCACTCCAGATGACAGCCCCCAAGCCAGATAAGGGCTATATCTCTCTCTTCAGAAGTTCTCTCTAGAGTATCTCCTACAAATTCTCCCTAATGAGGAAACTTTGCATTATTATGGACCAGGAGTGATTATATGAGTTGTTTCGTTTCTCAAAACTCAACAAACCCTGTGTTGCTGGCCATATCTGCAGGCACCTCCAAACACAACAAGAGAAACAAAAGCAAAATGCTGAAGGTCATTGAGTCTTCAGTGAAAGATAACAGGGTCAAGCAAAAGTGAAACAAAAACAAACCAAGTGCTAGCTTGGCTGCCTTCTTCAAAAACACACAGTCTGAAAAAACTCAGCCAAACAGTTTGTCAGAGCCCTGGCTCCACCCCAGCAGCAAAACACCATTCTGTACTGGGATGTACCAGCCTATACTGGGCCCATAACCCACTGTCCACTCAGTTTAGGCTCACTGAGAGGTGACTGGCACAGCCTGGGGATGAACTAAATGCAGGAGTAGCCAAACAGCAGATAAACGATGCAGCAGAACAGGGCTTGAAAAACAAAGACTTCAACTAGCAGAGTTTATCACTGTTATGGCCCACTTTCACCCACAGTAAGAAAACTTACAAGCAGCAAGGTCCTTCCAATAATATCTGGAGACTTTATCTTCAGTTCCACTATAAAACAAACACAGAATATATATAGCAAACCTCAATAACAAATCCAACAGCAATTCTCCAAACATCCAACACTCCTCAACACCAACCCACAACAGTAACTTACACAGAGTGTATCTTTATAGGAGTGTTTGGGTAGCCACCTTCTGCCTAGCCATAGCTGTGTACAGACCCATTTCAGCTGTGCTATCAGCATGATCTGTTGCTCCAACATTTTCTCTCTGCACTTAAAGGGATATTATCCTGACATCTCCTTCCTTTCAATCCTTCACATAGGCCCCTTCATCAGCTGCTCTGCTCTTCAGCTACCCAGCTTACTTGGACTCTTCTTCACGTCAGTGGGTGACATGTGATTAACAAAGAGGGGGTCATTCTATCTCCTCCTTGTTGATCACACACATGCCCCATTCTGCCCCCAGCAGAAGTAGCAGTGCACAGGGCAGGCTTTCCACAGAGCTCCTGCCCACAAGAAGGATGCAGCTGTGACGAGATCCATCCCCTTCCCTGTGCTCCCACCATCACCTTGCTGGCCAAGCAGCCATGGAAAGCTTGTCCAGCATGATCACTTCTGCTGAGGGCAGAAATAGGGCACCCATGTGATCAATGGGAAGGTGATAGAGTGACCACTTCCTTGTTGATCACATGTTAGGGTGCACCATTCTGACCTCAGCAGAGGTGACGCTGGCTGACAAGGGATAAAGGGATGGGCCAATAGGGTCAATGCAGTGTTGGCCCAGCTGACTCATGTGGACAATGACACACTGTTGCACCAGATTCAGCCCAGTATGTGTGGTCGCCGTTGTGATCAGTCCAGGGCCAGTCCATGGTGTAATGCTCTGGACTGGCCCCAGATTAAGCTGCCAGTGTAGACAAGCCCTTGGACTCTAGGAGACCATAGTTTGAATCCTGCTCAGCCATGGAAACCTACTGAGTGACCTTAGACAGGTCACATTCTTTCAAGCTTAGAGGAAGGCAATGGCAAACTTCCTCTGAAAAATTCTTGCCAAGAAAAACCGATGTTCAGGTCAATATAAGTCAGAGTCTACTTAAAGACATGTAACAACAACTGGAAATATGGCTGCATATAGCAATTTCCTCCTTTTTGTCCCCTCTCCCATTAAACTGCCTGCCTAGTCCTCTTTCTCCTACCCACATTTACTGGTATGTCACCCAGATTGATAGGTTCTCTCCCTTGGTCTCCAGCATCTGAGGAAGTAGACTAAGGAGATTATCAGATGCTTGAAAAAGCCCCAAAGGAGCTTGCAAGAATGATGTCACTGTACTGGGAATGGGTCCCGGTATCTCATGATGCCATCCTCCTCGTGTGCTTGCTCTGTCCTCCTTCCATGCTGGTGCAACTCAAAGGGTGCCATTTTTCATTAGCAGAAACTCTCTTTTACGATGCCTTTTTCATCGCATCATCACCGAGAGAGCTACGAAAGCTTATGCTACAATTTTCTTTCTCTCAGTCTCAAAGGTGCTACAAGATCCCCTTGCTTACAGACTAACACGGCTATGTCTGAATTCTTGGTTGCTATTGTGTTACTCTATTCCCCTTGGCAATTCGGGGCCACAGTAGCTAAAAGCAGCTGAAGCCAACTTTGCAGCATGCACTCTTTTACAACCCAAAGTTAAAGAGAAACCACACAATATAAAACTTCTTCAACCTGGCAAGGACAAGAATTTTTTCCTGCTATTTACTATTTAGCTATTGAAACACTACATTCATAGCAGTGGCAGCTGGTGGCTTCTGTGTTAATACAATAATTAATCTGTTTATGCTTATAGTCTGAACATAGCTCTCTCTCCACAACAGGTTTGGTACCTTGGATAGTTCTTTTAAAGTTGAGATTAAAACTCATTCCACATTTACACCATCCCTGACATAGAAACCTCCTATTGCCACTGATTCACAGGAGGAGCATACAAAGTCAAAAAATTATACTCACCACCAGCTAAAAGCTTGGAAGTTATCAGTTATGAGTAATGTAGTGATCCACAACCAATTACTCTTTTGCCTAATCAGATTATCATGAAACCATATTTCAGAACTAACATACTGAGTAAGACTGTAATCACTTGATTGGTGTAATATGTAATGGTTTCTAGTTTCTTTCAAGAAGTTACTTTTAAGGGCCATTTTACAGGCATTCCAACAGGGAATTTTCAACTTTTATGCCATCCTTTTCTCAATCCCAAAGTATTTTTCCCTATAATAAAAGTAATGAAAAGTAAAGCACCCAACAGTGCAATATACAGTGTCATGAGAACCTGCAGGAAGGCTTTTCATATGGATTTGTCTGCTGAGGAACATTGTTGACATTCTGAGAAGAATTCTAGGCTTCCTTATACAGCTGCCATATACAGGACCTGAACAAACATGCTGGGAAGGGTAGAAAACACCTCAAACTCTACTGCCCTGTGCTAGAAAATATTGGTTTTGGTGATACGTAAGCTGCTTTCCAAAGAACTATTACTGGTACATATTTATATTTTCCATTAAAGGGATTTAAATCCTAATAGGATTGTCAGCTATGAAACACTATGTTCCCTGCACTCAGACAAATATTCTCCTTTGGATGAAAATGTAACCCTGCTGTCAACTGTCTTCTTCCTTTTGGATTTTGTCTTATTTCAATGCATTTTACATTCAAAACACCTCTTTACATCATCTACCATTCCACAAGTGCAACTATTGGCTGGAATCCTGTTGGGGTCTTAGGTCTTCCTAAGTGGACTTACATCTACAGGAATTACATTCGGATAGTCCCATGATGTCCGTATCCACTAGTGGGCTGCTGTTATGTTACTATGTAGCAGAGCTAGCAAAGTAACTGATGCTCATTGGGACTGATGCACAATGGGGTGCACACCATCCATTAAACCTTCCCTCAGAGGCACTGGGGGCGGGGAAGGAAGACTGTTCTCATGCTTCTTCCTACAAGTTTGTGGCTGGAGCAGATTGAACAGCAATGCTCAGGTCAAGCCAGCCAGGCAGCCTTTGCCTTGGCGACTGTCACATGGGCTGAGCAGCCCTCAATCCTTTGCAAACCCCCTATGAGGCCATTGCAGACCCCTGAGGGTCTGCAGACCACAGGTTAAGAACCACTGACTTAACACATGATGACATTTTGGAATATTAGGTACTAGAATACACATGGCCTCTCCCCAAACCTGTAGTCATGACAATAATAGACATGTATGCTTTAGAATAGTGTATGGTATATTTCCCCTCCCTATATTTTCTCCATATTTCTGCCATGTGTGCTACTGCTTTTGTTTTATCTCTTCACCACTTTCCACTTTCCTGCAATCTTTCCCAATCTGGCATGAGATGCCCATGGGATGAGGTAATCATCCCTGCCTTAAACAGTTAGGTCCTTCTATCCTTGTTCCTTTTCTGAAATCATTCCAGCTTCCTCACATGACCCTTGGCTTGTTCCATAAATACTTGATGGAAGCAGACTCCCAACAAAGCAAAACAAAAATCTTGAAATGAATGTCAGTCTGTCTCTCTTTTCACACACACACCCCGACTCCCATCTCTCCAAGGTAAAAGCTGGCGTATTATTGGCATGAGCAGGAAAAATAAAACAATCTGTGTATAGCAACATCTGCCAGATCAGAGTCTGGCCTTTGGCATGAGACTGAACAAGCTGATCTAGGTGCCAAGCCTGTATCTTTCTTTTCCTTTTATGCATATCATTACTGAACATTTTGTGAAATATTACATTGTTTGGACTATATCTCAAAGCAAAGAAGAAAATGGGCCTCTGTAGTGTTTTGTCGTTAAGGTTATTAGCTGCCCCTGACTTTAGATTCCTTTGTTGAAACATATAGTTATTGTTCCAGGGCAGTCTGTTGCAGAACATAATGGATATCTCTTATTATTACAAATCACTAGAAGAGATTCTGTAAATCTGTAAAACACCTCCTGTTTTCAATTGGTTCAGACTATCTGGGATTTTGTTTTGTTTTGTTTGATGTATTAATTTCTATAAAACCTATTTCCAAGACAATGTACTTGAGATTCTGCAAACGAATACCTCAGTGTTAGAAGAGACCTAGAGAGAACATATTTTTTTGGACTCAGGTGAGTGAATCCATGGATATGGGTCCCCCAGATACGAGGGTCATATAGTAGTGTAAATAGTGTGCATTTGCCCACACTTTTTGATTGCAAGGAAAATCCTTGCTATGCATACAACTGTCCACATGCACACTCGAGTGTCATTGTCACTGTGTATTGGCATGGCCACTGGACAACATCAGCAGGAAAGGCAGGGTAGGTTTATTTACTCCTTACATTGTTATTAATTAAAATGTTTATATGCTTCCCTATATCCTACATCCAAAAGTTTAAGATCAGTGAAAACATTCTAAAACAATTTAAAAACATCCAGTGTTCAAATTTCCATGAAATTGATTAGGCCTCCAAAGTTTTAGAAAAGAGTAATGGTTTCACTTGCTGCTGGGATGATGCCAGCATTGGTACCAGTTGGACTTCTAAGAGGAAGGAATTCCACAATTCAGGGCCTGTAGCTCATTTCCCCATGCAACCCATTTTCATAACTCACAACTTGCAGCCTGTGTCCTCTTGCTCCTATTTCCAACCTAAAGCCCCTGTCATTTCCCCCAGTTTCTGAATCTCCAGATTACTTGAGATGGAAAGGTTGTTTCCACCCATGGAATTAACACACTGAGGAAATATAGTCATTGTCCAGTTCTCCATTCTTCCATGTACCTTACAGAACAACAATGAAATTATCCTAACACACACACAAAATAGGAACCTGCCTTATACTAAGCCAAGCTATTGGTCAGTCTAGTCCAGTATTGTCAACTCTAACTAGGAGTAATGGCTTTCAACGGCTTCAGGCAGGATTCATAGTCTGCTCCCACTTCAAACATTCACGTTTCATGAAGGCACCAGATCATCTGCTTATTCTCAGATTATTTTGAAATAATGCTCAAGGAGAAATGTGGGACACTGAAGAAGGGACAATATGACTGGATTCAATACCATTCATCATTAACTCTTAGAAGAATTCCTTAAAATGGACTCTGGACTTCTCCTGGGTTTTGCTTTGCACTTGTTACAATCATTCATGACCTCATCTGTGTTAGGTCCCTATTAAGAAACATTTCCTTGTGGGGGAACCAGTTGTGTTTATCTTTGATAACAATGTTTGTTTTGCAGATGCTTAGCATGCACTGGGTCTGGTTCATCATTAACACACCAACTGACAAAACAGAGTGCTTGGATTTAAAATAATTCTTGGTCTTAATGAAGTCAAGAAACACAATGATTTTATTTCTGAGCACACCTGCTCAGCTGGTTTATGGATCATAGTCATGATGACTCTGCTCTTTCAGGTATTAAAATATGCTCCTTTCAGAAATGTTAGTGAGATAAAGAATATTTTGGACATACAATGTCTGTAGCTGTGCTGGTGGCTTTGTCAGTGCTTATCTTTTAAATATCCAAAGAATGTATCAATAACTATGGACCCTGGGAGGGGGCTTATTCCCCCCATTTTCTGATTCTTTTGTTTCTTAAGAAAACTGACTCTAAAAAATGATATTTTCCAGGGGTCTATTTCAACTAGTGTAGCACTAGTAATTCCAAACAACCCCATGTGGAAGAGCCCATTTTTGAGTGATGTAGAATGGAATTTAGCATGTATGGGATTGGATCAGGGCACCGGACAACCTGCCTGCTGACTGATGATCACCAGAAACCTCAGCCCACATGCAAGGAACTACCTGGAGAGACGGAAGTAGGATGCCATGTGGGCAAAAGCTGCTGTGTTGATCCCTCGCTACCTGGGAGTGAGACCGCCCCCTGGCTGGGTATAAGCTATGTTGTTTTCACTCCTAAAGTCCCATAAGTGTGTATTATGGATGTGCAGGCTTTGTCCCCATGCAAAAAAAGCTGAGACAGTAGAGAAAAAGAATGACTACTGAGAAAATTACATAAAGCAAGGGAAGGAGGATGATACAAAAGCTGAAGCCAGGCTGAATATTGGGTGACCAGGACAGTTGTTTTAGGCTTCCCAGGCAAACCTGAAGGAAAATGACAGGTCTGCCGGGGAAGGCCTGCCCCCAGACAATCACACCTATTCTGATTGGTTGGCTTTCTGGTTCCTGCAGAGAGCCCACAAAAACTGTGCTGGACCCTTGGAAGAAGATGCCAACTGTGCAGAAAATTGTGCCAAGTTTCTGCTTCCCCTTTCCCTGCTGCAAATTGCAAAAATGGGCTCCCAAATAAGTCGGGGGGGGGGGAATCTCTTCTTGTAACAATGTCACAAAGTTGCTGTTGCTTCAGCTCTGTGCATTACAACATCCCATAGCTAAGTCCTGCACTATATGACCCGAGTATTCAATATGCAGCACAACAGCACATTTTGAAATGAAGGCGTGACTCACAGGAATGCTAAATATGTCTAACTTCCTGGCTCTGGTCTCATGATCTTGTGACATCAGTGTGACAAGGGTCAATCACCTTGCTCCTTGTGAAAGCAGCCACACTAAGGGCAGAAAAGATGTGTATCTATGAGGCAGACAGATAAAAGATGTGGGCTGGCAGGTGGGTGAGTGGGTGGATGGATGGATAGATGGATGGATAGATAGATAGATAGATAGATGGATGTTTTATCTTTGTGGTTATAGCAAAATCCACTAAAATTTGCTCTCATGAAAACACAAAAATGAATGCAGAGGTTCAAGAAGCATTGGGCTCAGAAGATGGTGTCCAAGAGCTTAAGTTCTCATCCTCTAGAACATCTTTTGCACTCTCTCTAAGGACATTATCAGACATGGCAAAAATCACAGGATTATGAAATCACAGTAGCTCGAATGGGTCCTGCTATCATATATCATTGTCATCTTCACATGGTTACAGCATGCTCCAGCCACAAAAAAGGCATTGCTTCTAATTCATGGGACAAGTGTGAATAGATCGTTAATATCGCTTTTTTCGCAGTATTAATGGCATGTGAAACCACATCCCATTGTAATTGAGAGATTACAGCAGGAATGGGCAGTGAGAAAACATCCAGATGAGAATGTGAAAACAAAGCACAGGACACTCTTTTTATGAACTGTCTCATTTAGTTTGCACATTTTAAGGTTTGTTACAGTGCTTGCATGTTCATTTACTTTGTTAATTAAGGTGTTTGGGGAGTTTTAAGCGCACTCAAATCTTCTTGCGAGAACCACTGAAATCTCGCCCATGCTAAATCACGAAAGTAAATTCCTGTTCTTAAAGTGCTAGTGATCATTGTGAGATAATTCCGTGGCAATTCTTTCATGCAATTATAGTGATGTGCAATAGTAAGTGCAATAATGCTATGACATTTCCGCTATCCTCATTCATGGACTTAAAGTGTTTTTAGATGCTCGTCTGATAAAATCTTAAGTTTCCTTTGATGTATATTGAAATTTTTAAAACGACTATATATGTTGTCCATAGGGAGATTTTGCATATGATCTGCATAACCTACAGCTTTCCCATTCACAAGGGTAAGTTGCAACTGACTTGTAATTTCCCAAACATCTAGAAATACTAGGAAAACATTAAATCAGATCAAGCATAAGCTCATTTATTTGAATTTATTTGAGACAAGAGAGGAGTTTAGCACACTCAAAAGTGTTGTACTGATGTCTCTCATCCATCAATCTATCTCTGGGTGTCAAATGAACCTCCTTGTCCATTAAAATACCATATTACACATTTTGCACAAGTGAGGATACATTCATAGAGCTCCACTATATGGAGTGGGGTGGGGGGAGAACTGATTGACATGGATTCTTCCTTCACATGGACAAAATCTGCACACATACACAGTGGTAGATGGTGCTCCTTGTGTCTGTAGGGTGATGAATTTATTCCAGGTTAAAGTCTGAACTTTAAAGGAGCAGCTAGCCAAGATGGTGAACTCCTTCTGGGACTGGGTAATGTTGAATAGAAAGTTGATTTCTCCCCCACCCCTGGCCACCACACACTTTCCGTAACATATCTGATTTTGAGGAATCTACATAGAAATCCATCCATTTATCACTTTATTTATATCCTACCTTTCTCCTAGACTGGGACTCAAGGTGGCTTAAAAATGTCATAAAGTTACAATAAAAACCTGAGATCCAGTGTGGTGTAGTAGTTTGAGTGTTGGACTAGAACTGAGACCACGGTTCGAATCCTCGCTCAGCCATGAAAACCCACTGGGTGTCCTTGGGCAAGTCACAATCTCTTGGCCTCAAAGGAAGGCAAGGGCAAACCCTCTCTGAACAAATTCTGCCAAGAAAACCCCATGATAGATTCATTTTAGTGTCACCATAAGTCAGAAACAACATGAAGGCACACAACAACAACCCCCTATGTAACCTCAGGATGCTACCCCACCACGCCACATAAACAGTGTTCACACTCACCAAGGACTCTGTTTCCTATGCCATCTAAAGCTGAATAAGGCTGCTCTTTATTAACCCCTGCATTATTAGCTCCTATTTCTTTTTTTTACATAAAAATATTTTTATTCACTAATGCTTATTATAGTGCCTTAAAATTATTTTTAGAAAGAAAAAGCCAAACCATACTGTAGCTTCACCTGCAGTTTTTAAAAAAAAATGAGGAGAGGGCAGAAAGCCTCAGATTTTAAAAGAAAGCCTCTCATGAATTCCAAAGCTATAAAATAAAACCATTTGCAAATTAATTGCTGGGGAGGATAAACAAAGCCATCAGTGTAAAACTAGAAGATAGATGAAAAGGGGGGAAGAAGGAGGGATGTAGTATTAAGGAGGGAAGGCAACCCAGGTTCAAGGGGCTGCAGAACTGATTGTGGACACCACAGAACAGAATGGCCAAGGTATTCTGGAATCCTGAATACTCTAGGAACAGAAAAGGTACAGGGCCAACAAGAAATGGGGAGTGCCTGGATAGAAAGGAGTGCTTAAGAAACATGAACCTGCACACACAGACACACAAACACACGGACATCCTATCCCAGATCCACCCCATCCCAACAAAAGAACAGATCTTACCTGAACACCAAATTCCTACAACAGAGCAGGGATTGCACCCAGAATATTTGTTTTAACTTTCCTCACTACATGTACAACAGATTACCCAAAAAAGGGGAGAAATTTTTAAAAGCCATTTTTGTATTTGTTTGTTTTGGATAACATTTTTTTAAAAAAAATAGATATGATCCTTAAATAAGAACATGTCTCCCAGTTGGGTTTGGGACTACAAACCACTCACACCTATTTTCTCAATGACTGGCCTCCCCTCCTTTCATGAAAAGGCTACCTGCCCATCCAACTGTGATCCAAGGGTATTGCTAAAGAGGGGGCGGGGGTATTAATCCCCCAAATAAGAGTCCTTTTCTTTCAAATTTAAAAATTAAATTTCTTTTCATTCCCAAATTTCTAGTCTTGCAGACAGTGAGGCACTGGAAATCATTCACACCTACAACTTTTATATTTGCTGTGTTCACATCCCCTTGATAACTTTGCTGGGCCCTTTTCTTTGGATGCCTAAACTATATTTCTAAGTGCTCAGCTGAAGTCCTAAGCTACTGCAATGCTAGAAATTTGAGGACTGGATGAAAATTTCATTGGGAGAGGGGCAAAATTCTTGTTTGGGAGGGTCAGTGCCTCCATTCCCACCGCGAAGGCACACCCATGTGCCCCACCCAGCCCATTCAACCATCCATAAGTTATTATCCCCTATTAAGAACTCATGTGATTCACACTGGTCTTTGGTGAGTAGTAGAGAAAGAGATAGGAAGGTTCATATGGCCACTTTTGGCAAGGAGAATCTACTAAGGAGTAACTTTTACATCTCATTCAGTTTTTGATCAATCATTCTTCGGAAGTGATTCCATAAGATTTCATTCTATGTAACCATCATTTCCACTAAGATATAAACTGCTCCAAAATATGGTGGACTACCACAGTGATGGTAGTGGAAGAAGGTCAAACAAAAACTACAGGAAAATGAGGAAGAGAATCAACAAGTTATACAATTCCCCTGTTATATGTTGTTTTTTCATTGATAGCTCAAACTATATTATGGTCCCTATTGTTTTAATTTGGAAGAATTTCAGAAGTGACATGACTAATATCTCTGCCAACATGGGCATTTCTTGTTTTTTAAAAAAATCCTATTATATTTTCATGATACCCAAGAAATCTAGGTGTCTTGAGGAGAAAAATAAAATGTTCAGAGATAAATCCATTTTACCAGTATTACAGTCTTTCTATAAAGTTTGCAGGATGCTAACCTGTGCCCTGACAACATGCAGGGGAATTTGGCAAGAGATGAATGTTTAGAAAGAATTAATTAAAATTACTTCAAACACTTGGCGCGCATATATATATATATATATATATATAAATTAAACATTGCTCTAGGTTAGCCTAAAGTGTTTATCTTTGCCTTGTATAAAAATATTTTGGAAATTCAGCAACATGCTTCTGTGAGGTGGTATTTACCTGGAGGGTACGCTTGAAATCAGAGGGACTAGTTCTTCCGAAATAAACAACTGTCTATTGTATTTTGGTTAGTAAGTTGCAAAAAGCTGAGCCAAGGTTTAGGCGCTGGTGTAAATGTCGCTTCTGCCGCAGGAAGGCTACATTAAGAAGGGGTCCATAGGGAAGTTGTTCTAATGTGGTACATGTCAGATCTCTCTTGACACAAATTTTAGTATAGCATAGGACATGTCAAAACTAGAAAGACTGAAAAATTTGCCAAGCTGTGGTGTAACTCACTTCTTCCATTTAAGGACATAACAACTGCTCATGTAGATCATACCACAGGGCCATGTAATCTCATGCTCTGCCTTTAGCTGTAGTCAGCCAATATCGGAAGAGCAGCCCACATTTTATAGGTACTGACAAATGGCTAATAAGCTAAGGAATAATAAGCCATGTCAGATGATCCTAGGAATCCAGGCCAGTTCTACAATTGTAGAGAGAGGAGACCGCCTCAGACAGCAAATGTTGGATGTCATGAAAGGGCAGCAATTTTTTTGTTATTTTATTTGTCGTGACTGATTTTGTTTTTCCTGCCAGGAGAGAGATAGGCCACGTTTGAGATTTTCTGCCTCATGTTCCAAAATAACTTGACTTGAATGGCTTCTAGTACGAGATTTTTTTTTATGGGGTGAGCACCATTTGCTGCTTTGCCTCAGGCAGCAAGAAGTCTTGGGCCAGTCTTGACAGAAATTACACAGATACAGTGGACCCTTGGTATCCACTGGGGTTTGGTTCCAGGAACCCTGTGGATACCAAAATCCATGGATGCTCAAATCCCATTACATACAGTGGCATAATAAAATGGTGCCCCTTATATAAAATGGCAAAATCAAGGTTTGCGTCTTGGAAGTTTTTATCATTACTATTGTTGTTATCGTTGTTGAATATTTTCAAGCCATGGATGGTGGAATCTGTTGATGGATATAATCCATGGATACAAAGGGCCAATATCTTTATCATCAAATGCAATAAGGTTAAGGTCGCAGATATGCGGAAGCAGATAGCTATACCATTCAAAATACTCTGTCCACCAACTCGATTTACTGGACAAGCAATTTTGAGGAAATAGGCATGCATGGTAGGCCCAGTCAGGATCACTGCTCTTCACAGCAATTCGCTGGCTGTACAACAGCTCCTCCTTCCCCACTACCTTCTTTTTTCTTTTTTTAATTTGAAATTTATATCTAAACAAACAAACAAAAAATACACAGCTAAAACAGAAACAGAAATTAATTACCCCCCTCTCAAATTCTAAATCAACAACAATACTGTAGACTCAAAATACTTCTATATTTGATTGTGGCTTCTTAGCAACTAAAGACAATCCTTTCTTTAAAAGCCGGATCTAATAGGTCTTCTAACTCTTGTTTCATAATCTGGACTTTTCTACATTTTACTGTTAATTATTTTTACTCTTGTTAAAAAATATTTGTTAAAAATAGAATAAATACATATGTATACATACAAAATATGCATGAACAGATATCTTAACAATAACAAACTAACATAAGAAAGAAAATAACAAACAACAATATAAGAAAAAGAAAAGAAAGAAAAAATATAAAAGTTAATGTACATCCTTTCTGGTGTTGGAAGTTACAAGAACCATTATTTACCTTCCTTTAAAATTTAAGAATATTTAACAGATTATCTACTTCTTAATTTAATTTTATTATCTTACTGTTAAGGTAAGTCCATAAACTTACATTAAAGTTTAGCTAAATATATCAATATATACAAATGTAGTGATATCGAGCCAGAAGTTATAAGTAACAATTTTTATAAAGTTATATAATTATTGAAATTCAGAAAGTGAAAAAAGATAAGAGGAAAGAAAACCAAGAAGATATGACCTGTTAATGTACGTTGTTTTCAACAGAAATAGTAAAGGATTGTGTTTTGTTTTTGTTTTTTAAAGTAGCTTAAGTAATGAGAGTATTATATAATATAAATTTACAATTGTTTCTGCATCTGGTTCATCCTTATTGACAGTTGTATTCATTTTCAATCTGTAATGTTTTCACATCTTTTTTCCCAATAAACCATCACACATTTTCAATCGTCTTTGTGTTTCATTCATGATTTGTCTTTAATCAAGGTTGTCAGTTTATCTAGTTGTGCCATGTCATAGAGTTTTACCATCCACTCTTCAATGGTTGGGATTTTATTGTTTTCCCACTTACAAACATAGATGATACTGGTAGAAGATAAAATATATAATAGAATTTTCTATTATTTTCTCCTGTCTTCATCCTTCAATATGTGAAGCATATTTAACAAATATATTTCTGGTTCCATTGGTATGTTAATTTTAAAGATTTTATATATTTGTATATGTATATTTGTCCAAAATTTTTTAGCTTTGCTGCATTGCCACCACATGTGGTAGAATGTTCCATGTTTCTCTTGACACTTCCAGCATCTATCATTTCCGATCTTATACATCATATTTAATTTAGCTGGCGTCAGATACCATTGGTAGAGCCTCTTATAGTAATTCTCTCTCAGATCATTACTGAGTGTGAATGTAATGATCTGTTTCCAAGTTTTCTCCCAGTGTTCAAGCTGAATAGAATGTCCTATATTTTGTGCCCACTGAATCATATTTCCTTCAATAACCTCTTGTTCCATGTTTAAATTCAAAAGTAAAATTGAGAAAGTTGGTGATTGTCTTTTGAGTTTATAATAGATCCTAGTTGTGATGGCTGAGATTCGAATTCTTCTAGTTTAATATCTATTTTAAATCTTTCTAACAACTGCCTATACAGGAACCATTGGCAAATAAGTCCCTCAGAAGACAAGTCATCTCTAGATTTTACTTTATAGCTACCTTCATGCTTTTTAAGAAGATCTTTATATCTTATCCACTTTTCTTCTGGGCTTTTCCATCTTCCATAGAGAGCTTCATGAGGGGAAACTCACAATGGTATATTCATACATAGGATTTTTGTTTTTGTTTTTACTTTAACCAGATTCTTAATAATGGTTTTCTCAAATAATGATCATTGGACTCTCTATTTACTTTGGCTTTTTCATACCAAATGTATCTGTGCCAGCCATATTGTAGGTTGAATCTTCGTAAGTTAAGCATTTTCTCTCTTTGGAGATTTTCACACGGGCTATATAACCCATGGCAGGAACAGAACAGGGTCGGGAAAGGTTTTCCCTTTCGGACGACGTTGACCCCATTCTGTCCTGCATCCATCCTACTCCTGTGACTGTTCCAGAACAATGTAATCACGATTTTTCATCGTGAATAGACCTCCCGTTCCGTTGCTATAACGCAATCACAGGTGTGCGAACAGAAGCCCCGTTCCTGTTCCGAAATGACAGCCATGGAGGGGAGGCCCGTTCCGAGCACTTCCTGGTACGATCTGGACATCCAGGTAAGTGGCACCCTTTATTTTACCCTCCCTGTTTTGATTATGTGATTTAAAGAGTGTTTTTGTGCTTGGTGAATTGATTTTATGTTTGGGGGAGTTTTATTTTTTAAATTTACTGTCCGGCGTTATCACGTGATAATGTGATAACGTTTCAGATGGCCGGTCGTAAAAGCAGCCTTACGACGGCTGCATTTACGGCCGGCCAGCAAGGGGAGGGGGAGCCCGTTCCTGCTGCGGAATTAAGGTAAGTGTGTGAAAGATTTACGTTATTCCGTGGCAGGAACGGGAGAGGAGGTAGCGGGGCAGTAACGGGGCATTTTGGCCCCGTGTGAAAATCTCCTTTCTCTCTTTTATTTTAGCATTATCCAGTCCAGAATCCTTGATAAAGCACAAGCGTGGTAATATAAGTTTAAGTCAGGAAGTCCTAGACATCCTCAACCATTCGAGTCTTGCATGGTCTTGTTCTTGGCTTCTTCCCAGCCAAAATGAATGTTGATATGTCTTTGCTCCATTGTATAAATGGTTTATCATTGTTTATAATGGGAACATTTTGAAATACCGGTAAGAACAATAATTTGGGTAAATGTTCGTTTTTATTGTGGCTATTCTGCTGAGTAATGAAAGTTTTAATTTGGACCAATTTCTTAAGTCATCTCTTATTTTATTCCATGCTTCCTTATAATTATTATCAAAAAATTCTGAGTTTTTGTTAGAGAGTGTAATTCCAAGGTATTAGCTTTCTTTTCTACTCTAAATTCTGAAATCTTGATTAGTTCTTTTTCTTCATTTTTTGATACCTTAGTAAGCATCACCGTTTTATCTTTGTTTGTTTTAAAGCCAAAAAAATAACCAAATTCCTTCAGTGTCTCTAAAAGTATATTAATAGATTTCAAAAGTTCTTCTAAAAAATACAACCAGATCATCCGTGAATGCTTTTAATTTTGTGCTATGACCTTTTATCTTCACACCTTGAATGTTTGGGTATTTTCTAATTTGTTATTCAAAATTTCAATTACTATCAAAAATAATAAAGGTGACAAAGGGCAGCTTTGTCTAGTTCCCTTGTTTATTATACAGTATTTCTTTAATTCTCCTTTGATTAATAATTTGGCAGTTTGATTTTCATAGACTGGTACTACATGGTTAAAATCAGTCCTATATTTGGTCCTATAATCATTCTATTTAAAGTTTCAAATAAAAAAGTCCAGCTGACATTATCAAAAGCTTTTTGTGCATCTATAAAAATCATAGCTATTTTTTTCTGAATGTTTTTATCATAATATTTAATAAAGAGGGTTGTTCTAATATTATCTCAGAGTAATCTTTTGGGTAAAAACCCATTTTGGTCCTCAAGTATGATATCCACAAGCCCTTTTTAAAATCTCTCAGCCATTGTAGATGCAAAAATCTTGTAACTGACATTGAGCAATGAGATAGGTCTTTAATTTTCAGGTTCTTTTAAGTCAACTTTTCTACTTTTTAAGAAGGACTTAGCTACAGCTGCTGAGTGAAGGCCCAAAGTTTTTGTCTCCTTCCAGATTTAGTTTTGAAGGGATGCATTATCAAGAATAATGCTGGAAATTCACACGCACTAGTTAAAGTGCAATTTGTCATGTGAAATATTTCATTATCCCCCAATAAAAGTTTAGCTACAGTAGGAGTCGGAATGAGGCAGCCCTCCAGATGTTGTTGGACTGAAACTCCCATCAGACTTCATCAATAGCCACATTGGCTAGGGCTGCAATGGAGTTGCAGTCCAAAAACATCTGAGAATTGTATGCTCCCCATCCTGAGTTACCAGATTGGACCATAGCATGTGTATTAGATTTTCTTACTGCCCCTCTGGGAATGGGGTTGCCAGTTCAGGATCACCCTAGGCCCTGAGGTTTGTGGGCCAAAATTTGTGACCTAGGGATGGCTCCTGACAATGCCAATAAGTAATGTGATTAAGTACCAACCATAGTTGCTCACAACCTATCAGAGGGAGAGAGAGCATATATTTTCTTTGGAAATTAAGACAGAAATCTTAACAAAAGAGGCTGTTTCCAGATCAAGGCGAGATGAATGGATTATTCTTTCTTACCTACTTAGAGAGAAGGGATAAAGAACATTTAATCTAGCCTGAGGCAGTTACCTTAGTCTATCTAATGCTAGGCAATACTTTGTTTCATTTTCAACCGATCATTGATAATTTGGAGAAAACTACATTATGTTAAACAGGGATAGGAAGAGTATGACCAAGGGCTCATCTGAAAAGACCCAGATTCGAGCCATGTGTCATTTGGATGGCTCACTGTGAAAACCAGGTGAGAGTGTTTTATTTGGCCCATATTGACAAGCCCAAAGAGGTGTAAGTCAGTAAGCTTTTTAATGGTCCAAACAGTAAACCTGGGGCAAATGTATGGGGGGAAATTAAAAAATCAAGTGCCAGCAATCATTGAGTAAACTCACTCGTGGAAGGTATGCTTTAGGGAATGTTAACCCCTGAAGCCATGTGGTTCAGACTTTCTTACTTGGTCACGGCATAAGCATACATGATAAGTCCATGATTTAGTTTCTTCCATTGTACATACAAAGCGAGGCCATAAAAAGACAAGCAACAGATGCAAGGCTTGTGCCTGTGTACCATGATGTTCCCTATCCCTTCCATATCCTCCTGTTGTTACACTGAAGAATGCAAACCTGACAGCTTAAAAGCAACTGTCTTGATTTAATTGTTTTACAGAATGATTGGCTAATGTTGGTCAAGCTGGGCCTCTTGTGTTTTACAAAGTCAGGGCAAAAGCCCTTTGGGCTGAAGACAGATGTTCTTTGTTGTGTGACAGATGCATCCTTCCTTTTTTCCCTTTCTTTTACAGCCTATATGGCAGAACTGTGATGGCATCCTGTCTCCGAAGAGCAACAGTCTGACATCTGCTGTAGCTGCAAAGGAGGTGTCACCTAAGATTTAGAGAGGTTTCAAGAAGAGACAACCACAGCTAAACTGCACTCAGTGGTAATCTATGGGCCTTTTGTAGTGAATGGTGTCTTTTTGATTGTGCAATCAATCATTTATTTATTTATTGGATTTATACGCCGCCTTTGTGCTAAAATGGGATCCAGGCAACTACAAAAGATTCCCTGGATATTGAAAACTATATTGCAATTTTGCTGGGAGGCATAAGACACAAAAGTTATAGCGGCCCTATCAAGTGATCCACATATCTAAGCTCGATCTATTCATCTCGAGTTACCTGAAACTCCAACTATTTTTAAAAGCATATATATAGTTTAGTCTCATGACATTATTTCTTTGTTTACATATTGGTCTTTATAAATCACCACTATTTTTAAAAAACAAATTAATAAGTGAAATTTTAAAAGTTTCTTGGTGACTATAAAGTGTCACAAATTGACTACAACTCCCAGAAGTTTTGTGGGGGGAGATGAATTATATGGGGGGAAACAGTTTGCAGTTGACAGTTTCTTGATGGAAACCTTCAAGATATTGAGACACCCTTTCTTGTCAAGGATGAGAAAATTTGTCAATATTTTTTACACTTCTCCTCCAGAGCCTGCTAAACTCTTACCACTTCTTCATCTATCTTTATTAGGGAATGTTCTGCTGGATACCAATGAACTGGGCTCTTATGGAAGGGAAGATAGACTGCACAGCTTTGCACAACCCCCACTCCCCTTAAATCATTTACAAAAAATGAATGGAAGCAAAAGCCATTGCAAAAGCAGCATTTTTAAAAACAAAAATGAAATGAAATGTAGTTTTGGGATTTTCAGTCAGAAATTGGTTAGCCAAAGGGGCTACTTAACCCTTTCTTTGATAGATGTTTTTCTGCTCAGATCTCTTCTTGCCCCTACTCTAGTGCTGCTTTTCTCCTTGTGATATTCCAGTACCTGTTTACCTTTCCAAACATCTGCTAGCACTCGCTAGTGGGTACAGAATCATAAGGGATCTATACTGAGAAAGAGATGTAGGGAAATCAGCAGGGAGGTGAATCTCGCCCAAGTTTTAGTTTAAATTTTAAAGGAGTTATCAGAGGCACAAGGCCTGTTTTGGGATAACTTCTTTAAAGACTGCTCTAAAACCTGGAGTGGATTCATGCATACTCCTTACATGGAATCCCCACTAACAATGACAAGAACAACCTATTAATTTTTAAAAAATGGATATATTTGCATACAGGGATATCAGCTGCAACAAACTGCAGTATTAGAGTAAATGTGTCAACTTGTGAATAGTGCACAAAGGTTTGGAGTGAGGATGAGGGTAAAGGTGGGGAGTGATCACTAAGAGGATTATTTAAAGCAGGAGTAGGGAACCATTTTTTTTTTCCTGTTAAGGGTTGTATTATTTTGGAAGTACACTGTTGGGTGGTGATATGCCAGTACATGTGAGGCTGAAAACTAGTAGTAGATGAGGCCAGAGCCAAACATAGGCAAACCCACACTTTTGACTGTCTCCTTTTTCCTCTACATGAAGTGGTTTGCTGGGGAAGAGAGAACAGATTGTTTTTGTAGAGGCTGAATTGATCGCTTCCAGGGGGGTGGGTTCATATTAGACTGAGGGCTTCATAAAATCAAGCCAATATTTAGGGCCACAGGTTGTCCATACCTGCTTTAAAGAAAGGACATTGACATTTTTGGGGTTCTTGGACTGCACAGTTCCTGTCGATCACAGGTCAGGTCCACTCACAAGGGTCTTACAAACTGCCATTGTGACCAAAATGCACTTCAATGTAATTCTGATCCAGGATTCTGGTTTTTCTACTTTAAATCATATATAATGTCAACAAGTTTATTAGACATGTTTTCTTAACTCTGGCTGGAGGCATGGCAGCAAATTAAATAAAGGTTGAGTCTCTCTTATCAGAAATGCTTGGGACTAGTGACATTTAGGGTTTGGGAATATTTCGGATTTTGGAATACTTACATATATAATGAAATATCTTGGAGATGGAGCCCAAGTCTAAACATGAAATTCGTTTATGTTGCATATATACCTTGTCCACATAGCCTGAAGATAATTTTATACACAATATTTTAATATTTTTGTGCATGAAGCAAAGTTTGTATACATTGAACCATCAGAAAAAACATAAAATGCCATAAAGTTATGGAATTTGGACTATTGCAGATTTCGGAATTCCGGATAAGGGAGACTCAATCTGGCTCCTAAAGTTGTGTGAATCAGTCATTCTTTGTCAGGATGACATCAGTTCTTAGAGTAAGTTTTTTCAGGCTGCATCAATTATTATTCTTTATATACTGGGATGTTCAAGAAAGTGCTCCATTTGAAGGGAAGGTAGCATGGGTTACAAGAGAAAAGAACAAGATCCCTGTGTACACAACACATAAGTAGAAGAAGGAGGACAGTTTAATGCCTGATAGCTCCAGAGCTCGGAATGTAGTTTTTATAGTACAAAATGGTAAACTAGGAGTAATTAAGTATTTTCCTAAAGTAACTAATTACTCATTACTTCAAAAAACATGTTACTTTTTGTTACTTTTAAAAGCCCATTTACTTTCACAGCAATGCCCTTGAAATGGCCCTTATAGCTGGCAAAATTATACCCTTCCCTAAATGTTTTAGAAGCAGTGAGTAAGCATTACTTGTTGTGCTACTGGCAGAGGAAGTAACAACATTGTCACTAATTAGATTACTTTTCAAACAATGGCATGTCCTTGTTATATCCAAAAGTGGTGCCTTCAGTTAGCAGAGCCTACACATGTGCCATTTGTTTACATGTGAAGTTTCTATATTCATGATTTATACACTTTTTAAAAAAATACAGGTGACAGATATTGCAAAGACATCTAATTTGTATCAGTGTATATGGTAGAATGTAGGAAGGATAACAATTTATCTTATTTGTCCAACTAGTCTTAGAAAGAAAGAAAGAAAGAAAGAAAGAAAGAAAGAAAGAAAGAAAGAAAGAAACCTATGAGTGACAGCTCCTCTCCAGGATCTCAGGCAAGGAAGGGTCCATCTCACCATTGGACGTTCCACAAAGTTGAAGGCAGTAGGAAGAGAGAAAAGATCATGTTACAGGACCACAGATTCAATCAAAGAAGCCACAGCCCTGAGTTTGCAAGACTTTAGCAGGGCTGTTAATAACAGGATGTCTTGGAGGTCTCTCATTCATAGGGTCACCACAAACTGAAAGTGACTTTCAGCATTTAAAAACAAATGGAACAATTCCTGGAAAGTCGAGTGCCGGTAGCTTAAAAGAGTACCATCTATGAATCGAAATGATTGAATTTCATCTTTTTAAAGCAAACTTATTGAATTCCAATTCTTGGAGAAATTACTTTTTTGGCTATGCTAGTTGGGGGCTTCTAGAATTTGTAGTCCAAAAATAACTTCTTTAAGTTCTGCACATGTTATAAATACACCCCTAGTCTTGAGTATGTACACATATGTCTCATGAATACATGAGATGCGGAGTTGAAATTTAGTTTAGAAGACTGTAGATTGTTCCATCACCTCCGTCATTGTTTATTTATACAGTTCCATCACTTTATGTTTATATCTATTGTTAATTGTTAATTGTGGTGTTACAGCAACGCCAGGAGATCACAAAAGGGCTCTCTTACCAGACAATGTCATCCCCCATCATTATGCACTTGATTTGCTCCCATTCTGCCAGCGCTGCTTTTTATTGATGAGAGAAGCCGTCAATAGATTCCCCTGTTCAGTTTCTGTCATGGATTTTCCTGTGTGCTACAAAATGCCCCGTTTCACTGGCGAGATCCCAGCATCAATGGGTGGTCCCTGCCAGAACACTCCCAAGTGAGATAGGGGCATCAGGTAAGTGACACACTTTTTATGACCCTCCCCAGGTTACTCGAACATTTTAAAGTGTGTTTTTGTGCTTGCTGACATTTTTAATGCTTTATTTTATTTTTATTTTTGAATTTCCCATGCTCATATCTTCTTGCGAGAATCAATGGGATTTCGATCCAGGAAGTGAACAGAGCTCTGTTAGAGCTCTGTTCACTCCTGGGCTGCCAAGATGACTGGAGAGGAGGTAAGTGCGGTGGGGAGGGTAATTGTTCTGGAACAGGGGCAGGATGGGGCAGGAGTGGAGATCGTGGTGTCAGGGGATGATAGGACATGCAATCCCCAGCAGAAACCCAAAAATTATCTCAGCAGACTCAGTAGCAACCCTTTCCTGAGAATACTCACACACAGAGTGTTTGACATCCAAATAATCAGGAGGCACTTTTATCTTCAAACTCAAACAGTTGCAATATATACAAATACTTACAATCCAAGGAGAAACTGCTTCACCAGGCCTCAGCATTCACAGGAAGAAGAGTGAGCTCTGCTCTGAGCCCTCCCATATACACAGTTACAGGGCATTGGCTTACTCAATCACATGATCTTACACACCAATAAGAATCTCCTTCTGTAGCTAAGGGAGACTAGGCAGTTCATGGAGTCAACCATTTTGACTAGGTATGACTCTGCAGTTTGTTTGGCCATTTTATAATGGAGTTAAGTTTTAAACTCCTGACAATCCCCTCCAAAATGGTCAAACTACTGCACAGGACACATGTTATCATTACAACATAACATTATTAACATACATTGTTAGACATCATTCGTCTGTCAGTTGACCTTCCCTTTTGACACCTTACATTTTACACACTAGTGACAGGGCCCAGCCTCTTTGCCAACTCATCATGGCTTCCTGCTGGAAGGGCTTTTGTGAGCAGGTATGCAACATTGTCCTCAGATGGACAGTACCCCAGACACAAGACACCTTCTTGTATTAACTGCCTCACATTTTGGTAGCGTACCGCAATGTATTTTGTCCTACATTTCAGGTTTTCACTTCTGCCATAGCTATGCAGACTTGTGAGTACTCATGCACCGCAACAGGCATTTGGCACAGCTCCCCAAGGTCTGCAAGCATCTGCCTAAACTGTTGTACCTCACTTGCCATCTCAGACAAGGCAGCGAATTCAGCTTCAGTGGTACTAATGGCTACAACACAGTTCTGCTTTCTTGATCTCCACATTATGGGTCTCTCTGCATACCTGACCACCATCCCAGTCACTGACTTCTTGTCTCAGCAGCAAAAGAACTGTCTACATAGCACTCCAGGGTCACCTGACTTCCTGTCAGCTTCAAACACATGTCTCTGGTCTCCTTGAGAAATCTAACTACCCTCTTCAGGGCTTCCCAATCCACCCTCCTTGGCTTGGAGACTCTTCTGCTGAGCACCCCAACTCCAAAACTGATGTCAGGCTTTGTGTTGTTTGCAATAAACAACAGACTGCCTACCACTCAGTGGTACAGATCTGGCCTCTCAAACTCCTGTTCTGCCTCTAAGTTCACAAAATCAGTGGTCATTGGTGCCCTGACCACTTTAGCCTCACTAAGCCTACACTTGGCCACAAGACTGTCAATCTTATTTTTCGGGCTTCAGAAAAATTCTCCAAGACTGGTTCTTTCTTCCTCTACTCCTAGATAACATCTCAGGCTGCCTAAGTCCTTTAACTTGAACCAGCTTTCTAACACCACCTGCACTTTCTTGATATCACTGGTACTCTTTGCTGCCACACAAAGGTCATCCACATAGATAACTAGCATGACAGGTGACAGCACCTGCCCCCGTGGTGTACACACAGGCATCTGTGATGCTCCTTGTGTAATCTAGTGACACCAAAACTTGGTGTATGCACTTGTTCCAGCAACGTGCACTTCGTTTCAAGACATAGAGCACTTTGCACAACAAGTACACCTTGCTCTCACCTGCACTGTCATACCCAGGGGCCTGTTCCATGAATACTGTTTCTTCAAGATCAGCATTCAGCTATGGGGTTTCAAAGTCAAAGTGTTGCACAACCATCTTCCTCTTGGCTGCTACAGCTAACACTAACCTAAGACTTTCTGGCTTTGCTGTGGGCAAAAAGGTTTTGTCAAAATTGGTGTAGCACTCCTGCGAAAAGCCTTTTGCAACTAAGCGTGTCTTACATTTTTGTGTCCCATCAGGCATGTCCTTAAGCTTGTATACCCACCTGCAACCAACAACCTTTTGGTCTTTGGGCCTCTCAACTACCTGAAACACTTTCCTCTCAACTAGTGACTCAAGCTTAGAGTCCATGGCTGTGTTCCACTTTTCCTGCTCTTCCTAGGGAAGTTTTAGGAGATCCTGAAAACTTGCAGGCTCCTCTGCCATGACATTGCATAGCCTGGCTTCCTGAACAACAAATCTGTCAGGAGCCTTTCTGATCCTCGTTGACCTTATGGGGATGAGCACCCTAGTTCTGTCTGACTCATCCTCACTTGCACTGCTGTTGCTATCACTCCCTGTGTCAGGCTCAATGCTTGTTTGTGGTGGTGTATGTGTTGGAGTTGCATGTGAAGTGTCAGGCTTTTCTTCCTGCACCTCTCCTTCATCATCAGGCATTACCACCTCTCCATTTGTGGGACTTTGGGGAGCTGTTGACACATCCCTCCCCAAGGGAACAAACACCTCCTGATTGCAATGCAATCTGTCCCACCCTGAGTGCATTTCAAAGTCTGCAGTCCTGGAGAACATAACCTTTCCAAGATGGAGAGAAAACACGTACTTATTACCCTCATAGCCTAGGAAATGCAGCCTCCTGGTTTTAGGCTGCCCAGGCTTCCTTAGGCTCGGGTGAATCAGTACATTTGCATATTGTTCAAAAACCCTCAGGTGCTTGAGGTTTGGTGCTCTACCATACAATAGACAATATGGGGTCTGGTTGACACTACACAGCCTATTTAAATGATAAGCAGCAGTCTTCACTGCCCCCCCCATAGCCCAGCTGAGGCTTGTGCATTTTCCATCATGCACTCCATCATGCACTTCAACATCCTAATTTTCCTTTCTGCAAGCCATCCTCCCCTAAGACACTGGGTTTGTGGTCTTGTGTCTAATGCCCCTCCTACGCATCCAGGTCTGCAGACTGTTGGATAAGAATTCCCCTCCCCTATCCGTCACTAGACTGGAAACCTTATGAGCAGGAAATTCACATTCCACCGCATTCACCCACTCACAGAACCACTCTGCAGCCTGATTTTTCTCCTTCAGTAAGTATATGTAGGTGTACCTAGTGTGTCTGTCCACTGTCACAAATAAATAGTGGTTACCCCCTTCAGTGGGCTTAACCTGCTAAATCAGCATGGACAACTTCAAAGGGTCTGTTGATGACATACTGGGTCTTTTTGGCAATAGGGAAAGACTCAACCTTAACTTTCCTGCACACTGCACATTCTAAGAACCTCGGGCAGTGTTTCATACTTAAACCAGGGCACACTTTTGCTAGCTCCTTTAACCCTTTGTTAACTAGCATGGCCCATTAGCCTTTGATAGTAATGAACACACTTATCATGTAGGGGCACATTGTCTGTAGGGTTCACATTTGCCACCCTCCCTTTAGGCAACATGTAATACAACCCATGTTTCTTTATCCCTTTTGCACAGACATTATTCATGTTATGCCTTTCTGTTACTATATAGTGTTTCCCCTCAAATATCACTTTATAACCATCAGTAGTCATTTGGGACACACTTAATATACAATTCTCTAGCTTGTTAACACATAACATATTTTCAAAATCTTTATCAAAAGACGGCACATATGCAGTGCCCATTTTATGCACCTTGCTGGGAGCACCATCTGCAAGGGTAATATTGGTTACTGAAGCATTTTTAACATTGCTTAAAAACTGTAAATTATTAACCATATTGTGCGTGGCCCCACTATCAAGTAACCAGATTCTTTCCTCAGTACCATCAGGATGGTGCTGTGCTACAAAGGTATGGCTTGCAGCCTGAGAGGATGCACCCCTCCTATCCGGTGTAGGCATCTTATAGTCCTTCTTAAAATGTCCAGACCTTTTGCATTTAAAAGAGCATTTCATGCAGCTGCAGGCTCCCTCCTCCACAGGTGCCTCTGTTTCAGTGCTCTCCTGGTTGCGTCTGGTAATTTGTGGCTTTTTATTCCCCTCCATCTGGGAATCAAATTGCTTGCGTTGGACCTCTTCCAGAATACGCCCAGCTACCAGGTCTACAGACAAATCACTCTCCCTGGTGGTCTGCAGACTGTACTTTAGGAAATCCCATTCTTTGGCAAACTGCCCAATAAAATAAAACACTTATAGGCTTCTGGAATATCCACCTCTCTATTGGCCACCTCTTGAAAAAGCTGCCTCATTTCCTCCAAATGGGCTTTCACGCAGCCTCCAGTAGACAACTTCGTGTTATAAAGTTTCTTAGTCCGTATCATTTTTGAGAGGCAGGACGAATTCTGATGAACCATTTTCAAAGCTGTCCAAAGCTGAAAGGCTGTCCTTGCTGGGGCCGTGTGTATTAACCGGGAGGGGCTGAGCGATAAGAGAATTGCAGCTCTAGCTTTCTGGTCTGCTAGTCTGAACGCTGCTATTTCATCTTCTGAACCCTCTGGGATCACACTTTCATTCTCCAAAACATGCCACAAATTGTCCTTTTAAATTTTTTATATATATTTTTATTAATTTTATAATCATACATTATATTATCCGATCAATACTTAGTTAGTATAACACATAAAATTACTATAAACATCACAATTTTTCTATTGACTAATTTCAAAAGTTAACATAGATTCTTTACTATAATTCTATTCAAGAATATTAATTCCCCTACCCCCCCCCACCTCAGTGCTCCCCTTCACTGGAGCCATTATCCCTTACCTAATCTTTCCAAAATCTCATTTCTTCTCGTGGTGGTAACCTCCCATCTTTTGTCTGTAATACTTTTTTAACAAATGCTTTCCAAATTTTATCAAAGTCGCTTTCTTTCCAACTTCCTCTTCTTACTTTAATTCTACATGTTAACTTATCATTTATTGCCATCTTCCAAACTTCTTTATACCATTCCTCCACTTGTACATTTATTTGCATTTTCCAATGTCTTGCTATAATTAATCTTTCTGCCGTTAATAAATTTGTTATTAAATCCTTTTCTGCTTGGTTCCCAATCTCTCCATTATAAATTGACATCAATGCTATGCTCAGTTTCCTTTCTATATTTCTATTCAGAATATTCTCTATTTCTATGAAAACCATTTCCCAAAACTGCTGTACAAATTTACAATTCCACCACATACGCATATATGTACCTATTTCTTGACAACCTCTCCAACAATACTTAGAATTATTCTTATCTATATTATGCAATCTTGCTGGTGTTAATTGTCCTTAATTAATAAAGCCTCCATGTATAAACTCCATGCTGAATAACTTCCATCAGCCAGCTTTTCAAAGCAGACAAGACTATTATCTGCCATTCTGCTGACAGAGTCAACAATTCTCCAGCTATGAAACACAAACAGCTGGCAGCTGGAAGCACTTCAAGGTTACTTGAAGATATTACAGGACCTGGCTGAAACTTAACTGTTTCTCAGCCAACTAGCCAAAAAAACACTCAAAACAAAAGAGTTTCTGGGATTTTTTTTGACGGGGTGCAATTTATCTAATATGAGATCAGTCAGCTGGGCCCATAACCCACTGTCAGGGGATAATAGGACACACAGTCCCCTGCAGAAGCCCAAAAATTATCTCAGCAGATTCAGTAGCAACCCTTTCCAAAAATACTCACACACAGAGTGTTTGATGTCCAAATAAGCAGGAGGCATTTTTATCTTCAAACTCAAACAGTTGCAATATATACAAATATTTATAATCCAAGGAGAAACTGCTTCACATGCCTCAGCATTCACAGGAAGAAGAGAAGTGAGCTCTGCTCTGAGCCCTCCCATAAACACAGTTACAGGGCATTGGCTTACTCAATCACATGATCTTACACACCAATAAGAACCCTCCTTCTGTAGCTAAGGGAGACTAGGCAGTTCATGGTGTCAGCCATTATGACTCAGCATGACTCTGCAGTTTCTTTGGCCATGACATGTGGGACAGGGACACTTTTTGCATTCCTGTCTGATAATCTCCTTGGAGTACCTAAAAGTATCTGAGCAGTTATTTGCAAGGAAATGTGTACTGTTTGGGGCTGGGGATGAGAGATTGCATGTCTGAATGTCTGACCTTGCATGATGAAGCAGTTCTCTGCATACCCAAAAGTGGCTGAGTAGAATACTCTACCCTGACCTGCTAGCTCTCTATGTGCAGGGGAGATTGCCCTGTGCAGAAATCATACGATCCAGGGTAGTGGACTTTACCACTTGATGCTGCTAACACTATAATCTAGCTGTTAAGAGTTTTTCACATCTTTCCTCCACAGCTACAATCTCATGGGGATGACTTATTTCTTCTCACCCTTCTTGGCTATATACATTAAACACACATGCAAAACACAACTTTTGAGCAAGCAGTGAGAAAGGAAACAAGTGTGCTTCTGTGTTCATATTATGTAAACAACTCATAGGGAATACAGACAGAACTGAAAGTAGATCTTTGTTTCATTGTGAATGCGTTCAGGCATGCATTCCAAAGCAAGCCTGCTCTCATGGCTGTTCGTGCATTTACCTCATCACATGCCTTATAGCCCTGTGATGCTATAGCGACATCACCTGTTGATCCATGGTCATTGACTTCCATTTTAATGTATCATGTGGGGGTTTGATGATATGACAAAAATGGGATGCGTGAATTTTTGAGGGACCAGGGCCATGTACTATGTGCCTTTCACTGGGACATACACATCCTTTGAAGGTGCTGTTTGCATTTCAGGAGAGCTCTACTTGCTCCAGTGTAAATTTCTTTTGAAATGACAATAGCAGCTTTGGAGAGGTGGTTTTGGCTGGCATGGAAGAGTAAGGGTTAAACATTTTCCCTCTTAATGCCCCACAGTTTGAGACTGTTCAGGCTTCCCCACAGCTCCCTTTTGAATCTGTGCATATTTTGTGTGTTTCTTTTAATACATGCATTTTAGTAAGCATTTTTGCCCAAACTAAGAGTTTGCTCAGCATTTTCCCTAATATAATGTGTTCTTAACCAGTATTTTCACGTATATATGCAATTTTTTAAATTGGAAAAATGCCTTGCAAAATTTAGAAAAGTGTAAATTTTGAAGTATAACTGAATTTCCATTCATGTATTTGGCTGAAAGTGTGAAAACAGTTTTAAGTTAAAATGGGAACAAAGCAAACATTTTGGACATCCTTACACTGGAGTGCATGGCAATAAACTTATGCTAAGCTGATGATGTGCACTGCCACAGCCCTTGAGAATGTGGGAAATATTAAAAACATCTCTCTTTTCAATACACATAGACAGCAAATTGTATGTGGGGGTAATACAGTTCATTATAGGCATCACTATATGTACCAGCTTTTTATTTTGCCTGTAGTCACAACTGACCTGATCACATAAGATCCTGTAACTAGATAAAGGTCATGTAACTAGAAGACCTTTACTCAAAGACTGAAGCTGATGGGATGCTAAGACCAATGAATTTTACATGGCAATAGAACAGTAAAGATATATTTGTGGTCTTGGAGGTAGAGGCTGCACCTGTGTGACTCAGGCTCAAACAATATGCAGCCATGACAGAAACATTGGTTTCAACTGAGGTCTCTGCCCCAATTAGGGTTGTCAGAGTGAAAACTGGGGCGAGCTCTTGCATGTTTAATAGTTATGCAGAAAAGGGAATTTCAGCAAGTATTTGTAACCCGGTTGCATGACAACAAACACATGCTGAAAAATTGAGAGCCAGCATGGAGTGGTGATTTGAGTGTTGGACTATGACTCTGGAGACCAGGGTTCGAATCCCTGCTTGGCCATTGAAACTCACCAGGTGACCTTGGGCAAGACACACTCTCTCAACCTCAGAGAAAGGCAAAGACAAACCCCTTCTGAACAAATCTAGCCAAGAAAACCCTGTAGTAGGTTCACCTTAAGATCACCATAAGTCAGAAATGACTGGAAGGCACACAGCCCCCCCCCCAAAAAAAGTGATTAATGATACAGGAGCCATCTCCAGTTTTCAATCTGGCAACCATAGCTCTAATCAATATAGCATGAGAGGTGAGAGACCTATTTCAATGTGGGCTGCCAGGTGAAATAAAAGACAGGCCTGAAGGAATTTCAGCAGGTGTGACAAGCAACTGCAATTCTCTCTTCTACACAGCCATTAAAGGGACAGGAGCCCTGTCTCTTATTTCACCTGGTAACTCTAAAAATGAGCTCACCAAAGGGGATCACAAAGCCCCCTCCTAGCTCAGAATCAAAGGGAACTGTCTTACCCCCCCAGCTATTTTTCTCCTCAATTGACTTACAATATTGGAAGTGAACTTATCTGGGAGGAAAATGCCACGGTATGGTGAGGTAAATCATAAGCACAGAGAAGCTCTTTAGCTCTAAAAATCAAAGTCATCCCCCTTCCCTCAAAAGCACAGCTGGCTTTAGACAAACAGGCCTGTTTCAATCACATGCAGCCGTTTAAGCCTCCCTTTCTAATATATTTGCAGTGCCTATGTCTACATTTAAGCTAAGCTAATATGAGCAGAAGCAGTTTGGAATTTTAATCTTGTTCAACTCTTTTTCCCAAGGGCCTAAGGGAGATGAATTCTTTCAATTCTTTATGCATTATGTTCTTGGATTCTTATTTATTTGGTAAATAATGTTGCCTTTATATTTTGACCCAATGGAAGTGAAGGGGGAATTTAACATCCCGGCAGTTACATTCTTGGCAATGCCTGAGTCATTTTCACAGATCCATACATGTTATTCTTCTCATATTTTCCAGACAATGGTTTTCCTTGCTTTCCTCACCTCCTTCCCCAGAATGAGTTCCTTATCTTGGCAGACTGGGTTTCTGTTTCCTATATTACTGAACAAGGAAGTGGCCTTTCCTTGAGGAATGCTTTCACAAAGCAGGTTTGACCTACCAGCAGTGACTTGCTGTGAAGAGTGGACAGGGGACCTCTGTAAGGCACAGGAAAAGGTGGTACCTCATAATGCACAACTGGGAGATTGTTTGCCAGCAGAAGGAAAGCTAAACAGTCACTTTACTGTAAACTAGTGGTATATATGAACACCATGAAATTGACAATTATAAATGGTATGCTATCCAGTATAATGTTGTCAACTGTGCTGTGATTCTAAGGAAGCTTTTGTGAACATCATTTATGTCTGAAGTGAGTTATTTATTCAACTATTGGCTATTTTTATACCCTGCCTTTCCTCCAAGGAGATGAAGGCAGTGTACAAGGCTCTCACCATCCTTACTTTATCCACAAACAAACCTGTGATGTAGGTCAGGCTGAATGAGAGTGACTGCCCCAGGGTCACCCAGTGAATTCCATGGCTCAGAGAAGACTTGAACTTCAGTTTCTTAAGTACAACTCCAGCACTATAATTACACCATGCATGGATATTTAACAGATAAAAGCTGCCACCCTAAGTACATTTACTTGGCAGTAAGTTCATTGAACTCAGTGGAATTTACTCTGAATAACCATGTATAAAATTGAACCAAAAAATTTGCATTCCTAGATTTGGTCCTACAAACATTTGTTGTTGCCGTTGTTGTTGTTGTATACTTTCAAACTGTTTGACTTATGGTGACTCTAAGGACTTTGGAGATTATTAGACATGACAAAAACCATGTCAAAAGATCGCAACAAAAACAGGAAGGGGTGACCTTACCAGATGACATCCTCCAGCATTCCGGGGGCATAGTGTGGGCATCAGTAAGGCGTCCCTTTTGATTAGCAGCTTCTCTCCATCAATACAAAAGGGAAGCCTCGTCTGTGGCAGAGCTACGCCCCTGGAACAGCAGAAGGACATGGATGTCTGGTAAGGTTGCCCTTTCTGTTCGTTTAGCGATCTTCTGATGCGGTTGGGGAAGTGATTTTTTGTGTGCATTGCCCCGCATCTGATAATCTCCTTTATCACACTACACTGTTATAGCGCTATTGTTCCACTTTAATTGATCTGGCTTCCTCCTATGGAATCCTGGGATTTACAGTTTAGGGGTGAGCACTTAGAATTCTCAGCAAGAGAACTCTTAGGCCTCACTAAACTACAAACCCCAGAATTTCACAGGAGGCAGCCATAGCAGTTTAAGTGGAATAATAGCACTATAATCACATAGTGTGATAAAGGAGATTATTAGACACACTATATATCCCATCACAGGGATGACAGGACATCGCCAAAGGACTTGAATATCAGACAACATTGTCCCTGTGGCGTTATGCCCCCGTGCAGCTTCCATTCCGTCTGTGTTCCTTTTTATTGACAGCTTAAACCATCAATAGATCATCTGTTCAGTTTCTGTAACAGAATCACAGGTGAGCGATAAGGTGCCCCGTTCTGCTGGCACAATGCCAGCCGTGGTGGGAGGTCCCTGCTGAACACTTCTGAGTGCGATCACGACATTGAAGTAAGTTGCACCCTTTTTTGTACCCTCACCAGGTTACTTGGTAAGTTTAAAGTGTGTTTTTGTGCTTTCAGTCATTTAAAAAGCTTTCTTTCTCGTTTTATTTTTGAATTTCCCACACGCTCATTCTCTTGCAAGAATGGCCTGGGATTTCAAATAAGGAAGTGAACACAGCTCCACAAGAGCTGTATTCATTCTGTGGCTGCCAAGGGAGGGGGAGGACACTGCAAAGGTAGGTGCAATAACTTTTTGTTCTCATGCCAGGAGGGGGGCGGTAGAGGAGATAGCGAGACAGGGATGCTATATTTGTCCCCGTCTGATAATCTCCAAATTCCTAAGGCAAACCTATTGAGGGTTTTTTCTTGGCAGAATTTGTTCAGAGGGGGTTTGCCTTTGCCTTCTGAGAGAGAGTGGCTTGAGAGAGTGTGACTTGGCCAAGGTGACCCAGTGGGTTTCCATGGTGAAATGGAAGATTTGAACCCTGGTCTTCCAGAGTTCTAGTCTAACACTCAAACCACTACACAACACTGGTATATTATTTGTTTGTTTAGAAATTTGTTTATTTAGAAACTCCAAAACACATAATTTCTGTATGGTTCAGAAAATAAATTCAACATTAAATATACAAAATCATAAACATTTTTAAAACTAAAACAATTCAAGCACATATTTTCAGCTGAGAGATTTCGACTATAAAGTAAAAGATGTTTAAAAGACTTGGGTGAAGAAAACAGTTTTCATTTGGCACTAAATATACAACAAAGATGGTGTCAGTGACCAGTGATGGCTGACAGTTTCTATGTTAAGGAGGTGGGGAATGCACACTGGGTTATAGTGTGAACTTTTAATGAGCCATCCAAGGGTCTGGGCCCATTTTGGGAATAGAGTTCCTCACCTTGGGTGATTCCTTTAACGTTTGGACAAAAACCCCAGAGTACATTCACCATCCCAATTGGCCATCCTAGCCAACACCACAGGCAAACTCATATTGGAAAGCTATTTCATAATGGAGGTGCCACCACCAAAAGGACCCTCTTCCTAGTGAATATCCATCTCATTTGTTTTGGGACTGGGAGCAAGTTTTCTGAAGACCTTACAGTTCAGGGAAATACATACAAGAGAAGGTAGTTTCTCAAATACAGGGGACCCTCAGTACCCACTGGATTTGGTTCCAGGACCCAACCCTGCCCCAACCCCATGTATACCAAAATCCATGGATGCGCAAGTCCCATTATATACACTGGCATAGTAAAATGGCATCCCTTATACAAAATGGCAAGCTGCAAAGAATCCCCCTGCCCAGAATATTTCTGAGCCGTGGTTGGTTGAATCTGTAGATGCAGAACCCATAGATGTGGATACAGTGGGCTGACTGTATTATGGTTCAAAGCTGGTTGTGAGCTTTCATGTAAACCCACTTATTTTTGAGGGCACTGTGTTAGTTTAAATATATATGCAAAGCTCTTCATGTTGATAAGGAATAAAGTACCATACCTTCAAATACTTCACAAATTCACACTAGAGACAAAAATGTTTATGACACCCATGCAGTATCCCACACTAAGGGCGACAACTAGAGCAACTGTGTCTTCCATTATGTTACTGAAAATCCTTCTTCACTTTCTTCATTCGGTATTTGTTTACTTTGCCTCATCCTGCCCTACTTTCAGTGCTAGTAAACTAGCCATAACAGTTTCCGTTTTTTAAAAAAAAATCAAAATGCTTGCAGCACAATTCTATTGTTGTTGTGTTGCTTCAAGTCATTTCCGACTTAATAGAGACCCTACAGCAAACCTATCACAGGGTTTTCTGAGGCCGGAGAGTGTGTGATTTGCCCAAGGTCACCCAGTGGATTTTCATGACCAAGCTGGGATTTGAACCCTGTTCTCCAGAGTCATAGTCCAACACTCAAACCACCACAGCACACTGGTGTAGTGGTTTGGTGCAGCACACTCCTATACATGTTTTTAAGTCTTTTGGACTATGGGTTTACTCTAAGTCCCAGTGAGTTCAGTTTGACTTAAGTAAGTGTGGATGGAGCTACTGTCATGAGCTGACAATGAATCTGTTTACATGGAATAGTTGCTATTTAAAATGCATTCTGAAAAATTTACTTACATCCTAGATAGGAAGTTGTGAAGGGGGTTGGAAGTGGGGAGGCAGAAACTCAGCATGCAGCAGTTTGTATCCGTGTCCAAGCATGGCCAAGCATATGCCTTTGAGTCAGATGCACTGGCTCTCCTGCATAACTATAATTCCCAGCAGGGCTGATAGTAAGAATGATGGGACTTATAGTAGAAGCCTCTGGAGGGCATCTAGTTGATCTGATCTTTTGCTGGTCCACCATCATGTTTTACTGATGGCATCCCACATCCAACTGCTTCCAGAATACCAGTATATTATGGGAAACAAGGAATTTAACTTCTTTCACCTATGGTAACACTTGTACTGAAATCCAGGAGGCTGAAAACATGTCACTTTTGCTTGCTTAGATTTGCCCTTTTAAAAGTCCTTTTTTGTTTAATAAATTGATGTGTGAATGCCTGATTATGTCCTCACTTGATAACCATAAATAACCAGCCAATTCCACAAAACTGTATGTCTCATTTAAGAGACAGGTGAAGGCTGTTATCTAACCTTCTCTCATGCCTCTCCATATTATGTCAGTGTGATCTCAATGGTTAGAGACAATATAGAGTATAGAGTGATTGCACTGTGGTGAATCACCGCCTTTTCCAAAATCACATATAGGACTTTATTAGATGAGACCCTTTAGACGTTCTTTTGCCGGCACAGAAACAAACCATTTCTATGCCGGCAAAAGAACACCCCCTACTGCACTTACCTTCTCTCCCCATCAATGGCTTCCTCAGCAATGAAGAGGAAGTGAACAGAGCTCCGTTCACTTCTTCTTCTGAAATCTTGCAGATTCTCGCAAGAGTTTATCGCACGGGAAATTCAAAAATAAAACAAAAATTAAAACATTTTAAATTACACTAAGCACCTAAACACACTTTAAAACTTCCA
The DNA here is from genome assembly GCA_030847615.1 of Gambelia wislizenii. Lineage (NCBI taxonomy): Eukaryota > Metazoa > Chordata > Lepidosauria > Squamata > Crotaphytidae > Gambelia > Gambelia wislizenii. Next base: position 218,328,680 of record JAUMIR010000004.1, read on the forward strand.
AGTAACCCCGGGGAGGGTCATTAGAAATATGTCGCAATCTCACCCAGAAGTGCTGTGCCCATCCAGCCATTTGCTCTGCAGTGACGAGATTTAAAGGGCCGGAGGTTTCACACACCGGCAATGCTGGCAAAAAGCCGGCACGGCCAATCTATTGATGGCTTAATCCATCAATTGAAAGTGGAGCGCTATTTCCAGCTAATTGACAGACTGGCCACGGGAGAAGAATGACGTCGACTGATAATGATGACCTGTAATGTCATTATCACATGGTTTGGCACCTTTTTTTTTGTATGATCTCTCTCAGCAAATGTGATTTATTTAAAAATCATTGAATGTCTCACTGAATAATTCAAGAACTAGCTGGAAGAATAAATGTGGAAGCAGAGCTTCCTGAATGTCAAAGTATACAGATGTCCCTTCATATTTGCTCGGGCTTTTTTGTTCCAGGACCTCCCGTGGATACCAAAATCCATGAATACTCAAGTCCTATTATATGCAATGGCATAGCAAAATGGTGTCCCTTATATAAGATGGCAAAATCAAGGTTTGCTTTTTGGATTATTATTTTTTAAAGAATATTTTCAAGCCATGAATACTTAAATCCATGGATACCAAATACGTGGATACAGAGGGACAATTGTTCATTAGTCTAGAACTCAGTTGTAGCATTTTGAGCCAGTGCTTATTCCTGTTTCCTGTTTTTCTTATCATTAGCCAGCCCTTCAAAACATTTTGTCTAAGACGTCTTTTGTTTTTGTTTCCCCATTAATCCCCAAAAAAGTCATCATTTGATTCATTTGGGAATGTACTCTACTATTACTGTGAATCTTCAGAACCATTATTATGATGCACTTTTCAGAGAGGATGTTATCAGACAAGGCAAATAAGGCATCATAAGGACACCTAATATTTGCGAAAGGGCGAGCATATCATATGATGTCGCCCTTTTGCGATCATGTCCAGTTTAAAAAGTGTACTTTTTTATTGACAGCTCAAGCCATCAATTGATCCTGTAGCGCTTTTGTGCCAGCATTGCCGGCATTTGAAACTTCGCGCCATTGTACTCACGTGAATGCAGCATCAATGGCCAGTCCGGCAAGAACATTTCTGGGTGAGATTGTGACATCCAAGTAGGTGACACACTTTTTATGACCATTCCCGATTTACTTGTATGTTTTTTCAGTGTGTTTCTGTGCTTTCTTTTACTTTTTGAGTGTTCTTTTTTGTTTTTATTTTTTAATTTCCCGCACTAAGTATTCTTGCAAGAATCTGCAGGATTTCAAACGAGGAAGTGAATGGAACTCCATTCACTCCTCGTTCATTGCCGGGAAGCCTTTTTCCGGGATTACAGGTAAGTGTGGCATGGAGAGTTCTTTTGCTGGCATAAAAATGGCAAGGTTATGCCGGCAAAAAGAATGGGGTTTTAGGGAGATAAAGTCCAGAGACAGTCACGTTAATCTGTTTCCATGCAAAAACCAGGGGCAGAAAAAGGAGGGGAAAGTTGTTTTTTGCCACCTTTAAAACTGATTTATTTTGGCATGAAGTTTTATGGATTGCAGACCACAAAACTCATGCTTTCTCCAGTGTTCAATCTGCTCACCCAGACCTAAGAGTATAAAATGTTACAGTGCACAGCAATAGCAGGTTGATACCACTTTAACTGACAAGGTTCTATCCTACATAATATTGGGACTTGTTTTTTAGAGGAGTTCACTAATGCTCTCTAGCAGCGATGTCAAGGTAGTTCACCAAACTAAAAATGTCAGGATTCCATAGATGGACCCATGGCATTTAAAATAGTGTTAAACTACAGTATTCAGGAGCAGCTAGCGGATCTGCTACTGCTAGGGCAGTGAATTTATTCTTGATTTTGCTGTCATGCCTTATGCAGCAACTTTGAGCTACATGGGAGTTCTGCCCCTACCAAACTTCTGGTCCAGGACAGGCAGAGTTCCTGCTCAGCTTGGGGCAGCTGGGAAAGAAGCAGCAGTAAAATCAAAAGGGGATTCACTGCCCCCATAAGGTGGACCCTGGAATTAGGGCGAGGGGAAGAACCCTTTCTAAGACTAAGTTGGAGGGCTGAGACCGCCAGAAATGATGTGACAAAACTGCATCATCAAGCCTCTTTTGTAATCAAGTCTCCTTAGGAATTATCAATCAGAAGTGCACTAAATGATCACTAAATAAATGGACTGACTATGTGACGAATGTTGCTGTCCTTGAACAAGCAGGGATCACCAGCATTGAGGCCATGATATTGAGAACACAGCTGCGCTGGGCAGGGCACGTTTCTAGGATGGAGGACCATCGCCTCCCAAAAATACTACTCTACGGTGAACTCGCCACGGGTCAGCGTGGGAGGGGCGCTCCAAAAAAGCGATACAGGGACTCCCTGAAACAACATCTCAGGCTTGGCCAGATTGATCACCAACGGTGGTCCGCCCTGGCCTCACATCGGGAGGCATGGAGACGCAGTATCCACAATGCTGCAGCCTTATTTGAGAACTCACGACGAACAAGTCTTGAAGAGAAACGACAACGCAGAAAGAATCACAACCCAAAAACATCACCCAAGGAGACCTTCTGCTGCACTTTTTGCAACCGGACTTGTTTATCTCGGATTGGCCTTTTTAGTCATCAGCGCGCTTGCAGAAGGCGCGGGATGAGTCCTTCCTGAATCTTCGTTTGCGAAGAAAAGCCAGAGAAATGATCACGTATTAAGAAATATTATGACAGCGATTGTTGCTGAGTGCCACTACAAAAAGTACAGGCTTCCTGCAATCTCTCCTATGCATGCTTATTTGGGACTAAGCTACACTTAACACATGGGGCCCACATCTAAACTTGTAAGAATCTTCACATTTAAGGAAGCATCAATGATAATGAATGGGGAAAGTAATTTGCTCTCCCCCTGCAAGTATCTGTAAGTAGTTAAAATTAATAACCTCCCTGTCAAGGCTGAGCCCACCCACACCTTAAAAGCAGTTCTAGAGTCCCTCCCCTGTAATGCCAGATCCACTGCCTGCCCCAGAAACTGCTTTACTTTGTAGTGCAGATATACTCTTATATCTGGTTGCCATATTTGAGGGAAGCAAAACATTCATATGAACACTAAAAGCAACTGCAATGCACGAAAGAGACTTTAAAAGTAACAGATGCTTATGATGATCTAAAACTACACAATTAATTACCATTACTATACTTAATAGGGTTTTTAAAATAAAAATAATACATCCTGTTGATTGCACATCTGTTATTCTAGGTTTATCAAATTAACAAAAAGCAGTGCGGCTTTTTAATGAAATGCGCTACTCAATTTGTTATAAGTGCTTCTATACTAAATGGCAGACAATAATTTATCACGTCATATCTCATTAGGGCCAGAGGTGTATGCATCAAGAACATTCCTGTCCTGTTTATGACAGATTAAAATGACATTGGAGAAAAACATCACTCATAATTGTCTAATAATATAAGCTTCTCACTGAAAACCTGCCTACAGCTAGGCTCCTTAAATCCCATGTTTTGCAAAGGACTAGAGGACAGATATCCACAGCCCCAAACTGTAGAATAAATGGAAGAACTCTGCTATTCAGTTAGGCTGCTTTAATACACTTTGAAGTAAGCAAGGTAAAACATGTAACTATCTAAGGCAATGGTTCTTAACTTCTTCTTTTTTAACCAGGGACCCCCTTTAAATTTCTTTTGTTGCCATGGCCCCCAAGACTTAACTCCAGATTTAAAACCCTAATAATAATTATAACAATAATACCTGATAATGATGATGACGATGACAAATAATAATAATAATAATAATAATAATAATATACCATCCATTAAACCTTCCATCAGAAGCTCTGGAGTCTGGAGGGGGAGGGAAGACTTCTCTCCTGCTTCTTCCTGCAAGTGTGTGGCTGCAGTGGATTTAATGGCAATGCTCAGGCCAAGCCAGCCAGCTTTTGCCTTCGCTCTTGTCACATTGCCGCTCCACTGCAGGGAGGAGATGGGTCAAGCAGCCTTCAAGCTTTCGCGGACCCCCTGTGAGGACATTGCAGACCCCTGGGGGGTCCCCAGACCACAGGTTAAGAACCACTAATCTAAGGAAGGAGAAATCAACAAATCAAATAGGTTAAGAATTATTTAACTGCACCATTGATTTCAAGTTCCTGTCTCTAAAAGAAGTTGGCCCTCCACACTTACTGGAATTAGGGGTGCAGGACCCCTGCAAAAGTGGGGAGAAAGTGAATATCTCTAGCCCCTCTGAACCATATTTAACACAAAAAAAGTATATCCACAGATTCAACCCACTGTGGATGCCTTCAAGGTGCCAGGGTTCCTTCGCAAGGCAGAAGCAGGTGGCTGGTGGGGCTTGCTGCCACCTCCACTGCTATCCTACACCATCATTATTAGGGACTTACAAGCCTCACCTCACATTTGCAGTCTCTCTTGAAGGGGCCAGTTACACGACAGAATAAAGTGAATGAAATTCCAGATTTCCGTCCTTTCAGAACAGGGGTGAACAGTTCATACGATTTATGGCTAATTTGGATGATTCGGGTGAGTTTCGGCTTTCTAGTTTACAAAGACAAATGTGCGGGGGGGCATGGCCAGGCAACGCTATCATTATCATTAAAGCCAGGCAGAAGACGGAGAGGAAGGAAGGAGGGGGCAGTGTGAGGGGAAAAGAGACTGTAAATTGGTGCCTTCGTCTGTATATAAATCAACAAAAAAGGAGGGAGACCATGGAGGAGGAGATGAATAATGAGGAGTGGGAAGGAAAGCAGCACACACAAACACACGAAAGAATGATCGATATCTCTCTTTCTCACTCTTGCTCTCTCATATACAGAGAGAGAGAGAGATTGGGAAGGAGGAACAGTAATTATGATAAAAGCCAGCTGGCTGGATGTTTTTGTTTTAGGCTCATGTCTTGCAAGTACACTCCTCCTCCACTCCAACCAATCATGGCTAAGCTCTGCTGTGGCAGTTTTGGGCTGGTAGTTTCCACGGCTGTAAGCGAAATGGTAATTCACACAGTCAATAATGCACTAACTTGCGCTAGTTTTCAAAAAAAGTTGGGGGATATACTGAAAGCTGATACTACGCGATTTATGGGGGGGGGTTGCCTCCCTCCTTCTGAATATGGCAACTTTGATCTGAAAGATGTAGGAACTATTAGGACTCTGTGAATTCTTAGAGGATTTATTTTGCCATGTAAACAGCCCCAAGTCTCATAAGGCTTGCAGTCCCTATTAAAAATGGCATAGGGCAGCAGTAGGAGGTGGCAGCAAATAATCCACAAATAATCAAATCTGCAAAAATTAATCCTCCAAATGTGGATGGTCAACTGTAAGGTGCTTTCAAACATATGAACATATGGAGGAAGGGAGAACAATAATACTGGCCCAATAAGCATTCTTTATAATATTTGAAGAAATATGAAAAATGCACATACAATTGTACACATGGCACAGAGAGCTATTTGGGTTTTGAAAAAGATTCTAGAATAGATCTGCCAGGAATATTGGTCACGAAATAAAACTAAACGAATGGGAAAAATTTTGGACATCCAACATGAAACTAACACTTTGTCAAAGTGTTTGAGAAAACTGCTATAAGATGTTTTTTAGGTGGTACCTTTCACCAGATAAATTGTCTAAAATGTACAAAAATATGAAAAATGAATGTTGGAAGTGCAGACATAATACTGGTACTTTTTTCACCTATGGTGGAGCTGTGAGGAAGCACAAAGATACTGGAAGCAAAAGATTATCAATGTAGTGTATCAATGTAGTGTATCAATTGATAAAAGATTATCAATGTAGGGTTGCAATTTCTTCATGCAACCAGAATTATATTTATTGGGAATACACGAAGAAAAATTAAGCCAAGGTAAAGAGAAATTACTATTCTATATGGTGACAGCGGCACGAATCATATATGCGTCCAAATGGAAAGACAAAGGAGTACCAACGATGGATCAATGGCTGCTTAAAACATATGAAGTGGTTGGAATAGATAGACTAACAATGCTTCTAAAAGGTAAGTCAGTAGAGAAGCACAGAGAAGGTTGGAACAAACTATCGGAATTTTTGGGGAAAACATAGGGAAGCTTTGCAATAATCCCTAAATGAGAGATAAAAGAAATAAATACAACAGAACAAAATAACTATTAAGCAGCAAAACAAAAATAAATACAAATTAAGATAAGTAGTCCAAAACAACATTAACAATAACAAAAATAAAAAATAACAAAAAATACAAAACTAAGAAATTAAGAAAGTAAAAAAATACTAAATCTACCTTAGTACATTCTAAATATACAAACATATAAATTATGGAAATTACAGTTGCCCCTCCACATTCATGAATTTAGCATTTGCGGTTTTGAGTATTCGTGGTTTTGGGAGGGCCTCCCCCCCCGCCCTCCCAAAAGCAGTGATTGGGCTGTTGAAGTTCCATGGCCACTTCTGGGGGGGGGGGAATCAGGCTGGGGGTTGGGAGAGGTTGGGCGGGGGGTGGGAGAGGCAGCGAGGGAGCCTTCCAAGGCCCCCTCGCCACCTTAGGAGGCCGGGGGTGGGTGGGAGAGGCAGCGAGGGGGTCTTCCAAGACCCCCTCACCACCTTAGGAGGCCGGGCGGGAGTAGCAGAGGCAGCGAGAGAGCCTTCCGAGGCCCCCTTGCCACCTTAGGAGGCCGGGCAGGGGGTGGGAGAGGCAGCGAGGGAGCCTTCCAAGGCCCCCTCGCTATTTTAGGAGGCCGGGTGGGGGTGGGAGAGGCAGCGAGGGGGTCTTTCAAGACCCCCTCGCCACCTTAGGAGGCTGGGCGGGGGTGGGAGAGGTGGCGAGAGGGCCTCCCGAGGCCCCCTAGCCACCGTAGGAGGCTGGGCAGGGGGTGGGAGAGGCAGCAAGTAAGGCTTCCGAGGCCCCTCGCCACTTTAGGAGGCCGGGTGGGGGGTGGTAGAGGCAGCGAGGGGGTCTTCCAAGACCCCCTCGCCACCTTAGGAGGCCGGGCGGGGGGTGGGAGAAGCGGCAGGGGGGTGCAGGAGGGCAGTGGTTATTCATGGTTTTTTCACATTCACAGGGGTCTTCCGACCCTAACCCCCGCGAATGTGGAGGGACAACTGTAATTGAAGATGGAGCAAACAGATATATATTAGCACGACAATTTTATTCAGAGGTTGGAATGAGAAGAGATGGAACACTGTGGGTAAACTACAAAATACAGCGGGAACAGACTTGTTACAAAATGTTAATACAAAGGTAACAGAGGGATATTAAGTACAATCATGGGAATATCAGACAGGAAGTCATGTAAAAGTTGTATGGATGAGCGTATGGGTTGAGGGAATGTGACGATGTATGTTTGTTAAAGGGAAGAGGGTAGAATGGAATGTATTGTGATGTGATGTTATTTTATATGTGTTATATTTTAATAAACATATAAGAAAAAAAATAGAATAGGTCTGCCAGTGCCGGCATTGAAGTCTTACCCATAAACTGACTGAACATCAGGCTTCTCTCCCACTGGAACACTGGAAGGCCCCTTTGCTCAAAATGCAAAGTTCAGTTGATGAGAATAATCACTGCTTGGGAATTACCTCTCTTAAAAGATGGTCTATCACTGTTCAGATACCAACTGACTTTATTCTTCACTACTAAGTGATTTACTCCAGTCATCTGTTTTTCAAAGGGCTTCCAGATCATTTGAAGTTACTATTCATCTTCACTAATTGCCTTCGAACAAAACACTTGTATTTCCAAGGACTACAAGTCTCCCCACAGGACTTTTGCTTTTTTATTTTATTTTATATTTGCGTGTTTGTATATTTGTATATTATATATTACATGTCAGGTTCATTTATTTGACTTTTTATATGATATATTAGTTGTTCTTTAAAGATTATATACATATAATATAGTTTCCTAAATTTTTAAAAATACTCTGCATTTTTTACTCCTAACTTCAGGAGAGTATCAGACGCAGCAAAAAGTACCTTACGAGAATGCCAGGACGACGTTCCTGTCCCGTGAATGGGACCCAATTTCACACAACATCATGCTCATTGTGTTCTGCTCCTGTGCTTCAGCAGTTAGTAAGGCAATGCTTTTCATTGACGTGAGCTCCCCGTCAATGAAAAGCGCTGCTTTACTAACTGCTGAAGCACAGGAGCAGAATGTGATGAGCACGAGGACATGTGAAACCAGGTTCTGTTTAAGGGGCAGGAATGTTGTCCTGGCATTCTCGTAAGGTACTTTTTGGACATGTCTGATAATCTCCTCGGTTGCTCTTTTTCTTTGGTGTTGGGTTAGGTTTCAGTTCTCCCACTTTTTTATTTGTTCCTGCACAAAACAACCAGGTGCAGATTCTGTGGAGAATAAGTCCCAAACTTCAAAGGTTCTCATCTGGTCAAGATTTTTCAGAATTTTAAAAAACATGGGTTTTTTTACATTTTTCTCAAATATTTTTGAATATCTTTCTATCTCTAATCTGCCATGTTGCTTGGTATCCAGGACTATGTGTTTTTGCACTGATATTTTAGCTGTCAAAAGGATGTCTGGAAATCACACTAGTGATGGCTTCCATGTTAGTGGGGTGATAAATCTGCTCTGGGTTTTAATCCAAACTTTAAAGGAAGTACCCAAGGTTTTGAACCCTAACCTCCAAATAAGTTCACAACCTCCTTTAAAAAATGGGTCCTTTAATGTTCAGACTAAAAGCCAAAGCAGCTTCACCACTCTTCTAATATGGAGTCTACCAGCTGTCATGGGAGTGCACAGATGCCTCTCTCAGCAGATACTTGGGGCAAGTTTTAAGTGAAAGAGCACTGCATCATCCAGACTATATTCACTCTTGTTTTAACAAATTAAGCACTTAGTCTTAATTCTCAGTCTCAAAACTAAGCAAAGGATATGTGAAGCAAGACTATACCACCTTCAAAAGGACACAAACTGAAGGGTTATGTGGATTTACAGTCTTCAAGATCTGGATAAATTCTTAGATTAAGAAATAATCTTATTTTATGGGTACCTAAGGACAACTACATTGTCACAATACATTGCCACTTTTTCCCCTGTGTCATGCTCCACCTTGAGACTGTTCTTCCAGTTGGCTTATTAATTCTCCCAGGCTTGAAGTGATTTGAAGAGTTCTTGAGAAGAAACCAGGAAAAGATAAATCTTTACTTCACTCCTAAACTAAACAGGAAATCTTTGCTCATTGATTCAGGATTAATCCTGTAAGTGAACAGATCTTACTCCTAAACATATGTAGTGTTGCATTATTCTGTTGCTATCTTATGCACACATATTTGAAAGTCAGTCCCACTAACAAATATAGACTATCCCTTGACATTGTTGTTATCAAGTGATCAACATAAGCAACACAATATAGTTAGGCTGCAAGGATGGATCTGGGCCTTTCCATTCAGAGATCCCTTACAGCCTTGTGACTGTGAATGTGGTGGTGGGGGAGGAATCAGAAGTGGTAGGATGCAAAAAAAAAAAAAAATCAGTTGGACACATTTAGCCTGGCAGATCCCTATTGTGTCAAGAGGCCAACGACTCTCCATGCCTGGGAATGTCAGGAGATATACGTCTTCCCATACTTTCTCTGCCTTCCTCTTGTTAAGTACCATGTTAAGTACAGCCAAGTGTAACTGCATTCACCTTTCACCATGCCCTGGAAAGTGATCACGTTCAGATTCTTTGCTTCAGAAAACATGAAAGCTAGTCTTCCTTATAGGAAATGCATTGTACTAAGAAAGAGGATGAGGATCCTAGTTCCATCTCACTAAGATGGAAATGTAGGGAGTCATGCTTGCCCCCAGCTTCTCCAGAACAAAGTAAATATATTTTCTCTCCAACAAGAGAGGGTGCAGAAAGTGACATCAGCTGTTCTAAGAGTATCAGTCTAGTTTTGGAAGGAAGATCATCATAAATGAGAGCACGTGAAGGACGGCCTAGGAAACCCAATGAGGTCTCTCCATGTACTTCTGCTCCCTATGCATAGCAGCTCTCTTTTAAAAAAGCTGAGTTGCAGCATGTCATTTCCAGCAATCCTAAAGTGTGAGCCACTTGTGGCCTTCCAGATGTTAACAACTCCCATGAGCCTTAGCCAACATATCCAGTGCCAAGGGATGATGGGAGTTACAGGCAAACAATATCTGGAAGACCCCACATTCCCTAATTTTGCCCTAAGGAATGTCCTAAATAAGTGAGCCTCTGCAGAAACAAGCTATTTTGGGATCAGAACTGAAAGAGAAAGAGAGAGAAATGAGTTGCTCTGTGCAGAAAACTTACGGTGCTGATTGATCTCCTAGACGGGGAGCAATGTCTGTAAACATTATGAGCTCTACTTACTCTCAGTGTGTAATATGTGTAAACAAACTGTATATTACAAAAACAAGATAAACCTCCAGTGATCCCATTTGAAGAAAACAGGATGGGGGGGTAACAAATTCTTGACATTCTTGCTCATGGAGTTGGGATAACACTATGGTTTTGTTACAAATGCAACAGTGCTTAGCACTGCAGAGTCAAATATTCTTTGCTTTTTTTCTCTGTTTAATTTTTTTAGAGTTATAGTGCATCAGTACATTAGTGAAATGGCACTTTTGCACTATAGCACTATGATACAAGAAGCAGGGCAAGCCTGGATTAAGCCAGCTAATCACAGCTCATGGTCTGCTGTGGGGAAATTGCTATGGGAAGACAACTATAAAAACCAGAGTCTTCTCTGTGAGAAGGTTAAATAGGGGCTGTCAAAAATAGAGATAGAGCCAGCTAGAAAATGGGATAGGACCAATAAGAAATAGAATTGGATAGGGCCAGTTAGAGTGCCAGTGTGGTGTAGTGGTTTGAGTGCTGGACTAGGACATAGGGAGACCAGGGTTCTAATCCCCACTTGGGCATAGAAGCCCACCTTAGGCAAACCACACTCTCTCAGCCTCAGAGGAAGGCAAAGACAAACTCCCTCTCAACAAACCTTGCCAAGAAAACCCTGCAAAATAGGTTCACCTTAGGGTTGCCGTAAATCGGAAATGACTTGAAGGCCCACAACAAGAAGAAGGGCCAGTTAGGAAGAAGGGGATGGAAGTGATCTTTTGGGGAACTGAGTGTATGGAAAGAGTTCAGGGAAAAGTGTTCTTTGTTTGAAACTGAGGTGTTACAATGTACTGTGTGTGAAATCAGCATAAGACTAGATGTGTATCTGTTACAATAAGTCTTACTGGTTTTATTTTCTACATCTTTGCCTAGATGTTTTAATTTAATAATTAACAAGGGAAATTGTCAATGCTTCATCAATACAACCACTTGTCCTTATAGTGGTCACTTTGATGCCTGAGAACCAGATCCAGGGAGAGATCTTAAGGCATAAAAGGCTAGTGTGAGTGATACAAGCCTAAGCATTGGAAATGAGGAGCCAACCTGTCATGAGCACTATAACTCATTTTAAAAAATCAGAGAATAGAAAATTTGCTCTTCAAACCACAAGACCATCTCAGCATCCTGTTTTAAAAAAAAAAAAAACCTTTGGAAGAGTCCTTGTGGAGTGGAAATCCAAGAAATTGCTAGGAACAACCCCTAAATATAATAGAATGAGTAGAAACAGGGGAGATGACAACAATTGACAAAGTCCAAAGAACTGCTTTAGACAAGGCTGTAAGAGCCTTACATTGTGTTTTGGGGATCATGTGGTGGGGAGGGATTACTGTAGATACCTTCTTTGATTTGATGTACATATACCCTACAGCACCTGGTATTCATTGGCGGTCTCCCATCCAAGTACTAAGCAAAGCTGAATTCTGCTTGGAAGCTAAGCAGTATCAGCTCTGGTTAATACTTGGATGGGAGACTGTCAATGAATATCAGGTGCTGTAGGCTATACTTCAGAGGAAGGAACTGGAAAAACCACTGAGTATTCCTTGCTTAAGAAAACCTTACGAAACTCACGGGGGTCACCATGAACAAACAACCCTATCCACAAACTGTAAAAATCAATGTCACATTGAACTAGTGAGATGCAGGTTCAAATCTCTTCTCAGTTACAAGGCTCAATAGGTAATGCTTGCCCAAACAGCCTCTCTTAGCATACGGTAAATTACCCCACAGGGATTGTTGCAGGGATAAGAGTGAAGAACCATCTAACTCTGTATAAGATGGATGGAATAAAAGTACAAATGAATGAATAGGCAAATTCTTATGCAGCCATCCCTTTAGATTCTCAAATTCTGGCAGCTATTTCAATCAAATATTTTTACATCCACAAACTCCTCCCCCAGCCTCCACTGCTATGAAAGCTAAGCTCATTCTAATTTTCCCCCCCAGGCAAAAGACTAAGGAACAGTATAGCTCATCAGTTTCCCTGTCCCATCCCACCCCCTTCATTGGGAATGATAAAGACCTCTGCCTCTCCCATACTGAAATATATGCTATTTTCAAACTGCCACCTCGGCAGACTTTCTCTTAACCTCCCACCACCCTGTACTTCCAACCCAGCTGTGGTGGAGTGATGGAGAACAGCCTGGGAATTTGGTTTGGCTTCATGTAGCAGTGCATGAACATTGTATATGTGCTTGATTTTTAATGCTCTATATAACATGTTATATATGTTTTGACATAATGATTTCCAGATGACTCACTGCCTCAATTTTTAAAGTGTAGCATAGCTTTTGTTTCTGTCAAGCTAGGAGTAAATCCAGTTTCTTTTAAAAAAAATCTTGTCTACTTTTACATTACTGTACAATGTTTTTGAACTAAAAATGTAATCTAGATTGAAATGAATATGGCCTGTGATGAACTAGTTTAAGAGCAAGAGCTTTCCTAGATGTCAGGGGAAAGCAAATGTGAACCAAATCTTTTGTCAGGGAGCCCTTGTGAAGACCGATTAGGGTGGCCATGTGTCTCACTTTACAGAAGACAATCCTCTCTTCCCTATTTAAAGGGGGGTCCAGACCAGATCTTGCTTAGAGAAAAAGACCTGTAAGAAGGATAAGCAAAGAGGTTTGAAGCTGCTTTGTTGGAGATATCTAACAAGCAATTTTATGGGGTGAATTTCAGGGTGGTTCACTATATGATATTAGCCACAAGATATGTGCTCAAAAATGGAAAACAACAGATCTGCCCAAAAAAGAATGTTTGAAATGGCTGAAATGGACAAATTATCTAATTTGAAGGGAGAGAAGTCAGTGGATAAATTTTTAAAGGACTGAGAGTTGTTTCTAATTTATATAAGGAAGACAGAAGAAAAGATTATACTGGCAGGATTTGAAGGATGATATACAGTTGTCCCTCTGTATCCACAGATTTGGTATCCATGGATTTAAGTATTCACAGCTTGAAAATATTCTTTAAAAAATAATAATCCAAAAAGCAAACCTTGATTTTGCCATCTTGTATAATGGACACCATTTTGCTATGCCACTGCATACAATGGGACTTGAGTATTCATGGATTTTGGTATCCACGGGGGTCCTGGAACCAAACCCCAGCGAATATGAAGAAAAAAAACAGTCAATAAAAAGCAGTGCCTGCAGCACAGAGGAAGCATGGGGGAAGGTTGGGAGGAGAACGGCACAGTCTAAAACGGGGCGCTGTGAGCGTGACAGCCCCGTTCTTCTCCTGACCTCCTGGGGGGGTTCCCCCGTTTGAAAAAGTCCGTAGTGTGAAAGGGGTCCTGGTCACAGTCTTCCCCACTGTAGCAAGTTGTGTGGCATTTCTATTTAAATTTTAATAAATATTTCTAAATTTGCATCTACATAAATACACAAACAAATCATCTTATGCAAATTAGGTGCAAATATGATACATCTTTTATCCTCTCTTTTTGGTGACATATAGATGGTCATCTTAAGCGCCCTCAGAGATAAATTAACTGTGCCTACCTCCAATTTTCACCTTTCATTTTAAAAGTAAACACTTCTACTTCAGGGGACCTTCCCCATAAACATTTTGGATCTATGGTACATACATAGCGTGAATATGTTCAGCAAGTAGAAAGTGCTCTCACTTTGAGGGTGGAACTGTTCACACACACACACACACATACACCACATTTGTAGACATTTAATGTAATTTTTTTTAAAAAATCCCTCAAATAATGTATTTGTAATAAAACAGTCCTAATTCAAAAGATAGTAGTATAAAAGAAGGAATTAAACATGTTTTGTGGCCAGTGCTATCCCATATCTCTATGGTAACAAAGGAAAAAATAATGTGGCATGATATCATTGTGTTATATTTCACACTCATTGTCTGTTTTGTGAAAGAGGCAGAAAACATCAAAAGTGACAGCGACTGCCCTGACCACCTATAGCCAAATATTCAGGTCTGGGAGCTGCCATTTTAATTAGCCACAATGTCCTACTGTGATATTGTGCCAGGTACTTCAGGGAAATTGGGGTGGGGTGGGGGTTAAATGGCTCACCACTGTCTCCAGATAAACTCAATGGGTGTTCACCAGTGTAAGGAGTATTACATCAGAGGGCATTTTGCCTAGAGCCCAATGCCTATTCAAATCTAGAACTCATCCTGCCTATATTTCTCTTCAAGTTGTGGGGGGGGGTTGGCACTACATTTCCTAGAATCCAGCCACTTACATTGTTACGGGCCATGCTGACAGGGAAAATACTTCAATTTATCCACCTTCTCCTCCTTAAATAAAACCAGCTTGGGAAAGTGAATAAACATCTTCCCATCCCTAAGAAATAAGCAGCTTGTCTCCTGCAGACCTGATTAACAGAGCAGAAGTTAGCTGGTGAATTATGTTGGCCTTTGTTCTGGCATATTGTTGTTAGCAACAGCTTTTCCTTTTTCTAAAACTTTCCCTAAGTCTTAAAGCACACATGGAATTCTGCTTGCCTCTTGTCCTTTTGGGAAGAATATAGATGATTTCGGAGCAGGGTGAAGCTAAACTTTCCAGGGACATTCTAAGTCATTCTTGAGAAATCCAGATTCACTGCACAGTCATCCTGTCCCTTCCAAGAGCTGTAGCCCAGAGATGTAAGCCAAACTGGAAGTCCTTTCAAAATAAGACAGCACAAGAGAGGGAGAGTGTGATTAGATGACACAGCTAGGAAACAAAAGGTAATGGGTGCCTTGAAATGCTTTCTAACAGAACTTGGAATGGTCCTTTTAAGAACAATGAGTATAATGACATGTTGTAACCATCCATAATTGAGTGGTGGTAGGATGAGGCTACTAACCGGCCAATTGGCGATAAAGAGATTTTATAGGGACTTCCCATTTCCCTTTCACCCACACTCCATGGTTTATTGTTTAGTTTTATATTTATGGAGATTTTCACACCAGCGATATGTTCCATTGCAGGCACGGAAAAGGGTCGCTAAAAGATTTTTCCTTCAGACAACATCACCCAATTCCGTGCCCTCAGCGTGACTGTTCTGTTGTCTCTCTGTGATATTTCAATCACAGGGAGAAGTAGTTAATGACCACCCATTCTGTTTCTATCACAGAATCACGGGTGGTCTGAAAGGTGTCCCATTTCTCTCCCACAATAACAGCTGCAGGAAGGAGGTCCATTCTGGACACTTCCAGGCAGGAACGGGACACCCAGGTAAGTGGCACCCTTTTTTCCCCTCCCTAGGTTACCTTTATGTTTTTGTATGTGTTTTCATGCTTTGTGTACTGTTTTGACGTGGGGGGGGGTAATTTTTAAATTTCCCTCCTGCCCATACTCTCACAAGAATGAGTAGGATTTAGCTTCAGTGCTGTAAAAGCAGCTTTACGGCAGCTGCATTTACAACAGTGAAGCCAAGGGGAGAGGGAGGACGTTCCTGCTATGGGATTAAGGTAAGCGTGCAAACATTTTCCTTAATCCCGTAGCAGGGACGGGAGAGGGGCTTGTGGAGCAGAAACGGGGCATTTAGCCCCTTTGTGAAAATCTCCTATGACTCATTGTAACTATTTAAGAGAGCCAGCATGGTGTAGTGGGTTGAGCATTGGACTATGGCTCTGGAGACTAGGGCTTGAATCCCCACTCAGCCATGGAAACCCACTGTGTGACCATGGGGAAGTCATACTCTCTCATCCTCAGAAGAAGCACAAAGGCAAACCCTGTCTGAACAAATCTTCCCAAGAAAAACTCATGATAGGTGGGTTTTTTTAAAAAAAAAATAGGTATTTATACCCTGCTCTTCAGCCACAAAGGCTATCAGAGCAGCTTACAAATTGTTAAGCAATAGCAATTTACACGTCTACACTGCATTAAGCAGTTTCCAATGTGTATTAGCTGATTGCCCTCACAAGCCAGGTACTCATTTTACTGACCTATGGAAGGATGGAAGGCTGAGTGAACCTTGGAGCCCTCTGGAATCGAACTTGCAATGTGGTGACTCATAGTACCGGCATTTAACCACTGTGCCACCAGGGCTTCCCTAAGGTTCATCTTAGGGTTGCCATAATGACTCATCAGAAACAATCTGAAGGCACACAACAAGAAATTAAAAACATTCAAAAATTGAGATTAAAACAGTGAAATGAACAGCATAATTTAAAATATTGCTTTAAAACAAATATTAAAAACAGTACAGCACACTAAACCACATCAGCGGTTTAGTTTCAATGAAGG
Source organism: Gambelia wislizenii (assembly GCA_030847615.1). Classification (NCBI taxonomy): domain Eukaryota; kingdom Metazoa; phylum Chordata; class Lepidosauria; order Squamata; family Crotaphytidae; genus Gambelia; species Gambelia wislizenii. The sequence continues at coordinate 218,345,268 of JAUMIR010000004.1, forward strand.
GTGTACATACCCATGGAGACATACCAATAGAGCATGTAAGATGATGAGTCATATCAAAGTTAACAGGAGCCATGAACACACTAGGTAACTTTCTCAGATGGTCCCTCTGCTTTGACAGTTACCAGTCTTGGAGGGAGAGGTCTGAGCAGTGATGAGACTTCAGACAGCATCTGCAGGTGGCACAGGAGGATCCAGTCCATAGAAAAAGAGAGTGAAGAGGTAACACTCAGAATGGTGGGTCTGGTCTGTGGCACACGTGATTGGGGTCTGGGCTAGGCTATTTAAATCCTATTTCATACCCTGAAGGGGTGTTCTGGTTATGACAAAGCCTAGACGGCTTTCTCATGGGATAGACAAATGGGTCAGGAAAGGGCTGATTGCTTTACCTCCAGGGTAACAAAATGTTGATGGATCAGCAACAACCTCTTAATGTTTGTCAAATGGGGGTATAGGAGAGATTTCTACAAGGCATGGGTTGGGAAGGTCATTGATTGCATGTTTGAGAGGATTAGCAAAGACCCGTAAATGGTTGGGTGTTTCACCTAATCCTATCTGGGCTTTCTCATTGATATTCTAGGCACATCTCAGGTCGCTGTGATCTTGACTGTCCTCTGGTCAACTTAACCCCAAATAGTGTCCAGCCAGCATGACCCCAAAAAGTGCCCACTATGTGCAGTTATGAAATAGGGAGTGGTAGGGTATGGTATCAGTTGCCTCATTCTGCCTAATGGTAGAGCTGGTCCTGATAACAGTGGAGAATGATCATACTCTCACAAAGGCCTAGAAACATAACTCTCTAGCTGCTTCAGCCTTCTTTCCTCTTTTTCCAGGAATTGTTCAAGCAGACAGACTATTCATCTGTTTCCTGTCAGACACTAAATCATCCTGAATTGTTGGACTTCAGAACTGTAGTTGAATGAGTAAGAAATCACAATGCTTATTAAAGAGAACCCCAGAGGAAGAAATGACGGAATAACTGCATGTCAGGACTTGGCCACTTCCAGCAGTGGATTCTGAAATGACTAGCTCTGATTTCTCGCTGTTAGTCTCTCTGGATAGATGTGCCACAAATGCCTCGGTTCTGTCAAAATAAAAGTATTCTTCTGTTGGCAGTGGCAAGGGGAAACAAAACAATTTCTCCAGAATTGCTGTAGAAGTTCTTTCAAAAGGTCTCCCTCACTGTGATTTTTCCAGTCTCTTCCTTCAGAGACCTGTAAATGCCTGTCAGCATGTTATGTTTTTTTGCACTGTTGCAAGCTGAGGATGTCACATGGCTTCTTCCCTTTTCTCCCTGGCTTTCCTTAGGGCAATGTTCAGTTTCTGGCTGGATGGCTTGCCCTCTTTTTAAACTAATGGCATGTTTTTAAGCTATGAGAGATCCACTTCGGCTTTGGATGCTGATGTTGCTGTGTGCAAAAGGGCCACACACACACACCCGACAAAAGACAAAACTGTTTCCCCTAAAGATAGACCTCCCTTTCCATCTTTTCTTCAACCATGTTTGTAATAATTTGGCTTTTTCTCACATACTTTAATAACAGTGTCTCCTTGCTTCCTTGAAAGCATGCATGCTTACTACAGAGTAAATTAACTTCCAAGGCCTTTATCAGATGAGCCTCTAAAAACATTTCTTTGCCATCATATTTTAAACCGTTAGTGTGCTGGCAAAATAACCCTTTTTATCAAACATTGCTGTAATAGCATGAAAAGGGAACCCCGTACTTCCACGTTTGCAGGGGCGCATGATCTTGGTGGTTCTCGTGAGAAAACATGAGCATGCTTAATAGTGTAAAAACACAAAAATAAACAAAGGAAATGAACATATAAGCACAGAAACACACTTTAAAACTTCCAAGTAAAACAGGGAGGTTCATAAAAACAGTGTCCCATTCCTAGTTTTCGCTCCCGGAAGTGTTCTGGTGGAGACCAGCCATTGACGCTAAAATCACACCAGCAGAATGGGGTGTGGTTTCACACACTTGCAATTCCGCCAAAAAAATGCCACAGCAGATCTATTGATGGCTTGGCCCAGCAATAAAAAAGAACGCCGTATTGACTACACAAAATCACAACACCATGTGGTATTGGCGCCCCTTCATTTTCATTAGGCATTGTTATGACATGGTATTTGCCACTCTGATAAAGTCCTAAGTCTACTATCCTGCAGCCAGTTAGGCTGCTTAAATATGAAGGGTTGTCTAGACAGTGAAAAATCTTCTCATAGAATTGAAGGAGAATATCTTTTGTCCCAATGGGATCCCACATCAGTTTGCTGAATTCAGAAGGAAGGCAGGCAAAAAGTCCAAATACTCCATGGGGAAAGCCTTAGCAGCTTTTCCTGACTTAAAAAAAAAAAAACTCAAAAGGAAATGTGCATTCCTGCTTGTTGGGACAACCGATTTGCTTTGCTGTACTTTCCTGATAAGAGCAGAAGTGGAAAGTTGATTGGCTGGACGTGCTCAGGGGGGTGGAACTTGCCAGCAAGGCAGCACCTAGAACCTCCATGTTGGATTTTCACTGTAGTAATCATGCGCTGAGGTGATGAAACAGCCTCTCCTTTTTTCCCCGTTTATTTAAGTGAAAGATTGCACTTCTGAACCTTGGATTTTTTTGTTGGTTTGTTGTTGTTGTTTGTTTTTAAATACTGTTTGGTGGTGGCAACTGGTGATAATAAAAACATTAGTACTTCACTCGTGCCTGCCATCTTGATTCACAACATGCCCATTTGAACAACAAATGTGTATGCCTTTGCATGCCTGTGATCTTGAAAAAAAACCATGGAGACAAATGAAAGCTGCTGTGAATTGGCATTACTGCACATCAATCTCCATTTTATTGCCTCATATAGACAAGCCCTGACTGACTTCAATGGGGATTAAGCAATTTATCTCTGCCTAGGTCTACAGCCCCCTTCCCCCACCATTTAACAGAAGACACATACCTCAGTGTCCTTCTGCGAAGTCCAAAGTCACTGTTTTATTTCTACTAGGAACTCACCTTGTGTGTTCCATTTCACACTCTGCATATTTCACTTTGAAGACAGGAATCCAACTTTGGTTTCCACTAAAATCTATGGAGAGAGCCTAAATACCCTATAGGGTCAGCCCTCCTTAATATCTGGATGGGAGACCACCAATGAATACCAGGTGCCGTGGGCTATATTTCAGAGGAAGGAGCTGGCAAAACCACCTCTGACAATGCTTACCTAAGAAAACCCTATGAAATTCATGAGATTGCCATAAGCCAATAGGCAACCTGAAGGCACACACACACACACAAAACCTGTGGCCCAAAATATTCCTGCTTCAGTAAATATATATAAGAGAAAAAGAGAATGTGTCTTCTGACACCTGAAAGACATAACATATTTATTGTAAGCTTGTTTGCTGATGATACATTGCTAACAATTAAGGAACTGATTAACAGAATAGAAAAAATTAAAGAACATTTAAAATTATTTGGGGAGATGACAGGCTTACAGGTTAATTGGAACAAATCAGATATGATGTTGTTTAACTACACTAAGGAAGAAGAAAATATATTTGTAAAAGAGAAAAAATTAGAAGTAAGATTAAAAAGTAATATTAAGTATTTAGGAATAAATATTACAAAAGATTTAAAAGAACTAGAAGAGAAAAATATTATGGTACTAAGGAAAGAAATGGAAAAGAAGTTGGAAGAATACAAAAATATTCAATTATCATGGTTTGGAAGAGTAGCTTTAGTTAAAATGAAAATATTACCTAAACTAAATTTTTTGTTTAGAATGTTACCAATAAAAGTATCAGAAGTAGAACTGAAAAAATGGCAAAATATGTTGAATAAATATTGTAATGGAGGGAAAAGGACAAGATTAAATAAATTATTTTGGTATATATCACAGAAGGAGGGAGGACTTGGTCTTCCCAAAATAAAAGGATATTATGAAGCTATTCAATTGAGATATGTTATAGAAGGAATTGTAGGACAGGGGGATTTAGAATGGTTAGAGATAGAAACAGGGAGAATAGAAAAGAGAATATGGAACATATTTTTTGATAATTTTACAAAAAAGGAAATTAAAGGAATTGAGAATCCATTTCTGCAAAATATATGGGAAATATGGTATAAATATAAGAGAGAATTTTTGCCTATTGATTCAGTATTAACACCGGTTATAATGGGAAAAAAAATCCCAAATAATTTGAAGGAAAAAATGGGAAAGAAAAGAGGACTAGATAAAATACAGGGATGGATAGGATGTATGAATGAGAAAGGAAGTATAAAAGAGAAATTATGTGGAATGAAAATTTCATGGTTTAATTGCATACAGTTAGAACAATGGATTAAAAATTGGAAAAAGAATCATAAAGAAACAAGGGAATTTACAAAATTTGAAAATTTGGTGAAAAAAGGTGAAAAGAGGGATGATAATGAAAGTATGAAAGGTATTACAAGTGAATTATATAAAATATTGATAAAAAATAAGGGGGGGGAAAGACAAAGGGGAATATTTAAGGAGAATATGGGAGGAAGATTTGAAACAAAAAATTGGAGATCATGAATGGGATAAGATATGGAAACAAAGACATCTAAAAAATATGTCGATACGGATAAAAGAAAATTATTATAAAATAATATGGAGATGTTATTTGACACCAGCAAGATTGCATAATATAGATAAGAATAACTCTAAATATTGTTGGAGAGGTTGTCAAGAAATAGGTACATATATGCATATGTGGTGGAATTGTAAATTTGTACAGCAGTTTTGGGAAATGATTTTCATAGAAATAGAGAATATTCTGAATAGAAATATAGAAAGGAAACCGAGTATAGCATTGATGTCAATTTATAATGGAGAGAATGGGAACCAAGCAGAAAAGGATTTAATAACAAATTTATTAACGGCAGCAAGATTAATTATAGCAAGACATTGGAAAATGCAAATACATGTACAAGTGGAGGAGTGGTATAAAGAAGTTTGGAAGATGGCAATAAATGATAAGTTAACATGTAGAATTAAAGTAAGAAGAGGAAGTTGGAAAGAAAGTGACTTTGATAAAATTTGGAAAGTATTTGTTAAAAAAGTATTACAGACAAAAGATGGGAGGTTACCTCCATGAGAAGAAATGAGATTCTGGAAAGATTAGGTAAGGATAATGGCTCCGGTGAAGGGGAGCACTGAGGTGGGGTGGGGGTAGGGGAATTAATATACTTGAATAGAATTATAGTAAAGAATCTATGTTAACTTTTGAAATTAGTTAATAGAAAAATTGTGATGTTTATAGTAATTTTATGTGTTATACTAAGTATTGATTGTATAATATAATGTATGATTATAAAATTAATAAAAATATATTTAAAAAAACAGATTTATTGTGGCAGAAACTTTTATAAACAAAAAGCCCACTTCAACAGATACATGAAGTGTTGATTTCAGCTAGAGGAAAACTGCAAACATTAGGACAAAGAGGCCATGAAATCCAAGGGTTTCAGTACATTTGTGACTTGTCTGAGCAAATCTCCAATGTGTAGAAATAGAAACTTTACAGGAAGAAAATAAACTCATATGAAACGTGGTGCTGGAGGAGAGTTGTACAGATACTGTGGACTGCCCAAAAGACAAATAAAATGGATCCAAAAGCAAATCACACTTGAATGATCCCTAGAAGCCAAAATGATTAAACCAAGGCTATCATACTTTGGATACATCATGAGATAACACAATTCATCAGAAAAGCTGATAATGCTTGATAGAGTGGGAGGCAGTAAGAAAATAGGAAGACCACATTATTGATGGATTGGCTCAGTCAATAAAGCCACACTCTAGAATTTGCAAAACTTCAGCAGGGCTATTTGTAATCGGGGTCTTGGAACGTCAACATGAATCAAAGATAATATAGCAACAACAAACAGAAATAGAGGGAGAGCCTGCTGCATCAAGCAGTTCACTTCTAGCTCTTCTGGATTGAATTGGGATAAAGGGGTTTTCAAATCACATTACAACAAAGATCCTGTAATGCAGAGCATGGCATAAATGTTCTGCAGCTAAAACTATGCTGTGTCTCTCCTTTCAACTCCCACTTAAATGAACCTTTTACCCACTGCAGCCCCTCCCATGACCATTCAGTGGCTGGTGGAGAGCAGTGGGGTGGGAGCAGAGAAGCATCTGGCCATGTCTCCATAGCCAGACACAGAAAATTACATCATCTGCTGACATCTTTTGGGATCTTCTGGACTTTTCAGTGGATGATGAAAACTTTCTGGATTGGGCTATGGGAACATAGCCAGTTGCTTTTGCAGTTCCCTCCCCACAACTATCTACCAGCCACAGAATGGCTGGAGAGGGCTGCTGTGGCTAAATGGTGATTCAGGGTGGGGGCGCTTTGGTATATATGTATATATAAATCTGGTTCAAAGAAAGAAAGATGTCTCTTAAAAACCATTTTCTTCCATGACCCAACTACTCTGTAATCTGCACTGTTATCCAGTAGCCTATCTAGGAACAATCAGGCAGCAGAGCAGCAACATGTTAAAATCAAATCAAATCAAATTGTAGCAAATCTTGCAACAAAAGAGTGGAGTCACTGAATATTTATCCTGGTTAAATATAGGTAATTATGGACTATCTAATGTGCCTTATGCTGCTTTCAACAGAGCAGCATCCTTCAAAATTTATAAAAGCTGAACGCTAATGCTGAACATTAATGCAACTGCTGATAAAAGCAGTGCGATAATATTTTTTTAAAGTCTTTTTTTGCAGCCTGCTATTAATTCATTCCATCAGTATCCACAAAAATGTTGGCTGGATAGTTTGGAGGGTTATAGTCACCCCACAAGAGCATCTGTGGATTGGTGTTTGCCAGAAAAAATGTACTGGCAAGCATTTAGTTTAAATTGCACAGGAGTTCACAGAATCATTTCCCTCCCTTCCCTGGAACTGTGATGATTTTTACATGTTCTTGGCCTAGATGTTCCAGGTTTAGGGCAAGGTGGTGATTCTGTTGGGAAGTCTAGACTTCCTTACCTTTATTTTATTTGTTACATTTATTGTTAATTAGTTACATTAGTTATTATTTGTCACTTAAGACTTTATCGTACCACCCTCCATAAGTTCCTTTGGTGACATATTTTTAAAACGTTTTTATGCTGGCAAAAGAACCACCACCACCACCAGACTTACCTTGAGCAGCATAAAAGAGGCTTCCCTGGCAGTAACGGAGCACGAATGGAGCTCCATTTACTTCCGGATTCCAACTCTCCGTGATTCTCATGAGAAGACGCGAGTGTGGGAAATTTAAAAATACATGAAAAATACACCACAAAAAGTACACACAAGTACAGAAACACACTCACAAAGTCAAAAGTACATGAAGGGGGTCATAAAAAGAGTATCCCCTACCTGGCTGTCCCGATCTCACCTAGAAGTGTTTGCCCATTGATGCTGTATTCACGTGAGTACAATGGCAAGAGGATTCAAACGCCAGCAATGCCGGCAACAAAGTGCCACAGCCAATCTCTTGACAGCTTGGGCCATCAATAAAAAAGAATGGCTTTTTAACAATATATAATCATGAAAGGATAACATCATATGGTATGTGTGCCCTTTCGCAATCATTAGGTGTCCTTATGATGCCATATTTGTCTGGTCTGATAAAGTCCTTACACTATAGATGACTTTCCTCCAATGAGCTCAAGGCAGCATAGATGGTTCACTTCCTCTCCCATTTTATTCTCACACCAACCCAGTACTGTAGAACAGACAGGAAGACAGTGAATGACTGATTGACTGACTGGGCCAAGGTCACTGAATTCGTTTCATGACTCATTGAGGACTAGAATTTGAATCTCCCAAGTCCCAGCTCAACACTCTACCCACTCCTTGCCATTGCAATCAGGAGAATGAGCAGCAGTGGGAAGCATCACTCTTGAATGACACTGGGAATAAGCTGCCTGGACTTGGGTCGCAGTGGCATCAGTGTCTCTTGGAAGGTGGCCTGCTGAATGAATCATAGGGACCTTTCACACAACATAATTATAGCACTACTATTTCCCTTTAACTGCCATGGTTCTGTCCTACAGGATCCTGGGATTTGCAGTTTAGAGGGCCATTTAGAATTCTCAACTAGAGAGTTCTAGTGCCTCAACAAACTATAAATCCCAGAATTCCACAGAATGAAACCATGGCAATTAAAGTAGAATTGTAGTGTTATAACTGAGTAATGAGTAAGTGCTCAAAGAAGTGAGCAATTCAATGCAAAATATGACATTCTTGCAGTATGGAGATATAATAGCTAATGCTTTTTCTCTGTCATGCAATACTGCTGAAACAACTTTCCCAAATCCCATTGCCAGTTGATGTAATGACCAATGCAAAGCAATAGGTTTTTTTTTAGCTCAGATCTATGCTAAGCCTAACACCTAAGAACTTCCAAATGGAACTGCTGCCTGACAAAGAACTCCATTTCTATTCTTTTCTGTGTGTGTTTCCAGGAAAACACTGTATTATTGCTGCTTCAAACACACCACACAGCACAGATTGAAATTTGCCACCTTGCTTTCCCTCCTACTGTTTACTTTAAGCCTCTTTCTGCCTCTGACTCTTCCAAAGCCTAAACCCAGATGCATATTAACTGTTGGATCACATCTCAATAGCACTGGTTGTGGACACAGTTGCCCCATCACAAAACACTGCAAATTCACCAAGGAGATTTGGTTCCTTTGCAAACAGCAGAGCTCAGCCAGGCTTCCTTTCCTCTGACTTGCTGGCTGTTTGCAGACAGGAAAGAGCATTTCCCATAGGGATGAGGGAGAATTTTGTTTGACCTGTGGTTTTAAGCAAACCAACTTAATTCACTTCTCCTAGATCTGTAGGCAGATTGAAACACAATTATGTTTGGATTAAGCATTTTTTTTTCTGAATTGTATGAGATACTCTTGGCTCAAATATTGCATATAGAAGAGTGTATATTAGGAAAAGTTGGGTATCAAAATGCATATATTATGGAAAGTTGTGCACCACAATGCATGTATTAGGGAACGTTGCATTTAATACAGCATGTATTGGGAAATGTGTGCATGAAAATAAATATGTGTGTGTGTGTGTGTGCATTTTAAATCACATGCTACCCGATCTGGAAATTGATTTGTCCATCTCTGGACTTTATCAGACACAGCAAATACAGTATGAAATCATAATGATGTCCAATGAACGTGAAAGGGCACCCATTTGCATGACGTCATGCTTTTGTGTTCTTATGCTGTAAAAAAGGTGTTCTTTTTTATTGACGTGTCAAGCTGTCAATTGATCTGCTATGGCATTTTTTTCATGTCATTGCGAGTGTCAGAAACTGCACCCTGTTCCGCTGGCAGAGAATGGGTGGAAGAGGTGAGACGTCACATATAAGCCCCATCCCCAGATACTCTGTGCATGCCAAATTATACTTAGCTTCAAACACTGAACATGATCTAGAGCGGGCTTTGTAATCTCATTTGGATGAAGGAAGTAACAGAACTTCCATGATGGAGAACCTGCCATATCAGGGTTCCTGATCACCAGATATCTGTCAAGGCAATCTGCCACACATGGTAACAGAAGTCACTGTAGAACTTTGCACTTAACATGGTGAAATTCTATAATACTGTACTGCTAAGTGTGGGGGACATAGGTGTGTGACCATGTCCATACCACCCTTTTAGCCATCCAAGCATTCAGGTGACTGCCTACTCAGGGCCGTAGTCATGCTTGGAATAGACTCTCTTGAATCATCCTATTGTTTTCAGAGATACTGCTCTTCTAAACAAGACAAAGTCTGGAGAGATTATCACATGAGACTTTATTCCAGAATTACACAAAGGTATTGATGAATGCGGCCAGTACTTATCGCACAGTGTTGTCTCTATCCCATTGCTGGTTTGCATTCCATGTGTTTCTCTAGTGCACATCCTCATTGACAGGGAAAACCCCTCAATGGCTCTCAATACCCTTGCCATGCCAGTATTCCCCTTCGTGCAATAAGTCCCTTCCGTAGCAGTAGCAGTATGACAGAAGTCAGGTGGCATGAGGGGGTGTGATTCTCCTCCTCCCCCTCCCCTCCCCCTTGCTGTTCCCAAGCTGGCCAAGATTTTTTTTTTTACATGCCTGTCTCTTTCTTCTCTTTTTTAGCTGTGATTGCACAGTTATGGGGATATGATAAAACAAAATAAAATAATGTTTCTCATAATTGCACAATTATAGGGAAAAAAGATTAAAAAAAGAAAGGCATGCATGCATTGAAGGCAGAGGTTACAGAGGTAGTGTGGAATAGATGCCTTTGGAATAATAAATAAAAATGAAGACATATCTGCTAAACTATATCCCATCAGGGAAACTAAGATATTGGATGAAGTCCATACCTCTTGCAGTTCATATTTGGATTTAGGAAAATTGGTCCCTGCCTTTGCCCTGTCTTTCAAAATCAAAAGGATGCTTAGTCAGATGAACTGATTAACATAAACAAGCACTCACTTGCTTTTCCTGGGCACGATGATGAAATTAATTAATCAGAACAGCCAACAATCACATAAGAAAAATCATACTGTGTAAGGAAGCAGCTGCCAGACACTGAAGCTGACCTGCTAGAATGATTTCATCTGACAGATGATGGCTAACGATTATTAGGAAGTCTACAAGGAGAAAGGATGTGGAGTTAGAGTGATGTAGTGGGTGGCAGTGGGACCCTTTAGAAGAGAAATTTGAATCTATTTAGTACTTTCTTATTCAACAGTGTTATTTTTCAAAAACTGCTTATTGCAATGCCTTTTCAGTCTTCAAGAGGGCTCTTGAATAGGTTATCACCAATTAGCTTAGCTTTGGTAACTCTTATGCCTCAGTGCCTCCAAACCATTCATAATACCCTTTTAAGCCTCTACTTGGCTAGATTGCTACATGAATGTATACAGTTATTCTTTCTTGTCTCTTTCTGGCCACTCTATCAAACCAAATCTTGGACAAATTACTTTTCTATTAGCCATTCTGGCTAGAGGATTCTGGAAGCTGAAGTTCAAAAAAATTACATTTTTCAAGCTTATTTTTCAGATAATAGTGAGAAACATCAATGCTTCCCCACATGTGGTTGGGTTACAACCGCCATAATCCTTAGCTTTTGTTGGAAAATATAGTTTGCAGTCCAATAAGTAGAAATGGTTCTGCTATTGAAGGGTTAACTGAGAAGCCATATGAGATGAGCTGATGTAACTTCCTGAAGTTTTGCTATTGGAGAATCTGGGATGAAGGGGAGTGTCTTGAGTATTCTTCTTTGTTCCAGAAGCCATGATCCTTTAACAAACCGCTTGGGCCTTTGAACTGAGAGGACCCCGAAAGGGGTGTCCTAAACATAGTTTTGTAACAATGTAGTTTTTAAGTATTTTTAACTAGTTTTAGTTTGTTTTGATTGAGTTTTTGTTCCTGCCAAGAATGAGCTCTCTAAACTGTGAGTAAAGATGCTTTTGTACTTTTTAAACTAACTTTTGAGTCTTGAGTGGTTATTTTGCTAGTTAAACAACTTGGGAAAAGACAAAGGTGTTTGGTTATTTAATAAGCTATGTATGCTAACATTCTGACACTAGATGCTGCTGCGTTTGCATTAAACTCTGCTAAACTGGCTGTATTCTCCACTAACGTGTGAAGTACAGTGTGGATGTTCAAACAGGGACAACATACACTGATATTTTAAACAGTGTATTTTATACACATTCCAATAGCTTTGCCCATGCTGGCTGGGGCTGATGAAGTTAAAGACCAACAACTGGAGAACCACAGGTTTCTCACCCTTACCCAAAGAGAAAAGGACAAAAAGGAAAGCTATTCCCTCAGAATCTTTACATTTGCAGAATCTAATTTAGAATTTGCAGAATCAGCCACTCTGGTGGGTGTAGCAGGGTTTAGGGCAGTGGTTCTCAACCTGTGGGTCCCCAGATGTTGTTGGACTACAGTTCCCAGAATCCCTCACTATTGGCTTTGCTGTCTGGAGTTTCTGGGAACTAGTCCAACAACATCTGGGAACCCACAGGTTGAGAACCACTGGTTTAGGGTATACCTAGCAATGCATTCTGGGACAAAGAACTATTAATGTCTGCTCCCCATTGCTGAACACAAAGGTCAACTGCAATTCACTCTATTTGATGAAACTTTCTGAACGATTTGAAAGCTTGCATATTTTTGTAGGATTTTGATTGGTCCAAATAAAGGAATTGCCTAACTGGACTGCGGTGATTTCTTTCCTTCATGATCTTGTAGAACTATTTATTTGTTTGTTAAATAGAGATGTTCTGATGTTTCTTCCCCTCCCTGCTTCTTTTTCTCTGTAGCTTGTTGAATAGATGCCTTCCCTTTTTTGTGATGACCACACCATGCCAAATGTTTTAGAAAACATTGGTGGCAGTCTGTCAGTTCTGTGCCACTATAACTCTTGCTGTGATTAAAAGGTGGGTGTTAGTTTCACAACAGCCTTTGAACCTAAGCCAGTGCATCCAAATCATCCCACCCCCAAACTTTCTGTGCAGTTAACAAAATCCTTCAAGTGAGTGGGTTGAGACAGCAGGATTTTTTGTTCTGTTCCAGTGAATAAAAAATATTCAATAAAAGGTAATTTTTTAAAATGATGTTTCTGTAAGAAATGACAGCTACAGTCCTAGGTAGCTTGTCTAATAGTGGATTGCTAGCAGACTATCATGTCCTGGCATTGTAGAAGACGGGGATGTTACCACCCTATAGCAATACCATTCTGTGCTGGGGAATGGTCCTTCAAAGGATCAGACTGTAAAGGCATATGCATACACACACACACACATGCGTGCACACACACACACACACACACAGACTGGAATCTTGTGGATTACTTCTCATTAGAGAAGACCCATTGATTCAATTGTTGAGTGGTGAGTAAGCTTGTAGGCAAATCCAGTTGATTCGAGGTTTTTCTCTAGTTGGGATTAAGGGTTTATCTACACAATGGAGAAAACCCGACCCCTCCCCTGAATCTGGCATGATAAGGACACATGACATGCAGCCTTATCCCCAAACCTGGTGTGATAAGGACACACAACATACAGCCCTATCTGCACCACACTCAGGGCATACCATCTAACTGGTTTTTAAAAACTCAGTTTTCTCCTGAGTTTGCAGGAAGTTCCGGAGAAAACTGTAGTATGAACAATGGATCTGCTGTGGATTCAGGGGTGGGTGGGGAGGCAGGACTGCCTGGCAGGCACCACCATTTGCCTCAATGTCTGCGCCAGTTCCTGGCCTGGAACACTTAAGAGTAGGTTTTTCCCTCCTTGATGCTGCCACTGCTGGCTGGCATACAGTCACTCTGAATTAGACTGAGGTGCCAGCCATGTGATCAATGGTGAGGAGGTCAGTCGGGCTATCCCCTCACCATTGATTGCATAGCTGGGCAGCTCAGTCTGACCTCAGAGCAAGTGACTGCTTGTCCAGAATGGCAGAGCCCTGCTGGTGTGTAGTCACTCACTCTGAGGTCAGGATGAGGCACCCAGTCATGCGATCGATGGTGAGGAAGTAGCCAATCAACCTCCTACTGTTGATCTCATGACTGGGTGCCTCATTTTGACCTCAGAGCAAGTGACTGTGCACCAGCAGGGCTCTGCCACAGAAGTGCCTGACTGGGAAGGCAGCAGCAGTAGACCCACAGCAGCAACACTCAGCGCAGATTCGAGCTTTTGGCCAGGTAATGTGTGGCACTTAACTCCAGGCCAGAGTAGTCTGAATTTCATCCGGATTTTTACCTCAAGTGTAAATGAGCCCTAAGAGGAGTATTTAGACCAGAGAGAGTGTGTGTGTATATGTCCTTCTCTCCAATAAAAAGAAAGGAAGTCATAGCAGCTTCATAAAATATGACTCTTCATTTCAGGCCTTCCACAACCTTGTGCCTTCCATACATGTTGGACTACAATTCCCTTCTGTGGTCACAGTTCAAGAAATCTGGAAGGCATCATAACTAAGGAAGAAAGTGTTAAGGTCTATCTGGGTAATCATAAGGAAATCTCAAAGCCAAGGTTCAATTGTATTCAGATGACTTTTATTCTTTGCTAGCAAAGTGACACAGGGCATAAACCGCCATGCTGTGTTCCCCGAAACAAGGCACACATATCTTTTTATATTACAGAGAAACAAAACCTAAAAATCTAAGGCACTGCACATGTGTATTATAGTGGTTACCAGGCAGATTTTAATTTTAGAAAACCTTTTGAAACAAAAATCATTTCTCAGCTCTCTGTGTCCAGCTACTATTTTTGATCTCTCAAGGCAGCCGAACTGGGCAATGCACCCAGAAGAAGATAACAATTTGAAGAGCTAAATGAATAGTCCATTGTTTCTGATTCTAATAAACAAGACAAACCATACTATTTCTGTTTCTGGGCTTTTGGTCAAGCTGGAGCAAATACAGTTATATTTTTCAGCTTTCTCTGACACAGACATATTTTGGCAGACTAGGTCTTTTGCTCTACAGACTCAATATAACAAACTTTTGGGAAATCAATGAGAAAGGACACTCCATTCACCCTGATAGAGTTAGTGAAGTGTTGCCAATACTTAAAACTTCTGTAATGGAAACTGTGAAAATGGCCACTCGGAATGCCATTTTAGCCATATGTAAAAACACTTAGGTTGGGTGTAGCCTTTGCTCTACCCTTTGTCAGTATACAAATATAGAGATAATGCTAAGTTGTTATGCAATTATTTAACATGGCATAGCATTTTCCTAACCCAGATCTTTTATTACATAGAACATTAGCAACTGCCAATTCCACTGCATAAACTTAAAGTCATCAAGAGAGAAAGTGAGAGGCAGACAGACTACCTCATAGCCATTGAGTCAGCACCCAGGGTTGAGCACAAGTCAGTTCCTAATTGCTACTATGGGTAAGAGTTCTTCTTAGATGTGCTAGACAGGGTGGCTATACCACCATTTTGCTTACTCATCCCTGACTATCTAGACTCCAAATAAATGTAGAGAAAGCAGCAACATTATAAACCATGTCAGCAGATAGAGCAGCAAAGGTGACTTAATCTCTATGTTCACTTCCACAGGGGTTCTAAAATCTAAATAATAATATCAGGCCACTTGTTACCAATGGCTTAAAAGCGGTTTCATAAAAATGTCTACTATTCAGATGCAAATAGTTCTGCAAAATGTCATACCTTCCAACTGTCCCAATTCGGCAGATAGTCACATTTAATCCTCTGTCATCCAATTTTTTCAGCTGCTTTTAAAATGTCTCTGTTTCTCTCTCCTCCAACCTTTACTCCTTGCTCCCCAGCTTACTTCAATTGTTGCAAACTGAATTCAAAGTGCACAAATAGTTTGAACTCAGTGAAGTCAGCAGGGGGAAGAGAAGAGGGCAAAATCTTGCCTTTTCTAGGAGGCTCAGGCAAAAGCTAACAACTGCAGCCTCTCGTTTGTGTGATTGTCCTCATTAATCACTTTGCCATCTTGACTGCACTGTGATGTTGGTTGGCCACACGTGTCCCAATTTTCATCTGTGAAATGGTTGGAGCCTATAAGTCACATTCTCTCCACCTCAGAGGAAGGCAAAGGCAAACACCCTCTGAACAAATCTTGCCAAGAAAACCCTGTGATAGATCTGCCTTAGGGTCATCATAAGTTGGAAATGACTTGAAAACACACAACAACAACAACAACAACAACAACAACAACAACAAAATATAACTGAATTATAGATGTGGGAAATTTCATTCTGAAAGCTTGCAATATAGAATAACCCAGCATTCAGATATTCTGGGAACAAGTTACAGGATCTGTGATCACAGGTTTATCTTAATTACCACACCTGCAAAACATTTTTCTTCTGTGAGCTAGACCTCAGGGAAAGAAAACCATATGAGCTGGCTGGCCTTCTTTTAGTGCCTTGTAGTCCCTAAATTTCTATCTATGTAAGGACAAGGCAGGGATGAGAGACAACTTAGGGCTTGCCTACACTGGCCACTTAAATCCAGAACTCCAGATTGACCACACACAATGGTAGCCACACGCACCAGGCTGAATCTGGTGCAATGGCCATGTGAAGCTCACCATGTGAAGCTCTAGAGGTTTCCTATGCACATGCACACACACACACCAACAACTGCAGAGTTAATCTAGAACCTCACCACCCCATTGAATTAAATTTCCCATTCATAGCAACACAATGAGGTGTTGCCTGGGTTTCCTTTGTACTTTCCACTCTGTCTCTGTAGAGCTTCACCTCCCACCACCTCTGAGGGGAGAGAGCCAAACAAGGCATATGAAAAAGGGTGTGCAGAGGGAGGGCTTTAAAATGGTAGTTTATTTCTTTTTTTTTTTAACTTATATTTTTATTTATCCAGAAGCTTCTTACATCATCATACATTATACATGATACTCAGTACATACTACTTAGTACCTAATCTTATGTCTATCGTGATCTTAACATTTTTTATACTTCAACAGCCATGTTTCTTCATTCTTCATTACATTCATTCATCATTATCATGCATATAATACAATCCATCAAGAATTTTCTTTCCTATAACTTCTCCTCTTACTCCTAAATGCTTCCCTGTTTACCTTCTCTCCCTCTTGACTTCCCATGGTTGCGGGCCCAAAGGATTTATTCATCTTAACTTCTTTCTTTGTCTTTGATCCTTAATTGCATTTCCAATCTGACTTATGCATCTTATAGCTTATTTCCTTAATTTGTGTAATTTGCCATATTTTCCAGACTTACTCTTTTACTTTTGTGACTTTCTGGAACCCTCACCTTTGCCCCATTCCTCTCATATGGGTTAAATTTTCGCTCTTTTATGCAGATAATCTGTAACAAATTTCCATTCTGCTCTCACTTCCTCTTTCTTACAAAAAGATAGTTTATTTCTAAGCAGAAATTATATAGCATAATAAATAAACTACCTCCTTTCATGGAAGGCACCTTCCTTTCAAGCACATGTAGGAGTTACAAGTTTACAGATAAGTCTAGTAATTCCAGCCAGGTTTATAAAATAAACATAAATTCTAACGTAACTAAATTAAGCAGTTCCCTAAGCTATTCACAAGGAGTGCAGTCCAGATGCGCTGGGTGTTCATGGGGGCTGGGAGTCTAGGCCTTTTGGCTCAGTTTCTACCAAGCATCCCTCCCTTTAGTAGGGACGAGAGCTGGTTCAGAACTCTCTTTGTTCTTCTCCCCTACCTCGTGGCCGGAGACATCATTTATAATCTCTTCACAGAAGCATCTTGACGCTTCCTCCAGGTGGTCATCTCATTGGCCTTCTCTCGTGACCTGTGACTCCTTGTTATTATTTTTTTGCTGGTGTAGACAACTCCTTATGTAGTCTTCCCATTTTTACCACACAATGATATGAGAGATAACAAAAGCACTGAGGTAATCCTCACACACTCCTTTACCTATTTTCTCAGGTCCATTACTTTCAGGTAGCATGGCCAAGAATAACACCTCACTGTTTCACAGTTGGGCCCTTTTGACCATTTTTGGCACTTGTGGTTTTAAGGTAAAAAGGGTCTATATCCAATGGTAGTCATCAATATTACATACCGTCCTACTGTCCCAATTTGGCAAGGACAATCCTGATTAATCCTCTGTTGCCCCACTTTTCAGCTGATTTTAAAATGTCCCTGGTTTCCTCTTCTCTCCCCACTTTCCCCTCAGCTTATTTCAATTGTGGCAAACTGCGTTCGAAGTACAAAAGTAGTTTGTACTCAATTAACTCAGCAAGGGGGAGAGCCAGATAATCAAAGGGTGCATCAACACTGTAGAAATAATGAGGTTCGACACCACTTTAACTGCCATGGCTCCATTCTATGGAATCCAGTAATTTGTAGTTTGGTGCGACACCAGCACTCTTGGGCAGAGAAGGCTAAAGACCTTGTAAAACTACAAATCCCAGGATTCCATAGGATAGGGCTACAGTACTTAAAGTGGTGTCAATCTGCATTATTTCTACAGTGTAGATGAGACTATAGAATCATAGAATTGGAAGGGGCCTCATGGGCCATCAAGTCCAACCCCCTCATCAGTGCAGGATCTCCAGCTGAAGCATCCCCAGAAGGTAGATGTCCAGCCTCTTTTCAAAGACATCCAGAGAAGGAGACCCCACTGCCTCTCTAGCCAATTGGTTCCATTGCCAAACTTCTCTCAGGACTTTATCAGATGATCCCTTTTAAGATGTTATTTTGTCGGCATAGAAAAACCCATTTCTATGCCAGCAAAAGAATGCTCACACACACACACTTACCTTCCTCTCCCAACAAAGGCTCCCTGGCAATAAAGAGGAAGTGAACAGAGCCCTGTTCACTTCCTCACATGGGAAATTTAAAAATAAAAATAAAATAAAATATACACATTAAAGGTTATACTAAGCACCTAGGCACACTTTAAAAGTCCCAAGTAACCTGGGGGGTGTCATAAAAAGAGTGAAACTTACCTGGATGTTCTGATCTCACCCAGAAGCGTTCACGCTGGACTGGCCACTCTCGCTGCAGTGACAAGAGTTAAATGGCCTGAGGTTTCACACACTGGCAATGCCGGCACAAAAGCAGCAGGGGTATCTATTGACAGCTTAAACAGAGCTTGGGAAACTTACCTATTTGGATTACAGTAACTAGAACAGCGTTTCTCAACCGGGGTTCTGTGGAACCCTAGGATTCCGTGAGAAATATTAACAAGACCTAGCTCTGTCCCAGCTGCCTCCACCAGCTCCTCAGAGCAGCTGCAGGGGGCCTTGTCATGTGGGGGCCCCCACCATTGTGACTACCTCGTTATGCTTCGGCAGGGTTGGCCGAGGAAAGGGAGTAGCAATGCCAGCATAGGAGAGGCAGCGGCAGCAGCAACAGCAGCACTGGCCAAAAATGGCTGCAAAGCCCTCACCTGCCACCCCCACCCTGGGCAGGTGCCTCAGCTAATTACCAGGGACACGTGCTGCTACCCGTCCTCGGAGTGCCTCCGGAGTCTGTCATGGCAAGGGAGGCACCTTGACTTCTTGCAGCTTACAAGTCAGCTACTGCTTTACAATGTGCTTTATAATTCGCTGCATTAGCTGCATCCATGAGAGATTGTGATTTAAAAAAACCAAACATTTTTTTAAAAAAAACTATAGATATAATATTTTCAATACAGGGGTTCCCTGAGACCTGAAAAATCTCTTGAAGGGTTCATCTAGGGTAAAAAGTTTGAGAAAGGCTGAACTAGAATAACTCATCCACCAGCTGATTTTGGGAGTTCTAGTCCAGGAAAAAGCAAATTTTCCAAGCTCTGAAAAAGCTGTGGGACACATTTTGGTTTTCCTTTAATTAGGTTTTTAGTGTGTGTTTGCATGTGCGCCTTCAAATCACACAACACCATTAATTTCTTAGGATTTTCTTAGGCAAGGAATAGTCAGAGGTGGTTTTGCCAGATCCTTCCTCTGAAATGTAGATCCTGTCTATATGGTTAAAACAAGATGCGAAAGATCGGTGATCCAGTCATAGGATGTGCACACAAATTTGTGTCATTCGGAAGGGGGGCAGCCAAATCCACCGCAAAGTCCGTGTGCACCACTGAAAATCTCAGTACGACTTCTGAATGTGCAACCATTTGAAAAGTGAAAAAAAAGCGCAAATAAGTTAAGCCCCACCCCAACATACGTACTACACTACAGTATTGTAGACTCCTCTCCCGCCAACAGGACTGCTGATACCTATCACTGCAGTCGCAACACCTGCCACTGGACACACAAACCATGTCCCTCACCCACACTCACCTCCCTGCCAGCTCTCCCTCCCTCTGCACTACTTAACAACACAACTCAACTCCAGCTTGCTTTCTTAACCTTGCACCAAAACAGTGCTGCCTGTTTTAAACAGTAAGGTCACTCCTTTCCGAAACCAAAGCTAAAAGCAACACCCACCCCCTGGACACACAAATCACACCCCTCACCCACACTCGCCTCCCCCCCTCTCCCTCCTCTCCCCTGCCAACAACACAACCTTATTGAATGTATTAAATGGGCAGTGCTGTTTTGGCGCTAGATGAGAAAGCAAGCTAGACTGTTTCATTGACAGGTCAGGAGGAGAGGGGAGAA
This sequence comes from Gambelia wislizenii, assembly GCA_030847615.1. Lineage (NCBI taxonomy): Eukaryota > Metazoa > Chordata > Lepidosauria > Squamata > Crotaphytidae > Gambelia > Gambelia wislizenii. The sequence goes on from JAUMIR010000004.1 coordinate 218,365,363, forward strand.
GGAAAAGGAGGGTGGGATCTTGGAGTTTGAGCTAGGTGAGCAGCAGCAGCTACAAACCGTGAATACACAAAACCATGAATGTGAAGAGACAACTGTACTTCTTGTTTTTTCTAGAGGTGGTGCTTTCTTTGATTCACTGTGCCTTTCCATTTTCATATGTTCTTTTATTCTGCTGCTTTTGTGGTTGTTAGTCTTTTTTTTTTTTAACTTACTGCATTGTAATTTTTTTTATTGCAGGGTACTTTGAGGCCATTTGCAAAAAGGAAAATATATGAAATAAATAACTGGGCAATAATCAATATTCCTTAAAACAATTAAACAAGCTAGCTGTATTCGATGTACCATACGCCGTTAAAAAACTCCCCCCCCCCAAATGCCCAGTAGACCTCATGACAACCCTGTAAGGTAGGCTGGTGGGTTTAACTCATCCCCTTGCTGCCAAACTCAGCCCCCCGCTGCCAAACATGGATGCCCACCACCACCACCAAACTCAGCCCTCCCACTGCCAAACTCGCCCCCCACGAGGATGAACTGAGGCACCTAAACTGGGCCCTACAGACCAATGGTTACTCCAGATCAGACATCACAAGAGCAGCCAGACCCAGAAAAAAACCACAGGAATGAAGAAGAAAAACAGCCACCCAAAGGGAAGGTTTTTTTGCCATACATCAGAGGAGTCACAGACAGAATAGGGAAACTGATGAGGAAACACAACCTCCAATCTATAGACCAACCAGAAAAATCCAAGAAATGCTACGCTCAGTGAAGGACAAAAGAGACCCTCTCACAATTGCAGAGTTTACCGCATACCATGCAGCTGTGAACAAGTTCACATAGGGACCACTAAACGCAGTGTGCAAACACAAATCAAGGACCATGAGAGACACTGCAGACTGGGCCAGCCAGAAAAATCAGCAATAGCAGAACATGTTATAAACCAACCTGGACACGAAATGCTATTTAAAAACACCGAAATTCTAGACCAGGCCAACAACTATCATGTCAGAATGCACAGAGAAGCTATTGAAATCCACAAACACCTGGACAACTTCAACAGGAAAGAAGAAACCTTAAAAGTAAACAAAATCTGACTCCCATTTTTGAAGAACAATAGAATCAAAATTCAACACTTACAAAGGAATTCCACCCAGGGACAGGGGAGTTCCAGCAGATAATGGCCCATCAACTAACCATTAGCCAAAGAGACACTAATGAGCCTTGCATTTTTTTTACCCAGAAACTAACCATTCAATTACACAAATTTACATATACTCCCCAACAGAGGTTCACAGCATATAAACTCCACACACACTCATACCCAACCATTCTCTGAAGATGCCAGCCACAGATGCAGGCAAAATGTCAGAAAGAAACTATTCCAGAACACGGCCTCACAGCCCGGAAAAAATCCAAGGAAAATATATGGATGCCAGCCGTGAAAGCCTTCAACTTCACATTGCCCCCTCGCTGCCAAACTCGCCCCCCCACTGGTTTCCCCCTTGCTGCCAAACTCCTCCCCTGCTGAACTCAACCCCTGCCGCCGGACTGGCCCCCCGCCACTTGCTCTCCCGCCGCCGAACTCCCCTCCAGCAAATTTGGGGGCCCTGCCCACCATCAAACCCGCCCCTCAATGCTCGCCCTCCCACCACTGCACTTGCCCCCCACCACTTGACCTCCCGCCACCAAACTCCCCCCCAGCAAACTCGCCCCCCTGCGCTCACCCTCCCACTACTGTACTTGCCCCACCGCCACCGTACTCACCACCACCACCAAACTTGCAACTCCCCAGCAAAATCAGCCCCCCGATGCCAAACTGCCCCCCATGCTGCCCCTCTGTGCTCAGGCACGCGCCACATCCCCCCATGCTACTCACACTCCCTCTCAGCCACCATGTTTAGAAAGGACTTCAACTTCCATATCATCCTGCCCCCAGTGTGCTGATTGGCTGCCCAACAGAGCTTTGATTGGTTGGTCAGTTCCCTAAGCAGCCAATCAGCACACTGGAAATGGCAACATACCTAAAAGCTCTCTCTCTCTCTCTCTCTCTCTCTCTCTATATATATATATATATATATTCCTTTTTCATTTTGTTCAATATAAAACCCCTCACTTTGCCTACACTTTTATTGTCTACAAGTTGTCACCACTGCACAATATTTTTTTAAAAAACTGTAAATCAAAGGTAAGAAAGTGTGACCTTCCACCTGAAAAAGTTGTTTGGTTGCCTCAGCGCAGAAAAAAAGCACCCAATTGCTAACACAAAACTCCAAAATGGTGCTTCACTGCAGCAAGCCTACCCCCTGCACACTTCCAACCAATCAGCTCTTTACTTCCGCCCTCACCGAGAATGCACCATGATGCAAATTGGATGTTCAAATGAGCAGGAATGTGCATGGATTATTTGAAAACCTCAGGAAAAGCTATGAAGGCTTTTTCCCCGAGTTTTTGGCCAAATTTCAGTTGGATCTCAATGGTATTCTCTGCAAATTCTATTAGGATTATTTTCAGCATCTAGACAACCCCAATGGCTCAATTTTAATTGGGTAACAGTTGGATTTAGGCCAGGATGGAAATCATGCAATCCTTCAGATGTTGCTGGAGTACAGATCCCAGTGACATTTGTCCAAAATTAAGGAATACTGGAAGCTGCAGTCCAAGAACACCCAGAGGACTGCATGATTCCATTCGTGGTTGATAGATTGATAGATTGATTGATATGCCACCTTTCTCCCGACATGGGATCCAAGACAGCTTACAAAGGCTAAAAACAAGATTAGCTGATTTAAGCATATACACAAACACATACATCTACATTCTTCCCTGACCAGATGCTCTCAGATGTGTTGGTATACAGCACCATCATACCCAGACTGTGACCCATGGCCATGATAACTGAGGGATTCTGAGAGCAAAAGTCCCAAATAAGAACTTTTCCACACTATTTTTCATGGGGCTTCCTATTTCTGTTCATATGTATCACACATTTCCACTGCCTACATCATTTTTTTCACCTCTACTACCAAGGTTATCCATCCATGAACAATGCAATGAGAAAAGCAGGTGGCATTTTATAGATTATTCCAGAAAAGTTGACTATCCAAACATGTTTCAATCCATCCATCACATGATTATTAAGTACTGTACATACATTTTCTGCACTAAAAGTTATTGAACCATTGGAGAAAATAGTCCATTTCCACCTATAGCATGCAATATTTCAGATGCCTACTACAGCTCATAGATCAGAAAAAGAACAATATAGAACTAGCATACCCTTGAGGTCTGTTTTGTCTACATATGCCTAATAGTGACCATTTTTCACACTATATTCATAAATGAGCTTCAGCTAGAAGGTAAAGCTACACTCTTACGTTGTTGCTGTAGCTATGTTCAGGTGGCCACTACCACGTACCAGTCATGACACTGAGAATATAAAACACAGCTTTGGGAATTTCTCTCATCTTTGATCATCCTGCCAACATATTCAAGATTACTCAATTTGGGTGACAGATGTTATCTTTAAAATGTCAGGCTTCAGACCAAAGTCTGATTTATTGCCTTTAACAGTGAACAATTTGAAAGAAGTTTATACAGCTCAGATTAAATTGCTTCTACTTCATCCATTTGTAGCAGCAAAAATGGTTCTCTCTCACCACCTCAAATTGCACCAGTACTATATGGATAACATAATAGCTGATTAGATCTTAAAATATATGAACTGATGGATAAAAAGTGAAATGTGAAGAAGATAAGGATTAAGAGTTTTTCTTTGGTAATTTAAGAGGGAGAAAATACTATTTATTACTTGTCAGTATATTTGTTGTAGCTCCATTGTGCAGCAATAGAAAATGTGTTTATTTGTGTTTTACAAATTCTGAAGATTTTTTTCTTAAGTAATAAATGATGGGGCTCTGCCATGCCACCTTCAGCTTTGAGAAGAATGACTCTCTGCTTGGAGCCTAAATGTTAAGCTCTTATTGTGTGGCTTATTCTATATGTGGAAAGATGTTTAGCTGAAGCTCTAGATCTCTTTTCCTCCCTCTCCTTCTCCCTTCCACTGTGTGTGTCTGTCTCTTTGTCCATCCACTCATCATTCTATCCATTTGTGAAGGAACCTAATCTAACACAGACTCCCACAGAAGGCAGGGAGCAGATGATGTTCACCAAGGGGCTTATCACATGAGGGGAGAAATTGGCGCCCTGATAACAGTGCTACCTGCCTTGCCTTATCACACAAAGTTGGCCTGTTTCAGCTGTTCTCCCATTCTGGTCCTGTGGGAGACAGTGGTAGACATGAGTCTTTTTGCTAACTGGAAAAATCCATCAGCAAAAAGACCCACCTTTACCACTGTCTCCCATGGGACTGGAACAGAACAGCTGAAACATGCTGAGAGCATGCAATAAGGTAAGGTGGGATGCGCTACTCTCACTACTCTCATGCTTCTAACATTAAAACTAACAATAGAATTAAAAACAGTTAAATGCAAGATGATTAAAAACAAAAGGACAATTAAACAATACTGCATATTCTGGCCCATACTGTACTCACTGTAAGTCATACCCACATATAATTTCTTCAAAGATGGAAAAGAAATCTTTCTTCCCCTTTGTCATTTCCTGAATTCAGTTACTATAGGTTAACAATATAGGCCAGGGCAAATTGACTGAAAGGCTTAAGTTCACAATTTCTTTGACATTTTGGATGAATTCCTATATTTACTCTTACTGCCCAAATATATACTATACTATCACAGATGCCACGCATAACCTTTCTATAATGTGAACTAATATTTTTATGCTCAAAAATGTAAGCAGCCACATATATTTAAAAAAAAAACTTTTGTCAGTCAAAGTACGTGAACATCAAGAGGAAAGGGTTTAAAGAGAGTGGTTGGTTGCTTCCATAGTTAGCTAATGAGCCATTCTGTTTGTTAGTTTATATGCCAATATGTTGATATTTCAATAATACTGAGACTACCTGCCCCCAATATTTTCCTTAGAAATAATGTTCTCACAACACTTTTATAGGTGATTAATTTCTGTATTTTTGTAATTATGCACATGTTAATTGTATTGTAAGCAGAACAGAAGAAGTGCTCATGTAAGGTTCACAAAGTGAAATTATTGCAAATAAAATAAGTAATGTAAAAACTTCGCAAGTCTTTAAATAACATAGCAAGAAGACAGCAGGAAAATTTCATGCAACAGGAAAAAGTACAAAAGAAAAAGAAAAAGACTTCCAGTCATAGAATGGATGGATGAAGGAACATATCCACAAATTCAGCCTTTCATTGCATAATGGAAAGTGTACATCAAGTAAAAGAAGAGTGAGAGCATGAAAAAGCCAGTTACACAACACACAATTTCTTTTTTGTATGGCTAGAAAAGTATAAGTGTATAATCATAGGTATTACTGTACATGTACAAATGGGGGACTTAAATACCCTAAGGGCACCAGATCCCATCTGATCTTGGAAGCTAAGCAGGGTCAGCCCTGATTAGAAATGCCATGGGCCATAGGCTATATTTCAGAAGCAGGCAAAGCCACACCACCTCTGAGTATTCCTTACCTTGAAAAGGTACCTTGACATAATTCGAAAGGCAACTTGAAGGCAGGCATACACATACACACACACACATACAAATATGTATTCATGGTTTATTTGTTTATAAGTGCAAAATACTGATCAACTGGACAGATTTATGAATTACTGGCTCTACTAGGGCTGAGATAGGGAAATGCATTGTTTAGGCAGTGGTGTAGTACAGTTAAGGCGTACAGAACAATGGCATCATCTCCCTCCCCCAGCGACCTTGAGCCTTCTGTTTCTTCTGAACCTAGCTGAAGTCACCACAATAGCCAAGAGAAGGGGTAGATTTTTTCAGCAACAATATATTCTTGTGAGCTACCTGCACTGCAATGGAAAATATTTGGGGGCTGCTTGGTTCTGAATGAGTGGTTAAGACCCATTAGCTTTACAAGAGACATGGCCCTGATGGAGATAAAAAGTGTTAGAACTGGTTTGTCTATATGGATCCATTATTTGCCTCCTCCTTTGGAATCTCCCAAGGAAAGGACATGGCTATAGGGACTGTCATAATGAGCTCCTGCACTTCAAAATTTAACACTATTTCACTGTGTGTCAGTAAACTATGGAACCTTTGGCTCTGATTTGTTGAAAAGACTTGGCACTGCAAGTGTGTTGCTATGATAAACGGGTCCACTCAGCAACAAAGCTCAAATGGGTGGCTTTGGTCAAGTTGCTATATCTCAGCCAAGGCTATCTAAATTGGGAATGCTATCCTAAGCTATTTGGAAAGTAGGTGACATACGGATGTGATATGTATTTAGATGTCTAGGCTGCCCTGAAAGGGCCAGTGTGGTGTACTGCATGCTGGACTGGAATTTGGGGAATCCAGATTGTAGTGGTCAGTCAGACACTGGGTGGTGTTGAGCCAATCTCTCTCTCTTTCAGTCTGACCTACCAAACAAGCCTGTTGTGAAAGGTAAAGGGAGGAGGAGGAGAACCATGTTTACAGCATTAAAGAAAAGCCAGACAGAATTTTTAAAGTGGTAGAGGTGGTGATACAATATTATTTTCTTTAAAAAAACAAACAAACAGTAATTAATAAAGTTTTATTTTTAACCCGCCCCTCTGCTCGGCAACCGGGGCGGCTTACAGCAAGATAATAATTAATAGTTAAAATAATACTCATTGTTATTGGTTTTGTATTTAAAAACCACCAAGCAAACCTTTAACAAAATGAAAGCCAATGATGGGTCCATAAGATTCAGAAGCAGAGAATAGGATCTGCAACAAATTGTTGCAGTGCAAAGTGTTTTATCACTCCATCACCACCACTTTCTGCCTATTACCCTAAGAGTCAGTTAGCATTCTTTGCTCACTGACCTTGTCCAGCCCTATCTAGACTATATTTGAGAGGGAAGTGTTCCCTCTAACAAAACAAACAAACAAAAATCCTAAAGAAAACAAATTTCTGCAAACCTTGGGGCCCTTGCATGCTTGCTGCTGTATGTAGATCTTGAGGACTGACACTGAAAGCATGAGAATGCTATTACGATATAGGATAATTACATGAGTGTGGAGTTCAGTCACTTCACTCAATTGCCTCCAAGCTATATATTTTGAAGACTCCACATGGAGTTTCTCCACATGCCAATTCATGTAATGGATGCTAATTATGCCCCCCATTGTGTCACAATTCCTGTATCACTTTACTGATAACATATACTTAGGAGAGTGATTAATATAAAATGGATCTCGGCCTCCTTTTACCCTACTTTCTAGCTTTAAAAACTGCTTGCTTTAAAAAAAAAAAACCTTTAAATATGTGCCACACAGAACTTACAGGTCTAAAGCCAAGATAGATACAAAGACTATTTGTGTGGAAATTCAAGGAATCCAACACAGTTTGTATTATTTTCTTTTACTTTTGGCAGGAAGGGAGGTCTTGTGATAACCATGGCAACATAACATCCATGTACACAAATGCCTCAGGCAAACAAAAAAAAGTATCTAAGTGCATCAAGTAAAAAGGGGGCGGTTGAGTCTCCAGTGAGGAATTGAACTTTAATGTGACAGATACAAAACTGAAGAAAAGAATCTTTTGGGGAGAAAAATAGAGGGAGGAAAGGAAATAAACGAAAGCTTTGTACAAACAAGTGACAGAATGTATTACTTGTATACAAAGCAGACACTATTCACTTTCTGTGTGAGAAAAATAGCTTGCCAATTTTAAAAAGTAATTTTTAATGTCTATAAATTAATTGTAGAGCTATTCTGTAGAGAGGTAGGAAGCTGTATTTATCAGTCCACAGTCTAAAGAAATTTGATCCAAAAGAAGACACCAGTCCTATGATGTCATCATGTAATGTCACTAGGCCAATCCAAGACATTTTGCTGCTTGAGGTTACTCTCTCTCTCTCTGGCCTTTCTTCACAAACGAAGATTCAGGAAGGTCTCATCCCGCGTTTTCTGCAAGCGCACTGATGACTAAAAAGGCCAATCCGAGATAAACAAGTCTGGTTGCAGAAAGCACAGCAGAAGGTCTCCTTGGGTGATGTTTCCGGGTTGTGATTCTTTCTGCGTTGTTGTTTCTCTTCAAGACTTGTTCGGTGTGAGTTCTCAAATAAGACTGCAGCATTGTGGACAGTGCGTCTCCATGCCTCCTGATTTGAGGCCAGGGCAGACCACTGTTGGTAATCAATTTGGCCAAGCCTGAGATGTTGTTTCAGGGAATCATTGTATCGCTTTTTTGGAGCGACCCTCTTACACTGACCCGTGTCGAGTTCACCGTAGAGTACTATTTTTGGGAGGCGATGGTCCTCCATCCTAGAAACGTGCCCTGCCCAGCGCAGCTGTGTTCTCAATATCATGGCCTCAATGCTGGTGATCCCTGCTTGCTCAAGGATAGCAACATTCGTCACATAGTCAGTCCAGTGTATATTTAGGATTGTGCGTATACAGCGCTGATGAAAGCGTTCGAGCAGTCATAAGTGGTGGTGATAGGTGACCCATGTTTCAGACCTGTAAACACATAGAGAAAACCCAAGCACTTGCCCTTCTGATAGACTGAATACAATATTCCCCAGAATGGATCAAGAAAGTAGTCTAATTGTAGTCCAAAATCTACTATTTATAAAGTATACTTAAATATGTGACTGTATAATCATCAGAACATTACAGAAATGACCAAAAGCTAATTGAAACAAATAATATAATAAGTACACATTTTAAACAAAAAATCACCAAATACTAACTGAATGAGGTTACTTACAAGTTCAATATTCCTCACGAGTAACTTTAATATTGGTATGCTTCTAAGCCTCTGGGTGTTCACATCAAGTCAAGTTCAAGTCAAGAAACATCATAATAAATTAATAATACATTATAAATAGTAGGTTTTGCACTACAATTAGACTACTTTCTTGATCCATTCTGGGGGGATATTGTATTCAGGCAAGATAAGATGGTGCCCCCCTCCATTCCACATATAGCTGCTGAGTGAATCAACAGTTGAATATTACCTCATCACCAGCAATGGAATATCATCCTCCACCATACCCAAGGATAGCAAGCTAGTTCAGGAATGCAGGATGAGACATGCCATGAGGCACACATGGCTCTATCCTCCAACAAAGAAGAACGGCCAAGGGAGCTTAGGAATACCGTATATTCCGGCGTGTAAGACAACAGGGCATATAAAATGACCCCCCCCCCAATTTCCAACCAAAAATCTAGGATTAGGCATATATTCGCCATATAAGACCACCACCCCCCAATTTGGCTGACTGGCTGACTGGCTGGGGGAGCTTTGCCAGCTGATCCTCTTTATTTCCCAACTCACGAGGATCTCCTCATGAGTTGGGAAAGTGAACAGAATCAGCTGACAGGGCTCTCCCAGCCAGCCAGCCAGCCAGCCGCAACATTCTCCCCTCTCTTTAACCTTCCAGTCAAACTTGAAGGCAGAGGAAAGGGGCGAAAATGCCCAGTTTGCCTCAGCAGCCCCCTTCCCTCCGTCTGGGCTCCCTTCGGAAGGGGGCCAAGGCAGGGGAAGCGGGGAGACTGAGCCAAACCACTAGATTCACCCCCTCTCCCCACCTTCAAGGAAGGTGGGGAGAAGGGGCGAAAATGCCCCGTTTGGCTCTGCAGCCCCCATCCCTCCTTCTGGGCTCCCTTCCCAAGGGAGCCAAAGCAGGGGAAGAGGGGCAGCTGAGCCAAACCGCTAGATTTGCCCTTTTCCCCCATCTTCAAGGAAGGTGGGGGGAAAGGGCAAAAGTGCCCCATTTGGCTTCACAGCCCGGAACCTTCCGTCTGGCCTCCCTTCCCAAGTGAGCCAAGGCAGGGGAAGCGGGGCGGCTGAACCAAACCACTAGATTTCCCCCCTCTCCCCACCTTCAAGGAAGGTGGAGAGAAGGGGCAAAAATGCCCCGTTTGGCTCTGCAGCCCCCATCCCTCCTTCTGGGCTCCCTTCCCAAGGGAGCCAAGGCAGGGGAAGCAGGACGTCTGAGCCAAACCTCTAGAGTCACCCCTTTCCCCCACCTTCCTTGAAGGTGAGGGGAAAGGGCGAAAGTGCCCCGTTTGGCTCCGCAGCCCGGATCCCTCTGTCTGGCCTCCTTTCCCAAGGGAGCCAAGGCAGGGGAAGCGGGGCAGCTGAGCCAAACCGCTAGATTCGCCCCTTCTCCCCACCTTCACCCAAGGGAGCCAAGGCAGGGGAAGCAGGGCATTTTTGCCCCTTCTCCCCACCTTCCTTGAAGGTGGGGAGAGGGGCGAATCTAGCGGTTTGGCTCAGCCGCCCTGCTTCCCCTGCCTTGGCTCCCTTGGGAAGGGAGCCCAGAAGGAGGGATCGGGGCAGCGGAGCCAAACAGGGCACTTTCGCCCATTTCTCCCACCTTCAAGGAAGGTGGTGGAAAAGTGCAAATCTAGCAGTTTGCCTCAGCCGCTGAACACAGAGGCGATTGAGCGGTGGCCGCAGCAAACCGCAACGTTCGCCCCCCCTCCTCTGTCTTCCGTTGCTCCCCAAAGAGGGAGAAGGCAGAGGAGGGGGGCGAATGAACTGCTAAACACTTTGCTTCACCCTCCCCCACCCCATCTCCTGCCTCTTCGCTCCGTTTGCGAAGTGGCAGGAGATAGGTAGGCGGGCGAGGCAAAGTATATCCGGTGTATAAGACGACCCTCAATTTTGGAGGGCATTTTTGAGTGCCCAAAAGTCATCTTATATGCCAGAATATATGGTAACAATTTCCTAACTGTTGCCTCACTCTGCCTAATGGTAGGATCTGGAATGGATGTCAAATACCTGATGGGGAAGTGTTTGTCACCAAATCAACTTCTTAGAACAAGGCCCCATTCCTAGTGTGCATAACACTGAGCCAGGTTCCTTTTTGCACCACTCTGGCTAGGCTGGAGGGGATTCTGAGAACTGTAGTCCAAAAAGAGAACTTTTCTGAGCTCATACTAATCACATTACACAATGAGGAGGCATAATAGTGTTGTCCTCCCTCCTTTGAAGAAAGTGTTTTTAAGCCTTCATCCCATAGCTTGCCAAATATTCCACTGAACATTTGAGAAAACAAAACAAAATGTTTCTTTAGGCAAAAATATTAAAAGGGGGAGGGAGCTATGAGAAGAAAGCTATGGTTTTTATTTTTATTTTTTTATTTTTTAATGAGGTGGAAACATGCATGCCTCTTGTAGGAAGCTGGGCCTCTGTCACTAAGCAGATGGATTTTGGAGTCCTTGTTAGCATCATGGCCAAATGTTAAGTGCTCTCCAGTGTAGAGGAAGAGTCAGTTTGTATTAGCGACCTTGTTAGATATTTTTTAAATTAGCTTGGGAGTTTGAGGATGGAAAAAGAAATGAAGGTTGTGAACAGAGTGAAAGGGGTGATTTTTCCTCTGTTGCTAACCTGTACAGGATTTATTATTATTATTATTATTATTATTATTATTATTGGTGGAGATGGCGGGGGAAGATAAGCCACACTTACTTACCTTGATATTCTTTGTTTGTTTCTACACTTTATAATCCTTGGGAATACATCTTGTATTGGCCTCACCTTGCAGGGGGGGCATACCAGCTAGGTGACCCATAGAGTTAGCAATGGGGAATTTGATCATCAGTGGGGGATAGTCTGGATAGAATCGATATAGGTGCCCAGTTCTACCATTGGCTGTGAAGGGATGCTGGACCCCATCAGCAAAAGGGCTGGAATGCTTCTCTGCTGTATGCTATCAGCTACATCATTTACCATCAGTGAACCTTGTCTTATAGCAGTGTTGGTATTTGGCACCAAATGAACTCTTAGGGAGGCCTAGAACAACATCAAATTCTGGCACAGAAAAACCCTCTGGATTTTTTTAAAGCTTGGCTAAAATTTGTGGGTGCAAGTTTCTTTAATTCCAACTAGGGCTTGTCTATATGAAGGAAAAAATGTGGATTGACGCACACTGATGCCAATTCGCAGCATCTTCTATTTCTCTTAACAGCTTTTGGGCAAGATCACAGGCATGCAAAGCTATCTGCTTCAATGGGCATGCCTGCAAATTAAGATGGTAGCTGCAAGTGAATTACTCGTGTTTTTGTTGTCACCAGTTACCACTGCCAAACAGTATTTTTAAAAGCATATCTAAGGTGCAGAAGTGCAATATTCCACCTAAATAAATAGAAAAAAGAAGAAGGCAGGCTGTTTTGTCATCTCAGCACATTGATTGCTATGGCAAAAATGCAACATGGTGTTTCCAGGCGCTTGCCTTGTTAGCAAGCTCTGCCTCTGTGCAGTGTTAAATCTGTCTAGTCCAGTAATGGAAAAATGGGTTCTGAGAGCTGTATCAATTTCAGGAAAGAATCCTTACATTTCAAGAAAGACTACTTAGAACTGGAAGTATTTCATCAAGAATGAAGACCAATTCCCATTTCCACAATGCCTTTCACAACTCCTGCAGGAGTGGAAGTGCAGTCGGGGCTATAAGGAGCACTTCAGTGAACAGAAAAAAAGCTCTTGTCATGGCTCTGACTACTGCAATTGCAGTCAGAAGTGCACTTTATGTAGTTAAGTAAATACCAGCTACCCTGACTGATGTGTCAAGCAGCCCTATTTGCTTACTGCTGAGTGCACCATATAGAGAACGGTTCACAGCAGTCTAGTACTGCGTGACAGCAGTTTTTGAGGGATATAACAGCTTCTCCCTTTAGAATGTACACTAGTGCAATTAATATGTACACAGACACCATCAAACAAAGCCTGGCTTTTGAATACAGTATTCTGTAATTGGCCCAAATGGACAAATTATGATTAAAGAGCAATCGTTAGTTTTGTAAAAGATTGGAAGCCATTTATACAATTTTTAAAGAAAACAGAAGGGAAAGAACATGGCTGCAGCTTTTGAATACTGAAGGTTTTGCTTTTCCTTACTTATTTCGTAGGAGCATAGAATAAATTGACAACAATGAAAAACAGAATGAATTAATATTTATATCTGTAGTGGCAGAGCATAAGAAGTTATATGTATGTTTCTTGGTTTGAGCCAGTTTGTGGTTGTTTTATAAGTTTTGTAAGTGTAAAAAAACACACACATACAAACATATATATATATATATATATATATATGAGAGATATGGATGGGGATGGGGGAGAGAATGTACATTAGTGGAAATCTGAACCTTTTTAAGGAGGTTGGAAGTAGTTACAAATACAGTAGGACCCCCTTATCTGCTGGGGATTCGTTCTGGGGGTGTGCCCATGGATACTGAAAACCGTGAATAATAGTGAACACCATTGAAAATAATGGGACTTCCAGTTTAAAATACCATAGAGTTGCCTTGGAGGACCTAGAAAATGGCCAGAGAGGACACATTTTCTAGGAAGACTCTGTGGTAGGTGTGCTGTTTTGTGTCCAGTGGATAATTGAATCAGTGGATAATGAAAGTATAACTACATGTGGTGGAGGAGGAATATGGTATGGCTTAGGTGTTAGCTCATGCTATACCTCATGCTGCTGCTTTATGCTCTGTTGTGGGTGTTGAAGGAACATGGTGAACAGGAGAAAAGTGTGTTTTGTTCCACAGGAAACCAGCATTCAGACTTTTTTTTTTTTACTTTAGTTAGGTATTTATACCCCACTCTTCAGCCACAAAGGCTATCAGAGCGGCTTACAATTTGTTTTAAGCAATAGCAATTTACACATCTACACTGCATTAAGCAGTTTTCAATGTGTATTAGCTAATTATTAGACATCATTTCAAGTAACTAAAAGTAACAATACTAGCTATTCTTGAGAAATAGGAGGAGCTATGTAGGGGGAGAGAAGGTTAAAAACTCTATCTATAATGCCCTAAAACCAGAGGCTCTCCTGGTTGGTGTGACATCCTGTAGATGTCCAACTGGTGAAAACAAGAAAGAGAGCCTTTTCTGTGGTGGCACCCACCCTCTGCCAGAAAGAAAACAAGGACCAATTCTAAAGCAGTTTAAGTGGCTGTTAAAAACTTTTTTCAGTCAACCTGTTTAATGACTTATAACTGTTGTTCTGACTTTTAACTTATGTCCTATTGGCTATATCTGAGCATCCTTTAGTTATGTTGTATATTTGCTATAGGCCTGGAGATGGTCTGCATGACGGGTGATTTAGAAATATTTATAAATACAAAAATTAAATAAACCTGGCCTATCCTAAAGGCACCAGATCCTGTGATCTTGAAAGCTAAGCAGGGTCAGGCTGTAGGTTGTATGTCAGAGGAAGGAACTGGCAAATCATCTATAAGTATTCCTTGCCTAAGAAAACATTATGGAATTTATGGGGTCACCATGAGTTGACAGGCGACTTGAAGACACATGCACATCCACACTTGTTCATAGCAAGACAGTCTTGAACCTATTAGCTAGGAATTTGGAATAGCCACTTCCCCCACTAGAATACGTTCCATTTAGGTCAAAACAGCTCTCTTAAAACACTTGAGTAACTTGTCTTAATGGTTTGAACAGTAATATACATATACATATAAATAATACACACACACACACACACACACACACACATAGTGTGTGTGTGTATATGTGAGAGAGTAACACGGTCACTCCCACCTAAGGGACCTGCCACTTCCACATCATTAACCAGGTCATCCCCACTGGTCAGGATCATATCTAAAATAGCTGATCTACTTGTTGCCTCTTCCATGTTCTGGACAATTAAATTTTCTGCAAGGCAAGTGAGGAATTTGTTGGACCTTAAATTCTTGGCAAAGTTGGACTTCCAACAAATATCAAAATAGTTTAAATTCCCCATTACTACTACATCTCTCCTTTCTGAATGTGCGGTCATCTGTTCCAGGCAGGCATTGTCCAAAACCTCGGTTTGACTTGGAGGCCTGTAGTAGACCCCCACAATGACTCTATTGTGGGGGTCTACTACTGCTGTTTCTCTCCTCCTTAATTTTTACCCAGATGCTCTCAACCTGGCTCCCAGGATTTAAGTCATGGATCTGTTCACAGGTGTACACATCCTTAGCATATAATGGTACTCCCCAACCCTTCCTGTTTGGTCTATTTTTCTGAAATAGGTTATACCCCTCTATTAGCACATTCCAATCATGAGACTCATCCCACCAGGTTTCAGTGATGCCTGTTATATCATATTTGTTTTGCTGTGCTAAGAGTTCAAGTTCATCCTGTTTATTTCCCATGCTCTGTGCATTAGTATAGAGACATCGAAGACATGGGTCATTTCCCCTATCTGCCTTTTTAAAGGGGTTATTCCCCCCATTGTTGGGTTGTTGCGCTATTTGCCTTGTTCTCTGTATAACATTTGGGCTATTATCTCTAGCACTCAATGAATTCCTGCCTTCAAGAGTACTGTCCCCCTCTCCTACACAACTCAGTTTAAAGCCCTCCTGATCAGATCTTTCAGACTCTTATCAAAACATTCCTCCCAGCTGCTGTGAGGTGCAACCCATCCCTTGCCAGAAGTCCACCTCCCTGAAACCGCACCTTATGGTCCAGGAAGCCAAATTGTTCCCATCAACACCATCTGCGTAGCCAGTTGTTCACCTCCACTATTCTTCTCTCCCTTCCAGGGCCTTGCCCTTCCACTGGAAGGACAGACGAAATGACTATCTGTGCATCCAGGTTCTTCAGCTTCCTACCCAAAGCCTCATAATCCCTTGTGATCTTCTGGAGGCTATGCCTTTGCAGTATCACTGGTTCCCACATGGACCATAAGGAAGGAATAATGGTTAGAGGGCTTGATGACTCTTGTCAGCATCTCTGTTACATCTTGAATTTTTGCCCTAGAGAGACAGCATACCTCCCAAGACATTTTGTCAGGCTTGCAAACTGCTGCTTCTGTTCCTTGCAGCAGGGAATCCCCTACCACTAGCACCCTCCTCCTTCAAGTCTTGACAGAGGCCATTTCATGTGCTGGATCTACCAAGGTTTCCTATATGTTCCCTAAGGCCTGGCACTGCTGCTCTTCTTCTTCTCTGGAAAGAGAGAGAGCTTCACATCGATTCTGTAGCTTCAAGCTGGCTGAATGAGCCTTGGCCCTTCTACTTCTCTGTGTCACATTCCTCCAAGTGTTCATTTCCTGTGTATTGAAGATGGCCTCCTCTGCAGACACCTCCCCAGTGTGTTCCATATTCAGGATAGTCTTCTCCACTCTGTGCAAGAAAAGCCCTTGCTCCCTAATATTCAGAAGAGTAGATACCCTGTCCTCAAGATGCTTGACCTTCTCTTCCAGCAGGGCCACCAACTTGCACTTGCTGCAAATGTAGCTCCCCATATCCTTTGGCAAGAAGACAAACATCTCACAGGTGTTGCAGGTAACTGCAGCAGCTCCCTCGCTCTGCATATTCAGTTTTCTTAAGTAGTCACTGAAAGAGAACTTTGGGCTTTCCTGTCAAAACTCCTCTGGGCAACTCCCTCGCTCTGCATATTCAGTTTTCTTAAGTAGTCACTGACAGAGAACTTTGGGCTTTCCTGTCAAAACTCCTCTGGTATCCCCCCCTCCACTCAATGCCTGTTGGCCTTGTTTATCAAAAGAGCTCCTATGCCACTGTTATGTTAGAACTGCACATGCCGCAAGGTGCTTGCTGCTGATTTTCCAAGATTAACCTGGAAAGACTGCAGCAGCAGTTACATAGAGCTAGTGGCTGCTAACTCCTCCGCCAGGCAGGTCAGTGGCTCAGCAGAAGCCCTGCCCCCTCAGACCATGTGCTTAGGGAGAGCAAACAGCCAAAACCAAACTCAAGCTCCCCAGCAAGCCTTTAAAAAGACAGTTGAAACATGAAGACTGACCCCTCACACACAGCTCACCTTCTGCTGATTTTCCAAGATTAACCTGGAAAGACTGTAGCAGCAGTTATATAGAGCTAGTGGCTGCTAATTCCTCCCCCAGGCAGGTCAGTGGCTCAACATAAGCCACGCCCCTTCAGGCCATGTGCTCAGGGAGAGCAAACAGCCAAAAACAAACTCAAGCCCCCCAGCAAGCCTTTAAAAAGACAGTTGAAAAACGAACGCTGATCCCTCACATCATACATGGTTTAGATCCACACTATCTGGCAGAGCATATCTTCTGCATGAGCCTGCTTGGGCTGTGAGGTCTGCAGGAGAGGCCCTTCTCTCAGTCCCACCACCTTCAGGGGTATGTTTGGTAGGAACACAAGAGGGGACCTTTTCAGTAGCTGCCCCTATACTTTAGAACTCCCTCCACAGGGAGACTAGAGCAACCCCCTCCTTGCTGTCTTTCCTGGGCTCTCGTACAGCTGCAGGCAAGGCCTGGTGGGTGGGGAGGCAGATTTGCAGTGGTCTATCAGGATACCATCTCCCTTACCAGGTGCCCTGTCCCATAGCCTGCTGGGTTTGAATGTGTGTTTTTGAAGGTGGGTGGTTGGGGCAGAATAGGGTACTGCCCACTCCACTGCTCAACAGTCTCCTTGCCTGAGCTGAGTTGGTCTGAATTGTGTTGGAGTCCCCTCATCTTGCTGTACTGTGGAACTTTAACATCTGTGCGGAGACCTCATTTTAAATTGTATTGATGTATTTTAATTGCTGTCTTTTGTGAGCTGCATTGGATACCACTTTGAGAGAAAGGCAGCATATAAGTTAAATTTTAAAAAATCCAGTTTTATATTTAAAAAGCTGGAAATAATTTTAGGTGGTATTCTAGGTTTTAAAAAAAAGGTCAACAGTAAAAATTCAAAATAGATAGCTTAGTAGTTGGAGGAAATGTAACTTTGGAGAATAAACATCCAGTTTAGGATTCTGTTGTTTGACATTCTCCAAATCACAGAAAAGGTATCTGTACTGGTCACATCGAAAACATCCAAAATACATATTAAGACAGTACTTTTATTAGATTTGGCTTTTGGCTATATGCCTACAGGGGCTAATTAGACTAAATCCAACAAAATCAAGAGGGCTGCTCACCCCGATCTAAAAAGTAACCATCATCTTTATAGGGCAGGAGTGGGCAAAGTGTGGTCCTCCAGATGTTGTTGGACTGCAGTTCCCATCAGCCCTAGCAAGTATAGCCAATGGTGATGAATGTTGGAAGTTGCCATTCAGCAACATCTTGAGGGCCACACTTTGTCCATCGCTATTGCATGGAAAGGCCTGTCCATCAGTGACAGAGCCCTCAATTTGCACACAGAAGGCCCCAAGTTCAGTCTTTGGTATCAGTAAGTAGGACTGGGAAAGACTCCTTGTTAAAACATGGAGAGAGACTGCCAGTCAAGTGTTTCAAACAATCCTGAACAAGGTCATGAGGCCTCTGGCCTCTTTGGCATAAGGCAGCTTCCTATGTTTGTAACTGAAGTAATTTTTATATTTCAAGATACAAAAATGAAGATTAAGGAGTGTTTAAAGATGAGAATGGCACTGGCCTTTTGCTGCCCTCTTCTGGGCTGTGAAAAAAAATTCACATGGAAGATAAAACAACACTGAACCATGCTTTTCACATGACATGAGTAAATTATACGCTACTCTGATTTTGCTTGATGTTGTTCCAGCAGGTCCTTTGAAGCCACACATGATCTTAAAAATGGTATCACCTTTATATGAATGTAAAAATAAGCAGGTTCCTTTGTAGAAGCTGTCTTAAATTAACTGAGGCTGGATACAGGGATTATACAGCTCCCCAACACCAGAAGCTCCACTGGCAGCTGATGTGTTTTCCAGACACAATTCAAAGTGCTGGTGATGATCTATAATGTCCTACATGGCTTAAATCCACACTATCTGACAGAGCATATATTCTGCATGAGCGTGCTTGGGCTGTGAGGTCTGCAAGAGAGACCCTTCTCAGTCCCACCACCTTCAGGGGTACGTTTGGTGGGAACCCGAGGGGACCTGCTCAGTGGCTTCCCCTGTACTTTATAACTCCCTTCACAGGGAAGCTAGAATGACCCCTTCCTTGCTGTCTTTCCACAGGTAGGTGAAGACATGCTTTTACAAATGAAGGCTTTAAGGAAAGGGCTGTAAGAGACTGCTGTATTGTTTTATGTATTAATATATCTCTATTATTTTTACATTTATAAAAGAACAAAAACAGGCCTAGCGACAAACATAATGACATATATAAGCATAGTGACATATTTAAACATAACATAAAAACAAACCAAAGAAAAAAAAAGGACAACAAAACAAAAAAGGGGAAAAAATTAAAAAGAAAAAAGACTAACATCAAAATCAAACATCTCCCTCCCCTACCCGCCCATCCCCCTAAAATTGACTTCCCGCTATTCTCTGTATATTTTCCTAATTCATAATTATATATCTCCTCCCTTTCCATATCTCTCATTATTTACATTCTTATTTTTCATTTATTTTCTTTTAAATTTATCAATATACCTCCCATTTTTCAAATTTATATCGTCAACTTTTTCAAACGTCTCTCTTCAGTCGCATATTATTATCTAATAAGATATAGAATAGTATAATATAATAATTTCCTCTAATGACATTAATAAGGATACAATAATCAAATATTCAGATATCTAAGTATTTAAATAATTAGCTATCAAATCCCATAATGGCTATCTCTCCATTTTCTTTTTTAACATATTCTATAACCGGCTCCCATGTTTTCCTATACATATCAATTGTTTTGTTCCTCACTAAATTCGAGAGTTTATCCAGAGATGCAAATTCAATAACCTTCTGTATCCAGTCCTGAAAAGATGGTATTTCTTTGGTTTTCCACTTTCTTGCATAAACTATCCTTGCTGCAGTAATTAAATAACATATTAGGTTTCTATGTTTTTTTTTCTATTTTATTGTTTAAATTCACCATATTTAATAGATATAATTCCGGTCTTTTATGTAATTTAACCCCCAATATTTTTTCTATCCACCTATTGATTTTAAACCAAAATCTCTTTGCCCTTTTACATTTCCACCACATGTGGAAAAAAGAACCTATTTGATTTTGGCATTTCCAACATAGATTTGATACGCCTTTATATATTTTAGCCAGTTTTGATGGGGATAGGTACCATTTAAACATCATTTTGTAAAAGTTTTCTTTCAAATTATATGAACACGTGAATTTCAAACCTTGATTCCAAATCGCCTCCCATTGTTCCATATATATTTGATATCCCAAGTTTTGTGCCCACCTTACCATACATTGTCTTATTTGTTCTTCTTCCAAATTATATTTTAGTAGTAGTCCATATATTCTACTAATCTCATGGGATTCATCCGAGCATAATATCTTTTCAAACTCTGATTTTTCACCTTCATATTGAAGCACATTTAAATCCTCTTTTGTTCTGACCTTTAATTGATGATAACTCAGCCAGTGCATTTTAAATCCCTCTTCTTCTAGTTTCTCTTTCCTTAATTTTCCACACTCCCTCTCTTAATTCTAAAATATCTCTATAGCTTATCCAATTTTCTGTCCTTAATTCACGTTTGCAAAAAGTTTCCTGTGGGGATAGCCACCCAGGTACTTTGGGACTCAGAAGAGACTGCTGTATTGTTTTAGATTGCAAGTGAATGTTTTAAATTGTTGTAATATGTTTAATAGTTTAATTCAGTTTTAAATGTTGCTTGTATGTTTTAATTACAGGTTGACCTCTGCGTCCACAGGAAATATGTTCCAAGACACACACACACGTGGATACCCAAAATGGTGGATAATAGAGAACCCTATTATTTTCAATAAGATGAATGTCAGAAGCTGACCATAGAATCATATTGAAGGACTTAGAAATGCCTAGAAAGAGCACATTTTTTCAGACATGGATAAGGGAATCCATGGATACTGAATTCACCTGTAAGTTGTAATCATTAACATTAATAATCTGCCTTGAGTCCCAATCTTGGGGAAAAGGCAAGAAATTAAATAAATAAATAAATGCAAGCTACTTCTTAGTTGGCTAGCAACAGGACCAAATACCTGCCTTGAGTCCATGTTTTTTGGGGGAAGTGAGGTATAAATAAAGGAAAAAGATGATCATGCAACAAAACAGATATGTCAAGTTAATTTGAGTTGGATCATCTCTTCCATCTTCTCATTTGCGCACTAGGAAGAGACAGCAATAGTAGGTTCCTTCAGCAGAAGCGCTGGGAGTGAGCACCAGGGCCCCTATTGGGGCTTCAGCCTCAGCAGATGCCCCCCAGTGCCAATCTTTGATGGGAGCCCTTCCTATTTTCAAGAGCTTCCAGACCACCCCGTGTCCCAGTCCTTTTTTTAACTGCAATTTATTATTATTCTCCTTAAATTTGTAGTGTTCCAAACATGTTAAGGCTACCAGATGATTGCTTCTATGTGCCTCTAACTTGTGATTATGTATCACAAAGTCCCCGAAACTGATAAAGAGTCATTGTGTCATAAATGTGGCATGAGTATTGGTGCACCTCAAAAAGTCACATGCTGGCAGTTCTGCACAAGCACTCATTCACTTTGCATTGCTGACCCCTCAATTCAGTCACTTGAACTGGTAAACAAAAAATGAAGTAATTCTGTTCCATGATGTGGCAAATAATCCTTTTATGAGTCTGGGATTTGGGAACTCCATTCCCTCCAAAAAGGTGAATGAGAAAAAAGTAAAAGAGCCAAATCAGGAGGGCTACATAAGGATCCTAAAATATCAGTGCTATGCTTGACTTTACTACAGACTTTCAAAATTCATCTTCTCCCTCTGTATATCCAAGATGTCTAAGATTGTCCAGAAAGGCCCAGGTTTAGGTACCTCAGCCACCTGAGCTAAAAGCCACAGCACCTTCTTCCACATGGCACTAAGTAGACTCACCAGGCTAGCTTATTATGGTTTTTCTTTCTCTTAATGTCATCTGTGCATTTCCTTTCCAGGCTAGCTTATTATGGTCTTTTTTTCTCTTAATGTCATCTGTGCATTTCCTTTCCAGACCAGCTTGTCCTCTACTAAGATCAGACTTGGCCAAGGCATACAAAGTGAATCAAGTACAGAATAACACTGGAGAAGGTCACCCAAGAGAGACTGGAGCACTAACCCTACTTATGCCACTTCCAACAGGCGAGGATGGTTTTCTTTTCATGTAGGCAGCTTTTAGTTCACACAGAAAAAGAGGGAGACAAATGTGGTTTAAAACATAGATTTTATGAAGTGCACTTCATAATACAGACAAGAAAAGAACAGCTGTTTACTGTTTAAAAAAGAAAGCTAAAATACAATTCTAAACTAGAATATTCAACAAAACTGTAGGTTTCCTAACAGAAACATATCCTTAGCTGGAATTTCTCACTCATGTCGTCAGACCTATAAGGAGGGTCCTGTTTCACCCACTGATATCATTTTTGTAGGCCAAAAATAATATTTCCTGTTGTCTAAAACAAAGGTGGACAAACTCTGGAGGTTTGCAGGCCAACTTTTTGGTTCAGGACCCCCTTAGAGGCCTCAGTGGTCCTCCGAAAATACCCAAAATGAAACTAAAAGTTAGCAGGACAACTCTTTTGAGTTTGGGGGCGGGGGAATACAAAGGTGGGAATAAGGTGCAGGGAGGTATACAACTTGCTTTATGGTAAAAGAGGTGCTTGTGAAGATTTCCAGGAAAGGAAATAGCCATTTTAATGAGGAAAAAGAGGGGGGGGGGTCAAAAGGCCTAAGGTCTGCAAAAAAGGGGGGATCTGGAACCACTTTGCCCATCTCTAATCTGTGGTATGTCTCTCTACAACAGCTTATTTGATGTGTTATTCTTACAGCTATTTAAATACATGGCTCTCTGATAGCTCTCAGTTTGCTTCCCACTCATATTTCAATATCCTAAAAGTTGCTTGCTTTCATGGACACTCCCTCTAGTCCAACTTGCTTCCTTTAGGAATTTTTTTACACTGACTTGTCTGCTTCTAAACATCTTCCAATGATCTGAAGGCATGCTGATGGGCAGGGATGGGGAACATTTGGCCTCCAGAAGGCTTGACCTATATGTTCTACTCAACATGGCCAAAGGTAAGGGGCTGTGAATGCTGTAGTCCAGAACATTCTAAGGTCCAATGTTCCTCACCCCTCTTACAGAGCTTACTTATACCATCCACCTGGGACACTGGCTAGTCCTATAGGGCCTTTCCCTTGTTCCATGGGATACAGGGTTGTATCCTACCCTAGAACAGTAGCTCTCAACCTTTGATATTAACAGATATTTTAGACCAACTCCCAAAAGCCCCAGCCAGAATGGCCAATAGTAAAGAATTCTGGGAGTTGATGTTCAAAACATCTGTGGGGCCAAAGGGTGAGAATCAGCATGTGAGAACATATCCAACACTATGCTGTGTCTACGTATTGCTGGGAAATTTTTATAGTATTAATTAACTTGTCTTTCAGGAAACACTTGCCTACCATGTTTGATCTCCTTATTGAAGACACTGGGAACCAAGTTTTTCAGGGGACTATTCTCAATCACTGTGGCTTGCATTTTTCAAGGTAAGATTTTATATTTGGCGTAGAAAAGCTAAATACAGGGACTGGCACAACCTCCCTCTGGGCTGCTGATACTATGTGCATCGGTTGAGCACGCCTGTCACTCTGAAATACTGGAAAGTAGAACTCTACAAAGACATGGTGTAGTGGGCGTAGCATGGAATTAAGAAGGTTTATTGGCACCCAGAAGTAAACAAATTTTCCAAATATAAAATGTTACCTTGAAAAATGCAAGCCACGGTGGATGAGAATAGTACCTTGAAAATCTTGGGGTTTGCTGAGTGAACAGTGCTAACTGCACTGTTTTGTTTGGAGTAAACAAACCAGTGCAATTAGCAATGTTTGCTCAGCAAAAGCAGTACAAAGAACAGGAAGACTAGAGCCAATCCCACACACTGGTTGCTGCTGCTCATGCTTTGTTTTTCTCTTTCCTGTGCATCGCTACTATTGCTATGATGACCTGTTGCCCAGAAGCTACCAAAACAAATAAGAAACACATAATCTAGACACAACTCTTAGCCCAAACGCTAGCATTTCCTAGAAACAACCTAAGGGAATTCTTGCTTCAGCTATTCTGATGAGTCCTCCCCCACACATTATATCCTGCACTTGAACACTGCTCAGCTCCCTACCAGCACCATGTTTTTAAAGCTCTTCATTTCTCTACAATTATTAAATCTCTTCTTTTTGTTCCCACTAGCCAACGCCATCTCATCCCAAATAATCCTTCACTGCATCTTTCACATACTGGCACCTCCAAGTCTAATGCTCATTTCTTTCTAGCCCTAGAACAGGAGACCGCCAGTGATGAAGCTGAGGAGTCAAATCTCCTTCCTCCTCAAGCTTTTCTACTTTTCTTTTTATCCTTCTGTGACTACTCTTTCTAAGCTCTTATATCTCTGCAGCATAAGTGGCAAGGACAAGGCTGCACAAAGCCTGGTAACATTACCTTTTAGGTTTACAACTGCCAGACTCCCCTGCCAGGAGGGATCTGGGGAGTACTAGTCCAAAAAAGTAGCTTTTACAACCCGTGGTCTACACCATGGTTTTAAGAAGCTTGTGTGCACCAGTGACATTAATATACACCTGCCCCTCACCTGCCCACACCACAGACAAAGATAAATAGAGCACCCCATCTGCAGTAGCATTCTGCATGTGTTCAGCAGGAAATGGAAAAATTGCTTATTTAGATGCATCACAAAAATGTCAAATTTCAGATGAAATTGGTATCTTTTCCTCCTGTTTTTTATTCATCACTGAAGTACCAAGTCCAAACAGTAAACTGATGTTTAGAAGTGCTCAAAGCCCTCTAGGAAGTAAAGATGGGACTGTTCTGCTCTATACTTCAGCTAGCTTGCCATTAGCACTGCATACATTTTTGCTATTAGCTTATATTATATTATACACATTCCCTATGAGATAGACAATTTGAGAGGGAATAGAAAGCTAACCCCACCTTTTAATAGAGAACAAAGGAAGAAGCACACAGCTGATCTCCAGCTTGTCCCAACTACTGTGTCCTTGTGCTTCCTCCCAGGTGTTGATGGAACACTTTAAATTAAAGTGGGTAGGTGGGTGGCTAATATATAGCATTTTAAGAAATACTAAACAAAACAAAAGGTAAAATGAGTGGAGGCAGGATCAACAGTCTGAATTGCCAAACCCAGGATATCAGGAACCACAAAGCAAACAGAGTTAAGGGCTGTACTTCTGTGGCCTTCTCCTGTGATTCACCCTGGGGACTAGTGTCCGCCGTGGAACACCTGAGCGAGAGGGAGGAGAGATTGCAGAACGCGGACGAGCATGCCAGGAAGGGGCAGGGGATACCGGAGTCTGTTCAGTGGACTGCATCTGTACGAGTGATTCCAGCAGTTCCGTCTGGCGATGCATGATTGCGATGATTTGTGCAGTGTCTGCACGATCTCTCTCCCGGTCTTGCAGGTCAGCTGTGGCATACCTGTTCAGAGATGACAGGATCCTGTCAGTCACTGTGTGAACTCTCCGGTCTGCTATTCGTGACAGTTCCATGACCAAGTCATTCCTGTTTGCCCTCTGTCGTTTTCGGGCTCTGGATAGGCGCTCCTCGGAGGGAAGAGTCATATAGTTGGGCAGCAGAGTTGGTGAGGGCTGAAGGGCAGCATCTGAAGATATGAAGAGATGCAAAATCACTAGTTAAAGGAAGACACACATTGTGATGTGATGCAAAGGCACCTAGGCATCTCCAATAGCAAGCAGAACAAAGACAACGCTGAACTTACCCATCCTTGAGTCTTTGGTTAATGAGCTGCTAGGGAATATAGATGGCAGGGAAGGCGCCTGAAGATCAGTTTCTAATAGGAACAAAAAAAGGAGGTATGAATTATAAATGTTTTACACAGACTTTCATCCATGAACTGGTGATAATAGCATAGCACCAAAGTGGAAGGTCAAATGTACAAAAGCTCACAATGATAACAGCAAGGTGCAGTTTTGCAGAGAGTTCCATTCAAAGATACAAAGTGGAGTTCTTACTTGGTGCTGGCCAAGCCATGCTTGCAGGATTCACAGAGGCTGCCCTCATCATGTAGAACATGGGACTGGATGTGGCAGAATCAGAGACATCAACTGACATCTGTGGGCATGGAGAAAGTTGATCTTGGCTGTCATTGTAGTCCTCCGTGACGACAGGCACCGCTCCCTCTGCTGCAGGACATGGAGAATTGGTATCCCCCGACGACTCCTCTGGCAGAGGGATATTTTGAAACTTTTTAGGCAGCTGAAATGTAGACTCACCAGCCAATATTCTATCAAGATGCTCATAGAAAGGGCAAGAGATATACTCGCCCCCAGAGGAGAAGCTGTCTTTGGCCTTCTTGTAATCTCTTCGCATTGTTTTTGTCTTGGTTCGGCATTCCTGGGCAGTGCGCTCATGTCCCCGCTTTGCCATCTCACTTGCAATAACCTGGAAGGTGTCCATATTTCTATAGCTGCTCTGAAGCAGCTTCTGGATCTTCTGCTCTCCCCATATATCCAGGAGGTCAATGACCTCAGTATAGGCCCAGTTGTTACCACGGCGGCTCATTGTGTTGAAATGGGCAACCTATCAAAAATATTATATGAAGTGAAAATGAGCTTAGTAGAGCATGCAAACCAATTTTCAATTAGAGCAGCCTACAACTCCCTTTACAATGTTCCATTTAGGTTAGAATTCACACCCCTTGCCATCTTGAATATTTCCTTCACTTCTTTGTCAACTCTGCTAATTTTGTGGTGCCTGTTTGATGAAGTGGCTTCAGACAGGACAGGATAGTGCTCCTCTACTGATAGCCTCCAGATCTGCTGGACTACAACCTCTGTCATCCCTAGTAAACACAGCTACTGCCCATGCTGGTTGGAGATGATGAGAGTTGCAGTCCAGTACATCTGGAGGGTACCAAATTGGGGGAAATGGATCTAGCCTATAACATCTTGACCACAGCAATTGTACAATGCCTCACTTCTCATTTTATGTTGGTATTGACCTATGCTTTCAATATGCTAACAGAAATATTTTTGGATATAATGGCATCTTACATCCTAAAAGTTCACTTTTTCTACTTGCATATGTGCTTTTGGAATTTGAAAGGTGCCATTGTGAGGAGATCAGAAACTTTTCCTTATTTTTCCAATGAACAGCAAGTTACAATTCCATCCAAAGCCTAAAATATGGTTAATTTGAACTGTGACTCACTGAAACATGCCAACTGCATACACCAAGGTTTAAAGTTAACGAGGTTTGCTACTGTGTTTGATTTGGGTAGAGGTTTGGGGGGGCTGTCTCACTGTTGTGAGGCACTCTGAAAATATTCACAATGAAAGGCAGTAATAGAAACAAGGACTGTAAATGTGTAGAGTGACAAGGTACAGAGGCCAGACTCACTTCCAGTGTCCTAGAGCAGTCTAGGTCCTCTTCAGACCTTTACTCATTCAGTACAAAAGTCTAAAAAGGGTATTTATTTATAAAAATATGCATATCCCACCCTCAGTCTAAAGGTCTTAGAGTGACATACAATAAAACCAACCTGAGTAATTCAAAAAGTGTAAAATTGGAATTACTTTTAAAGTTTCAAAATATATTAAACCATTTACCATGCTTTTAAAACTGATGAAAATAGTTTTAAATTATTTAAAACTATGACGTAAAACATATGTGAGGGTCTGTGTAAAACCAAGAAGGCTTCCAAAGGCTTTAGTGAACAGCCACATTTTCACTTGGCGCCAGAATGACAATAAACATGGGCAATCAATCTGGCCTCCAAGGAGAGAGTATTCCATAACTGGAGTTCCACAGCAGAGAAGGCCCACAACAAGAGAATGGTAGGGCTAATTACATTCCAATTGCCATGCAAGGGGATAGTGAGGGAAGTCACTGCCAAGGAAGGAAGGACATATCCTCTTTGAATGCTAAAATTCCCTTCAAAAATCCCACCAAGCTGTAATTAGAACCAGTGGACATATTTAAAAAGCCTGATTGTGGGAAGGTGGGAAAGGATCCCCTATTCTCCCCAGAAGTAACTGGGGAAGAGGATACCCTTCTCTCCCCAGCAGTAACCCCTCCCCTAGCCTAAATGCAGCTCATGAGGAGGGGAAGCTAAAGGTCATATTGCTGTTGTGTGCCTTCAAAGTTAACCTATGACTGGGTTTTCTTGGCAAGATTTATACAGAGAAGGTTTGCCATTGCCTTCCTCTTAGGCTGAGAGTGTGTGATTTGTCCAGTCTCACCCAGCCATGGGTTTCCATGGCTGAGCAGGGATTTAAATCCTGGTCTCCTGGAGTTCTAGTCCAACACTCAAATCACTATACCACACTGGCTCTCTCTAAATGCTATGCTGGGGACATTTTTGGCAGTATGTGGTATGAGTGTGGGAGGAGCATCAAGGTAATCACATCAGCAGGCCACGTGGCAATAGGGGCCACCCTGCTCCCGCATCTATGCCCACCGCAGCCATGAAGCCCCTCATGCCCCTGCCTGGGGGGAATACAATCTGTAAGATGAAATAAGTTCCTCATTTCTGGTTTACACTGGCTGTTGACACTCCACATGGTCAGAAAAATTTGTGAAACTCCCTCTCACACTCATGCAGAATTGTACACTGCTCTTACGCTCAGAGGAGTTATTAAATTCTACCATCCCAAGTTTCAACAGATAATATATCACGTGCCAATTTTACAAAAGACTTACTGAATAGTATGATTATCAATATTTTACAAAGATAGGTTTTTTTTTAAAAAAATCTATACATTATTCCAAAGAACAAAGGCACCTATGAAGCATTTATACAATTTTAATAACCTGTCAAGTTGTAATATGAATGGGGAAGAAAGCTCTAACACACCACAAAAGGAAATAACTACTTACAAAGTATCTTTTAGTAATTCTTTCTTGGTATCCCAACCATAAGTGAATAGACACATGGTGAAGTTACTCCAGACTCCTGCTCGGTTGAAAAAGCAACAGATTACCAAATAAAATTATGCTTAATTCAAACAGAGTGAACATCAGATTAACCTCTTTTTTTTTTTTGCTGGATCATGTCCCTTTCATCCCTAGGATTTGACTTACAAATATTAGTTCCAAAACATTTACTTTACATGTCCAAATATTTCTATGGAATTTGGAATTTTAGCATACTGTTGGTGTTAAAAATAACAGCAACATTTACAAGGAAAAGTTGAAACATTTACTCACAAAAGCATTGTACCACATTTGCTAAACTGAATTTCTCAGATAAATATGTGTGTTTGGGTGGGGGACAGAAATACATTCATGCATGCATATTCCAGAATAGGTAATTCATATAGCATTCAGAAGAAAACAGTACAATTTTTGTTGGTTTTTGAAAAGATTAGCAACTTACTTTCTCCGCTTGTGCTGTAATGGCCATTTCATCCTGATTTAAACATGCATCTGCAGGCTTACGAGGCTGGGGAAATTTCAATACCTTATCGCTGTCAAGAGAGCCATCACAATGTTGTCTTTTTCCCCCCACCTCAAGTAACTGGAACTTTGAGGACTGGTGGGATTAAGTTCCTCTTCAGAATGCAGAAATGTATGAGCCTATGAGAGAATAAATAGTTGTAAAACTCTCATGATTTGCTTTGACAACCATAACCATAATTTCTTGAGCTTAGTGGCAAGATCTACAACAAATGTTAGGTAAAGGCTACATCTTAATTTGGTGCTGTGATCCAAAAAGGAGCTAGATATGTAGTTTTGAATTAGAAAGTAAACAGCGTTAATCGTTAGTCAGATCAATTGCGGCTACAATTACACTGCAAAACCAAAAAGTTCTGTGTATCTTCAAGACTAGCAAACCTATTGTTATGATGAGAATTTTTGCTGTCCCAGACTAACAAAACTGCCATTGAGGGTGGGATACAGTGCTATGAGTATCTAGAGGCAAACACAAGTACAAGTTTTCCTTTGATATTCGCTGGGCTTTGGTTCCAGGACCCCCCCCCCCACAATGAATACCCAAATCCGTGAATACTCAAGTCCCATTATATGCAATGGCATAGCAAAATGGTGTCCCTTATTATATAAGATGGAAAAATCAAGGTTTGCTTTTTGGATTATTGTTTTTTAAAGAATATTTTCAAGCTGTGAATACTTAAATCCATGGATACTTAAATCCGTTAATATGGAGGGACAATTGTACATGAACAGTTCTCTTATCTCTCCCCTAACAGTGAAGCAAAGCTTTTGCAAGGATTTAAAAAATCAATTTAAACAGCATAGCAAAGATGATGAAATGATGAGCAGCCTATTGATAAGCATTCCATCTACAGTAGGATAAAGCAAAATAAAGACGTAGTTTCCTCTTTACTGGAGGTACAAGCAACGCTTTAAAAATCCTAATTAAAGAGAGAATAAGAGGCTTATGTCACACACATGGGATCTTATGGTTCAGAAGGCCCTGGGTGTCTTTATTTTGCAAAAGCCAGAAAGATCAGCAGAAAGAACCTAGCAATTTCCTCCTCCTCCTTCCTGCCGGTTGTTCAAGCCGGAGGCTCATGAGCACCCATGAAAGAAATACCTTTGTTATCCATAGTTAAAAGTTCCGTGAAGATGTATTATCCCAACAATCTCAGAGCCTCTACCTGTTAATTAGCCCGATGCAAAGGAAAGCAGAGGCAGGACCTCTGCAAATGCAAGGCACATAAGCTTGGCCAATGCCAATGGCGCGGGCCCGGGGGGGGGGGAGAGGAACATTCCATTCGGCTTCGCAGGGGTGACAAGCTAGAATGGCTTCCATTGGTTTCAGTCGACGGCCAAAGGAATCATTGCATAGAGCCCTCTCCCACAGGAACACACAGGGAGGACATACAAATTCTTTTAGAGCAACACTTCAGACCAGTGGCTCTTAACCTTTTCTTTACCAGGGACCCCCTTTAAATATCTTTTGTTGCCGTGGCCCCCCTCCCAAGACTTAACTCAAAATTTAAAACCCTAATAATAATAGTAATATTATTGATAAGCATTCCATCTACTAATCCTAAAGTAGGATAAAGCAAAATAAAGATATAGTTTCCTCTTTACTGGAGGTGCAAGCAAGGCTTTAAATATCCTAATGAAAGAGAGAGTAATAGGCTTATATCACACACATGCCCCCCCAAGACTTAACTCAAGATTTAAAACCCTAAGGCCATGATATTGAGAACACAGCTGCGTTGGGCAGGGCACGTTTCTAGGACGGAGGACCATCGCCTCCCAAAAATAGTACTCTACGGTGAACGTGCCACGGGTCAGCATAACAGGGGCGCTCCAAAAAAGCGATACAAGGACTCCCTAAAACAACATCTCGGGCTCTGCCAAATTAATCACCAACAATGGTCTGCCCTGGCCTCACATCGGGAGGCATGGAGAGGCACTATCCACAATGCTGCAGCCTTATTTGAGAACTCACGCCGAACAAGTCTTGAAGAGAAACAACAACACAGAAAGAATCACAACCCGGAAACATCACCCAAGGAGACCTTCTGCTGTGCTTTCTGCAACCGGACTTGTTTATCTCAGATTGGCCTTTTTAGTCATCAGTGCGTTTGCAGAAAGTGTGGGATGAGTCCTTCTTGAATCTCCATTTGCGAAGAAAAGCCAGAGAGAGAGAGAGAGAGAGCGATGGCTGCATCAGACTGAATCAGCTACTCTTCTAAAAGGTTTCCAGTTTCTTGTAAAAACTCATATCCAGTGAGACTATTCTGGATAAAAGTAACACTCATTGACCTAAATCCAACGTTGCACCACCATAGCAGTGCCAGTGTGTCAGACCTTTTGGTGCTGATTTTGCCTTTTAAAGCCATTCATAATTTGAGATCAAGGTATCTGAAGAAAACTTGGCTCCTTATGTATCTGTTCTGACTTTAAGAATGGTTCTGAGGCACATTTTTCCAAGATGAGGTGCAACAGACATTCTTTGGGGCTTTTCAGTGATAGCACCTTAGCTTTTGCCCTCTCCAGAATGGCTTTAATGCCCCCCTCAGTGTTATATTAGTTTCTGGCAAGTTGATGGTACTTGTGTAAAATTTAAAAATCTGTGCTTTGTTTCCAAGTTGTTTTAAAAATTTTTAAAACTTATTGAATGTATTTTTAAGTTTATTTTTATTTTTGTTATAAGCTCCTTGAAAATACAATTAACAAGTAGAATGTTGTTGTTGTGTGCCTTCAAATCATTTCTGACTTATGGCAACCCTAAGGCAAACCTATCATAGGATTTTCTTGGCAAAATTTGTTCAGAGGCGGGAGTTGCCCTTGCCTTCTTCTGAGGCTGAGGGAGTGTGACTTGCCCAAGATCATCCAGTAGTTTTCCATGGCCAAGTGGGATTCAAACCCTGGTCTCCCAGCGTCCTAGTCCAACACTCAACCCACTACACCACCTTTGCTCTCAACAAGTGGGATCTGTGGAGTTACAAAGCCCAGTGTCCCTCATCCCTCCACCTGTGTCACCTGGTATGGCTCAGCCTCTTCACACCACCCTAGTGCCGCCACTGAGTGAGATACACAAATTTATAAAGTATTTATTTAAGTACAAATTAAAATATGCAAAACAATTGCTATCCTATCTTGTCACATGTGAGCTCCAGTGTTTCAAGTTTTTAAGGAGAGGGTAACGATCTGTTTTCACTTTTTGCATTTCATTTCTTCTGACTCCACTAATTACAATAATCTGTCGACTGAGATAAAATTTTGCACATCTGATGAACCCAGCTATAGCGCACAAAAACATGTAATAATAACTGACAAGTCTTTAAGGTGCCACAAGATTCCTTGGTTTTTTTGCTGCAGCAGTGTCACTAGAGCAGTGGCTCTTAACCTGTGGTCTGGGGACCCCCAGGGGTCTGCAGTGTCCTCACAGGGGGTCTACAAAGGCTTCAAAGCTGCTTGGCCCACCTCCTCCCTGCAGTGGAGTGGCTACCTGACCAAGGCAAAGGCTGGCTGGCTGGCTTGGCCTGCGCATTGCCATTCAATCCGCTCCAGCCACAAACTTGCAGCAAGGAAAAAAAGTTTTCCCTCCCCCTCCAGCTGGTGTAATTGTATTTATTATTGTTGTTGTTGAGATTATTATTATTGTTGTTGTTGTTTTAAATCTTGAGTTAAGTCTTGGGGGTCAACGGCAACAAAAGATATTTAAAGGGGGTCCCTGGTAAAGATTAAGAGCCACTGCATTAGAATCACCCTAGAGCAGCAGTCTGTGCTGCTAAGCTGCTAAACCTGTGCTGGGGGGGCGATGATGTCTCTTTAGAGACGTTCCCTAGAACAGAACGTTCCATTTTCCGCTTCCACCCGCTGGCATTCAAAGCCTTAGAGAACACAGAACCAACAAAAAAAATTGCTATTCCCATCTCTTCACTTCCGGTTCCCGTTCGAACTCCGCCCTATGCGTGAAAGGAGCATTCATGTTGGAGCCGTTCTGCCCGTGTCTTCTTTCTTTGTATTGACGCTCCGCCCACGCTTACTTTCGACTGGGAACCGGACGTATGGCGGAGTGGCTGAATTTTCCCTTAGAGTTTCACTCCTTTCCCCTCACTTCCGTATTTCCTTGTTCTCATTCCCATTCTCGCGATGTTTACTTCATTTCCGGCTTCTGACGAGAAGAGCACATTCCTCCTCCTTGGCTTGCTTCCCCCCCTCCGCTGTCACCTGGGTGTTGCGTTCTTGGCGCGCATGCGCACCGCCCCCATCTCCTCAGTAAGCAGCCAGCGAAGGTTTCGGCAAAGGAGTTGGGAAGTTCAAAATGGCCGCGGCGACGGTAGTGGAGTTAGGGATGCGGAGCCGTGGGTAAGAATCATAATATCCCCCCTCAAAAAAATTAATAAAATAAAAATACTCCCCACCTTCGTTATCGTTTGCCAGTCTTCGATAAGACGAGGAGGAGAAAGGACGGAAGGAGGAGAGGGGACGCCTGGCCGCTGAGCCGTTATAACGGTCGTGAGGCGGCCTTCTTTCTTGGGCCTGGTGGCTGAGGCTGGGCGGAGTAGGCCGGGCCGCCTCAGGATCGGGTTGGCTTCGAGACAGGGAGGTGACTCGCCCTCATGCCACGCTTGCCTTCTTCTCCCTCTCCGGCGGTCGGTTGTGTTGTGTTTCCCGCTGGGATCGGGCTAGGCGAGGGGCTAACCCAGGCCTAATCCACACTACACAAATAATCCGGTTTGAAACTGGATTATTTGCCATGGCTCCTTCCTGTTTAATCCTGGGGTTTGTCGTTTTACAAAGTCTTTAGCCTTTTCCGCCAAAGAGTGCTGGTGCCTCATATATATATATATGTGTGTGTGTGTGTGTGTGTGTGTGTGTAAAATAAAGCGACAAATCCCAGGATTCCATAGGAAGAAGTCATAGCATATAATCCACTGTGAAACTGGATTATTTATGTAGTGTGGATGCACCCCCAGTGCTTCTCAACTAGGGTTCTCCAAGAGGTTGTGATTGTGGGGGGGGGGGCAATAGCAATATATAGAATAATGTTTATGTAGGGGTTCCCTGAGACCTGAAAAATTATTTCAAGGGTTCCTCTAGGATTAAAAGGTTGAGAAAGGCTGGGCTAACCAGTCCCACCAGATTACCCCGACCCCTGGAATGGGAACCTTGCCTCCTCCAGTCCAGAAAAGCCAATCTTTTGCCTGGTTGAATAAGAAAGAGAAGGTTAAACAGTACAGTTGTTCCTCCATATCCACGATTCGGTATCCACGGATGTAAGTATTCACGGCTTGAAAATATTCTTAAAAAATAATAATCCAAAAAGCAAACCTTTATTTTGCCATCTTATTTGAGGGACACCATTTTGCCATGCCATTGCCTATAATGGGACTCTAGTATTCATGGATTTTAGTATCCACTGGAGGGGGGTGTCCTGGAACCAAACCCTAGCGGATATGAAGGGACAACTGTAATCCCCCCTGGGGTAGGGACTGGCTTCCCCTTGGTAAAGCTCATGTAGAAGGTATGCTCAGGGTGATTACTTTCTCCCTCATTGAGACAGCATACAAATATAATAATAATAATAACAATAATAATAATATTTATTTCTATCGCGCTCCTCTGCAATGCAATCAGGGCGGCTTACAGCATAAAAAATCCATAATTACATCAGTACCCAAACCCACCCACCCCTTAAAATAATGTTAAATTAGAAAGGATTAAAAACATACAATAATTAAAAGGAGAGGAAAAAATATTTTAAAAATCTGTAACAGCTCTGTTTTCTTGTTCATATAGGTGAGTTGGTTGGCCGAAATCGGACCAGGCTAGGTTTATAAATTTAAAGGAGTGGGGATAATGGCTCAGATACATACTATCTCAACTTTTTACTGTACTTACTTGGTTTCTTCATAGGGGTAGAATTCAAAGACGTAGCCCTGTTTGTCTGGAATATCAGGAAGTAAAGGGGATCTTGTAGCACCTTTGAGACTAACTGAGAGAAAGAAGTTGTAACATCAGCTTGGATCCATGCATCAGAGGAAGTAGCCCAAGTCTATGAAAGCTTATGCTACAACTTATTTCTCTCAGTCCCAAAGGTGCTACAAGATCCCTTTGCCTATTGGTTTCTTCAGTGTGCCTCAGCTTGCATATATACCTGTTCCTTGCATAAGTTGTAGTATCCATGAAAACTACTTATGCAGTCTTAAGTACCATGGTATTTTAAAATTTGGTTTCTCTTGATCTTGGGTATGTGTGTGTGTGTGCATAATAACTTATTCTTTGTATTATCTTAATGCTCTTTACAGACAAAGCATGACTGACATACAGTAATCTCTGCATGACTTTTATAATGTGGTAATTCAGTTTGTGTGTAGGCACACATGGCTAAAAATGCTCTCACTCCTATAATGCTTATGGATTGTTAGCGGTGTTGAAGTGGGCAGGATCTAAAATGAGGGTCATGAGCCAGATTTTCTAATCAAAAGCCTGGCATTGATCTTGCATCCAACATGCCATGGAACTGAAATGTTAAAAAAAAACGATCATAATTGCTTCTCTTGTGTATCCAGTTATAAGCTTATACAGTGACTGTGCGTACCTGAGGCAACATAATTACAAAATAAAGTTATAAAAACAGTACAATACAGTGCCCACTTGGCATTGATTTTGGGTCAGGGATATCTGTACACTCAAATGGCTGCAGACCGTTCCCTTTAAAGAGCAGCTATTTAACTTTCCAGCTTACCATAGAAAACAAGAAATACTGTGCAGGTTATGCACAATGAGCTCACAGAGGAGGGAATGGGTTGTTTCTCCATTAGTCCATTTGATTTCCATGTTAAGTACAGACAAAAGGGAGCCAGTTCTCAACCAGTAGAGAGACACCACAAAAGAGAAATGTCACTATTCCTTAATCTACTTCATAGAAAGTGATGTTTTCAGGGGTGGGTTGATAGGTTCTTAAGAGACTAGGAGTCTGCACTTCCATGCTGGCCGAGGAGGAAAAAGAACTTCTTTTCCACAGCTTGCATGAAAGTGGAGACTATTTGAGAAAATGTTTGTGATGGTAAATCTAGTGGTGTTATAAAAGACTGCCTTACAATATCAAGCTTGAAATAATCTCAGTTAAAATGAATGTCCTTACCTTGCTCCCAATTCTCCTGAATGTTTTCTGCTTAGAAAATGTTCAGGATAGACATTATGTTTTGATTTCATAACAGTACAGAGGTAGAAAATTCTTTGTCACAGATACTGCTAAAAGATTTTGAAGGTAACAACACAATAATTGTTCAGCTTTGTCCCAAAGGGTAAAATAGGAAGGAGCAAGTTTGGTAACAAGAAGATACTTCTTGCAGCATAATTCTTTTCTCCAGGTGTCATTTTATCAGTGCTGGCCAAAGTCATTTTGCTTTTTGAAGCAGAACAGAAATGGCAGCCCACCTACTCCAACCAACAAGAAAAAATATGTTGCTGCTGTACCATTTGGATCCCTGTGCCTATATTCATCTCCCCCTCTCCACACAGATGCACCTAGTCACCGTGGTGCTACCTGAAGTGTGACAGTTTACATGGCTGAATGGCAGGGCTGACTGTGCATTTAATCTAGCATTTGTAAAGAGTCTCATTTTCTTGAAGTAACTGACTGAACAAACAGGAGTAGAGTTGGCATGAAAGAAATAAATAGTCTTCAAGATGGGAGTTGTTTATGAAAAGATGTGTAAGACTAATCACCAAGATCCTTTTGCTTTTTCACAGCTGTGGTATCAGTAATTTGAGCCACATTGGAGAACAGTTCTTTTTATGTTTCATGAGCATACATGTTTGATAAGCTGGGAAACTTCCCAGTTAGGTTAACATGTTAGTTTTGTATGTTTAAATAGTCAGGTAGATACAATATTTCAAATATGGTCCTGGATAGTCTGACTCCATAGAGAGAGGCATTTAAGATACTTCCATTCATTCACATCTGAAGCTTTTGCTAGCTTACAGTGTGACTTTTTAAGTATAAAAGTTGGATTCCTGCTGCAGATGTTTTTGTAACCCGCTGTAGGACCAAAAAAAAAAAAAAAAGCCCCACCTCTGAGGAAGTTTGGTGTTTCTTGCTGTTATAGCATAACTATTTTTCTTTATGTATTTATACCCTGCTCTTCAGCCGCAAAGGCTCCCAGAGCGGCTTACAAATTGTTTAAGCAATAGCAATTTACACATCTACACCACTGTATGCGATTTCCAATGTGTATTAGCTAATTGTCCCCACAAGCTGGGTACTCATTTTACTGACCTACTAAAGGATGGAAGGCTGAGTGAACCTTGGAGGCCTCTATATTTCTTTACTTTTTTCTAAATTGATAAAGAATACATGAGTTAGATTTCCCATTAATATACCAACAGTTGACTAAAGGGGAAAATCAGGAGAACCCTTATTTATATACTTCTCACATCTTTAGTTTAAATTACTATTAGGACATAAATTTGCAAACAAGTGG
Source organism: Gambelia wislizenii (assembly GCA_030847615.1). Classification (NCBI taxonomy): domain Eukaryota; kingdom Metazoa; phylum Chordata; class Lepidosauria; order Squamata; family Crotaphytidae; genus Gambelia; species Gambelia wislizenii. The sequence goes on from JAUMIR010000004.1 coordinate 218,403,195, forward strand.
GTGTGAATCTATGTGTTTTATATCCTAATAGTATACATATAAACTTTCCTCTCGGATAGCAACTAAACATTCTGTGAAGTAACTCAGTGAGCAATCTGTTTTGCATGGCAATGGATGCACACAGTTTTTTTCCAGCTTCTAAAAAGGATTGAAATTGTACAGTCCTCCAGATGTTGTTGGACTACAACTCCCAGTATTCCTCACTATTGGCTGTGCTGGCTATGACTAATGGGAGTAGCAGTCTAACAACTCTGGAAAGCCTCACAATTCCCATCTACAAGAAAGAAAGAGTAGTAGTCTTACCTTTAAAGGCTGAGACAACTTGGAGCATTTTATCTATAACACTACCTGTTTCTTCATTCATCTTTTCTTCTGTAAGTATGGCCATCAAAAGTCCCCCTTTGCATACCCACCATATTTAGAGCTTATGTGGATGATGACTAGGAATAGGGCCTTCTTGATGTCTGAGCTTTGACTAACACTAGGTCTCCTTTCCTAGTGCTTGGTTTGAATTCTGGCTGTCAGGCCTAGATCCTTTAAATTTGTCCAGATTGTTATTTCTTTTGCTGCAAGTGTTATAGCAGCCTTCATCTAAGATTGTGCTTGATTGCCATCTTTTTAAAAGAATCATTGTAGTCTGCCAACTTACTAATTTAATTTAGAATTAAAATAAGAGGAAGAACATTTTGGTAGAGATCTTGCCCTCTAGAATTTCTGTTGGAAGTTTTAGGGGATGTGGGAGTGGGATCATGAAATAGTTTCTCTTTTGGAATGAGTGAAATGACACATTCTGCTCAGAATGTGTGATATGATTTTTGTGTAAAACAGTCTAGACCAGTGGCTTTTAACCTTTTCTTTACCAGGAACCCCTTTAAATATCTTTTGTTGCCACAGACTCCCAAGATTTAAGATTTAAAACCACTAACAACAACAATAACTATTATTATTATTATTATTATTACACTATCTGTTGAACCTGCCCTCAGAGGCACTGGAGGAGGGGAAGACTTTTCTCCTGCTTCTTCCTGCAAGTTTGTGGCAGGAACGGGCAGTGTGTAGGCCACCCCTCCAGCCTGTGCCTTGGCCACTCCATTGCAGGGGGGAGGTGGGCCAAGCAGCCTTCAAGTATTTGCAGACCCCTGTGAGGACATCACAGACTCCTGGGGATCCATGGACCACAGGTTAAGAACTACTGGACTAGACCATTAGAGAATGATACTGCTGTGTATGTTGTGGGCATACCACAGCACTTAAATCTATGATGTGTTTCTGCAACTGCAGTGTTGCTGTTTTCTGGGAGGGGGATTGTACAGTTCCTTCATTGCTTGATAATTGTTGCTTATCACTTTTTGGTAAGCTTTGAACCCATTTGGAGGCAGTAGAACCGAGTATGTTATGCTGCTATCATTTCAGTCTGAGCACTACTCCCTTGTGGTTAGTATTTTCACCTGTTCTCTCAGAGGACTGACACACAGGTACCTTGGTTCTTAATTCCTAATAAGCATGCATAAATTTCATAATAATTTTAAATTTTATATATGAAATCAACTGATGCTTTTCATGTTAAAGCAGTAAAATTAAGTTTAGGTTTGATAGGTACTCCATATGTTTCAGTTTTTCCCTGTGTTGTTGTAACTCACTAATAGAAGTAAAAACTATGTCCAAGTGGTGACTTTGCTGTTTTCTATCTCTTATATAGTATATTTGTGCTGTGTGCTCACAGAGTAATTACAGTTTAGTTGTGTGTAGTCACCTTTATTTCCACACTAAATGTTTCAAAGACGTTTGTTGATGTTTAGAATTATGAATGAATACCATAATGAAATGTTCCTGTTGACTTATAATATTTTATTTGATCCCAATATATTCTTTTTAATATGTTTGTAGTATTGAAGATGCTGATATTTCTGAGAGGAGTGCAAATGAAGAAAACGGAGATATTTCAGAAGGAGACCAACCTCAGACCAAGCACAACCGGCATAAAAAAAAGAAACACAAACATAGAGGCAAACATAAGAAACACAAACATTCTTCAGAAGAGGATAAGGACAAAAAGCATAAACATAGGCACAAACATAAGAAGCATAAACGAAAAGAGGTTGCTGATGCCTCTGATAAGGAAGATGGGCCAGCAAAAAGAACTAAAATTGATTTTTTAGCTCCCCTAGAAGATTTAGAAAAACAAAGAGCATTGCTGAAAGCTGAGCTTGAAAATGAGCTAATGGAAGGAAGAGTTCAGTCTGGCATGGGATTAATTTTGCAGGGTTATGAGTCAGGTTCTGAAGAAGAGGGAGAAATCAATGATAAGGTGAGAAATGGAACTAGATCTTCAACTAAATCATCATCCATTAAAGGGAAATTAGAGATTGTGGACAATAAAACTAGTTCAAAGAAGCGGAGTAAGAGCAGATCAAAAGAACGGACTCGACACAGATCTGATAAAAAGAAAAGCAAATCAGGAGCTGATGGTATAAAAGAAAGAACAGCGAGAAGTAAATCAAAAGAGAAAAGAAAATCAAAAAGTCCATCTAAAAGAACTAAGTCTCAAGACCAAGTAGGAAAGTCAAAATCTCCAACCCTTAAAAGACGCTCTCAAGAGAAAAACAGGAAGTCCAAGTCTCCTCCAGAAGATAGGAGTAAAGCAGAAGAAAAGATTAAGTCGAGAGATCGTAAAAAATCTCCAGTTGTTAATGAAAGTAAAAGCAAAGATCGTGGCAAGAAATCCAAGTCCCCGGTAGAGCTAAGGAGCAAATCCAAAGATAGACGATCAAGGTCCAAAGATCGAAAATCCCGAAGGTCAGAGACTGAAAAAGAAAAGAAACCCACTAAATCTCCTTCTAAAGATGCATCATCAGGGAAAGAAAACAGATCTCCTAGTAGGCGACCTGGTCGCAGCCCGAAAGGAAGAAGTTTGTCTCCAAAACCACGGGAAAAACCAAGACGGAGCAGGTCACCTCTCCTTAATGATCGCAGATCTAAACAGAGTAAATCACCATCCAGAAACCGGTCTCCCAGTAGGAGAGCTAAGAGCAGATCGGTAGAGCGAAAAAGAAGAGAATCCGAAAGGAGGCGATTTTCTTCTCCCAGGTAATTTTAGTAAATAAAGCAATTGCTTGGTTTTAGATTTCTCTAATACTTAAAGGAGTGGACTAATTTTCCCTGTAGTCTTTGTACCCTCAAATCTGTTCTAGAGGGTTGTAGAAAGATCCAGAACAGTGTAGGATGTGACACTGAAAACAGTGGGGGCTATCAACATGTCACCTGTTCCTTTCCTGAGGCACTATCTCTCCTTTGGATCAGGAACCTTCATTTGATGGGAAAGTACTTCCATTTGTGAAGGGAGGTCTGGATTTGACTCAAGGAATTAAGCATATAAAGAAAGTGGTGCAACAAGGTCTCCAGGAACATGTAACAGTCTGACCCCCGAATCTGTGGAACCAATATCAGCAGTTTCAGTTATCCATGGCTGAAAAAAATGGACACATACCATAGAGTTGCATCTTCTAGGTCCTCCATTGCAACTCTGCTATGTTTGTACTGGAAGTCCATTATTCTAATAGGGTTCGCTATTATCCACGGTTTCTGGTTTCGACAGTAAGTCCATGAACCGAAACCCCACAGTCTGACTGTGCTTGATTTCATCATAATTTTTCACGGAAATTTGCTATAAGAATAAAACTCTGATTTCATTCTTTTTGTTTTTCAGTTTAGCAGTCTATAAGTTTATATGCAGTGATTCATAAGAACATAAAAAGCTGTATTACAGTGAGTCAGAACATTGATTCTTCAAAACCATTATTATCAACTCTGACTTGGAGTGGTTCTCCATTGTTTCAGAGACTATTGTTTTTTATCCCGATATTCCCTTGTAGTCTTCATCCAAGCATGTTTGACCAATTTTAGGATGTTTTGTTAGAATCTATTTGTTTAAGGTAAAGATCAGTGCTTGAGGTGATCTGTACAGAATATTTGTGTGGAAGTGGCATAAATGGCTTCTAAAACAATTACCTAACTAGAAGGTAGAAACTTTATTTTGAGCACATAATCATTGGGGTAAAATGCTGGAGATGAAAGAGAAAGGGATGTGGATGGGAGGGCAGAAGAAAGAAGTAGCATCATGTAAATTACCAAAAATTACCATGTAAAAAGCTGCACTTTATGGCCAGTGCTCTGTTCCACTATGGCAGTTCCTAACAGAATTCTAGTTAACCTTAGAATTGTGCCATTTTCATAAGGTAGGAAATGATTTGATTCTGCCTTCTGATTTATTTATTTATTTATTATTTTTCTAGTGCAAAAATCAAATATCTAAACACTGCTATACAATAAAATAGTTTTGGAATGGAGGCTTTAAGCTGCTGTAGTTGACCATTTTTTTATTGACTTTGTAAACAAAGCTTTATTTTAAAGAAGCATTTAATTAGAAACCCTTACTTTCAAGCTCAATTTAATAAGAATTTATTTATATATACAGTCGGATCTCCTTATCTGCGAGGGTTCACTTCCTGGAATTAGTGCAGATGCCAGAAACCATGGATAACAGCAAATCCTATTAAAGTAGTGGACTTCTGGTAAAAACATACTATAGAGTTGCCTTGGAGGACCTAGAAGATGTCTAGAGAGGATGCCTCTCTAGGCATTTTCTAAGATGACTGGTATGTGTTCCTTTTTGTGTCCTGCAGATATTTGTTCTGCGGATACGGGGGTCCAACTGTAATATAGCTGTGATTAGGTTGTTGAGTAATAACTTTAGAAAGGTATATTTCAAAGAAGTGTTCAGCTGAAGTTACAGGTGGTTATTCAAATACTTTTTAAAAATGAGAATGCCTCATGTGTTTCACTCAGCAGTCAATGCCAAGAATGTTGGATTTGATCCAGACTTATTTGTGCTTGGATACTCAGTGAAATCACTGAGACTTAAGTTAGCCTTATTTACAGTAAGTCCCATTGATTTCATTAAATGTACTATAACTATGATAGTTCTGGATTAGACCCATTATGAATATGTTTTCTATCAATATGTTTAGTGTTTTCCTTCTTGAGTTTCAAACTGACATTTTTGAGGACATGTTTACTGTTTTCTGCAGGCTTTGTGTTTTACACTGCTTTACACTGTTTCTTCTCTCACTTTCAAGGACACGAACTAGAGATGATATCCTCTCTAGACGTGAGCGATCAAAAGATGCAAGTCCACCTAGATGGTCTCCATCCAGAAGAAGATCCAGATCTCCCATTCGACGAAGGTCTCGCTCACCTCTTCGTCGTAGTCGGTCTCCAAGAAGGAGGAGTAGATCTCCTCGGAGAAGGTATGTGTGAACTGCACAATTTATAATAGAAGTAAACATTGTATATTAACGAACAGTAGTTAGTTTTGGGAGCCAGTGTGGTGTAGTGGTTTGAGCATTGGACTGCAACTCTGGAGAATGGGGTTTGAATCCCCACTTGGCCATTGAAACACACTGGGTGACCTTGGGCAAGTCACACACTCTTAGCCCCAGAAGACGGCAAAGGCAAACCTCCTCTGAACAAATCTTGCCAAGAAAACCCCGTGATAGGGTTGCTTTAAGGTCGCTGTAAGAGGGAAATGACTTGAAGGCACACAATAACAACAGTTATTTTTTAAATGATCTCTATTTCCATTATATGTTCAGCCAGTTCCAAAACTATCCTATCCTTGATTTCAAATGATACTATGTCTTTTTGTCCAAGAAAGGGTAAAAGTACAGCATCAGTGTTATCCATATCATAGTAACTGTACTGCACTGGCTTACGTCACTAATAGATATTTATTTATTTTATTTGTGCAATTTCTGTGCCACCTTTCTCCCAAAGTGGGACCTAATGTGGCTCACAGAACAATTAAAATCACAATTAAAACAAATTAAAAACATACAAAGTAAAAAACAGATTAAAACAACATAAAAAGCACACTTTGATTAAAGCCACAATTATATATTAAAGGCCTGCTTAAACAACATTTTTGCCTGTCAGTGAAATGAAACCAGTGAGGGGGCCAGCCTTGCCTCCTGCAGGAGGGAGTTCCAGAGGATGGGAGCAGCCACCGAAAAGGCTCTCTCTCATGTCCTCACCAAGCGAGCCTGTCATGGTTGCGGGACTGAGAGAAAGCCTTCCCCTGAAGATCTTAAAGCCTTTGCTGATTCGTAGAGGGAGATAAGATCTTTCAGATAGTCTGGACCTAAGCTGTGTAGGGCTTTATAGGTCAAGACCAGCACTTTGAATTTTGCCCAGAAACAAACCGGTAGCAAGTGGAGCTGTGGGAGTTACATGTTCCACATAACTGGCCCCAGTCAGCATTTTGGCCACAGCATTCTGGACCTGCTGGTTTCCAAAGGCAGCCCCACATAGTGTCCATTGCAGTAGTCCAAACGGGATGTAATCATGGCATGTGTCACCATAGCCAGATCTGATGTCTCAAGGAACGGGTGCGACTAGCACACTACAGTTGCACCTCCACATTCGCGAATTTAGCATTCGTGGTTTTAAATATTCGCGGTTTTCGGAGGGCCTCCTCCCCGCCCTCCCAAAACCAGCAACAGGGCTTTAGGAGCCCTGTGGCTGCTTCTTGGGAGGGAGAGAAGCAGGCCGAGTAGGGGGTGGGAGAGGTGGCGAGGAAGCCTTCCGAGGCCCCCTCGCCACCTTAGGAGGCCAGGCGGGGGGTGGGAGAGGCGGGGAGGGGGCCTTGGGAGGGAGGGGGAGGCCTGGGGAGGTGACCACGGGGCCTCTGGAGGCCCCGTGAAGGCCTTGGGTGGAAGTGGGGAAGGCTGGGGAGGTGACCATGAAGCCTCCGGTGAAGGCCTTGGGTGGGAGGGCTGGGGAGGCGACCACGGTGCCTCCGGAGGCCCCGTGGTCACTTTGGGGGGGGGAGGGCAGGCATTACTCGCGGAATTTTCACATTCGTGGGGGTCTGTGGAACCTAACCCCCGCGAATGTGAAGGGACGACTGTAGTTTTAATTGTGCAAATGCACTTTTGGCTACTGCTGAAACCTGGGCATCCAGTCTCAGAGTTAAGTCCAGGAGAACACCCAAGCTGCGAGCCTGAGATATTCCTCAGTCTAATCATGGTTCGTTTTTGGATGAAAGTGATTTGAATTTTAAAATAAAAATCTTGATTATTTCTAAGCACAGGAATAAATATTTGTTACTTTAAAAGGTGTACTTGGTCTTCTTCACAGTATAAAAACATTTCTCCCACTTTCAGGGATAGAAGTCGACGGAGTAGATCTCGTCTTCGAAGGAGATCCAGATCACGGGGTGGCCACAGACGTAGGAGTAGGAGCAAAATAGAAGATAAATTTAAAGGAAGCCTTTCTGAAGGGATGAAAGTTGAGCAGGAATCTTCATCAGATGAAAAGTAAGAGTGGAATTTTGATACTTCATATTATGATGTCCCACAAAAGTATAGTCCTACAAGCAGATAAATGTAATAATTGTTTTCCTAAATTGCAAGGTGGGCGGTATTTTCAACATGGGTGGGCAGTCTTGAAAATTAACAGTGAGTGAAAGTGCAGTAGCTAATTTGCACATAATATACTACATACACAGCAAATTCTGAACCATGTAATGTTGATCATGAATGCATCATAACTGTAAGCAATAAAAGTTTGTAAGTATAATTAATTCTGCCTTATCATATATGCACCTTCTACCACAAGATAATCTAATATTAAGATGCATGTGCTTAATTTCTTTTAAATTTTTCACTTTAAACACATCTCATTCAAATCAATTTACCTACTTTTCTTTGGCTTTTTAGGGGTTAGTTTATTTTAGTGTGCCAATTAGCAGAGTTACTAGATGCCTATCAATGCAAATCAAGGTGTGTCTTTACAGCTGTAATCCAGCAGATGCTGCCTGGGATCCAGTAGTGGGTCATATAGAAGGGTCAGACTAACAGAGCTGGTGATGGTGCATGTGACCAATATATTAGAATATCATATTGTGTTGAAATTCCCCTCTGTTTTCAAAGCAGATCACTATTTAACATGGGAAACAGATGTTTGAGAAAAATAATCTAAACCTTCATGGGTTCAGAATGGTATTTTTACAGCTCTTTCTGTTCTGGCTGCAGTTGACTTTCTTCTTCAGATGAGGAGGCTTAGGCATTGACCATAAGCAAAGAAACTTGAAAGTTAATTCTGTTAAAATCTCTTAAATTGCTTCAAATAAATGTGCTTAGGGTGGATGTTTCCTAGAATTTCTCTTCATTAAGATATATATTGGCAATTCTTTCTTGATTTTTTAAATAAGACAATTCTGATTTTTTTTATTATTATTTTTTTTTTAAGAGAAGTATGGCATCTTATTTTTGTTAGCTGCAGTTTTGAATCTGTTGTTTTAGGGGCCATGAACCTTTGTTTTGCATAGCCCAGATCACCCTCATCAGTGAGATGAATTTTAAAATTCTTAGATTTATAAACATGGATTTAATAGTTTTCATGTGATTTTTGACTTCTGGAACTTCAGTTGGTCACATTCATCCCATCTGAGGATTTTATATTCAAAGAGTTAAGGTGTGCTTTTTAAAAGGGGTGGTGATTTTCAGGCTTATACAGATTCCACAAACTTGACTTATGGCCTACATTTGCTCACTGGTGACTAAATAGTCATCCCTCCACATTTGCGGGGGTTGGGGTCTTGAGACCCCTGCGAATGTGGAAAAACCGCGAATAAAAAATGCTGCTCCCATGAGCCCACCCCCCAGCGGGAGGGTGTCTGGCCAGCCTGGCCGGCCTCTCCGTGACCTTCCTGAGGGGACTCCGGGTCTTAGAAGCCCCTGAGCCCACTTAGGAAGGCCAGGGGAGGCAGCGGGAGGGAGGGATGGAGGCTGCCCTGCCTCTCCCCGGGCTTCCTCAGTGGACTCCGGGGCTTTGAAGCCCTGGAGCCCGCTTAGGAAGGCTGGGGAGGGCAGCGGGCAGGCGGCTGCCCTGCCTCTCCCTGGCCTTCCTCAGCGGACTCCCTAAGGGAAAGCCGGGGATGGCAGTGGGCGGCGGGTGGGAGGCTGCCCTGCCTCTCCCCAGCCCTCCTCAGCTTAGAAGCCCCGGAGCCCCCTTTGGAAGGCTGGGGAAGGCGGCGGGCAGCTGCCCTGCCTCTCCCCGGCCTTCCTCAGCGGACTCCGGGGCTTAGAAGCCCCAGAGCTCCTTAGGAAGGCCGGGGACAGCACTGGGCGGCAGGTGGGAGGCTGCCCAGCCTCTCTCCAGCCTTCCTGAGCGAACTCCGGGGCTTAGAAACCCCGGAGCCCCCTTTGGAAGGCCGGGGAAGGCGACAGGCAGGGAGGAGCCTGCCCTGCCTCTCCCCAGCCTTCCTTAGCGGACTCCGAGGCTTAGAAGCTCTGGAGCCCCCTTAGGAAGGCCGAGGAGGGCAGTGGGTGGGCAGGCAGGAGGCTGCCCTGCCTCTCCCCGGCTTCCTGAGCGGACTCCGGGGCTTAGAAGCCTCGGAGCCCCCTTAGGAAGGCCGAGAAGGGCAGTGGGTGGGTGGGCAGGAGGCTGCCCTGCCTCTCCCCGGCTTCCTGAGCGGACTCCGGGGCTTAGAAGCCCCGGAGCCAGCTTAGGAAGGCCGGGGCGGGCAGTGGGCGGACAGGAGGGAAGCTGCACGACCTCTCCCCGGCCTTCCTGAGGAGACTCCGGGGCTTAGAAGCCCCAGAGCCCCCTCGGGAAGGTTGGGGAAGGCAGAGGGAGGGAGGCTGCCTTGCCTCTCCTCGGCTTCCTGAGCGGACTCCGGGACTTAGAAGCCCCGGAGCTGCTTCTGGAAGGCCGGGGAAGGCTCAGCCAGGAGGTTGCCCCGCCTCTGAGGGGGCTTGAGCTAAACCGCGAATAATCAAAACCACGAGTGTGAAAGTCGTGAATGTGTAGGGGCATTTGTCTAAGGCATAAAACAAATATTGCAAGGCATACATTTGGAGAAGATGAGGTTTGAAAAGAATATTAATATTCTGTCTTCATAGTTAAATCAAAAGGATGGTCAGATGACTTAATGTAATAGGAACAGGCTTTGGCTTGGACCTTGAGATAATTTAAGAACATTAATGAAAAAAAAGTTCCCATCCTTTATTTCCCCTCCAGTTCACCTACATCCCACTTATGCAGAGCCTCTTCAGGGGATTGGAGGCCCCAACTGAACAATAAGAAAGTGGTGAAACTGCCATAATTGGGTGGACCTCTTCCTGCCCTGGGACAATTCCTCTTTCTCTGCAGCTCTTTTCCAAAATGGTTGTGAAGGGTTGGCTGACCTTCCAGGGAGAGATCTTATGAAGGCTGTATATAGTTGCAGGAGAAAAGAGAAGACAGGAAGCTCATCAATATAGGAATTCTCTGCCTATCCAACAGGTTAGGGACTGCAGCAATGTCAGAAACTAGAATTGGTCAAAAAGGAGAACCAATGTAGGGAATATGAGGGAATTACTGTGGCCTTCTTGGGACTGCCTACGCATGCCCATTGGGGATTGTGCCCACCCACGTGCTGCTTGCAAAGTCTTTCAATTGACTTGGTGACTTTTTTCACCTCTCAGCTCATTTTGCAAGCAGTGTGCATATGCACGGCCAGTCCCAAGCAAGCCTCCATAAGCAAGAATTGTTGAAAGAGTGGATTCCTCCTGAAATGAAATGGAACTTGTCCTTAATTTGCATGCATCAAACAAGCAAGACATCAGATAACAAGCCATTGAAAGATGGGGGCTTCTCATACTGTTCCACTATCCTTTCAGTGCTTTTTCAAGGTACTGGTCTATACATTGTTGTATCAGTAGATCTATAGTTATATTGTTACATTTTCTAATAGTCTTGAAGACTTTGATGTTGAAGAAGAAGATGAAGAAGCTCTGATAGAGCAGAGAAGATTACAGAGGCAAGCAATTGTACAGGTATGTGATCATGCTTACCCTGGCAAACCAGACTGACATTTTTAATATACTTAGTGGGGCAGGGGCGGGGGTGAGGGTAATAATCATAATGCAGAGGTTCTTAACCTGTATTCTGGAGAATGCTTTCATGCAGGCCGTGAGTGGCCTTCAGGAGATCCGTGAACTTAGTGCAAAGAAAAAAAAATCTTAAATTTCCTTCTTGTTGCTTTAAAAATTGTATTTAAATCATTTTTCCTGGGGGGCTTTTATCAAATTCTGAAAGTGGTCCGTGAGCCAAAAAAGTTAAGAATCATTGAGTTAATGCACTTTCTAAGTTTCAGAGGTTCTGTAAAGTTATGACATGATCTTAATATTTTGTCAGCTTTTAAAATAATCGTATTTCCAAAATCAGTAATCCCTTTGCAGAAGTTATGGAGACATTGGGTAGTTGCTACATGTAAGGCTTGTCAGTTGTGGGTAGAAATGGCGATATAGTGTGGAAAGGAGTGAGGATGTTGAACATAATCCCGTGCATGTTAACAAGAGAAGCTTAGCTCAGCCTGCCGTGTTATATTGCAATTAAATTGCTGGAATAAGTGTAAAAAATTATAACCTAGAAAAGTCACATAAAATATGGTTAGACATTCAAATAGTCATATGGTTCCAGATTCTATTAGTCTTTCTGGCGTACTTGGTTATCACCACAAACGCTCCACATGTGTAGAGGCTAGAAAAGGACAGGATATGAACACATTGAACGAGATCCTACACAGAAAACTCCAGATCGTTGCTGTGTGCAACACATTAACTGGATTGCTCTAATGCATGTGATAGAGCACTACCCTTCTGCAAACAAAGGTGTCTTTTGTCAGGAAATGAAACAGTTGAATTCAGAGTTGCTCAAGTGAAAATCTGCTGACATAGTGAAAGCTTTTCTGCCTTACCCCTAGAAAGTCTCAGCTTGGCGATCCTCAGGGAAGATCTGGGATGTGACATGGAGCTGTAGTAAGGGAGGAGGGGCAGAAGAAGTGAACATCTGCTGGTATCTGGTGGATCCAGCTAAATACTCAGTTTGGTTTCTATCAATAGTAAATCTAAAATAGATTCATAATTTGTCAGTTGTTGTTGTTGTTGTTGTGAGCCTTCAAGTTGTTTTTGATTTCGATAGTGACCCTAAGGTGAATCTATCTCAGGGCTTTCTTGGCAAGCTTTGTTCAGAGGGGGTTTACCTCTGATGTTGTCCAGGGTCACCTAGTGGGTTTCTATGGCCAAGCAGTAATTCAAACCCTTGGTCTCCAGAGTTGTAGCCACTACACTCAAACCAATACACCACACTGGCTCTCAGTTTGATAGTAGCTTAAATTATGATGATTTCTCTGCAGAAATACAAGTATTTGACTGAAGACAGTAATATGTCGGTGCCATCTGAACCGAGTAGTCCTCAGAGCAGTACTCGCAGTCGTTCAAATTCACCAGATGATATTCTCGAACGAGTGGCTGCTGATGTTAAAGAGTATGAACGGGAAAATGTGGACACTTTTGAGGCTTCAGTGAAGGCTAAGCACAACCTTATGACAGTTGAGCAAAATAATGGTAAGAATCAGAAGTATTTCTATGTAATACGATGTGAAAGAGTAAATATAAAAAAAGGTGAGGGAGATGAAGTGTGACACCATGGCAGCTATGATTAAGAGATTGTGTCACTTCTAGGATGCTGTGAAACACATGTTCCTTTACTTATAGAAGCCTAGTTCAATTATAGATTATATGCTTTGGGACTCGGCATGTTAAATCACCAGAAAACAAATGCACATCATATGATCTGTCATGCATTGTGGCATCAACATGATGAAACATCTTTCCCTTTCCTTCCCAGTACTGCTTAAAAACTATCTTTGGATGATTTCCCAGCAATCCAGGGCAGGTTTGGGGAATGCATGTGGACTGCATTGGGAAATGGAGATTAATGCCCTCCCGCTTTCACTGGATACCACTATTCTGCCAGCAAAGGTCTAACATTGGATTCAGCTAGTAGCGTAATGATAGGAGCTTTAGTATGCACTGCAGTGAGTTGGGTTGCTTTAAATAGATTACAGTACTCTCTGTGAAAAGGCAAAAAGCTCACATGTTTTATGAACAGCTTTAAATTTAAATTTTAAAGGCTTAAATGCCTTGGAAATAGGTTGCTTAAGGAACTACTCACATTTTTTTTTCTGTATATTAAAAACTGCCTCAGAGTTCCTTCATTGGTCCTGCCACTATCAGGAGTTAAGTGGATAGAGATTAAACCAGTGGTACTCAATATGGTGGTCCCCGGATTGGTGCACATCCCTGAGCTATTAGCATAGCTACTGGTCTTTGGAAAGTTTCCAGGAGAGACAATTACAGCCAGTGGGCCCAAACATAGTGCCAGTCCCTGACACATTGGGAAAAAAATAATTACTTGTCCCCCACATCACATAGCCTCAGAAGCACTGGACTAGACACTGTCTCTTCACAGAGAGCACCCCTATTTTGGAAATTTCTCATTCTACTGTTTAATAGGTAGATTTGCCTGGTGCTGTGTCGGACATCTTTTTGGTTCCAGGTAAAAACTTTATTTTTTCCAGGCCTTTTAGGTGTGTTGATTTTAACTGAAATATTTGGTTCTGCATATGATGTATTGTTGTGATCATTTTATTTGTAGATTTTAATTGTTTTGCAAGTTCTTCTCCAGAGGATTCTTAGAACAGGATAGCGCATTGTAATTAATTGAGAAATAATTGATGTAAATTATTTATGGTTTTTTAGGTTCATCTCAGAAGAAAATCACAGCTCCTGACATGTTTACAGAATCAGATGACATGTTTGCTGCATATTTTGATGTAAGTAATTCTATAGCGTCGCATCTGTATTGTAAAAACAAATTGGTAAAGAAGTATCAAAGTGATTATTTGACCATCTTTCTTATAATCCTGTTAGAATGTATTATATCATAGGTACTAAATAAAATTCAAATGACCTTGCACAAAAATGTATCAATTTTACTCAAGAATTTTTGCATAGTCTTTGAAGTTCAGAGAACAGTTACTCACTGGCTACATCATACTGTTACCATTACCAAGATACCAATTAGTAACATGATTAATAAAAAGACAAAATATAGATTTGTTTAATTTTTTTTAGTAATATCATTAACTTACTTCCCTACATCTTCAAAATATATTTCTGCTTTGTAGAACTGTAGATTCAAAGGCAAATGCATTATATATCTCTGCTTTGTAGAACTGTAGGTTCAAAAGATATCCATGCTTTGTAGAACTGTAGATTCAAAGGCAAATGCATTTACTCAATAACATAGAAAATAACTCAGGAACATAGAGCATAAATAAAAAGGCTGAATTTGGTTTGCTTTCTCTCAGAGTGCACGCCTTAGAGCTGCTGGCATTGGAAAAGACTTCAAAGAAAACCCCAATCTCAGGGACAACTGGACAGATGCAGAGGGGTATTATCGTGAGTATGACTGACGATTGCTATACTTTCTGTACATTACATGCATTAATTTTATTTTGGGAAATTGCATAGAGCTCTTTGTAGATCTGGACGTATAATATAAGAAGAGCAGTATAGTCTTAGTAAAACTAGGTCCAGTTTCCAGTGCAGTGTAATAGGCAATTTTCCTTTTAGTACCCAGTTGCTTCAGATCTTGAGTGACTAGGTGCCATTGCTCTTATTCCCTGCTTGTGGCCTCCCATAGGCATGTGATTGGCCACTCTGAACAATATCCTGCAGGTGGTTGGCCACTCTGAACAATCCTGGCCTAGCAACTGTGGTGATTCTTATATTTTCTTTTCCAAACATGGTGCAATTTGGTGCATACAGACTAAGCAGGACAACTCATTTCTGTAACTTCATCTTGTAACATCTTAGAGTGAGCCTATTTAGATGTTGTTTGGGTTGCCCCCCCCCCTCACTGTTTTGGGAAGTTCCAGCTCACATGGTTGTGGGGAATCTTATGTTCAATTAAGCTATTTCCACTGTGTTCAGAATGAAGGCAATAGGCGATTAAGCACATGATCCCTAGGACCTTTTCCTAGTGACAGCTTGGGTGGGGAGTAATATTGTTCACATAAACCAGTTTTTATATGTTGACAATTGTTAACATAATGATATAGTATTTAAAGTTCTATCTATGAGATGTCCCTTGACAGAATTCTGCTAAAATATGCAATATAGTTGAATAGAATTGGCAATTTATTGAATGGTTGCTCTCTGTATAATTTTTGTATATGGGAAATCATTTTTTCTTGATTTTTATCACTGTTAAGTTGCTTTAAGTATATGCATAGCAAATTTGTTTAATAGTAAAATATACTATAATATATATATTTTTATCTCCCCTAGGTGTTAACATTGGTGAAGTTCTAGATAAACGTTATAATGTGTATGGCTACACTGGCCAAGGAGTTTTCAGTAATGTGGTGAGGGCCAGAGATATGGCAAGAGCGAACCAAGAAGTGGCTGTCAAAATTATTAGAAACAATGAGCTTATGTAAGTGAGAGATTTTTAAATGATAGTGGGCTTAACTATGTTAGGACAGTAATAATTCTTCCCAAGCTTTGCTGAAATTATGGTTCTGAAATCAAAGGGTTTTGCCCTTCTCAGGGCAAGAGTTTTTCAAACCATGGCTGGCATTGACTTAGTGGAAGCCACTGCCAGAGAACACTGAGCTATTATAGCATTTTCTAACTCAGAAGTCATTGAATACGGCACAGCAGCATTGCTCCTTGGTGGCTTTTCCTGTTATTAACTTTCCCAGTTATTTCCTCACCCTGCTCTCCATACTTCAAACTGCAGTGCAGTTTCCTTTCCTGGTCTGAGGGTCATATGGATTGCAACACTACTAGCAAAAAGTATGGTACAAATGTTTTACCTCATCAACTCAGCTTAGGCATTTTATTTATTTCTGTTTTACTAGTTGGTCTCCTTTCCCTCATATCCTCTTTCACCTTCTCCTATCCCCCACCCCTCTTAGTTAAATATCTTCTCCTTCCCTTCTGTGGTGAACTCCGTTAATACCTACTCACATGTACAACACGCATCAGTTCAGAATACTTTATTGTCAGGATCTAGATGTATACAGTAACACTCCAAAGACATTTCTGAGGTCTTGGTGCCAAAACCTCTTTGTTAATACATCTTGCCAGCTCTGTTTCCCCCCCACCACCACCACCACCACCTGGCAATTACAACTATCAGTTCTGTGCAAGCCTCCTTAAATATTCCCAGGAGAATGACCTTGGCACTCAGGGTAGCTGTTTCCCAGCACATACTAGACCCAGCTCCCAGAATGCCCTTTGCTCATGTCAAGTCACTGGTGTGATTACTCACAAGCCTAACAATGCTAACTACTACCCATCCCAGCAATCTAAATATCATACGGCACCAGTGACATGACACCTTCACAGCATTTTAAACTTGCAAACCCCATTAAACTCAGTAGAGCTTAATGTAAGGCCAAAGGTTCCCTACTCCTGCGTGACCTCCCCAAAAAATAAAGTAAAACCCCATCCAAACCACATTCTAAATTCACTAAAATGTGTCAGGGGCCCCCACCCCAATACAGTTCAGGAGCTAAGTGGGCACGACACAGTGTCCATGCTGGTGATCTAGAATGGCAAGCACACTGGGGACTGCAGCCCTGTGGAGCTCCAAATGAACTAGAAGTCAGCTGGTGCAATCCTCCAAGCTCAAGAGCACACCCATTCCTGATCTAAGGTCTTCACCCTGCAATTTTGGGGCACAGAAGGCTGTTCTGGCAATCTTAGGAGAAACATATGAGCAGCCATTCAGGACTTGTACAGTAAGGCTGACTATTATGAAGTATGTTTGATACCTATGACATAGCTTGCTAATTATAAGTAATTAGAAATAATGGCCTGTCATTGCTGGTTTCAGCAGTTGAACATCTATCTGCAGAAACGTTTTTATAAATCTCATGCTTAAGGGAAATTATGTTTTTCGTAATATTTAATATCATCATGACTCCCTCTTTCTCCCTTCTACTGTTTTCCCCTTTCATTGGTTCAATCGCATTTTCTGGGACATCAGCAAAAACTCTAGCTCTGAGTTCCATATACAGTCATCCCTCCACATTTGTGGCTTAAACATTTGCAGAACTGATTATTTGCAAATTTGAATAATATGTTCTCTCTAGGCATTTGTAGGTTCTCCAGTGTTGTTCTATGGTCAACTTCTGGAAGTTGACCATAGAAACATGCTGGAGAACCTACAAATGCCTAGAGAAATGTTCTCTCAAGTTAAAAAAAAATAGTGGGCCTATATTTGCAGTTTTTCCACTTTCCCAGGGCTGCTGCACTCCTGACCCCCTCAAAAGTTGAGGGCTGACTGCTTTGTTTCCTCTCTAGAACATCTGTAGTCTCTATTACTTCTTCTTCCACCAAATGTCTATAACATGTAAGCATTTCAGCCCTGTTGCAAACTAGAAATTGCTCATTTGGGCCAATTATAGGGATAGGTGGGTCATCCCCCGTTCTTTGCAACCACCTCCAATATGCCCCCATCTATGCCCTGTGACTAGAGAAGAGTGTTTCCTCTATTACTGTTGCTACTTTATGTTCTCATGTCTCTGCATTTCAAATACTGGTTATCATGTGCTCATTATTATATTAAATGGCTCTTTTTTCAGGCAAAAAACTGGTTTAAAAGAATTGGAATTTTTGAAAAAGCTTAATGATGCAGATCCTGATGACAAGTTTCATTGCCTGCGATTGTTCCGCCACTTTTATCACAAGCAGCACCTCTGTCTTGTATTTGAACCGCTCAGGTGAGTTTAAAAAATAGATTTAAGTTCTCTTTAATAAAAAGTATTTTTCAAAGTCTCTTTGTTAATCTGTCTGCCCATTTTTTTGTTCTCAAGATAACACATCGTCTGAATGTTTCAGGCAATGTTTCAGGCACTTGCTAAGCACATTTGAAAAGGACTACAGTCTTATTCAGGCATTCAGATGTCTAAGGTAGAGAGGGTATTTGCTTTGGCTTCAATCTTCCTGACCTCCCTATGTTGAACCAGATTATTTGAAGAGAGATTGTAGCTGCATTTGGTTGAACATAGTTATTGTCCTCAGCGTTAACAGGAATCCTGGCCGCACAAGATTCCTGATGGTGCAGAGTATGGTAACAGTGTTCAGCTGAACATGGTTACAGCCTTCCTGTTCACACTTTCTGGTTGAACACATGGTGGCTAGGGGGTGGAAGGGATGGGGCCCTTGTGTGTGTACTCATGGCCCCTCCATGACTTGAGTAGTGCTTACTGTTTATCTGTATAGTCTGGAATGACATACTGGGAAGAAAGGAAATAGGCTGAAAAACATTTCCGTTAGTGCAAGACATCTTTGAATTCACCTCATTGTTTTTTGTTTAATGTTTTTGTCTGACTTCCACTTTTACCTCTCTCCTTTCTTTCTGTTTTCTCACCAGTATGAATTTACGAGAGGTATTAAAGAAGTATGGAAAAGATGTTGGTCTCCACATAAAGGCTGTACGCTCCTATAGTCAGCAGTTGTTCCTGGCACTCAAACTTCTTAAAAGATGCAACATATTGCATGCTGATATCAAACCAGACAATATTTTAGTAAGTAATATTTAGTGAACAACTGTGTAAAAAGTGTTTGGAGAGAACGATGTGTTTGTACTAGGTTTCTATTTCTGTGAGCATTTATCATCTATTTAGAATGTTTTTTTCTTTACTCTGTAAAAAACCAGTATATTTTAGAATAATAGTATAAAAAGTAAAAATATATTTGAAGTGTATGCTCCAAAATAAAGTGATGCTGTAACTGAGGTTTAGTTTTGTACATTATGACCACTGTGTGATATCCCTTTGAAACTGCTGCTGTTGCAAGATCAGCTATAAGATGTGAGTTGGCACATTGTGTGGATAGATCCCATTAGCTGGAAAGGCACTCTTTCCACATAACTTGTAAAAAATAAAATGTGGTAGTTTTCTATTAACAGTTAAATCCTACCATCCTATTCTGACATTTTGCAGAAAGAGTTATGGTCCTCAGGTCGGGAGTGTGGTGCACTAACCTCACCCCTCTCTGTAGTTACTCCCTTCATGTGGAAAGCAGCACTATGAATGGAGGCTCCCCATGTAGTGAGAAATGGAAACATCCTGAAAAGCTGCATACATAGAAGATACTATCTTCTTTTTAGGTGTGCAGGTGACGAGGTGTCAATACATTTCTCAGAAGATGCAGCAAAATTGACACACATGCTTCTGTATCAGTTAGCATACCTGTATCCTACTGCTGTCAGTTCTTGCCATTCTTGTGCAGTAAGGAACAACCATTTTTAGTAGTTCTTTGCAGCATACGATATGCACATCTGGTTATGAATAGATAGTAATGCTATGTATTTTGATTTAAAAAAAAAACAAATAGGTATAAAATATATTGATTTTCTGTGGAGCAGCAGTAGCAATCCTGCAGCCCTTGTTATTTTTTGCACTATAATACCCATAATCTCTAATATTGGGTTGTGACTGATGGCAGTTGAAGCCCAGAAACATCTAGAGTACCACAGATTCCTTACCTCTGCTATACAGTGTTAGAGTAGTTTTTGTGCTAGAGCTTAGAAATACCAGATTAGAAAAGTATGTCTTGGGCCGTTTGAAGCCCCCTGCATTATAAAATCAGATGGCAGATGAACAATTGCACAGTTGAATGATCTTTCATATTTTTAAAAACTCCCTCTATGTAGAAAAGTGTTGGCGTCTGTTGCCTTTTCCCTAGCATAGTGCATATGATATGTGCAGTAATTTTAATTTTGTATTATGGTAGAAGAATAGACAAATCTGCAATGCAACATTACCCTCTGTCTTGAAATAGTACATTCTGTGAGCAATGTTAATTGTATGTTGTATGCAGCTTGTATAGACTGGGCCTCAGTCTAAGATATTAGTTGTTTTTGCATAATGAGGAAGGGGGATGATAAAATTTGAACAATAAATTCTCCACCAAAGTGAGGAAAGATTACTGTTGACAACTACAGGACCAGATCAGAAGCTAGTAGAAGACTAGCTAATGATGATCTGAATGCAAGTGCAAACTTGGTCACTGGCTGTAGCAGTTTGGATTAATGCATTTTTATTGATAAGAATAATCAGAAGAATACATTTCATTCTTTCTCAGTAGTTGTCAGTCTTACTGTAAAGTCAGTATTTTTAAAAGAATAATAGGAATGCCTTTGACAAATGTTGTAAATAGTTCAAGAAAGCTGTAAGTCTTTCTGTTTTTACAGATAATGTTTTTGGTATTTATAATTTAACAAGATGCTTGGAATATAAGAACCTAGCTGGAATAGGCTTGGGGTTCTTCTAGCCTGGCATCCTATTTTGCTACATTGGCTCAAACTGCTTGCAGTTCTAGAACTTGTAGCTGGACATGAAAGTAACACCCCTCCCTTCCATTTGTTCCTAGTATCCTGTTCAGAGCTCTGAAAAGATTGGGGGTGGGTGGGACTGTAATTCCCAGAATGTCCCAGCCAATGACTCTGGTTCTGATATGCTTTGCCTCCAAACATTGTGCTTCCCAAACATAGTGAAGATGAATAGTACTTTAGACATTCAGATATACTAAACTTATAAAATATTGGTGATTCATGTACACTCTGTAACAGTGGAACTTATTACTTTTGCCCAGAAGGTTTATGTTCAATTTCCCCCTCTCCTTTTTAGGTGAATGAGTCTAAAACCATTTTAAAACTTTGTGACTTTGGATCAGCTTCACACGTTGCTGATAATGACATTACGCCATATCTTGTCAGTCGATTTTATCGTGCTCCTGAAATTAGTAAGTTAATCTATTCTGAAATTCTCAAACATTGCAATTAATGTTGATTTAACTTACATGTGTGTGAAGAACAGGATTTGTGGAACTTTATATCTCGTAGTATTTCCCATTTTGTTGTTAAACTTCCATTGCTAACTAGAATGGGAATGTATATGGAGGCTGGAATGTGAAGGCAAACTGTAGTTAAGTGGGACTGCAAGTGCCATCCACAAATTTTCATGGCGTTTTTTGTATGGCATTTATGTATGTGTGATCATAGTATGCCAAGACCTCAAACTTGCCAAGACCCTACCTTATCATAACTGAGCAGAACCTTAGAAACAGCTGCTTGAAATATTGTTTAGTATTTGAAGTGTGAGTGAGATGCCACCATGCCTTTTAATCAGTTCTCTTTTCATCTACCATCTGATACAACTGATGTGAGAAAAAGTAAGAATGATGTAGGTTATTGGAAGATTTCTAAATTACTAATAGCTTTTTGAAGACTTAGAAGGAGAAGTGAAAAAAACTAGTTTAGAAGAATATCCACCTTTTCTGAATTGAATGGCACAGGATAAATATAATTTGTTCATTTTCTTCTCTTTGTGGCTGGCTGACTCAAGTGAGTGATCTTCATTTCTCTCTGTTGTTTTGAATGATTAACTCTAAAACTATTCTCCTTCAGTTATAGGCAAAATCTATGACTACGGTATAGATATGTGGTCTGTAGGCTGTACCTTATATGAACTTTACACAGGAAAAATATTGTTTCCTGGGAAAACTAATAACCATATGTTGAAGCTTGCAATGGATCTCAAAGGAAAGATGCCGAACAAGGTAAAGAAATACAGTGCTTTTAAAAAATGTACCAATTTTTCCAATTTGTCCTGGTATTGTAGGAATTCATGACCTGGTTCAGACAGTAAACTTCCTTGCTTGTTCATACTTCCTCCCTTTGTTCATTGTTTCCTCCCACTGTGCAGCAGATCACAACAACTGATTACCTTGTTCCCCAGCATGCCAAAAACTGGGAATTTTGGTTGGATGCCAGTTTACCAACAAGTATCTTAAATTGGAATGTGATACAAATGTTTGGTTCGTAAAATTGTATATATAATTCTCTTGGGTATGTTGCCTTTCCCAGTGTGCTGAGTGGCTGCTCAGGAAATACACTCAACCCGTATCCAACCATATCACCACCCACATGCAGATTCCCTCTCCACATCACAATCCATTGCATCACTGGCCCTCCCTCCTCTCCCTCCCTCAGTCACTCATCAGTCATAGGCTGTAATGAGATCCAGGCAGTCAACTGGTGGCGGTGGCAGGATGCCACTGGGCTGGAACCAGGCAGTCAACTGGTGGTGGCCGCAACAGGGTAACAGAATGAGTCACCCTCCGCAATTCTGGGAAAAGTGTGGAATGCTGAGAATGGGGAGGAGGAATTTTAATCCACCAGCCTACCTTACATGGTTGTCATGAGGCCTGCTGGGAGTTTTTTGAGGAGTTTTTTAACAGCGTATGGTACACCAGGTCCAGCTAATTGGTATTAAATAACAACTCTGTATTTGAATTTATATGAAGGGACAGGGTGAGGATCTGACATTTGTTCCTGGTTTCCTTAACTGTTGTTTAGCAAGCTGGGTATGATGGATCTAAAAGGAAGTTGGCATGTCTCTCAGACATAAAATCTGTTAATTCCATTAAAACTTCCTGTGACCAGACTCAGTGGGCTGAATCCAGACTTGAGCTCTGCAATGTTCCACTGACTCTAAACAAAAGAGCGTAGGGTGGCAGTTTTCACTGTTGCTCACTTTTGCAACCTGCTCCAAAGGTTTGGGAGGAACTATCCAGAAGAGCATAGGATAGGACATTGTGGACTGAAAGAGGAGGGAGAATGGACACAGTTGTTGTGTCCCTTGCATGAACAGGATGCCTCCACTGGCTCAGTTTCCAACCATCAACAGAATGTATACATCTGGATTCAACCCAATACCTTTTCTTTAAAGGGAGAAAATGACCCATTTCATTATATTATTTTTTTTCTTTATGGCGATCTGTAGAAAATAATAAATAAAGGATATTTAATTTCATTTTTCATTTTGCCTATATCATTGAAACAAAGCTCCTTTATGGTATTACTACTTTCAGGATATACCCATTTAAATCTTTAAAGATTTTTGATTTGCTACCTTTTCCCCCCAGATGATCCGAAAAGGGGTGTTCAAAGATCAACACTTCGATCAAAATCTTAATTTCATGTACATAGAGGTAGATAAAGTAACAGAAAGGGTAAGTCTGAATTTTACTAAGTACTGCTGTGATGCTTCGTTTGGAAGTAACCCATATCATGTTTATATCTTTAAATTGAAATTGCTCAAATTGTATCCCTTTCTTTGGTTTCTTCAGTTAAATTTTTGCAGTAGTGACACAAACACAAAGCTTGTGAAAGATCAGTAGTTCTTTGAACATTCTCATTATTTTCATGTGACATACTCCATTCTAGAGGCAAATGACATATCTGTCCTATATTTTATGAAGTTCAGCTATTAATTGGAACGTCTGTTTTATTTTCATACTGGCTATATTGTTGCTGTCTCTGAAAGTAAATGTTGGATGACCTTTTTTTTTAAGGAAAAAGTCACTGTCATGAGCACCATTAATCCAACAAAGGACCTGCTAGCAGATTTAATTGGGTGCCAACGCCTTCCTGAAGATCAACGCAAAAAGGTTCACCAACTGAAGGACTTGTTGGACCAGATCCTCATGTTAGATCCTGCTAAGCGGATTAGTATCAACCAGGCACTGCAGCATGCCTTCATCCAGGAGAAAATTTAAATCCAGTGAAGATATTCAAAGGGTTTGAATAGTTAATATACAAAGACTGACGAAATTTCACAGCAGTTGATAAGTGTACATATAACATATAAATAATTTCCCTGAAAAGTTGAGGAAGAATGATATATATGAATTAACACGAAGGCGGATATTTCTTTTAGAAATGGTAGAGTAAAGCTGTCTCTTATGTGAAGATCTTTTCACTGTAGAACTGTTTTAATTGCCACGACTGCACAGAAGTACAATGCTAATGTATATGGTTGCAGTTCTATAATATAATATATATAAATATATAAAAATACATTCACACACAAATACAGACACATGTGGACACTGTCTTTCTCTTTCTCTCTAAAAATATATAAACAAAACAGCTGTTAGAAAGTGTCAGTAAGACCGGGTGGTTGATTGTGGTTTTTAGCAGAATTGGCTTCATTTTTGTCTCTGAAAAATGGCCAGCATAAATGCTGTTTATATTACATTTTCCTAGGTGTGTGCGTGCAGGCCACAGCAGCATGCCCTTGGTGTAGTCAGTGCCGAAGGGGGTCTGTTCCTTCTTGAGCCTGCCCGCAGGGATGGTCTCCTCTTTTAAAGCAGGTTGCGTACAACTTTCAGTACACTGAAGGTAAGCTAAACCATCAACATCACTGGTGTTTAAGATATTAATTGTACTGGAACAACTGACAAATGAGGGTCAATAGCTTTGTAGCAGAATTCCCTGCATGTTTTATAAATGATCTTGTTTTTCTTTTCTGGCATTATGACTGTGGCATAATCCAATTTCTGTTTGTTCATCACATTCAAAGAAAAAAATGGGGGAGTGTGCACTTGATGGAGAGAGCGCCTTCAGTGTACTGTTTATTACTTTCATTTCTTAAAAAAAAAACAACTTGCTATATAGACTTTATACCTTTTGTTAAAGACAGTTCACTATGGCATAGAACCAAGACTTGAGAGAAGTTCATTTACTAACAAATGTTCAGCTCTGACTCTAAAAGAACTTACTTTCTCATGGCCAGATAGAAGCACCGTAATTCAGTTTTTAGCTATTTGTATGTCATTTAAAAGTGTACTGCTTTATGCTGCAGGTGTTTTTTGTTTGTTCATTGTTTTCATTCTTTGTGATCATGTTGTCTTTCAATACAGGCATAAACCTTCCACTCTTGAACAAAGCAGCTGCTTTTTAAAAGCGGTAATTGCTTCTTTACCTTTTATTTCTTTTGTAAATGAAGCTTTCTTTAAAAAAATGTGACTTTAAAATGTTGTCTCTTGCATAAAACAGTTGACATTCACTTATTGTAAAGTGAAGATTGTTTTGCTGCATGTAAAGTGGACCATGCAGATTTCTGTATGTTTTCAGTATGCATCATTAGATAATAAAGTCTTTTGTGAACAAGGCATTGGTAGCCATTTTTAAAATATTTTTGTTTCCAGTGTTGCTGACTCAGGTATCTATAAGAAGAATTCTTTCTGTTTTTGATAGTCCATTAATTATAGCCGTTACTAAAAAACGTGATCCTTTAAAAGAGATACTAGACTCTTAATTATCGGCTTTTCAGTATAAATACTGTCCCTATCCCTGAGCATCCTACAGATACTATCTGCTTTCATTGTAATGAAATTTATTCCTGTACATTATTGGATTGGATACAGGTTTTAACTAATGTTTGTGCTGTTTTTCTTACTTTTCCTTTTTGATGGTGCTGAGAGAGACAAAGGAAGGCAAGTCACAGGCCACTCAACGCCTACTCCAGGGGGTCTGGTTTGCTGAGACACCAACTTCACCTTCCTAACAAGGTTATTTCTGACAGCATGTGTAGATAAAAATTTAGCAACCAGTTAAACAATAGTTCATTGTCCATAATGAGGATTCTCGGCTGAGTCAAGTAATGTTTGTCGGTCCAGTTCTTGTAAAATAAGCAAGTTCACATAGCATCATATTCTTATATAATATATATATTTTATATAGATTTCATGTATGCTGAACAGGTCTATGAAACCAACCAAATCTAAAAGTTTTGTATTACAAGTTTTTAAATAGGAGTTTTAAAAACCCACCTAGACACATAGTCACATCCAGTGTGTGCATTTAGTATAGACCATCATGCCCCTTGCCAGTGGGGTGCTCTCTATGACTTGCTCCCCACCGTGCTAAAATGATGAACTAACAAGGTGGCAAGTTATATTACCTGCCTATTTTGAGTTTTTACCCCGACTCTTCTCCAGCTTAATTTTATTTCAAAGGTAGTAAATGTATTATTTCTGTCAACTTACTTAAAATATTTCTTGTTCGTGCAGGAGGCAGTATGCAGCTTTCACTCTCACTGAAATGAAGACGTAGATTACTTGATAGTTATTTGCACACAAAGTAATGTGGCGCACTGCTTTGGCAACACTTCCAGCCTATCTTGCACATCTGGTGGCAGTCTGACACAGATGTCATAAAATTCTATTTCCTCCACAATTGTTTCATATCCCTGTTTACAAATGTTGAAGAGAGTTGGTCATATCAACTCCAGTAGCAGCTACAGTCAACCTTATGGCTACAGAATTTTTAATCTTCTCACAAAAAACAAAGTTGCTTGTTTACTTATTCTTTGTGTTATAGGTGCCGCTCAAATGAAGATGATGGCAACCAGAAGACATGAACAAAGGTTTCTGTTCTATAAAAGCTATGAAAAACATTTTTCATCTAGTTATGTCTAGTTTTCTGTTCACAGCACACAAATATAGGCTTCATTTACACTGTTTTGCCTTGCTGGCAGTTCTTAGCATAGTACTGTTGTGGTGTTTCTATGTAAAATGTGTCTGTTTCATTTCTGGATGATGTGATTTTGTTGTGATAAAATTAAGGTAGGCAGGGTTTAATATTTTAAAACATTTTATTATAATGCCTTCTTCTATCTTATGTAAAAGGCAACAACATTTGGCAAACACTAGTGTACTGCTTAAAAGCAGATAGCAAAAGACAATATTTATTAATCTCAGAGCATCATATTCTTTATGCTTTGGCTGCAAAAATATTGGTACTGTTCTGATGAGTCAGATGTTAGGGTGGGCAGAGATTATTCAGACCTTTGCACTGAAGCTCTAGATGTGTGTGAACCCACCTCAAATTATTTCCTGGTAATCCTGTTTAGACCAGTGGTATGGCTTTCACAAGGAAACCAGGCTAAACTTAACAAAATATCCCCCAATGAAGATATGATTACATGCAGGTCTGTCAGGTCTAAAGTAAAAATCCTGGTTTTTCAGTTGTGTCGATAGGAAATGCATTTTGAGTATGGCTTTCTACTTCTGTTTCTCATTGTTTTGTGCTGCAGTATAGGCTGACATGACAAAAAACGGTATTTGGGAATGATTTTGGTGAATTTGAAATGGATATTTGTCTTTGCTAATGACATGTTTCCCTTCCTGTGTAGGGTAAGTGGCAGAAAACCTCTGTGAAACATTTGCATGGCTTGAAGTATGCTCAAGAGGCAGATAAGTCTGTGAAAACACAGAAGGCTGATACCTTTGACTCTGAAATTGGCGAGCTGTAACATAAATGTTTGCATCAATATGAAGCAGTAGTTTGCTTTATGATATCAGCTTGTACTACTTAGTTTTAACTTTGTTTAAAAATGTTTTGATAAATATATCTTTCTCTTGATACTTTTTGTACTTGTTTATGCTGGATTCTGTTGTGTTACGGTAACACTGCAATAGCATATTCCTACACTGTTTTTCAAGCGTTATAATGTTCAGCCACCATGGGTTGGTTGCTCATTGGTTGGCTCAAAGAGAGACCACCATAATATAGACATGCCATTTCTCTACATTCTCATTTCCTCTGTGAGCGAGCACTTACACCTTCACTAGGGGGAGTTGTTGCTTCCAAGCTGTAATCTTTTTCTCTTCCTGAAAGCTGAGTTAATGGACAATCTTCACAATTAGCCTCTATCAAAATTGGGGACAGCCTCTCCCCAAGGTTACCCTCATCAGTTGCAGCAGAGAGAAATCCCTGCTGTTGTTTAGTGATCAGACAGCAGGAATTCCTCTGGAAAGAGAGAAGAGGAGCAAAACCAACTGCTTTCAGCTGCAGTTTGCATTTGTCAACTGAGTCCTGATCTCAGAGCTCATCTAGTGCCTGCAATTACCAGCTGAGAACACTTTGTTCTCCCTCTTGGGGAAGAGGAAAGGTTGCTGTTTTCACCTGGTGCCTGCAAGTACCACATTCTTTCTCATCACTCATGAGAGTGATGCTTGGGATGCAGTGATGTCATCTGGCCAGTGAGGTCTGCAGGAGGATCCAGCCCCAGCCCAAATGTGATTCCCCATTTTACGTCTAAGAAATTGTCCTGGCGTTTGGAAATAGATGAGGTATTAAATGCAATTCTCTGGGACCATCTCTACCTTTTTAAAGCAAGCACATTTTAGGCCAGGCTGAGGTATCACCTCAACTATAAAGCATGTTGTCACAGGCTACCATCAGTAAAGCTATCTTCTGCTTCTTTGTTTAACTGTCAAGCATTTCCTATCAAGTAATTGCAGTTTATGTAAGCATTGACTCATTCATACTGCAAGTTACTCATAACATGAAAGCCCTACATAACAATATCTGATATAGCCAAGGAGTTGGAGAGATGCTGTTTTAAAAACAACTGTATTGCAATATTATATAAATGTATAAAAGGGGTAAATTCCTTTAGACGCAAGCTCAACAAAAAAACTGATTTCAAAAACTTAGCCCTTTGTGGATATCTGCCAGTTGAAGATAAAGCTTAGCACATCTGATAGTTGATTCCAATCCACAAAAATCAATGCCACCACAAAGAAAAATAGTTTTTCTTTTTTTTTACGGCAGTCCTCAATACTTCTGTCAGCATCAGGTGAGGGTAGATAACTCTATAATGCCAAACTGCAAAGCTGCCTGGGGAGTTGTAGTCAAATTCCAGGTTGGGGAAAGCTGCTTTCAGGAGCCACAGGTCTCTTTGTTCTGTTTAATTATCTGCATTCTTCTGCTCATCAACTTCAGTAGATGCAAAATGTAGATAAGATATTTGTAAAAAGGTATTGGAAATATCCACATTTTTCTTCAGAGGTTTGGAATCACTGCTGTGTGGTGTTACTCTTTCATCTAACCACCAGTTAGACTTAGCTTAGTAAACATCACTGTGGGAATACATAAGCTTGTCTTTGCTGTAAACAGTTGCCCAAAGCACATGTAATAAACATTGACCTTCAGTGATCACTACTCTTCAACACAAACACCATCCTTTATATGGTATAAATCTCAGTGTCTGTTGTAAATGTTATTATGTTTTGTTAAATAAATGCCCAATAATTGTGTAAAGCCTTCTTTGTTTTGTGTTTTGCTTTGGTATTTGAATACCTGTTATTTATCCTTCACTTTATGATGTTCTAAGATAGTTTTATGGAAAAGTTAAGAGTTGCCTTTAATTTGATCTGTTAATTTGTTTACTTGGAAATGAGTATATTTGCGCATGTATAGTTTTAACTTAGTGAAATCCAGTGTTTCCCTCTTGTGTGCCTTCCAGGTCATTTTTGACTTACAGTGACCCTAAGGCAAACCTATCATAGGGTTTTCTTGGCAAGATATATTCAGAGGACTAGACTAGACTTTATTGTTATGGCAAATAGCCAGCAGAATAAAATAAAAAATAAAAACATTGCAATTACATTTACATACATACATTACATGTAATTAAAACCATGTCAATAACAATGAAGAAAAAATATGGAGAAACCATTAGCTAAATGCATACCAATATTACTTTTCCACACATCTGCGGCAATTTATGGCTGCTGCACAAAAACTAGCCACTTTAGCTATAACCTGAGCATTTAGGTCTGACAGGAGGCAGTCTAAATAAAACTTGTCCTGCCTACCAGGAATTTTTTTGTATAAGTGGTGTTACATGAGAGGCTCTGAGATCTCGATAAAAGGTACAGTAAAGTAATACATGGCCTACTGTCTCTCCTGGTATCTTTTAAAATCTACCTTCTAGCAAAGTGGAAGACAGGAGAGTTTAGCTAATGTAAATGCTCTTCTGAATTTACGAATAGTCAAATTTATTAGCTAGTTGGCAGGTGCAAATGATCCTCTGTTATCCCTAAAGTCAGGGTACAAAGCTGCTTGGTTTAAATAATTTTGAAATTCAGTGTCTCTGATGTGTTGGAAAATAGCTTTCTTTGCTTTGGCATATCCTAAGGTTAGGATAGCTGCTGAAGAGAAACCTAAGGTTAAAAGTTTTATATTTAGTAATATTTTCCATTTTGATTGGAAGGAAACAGTATTAAACAGAGCCAATCCTACTGGCATAAACAACATTTTCAGCCAGAGACTGAATTTCCATTGCCATAAACGGGTCTCTATTGACATTTGCCCAGCCTCTAATCGTAAGATTACATTAGGAACACAACTGGGAATACCAAATATTCTCAGGAGTTTGCATAACCTCCAATGAAGCAGGATTTTCAAATGAACACACTTCTGAGCCATACAGCAACTGACCTAGCACCTTCACAACAAAAACTTGAATAACCAAGGGGATATATTGTCCTCCTTTGTTGGGAAAAAAAGGAGAGGAGTGCCTTTGTGCTTCTCTGTACTTTTGCAATAGCATTTTTTTACTGTGGCCTCCATGTTCCTAGTGAGTGAAATATTATTCCTAAATACCTATAAGTACTGTACTGACTTGTTCAATTTTGTGATTATTTATTTGCCAATTATGCTTCAGCCTCTTCTTAGAGAATACTACTATCTTGGTTTTGTCGTTAATTTGCAATAGTTCATTTTTACAGTAATTGTCCAGGACCCTCAGTAGATGTTTCAGCCCAACACTTGCTAATGATAATAGAACTGCATCATCAGCATAAAGTAAGATTGACAAAGGCCTATTAGACAAACTGGGATGGTGAGAATGTACCTCTGCTAGGTTTTTAACCAAATTTATGTAAAAATTAAAGTGGGGGCTAAAACACAACCTTGTTTCACTCCATTGAAAGTAGGGATAGGCCTGGTCAAATTTCTTGCACTGTTATATCTCACCTGCAGTCGGGTATTCTCATATAATTTGCGGATCAGAATCAGTAAACGATGATCAATATTAGTGGCTTCAAATTTTTCCCATAATCTGTATAAGATCGAAAGCTGATTTAAAGTCAAAAGCAGCATAGAGAACTCCCCCTGATACACCTGCATATTTTTCAATTAGATGTTGCAAAACTAGGGCATGGTCCACTGTAGATTGCTGACTCCTAAATCCAGCCTGCTCCTCAATATTTTCCTGTTCCAGCCAGTTCTGCAGTTTTTCCAATAAGTGGTTGGCATATAATTTACTAATGATATTTAATAAACTAATAGGTGCATAATTTCCAGGATCTGTTCTTTCCCCTTTTTTATAGATGGAGATAATTATGGCAAGTCCCCAGTCTTCTGGAATATTTGCTGAATGATCTATGCTTGGAAATACTGCTGTCAGAACAGGACCACACCACTCTGTATTAGATTTAAATAGTTCAGGTGGAATACTAACATTCCCTGGTACCTTGCCAACTTTAAGTTTAGAAATAAGGTTCTTGATATCTGCAATAGTTACGGGGGGGGCATTCAGGAAAATTGTATATGTTAGAGTATTTAGTTTGGTGGCCATTTTGTCCTATTGCATATATATTACTAAAGTGGGATTCCCAAGAGCTCACCAATATGTGATATTCCATACTAACTGAGGAATTTGGGCACCCCCTAGCAACCAACCTCCAAAAAAAAAAAGCTGTATTCTTTTCTCTGGATGTTTTTATCAAACTTCTCCAGGATTCTTTCTGAGCTTGGTTCTTTTTAAACTTAGTTTCTTATAATTCCTCTCAACTCAAACCATTGTGGGGGTATTGTTTTAAATTTCCTTCCCTATATGTTTTATATTTTCCTATCAAGGTTTGTTTCATGATGATGCATTGTTTATCAAGCCATTGTTTAGACTTATCAAAGGGAACACCTGGTTGAATTCTTTTGATTCAGTTTCAGAGAATTTTTAAAGCCAAATTCAACTCTTGATACATTTCAAAAACTACTACTGTGGAATTTGCTGACAACAGAGTGTTTCGTAGGTAGAGACTCTTCTGAATACAATATAGCTTTTAGAGTATTTTCCAACATTGATGACCATCTAATACCAGAGGGTCTTATTTCCAATTCTCCACTTAATACTTGCTTTTGGGTTACATGAATCTTTTGAGTGCCACAACTTAAGATAACACCAGAGGTAAGTGATCACTTTCAATACATTTTTCCACAATACACCTAGACACCATTTTTATCAATTCATGGGAAACAATACAATAATTACCGATGCCCTCAAATTAGTCAAAACGGTACATTCACCTTCTCTATTGAAGTCCCATTATTTCTGCTACACTATCACCCTCCACACTCCCATTAACAATAATTTGATTTATCCTATTAATCATTTGCATAAGTCAAAGCCCAGAAAAATTACAACTCTTATCTTTGGATTGTGTAGATGGTAATTTTAAGGTATCCTCTATTTTTGGTTGGAGTGTGTGGAAATGTGAATATAGGTTTTCCTCATTTTGTCCTGTTCTAGCATTAAAGTCTGCCGTTATCACAAAGGCTTATGGGTATAGAGAGATTAAGTTGACAATATAATCTTCCAGTATGGACCAGTTGTCCTTCACTAGTTTCTTTTGACGTTGAGGAGGAAGGTAGGTATATATTACAAGGAACCAGGCCCAGTTAAATTTAACAGAATTTGCCAGAGCAGCCAGGGGGTCAAGACTGATAGTAGTAGATTGGGTGTTAATAGAAACTAGGAATGTTAAGCCACCTTTTGGGTGGCCTCCTTTACCACTACAATTTGCTTCCATCAAATATATTGTGTAGCCATTAAAGGATAAATTTTCCCTAGCCCATGTCTCTTGTAACAAAATTATGTCTACTAATAAAGTACAAAAAGGATTGATCTGATATATTCCTCTTCCACCCTGCAATATTCCATGAAAGGAGCTTCAATTGAATGCTTGGATGCTTAATTCTTTGTCAAGGACTTGAAGTGCTATGGGGGTTTCCCTGCTTATAAGAAACCCTTGGATATTTGGTGATTTCACAGGATTTCTGAAATTATCTTCCAAGTACTCAATAGTCTATAGATGGACATAGTCTACTAACATTTGAGTTCACAGGGTGTATTATATCCAGTGGTTTACCCATTTGATTCATTTCCTCCTGTAGTAATCCATTTTCTGCATCGTCTAAGTATCTCATGTCTACCCAGGTCAGAGGTTTAGTTAACCCAGAGCCTACATCAATTGGAGTGGAGGGTAGCTTCTTCATATTCTGCTCATAATTTTTTGATGTCAAATTTATTTCTACAGAGACCTGTCGATTAGGGGCACAACTCTTTATTTATTCTACAGTTCATTTTTTCTCTATCCATCTTCATGTCCATATGGTCATCTTGTGTTGTGCAAGGCTCCTCTGCTGACCAGCAACTCACTTCCATGGGGGTGGAGTGTCCCCCTTTTATCTGTAAACTTAATAAATGATGTTTCAGAGTTTCAAGCCTTAGTATTATCTCATTTTGTGTTACTTGTGATTATGCACAAAAGGAGTCTAATTGCCATTTGGAGTAATGGAAGAGAGAAGGCTATCAGTCCTGTCTGGGCAGTCATTTATACAAGGATTAGAATATACTAATGACTGAGGGGATGCTGCATTTACAAAGAATCTGGATATAAAAATATCTCTATTTGCAAGTATCTCTATACTTAAAAACTAATCTGGCTATCTCCCATCCACTAAAGGTAACCAACACATGTGCACAGACTTTGTTGTAATACAGGTATTCTACTTGTAAAATGCCATCAATGGTGAGTAGTTTGAGTTGAGTTTGTGTGAGGTAGCCAGTGGGTTTGTGGTAATTAGACAGCATTGTTTTTTGGTGATCCACCATCCCCACATTGCCGCCAGCAAATCAGTGCTCAAGTCCGTTCAGCAGTTCACCTACCTGGGAAGCATCATCTCCTCAGATGCCAAGATTGACAAAGAGATCGATCACAGATTAGCAAAGGCATATAGTGCATTTGGAAGACTTCACAAAAGAGTCTGGAGCAATAAACACCTGAGGCAAAGCACAAAAATCAGTGTGTATAGAGCCATCGTACTGTCTATCCTCCTTTATGGATCTGAAACATGGGTTACCTATCGCCACCACCTACGACTCCTCGAGCGCTTTCATCAGCGCTGTCTACGCACAATCCTAAATATACACTGGACTGACTATGTGACGAATGTTGCTGTCCTTGAACAAGCAGGGATCACCAGCATTGAGGCCATGATATTGAGAACACAGCTGCGCTGGGCAGGGCACGTTTCTAGGATGGAGGACCATCGCCTCCCAAAAATACTACTCTACGGTGAACTCGCCACGGGTCAGCGTGGGAGGGGCGCTCCAAAAAAGCGATACAAGGACTCCCTGAAACAACATCTCAGGCTTGGCCAGATTGATCACCAACGGTGGTCCGCCCTGGCCTCACATCGGGAGGCATGGAGACGCACTATCCACAATGCTGCAGCCTTATTTGAGAACTCACGACGAACAAGTCTTGAAGAGAAACGACAACGCAGAAAGAATCACAACCCAAAAACATCACCCAAGGAGACCTTCTGCTGCACTTTTTGCAACCGGACTTGTTTATCTCGGATTGGCCTTTTTAGTCATCAGCGCGCTTGCAGAAAGCGCGGGATGAGTCCTTCCTGAATCTTCGTTTGCGAAGAAAAGCCAGAGAGAGAGTACTAAGCACCGTTTTTTATCTGCCAACCTCTCTTGAGGCAGTTTGGGGCATGAAAGTACATAGTCCCATGGATCCTGTTTGTCTGGATTCTCAACATGTCTTGAGGAGTCATGGGGGGGGGAGAAGAGGGTGTAGGGGCAATTACCATCTCCATGTGAGGGTCAATACATTCTATTACTGTATTTCCCTTTGTTAAAATTTTCTTACTCTGAATTAGTTTCTTTACTTCTGTTTTCTGCTTTAAGCTGTTATCCAATAGCTTAAAGAATTCACCAAAGATCATTTTATGATACTGTTGGAACATTGGATTTTTAAAATATTTTTAGGCTTCATCATTTTTCTTCTCCCGCCCCTTCTTCTTAGCATCCCTCTTTGAATCTATTTTGTTCCCCTACATTGATTTGAATTTTCATGTAGGGGCTTTATTATTTAGTGAGGGGGCTTTGTTTTTTTCATTCTTCATTCTGTTCCTTCTGGAAGGGCAGCTTGTTTTTATTAGTTTCCTCTTCTAGATTAGCTGGTTTCTTTTTTCCATTTAGTTCATCAGCTTGTTTTAACATTAGCTCATCTAGCTGCTTTGATTGAATACAGAGGTTTTTGTTTGTCTTTGAAAGAGTAAATTCTCTGCCAAAGCTATCTCAAGAGCAAGATTGTTAGGAGAAGGATCCATGTTATCAGTTTCAACATCTCCTTCAGTAGTCAGTGACCAATCTAAAATTGAATGCAGGTGCTGAGGGGTTTCTTCACTTACTTCTTTACATTTCTTCCTCTTTCTGTGGAAGTAAAACTATGTAATTTTCATTTGTTTACATTGTTTGCCTTGTTTATGTGAGTCCAGTTCAAGAGATGGCACCAATCCCAAGGTCTTATAATTACTTCTGATGAGGATCATAATTGTATCTATTCATATTAGCAGCTTATTCAGTAGTCAGTTTCTAACACTGTAGAAATTAGCGTGTTACTCAGATTTTTATCTCCAGAGTAATAAATCCATTCTTAGTCACTCAGCTGTAGAAGTAACAGAGCTAATTTAATTGAAAACCTCTATTGTGTTGTAGATTGAAAACAACAGCAAAAAAACAAAAATACCAGGAAAAAGAGATTAAACCGATTAAAAATTGGGGAATAATAGGTAGAAAACCAGCTGTCTTACTGTC
Source organism: Gambelia wislizenii (assembly GCA_030847615.1). Lineage (NCBI taxonomy): Eukaryota > Metazoa > Chordata > Lepidosauria > Squamata > Crotaphytidae > Gambelia > Gambelia wislizenii. Next base: position 218,438,695 of record JAUMIR010000004.1, read on the forward strand.
TCTGTTTCTTTAATTGCCTTTCATATGCTACAGTCCCACTCAGTCTCCTGCAAGTTAATAATAAACACATATTCCTGTTTTCAACTTGCTTGTTGTATTCAACTTACTTGTTATATTCAGAGTTTTCTTCTTTTATTTATCTTCTTCTGTCTCCCAGGAAATGAAGTATACCACTCTGGCAATATAAGTTGTATCGTAGTCACAATAGTGTTGGGAGGTGAGATAAGGAACGTTTGTAAGAAATAGCAAGTTTGTAAAAACACAGTTGCTGGTAGTTGTTTCTCTGCTAAAGTTCTTTCTTTTTGTAGATTGCTCTGTAATTCCTTAGTGTGGGAGTCTTCAAGGAATTTTCTAAATAAAAAGCAGAATTAAAAGCAGAAGCTCCAGCAGAGGAAGAGGATCATGTGTTCAGAGGGGGGTTGCCTTTGACTTCCTCTGAGGCTGAGAGAATGTGACTTACTCAAGGTCATCCAATGGATTTCCATGGCTGACTGGGGATCTGAATCCTGGTCTCCGGAGTCATAGTCCAATGCTAAAACCACTACACCACACTGGCTTGCTGTCCTCTCTTCCGCTATAATCTGCAGCTGTGACCAAGAGTTTCTGTCCCCACTGAACATAATCCAGTCTTTATTGGGTTTTGTTTTGCACAGTTATATCAGCCCCAGCTACATTAAATCTTGCTGTTCTCTTGATTTCTATGGACAGTTCTTCTGATACTTAACAAAGTTCTTTAACAACTTGCTTACTTACCCCAGGTGACAAGATGGTAATTTCTATCCCATATAGTCTATCTTAACTTTCTAACCACTACATGCCATGTCCTCTCTCTCCTGGTCAGCTTTTCATAGCCATTGAATCCTCATTGGAGTGTTCTGGGAGGAGCCTCACTGTTTCCTCTGCAGAGACTACTTATAGTCCTACAAATTGCACTGGATTGGCTTGAGTTTATTGATACGGTCCTCTTCTGGATGTTGCTGTTTCCATCATATTTGTATGAACATACACAAACTTGTGCTAGAGAAGACATAATAGAAAAATGGCATTCCTCTCCTATAGTTGATGAATACAGTCTGGTCTGCAGTTTTGCAGCTTCAGTCTCAATTGCTTCTCTGTTATCCCAGTTCAATACGATAATGCAATCAATCCTGTAAAAATTGAGCAAGTTATTTAATAGCTATCTATATTCAGAGAAGTCTCCTAGTAATGACATTTGCAATAAGGAAGCAGAAAGACTTCTAAACTTTCACATTGGTGCATTTTTAATGAAGTGTGCACTGTTACATGTTACACGCTATTTAAAAAAATAGAAGCATAGAGCCTGGTATTTGGCCTTCTGTACTTAGGAAATTTTTGTATAGAAGACAATTCGATTAGCTTCAGTTCATACCTGGCAACTGAAGTGATAATGGATATAAATTTAACCTCTGCTATTAAGAGATACAAATCTGTGCTTTGTTCAATCAGTTTCCCCTCCTTTTGTTGTGAAGACCCTGGCATTACAGTATATGCTTAGAACATTTCATCTACATATGAGCACAAACTCTAGTACCTTTGCAGTATATTGTAAAGAGCAGTTTTTTAAAAATATCACAGTGGCTTCAATTTATGAAATATTAGTTGAAGTATCCAGTTTAATAGATTTTCCTTGGGTTTTCTCCGGGCCATGTTCTGGAATAGTTTCTTTCTGACGTTTCGCCTGCATCTGCGGCTGGCATCTTCAGAGAATGGTTGGGTAGGAGTCTGTCTGGGGTTTATATGCTGTGAACCCCTGTAGGGGAGTATATGTAAATTTATGTAATTGAATGGTTAGTTTCTGGGTATAGAAATGTACGGCTCGATAGTATCTGTTTGGCTGATGGTTGATTGATGGGCCATTATCTGCTGGGAATCCCCATGTCCCAGGGTGGAATTCTTTTGTAAGTGTTGAGTTTTAAGAAGAAAAACAGCCACTCAAAGGGAAGGTATTTTTACCATACATCAAAGGAGTCACAGACAGAATAGGGAAACTGATGAGGAAACACAACCTCCAAACAATCTATAGACCAACCAGAAAAATCGAAGAAATGCTGCGCTCAGCAAAGGACAAAAAAAAAGAGAGACCCTCTCACAGCTGCAGGAGTTTACCACATACCATGCAGCTGTGGACAAGTTTACGTAGGGACCACTAAACCCAGTGTGTAAACACGAATCAAGGAACATGAGAAACACTGCAGACTGGGCCAGCCAGAAAAATCAGCAGTAGCAGAACATGTTATAAACCAACCTGGACACAAAATGCTATTTGAAAACACAGAAATTCTAGACCAGGCCAACAACTATCATGTCAGGATGCACAGAGAAGCTATTGAAATCCACAAACACCTGGACAACTTCAACAGGAAAGAAGAAACCTTAAAAGTAAACAAAATCTGGCTCCCAGTTTTGAAATACAATAGAATTAAAACTCAACACTTACAAAGGAATTCCACTCAGGGACATGGGGATCTTCTTCGTGGTCTCTGTGAATCACACAGTTGGGTTATTCCTGCACCTGCGCAGAGCATACGGAACCTTCTGGTATCGCTAGGCAGAATGTGCTTTGATACATTTGTGGTGGTAACTCCGCCCACACTAATGATCCCTTAAAAGGTGCTCCCACCTAATTCCCCTCAGTTCCTTTTTTTCCACCGCGTTAGCAGCTCGAAGAAACCTTCGCTCGCTAGTTGTACTCACTTTTGCTTTTGGTTTTAACTCAGACTGGATTTTTTGATGACGATTCTTCTCTCTCCTCTCACTTGTGCTTGTACTGTGGTTTTTTTGGCTTGACTTGGATTTCTGATGACGATTTTCGCGCCCCTTTGGCCTTGGTTCTGATCTCTGATTTTGGCTTGACCCAGACTGTTCTGACTACAACTTGATTGTTGTGCCTTACCATGACCACTAAAACCGGCTTCAAACGGTGTGTCATCTGCCAGGTGAAATTGCCCAGCTCCAATGGTCACTCACGTTGCTTGATCTGCTTGGGTGAGTCCCATAATATGGATGCTTGTGTGCACTGTAAGGCCTTTATGCCGCAGGCACGGAAACACCGATCTTCCCGCCTCAAGTCTTTTCTCTACGAAAAGGATTTGATCCCATCCGCCTCCTCGACCCTCGTTGTGAGACAGGGCACCTCACCGCAACAGCGGGGATGGTCCCCCTCATCAAAGACTCCTTAAACAAAGCGCCGCCTCTCACGGAGCCCTTCTCAGCGCCATTTGGTGGCTGTACTCCACTCCCACAAGCATGTCACCAGGCTGGCCCAGGCTGGGGACCGAGCCTCCTCGGATTCATCAGCCATTGGATCCAGGGACAAGCCTTGGGATCAATCAGGCTCAAAGGATGGTGGTCGAGATCGGGAGTCTTCTACATCTTCTAAGGGCAAAGCCCCTAAGAAGAAGAAGGTTAAGCACACACATGCTGAAGAGAGGCCCAAGCAGGCTATTTGAGGCCTGGAGGCTGCTTTGTCTGCTGTGCTGACCCCTGCTCCACTTGCACAGGAACTCATTCCTGCGGTACCACAGCCTCAACCTTTGCCTCAGGACTGAGATGTTGGTACAGAGCAACCCTGACCCCCTCCTTGGAGATTGTTGAAGTTGAAGTGGGGTCTGTTGAGGAAGCAGAGGTCTCACCATGGGCCCATGGCCTTTTACCTACCTTGCTTGTCTCCCATTCAGAGCTGCTTCGGGATTCCTCTACTGCTGCTCAGGGTCTTGATGATGAGCCCCAACTGTCCACCTCTCGGATTCAAGAGGATGAACTGGCGTACGGAGCCTATGACCTGGCTAGGTCTGTTTTCAATGCGCCTCTGACGAAATCGTCAAGTGCTGACATCACTGGGGAGCATGTGTTTCAACTGACTACCGAAGCAGTGACGCGTCACTTATTGTCGCTGTCCCCACCCCATCTTTCTTTTCACAGCCTGGACAAGGGTTCCTTTCATGCCAAGGACCCATCGAAGCCAATGTTGAAAGACATGAGCTGTCAAGTATCTCCATTCTGCCCGCTTCCTCCACTGCCTCTGACTCCACCACCTTGCACATTGTCCCTGCAAGGCCGCCTTCACAGCCTGTCTCCGTCGTCAGATTCGTCGGTCTCATCCGACTCATCTGATGAGTACCTACATTATTTGCCATCACCCCAGCTGGAATTGCTGGATGATGACTCGTCCTCTCCTATGGATGATGTCCGCTCCTTCTCAGAGCAGGTGGTGTGCATGTCGCATGCCCTGGAGCTCAAGGTCACCGAGAAGGAGTCCGAGCCTGTTGATCCTATTTACCACCGGATCAAATTGAAGGCTCCCCCAGCTGCCAACATCCCGGTTCTTCTGTCTCTTCTGAAGTTGACGCAGGGTTTGTGGGAAAATCCATATTCGATCCCGTCGACTTCGAAGAGGTTTGACTGGCTGTATCGAGTGGCTGGGGATGGCATCGAATGGCTGCAGGAGCATCCAAGACCCAACTTGGTGTAGTTGAAGCAGCGCAGCCTAGGAGAAAACATCGGGCACAATCTACTCCTTCGGACCCGGAGGGAAGGAAGTTGGACATTATTGGCAAGAAGATATATTCAGCTGCTGGGCTCAGCTTCCGAATTGCCAATTACTCAGCGTGTATGGGGGCCTACCAACAGGTCCTGTGGGAGAGGATGGCTCCCCTCATCCAAGACCTGCCTGAGGAGAGGTGACGTTTGGCTGAGGCCATCCAGGTGGAGGCCCAACTGCTCGCAGGACAGCAAATGAATTCCGCAAGGCACGTAGCTGACTGCGGCCAAGACTGTGGCAGATTCTGTTGCCTTGCGGCGCCATGCCTGGCTTCGGTCATCTGGGCTCTCTACACAAGCCACTGCAACCATTGAGGACATGCCTTTTGACAGCTCTGGCCTCTTCAATGGGTCGACGGACGAAAAGCTTGAGTTCACTCAGAAGCTGAGGACCACCGCACGGAAGTATGGTATGCCATTGTCCTCATCTTCTGGTTACCGTCCCAGTCACCACTCGGCCTAGTATGCCTCCTCCTACAGCCAATCTTTTAGACGGGGCAACACGCCTCAATCCTCGAGGCACTCTAGGTTCCAACAGCCGATGTCGTCTGCCTCATCGGTGAGGAGCCAGGCATCCACCTCCTGCTACCACCTACCGTCTAAGCAAAAATCTAAAGATCAAGGCAGGAGGAGATTCTGAATTGCTTGTCCTCATTTTGATGTCTACCTTTTCTTTTAGACCCCCCCTGTTTGGAGACCACCTGTCGTTGTTCCAGGACGCCTGGTCCTCAATAACATCGGACTGTTGAGTACATCAGATTGTACGACAGCTACTGGATCGAATTTGACGAACTGCCTCTGACAGGTCAGGTCTGTCCCACGCTACCCTCCCCTCCCCTCATCGAGGAGGTTCAGATGCTGCTTCAAAAAGGAGCCATCGAACCCATGGACGCCGAGCTCCATCACCAATGCTCCTTCTCCAGATATTTCCTTGTTGCGAAGAAGGACAGAGGCCTCCGTCCCATCCTTGATCTCAGGGGAATCAATGCGTACATCGTCCCGAAGAAGTTCAGAATGATCACCCTCACTACCATCCTTCCTCTCCTTCAACAAGGGGATTGGTTTGCGTCCATAGACCTCAAGGATGCCTACGTCCACATCGGGATCCATGCTTCCCACAGGAGATTCATAGCGTTCCAGATCAGGGACGATGCCTTCCAATTCTGTGTTCTCCCCTTCGGACTCTCCACGGCCCTGAGGGTCTTCACAAAGTGTATGGCGGTGGTGGCTGCATTCCTTCAGCAGCACAGTGTGTTGGTCTACCCCTACATAGACGATTGGCTGATTGTGGTAAATTCCAAGAACCAACTCGAGATGGACACTGCTCTTACCCTAGATGTGTTAGACAAACTGGGACTTGTTGTGAACATGGAAAAGTCACAACTAGCCCCTACTCAATCGATCCAGTTCAGGAGCTCGACTGGATTCCATCTCAGCAACGGCATACCTTCCCATGGATCGCTTCGACACCCTTCGGTCCCTGATCCAGAAGTGCTGTCAGTCCCGACGGGTCCGGGTACACACCATTCAAGTCCTGTTGGGACACATGGCAGCCACTACATCAGTCACTTGCCTGGCCAGGCTTCGGTTTCGACCGCTTCAACATTGGTTCCTGAAAGTCTTCAGCCATCTACGAGACTCCCCTGGAAAACTCCTAACAATGCCCCGTTCTGTTCACCGCTCCCTAGACTGGTGGCTAGCACCGACCAATGTATTATCCAGTCTTCCTTTTGAGCCCCCTCAACCAGATGTCTCCCTCACCACGGATGCATCTTTTCAGGGCTGGGGAACCCACCTAGGGCCCCACGAGATTCAGAGTTCCTGGAGCACCGAAGAAAAGGTACTGGAGCTCCATCAATGTACTGGAGCTCCTCGCGGTTCAGAAGGCGCTTCAAGCCTTTGAAGTCTTGGTGCAGGGCAAGACCGTGCTTCTCCTCATGGACAATATCTCCGTCATGTATTACCTGAACAAACAGGGTGGTAGCAAGTCCCCCCAGCTTCTTCAACTCACCCTTCAGATCTGGGACTGGTGCATCCAAAGGGACATTCTTCTCCACTCCATCCATCTACCTGGAGAAGAGAACATTCTTGCAGACGGACTGAGCCGTTCCAATTCCAGCGTCCACGAGTGGATGCTCCATCAACGTGTGGTGGCAGACCTTTTCCATCGATGGGGGACTCCACTGATAGACCTCTTCGCGACTGCTCAGAACAAGCAGTGTGACCAGTTCTGCTCCAGAGCACAGAACTGGGGCTCCAGAGGGTACGCCTTCCTGTTTCAGTGGAACGGACCATTCCTATACCTTTCCTCCAATCCCGTTATTGAAAAGGGTCATTGCCAAGCTACGTCAGAACTGGTCGGGTGCGATCCTCATCACTCCGTGGTGGCCCTGGCAACTGTGGTTCGCACCGTTGCTACTTCTGTCCAGACGGTGTTTCCTCCATCTTCTGAACCAAGCTGATCTGCTCACCATTCAAAAAGGGAAGGTTAGGCATCCTGACCTTGACATGCTTCGTCTGACCACTTGGAGGATCCGCCCTTGAGCCCCCATACATCTCATGCCATCTCTTCTTCCCCTCTGCCTTGAGAGGTCCAGGAGGTTATCGATGCTGCTAGCAAGCCTTCCACTCGGCAAGCCTACCTCTACAAGTGGAACCGCTTCAAAGGGTTCCTGGCAGACCGGGGATCAGACGCCCAATCTTGCTCAGTACCGATGGTCCTCCAATTCCTTCCTCACTTGTCTGAAGCAGGTCTCTCGGTTTCATCTCTCAGAGGCTATTTGGCGGCTATCTCTGTCAAATTCCAGGCTCGGGGTCAACCGTCTCACTTCCAGGACCCAATGGTGAAGAAGTTCCTGAAGGGTTATGTTAATCTCCACCCTCCAGTACTTGATCCTACTCTGACCTGGAGCCTCGACTAGTCCTCTCCCAACTGGTGAGATGACCCTTCGAACCCATGGCTTCTACCGACCTCAGGCTGTTCACTTGGAAGACTGCTTTCCTAGTTGCCATCACTTCTGCTCGTCGAGCTGGAGAACTGTGTGCCTTACGGTCGGACCCTCCGTATACCTGCTTCCACAAACATAAGGTGGTGTTGAGACCGGACATTTCCTTCCTTTCCAAAGTGGTCTCCAGCTTTCACCTTAACCAACCCATCGTTCTGCCTGCTCTGATGCAGGACCCGAAGGACGAATTCGAGCGTACCCTCCATTCCATGGATGTGCGGAGGGCGCTCGCATTCTATATACAATGGACTGCTCCATTCCATCAATCACCCCAGCTCTTCGTCTCCTATGCTGACTCGAAGCGAGGTGCACCGATCTTGTCATAGCGTCTTTCGAAGTGGGTGACGTTAACCATTGCTCTCTGCTACGAACTGGCCAAGAAGCCTTTGCCTCCACGGGTTCATGGACATTCTACAAGAGCTGTTTCCACTTCGACTGTGTTCCTCTCTGGGGTGCCCCTAGAGGATGTCTGCCATGCTGCGACGGTCTTCACTGTTGTCATTCATCTCACATTACAGACTGGACACTCGTTCTAGGAGCGAGGCTGCATTTGAGAGGGCAGTCCTTCTGTCCTCCATCCAATCAGTGAGTTTATTTCATTGTTGAATTACTGACTGCTTTATTTCATTGCTGACATGACTCATGCTTAAAGAATGTGCTGTCAATAAATCCCTTTTACTTAGTTAACTTATGAGGCAGTCCTCGTCTACTGATGTACAGGACATACCCTCCTCCAGTGGGGAAGCTTGCTAGTTTACTCAACTGTGTGATTTACAGAGACCACGAAGAAGACAGACAGGTTGCTTACTTGTAACCATAGATCTTCGAGTGGTCTTCTGTGAATTCACACAGACCTGCCCATCCTCCTCTCTATGTTCTACTGTGGCATATTTGCTCTAATGTTCCTGATGCTGCTGTTTGCGGCATCATTCAAGGAACTGAGGGGAATTAGGCGGGAGCACTTTTTAAGGGATCGTTAGAGTTACTGCCAAAAAAGTATCAAAGCACATTCTGCCTAGCGATACCAGAAGGTTCTGTATGCTCTGTGCAGGCGCAGGAATAACCCAACTGTGTGAATTCAGAGAAGACCACTCGAAGATCTATGGTTACAGGTAAGCAACCTGTCCATTCCCAGCAGATAATGGCCCATCAACCAACCATTAGCCAAACAGACACTAACGAGCCTTGCATTTCTATACCCAGATACTAACCATTCAATTACACAAATTTACATATACCCCCCTACAGGGGTTCACAGTATATAAACCCCAGACAGACTCCTACCCAACCATTCTCTGAAGATGCCAGCAACAGATGCAGGTGAAACGTCAGAAAGAAACTATTCCAGAACATGGCCCGGAGAAAACCCAAGGAAAATCTATTAAACTGGATACTTCAACTAATATTTCATAAATTGAAGCCACTGTAATATTTTTAAAAAATTGCTCTTTACAATATACTGCAAAGGAACACAGCCTCACAGCCCAGAAAAAGCCCAAGGAAAATCTATAGATACCGGCCATGAAAGCCTTCGACTTCACATATCCAGTTTAACATTGGTTAAAAACCTATTCGTCACTCCATCAGCCCAATCCTCATTATCATCAGTCCCCTATAGCAGATTATTCCATGCTGGCCACTCTCTGCAACCTTGTATGTATTCAGCTTATTCCTGGTTTACCTGGTTTGCAAATCCTTTTGTAGCCCTTATCTTTTTCTGTGTCTCTCATTCTGTTTTGCTATAGTCTAGTAACCAAATCCAGCCAGTTGTAGTTGCATATGATGCAAAGTACTTGCTTATTATGCAAATCATGTGGTGGATCATGATAGGGTTGACTCAGTCTCCCTCTCCTAATTTCTACTCAGAAGCAGTCCTTTTGAAGATGCTTTATGGCCAGAAAATAGAAGATTGTGCTTAGATTCTTTACTTGTAAAACAGGGATGCAACAACCTGCAGCCCAAAATGTTTGGGGCACTCCATTGCCCTTTTACCATCTTTTCTCCTCACACAACTCCTATGATCCTCTGTCTTTAACAGCTGCAGAAGGTGCAGATACTCAACAGGTATAGCTTTCCCACAAATGGGGATTCCACAAAGTTTGGGAACCACCTTGAAGCATCTAAAATTACCCAACTGTGTCTGTGTTCGGTGACATTAAAATTGTTATTACTATCATTTGTATGCTGTTTTTCCATCCTAACAACTACGTTAAGAGTGATTTCTAGCAATATCATCAAAAAGTGACATAAAACATTTCCAGATAAGTTACAACTCAAGATTTAAATAATCATGTAATAGTCTAAACATCTCACAGTAATAAATATACTGTACACTAAAGACTAAACTAGTAATTACACTAAGATGTGACCAAAAAGAGTAACTTCAACAAAATACCGCATTAGAGGAATCTTTAATAGGAGTAAAATTATTTTTATACCAAGGTAAAAACCAGATCAGTGGCTAGGTCTTGCAGGACTCACAGCTAAATGGTCTCCAGACACCATCAACAACAGCCTTTGTAGTTGGAGCTACACCCAACCTGCAAAACGGGAGCAATCATACTAATCTGACTCAGGTGTAGGGCTGCTGTAAGGAGTAGAACTAAGTTAATGTACAAAAAGTGTACATTTGTAAGCTGGAGGGGGGGCTTAAAATATGGTGCAATGTTCATAGTGATGCTATATAATAGCAACCATAGAATTAAAGAATATATCTTGCAAGCCTTTCCCCTAAGAAAGGAACTGGCTGTTTTCAAAATGAACTTGAAATTGCTTCTGAACATAGCAGGAGGCTTCCCATTCTTGAAAAAGTTAGTTTCTTTTTAAAAAAGTAAATTACCAGTCCAGGTGTATCTCAGTTAACAAAGCCTATGACAAATAAGCTTCTTTTTACAAACTCTTTTTACACCAGTCCAGTCCCAATTTCCTTCCTTGTCCTCTGCCTAGCTGGGAAGATTTTTTAGCAGCATTGGCATTGACTCAGTATCAGGTTGTAGTTATGCATCTGCAATAAACAATGCAATAAAATTTAAGCTGGGAAAGAATGGGATGCTACTCTAGTTGATCCTCCTGTAGCTGTATTTGCCTGCCAACAACAGGCAAGATAAATAGCTGCTGCCTCCAGGATCCCTTACTGGGCATGTTTGATGAGCAAACCAGATAAATGGGGCAATTAGATAAGCCTGCCTCACCAGCTGCCCCCAGCATGTTAAAGAAAAAAACCCACAAACCCAGCTCTGGCCACCAAAATGGAAATCATAAGAGAAGTGGAGGTTTGTGAAATAAAGAAAAAATCATCCCTGGATGCATTTTGGAAGACGTTTTCAATTGGTCTGTACAAGGTTAAAAAATTTAACTTGTTCAAGGCTTATCTGATCTAGTTGTTTCATCTATTCATTAACAGAGGTGTACCTGTACAATCCTATACATGTATAGGCAGAGGCAGGTATCATTGCATTCAATAAGGCTGACCCCTGGGTAAGTGGATATAGGATGGATTGCAGCCAGAAATACAAAGTGAATTCAAAATATCAGAAATAGACTTTGCAGTTTGTTTCTCCATAGCCCCAGCCCAAACCAGTTGTGAGCATTTGGGCCAAACCTCAAAGCTTCCTATTCTCTGGATATGGAGGAGAAGCAATCCACACACTCTCTGGTTTTCCCCACGTGCCAAATATAGGCAGGAGTCCATAATTCTTTTTCAGTTGCAACTGTTGACCCCTCCCATCTCTGCCAGTTGTTTCTTCCTGCCTTGCCAGCTGATAGTGCTTTCAACTCTTCATCTGTCTAGTATAAATAAAGTAAATTAAAGTAGTTAATCGTGGAGACAGGCTTGAATAACCTTATGCTAAGGAGCCCTCTTCCTTCTGAGGCACCTGGTGTTTGCCATCCAGTGTCCTACTGACTTAATGTCACCTACCGACTGTGTAGTAATGTAAGCTACAGATTTTAATTAATTAAAATAGATGTACTTTAAAAACAAAATATTCCTGAGATGCACACCTTCAGGGACCCCTTAGTATCCAGACAAAGTTTCTGATGTCTAGGTTCCCAGTCTTGGAGCTACAGAAGAGACACTAGACCACATTTTTAATTATTATTACAGATAAGCTATCAGAAATGTTCAGGTTCTAAGCTCATTGACTTTTAACACACATTTTACACTTTTTTGTATCTCAGCACAACAAGTTTCATCAAGAGATGGATAAGAGTTCTAGTGTGCTTTTTGGTAAGACCTTGTCTTCACCTACTGAAACAGATGGCCACAGAATGATTTCCAGCAGGGTATGATAGCACTAGCCATCTCATGTTGATTTCTTCAGGCATCTCATCCAAGACACATTTCTTCTAAACATGGATATTCTAGTCTTAGCTCTTCAGAGAGAATCTTTTCACTCCCCTCACCCACCGACAAATTAGATTCCCCAAAACCAATTCTGAGAAAACAAACCCAAAGCCTCTTTGCTTCCACATGCTATTTTCAATTTAGAATAGTTCCAAATCAGATAGTCCATAACTATACTTTATTTGCTTCTTCAGTCATTTTTAAGCACATCTAAACACTACATCAAAAAAGTTGAAGAGTACAGCGATTATGATTACTATTGTGGGATAGGAACACAGTAATAATTTTTACTACTAATTTAAAAAGTCTCACATGAAAAGTTTTTCCAAGAAAAAATAAAGTGCAATACTTTCATATAATACAAGTAAAAAATAAGATTACAGCTTTCCAAAGTACTATTTGTGCATTCTGTTTGCTCAAATAATACTAATAACTGGTTGATGACTTAATTCAATAAGTCATTGATAGTCAACATCAGAGCACTATTGCTTTGAAATAACAGATAAGGAGTTTTGTCTCTGAGAGTTGATTGGTTTGCCCATTACTGCTCCAGTTTTTCTGCAAGATTTTCTTTTAGTCCTTGCCTGTTTGTATTTTGAAGTTTCATTGTCAGGTAATGAACAACCTCCAGTTGTGCTGGACAAAAGTACTTTTGAAGCAGTAGTTTTGACACCTGTTCGAACTTTTGATGAGCTTCCAGAGCATAACAGAGACCTTCGTGTGACTGAATTGCTTGAGTCTATGATGACTGGAGCTTTACAGCACTTTGAGGTATTGCAACATGCCCGCGAGTGCTTTGTGGAGGAACGTGCAGGAGACGATCCTCCAGAACTCTGCTTATTATGACAGTGCTGGCAAGTGCATTTTGGAATATCCGGTTCATGCACACAAGAGCCAAAATTGTGAAGATCACCATCAAAAGCTGCCTGAGAACATGAAAGATCAGATGACCTTGGTTGTTTCAATTGGTGTACATCTTTTGAAGAACCAGAACGGTTGTTAACAGCCACAGTAGGAGAAAGAGTTTCTTTAGTCTTTTCTCTTAATATAGTCAAGTGCTGTAGCCTTTCCATTTCAACTAGGCGAGATATTAGTTTATCAAGTGGTTCATCAAGTGGTTCATTTAAAGCTGATCTCCAATCATCCAACTTCGATAATTTTTGTAAATCCAAGGTATTATAAGGTGGAGGGAGAAAATCAGGGTATGAAAAAGTATAATTATCCAATGAAGACAGAACGGTGTCCTTGTGTTCTATAGGCTCAGGTTTTAGGTTAGTATTTACATTCTTTAAATATTTCAGCAAAGCTTTATTTCTTTTCTCACTCTCAGGGATATCCTTTTCTTCTACTAGAAGTGTGTCCTCTATATTGCCATTTCCTTTTTTCATTTTCATTTTGAGTGTTGAAAGCATGTCATCACTACTACTATCTGTAGTAGGATAAGAATCAGAAGCAGTGGTTTCATTGCCCTTTTTGCAAAAGTCTCCATCACCATTTCTGCTGGAATTCTCTGATATTGTTTTCTGAGTTCCAGAATAAGAAACTGGGTAACGTCTCTTCATAAAAGAATGCACCAATGGATTAGTGTGGACAAAGTTCATAGGAACATCACTGGAGTTAGGTAGCATTTGTATGAAAGGTTTATTGAAGTCTCTAGGGGGGGAAGAAATTAGACTATTATAAAATGGTACTTATTTAGTGAAAATTAATGTTGGTATCACTTCCCTTAGAAATATAAATATGGGTTGGACTCTATATTATTATTATTTATTTATCTATACCCTGCCTTTTCCATAGGACTCAAGGATCTGCCTTCCATTAGTGGAATAGATCTACTAACAATGGATCTTTCTCCCCACTCCCTCTCCCTCCCTCCCACCCACAGTTCACCCCATGGGGATCAGCTGGTGGGGAAGTCTGCTTTTACCAGCGCAGTTGCACATGCCAACCCTTTATTTACAAGTAAAATGCCTTGCAATACAGTCTGAAGTAGGATTTTAATGCTGTCAATTAATTAATACTCAAATGTAGACTTGCTAGTGGCAGGTTCTTAGAAGTTTGTTCCATGACAGCCAAAGCAACACCCTATTTGAAGTAAGTGGTATGTAGTTGGGTTCTATGTATTCTTTTAAAATACAAAACTCTGTTCAAAACCTCCTTTGACCTTTTGGCTGTGTTGAAAAATGTTCACAGCCTCTAGGAAGAGGGTCCTCGTTTACCCCGGGGGTCACATTCCAGGGCTGATGGGACCAAGGGCAAAAGGAGGGGACCAAAAATACCTGTCCCCAAAGAGCTTAAAGCTGTTGCTGCCAGTACCTAAGCCTTAGCAGAAGCATTTCAGCTTTTTAAAATGGAGGGGGGTAAAGCTAGAAAATCACCAATTGATGACATCATGAGGAAGGGAACATAGGCATCTGGGGAAACTCAAGGCCAAATTTGGCTGCTGGGTCTGAGGTTCTCCACTGTTACAATAGGACACAGCAGAACAACCCAATATAAGTCATCTCCCATCACTCAAAAACCCTTTGCAAATTACTTCTTCACCTGTAGATCACAGGGATGAGATGACTCTCCACACTGGGAAACTACCCCCTGCCAAAAGTTCTCAAGTAACATTGCATCAGCACACAGACTCAGAATATTTTTACAAGGTGGATTTCATAGTTTCATTTCTTAAATTTTGTTTTCAGTAAAATGATAATATTTAATTGTTTACAAATCTTTCACTGACTAAAAAGGTGCATCAAATGACTGGGCAGCAAAAAAAATTAAAGTAATTTTGTTATTTGTGATATATTTATAAAAACTGGTGAGGGAAAGAATCAGCACAGAAAAGGCATGCTGTTTTCACTGTCATGCAGAAGGTAACTCCTCTTCTGAACAGTTGCCTACTGTAACAAATGCAGGCAGCATATAAAAACAGTATCATACAAGTAGGGGGAAAGTCAGAGAAGCTAAAGCACAGATGGAGCTCAGGCTTGCTAGAGAGGTTAAAAACAATAAAAAGGGCTTTTTTGGTTATGTCCATAGCAAAAGGAAGAACAAGGAAATGGTAGGGCCGCTGCGTAGAGAAAATGGCGAAAGGCTAACAGGGGACAGAGAAAAGGCAGAACTAATTAACACCTTCTTTGCTTCAATCTTCCCCCAAAGGAGGAACAGTGCTCAACTTTGGGAAAATGGAGCAGAGGATAGAGCAGGGGAAATACAGCACAGAATTGGTAAAGAGGTCGTTCAGGAATACATGGCCAGTATAAAAGAGCTGAAGTCTCCAGGGCCAGATGAACTTCATCCAAGGATATTTAATAAAACTGGCAGAAGTAATCTCAGAACCACTGTCAATAATCTTTGAAAATTCCTGGAGAACAGGAAAGGTCCCAGCACACTGGAAGAGGGCAAATGTTGTCCCCATCTTTAAAAGGGTGGGGGAGGAAGAAGACCCAAATAATTACCGCCCAGTCAGCCTGACATCAATACTATGCAAGATTCTAGAGCAGATCATTAAACAGACAGTCTGTAAGCACTTAGAAAGGAATGCCGTGATCACTAAAAGTCAACATGGATTTCTCAAAAACAAGTAATGCCAGACTAATCTTATCTCTTTGTTTGATAGAGTTACAAACTTGATAGATGAAGGGAATGCTGTGGATGTAGCATATCTTGATTTCAGTAAGGCCTTTGACAAGGTTCCCCATGATATCCTTGCAAAAAAGTTAGTGACATGTGGGCTAGGCAATGCAACTGTTAGGTGGATTTGTAATTGGTTGACTGACCAAACCCAAAGGATAGTCACCAATGACTCCTCTTCATCCTGGAGAGAAGTGACTAGTGGGGTGCCACAGGGTTCTGTCCTGGGCCCAGTGCTATTCAACATCTTTATCAATGACTTGGATTAGGGAACAGAGGGCATGCTTATCAAGTTTGCAGATAACACCAAATTAGGAGGGGTAGCTAATACCCCAAATGACAGGATCAGAATCCAAAATGTCTTTAACAGATTAGAAAGGTGGGCCAAAAATAACCAAATGAATTCAACAGGGAGAAATGTAGGATACTACACTTGGGCGGTAAAAATGAAATACACAGCTATTGCATGGGTGACACCTGGCTTGATGGCAGTACATGCAAAAGGAGTCTAGGAGTCTTAGTGGACCACAAGCTGAACATGAGTCAGCAGTGTGATGCAGTAGCTAAAAAAGCCAATGCGATTCTAGGCTGCATTAATAGGAGTATAGGGTCTAAATCAATAGAAGTAATAGTGCCACTCTATTCTGCTTTGGTCAGACCTCACCTGGAATACTGGAAGCTGGAACATGTCCAGAGGAGGGTGACCAGGATGGTGGGAGGTCTAGAAGCCATGTCTTATGAGGAGAGGCTGAGGGAGCTGGGCATGTTTAGTCTGGAGAAAAGAAGGTTGAGAGGTGACACGATAGCCATGTTTAAATATTTGAAGGGTTGTCATACTGAGGATGGAGCAATGTTTTCTGCTGCTCCAGAGACTAGGACATGGAGCAATGGCTTCAAACTACAGGAAAAGAGATTCCACCTAAACATTAGGAAGAACTTCCTGACAGTAAGTGCTGTTCAGAAGCGGAATACACTGCCTCGTAGTGTAGTGGAATCTCCTTCTTTGGAGGTTTTTAAACAGGCTGGATGGCCATCTGTCGGGAATGATTTGATTGTGTATTCCTGCTTGGCAGGGGACTGGACTGGATGGCCCTTGTGGTCTCTTCCAACTCTATGATTCTATGCTTTTTAAAATTACTGTTTTACTTTATTGCTTGCATAGTCTTACAGTCATTCAGCTAGAGTGTCTTAATTTGGTGAAAGACTTGGTTTGGAAGCATGTTGTCACACAGATGAAAATACATTATAACTCATGGGGGAGAAAGTGCCCCCAAAGCTAGAAATATAGAAAGGATATTGGTATCAATCCTACGGAGGCTGCAAGTGGAGAAGAGTCTATGGCAGAGGAACTGCCAGTTCCTAAGCTCTACCAGGTTTGCACTAGCCAAAGCAGGAGGTACAGAGTGTTTTACCTTGCACTTTAGTTTGCACTTAATTTCCCCTCCCAGTTTCCAGGGGAATAAAGTCACTACAATATATTGGCTCCAGGGGTGGCATAGCAATTCCTCAACTGTGAAGGAATGTCTGGAGAATGAAGGAAACCTGAGTTTTGTGCATCCCAAGTCTGACTTGCCCCTGACATTTCCCCCCACTCCATGCTTCTTCTTTTTTGCCTTTACTGCCTGCAGAACAGCCATAGCATACAACAGAAATTTCTATCACAGGTCAAGGGAGCACTGTACAGTGACCTTCTTTTCCAGCCTAAGTCCCCCAGGCTGCATTCTCAGGGGCCATGCAGTTGTACCTGGAATTGATGCCATGAACTCTTTACACCCCAAACTAAGGGCTTGTCTAGATGGGCAGTTTACCCCAGCCCCCCCTCCCCATTGGAGCCTGCAGTCCAAATGACACAGGATTCTTGCCCCGATTCACCTCCAGACAGTCCTGACAGTGTCCGAGGTAAAGACAGGTAAACTCATTTAAAATGTTTTAAAATAACCCCCAAGAAAACCTGCATCATG
The DNA here is from genome assembly GCA_030847615.1 of Gambelia wislizenii. NCBI lineage: Eukaryota > Metazoa > Chordata > Lepidosauria > Squamata > Crotaphytidae > Gambelia > Gambelia wislizenii. The sequence goes on from JAUMIR010000004.1 coordinate 218,456,190, forward strand.
CAGGAAAACCCAGATGGACCTGCATGCCTGCCTGTATCGCCGGCTGCCAGTGCCATCACTGGTGTCACTGAAGCTGGGACTCTCAGCACATGATCAAGGCCCCTTGCGTATGACCAGTCTTGCTCAAATACTGAGGGCCTCCTTCTTGGCTTCAGAAAGTGTGATGTATGACAGCGAGGGAGGTGCCTGCCAATACCAGCTGGTATGTGTATGCGGACCTCTGCCCATTTTGTTGCAGTAACAGGGGGAATCTGAGCCCGCTCCAGGGTCATAATACTCCAGCCGGAAGACAGAGTATTCTGGCCAGTGTAGACAAGGTCCAAGACTTGCAGCAACTAGTCATTTCACAGTTGTCATAGGCAGTTCTTCAATACAAATGTTTACGATCAAACTGTTAAGTATGACATACGGCAAAACCAGATTGTTACCTTGTAACTGTGGTTCTTCGGGTGTTGAGCTATGCATTCACACATTTGTGTCTGTACATGCAGAGATCACAATTTGGAACTTTTTAGAGTTTAGAGATTTTTAAGCAATCCTGCTCATCCTCCCTTATGTGCATGCTCACATTAATCTCCTCCGAAGTTCAAAGATACATTGAACAATATGGCAGCCAGGTATACATGGCCTTCAATGGGAGGAGATGGGTTATTACTGAAAGAACCAGAATTACAGGCAAGCAACCTGTTCTTCCTTTTTGTGGTCTCTATGCATATGGGTACTGATTAGAAAATTTAGAAACAATGCTTTTTGTGTGAGAAGAACCTGTGGTGTGATAAACTCCTAAGTGACATGGGTGACAGCATTGTGGTCAGTGTAAACAGCCAAAGCCCAGTGAAGATCCACCCTGGAACAGAAATGGATTTGTGTGGGTGAAGATTTTGAAAGGAACATTTTATTTCCAGCAATAAGAAAATAATGACAATTGTATAATTAGAAACACGTTAAGAGCAGGACAAACTTATAAAGAAGAGAAACTGAACCTTTGTCCTTTAAAAAGAATGCACTGAACAACATGCAGCTGAAAGGGTCAGTATCACACCATGGTGCAGTATTTCAAAAAACAGTCCACTTGATTAGATATTGGGGTAGAAGGTTTATACAGTACATCCTGTCTAGGATGTCCTGGATCCATTGAAGCTGTGAGAAGGGTGGATCCTCATCACTGTCAGTGGAAGGATCAGCATGTCCTGGTGAAACACCAATAGGGTGTCCCTAGAAATCATGCTGCCTCACACAGGCAGTTAGTAGGAAACCACTTTGGACAACTAGAGAACTGCAAAGCTCCCTAGGTCACCAGGGAGGGTGTAAGAAGAGAGTGAGATTTATATCTATTGATCCTGACAAAATCCCAAGGACAATAAAGTAGGCCTGAATGAAAAAAGGTGTCATGTGTGGGGACCAGGTGAGACTTCTCAGCATTGATATACATTCCAAAGACAGGGGGAAATATGCAGGTTTTGATATAGAAGAAACATGCCAAAAATCTCTAAACTGTAAGGTTCCAAGCTGTGCTCTGTGCAAGCACAGACCCAGATGTATGATGCACAAAGACCACAAGGAAGAGGTGTGCATACTTTTGCTGCTTTTCCTTTATAGAACACCAAACAATATATACATGTGGATACTTCCTCCTGAGAGAAGGATCAGTTAATAAAGCACATTGAAAGAGATCAACATCCAAAATTACATATATTGGTTTAGAATTCTGGACTGTATTACTCAGCTCCAGGTGTGGAGGGTCATAATACAGGATGTTCATCCATATTAAAAATAGCAGCATAATTGTCTGCATACAATAAATTAGCACTCCAGGGAGAGAAGTTCGGCATATCACAATATCCTTCCATCTCACCAAATGTCCTGCCACACTTCTAATATCAGAACTTATAAATAGCTTTTTAAAATGTGACTTACAGGTTGACAAAAACAAAAAAGTCTCATCTGAAAGACTAGCAAATGTTTAACCAGTCTTCATTGCATCAGATAAAGTGGGCTACAGTCTGTGAAAGCTGATGCCCAATGTGAAGGGGAGGAGCTGGGCAGGCCTAGTTAGTGCTGGCCAGTCACAACTCAGGGAATGCTGTGAAGAGGGAAGCATACAGGGGAGAAAGAATATAAAGCTGGGACTTGTATCTGACAGACAGGGGAAAGATGGCCTAGTAAGAGGAAAAGCTGTAGTAGAGAAAGGACAGCGAGCCAGGAGGAAAAACTTCTCAGTATGCCCTACTATCCCCCCCTCCCCATGGTATCTCATAACTGGAAATATTGGACACTTTTTGGGGTTAGGTTGGCTGGGGCAAACCAAAGGTCAGAAGGTCACAATGGCTTGAGATGTGTCTAGAAATATAATGGCAAGAAAGCCCAGGTTAGGATTATGCAGAAAGCCCCTTATGAGGAAAGCCCCACAGTCATTAAGGAGGTATGTGCTAATCCTTTCTTCCAGCCCTAGCCATTTCAGCAATGAGTCAATCAAGTAATTAAGTGACCATTCCTTAATCTATTCCTATGGAAATCTTTCCTATGCCCCCTCCTGTCCAACCTTGCAAGGTTGTCAAAAACTTATCACTTTCTATCTCCCAGCAATTAAAGCAATCACCTGGGTTTCAGTTTGCTTTGTCTATCCCATGGGAAAGCCATCCAGGCTTTGTCATAACCGTAATACCCCTTCAGGATATGAAATAGGGTACAAATATTAGGGTCCTAACAATAGTAAAGGGTGCCACAGACAAACACTGACACTCTGCCGGATTCTCTGTGCCACCCTTAGACACCAGTCTGAGCATCTTTGCTGCACGGAACTCTTCTTTTCAAGGCTGGTAACTATAACCCTACCTTCCAGGACTTCTCTCTATCCAACCTCCCTGCCTTTCTTTCCAATAGCTTTATATGGTTCTAAAGGGTGTCTGTTTTGTATGCTAGCATATTCCCTGTGTTATTTCCAATAAAAATACTTTATTTCACTTTAACTGGAGTGCTCTCTACAGTTAGTACTGGTATACATAGATGAAAAGATCCCCAAAGTTACCCTCTTCTCACAGGCTTCAATTTGGGCTAATAATTCCCCCATATAATAATAGAGATTTTGGCATCTAAAGCAACACACACTTTAGGGTAACAAACTGAATAGGAATTTGGGGAACTGTGAATGATTAAATAATTCAGGGAGTAACATGTTATCTAAATGTGACTTAATAAACTTCTATTTGTCTATTTATTTATTTTTACACAACTGTGTCTGGCTGTTCCTATTGCGTGTCCAAGCAAAATGTCCATCCCCCTTCTCCAAATAAAAGCAAGACACAAGTTATGTTGAAAGATTTGGCAATAAATGGCCACAACTTTATTGATGACAGCTGCAGTTGGTTGGCTCAACACATGGGTCCGGATCCAGGCATCAACCAACCTGCCTGTTGGTCGAAGAACCTGTTGTTGGCCGGCCTGCCGACAAGTGAAAACCTCAGAAGGGGGAGGAGTTCCTTCAGGCCCTCAGTGCCTGCTGTTCAACCTCCTCCTCCCCTTCAACTTGGGGGGGGGCCTGGAAGGTGCATACCCGGAGCTGGCATGTTCTCCCAGCCAATGCCCCCGCCCCTCAAAGGGAATCTCCGTGACCTGCCAGTGATGGTGACTCCCCATACAGATGACTTTGGATCCAGGACCCATGCCCACCGCCAACTGCCCCCCAAAGTTGTGACAAAAGAAATATGTAACACATGAAAGAAATCTGGAAGAGAGGGTGGGTTAGCTCGCAGAGAGCTACTGGCTGATCTGCCAGGCAGCTGGAATTTATACCCGGCCACTGGACCAGAGGGAAAACTGCAGCTGAAGGCTACGTCCCTTTTCTTTTCAGCCAATCGGATTCGAGCTGGACACTGTTCTGATTAGCTGGATGAAATTCCCCCCAGCCAATCAGAGCATGCTGTTCCTGATTGGCTGCCACACTATCCTCAACCCGGCCAGCCTGAGACCGGCCGGGAAGAGGAAGAAAGCATGGTGGCAGCCATGCCCTAAATGTGGGTGACAGAGGCACCTGCCAGACCACAAAACGACTGCCGGGTAAGTCCAGAAACCTAATAATTCCCCATATAATAATAGAGATTTTGGCATCTAAAGCACACACCTTTTAGGGTAACAAATGAAATAGGTATTTGGGGAGCTGTGAATGATTAAATAATTCAGGGAATAACATGTTGTCTAAATGTGCCTTAACAAACTTCTATTTATTTATTTTTATAAATAAATTTAGATAAATGTAAATAAATGTATTCTATTTATCTATTTATTTATGTTTACCAACTGTGTCTGGCTGTTCCTATTACGTTTTGATAGAGAGTCTGGTCATGCTTACCACAGTGAACCCACAGAACAACACATTCTCTGGTCCACATTGGAGTTCTCTTGAGGCCCAAGTACCCAATCCAGGGAGGGATTAAGAGGGGCAAGGGGGAAAAGGGAGTGACACTGAGCCCAAGGGTTGGAATTGTGGGGCCAAGCCTGGAGAGGGGATCCATCACATGCAATTAAATAAGACTTTCTGTTGGTTTTGCTGTAACAAACTAACATGAGCACTCTCTGGAAATTTTTGCAAAATGTGCATGCCAAGCTACTCAACAATCCCACTCCCCTAAACAAATTAGTTTTGTTAGTGATCTGACCCATGCAACTGAAAACATTTTTGCTATCCTACAGAAGAAAGTGTTAACCCCTCCCTCCTTTTGCAAATTAAGAGTTCATGGGTTCCTCTGCAAACATTTAATGCCTTGGAATAAATTTTCTTCATACACAGAAAATACAGTACATGAGGAGGAGCTCCAAGACACCAAAGAACGAATGAGGCACAATATTGGAGAACTGTAGAAGAGTGATGGTGCCAGCATAACCTACAGCTGACACTTGACACTTTGTACTTATAAATGAAGAAGTGGTTTATTTTGGCCTGCTTATCCACCAGTTCTGTTTTAATTTCACTTAAAATGCAAAGAGAATACATTTCTTTACCTGCTCACTGAATTATTGCCTTCATTATGTGTACAACTCCAGGAATGAAATGACCCTTGCTTGCTGCTATTTGAATTGTGCTGAAAAAGACAGGACATTTTAAAAACACCCCTCTTTATATATAGCTCAGAACAAGCAATGTGCATTCAAAAATGATTAAAATGTATTATGAAAAAACTGGGCAAACTACCTGTGCTGTCCTAGTCTTGTTTGACAAGCTAAGAGCTGCTAACTGTTCCATTGCAGCTTTATAATGCTCCTGTAAAAGAACAGAGTCACTGCAACATTTATAATGATAATTGATTTTAACATTTAACCATTAATTTTTGTGATAAATGTTTGATCCTAAACCCAGATCTACTTCTTTGACATCAGAAATTACAAATGAGTGATGGTCTGTGTATCTAATGTGACCTTTGCCATGGGTTTGTGCCTGACTCTAGAATTCAGTTTTTTAAAGACACTAAAAGGGTTTGAGTCAGACACCCCACAGAAAGGAGTCATATATGGGCATCAAATAGGAAGGACAGAGGTCCATATATGCTATAATTTCATGCTCCTTTGAGCCAGCATCATATAGTGGATTGTTGGACTAGGAATCTGGAGAATAGGGTTCCAATCCCCACCCTGCCACGTAAATCCACTGGGTGACCTTGGGCAAGTCATATTCTCTCAGCTCAGGGGAAGGTAAAGACAACCCCCCTCTAAACAAATCTTGCCAAGACAACCTTGTGATAGGTTTGCCTTAGGGTCACCATAAATAAGAAACAATTTTAAGGACACAACAAAAACAGCATCCACCACATCTTGAAGTTCTATTATAAATCCAATTTAAATTGCATTTTTTTCCCAACCATCTGAAGTGTTGGAAAACCCTGATGGAATCCGAGCCAAAAGATCATTGCAAAAATGAAGTCAAAATAATGTTTGATGGCAAATGCAGAAATAAAGGCAATTAGCTATCCAGACATGTCAGAGAAGCAGAGCTAATAACTGCTAACAATTACATTCACAGGATGATTTTATCACTTTTGAAATGATTGTATGAGAACATGCAAATGGAACATTTTAATGGGTTATCTAGGCTATTTTTCCATAGACAGTGAGCACTGCTTTATTTCTGGCTTTATTTGCTAAATCATGGATTGATGACATTTTTTATAAACAGGCTATGAGTGCTCATATAGCTCAGTCTAGACAGAAGAAATTCCCACTATAAAGTCCTGAGTGATAAAACTGGGCTGATTTCAGATGACTGCCTTATGCCTTGATGGTACTGCAGTGCCATAAGAGAAGTGGGGAACTCAGGTACCTACATTATGTGGAGTTTGGCACCATAATTCTTGATGAAATCCTCTGCTGGGCTTTACTGTTTACACTAAACACACTAAGTTCACATTTGTCATTTGGACTAGATAGGGATCCACATAGCTCTACACAGCTTGTGAGTATCTTTCAGAATCAACACACTTGACCTCTGAAACATTCTCCAAATTGAAGTACTGCTAATGAAGTATGTGAAATAGAATATTATATCCACAAAGGCATTTGCATAACTTCACTCAGCCTCTGCACAATGAAAAGGAGCAAGCTCCCAAACAGAAATGTACATGATTTCTAGAGGGGTGAGTTTGTTGGCTGCAGCAAAAACAGAGAGTCTTATGACATCTTCTAGACTAGGGGTGGAAATCATATGGATTCCTAAGGCCATGTTTCTAACTCACAGTCCCCCCTAAGACTTCCCTCCAGCAGGGGGGGGGGGAGGAACAGTGGAAAAAACCCCCACTTGCTGTTATTGGAAGCCTCCAGAAGCAGGAATTTCCCTTCTAAACAAAGTGCCAGGCTTTTACCCAACACCTCCCACCTTTAGAAGATTTAGAGGGAGGGGATTCTGAAACCAGAAGTGAAGTTCCAGCCATTTCTAGGTTTGTTCTTTCTATCCCACATATACAGTATTCTTTTTGCATGGGGTTGGGTCAATGTGGCCCCCAGAAGGTCCTTCAGGTGGAATATTGGCTCCTGGACACCTGGAGTTTGTCCATCCACTACAGACTAACATAATTAGGGTGTTAGAATCTTACACAGGTGAATGTCTTCATTTTTTATTTTTTGTATCGTGGAGGTTAATATTAATTCCTTCTGCAATGACCAAAGGGCCTCTCCATGTCCAGACTTATAATTCAGCTGCTGCAGTCCCTCACAGCCAGTCTGTGGCTAGCACAGTGGAGGAGTAATCAAAGAAACATCTGGCTATGTCCCTGTAGCTAGATGCAAAATGATTACATCATCTGTTGAGACCTCTGGAAGACCCCGGCAGACCTCAGTAGATGATGTAATCATTGTGTGTCTCCTTACCAGGACATAGCCAAATATTTCTCCAATCCCCTTCACACTCTGATTGCCACAGAATGGCCATGGGGAAGGGCTGCAGCAGCACAACTTAAGTCCAATGTCGGGTGGTGGTGGCCATGTTTGTCACAAGTCTGTACTAGTTTTGATGCAATAGATTAACAGCCTGTCTAGTTTTGAATCACATGATAATACAGCAGATAACTGAAAGTCATTTCTTTTTGTGAGGGAACTGGAAAAACTTGATAAGAATCCTTCAAGGACACACACTGAGGTCCATTCACACCTGAATAATGTATGTGAAATTTCTTTTGAAACACGAGGCATGTCCATGACAAGATAGCATAGACTACTAAGAAAATGATTATTAAAGAAGTAGTGTTTATTTTGCTCTTACCTTGTAAAATGTGTTTGCAAAGACACCTGAAAAAGATCAAGAGTTAAGTTTTGCTTTATAGAAATCGTTTCACAGTTTCTCATCATTCAGAATGTCTGTACTTGGTCTCACCTCCTGGGGCAATCTGATCTTCCAGCAAACTACTTTTCTTTTCAGCAGAACAATCAGATTCCAAACCACAGGTACCTGATGTCTGTAATGACATGCACTGTTAATTTCACTAGTTATTTATCTAAAGAAACATATCTAGAGAAATACACATTGCTACAGTAGTTAAAGTGTATGTTTTAAAGAGAATGGGAGCTGAGCTGAACAATTTGGCTCAGAAGAAATAAACCATATTCAGCAGTACATTAAAAAAAACAGTACTACACCTTTCTTACTGTATCCTGCTCTTTTAATGAAAACGGCATGGATGAACCTCACTGAAGAGCCTTTTATTTAGAGAACTTCAGTGCAGAAGAGAAATTTAAACCAAGAGCATATCATAATAATACAGTCTAAATCATATCTGACCTGACTGGTAAATTACACTATATCATAAATCAGAGGTATTTGCAAGGGCTAGGATCCAAAGCACCATATTTGGCCTTCTCTATGCACATTGGGAGCTTTACACTTCCTTTCCTACTGCAGCACCTTGATCTCCCACAAAGGCTGTTCTTGAAGGCTGAGGCAAGGGTGGACTTCAAGGTGGGCCAGGCCTAGCCTTCTTTGTTACTGTATATTCTGGCATATAAAATTACCTTTGAACCCCGAAAAATATCCTCCAAAATCGGGGGTTGTCTTATACACCGGATACACTTTGCTTCACCCGCCGTCCAATTTCCTGCCTCTTCGCTCCCTTTGCAAACGGAGCGAAGAGGCAGGAGATCGGGCGGGGGGGGGGTTGAGGCAAAGTGTTTACCGGTTCATTGGCCCCCCCTCCTCTGCCTTCTCCCCCTTTGGGAAGGACTCAATAGTGGCTTCGGGGAGGGGGGTGGGTGGCTGGAAAGCCCCCCCCCTCGAGCCACCCTTCCACCCTTCCTGAAGCCACGATCGGGCTCCCGGTTGCAACTTCAGGAAGGGGGGGTTGGCTGGAAAGCCCCCTCTCCCTTGAGCCACTCTCCCTCCCTCCCCGAAGCCACGATCGGGCTCCTGCCTGGATTCCTTTGGGAAGTTTGGATGGGTGGTGGCTGGAGGGGGAGTTTGGGATATACAGTTGTCCCTCCATATTCACAGATTTAAGTATTCATGACTTGAAAATATTTTTTTAAAAAATACTACTCCAAAAAGCAAACTTTTATTTTGCCATCTTATATAAGGGACACCATTTTACTATGCCATTGCATATATTGGGACTTGAGTATTCACGGATTTACGTATTCAGGACTTGAAAATATTCTTTAAAAAATAAGAATCCAAAAAGCAAACCTTTATTTGCCATCTTATATAAGGGACACCATCTTGCTATGCCATTGCATATAATGGGACTTGAGTATTTATGGATTTAAGTATTCTCGGCTTGAAAATATTCTTTAAAAAATAAGAATCCAAAAAGCAAACCTTTATTTGCCATCTTATATAAGGGACACCATTTTGCTATGCCATTGCATATATTGGGACTTGAGTATTCACGGATTTAAGTATTCTCGGCTTGAAAATATTCTTTAAAAAATAAGAATCCAAAAAGCAAATCTTTATTTGCCATCTTATATAAGGGACACCATTTTGCTATGCCATTGCATATAATGGGACTTGAGTATTCATGGATTTAAGTATTCTCGGCTTGAAAATATTCTTTAAAAAATAAGAATCCAAAAAGCAAATCTTTATTTGCCATCTTATATAAGGGACACCATTTTGCTATGCCATTGCATATAATGGGACTTGAGTATTCACGATTTGGATATTTACGGGGGTCCTGGAACCAAACCCCAGTGAATGTGAAGGGACAACTATACTCGCCATATAAGAGAAGGAGGGGTCGTCTTACACGGTGAGTATATCCCAAACTCTATATTTTAACTTAAAAATTGGAGGGTCGTCTTATATGCCCAGTCGTCTTATAGGCCAGAATATACGGGTGTTTTTTGTTTTTGTTTTTCTAAAACATTTGAAAAGGGAGGCAGGGAGATAACAATTCCAAAACAATTAGAATTTGATAATTAGTTTTTTGTCTTTATTCTTAATATGACAAACTCTAATCCCATTGATTATAAAACAGTGGATGTTGGGAAGGAATTTGTGTTTAAAAGCTGCCCCTGTGATTCAAGACTCATGTACCTGATGAGATAAGGTGTTCAGTGGAAGACTGGTCCCATATACGCCTGGTATACAATCTTTTTTCTGCACTATGTTGGCTGACTTGCTGGTCTTGCTTCTCTTGGAAAGCCTGTATGGGAATAGAATGACATAAAAAATTAGTAATGACATTAAAACAATTAGAATCAAGATGGATAAGGTAGCAAAAAGGAGCAGCTTAATTACAACAAAAAATAGACCACTTGCACAGTGAGTGGACAAAGCCAAGTCATATCCTACTTAGGGGCTTAGGATGCCAAAGCTAAAATATGAAGATCACCATGGATACATATTATGGAGAGAGGACAACTAAGCATCCACACTTGAGGTATGTTTGTCAGCTGTCCCTCAGAAAGACGTGGCAAGGTTCAGCTGGGTTGGCTCATGGTCTTAAAACAAAAGAAAGTTGGCTGAAGCAGGAAGGAAGACAAACTACAATACAGTAATAAAAGCGGATGAAACAGTAAATACAAGAGAAAATAAACAATCTAGGAGATTTTTTTTCTTATAATCAAATGTGCTAACTTCACTCTGCTGGGAGGAGCATAGGAACCTGTTCCCACATGCAGAGATGGGGGCATGACTGGGATAAATATGGCTGTAAGTAACAGTCATGATTTTGGTTTTCTTTAAAAAACATGCAGCTATAAAAACATGGTAGATCTTGTGTTTCAGAACCGCAGAAGAGAGAGTCTTCTTCCAAAGATTATTTTCTTTTTCTGGTTTACAAAACAATTGGGAAATATTTCAGGGAGACAAGACTTGGTGGCGGTATGTGCCAGCTGTTAAAAAAGGAATGAGCAATGACGTATTTATGTGGTACTGTCAATGCAGTCAGCAGTCAGACCCTAAAGCAGTCAGACCCTAAAGAACTAAATTAACAAAAGAAGAAAAAAAGAAAGCTGTAAGATGATACTGAAAAGGCTTGTTACTACTAACAATCTTACAGCTACTGTCCACTAAAATTGTGACATTTGCACAACTTTTTTCCATATAGCACTATCAATCACAATGTACACCATGATAAAAAGACACAGTACAGTATTTTCCTATTGAGACTATACTGAGGGGCTGAGAAATGCATTATCATCTAATCATTGTATTCTAACAACAGAATAGCTTCCCTGTGTGGTGGTTGGGAGGAAGGTGTTTTGCTTTCTTGATGTCACCAGAAATGTATTGTGCAAACACATCTGATGTTTAGAAAAGACCTAGTGTAAAAAAGAGAATTGTAATCTGGGTTAACACAGCATAGGAAGGAGATTTGAGGCATGAAGTACACAACAGGAATAAGGACTGGAAGAACAGACTGGACAGTGTGTTATAGGCAAAGAATAAGGGATAAAGGTAGAGAATATACATAAGGTGACAAATAATGTTTGAATGTGGGATGATGACTCTGGAGACCAAGGTCTGAATCCCCATTCAGCATGGAAACCCACTGGGTGACCTTGGCCAAGTCACACTCTCTCAGCCTCAGAGGAAAGCAAAAGCAACCCCCTCTGGAAAAAAAAATATTGCCAAGAAAACCCCACGATAGGGTTAGGATCACTGTAAGTCAGAAATGACTTGAAGTCACACAACAGATAAGGGTAATTGCTAAAGCAGCAGTATGATGGAAAGGACCAGGGGTTGATAGAGAGGGTCAGAAAAATATATAGGAAAATTAATTTTCAGCTGCAACCTAATTTGGAACAGCAAGATGTAGAGATGAACAATGAGAGAGAACTGCCTAAATTTCTAAGCACGTTGTTCCCCTGCTGTGTTGACCTTCTCTTGCTAATTGCACACATGAACACAAACCAGAAAGTGCAACCAAGGCAATTTTAAATTAAATGTAAGCAAGGTATTGTTGACATTCTCACTGGGTGATTTTGCACCTGATGTTTATGTGTACATATGAACACCTTTACATGTATGTTACTGATAAAACCTTAAGACTGCATGTGTGATATAAATCTTGCAAAATGTTGTGTGTATTATATACGTACACCTGTCAAGCATACACAAGCTGGTAAAATTCTTGGCTGGGTGCCTAAAGTATAAACCAAGAGGCTTACAGAACGGAGAAAAGCCAAAGAGATTTAAACCTCAAGTGTTTAAAAACCTCATTATCTCTGGTGGGACATGAGAAAATTATTGACTTTTTACAAAATTTGGGGAGGGGTATCTGGTGGAATATGAGAAAATTATTGCCTTTTTACAAAAGCTGGGGAGGGGTTATCTCTGGTGGGATATGAGAAAATTATTGACTTTTTTACAAAATATGGGGAGGTGTATCTGGTGGAATATGAGAAAATTATTGCCTTTTTACAAAGCTGGGGAGGGGTATCTCTGGTGGGACGTGAGGAAATTATTGCCTTTTTACAAAAGCTGGGGAGGGGAGAGGCCTCCAATATGCTCTTTGCCCGTCCTCACTCACTGGATGGCAAGAAAAGCAAGGAAGGCGCGAAGAGCCCAAGCGAGAGAAGGGCGGCCGTGAGGGGTGAACTGAACGAGGACCCAACCCGAGGAGGAGAGGAAGGCGGAACCATATTTCCCTGGGCGCCCGGTTCGCGGGGCCTTGGGAGTCCCACTCCCTTCCTCTCCGTCCTCGGGCCCTTGCCTGCCTTCCCTCCCCTACCCTGGGAAGCTTCCTCCACAGCCGCGCGTCTCTTTGGCAGGCAGAGGAGCGGGCCAAGCCCAGCCCGGGGTTGGGTACATGGCGAGGCGGGGCGGGGGTCTGGGCCTTGCTCGGCTGGCTGTGCGCGTTACGGGGAGCCAGTCGCCATGGGAACCGCCCAGCCGCTCGAGGCCCCACCGAGGCAAGGGATTGTCGTCGCCTCCGGCGGGGCTGGCGGGAGCCCCCCTTCCTTCTCCAGGCGGCTTTCTTCACGAAAGCGGCCAGAAGCGGAGCGCCCTCCCAGCTCTCCTTTGCATTGGCATCTGGGCCTGGGCCTTCCAGTTTATTTCTACTAGGAGCTAGCCTGGGGAAGGAGAGCCCACAGGAGAAACACAGACCTTCTCTGGAACATTTCTTATAGGACACCATGGTAGTGTCACTTTGGTTCCACTTTCACTGCCATGGTCCTGTACTATGAAATCCTGGGATTTGCAGTTTCATGACTTATTTAGAATTCTCAGCATTGGTGCTTCCTCAAAATACAAATCACAGGACGCCAGAGGATACCACTTAACAGTTGTCCCTCCGTATCCACAGATTTGGTATCCACGGATTTAAGTATTCACAGCTTGAAAATATTCTTTAAAAAATAATAATCCAAAAAGCAAACCTTGATTTTGCCATTTTATATAAGGGACACCATTTTGCTATGCCATTGCATATAATAGGACTTGAGTATTCATGGAGGGTCCTGGAACCAAACCCCAGCGACTATGAAGGGACAACTGTATTTATTTTTTTAAAAAACTCGGTGGATTTACATAATAAAAATTTACAATAATATCACACCAGGGCCCCCTCCTAATCCCAGGCTAGAGCCCTGTCACACACACCCCAGTGGGGGAGGGCATGCCTTTCATAGTACACAACTGTAGCACTTTGGTTCCGCTTTCACTGCCACAGTTCTATCCATACTATGAAATCCTGGGGTTTGCAGTTTCTTGAGATATAAATTCTCAACTTTAGCGCGTCCCTGAAATACAAATCCCAGGATGCCATAGAATGCCCTTTGAGAGTAAAAAATGGATCAAAGTGCTGTAATTCTGTAGTGTGAAAGGCCCTCTGGCTCTGCCTGTAGGTCACAGTATTTGCAAAGTGAAATAAAAGACAATGTCATAAAAGACATCATTCACACAGACAACAATAGTGATTATAGAGCACGCACATGACTTAAAAAAGAAGACACTTCTTGCCAGATTTTCTACAACCTCATACATGTGCAAAAGTTGTTTATGGAAGACACTCACATAGGTGGTCTAGACCAGTGCTCCTTAGGCTGCCTGATGTAGGGACTGCCAATTATGGTATTCCAATGTGCCAGGGACCAGCACTAATTTTGTGTCCTTTGAATAGAATTGTTTCTTTCTTTCCTGGAAACTTGCCAGAGACCAGCACTAGTACAGGGACCACCTTTTTGGGTAGCATATGTCTAGACACAGCTACAAGAGGTTAGGACCAAACTATTGACAGATACAAACCCATCACTTACAGAACACTTACTGCCTGTTGGTCTGCTTACTGCTTATTTGCTCAAGTGGTTCTCAGCTAGGCTTGCCAGGTGAAATAAGGGACAAGGGTCCTGTTTCTCTAATGGTTGTGTATATGAGGGAATTTCAGCAAGTACTCCTTGTTTGACAGTTTACAACTGCTGAAATTCCCTTTTCTACACAGCCATAAAGAGACAGGTGCCCCGTCCCTTATTTCACCTGCCAACCTTATTCTCAACCTTCTGTTCTCCAGATGTTTTCAGCTCCAGCTTCCAGAATCTCTGATTGTTGGCCAAGTGACTGGTGCTTTTGGAAGCTGAAGTCCAAAACACCTGGAGGACCAATATTTGAGAAACATTAGTTTTGCTCTGCAAGAGTAATAGCCAGTGCCTCCACCCATTAGGTAACGAAGCACCTGTCTCTGGCTGCATCTGCATTGCAGAAATAATGCATGTCGACACGACCTTAACTGTCATGGCTCAATGCTATGGAATTCTGGGATTTGTAGTTTTGTGAAATAGTTAGCCTCTGTCAGAGAGATCTGGTGTCACAACAAACTACAAATCCCAGGCTTCCATAGCATTGAGCCATGGCAGATAAAGCAGCATCAAACTGGATCATTTCTGAAGTGTAGATGCAGCCTCAGACAGGAGATTTAGAGATGTCAGGAAAGAGCAAAAACTATTTTTCTGTGTATGATTTTACTTTTTTACAGTGAGGGAGGAGTAGCATGGGATTTTCAGACAAAATAATATCAGGGCTGAGGGGTACTATGTACTTTAAAATGCATGTGGAGGTGTTGTAGCTTTGGCTCTGCTAAGACCCATATGTTGGGCTGGCTTTGGTAAGAGGAATGTGACATGGCTCCAAATGAATTGGAACAGCTATGTGTGTTAACCTTCTGCTCCATCCTGTTGCCAGCAGAGGGTGGAGCCATCAGGATAACAGAGTGGAGGGGATATGGATGCAATTAAATATGTATGAAACAGTGGGCAGGATCACAGATTGTTCTTAAGTAGATGTGGCAGTAGTCAAAGTGGATGTGATGGGATCAACTGTGATTCTTGTTCCCTGTCTGTGAGATGAACTGTCCGTTCACCCCAGTTTTGCCATAGTAGGCACTTTTCTTCCAACCTACCTCCAATACTAGAAGTGAGTCATTTCAGAGAATTTAGCTAACAGCATATATGGCATCTGTGTCCCTCAGTCCTCAGGGCTTCTTGGAAGCTTGGGAGTGTGTGTGTGGAGAGGCCAAAGAAATAGCTCAAGGGGTGAAAGAAGAATAAAATAGCCTCTCCCCCAGTAATACTGTTCAGTCTGATTTGGAGCATCCAGCATTTCCTTTAAAATTAGCAGTGTAGTGTCTACTTTGAGGTTAGTGTCATTGAATGCAATCAGGCTTACTCCTAGATTAGTGTGCACATGGCTACAGCCTAGGAAAAAAGTTGGGAGATCCAGCCATACACCTCTGCATCAATTGCTTGTGTTTCATGTATTTTATGCATGAAACATCCCCCTTGTCCCCACTGCCATAAAAAGAAGTGAGGCTATACTTAGGAGATTATCAGACAGGGAAATATCCCAGGATAGGGATGACAAGATACTGCTAAAAAGCTTACCTTTTACATGACGTTGTCCCTGTCCTGTCCTGTGATGCTCCCGTTCTGCTCCTGTCCTCCCGCCCCCCACTTCCTCTTATTCACGGGGAAATCTGTGAATAAGAAGCCCGTTCCGTTATAGTAATGGAATGATGGGCGAATGAAAACATGATCAGTTATGCTGCCGCAATGCTGGTGTCATGAGACGTCACCAGGAGGTCCGTGCCAGAACACTTCCAGGTACGATCGGGACAGCCAGGTAAGTGTCCCCCCTCCCCCGCAGGTTACTTGGGGTTTGTAATGTGTGTTTTGGGACTTGGTTTTTTATTTTGATGTTTCTGTGATTTTTTTATTATTAAATTTCCCACGCGATCGTTCTCTCGTGAGAACAAGTGGGATTTTGTTAAATCTTTCGTTAGAGCCCCATTACCTCCTGGGATGCTGGAGGGGAGGTGGAGCAGTTTTCATTCCGCAATCAGGTAAGTGTGTGATTTTTTTTTTTAAACTGTTATAGGGACGGGAGTAGGGTGGGAGTGGGTTGAGGGGGGGGATACCAGGACAGAAACAGTTTACAAGGGCCCATGTGATAATCTCCTTAATGTATCATACTGTAAGGAAGGGATGGTCAAAGTGCAGCCCTTAGGCCATATGTAGCCACAATGTGGTTTTTGCAAGCATTTATCTGCTCCCTCCCCAGAGTCCTTTGGGTTACTCTTTTTTTGGTAAAAAAAAAAATTACCAAATTTTTTGGTAAAAAATTTGCCTCTCCTCCTGGAGAGGCAAATTGCCTTTTAAATAGGTTATGCGGGCAGGGTGTGTGTGTCCCGAACTGTTAAAGACTTAAAAAAAACTTTTTTCAAAACAAGAAGTGGATTTTCAATGCACTTAATTCCATTGGTGTGTGTGTTTTACATTTCATTTTAAATTGCCTTAGTTGCACTTTCTGGTTTGTGTTTATGTGTGCAAACAGAAAGAGAAGTCAACATAACAGGGGGAAAGTGTCCTTAGAAATTTTTGTTTTTTGCATTTTTGGTAGTGGAAAATTGGTTCCTGACTCCACTGAAGTTGCCCACCTTTCCACTAAAACTTAATTTTTTTAAAGTGTATTAAGACTTAAGAGCCTGTGTG
Source organism: Gambelia wislizenii (assembly GCA_030847615.1). Taxonomy (NCBI): domain Eukaryota; kingdom Metazoa; phylum Chordata; class Lepidosauria; order Squamata; family Crotaphytidae; genus Gambelia; species Gambelia wislizenii. The sequence continues at coordinate 218,473,092 of JAUMIR010000004.1, forward strand.
GTGTCGTGGCTTGAGCCTTGGACTACAGCTCTGGAGAACAGGTTTTGAATCCCTGCTTGGCCACAGAAATCGACTGTATGATCTTGGGCAAGTCACACTCTCAAACTCAGAGGAAGGCAAAGGCAAATCCCCTCTGAACAAATCTTGCCAAGAAAACCCCATGATAGGTTTGCCTTAGGACCACCATAAGTTGGAAACTACTTGATTGCAAACAATAACACCACCACAACATTTAAAACTTACAAGATAGTGTTACCAAGATGTGGTTGATCCTCTTGAACTTGAAATTTACTCAGCAATTTTCTTCTGGAATAAAAGTTCAGAGTGAAAGCATTCTGTCTGGGTAGTCCACATTCTATATTTCTTCTTTGCATGCAGATGACTGCTTTTTTAGCTGGGGTCCAGTTAATGTTATTACATGTAGAGTTGTCATTTTGTGAACAGAATACTACGGTTGCTTTTGGTAGATAAAGTGGTTGTTGTTTTAGTGCCATGGCTAAAACAAGCTTGAAAACAGAGCACTTGAAAACTGAAAATTCAATGTTGAGGTCTGTTTAGCTAATAAACTATATGGAATATTGTCATCAAATTTAACACAGACCATATATAATATCCTGTGGGGTTTTTTTTATTGTAGTGAACTGTAAATGCTCACTGAAAAAAAAATAATGCTTTCCCTCCAAAACCCTACAATAACAGGATGCTAATGGTATCTGAAAAATAAACTGACCAGTACTAGAAATACAACACCATCATCTGACTGTATTTTCTAGGTACTATAAGGGCACTTTACTAGAGATTATCATTTTAGAATTTTATTGTGTCATCAGTCACCAAGACATTATGACTCCTATTCAAACAACATTCCATGATCTTTCCCCTTCTGCATTTTTTCTAACCTAAAGCAGGTTAAACTGGGAAAAGGCACAATGAGTGAGTGATTAACTTTTCCATGTGGTCTATTCTCAGTGGAAAATAATGCTTCCCAAGCAGCTTTTTCACCCACAGGAGAAAACTACAGCCCCCTCCCCAATTAGGCAGGATTATCTTGAATTAAAAACAACTGAAGGGATTCACATAGCCAATATAATGATGCTAAATTTTCACATGTAGCCAATCAGACCAGATTTTAGCTTCAAGTTGGTATTATTAAGCCAGTTCATAAGAAACAGAAATACTTGTTTTCTGTTCTCATTCTATATCCACATGTCCACATCCACACCTAATACTTTAAGATGGTATTTGGGGGGCTGATGAAAGCTTGGGCTAAAAGTATCCCAAGTCTTTCCAACTATTAAAGCTTTGTTCACATAGGCTTTAGTCATAGCAATGTCATGTGATAATGTCAATGTATAGATGGGCCACCCTAGATAAAACACACAACTTTCACAGAGTGTATCAGTTAAAATCATATAAATTTTCAATTTGATCAGTTCTCACATTCAGTTGCCAATTATCAAGTATTCAGTAATTAAGTGGTATAAATTATCTTATCATCATAATGGCTCAAGCAATTTTAAACCTGAAGAATTATCCTTTATTGAGGTTTTTACAATACAATATACCTGCGTGGACATCATTTTTACTGGCCCTTCTTCCTTCTTTAACAGCAACTTGACATGCAGAACATGAGCAGATAAGAATTTCCCCATAAATTCCAATCTTTGTACCTGGAAAAGGGCTATCTTTTATGTGTTTGTGTGTCAGTCTGTGGTTAAAATCATAAAAGGCCAATAAAAAGCTAGCAAGGCTGCAAAACTAGAAGTATATAACTATAGTAGACATGCATACGATTACCCTGTTAGTTTCTTAAGGTCAGGCAAGTAATAGCAATAGCACTGATATTTATATACTGCTTATCAGTGCCAAAACACTCCCTAAGTGGTTTACAATGTTTTTTAGCTAATTGCCCCCAACAAGCTGGGTACTCATTTTACCGACCTACAGAAGGATGGAAATACAGTTGTACCTCCACATTCACGGATTTGGCATTCACATTTTTAAGTATTCATGGCTTGAAAATATTCTTAAAAAAATAATAATCTAAAAAGCAAACCTTGATTTTGCCATCTTATATAAGGGACACCATTTTGCTGTGCCATTGCATATAATGGGACTTGAGTATTCACAGATTTGGATATTCATGGGGGGGGTGGTCCTGGAACCAAACCCCAGCTAATGTAAAGGGACAACTGTATTCTTAAAAAACAATAATCCAAAAAGCAAAACATAGACATAATAGACCTATGAGAATTTTATGGCATTGTCATCCGAAGAGTTTCAAATAATATCCCCCTGTTTCTGCCACCTTCCAGGTAAAGCTGTTCTTAAGAGGCAAATTTGATGGATTTGTCAAAGCAAATATTCCATCTTGTGTGAACATATGTTTCCTGATTCTGAGTGTTTTGGTATTGTCGAATACCCTTGACTTTGCGTCCATGAATATAGGCCATAATAGAATAATTGGAGTCAGAAAATACCCTAAATTAAAGGACTTAGGGGACATTTTTATCTGTCTGGGTGAGGGTTAAATATGCCTTAGAATTATCATTAGGTCTGGAAAGGAAAACATGACCCTATACTTGATTTTGGAGCATCATCTCTATAAAAATGAATCAGAGAAATTGGTATTAGTCCAGGTAATAAGGGTAATGATTTAAAATGTTACAGTATTTTATGAACTGCTAATGGGCTTGACCCAAGATAGTCTGCTTTCTGTTATTAGAGTGATAATATTACAGTGGCTTTAGGATTACAGTTGTCCCTTCATATGCACTGGGTTTGGTTCCAGGACTGCACCCCTCCCCCCCCCGCCGTGGATACCAAAATCTGTGAATACTCAAGTCCCGTTATATGCAATGGCATAGCAAAATGGTGTCCCTTATATAAAATGGCAGAATCAAGGTTTGCTTTTTGGATTATTATTTTTTAAAGAGTATTTTCAAGCCGTGAATACTTAAATCCTTGGATACCAAATCTGTGGATATGGAGGGACATGGTTAATAATATTAACTATGAAAGAAAAGTTACACGTGTATTTCCATTATATTTCCATTTGCTAATAGTTATGGCTCTGCACCACATTTTACTTTTGGATTTTTTTCCCCCCATGAAGAAATTGACTGTCAGATACTATCTTACAAAAATGTTTTCTTTAGTTTTGAAATTAAGTATTTTTAATAGTTGCAATACACCAAACAAATTGTGCCACTTCTCTTCAGAATTAACAAAGCTTTATAATTCATCCTGGTGATGTGTGAACAAAAATTAGTGTTCAGAGACTAAGGATGTGTCCAGACTGGCAGTTCTTTCCCCACCCTAAACAAATTGGTAGTACTGTAATAATTTCTGGACAGGTTACAAATTCTATATGTAACCTCAACCTATTGTTCCTATTCACCATTCATGGTGCTGGTTGGGACCAGACATCTTGGGTTGTCCCTGCAGACTATTGCTTACTTCTATCTCTATTATGATACACATTTTGCCCCACTTTCAATTGGTGGTAATACTGGGGACACTGCATCAGTGTGTGGATACATGAATACAATTGTTCTAATGCATTGTTGAATGAGAAACATTTGATAAATCCTGGGACAGGGAAAGGCAAAAGGCAAGTAAAATTAAACGTAGCAGCATAACTGGTGCAGATGAAATGCAATATCTACTGATGCTATTAGAAGACAGAGGCAGGAATAAAAGGAGTTACATATTTCCATAAAGAATGCATGAGTTATAGGGCTTTATGTAACGGAATATGTAATGAAAGTTGTAAAAAGAACTGATGTCATTTGCTTATGAATAGAATACAGATGTGATTTATCAAAACTTTTATTTATGGACTCTAAACAACCACTACCGTTGCCATCCTGTCCAAACAGCATAGCCATCAGATATGTTGACTGAAGACAAGGGATTTGTCTTTAACAAGGGAGTTGCAGTCCAACATCTGCCGGTCTATGGATTTACAGAAGCAAGCTTACCTAGAATCCTCTCTATAGTTCATATTATTTTAATCAGAGCAAAATCTGGCAGGACAATGTTTGATGTTGGTTCATTGCTACCAACATTAGGAATATTCCAACAGTGTCATTTCTCCATATACCACCTCAATCCTATTCCTGCTTGTGATGTCACATTGCTCTTGTGACACTAGGATTACATAATCCTGCAGGGACAGGAGAGTTGGTTTTTCTACCATTAAAACAAATACCCACTGGAACAGAAAGGCAAAAATGTTTGGTTTCCTTCACTGTGTGATAGCTATCCTCCTAACAACCCTGTGTGAAGGAAGAAAGGAGCAACGATTTCCACAATGAACAAGATGAGAGCTTGTCAGAACTTCCCACTACTAACCGCTCATCAGCAACTGAGAAGGAAGGGAAGCTTTGTTTCACGAAGCAGATCTAGTCTGAATTTGCCATCACTGGTCACGTATCAGACACTGAACTCCTACGACAGGAAGGAGGACATAAACCGGGTATTTCTAAAGCTTTCTGCCCTTTACAGCAATTTGAAAGACCCGCTTAAGGAGCTGCTGCTTCGGTGTGCTTGTGAAGATCAAGAAAAAAGTATGTGCTACTATGGCCGCATATTTTTATACACTATATGTAGATGGTAATATTTTTATTTGTTCTGACTTCTGCATGTTTGGGTGGTAAGGAAGTTGGCAGCTCTAGCTAACGTGAAAATATTTGCTCAGAGGACGAGAGAGACTTTTAGCAGATGAAACACTGAACACCCAGTCATTTTTAAATGTGAACAAAGCTTGGCAGTGTTTAAATAGCTTTGGGACAGGGCAGGTGCAGCTGTAATTAAAGAGCTTATATCATCATAGTGTAAGAACTAAAAAAAATATTACTCCTTTAGATGACACCTCTTGGTTGAAATGGATGATTGCCACAGGGCAATATTATGCCACGTGGTCACATAGTAATATAGTTTTTATGTGGCTGGTTCAGAAGCTGAGAAAATTAATGCCCTGAGTCACAACATCTTAGCAGCTTCAGTCTGAAAAGTTGTCCTCCACTCTTTAATAATATAAATGATAATGAAGACCAGAAACTACTTTAATGCTACTTTGCAGAAGATTAAAGAAATGTCTGAAATGGGATAAAGAGAGGATTATATTTCAATAAAATTAATCCTTAGATAAATAAAGCTACACTGCCCATCTGAAAAATCCAATTCAATATTTTGGGAGAAAAGAGCATTTAATTTGCTCAAGACTTTAAGGAATGTAATAGTATAACAAGTAAAAACCTGTTTGAAAAAAGACTGAAAAATAAACACTACACATACCTGAACTGGAGAACAAATGGCAAGAGGCACTCAAGCTGTGCATGTCTATTTAAGGAATCTTGATGATAGGTTGCTATGCTATGTGTCACTATCTATACAGACATACCTCAATTAATGAAGCCTCTGGTAGTGAAGCTTCTTTTTTATGAAGGCTTTTAAAAACTCGTCCAGCTCTTCCTCCTTTCCTCATCTTCTGTCTAACTCAAAGTTTCTCAGCAGAATTGGCATTGGGAGAATAGGGAAAGAGGGCTGGAGAAACAAACTTTTGGGGTCAGGTTACAGAAGCATGTCTGCAGTAAACAATGTAATAAACAAAGCTTTACCTAGGAAAGACTGGGATTCTACCTTGGCTGTGTGTGCTTAACTACAACTGGCAAGGCAGACAGCAGCTGCCTCCAGAACCCCTTGTGGAGGCCTCAGCAGCTACCCCCAACATACATCTGTAAGTTTGGCCACCAAAATGGCAATTATAAGGAGAGAGGAAGCTGGCAAGAGAAAAAGTAATTTTGGATACATTTTGGAAGAAGCCTTCAAAGGTCTCTAGGAGGTCCAAAATGTTTTTGCTTACTTATGCAAATCTTACCCGGCTCTGTGGTTGTTTCGTTTCACATGTGCGTGTTCTTGGTTTTGAATAAAAAGTTTGCTGAAACATGTTGAACTGTACTTCCTTTTTCTTTTCTTTTTTTTTTTTTTTGGTGCAGGAACCTATGCCTCTTCTTTCTGCCCTGGCACCAACTTTGTGTTAAAAAAAGTAATCCACATCTCCTTTGTTAAGTGAGGTATACCTGTAACTTAACTACAATGTAGAATCAATCATCTGTTACTGCATATCCACATCCTATCAAAGCTCTGAGCCTTTGCAAAAATGTTTACAATCTTTTAAAATAAGAATTCCATGAATTAGGTGGAAAAGAGGGACATGGAGAATGGTCAAAGGAAGCAGTGTACACAGTGAGGGAAAACACATAAATAGTCTGGTTGAATCCACACACAGCAATCCCTGTGGCTGCATATTTTGGCTAATGTAAAGTATCTAATCTGTTCCCAATATTTTTGAACCATGTAACTTTACAACAGGAAGTCTCAATACTAGGACATAGTTGAATTGTGTGCCAAAAATGTTTGCACCAGTGGTCTGAGGTGGTACTTCCTTTGAGTTTCTTGCTATTAAACTTTTCTTGCCTCTTCAATTGCGTCTTGTAGTCATCTATCATCCACCTGGATCATCAGCCAAGTTCCTTTCTGGCTTTGATTCTTGGCTGACGTATTTCTTATTGGATGATGTCCCAATCCTTATCATGGGGGACTTCAAAATTTATATGGATAATCGTAATAATCCCACAGTCACTCGTTTTAGTGTTCTGCTATCTTCTTTTGGTTTGGAACTCTGCTCTAGGTCACCTACTCACTCTCTTGGACATTGCCTTGATTTAGTTTTGACTAAATAATGTGTACCTTCTGAATATTCAGCTATTGAATTTCCGTTATCAGACCATTACCTTATTTCCTTTTCCCTCACTTATCGCCCTCCCCCTCACTGGATTATTCAGCGTTCTTTTCGTAACCTCCACTCTGTGAATCCTGAGGCATCCGGCCAGGCATTGGATTCTTCTTTAGTTTCTTTAAGTCTTGGCAGCTTTGTGGATTCAGCTGTCTCTTTATTTAACTCAGCCTTATCCCATACTCTTGACTGTTTTGCCCCTTTATTGACTCGCACAACTTCTTCAATTAAGCCACAGCCCTGTCTTACTCCAGTTGTTCGGTATCTCCAATCTTGTTCTTGAGCAGTCGAGCATCTATGGAAAAAGTACAGGGAATTGGCTGACTTTATTCATTATAAATTTGTTCTTTTTTCTTATTTGCGTGCTATCTCTCTGGCAAAACAGAATTATTATGCATCACTGATTAGTGCTAATGAGTGACGGCCTCAGTCTTTTCTCAACTTCTAATTCTCAGTTAAAACCCTCATCTCCATCAGTTCTTTCTTCATTTTCTCCTAACGATTTTGCTTCTCACTTCACTGCTAAGATTGATCTAATCCGTTCTTCTATGGAAGTCCTTGACTCATCTCTTGTTCCAGTACCTCAGCCACCCATATTGGTAACATTTTCCACCTTCCTCCCAGTCTGTCTAGCTGAACTAGCTAAGCTGGTAAAATCGTCTAACTCATCTACTTGTTCTCTTGATCCCTTTCCTTCTTGCTTATTAAGCTCGGTTGCTCCTTCTATTCTCCCTTCTCTTCTTTCTATTATTAATCTCTCTCTCTCTACTGGTCACTTTCCTTCTGATTTCAAACATGCTTTGGTTTCTCCCATTCTCAAGAAGCCCTCACTTGACCCACTCTCCCTCTCTAATTATCAGCCAATCTCACTCTTGCCTTTCTTTTTAAAGGTTCTGGAACGTACTGTTTATTCTCGTTGTTTAGAATTTCTCCCCACTAACTCTCTAATGGATCCTTTTCAGTCTGGCTTTCGTCCATTACATTTGACTGAGACAGCTCTTACCAAGATTAGTGATGATCTTTTCTTGGCCAAATCGAAAAGTCTTCACTTGGTATTGATTCTTCTTGATTTTTCCGCTGCCTTTGATACTGTTGATCATGGTCTTATGGTGGATCTGCTCCAGGATCTTGTATTTTCCGATTCTGTCCTTAACTGGTTCAGATCCTACCTTTCTGATAGGTCATTTGCGGTGATTGCTGGTGGTCAAGTCTCCGCTCCGATGTTGCTGTCCATTGGAGTTCCACAGGGCTCCGTTTTGGGCCCATTGTTATTTTATCTATATACTTTATCCTTAGGCAACCTTATTGGCTCCTATGGTTTTCAGTATCACTTAAACGCTGATGGCACCCAACTGTATTTTTCCACTCCGGAACTCTCTCCGGATGTTGAACAGCAAGTGTCATAATGTCTATCTGCTATTTCTGCTTGGATGGTCCGTTGGCGCCTTAAGCTCAATATGGACAAGACTGAGCTACTTGTTTTCCCACCAAAGCCAATTCTGCATTATTCATTTTCAATCACAGTTAGTGGCACTAATATTCAACCTGTGAAGGAAGCGCGTAGTCTTGGTTTAATTTTTGATTCATCCCTTTTGTTCGTTCCCCAAATTCAGGCCATGGCAAAGTTGTGTCATTTCTTTCTTTATAATCTAATGAGAATTAGGCCTTTTCTTTCAGTTTTTACTGCTAAGACTTTGGTTCATGCACTGGTCATTTCTCGCCTGGATTACTGCAATTCTTTGCTGACTGGGCTTCCTCTTTCCCATCTTGCCCCCTTGATTTTGGTACAATACTCCAACCCACTTGAAATCACTGACCATGGTATACTGAAGAACTTAGGAAGTTGAAGCGGGTTGGACAATGACTAGAGTGCGTCTGGCGAAAAACTCAGCTCTTGTCTGACAGGACTCATCATAGGAAATTTCTTTGTTCCTATAGAGGCAATATGTGCAGCAAGGAAATCTTTTTCTTCTGCACGTATTGCATCTGTTGAGTCTCACTCGGCAGAGCTGTTTGGGGTGGTGAGGGAAATGACACAGGTTCCACTTGTGCAGAACTCATTACTAAACCCGATAACGGCCTGCTGTGATGCATTTAACAACTTCTTTGCAGATAAAATCTCTCCGATAAGAGACAATTTGGACGCTGGGGTTGGAGCAGATTCAGTTGACGAGGTGTCTAGTAACTCCATTGATGAGGTTATAGTGGATCAATTTCAATCTGTGAGTACTGATGACGTGGACAAGCTCCTTGGTAGAGTGAGGAAGACTACCTGCCCTCTTGACCCTTGCCCTTCGTGGCTGGCCATCCAGGGGAATGATGCCTTGAGGATGTTCCTTTGGGACATCATCAATGTATCCCTTAGGGAAGGTCATGTTCCATCTTGCTTGAACGAAGTGGCAGTTAGACCACTCCTAAAAAGACCTTCCCTTGATCCTCTGGATATGAAGAACTATAGGCCAGTCTGCTTACTACCTTTTTTGAGCAAGGTGATCGAGAGGGCAGTTTCTCTCCAACTCCAAGCTGTCTTGGAAGAAACTGATTATCTAGATCCATTTCAAACTGGCTTTAGGATGGGATTTGGGAGTTGAGATGGCCATGGTTGCCTTAGCTGATGACTTTTGCCTGAGCATCAACAAGGGTAGTGTGACCCTGTTGGTGCTACTGGATCTCTCAGCAGCTTTTGACACAATAGATCATGGCATCCTCTTGGATCGCCTGAGGCTAGGAATTGGAGGCACTGTGCTGCAGTGGTTCTGTTCCCTCCTCTCAGGCAGATTCTAGAGGGTGATGCTCAGGGACAGTTGCTCTGAAAGTAAAGAGCTTAATTGTGGTGTCCCACAAGGCACCATCCTGTCCCCGATGCTATTCAATATATACATGAAGCTGTTCGGAGAGATTATCTGGAGGCATGGGGTGGGGTGTTATCAGTACTCTGATGACACCCAGATATATTTCTCCATGCCTCAGTCTTCAGCTCTGACTTCAGATGGTATATCTTCTCAGGGCAGTAATGGCCTGGATGAGGGAAAACAAATTGAAGCTGGATCCAGATAAAATGGAGGTATTCACAGTGGCAGCCACAAACCCAGGTACTGGGATAAAATCTCCAGTCCTGGATGGGGTCACGCTCCCCTCCAAGGACTATGTTCGCAGTCTGGGGGTGCTCCTGGACCTGTTGCTCCAGAAGATGAATCAGGTAAATGTGACGGTCAGGAGTACCTGTTATCAGCTTCAGCAGATCCGCCAGCTGCACCCTTTTCTGGAAGTCATGGATCTTGAGACTGTGGTACATGCTCTGGTAACCTCCCGTCTTGATTTCTGTAATGCATTCTATATGGGGCTACCCTTGTGCTTGGTTCGGAAACTTTAACTAGTACAGAATATGGCAGCCAGATTGGTCTCGGGTACATCCAGAAGAGACCATATAAAACCGATCTTAAGATCACTCCATTGGCTGCCCATTAGTTTCCGGGCACAGTACAAGCTATTGGTTATCACCTTTAAAGCCCTAAATGGCTTGGGTCCAACCTATCTTTGGGACTGCCTCCTTCCATATAATTCTCCCTGTGCACTCGGGTCCTCTGGGAGGAATTTGTTACAACCTTTAAAAACTAGTCTTTTTTTGACCTCCCGGAGGGCCTTTTTGGCTATTGCTCCCAGATTATGGAACGGCCTGCTGGATGAGATCCGTCATATCACCAACCTAAATAGCTTTAAAAAAAGCTCCTAAGACGGATCTCTTCGGGCAGGCCTTTCCTGAATAGATACCCAGCCATTAAAAAAAGAAAAGGAAATCTAGCTTATCCTGACCTCGCTATGGCCACTGTCCATTGTTTATTTATAATTTTTGTATTTTGTTTTAAAGTATGTTTAATTCCTGATTTATTTAATTGTATTTTAAGGGGGGGTGGGACTGAGGGTCCAGGATGTATATTTTAATTGTTGTAAGCTGCCCCGATTGCGTTTCGTAGAGGGGCGGGATATAAATAATAATAATAATAATAATTAATTTTCTGCCCGCCGTTATGATAATGTCACTCTATTGTTGTCCCTTCACTGGCTCCCAATCCCATTTAGAATTCGCTATACACTGTTATTATTACTTCTCAAAGCTCTTCATGGTTTGTCAGCACTTGTTTCCCCCTATTTTTCTGTTTGTGCCCTGAGCTCTAGTGATTCAGGCCTGCTGATTCAGCCAAGGATTTCCTCTACCCCTACTCGGATACACCCCTTCTCCCATGCTGTCCCCTATTTTTGAAATCTCCTTCCCATGAATTTGCGGACCACCAACTCTCTAGACTAATTTAAGTCTAAATTAAAGATTATTCTATTCAGGGAAGCCTTCCAACTTTCATCTTGATTTTATGTCCATATTATTTGTATTAATTTACACTTTTATAGTATTATTTTAATCCTGTTATAGTAATATTTTATTAATTTTATAATCTTGTTTGTGGTTTTAGATTGTGCGCTATAGGCAGGTTTTTGTGTTTATTTTGGATTGTTGTTTTTCTCCTTTGTAAAGTGCTATGTAAAGCCTCTGGCAGTATATAAATAAATGTAATAATAATAATAATAGTAGTAGTAACACTGCAAATCAGTTGCATTAGCTGTAACAGATTGCTAGGGTTGCTATTTAACAGCACCCTGATGAACATCAATTTAGCAATCTTTTCTGGGCATGAAAATAAGTACAGACAAAAGCATAATTTGCTAACTTATTGTATGTTTGGCTGCTATTAAGAATGCAACATTGGAGCCAGTAAAATAAAAAAAGTGCAGCCACCTTCCAGTTACTACCACCATAGCAACCTTAGACTTTCCACCATCCCAATACTTAAAGACAGTTCTTTTCCTCTTCAGGTTTTAAAGTCTCCTACTTTGACATGTTTACAATGAATGAGCTACCTCAGGAGGTATATTCTTCACCACAACCAGATCACATGCCCCTAATAAAACGATTTTTTTCCAACAAGGCTGCCAAAGAACATACAGCCCTAGGAGTGTACAGACAGGATGCTCCAATGGCAACTATAGTTGCCAGGTATGATTTACAGTGAAAGCTATTTTAAATGATTGCATCTATTATCCAGTTCCTTGTTTAGTTATCTTGTATCCTGCATTTTTTGTATGTTTAGCAAATGAATTGTTTTCTGATCTTAAGATGTTTGGGGGGAAATTCACCTGATCTCCACTGGAAACCTTCCTGCAACATTTTGTTGTTTGCATGATAAGCTGTAGGTCAAAGCAAAAGAGCAGAATCAACAAAGCTAAGAATTTGGCAATTTACCAGAAACATTCTTCCTTTGTTGTTGTTGTGTGCCTTCAAGTCATTTTCAACATATGCAACCCTATTACAGGGGTTTCTGAGGGCTGAGAGTATGTGACTTGCCCAAGGTCACCCAGTGGGTATTCATGGCGAAGTGAGGATTCGAACCCTTGTCTCCAGGTGGTAGTCCAACACACAAACCTTCCTTATCTAAACTTTTCTTTCTTTCTTTTTTTTTTTTTGGTACATACTCCTGTTTCTTCAGGAAACTCACTATCTCTTCATCCATAATATATTTAGGGATGTAGCCAAGTCATAGAGAGACTGTTTAAAATTTGCTTTCAACCTCTAAAGCTTCCAGCCTGACAGCTAATTAAAAAGCCTTTTGTAAAAACTCTGGAAAGTTTCTACCTGTTACAATGTGATGTTCCAAAATATGAAAGCCTAAATGAATAGATAGGAAATAATCAGGTCACACTTTCTTATGCAGTGTTCTCTTTGGAACAGAACACCCTGTGCGATTTATACTTGTCAAAACACTGGAAATAGTGGAACGAAATAGAATCCCAAATATTACACTCTAGGGCATTTTTGTGCTGAAGAGAACCACTTTCAAAGACAAGGAAAAGTTGAAGGAAGACTGGATTAAAAGTTCTTGGAATAGAAGAGAATCCAGACTGTAGTCCTACCAAAGAAAGAGTAGAAAAGTGTAAATCCACTGACTCCTTCATTTTTTAAAAATATGTCCAATGTGAATGATATCTGGACATAAAAGTCTACTCTCCCTCAGTTTCTTGGATATGCAATCCCTCACTGTAACTCACCTCCAGTTCTCCCATCTCAGCATAACACATTGGAAATTCCCTTCCTTGACAAAAGAGAACTATAAATACATGTTTGACTGTAGTATTTATATATAGGGCTCTTTATGTCCCCATTGATTAGGATACCAAGACTGTTCTCAATAATCTAAATTCATCCCAAAATTGTATGCATGAAAGGTACTGCAATAAAAAAAAGAGTACTGAAAGCTCCTGCATGGGCTGCCCCAGAACATTCAATCTATTACCCTGCAGGATTTGAGAATGTGGCTCTTTTAGAGAGTATCAACTGATTCAAACAATGCCACGTTCTTTCATATATACGCAGAATTTATATTCTAGGCATCAAACTACATATAATTCTCAAACTCACATGAAAGTTTTTCTAAAGGGTTTTTTGGGCGGGGGGAGGGTGCTTCTCTTCAAAGAGAAGCTCCAATCTGGTACAGAACTTTCTGCACGTGGAAGAGAGGAAGGAGTTCCTCTCTTTCCCAGAAAGTCATTTTACTTACTAAGCTCATCCTGGTCAAGTTTTTGTTGTTGTTCTGTGTGGGGGGAGGGGGAAGTATGAATGCTAGTATCTTTCCCCATACAAGGTGAAAAGAAGTTTAGAGTCACAAAAAGAAAAATGACCAATAAGGCAATGAAATGCAAACATACACAAACAAACCCTTCTGCTACAAAATTACCTGCTTTGGATTTAACAGAATGAAACCCCTTAACCCAACCCTTTCCATATACATCCACTTTCCTCTTTTCATGTTAAAGAGTCATCCATTCATGGTTTCAGACTTTATCATTTCCCAGTTTTAGGGGAAGATATATCTCTTTGCTCCTGGAATCTAAATCTAAAGATTGAAGCTATCACACATTTCTACCAGTTTTCAAAGAACTAATACTGTGTTTTTTTTTAATATAACCCATCTTTGAAGGAGTAGCTATGTTAATCTCTTGCAGAAAAACCAACAAAGAGTCATGTGCCACGTTAAAGACAACTACATTTATTGTAGCATGAGCGTTCATGGACTATACATAGCCCACTTCTTCGAAGGCATACAGAGATTCAGTTATACGTATATATAGTTGGGGGTATGATCATTGACAGTGAAATCACAGGGAAAGAAAATCCAGAAAAATTAGAAAGTTTCAGTTTATCACCAGAGATCTGAATCAGCACAACAGATTATTGACACATTACACATGTCAAATGGTTTATCTAGTGCTAGAATGTTGGTTTTAACCAGCATGTTCTGTGAATAACTGAACCTGTGGATTTTTACAGCTCATGCTATAATAAATTTCTTAGTCTGGCCAAGATCTTCATGGACCACTAGTAAATCATAAAGTTCCACTAGTGTACTTAAGCTGGTGGTTCAAATGGCAAAGGCTGCTTCTTCTTCCACAGCTGCAGGACAACAGTTGGATGGCTCTCAAGCACAGCTCCACTGCTCTGGCCACTGACTGGCTGTGGGGATGCCTGGGTCCTGTCCAGCTGAGGTTGTGCAGCTTAAAGGAGGCTTTGAGCAAGGAGACACTGGATACCTCCTTGGTCAATGTCCAAAAGTTGCTTACACTGAGGAAACAGTGGGGGGTAGGGGTGGTTACACCAGCATAATTCATCAACAGGATTTTGGCCATTGTTATATTAACCTATTATACTAATCAAAGGTCATCAAAGGTAGGAAAATACATGGAAATGTTATAAAGCTGTACAACATTTGTTCTTAGCACAAGCATGTATAAAGAAAATATTTTAATTCAAAACTTCTAACACAAATAACATCACCTTTTTCCTCTCTACAACAGATGGACACCAAAGAGCATATCAACACAGTATGACCAGAAATTGGTTCTTCAAGAGCTTGCAAAATTTGGTGAGATTGAATCAGTGACCCCTTTCGGAAGACAAACAGTCATTGTCATATTCAGGGATATTCGCTCAGCCTGCAAAGCAATGAGTGCTTTCCCACCTAATGGCCCAGACAGAAATATGCGATGTTTTTGGCATCACAAATTCATGTCCAAATATGACGCACCCAAATTCCAAAAGATAAAAAAATCCGCAACATTAGTAGCCTTGTGAATTCAGCAACGGTGTCATCAATATATTAAGTGGATTACCCTTGTCAGTATTAAGGCACAATCTGGATAGGTATCTGAACTATTAATTTAATGACTGTTGTTCTTGCAGTAGAAAAACTAGTTTAATGGAAATGCATCATGTATGGCTGGCAAGCCATCAGAGTTTTGACTTCTTCTGAAAGAAGCTCACTACAGCATTCAGGCACTCATCAGATGACCATCTTCCTTGGAGGGTCACACACTCTTGAGAGTTAACTTCATGTAGCTTTTCTTTCTCCATGCTTCGTATTAACTGCTTGGCAGTTGCCAAGGACTGGTAAAAGAGAAATTAAGAATCCACTGTTAGTTCCAAGCCACATTTCTTTAACAATGGAGCTACACATTAAAAGGTGCACACAATGCCTGGATTCCTGTTGATTCACTACATTAGCAGCTGCACTTTTTCCCAGGTTGTGCAACAGTGGTAATGCAAGACAGAAGAAATCTGCAGGGATCCAAGCAGCCTACTGTCCAATGCCTTATTTCCTTCACAGCGATATTGCCAGTTGTCTTTTTTCCACCTGCTACCATGGCTTATGCCTCTGTAGGTATGCCAGCATAATGCACCAACACAATTCCAGCCAAGTTCTTAAAGCTAAAAACATTTGGTTGATGGGGAGGGGGAAGAGATTTGCAGTGTGGCTACCCTTCCCCAGATTTGTCTTCCCCAGCCTTCTACCCATTTCCCTCTTAGCTGGGTTCCAGTGCTGGATTCTGAACACATCTGGGGGGAAATCACCTTGAAAATTAAAGTTGTGAGCAAAAAGAAGCATGTGGGGAGGAAAAATGCTTCCTTTCCAATCCTTTTATCTACCAAAGTCCTTATCTACATGGGTAATTTACCCAGCATGCCCTGTCTGTGAGCCCTGCATTCTAAACAACACAGGACATTTGTTCTAATCTGCCCCCAGACAGTCTTTACGACCCACAGGGCAGAAACGGGACCCAGATGAGGGCAAGCCAGAGTAAGGCCCTTTACTGTGGTTTAAAATAATACCTGCTTTAAATAATTTCCACAGGGATGGAACAGATTGGGCCCCACATGTCTGCGGGAGCCTGTCCTGGCTGGCTGGCCCTCGCTGCTGCTGCCAGTTGCACTTATTCTTCCAGGTCAGGACAACAGGTTCGCAGCATGTGACCAAGGTTGGTCACATGCTTGGAGGCTTGTCACATGGTGCACCTAGCTACCTCTGGACCAGTAGAGCAAGGAAAACGGTGGTGGCAGTGCAAGTGATGGGCTGTCATTTTGTTTGGACTCTGGACCATTTCCTCCAGGAAACAGAGGCAGAATGGGCCACCTCTGCAGCTAGTATATGCCAGCTCCAAAGATGAATTTCAATTACAGGCTTGCAAAAGTTCTATCCTAAACCTGCATGCAGGATGTGTGAACCCACCGTGTACTACTCCATGCATATATTTGACCATACTGTAGAGAAATAGCACAACAAAATCTTTGCTGTTTATACAAAACCATGTACCCTTGTCCTATTTGCAACAAGAAAAGCAACTGGAGGGTAGTATAAGGGAAATATTGGTGATTCTATGTCTTTCTGTTTGTAATGTTAATTTCCACAACATAATGCAAACCACTTCACACAGTACAAAAAACTTACTATAGTTCTGAGAATTGGCATTTAGTGTCCAAGGCTACAATGGGAGATACTGAAGCTTTAATACTATGCAAGCAAATATTATTTTTTGTTGTTGTTGTGTACCTTCAAGTAGTTTTTGACTTATGGCTGCCTGGAGGTGAACTTATCACAGGGTTTTCTTGGCAAGATTTGTTCAGAGGGGGTTCGTCTTTGCCCTCCTCTGAGGCTGTGAGAGAGAGCTGAGTGGGGACTTGAACCCTGGTCTCCAGAGTCGCAGTCCAACACTCAAACCACTACACTAAACTGGCTTTCTTTGTAGTCAAGCAGTTTTAGTTGAATTCCATATATACCAACACATAAGCGAACCACCCTGAATTCAGTGGGTTTTAATTACATGTAAGTGTCAAAAGGATTGTAGCCTTAGTGCTTTAGATCTTCAAGAGTAGTCCTCTGTAAAGTATTCAGAGTGAGAAATGAACAAATGAGGACATTGCCCCAAAATGTATAAATATGGGGCATGTTAAAATTGACATGCTCCTAGGCAGAGAATGTAATATGCATTACAGGGGTGGGGAGGGGGAAGTTTCCTAAATAGGAAAGAACATACATTCAGGTTATTTTTCCTGATCTATTAAATCTACTCTAAAGACATGACTTCCAGAAGAAATAAGTGCATGCATTTCCTTTTTAGATCCAATATGGTATAATTAATATTTTAATATGCTGCAAGTCCTAACAACTTGTGAATCAAAATATTAAATCAATAAAGTTATGAAAAAGCTGTCCTCTATGATGGAAAAAATCTTGAGACTGCTGAAGTTACTCAATCAGATCAAGCAATGTGTCATTTTTTTTAAAAAAGCAAGAAAAGTGACTGTTGAAAAGAAAGCTCCAGTTCAATCATTTCTGTTCTAGTCTCTATGACTCACAAGAGGAAAAAAAAACCCACTCTAATGGATCTGGAAAGGACCCAAGATAGAAAAGGGTCTGAAAGAGCAGCACCTACATCTTAAATAGCTGCAGCCTTGCAGTTTTCAGGGAATCATAGACTCACAGAGTCGGAGGGGACCAACAAGGTCCATCTAATCCAGTGTTTCTCAACCTGTGGGTCCCCACATGTTCTTGGACTACAGTTCCCAGGAGCCCTCTGAGGCTCACCTTGACAGCCAGGTGGTCCTCCCAGTCATTAGTGAGGCTGTAGGATTGAACAGATTGAGAACCACTGATTTAATCCAAAACTTTGCCATGCAGAAAAGCACAACTGAAACACTTATGAGACCTCTACTTAAAACCCCCAAAAGAAGGAGTGTCCACCAACCTCCAAGGCAGTAGTCTATTCCACTGCTGAGCAGTTCTTACAGTAAAGATGTTTTTCCTAATATTTAGGTAGAATGTCGTCTCTTCTAATTTGAACTCACTGGGTTTGTGTTCAAGCCTCTAGAGCTGCCGAATGACTCCTCCCATCCTTTATAATCTGGGGCAGAAACCCTTCTTAAATTACTCTCATTAGAAAAGTGGGCATGGCCAGGGCTGCACAGCAGAAATGTCTCTAAATTAGGGGGAAAAACCTGTGGCTGAGGGACTGCATACTTGCCCCAAATCTTAAGTACTGCACCAGTTTTGGCCTTGCATGAGGCTTGGCACAGAAGAGTCCCCCCTGCTGCTGCCACCACAGAAAGAGCTGTCTCAGGATTTCTGAGAAAGGGAACCAAGAGCCTTTTCTTTACTTAGAGCAGGGGTGAACAAGGTGCAGCCAGCAGGCCACATGTACCCCCATGGCCATTTTTGTGGCCCCCAGAGGGTAAAAAAAAATCAAAATGCCCCTAGATGCACCAAACTTTCACCATGTTTTGACCTGCCCCTCCAACCAGGCACTCCGGGGTCAAAAACCATTTTTCCAAAATGTTTCAATAACATTTTTTTTTTGCCCCAATATGTCATTTAGAGGGCATGTTGTATATTTCAGCCAAGTTTTGTGCCCCCAATTTAGATCCCAGAGGCCTTTTTTGAAATAGGAAGTTACTTCTGCTCACTTCCTGTCACTGAAAAAGGCCTCTCCCAGGCCTAAAATGGCCCTGAAGGCCCCAAAACATGGGGAGCAGCTACATGGGAGAATTTGTATTGAAAAATGGTGACTTAATCTCCCTTTTGCTGCAGTGCCCATTTGTGCCTACAAATTAGCAAACTTGGAAGGGAATATTTTGCAGTTTACATCCCCAAAACAAAAAAAGGTGGCTGCAAGTGAGTTGAATCTGGAAAATCTCCCTCCATTCACCCCCCTTTTCCTACTTAGTGACAGATGCAGAAGAACTGTTTTCCGTTTTAAAAAAAAGGTCATACTTTTGCTCTGCCACTTTACCGGCTGAACAATTGTGCCAGTAAAAATCAACAACAATGGCGGCTCTGGCATTGCAAGCCCTCCCTTGCAAACCTGTCTACTCCGAGGTCTGACCAATCAGCTGTCAGCTCTGCTGTGTTCCCTTTTCAAATTGGTTGTACAGATGACCTATTATGCACATTTTTGCAAACTTTTAAAAAAAGATCGTGAGAAACATTGAAAGCTGTTATTGCGATCTATTTGGAGTTTTCAGCCCCCCTCCTTCTGCATATGGCGAATCCTGGCAGGAGCTCATGTAAATGAAAGGTATTCTGCCTGCATTCTTGCTGGATTTTTTTCATCATGTAGATGCTCCCATGGTGAAAATTTTCCTCATGTCCCCTAGAGGGCAATTTTTTTTTTCTGTTGGAGCAGATGTGGTGGAAGGGTGCAGCCCTCCAAGGTCTCCTGGGGGGGCTAATTACACCCCCGAGCCTTCCCCACGTGCCCACTCTGGCCTAGAGATATAAAAATCTGGGGCGGGGTGAGAATTTTCAGTTTTTCCAGTGGGAAAATGGTAAACTTTGGGGAACACAGGAAAAAACTCAAACGAAATGGCTTCTTTTTTGGAACGAGAAGGCTTTATTCTCTCAAAATACCAGGCACTGTGCAGTATGAAGTTTTGCAAGTAAGACAGGCTACAGAATTATAGAGCAATTTCTGTACTGAGTAGGTGCTGCACTCTTCATGTGAGGAGCATATTGCGGGGAGGAGGCATCATTGTTTTTGATCAAACTACACTATAGAAGAGTTCAATATTTTCCAGGCTTGAGATAATCTTTATATTCAAATATGCTGCTAAACAAGGCCTTATGATTATGACTCTATGAGGCTGTTTCTATCCAAATAATACACTTAATTTTGCTCATTACAAAATTTCTTATTTCTATTATCGTTTCCCCTCTAGTTCTTATCACTTTCCTTCTTTTTCCCCAACATGTCCCCCTATATCTTAGATGGGAAAAACAAAGATGCATGACATGGGCCTGGGTACCATAAAGTGCAGAAGTTCGCAGTGCTCCCATATGCCATATTAATAATTTTGCTTGTAAAAAACTAGGGTTTTTAAATTTCATAAGCATGTCAAATAGTTCAATTTTATATGCCAACTTACCAATGAATATTTTATTTTGCTAAGCAGTAAAATAAGTTATGCTTTGATTTTAAAATAAATATATATATTTTAGTTTCTTCCAAAATCTCCCACAAACACGGAAGAAATCCTGTTTTTTCCATGACTTTAATTTTTTTAAAATCATTGTCTTTATCTCCTCACTCAGGGGTCCTCATCTGAACTGCTCCTTCCATACTGGAGGAGGGGACAGTAGAACAGCTCTCCACCCCCTAGCAGAGAAAAAAGATGATTGCAGGGTTGTGTACACACATACACATGTATATGTGCAATCATCTTTTTTTCTCTGCTAGGGAGTGAAGAGCTGTTGTAGGCATATATTTTAACTATAGTAGGACCCCCATATCCACGGAAGTTTGGTTCCCAGACTTACTGTGGATACTGGAAACTATAGGTAACAGTGAACCCTATTAAAATAAGACTTCTGGTAAAAACATATCAGAGTTGTGTTGCAGGACCTAGAAGACACCTAGAGATGATGCCTCTCTAGGCATTTTCCAGTATGATTCTATGGTATGTATGTGTGTCCTATTTTGTGTTCTGTGGATAACTGAAACCACGGATATTGGTTTTGCGGACATGTGGGTCCGACTGTATTTACTATTACCCAATAACCACTTTTTTTTAAAAAATCTGATGATTATAATATAAACGGGAAAAAAACAGCAAACATTTTAAATGTACAGGCCAAAAGAAAAACAAGTCCAAATAGTTGTGTGTGCACAACCATGTGTGTGTGTGCACATGCAGAGATAGTCAGCCATGGTTGTGAAGATTTTGTCAAGACATGACTGCAAAATATTCCTTTTTTACACAAGCTTTTAGGCCAAGATCCAATCATGCTGTCTGCCAGTTGTTGTTGGCCTATAACTCCCATCAGCCAATGTAGCCAGTGGTAAGGGATGGTGGGATGGAAACTGCCATCCAAGAATATCTAGAGGACCACAACATCTGCCAACTCCTAGCTTAACAGCTTAAGATGTAAGCAATTTTTAACACTAACATTTCTGGGAAGACTTGCATATGCCTTTAGTCTTCTCCACACTTCTTTCTGGAAAGTATTGTCAGGGAAAACCTCCGTCACAAGCCCCTGAGAACAGGCTTCTGCGGCAGTCAGCTTCTTGTTGAAAAGCAGCATCTCAGTGGCCTGAATGAAAGGAAGAAAAGAATGGGTGGGAGGAATGTTTATTGCAAGGAAGGCTAATAGTTTCATAGCAATGTGCTTGCTTTGTATGCAGAAGATCCCAAGTTAAACTGGTACCTCCAGTTTAAAAGACCATGTGGCAGGTTACAGGGCAAAAAACTTTTCCAAAAAGCCTGAAAAGTCAAAGTAAGCAATATTGCACTGGAATGACACAGTCTTTGATCAGGAATCCTATTGTCCCCTATGTTCCTACTTATTCTGCAGCATTTTTAGCTGCTGAAAGTGTTGTGCAAATAAATGCTTTCTAGGACAGTGCTAAGTTGGGCACCAAAGACATCATAAAGTTCACACATGACCCATTACCAACTCCAGCAGCGACACTACTTTCTGCAATATTATCTGGGTGACAGAGTGGAGTTTTAGCTAGACCATATATGTAAAATAAAATAAATCCTTGTTTAATTTGTTGTAAGCCCTCTTGAGTCCCATGTTGTAAGCTACTGTGAGACAGGATATTAAGTAAGTAAATTGTACACATGGTTAAATCCAACACTAGTCCTATCTAGAGCAGACCCACTTAATTAAATGGAAATTAATTTAGTTGAGACGAACACGTCCCATTCTTTTCAATGGGTCTAACAGAGGACTAATGTTGGATGTAAGCCATAGTGTGACCCATTTCTTGAGCCCAGGTACAGGGAAGCACCTAAGCCTCCTCCCTCTTTATTCACTTTCCTCACATTTCCACCCAAGGAAAGTGATGATGGAGGAGGGTAGGGCTGGGCACACCTTTGCTCCTGTGCTCTGCAAAGCATGGTAACAGGACTTTAGGGTACAACTTTGCCTGAAGAAAGCCCAGAAATAAGCAATCAGACAAAGCATTCATATCTTACCTTGGCTAAACCCATAATTTTGGGAAACGTGTATGAGGAACATCCTTCTGGACTCAGACCCAGGTTGCTAAAAGGTGTGTGAAATGTAGCCTGTGAAAGACAAAGACTCTTCATTTACAATGTTAATGACTCACTTTCAAATAACATGACATATATCTGAGGAGTCATTATAAGTTCTGGGTGAGAATGGCAATCAGACTAGAGATGTGTTTGGCTTGTGGACCTTAGAGGGTTTCTAAGCACAGTCAGATGAGTGTGGACCTAGCTACTAAAGTCAACATTTCAGTTGCTCATTTACAACACAAAGGAACAGCAAAGCCAGATTTTGACTTTTCAGACACAACTGATCAGCTGCCCAATTACAGTTGTTAACCAAAATGAGAACAGGGATGAGAGCTTGGACATGCTCTTGACCCATGAAAGATCACAGTTCATCCCATGAAAGATAGGGCCTAGATGTAAACAGTAACAGTAACATCTTTGAAATCTCAATCATTCACAGTACTGACATTTATAGATTTGATCGTTTACTTGGACAGGAATTACTTTCAGATGAGATGAAACAGAAAAGAATGAGACTCCTGCCCATGTCCCCCACTCCTGCAAATACCCTTCCTCCACCAACTTGACCTAATGGGAATAGGTTTGTATAATCCAAAGAGAGTGATGGAAATCTCAAGAAGCCAGCTCAGGGCCATCTTGACTACTGACACTTAACTTGTGGAATAGTAAGCACGTTATTTCCAACAGCCTGTTTTTACACAACATTTCTAATGGTCACAAGCTAGTACCAAGAAGAAGGAAAGTTAAGCCAACAGTTTCCAACCATTGTTTAACAAATGCTACTATAATTTTCCTCTCCATTGATGCCCCCTTGTTGTGGGAGAGAGGCTTGCGTACCCTAATGATGTTTTGAGCTATGCTGGCGGTGGCATAATAGCCACTGGTAGGGTCTCCCATGCCAGACAGGTCAAAATCAAAGGGTCTGACAAAGAGCGCCAAAGGGCAGGATGGGCTCTCTAGCCTTATAGCAACCGTCCTAGGAGAAGGAAAACTCTAATCCCAAACCCGGGCAGATAGTGCTTGTCCAACCCTATAAGGTCAACCATCTAAGAGAAGGAAACTCTAATCAAACCTATGGCCTGAAGACCTCGCTGCTACGTCCATGCTTGCAAGGCCACGGCAGATGAACCTCTGGTTTAAAGGGTGAGGCCAGTTCTGTGCATGCTGCGTTCCACTAGAAAAATCCATTGCACAGGCTCGAAGGACAAATCCAATTCCTTCCTGAATCTTCGTTTGCGAAGAAAAGCCAGAGAGAGAGAGAGAGACTATAATTTTATTGTTGTTTAAAGCCTGGAGCTGCTTTAAGTCTTTGTAGAGAAAGTAAGGTTGTCTAAAAACTGAACAGATTTTATTCAAAGTCACCTCTAATTCTATGAGGTCTAATATTGGGGATAGGAGGCAATCATACAGAAGACTTACTCTGTCAGTAGCATATACAATGTCAAACAGTCCAAGGAGAGTCACAGAGATTCCAACAGCTGGCCCATTCACAACAGCAATCAATGGCTTAGGAAAATCAATAAAATGGTTGACAAAGTCTCTGGAAATAGAAAGGAACAGGACTTAATACAGGGGGACCATCCTTGCCACTGTCAGAAATTTTCCCATATCATAAAAAAATGCCCACTATATTGGAATGATGTAATGCATATTGTAATATAATGCACATTCCTTCCCTGAAGAAATAGTGCCAAATAAGGACTGGTTGCTTACCTGTAACTGTAGTTCTCTGAGTGGTCATCTGTGAAATCACACAAATGGGTTATCCTGTGCCTGCACAGTGCATCATTCGGAACCTTCTAGAGCTATTACATAAGCTGGTTTTGGCAGTAGCCCTGCCCACTCTCCAAGCAACCTACCATCTCACTTCCCACCTAAGCCCTCAGTTCCATGGACACCAAAGCATCTAAGGACCTAAGGATAGGCAAGACACGATGAGGGGATGATGGGCTGGGTTGTATGATTTCATAGATGACCACTCAAAGAACTACAGTTACAGGTAAGCAACCTGTCCTCCTCCTTTGTGGTCTCTGTGAATCACACAAATTGGAGACTAGCAAGCTACTAACCATAGGAGGATGGAGTGCCATGCCACAGAGAAGAAAAGCACAGTCTTCCCAAATGCAACCTCCATCTGTGAGTCCGAGTCCAGGGGATAGTGAGATACAAAAGTGAGCAGTCTGGATCATGTTGCAGCTCTATAGATGTTATGTAGAAGAATCCCCCTTAGGAATGTAGCAAGGTTGCAATCATTCACTTGGGCAAGAGGCAGTTTGCCTACTAGCTCATATGCCAGATGGATAGTTTCTGCAATCCCCCTATAGAGACACTGTGTAGACATAGTCCCTTCTTTGTAGATGAGCAACAAAGGAAATAACTCTGAAAGGCTAGCACCCTATGAACACCCAGGCAGTTATGGAAGAACGCTGGAAGAAAAATGTTCTGATTGAAACGGAGAGGAGACATGATTGTTGGTAAAAAGGAGCTGTGCAGCCTAACAAAGGTGAGGTGTTTTTATCAGTAACGAATAAGATAAAAACCTTTTGCTCAACAATCTACAAAGGGGAAAAAAAAACCCTAGTATCTAGGAAACAAGACTATAACATAACTTGTATTTTCCTGGGGCACCACTTTTTTATTTTAGTCAAAATATACCTATTGACTGACCTCCTGTGAATGAAGCATGGGATTCTGATACTGAAGATGTATCTATACAGTCGTCCCTCCACATTCGTGGCTTTCACTTTTGCGGTTCCGCATATTTGCAGATTGCCGCTTTGGGGAGGGTGGGGAAGTGGCGGTGGGGTTTCTAAAGCCCCGTTACCGCTCTGAAGAAGGTGGTGAGAAAGTGGCAACAGGGCTTTAAACCCCGTTGCCACTTTGGGAAGGGGGGGGGGAAGTGGCGACGGGAGTGGAGGAAAGTGACGACAGGGTTTCTCAAGCCCTGTCGCCACTTTGGGAAGGGAAGGGGGAAATTGGCAACGGGATGGAGTGGCAACGGGGTTTTTCAAGTCCCATTGCCACTTTGGGGATGGAGAGGGGAAAGTGGCGACGGGCAATTCTCCCACTCTAGGGAGGGCAACTCTAGGGAGGGCGGGGGGAGTGGCAACGGGGCTTCTCCCACTCTAGGGAGGGCAACTCTAGGGAGGGTGGGGGGCAGGCAGGGGGAAGTAGCAACGGGGCTTCTCAAGCCCCGTCGCCACTTTGGGAAGGGTGGGGGATGGGGGAAGCGGTGACGGGGCTTCTCAAGCCCTGTTGCTGCTTTGGGTGGGTGGAGGTGGGAAGTGGCGATGGGGCTTCTAAAGCCCCATTGCCACTTTGGGGTGGGTGGTGGAGTGGTGGGCAGGTGAGAGGAGACTTACTATTATTATTCGTGGTTTTTTCACATTCACAGGGGTCTTCTGCCCCTAACCCCCGCGAATGTGAAGGGATGACTATATTTGCAAGCCTATGCACTCTTATCCAGAGCACTCTAATGACCTCTATGGGATTTGATTCTGAGTGAACATGATCAGGCTACACAGCTGAGTTTTTAGTTTTCTAGACTGGTATTTATTATCACATACATATTCTGCACACTGATCTGTGCACTTCAGCACAATGTAAAAGAAGTCCTACCTCAGCATCTGTCCATTCTCCTTTGCTGTCTCTTCTATTTTATCTGCTGGGATGTTGGCATAATTGTTCAGGTCATTTCCACTACTGTAGTAATCTCCCATACCTGTAGACAAGCACACAGCAACGTTTCTGAACAGGTGAAATATACAAATTGGGAGTAGCTGTTATGTACACAATGATACATATTAAATCGAAACATCAAGCATACTGTGGACATGAATGAATAAAATATCGCAAATATATCATTGATTTCAAATGGAAGATCTTTAAGAACATGCTTAACTCTCTGACTGATGTCATTAGGGCTTGTAAATCCCATCTTTGACGGGACTGTATCCTCAGTTGTTTAAAAATGACTCAGAGAATATAAATTATTTAAATAAAGATTTTTCCAACTGCATTGCTTGGGATTATCATTTCTACTTGAGTAGTGATACTGAAAACAATGGATGTTTTTAGGATTTCTCCTGCATTTAGATAACACTGTAGAATTTGCAGAACAGATGGGTCACAGGAGAAAAAAAACACTTAGGTTCATTACATGGTAAAGAAGACGACATAAATTTAATGTTTCGCAACCTGGCTGAATTATGCATTTTTAATTTTAATTTAAAAGCAAGCACAATGCCAACTAAATAGTATTCAATAAGGAGGGGGGGAATTCACATTTAAGATGCTACACTTTTGTTATCTTGATTTATGGATTTATGTGGACCAAGAGGCTTATCTCACAAGGGAAGGGAAGTGGCAGTGCACCCTGATAATACTGCCTCCCATCTTGTCTTACTGCACAGTGTTGACATTCAATAGCTGTTCTGTTCCAGTCCTGTGGTAAGCGCAAGTTTTTTTTTTCTAATGGATTTTTTCAGTTGGAAGAAAGGCTCATGTTTACCACAGTCTCCCACATGACCAGAATGGAAGAACAGCTGTTGAACACTGATGCCATGTGATAAGACAAGACAGTCGGTGCTATTATCAGAATGAACTGCCACTTCCCTTCCCTCATGCGATAAGCCTCTAAACTAGGTGGCTGGTAATGACTCAAATGACAAGCTGGATTTCTCCCAAACAAATGTAATCTGGCACAGGGGAGGGGAAGACTGAGAGAAGAAGCTGAGAGTAGGGGGGCAGGGATAAACCTTACCTACATCTGCTGCTGTTTCCATGCCTTCTCACACTCCAGATTTTCCTCCAGCCTGGGTTACTAGATGCATGGTTCTGTTTGGATGCCTTCTTACTCTGGGCTTTGCTTTGCTTTGTTTCTTTCCTTCTGAGTGATGTACCACCTTAAGACTAGTACTGTCTCTACTGTGTTTTCTACAGGCCCAATGCCTAAGAAATAGCCCCATCCAGTCAACAGCAATACTCTATCTACATTTATTTAAAATTACCACCATCTCCCACAGGACC
Organism: Gambelia wislizenii; assembly: GCA_030847615.1. Lineage (NCBI taxonomy): Eukaryota > Metazoa > Chordata > Lepidosauria > Squamata > Crotaphytidae > Gambelia > Gambelia wislizenii. The sequence goes on from JAUMIR010000004.1 coordinate 218,500,337, forward strand.
AGAAAAGAAGAACAGCTGTTATCTTCTGCCAAACGAGACATCAGTCGTTAAACAGAACTAAAGAAATGAAAAGCAAAGGATGCTTTTATTACCAATGAAAATGATCTTAAAAATGTGAAGTCGATGGCTTTCATAGCCAGCATCCATAGATTTTGATTTTCCTTAATTTTTTTTCGGGCTGTGAGGCCGTGTTCTGGAATAGTTTCTTTCTGACGTTTCACCTGCATCTGTGGCTGGCATCTTCAGAGAATGGTTGGGTAGGAGTGTGTGTGTAGTTTATATGCTGTGAAGCCCTGTTGGGGAGTATATGTAAATTTGTGTAATTGAATGGTTAGTTTCTGGGTATAGAAATGCAATGGAGGATTCCAGCAGATAATGGCCCATCAACCATTAGCCAGACACTAACGAGCCTTGCATTTCTATACCCAGAAACTAACCATTCAATTACACAACTTTACATAATACTCCCCAACACGGGTTCACAGCATATAAACTCCACATACACCCCTACCCAACCATTCTCTGAAGATGCCAGCCACAGATGCGGGCCAAATGTCAGAAAGAAACTATTCTAGAACACGGCCTCACAGCCTGGAAAAAACCCAAGGAAGATCTTGAAAATGTCTGGCCATGGTGTTTGTGGAGTTTTTCATTTTAACAAGGAAAGTTTTTGACTTACCACTTTAAGATACAAATATCAGAAGATTTAGATCTATATCAAGGGATAGAAATATAGCACCTAGGCTTCTTGATCTTCCGGGTTTTCAAATATACACTGAGATACTGAAAATATGCTCTAAAGCAGTACTTCTTAGGCTATCTGAAGTGACCGATCAGCATTTTTTTTCCCAATGTGCCAGAGACAGGTACCATATTTGTGCCCATTGGCTAAAACTGTCTTTTTCTTTCCTGGAACTTCACCAGGGACCACCAGCTAGCAGCTCAGGGACTGGCACCAGTCCAGGGACCATCACTTTGAGTAGCAGTGCTCTAGAGAAAGAACAAACTTGACAGAGAAGACAGTGCAAGGTAATACCTGTCATAACTGTTATAACAGAATCATCCTTTGCTGCTTCCTCAAGTGCTTCAATGATTTCCCTGTACATCTGCACAAAAGGATGAAAAATATAAAAACATTTAATGCTGCAGAAAGTTAGAGAAAGAATACTGGTGGATAGCTAGACTTTATTATGTAGACTTTACTACATGGGCAGACTTGGAATGTCACCAAATCATAGAATTGGAAGAGACCATGAGAGCCATCCAATCCAACCCCTTGCCATGCAGGAATACACAAAGCACTCCCAACAGATGGCCATCCAGCCTCTGTTTCAAAACCTCCAAAGAAGGAGACTACACTACACTATGAAGCAGTGCATTCCACTGTTGAATTGCTCTTGCCGCCCGGAAGTTCTTCCTAATGCTTAGGTGGAACAGTCTCTGAAGCAGCAGAAAACAAGCTTGCTCCATTCTCAAATGTTTAAACATGGTTATCATATCATCTCTTAAGCTTCTCTTCTCTAGGATAAACATGCTCAGTTCCCTAAACTGCTCCTCATAGGGCCTGACTTCCAGACCTTTTACCATTTTGGTTGCCCTCCTTTGGATATGTTCCAGCTTCTCAATATCCTCCTTGAATTGTGGTGCCCAGAACTGGACACAGTATTCCAGATGAGGTCTGACCAAAGCAGAATACAGTGGCACTATTACTTCCCTTGATCTAGACACTATATTTTTATTGATGCAGCCTAGAATCGCATTGGTTTTTTTAGCTACTACATCATACTGCTGACTCACGTTCAGCTTTTGGTCCACTAAGACTCCTAGATCCCTTTTGCATGTACTGCCATCAAGCCAGGTGTCATCCATCTTATATCTGTGTATTTCATTTTTAGTGCCCAAGTGTAGTATGGACAGATTGCTTACCTGTAACCATAGATCTTCGAGTGGTCTTCTGTGAATTCACACAGCTGGGTTATTCCTGTACCTGCACAGAGCATTCAGAACCTTCTGGTATCACTAGGCAGAATGTGCTTTGCAACATTTTGGTGGTAACCCCGCCTCTTCTAATGGTCCCTTTAAAAGTCTCTCCCGCCTAATTCCCCTCAGTTCCTTGAATGAAGCCACAAACAGCAGCTTGAGGGACATTAAAGCATATATGCCATGTAAGGACATAGAGGGGAGGATGGGTGGGTCTGTGTGAATTCACAGAAAACCACTCAAAGATCTATGGTTACAGGTAAGCAACCTGTCCACCTTCTTCGTGGTCTCTGTGAATCACACAGCTGGGTAGACTAGCAAGCTTTTCCCCAGGAGGCGGGTATGTCCTGTTCATCAGTAGATGAGGACCACACTGTGTATTCAAACAACACATGGATTTATTGACAGCACATTCTTTAAGAAATAAGTAACTCATTGTCAATCAGCCAATTGAACTTACTCATTGAATGGAGGACAAAAGTACACCCCTCCCAAAGGCAGCCTTGTTTCTAGAACGAGTGTCCAGTCTATAATGTGAGATGAAGGTCAGAGGTGATGACCAGGTGGCAGCGCGGCAGACGTCTTCTAGAGGCACCCCTGAAAAGAAAGGCGCTGAAGTGGAGACAACCCTTGTAGAGTGTGCACAAACCCGAGGAGGCAATGGTTTCTTAGCAACTTCATAGCAAAGGGAGATGGTCGAAGTTACCCACTTCGAGAGGCGCTGCGATGAGATCGGTGCACCCAGCTTCGAGTCCACGTAGGAAACAAACAGCTGAGGTGATTTACGGATTGGAGCAGTTCATTGTATGTAGAACACGAGCGCCCTTCGCACATCCATGGAATGTAGCGTACGCTCAAATTCATCCTTTGGGTTATGCATTAACGCAGGCAGAACGATGGACTGGTTGTGGTGGAAGCTGGAGACCACTTTTGGCAGAAAGGAAAGGTCTAGTTTGAGTACCACCTTGTGTTTATGGAAGGCTGTGTACAGTGGATCCGACTGTAAGGCACACAGTTCTCCAGCCCGACAAGCAGAGGTGATGGCGGTAAGAAAGGCAGTCTTCCAAGAGAGCAGACGAAGGTCAGCTGTAGCTATGGGCTCGAAGGGTCGTCTCACCAGCTGGGAAAGGATGAGTTCGAGGCTCCAAGCTTGGGTGGGTTCGAGTACCGGGGGAATGAAGGTTGACATACCCCTTCAGGAACTTCTTGAATGTTGGATCTTGGAACGGAGAGGGTCAAGCCCGAGCTTGGAATTTGACTGAGATCGCTGTCAGATAGCATCTGAGGGATGATATCAAGAGCCCTGCTTCTGATAGGAGAAGAAGAAATTGGAGTACAACTAGCACAGAACAAGAGTCCACGTTCAGGCCACACTCAGTTAGGAATGCTTTAAAACGTTTCCATTTGTATAGATAGGATTTGCGGGTAGATGGCTTCCTAGCCGCATCCACAACAGCTTGGATGTCAGGTGGTAAAACAACAGGAGGCATGGTTACGGATGGGAGAGGACTCACAGACATATCCTCCAGGCTGTCAAATGGAGCGTCTTGAGGTTGGGATGTCTGACCCTGCCGTCTTGAATTGTGAGATCGGGACGGTATGGTAACTGGATGAACCACCGACCGGACAGGTGGAGTAATGGTGCAAACCATACCTGTCGAGGCCACCATGGAGCGATCAATATTGTGTCCGCTTGGTCTCAACGGAGCTTGGCGATCACTCTCGTAAGAAGTGGAAATGGAGGGAAAAGATAGAGGAATGGTCCCGTCCACCGGAACAGGACCGCATCGCCCCTTGATCCCCGGGATTGGATCCTGGAGCAAAACTGCCTGCACTGCTTGTTCTCTCAGGTCGCAAAGAGGTCTATTAGAGGAATTCCCGAACGAAGAAAGAGCTCCTGCACCACACGCCTGTTTAGCATCCATTCGTGGACGGATGATCTGGACCAGCTCAGTCCGTCTGCAAGAATATTCTCCTCCCCTGGAAGGTGGATGGATTGGGGAAGATGTCTCAATGAGCACACCAGTCCCAAATTTGAAGTGTGAGCTGGAGAAGCTGTGGAGACTTTGTTCCTCCTTGCTTGTTCAGGTAATACATGACAGAGGTGTTGTCTGTCAATATGACCAAGGTCCTGCCTGTCACCAGAGTCTCGAAGGCCCGAAGTGCCTTTTGAACTGCAAGAAGCTCTAGCACGTTGATATGGAGCGTTCGTTCTTCAGCACTCCAAACGCCCTGGATATCATGGGCTCCGAGGTGGGCTCCCCAACCCAGTGTGGAGGCATCTGTCATCAGTGAGACCTCTGGTTGTGGAGGCTCAAATGGCAGGCCGGACAGCACATTGCTCGGTATCAGCCACCAGTCCAGGGAGTGATTCACCCATCGTGGCATCGTTAAGAGCATCCTGGGTGAGTCTCGCAGAGGATCGAAAACATTCAGGAACCAGGCTTGAAGTGGTCGGAATCGAAGTTTGGCCAGGCGAGTGTGATGAAAAGGCCGCTCTTTTAGCCAATCTCAGTGCAGCAAGTGCCCAGCCAATAGGAAGGCAGCTGGGCACGGCTATAAAAGAGGCCTGACAGAGAGTGAGAGGGGGTTAGTTGTTTTGAGGTTTGACTGGAAAGAAAGAGTTACACCAAAGAGAGGGTGTGCTCTTAGAGTTCCTGAGGGAACTTTTCAGTCTGACAACCACAGAAGGGTCTTAAGGGTCCAGAGAGGGACTGAATAGACTTGGAGAGTCTAGTAGGGAGAGGCTCAGAGCAAGTCAAGTATATAAAGGGGATTTAGGACTTTGTTCCTGAGTTAGTAGTGCAGGTGTGACTAGATTGATGTTATTATTTTAAAAGGAATCTGATGTAACTAAGCCTTAAGAAGATTAACAACTTTAATATTCAACTACAGTTTATTTGTTTTATATTATTCAATAAACTTTCATTAGAGTTTAAAGCTGCTTGGCCTCCGTTTAATTTAAACCACGCTACCTGATATCAGGGACACAAAGGGCTGTCCCAATAGAAAGTGGTTGGTGCTTCACCCATTCTTTTGGGGGCACTAGTGGGATGCAAGAGAACCCGCAGGACTGCCATCCTAATGTCAGAGTGTTAAGGTGGTGGGTTGACCGTGTACAGGTCACCACATACAATTAAGAGAGAGGGAAATGAGTGTTTTTGTCAGCTGGGAGCCAGGTTAGATAATTTATTAAAAAGTTGGATTGAAGGAGCCAAAATAACAACCAAGGAAGAATTACAGAGTCTTATAGGATTAGAACAATTCTATAATGTTATTCCCCAAGAATATAGATGGCTGGTACAAGACAAACAGTCGAAGACCGTGGCAGAAGCAGCCAAATTGCTTGATGATATAGAACTGATCAGGGAAGATGGTCGAAAGACAACAAGACCTGAGGTAAAATCTCAGGAAAATGAAAAGAAAAATCCTAAAAACTGGCATACTTCGAATTATAAGAATAACAATGGTAAAAATTTTTAGACCCTGGCAACAAGAAAAACTGCATGAAGATGAGAGCAAAGGTTTTGCGTCGAGAGAGTGTGACCTTGAGGCCCATAAAAAAGACAACTGGACTAGGGAGCAATCAAAACCCAGTCCCAAAAAGTGTTATGAATGTGGAAAATTGGGTCACCTCAGATATAGCTGTCCAAATATGTTTAATAAGGACTCAAAATCAAATATAAAATCAGCTTATTGTGTAAACTCAGTTAAACCAGCAATACAAGAGTGCTGTCACAGAGAACAGCCTGAGGCGGCAGTTGCTATGGAAGCATCAGTTGAAACAATGTCAGACTCAAAGAGAGCTTCTTCTCCAAGAACTTGCCTGTTTGTGACTAATTTCCCTCCAGAAACAAAGCTCTAGCATGTTGATATGGAGTGTTCGTTCTTCGGCACTCCAAACGCCCTGGATATCGTGGGCTCCGAGGTGGGCTCCCCAACCCAATGTGGAGGCATCTGTCGTCAGTGAGACCTCTGGTTGTGGAGGCTTGAATGGCAGGCCGGACAGCACATTGCTTGGTATCAGCCACCAGTCCAGGGAGTGATTCACCCATCGTGGCATCGTTAAGAGCGTCCCGGGTGAGTCTCACAGAGGATCGGAAACATTCAGGAACCAGGCTTGAAGCGGTTGGAATCGAAGTTTGGCCAGGCGAGTGACTGAAGTGGTAGCCGCCATGTGGCCCAGTAGAACTTGAACCTCATGAGCAGACAGTCCATCACGCTCCGAGGGAGTGTGTTCCACTGCCGAACAGCTCTTACTGTCAAAAAGTTCCTCCTAATGTTGAGGTGGAATCTCTGTTCCTGGAGCTTGCATCCACTGCTCCGTGTTCCAGTCTCTGGAGCAGCAGAAAACAAGCCTGCTCCATCCTCAGTGTGACACCCCTTCAAATACTTAAACAAGGCTATAATATCGCCTCTTAACCGTCTTTTTTCCAGGCTAAACATACCCAGCTCCCTAAGTTTCTCCTCATAAGGCATGGTTTCCAGACCTTTCACCATTTTAGTTACCCTTCTCTGCCCTTCATGCAATGGCCTTACCATTTTCTTGTTCTTGTAAAGCATTTGCATTTTCAGATGCAGTGACCAACAGTTTCAGAGTGATAAAAAGTTTATTGGCACAGAAAACTAAGAAGCATATCATACAAGATTGTTGCTGAGAACTGAAATGTAATGGCTGCACACTACAGTAGCACACCTGTATCCAGGGGGGATTGGTTCTGGGGGTCCCACAGATGGTGAATTCCATGGATAATAGTAAACACCATCCTGGGGGTCATCTAGCCTCTCCCCTTCCCTCCCACCACGGTGACAGGAGCCATCCTGAGGGAAGTGGGGGCAAGATCACTCCTCCCTCTCCCTTCGCCTCCAGCATGGCCCCGCCACAGCGGTGATCGTGGAAGTGAAGGCGGGAGGGGAGAAGACTAGATTGTTCCCCCTGCCCCCTGCCATGGCCCCGCCGCAGCAGCGACCATGGGGGCAAAGGGGAAGGGGAGGAAGCTAGATTGCTCCTCCCCCTTCCCTTTCTTCTTCACCCCCGTGATTGCCACCACGGCAACTAGGAGCCATCCCAGGTGAAGGGAGGTGGGAGGTGGGATTCCTCCCCCTCCCTTCCCCCCACCATCGCCAACTGCGGATAATTGAATCTGCGGTTGGCAAATCAGTGGATGCGGTGATGCTACTGTATATTAAAAGCCTATTACAATCTATAATATCTGGCAGGTTCTAATACCATTGGCTAAACATGACATTCCCTTACACTGGCCAGCCTCCTTTTCCCAGGCTGATTTTGCAGCTGCATTCCAAATCAGCCAAAACTGTTACCACCTCCTTTCACAGTTGGCAAAAAAACACTCATTAGCAAGTACCATAAGCAAAACACAATGAGTATCAAGGTTACATAAAAATAGCTGAAAATGGAAAGATTAGGGACCAGTCCTGAAAGTTCTTCCTTTTGCCACAGATATAACCAAAAAAGCCCTTTTACTTATGTTTAACCTCTCTAGCAAACCTAAGCTTGTTCTGTGCTTTAGTGTTTCTGACTTTATCCCTACATGTGCTGGCTATTTGTTTGACTTCCTCTTTGGTGATTTCCCCCCTTTTCCATTTCTTATACACATCCCTTTTAAATCTAAGCTCAGTTGAAAGTTCTTTAGTCATCTATCCTGGTTTCTTTAGACACTTCTCATTTTCCCTCCTCATTTGGACCTGTTTGAAATTGTGCCTTCAATATTTCACTTTTAAGAGACTCCCATCCATCATGAACTTCCTTATTTTCTAGTATTCCTGACATCAGCTTTCTTAAATGTATGTTTGACAATGCTTGACTTCCTCTTTCTGCAGTATAACAAGCTGCAGAACATGGTCACTCCCACCTAAGGAGCCTGCCACTTTCACTTTATTAACCAGACCATCACTGCTGCTAAGGATCAGGTCTAAAATAGCTGACCCCCTTTTTGCCTCTTCCACCTTCTGGACAATGAAATTGTCTGCAAGGCAAGTGAGGAATTAGTTGGACCTTATATTCAGATCCTAGAGAATACAAGGGCTTCTTTTCTCATCCATGAAAAGAAATATCCCAGGCATGCAAAGCATTTCTAACTAATACAGTAGAGGTTGTACTCTACTTTGTGTCTCATTCCTGCAAACATACACATGCTTAACTTTTCTCTTATGTGAAATGAAGGAAAAGTCTTGCAATGGATCATGACTTCTGCAAAAGGATTTAACAATCTTTTTACTATGGTGAAATGTGAGTTGCTGAACATGTGGATGAGCATAAAAGCTATCCCGCTGAAGTGTAAATTTATTTCCCCTGCCTCCATGAACCAAATATTTCTACAGAAGTGAACATAGAACACAACATTAGGACACTAAGAAAGAGAGAAATCAATACCCGTTTCCTACAGCAACCCCCATTCCTTGTCATGTATAGCTTTGCTCTGTGTTCATTTATCACAGAATGGTTTCAACTACAGCTATTAGCTACTTAAGCTTTAGTGAATAGGTGGGAGGTGGAATACTGAATTACATCTGAATCTCCACATGATAAACTAGTTCAATTACACACTGAAAGTTCAGATACTAAAGGAGAATCGAAAAGCTACTTTTAAAGTGAATTATTATGGTTCTAAGATACGGTAATCAGTTACTACTGCAGTTACAAAATTTTGAAAGTAGTTCCTTGATTTCTTATTATACAAAGGTAACTAAATAGTTACTTTTAGTTACTTCTAAAACCCATGAGAATGCTAAAAATCAAACACTATTATATAGTGAGGAAATTTGCCTTTAACTATAACAATAACTAAAACATAATTACAGTTACATTGCAAAAGTAGTGATATTATTACTAGTCACATTAAAATCATATTGTAGCTTAAATTATGTCTTAGGTATTGCACAAAAATGAATTAATGGCAACTAAACTGTTACTTGTAATTAATTATTTCCAGACTCTACAATAAAAAGAGCTGCTTGTTTATTTCATTTTTACTTGTTTGCTGAAAAGTTTTAAAGATTTTTTTTACACAAGAAAAATCTACCCATTCCTCTTCCCAACTGTACGTTTGGCAATACAAGACATAAAATAACATACCCCTATTTTCAATGCTTCCCTTCTCTTGTCTATATTCCCTTCTTCCCTCTAAGTGAAACGCAGTTAACCCTCTGACACTGAACCTGTGTCTTTAAAATTGCACACAACCTATTATAAACTTAGTTTGTGACTAACTGGCCCTAAACACAAACAACCATGTTTCCTTTCCTTATGTCATCCTGCCTCCATTCCATTCCTTTCTGTCTGTAGTTCCACCTTTGTTGAATTTTAGATTGTAAACTCTGAAGTAAACTGCCATGCTTTCTGACAGTGCTATATAAATAGCAAGTATTATATACAAAATAATTTATACACAGAGAAACACAAATGTTATGTATTAAAGACATATAAAGAAAATTAAGACAGTTAAGAGAAAAAGAATGAAATTAAGAAAAGAAAAGGGAAAAATTATGGTGACAGTACAGTGGGATGGACAGTGAAGAAGTCAGTTCTCTGTTCCTCAGTCTTTCTAGCTTTTTAAAAGGTTTTGCTAGATGTTTCTTGAAAAGTGGTCTTCCCTCCCTTTTCCCCATGTAATCTGTTTGTTTATGATCTGTAAAATCAACTAGCTTTACCTTTGTGCTGATAGCATTTTTCATCTTAGGACGATTTAATATAATCTTTGTGATGTTGTCTTTAGTAGTAACCTGCAGTGTTTCATAGTCAGATTTGCTACCAGGAGGCGTCTCCTTAGCCTCAGAAGATTGTGCAGAAACCAAACTGGACACGAGTTCAATATATTTCTGCCTGGCGTTGTCCTGTAATGAGAAGTCCTCTCCCATTACTACAAAATAGATAACAGGATTATATAGCTGGCATCAAGAAACAAAACAGTGAATACAGTTGGCCCTCCATATCCAGGGGGGATTGGTTCCAGGACCCCTCATAGGTACCAAAAAATGCTGATCTCAAGGCTCTTATACAAAAGGGCTTCATATAAAGTTCAAGCGCTACCCAATCCCTTCCACCACCACCCATAAGCACCCTAAAGGCAACTGCTGCACGCCTACACAAGCCCTGGCCTTCCCCCTGCCACCCTAACAACCAGTTCCTCTCTTCCTCCCTTGCACTGTCTCCCCCACCCTGCCTCATAGCTTCTTCACCCTCAGCAGGGGAGTGCCGCAGAACAGCTTCTGCCATGGTCTAATCATGAAACCATCAGGCAGGGCCAGGGAGAGATGAGACCTCCCACAGTGCTTTTTAAAAATATTTTTGACTACTACATTTTTTAATTTTTTTAAATATTTGAATTTATTTTTACTGTTTTCAATCTATAGTTGGTTGAATCCACGGCTCCAGAGCCTGTGGTTCCACAGATCCAGATACACTGTACATCATAAACAGTGCTTGAGTAAGGGATTCCAGATTTAAAGTATTATTAACAAGAAATGTCTACTTTTTATCCAAATCTTTTCAGGATGCCAAAATGCAAATTCCTCTGTCATGTCTTTGAGAAAGATCTATCTATCTGATAGTAGACAGATGTCTCAGATGTCTATCTTTTGGTAGACAGGGAACACTACTCTTCTCAAGGCTTTTCATAATTAGGAGGCAAATAGGCTAAAAATGCTCTGAACATAGGCATCTATTTAAACAATTGTCCCTGGAAAAAAGATTGGATTATAGACCATAAGGAAATTGCCAAAAGAAAATTCTATAAGCATAGAGTATGAACCAAACTGAACATTTTAAAGTCCTATTGATTTCATTGCAAGAGTTCACTGTATTCTTAATCAGCACAATGTTATAAATTCTTGGTGGTTGTTTCTCAACTAAATTATACATTCCCATCAGTCAGCAAGCAGGACAACCAATGTCTGGATCTGGACTCATGCTGGGGCCAAGCCTCTACAGCTATAACCAATAAAAGCTGTGGCCTGCTTTATCCCAAGAAATGCACTTTATACTGCTATTGCTAAGCAGAACCTCAGTCATTGCTGAATGATACAATACTGCTTAGAGAACTCCTTTTCCTTTCTTCTCAACATTTTAATGATATACTAGATCTGTATCTGACATTGAATCAACGATGTTCCACATATTTTGAAGAACCTCACAACGACCATTGCACAGTGTTATATCTTTCTTCAGAGGGCACACAACATTCTCAGTGGCTCCTTAATTTTGATGCCACATATGCTTCTGGCAAACATTGGACTTTGCACTGACTTTGCCTAGTATGGGGCAAAGTCATGTTAAAGGCCAGAAAATGCAGATCCTCTCCTGGATTTCACCGTACATTGTCTGGACTGCCAGCACCAGATCTGGGCTGAGAATGGCGGTTTTGGTCCATGCAAACAAGACCCTACATATACTACAAACACAAATTGGTTTAAAATCCATTCTCTCCCCAGGCAAATTCTGGGAACTGTAGTACTAGAGGTGGCTGGAGCAAAGCTTTCTAGGAGTACATTCTCAGTCTCAGCAAACTCACAAAACTACAATTCTCAGGATTCTTTGGGAAAGTTACACCAGTTATACAGGTGTAACACATACAAAGTTGCACTGCAGATTCAAGCATCATGCTGCACCTCCTCTTAAATATGTCCCCGCAAAACCTCATACACTGCTTTTAAAATAAATAGATGCTTCTTTGCATAAAGACTTGAGGCTTCATAGATCAATAATAACATCTATTCATGCCCTTCTGAATCAAAGGGCATTCTGGATTCTTAATGCAAACTTACAACAGAGTTATATTAAGGATAATTATGGATGTGACTACTATAGATATTAATTAGTAGCTTATTAGAATCCTTTAATAGCTTTACATGAAGCAAATGTCTTGCTTTAAACCAAATTAAGCAAATTTGAGATGTAAAAGCATTATACATGATGCAACTGCAGAACTAAACCAATCTGTTTCAAAAAAGATGTGAAAGCAGTAATTCACTTTGTATCAAGGAATCTCAGGTGCTTTTGAAAGCATTTAAAGTGGAATTTTGACTGTAAGGAAAGAGAGTATACAATATCATAGCAAGATCCTTTTATATTCTCTGTTGGCAATTTCCCTATCAAAGTCACTTTGTAAATTAAACTGTGGTTTACCTCACATGCATTTGCATGACTTATTTTTAGAAGAAGTATCAATTTATGAATGAAGGGTATTCACATGTAAATATGTATTCACCTGATTATAAAGGAATTCCTGCTGGTACCATTATAATCATTTTCCAGTTGTAAGAAAACCAAAGCAAAATGGCACATCTCCTCATGACCCTTCATATCAAGTAAAAAAGGCACATGTAGCCCTCTAAGCAATGAAAAATTTCTTTGCTATACAGTACACATTTACAAATAATCTGTGGGCTTGTCTAAACGGTGAAAATACGATTATCCAGCAGCTAAGGACTTTCGACCAATATCACTCCTCAATGAGGATTATAAAATTTTCACCTCTATTCTTGCGCAAAGGCTCAAAAAAGTACTACCCCAATATATAGGAGAGGATCAAACAGGCTTCCTTCCTGGTAGGCAGATGAGAGATAATGTAAGAACTACATTAGACATTATAGAATATCTAGATTTCCATATAGAGAAAGGGGGAGCTCTGTTGTTTTTGGACGCGGAGAAGGCATTTGACAATGTGAGATGGAGCTTTCTTACAACAACATTAGAATTTATGGAGTTTGGGGAAAATTTCACAGCATGGATTAAAGCTATTTATCATGAACAAAAAGCCCATCTAATTGTCAATGCGGAAAGATCTAACAGCTTTATTATCCAGAAAGGTACACGACAGGGCTGCCCGCTCTCTCCGTTGTTATTTGTATTAATGCTGGAGGTGCTTTTAAGAGAATTGCGGTTTAATGAATCAATAAAAGGTGTGAAGGTGGGGAAAGAAAAATTCATTTATAAGGCCTTTGCAGACGATGTAGTCTTATATGTGGAAAACCCATTACAACAAGGAGGGAAGATAATGGAAATAGTAAGAGAATTTGGGGAATGGGCAGGTTTTAAAATCAACAGAGATAAAACAAAATTTTTGAGCAAAAATTTAAAAAAAGAGGAGAAGCTTAAATTGGAAGAGATGTGGGGAATCAAATCAGCAGAAAAGGTGAAATATTTAGATATAATAATATCGGCTAACAACAGACAACTTTTTCAAAACAATTATGGTGTAATGTGGTGCCAAGTAAAAGATAAAATGGAGGTTTGGAAGAAACTGGATTTGTCCTTAATGGGAAGAATATCCTTAATCAAAATGAGTATCTTGCCTAAGATCTTATTCCTATTTCAAATGATCCCAATCTCAATCCCACCAAAATGGTTTAAGGATTGTAATAAAGAGTTATCTAAGCTATTATGGTTGGGGAAGAAACCAAGAATAAAATTCAAAGTGTTGACAGATATGAGTAGAGGAGGAATGAGTGTCCCAGATTTGAAGATCTATTACGAGGCGAGTTGCCTGATGTGGGTAAAACTGTGGTTCACTTTAGAAAATCCCAGACTTCTTTTGTTGGGAGGCCATGAACTCCATTTTGGGTGGCACTCCTTCCTCTGGTATCAAAAAGCTAAAGCCCAAAAACAGTTTAATAATCATTCAATACGAAAACCACTGTATAGAATTTGGCTTAAGTATAAAAAATGCTTATTTCCAAAATTACCAAGTAGTGTTTCACCAGGGGAAGCATTATCAATTAAGAGTTTAAGAAGTGAAACAGAATGGTTGACTTACAAGGATTTGCTTTGGGGGAGCAAAGAGAACTTTAGTCTAAAAGACAACCAACAGTTAAATCAGGAGGGTAAAAATATACAGTGGTTTCCGTATCTTCAGATAAAGGAGAGGTTTAAAAGAGATATGGTAGAAAGTGGCATTGATTTTGCAAAATCCAAGTTTGAACAGATTTTGGAGAAAGGGAATAGGCACTTATTATCTAGATTATATGACCTGTTGCTTAGTATGGAGACAGAAGCAGAGATTATTAAAGAATATATGGTGTATTGGGCCGTAGATATTGGGCGGAACATAGAATATGAAGGATGGGAAGCATCTTGGAATAGTGACAAAATTTACTAGATCTTACAGTTTGCAAGAGAATGCCTTAAAGATCATGTTAAGGTGGTATCTCCCCCCTGCAAGAATAGCTAAAATGGTTGGAGGTGCCTCTGATAAATGTTGGAAATGCCAAAACGAAAAGGGTACCTTTTTTCACCAATGGTGGGGGTGTAAGAAGGCAAAGAAATTTTGGGGCATGATTCGAATAATAATTCAGAAGATTCTGAAAAAGAAAATAGATTTGAGGCCAGAAGTTTTCCTATTAGGTATTTATGAAAATACTAACATCTCAAGTGAAAATGGGAAAATAAAAAGACTACTTTGGCACATGTGCACCACAGCCAGAATTGTCTATGCTAGGTACTGGAGAAAGAAAGAGATCCCATCAGAGACGGAATGGTTGGAAAGGTTATTAGAGGTAGCGGAAATAGACAAACTGACTTATCTTCTAGAGAACAAGACAGATAACGTGTTTTTAGATTCGTGGGACCCTCTGTAGAAGTATCTACAACAAAGGAGAGACTGAAATTTGAAAAAGATATAAGTAGATCTAGTAGGGTGGTAAAACATGTGAGGAAGAAGATGGTGGAAGGAAAAGGGTTCAGAAACACAGATTTAAAAAGTTGAGGGTGTGGATTGGTTAAGGAAGATTTAAAAATAAGAGAAGGATATAGAATATGGGAAGTCATACACAATCACCCACACAAATGAGTTAAAAGACACGATTATGGGCGGACAAGGAATTTGAAAATGGTGCGGAAGTGTATTAGTGGTAATAAGTAAAGATAAGGTAATATAGACAATGTATTTATTCTTTTATTTTTGAAATTAAAAGGCGAAAGAAAATAAGAGATGTGTTATAATATGGAGAGAAGTATATTATTTGTTTGTAAACCAGTGGTGAAAATACACAATGGAAATTATTTACATTTAAAGTGTTACAAGGGTAGGAAACTATGTCGTTATAAAAAACTAGGATTGGATGGATGGGGAAGTCTATAATTTTATCTGGGGAAGAAGGGAGAAATATGGATTGGAGGAATTGTAAAATCTTTTGAATTGATGAAGATGAATATGATTAAGGTTTTGTGATGTAGTCGGATACAATTAATAAAGAATACATGGTGAAAAAAAATAAACGGCGAAAATACTCCTCATAGAATTTGAGGAGAATACCTTTTGTCCAAATGGGATAATAAATAAATAAATAAATAAATAATAAAATTTTATTTCTATCCCGCCCCTCTGCAACGCAATCAGGGCGGCTTACAATATAAAACCCGTGGCGATTTACCGTGTTTAGAAGGAGGGCCCCCCAAAATTTCATATACTGTTTGGGAAAAACCTGCACGGCTTTTCCCAAAGTTTTTTAAAAACTGGAAGTGAAATGCATATTCCTGCTCGCTGGGACAACCAATTCAATTTGCTGCGCAGTCCGGAGAGGGCAGAACTGGTGATCTGATCAGTTGGACGTGCGCAGGGGGCAGGCTTGCCATCAAGCGCCTGGAAGTGCTTTTCGAGCTAGCAGCTGTGCAGTTTTTTGCTCCCCCTCACATTACCCTTTGAACTATACAGTATAGAGGACAATTCTTTATGGCAAATGCAACCTAGCAGCACCTGGAGATGTCAAGGAGGGGTGCCACAAGGAACAGGAGGAGAAACCAGAGCCACCAGCCCTTCACCTATCCCAGTAGCACTAGCAACTGAATCCAACTTCATCTCTCCTTTCTGGGCTGGGCTGCTACTTCTCTCATGCCTGTCCTGCACCCTCCAAAGCCCACTGACATCAAGCTTGGCAGGCAGGGGACAGGCATGAGAGAAGGAACAGCCCAGCCCGGGAAGCAGAGATGAAGCCGGAGCATCAAAGACCCACCCTCCTCTTTCTTCTCTGCAACCAGCGGCTGGCCAGGCAGCGCCTCCCATTCCTTTAATTGCAGCTAGATTCTGCCACCGCCACCACCGCGAAGGGCTGGTGGCTCCGGTCTCTCCTCCTGTTCCTCGCAGTGGCCATCTTCCTTGTCTCTGGGTGTTACCGGGTTCTTTTCACCTTCCCGCACTGAGTGTCTCCCCATGGCAAAAAATAAAATTAAAAAATTTAAAAAATATACTCTGCAGCAGCGGGAGTGCATAATATGGGTGCTATCTTGATTCGCAGGTGTGTGCACGTCAAGCATGGAGAGCTTCACAGCCTATCGTTTTTGTGGAAAGACCGAGGAAACAAAAGTATGCTGCTGTGAATTTGCTACAATGCACAGGTATGAACATTATTTCTTCTTGTCTAGACAAGCCCCGTGTTTCTGTAGCAGTACTCCTACACCCACATACCTATTGAACTCAGCTGGATTTATTTTTGAGTAGACATGTCTAAGATTGTGTGGTGTATTTATGTTTGTTGAAATCAAATTAACATAAACAAGTGAAAAGGCACCTACTTTTTTTCACTTAACAGTTTGCAACACTTAAAATGTTTACATTTCACCAGAGATTGTATCTTTCCAAACTGGCCTTGTAACTATTTTGATGTTAATTGATTCTTATGATGATTTTAATGATCTTGATTATTGTGACAATGCAAGATTTTTTACTGTCTAATTTTAATCTAAATTTGTTTTTAATTATGTTTGTTAGTTGTCTTGGGTGTTAGGCTTTTGTAGAAAGGTGGGATAAAAATATAATCAAATGAATAAATAAATCTACCATTATTTTCAGTACAATTTCCACTGATCAGGGAAGGGACTACAATGTCCTACATTGCTTGTTACCCCATCTCTGTGACTAGCAGAAGCACAATAAATTATGCAAGGTAGGTCCACAATTAATCTATACCTATTCCTACATGTGTATCTATATAAGAACTCAGCTCTTCTTAGAGGAGTATTTTTTATTCTTTTTCCAGGACCAAGTATCCAGATTATTTTTTATGCCATGTGTATACAGTTTGCTAGATTCAACTAATGAATATGCAAGCCTTTGAACAAATGAATAGAATTGCAAGTAAAGTATGTGTCCATATAATAATGCTTACCTGTGACAAAGTGCCAAGTGAATTCCACGCATCCCATTTGGCCTTGTTGACAAAGTCTAGCATACCTGGCTTTGGAGTATTACATGGGCCCTCAGTAGCCTGTGTGAAGGGGAAAAAATCCTTTCAAATCAGTTTACATTGATTAGCTAATTACAAGGTACTGAATTATTAAAAAATCAACATATGCCACTGCTATTCAATACTTTCTAAGTGGGTAGTTTCTTGAAAATTCCTACTTAAAATGGTCCACATTTTAGATCTCTATATTACACTTTCTACTACAGCACACAGGAAATTATCATGGTCATGCAGCAAATGTGTTCAGTCATAATTCGACTCGTTGCACACACGTACAACCATCTCATAATGTAGTCCTCTCCCTACATTATGCAAAGGGATACACTTCTGTGAGCAAAGTATTTTGGCCATGCCATCGCTTGAAGAGGAGTACATTTCAATTAATTTATGCTGCACAGGCACAACTTGTATCTTTCATGTTTTTAGCATATGCATGTATGCAAATTCTAATTAACAGATAGAAGCTAGGCCAGCAGACACGACCCAGTTCCCCCATACTTTCTATCGATGCTCATTTCTAATCTGTTTTTGACTTTGCACTGGTCTTCAACAGCTCTCTTGTTCTTATTCTGGGAGACAGCAAGTAGAGTGGGGGACCAATTTAGAAGATTGGCACAATGCTTGTATACTTAATACAGGTATGAAGCATCATACACCAGAGACCAATTACGGAGATTTGTAATCTCCACAATTAAATGTCTCTGCTTGTTCATATTTCAACTCTGCTTTCATTTCCAATGATAAAGTTAGGATAGGAGTGAGAGGACTCAGGAGACTGATGGGTTAGGACAGTATTAGGGACCATAGTATGATCAGTAGTGTATATCAGAACAGCCACTTGGGTTTTGGCCTTGGAATAGAAGAAGGAACAACACAAAAAAGCCTTCAGACCTTATGCAGAATGCTTCTTCTTGACAGAAGACACTTAATTGTCCTCAGAAATTATTCTGCAAGAGCCCTGCTGCAAAGGGGCTTTAAGAAAAACTGGGAGCGTTACCAGAAAGACTTACCTGAACTTGTGAAACAGGCAGGTTTAAAAATAAGAACATCAAGAACATACAGTAGCACTCCCATATCCGCGGGGGATTGATTACGCTCCCCCCATGGATGGTGAATTCTGCACATAACAGCGAACGACATCCACCACCACCACGCCACACAATCGCTCCTTCCCCCTCCATCCCGCCATGGCCCTGCTGTGACCAGAGGTCTCCCGGGAGGAGAGAGGGGGCAGGAACGATCACTCTTGCCCTCTCCCTTCCCCCTCACCATGGCCCCACCACAAACGAAGCCATCCCAGGGGAAGGGAGGGGGAAGTGAGATCCCTCCTTCCCCTCCCTCTCCCCCATCGCCAACCACGGATAACTGAATCCATGGTTGGCGAATCAGCGGATACGGGGGTGCTACTGTATTTTGTGCAACAGCTCCATAATTTAACCCTTATCCGATCAGACAGGACTTTTTAGTATCCCAGAATCAATTCATAGAGGACTAGACCTACAAGATAGGCATTTCACAGCTTGACACTTGAGAAATTGTAAACAATGCTCCACCATTTCATCCACTTGTGATGTAGCCCCCCCCCCCCCGGACATAAAACAGCTGGGACAAAAATTGTCGCAACAAATCTGTTGCTTCTTGCCATTTGAGTACTTTAAAAAAAATCCCAGGCAATGTAATGTATTGTGACAAAAAATGGCCATGCCATTTTGAAGTGTGGGGGGGCGGGGAGAACCCATGATGTTGAGAAACATAGTCTGAACACTTCTGTGGAAACAGAGTTTTCATGGGTTGGGGGGCACTGGAATTTATTGGGGTTGGAAAATACCCCACATTCCAAGTTGTGTTGTTTTCTTCTTTTCCTCTTAGCTGATTTCATTATGTTTTCTGGTTCCCAATATTTAGGTTGAACACACTATTTTATGGGTCCTGAGCAGATGGAAGCCTACTACTCTTGAAGAGCAAGGTGCCAGCTCTTGATATATCATGGAAACAAAACAATATCTTCTAAGAGGTAGTAAAAGTACTTCATGTAGCAAATCAGAGCTGGACCATCAAAAAGGCTGCAACTGATCTGGGTTATGCATCCAAATCCAAGCGACAATCTCCCTCCACCTAAACGAGCATCTACATCAAGAAGGCAGTGTTAGTTCTGCAGCAGGACAGGAGATAAGAAAATTATCTGAGGCTGTACCATATGTGGGGATTTGCTTGCAAGGGGCACTGGTAATGCACCATCAAAGCAACATGCTCCAGATGTATATAGGGTGGGACAAACGGCTCTTTATTGGAGGAAATCTCCCTCAACAGCAGTTTACATTGTCTCTGGGATAGAAAATTATCCCATTATATCAGCCTTTCTCAACCTTTTTACCCTGAACTCTTAAAATAATTTTCAGGTCTCAAGGAACCCCTGCCTAAAAATTATTATATCTACACCTAGAAAAATATTTTAAAACCACATTTCTCAGGGAACCCCTAGTGACTCCTCAGGGAACCCTAGGGTTCCAGAGAACCCTGGTTGAGAAACATTGAAGTATATAATTAATACTAGATATTCTTGCAAATATATAAAAACAGTTGTTTTCAGGGTTTATGTCCATTTCCTAGGTTTTGTTGTTGTTTTGAACTGGAAATAACAGTGGTAAGGATTTTTGTTGTTGTTTTCTGGTTTTTTTGAAGACACAGAAATAGTGGTTCTTATATATATATATATATATATATATATATATATGGAAAAACAGAAGAGTTGACAGCTAAACAAAGCAAATCTGAAGATGTGTTTTCTGCCCCTTTGTGTTTGGGTATGGTGAATCCCTTGATTGTGCACCCACAAACCCTCCTGCGCACAACAGGTATTTTAACACCCTGTAATACACTGGAATCTTCATTGGGGTCAGAACACAGCTAGTAACTCACCCAATATGAGGTTTAAGCAAACATGTCAGTTATGTTGTATACAACTGTACACTGCTCAATGATACTATTCAAACAGTTTTCAAAACAGTTATACATTAAAAATATAAATGATTGATGCTACCTGTTTAAACAATGCATAAAGCTTCAGTTTTACTTCATCTCCAGGGTCATCCTTCAACAGTTTCAGCTGATCTTTGGCCTTTTCAAAGTCTTCCTGGCTGAACTGCATGATAGGTTTAGTTGTATGTAACTGTAGTGCAGGTAAATGAAGACCGTAAACAGTGCTGCTGGGAAGAAAAAGAAACCAAATAAAACCAGTTATCCTGTTAAAATGCTCAGTAGATAAATAAAATACTAAAGTTATTCATTAGATGTTCCGAAGATTGCAAACCATTATTAGTTAATCACTGGCAAAGATTGGTTAATAAATACAAAGACGTTGCACAAGAAACCATGGCAAAAAAAATCAGGGTAGTTATGCTTGTGACATAATTAACCTTTGAACAAGATTATTTAACCCCATCTTCTACATAAACATTAAGTTATGTATTTTCTTGGGATGCTACCAAAAGAGAATAAGGAGTACATGCAATGGTTGTTAACAGTCCAGTAAATAAAAACAGAACACAGCTTGGCTTTTTGTAGGGTTGAACCGATGGCAAGAGAAAAAAGAACAAATGTGTTTCTTTTCATCTTCTCACCTTTTTCTTCAGCCTCTTCAGTACACAGTACAGGAAGAGCAGTACACATCATGTTTAAACTGCATGTTACAACCATAATTAGCCTTCCCCAAAGCAGTGCCCTCCAAACTTGGACTTCATCTCCTACCATCCCTGTGTACTGGCCATACTGGCTAGAGATGATGGGAGCTATAGTCAAAAATATATGGAGGGTACCACATTTGGAAATGCTGCTTGTGTGGATTAGCTTTTTCCATGAGCTTTTCTTTCAGAGCCAGCAAAAAGATTGAGTTTCACTATTCAATCTACCACAAATCACTAGCCTCTGTCTCCAGCACCACTATAGGGCTCCCTCCAATCTGGCAGAGCTGCAACTATAGGGCTCCCTCCAATCTG
Source organism: Gambelia wislizenii (assembly GCA_030847615.1). NCBI lineage: Eukaryota > Metazoa > Chordata > Lepidosauria > Squamata > Crotaphytidae > Gambelia > Gambelia wislizenii. Next base: position 218,521,510 of record JAUMIR010000004.1, read on the forward strand.
GCAGAGCCGCAACACCAAACTCTGCCAGATAATTTTGTATTCCCAGAATTGTCAAGCCTAATACATACTAAATTTATTATAGGTAATCAGCCATCAGTCCAGGAATGAAATCCCAATAATTCAGGCCACTGATAAGTTTTTACAGACAAATTTATGCTTATTACACCTGCCTCTATCCAGTTTTGCCATTTTAATCCAATTATTTTAGATGCCACCGTTAATGTAACCAGATACCTTCTACCTCCCAGCAATGTAGGAGGCACAAAGTGAAATGTTGATTTCTTTAGAGCTTTTATATTCAACAATAAAGACATATAATATTAAGACTAGAGAGAAGACTATCTCAAGTCATCTCAAAATCCACAAAGCCAAGGAATTGGAAGCTAAGGGCAATGTTTTAACAGGCAGGTCCCATGATCAGGAATTATGTTCTGATTTTACCAGTGCCCTGTCAGAACACTGGGGAACTCTACTAGGCATGCTCAGCTTAAAAGAACTAGTACAAGTAGCTCTTAAGGAGGGACAGAAATAAATATGCCAAGTATCCACACATTAAGCTCCTACTAAAATTATATTTTTATCCCACCTTTCTCCTTTAAGAAAACTCCTCAAGGGAGCTCACAAGATTCTCAATCTCTCTGTACTTAACTTCACAATGTAGCCCAGTAGAGTAGGAAACACTGGGGTGATTCTGATAGGGTGAATATTAAACTAATAATAGGGGACTGTGTATGACTGATCCACCCCTTCTTACATTCCATTCACATGATATAAAAACCCATCCAAACAATGCTGTGCCCATTCATATCCATTCTTGCTACTTTATCCTTTTCACAATGAAGGTGAAATTTTAAGTTTAGCTCAACTACAATCACATTCTTGTTTCTGAGTGAATCATTGTACAGTATGTGCTGATTTCCCCCCCAACACCCACCATGATGTCATGGTGATGTGGGTATCACCTCATTTGCAACACTTCTTCCTCTGGCCCCACCTAACTTCCGGCATTACTTAGATGACTTGCGGAAAGGGACCGCATGTGCTGCCCTTGTAGACCACAGTAGGTTATACCTCCACCCCCTGTAACTGGAAGAGCAACATGTGTAAACAGCCAAGGAGTAGGAGAGGCAAGCACCTGGCAGAGAGGACAGCTTCTCATCCCCTTGCAGCTGGCCAGAGAGCAGGACAGGAACAATGTTGTTTCTCTCTCTCTCCCTCACACACACACACACAAACTGTGGAGGGCGGCTTCCCCCCCCCCCAGTCATCTTGCTATCTCCCACTCTGTGATAGTAACAGCTCCATGGGACTTGGCTGTTTCCTGGGAAGTGGTTTTGAATGGAGCCCAAGAGCCTACAGAACAGTCCCATTCATTAAAAAAGGAAAGAGGTGCATAAAATGCACATATCTCACAAACAGCATTCCTGCCAATCCTTTCTATACAAATGACTACAGGGGTTGCTTTAGTAAATAACTATTGATTGGATATTATAATGTATGATTATAAAATTAATTTAAAAAATTAAAAAAAAAGAATGGCTACAGAGTTATGTACAATATGACTCTACATGAACACCATATCCTGCCTTTGCAACAAGCATCATAGAAGGGAAGTGTGAATAGTAAGAATGGATTTAATATGAGCTTATACAGTACAAAGGGACAATCTATAGCAGGAGCATTCAAGAGTATGCAAGGCATCTACCACAACATGAATATGCCCAATGAGAGAAGAGATGTGTTCCTGTGCTACAGACTGTTATTCCATGTACACATACACTTATTTATGCATGATATTAGAACATGTATAATCTATGCGTACTATGCACAGACTGTGGATCTTTATGCATGAAATGGAATATACAGATGTGCTTAAAAGAAGCCCTGGTGGCACAGTGGTTAAATGCCAGTACTGCAGCCACAATGTTGTGAGTTTGGTCCTACAGGGCTCCAAGGTTGACTGAGCCTGGCATCCTTCTGTAGATTGGTCAAATGAGTACGCAGCTTGTTGGTGGCAATTAGCTAACACATTGTAAACCACTTAGGGAGTGCTTTGCACTGATAAGCGGTATAGGAATATGAATGCTAAAATGCTATTGCTGTTCACACAGGGATTTCTAGATGACAGCCAGTATACTTTTGCCCACCAAAGGCCATTCTTTCACCTGGAAGAACATGTTACAGAACATGTTAAGGCTGCATTGCTCCTGTATCAAACCTCCTTGATTAACATGGAGTAGAGGAAAATAATTTTGAATACTGACTTAATAGACTCCTCCTAACCAACAGAGACAATCTGGTTGATGGTGTGAAAGTGGCAGGATCCTTAGGGTGGGAGTGACCATGTGTCCTGGAGTTTGTTATATAGAGGAAAGGGGAAGCCAAGCGTAGTCAGACATTCATTCTAGACTTTTAAGAAAGCTGATTTTAGAAAACTTGGGGAATTACTGTGGGTGATCCCATGGTCAGGAATCCTAAAAGATAAAGGAGTTCATGATGGATGGGAGTTTCTTAAAAGCGAGATATTGAAGGCTCAATTCAGACAGTTCCAATGAGGAGAAAAAATGGGAGGTGTCTAAAGAAATCAGGATGAAACTCTCAACTGAGCTAAGATTTAAAGGGGACATGTACAAGAAATGGAAAAAGGGGGAAATTTCCAAAGAAGAATTCAAACAAATAACCAGCTCATGTAGGGGAAAGGTCAGAAAAGCTAAAACATAGATGGAGCTCAGGCTTACTAGAGAGGTTAAAAACAATAAAAAGGGTTTTTTGGTTATGTCCGTAGCAAAAGGAAGAACAAGGAAATGGTAGGGCTGCTGCATGGAGAAGATGGTGAAAAGCTAACAGGGGACAGAGAAAAGGCAGAACTACTCAACACTTTCTTTGCCTCAATCTTCTCCCATAAGGAGAACAGTGTTCAACCCAGGGAAAATGGAGCAGATGAGGCAGTAGGGGAAAACAAGCACACAATAGGTAAAGAAGTAGTTCAGGAATACCTGGCTAGTATAAATGAATTCAAGTCTCCAGGGTCAGATGAACTACATCCATAAAGGAAAGGCAGAAGTAATCTCAGAACCACTGTAAGTAATTTTTGAGAATTCCTGGAGAACAGGAGAAGTCTCAGCACACTGGAGGAGGGCAAGTATTGTCCCCATCTTAAAAAAAAAAGGAGGGGGGGGAGAAGACCCAAATAATTACCACCCACTCAGCCTGACATCAATACTAGGAAAGATTCTAGAGCAGATCATTAGATAATCTGTAAGCACTTAGAAAGGAATGCCATGATCACTAAAAGTCAACATAGGTTTCTCAAAAACAAGTCATGCTAGACTAATCTTATCTCTTTTTTGACAGAGTTACAAAGTTAGTAGATGAAGGGTATGCTGTAGATGTAGTGTATATTGATTTCAGTAAGGCCTTTGACAAAGTCCCCCATGATACTCTCACAAAAAAAAGTTAGTAACCTGGGGGCTAAACAATGCAACTGTTAGGTGGATTTGTAATTGGTTGACTGACAGAACTCAAAGGATAGTCACCAATGGTTCTGCTTCATCCTGGAGAGAAGTGACTAGTGGGGTGCCACAGGTTTCTGTCCTGGGCCCAGTGCTATTCAACATCTTTATCAAAGACTTGGATGAGGGAACAGAGACCATTCTTATTAAGTTTTCAGGTGACACCAAATTAAGACGGGTAGCTAACACCCCAGAGGACAGATATAGAATTCAAAATTACCTTACCTTAACAGATTAGAAAGCTGGGCCAAAGCTAACAAAATGAATTTATACAGGGAGAAATGTAGAGTACTTCAACTGAGGCATAAAAAATGAAATGCACAAATATAGGATGGGGAACACCTGGCTTGACAGCGGTGCATGCGGAAGAGATCTTGGAGTCTTAGTGGACCACAAGCTGAACATGAGTCTGCAGTGTGATGCAGCAGCCAGAAAAACCAATGCAATTCTAGGCTGCATCAACAGGATTACAGTGTCTAGATCGAGGGAAACAATAGTGCCACTCTTTTCTGTTTTGGTCAGACCTCACCTTGAATACTGCATTCAGTTCTGGGCACAATTCAAAAAGGATGTTGACAAGTTGGAGTGTGTCCACAGGAGGGTGACCAAAATGGTAAAAGGTCTGGATACCATCCCTATGAGGAGCAGCTTAGGAAGCTGGACATGTTTAGCCTGGAGAAGAGAAGGTTAAGAGGGGACATGATAGCCATGTGTAAATATTTGAAGGGATGTCATATTGAGGATGGCTCAAGCTTGTCTTCTGTTACTCCAGAGACTAGGACATGGAACAATGGGTTCAAAGTACAGGAAAAGAGATTTCATCTAAACATTAGGAAGACTTTCCTGATGGTAAGAGCTGTTCTGGTGGGGCAGTGGTTAAATGCCAGTACTGCAAGCCACAAGGTTATGAGTTTGATCCCAGAGGGCTCCAAGGTTGACTCAGCCTTCCATAGGTTGGTAAAAGGAGTACCCAGCTTATTGGGGGCAATTAGCTAAAAAAACACTGTAAACCACTTAGGAAGTGCTTCGGCACTGATAAGCAGTATATAAATATCAACGCTATTGCTACTGCTGTTCAGCAGTGGGACACACTGCTTCATAGTGTGGTGGAGTCTCCTTCTTTGGAGGTTTTTAAACAGAGGCTGGATGGACAGCTGTAGGAATGCTTTGATTGTGTATTCCTGCATGGCCGGGGGGTTGGCCTGTATGGCTTCCTTGTTGTCTCTTCCAACTCTATAATTTTTTTTTTTTATGTCAAGCAAATGCTCATGAAAGCATTATTGCTAATCTATACAGAAATAAGTTGTCATGCATATGGTGGGACATGTGTAGGACTGTGCTACAATTTTCCTACCTAAACCATTACAAATTTAAATAATGCAGTTGAGTATAATTTTTTAAAGAAAAACTTCAAAGGAAGACAACCATTTTATTGACTTTGCAACAGATTTATTTTGTTTGTTGTGGATGTTACATCAAATTGTTCTAAACTGATGTGATTTATGACACTGAATTGAAGTCTCTGGGTGACAGGCAGTGTAGAAATGTAAATAAAAATAAGCATTTCAGAAAATTACTAAAATGTACAGTGCAGCTTCAAAAACATTTTGGGTTAACAAATATTGTTTTCTTGCAATACATTCGGGACTAAGTAAGATTTGGATCTCTAATTGTTTGATAACTATTTACCAAAAAGTATGCAATCTTATTTGTCATGAAGGAAGAGCAGGCACAGAACAGCTCCATTCATGGACGGTGTAAGCCTTTCACATTATGACACCACCTCCGAATCCAGCCATTGTTGCTCTCTGTTGATGTTCAATCACATCTCAAGCACATGGTTCATCCTTTGCACAAACTGAATCTTTTAAAGACTACCTTCTGTCTAGACTTTCATTCATTAGGTCACGAGTGGGGAACCAGAGGTCCTCCAGCAATTGCACTATAACTTCCATCAGCAACCATAGCTAGCCTGACCAACACGAGAAGAATGGGAGTTCAACAACATTTGAAAAGCCACAACATGCCCATTATTTCAGAAACACAACTGGGAGGGGGTTGGTGGAGAGTATGGGAGGGAGACACCAAACATAATTTATATGTCTAACTTCAGTAATACAAAATTACATCTATTAGCATTAACTCAAATGACATAATTAAGGATTGTCTATACTTGGGCTTAGTCGTCAATCAGTATGGAATCTGAAGTCAAGAAATGAGAAGAAGACTAGGAGTGAGCAGGGCAGCTAAGAAGGAACTGGACAAGATCCTGAAGTGTCAAGATACATAATTGAATACTACAGTTAGGATTATTCATGTCATCGTATTTCCAAATTCTATGTATGTTTGTGAAATCTGACAGTGAAGAAAGCTGATAGGAAGAAAATCAACTTGCCTGGTAAGGTAGAAGTCATTAGGAAAAGAGGAAGACCACATTACAGATAGATGTATTCAATCAAGGAAACCATGACCCTAAGTCTGCAAGACCTGAATGGAACTGTTGATGATAGGGTGACTTGGAGCTCTTGCTTTATTTATTTATTTTCTATTCCATCTCTCTCCCAGTACAGGAGCCAAGGTGGCATTGTTGTTAAGTGCCATTAAGTCAACTTCAACTTATGGTGACTCCATGAATGAGAGACCCCCTCATCAACATACATCCTATCATGTTACCCTATCATCAACAGCCCTGCTCAGGTCTTGCAGACTCAGGGCTGTAGCCTCCTTGATGAGTCTATCCATCTGGAATGCCATCTTCCTATTTTCCTACTGCTTCTACCTTACCAAGCATTACTGTATTTTCTAGCGAGTCATGTCTTCTCATGATATGGCCAAAGTATGACTGCGTTTACTCATCTTGGTTTCTGAGGATAGTTCAGGCTTGATTTGCTCTAGGGCCCATTTATTTGTCTTTTTACAAGTCCACAGTATCCGTAGAACTCCTCTCCAGCACCACATTTCAAATGAGTTGATTAAGGCATACTTACCTTTAAAAACACAACACAATTTACAACTCTCAATACAAAAGTTAAAATGCAATTGAACTAACTTTAATTTAAAAACACAAGTTAAACAGCATTAAAAGGTATTTAAAACAAACTAAAATAAAAACTCTCTACACCCCTTCCCCATTAAAAAACTCTATCTGCCATCATCAAATGACTCCTTAAATAAAAACATTTTCAGCTGCCAGTGGAAAGAGAGCAGGGAGGGGGCCAACTGGACCTCCATGGAAGGGAGTTCCACAGTCTGGGAGTATCCAGAGAAAGCTCTCTCCTGAGTCCTCACCAACTGCACCTGCAAAAGTGATGGGACTGAGAGAAAACCTCCTGTAGACCTTAAAGCATACGTTGGTTTATATATAGAGATATGGTCTTTCAAACAGTTTGGACACCAGCCGTGTAGGGCTTTAAAGGTCAAAACTAGCACTTTGAATTCTGCCATGAAATGGACCAGTAGCCAATAGAGCTGTTTCAATAGGAGAGTCACAGCCTGGCCTCAGCATTTTGGACCTGATGAAATTTCCAAACTATTTCCAAAGGCAGCCCTTCATAGAATTGGTATAAGTCAAAGTCAACTTGACAACACACTAACAACAATAAATGTATTTCCCCTTTTATTTTACCATCCTGTTCTATTTGGATCACTCCAATTTTGGAACTCCATCACATTCTCCAAACACACTTCCTGTACTCTTTATTATCCTGGCTTCGCCTTATAATTCAAGCAGTTACCCTTATTTACCTCATTAGGCACTACAGTGAAGGCAATAAAATGATTTGGTTTATCTCTATGTAACACCAAGCTTCTGTTCTGCAGTTAATCCTTAATTAAAACATAAAAACATCCTTGGGTTTTAGAAGTCATTTTCGTCAGTGCCCTAACATCAGGGACCTGTCTAAATGGTGAAAATATCCCTCATTGAATTTGCTGGGAATCCTACCAGTCTAAACAGGATCCAGCACCAATCTACACTATTTGGAAGGAGGGGGGGCCAAAATGGCAAAAACAACAGGGTAAAAGCCTTCGCAGGTTTCCCTGTACTTTTTCACAAACTGCAAGGCTGGTGCGCACTTTTGCTTGTTTGGACTATGGAACAATTAAAAACTTGAAGGGAAGCACAAAGCTGATTCGCTGGGCGAGAGCGGGGCCGGGACTTGCTAGCAGAGCAAGTGCCTGCTGCCACCATGTTGGATTTTCACCTTAGTGATTGCTCACTAAGGCAATAAAAAAACCCAATATTTTCTGTTTCACTTTGGAGAATCGCTCTATGGTATCAGCATACCTTGGTAGGACTTAAAAAAAAAACACCCGGTGATAGTGAAGAACTAACATGAGTAAATCATTCGTGGCTGCCATCAGAAATGCAAGGCTTTGGGGGGCTTCTAAGGCCAGAAAAACCATTTGGACACCTCGCTGCTGCTGCTGCTGCTGCTGCTGTGAGATGCCAATACTATGAGCTATTTGGGATTTCTTCCCCTTGTGTAGATGGGCCCCAGAACAATGACCTCTCCCAAAAGAGAACTTTTTAAAAAAGAAAAGGTCCACTATCTCCATTTCCAACAGTGTACTTCTCTTATCGAGAGACTATTGACCTTCTAAGATGCCAGCCAGAATCAGAGCAATTTTCTAAAAGGCTACTAAAAGCCTTAATGCAATACAAAGAGATTTGAAAAATCTGCACAGCTTGAATGACTCTTTAGCTGCAGAACCCCTGTCAAAATGTGTGAGAGAGCAATTACCTGCATGATAGCAATTCTCTGTTTGTAGAATTGATCTTTGACATGAACTAAGATCCTGTAACAGCTTATCTGTCAACTGAAGAAAAGGCAGAGGAAAAGGAAGAAACAGTAGCTTTCCAGCAATACAAAGACTATGCATGTTTACTCAGTGTTCAATGAGGCTTACTCCACAGTGTTTTTAGAATTACAACCAGAGTGTGATTAAATATTCTAGCAGAAAAAAATAGCTTCTCTCTTAAACAACTGTGAGCAGCAACACAGGACAAAGTTATGCATGTTGAGAAAAGTTTGCACGTAACAGATGCCGTAATATGAGTAACAAACTTTCTGAGTTCTCCATTCTGGACCATGCAGGAGGCTAGAATGGGATGTATGTGCACCCATGCTTATTAAGGCCTGTGCTCTCATACATTTTTAGCTTATGTTTAAAAAGACATACTTCTACACTGTGTGTTTACCCTGGAGTAGCTACATTTTGTTCATTCTGTTTTTACAGACACTACTATCAAATCATGATGCTTCTATCCCCACCCACCCCTGCCCAGCACTTAAAAAAAATTGAAATGTTTCCATAAATGTTCTAAAAACTCATGTGGCAACCTGCATTCCTCAGATACTGTATTTCTGGACTCATCAGCCCTGCCTGACATAGCCAATGGTGAGAAATGATAGGACTTTCAATCCAAAAAGGAGAAAATGAATAGGACATCTTAACCAAGGGCCTAGTACTTTGGGAAGACTGGGGGGGAGGAGTCCTTTGGCCTAAATCCTGTTTTTGGCCATGATAAGAGCTGAATCATTGAATCAATAGGATTTACCTCACCATTCAACCATTGACTCACCATTCAACAATTGATTGAATGGGTCTACTCTAGTTAGGAGTAATGAACAGAATGCTAGCCTTAATCACACAGAATCAATGGTAATACTGCAAGCTATTTACAACATTCTACTCAGCTGTAGTTGCTGTTCAAAACATAAAAAAGAAAGGGTTATGTGAATAATTCCTAGATTTATTGACTGGTGAAAAGAATTTCTGTAAACCACCCATTTTTTTTTCAACCCTTATTTAAAAAAGAAATCAGTTAGTTCACTCTCCCTACCCCCCAAAGAATGATTGTAAATTCACAGCTAGATCTCATGGTGCGTAATCTTATTACGGATAATCCTATAAAATGAACAGCATGCCTGCAAGACAATCTTGTCAATATATTCTGAAGCAGAAAAGCAGCATTGCTTTCATCCTTTTAATGATCTTTCCCCAGGCCGGAACTCTCTAATGTCAAGGGTTGGGGGTTTTTTTTGTCAGGAAAGGGTTTTATATTAAAAGATAATACTTTAATAATCAATTAGTCTACAGTCATCTTGTTCTAGCTATTTTCCCATCTCTACACAATTAAGAAGCATAAAATAACTAGTTCTGGCATATACCTTGTGTTCTGCAACTCTCCTACTCTCTGAGATGGTGAAAAAATCCATAACATTTCTTTTACTGGCTTTCAGGGCTTTACAACTCTTCTTCCTTTCTTCAACCTCTTTCTACCTGTTCTATCACATACTTCCAATCTATACTATTTTCACTTTAGAAGACATAATTGTTTTTAAGGATCTTATGGCATTAGCATTTTCTCAAAGCAAGAATAAGGAAACATGATGTTAATCACTTCTTATCTGAAGCCAAAGATGCATTAGAACAATAAAGGTTATTTTAGATTAACTCTATGTGGCCATAAAATGGATAAAAGACAGCATGCACACAGAAGCCCCACCCAATGGTCTTGCATGCACTGGCTCCACTGCTGGCCTCTGCACACTGAACATGAAGATCTGAAGGCTTAACATGCTTAAAAGCTTCTCCACAAAAGGAAACCAAGCACATTCAGCTGAATGCTGAACCTTCTTTCAAATCTTGGTGGTGAACATGCAAAAGTCTTGACACCTCCTCATGCATAGCAGGACTGCCACGTGTGACTGTATGTCTTCAGAAACATATTCATTTTGAATGGCAGAAAGGAGCTACTGAATCTTTCATTTCAAATGTTGCTGAAGTCACAACAAATAGTGTGCTTAGTTCTACCTGGATGTTGGCAAATTTACCCAGGACAGAAACTGAAGTTAACTTGCTTTTCAGAACCTAAAATAAAAGTTAACTGATAATACATGTCTTTACTGTTGTGGCCAGTAAGATAGTAACTGGCTGACAATCACAGACACAGACTTTTCTAGACCAATACACCTGTCAAAGAGTCCTCTTATACAGCCGCTACTATAAACTGTGTCGGCATAACTGGGAGCTACCAAACTGACATGCTGCATGTCAAGTCTAACACTCACGGGGAATGTTAAGGGTATTAAGCCAATTCACAGTTAGCATTACAAATCAGACATATGCTGTCCAAGTTTTCCAAACAGAGTATCAGATGATTGACTTGTGAATTTGACCCATTATATCCAATCGTAAACCCATAAGCAACATTTAGATCACTCTTACTCTTCCAGATAGTTATTTTAAAATGCACAGCTCTAATTCTTGCCAAATCCCAAGGCTTTTCACTGGTCTGGAGGAGCCCTCACAAATAATGTTGAGTTAATAAGTGGGAACATTTACAGTAAGAATTCAGCAATGGTGGAATGTTTCAGGATAATGATTTCTTAGTTTAATTAATACTTAGAGCACGGGGGGATGGGGAGACAAACTTCAATTGTTTCCAACTTAGCAGGTGCTCAAGGGGCACTTCTGAAGTTCTGTGCCATTGAAACTACTGATTTTAATACTGTGAGCAATGCTTCATATTTAAAATGGGGGGGGGGGTCCTCGGGAGTTCTCAAAATTGATCTTGGGGGTTCTATGTGGCGGAAACTTTCCTCACTCTGAACTTATGTACCACACAATTCAACTCAACTAGCTGGACCCAGTGTACCATACGCTGTTCTCCCAGAATTGCTGAGGGTGACTCGCTCTGTTGCCCTCCTGTCACCACTGCCAATTGACTGTCTGGGTCCTGTTGCAGCAGCAGCAGCTGCATCCTGCCGTCGCTGCTGTCACCTGTTGACTGCCTGGGTGTCTGAGGCTGGGGGTGCAGATGCACACTGAGTGGCACGAGTGGACTGTGAAGTGGAAAGGGAATTTGCATGTGGGTGGTGATTGGTTGGGTGTGTTTCCTGAGCAGCCAATCAGCACACTGGGAGAGGAAACATATCCAAGCCTATTGTTCATACCCAAGCCTTTTTTTATATATAGATGTACCATCTTTGCACATCATAAACAATGAATGAGTGAATAAAATATGATGCAAAAACAGACTAAGAAAGCAATTGGTAATGACTTAGGCGAAGATCTTGTTGGGATAATTATGCTGCTGTAGGTAACACACACATTGGTATGTTCACTGACAGCAGCAGTAAAAAGAATGCAAATGTGTCAACAACAGGGAGAAAGCAGAAAAGGCTATCTTGTTGCCATCCAGAGGAGACATTGCTAGCTCTAGAGAAGCTAAAGATACTCTAGGAAGACAGCCTTGGAAAAATCACCTGTATCTCACAGATGATTTTCCAAGGCTTCCTCCCCAAAGCTCCTCAAGGACACACCTGAAAACCAGACACTCTGGAAACAGGCTGTTTGAAAGCTGGCAGCTTCCTCCCCAGATGGCAATGGGACAGCTTTCTCTGCTTTCCCACTGCTGCCATTTTGCAACCCTTAAAAAAAAGTACAATGCCAGCATGGCACACCATTACATCAGCACAGTACACCAGCAGGATACTGGCCTTGAAATAATTTCATCATAATTCCTAATAAAACAGGATTCAACAAGATAATATATGTGCAGAAAAGCTCTCCTCTTTCCATTGCATAAACTAAACATTAGATGCAAGACACATGAGAGTACACAGCAGCTGGTATTTGAAGACCAATTTGGGATACTAAGTTCCGAGAAGGAAATAAATTACAAACCGAATTCCAAGGAATGAACCAAAAGTAATGAGAGGGTTGGCCCAAGTGCAAAAACACTGTGAGCAGTTGCCTGAGATGTCTGAGTAAAGATCTTGCCTGACTAGTTTTTCTAGCTACCTGGCTTCTCCGCAGAACACACCCCAGGCCTTTTGGGAATCACTTTGAGAGGTATCTGAAGGACAAATTAGAGAACGTTTTTATCACTGTTTATGCAGAGGTGCTCCCCAAATGTTGAAATGCATCTGTTTGTCATAACATATGTCATAACATATGATTTTTCTTAGTCATGCATCTTGTATCTAAGAGATTTTGTTTTTTTGTAACTGGAAGATAGGCTTCATTTTGCAGGTCTAATTACTGAGGCACATATCTCTGAGCAAATTCCATTGTGGGAGCAGTCAAAAGGTCAATCTTGGGGGGATATGAAAATAAATGCAAAGGCTGAGATAGGGGACAGAAATATTTTTGGGGAAAACATTTTCTTCATTTTTCTCAAAGCCTTTCTTTCTGGAAAAATTGAAAAAACTGGATTATTATAATATTTTCATACTAGCTGGACGTGGCATACCATATGCCGTTCTCCCAGAATTGTGGAGGGTGAGTTGCTCTGTTGCCCTGCTGCCGCCATTGCTGCCACTGCCACAAGTTGACTGCCTGGGTTGCTGCCTGTGAAGACACACCCAACTAAAGGTGGTGGCAGGTTTGGGTGTACAACGCCAGTACCCTGCTGAAATCAAACTCTTTTACCCAAAAAGGCTCTGATGCTGAATATAAAGTTCAAAAAAGGAAGAAGTTTATTTTAAAGAACAAAAGTAAAGGGCTTTCTCCTCCCCAGCTCTAAATGGAGCTGGTGCAGGGTCTTTCAGCTCCTGATTCCTTTGATTTATTTGTTGTTGGTAACTAATTTGGCTAAATGGTGTAAGAAATGCCCTTCCTGGCTGTCTGGGCCTGTTTGCCACCAATAAAACAGCTCCCTGCAAGCTCACAGCAAAGACTGAGCAAAAAACTAAAAAACTTCTAGCTAAAAAGAGCTTGTTGGGAAGGCACAAACCAAACCTGGAAAAATGCAGGGGAATTCTTCAGCTCCTCCCACAACTCTAATACAATGAAACAGTCCTATAATCAGACATACTAAGGCCTGAACTAAACGAAAGAAAATGCAGGAGAGATTCAAACAGTCCTGGCTGGACATCACGCTGCCACTGCCAGTTGACTGCCTGGATCCCATCGAAACAGTGAGTCAACTGGTGAGGCTGGGGGTGTAGAAGCAAACTGAGTGGCAGGAGTGGATTGTGAGGTGGAGAGGGAATTTGCATGTGGGTGGTGATTGGTTGGGTGTGTTTCCCGAGTAGCCAATCAGCATACTGGGAGAAGAAACATACCCAGGCTACTGTACATACCCAAACCTACATATATACATATATGTAATATTCTTATTTCATATGTAACATTCTCATTTTTAGAATGAGAAATATTTTTTTAAAGAAAAGGTGTTCACATATTTACTGCCTAACCAATCATTACTAAAACCATGTAAGAAGAAGACTTTTATGTCAAACTATGTAAAGTATCAGATCATTACAATTCCTAGTCTTGTTTTCCTTTTCACAGTCTTTATGGAAGTAAGTTATGTTTGCTTGATACTAATGGGGAACTAGTGGAGACAAAACAATTTTCTCTGTTTTATTAATGTTGATGGTCTCTTCTGTTTTTATTGTGTGGAGGGTTTTTTGCCTTCTCCTCAAAGTGGCAAAACCAAAGAAGCTCCTTATAGTTGAGGTGTTCCTTACAATTTAGGACCCTGTAGCTCAATTTGTAACAAAAACAGCATTTTTTTAAAAAAAAAGTTCAATTTGCAGTTATATTCTGAATAAACTGTACTTCTAATATAACAAACATGATGGCAAATCAAGTTATATGTAATGGATTTTATGCTCCTAAACTAATGATGTGACCTTCAATCTAAGGGGTTATAATACTACATTTTTCATTTTTTCTGAAATTTTACATTGGAATGTCATGGCTTCAAAATGTCTGGAAATGTTATATCCCTAAAGAGCAATGTTTAACTCCCAGGAACAACTGCAAGGCACACCAGACTCTAAAACACAAGAAACATGGGAAAGAACAACTAAATCAGATGTGGTAAGAAGGACGCTTCCAGTTTCACGGGGGGGGGGGATTGGAGTTACCTTGTAGGGACTGTGGGAGAGCAAAAAAAAAAAAAAAAAAAGAGTAACATTTTCACCCTTAATTTTTTTCACCATGTGGTGGTGGTGAGGTCTGCAGGCTGTTAAAAGGGCAGGGGTATATACTAACATGAAGAACCGTGAGGTATAGCAGAGCTAGCTGTTTAGCTAGATATTGTTTTCGGGGGGCAGGAGAGGGTTATGTGTGCTAGAGTCTCCAAGTTCTGAGGTGACAATTTCTCCAGCTGAGTCAGATTCAAGCACTAGTGGTCATATGCCTGCCTGAGCAATGGGATAACATAAATCCCCAACAAAATATAGTAATTTACATAACTGCATCGCAAAGCTAAGGGCTCATCCAGACAGAGTGGAAAAAACAGAAAGTCCCTGGTTTTGTTCCTATTCTTTCCAATTTTGTTTTTTTTGTTGAGACCTACATGATATTTTCCCCATCCAGAATTATTTCCAGGGAACTCTCGACACTTACAAGGAGTTTTTATTCCCACTCCCCAGGTCATTTTAAATTAATCCAGAAATGTACTGCTCACATCTGTCTGTCTTTGTTACCCCAGAACTAGTTAAGACGGATGCCGCCAAGAAACATAATCACTGTTTCCAGTATAGCAGATTCAACAAAGATCAAGTGAGAACAAATGCCAGCAATAAAAGAAAATGATCCTAATACTTAACTAGTATACCGGTAATAATGCTGATGTTCTTTAACACTTTTACTATAACTCCTGGATAGTAATTAAAACTTGGTGAAATTGGTGGAAATTGGTGAAAATGGAAATTGGTGAAAGTCATTTCCTGAAGTATCACCTGAGTCTAGGTGTGACACATGATTAGTGGTGGTGGTAGGGAGGAAGAAAAACAGAGGAGGGAGGGAAACCTGGGATATCTCAAGGAAGGTTCTGGATGCAAAACCATTAATATGCAGGTAAAACCAAAACAAAAAGAACTGTAAAGTCTTGATACTTCCAGGGACTTTTTTCCTTTCTAATAGGCCCTAAGTCTGAAGTGGACTTTCTTATTTTATTTGCTTATGAAATGCATCTATAGCCTACCTTTTCTTGTGAAAACATACAGCAGGTAACAACAGAAATACACATTTTAACAATTACAAACATCCTTACCACTTATAATAAAATGAATTGAAAATTAAATAAACAAATAAAAAGCAACCCAACAACCCAGCAGCAGTTCTGCTGCAAAGACCGGGGGGGGGGGGCAAACAGTGGTCCAAAATCTGCTTCTCCCTACACCAAGGGTGGGCAAACTGTGGCCTAAGTATTGCATGCTGCTCCCAAAGTCTGCAGGGTAGTTCCCAAAGCTACCTTGACTTCCATCTCCCACCCCAAATTCCTGAAATTCAATCTTCCTTGAAGAGTCTAAGTGCTCCTCCCTATTCTGCAAATCCCAGGATTCCGAGGCTCTTGCCACAGCCATTGAAGCGGGATCACAGCGCTAAAAATTTCTATGAGTTTCACAGTGCCAAGATCAAAAACGCCAGACAACCCTCCCTGAAAAACAGCTTGCCTACCTAGGCACTGTTGTGTGCATTAAGTGGGAACCACAGTGAAGCTCAACAGACCTGGCAGCAGCTTTGGTATGCATGTTAGGATTGTCCCCAGAATCCCCTACCCCCCCCCCCCCCAAAATCCTCATGGTAGACAAATTCTTCTGAAAAAGGACTCCCTAAAAGTACAGCAGAATGATCCGTGGCATAGTACAGAAACTACAGTAGGACTCCCGTATCCACTGATTCATTATCCACTGGTTCAATTATCCATGGGACACAAAATAGCACACCTACCATACAGTCTTCCTAGAAAATGTGTCCTCTCTAGCCATTTTCTAGGTCCTCCAAGGCAACTCTAAGTTATTTTAAACCAGAAGTCCCATTATTTTCAATGGTGTTTGCTATTACCCATGGTTTTCAGTATCCACGCCCCCCCCCGAACCAATCCCCAGAAGATAAGGGGATCCTACTATACAGTGCATGATGCCCCCTTCAGAATCTGCATTTTCAATTAAGGGACACATTTTATTCTTAACCACACCACACAGCCCTAAATATCAACAAAGTGATGTTTAGCAGTCTTGAAATAACCATGTTGATTCCCACTGAAAATGCATAGCTCCATTCCCACAACAAATCTAATGCTTAAGGAACTCTTTCACTCCTCACAAATGAAGCAGTAAACATCCCATTTAGCTGATAGTTCTACCATAAGAGTACACTTCAGCCCATTGACTTTTCCCCTCTAGCAAATGTAGTCTCGGAGATTACCCACTGTTACTGCCTTTAAGATTAGATGCCATAAAGCTTTGATCTGAAGTATATTCACTCAATTCAACAGACCTATTCTGGAGTAAATTACTTGCAGACTGTAGCTCTTTCTTGATGGAATGGATCTGAACTCCCTGAAAGACACTTAAAACACTTCACTCTTGGAAGCCAGAGAAAGAAATCAAGAGAAGACCATGATCATTTTCCAACTTAGCCTGAAAACGAAAAATCAGATTTCCCTGCAGGTAGATTATACATAACATGCTCCATTTGCTTAAGGGAGGAGAAACAATTTACACCACTACTTATTTTCTTCTGTCACAGACAGTGTGATATAAACTGTCTCACATGAGAGAGTTCTCCACAGGTCTGGGAAGAATTTTTCTCCTTCCAAGATAATTAGTATGAATCTCCAGTCTGACAAATAAACATTTCATATTAAAACGTAATCAAATATATATTATATCTACAAAATAATAAAAATAATTATTTGTATATTTGTATATTTTGAAACCTGCAGACCCAAAGGACCAGAATGGTCATATAATAGGTTGTAAAGTACAGTTGTCCCTTCATATTTGCTGGGGTTTGGTTCCAGGACCCCCCGTGGATACCAAAATCCGTGAATACTCAAGTCCCATTATATGCAATGGCATTACAAAATGGTGTCCATGGCCAAACCAAGGTTTGCTTTTTGGATTATTATTTTTTTAAGAATATTTTCAAGCCGTGAATACTTAAATCCGTGAATACCAGATCCATGGATACGGAGGGACTATTGTATTCTGACACATCTGTAATTGCATAAATTATCAGAAACCATGCTGATCATTATGTATTCCACAATTTCCTTCATTTCTATAGTTTCTACACAATCCAGAAACCGCACACTAGATTTTCATGGCCATGATAAAAATATATCATCTTTCTCCCTCTTTCTTATACACGCACACACTCAATTTAAACTATTTAAATTTAAAGATAGTTCTTTACCTTCCACAAAGTATGCAATTTTCTACAAATCTATGGGGTAAGACCTCCCACTAAATTTAATGGGGGCCATTTCTCAAGTGCGGATAGATTATTCACATGGCAGTTTTCTCTGGAGTTTGCTGGAAATGCCAGAGAAAACTGCAAGTTTTCTAAAACCTGGAATAAGGGAGTATTCCCCGAGTCTGGTGAGAATAGGGCCATGCATTGTGTGGCACTATCACACCAGATTCGAGGAAAAGGCTGCACGTCATGTGGCATTATCAGGCCAGATTCAGGGGTTTTCACTGGTGTGGATAAGCCCCAAAGAAAGCACAAACGCGTACGTATAGCAATATGAGAAAGGAGATCTGGCAACGTTTCTTTCACGCAAAGAATTTCACTGCTCAGGATTTGTAACACACTATATAAACAAACAGATGGCTTAAATACACTAATGGCACCAGATCTTGTCTGAACTTGGAAAATAAGCAAGGTCAACTCAAGCCTGGTTAGTACTTGGATGGAAGACCTCCAACGAATACCAAGTACTGTAGGCTATATTTCAGAGGAAGGACTGGCAAAACCATCACTGCAAGTAGTCCCAGTACAGGCAAGGACACTATATTTTTCTGCTGTTAATAACAACATGGGAACCACAAACTTGATCAGGACCAAGGATCTGTGTCAGCACAGAAAGCAATAAAGGGCGGCAGCAGCTTGTGGGCTGCCATCTTCCAACATAAATACAATTTAAACTGCAATTACAACCCCTCCCTTTTTCATTATGCAGAATCCTGAACACAGAAGCAGAACTTCCACTTCACATATAATAACCATATACTGAAAGAGTAAATAGGGTTAGGGCCTTTTCAAACAAATAGTGCAGACCTCTGGCAGGAGAGATATGAGGCTGGAAGGAATGGGGAGACTGGGAGAAGAGAATGGGAATGGTGGGGGGACAGACAGAGGAGGGGCTCCATTCACCAGTCCTTGACAGAAAAGTGGTTCCCTTCCACTGAAGTAAAAGGAAACCCATTCTTTTTCATGCTAACTATAATGAATATGAATAAAAAAGAGGATTAAAAATATTAAAAAGGAACTTATCTTATTAAATGATTCTGAGTATGTAGCAGCTATTCTAACAGTCAGAATCTGCTATCAGCACCTGTTCCTCCCTAAGGCGACTGTGTGGTGTCATTAAGGCTGTGTCACCCCTCCTCCCAACGGTGTCACCTGGTGCAGTTCAGCCTCCCCTCATCTCTTTCCTGCATAGACTAGAAGGCCCATAATAGGATTGTTGCCTGGGAATAGTGGGAATCCAGCACATTTGGAAACTGTTAGGTGGGGAATGCTATCCTAAAGCATGGAAACTCATCTTACAACCTCTTCAGCTCAGGTGATCACTCATCAGCATCTTTCTTGTATGTTCACCCTTCTAGCACATACACTTTACACACTCCTCAAATGCCTTGTTTGTTAAAGGCAAATAAGCAGTAATTTATTTCAGTTACTATCTGCTGCAAGTGGACAACAATAAGTGGATAGCTACAAACATTGGCTAGTGAATCATGGGCAGAGAATTCTTAACCTGAATTTCTGAGAGCCTCTAAGCATACACAGAACATTTTTCTGCACAACTGAATCACTGCATCCTTTCTGCCTCCCCATGTCCAATCAAGAAGTCTGGTCTACAAATATCAGTAGCAGAGTTCAGGTTTGGAACCAGGGATCCCATATCTGTGGCATCTACAGTGTTAATGATCACATATCTAGCAAGTCTACTCTTCAATGCATGCATCTTATCTTACTTGTATAATTAAAAGGGAGGAGTAAGAAGGAGGAGGAGGAAGGAAGGAACTGGGTAAAAAGCAGAAAGGGAAGGGGAAGGAGAGAGAAGCCAAGAGAGAAAGAAATGGGCGGGAGGAGGAGGGAAACTTTTCATATAGTTATCCAAGAGCCTAGTACTATGAAATAGATAATCTCTCTCTGGCTTTTCTTCGCAAAGGAAGATTCAGGAAGGACTCATCCCGCGCTTTCTGCAAGCGCGCTGATGACTAAAAAGGCCAATCTGAAATAAACAAGTCCGATTGCAGAAAGCACAGCAGGTTTCCTCGGGTGATGTTACCGGGCTGTGATTCTTTCTGCGTTGCCGTTTCTCTTCAAGACTTGTTTGGCGTGAGTTCTCAAATAAGGCTGCATCATTGTGGAGAATGTGTCTCCATGCCTCCCGATGTGAGGCCAGGGCAGACCACTGTTGGTGATCAATTTGGCCGAGCCTGAGATGTTGTTTCAGGGAGTCTTTGTATCGCTTTTTTGGAGCACCCCTCTTACACTGACCCGTGGCGAGTTCACCGTAGAGTACTATTTTGGGGAGGCGATGGTCCTCCATCCTAGACACATGCCCTGCCCAGCACAGCTGTGTTCTCAATATCATGGCCTCAATGCTGGTGAACCCTACTTGCTCAAGGACAGCAACATTCGTCACATAGTCAGTCCAGTGTATATTTAGGATTGTGCGTAAACAGCGCTGGTGGAAGCGTTCGAGGAGTCGTAAGTGGTGGCGATAGGTGACCCATGTTTCAGATCCATAAAGGAGAATAGACAGTACAATGGCTCTATACACACTGATTTTTGTGTTTCGCCTCAGGTGTAGTAGTAGTAGTAATAATAATAATAATTATAAATTTATTTATACCCCACCCTTCTGCTAAAAACAATTGGGGCGGCTTCCAACGATTAAAACTCTACAATGCCGACTAAAAGCACCACCCACCCCACCCTCCCCCATAAAAAGACATTAAACAATATAAAATTAAAACCACCTAGCTAAAATCACTTTAAAAACAAATATAAACAAGACTTTAAAAAGGCCAGGAGATGCAGCTCCTGAGGCCGGGATCTAATCAGGAAAGGCCTGCCGAAAGAGATCCGTCTTTAGTGCTTTTTTGAAGCTACTTAAGCTCGTCATCTGACGGATCTCGTTCGGCAGGCCATTCCATACACTAAAGTACAGAACTAAAAAGGTTATTGCAGCTCACCCCAAATAATATTAGACAATATGTGTATATTATACCACAATATACTGAGCCAGTGTGATGTAGTTGTTGCTGGACTATAACTCTGGAGACTAGGGTTCGAATCCCCACTTGGCTCTGGAAACCCTCTGGGTGACCTTAGACATGTCACACTTTCTCAACCTCAGAGGAAGGCAAAGGCAAACTTCAAACAAATCTTAACAAGAAAACTCCACCACAGATTTGCCCTAAGAGTCGTCATAAATCTGAAATGACTTGAAGGCACACAACAACAACAAATACTCTAATATACAGATTGAGTCTCCCTTATCTGAAATGCTTGGGGTCAGAAGTATTTTGGATTTGGGAATATTTTGGATTTGGGAATACTTGCATATACATAATGAGGTATCCTGGAGATGGTACCCAAATCTTAACACAAAATTCATTTATGTTTCATATACATCTTATACACACAGCCTGATAATAATTTTATGCACAATAGTTTTAATAATTTTGTGCATGAAACGTTTGGGTACACTGAGCCATCAGGAAACACAGAAAACATAAAATACCCTGTCATGTTGGCACTCTAAAAAGCTACAGATTTTGGTATATTTTGAATTTCCGGATAAGGGAGACTCAACCTATACAATCAAAGTAATCTCAGAACATAATGGGGTAGGGGAGAGGCGGAGACATCACTGAAGAGAGTCATAATGCTTCCCTATCCAAACTCCAAACATGTTCCTTTCATAGGGGCTCATGAAGAGGCAACTGCCTTTCAGGGCTGAATGGTCATTTGGAAGGGGCTTAAATAAAAGTATATTACATCATACAGATAACAGAAAGCAGAAAAGAACATAATTAATAAAGGAGAAGTCACTGAATAGAGACATAATGAATACACACCCCTGGAATACTCCAAACACTTTCCTTCCACACAGATCCTTTCCATACAGGGGACATTCTGAAAGGCCTCTGGCTGCTTGAGAATCCTGGTCTTCTGCTAAGCAAAGAAATCACTCCCCCCCGCCACAATATTCCATTCCAAGACATGCTTCCCCTCTTCTCTTCCCTCATATCTAGCTGTTGTCCAGCTCCACAAACTCAGCTATTTGCCTACAAAAAACGATCTCACTCTCCTTCCTCTCGGCTCTTATCAAAGAAATCACACAGCTCAACCTGCCTAACAACATTTTCACCAATTCTAGCATTTCTTCTCCCAAGGCAGCGGCCCTTCCTGTTTTCCTGAAAGTGACAAGAAGGCGAAGCACCCACTCTGATAAATTCTAATGGCCTAATCCACTAAATGAGCCAGTGTTGTGTAGTGGTTTGAGTGTTGGACTATGACTCTGGAGTCATAATTTGAATCCCTGCTTGGCCATAGAAAATCAGTGGGCGACCTTGGGCAAGTCACAATTCTCTCAGACTCAGAAGAAGGCAAAGGCAAACCTCTGAACAAATTTTCCCAAGAAAACCCTGTGATATGTCTGCCTTAGGGTCACCCTAAGTTGGAAACAACTTGAAGGCACATAACAACAAAATTCACTGAAGCCTATTTTTAATTTTAGTGTTACTGTGGAATTCAGAAAGTTAGGTGTAATCATGAAAAAAAAATTAGCAAATTAATAGCTTAGCAAGTTTATCAACAAATTAATTCCATATCTGATCTCAACCAACAACCATGAACATGATTTACAAACAATTAAAATTATTGATCTTATATAGAAAGTTTATAGAGGTAGTGACATCTTCAGGTTTTTTGACACTTACTATGGAACAGCTGCATACCTTATTCAGGTCATATTTTCTTGCTGGATAATAATTAATATTAACGATGACTTCATAATGATCAGTTGCAAGCCAAATGTTACATCATGCTCTGCAAATACAGCCAATTTCAAATTCAAGATTCTTATCAAGTGTCCTTCCATCTCAAGAGCCATAGCAATCCTCATGATATTTATATGTCATTGCCTTTGTGGCACACAGTATAATAAACCTGCTCTAATATGGAAGAAAGGAACTGGAAAGACACATGCAAAATCCTTATTTATTGGATTGTATCCCCCTTTCTTAAAAAACAACAACAACAACCCTGAAACATTAATAAAATATGACAGTGCCAATAAAACCTATTGAGGTAGTTTTCAAAGAAGTGGCCATGTTAATCTCTCGCAGCATAAAAAGGAGGAAGGAAGGGGAAGGAGGGGGGAAAAGAGAAAGACAAAAGAGAAAAAAACATATAGAGCGAGAAGTAAAATTATGAAAACAATAGATCCATGAGGAAAAATACTGGGAAAGAAGAAGGGAAGGACAGGTTGAAAAACAGAATTTTAAATTAGTAATCTGAAAAGTAATATAAACACAAACAAACAAACAAACAAAACACCTCCCATACACAGACAATCTTTAATTCATTGTTCGGTAGATAAACTTACTGTCCTGAATATGGGAAAGCAGATCAGTAGAAAGGGTAACCACAAGCCCAGGAATAGGTATGTGATGCTATATATCCCTCATCCTTTTACACAGGGTACTTGGGGGAGATGGGGGCAGACAAGGAAGAACTGCTTGAAAAGTTATTGAGCCCTGAATTCTCAATCAGAATCCAGCATAATTTGTTATTTCTAACAGATTAACCTATACTACCAGGACAGACCTAAATACCCTAAAGGCATCAGATCCATCTGATCCTGGAAGCTAAGCAGAGTCAGCCCCAATCAGTACTTGGATGGGAGACCACCAACAAATACCAGGTGCTATAGGCTATATTTCAGAGGAACTGGCAAAATCACCTCTGAGTATTCCTTGTCTAAGAAAACTCTATGAAATTTATGGGATTGCCATAAATAGGCAACTTGAAAGCAGGTGCACACAAACACACCAGGACAGACCAGGATGGCAACAACTTGCTTACATCAATAACATTTTAACATTTTTCTACAGCTTAAGCACATTTATTTGAAAAACACTATCCCCAAGCCAAAAGTCCTGGAGGAAAATCCTTATCAATCTGAGAGGAGATGAGTACAGCAATAGTGAACTACGGGGAGAAGAGAGAGGGATAAGTAGCTATCAGCTTACCTCAGAACTTATAAAGTTTTAATTTTTCCACTTGGAAAAGTGATCATAATGGCTGGAGAATTCTGTGATTTTAGTCCAAAAAAGTAAAGGGCTTGACTTGTGTGCATTATTTTCCTTTTACAAAATCAGAATAGACACTGCCTGTTAGAAAGATGCATCTTCTGACTATGTACTGCTTGAATACAGGTTACTAGGAAATTTACCCAGCATTGCCTGGGTTGATACTGATATGATCTGAATGAAGCAGAGGTTTCAGTATAGAACCAACATTTAGACATAAAATTTGTTTCACATAAAGATCCATGCAAAATGGACCAAAACCCCACCTAATCCCTCCCCCACCCAAAAGCCAAAGTTTGTCAATCAGATTTGAATTTGCACAAAAATATTCAGAATTTGCACAAAGTCAAAGTCTTGTGCTATTTGCACAAAAATATTCAGAATGTCAACCAAAGTCCAAAGTAACTACACAGAGTTTTGTTGCACTATCCATTAGTCATGATTACACTTGTTTGCATGTGTGAATGAGTTCTTCCCAATTGCAAGGCACAACCTCCCTTTTGTTGCTGGTTCGGCTGTGGGGTGTCTTTGTAGCACTCCTTTTCACGAATGTGGAGGGGCAACTGTAATACCTTTTAAATTAGCATTCTCTTGGTTGATTTTCCTTGTTTTTTTTCTGGGCTGTGAGGCCGTGTTCTGGAATAGTTTCTTTCTGATGTTTTGCCTGCATCTGTGGCTGGCATCCTCAGAGATGCCACCCACAGATGCAGGCAAAACATCAGAAAGAAACTATTCCAGAACATGGCCTCACAGCCTGGAAAAAAACTAAGGAAAATCTATGGATGCTGGCCGTGAAAGCCTTCGACTTCACATTCTCTTGGTTGGCTTGTAAAATTAATTCTTCAGATTTTGTATATTTTCTACAACTTCCCCCTTTTAACCATTTCTTTGTCCACTGCTCTAATTGTGTTAACATAAACCATGTAATTTCTTGCTCTCTTAATGCAATTTTCAATTAACTCTTATTTTTCATTTTTTCCATCCATTCCTTCAATCTTATTATTTCTTGTCCTCCCAGCTTTGCTTCCATTTCATTCCTTAAATTTGGTGGAAAACCATCCAGCAGTGTTACTGGAATTAATGGAGATATTCCCGGAGCCAATACCTTTTTGTATTTAGCCCAAATACCTACTATATTCTTTAAGGAGACATTCTGTACTCTTTCACTAAATTTCTTCCTAGGTTTGTAAAAAAATATATTTCTTGATTTTAAAATTATTTCTTGTTTATTCATTTCCAACCACTTAATTTCTTTTGATACTGCTACACTATCAATAATATATCTCAGTTGATTCACTCATAATATAACTTCAAATTAGGTAAACCTAAAGCTCCCTTTTTTTGAGATTTATTCCATCTTTTTTTGTTAATTCTTGATCTTTTACTTCCATTACAATAGTTATTTATCATAATTTGCCATTTTTTCAATTCCACCTCTGATATATTAATAGGTATCCTGCTAAATAAAAAAAATATTTTTGGTAAAATTTTCATTTTTATAAGTGCTATTCTACCAAACCATGAAAGTTCAATTTTCCCATAAGTCTCTATTTTTCCATATCTTTCCTTAATATGGTGAATTTTTTTCTTCTAACTTCTCTAATTCTGTTGTAATCTTTATTCCTAAATATTTTATTTGCTTCTTTATTTTAATATATTTTCTTTTACTCATCATATTATTTGTTCTGCATTTGTGTAGTTAAATATCATTTCTGATTTAGTGCATTCCTACAACTGTATGAAAATACTTCATTCCGCTTCCTACACACTGCATCTGCCATCTATGCTCTTCCCCTCCTTCCTCTCCAGTTAGTCTCCTCCTCTGCAGAGCTTTCCCCTCCTCCCTCTCCCATGCATCATTTCCTGCTCTTCAACAGTGCATGCTCCCCTTTTAATTAAGAAACATTATACCACGTGAGTGCGTGGTATAGCAAGAATGCACCTTTGAATGTTTCTGTAAAACCATTCTCCATTTTTCATCTAGCAGGCTACAGATTCTCCATTTCCGAAGCAGATCAGAGCCTCTCCCTTCCTCAGGAGTAAGCCACTACTGGACTTAGTAGGTACTTACTCCCAAGGTGCAAACCCACAGACAAAGTGTTATCCCAATTGAGTAGACTGTAATAGGCTGTCCTTCCATCAAGCAAAATATCTGTTGCCTTCTAAAGTGAGACAATCACTTCTAACAACCCTAGGGTGTAAACCTCTAAGTATCATGATTGGTCAAAACTGGTTCATAAAATATAGAAAGCCAAAGCGTTTGTCCATGAGATACCCAAAGTAGTTAGCAGAATGGATCCAAAGCCTCACTACAGTCTTTGTTTTGCTGTTAGATAATATACCAAATTAGGCGACTCTTTGGTCAAGTACGTGGATTTGTAAAACATTAACAAATGCTTTTAACTTGTTGCAGAGACTATTTTATTGTGTTTTCTTGGTGTAAACGTCTATCTTTTTCAGATGTTTCCCCACCTTTCTTCTACCTTGGCAGAGAAAGGTAACTATTTAAGAAGTGAATTTTATTAAACACATAACAATCAAGACATACACAATAATTGTATTGGAGAACAGCAAATACAGTGGTAGAGCTTCACAAATGGAAAAGAGTACATGTAAAATACAAGTACTCAACACAGCACAAAATGGGGAAATGCTAACTCAATGAGAAAACCTGCAAGGCTTAAAAGGATTGGGTTTAAGTAGTCTAAAATTCTGGGGTTGCTAGAAAAAGGAAGAAAAGAAGGGTTCAAAAACAGAGGCAACCAAATATTTCCCCTAATCCATATACATGCACAATAGAGAAGGGAGGAAGATTTGAGAAGCTACAATTTGCCATTAAATTACAGGTTTTAGGGATCACAAAAGTTACCTCTCCTTGATCCCAGTTGATTTTTCTGGGGAGAAATTAGGGAGAGTTGCACTCCTGGCTGTCACAACGCAAGCAAAGGGAAGACAATATAACCAAGATCCTCTACTGCCAGAGCCAGAACTTTGAGAAAGAGAATGAGCCAACAAGAAAAAGAGATTTTGGGGTGGGGTCTGAAAGAACAATTTCAGCTTGAAAAAAGCAAATCTTAGTCTTAGGCATATGATTTAGCAAGAGCCCTCCAGATGCCCCTTTTCAGAGCTCTTGGTTGAAACTTCACATACAACCCATCTTCAGAACAAACTACCTTTGGGATCAAAGGTATTTTTTAAGGGACCTGAAAGGTTAAGCTTGTTTATTTCAGTCTTACACTGTCTCAGGGTGTTGCAACATTTTGCTGAATAAGACTCACTCAGTGTGTTTTTTCTGAGTTTTGAATAACAGAGAGAACTGTTCAGCTAATCACCCTTGCCCCAAAGGGCAAACTCTGTGACAGGTTGACCCTAGGACCACCATAAGTCAAAAATGACTTGAAGGCACACAATAACCAAAACCATAACAACATACAACTGGTAGAAACACAGGTACTCCACTGACCTCCTTTGTATTTTATCATTCCTGCCCTCTTTTTTTCCCCCTGTGCCTGTTTCTTTCTTTCTTTCTCCCTGTCTGTGTACATGTGCTTGTTTGAACTTTTCCCACCGCCCAAAAATGCACCTTCCCTTTCTGAGGCCCTTGTCCTCCATCTTCTCCTTGCTGCAGCTGCTCTTCTCCATCTTCTCCCTACTGCTGCTGCCCTCCCTGCCCACCACCACACTTGCATTCCATTCCCCACCGCTGCAGCTGCTTCCTGCTTGCAGATGATTACTGCGTCCAGGCAGGGTGGATTTAGGAAATTGCCTGTGTTACACAGTTTGCCAAAAAGACAAAATAAATGGATCCAAGAGCAAATGATACTTGAACTCTCCCTAGCAGCCAAAATGACTTAGGTCCTGTCTATACGGTCAAAATAATACGAACAAGATGCGAAAGATCGGCAATCCATTCAAATGGCTGTTTGCACAATTACGTGTCATTCGGAAGGGGGGCAGCCAAATCCACTGCAAAGTCCAAGTGTGCCACATCCAGGGCTTTGCATGGATTTTCTGAAAGACTCCATACGACTTCTGAATGTGTAACTGTTTGAACACTCACGTTTGCACAGATATGAACAGGCAGTGCAATCTGATTGGCTGGATGAGTACAGGGGGGAAGGGTTAGCAAAGAGGGAAAGCAGCTACAGTCGCCATGTTGGATTTTCAGCTAAGTGAGGGCCTGGTAAGTCGATCAAACACCAATGTTTACTCTTTTAAAATTTCTTTTATTTGTAAATACGAAGTGTTACTTGCTGGGAAACTGTTTTTTTTTTTAATTGGTGGAGGCGGATTTAAAATCATGAGTAAAACATTTGTGGTGGCCAGACGGCTAGGGTGTCATGTGGAGTTTAGGGGGGCTCTTTTGGCTGTGTAGGCAGGGTGCATTGTTGTGAATGCCTGCCTTTCCGAACGTGTTCGTATTTCCCCCCCTCGCATAGACAAGATCTCAATTATCATACTTTTGACTCATCATGAATGCTTGGTAAAGTAGAAGGCAGTAGGAAAAGAGAAAGACTGTCTTATAGGTGGATAAACTCAGGGCTTGTCTACAAGGGCCAAATAAAACGACCTCACCTCGTTTTCATAGTGAGCTGCCCAGACAACATACATCTGAAATCTGGGTTTTTTCAGTGCCCCAGGACTCTAATCTGGACCAAAAGGAGGTGGAATTTACTCCGGATTTGAGCAGAATATTCAGATATTTGCATGTTTGTGTGGACTGTGCTCCATAGCAACATCAATATAGGGCTGGGGGGAAAGGAGATTAAAAGGGTGGGTGGAAGAGGTTGACAGGAGGCTTCCTGGGACAGGTGATCACTTTCCCTGGGGCCAGTTACACGGCAGAATAAAGTGCGCGAAATTCCAAATTTCTGTCCTTTCACACCAGCGGTGCTTAGTTCACATGATTTATTGCTAAATTGGAAGATTCTGTGAGTTTCACCTTTCTAAGTTCACACAGACAAAGGTGGGGGGACATGGCCTCCAGATCACTATCATTAAAAGCAGGCAGGAGGCGGGGAGGAAGCAAGGAGGGGGGCAGTGCAAGGCGAAAAGAGACTGTAAGTTCGTAGCTTTGTCTGTATGTAAAGCAACAGTTTTGCCTATCCAAAAGTTCACACAGACCAGGCAGGAGGTGGGGAGAAAGTGAAGAGGGGGCAGTATGAGGGGGAAGGAGTAGCTTCGTCTGAGCCAGAGAAAACCAGAAAGCAACAAAAAAGGAGGGAGACCAGGAGGGGGGAAATAATGACAAAGGAGGGAAGGAAAACAATTCTCTTCGCTCTGCATTTCTGCTAGCTGAGCAGACTGCTTCTGTCTCTCCCTCTCTCTCATGCCGGCGTGCACGCACACACACACACACACACACACACACACAAAAGAACGATCATGCTCTCTCTCTCTCATACACAGAGAGAGGGAGGGGAGAGGAACAGTAATTATGCTAGAAAGCAAGCCAGCTGGCTGGATCTTTCCGAGCCCCATCTCTTGCAAGTCCACCTCCTCCCTCCTTGATCAATTCAACCAATCATGGCTAAGCTCTGCTGTGGCTGTTTTGGAAAGACTGCTGACAGTTCCCACTGCCGTAAGTGAAATGGTCGTTCACACTGTCGATAGTGCGCTAACTTGTGCTGCTTTTCAAAAAAGACAGGGAAAATAGCGAAAGCTGATACTGCATGACTTATGGGGTTTTTTTTGCCCCCCTCCTTTTGAATATGGTGACTTTGATCCGAAAGATGTGGGAACTATTAGGACTCTTTGCGAATTCTTAGAGGATTTAATTTGCTGTGTAAACAGCCCCCCTGTTTAAATTTCACTTTTTGGCAGTTCCTTCAGTGCCATTTATTTTGCATAAGTGGCAGTTGTTTGGAGAAGCACATGCCAGCATACCCATAGGATATATGAAGCCCCTCTAATCGGTGGGAAAAGACATACATACACTCACATGCATTGGGTAAGGGGGAAAAAACCAGAGTGACCATGGCCATGTGGCCATGCATACTGTGATTTATCAGACCAGGCTGAGTTCAAAGGGGACAATGGTGTATGGACAGTGTTCCTGAACTCACCTTGGTGTGTTTGGTGATCGTGTAGACAAGCTTGTGGTCGCTGCAGACCAGGACACCTGGGAGGTAAGCTGGATTTTCCTGTCGGTGTGGACAAACCCTCAATCATGGAAGATGAATTTGCGAGATGTGAACAAGTTGTTAACAGGGTGCTTTGAAGGCCTCTCATTCATAGAGTCACCATAAGTTGATGGCAAATAACTTGCCATAATTTGATGGCAAATAATAACAATAGCTACAGAGTCTGTAGATGTATTTTGGATCTGGATCCAAAAATTACACGAACGGATAAATCCTGTTGCTAAATAATTACACTGCTTGAATCTGATCTGTCAAAGATAAGGAAAGTTCCTGAATGTTACAGAGAATTACGCTATCATTTTGAGAGACTACCTCCTGACAATTTAGTTACCAAAAAAGAACAGGATGTGAGGAAGAGTTTGGAAAAAAAGGAATGATATGGCTTTTTTTTTTCATTTTAACAATTGGAAACCGTTGTGATTTTTTACATTGTACTGAAAGAAACACATCAATAAATAGTAAAATGTTTAAATACAGGTAGCAAATGTTAATGAGAAAATTCTCAAAACTAATCAGGTTGGAGAATATTTTCCAAAAATTTATTCTCGAGAATGTCATAAACTGTATTTGAGGCAGATACATGAAAACAAGTGTTTAGATCTTGTTTTCTCCCATGGATATTTGCTTGAGATAATCTGAACTCAAACCACAGTATTAAAAACTTCATGAACTATACAGTTCATCTTTTTGCAACAACAAAATTCATTTTTAAAGCATTCCTTACATTTGTCCAAAAAGAAGGGGGGGGCTTTGCACATCATTTAACCTGTATTCATACGTTAGTCCTGGAAATGATCCTTCTCTATGATGAATTGCATGTGCCACATTCTAAATGAGAGCTGAACTCATTAGTTCAACCTCCAATTTGTTGGTTCAGCTTCTAAGCCATTCCATATTATAAAACTACTATGGTCCATGCAGCAGAACCATCCAATTAGCTCAGTCAGAAAGGGCAGATACTCATGATTAGACAATGGTTGCGTCTCTCTCCATACTCAATTTTCAGAAGACTATAACATAGCTTCTCACAATTTACTAGAATTAGAAAGATAGGGAGAGGGAAATTCTTATTTGAAAAAGGAAATTATGCTGGAGCATCACAAATGCAAACTATTTAATCCAACCAAGGATCAGTCTCAGAGCCTGTTAGGGTCAAACTACATGCAATATGCAAATATACGGTAGCTTGTCAATTAATCTAAAGAACATAAATGATAGGGATTTCCCTTGGCTGAAGCAACTTTTCAGTTTTAAAACTGATTAGTATTTGTGAACACTTTAACCTAAATACATTTTAAATGAGTGAACTGCTATTGTATTCAAACAGCTTCTGCGGCAACAATATACCCAGAAGCTCTTCTCCAAAGACAACCTCCATTTTATTTTTTGTTAGGGAGACAAGGGTCATTCTAAGACTATGTGTTCCATGACCTAAAGTCTCAATTTTTTTCTTTGTTTCGGTCTTTGTTAAAACTTAAAAATAGATCACATGCTGAAAAACCTGTTCACTCATTGTGATTTGGAACACAGAACCCTACAATTACTTGTTTTTCTAAACATCTGTGGATTTTCTTGCCATAATTAAGCTCTGAACTGTTTGCTTAAAATAACTTTGAAATTAATCAACAGACCACAATCACTGCAAATGCATGAGATTGCCACATGGAAGCTATCACTTAGTCTTCAGTAGACAATGAAAAGTCAGAGATAACAGGTCTAAGGCTCTGCTTGCATTAAAAAATAACCCTACAAGTACTGGTTAGCAGAATTGAAAATGGGCTGAGTTTCATGAAGACTTAATTGGGGCAAAATTTAGTTCCCTACTATCTCTCTCTGACATCATTGTGCTATCTATCCTCTGTTATTCTGCCACACTCAAGAGTTCCAAAGCTTATGTAAATCTTTACTTTTATTTTATCGCACAGAAAAAGGGTCAGTCAGAAGTTCAGATGAGTTTTCAAAAAGAAAACCAGCTGTTCCTAGCAAGATGAGGTGTGCATTATTTCTTTCATTTCAGAGCAACCAATAATATAAAAAGCAGTGTTCCCATACAGGATAAAGTTACTCCATCTAAACTTCACTGCATACTGCAGTGTGCTACCCCATTCACTCCTAATTTTCAGTCATAGTATATTCCTTGGCTTGTCTAAATGGTGAAAATACTCCTCACAGAATGCAAGAATACCTGTTGTCACAATGGGTTTCGGAAGCAACTTGATGTATTGTGAAGGAAGGGGGCCCAAAACGCCATGTACTCTGTGAGAAAAGCTTTCACGGCTTTCCCCATATTTTTTTTAAAAAAACTGCATTAAAAAAACACATTCCTGTTTGTTGGGATAAGTGACCAAATAGATTCACTTTCCAAATATAAGCGGAAGTTGGCAGATGATTAGTTGTCCATATAGATGGCCCCCCTATGAAATTCATGGGGTCACCATAAGTTGACAAGTGACTTGAAGGCACGCACACACATTATAATTAAATGTGAAGTTGAAGGCTTTCACGGCCAGTATCCATAGGTTTTCTGTGGGTTTTTTCCCAGCTGTGAGGCCGTGTTCTGGAATAGTTTCTTTCTGACGTTTCACCTGCATCTGTGTCTGGCATCTTCAGAGAATGGTTGGGTAGGAGTATGTGGGGTTTATATACTGTGAGTCCCTGTTGGAGATGGTATGTAAATGTGTGTATTTGAATGGCTAGTTTCTGGGGGAAGATATGCAAGGAAGATTAGTGTCTGTTTGGCTAATGGTCCATTGTCTGCTGGAAATCCCCCTGTCCCTCGGTGAAGTTTATTTGCATGTGTTGAGTTTTACAGGCAAAATGTCAGGAATAAACTCTTCCAGAACATGACCTCACAGTCTGGAAAAAACCCATGGAAAACTTATTATAGGTAATTAAATGTTTACTGCTGAAATAATTGTAGGAAGGGAAGAGCAAAGATAACTACCACTATGCTCAAAACTACTTTTTCTATAGTTTCTCCTGCAAAGACCTCTGCATGGTATCATAGAAAGCATGTTTCAAATGTGTTTTAACTACTGTGTAGGACAATCTTTTAAGTGACTTTTCAATGACAAAGTTACCCCATCCTTGTATGGAAAATGAACCAGGTATAAGAGAGAGCCTTGGTGTGGGGCTGCCATTCAGCTCTTTGTTAACAGGACGAAATGAGCACTCTCATATGGGAAACTGTAGGCTTTCTCCAAATAATGCTTTTTAAAACAACAATGACAACACAAACAAAACAATTATAGCAATGATATTCAGGGGGAATTATATTTTACATTACTAATTACATCTCCAACAATATCCAGTAGATGACACATAAACATATTACTTTCTATACACTACTTCCAACAACACCAACTCCAACATTAGAGAAATTCAGGGAAACACTGCAAGCTTTAAATAGTTGCTGCTTAGGTAATATTTGCAAGGTAGAGAGTAAGCTTTGCACAAATGCAAAAAGTGACCAAACCAGAGACATTAACAGCTTTACTATACAGTTGTCCCTTCACATTCGCGGGGGTTCCGTTCCGCGGACCCCCGCGAATGTGAAAAATCCGCGAATAACTACACCCCTCCCCCTCCCTCCCCAGGCCTTCGCGGGGCCTTCCTAGGCCCCGCGGAGGCCTCACCGGCCCTCCCTCCCACCCTCCCCGGGCCTTCGCGGGGCCTAGGAAGGCCCCGCGGAGGCCTCACCGGCCCTCCCTCCCACCCTCCCCAGGCCTTCGCGGGGCCTAGGAAGGCCCCGCGGAGGCCTCACCGGCCCTCCCCGGGCCTTCGCGGGGCCTTCCTAGGCCCTGCGGAGGCCTCACCGGCTCTCCCTCCCACCCTCCCCGGGCCTCCCTCCCACCCTCCCCGGGCCTTCGCGGGGCCTTCCTAGGCCCCGCGGAGGCCTCCCCGGGCCTCCCTCCCATCCTCCCCGGGCCTTCGCGGGGCCTTCCTAGGCCCCGCGAAGGCCTCCCCGGGCCTCCCTCCCATCCTCCCCGGGCCTTCGCGGGGCCTTCCTAGGCCCTGCGGAGGCCTCACCGGCCCTCCCTCCCACCCTCCCCGGGCCTTTGCGGGGCCTTCCTAGGCCCTGCGGAGGCCTCACCGGCCCTCCCTCCCACCCTCCCCGGGCCTTTGCGGGGCCTTCCTAGGCCCCGCGGAGGCCTCCCCGGGCCTCCCTCCCATCCTCCCCGGGCCTTTGCGGGGCCTTCCTAGGCCCCGCGGAGGTCTCACCGGCCCTCCCTCCCACCCTCCCCAGGCCTTCGCGGGGCCTTCCTAGGCCCCGCGGAGGCCTCACCGGCCCTCCCTCCCATCCTCCCTGGGCCTTCGCGGGGCCTTCCTAGGCCCCGCGGAGGTCTCCCCGGCCCTCCCTCCCTCCCTCCACAGGCCTTCGCGGGGCCTTCCTAGGCCCCGCGGAGGCCTCCCCGGCCCTCCCCCCCTCCCTCCACAGGCCTTCGCGGGGCCTCCGGAGGGCCTCCGGGCGTCCCGCGAAGGCCTCCCCACCCCTCCCCAGGTCTTTCACGGGGCCTCTGGAGGCCCCGTGTCGCGGTTTTGGGGGGGCCCGGGGGGGCCCTCCCAAAACCGCGAATAACCGAAACCGCAAATGTCAAGTTCGCGAATGTGGAGGGACAACTGTACATGATGACTACAGCTTATAACCCATAAAGTGTTTTATTTTGCCAAATATCAGGGCTCCAACATTTGATCACCAGGTTCCTAGGTAGTTTTACCTTGACCAGGATGCCCCACAACACACATTCCCAAGATCACACTAATCTGCAATGCCCCATGCCCACTATGTAATAATGACTTTTGGAAACAGCAGTACAGCTCTTGCACTGCACGTGCTGTCTGTATACAGGTCACCCACAGGAAATACATTCCTAGAC
Organism: Gambelia wislizenii; assembly: GCA_030847615.1. NCBI lineage: Eukaryota > Metazoa > Chordata > Lepidosauria > Squamata > Crotaphytidae > Gambelia > Gambelia wislizenii. The sequence goes on from JAUMIR010000004.1 coordinate 218,556,354, forward strand.
TTACTATTTATAAATGAAACTGTGGATAATAGCAAACCCTATTCAAACCACTGAGCCCTGATGGTGCAGTGGTTAAATGCCAGTACTGCAAGCCACCACGTTGCAAGTTCGATTCCAGCCGGCTCCAAGGTTCACTCAGCCTTCCATCCTTTCGTAGGTCGGTAAATTGAGTACCCAGCTTGTGGGGGGCAATTAGCTAACACACATTGGAAACTGTTTAATGCAGTGTAGATGTGTAAATAGCTATTGCTTAAAACAATTTGTAAGCTGCTCTGATAGCCTTGTGGCTGAAGAGTGGGGTATAAATAAATAAATAAATAAAATAAAGGACTTCCAGTACAAACCAGTACACAGTTGTGTTGGAGGTCCTAGCAATTCCCAGAGAGGACACCTCTAGAATAACTGAAACCATGGATATTGGTTCTACAGATACGGGGCAGGGGGACCTGTAGTCCTGTTCAAAACAACAGATTCCCTACTCTTCATTTAAGTTAAAGGCTTACATAGATCATGGGGGGGGGGCAAGGTGCTGGAAAATATTGCATAGTACTCTAGAGCAGAAAACAGCAATCAAGAATTTACCAATTACAGCCGGTCACTGAACCAAGCCAACATTTCTGGATGCCTGCCATCCATATTAGTTCACCCTTCTAATGATTCAGAGAGATAGGTAGCTGATTGAGGTTGCAATCTTGTGCTCATTTACCCCAAACTGAAAACCCACTGAACTCAATGGGACTCACAGTGGTATTATTTCCTTTTTAACAATGAGCATAAAAGCAGAGAAAATCTAAACTTCTCTAATTTTGAAAATCACTTTAACAGATGATGACACTACTGTATATGCATTTCAGGGGTCAGCTTCATCGGATAGTATGTTTGACACTGTATGCATCAAATATATCCCAACCTTATATAAGAAAGTTAGTCACCCTGAGGTTCCACAGAATCATGTTTGGCATAAATGATATAAAGTCACATGTTATTTTCTGCAAGTGTGCACAGTTCCATACCCAACAAACATGAATCATTGCTGTATCTACACCAGTGTTTTGTGAAACCGTTCCATAGCAAGTATATAGACTGTGGAAATACAAATCTTTAAATATTCATGCATGCATGTCAGGGAACTCTGATTGGGTTAGGGGTCTTACATGTGTGTAAACTGGTGTTCAAGTTGAATGTCTGCCATCTAAACTATGGGTTTTTGTGATGAGAAACTGGTGTCCACACATCTGCATTTAGTGCAAAAAGCATGAAGCTGCTCTAAGCATAGAAGCTCAAAGGAGTCACAAATATAACAAAGATTTTGTGCAGGGATTAGCCCTCTTGTGCTGATCTTGCTAAATACATCTGTCATTTGGGCTTCATTCTCACTGAAACTATGTTGAGACCAGCCTTTCTCAACCTCTTTACCCTGGTGGAACCCTTGGAACAATTTTCAGGTCTCAGGGAACTCCTGTCTAAAAATTATTACACCCACAGCTTTAAAAAAAATTTTTTTTTGTTTTTTTTAAATCTCAGTATCTCACAGAACCCCTAGCAATCTCTTATGGAACCCTAGGCTCCCAGGGAACCTGGGTTGAGAAACCCTGGTTTAGACAGTTATCATTTCAGATTGCAGGTGCGGTTCATGTGATTCCCTCCACATGGAAAACTATGTCACCCTGAACTCCAAAGATTTTTTTCTCTTCTGTGGAAAAATAATCAGTCATCATTACCTCTTCTAAGATGAACTAGTCTGATATTTGCATTAAGTTTCTGAGCTCTTCCTCACTGCCCCTTTGTCAGCAGAAGAGCAGCAGTTGAGGACGAGAGAGGTTACTTCATTTGCTATTTCTAAAAACTATGGCAATAGAAGGTCATCAGGTCCTCTTTGCCTGCTTTTAAACAAGCTCTTAACATCACAACCATATGCATGTTTACTTAAAAGTAGGTCTCACTGTGTACGCAAGACTGCAGCCAAAGCTTATATCATTTTAGTACATTTTAGCGCTTTGATTTATTTTTAATCTACTGTTGTTAGTATGGTTCTGAGGATGTGATTTTACTACTGTTTGTATTTATTATGTTTGCTTTATTGTGATTTATCGTAAGACATCTTGAGTCTAACTTTATCACAGAAAGATGAGATAGAAATGTCCAAATAAATGCCCAAACAAACAAACAAACAAACAAGATTCTCTACCCCAAGAGCTAAATTTTAAGTTCACAATGATCAAACATTAAGAGCCTACACTGCATGTCTGGTGCTTTTCCTTCATGCTGAATTTCTTTTAAAAAGGGTATCTTGTGGGTCAAGTATGTCTGCAAACATCACCCTTTGATCTTATTATATGGGGATTCATACTGTGGGGATTCATACTGACCGATCCTGGGACCAAGCCATATGGACTGCCAATGTAAATTCATTTTTCTTGTCAACTAGGTCACCAATGAATTAGGGATAAATTTTCATCCTGGTCCTACACCTGTTTTCACTGTCCAGCATCTGCAAAAAATATGTTGTTGTGTGCCTTCAAGTCATTTCTGACTTATGATATCCCTATCATGGGATTTTGTTGGCAGAATTTGTTCAGAGAAGATTTGCCCGTGCCTTCCTCTGAGAGAGTGTGGCTTCCGCAAAGTCACCCAGTAGATTTCCATGGCCAAGTGGTGATTTGAACCCTGGTCTTCCACCATTCAAACTCCACTGGCTCTACTTGGCCACAATGTAGGGAACAAGGGAGCATTAAAACAATCTCTTGGGAAAGACGAAACGGATTCCTTCCCTACCATTCTCCTCACAGGAGAGACATAGAAAAAATGGGCTTTGACTTCTCCTGACAGTAGAGTTCCCAGGTTTTCAAAACAGCAATTAGAAACAGGCCAAATTTATGAGCTTAAGGGCTGACAATCAGGTAGAAGCTATTAACAAGTCAGTGTTCTACCTAAACACCAAATGAAAGTATTGATTTCAGTTAACCTAGCCATACGTTTCTTTGTACAGTAATGCCCAGATTCATAACTTACACAATGTGCACAGTTCTGTTGTTATGAACTGCCCAAAATATGGGATATTTTTTGGTATCTTGTTCAGTCTATATCAGTGGTTCTTTACCTGTGGTCTGGGGACCCCCAGGAGGCTGTGATGTCCTCACAGGGGGTCCAAGAAGGCTTGAAGGTTAATTGGCCCACCTCCTCCCTACAGTGGAGTGGCCATGTGACAGAAGCCAAGGCAAAGGCTGGCTGGCTTGGCCTGCACATTGCCATTCAATCTGTTCCAGGGACAAACTTGCAGGAAGAAGCAGGAGAGAAGTCTTCCCTACCTCTTCAATGCCTCTGAGGAAAGGTTTAATGGATGGTGTAATTGTATTATTATTATTATTATTATTATTATTACAGTTGTCCCTTCACATTTGCTGGGGACCCCCGTGAATACCCAAATCCATGAATACTCAAGTCCCATTATATGCAGTGGCATAGCAAAATGGTGTCCCTTATATAAAATGGCAAAATCAAGGTTTGCTTTTCAGATTATTATTTTTTAAAGAATATTTTCAAGCTGTGAATAATTAAAACCGTGAATGCCAAATCTGTGAATGTGGAGGGACAACTGTATTGTTGTTGTTTTAAATCGTAAGTCTTGGGGGTCCGTGGCAACAAAAGATATTTAAAGGGGGTCCCTGGTAATTTCTTTGTTTGAACTGCCCAAACAAAGATTCTCTATCTCAAGAAGAGCTAAATTTTAAGTTCACAATGATCAAACATTAAGAGCCTACACTGCATGTTTGGTGCTTTTCTTTCATGCTGAATTTCTTTTAGAAAGGGTATCTTGGGGGTCAAGTATGTCTGCAAACATCACCTTCTGATCTGATTACGGGTCAAGAGCCAATGGTCTATATAAAAGGAAAAGCTTTCATCCCTTATAATAAAGGGACTCTTGCCAATCCTATAAGGGACAAGCTTTCCAATCACCCCAATAATGGGCACTAATTATTATAAGAGACACCTGGCAACCCTACCTGACACTCACAGACTGGCACACACATCTCCTTCCTCTTCATCCTTGCAACACACACACACAAACACAGCCTTTCTACCCGCCCCACTAAGGGGGCTCGTCCCATACAGCAGCTCTCACCTAACCCCGCAGAGCGGGCGGCGAGGGCTCAAGAGAGTCCGGATCAGGAACTTGAAGGCGGCAGCTGCTGCGGACATCGCTATGGAAACGCCGGGGAAAGGGGGAAAGCAGCTCCTACCTGCCCAAGGGGAGAGGCCTAAATCCGCTTTGGGAGGCTCGGCTGCTCAGCGGGGCCTGAAGGGGAGGAGCCGCCCTGAGCCCTGAGGGAGGAGCCGGGTGAAGGGGAAAAAGGCGGGCTCCGGATGGGGCTGGCTTCGCCTTGTGCGCCTGTCTGGCTGAGGCGAGGCCTCTGTGTTAATAAGGGGGAGCTCGCAGTTTCGTGCGAGGCTTAGCGGAGGCTGGGAGGAGGGAGAGATGCCAAGGCGTCTGGAGGCGGGAAGGGATGTACAGTTGTCCCTCCGTATCCACGGGTCTGGTATCCACGGATTTAAGTATTCAGGGCTTGAAAATATTCTTTAAAAATAATAATACAAAAAGCAAGCCTTGATTTTGCCATCTTAGAGAAGGGACACCATGTTGCTGTGCCATTGCATATAATGGGACTGGAGTATTTACGGATTTTGGTATCCACGGGGGGGGGGGGTTCCTGGAACCAAACCCCAGCGAATATGAAGAGACACCTGTATTCTTAAAAAAATAATAGCTCACAAAGCAAACCTTGATTTTCCCCTTTTATATAAGGGGCACCATTTTGCTTTGCCATTGCATATAATGGGACTTGAGTATTCACGGATTTCGGTAGCCACGGGGGAGCCTGGAACCAAACTCCAGTGAATGTGAAGGGACACCTGTATTCTTAAAAAAATAATAGTCCACAAGTAAAACCTTGATTTTGCCATCTTATATAAGGGGCACCATTTTGCTATACCATTGCATACACACACACACACACACACACACACATATATATAATGGGACTTGAGTATGCACAGATTCTGGTATCGATGGGGGTCCTGGAACCAAACCCCAGTTAATATGAAGGGACAACTGTAACAGTGAAAAGACAAGAGGGGGGAAAGGTGTGGGTGCGCAAGGCTTTATGAAGTGCCGCTCTTGACTCGCATTTAGACACGGATTGGCAAAGTCACCTTCAATGGGTAATCCTGCCAGCCATTGTTGTCCTGGGTTGCAAATGTCCCTGGCATGTGAACCTTACAGGCGAATGGGCCAGGGCACACAGTAAATGAATGCACTTATAACCCTCAAATGTGTCATACTGAGGATGGAGCAAGCTTGTTTTCTGTTGCTCCAGAGACTAGGACATGGAGCAATGGGTTCAAATGACAGGAAAAGAGATTGCACCTAAACATTACAGTTGTTCCTCCATCTCCACGGATTTAAGTATGCACAGCTTGAAAATATTCTTTAAAAAATAATAATCCAAAAACCAAACCTTGATTTGGCCATCTTATATAAGGAACACCATTTTGTTATGCCATTGCATATAATAGGACTTGAGTATTCACGGATTTTGGTATCCATGGAGGTGGGTGGTGGTCATGGAACCAAACCCCAGCGAATATGAAGGGACAACTGTAGGAAGAACTTCTGACAGTAAGAGCTGTTCGGAAGTGGAATACACTGCCTCATAGTGTGGTGGAGTCTCCTTTGGAGGTTTTTAAGCAGAGGCTGGATGGCCATCTGTCGGGAGTGCTTTGATTGTTTATTCCTGCATGGCAGGGAGTTGGACTAGATGGCCCTTGAGGTCTCCTTCAATGCTATGATTCCATGATATGCGGGAATGTCACTTTTAAATTACAATTCCCAGAATGCCTTCTTGTCAGCATAGCCAGAGACTGTGCTGGCAGGAGGATTCTTGTACTATAGTTGTTACTTTTCCAACCTCTGCTTCTGAGTAAGCCTTATTATTTATTATATTTGTTTATATCTTGCCTTTCTCTCAAAATCTGAACCCAAGAATTTAATAAGAACGATGTGGTTAAAAGCATAAAAAAGTGAACATTAAAAAGGAATTAAACTACTGCATTTACAATATTAAAACAATTTAACCTGTTCTTAGAAAGATAAAAAGCAACTAAAACAGTTCAGTTTAAAACAGTACAGCCCTCTCAGCCCATTCTTTTAAAACTTTCTGTTTCAATGAAAAGGTCTTTGCATGCCAATAAAAGGGCTGCAAGGAGGAGGCCATTCTTTCCTCCCCGAGAAGAGGGCTCCAGAATCTAGGAGCAGCCACTGAGAAGGCCCTCTCTCACCTCCGCAACAGGAAGATACAGTCTGCCAGATTGCTTAGACCTGAGCCATATAGGGCTTTATAGGTCATAACCAGCACTTTGAATTGAGTCTGAGAGCAAACTGGCAGCCAGTGGAGCTGTTGTAACAGGGGAGTAGTATGGTCCCTGTAACCTGCCCCAGTTAACACTCAGGCTGCAGTTCTTTGTACTAGCTGAAATTTCTGACCACCCTTCAAAGGCAGCCCCACATAAAGTGTATTAACAGTAGTCCAAACAGAATGCAACTGAGGCATGTACCACTGTGGCCAAATCTGGCCGCTTAATGAAAGGGCACAATAGGCACACAAGTTTTAATTGTGTAAAAACATTCTTGGTCACCACAGAAACGTGGGCCTCCAGGTTCAACGCTGAGTCCAGGAATGCACCCAAACTGCGAACCTACATCTTCAGGGAGAGTATAACTCCATCTAGCACAGGCTGAATCCTTGTTCTCTGATCTACCCTTTGACTGACCAGGAGCATCTTTGTTTTGTCTGGATTAAGTTTCAGTTTCTTTGCCCTGATCCAGCATTAGTGATGACAAGACACCAGTTTAGAATCAAGACAGCACCCATGGATTGAGGTGGAAAGGAGTAGTGAAGTGTCATCTGCATATTGATGGCACTGCACCCCAAAACTCCAGACAACTTCTTCCAGTGGTTTCACGTATATATTAAATGGCATTAGGGGAAAAAAACAGGACCCTGATGGGTACCACAGGTCAAAAGCCAAGGAGTCAAACAGGAGTCCCTCAGCATCACATTCTGGGTTTGTTCTTCCAGGAAGGAACAGAGCCATTGTAAAATACTGTAGTGCCTCCAAGTCCCAAGCATGTGTAGGATTGTACTGTGTGAGAGCCTAAGCACCTGATCCTAAAAACAAGACCGATTGAATTCATTGGGATCTAGTTGCAGGTAAATGTGTAGACAGAACATTATTCCAGATGAGGTTTTTATTATTCTGTTGCCCTCCCTTACTCATGAATTTTACAGGGAGTTCACATGATGTCCTCCTAATCTAGTAACTGCCTTGTTTTTCTGCTGATTCTTTTTTCTTGCTGTAGAAAATGTGTTAAAGAGAAAAAGACCAAATGTCTACACAATGGCTTCTAATTGCCAGCGTGAAAAGCTCTCTGTCTGGAAATGCCCTTAATTAATTTTTCTTTTTCTTTTTTTAAAATATTTTTTATTAATTTTATAATCATACATTATAATATCCAATCAATACTTATTTACTAAAACACATAATATTACCATAAACATCACAATATTTCTATTAACTAATTTCAAAAGTTAACATAAGTTCTTTATTATGATTCTTTTCAAGAATATTAATTCCCCTACCCCCTCCCACCACAGTGCTCCCCTTCACCAGCACCATTATCCCTTACCTAATCTTTCCAGAATCTCATTTCTTCTCATGGAGGTAACTTTCCATCTTTTGTCTGTAATACTTTTTTAAATAAATACTTTCCAAATTTTATCAAAATCACTTTCTTTCCATATTCCTCTTCTTACTTTAATTCTACATGTTAACTTATCATTTATTGCCATTTTCCAAACTTCTTTATACCACTCCTGCACTTGTAAATTTATTTGCATTTTCCAGTATCTTGCTATAGTTAATCTTGCTGCCATTAATAAATTTGTTATTAAAGCCTTTTCTGCTTGGTTCCCATTCTCTCCATTAAAAATTGACATCAATGCTATGCTCGGTTTCCTTTCTATATTTATGTTCAAAATATTCTCTATTTCTATAAAGACCATTTCCCAAAACTGCTGTACATATTTACAGTTCCACCACATATGCATATATGCACCTATTTCTTGACAACCTCTCCAACAGTATTTAGAATTATTCTTGTCTATATTATGCAATCTTGCTGGGGTCAAATACCATCTCCATATTATTTTATAGTAATTTTTTTATCTGTATTGACATATTTTTTAGTTGTCTTTGTTTCCAAATCTTATCCCATTTTATTGGTAACATTCTGAACAAAAAAATTATTTTAGGTAATATTTTCATTTTGACTAAAGCTACTCTTCCAAACCATGATAATTGAATATTTTTATATTCTTCCAACTTCTTTTCCATTTCTTTCCTTAATACCATAATATTTTTCTCTACTAATTGTTTTAAATCTTTTGTAATATTTATTCCTAAATATTTAATATTACTTTTAAATCTTACTTCTATTTTTTCTCTTTTGTAAATATATTTTCTTCTTCCTTAGTATAATTAAACAACATCATGTCTGATTTATTCCAATTAACCTGTAAACCTGTCATCTCCCCAAATAATTTTAAATGTTCTTTAATTTTTCCTGTTCTATTGATCAACTCCTTAATTGTTAATAATGTATCACCAGCGAAAAAACTTATCTTGTGTTTTGTTTCTAATCCAATTCCTTCTATACTATTATCATTTCTTATCACATTTGCTAGAATTTCTATTACCATTGCAAACAATATTGGAGAAAGTGGGCAACCTTGTCTTGTTCCTCTGGTTATTTTTATCTGTCTTGTTATTCCATCATTAACTATCACTGAAGCTGTGTTATGGGAATATAATTGATCTATTAATCCTCTAAACCTCTTCCCCATTCCAAATTCTTTCAGTATTATTTTTAATGTTGGCCATTCCACACAGTCAAATGCTTTAAATATATCTAATGCTAATATCCCTGCCTTTAATTTTGATTTCCCGGTTATATGTATTTTATTTAACACCCTTCCTATTAAATTTGACATTTGTCTTCCTTTCACAAATCCACATTGATCCTTTAACATATATTTATACATATAACTATTCATTCTCTTTGCCGTAATAGTTGATAATAGCTTTGCATCTTAATTTATCAACAATATAGGCCTGTATGATCCAGGGTCCATCAAATCCTCATCTGGTTTTGGTATCAATATTATCAATGATTGTTGCCATGATGGAGGGATTTTATCTCCAATTATTATATTATTATATAATTCTAATAATTTAGGTACTAAACTTTTTTTTAAATACTTTATAATAATCTGCTCCTAACCCATCCATTTCTGGAGCTTTCCCGCTTTTTAAATTATTTATTGCCTCCTCTACTTCCATTTTCGTAATTGGTTTTTCTAATAAATCCCTATCTTCCTCTTCTATTTTAATCTTCCAATTTCCTCCTACATATTTTTCTATTGGTTCCACTGATTTATTCCCTGATTGGTACAAGTCTTTATAAAACTCCTCAATTTTTTAAATTTTTTCCTTCATTGTTCTACACATTTTACCTGATTTATCTCTAATCCCATTTATTATATTTTCAATGTTCTTCTGTGTGGATCTAGCCAACATTTTTGAATTTTTATTACTAAATTCAAAATACCCCCTTCTTAGATAAATTAAATTTTCCTGTACTTCATCTACTTCCATTTTTCCCAATTCCTCCCCCTCTGCTCATAACTCAATATAGGTTTGGTTTTCCTTATCTAATATATATTGATTTTCCAATAATTCTATTTCCCTTTCTAATTTCTTTTTTCTCTCTTCTTGCCTTTTTTTAAATTAAGTTTCTTTGATGCATATTCCCCTTGTCACAGCTTTCATAGTATCCCACAAAATTCCTTTTGACACTTCTTTAACATTTAATACCCATAATTCTTGCCATTCATGCTCAATTTTTTTCTACTATTTCTCTATAATATAAAATTTTTGTATTCAACCTCCACCTTTTCACCTGTTCATAATCTCTCTTCATTATAATCTCCACATTGACCAAGGCATGATCTGTTACTTTTTACTCCCTATCTCTGAATTTATAATTTTATCAATTTTTTTGATACAAAAATATAATCAATTCTTGAATAACTCTTATGTACCATTGAAAAATGTGTATATTTCCTTTCATCTCCATTTACCAATCTCTTCACATCTTTCAACCCCTTTCTTTTTATTATTTTATTTAAATTTGTAATATCATATCTATCCCTTAATGGATAATTTGATTTATCTTTTATTCTTTCCATTTGCATATTAAAGTCTCCTGCTACAACAATATTTTATTCTTGCACATGCTCCATTTCTTTAAATACTTTCTCATAAAATTTCTCCTGTTTTTCATTTGGAGCATATACATTCATTAGAACATATTTATCTTCTCCCAATTCACCTTGCATTATAATATATCTTCCATCTTCATATTTTTTCACCTTTTCAATAACAAAATTACATTTTTTGCTATTAATATTGCTATACATCTAGCTTTTGAATTTTCAAATGCTTTTTCATAAACTCTTAACCAATTCAGTTTCAATTCATTTACTCCTTCCATTTTTTACATGTCTCTTGCAAAAATATATCCGCTTGATCCTTCTTCAATAACGCTTCAATCCTTTTTATTTTATTATTGTGCCAAGGCCATGTACATTTAAAGTTGATATCTTTAATTTATTAAACATTAGATTCTATGTTACATTTTCTATAAAATCCTCTGGCTCTAAAAAGTGACCTTCCTTCCCCATACCCACCCCTTCCCAATTCCTCCCCATTCACTCCCCCCTCTCCCCTTTCTCTTCTTTATCTCCCCACATTTTCTTTCCAAGGCAAATTGCCTTGCTCATGACCCCCCAGGTCTTCCAGGTGAGGAGTGGTGAAGAGATCATCTGGTGGCCCAAAACAACTCCCTCCCCCTGAGTGCTCATAAAAAAAAAACATTTTCCCCTTCCCCCCCATAATTTTATTCTTCTTCCTTCTGCTTTCTTCATCTGTCTAAACCTTTCCACCTCCTCTATCCGCTCCTCCATCAGCTCCATACTCCTTCTTATGTATTCCCAACTCCTCCAGCAGTTGCAGTCCTTCTTCTGGTGTTTCTATTCTATATCTTTTTCCTGCCCACTCAGATTTCAAAAACACTGGATTTTTGCTCATTAAGACAAGTGATTCAACGTGAATCACTTCCCCATATAAGACAAAGTGCAAACCTGATTGGTTGGATGAGTGCAGGGGGTGGGTTACAGGGCAACGGCCTGCTGCTGCCATGTTGGATTTTTGCCTTAACAAGTGATCACTAAGGCGATAAAATGGGGATTTTGCTACTTTCCCCCGTCTTTTTTTTGGAAAGGTGGAATATCGCTTGTGCGCACCATAGAAATATGTTTTTTAAAAAAGTTCAGCGGCAGCAGATTTTAAAATGCAAGTAATCTACTCACGGCCACCATCTCAGCTACAGGCATGCAAAGTTTATGGGAGCTGTAAGACCATTAAGACAGGTTGCAGCTGCTGCGACTTGCTATTGCTGTGGAGCAGTCCGTTTTTTTTCTCCTCGTGTAGACAAGCCCCAAGTTTATCCTTCAACTACAGAGGCAGAAGAGGAAGACACTGAAAGATTCTGAGCTTGAGTCCAAGAGAAAATTGTTCACACACAAAAACTGGACATGCTGATAATTATAGGCTATTGGAATACAAAAGTAGGAGACAGAGAAAAACAAAACATTGTTGGAGAATTTGGTGTGGGATCAAGAAATGAAGCTTTTGAATTTTGTGAAGCCAACACTTTGTTCATTACAAACACATTCTTCGGGCAACCAAAGAGGTGACTAACTGCACATTATCTGCTGGCCGATATAGAAATCAAATAGGCTACTTAATTGGAAGCATTTTTTTTTGCATCCTGTCTGCAAGAAGAAGACCAGGAGCAGACTGTGCAACAGACCATGAACTGCTAATATCATGTCACCTAGAATATTGTGTCCAGTTCTGGGCAGCACAATTAAAAAAGGATATTGACATATTGGAGCGTGTCCAGAGGAGGGCGACTAAAATGGTAAAATGTCTGGAAACCATGCCTTATGAGGAAAGATTTAGGGAGCTGGGTATGTTTAGCCTGGAAAAAAGACAGTTAAGGGGCGATATGATAGCCCTGTTTAAGTATTTGAAAGGGTGTCACATTGAGGATGGAGCAAGCTTGTTTTCTGCTGCTCCAGAGACTAGAACACGGAGCAATGGGTGCAAGCTCCAGGAACAGAGATTCCACCTCAACATGAGGAGGAACTTTCTGACAGTAAGAGCTGTTCGGCAGTGGAACACACTCCCTCGGAGCGTGGTGGGGTCTCCTTCCTTGGAAGTCTTTAAACAGAGGCTGGATGGCCATCTGTCAGGGATGCTTTAATTGTGATTTCCTGCATGGCAGGGGGTTGGACTGGATGGCTCTTGTGGTCTCTTCCAACTCTACATTCTGTGATTCTATGATTCTGTATTTTATACCAGCTCTTAAAAAGATAGCGGTACAAGGCTTCATCGATTTTCTCCAAATTACTGTTTGTGGACAGTAGTCATTATATAATTCACACCTACATCTCCATACTTCAGTCTCTCTGGATGTTTCTTGACTGTTCTCAGCAATTCCTCCTTATTGTTGTAATAATAACTCTGACAATAACATTTCTTGGTAATATACTTTTCCTTCCCGTCAATTCTCTATGTATGTGTTCAGTGTCCTCTTCCCTCCATTTTACAGCTGGGGTCACTTGCTGTAGCCATGTCAACACTTCTAATTTTAGGTTGGATCCTTTATCTTTTCCCACAGATTCTGGTAGGAACCTTATTCTATCCTGTGTTGATAATCCTGCATGTATATCATTTTCTTTTCCTTATCTGTAATTTTCTTCATATTGTCTTGAATCTGACTGCCTTGAAGTGTATGAGTCCTAGCTATTTGTTTGTTTTCTTTTACTATGTTAAGAATATCCCCTTGTATTTCTTGTATTTTTGTACTCATTTCCAGAAATCTTTCTTCAGATCTTTTCCTCTCCTTCTGCATATCTTCTCTTATGCCAGCAAATTCTGAAAACATTCTTTTTCTCTTCTCTAAATTCTGTCATGATTTTTTTAAAAAGAGAATCCATATGAGTTTTAATATCCTCTGTGCTTTTTCCCCTTCCTTCCTTCCCCCCAGGGGGCAGAGGGTCTGGGGCAGAGGCACCTGAAGGACCAGACTTTTTAGGGCTTGTTTTCTTTTCCATACTTAGCTCTTCTGGTCCCGTCTACACGTTTTAAATAATACGTACGGTGTGCGGAAGTTTGCACTTCGGTACAAACGGCCGTTCAGATGCACACGAATGCAAAAGAGGGGGGGCCGGTTTTCCACCCTGAAATACGCACACGCGGCATTCGGAGGGAAAGTGGATCGCAAAGAGAAATCTGTACGCCGTTCGGATGGCTGACGGGTCTGTACGATCCGCTCGCACACATACGAACAGGCAGGTAATCTGATTGGTTGGCCTAGTAGAGGGGGCGGGGCTAGCACGGAGGGGAATTGGGAGCGGCCGCCATGTTGGTTTCCCGGCTAGCGAGCGTTCGGTAAGTCTGTGAATTTATATGTTTATTTATTTTAATTTTATATTGTAAATACGGAAAACCGACTGTCCGCAAACCAGGAACCTTTTTTTAAAAAAAAAGCAGCGGGAGATTTAAAACTGCTGCTTGGCTTGCTCGCTCCAGCCAGCTTCGGGAAGAGGAGTCATACGGAGTTTAGGGGGGTTAAAAATCGTATAGCCGGTTCGTATGCCTACAAACGACAGGCTGTTCGTATTTTTTGCCCCCCATACGGATTTTTTTATGATCGTATAGCTGCACCCTCTGTTTCACCCTTATTATTTTGTGCTTCAGGAGATATTCTTTGTAATCTCTTGTGAGTCCTGTCTGATGGTTTGCCTAATGTTTGTGGCCTCAACCAACTTTTTTTCTATAGTATTTCTTTCCTTTTTAGACATATGAAAATCAGAACACTCCAAACTTGGTTGGTTGAGGCCACTGTCCATTGTTTATTTTTATTTTTTTGTATTTTTTAAAAAGTATGTTTTAATTCCTGAATTATTTAATTGTATTTTAAGGTGGGGTGGGATTGAGGGTTCGGGATGTATATTTTGATGGTTGTAAACCGCCCTGACTGCGTTTCATAGAGGGGCGGGATATAAATAATTCATTATTATTATTATTATTATTATTAACTTTTGTTCTTCCCCTTCTGTTGATGGCCCCTCCTTCCTCCACCACTTATATTATTTTTTAAAGCTTTCCGCTTATTATCCAGTTACATCAAATATTTCTTTACCTATTAAATCATCCTACTTTTATTTGCCTTCAATTGTTCACTGTTTTGTCCAACCTTAGTGATTTATTAGTAAAATGTTCCTTAAACCGAAAGTAATTATTTATTTACTTTAGGCTTCTTCCAACTGCAATTATCTCCTCTATTAACATTCCTTAGTTATTAACATTCCATAAACCTTCCCTCAAAAACTCTCCTCATGTCTCTTTGAGGGGAAATTATTAATTTAATTCCATTACCTTGAGCACCTATCCTGGGAATTGCTCCTATGGCATCCTCCCCCCACAAATGCCCTTCATTTTTCATATGCTTGGAAACTGTATTTCTGTGTCTACATCAGAAGTTTTAAACTTTGAACTTTAGGTGGAGAGCAATAATGAAATAGATTTTACCCATGCTCCTACCCTTTCTAAATTCAGTCACTCCTTCTTCAGGGTGAGTATGTTGTTCAGGACTTTTTAGAGAGTCAGTGTGGCATAACTGGACCAAGTGTTGATTATGACGTTGGGAAACCCTGCCTTAAATTTCTCGCTTAGCTCGTAATCTCACCAGATGGCTTTTAGCAAATCACTGGTCACATTCAGTTGTTGTTGTTGTTGTTGTTGTTGTGTGCCTTCAAGTCATTTCTTATTTACAGTGACCCTAAAGTGAACCTATCATGGGGTTTTCTTGGCAAGATTTACTCAGAGGGCAGAGCCTTTGCCTTCCTCTGAGTCTGAGAGAGTGTGACTTGCCCAAAGTCACCCAGTGGGTTTCTGTGACCAAGCAGGGATTCAAACTCTGGCCTCCAGAGTATATAGTCCAGTGCTCAAACCACTACACCACACTGGGTTACTGGCCACATTCAGATATTACGTTAAGTCAGGATTTCTGGCTAGTAAGCCCCACAATGAATGAGCAATATGTATGCAGCCCCTTTGCTTCTCCCTCCTTATAAAAGGTAAATGAACCAGGACTGGATACCTTGCCCAACTTCAAAGTCTAGGATTGTGGTTAAATATGTCCAAAAAACAAAACAAAACAGGATTTGTAAACCAACTTTAAATTCTAGTTTATATTCTCAGGTATATATGTTACACAAAGCTATTCCTTCTTGGTTTGTTCATCCACTTACATAAAGTGAAGAACAAAGTGGGAGTGGATAGGCAGCATGCAGTTTGTTCACGTTGTGATTTATTAAGCCAGAATTTCAAGTTTAATGAGTCATCCAAATGCAGCTACTCTGTTCTACATAAAACACCACTGGTGGAGCTGTGCTCATGGGATCACTGTTCAATTACTCCTATTAAATATTGTGGGACAGTGTATATAGGCCACAGTTTCAAGAAAACAGCAGAGGGGAGATGGAGCAGATTTAGCTCTCCACCCAGTGATGGACTTGGTATAATCTTTTTATTCTCTCCTGTGTGGCTGAATGGCTTCCAGTTCTACTGAGAAAAATGTGTTCTCAAGTTTGGAAGTTTTTAGAGGGTGAGCCTGCTTTGACTCACCTACCCTCCGATGACAGGGCTTCCACTTAGTGATGTAGGAAATGTCTCTTTCCTTCCAAACTCCTGGGCCATGTCTACAAGAAAAAGGAAAAAAAACCTGGGCTGCTCCACAGTAATAGCAAGTCGCACCATCTGCGATTTGCAGTTGTCCCTCCACATTCACGGATTTGGCATTCACAGTTTTAAGTATTCACAACTTGAAAATATTCTTTAAAAAATAATAATCCAAAAAGCAAACCTTTATTTTGCCATCTTATATAAGGGACACCATTTTCCTATGCCATTACATATAATGGGACTTGAGAATTCATGGATTTGGGTGTTCACGGGGGGTCCTGGAGCCAAACCCCAGCGAATGTGAAGGGACAACTGTACTCATATTTTTAAATCTGCTGCCACTAACCTTCTTTTAAAACCTATTTCTGTGGTGCACACAAGTGATATTTCACCTTTCCCCAAAAAGAAAGAGGAAAAAAAGATAGCACAAACCTCCATTTTATTGCCTTAACGATCACTTGCTAAAGCAAAAATCCAACATGGTGGCAGCGGGTACTTGCCCTGTAACCCAGCCCTGCCCCCTGCTCTTGTCCAGCCAGTCAGGTTTGTACTGTGTCCTGCATGGGGAAGCAATTCATGTCAAATTGCCTGTCTTAACAAGCAAAAATGCACATATCTCTGGAGTTTTTTTAAAAGTCAGGAAGAGCCATGAAGGTTTTTCTCACATTGTTTTTCCTCTTTTTGCCCCCCCCCCTTCACAATATGATGAGACAATGCAGGATCCCATTAAGACAGCTCAATTTCTGAGCAAATTCTGAGAGGAGTATTTTCACCATGTGGACAACCCCCTGGTCATCATAATATTAGGCATTTCACTGCTCCGTATAAAACGTTTCCATTTTATTTTCACTAGGTTTTCCTCGGTCTGCTGTTTGCACAACTAGCTTGTTGTCCTTCAATTAGTGTTTCCTGTTTGAATTTATAGTTGGCCCTCCACTTTCATGGGGGTTAGAGGCGCAAGATCCCCACAAAGGTGGAAAATCCACAAATATAAATAAAAATCAGAAACATTTTTTTTTACCTGAGAGAACACTTTTTTAGGAATCTCTAGGTCCTCCAGTACACCTCTATGATCCACTTCCAGTAGAAATGGACCATAGAATTACACTGGAGGACCTACAAATCCCTAGAGAAGTTTTCTCTGTAGGAATGTCTAGGTTGTTGGATGCCGCTGGAAGTGGAACAAAGACTCGCGCTGGAGGAGCTACAAATGCCTAGAGTGCATATAAATTAAACCTGCGAATCATCAAATCCACAGAGGCTTAACCCACAAATGTGCAGGGATGACTGTACTTGAAGATCTAGTTCAGATGGTAGAATCATAGAGTTGGAAGAATTCACAAGGGCCACCCAGTCCAAACCTCTGCCATGCAGGAATACCCAATAAAAGCACTCCCAACTAATGGCCCTCCAGATTCGGTTTAAAAACCTACAAAGGAGACTCCACTACACTCCAGGGCTGTGCATTCCACTACTAAATAGCCTTTACCGTCAGGAAGTTCTTCCTAATATTTAGGTGGAATCACTTTTCTTGTAGTTTGAGTCCATCTGAATCACAATTGTACAGCTATTTTAAGTTCTTTTAAACTTTACCTTGGGTGCAATACCTTCTCACTCCCCATAGGAATAACAAGTTTAAAGAAGGAGCTTTGCTTTATTCGCAGTTTAAATAGCCTCTCTAGAACAATGATAAATATTTGATGGGTCAGAGTAAACATTACGGGTGCTTTTGTGCTGTTCAGAAATGTAATAATCAATCCTTTTACTCAGCAGATGGAAGTATTCAAACAGTGAATTTACTCTCCTGTCTTAAAATACAGGGATGATCTTGTGTTTATATAAGAGTAAGTAGGAAACCCCTATATCCCTAGAAGGAGAGAAAGCACTTTACATAGATTAAAAGCCAAGCTTCCCTTGTTTGAATTGTCTGAGCATCTAGAATAGTATTTCACATGTACCACTGCAAAGTGCATTTGCTGTAGGTTCTCTACTCACAGTATTCTGCTGTTAGTATGCCCTACTGCCTTCTTCCCACAGCATATCATAACGAGAAATATTGGACACTTTTTGTGGTTAAGTTGGCTGAGGCAAACCAAAGGTCAATTGGAGGTCACAATGACCTGGGGTGTGTCTAGAAATATAATGGTGAGAAAGCCCAAATTAGGATTATGTGGAAAGTCCCTTAGTAAACACAGTTGTTAAAGAGATATGTGCTAATCCTTTCTTCCAGCCCTGGGTGTTTCAGCAATGATTCAATCAAATAATTAAGTGACCATTCCTCAATCTGTACCCTACAGAAATCTCTCCTTTACCACCTCCTATCCAATCTTGCAAGGTTGTTGCAAACCCATCAATTTCTATGTCTGAGCAATTAAAGCAATCAGTTGAGTTTCAGTTTCCTATGTCTGTTCATGGGAGAGTCATTCAAGCTTTGTTATTACCAAATTATCCTCTCCAAGGTACAGAATAGAGTATAAATAGTAGATCCCTAACAATAATAAAGTGTGCCACGGTGGATGAACCTGACCACTCTCTTTCTCGGCATGCCCCGGATCAGAACCGCCTGTGCCACCCTCAGAAGTCTGTCTGAGTATGCTCGCTGCACTGAATTGCACTGATAACTATCACCCTATATTCCCGAACCTCTCTCCCTCTATCCAAGCTTTCTGTTTTACTCTGCTATAGCCTTATATGGTTCTTATGCACATGTGTTGTGTATGTTAGTTTACTTTTGCACAATTCCAATAAAATACTTTATTTCACTTTAACTGGAGTGCTCTTTACAGTTAGTACTGGTATACATAGGTGAAAAGCTCCCTGAAGTTACCCTCCTCTCACAGGCCTCCTTTTGAACTAATCATTCCCCCCAAATACTAAAGAAGATTTTGGCATTATGGGTGGGACTCTAAGGCACCCCCCACCTCTTAGGGTAGCACTGCATAATTCAAAGGCATCACAAGTTTTATGTCTAGACCAGTGGTTCCCAAACATTTCTTCTCCAGATGTTTTAGATGTCAGCTCCCAGAACTCCTGACTGTTGGCCAAGTCAGCTAGGGCTTCTGAGAGCTGAAGTCCAAAACACCTGGAGGACCAGAGTTCAGGAATCACTGGTCTAGACCAGTGGCTCTTAACCTTTTCTTTACCCCCTTTAAATATTTTTTGTTGCCATGGACCCCCAATACTTAACTCTGGATTTTAAACAATAATAATAATTGTTATCAGATATTATAATAATAATAATATAATTGCACCATCCATTAAACATTCCATCAAAGGCACTGGAAGGGGAGGGAAGACTTTTCTCCTGCTTCTTCCTGCAAGTTTGTGGCTGGAATGGATTGAATGACAATGTGCAGGCCAAGCCAGCCAGCCTTTGCTTTCGTTCCTGTCATGTGGCCACTCCACTAAGGGGAGGAGGTGAGCCGAGCACCCTTCAAGCCTTCGCGGACCCCCTGTGAGGACATTGTGGCCCCCTGGGGCCCCCGCATACCATTGTGGCCCCCGCAGACCATAGGTTAAGAAGCACTGGTCTAGACTTTTACTGAGTCCTTATTTATTTATAGGCAAAGTACTATTTATTTAATATTTATTTATTAGATTTATATCTCGTCTTCACCAGATAGCTCATAAAACAGAATAACACTCTTAGGAAGTAGAACCCTAACTAATGTAAGGTTACAATTCTAAAATATAATTTGTAGGGGGAAATCTCCACTGAACACAGTGAGACTCAATGGATGTCCTTTCAGGCACTTAGTGTAGACTTGATATGCTGCATCTACCCCTTCTGACTGCATAGAGATATGGATGGTTCTTAGTGCTGCTCTGATTTCAAAGGAGGCATAGCTCTGGGTGTGATGTCTGGGACAGGTGAATCTATCATAGCTTATTAGAACTCTGTAAACTTTGTAGTGGGGGCTATTGTTAAAACCCATTATTTTTAAAAACCAGACTTTCAATTAGTGTTAAAATGATTTTCTGGCTTAAATTGCAGTTAAATGGAAGAATTAAAACTATATTGCTTTTTGAAAATGACCTTTCCAGTTATTGCTGTTATAGCAATGTGGTTTTCTGTTCTAATTAAACACTACAAATATGAAATGATAAACACTTGTTTTTTGACATTTCATGCTCAGTAATGGGCAGTGCTGCTTAAATGAATAAGCACTTAGTGCTGATTAAGTAACTGGGTTTTGTTTTGTTTTTTAAGAAGAGGATTGTTCAGAATGTTTCCCCTCTAACAGACTGCTCAGGTGAATTAGACTGTCTGCAGTAAACAATGCAATAAAGCTTGAGCTGGTAAAGAGTGAAATTTACCAATCCTATTGTAGCTGTTTGTGCTTGCCTACAACAGGCTAGGAAAATAACAGCTGCTTCCAGAATCCCTTCCTGAGCAAGTATGAACAGCAGAAAAGAGAGAAAGGGGGAGAGTAGATAAGCCTGCCTCACTAGCTCCCTTCAACATATTACCTACCAAAATTTTAAAAAGAAAAGAAAAAAGTGGAGGCTGATGAAAGAAAAAGTTATCCCTGATGCGTTTTGGAAGAACCCTTCAAGTGGTCTCTAGAAAGTTCAAAATGCATGTGTTTACTTATGCAAGACTTAGCTGACCTGGGCCTTATCTACATGGGCAATTTACTCCTGCTTGCTCCCATCTGAGAGTCCTGCAGTCCATACAATGCAGGGCATTTGCCCCATTATGCCCTCCAGGCAGTCCTGACTGCCCCCGGGGCAGAAATGGGGCTCAGATGGTGGCAAGCTGGGGTAGGGCTCAATAAAGCGTCATAAGAAAATACCTGCTTTACTCCGCTACCGCTGGGAAAAAATGGACCAGGCCAGCCCGTTGCTCCAGCTGCTCATCACCTTTACCCTTCTAGGTCCAGGAAGGGTTTCTGCAGTATGTGACCAAAGCTGGTCACATGCAGGGGCTGCTGGTCACATGTTATGGCCAGCTTCCACAATGCTGGGAGGGCATGGAAAATGGCGATGGTGGCTTCAGTAATAGCACGACGTACCTGTCTGGACTCCAGCTTGTTTTGTCAAGGTAATGAGGGAGACACAGGCCTGATCTGTGGCCCGAAGCCAGTATTATCCTGGCTTGTGTAGATGAGCCCCTGGTTGTTTCATTTCACACCTGTATATTGTTAGCTTTGAAGAAACAGTTTGCTGTTTCTTCTTTTTTGTGGTGCAGGAATCTACCCTTGTTGTCATTATTATTTCTACCTGTGATACTGTTTTTGTTAAGTCATGTACAGGAACACATCAGCTTTGCTAAGTGAGGTATACCTGCACTGACCTCTGTTTGGATACTTGCTATTTTGAAATGCAAATCAGAATTTTTTATAGTAGTGGTAAGTAATAAGATATTTCATGGGTGATCACCTGTTCCCTGATTTTAAAAGAAGCGTATTGAAAACAGCTTTTTTAAAAATTGTGTATACTGTATATAGAAGTATTGTGAATTGTAAAGAGCCATTAAGCTGACATTAATGATCTTCCGTATCCAGACAGATATGTCATACCCAGTGGTGTGGATAGAACATAACACGATGCACACACTTTAAAAACACATTATTCATCCCTGATCTTGTACAAGTTCAACTGCAATGCCACTTGTGGTTTACTGCACAGCAAAGAGCAATATTCTGATTAAACATGCCAATGGCTTTTTCAGTTTCTAAATAAATAAATTAATAATAAAATATAACGAGACTATTTATAATGAGATATTTTAATCCTTGCAGTTTGCTGTTTCAGCTCTAACCTTCAAGTCAATGGGTTTGTAGGCAATAGGCCTTCTCTGGGAGCCAGTAAATTGACAGTGGAAGCTATGGGAGTAGTTTCTTCCTGGATTTCAGCACTTCCCTCATTTCAGAAATTGTATACTTAGACAATATTATCACTACTGATAATATGACTGGGCACAGTGCCCCCCCCCAATAAATATCAAGTTCTATTTCAGTATTGCCAAATTCTGCACCTGAATATATTATGCAGATTTCACAATTATGACAGCCTTTTGAATGATCAAATCTGCTAGGCAGGGGAAAGAAACAAGTATCTATGCTGATTGTGACCCTACCCTTGGACTAACCATATGTTGTAGTTGCATATTCTTTGGGATCTAGAGGCATAGCTAACTAGTACTTGAGCTGCCAATTAACCAGGAAAAAACTGGCCTGCAGGCATATTTTTGCATTAGAGCCAGTTGTCAGAAAAGCAGAGAGAAAGAAAGCTTTCACCATCTCAGTACTTTCTCTCTCTTTCATTTTTTAAGCTATATAGGTTAGGATAGTTGTCTACTCTGCCCCCTACCGTATTCCATCAAATTTCTTGGGTTCTGTTCTGTAGGTCTATCATCACTCTGGGCTCCATATCCCACAAGCAGGCTCTGCAAAGCACCACAAAGCATTACAGAACAACAGTACTATGAATTTTATTCTACAGGGTCTTTGAAAACCTAACATTATTTTAGGTAAGTCTTGACAAATGCTTTTAGGAAAGAGTTGCAGAGGAATATATCCAGCCACAGAATTCCCATTTTGCAATAAGGTAACATATTGTGAGACTAAATTATGCCAAAAAAAGCAATACCCTCTAGTATTTAACTGTTCATTTTGCTGTTTATTTAGCCATGTTATCAATGGACAGTCATACAGAGGTCTGATCTCAAGCCATGAAAGGTCCTATGAGTTATGTTATACAGTATTTTCAAATTGTTTTTCCATGAAGCCATATGGGCTAGAAACTTACTAAAATAATAGAAACAAAGAGTCAAGATGCTGAATGTTGTGTTGTATACTATGCTTGCATAGTAATTTGTGGACAGATGGAAAGGAAAACAAACAAACAAATAAAGTGCTTCTTTTAGGTTTGTCATTTATTTTGTTCTTACATCAAATCATTGCCCCCATACTTATTTATTACAGACTTTATTCAATAGGCAATAAGTACTATACTAAGTAAGTCAATAGGCAGTATCCTGCATACTTTATTATACAGTCCTCCCTCAACATTCGTGGCCTCCACACTCACAGTTCCACATATTCGTGGTTTGCCACGAGGGGAGGCCGAGGAAAGTGGCGACGGGGCCTCTGAGGCCCTGTCACCGCTTTCAGGAGAGAGTGGGGTGGCGACTATGGAGCCTCCGGAGGGCCTCTGGGGGCCCTGTGTTTGCCTGAAGAGGGAGTGCGGGCCCTGCGGAGGCGATTACGGGGCCTCCGGAAGGCCTCCAGAGGCCCTGTGGTGGCCTGGGGAGGGAGTGGGGAGGCGGGTTGAGGCAACTACGGGGCCTCCGTAGGGCCTCTGGAGGCCCTGTGCTGGCCTGGGGAGGGAGTGGGGAGGCCTGGGGAGGCGACTACAGAGTCTCCGGAGGGCCTCCGGAGGCCCCATGGTCACCTGGGGAGGGAGTGGGGAGGCAGGTTGAGGTGACTACGGGGCCTCCAGAGGGCCTCCAAAGGCCCCGTGGCCACCTGGGGAGGGAGTGGGGAGGCGGGATGAGGCGACTATGGGGCTTCTGGAGGGCCTCCAGAGGCCCCGTGGTCACCTGGAGAGGGAGTGGGGAGGCAGGCTGAAGTGAATACGGGGCCTCCGGAGGCCCCGTGGTCACCTGGGGAGGGAGTGGGGAGGCGAGGGGAAGCAGCTACGGGGCCTCCGGAGGCCCCGTGGTCACTTCAGGAGGAAGGGGGAGGGCCGTCTTTATTCGCGGAATTTTCATGTTCACGGGGGTCTGTGAAACCTAACCCCCACGAATGTGAAGGGACGACTGTAGTATTATAAGAAGTGCAACAAGAATATATTTGCCTTTTCACTATGAGAATCCTTTTCACTATGAGAAAGAAGCTTTTCCTTATTTTATGGAATTTGCCACTTTAAGAGCTCAAAGTAGTAATGGTAAGAATTGAACTTTTTTAGGGGAAGTCAGGAGTCACACAAGATCACACATATTCATTAGCAGGGCAATCTTATTCTTGATTTATGCTGCCCAAACAAGGGAAAGATCATCATTATTTTTTCCTAATCCTGGCAAAGCTCCAAATTACACTGACATTTTAACTTTATGTCAGCAAGGATGTAGGCTTGCCATGGGCTAGGCCAACAAAAGATTACAAAGGCCTTACCTTGAATTTTTAATCTATTAAGGAGTTGCCCTCTAGAATGATAGGAAAGAGTACTGGTCCTGCTGCTTCTCCCTTTCTGCCTAGAATTATTGTCACTGGCAAGGCTCCCAAACAATGGGCTTCTCTTTGTAGAGGCCACATTCCCGTCACCAAAGAGCATGACTTCAGCCTCTTGTGCGTGTGCATATATCGAATGTTTTTGTAATGAACTGGAGTGATACTGCTTCAAAGGAGCAATCAGCCTGTTTTCAGTTATTTTGACACTGAATTATGTTTATGTTGGAAAACCAAGATTGGCAGCTGTTTATTTTAATCCATTTCAAGCCTGTCTTCTGAAGAAGTACAGAAACAGTAACACATTTGGAAGTTGTAAAATTTGGCTTTTTGCTTGATAAAAAATTGGACCTTCTACTTGAATATGGGACTTTTCATAGCGTTCAGACTTTATTGAACATTCATTCATATTATACAATAAAAGACATACAATAGATGCATGTGTATGTATGTGTGTATTGTATGTCTTTTATCTGAATTATATGTCTATCATTTATGTTTTTGTTTTGGTTGGTCTTTGCTTCTGGTTTTCAGGTCCTTACAATTTATCTTCTGCATCTTTTGAGCAGAGGTGAACACACTACAGGGCTTAGAGGGCCACTTTCAGATCCTAACAAGCTACAGTGCATTGCTATAGCGGGAGTTTTTGGGGAGCTGTAACATTTGAACACTTTGGCTTTCAGAGGGGATACTTTAGGGGGGAGTTTTTTTTCTGTTTCGGGGGGGGGAGAATTTTCAAGGAACTAGCTCCAGAGAGCAGGGGAGTGACCAAAAATAACATTTTTCTGTCTGAAAAGGTGTAGCATGTGTACCAGCTACACAACCCTCTCACAGTCTACACGCAGCCTGGAGGCCACCTGATTCCTACCCCTGCTTTTGGGGGATTCCTCCCTTTTGTGTTCACAAAGAAATAGCATGATAGTAAAGAACAGGTGCAGGACAATAATAAATTTTAGGCCTGACTTATATGAAGGCATTGTAACCAATGCATAATATGTGCACTTGAGGACTATATTTATGAGCAGATTACCCCCCACCACCCATACATGTGGAATGAGGACCCAAAGTTTCCATTACCCATTGTCCAAAAAATATGGTCTGTCTAGGCATTTTTAGGTCCTCCAGTGCAACTCTATGTTAACTTCTGCTGGAAGTTAATATAGAGTTGTACTGGGGGTGCCTATATAGGTGGCCTCCCTAGGCATTTCCTAGGTCCTCCAGTGCAAGTCTATGGTAACTTCTGCCAAAAGTTACCATGGAGTCATGCTGGAGATGTTTATAGAGGCAGCCACTAGGCATTTCCTAGGTCCTTCAGCATGATTTGGGGGAGGGGTTGTTGTTACCTGCAGTTTCAAGTATTTGCGGTAAGTCTGGAAGCATATTCCCCTGCACATTCGAGGGGTGACCTGTACAGTTGTCCCTCCGTATCCAAAGATTTGGTATCCACAGATTTAAGTATTCACGGCTTGAAAATATTCTTAAAAAGTAATAATCCTAAAAACAAACCTTGATTTTGCCATCATATATAAGGGACACCATTTTGCTATGCCATAGGATATAAGGGGACTTGAGTAGTCACGGATTTTGGTATCCACGGGGGGTCCTGGAACCAAACCCCAGTGAATATGAAGGGACAACTGTATAGCATTTTTCTGTTAGAGTCTCAGCACTGCAGAATGTAGGCCTAGGAGAAACACATTGCCAAGTCATGTTATCACAAACGCCATATGACACATCATCCCTAACTCAGTTCAAGTGCAAGAAAAACTTAAAATACATGGAGAATATAAACATCAATTTTATAGGGGCTTTGGAAATGTTATTCAACCGAGATCATAATTTTGACTTTTTCTGAAAGAAGCTCATTATGGCATTCATGCACTCATCTGAAAAGCATCTTTCCACAAGCTGGTCACACTCTCGTGAAGCAACCGCATGCAGGATTTCTTTTTCCACACTTCTCATTAACTGTTTGGAGAGGGCTAGAGACTGGAGAAAAATAAAATAGAAATGTTACTCAGAGTAAAGGCAGGTTTGTCTCTTTGCACATTTTAAAGCAAAAGATGACAAAAGAGCTTCCCTATGTATGAAGGAATGGTCACCAATGGTATAATTTCCTTAATCCATACTACAGGTCCAGTAAGCTTTCCAGACATTGCTTGTGCCCCATTTGTGCTAATTCCAACACATGTCAATTAGTCCATGTCATGAGATGTTATAAACTCATTTAAACTGTTAAATATTTCTTCAGATGCAGTATGTACCAATGAGGAAATGAAGAGTAAATCTTCGAAAACATTTCTCTCTTCCTCTTATCTAACATAGTACATAAAATCACTTTGTTACGTCTGTGCTTTCCTCCAGTTGCAGAACATGGGGGGGCGGAATGCAAATTCTTTCAAATAACTGTTTCTTGATATTAACTGACAAACCATTGATTCACTTCCTGTGTCATTTGACAAAGGTATTAAGGAAAGGTCCTTGGTAGCAGATTTTTGCAGCAGGTAATATAAGTTCTTCAGCTATTGTGTGTGGTTTTCCAGTTTTTGCTATTAGTTGAGAAACTTCAACTAATTTTATACATGAATTTCTTCAAGAACAGTCTCAACACACCTACAGAATCCTGAGAAGCAATATATGTTCCAAGAATGTGCAGAAGTAGCAAGTACTGAATACATTTTGTGCTATCAAACAGTTATTTTCATAACTTTTGAATGGTTTGAGATATTTTAATGGAACTTTATATAAGTGACGTCTATCACTGGCAAAAGACTCCTGCTCTTTGAGATCAATGTATGACTGTCCATCTTTCTTTCTTTCTTTCTTTCTTTCTTTCTTTCTTTCTTTCTTTCTTTCAACTGTAGAAGCTCATAACATTTCTTCAAGACTCTGGGGTCGTTTACACGGGCAAATATTCCCCTAAATATACCGCTAAGATAGCTCATAGTTCCCACGGATCGCAGCATAGCATCGCCTCATTCAGAAGGGGGGAAGGTAAAACACCCAAATATAGCGTGGCAGGGGATGTCGCTATTTATGCAGGAATATTTGCAATGTAGTGCTTTATTTGCAGTGTAAACTAGCATTCCGCTAAGGGTTAAAGCACAGCTGCATTGTGATTGGTTGATGATGCAGGGGTGGGCTTAAAAGAGGGGCAGGGAGGAGGCAAAGACAGTAGCCATTAGAGAGGAAACTTGCAAAAATCCTGTCTGCTATTTTGCGAGCCAGTTTGGAAAAAAAAAAAGGATTCCCAACTTCTTTCATTCCTGGAGCATTCCTTCTAATCCTCTGCTGTTTTGAAAGTATGTAAAGGTTCGTCACTTTTATCCTGTGCACGGAGTGGGGGGAAGGGAGAGAAACCATTTCACAAAGGGCTGTAGCAAGATGAACTGCTATTTTCTCTCTCTGCTTAGGGGAAGGAGGGAGGGGGAAATAGGATCCATGGCATTTAGCAGAGAGATTACTCTCCTTCTGCTTTATGGAGTGAGTTAATTTACAGGCAGATTTACAGAGACACACAGAGCCACACCCCCCACACTTATTCAAGTCGGAACTGCAAAGCGACTTAATTAGAAAAAAAACCTGACTGGCACAGTTGCGGAAAATAATTAAACCGCAAGTTGCCGCAATAAATCTGCTGTGTAAACCGGCCCTTAGTTAATCTCCTGTGAGGATATTGTAGGCCCTTGAGAGTCTGCAGACCACAGGTTAAGAACCACTGCTCTAGCCAATTGTGCTGCAACTGTGTGTACCTGCCGTGAAGAGGCCAGAGGAAAAAAGATTCCTCCACAATCCTTTACTGAGCAAGTGTGAATAGCAAAACAGAAGGGAGATCAGATGCCTCGCCAGCCATCACAGCATGTTAAAAAAGCATGGACTTAAAAGTTTGCCCACCAAAATGGAAATCGTAAGAAAAATGGAGGCTGGTGAAAGAAAAAGTCATCCTTGATACATTTTGGAAGAACCCTTCAAGTGGTCTCTAGAAAAATGTTTTTGTTTTAATTGAGCAAGGCTTAGCTGATATGGTTGCTTCCATTCACACCTGCATATCATTAGTTTTGAATGAAGAGTTTGCTAACATATGTTGAACTCCTTTTTTTTCTGATGCAGGAACCTATCCCTATTCTTTCACTGTTATTTCTGGCAGTGGTACCAAATTTTCTATTAAAGAAGTTTTGCCCAGGAACACATCAACTTTGTTAACTTAGGCATATCTGCACTAATCTCTCTTTGGACATTTCGAATTCAAAAATGCAAATCATGATTTTGAATAGCAGAAGTTGAGTATCCCTCATCTGGAATTCTGAATTCTGAAATATATATGGACCCACATATCCATGGGACAAATATCCACAGTTTCAATTATCCACAGCTGAAAAAACAAAGACATATACCATAGAATTGGACTGGAAAATGCCTAGAGGTGTTCTCTCTAGGCATCTTCTAGGTCCTCCAACACAATTCTATGGTATGTTTGTACTGGAAGTCCTTTATTTTAATAGAGTTTGCTGTTATCTATGATTTCCGGTATCCATGGTAATTCCAGCAACCGAACCCCTGTGGATACAGGGGTCTGACTATAATCCAAAATCAATATTGTCCACATGGGTGGCTTGAGATAGTGACACCTTTGCTTTCTGATTGTTCAATGTACACAAACTTTTTTTTCATGCACAAAAGTATTAGAAATATTGTGTATAAAATTACCTTTAGGATATTTTATTTATTTATTTTATTTAGTTAGTTATTTATACCCCGCTCTTCAGCCACAAGGCTATCAGAACGGCTTACAAATTGTTTTAAGCAATAGCTATTTACACATCTACACTGCATTAAACAGTTTCCAATGTATGTTAGCTAATTGCCCCCCACAAACTGGGTCCTCAATTTACTGACCTACGAAAGGATGGAAGGCTGAGTGAACCTTGGAGCCCGCTGGAATCGAACTTGCAACATGGTGGCTTGCAGTACTGGCAGGGCTCCCTCATATATGTATACCTCATATGTGTATGAGGTATACATAAATGAATTTTGTGTTTAGACTTGGGTCCCATCCCCAAGATATCTCATGATGTATACACAAGTATTCCAAAATCTGAAAAAATTCAAAATACAGAACACTTCTGGTCCCAAGTATTTTGGATAAAGGATACTCAACCTGTAGCAATGAGATATTTCATGGACAAGCACCTGTTCCCTGATTTTACAAGAAGCACAGTGAATAACTAAGCTTTGAATTAAATTTAAGATGCTTTTTTTGGTAGAATTACAGGTTGATGCCCATATCCCCTGGACCGGTAGCTGTGATTTCACTTATCCACTTCTAAAAGAATGTGTCCTCTCTAGCTATTTTCTAGGTCCTCCAGTGTGATTCTTTGGCATGCTTCTGCTGGAAGTTGGGCCAGAAATCATTCATTTCAATAGGGTTTGCTATTATCCACAGTCTTGTGTGTCCATAGTAAATCCAGGAATGCATCCCACATGGATATGCGGAGCGGGGAGACCTGTACTGTGAATTTTAAGAACCATTAACCTAAGATAGACCTCTGGTATAACAGTTAGAAATTTTAAAGTCTCAGGTAAGTGAGCTATGAGCAATCATAATTTGTGCCTTGCTAACCTATAAGCAGAGATACTGTACTACAGTACAGTTGTCCCTCCACATCCACAGATTTGGTATCCATGGATTTAAGTATTCACAGCTTGAAAATATTCTTTAAAAAAATAATAATCCAAAAAGCAAACCTTGATTTTGCCATCTTATATAAGGGACACCATTTTGCTATGCCATTGCATATACTGGGACTTGAGTATTCATGAATTTTTGTATCCACAGGGGGTCCTGGAACCAAACCCCAGTGAATCTGAAGGGACAACTGTATATGTATTCTTGTCATTCAAGACTGCAGAGTATAGTGGTTTGTCTTTTGAGAGTGTCAACCAATGGAGGAAAACATGCCATCATCTCATACTCATCTGGGCAGCATACATAAAAAGTAGACCAGAGACTATCTCAGGTCTTGTCTATACAAGGGGAAAAAATACAAACATGTTTGGAAAGGCAGGTGTTCGCACCGATGTGAACTGCTTACACAGCCAAAAGACACCCCCCCCCATAAACTCTGCATGACCCCCTAGCTAGCTGGCCGCCACAAATGATTTATTTGTGATTTTAAATCTGCCACTGCCATTAAAAAAAAAAAGTTTCTCAGGGTGCGCACAAGCAACACTTCGTATTTACAAATAAAGAAATAGAGTATAATATTGCCATTTGATTGACTTACCGGACCCTTGCTTAGTTGAAAATCCAACATGGCGGCTGCAGCTGCTTTCCCTCTTTGCTAGCCCCACCCCCCATTCTCACCCAGCCAATCAGATTGCATTGCCTGTTCATATTTGTGCGGATGTGAGTGTTCAAACTATCGCACATTTGCATGTCGTATGGAGCTTTTTAAAAAAATCCATACAAAGCCCCAGGTGTGGCACACATGGACTTCGCGGTGGATTTTGCTGCCCCCTTCCAAACAAAATGTACTTGTGTGAACAGCCGTTTGAACAGATTGCCGTACATTTGGATGCCGTTCATTTTTTTTTTAACCGTATAGACAACACCTCAGTCTAAACAGCTGCATTGCAGTCTACATCTCCAAGATCAGCTGGAAGTGACTATTCAAGACACTGAACTGTATCAGCATGCTCACACAGGAACAGTAACCCTTTTCCTTGTTCAAGGTGAATGGTCTCACATACTCTCAACAAACAATCTAGGAGGACCTATGCCTGGTGACTTTAAATGTGGCTTGTAGAGCCCCTATGAAGCTTTCTTTCTGACCTCCAATTCCATACCTAATTAAGGGATTCTCATCTTGTCTTCTTTGGTCTACTCATTTTCAGTGAGTACTGGCTCTTTGTCCACTTGGACTGTTTCTCCATAGGACTTTTTCACATAAAACAATTAAAGGCCTTTTGTAATAGGAATCCAAACTCTATATTGGCTAGAATGTACATTTCTGTTTCATTGTTCATCCTCCACTTTCTCTTCATCATGAGTGAAAACCAACATAACAAATCTCTCTGGCTTTTCTTCGCAAACGAAGATTCAAGAAGGACTCCTCCCACGCTTTCTTCAAGCACGCTGATGACTAAAAAGGCCAATCCGAGATAAACAAGTCCGGTTGGAGAAAGCACAGCAGAAGGTCTCCTTGGGTGATGTTTTTGGGTTGTGATCCTTTCTGCATTGTCGTTTCTCTTCAAGACTTCTTCGGCGTGAGTTCTCAAATAAGGCTGCAGCATTGTGAATAGTGCGTCTCCATGCCTCCCGATGTGAGGCCAGGGCGGACCACTGTTGGTGATCAATTTGGCCGAGCCTGAGATGTTGTTTCAGGGAGTCTTTGTATCGCTTTTTTGGAGTGCCCCTCTTACGCTGACCCGTGGCGAGTTCACCGTAGAGTAGTATTTTTGGGAGGCGATGGTCCTCCATCCTAGAAATGTGCCCTGCCCAGCGCAGCTGCGTTCTCAATATCATGGCCTCAACATTGGTGATCCCTGCTTGCTCAAGGACAGCAACATTCGTCACATAGTCAGTCCAGTGTATATTTAGGCTTGTGCGTAGACAGCGCTGATGAAAGCGCTCGAGGAGTCGTAGGTGGTGGTGATAGGTGACCCATGTTTCAGATCCATAAAGGACGATAGACAGTACAATGGCTCTATACACACTGATTTTTGTGCTTTGCCTCAGGCGTTTATTGCTCCAGACTCTTTTGTGAAGTCTTCCAAATGCACTATATGCCTTTGCTAATCTGTGATCGATCTCTGTCAATCTTGGCATCTGAGGAGATGATGCTTCCTTCCCAGGTAGGTGAACTGCTGAACGGACTTGAGCACAGATTTGCCAACGGCATTGTGGGGATGGTGGTGTTCGTCCTGTGGTGCAGGGTGGTAAAGAACTTCTGTTTTCTTCAGGTTGACTTCCAGCCCAAACAGCTCTGCAGCTGTTGCAAAGCAGGATGTTAGGCGCTGCAGAGCTGCTTCTCTGTGGGCAACAAGGGCAGCATCATCAGCGAAGAGCAGCTCACGGACTAGATAGTTTAGAGTCTTAGTGTGAGCCCTTAGACGACTTAAGTTAAACAAGCTACCATCAGTACGGTAACGTATATAGATGCCGTCGTCTTCTTCAAGCTCTGCCATAGCCCTTTGGAGCATCATGCTGAAGAAGATTGTAAATAAAGTTGGTGCAAGAACACAACCTTGCTTCACTCCATTAGTTATTAGAAAGGGCTCTGAAAGAGCATCGCCATATCTGACTTGTCCACGCTGGCCCTCGTGTACCAAGATAATCATTTTAAGGAATTTGGGGGGACATCCTAGTCTTTCCAGGATCTGCCACAGACCTTTTCTATTTACAGTGTCAAAGGCTTTGGTGAGGTCAACAAATGTTACATAGAGACCCTTGTTCTGCTCCCTACATTTTTCTTGCAGTTGTCTAAGGGCAAATACCATGTCTGTAGTACTCCTATTGGCTCTGAAGCCACATTGGCTTTCAGGGAGAAGTTCTTCTGCAATAGCAGGAACTAATCTGTTCAGGAGTATCCTTGCAAGGATTTTTCCAGCAATAGAGAGCAGTGTTATGCCTCGATAGCTTGAGCAGTCGGATTTTGCTCCTTTTTTCTTGTACAGGATGATGATGACTGCATCTCGGAGGTTTGATGGCAGTTCCCCTTTTTCCCAGCAATTCACAAGGAATTCGTGGAATTTTTCGTGGAGTGCATGACCTCCGTGTTTCCAAACTTCAGGTGGGATTCCATCAATCCCAGCTGCCTTGCCGTTTTTCATCTGCTGTATGGCCTTAAGGGTCTCTTCCAAAATGGGAGCTACCGTATGTCCAATTCATTTTTCATCGGTTTTTGTATCATATGTTGGATAGCTGAGCCTTGGACTACTCGGTTGGCGCTAAAGAGACTTTGAAAGTGTTCAGCCCATCGATTCAGGATGGAGGCTTTATCAGTAATTAATGTTTTTTTAAAAAATATTTTTATTAGTAAGACAGAACATACTGATAAGTAGGTCCAAACACTGCTTTAAGAGCTTCATAAAATCCTTTGTGATCACCCAGATCTGCACAGTGTTGTGTCTTTTCTGATATATTGATCCACCACTTGTTCTGCATGTCTCGTAGTTTTTGTTGTAGTTTACTACATGAGAGGCGGAAAGCTGCTTTTCTTACATGGCAGGTTGGCTGGGCGAGGTATGCCTGGTGAGCAGTTCTCTTCTTTGCCAACACTTCCTGGATCTCTTGGTTGTTTTCATCAAACCAGTCTTGATTTTTCTTGTGGGAGAACCCGAGGGATTCTTCTGCAGACTGGAGGATACTGTTTTTGATATGTTGCCAAAGCACTGTAGGAGAAGGATCTGTAGGATGGTCTTCAAGTTTCGTTTGTAGATTTGCCTGGAAGTTATCTCTCATGGTAGCTTGTTGAAGATTGTTGACTTGGAGTCTCTTCTTTAAGATGCCACCCCTCTTAGGTTTGAACTTAAGATGAAGATTTAGTTTACATCTGACGAGGCGATGATCTGTTTGGTATTCTGCATTGGGCATCACTCGGGTATGACGGACATCACGAATGTCTCTCTGACGGACTAGAACATAGTCAATGAGGTGCCAATGTTTGGATCGGGGATGCATCCAGGTTGTCTTCAAGCTATCTTTCTGCTGAAAGATAGTGTTTGTAATAGTCAGCTGTTGTTCTGCACAGAACTCTAGCAGGAGGCGTCCGTTATCATTGCAGTTTCCAACACCATTCGTGCCTAAGACACCTTTCCAGGCTTCGGAGTTCTTTCCTACTCTGGCATTGAAGTCACCAAGGATAATAATTTTATCTTCTACAGGGACTTTTTGTATGAGTTGGCGTAGGTCTGTGTAGAATTTGTCTTTCTCTACAGGGTCAGCTTGCATAGTTGGGGCATATATACTAAAGAGAACAACATGTGGGAGGCGTAAGGAAATAATGCGATCAGAGTGTCCTGTTGGCAAGGTTTCGAGTTTGGAGGCAATGGAGTTTTTAATCATAAAGCCTACTCCTGAAAGATGTTTTTCGGTTTTGGGTTTGCCAGACCAGTAAAGTGTGTAGCCGGCGCCATGTTCTTTAAGGCTGCCTTCCTCATGGAAGCGAACTTCACTAAGAGCAGCGATGTCAATATTAAGTCGTGATAGTTCATGGGCTATTAGGGCAGAACAGAATTAGGGCATGCCCTAATTACAACACAAATACAGTGTTGTAAACATACTTTTCATCACTTGTTCTTCAGTCCAGCCCAGGATGGCATACTACTTAAATGCCCCGCCCCATTGTTACGGGCAATGGCAAATCCCCCTGAAGAAATCTTGCCAAGAAAACCCTGTGACAGGTTCGCCTTAAGGTTGCCATGAGTCAGAAATTACTTGAAGGCACACCACAATACAACAATTGTTACAGGAATCCTAGGAGTGTGTGTTACATAAATCATTCCTACACTATTAGGCCACCTGTCATTATTCTTTCCTCCCAGGACTTACAACCTAGAGAATGCACATATCCTAACACCGTGCTGTAAAGGAAAGCTCCAGCAGTTGTTACTGTGGCAAAAACTCTGCATCTCCCTATGGTTGCCTAGAGACACTTTTGTCTTTGTTGTCAGGAGTGATCAGATGGAGCCAGGTTTGAGAGTGTGCCAAGAGCAGCAGCATGAGAACCAATGTGTGAATGGATTTTTTTAGTCCTGTATTTCATTTAGGAAGTGTATTAATGAGATCTTTTTTGTTTGTTCTTAGCTAACCTTGTCGACATTTTAACTAGTACTGAGTTAAAGAAAAACAAAAATGTCTTAAAGCTGCAGTCCTGCATACCAACATACTAGGAAGTAAGCATTGATGACCACAATTAAAGTAAAGCATACATAGGACTACACTATATTACAGTCTATACAGCATCTACAATAATCTATTAACATTACAAACATTTTTAGGAAGATTTGCATATGCTTTCAGTCTTGTCCAAACTTCTCCTTGAATAGCGCTATCAGAAAAAACCTCAGTCACAAGCCCCTGGGCACATGCTTCCTCTGCTGTTATCTTCTTGTTGAAAAGAAGCATCTCATTTGCCTAAAGGGGAAAAAAATATGAAGACTTAATAGCAAAAAGTGGTGCTTGTTTTACTTACCAAAATGAGGGACTCTTTACAGGAGATATGGTGTACCTTATGAAGATTCAGAAGAATGCTATTGCCAAGAGTCTTACAAACTTTATCAACCAACCCCTGCGGGCAAAATTGGCAAAAGGTTAGAGCTAAGTACCAAACTAAGTATTAGGGAGAAGAAGATGAATATCAAAAGTGGATGACAGACTACCCAGCTTACTGGAAGATATGCATAATTATTTCCTAAAACAGACAACAAACTTTTACCATGATGAGCCATAGCAGCAATTTATATTTCTATTAATTCTGTTTCAACTAGCAGTCTCATTCTGCATTTTTTTTAAAAAAAATCAGTGAAGCGCTGACTCGTCTTGCTAATAATTTCTTCTTTCCGAAGGAAGAGAAAGGAAGAAGGAGATCTTTTGTCCTGGTTTTAATCCTCACCAATAAGGAAAAACTGGTTGATAAAGCAATAGTTGTGAGAGCTTTTTGGGAAACTGCTAATGCCATTTTGGAATTTGTGATAGTGCCAGCTGTGGAAACTAACTATAATCAGATTGTACCCTGTATTTTATAAGAACTGGTTTTAAAATGTTAATAGGTTGTATAGTATCCTATGGCTAAATATTCAGTAGGAAAAAAGAGTCCAATAGGCATGAGAAACTGAAATATAAATGACTGAATGCACATTTGCAAACTATTCTCATGAAAACTAAAAGTGGGAGACTGCCCTGCAATCCTCAGATATTATTTACTTATTTACTTATAAATTATATAGCAAGTCAAATGGCTTGGCTCACTAGATTTCCTGATGAATACAATTGGACCCCCATATCTGCAAGGGTTTGGTTCCCGGACTTACCGTGGATACCGGAAACTGAAGATAATGGTGAACCTTATTAAAATAAAGGACTTCCAGTAAAAACATATCACAGAGTTGCACTGGAGGGACTAGAAGATGCCTAGAAAGGATGCCTCTCTAGCCATTTCCCATGGTATGGGTCCATATTTTGTGTCCCACAGATAACTGAAATTGCAGATATTCATGCCACAGATACAGTGTCCAACTATACTGAAGCTAATTTTAAGAAGCTATCAAGTATAATAATATTTATTTATAACAGTAAATGTATTGATTTATAATATATTTCTTGGTGAGAATAAATTATTGTTTATATGTTATACATTATTATTTACAAATTATAAATAAGTAGTTAGTTAAAATTAAAATTAACTTCAGTATCAATCAGGAAGTCTAGTAAGCCAAGCCACTTTAGCAGGAAAATCTAAAAAATCAATACTTTAATCAGTCAACCAACTTTCTTTCTCAGTCTTCAGTTTGGCTGTAGCTGCTGGTAAAGGCTGGCAATGACAGACTGAATGTAACTACGGGACTTGTTATCAACTTTTATTGATGTGGAAGAGAGAGTATCCCAGCCCATTCTGCTATGCTCTAGGCTCATGGACATGTAGGGGCTGTCTAAATGGTGAAAATACCTCTCACAGAATGTGAGGAGAATCCTACTAGTCTTAATGGGATCCCACATTGTCTTGCCATATTCAGAAGGAGGAGGGCCAAAAACGTCAAAAACTCGGAGTTTTTAAAAAGCAGCGAAGGGAATGCACATTCCTGCTCATTGGGACAAGCAATTAACTTTGAATCCCTTTCCCATAGGAGAGGAAGCACAAAGCTGATTGGCCAGATGAGTGCAGGGGTGCAGGACTTGCTAACAAGGCAGGCGCCCAGCACCACTATTTTGGATTTTTGTCTTAGCAAATGAGCGCTAAGGCGAGGACTTTTTCTTTTTTTTCTACAGGCAAAATATCACTCTAGTACACAATGGAAAACAGTTTTTAAAAGGGCAGTAGTGGGAAAGTAAAGCAAGAAAAAACACGAGTAAATCACTTGTGGCTGCCATCTTGACCAGTGAGCATGCAAAGCTTTGAAGGGCCAAAACACCATTAAGACAAATCACAGCTGCTGCAATTTGCCATTTCTGCAGAGCAAGCCAGGTGTTTGTTTTGTTTGTTTGTTTTTTGCCTCATATAGATTGGGCATAAATGCTAAAGTCTCCCCCACCCCATGCTCTGCATTGAGATAACACTGTGCCACTCAGTAACTGACAGTACTCTGAGTTCTGTAATGTTCCACCTAGAATTCTACACTCATCAAACATATATTAAGATAAGTGCAGACAAATCTTTGATCACTTTTGTTTCCCATCGCTTTTGTTCTCATTCCTTTGTTTCTTGTCAGCTCTTCCAGCCTTCATGATCTCTTTCCCTCCTACCTTCTGCCTTCTGCTTGGTATTGCTAATCTCCCCCCCTTCGATCTGTAACAGCCTTCCGTAATTGAGCTCTAATTTGCCTTCCCTTTTCCTTATCAATAAAACTCACCCAGGGAGGGGACTTCCTGCCCTATGTGATGTGTGGTTTGAATCTATTTTTTAAAATGATGTATCTCGTTCTTTCTTTATATCTCCCTCCAAGGAACCCTCCAAGGGCACTTCAATATCTAAACCAAAGTTCCAGATGTTAACATGTTGATCTTGATTTGGTGAAATATGCCATACAGCCCAGCTATACTGGACTGGCAGTAGCCTGTCTCCAGTCTAAATACCCATAGTCCGTTGTGTCCCTGAAAGTTTTGCTCCCTGAACCCAGGCATCAGGTGGGCCTAGAAATTAATGCCCTGAAACCGTGCAGCCAAACATTTTGCAAGTTACAGTACTTAGAACCAATATGTAAACTAGGTCTCCTCGTCACATTAGCATCTCTCCATATCCATCTCACTTCGTCTTCCCATTTCTTTCCAATCTCCCAGTTGTACACCTAGGGGTCATTTACATGGCAAAATAAATCCTCAAAGAATGCGACAAGAAGCCTGATAGTTCCCACGCATTTCGAAGCAACCAGCGCCCTTTTCAGAAGGAGGGGGTGCAAAAAACCCATAAGTTGCG
This sequence comes from Gambelia wislizenii, assembly GCA_030847615.1. Taxonomy (NCBI): domain Eukaryota; kingdom Metazoa; phylum Chordata; class Lepidosauria; order Squamata; family Crotaphytidae; genus Gambelia; species Gambelia wislizenii. The sequence goes on from JAUMIR010000004.1 coordinate 218,594,653, forward strand.
CAGTATCAGCTTTCACTAGTTTTCCACACTTTTTTGATTAAGTTCGCAAAAATACGCATAATTTATCGTGGGAACTAATGATCATGTAAACTGGCATCTGCCTTTTCGAATTACTGTGAGCAGAGCTGAATCCTGATTGGTTGGAGTGACCATTCTGCTTTATCCAAATAGACTGAGGGGTTGGAGAGAAGAAATTCACCCTCCTTCTGCTTGCAGCCCACTTTGGAAAATGTGTTCTGAGCCCTTCCTGTCCATTTCAAAGGAAGGCTTTGGGGGTTGGGAAAATGGTTTGCTGCTTCGCTGGTGTGAGTGTGTGTGCGTGTGCGCGCATTCGTGCGTGCTGGGAAACAGCCGATCGCATGTTCGTTCTTTTGTTTGTTTGTCCTTCCATTCACTTGCCTTTATTCAAGGCTTCGTAGGGAGGGAAAACAATTAGGAATGAGGCAAGCCCCCAGCTTCTGTGGTATGTGCTTCTGTGTGCATGCATGAAGGGAAGGGAAGGACATCGCTCCACCATGCTTTTGCTTCTTTATGCTTTCATTGACTCCTTTCTTTATAGAAGCCTTTTGGGGCTGGGGAAGACGGGGGGGGAGTTTGACAGATCGCTCTTTCGATTGCTTGTTTGTTTGTCCTTTTTCTTTCCTCTCATTATTTATGGTCTCCATAATCCCCTCCTTGCTCCCTCCCCGCCTCCTGCCTGGCTTTAATCATCTGGAGGCGATCCCCCCCCCCACCTTTGCCTGTGTGAACTAAGGAAAACAGAAAGTTGCTGGATCTGGCTTCATCATTTGAAAATGCCAGGAGTCGTGTGATTTATGCACTCCTGATGCGAAAGAATGGTAATCCGGAATCTTGCGAACTTTTTCCTGTCGTGGAACCGGCTCCCTAGTCTACAGACTGCTCATACTATTCATGCCCATATCTCACCATATAACGCCCTCATTCTGATGGATTGTTTTCCCACTTCAATCCTTTTTTTTTATCCAGCCTGTCTGTCCTCCACCTCCTATTTGCTCTACCTCCTTCTGACAGTAGTCACTTCCTTCACTCTTCTTTTCTCTTCTTCTAAGTGATCCTATGAATGTGGGAGGTTTTTTTTTCCCCAGCCTCATTTTCTTTTAGTCCTAAAGAAAGTACAGTAGAACATTTTTGCGTGTGTGTACAGGTATCTCACCTGTAAAGAACATTTCACTCTGTGGGAGAACATGGGTTGGGCCTCTTTTCAGTTACTGGCAAAGTCTATCAAAAGTGTTTAGGACATTTATATAAATCTACTGAAGAAAATCCCCCTAATTAACCATAATTGGCTTGTTTGCACTGTATCCGCTCCTTAGGCCTATAGGAAAGGATGTTCAGATGTGATGTAAAAATAGACTTTCTCATGTTCAGATAGCCTTTCCCATGTTCCTTTCTTATTACATATTAATGTTACTAAGGAAAAACAAAGTTCTAACATGATGCTTCATAAAACTATGGGAAGGGTTGCTATGGCAGCCAATTGGCCCATATTTTCATTCTGAAAAAATCTGATGGACTAAACAAAGAAGAGCTGAGACAAGAAGGACTTTGGAGAGCTATAAAAAGTCCTACATTATTAAATAAAATCTTCACAGTTGAGGCAATACATTCTCCAGATGTTGTCCTAAGATGAAAATCTATTCCTGTCCTTAGAAATGTAAGATCCATTTCTAATTAGTATATCTAATTAGTAAAATCAATGAATCAATAGAGTTTGCATGGATATATTTGGTTGTTTCTAGACTGCAATGAATGATGGAAAGGATATAACACGTTTTTACAATGCAATCCTATATAATTCTTCTCAGAACTTAAGTCTCATTCAATGACACTTATTCCCAGGTATGTGTATATAGGCTTGTAGACCTATATATAAGAAGATATGGTCAAGAAAAACTAGGCAGTTTTTTCCAAGTTCACAAATGTATTCAACTGTGCATAGTTTATTTTGTAGCTACAGAACACAACAATATTATGTTCTCCATTTTAAATACTTAAATTTAAGTATTTCAAGTTCAAGGCCTCCACCATTTTGAAGGCTGTTGCCACATTTGCTACTTAAGTGGTATTGTTTGTGATACAGGGTACTCTATAGCTCTTTCTGGTGGTTAACTGGTTGTACTGTGAAAAACAGAATAAAGGCTCATGTAATAAGAAGGTACAGACTAGCTGAAGTCATTTTTGCAGCAAAATGCTAAAATTCCTTGCATGTGTATATGTGTATACACCCCTGCATACTCATATACACAGTATCTGGTGAGGCAAGTCCTTGCTGCCATGGAAGTTGTGAATGTCTACTGATAATTCATTTCCCATACAGATTATTTTGCTTAAAATGTGTGTCAGGTGCTGTGAGATAATAAAGACATATGGGATAATAATGACAAAAAAGGAAACAATATATTATTGGTGTGACATAACACTGCAGAGTGTTGTCTAAAGGAAGCAAAACAACAGCAATATTTGGTTAAACTTCAGCAGCCCACAATGAATTGAAAGCTAAGCGTTCGTTTACACGGCAGATTTATTGCGGCAACTTGCGCTTTAATTCTTTTCCGCAGCTGTGCCAGTTTTTTTTCTAATTATGCTGCTTTTTCGTTCAGACTTGAAAAAGTGCAGGGGGCGTGGCCTCGCAAGCAGACAAAGGCTTTATGGGGAAGAGGCTAGATCGTGAGTGAAAGAATTTGAAGCCCTGCATTTTCGAGCTAAAGAAAGACTCACAGACTGCCAAAATAGCAGGGGGGAAGATCAAAGAAGTGGCTCTGTCTCTGTATCTCTCAAAATCTGCCTGTAAATGAACTCAGTCACTCCCCAAAGCAGAGACACAGCAAACTCCCCGTCTGCCCTGGCATCTCTGCTGAAAGACCTTGCTGCCATGCCGTGAATCCTAAGGTGAACCTATCACAAGTTTTTTCAGCACGATTTGTTTAGTCAGGGTTCACAGACTCGCAAAATAGCAGAGGATTTTTGACTCTCCCTCCCTCAGTCACCCCTCCCTCAATCACAATGCAGCTCTGCTGCAGCCCTTAGTGAAATGGTTTCTCTCTCTCTCTCTCTCTCTCCCTCCCTCCCCCAAGCAGAGCTGACAGATGGGAACTTTATGACTGAAAGGTCTTGGGAATCCTTTTTCTTGGCAGACTTGCAAAATAGCAGAGAGGATTTTTCAAAGTTTCCTCTAATCGCTACTGTCTTTCCCTCCCTCCCTCTCCCTCTTTTAAGCCCACCCCTGCATCATAGCAACCAATCACAGTGCAACTCTGCTGTAGCCCTTAGTGGAATTGTTGTTTACACTGCCAATAATGCGCTACATTGCAAATATACCGGCAAAAGTAGCAACATCTTTTGCCATGCTATATTTGGGTGTTTTACCTTCCCCCCTTCTGAATGAGGTGATGCTGTGCTGCGATCCATGGGAACTATGAGCTATCTTAGCGGTATATTTAGAGGAATATTTGCCCGTGTAAACGATCCCTAAGAGTGCTAGATTTAATATAACCACCACAACAACATGATGATGATGCTAATATGAGAAAGTTCACATTTCTATTGATGATCAACCCATGAAATAACGAGACCACACACAAGGTTGGGGTGAAATACGGGTCACTTTATTTATCACCTATTTAAATTTTATCCCCAGAGATGTGCAAAAGGGGGGGGAGCAACCTACTATGGGAGCAGGTGGGGAAGTTGGTCTCTCCCAGACCTCCCCCACAGCCACCCCTGGGTGAAACACCTAAGCCTCAGCGAGAAGCCAAAAGCTGGGTTGTTTCACAGCACCCTACTGAAAAGCCAACCTGAGGATTCAACCCTCAAGTTGCATGATCTCTAGTGAGGACTAAGCCATCAGGCCAGCCCCAAGGACGGTCTCCTTCCCCACCCACTCTGGGTCTCATGACATGTAGGGGCAACTCCAGAGACCTCTCCTTCACTTTCACTCCTACTCCCCCCCCACTACTTTCCATGGATAAGGGGCAAGTGTCTGCTTAGCCCCATACTCCACCTGGCTGGCCAAAAGGGCCGCCACACCATATTGCAAGCCTCAAAGGAATATCTGGTTCCCCTCCTCTGATAGGTGAACACCATCCACTCGGTAGAGCTCTGGGTGCAGAAGGAAGTGGCCCACCCATGTGGCCAAGGCATTTCTGATTACTTTGTTGACCCTCCTGTGGGCTGTTTCAATATGACAGGGGTTTCCCCTTCTTGGGTCATACCTATCTGGGCACAATCACTGACCACATGATTGCCACTCCAGGCCAGAAAGATGGAATGACTCCTATGTCTTTAAGTGTTTAAATAATCAGGGCCTTGCCCTTCAACAAGCTGAGGCATTACCACCCAAGTAAATGATCAAAATGTGTGGCAGAGGCCCACAGCACTCCCTGAACTGCACTGGCAGCAGACCGTGCCACGGAAGGCCCTTCTTGCCCATCGCCACCTCACCCAATCCCAGGTGGGAGCCAAAATGGCCATTCTAAGCCTGGATGCTTCCTAATAGACAAAGCTATATCTACAGATTAGGACACAGTGCCTCATCAGCCATAACACATAATTTGGAAGAGATCATAAAAGCAACCAACACACTTTAGTGTTGCAATGGCTGGACATACCTTTGATATCCCAATGACCTCAAGTGCCCATTTCTCCTAACAATTTGAAAACCCATGCCTGTTGCTGCAGTGGTTAAGTCTACCCCAATTCTAAATGAACGTGTTCCAAATTTAGCTCCTTTTAAGCCAAGGAAGGCTAGGGAAGGCTAGGGCCTGAAGGTGACAAGACCAGAACTGGCATTTTGTCAAAGGTGACCTGTGTGCATGGTAAAACAGGAAGCCAGCAATGATGCTTCCACCTCCACCACCCCCCCCTTAACCTATTCCTTCAAAGCCTGCACTGAGCAGAGAGATCACTATAAACCTGAAGCCAGAGTATGGATCCTACCCTTCTTTGATCCATTTTTGAGCTTTGAATTTTGAGGAGAACATGCAGACTGACCAAATAAGGTCTCTGTTGTCTACCATCCTACCCTTTTTCCTATCCCTCTGGGGCTTAACAAATACCAAAGTCTCCTGTGGGATCAGGGAAGCCCTGGGCCTTAAACTGGAAAGTCAGGCAGGACAAGAGAGCCTTTACTGACTGCAGTGACAAACTCCTCTCCCTGAGGGACACACAGTACTGTAGTAAACGGGGGACTGGTACAGGTAGCACCTCACCTAAGTTCCTTATCTTCCTAAACTCTAAGAAGTCCTTCACTGCCCTGAAGTAACTCCTCCTAGTACTAGGCATCAAGGATGTACTAATTGCCCTAACTACCTCACCCTTCCAAGGCTCCAGAGATCTTGCTGGCATCATGTCTGGCCTCTTGATGGTATCTGGTGCCAGCTGTCTGAAATGGTCCATCTGCATGTGGAAGAGAGCATCAGCCATGAGGCCATTGTTTACCCCTGCCATGTGGAGCACCATGAAAAGGAGGTTAAGTCATAGATACTTTAACATGAATTCCCTGGCCAACCTCATCACCCTAACAGACCTGGAAGACAGGGAGTTGATTATTTGTATTGTAGCCATTTTGTTGCACAAGGAATTGGCAAACTCATTAGCCCAAATCTTGACTGTGACCAAAACTGGAAAAAATTGGAGGGTCAAATCAAGCATGACACCAGAGTCAAATCAGTCAGGGGGGCAGGCCTGAGCACATCAATGTCCTCTAAAACATACACCAAATCCTAAGGACCCTGCATTGGCCAATGATACTTGCAGTGCATCCCTAAGCTTCCTCTCTCCAAAAGGAGATTCCACTGAAACCATCTAAAAAGTCCTGCCAAAGCCTGAGGTCCTCCCTGATACCTTTCATAATCCTGATTCTATGATGGGATTTCCTAATCCCACAAATAGCACCACAAAGACACCTAAGAAAAACCCTGCCTGGTGCTACCACCCTAAAGGTGAAGTTTAGATGGCCAAAAAGCTCCAGGAACTCCTTGACTGTAGTCTTCTTGCACCCCAAGAACCCAGCCACCCACTGCCTCATATCATGAGTCTTCTCTAGGGGAAATCTACACAACTGATTGACTGCGTCAATTTCAATGCCAAGGAAAACCAATTGGTGAGAAGGGCCCTCTGTCTTTTCCTGTGCCAAGGGGACCCCTAGCTCCTGCATAAACAGGACAAATTCACACAAAAGGCATAATACCCTGTTTCAAACCTCTTAATGAACAGGAAGTCATCTAAATAATGTACAACCCCTCTAGACCCTGTCTTCAGTTTAATTGCCCACTCCAAGAACATATTGAACTTTTCAAATGTCACATGACACTGAGCATCCCATAGGGAGGGTCTGATCCATGTAAAACATGCCTTCAAATGAGAAGCCCAGCAGCTCAAAATAATCGGGGTGTACTGGAAGATAGAATGCAGACTTAATGTTGCATTTTGACAGTTCAGCACCCACTCCGTGTCTATAAATCTCCATAATTGTTGCAGCAAAGGAATTGTACCTCATGGTACACAATTCCGCAGGCATGGCATCATTATCTGACTCTCTCCTTGGATACGATAGGTGATTAATGATTCTGTATTCCTCTGGGTTTTTCATGAGTTCCACCCCCAACAGGGGCACTCTCAAGTTAGAAACAGAGGGTGAGGAATATGGACCTCCCACTCTCCCCTCAGCTGCCTCCTTCCCAATCTTCTCCTAACCACATGCTCCAAATCAATCACTAGCTTTATGTTCTTCACACTATAGGGGCAACACCTTCCTTGATAGGGGATCCTAAAGCAAAATTTAAATCATTCCCACAAGTAGTGTGCTGCTACTTGGTCTACCAAACCAGCATCCAGTGTAACTGAATGTCACATGGCAATGCATGAGGCCTAAACTGTCCACTGTGTTAGTGCCCCTAAAGACCCCCCCCCAGAAACCCTAAAAATTGGTTTATTAATAATTTGGCATATTAATGTGGTCTTTCACAGGGGAAAGGAGTAAAATATCAGGGACTCGCTGTAAGGATCCCCAAAGGCACGTGTTAAGCCATGCATCGCCCAAAGGAAGAACTATTGACAAATTCCAAACTATAAGGAAACATAATGAGGTCAAGAGGACATTGTTTGCACACCCAAGTGACAGACAACTGATCCCATCACTGGTGGATGGAGTAATCCTTTGTCTGAAGATATCCCCTTCCCTTCAGCACATACACAGGTATTGAGGAGGCTGTTGAAGCACTGTAATTCTAATCATTAGAACATTTAAGGCAGCTGCAAATAGCACCACCACATTAGCATCTTCAGACACCTATTGTCAAACCCAGGAGTTTTTCCTGAAACCCATTGTTTAATATCTAAGAAACACCTGGTCTACACATGAAACCTCACCTGAGGGCACATTTTTAATATAAATACTAGTCCAAAATCACACCTCATTGCACACAGATTAATTTCCAGGGGACACTCTGTCTCTCTCTGTGTTGCCAGGCACACAGAACCAGTTCCTGGGGACACCACGTCTCTCTGTGTTAGCCACTCCTGCTTCTTCCATCTATGATGCTGGGCTGCCCAAAAACTTCAGACTACGAGACAGGTGTCATATAACCTGCGGAAAATCCCCCTATTTATTCCTCTGTCAGCCTCTCTTCCTCCATTTCCTAGTGGCCTTGTGTGAATGCTTTACTGTATGAACGTGTGTATGATTGGTGTTATTACTTTTAAATCTTTGATAAATATTGTTAACTCGTATCCTGTGTGTGTGTGTATGTCAGTTCAGAGCTAGTAGGGGTATACAATTGGTGTAAAGATCCCCTTGTTGCCCCCTTTTTACATTGCTAAAGTTGAGTTGCTGCTAATTTCCCCAGCATATTAGAAACTCTGCATTTTTGTGGAACTTTCAAGAGCACCTTGGGTAACAGTGGGCTTACTGGGACCAACAGGGCCTGTTAATTTGATATACTTTATAGTGGGAGTGGGGGACTAGTCAATAACAAGAGCTGTTCCACATTGGCACAGGCCCACTGTGAAGTAAAAACACTGTGGGGGGAGAGAAAGGAAATGGGGGGAAACCTACAGGAACATGCTCCTGATTAATGCACCGGCACTGTACCCCCACCTGGGACTCTACTGCATTTCCCCACAGCAGCCCCACAGCCCAGAACTGCTCATAGAAGCCTGGCATGACTGTGGCATCTCCCACCTCCTTTCCAGGCTGAGACACAGCTCTACAACAAACTAATTTAATTGAAAGAAATGCCCCCATGGCATCGCACTCCTAGCCCAAATGGGGCCTAACACTGCCTGTTGAACCAGCCTCACCACCATATAAATTGCTCAAGGATCCATCTGAGTCTCCTGTCTCTTGCTGTTGCTTGCTCAAAGGAAAATCAGCAAGAGGAAGAGGAGGGGAAAGGCTAGAGCTTAAATGCCTTTAGCTCTGCCTCACCCTGCTCCTCATCATAGTGCACCACATCACAACGCAAATTAACATGGCTTCTTATCATGGGAGGCCATCAAAGTCACCTCCCCCTTGCAACGGTGCACTGCATGAAGGGTGGATCTGAAGCATCCTTACTGGGTGAGTTACATTTTCCTTATGACATCCAGGCTTTGTAAATACTTGTGAGGTTCTCAAGAGCCCATTAGAAGTAAGGGAAGCCCTTGTTTGATGGAGAGTTTTCCAATTCTTTCTCCTTTAGTTTAATCTCTAACAATTTATTATGTTTCCTGTTTTTTTCTTTTCCATTGGATATTCCACTGTATAAAAATGCCTCTAATTACTGCCTTACTAGCATCCCATACCATATTGTTTCCTACTCCAATTCCTAAACTGAATTTAAAATATTCTTTCAGTTTTTCTTTACAATCTTTCACTATTTCTTCCTTTCCTAATAACATTTCATTTAATCTCCAATTTGGTGGCCAGTTACTTTTCCTAATTTTTATCTTAATGAGGGTTATGACCTGATAAGGGTTTTGGTAGAATTTCTATCTTTGTAATATCTTTAATCAAATCTTTAGTTGCCCATATCATGTCAATTCTGGAGTGTGAATTGTGGACATCTGAAAAAAAAATATACTCTCGCTTATCATTCTCCTTGTATCTCCATACATCTAAAAGTTGTAATTCTTCTCCTTGTATCTCCATACATCTAAAAGTTGTAATTCTTCTACTATTTCAAAAAATTCCTTTACTAACTTTTCTTGATTTTTTTTTTATTTTTTTGTTTCTGAGTATCTATCTAACAAAGGATTCACTACTCCATTGAAATCTCCAAGTAGACACCATCTACTATAATTTAGTTCTGTAATTTTGTTTTTTAGTAGTAGTAGTAGTTTATTAATGCTTAGACCAAAGGCCATTTGCATACACAGTGAATAAGAACAATATGAAAATACAATATTATAAAAGTGCTATATAAAATAACTGGCATCAAAAATTGTGCATTAGAATGACAAAATTCAATACAGTTAAAACACATTGAATAAAAACGACAATACTGAAATTAAATAAGGTCATCCTTAGAGCAATCAACTGCAATATCAGCTATAAGTCTTGCACAAATTTTCATCGCTGCCAGGGCAAAAAGAGAAACCTTGTGAGTTACCATAGAGTCAATATCAGACAGAAGATAGAAAATCTTTTCAGAAACAGTGTTAGAATGTAAATGAGACAGAATAGACCCCAGAAATTTGGTTCTTGGTTCTGAATATAATGAACAGAAAAATAGGTAATGAGGCAAATCCTCAATTTCTGGGGCACATGCATAAACGAAAGGCCAAAGGTGTATGAGAATATCTGCCATCAATCATAGCTGTGGGCATTATTTGAAAACAAAGGGATGTAAAAGCTTGCCTAAGTTTTGGAAATGTAAGCTCTACTAGGTAACCTGCCCTTTGATGGTCCAATTTATAAAGTCTATACCATTTTGAAAATTTAGAGTTGTTAATAGCCTGTCTGTCCAAATGCACACCATGGTTAAAAATGTATTCACGAAGCTTCTCTCTTGAATTCAAGATAGGAGGATTATCAATTAAAACAGGGTAAGATTCAAGCAACTTACAATATCTTGAATGTCAAACTTTGCAGTTTGATAGATGTTGGAAACAAAACTTGGGGGAAACCCTAACTGAAGAATCTTTTACAGTTCTCCATTAGTTAAATAAAATAAAGTGAATGCAAGCTGTAATGGAAGGGAAACCAACCTCTGCCCGAACCAGGGCTGCAGGGGTGCCAGGTGGAAGTGTTAGCAATTTCTTAAGAAATGTATTCTGAAGGGCCTCCAATTTAGCCATCTGGGAGTCGTCCCATCCCCACATAGCAGCACCATACGGAATCTGGGCAATGACTTTGCTGTGGAATATTTTCAGGGCTGGAACAACCAGGTGTCCCCCTGCATTATTGTAAAAGCTAAGGATTGCTCCAATAGATCTCAGAGCCACTGCCCTGGTAGCTTCTATATGGGACTTCCAGGAGAGATTTTCTGTGAAATGAATACCAAGGTACTTAAATTCCTGACATTGTTCAATCTGGTGACCATTGATGGACCAACGAAAATGGGAATGTCTTTTTCCAAACACCAACACCTTTGTTTTGGTATAGTTAATGTTCAGCTTTTCTTTAGAACAAAATACACTGAGCTTAGAAATCAGCCTTCTCAGACCTATACATGTAAGTGAAATTAAAACCATATCATCAGCATAGAAAAGAATAGAAATCTTTTTTGACACAAGTGAGGGTGGAAAAAATTCTGGGCCAGACAGTGCTGGGATGATGTCATTCAGATATACAGTTGTCCCTTCACATTTGCTGGGGTTTGGTTCCAGGACCCCCCATGAATACCCAAATCCGTGAATACTCAAGTCCCATTATATGCAATGGCATAGCAAAATGGTGTCCCTTATATAAGATGGCAAAATCAAGGTTTGCTTTTTGGATTATTATTTTTTAAGAATATTTTCAAGCCATGAATACTTAAATCCATGAATACCAAATCCATGAATATGGAGGATCAACTGTAAACTAAAGAGTGATGGTGCTAATAGGCATCCTTGTTTTACTCCTTTATTTGTGGGGACAGGATCAGTTAATGAGCCAGAAATACCAACTCTTATTCTAGCAGTTGTATTGGTGTAGAGCCCCTTAATTAAAAACAATAGGCGCTTATCTATACTAGTGTTGGCCAGTTTATGCCACAACAAGTTTCTATCGATTGAATCAAAAGCTGCGGCTAAATCAACAAAGGCAACAAATAAATGTTTTGTGGGGCCAGTAATTCCTTGTTGGGCTAAAAAATAAAGAGTCAAACAATGGTCAATAGTGCTCTGGCCTTCCCTAAACCCAGCCTGTTCAGCGTGAATGATCTTATTAGTAGATTCCCAATCCTCCAATTTCTTTAACAAATATTTACTATATAACTTGGAATCAATATCCAAAAGGCTTATAGGCCGATAATTATTGGGATCTTGCTTATCACCCTTCTTATAAATAGGAACAACTACACTCTGTTTCCAGCCCACTGGAGTTATACCTGTATTGTTGATTTGGGCAAACACTTTAGCTAATATTGGGGTCCACCACTCAGCAAAGTATTTAAATATTTCTGGAGGTATCATATTTTCTCCTGGGGCCTTACTCAATGCAAGAGCTACAATCAACTTTTTTATCTCAGACACTGACATGGGAGACCAATATGGCAAACAAGTAGTTTTGGAGACAATAGAGGAGTGATTCTCTGCATGTATAGCTCCATATAGTTTACTAAAATGGCTGTACCATTGCTGTGATGTAAAATGCCCAACGATTACTGGTCTGACCATATTCATACCAGAAGCAATGATGTCCCCAAACTACTTCTCATTCTTATCTGTCACAGCTAGAGCTAATTGTTTCCATTGTGTTCTAACATATGTGTCCTTTTTTTGTTTTAAAAGTGCCTTATAAGATGACCTCATAGAAGCTAAAATATCAGGAGAAACATCATTATTTCTAAGTGCCTGTCGAGAGCAATCCATCAATGATTTTCTAGCACTTCTACATTCAAAATCAAACCATCTTTTAGTTGCTATCTTGTAGGGATTAAATTGTTTGTTACACACCAGCTTGGGTCTAAACTTTTGAATAATGGTTTGATAAGCATGTAAGATATCTAAATTAGAATTTAAAATGGCTTGACGGAGGGCTTTAAAAGTAGTAGTCTCAAATATGTGAAGAATGGAGGTGCCGGCTAATGTAATTAGAAACGATGAAGATATCAAAAGGATAGGAAATATTGAAGAGATTAAACTGAATATGTTTGCAGATGATACTTTAATAACAATACAAGATCCATTGGAAAAAATGCAAGAGATAGAGAAACATTTGAAAACATTTCGGAAGATGACAGGTTTACAAGTAAATTGGAATAAATCAGAAATTATGATATTTAATTATACAAAGGCAGAGCAAAAAAATATGAAGAGTAAAAAGAAATATATTAAAATAAAAGAGCAAATAAAATATTTAGGAATAAATATTGTGGCAGAATTGGAAAAACTAGAGGAAAAAAAATTCACTATGCTAAGGAAAGATATGGAGAAAAGAATAGAGGAATATGGGAAAATTAAATTGTCATGGTTTGGAAGAATAGCGCTTGTTAAAATGAAAATATTACCAAAAATATTTTTTTTATTTAGAATGCTGCCTATTAAAGTATCAGAAATGGAATTAAAAAGTGGCAAAATATGATATATAATTATTGTAATGGAGGCAAAAGGTCAAGAATCAATAAAAATAGATGGTATAAATCTAAAAAAAAGGGGGGGTTTAGGCTTACCTAATCTAAAGCTATATTACGTAGCGAATCAATTGAGATATATTATTGATAGTGTTGCAGAAGTGAAGGAAATGGAATGGATGGAAATAAATAAACAAGAGATAGAGTTAAAATTAAGAAATATATTTTTTTGTAAACTAAAAAAGAAATTTAGGGAAACAATACAATCTTTTTCTTTAAAAAATATATCAGATATATGGAATAAATATAAAAAAGTATCAGTTCCAGGAACATCTCCATTAACGCCAGTAATATTGTTAGAGGGTTCCCCCGCAAATTTAAGAAATGAAGTGGAAGCAAAATTAGGAGGACAAGAAATTATAAGGTTGAAGGAATGGATGGGGAAAATGAAAAATAAAAATTATATGGAAAAAATATTAAAGGAGCAAGGATTTACATGGTTTAAACTGATACAGTTAGAAAGATGGACAAAAAAATGTTTAAAGGAGGGTAGTTGTAGAAAAAGTACAAAATTTGAGGAATTAATTACAAAAGCTATTCGAGAGAAAAACGCTATAAAGGGTATTACAAGCAAAATATATAAAATGTTAATGGATAATGAAGAAGTACAAGATTATTTAAAAGATGTTTGGGAAACAGATGTAGCAACTGTAATAGACAAATCTAAGTGGGAAAAAATATGGAATATGCAACATTTGAAAACATTATCAGTAAGAATAAAAGAAAATTACTATAAGATTATATGGAGGTGGTATTTAACTCCAGTAAGATTGAATAAAATAGATAAAAAGTATTCAGCACAGTGTTGGAAGGGATGCCAAGAATTGGGAACGTATATGCATATGTGGTGGAATTGCAAATATGTACAGAAATTTTGGAAAATAGTAATGAAGGAAATAAGTGAAATACTGGAGATAAATATACCTTTAAGCCCTGAAATAGCATTATTATCATATTGTGAAAAAATACAAGAATCTCAAATTGTTAAGGATTTGCTAACAAATTTGTTGACAGCAGCAAGGTTAATAATAGCAAAGAAATGGAAAATACAAGGTGAATACAAAATAGAAGAATGGTATGATGAAGTATGGAATATAGCTGTAAATGAGAAATTAACAAATATGGTTAAGTAAAAAAAAGGAGGGTTAAATAAGAATGTTTTTGGTGAAAAATGGAGTAAATTTTTATAATTTGTATTAATAAATGGGAGAGGAAGCAAACCTGAGTTGGAAACAATGATTTTTTGGAAAGAGGGATGAATGTAAAGAGAAGTCCCTCAGTGGAGGGAATCACTGTTATATATGTTTGTTAAGTTTTATGTAGTAATTGTATGGTTTTTTTTAATTTTAAAAATTAATAAAATTATTTAATAAATAAATAAATAAAAAAGAATGGAGGTGCCCAGGTTGATTGACCACCGTATTCTCTGTTCTCCCATATGAATTCCATTTAAATTTTGGGAAGTACATGGGGGGGGTGAAGCATCTCAAAATTAAATAGCAATGAGAGAGGAAAATCATTTTCAACTCGATTGTTCACTTCAAATCTAAGAATATCAGGTACCACAGTAGCAGAAACTGCAATATAATCTATTGTGCTTGCTGCCCTATTGGTGACATAGGGGTAAGTACCCAATGTTATGTCATGATGGGTTCCATTAAGGCATTGCAAATGGTGCAAGGAGAGGACTTCTATAAACTTCAGACCTGGCTTGTTTATGATTATATCTTGGGAGACCCTAGCAACAGGTGTAGCATGAGAGACTTGCCCAAAGTTAGTACTCTCCACATGTTTCAAACCATCTCCAATTCCAGCATTAAAATCTCCACATAATAGGAACCTTGTGGAGGGATATTGACTCTCCAGGAGGGTCAGGGTTTCAGATAAACTATTCCAGATGCTATTAGGGCCTACATTCTTTGCTAAGTTGGGTGGAAAATAGACATTTATACAAATTAAAGAACCAAAATGCCTGCTCTTAATGGAAAGGACCTGTATACATTGCGAAAAAGCACTAGTTATTGGTTGAATCTCAGCTTGCAAGTCAACTGAGATAAATGTAGTAAGGCCACCACTGCCACGGCCTCTAGTGCAAGTTTTAACAGCTGGAACAGAAAATGATTGAAATCCATGAAGAGATGGCAAGTTAGTTTCAAGGGCCCATGTCTCTTGCAAACAAATAATTTTAAAGTTTTGAAGATAGATTGCAAAATCTGCCTCATGGAACTTATTTCCCCACCCCATGATATTCCAACATAGTAAACTTAATTGTCAAGCTGGTGTAGTCAAGTCTATATCATCTCAGGTATCCAAGGGTTCTATTTGAGCTGGGGTTTTTTGACTGGGAGACAACTCATGCAGAGGAGGTACGTTGTTAACCCTCTTAGGCTCCAAGGGTTGTGCTGGAATTGTAGTTATGAAGTCCTCTTCATTCATTATTAATAAAGCATCAATAGAGCCCCGATCCAGAACCCTCTCAGCCTGAGGAACCTCATCAGTGGATACTAAATTCACCAATGGTTTGGCCAAGTCCTTGGTAGTAAACAGCATGTTCTTAAGATCGTCCAATCTAGAGGCAATGTCTTTTTGTTCTTCACTGATTATTAAGTCACTCAGACCTGTAAACTGCTTCTCTGCTATAGTCCTAGAAATTTTGGCTGGACTAGGCTTCTGTGTGGTCTTGCTAGAAGCTCCTTTGGAAATTAACAAGCAGGTATTCCTTTCCTCTGTAGACACTCCACTGCTGTGCTTATGAATAATTAAAGGAGTTGTAGTTAAGTCTCGAAAGACCCGTACTGGTGTTATTTGAAAGTTAGACAGAAAAAGCTTCATTTTCATCAACATAAGAGGGATTGTAGGCTGTTCAAATGTTAACAAAATTCACTTATGTGCCGATATACTGGGAAGCCATTCTACAGCAAGCATATCAATATTTTGAGGGTATATCTGTAAAAGTTGGCCCAAAGAAGATCTGATGGCTCTGATGACCTCCATCTACCATTGTTTATTCTATTATAAGCAATTTGCAGCATGACTTGGTTTGCTTGTAAAATTCTGTTGCAGCTTCTTTTTCCTGGCTCCTTTGGAATTGCTAGTGAACTGCCCCTGGGATCATTTATGGTGAATATTTTGTTCACCAATTTCCCCTCTTTTCTAGATGTTTCACTATTAGAATAATCCATGCTCTCTTTTAAAGCTGTTTGCTTCTGCATAAAAGTTTCAAAGGAAAGTTTAAGGAACGCAAGTTGATTAACAATTTTTTGTAAACATTCATAAATTGAAATAACAGTGTGAGCTGTTAGAAGGCACTGTTTTGTCACAAAGTCAGGGGGGTATGAATGTTGTTCAGTAAGTTGTTTCTTCTCAGTATCAGGCAATTTCTCCCACACAGACTCATTTAGCTCCAAGGACACTCTTTCCCGATAAGCACCCAAATCATTGCCGGAAATTTCTAAAGGCTCAGATAGAGCCTTTATCCAAAGCAGAGAAGCTGTTAGCAGTTGGAATTGTAAACTCTGAGTTTAAGTATGGAATACTCACAGTTTCCTCACTAGCAAATAAATTGTCAATCTTGAGCTGTTTGGAGGCCTTGTTGTGCTTGCTTGTCCCTGGGCTTGTTCTATGGCCCATTTAAATATCTTAACCAAATCACAAGGAGGGAAAGCAACAAACAATGCTGCACAGCACTGAAGGACAGCAGTTAAGAAAACTAAAAACAAAAAAACCCTAAGCATTCAGGGCAGGAAGACCAAGATAGAAACAAAAACATCAGAGCTCATTAAAACACCTCCTATCATGCCAGCGCCATCTTCCTTCTGTTTTTTTAATTCTTTATAAAAAGTGAATTTTTCATCAACTGGGGCATAGATACCTATTATCAGTGTCTTTACATTATTCAGATAAATTTCTACAGCAATAAACCTCCCCTTATTATCTTATAATATTAAATTTGGTTTTAAATTTGGATCTACATAGAGCCGTTTCTTTTCTTTTGCCCCAAAGAAGAAAATTTTATACCTAATCTTTTTTGTTTTGAAAGGTGTTCATATTTTTTTAAAATCCAAACTTCTTGTAGACATACAATATCAACATTGGTCTTTTTGAGGTAGTGGAAGGTCAAATTTCTTTTAATCTTAGAATTAAGTCCTTTTATGTTTCATGTAATGCATTTAATATTCATCATTAACTAACACAACGATATTCTAAATTAATACGATACTTTATTTTCCTGTTTTTATTCTATTACTGCTTTGAAACCCCCCCTTTTATCCACTCTATTTTTTCTACCAGCCCACTTGATTCCTAACAGTATATCAACAGTCTAGAAAGCCTGAATTGATCTTGATGTCTCCTTGATGCTTCCTTTAGCTTTGGTGTGTTCTTGTGTTCCCCTTACCTTTGATTTCTTATTTAGGGTAAACAAAAGGAAGTCCTTCTTCACACAACACATCATGAATGTATAACATTCAGTGCTGTGATGAGGTGGCTTGACATAAACTTCAGTGGCTAAAAAAATTACAGTTGCCCCTCCACATTCGCGAACTTGACATTCGCGGTTTTGGTTATTCGCGGTTTTGGGAGGGCCCCCCGGGCCCCCCCAAAACCGCGACACGGGGCCTCCAGAGGCCCCGTGAAAGACCTGGAGGGAGAGGGGAGGCCTGGGGAGGCCTACACAGGGCCCCCGGAGGCGCTCCGGAGGCCCCATGGAGGCCTGGGGAGGGGGTGGGGAGGGGTGGGGAGGCCTTCACGGGACCCCCGGAGGCCCTCCGGAGGCCCCGCGAAGGCCTGGGGAGGGGGTGGGGAGGGTGGCGAGGCCTTCGCGGGACCCCCGGAGGCCCTCTGGAGGCCCCGTGAAGGCCTGGGGAGGGGTGGCAAGGACTTCGCGGGACCCCCGGAGGCTCTCCGGAGGCCCCGCGAGGGCCTGGGGAGGGGTGGCGAGGCCTTCGCGGGACCCCCGGAGGCCCTCCGGAGGCGCCGCGAAGGCCTGGGGAGGGGTGGCGAGGCCTTCGCGGGACCCCCGGAGGCCCTCCGGAGGTGCCGCGAAGGCCTGGGGAGGGGTGGCGAGGCCTTCGCGGGACCCCTGGAGGCCCTCCGGAGGCGCCGTGAAGACCGGGGGTGGGGAGGCCTTCGCGGGACCCCCGGAGGCCCTCTGGAGGCCCCACGAAGGCCTGGGGAGGGGTGTGGAGGCCTTTGCAGGACCCCCGGAGGTCCTCCGGAGGCCCTGCGAAGGCCTGGGGAGGGAGGGAGGAAGGACCGGGGAGGCCTCCGCGGGGCCTTGCTAGGCCCCACGAAGGCCTGGGGAGGGAGGGGGGAGGGGAGTCGTTATTCGTGGATTTTTCACATTCGCGGGGGTCCGCGGAACGGAACCCCCGTGAATGTGAAGGGACGACTGTACACAAATTGGTGGGGAGAGTATTTTGAACAGCCACAGTAGCTAAATGATGCTTCTAAATTGAGAGGCAGGAGATTGCTGATAGTCATGCTTGGTTTCTGATAATCTCCATCATGCCCTGGGGTATCAGAATCTTTGTTCTGATCCAGAAAGCCTGGCCTTATGATTCTTTCTTACATTCTCAAGCTGGTTGGAGCATAGAAGCAAACTATGGACTATGCATCAATTTTCTCACTCTTGTTAGAACATGCAAATATATATAAGTGAGCTTGTGAGAATCTAATCATGAATCTGATCTTTCCAAGCCACAAGCTGTGGAGACTGTTGTCTGAGCCTCAGATAATTTAATATGGCAGTGTTGAAAAAGAATAATAAAGATGATGAAAAGGAACATACTGTCAGGGACAGAGTTCAAATATTTTGCACTGTGAGGCTGAGAAGAGTCTTTCAATTACTTTTCACACGTACAATTAGATATCTTTAATATAGAATTCCCTGGCCAAAGCTGTTACTACAAAATGTGCAGAAAGGGTAGAAAATAAACTTAAAATCTGCTATATAGCAGTTCTTAGTACAATTTACAAACATAAATATTTAAATTATAGCAAAATTAGAGGTCTTAAATCCAGATTTCTGTCATTATAAGCAGTCTGGGTCGAATATTGTTTAATGTTTCATAGTTAATCTGCAGTCTAACACATTCCTCTACTTTACTATGCATATAAGTTCTATTGATTTCACTGAGACTTAACTCCTAGATAAATATGTATAGGATAGGATAGTAAGTCTCACTAAGTATAAGAAGCATTTCTTCCAAACAAGCATGTATATAATTATACCGTAAGGCCTAAACTATAAATTATTGTGACTATGTGGGTCAAAACAAACATTAAGTGGAATTCATATGAACATGTTTTCCCTTTCACAATGGAGTTACCTCATAAATATGTACTTTAGCAGTCAGACTTACAAATGAAGCTCATATTTACTCCCAGTGACAAATCACAAAGCACAACATGCTAAAATGCAAGATGCTACTCTGAGGGAGCCCCTCTTCTGAATATGTGCTAACCATATTAAAACACACCTCCCTCAATCATGTGAGTGGGGTCCAAATTAAATTAAAGCCCAGGTGAGGTAAAGTGACACTAAGGGATGACTGTGGGGAGATAAAATGAGCAACAGCATTAGTACATCCTTGCCAGTAGACCCATTTGCTCTTTAAAGACCACGTTTCTGTATGATGGGAGGAAGCCTACAACTAAACATATAAGCTTCTATGAGAAGGACTATAATTCAGTGTCAGTTTACATGTTTTGCATGAAAAATCCAGATTCAGTCTGTGCCATCTCTCATGTTAAAAGGGCCAGGTAGCAAGTGGTATGAAAGGTACTTCTTTGCTAGATACTCCACTCCAGATGGCTCACTCCCATAATTCCTAATAATTGGCTATGCTATGGCCATCACCTTCCAAGGTAGTCCATTTTGTGGTTGAAGAGTGTTTATCATCAGATTCTTCCTAATACCCAGTTGCTCTTCTTTCCTGTAATTTGAATCAGTTGGTTTGGGTACCAACCTTTGGAGCAGCAGAAAATAAGCTTACTTCATTCTCCATGTGACACCACTTCATATGTTTGAACATGGTTTTCATGTTCTTCAGTATATCAGAATTCTTCAACTGTTCCTTAGTTTCCAGACGAGTTACCATCTTGTTGCTTTCATCTGCACATTTTGTTACTTGTTGATATCCTTCTTAAACTGTAGCGCTCAGAACTGAACACAGCATTACAGGTGAGCTCTGACCAAAGCAGAATAGTATTACTTTAATTCCCTTGAGCTGTGGTAGTATTACATCCATTGGTCTGAACACTACACTTCTGTTCATGAAGCCTAGAATTGCATCAGGGGTTTCCGTGTATGTTTTGCTGCCACTGCTGCTGCTGCTGCATCACACTGTTGATTCATGCCAAGACAGAAGCTTACTTCTTCGTTCTTTCCAAGGGCTTTATTACACTACACTCTTATAGTGATATTATTCCACTTTAACTGCTATGGCTGTCTCCTGTGGAATCCTGGGATTTGCAGTTTAGGGAGGGGCATTTAGCATTCTCAGCCAGAGAGCTCTTAGGCTTCACTAAACTACAAACTTCAAAATTCCACTGGAAGCAGCCATAGCAGTTAAAGTGAAATAATAGCACTACAAGAGTGTAGTGTGATAAAAGTAAACATTGCAGAAAACTCTGAGTTCAGTCTGTCAACCAGCTACAAGAGTAGCATTGTCTACTTCACATAATACTAGCTTGTCTGCAAGAGTCCACATGAAGGACTTTACTGAGAGCCTTATGCTGCATCACATTGTGTGCATATATGTGTGTGTGTAGAGAGAGAGAGAGAGAGAGAAGGAGAGGGAGGCCAAATCCATACTACACAAGCAATCTAGTTTGAAACTGGATTATTTGCCACAGTTCCTTCCTATTGAATCCCAGGATTTGTAGTTTTATAAGGTCTTTTGCCTTCTGTGCCAAAGAGTCCTGGTGCCTTGCCAAACTACAATTCCCAGGATTCCATAGGAAGGCACCATGGCAAATAATCCAGTTTCAAACTGGATTATATGTGTAGTGTGGATTTGGCCAGAGAAAGGTAAGATTGGTTTGACATGCTGTGTATTTGAGAAACCTACACTGGCTCTTACTAATGACAACATTCTAAGTGAAGTCGAAGGCTTTCACAGCCGGCATCTATCGATTTTCCTTGGTTTTTTTCCAGGCTGTGAGGCCGTGTTCTGGAAGAGTTTACTTTTGACATTTCACCTGCATCTGTGGCTGGCATCTTCTCTGAAGCCACAGATGCAGGCGAAATGTCAGAAGTAAACTCTTCCAGAACATGGCCTCACAGCCTGGAAAAAAAACAAGGAAAATCTAACATTCTAAGTGTTCACAGACTGACTGTTTAATGGTCTGTTCTAGAACCTTTCCTGGTATTGACATGAAGCAGATGGGCCAGAAGGTGCCTAGGTCCTCTTCTCTCTACCCTTTTTAAAGATGAGAAAGGGCCTAGTCTACCTCCAGTTTGCAGGGACCTCATCCATTCTCCCAGAATCCTCAAGTTTACAAAGACATTGCATCTGTAAAAACCTTTAATACCCTTGGATGGAGTTCATCTGACCCAGGTAACCTGAATTTAATTGGGCTGAGCCCCCTCTCTGTGTTATTTATTCTATACTCAACAAGTTGAGCACTGTTTTCCTTTTGGGAAGAGTCAAAGTAGGTGTTGAACTATACCACCTTCTGCCTCTCACCCATTAGCATTTTTCCATCTTTTCCATGCAGCTGACTGACCTCGTCCTTGTTTTTCCTCTTGCTTTGGACATAACCTAAATCCCCTTTTATTTTTAACCTCTCTTATAAGCCTGAGCTCATTTTGAGCTTAGCCTGCCTGACCTCCAGTCAAATGTTGACTACTTGATTATACTCTTCCTTACTGATTTGCCTCTCATTCCATTTATTATACATCAAATTTCACCTCATCGGGCTGCCATTCCAATTTCCTGAGATGTCTCCCATAAACATGGGATTTTTCATTGGAATTGTTTGCAACTGTGCAGACCTTATCTCACCTTTAAGAAACTCCATCCATCATAAACTCCCTTCACAGTGAGTATTTCTGACCATGAGATCTCACCCAAAGCTTACAACAATCAGATTTTATAAAATCCAGAGTACACATCTAACTATGCTCAGCTTTTCCTGTAACAAATCTAAGAGGACATTGTCATTTCCACCCAAGGTTTCCACTACTTCCAGCTTATTGACCACGTTCCCTCTGTTGGTTAGGATCAGATCCAATATAATCAGTGCTTTGCAACTTTTTTCACTTTCTGGAAAATTAAACTGTTAGGAAGGCAAATGAGGAGTTTGTTGGACCTTATATTCCTGGCATATTCAACAGATATCAAGCTAGTTGACATTTCCCATTACTGCTATATTTCTCCTTATTTAACATTTGGTAATCTGATCACAAAGGCATCATCTAAAACTTCAGACTGGCTTAGAGAAACATAGAAGAACCTCACAGTGATTACTATTGTTTTATTCTTTTTGCCCAAATGCGCTCAACTAATAGCTGGACATAGCATACCATACACTGTTAAAAACTCCCCCCAAAACATCTGGTAGACCTCATGCCTTGTTGCCTGGGTTCTATTGCAACAGCAGCAGCAGCGTCCTGATGTTGCCACCAGTTGACTACCTGGGTCCCATTGCAGTGGGAATAGAAATGATATTACTGTGTAGGGTCAAATTGTAAGTGGGAATTGTACAGCCCTGAGACATTGGTAAACTGGAAAGGCCTGCAGCCTTAGTACCGATAGCCAACACTGTAGCACATTGTTTGGTTGCTCCCAGTATACAGATTGTCCATGAGTGGCAGGAGTGGACTGTGAGGTGGAGAGGTAATTTGCATGTGGGTGGTGATTGGCTGAGGGAGTGACAGGAGTGGACAATCAGCACACTGAAAGAGGCAACATACCTAAACCCATTTTACATACCCAAGAGGCAACATACCTACGGCCAATGTGCATACCCAAGAGTTTTCTATATATAGATATTTTTTATTTGCAAATTAAAATAAAATACCACCTTCTATAATATTTTAATATTGTTCACACAACATTCTTCCATTAATTCCACCCTTACATTTCACTCCAACAGGTTTAAGTAATGTTTTAAAATATTATTTGTTTTCCTGTGTTAAGTGTTCAAGTTCATCTTGTTTATGTCCCATGTGCTGTACATCAGTATACCAACATCTGAAACCATGAGTCATTCCCTCCAGCTGCTTCCTTACTGTTTTTTCTTGCCTATTGCTGGGTTCCCCATACTACCAGTGGGTTTCAGTTTTATCAAGTACTTCCTTGATTACTTTAAAAGATGCAAGGACTACTCACATCCAGTTCATATGTAAATTAAGGTCACCAACATTACACCTTTTAAAAAAACCCTAGAGCTGGTTCACACATGCATTTCATGTCTCAATGGCTACAGCATACAGTTATGACTTTCATGTGTGAATGCTCTGTCACAGATATGACAGACAGAACTTCCACACCAACTCATGTATAATGCTTTGAAGTTGTCAGTTTATATTAGGGGTGGGCAACCATGCTCCTCAAGATGTTTATGGAGTGCAATTCCCCCCATTCTGCATATTGGCTATGTTGAATAGGGCTGGTGGGAATTGTAGTTCAGAAATATCTGGAAGGTCACAGTTCCCCACCCCTGCTTTATGTATAATGAAGCTAGTCCACAAGTGAGAAAAAGTGGAGACATTATCACACCAGCCTTGTGCCTCGTGGCAATTATATTATTAAAGGAAACGGGGACATACCAGTTGTAAAATCTTCATTCACGTGATTGTGCTTCTTTGGCAACCCCCTGGTGCACTGAGTCCCTTCACTTCAGTTCTGGTATGCCTGCAGTCACATGGCATGAAGGAACATGATTCTTCTCCTCTCCCCCACTCTCTCACCTCCCCCACGTTATTCCAAAGCACACTGACTCCATGCTGCTTTGGAATAGTGAGGAGGAGAATCAGATCCTCTCATGCCACATGACTGCAGTCATCCCAGAATTGAAGCGAAGGGACCCATCACACAATGGTCAGCAATGGAACAATATCGATATTGGCAGGTATCGATGGCATTTTCCTGTCAGTTGAGAGGGGTGCAACAGTAATGACTAGAATAGTGATGGCCAACCTATGACACATGTGTCAGCACTGACACGTGTAGCCATTGCTGATGACACGTGGCCGTAGGCCTCCTCCCCCCTGCCCGCAACCTCACCATCCTCCCTAAAGTGGCGATTGGGGATTCCCGCTTTGGGGAGGGTGGGAGGGGGAGGAAAGTGGCAACCGGGGCTTCGAAGCCCTGATCGCCACTTTAGGCAGGCGGGGTGGTGGTTTTTGGTTTATTAAATACTCTCTCTCTCTGGCTTTTCTTCGCAAACGAAGATTCAGGAAGGACTCATCCCGCGCCTTCTGCAAGCGCGCTGATGACTAAAAAGGCCAATCCGAGATAAACAAGTCCGGTTGCAAAAAGTGCAGCAGAAGGTCTCCTTGGGTGATGTTTTTGGGTTGTGATTCTTTCTGCGTTGTCGTTTCTCTTCAAGACTTGTTCGTCGTGAGTTCTCAAATAAGGCTGCAGCATTGTGGATAGTGCGTCTCCATGCCTCCCGATGTGAGGCCAGGGCGGACCACCGTTGGTGATCAATCTGGCCAAGCCTGAGATGTTGTTTCAGGGAGTCCTTGTATCGCTTTTTTGGAGCGCCCCTCCCATGCTGACCTGTGGCGAGTTCACCGTAGAGTAGTATTTTTGGGAGGCGATGGTCCTCCATCCTAGAAACGTGCCCTGCCCAGCGCAGCTGTGTTCTCAATATCATGGCCTCAATGCTGGTGATCCCTGCTTGTTCAAGGACAGCAACATTCGTCACATAGTCAGTCCAGTGTATATTTAGGATTGTGCGTAGACAGCGCTGATGAAAGCGCTCGAGGAGTCGTAGGTGGTGGCGATAGGTAACCCATGTTTCAGATCCATAAAGGAGGATAGACAGTACGATGGCTCTATACACACTGATTTTTGTGCTTTGCCTCAGGTGTTTATTGCTCCAGACTCTTTTGTGGAGTCTTCCAAATGCACTATATGCCTTTGCTAATCTGTGATCGATCTCTTTGTCAATCTTGGCATCTGAGGAGATGATGCTTCCCAGGTAGGTGAACTGCTGAACGGACTTGAGCACTGATTTGCCGACGGCAATATTAAATACAATTACTGTATATATAACAATTATATATTTATGTTATTTAAACAATAAATATTGTGAAATAATGTTTTTTCCTCAAAGTGACACACCACCCAGGTTATGCTCAGGGTTTTTTTTTGCGAAGTTTGACACACCAAGCTCAAAAGGTTGCCCATCACTGGACTAGAATGTGAAGCAGCAACAGGATAGCCACCATGTCGTCTGATAAGTACTGACCAAATTCATTATTATCCTGCTGAAATTCTGCTTTAGCAGCCTTGTGTGATAAAGCCCTGGGTGCAGAAAAAACAAATAATGCACATGGGAGGCATGTGTGAACTATCTTCAAGTATACACCAAACTAGTACTGAAAAAAGATTACATCTGTTAAAGGTTTTAGTTATAAAATCTTCATACCATTGAGTTGCTTTCTGTTAAGATTCTGTTCAAAATCTGCATGATTTTGACCCTCCTCCACTCCTTGTTAAACGGAGCTTACAACTTGAAGGAGAATTATAAAATGGAAAGGATAACTAATACCTTGTTGATTTGATAAGTTAATTTTCTTGTAGCAATGGCTTAGCCTTCTTACCTTTGTGGTGCCCATTATCTTAGGGAAGGTATAGGTTGAGCATCCTTCTGGACACTGACCAAGTTGAGTGAATGGGGTCTGAAACACTGCCTGGATTGGGATTGAAAGAAAAATACGGCACTAAGAACAGAAAGAATGGCAAAGAAGGTTATATGTGTGACACGTGGATAAGAATCTGTAGCTGTAATCCTATGTACACATGCTTGCACCAAAGTCCCATTGAATTAAATGTATTTGTTTCTGAGTAAACATGCATAGGATTAAGATTTGCTTCTGTAAAAACCTGCATATGTTCCTTTTAATTGTTCTGCTAAGCACCCAGGCATGATGCAGGGGAAAAGACAGTTAGTGGGCTTTTCCAGACTATGGCAAAAAAATGAGAGCTCTTACAACAGAGAGCATCACTTATTAGCATCTGGTATCTTTTGAAGCTCCTTCAAGAGATTTGCCCACCATTTCGCAGATAAAATCGCTTAGATTTGCTCTGACTTAGATGCCAGAGTTGATGCAGGTCCAGTGGGTATAACCTTGGCCCCTGCTTATCCAGTGTTGATGGATACTTTTCACCCTGAAGATGTGGACAGGATCCTTGCAGATGCAAGAACCACTACATATGTACTAGACGCTTGCCCTTCCTGACTTATTATGCAGGCCAGAGGAAGACTGACTGAGTGGGTAAGGGAACTGATTAATACCTCTTCACAACAAGGCAGGGTCCCAACATACCTGAAGAAGATTGTAGTAAGACTTCTGAAAAAAACTTACCTGATCCTACTATACTGGATGGTTATAGGCCAGTCTCCAACATTCCATTTTTGGGAAAAGTACTAGAGCATATGGTGACTTCTCAACTCTAGGGGTTCCTGAATAAAGCAGATTATTTAGATCCATTTCAGCCTGATTTCAGGCCTTGTTATGTGATGGAGACAGCTTTGGTCACCTTGATGGATGACCTACAGAGGGAACTGACTAGGGGGAGTGTGTCCCTGTTGGTTCTGCTGGACTGCTCAGCTGCTTTCTATACCATCAACCACAATATGCTTCTGAGTCGCCTCTCTGAGATGGGGCTTGGAGGTAATGTTCTACAGTGGCTCCATTCTTTCTTGGAGAGATGCTCTCAGAGGGTGCTGCTGGGGGATTCCTACCCTGCTCTTTGGTCATTGGCTTGTGGAGTCCCCCAGGGTTCTGTCTTGTCACCTATGCTATTTAACATATACATGAAACTGCTAGGAGAAGTTATCCACAGTTTTGGGGTCAGGTGTCACCAGTATGCTGATGATACCCAGCTCTATTACTCCTTTCCACCTAATTCCAAGGAAGCTGTTCCTGTGCTAAACCAGTGCCTGACAACTAAAATGAAATAGATGAGGGCAAACAAATTGATCCAGCTAATCCAGACAAGGCAGAGGTGCTCCTGGTCAGTCAAAGGACAGATCTGGAAATGGGGATTCGGCCTGTGTTAGATGGAGTTACACCCCCCCTGAAAATGCAGGTTCACAGTTTGGGGGTACTAGATTCATCTCTGAGCCAGGTTTCAGTAATAACCAGGAGTGCATTTGCACAGTTAAAGCTAGTGCACCAACTGTGCCCATTCCTGAAGAAGTCAGATCTGGCTGTGGTAACACATGCCTTGGTTACATCCCATTTGGATTACTGTAATACACTTTATGTGGGACTGCCTTTGAAGAGTGCTCAGAAACTTCAGTTGGCCCAAAAACCTGCAGCCAGATTGTTAACTGGAGCTGGTTACAGGGAACACACAACTTCTTTGTTGCAACAACTTCACTGGCCGCTGATATTTCAGGGCACAATTCAAAGTGCTGGGGGCCGGTTCCACAACAGGAAAAAAGTTCGCAAGATTCCGGATTAGCATTCTTTCGCATCAGGAGCGCATAAATCACACAACTCCTGGCATTTTCGGAAGATGCAGCCAGATCCAGACACCTTCTGTTTTCCTTAGTTCACACAGGCAAAGGTGGTGGGGGGATCACCTCCAGATGATTAAAGCCAGGCAGGAGGCAGGGAGGGAGCAAGGAGGGGGTTATGGAGACCATAAATAATGAGAGGAAAGAAAAAGGACAAACAAACAAGCGATCAAAAGAGCGATCTGTCAACCCTCCCCGTCTTCCCCAGCCCTGAAAGCCTTCTATAAAGAAAGGAGTAAATGAAAGCACAAAGAAGCAAAAACATGGTGGAGCGATGTCCTTCCCTTCCATTCATGCATGCACACAGAAACACACACCACAGAAGCCGGGGGCTTGCCTCATTCCTAATTGTTTTCCCTCCCTCTGAAGTCTTGAATAAAGGCAAGTGAATGGAAGGACAAACAAACAAAAGAACGAACATGTGATCGGCTGTTTCCCTGCACACACGAATGCACACACACACACACACCAGCAAAGCAGGGGCTCCTCCCCGATCATTTTCCCAACCCCCAAAGCCTTCCTTTGAAACAGGCAGGAAGGGCTCAGAGCAGATTTTCCAAAGTGGGCTACAAGCAGAAGGAGGGTGATTTTCTTCTCTCCAACCCCTCAGTCTATTCGGATAAAGCAGAATGGTCACTCCAACCAATCAGGATTCAGCTCTGCTCACAGTAATTCGAAAAGGTAGATGCCAGTTTACACGATTGTTAGTTCCCATGACAAATTATGCTCATTTTCGCGAACTTAATCAAAAAAGTGTGGAAAACTAGCAAAAGCTGATACTGCGCAACTTATGGGTTTTTTGCACCCCCTCCTTCTGAAAAGGGCGCTGTTGCTTCGAAATGCATGGGAACTATCAGGCTTCTTGTCGCATTCTTTGAGGATTTATTTTGCCATGTAAACAGCCCCCTGGTTTTGACTTGTAAAGTCTTATATGGCTTGGGTGTGGGCTATTTGAAGGGCAATAAGAGCTCTAATGTTGTCTGGTGAGCCCCTTCTTTCTGTCCCATCACCTTCTCAGGCTCATTTGGTGTGAACAAGAGAGAGGGCCTTCTCAGTGGCTGCTCCCAGACTTTGGACCTCTCTCCCTGGAAAGACCAGGATGGCTCCATCCTTGCTCTCCTTCCACCAGCAAGTCAAAACATTTCTATGCCACCAGGCTTTTAGAAAATGATTGAGGTGGGGTTATAATGTTGTGCAGTGCTGTTTTAAAGGTTTGTATATAGCGTTTTAATATTTTAATGTTTTAACTTTATAAATTGTTTAATCATTTTTAAATAACTTATATTTAAACTTTTAATAAAGATTTTGTATAGTTTTTAATTTGTATTGTTTTAAAATATTTTATTAGCCACCTTGAGTCCCATTATTGGGAGAAAGATGGGATATTGATGATGATGATGATGATGATGATGATTTTGCATCCATTTGGAGCTTCTCCAGTCCTTGTAGAAGCTGATGGGAGGACAGGAGGATGAAAAAATCTGTATGACATGATTGGCAGTTTGGCCAATCATCATTCAGATCTCATGACACCATAAATAATTCTAGCCCGTTATCATTCAAATATCTTCAGTGCCTTTGCTAACTATTGGCTCTGGATTCTGTGAGACATATATAGACATGCCTTCTTTTTTAAAAAAAGGAATAGCAGTTTAAAAAACTATACTTCTATAAGGGACCATCTGTGCTTTCCTCCAACCATATAGCAAGAGGTATTGACCCATACAAGTCCTTTGGGGTTTTATTTCTGTAATGTGTCCTGGAATTTTAAAACACCCACCCTATGGTTGTGAATAAAATGTTGCTGCTGATGCTGAGAATTGCCATTTAATGCACCAGGGCAACAGAAATGTTTTCCTTGGTTTTTTTCTGGTCTGTGAAGCCGTGTTCTGGAATAGTTTCTTTCTGATGTTTCGCCTGCATCTGTGGCTGGCATCTTCAGTGAATGGTTGGGTAGGAGTCTGTCTGGGGTTTATATGCTATGAACCATTCTCTGAAGATGCCAGCCACAGATGCAGGCGAAATGTCAGAAAGAAACTATTCCAGAACATGGCCTCACAGACCGGAAAAAACCCAAGGAAAATCTATGGATGTTGGCTGTGAAAGCCTTCGATTTCACAACAGAAATGTTGTCTAGTTGTTTTTTTTATTAAAACAATACAGAACTATAGCAACAAATAGAGCAGCCAACAACGTTTGCTCTTTCTGGATATCTTAAATGCCAAGAAAGCCACTCCTATTTGCAACCATAAATCTATACCTCACCCATATGTACCCAGCTTATACATTTAGGATAACTGGTATCTCTGTTATCTCCAGTTTTAAAAGACCCCAGATAGTATGGCTGGCAAATACTCAGACAGCCTATGCAAGAAGACTGGAATTGATGGACTAATGATCCAAACTAATGTTCTGATACAGGATAAGCAGCTACGTGTCGAGACTCTTCAGTGCATCACAAGGACCTCCTAGACAGAACAGAGGGAGAATTGATCTTACAAAACCAACAAGAAGAAACTGCCAATGAAAACAAAGAGGCCTGTAACACTGAGGGAGCACCCTGGAGGATAATCACTGTCTGGATCAGACCATGAACAAGGGATTCAGAAGAACTTCAACTAAGCAATTGCTTCCTGTATCTTTCTGAGAGGATAACGGTGGTGAAAAGCTGCAAACGGGAGACCAACAGCAAGAGAACCCCAGAACAGGAGGTAGCCAAAAAAAAAAAAAAAAACCCTGCTCTGGAAGGGTCCCAGCAGTAAGAGACACTGCATGCCAAGGAAGAAGCCAACCCAACCACCAAGTGCAGTAAGATGAGAAGAAAGGTGCTGGTGGTAGGGGATTCACTACTTAGAAGTATAGAGGGAACTATGTGCCAGCTGGACAAAATGATCCAGGAAGTGTGCTGCCTTCCTTGTGGGCATATCTGGGCTACCACTAAGAAGTTGCTGAAGCTCATCAAGAACACAGCAGTACCCCCTTCTTTTGATCTGTGTGGGCACTAATGACACTGCAAAGAATACCTTTGAACAGATCACATTGCACCATGATGCACTGGGCAGAAAAGTGAAGAGTTTAGAGGCACAGGTGGTATTCTCACCAATTCAACCAGTGCAAGATAGATGACCACACAGGGACAGGAAGGTACTGCAGGTGAACGACTGGCTATGCAGATGGTGTCAACAAGAGAGTTTTGGCTTCTAGAACTATCAGCTTCATTTTCTAGATGAAGGACTACCAGCTACAGGTGGGCTATGCCTCATAAAGACCAGGAAGAATGTCTTTGGAAAAAGTATGGTGAATATGATCAAGAGGGCTTTATACTAAATCTTTGGGGCATTGCAGATAATAGATAATAAACATCTGTCCCAAAGCAAGCTCTAAACACATGGATGTCAATTCTATTGGAGAAGAAGGGGGAGAGAATGGGAATCACTGTAAACTCACTGTGAGCACATGCCCTTCTGTATTTCACAGATGAAAGCTGGGACACATGCGGCCAACCAACATCTGAGTGTGATCAAAATGGCAAAGGTATTAATGAGAAAGATCAGACAAGTTAGGCAAGGATGCAGTGGTTTGCTTTTGTCTGAGTCTACTGGGAAGCACAAGATCCTACCCTCTCCTCTCCCCGCAGTTGAGTTAATTGAGTGCAAACTACTTTTGTACTTTGAATGCAGTTTGCAGCAATTGAAGTAAGCTGAGGGGAAAGTGGGAAGAGAAGAGGAAACCAGGGACATTTTAAAAGCAGGTGAAAAAGTGGGACAACAGAGGATTAATTGGGACTGTACCTGCCAAAGTGGGGCAGTTGAGGATGTGAAAACAAAGGGTACAATACAGAGTCACTTTATATTGTCACAAGGTCAAGTTCCTGTTCCCCAAGCTTCTCCTTCTAGGAACATTCAGACATACATGACTTGAACAATTGCAAAACTGCAATATCTCTATCAGCCAAAGATCTCTGAAGCATACCATGGTCAGCATTAAATGCTTGAGGGACCCAGGAGAACCAATGGGGATGTACTTCCTCTGTTCAGGTTTCCATAAAAGCAGTACATGAGAACTGCTTTCTAGGTGAAGCACCTGTTTTATTTTTCTTACCCATTTTTTTCATTTAAGGTGCAGCTGAGCCATGAGACCTACTAGGAATATGACAGAGTTGGCTGGTATATCTCTGAATGTTGTACCTGTTCAACATGCAACTAGTGTATCTTCACATGGCAATTTTTAAAAAATATGACTCATCAGATGAAAGACATTTTCTTTTCTAAACGTTATTGACTCCTGGTGCCACATATTGAAGTATCACATTAGAACTCAGCACATCTGAATCCACATCATTTTGACAGTATGTGTAGTTATTTCTTCTCTGATGCCTTTGCTGTTTACTTCTTCCTAGAAAGTACTGTAACTTCTCATGCTTTTGTAACGAGAACAACCTATACACCTTTCTGGAAATAAACACTTCCCTGTCATATGACCCCAAAATGTAATGACCCAGGCTTGTACTAGGGCTGTGATTACTGACTGTAAAAAAACAATGAAGCAGTATGAAATGGGAATTTCTTGCCTTCTGTACATTCTAGTAAGTGCCTTTATATGACATTTTCTTTTTTCCTAGTCTCTTGTGGCATCACTTTATTCATTCATAATTTATAATAGGGAGGACATGGACATCTCAATAAGGGCAGCTGTAATAAATACAGATTTCCTTTTTACATGCTTAATACACCATAGACTGTTACTGTGCATGGCACAGTTTGGAAGAAGAGTAGATCTCTTGTAGCAGTCCAGGACTGTAAAGAAAAATAATATGCAATATACATAAGAGCCCACACCTATCTACTTTAAATTTATCATGCAGTGAAATGGTTTCTCTTTTCAGTTTAAGCATGAACTGTTATCAGCACATATTTTTGCAGATGTCTATGCACATTTGTCTCAGATATTAATTATCCAAATAGCAAAAGCAATCCATGCCAGCAGTTCTTGTCTAATTCTCAGATAATGGCACAGTCATATTAAGCAGCCAAACCAGGAGTCTCAGGATTCAGCTAGGTTTACAATAAGAGACCTCATGTGCCAAAGAGTATGTGCAAAGTGTACTTTTTTCACAAACTGCAACCTGCCTCCCTGTAAATGCACACTAAAACCAAAGGCTCCATGTCAAAGAGCAAAATTTCCCAGCAAGATTAAACCTCCCTGAGTTTCCATGTTGTGCTGATGACTCACCTTCTTTGAAGCATACACAATATCAAACAGGCCAAGAAGAGTGACAGAGATGCCAATGGCAGGTCCATTTACCACTGCTATTATTGGCTTAGGAAAGTCAATAAAATGACCGATAAAGTCCCTGAAAGCAGAGAAAGAACAGCCATTTGTTTCATAGGGAAAGGACACTCAAAAGCCCATTCTGGCCCCTGTTCAAAAAGTTTAAATACAGTCAGTTAGCTTTTGCTAAGGTACTTGCTTACTACCAGTGCTTAGAAAAGTTATATTTTGGACTGCAACTCCCAGACCCTACAGCCTCTCTCCCAATAACTTTTGCAAGCTCTGCTTAGTAGCCTCTCCTCTGTGCTACTGGAACAAGTGTTATAAAATGGTTTGAATGGTGGTCTAGGATGCTGGGAGGCCAGAGTTTGAATCCCCACTCAGTCATGGAAACCCACTGGATGACCTTAGGCAGGTCACATTCCTTCAGCCTTAAAAGAAGGCAATGACACCATAAGAGAGTTGACTTGAAGGCACATGACAGCAAGAACAAAAACACCTCCTCTGTGCTAGCTATTTGAAATGTCCTCTGCAGAGGATTCTGATACAGGTCAGTTTCCTGTGTCACTTTGCATATAATAGGAGATTTTCAGACTACACTGTTATAGTGTTACTATTCCACTTTAATTGCTCTGGCTTCCTGCTGTGGAATTCTGGGGTTTGTAGTTTAGTGAGGCCTAAGAGCTCTCTGACTGAGAGTTGTAAATGCCCCTCCCTAAACTGCAAATCCTAGGATTCAACAGGAGGCAGCCAGAGCAAATAAAGTGGAATAGTAACACTATAACCAGGGAGCCCTGGTGGCGCAGTGGTTAAATGCCAGTACTGCAAGCCACCACGTTGCAAGTTCGATTCCAGTGGGCTCCAAGGTTCACTCAGCCTTCCATCCTTTCGTAGGTCGGTAAATTGAGTACCCAGCTTGTGGGGGGCAATTAGCTAACACACATTGGAAACTGTTTAATGCAGTGTAGATGTGTAAATAGCTATTGCTTAAAAACAATTTGTAAGCCACTCTGATAGCCTTGTGGCTGAAGAGCGGGGTATAAATAACTAAATAATAATAATAATAATAATAATAACAACAGTGTTGTCTGAAAATCTAGATAGATGGATAAAAGTTAGCAACATGTAATGGAACAGTCACCACATCCTCCTGAATTTGATACATTTTGGATTGGGCCCAGCAATAGGCAATGTTACAGAGCAGTTTAGGGAACGCCTGCTTTTTACACCTACAACAGAGAGCAGGAGTTTCCCCTTCCCTGCATTAATGTTTTGATATGTCTTTATCTGAAACAGTTATATGTCAACAGTCCTACACTCCAGGAAGCTCACAAATAATGAGTTGTGGCAATCTATCTGTGTTAGATATCCATGTGTCCTTTTATTGTTGATGATGATCTGTGCTTTCAAATTGTTTCCGACTTATGGTGACCCTAAAATGAACTTATCACAGGGTTTTCTTGGCAAGATTTGTTCAGAGGGGGGCTGCTTTTGCTCTCCACAGAGGCTGAGAGACTGTGACTCGCCCAAGGTCACCCAGCGGGTTTCTATGGTTATGCAGAGTTGTGGCCCGATGCTAACTACTACACCACAGTTGGTCTACTTTTCAGAAAACAGACTTCTAGTTGAAAGTGCCCTCAGTTGAAAGATTTCAATTTTTCATTCATTTTAAAGATAAAGGAGAAAGGATAGCATCCAGGGCCTTGAAACTGCCCACCAACAGTGAACACATATATTTATATGTAATTATTTATCTATTCATCTATAAATTATCTGTTTATAGTAACTATTTCCAAATTCTTACTCTCTGGCTTTTCTTCGCAAACGAAGATTCAGGAAGGACTCATCCCGCGCTTTCTGCAAGCGCGCTGATGACTAAAAAGGCCAATCCGAGATAAACAAGTCCGGTTGCAAAAAGCACAGCAGAAGGTCTCCTTGGGTGATGTTTTTGGGTTGTGATTCTTTCTGCGTTGTCGTTTCTCTTCAAGACTTGTTCGGCGTGAGTTCTCAAATAAGGCTGCAGCATTGTGGATAGTGCGTCTCCATGCCTCCCGATGTGAGGCCAGGGCGGACCACTGTTGGTGATCAATTTGGCCAAGCCTGAGATGTTGTTTCAGGGAGTCTTTGTATCGCTTTTTTGGAGCGCCCCTCTTACGCTGACCCGTGGCGAGTTCACCGTAGAGTAGTATTTTTGGGAGGCGATGGTCCTCCATCCTATAAACGTGCCCTGCCCAGCGCAGCTGTGTTCTCAATATCATGGCCTCAATGCTGGTGATCCCTGCTTGCTCAAGGACAGCAACATTCGTCACATAGTCAGTCCAGTGTATATTTAGGATTGTGCTAGACATTTAAATTGGTGTATGCAAATATTATTAGTTTAAAGCATTTATCTGTTGCCACTCAGCCCACCAGGGCCCCTGCAGTGATGCCCAACTGATGAAAGCATTTAAAACATTAAATGCATGAATAAAAACAGTCTAAAACAACTTTTAAAAACAGTTTTAAAACCGCAGACAGTTAATCCAAATATTATGCCACTCTGTGGCCTTTGTTCTCTTTGGTGGTGCCTATATGTATATATGTATGTGTAAGCAATGCATAAATGTCCACTTACCTCTTGGGCTGTATAATTCTCACCCCAAAATTACAAGGTACACCTAAAGGAACTGTCTATATCAGTTGGGTGAATCATGCAGCCCTCCGGATGTTGGGTTGCAACATTTAGCATTCCTCACCACTGGCTATGCTGGTTGTGGTTGCTTAAACTTACACTCCAGCAACATCTGGAAGGATGCATAATTTCTTCCCCAGGTCTAGACCGTGTCCACAGTCTGTGGTAGTGTTTACCTATAAGTGGTATAAATAAAATGTTTAACTTGGATTACATAAATGGTTTTTATTACCTCAGCCAATTCCCATTATTTTTCAGTATCTCAGGCAAGTCTTCACCAAAATTGGAAAGATCATTCCCACTAGAGAAGTAATCACCACACCCTAAGACAAAATCAAAATCAAAGCAAAGCACAGTAAAAAATAAATAAAAATAACAAGACTTCTTGAGCTAACTTACATGCAACAAGTTAGGTTTCTATCCTCTAATGGCAATTGTTTTTGGTCCATGTGACTATCTCTTTACGCTGATCTCCACCATGGGTGATCCCACCTCAAATTCCCATATGCTTCTTAAGGTTATTGTTGCTGCCAGGTTCTTCACTGGATCTACTTTATATAAAGTTCTTTTAGTTTGTAGGTCCTAACATTGCTATATATAGTGACCAGGTAGTAGACATGGCTATGTTAAACAATACATCCTTTTTCATCATTTTTCATCATCATCATCATCATCATATTTATTTATAATGCCCTTTTCACCAAAGGACAGAGCATCAACATATACAATAAAAAACATGAACAATAAAACAAAACACTATGAATATACAGTACATGAAATGAAATGAAATCCCCAACACCCCACCAGCTACTACCTATCTCAATAACCTTAGGCACAACTCAGCAGTTTAATCTGGTGAATCAAAGAGGAAGGTCTTCAATCCTTTATGAAAATGAGTAAGATCTTCCTCCAGCCGGAGGTCCAAAAGAAGATCATTCTACAGATGTAGAATCAGGTCTTGAAAAGTTTGCAGCCTTGACAGAGCTGTGCACATCAGTGGAACAGACAATAATCCTTTGCCTGTGGATGTTAAATTCCTGGATGGTACATACAATGCTGACCAAGCTGCCAGGTACTGGGTAGAGCGCAGAGCCTTAAATATGAAAAGTTTGAAATGGGCCCTGGCTCGAACCGGTAGTCAGTGAAGGGATCTACAGGGAAAGAAGTGTAAATATTTAGGAAGATTTAAAACAACCAGATGGCACTGTTCTGAATTAAAACCAGAGGGAGAAGACAGCAGGAAGGCAAACCTGCCAGTAGGCTATTACAATAATCTAGGCGTGACATAACCAAGGCCTCAACAAGGAGATGGGCAGTCTCTATGGTCAAAAGCCTACAGATCCTATGGATGTTCAAAAAGATGGAAATTACATGCCTTTGCAGTCACCCCAATAAAGGGTCTCAGAAACAAATTATCATCCAGCAGGACTCTGAGGTTCCTGGCAATGGAGACAGGAGCCAATGCGCAACCCTGTAAACACAGTGGAGGGCATGAAAGAGGGGCTACTAGATGGTCAGGCTGAAACACCAAGTTCTATGTTTTATCCATATTCAACTTAAGATGGTGGGTGGCTATCCACAAAGAAACACTTGACAGGCAGTCTATCATGGACACAGAAGCATGAATTGATTTAAAATGCTGGAAAATCTGAGTGTCAGCTGCATAAATGTGATGCTGAAAACCCAATTCTGAAAGAAGAAATTCAAGAGAAAGCATATATAAAGAAAAAAGAAGAGGGCTCAAAACTGATCCTTGTGTCACCCCTGCAGTTACAGGGGCTTCTCCATATAAAGCAATAAAATGTGGATTGGTGCACAGTAATGCCAGTTCATAGCAGCTTCTATTTGTCTTAATGTGGGTTGTTGTTGTTTCTAAGATTGCAGGCATGCAAAGCTATCTGCTTTCACTGTTCCAATGGGCATGCCTGTTAATCAAGATGGCAGGCACAAGATGGCAGGCACTCACGCTTTTATTTACCTCAAAACTGCTGAACAGTTTTTTTTTAAAATCTAAATCAAGGTGCACTCTTCTGCTTTAATAAAGAAGCGAACAAAAAAGGCTAATTTCTCGCCGTAGTGCATGATCACTACAGCGAAAATCCAACATGATGGCTTCAGGCACTTGCCTTGTTAGCAAGCTCTGCCCCCTGTGCACATCCAACCAATCAGCTGTCCACTCTGAGAATGCACAGTGATGCGAATCGGTTGCCCTAACGAGTCATAGTGCACATTCCCATGCATTATTTAAAAACACAGCAAAAGCTGCAAAGGTTTTTTCTCACAGAGTATATGGAGTATTTGACCCCCCTTCTTTTGAATATGGCCATTATGGCAAACTGTATCCTCCTCAAATCCTCCTCCAATTAAACAACCCCGGGGAAAGCTTTTGATGCAGATTCCTGAAATGAAACAAAGGAGAAACAATCAAACAAAAAATATTTAAACCAGGACAGAGCATTCCCCATTATTCCATTCTCAATGGTACCAACTGTGATAGTAGGATCGATGGTCCAAAGTGTCAAGGGCTGCAGAAGAATCCAAAAGGATAAACCCAGATGTCTGACATTGAGCCTTTGCCACTAGAATATAATTCACTACATCTGTCAAGGCCATTTCAGTGGCATAACCTATAAAAAACTCTGACTGAAATGGGTCAAAAAGATCATGAATAATTAGATAAGACAAAAATTGGGAATGAGCAGTTCTCTCCAAATTTTTAGAAAGAAATGGGAGAAGAGACACAGGACGATAATTAGCACAAAGTGAAGGAACCAGAGAAATCTGGCATCCGAGGATGCAAGACAGCATGCTTAAAGCAGCCTGGGAAAATACCTCTTGAAAAGGAAGAATTCACTAAGTGGGTTATATAATGCTTCTGCAGAAGGCAGAAGGACTGGATAAAGAAAAGAGTCAGTAGTAGAGGAAATAGGGGAAGAAGTCAACACAATCTGATCCATGGCTGCTTCTATAAAAGTGAAAAATGAAACTCTGCCCGTGATGGTAAAGACATGGCCTCAGCCAAAGGCTTTGGTAGATCAACTGATGGCAATGGAAGTGGAGATCCAGCCACCAAAAATGATTTAACAATTGAGGTCACCTTCTGATCAAAGAAGGAGGCCAAGTCACTTGCAGAGAGATCTTGGACTAAAGGACCCTCATCGTAGCCAGCCACTGGACTCAATAAGGTGTTAAAGGTGGCAAATAATTGACAAAGCATATGGGCTTGAGCTTGAATCTTCTCCTGCACCAAGGATTGTCAAGATTCATCTACATGAGCATAATAAGTTGCAATCCTCAAGCAGTCCTCAAATTTTTATGCAATTCATCTGATGGGTTCTGTCTCCACCACCCTTCCAACTGATGGATGATAGTTCATTCCTTATGCAACTCTGCATGAAGCCAAAGTCTTGGGACTTTTTCAGACGTACCTTAAATCCAGAAGGAGCCATCAGGAGAGGAACGCAGCTGTTCCGTGGCAGGGGGCAGTTTCTGACAATGCCATCCCTCTCACGTTACCTTCCGTGTTCCTTCTGTGTCGCATAGAAGGAAAAGGCACTACTTTTTACTCACGGAAGTTCTTCATGAATAAAAAGTGGCACCTTTTCCTTCCATGCGACATGGAAGGAACACTGAGGGTAACGTGAGAGGGACAGCATCATCAGAAACTGCCCCCTGCCGCAGAGCAACTGCGTTCCTCTCCTGATGGCTCCTTCCGGATTTAAGGTACGTCTGAAAAAGTCCTTGGTCAGTGCTGTATGACTAAGCTAATTCTAAATGGTGCCATGGCTTCTAGGGCCGTTTTTGTTGTAGTGTTAAATTGATTAGCCAGAGCATCTGGATTTAATGCATCCTCCACAAAGCTCTGGTCCACTAGAGTGTCTTCCAGCTTCATCTCACTCCTTGTTACACCATTCCTCCCTTCATTCCTCCACCACTCTGTAGTTGGACCTAAAATGTCACTGGGTAATTGATTGAGGTCCTGAGAGAAGGAATCCAGAGACATCCTCGATCAATCCCAACAAGGCTTCATTTGTATGGCGGGGGGAGGTGGAAGTGGTATCTTAAACTTTAAAGGACACACGGAAATGATCTGATATTCCTGCATCTATAACCTCATCCAGCTCAATATCTTCATTCCTAAACAGAAATAGATCCAAGTTCCTGCAGCTGCATGAGTGGGAGAGGTTTCCATGATTTCCAAATTAGAAATTATACAGTTGTCCCTTCATTTTCGCAGGAGTTAGGGGCGCAGGACCCCGTGGGAAAAGAAACACAAATAAAAATTTAAGTAACGATTGGTTGGGGAGGGTGCATGGATGGAATGCCATGGAGGAAGAAGGGAGGGAAAGAGGCTCGTGGCCCAGGCCGCCGCCACCACCACCGTTGCTTGCCCAGCCACTACCACCATGCCCCTGCCGCCAAGCAATCTCCTGCGCTTGCCGCAAAGCCTTTGCTGCAAACACAGCAGGGCTTTGCTCAGTCTCTGGCTTTTCACCTCAAAGGGATCGTGTGGGAAAAAGGAAAGCTGAAGAGGGGTGGGCTACTCAGACACTTGCTTTGGATTGTTCCCTGTGGGGTGAAAATCTGGTGTTCGAGTAACCCACCCCTCCTTCGGCTTTCAGGAGGGGCTTTGCTTGATCTCTGGCTTTTTGCCACACAGGGATCGTTCCCATTGTAGCGAAAAGCCTCTCCGGAAAGCTGAAGTGGGATGGGTTACTTGGACGCTGGCTTTGGATCATTCCCTATGGGGCAAAAATCTGGCATCTGAGTAACCCACCCCCTTTTGGCTTTCTGGAGAGGCTTTGCTCAATCTCTGGCTTTTTGCCCCACAGGGATCGTTCCCTGTGTGGCAAAAAGCCTCTCTGGAAAGCCGAAGGGGGGTGGGTTACTTGGATACTGGCTTTGGATCATTCCCTGTGGGGCGAAAATCCAGCGTCCGAGTAACCCACCCCTCTTTGGCTTTCTGGAGAGGCTTTGCTCAATCTCTGGCTTTTTGTTCCACAGGGATTGAAAAGCTGAAGGGGACTTTGCCCTTAATGTGGCCATTCTTCGGGCTTGCCTTTCCCTCCCGAACCAAATTGAACCCCCAGAAGCAGCCTCATTTGGCGGTTCCTGGGAGTTCAATTCGGTTGGGGTGGGAAAGCCAAGCCTGAAGAATGG
Source organism: Gambelia wislizenii (assembly GCA_030847615.1). Taxonomy (NCBI): domain Eukaryota; kingdom Metazoa; phylum Chordata; class Lepidosauria; order Squamata; family Crotaphytidae; genus Gambelia; species Gambelia wislizenii. The sequence goes on from JAUMIR010000004.1 coordinate 218,635,237, forward strand.
CTAGATTTGGCAACCTGGCCCTTAAGCGGCCATTCTTCAGGCTTGCTTTGCTCACCCCAACCAAATTGAACCTGCAGGAACCACTGAAAGAACAGCTGCATTAAGGGCCAAGTTGCCAAATGTGGCTATTCTTTGGGCTTGCTTTTCTCACCCCAACCAAATTGAACCGCCGCTTTTGGCAGTTCCTGGAGGTTTAATTTGGTTGGGGTGGAAAAGCCAAGTCCAAAGACCACCTGCATTCGGCGACTTGGTCCTGAATGTGGGCATACCTCATGGTTCAGTGCAGTTGGGGGGAGGGAAGCCCGGGGAATGCTGTGTGTTCCAGGCAAAGCTGTGGAACGTGTGGCATTCCTTGGGCTTGGCCTCCCTCCCAAATGGAACACCACCATACCTCTGGGGCATCCACCACTGTGTCCGCCATGCTGCTGCCACCACCACCATGCCCCCGCTGCCAAGCACTTGGAGGTTCAGTGGCTTTGTGGCGAATGCGGGACTTTCCTTGGGTTTGGCTCCACCCCCCAAATGCATTCGGGGCGCGCGCAAGGATTTCTGCAAATATAAAAAACTGTGAAAATCAAAGCCGCGAAAATGAAGGGACGATAGTACTTTAGCTGTATTTTATTTTATTGAGTGCTGTGAAAGACCTTGGGCACCATGTTGAAACAAAATGGGAAATTAATCAATTAAATAAACAAATAATTTTATTATACCAAACACAACTCAAGATGTTAATTATTTAGCAGAGAACAGTGGTAATTGAAGTTTTCTTTCATTGTAATACACCAAGGACTTTTTCAGACACCCCTTACCATGCAAGTAGCCTTCGTAAAAGTAACAAAGCTGCTGCGTGGCAGGGGGTCCGTTTCGGATGATGCCGTCCCTCTCTCGGCATCGTCCATGACTGTTCCCGGTAGGATTGAGGGCAGCCATGCCATTTTTTACTCACATTAAGTTGTCCATGAATAAAAAATGGCGCGGCCACCCTCAACCCTACCCGGAACAGTCACGGATGACACCAAGAGAGGGACGGCATCATCAGAAACAGACCCCCTGCCGGACAGCAGCTTCGTTACTGTTACGGAGACTTCTTGCACGGTAAGGGGTGTCTGAAAAAGTCCCAAGAAACTAGATTCAATATGTAACACAAACCGTTCCCACAAAGTCTCTCTCTTTCTTATCAATGATCTTCAGAATACAGTACTATTTCTAGCTTATTGACTCTATCTGATTTTCATTCTCACCATATCATTTCACTTGCCCCCCCCCGCATTCTCCTTTGTTCAACCAATCATTATCTATACGCAAACTCAATCCACCTAACATTCCACACTTCTCCAGTAGCATCTGGTGGTTTCCATCTCAGATGGCCTCTCAGTTTGCTCCAGGTTGTAGTCTGAAGGACTTTAAAGGATGAGATAAGAGATGTATCTTAAAAGTTTCCCTTTTCTGTGTATTCTTCTTCTGTCTGTCTGAATACCTGCACTGTCCATGAGCTGATCATGTTGTGCAGTAGCCAATTAGAAAGTGCCTGTCTATATATGGAATGATAGGATGACATTAACGCCTATGTGGCAACTCTGAGCCAATCAAGAAGAGTGGGTGTCTTATCTTTTGCTATAACAGTCTTTGTCTTCTTGCAACATCGGGCCCACCATTTCCTGATTATCTTCGGTGCAACCAGCCATGCTGCTGTTGAACAAAGTTTTCCTTGTTCCTAAGTTTGGTGTCCTTCTCTCTTTTCATGTCAGATACAAACTCCTGAAACCAAAGAACTATCCAAAGTGCTGAATCTATTTTGTGGATAGCTCCTTCATATGTCAGACTAAAACCCAGAGCAAACTCATCATCCCACTAATATGGAAGTAATCAGCTTCCTCTACACCTGTTATTCAGTCTTCATACACTTTATTTATTTATTTCTCACCTACCTCTCCCTATGGATTTTAGCCATACTTACCATCATATTGCAATGCCATATAAAAGCACTTTTTTTTTTTTTACAAATTATGTGATTATGTTATTTACTATTTATAAATACTTTTTAAAGCAGTTATAAGGAAACGAGCAGAATTTACTTCTGTTCACTTCTGGTTTCAAAAGAAAGGCCTTGCTTGGACCTAAATTGGCCCAGAGTGAAATTGGCAAAATTCCCCCATGCCTCCTAGAAGTCATTTGGGAGCACTTTTTTTAACCCCTGAGGGGCCCTGAGAATCACATGCGACCCGTGGGCGGCACTTTGCCCACCCCATCCCTGTAATATACAAGTACATCTTAAGCTATCTGGTGGGGGTGACTTGCAGGTTCCCTCCCCCCCCATGTGTTGCCATTGACTACAAGAGTTTCTTTCTTTCCTGGAAACAATATTTTGTACTACCTTCTATACTGATACTATAGTCATTTGTTTCCACTAAATGGAACTCAGTTTCTCACTCACAGCTCCCTCCTCCTCTCAGGACCCAGACGGAGGCTTTCTGAATCTCCCATCTGCTTTCTTGAGTCTGGAAACGGAAAGCAAAGGGTAGAGATCCTCCTGACCTGTCTGGGCCATAAGGAAATCACTGCTGTTGAGGCGTTTTCAGCATGTGTTCCTTCAAACATTTTTCCACACAGCCAGAAAAAATGGAAACACATGCTTGTTTAAGACCAAAGGTCAAAATACAGACAGGAAGTCTGTATTTATCTGTCCCTCAGTGGATAAATTTCAGGCTCCACGCAGTGGTTGTAACTGTGGAGATTTCAAGAGATAGGAGAACAGCCACCTTTCATTCTGGCAGGTGGATTTCCTTTCTCCTGCTTTCCACCCACAGGGGATAATGTTTGGCCTCTGTTAATAACAACCCTCTCAGAACTTCCAGGAGATTAAATACCTGTTATAACGATTAAGGTGGAATCATCCTTGGCTGCTTCTTCAAGTGCTTGCATAATTTCTCTGTACATCTGCATGAAAAAGGATTGAGGAGGACCGAGAAGAGAGGGAGGAGAGCATTTAACCAATCCCATCTAAATATTGTAAATGGAACAAGTTGTGGAACTCCCTCCCTTATTATGTTTAAGAAAGACAGTAAAGACTACAGTATGCTATCAAACGTCTAGCGTTGCTTTCTCATTTTATCGTAATGAATGTTCTGGCTCCTGTTTCTCTTTTTATTGTGATGATGTATTAGCTCTGTTCCATTTTTTTACTGCTCTTTTTATCTTTGCTTTGCTTGCTTTCCTCTCTCTTGCTGCTCATCTGCCTCTCACTGCCTTCCTATCTTCCATCTGTGGAGCATCAGGTCTGACTTAAAGTTCTTGTCAGCATCACAAGAGCTGCTTTAGTATATGCCCTTGTTCTACAGTGCTCCAGATAGTTGAATACAGAACTACAGAAAGAAGTTCCTCCTTATCTGATCACTGCCCAGCCAGGGAGGAAAGACTATGTGGCTCCTGCATCCCATTGCCTGGCGGAATGCATGGGGAAAACAAATTAGCAGAATGACTTTCAGGCAAACCCAGGTTCAGGACTGAAAAGGAAAATGGTTATAAATCAAAATCCAGAACTTGGAAGTAGAACAGCTCTCAGAATCCCCCAGCCAGCATGCACTGGAGAGTCTTGGAATAGAAAATAATAATAATAAAAAAAACTTCCCCAGGTTCTGAAAACTGTTTAAAGCAACCCATGTAGAAATCTAGAAAGGTGCCTTCCATTGGTACATCTGGTCCAGTATTGTTGCCATGACTGCCCAGGGTTTCAGGCAGAATTTTTTTTCAGACCTGGATGGAGGTAGGAGGGATTGAACCGGGAGCCCTCTGCACACAACGCATGCATTCTGTCAGTAGGTTATGCCCCCTTTAACATGTACGTACAATAATGAAGAGTGGAATCCTTTTGGGCAGTTATGAATGTGTAACTTCCCTAGTTATGGATCTGTGCAGTAAACTCCAGTCCAACCCTTCCAATCCCTTTGGGAAGCAGCCACTGCAATCCATGGGGTCTGTTCCCCTGTCACTCATGAAGCAGCTGATTGACGTTCCCATCAATTCCCATGAGCAATCTCCATTGCAACAAGCAAATGCAGAGTCCCTGTCACAATTTCACCTCATGCCAGAGATCGATTTAATGAGTGGGTGAGTGGGATTGTCAGTCAGCTGCTTCCTGAGTGAAAGGGGAATGGACCCCCCAATCAATTGTAGCATCTGCTTTCTGATAAGTGGGAAGTGGGGGACTTTCATGGTTCCTAGGTGTCCCCTAAACTAGGGGCTGCATAGGGATTGTGAACACCACACAGTTACAAATGTATAAGGAGAGCTAGTGTGATGTTGTTGTTTGAGTATTGGATTACGACACCGAGGAGATTATTAGACACAGCAAATGTGGTGTGATCACAGTGCCAGCGGAAAGCAAAAAGGACGTCCTTTTGCTTTCCACTGGCGTTATGGTCTCATTTGTTTTTAGATCACATGTTCTGTTTTGGTGTCGGCCTTGACGGCGTGCGAAAACTCAGGCCATTTAAATCCTGTCACTGCAGCAGGAATGGTTGGTCCAGCACAAATACTTCCAGGTGAGATTGGGATGTCCAGGTAAGCTTTGCTCTTTTTATGATGCTCCCCTGGTTACTTGGGGCCTTTAAAGTGTGTTTAGGTGTTTGCTGTAACTTTTAATGTGTTTATTTTGTTTTTATCTTTTAAATTTCGAGCGAGGAGGTGAATGGGGCTCCATGCACTTCCTTTTTATTGCTGGTGCTGCTTATGCTGGGAGAGGAAGGTAAATGCAGGGGGGAGCGTTCTTTTGCCAGCATAGATTTTTTTTTATGTTGGCAAAAGAACAATTTTTTTGGGGGGGGGGAATCATCTGATAATCTCCTGAGAGACTAGGGTTCAAATCCTCACTTGGCCATGGAAGCCCACTGGGTGACCTTGGGAAAGTCACACTCTCTCAGCCTCAGGATATTATCACATGAAGCTAGTGTGTTGGGGCAATCACATTATGAAAGGAAACAGGAACATACCACTTATCACACCTTTCTTCTTTCATGCTACTGCACTGCTTTGAAAAAAAAACTGGTGTGATAAGTCTCTTTGCTGCAGTTCTGGCATTATAGCAGTCAGTGCCATGAGGGGTCTGATTCTCCTCTTCTCTCCCCCTCTCAATCGCTATTCCAAAGCAGGCTAACTTGGTGTCTGTCCTTTTAAAAATTCTTTGCTGTGCTTGTATAATTATAATAAAAAAGATTAAAATTATTTTTTATTTTATTGTTTTGCTGTAAATATGCAAACACAGCAAAGATAAAAAATTAAATAAATAAAGCGTCAGGCATGGCTTTACCCTGATTTGGAATAGCGATTGAGAGGGGGAGAGAGGAGGAGAGGATTCAGGCCCTCTCATGGCACTGACAGCTGTAATGCCATAAGCGAAGTGAAGGTACCTATCGCACCAGGGCCAGCAGCAGAACAATAGCAACATTTAGAGCTATCGGTGGGCTTTTGCCATCAATTAAAAGGGATGCCACAGTCGCAGTTTGAATATATGCCACCTACAGGACAGTTATGGCATCATGTGATAAGGTTTGGTCATAGACCCCACTGTCCTGCTTTAATCCTACTTTTCTAGCTTTGTGTGATAATCTCCCCAGAGAAAGGAAAGGCAAACCCCTTCTGAATAAATCTTGCCAAACCCCTCCTGTGATAGGTTTTGTCTTAGGGTCGCCGTAAGTTGGGAATGTCTTGAAGGCATACAACAGCAACAACAACAAATGTGTAACTCCAGGTTACACACTCATAGCTCCCCAAAAGGATTGTGATTGAAATGTTTATGATAACTTATACTGATAGCTGTTAATAGAGTTTAGGAATTATTATTGCTCAGTAAAGTGTTTTCTAACACTTCACATCCTCTATAATATCTCAGGTATCCTTCCATTCTGGGACATTTCTTGTTCATAACTGACAGACATTACCTTCTTTCAGTCAGTCAGTCAAGTTTCATTGTGCTGTCATAATATCACAAATGCCATCAGTCAAGAACATATTTCAGTGAAACAGTAATACAAATAGTCTGACCCAGAGCAAATCAAACCTATTCACTGAGTGAAGATTATAAAATATTTCCTAATCTGAGCAGCTTGTACAGAAAATTGAACAACTATCCAACATGCCCGTTGTCATCATTCAATATAACCAATAGGCTATTTACTTGCTTGTGGGACTGATTTACTGGCAAAAAACAAAAGGAAGTCCAGAAACATAAGTGCATTTCCTTAATCATTTTGAAACTGAGCCAAACAAGAATTATTATAATGAAAATAATGAAAGTCCACCTTGAAACCTCATTTAGAGAGTGTGGAATACCCCATAAATTGTCATTTCAGCCAATAACTGATACTAAACCAAGGTCAATCAATCCAAGTCCACAGATTAGAAACAAAGGATAGGATTTAGCTCATTAAAACCTCTGAAATGACTCGATATTGCAATTACCCCTGATCAAGCAAAAAATACACTGTTACTATTCACACTCTGACCCTGTGTAGCCAGTTTTGAAATTAATGTGCCCATAAGCACAGCCAGAAGTGGATAACAACCAGCTTATACAGTGTACCAAGATTTATGCACTAAAGCTCTCTGTACAGTTTTCTCATACCAAGGCTGCTCCTGCCAACGCATCCGAATCCCACATCCAGCACTATCAATGCAGGAGATAGGCATACCCTCCAACATTTTGCAGATAAGAATCACAACACAAGTGACCAAGCAACAAAGTGTGGTCAAGATGAGAAAAGTTATTAATGAGGAAGAACATACAAGCTAGGAGATTGCAACAGTTTGCTTTTGCCTCAGTCTACAGGAAAGGGCAAAATTCTGCCCCTTTCCTTTTCTCTCCCCCTCCACTGAGTGAATTGAGTACAAACTCCTTGTGCACTTTGAACTTCAGTTTGGAAGTAAGTGGAGGACAAAGGGGGAAAAGTGGGATGAGGAAAGAAACACTGGGACATTTTAAAAACAGCTGGAAAAGTGGGACAACAGAGGATTATTGGGACTGTCCCTGCCAAATCAGGACAGTAGGAAGCCAACCCCCTTCTTGGTTCCTGGAATTTGAGGTTTAAACTCCCCCCCCCAAAAGGATCTCAGCCTGGAATTGGTTGTCATCTTTACCCTGAAATATGAATTAGACCCCTAGGACATGGAGAGAAGCATTGAAGAGCCTCCTTTCTCAAAGGCAGGCCAAAGCATAGACCTGGATCCCTCTAGACTCCCCATGCAACCCTTTTTCTGGCATAAAAAAAAGCTGACTTGCCCCTCCTGGAAGCCTCCAACAGGGAAAATTAACATTTTAAGTAAGCTGCAGGACTACCCACACTGTTTAACATCAAAAATACTATTTTTTTTCAAAACCAGCAGTGGCCTTCCAGTTTGGAAAGATTTAGAGAGAAGTTTGCTTTTATTTGTGTTTAAAGCAGAGCTTGGAAAATTTTAGTTTCCAGCCAGAGAAATATTTTTTTCCATATGTGTGACTTGGTGTTTTAATTTGAATGGCAAGCTCTGAGCAACTATGGTTGATGCATAATGTCTTATGCATAACAACATCACCCAGGGTGGGGACATCCCTAGGGAGATTATCAGACGCATTAAAAGTGGCATTATAGGAATGCCAGGAGATCACCAAAGGTCTCCCTTTTCAGACAACATCATTCCCCCCTTGTTATGCCCCAATTCTGCTGCTATTCCACTGGTGCTGCTTTTTATTGATGGGAGAAGCCATCAATAGATTCCCCATTCCATTCCTGTCATGGAGGTTCCTTCATGCGACAAGGTGCTCTGTTATGCTGGTGAGATCCCAGCATCAATGGGAGATCTCTGCCAGAACACTTCCGGGTGAGATTGGGACATCCGGGTAAGTGACACACTTTTTATGACCCTTCCTGGGTTACTTCTACCTTTTAAAGTGTGTTTTTGTGCTTGCTGTAATTTTTCATGCTCTTTTTATTTTTATTTTTGAATTTCCTGCACTCAGATCTTATCACAAGAATCCGCGGGATTTCAATCCAGGAAGTGAAGGGAGCTCCATTAGACCTCCGTTCACTCCTGGGCTGCCAGAACAACGGGAGAGGATGTAAGTGCAGTGGGGAGGGTGATTGTGGCGTGACAGGGATGGGACACAGGTGGGAGTGGAGATTGTGGGGACAGGAACACTTTTTTTTGTTCCTGTCTGATAATCTCCTAGGTCTCAGGTTTTGACTCTGAAAGCTAAGGGCCCAAGATGTTCCTCAATCTAGCAGCTCCAATGTGTACTCATTCTACAGTCAAAAAAAGAAAGATGAAGTAATTTCCCCTTGGTTTTACTATATCCTCTGAAATATTGTCCTTTACTTCGTGCTCCTTATTTTATGATCTTAATTATTTGCAAGAATTGAGCAAAACACTTAGGCCAGCTGACTGGTTACAATGTCTTGGCAAATTATGTTGTTCTCCTTATTTCAGTCTACCTCCTTTTGAATATGGGATTTTAAACCACCTGAAACATTATTCTCCAGTGGTTTATCCTCTTCTATTGCTAGGTAAAGCTACCCAATTTGATTTCTACGGGTTTGCATTTTTTCACCGTGTGTGTGCGTGTGTGTGTGCGTGCGCACGTGCCTTCAAGTCGCATTTTACTTCATGTATATTCATGGTGCTATGTTCTATTGTTCTTGTCTTTGATTGTATATGTTGATGTTCTCACTTTGGTGAAAAGGGTGTTATAAATAAATGTTATTAATTTCATAGGGGTTTTTTTAGGCAAGGACTGCTCAGAAGTGGTCTGCTATTGCCTTCTGGTCTGCTTATAGCACCTGCTTGGAAGTGTTCTGCTTATAACACCTGGTGATCTCCCTTCTAAGTACTAACCAGGCCTGACTCTGTTTAGCTTCCAAGCTCAAACAGGATCTGGCACCTTCAGGGTATTTAGTCTTTTTCACTTAGTACAGCATCTAAAACTATCTAGTTTTGTTAACATAAAGACTACCAGGTTTCTCCCTGTTCTTCCTTAATAAAAGAGCAAGGGTATTTTACTCAGGGTGAGACAGTTCTGATTAAGAACAGGATGTTTTTGCTGGAATCCTATATGACCTGTTACATTGAATAACTTTACCTATCCTTAGCTAAGTAGCAGAGGTGCTAGGAAATCTCTTTACTGAAGATGAGCAATGCGACACTGGCACCAGTGCCCAGTGAGCATCAGGACTGATGTGATGTGCATCGGGACCGATGTGATGAGCACGCCACTGTGCATTGGTCCTATTGTGCCTCTGTCACTTTGCCCAATCTGCTTTAGTAGGAATGTAACAGCAGCCCTCTAACTGGATACAGATGTTACAGAAATGCCCAATTCCAATTCCCACAGATATAAGTCCACTTTCAAAGACGTAAGACCCCAACAGGATTCCAGCCACTGTTTTCTCCCAAAAATAGGAGACGAAACTTTTCTGTCTTTATATCATAATCCCTGGCACTTTAACCCTACAACTTCTGCCTCCGCACCACCACTGATGCCCATACAACACTGAAGTCTGATCATAGGGCTTAGGTCCAGACTATCTGAAAGACTGTATTGTTCTATATGAAACTGCCAGACTTTTAAGGTCCACAGGGGAGAACTTTCTTTCAGTCCTGCCACCATCACAGGCTCACTTGGTGAGAACACAGGAGAGAGCCTTCTCAGTGGCTGTTTCCATCCTCTGGAATTCCTTTCCATGGGAGGTTAGGCTGGCCCCCTCCCTGCTCTCCTTTTGCCCTTAAGCAGGCTTTTAATGTGTAATTGCTTGCAGGCAGGATTCTTATGGGGGGAGGGAATGTACTTTTTAAAAAAATTTTGTACGCTTTTTAAATGATTTTTATACTGTTTTAATGTGATGATTTTTAATTGTTTTAAAATGTTATTGTCAGGTTTTAACTGATTCTTTTTGTGAGCCACCTTGGTCCCACTCTGGAAGAAAGGCAGCATACAAAAAGAACAAATAGATAGATAGATAGATGACAGGGGATGTTTTTTCAACACTACTATATCACAGGGATATAGAGGCCTAAATCTAATGAATAGTCTTGACCTACAGAAGCCCTGCTGAATTGTAAGAGCCAAATTGCTGAATGGTTAAGTCAACATTTATTTAAACTCCAATGATTTAGTCGGTCTACTCTAGTTGAAACCTTAGGTCACTACACTGAAATAAGTTGTGCAAACCAACAGCAACCTGAAACTCTAGCTCAGAGATGTTTGGCTGAAATGGTCAGCCCTTAATGCCTATTGTTTGCATAGTCATTTATCCTGACATGAAACAGGAATAAGCCAAGATCCCTTCATTACAGTAGAACATTTTTTGTGCTTTTCAATTTACTTCAGTCTCTAATTAACCCCTTGATCATATATGTTTAAAAGGGAATGAAATCCATTAGAAGGTTCTCATTTCAAGATAATAGCTGACATTATGAAGCTTTGAGAGATGCAATTTGCAAGAGAAGGGTGAAAAACTACATTTTCTTTGAAGAATATTTTGATGAAAGGGACATGAAATACATTACATCTCTGTGAGAACATTCCTTTCTTGAGAAGAGATGTTTTGAGTCTTTCTTGACCACATTTTGTCCTTTGGCTACTTTAACTGGGACAAATGGCCAGTTGTTAATTCACATTTTGGCATACACGTTCGACTAGTATTTGACGCATAAGATATGTATTATACAGTATATATCATTGCAACAAATCAGGATTCAGTAACATAGAAGTTACTTTACTAGACTTACCACAAGGTTAATAGCATTTTTTTTGTCTGGGCGATTCAACATTATTGTTGTGATCTTGTTCTCAGTAGTGACTAGTAGAGTTTTATATTCACCTTTCCTTTCATCAGAAGCTGTCATCTCCCTGGTGATAGAGTCGCAAAGCAGTAGGCTGGACAGAGTATTTGCTGATATGAGGTCACCTCTATTCACTATTCAACAAAACAGGGAATTACCAAAAAGTCCAAAAAATACAGACCTGAATTGTTAATTGCATCCTATTTATTGAAGCATTATATTTATATTCCACTTTTCAATCTTCAAGAAGGTGTACTAAAAGGTCTGTGTGCAATTCTATACAAGCTGGGTTTATGGACAAGTATGTTGTACTTTCAAGTGACCTGAACTTCCTGTCAGCCTTCTTCACTGTTCAGCTTTCACAGCTCTACATAGGAAGCAGAAATACTATGGCATGGACGATTCTAACTTATGGTGTTCAACAGTATATCTTTACACTTGAGGATATTAATCTAGATATCATCATCATCATCATTATCATCATCATCATCATCATCATCATCATTATTTCTATCCCACTTTTTTCCCAGTTAGGGACTCAAAGTGGCATACAATAAAAAGAAGTTGTTAAAATCAGCAAAATAGAAAGGTTGAAACAGAATTTAAAAACTAAAAAAGTTTAAAACAGCTAAATTTTTAAAAACATAAACATATATAAACACACGCAACATACACATATACCCCAGCACAACCATTAGCAAAGTTCAGCAAAGGCCTGCCAAAACAGGAAAGTTTTAATAGTTGCTCTCCAGTTCCAAGGGCTTATCTATACCAGCCAAATACCCCAGCATGCTCCCATTCCAGAGTCCTGCAGTCCAAACAATGCAGGGCATTTACCCCGATCTGTCCAGGGGAAATTCAAACAACCTGGAACAGGGGCAAGCTGGGATAGGGCCCTTTACTACATTTTTTAAAAATTCCCAGTTTAATTCTGTACCACCGGATTGGGTCCTGCATGTCCACAGGAACCCATCCCAGAATGCCATCCCTTGCTGCTGCTGCTGCCAGCTCCCTGGCTTTCCCAGAAGCCAATCAGGGGTCCCTCAGTATGTTTACCAAGGCTGGTCACATGCAGGGGCCTGCAGTCACATGTTGTGGGAACCCTGCCTGGCTTCCACGTTTGTAGAGAAAATGGTGGTGGCAGCAGCTTCCGGAACAAGCTGGTGTCCTGTTAGGACTCCAGCCCATTTTCTCCAGGTAACAGGGGAGAAACAGGCCACCTCCACAGCCAGGCTGCATCAGTGGGGAGCAGGCATATCCTGGCTAGTGTAGATCGCCCCTAGTCTTCTTCTCATTTTTTGACTACAGTTTCCATTTTGATTTATGACTGAGCCAAAGTATAGACTATCTTTCACTGTCTTCGTATCTTCCTCATAAATAAGTAAGTCCAAGAGCAAATGAAGCCTGAACCCTGCCTAGAAGCCAAAATGACTAAACAGAGGTTATTATACTTTGGAGATCTCATGACATGACAAAAATATCATGAGATGATAACTCATTGGAGAAGATGATAATGCTTGATAAAGTGGAAGGTCACATTACAGATGGATTGACTCAATAAAGGAAGCCACAGCCCCAGGTCTCCAAGACTTGACCAGGATTGACTGTGGTTCTTGGAGGTCACTCATTCACAAGGTCACCATACGTTGAAGTTGACTTGACAGCAAATAACAACAACGAATATCTGTACTTAGCAGAATTGCGAAGCGCTACTCAAGAGCGTAAATTCTATAAGGAACTGTGACAATTGGAGGAAAAATCTAAATTTAGAGCTGAAAAAAAAAGTAAAATATTTGGGCATAATAATAACAAATAAAAATTTGGAATTGTATGAGAATAATTATGTTAAAATTTGGAATAAAGTAAAAGAAGACCTGGAAAGGTGGAATAAGATGGAATTATCACTACTAGGAAGAATAGCTACTATAAAGATGAATGTCTTACCTAAACTACTATATCTATTTCAAAATACACAAATAACATCTAATGATAAACAATTCAGTTTATGGAATAAAGAGATATCAAGTTTTATATGGGCAGGAAAAAAGTCCAGGATCAAAAGAGCAGTATTAGAAGATACAAAAGAAAGAGGTGGCTTGAGCCTACCAGATGTACAAACATATTACTATGCCAGCTGTACTGAATGGATTATAGATTGGATTGTGCTAGAAAAAAACCAGACTCCTTCAATTAGAAGATTTTAATATGAGATTTGGTTGGTATGTCTTGTTATGGTTTGATAAAACATCAACTCATAAAGAATGTTGTCATAACTATGTGAGGCGGGCCTTATTAAGAATCTGGTTAAGATATAAGTGAAAATTATGTCCTAAAATACCGCTATGGTCAAACTACAAAGCATTTTACAAAAAAGAAAATTTGTATAAAGATAAATGGCTAACATATAAAGATATATTGAAATGGAATGAGAAAGTCTATACAATGAAAGCACAAGAAGAAGTAAGAAATGAAAATATAGAGTGCCATTGGTTCTTGCACAGACAACTTCTAGAAAAATTTAAGAAATATAAAAAAAATGGAAAGAATAGAAGAAGATAAGACGGAACTAGATATATTATTACAAAATGATAAGAAAAAATGCTTTTAAAAATATATAAAGATTCTATTAAAACTTAACTTAGAAGAAGAAAGAATTAAAACCCATATGATTAAATGGGCCCAAAACGTTAGACTTGATATTCAATGAGATGAGTGGGAAAGATCGTGGGGTAAGAATTTATCATTTTCTAGGAGTTACTATGCAAAAGAAAATTATTACAAGATGCTTTGCTGCTGGCATTTAACGCTGGAAAAAACAACAAAAATATATAAGAAGTCAGCTGGGGAATGTTGGAAATGTAAGATATCAATTGGTACATATTATCATATGTGGTGGAGCTGTGATGTAACGAAGAAGTATTGGAGAAAAATACATCATGTGATTGTAAAAACATTGAACATAGATTTTCCATTCGGACTGGAAATTTATCTATTAAACATGATACAAAATGTAAAAAAAAAAAAAAAAGATCAGGAAAGATATAGGAAACTTATTCTATATATGATAACAGGAGCAACGATAATCTTTGGAAAAACAAACTGGAAAAACCAAAATATACCAGAAATAGAAAATTGGATTTTCAAACTTTATGATAAGTACAAGATGGACAAAATGACACTTTTGTTAGATGAAAGGAAAACATCAAAAAGCTACAGAAGAGTAGTTGGGGAGAATTAGCAACAATAAATATAGATTAAGCAAAGTAAAAAAAGAATAAGAATAAGATATGTAAAAAGAAGAAAACACAATAAAATGAAAGTGTAGAAAAGTAGGGGAGGAATATTATGAAAATAACATTAAATGGAAAGAAAAAGGAAGTGCTAATGTTGAGAGATGTGATATTTGTTTTTTTGTTGTTGTATGTGAGACATGTTTTATGTTTTTTGTTTTTTAGATTAATGTTTATGTATATAGATTTGTATGTCTAAAGTGTGGAATTGGTATTTGTATTTTAAGATGGGAAATTGTGATTTTTTTTTTAAAAAAAGAGCGTAAATTCTATGAGCTTCCTCACTCATCATAACAGCTATACTATAGTATCCATTTTTCCTCCCTGGGTGAAATCCATCAAAGTTCCAACACTAGTAACTGAAGGAGAGAGGCAAAATGTTTTTAAAATGTTTTAAATGCTTATAGTATTGGGAAAAAATATTTTTATGCTATTTACAAATTTCATAATTATGCAAGCTCTTACCATGCAATCTTGTACAAGTGAACTCTCAAGTAAATGAGGCTACGGAGATTTTCAGACCGCGTTTTACCGTGGCTCATGCGGGAGGAGCTTCCAGGAGAGGGACGGCGGTCTTGCGCGGCAGAGGGTCATTTTCGGACACCGCCGTCCTTCTCCCGAAACCATCCGTGTCACTACCATGAAGCTTCGGAAGCCACAGAGCCATATTTTAATCACGGAGGTTGCCCGTGATTAAAATATGGCACTGAGGCTTCCGAAGCTTCACGGAAGTGACACGGATGGTTTCGGGAGAGGGACGGCGGCGTCTGAAAACGACCCTCTGCCGCACAAGACTGCCGTCCCTCTCCCGGAAGCTCCTCCTGCATGAGCCATGGTAAAATGCGGTCTGAAAATCTCCTTACTCCCAGATAAGTGTGCATATGAGTACAATAATTTTACTGGCTTATATCCAATTATGCTACTGCATGAGTGCAAAATCCCCTTGCACACATTTTCTGAATTAGCACAAACATGACATCGGCACCAGTTTTTAATTGTGTGAGTGACTGTGCAAGAGTTTTGCCCAACCTTTTGCACACCTAGTTGTAGAATCTCTTTGTATATTAAATTAGTTGTGCAACCTCTTTGTACAACTGCTTTGCAAACCCTGACCTGAAAGGCAGTTTCATTCCACTAGCATTAAATTGGATTTCAGTTGCTGTTTTCAAATTTGTTGTGGTTATTTGCCATCGTGTCAACTTTGATTTATGATGACCCTATGAATGAGACACTTCCAAGATCCCCGGTCATCAGTGGTCCTGCTCAGGTCTTACGAACCCAGGCCCATGGCTTCCTCAGTTGAATCAATCCACCTGTAATGAAGTCTCCCTCTTTTCCTAATACCTTCCACCACACCAAGAAGCATCACCATTTCAAATATTTCAAAACCACATTGCCCATATACAAAGAGAAATTATTGGCAGACCTGGAGTAATCCTATGGTTTGCAAAGCAGAAAGAAAAGAGAAAGAAAAAAGCATAGTAGAAAGAAAGAAAGAAAGAAAGAAAGAAAGAAAGAAAGAAAGAAAGAGAATCACAGTGAGGACTGACTATACCCAGTAGGCATGGAATACTAATTGCTGTGAGGGAGAGACAAAACCCAGTTGGAATATGAACAGAATGTAGTGACACTAGACAGAGGACACATAATTATAAAAAGGATAGAAAGAATCATCTTATTGTCTGGATCACTCATGTTTCATACGGAAAAGCTATTTTAAAATTTCCCCAGGGACGTGAGAGCTCCTCATGGAAATCACTGGACAAATATATGATTTTACTGTATTCGGGAATGGGTTACTTTGTGCTCAGCCCACCCTCAAAAAAACCAAAGGAAGGGGGGAATCCCAACAGACCAATGAAGATTATGCATACTCAGAAGGCAAATTGGCTGGAGGCTGTGGGGAGAGAGAACAGAAAACAGGTAAAAGAGTTGGAATGAAAAGAAGCAGAGGGGTGTTATTCCACCGTGGCTGCTAATCTACATACCAGGAAACTATGCAAATATGATAATAATATGACACTAATATGGTACTGTTCCCTGGCACTTGGGGGGGGGGAGGAAATTGGTCTCTCATATCAAATAGCTTGAAAAGCATCGGAGTAGAGTAGATGGAACCTTGAATGGAAGCACTCAACACTGCAGTGCTTTGTTGCAGGGCCTTACTTGTTACTTCTGAGTTGTGTTATTGCTTATGTAACCAAAAGGGCACTACCCATGTGTTACCAACCCTGACACCCCTGCCCCATATCTATAATAATTTGGCAATATTTAATAATTAGGTCAAATGTGACCTTCCACATAGTGTGACCAGTAAAGTGTCAGGGAAAATGAGTATTGCAGTCAAAAAAATACACAGGCCCTGAGATGATTTTTTCACAAGGCAAAAGAAGATAGTCTCACAGAGACTGTAAATTAACAGGCCCCACTGTCTTATATACAGGCCCCTGGGGCCATATAATGCACTTAGTCCAGGAAGCCTTCCCTTTGAGAAGTTAATAATAATAATAATAAAATTTATTTATACCCCACCCCTCTGGTAAAAACAATTGGGGAGGCTTACAAAAATTAAAATACAAATACAGCAAATTCCTCCCAGAGGACCAGAGTGTGCGGCGAGGATTGTATGGGAGGAGGCAGTTCCGAAGCTAAGTTGGACCCCAAGCCATTTAGGGCTTTAAAAGTAATAACCAACACCTTACTGGGCCTGGAAACTGATAGGCAGCCAGTGGAGAGATTTTAATACTGGAGTTATATGGCCTCTCCGAGATGTTCCCGAGGCCACTCTGGCTGCCATATTTTGTACCAACTGAAGTTTCCGGACCAAGCATGAGGGTAGCCCCATGTAGAGTGCATTGCAGAAATCTAAATGAGAGGTTACCAGCACGTGCACCACAGTCTCGAGGTCCCTTACTTCCAGGAAAGGGCGCAGCTGGCGTATCAGCCGAAGCTGATAACAGGCGCTCCTGACTGTCGCATTCACCTGACTAGTAATCTGAAGCGATGAATCAAGGAGCACCCCCAGACTGCGAACACAGTCCTTAATGGAGAGTGTGACCCCATCCAGGACTGGAGGTTGCAACCCAACTCTTGGTTTTGGGGCCACTACCAAGAGCACCTCTGTTTTGTCCGGATTTAATCTCAATCTGTTTTTCCTCATCCAGCCCATTACTGCTTTAAGACAATTATTAAGAGGAGAGATGCCATCAGAATTCGAGGCCGACGATTGGGACAAGGAGAAATAGATCTGGGTGTCGTCAGCGTACTGATAACACCCAGCCCCATAACTCCGAATAATCTCACCCAGCGGCTTCATATAGATGTTAAACAGCATTGGGGACAGGATGGCGCCTTGCAGAACACCACAAATAAGCTCCTTTTGCTGGAGCAGCTGTCCCCGAGCAACACCCTCTGGGACCTGCCCGAGAGGAAGGACCGGAACCACTGGAGTGCAGTGCCTCCGATTCCTAACCCACTCAGGCAATCCAAGAGGATGCTATGATCTATTGTATCGAAAGCTGCTGAGAGGTCCAAAAGCACCAACAAGGTCACACTACCCCTGTCGATGCTTAGACGCAGATCATCGGTCAAGGCAACCATGGCAGTCTCAACTCCAAATCCTGTCCTAAAGCCAGTTTGAAATGGGTCTAGATAATCGGTTCCATCCAAGACCACTTGGAGTTGAAGTGCAACTGCCCTCTCGATCACTTTGCTCAAGAATGGTAACATAGAAACCGGCCTATAGTTGTTCATGTCCAGGGGGTCCAGGGAAGGTTTTTTCAGGAGCAGCCTAACCGCCGCTTCCTTTAAACAGGATGGAACACACCCTTCTCTGAAGGATGCATTGATGATGTCCTTAAGGAACATCATCAAGGCACCACAACCCCTGGATGGCCAGCCATGAAGGGCAAGGATCGAGAGGGCAGGTCATCTTCCTCACTCTACCAAGTAGCTTGTCCACATCCTCAGTACTCACGGATTGAAATTGATCCAGTAAACTTACATCAATGGAGTTGCTGGGCACCTTGTCAATTGTTTCTGTCAAAATACTGGCATCTAAGTCGGTTCTTATCCGAGAGATTTTATCTGCAAAGAAGTTGTTAAATGCATCACAGCAGGCCGTTGTTGGGTTAAGCAATGGGTTCTGCGCAAGTATAACCTGCGTCATCTCCCTTACCACCCTAAACAGCTCTGCTGGACGCGACTCTGCAGATGCAATACGTGCAGAGGAGAAGGATCTCTGCGCTGCACGTATTGCCTCTCGATAGGGCCAAAGAAAGTTCCTATGACGAGTCCTATCGGATAAGAGTTGAGTTTTTCGCCAGTTGCGCTCTAGTTGTTGTCCAACCCGCTTCATTTTCCTAAGCTCTGAAGTATACCATGGCTTATGGTGTGGAGCGGGTTAGAAAGGATGCTTGGGAGAGATCGCGTTGATAGCCTTGGTAAGGTCGGTGTTCCAGGTATTAACCAAAGCTTCGACAGGGTCACTGGCGTTACCAACCATTAAATCCTCCAAGGCTTTCTGAAATCCTATTGGTTGCATTAGCCTTTGGGGGTGGACCATTCTAATGGGTCCACCATGCCCGGTGGGGCGGGAAGAGACTCTTAGTTCAGTCTTAACCAGGAAATGATCCATCCATGACAATGTGGTGGTTTTAATAACCTCTGCCCACGGATATTCCTGTTCCGTAATGAAGAATGCAGCGAGGGTATGGCCCGCACAATGCGTGGGCCTGATGACCATTTGGGATAGGCACATGTTTGTCATGGTTTCCATGAACTCCCGAGCCATGCCAGTCAGATTTGTCAAGCTGGTCTCGAGTGGAATGTTGAAGTTGCCCAAACTAAAAGTCTGGGCGACTCCAACAGCAACTCTGAGACCAGCTGGTTAGGGAGTCTGCTAGACAACGGGGTGGTCGGTATACTAGCAGAATCCCCAAACTATCCCTGGTCCTCAGGCTAAGGTACATACACTCAAAGTGGACTGTGTTTCGGACAGGTATCCTGGTCAAGGTCAGATTGTCCTTATAAACCAGAGCCATTCAGCCCCCCCCACTTCCCCTCACCTGCTCACTGACACAATACCCGGCTGGGAGGGCCTGCGTCCACATGACAGCGCTATCCTCTCCCAGCCAGGTTTATGTGAAGCAAGCCAAGTCGGCATCCTCATCCAAAAGAAGACCGTAAACAATGTGAGTTTTTTTCTTAACCAACCTGGCATTGCAGAGGCGCAAAGTAAGGTTCTGTGGAATGGTTTGTACGCTCTCCAATCCATTCTGGGAAACAGGGTGAACTGAAGGTGGGATAGCTAACAAACAGTGATCCCACCTTCTTTCGTAACATCTGTTCACTCTGTTCTGACCATACCCCCCTTTCTCCAACACAACTCCAATTTCCTCCCCCACTCGATTCTCGGCCTCAGCTGACTCCAATTGCAGGCTTGGGTCTTCCTGGCTGGCAGGCTGGTATTCCTGGGGGGTTTGGGAGTGGCTTAAACCACCAGCCACTCCTGGCCACACCCCTCCTGCTGTTGCTGTGCTGCCTAAAAGTCCTCAGGGCCCACTGCAGCCTTCTAGCCTGGTGGAGTGTGGAGAAGAGGCTGCTGCAGGCTTGGAGTCCTTCTGGCTGGCTGGTGTTCCTGAGGGGTGTGGGAGTGGCTTAAAACACCAGCCATTCCTGGCCATGCCCCCTCTCGCTGCTGCTCTGCTGCCAAAGTCCTCAGGGCCAACTACAGCCTTCTAGCCTGATGGAGTGGGGAGAAAAGGCTGCTGCAGGCTTGGAGTCCTTCTGGCTGGCTGGCTGGTGTTCCTGAGGGGTGTGGGGGTGGCTTAAAAAGCCAAGTTAAATGACCAAAATTACCATACGTGGGCTATGAAGATGGCAGCTTATTTGCACCAGCAGATGATTTATGCCCCCATTCTAGCTACTCCTGGTCCCAATGCTAGAAGGGATGACAGGCGGGCTGAGGTGCGGGCTAAGGCATCAATCATTTTGGGGATTGAAGACAGCCAGCTGGTCTATGTAATACAGCCAGCTGGTCTATGTTCAGCCCGGGAGACATGGGCAGTGTTGAGGCAAGTCTATGTCCATGCTGGAGCGGGTCACAAATCATGTTGATGTGGAAGCTCTATAGACTGAGATTGCAGACTGGTGGAGATATTGCAGCACATGTTGCTTCGCTGCGGGAACATTTTGACCATCTTCAGGAGGTGAATGTAAATTTAATGGAACGGGACAAATGTTATCTCCTCCTGTCATCACTTGATCAACAATATGATTCTCTAGTACATAGCCTGGAGGCTTTGCCAGCAGTGAATCTGACCATTAATTTTATTACTGGTCATTTGTTGGAGGAGGAGGAGAAATGGTATGAACGTAAGCGGGATTTACAAATTTCTAAGGCTTTGCAGCCAGGGCCCCGAAGTTCCACAAACAGTACAGCAGCTGGTTACAAGGATTGCAGTGAGGGTGAAGCACCTGCTTTTGCTGTCAGGGGAAAATGCTGCTGGAACTGTGGTAAAAAGGGACACTGCAAAAGAATGTAAAGCCATGAAGAAGAAAGATGGTAAGGCTAGCCAACAGAAAAACTCTGGTTCTAGCATGACTGTTTCTGCAGTAGTTTTGCAAGCTACAAAGGAGAAGAAGAAGGAATTATCTGATTGGGCCCTCAATAGCTGGTGTAGCCAGCACATCTCAAATTCTAGAGACAATTGGTAAATTGAGTACCCAGCTTGTGGGGGCAATTAGCTAACACACATTGGAAACTGTTTAATGCAGTGTAGATGTGTAAATAGCTATTGCTTAAAAAACAATTTGTAAGCCGCTCTGATAGCCTTGTGACTGAAGAACGGGGTATAACTAACTAACTAACTAACTAAATAAATAAATAAATAAACATTTAAAAAATAAAATTTTAAAAGCATTAAAATGACTAACCCTTGCAATGTGAGTTTAGCTGATGGGTCAAAGTCAAAATGTTTGGGTGAGGATGTATGCTTTGTACCCTGTTTAAATCAAGATTTAAAGCATGTACAATTTGTTCCAGACTTAAAGTTGTGTTTGCTTTCTGTTGTCAGGTTGACACAGGAGGGCTGTGAGATACAATTTAAATGGAACAAATGTTTTGTCTTGAAAATTGGTGCCATTTTGGCTGAGAGTGTGTTGCACAATCAACTGTATTACATGTATAACTGTGTACAGGAAACCCAAACTGGTTCTGTGATGACAAATGTTCCCATGCATGACAATTGCGTGCATTTGATGCATCAGAGATTTGGTCATGCAAGTTTTAAAGTTCTTAAGCAGATGCCTGATATGGTGGATGGTCTGACTGTGAAGGGATGTGATAGATACCTGGATTGTGGGAATTGTAAACAACCGAAGTCAAAGGTTTCTCCTTTCCCTAAGCACAGTGTCAGAAGGTCCAAAAGGATCCTTGAGTTGGTCCACATGGACCTGGCTGGCCCCTATCCAGAAATGTTAGAAGGAGCCAGGTATGTCCTTGTAATTGTAGATGATTTCAGTCATTTCTCATTTGTTTCCTTACTCAAGAGTAAGGTTGAAACTTTTGAGACTTTCAAGGCTTGGCTTGCTTACGCTGAGAGACACTTTTCTCAGAGGCTGTCTTCTCTCCAGTTAGACAGGGGAGGGGAATTCATGTCAAATGAGTTCCAGAGGTGGCTAAAGGAGAAGGGAATTTTCCACAGGCTGACGGCCCCTTTTTCTCCCAGTCAGAATGGAGTGGCAGAGAGAAAGATTGGCATTTTGCAAACAGTCAAAGACAGCCTGATGCTTGATGCAAACATTGAAACGAAGTACTGGGGGGAAGCCATGTTGACAGCTAATTATTTGAGTAACTGCGTGCCAAGTTTTGTGATGTCAAATACCCCATTTTTCATGTTCTATGGCAAAAAGCCATCTGACAAGCACATTAGGGTCTTTGGATCCTATGCATGGGTAAACATTCCCAAGGCAATCAGGAGAAAGGGGGAACCCAAAGCCAGAATGCTGAGATTCCTGGATTATGAGCAGGCAAGTAAGGTATGGTGTTTTACTCTCCCGAATGGCAAAGTTCTGATTTCCAGAAGTGCTGAGTTCGAGGAGCATGCTAACTGGGACCATGTGCACTCTAACCCAGAAGTATTTTTGCTTTTATTTGTGGATGAGGCACAGAATGGCCAGCAGCAACAAGCAGCTGGGTCAGGTGCTAGCAGTTCCCAAAATCCTGCATCGTGAGCTCCAAAACAGGAGCCCTCTGACACAGATAGTGAATCAAATGGAGACTCTGACAGTGATGAACCCCAGCCTGACATTCCCCGGCATTCTAGCAGAGCAACAAAAGGGGTGCCACCTCAAAGGTTTACTGTGCAAAATGTGAAAGTATGCCAGGTAACATTGGAACCTGACAGTTTTACTGATGTCCTGAAGTTGCTTCAAGTTGAGCAACAAAGGTGGAAACAGGCAATGGAGAGTAAAATGAAACCCATTGCAGACCATGATGTGTATGATGTTGTCCCACTGCTAGAGGGGCAGAATGCTGTTGGGTGCCATTGGGTGTACAAGAGGAAACAAATGCACGATGGTAATGTCAAATACAAAGCACGGTTGGTGGCAAAGGGGTATTCACAAATAAAGTATCTAAACTATGATCAAGTATTTGCACCCACTGCCAGAGCCCAAAGTATCAAGATTGCTTTGTCTGTTGCAAGCCTGCACAGGTTCAAAGTTAATCACTTTGATATGGAAACTGCCTATCTAAATGCCCCACTGGATGAGTGCATTTATGTAGAGCAGGCTCCTGGATTTCATAGTGGTGGGCCAAACCATGTGTACAAACTTAAAAAGGCTTTGTATGGTTTGAAACAAAACAGGAGATGTTGGTATCTCTGTTTGGATGAACAGCTGAAGAGTGTTGGTTTTCAGAACAGCACTGCTGATCCATGTTTGTACACAAGGGGTTCCAACCAGAGTTATGAAATCTTGATAGCTTTTGTGGATGATCTATGTTTGATCACACAAACTGACATTCAAGTGCAAAAGTTCAAAGAAGAGCTGGGTTCAAAACTCAGACTCAAGGATCTTGGTGAAATACAACACTATCTGGGGGTAGATTTTCAAAGGCTTGAGAATGGTGGTTTCAAGATGAGCCAAACCCAGAAAATTGAAAAAGTGTTGGATCTCTGTAATATGTCTCAATGCAAACCTGCAAAGACTCCTATGTGTACAGATTTTGTCAATGTTACAGATAATAGGTTGTTTGAATGTTCTGACCTTTTTCATTCTGTAATTGGAAGTCTGTTGTATATTGCAAAATGGTCTCGCCCTGATATAGAATATACTGTCAATATTCTGTCCAGAAAGGTGTCAAAGCCAACTCAACATGATTGGCAAGGTCTGAAAAGGGTGCTCAGATATTTGTGTGGCACCCTAGACCATGGTGTGATAATCAGTTCACAAGGATGCCATGAGCTAAAGTGTTTTGTGGATGCAGATTTCACCAGTGAAATCTGTGATAGAAAGTCCAATACAGGAATGGTGATTTTCTATGCTGACACTGCCATTTATTGGGGATCCAGAAAGCAATCATCTATTGCTTTGAGTTCTGCAGAGGCGGAATATGTGGCTTTGAGTTCTTTGGTTTCTAAACTGACATATTTAAAGCAAATATTTGATGATCTGGGTATTCCAATAAAGGGGCCTGTCAAGGTTTATGAAGACTCACAAGCATGCATTCAAATGGCGTGTTCAGAGGGGGTGAAATGTAGGACCAAACATGTTGCTGTAAAGTTTCAGAACATCAGGGAAGCCATTCAAAATGGTCTAATCAGTCTGGACTACTGCCCCAGTGAAGAGAACACCGCAGATTTGTTTACTAAAGCTCTAGGTCCAACAAGGCATTTCTGTTTGTGCAACAAGTTGGGTGTGATGTCTGATGTGTAAAATGCATTTGCCTAGATGAAAAATCAGAGGGATGTCAGGGAAAATGGGTATTGCAGTCAAAAAAATACACAGGCCCTGAGATGATTTTTTCACTAGGCAAAAGAAGATAGTCTCAATTAACAGGCCCCACTGTTTTGTTTTGATTTCCTGTGTTTTGCTTTCAAGGTTAAAGTGAGATCACCTCTCTCTGTGTCTGGGAAGCCATATGTCTTTCTTATCTGCTATTTCCTAGACAGCCAACTAGATGTTTTTGAGAAAGAATTCTACTGGAGGGAGGGGGAATTCTGTGTTTGTAAGCTGTATTTTCAAGCAGTCAGCTGAATCTCTCTGAGGGAGAGAGAAGCAAGATGATTTCATCTTGAGCTCTGTAACTCTGTTTTGTTTGTCAAGATGTAGTCTGTTTTACTTAGCTGCTTTAGCTTTTCAATAAAGCAACCAAAAGACATCTTTGGTCGTCTGTCTCCATGATTTTTACACAAAGTATGCAACCTTTGCCCAAACCTCACGTTTCTGCTGTTACTCAGCTAAACGTCCCACTGCCCTGTAAGAGCAGGCGGGCACCATATAATGCTGGGGCCTGCCCACCATATAAAGCTGGGGAAATTCCAAAACTTGGAATCCCAAAGACTAGCTTTCAGACTCAGTCAGGAATGCACTAAGGAGGGCCAGCCCAAATTCCAAAGAAGGATAATTTGTAAGTCACCTACATGCCTGAACACCTGGCTAATCCCATCAGCCTAAGCTGAGATACTCGAACCTGTAAAAAAACCCTCATGCCTCTTACGTTCACCCAAACAGAAGAAGGTTGCTTCTTCTATTCAGTTACAAAGTAGCCGCCCATTAAGTGCCATTAGCATATCCGGAGTGTCCACTGTTTCACCTTGGGAACTTCTGAGAAGCACTGTCTTCCACTCTAAATCACATCCCCCAAAGGAAACTATTGGCTATGTAAACCCCTCCAAAACCCCACTCAAGTGCACACAGATCCCCTTCCTATGGACACTACATCCATCTGCCAGGTGCAAACATTCTGGCTTCAGAACACCCACTCTGCTGGTTTTGTCCATGACCTCATCTCCTCAGACCGGTACAGTATCACCCAAAACCAACCTCCCTCCTCTGTCCCAATACTTCCTACTTTATTTGCTAGCCTTGTATGAATGCTTGAAGCCTGAGTGTGTGAGAGAGAACATTGTTATTACTGTTTTCTCAAATAAAGAGCAATTATTGTACTATCTAGCTTGACATCTCCTCCTGATTACTGGTATGCATAGGTTAAAAGTTCCTGCTATCTGATGCCCCCTTTCACATAGCCAAGCAGAGTATATCAATTCCCCAAATGAATATCGATATTTGGAGGGTCTTTAAGACCCCTGAGCATTTAGGGTAACACATGTACAAGATTGTAGTTTCAGCACCCTTGAGATAATTCCATGATTAGTTGAAGTTAAAAAAAAAATCTAGAGAAAAATACAAGCAAAATGTTTGATGGACAGGCAGACTGACTTGTTTGCACTCTGTCTTGAATTTATTTTTTAAAAAAGTGAGGGGAAATATTTTAGAATTAAAAAAATATAAGTACAGGTGTTTATCAAACATTTGTGGACTACAGACTGTATAGATAGTACAGGATGTAGATGTGCTCCTGGAATGTTACATGCCATTATGCTTTTGTTTCTGATCCCAAGCTCTGTGTGTGCTTTGACATTCCCATGTAGGGCAGTTGACTTCAGTGTTAGAAAAAACTTTGTATATACAATGGGAATATGCAGTTTTGAAGTTACTACATATGGTACAAGTCCTTGGATTAAGATGATGACAATTTGTCAAAGCTTGCAAAAGCTTGAAAGTCCTTGGCAAAAGCTTGGCAGTAACACATTACTTAGGCACGTGTAATATACAGTTGTCCCTCCATATCCACGGATTTGGTATCCACGGATTTAAGTATTCACAGCTTGAAAATATTCTTTAAAAAAATAATCCAAAAAGCAAACCTTGATTTGGCCATCTTATATAAGGGACACCATTTTGCTATGCCATCGCATATACTGGGACTTGAGTATTCATGGATTTGGTATCCACCGGGGGTCCTGGAACCAAACCCCAGCGAATATGAAGAGACAACTGTATTGCCTCCTTTTTAAATAACAAGAGCGCAACAAAGTTACATTTCATAAGTAGGACTAAAAAGCAGAAACAGCATGCATTAGGGAATGATGTAACAAATAATATTGGGTAGTTACTTTTTAGTTATTGTAAGGGTAGTTTTGAAGACATCTGAGCAGCATTTTTCAAGAAATGTTCTATGTCATTCTTTTATCAATCCTAAAATGTGTATATGTGTGTGTTGATGAATAATGCTATAAGTAACACAAAAACAAAACATGGTAATGTACTACTTCTTTGGTATCAACTTACATAACCAATTATTTTTAAACAGTAACTTTCCAAGCTCTGCTACTGCCTTACTAATCAAAACACAAAGAGCTACTTTCTCAGTCTAAAGTTAGCAAAACTTTTCCCCCTGAAAAGTGCTGTGTGGTATGACAGCAATAGGTAACCACCAGTCCATTTAAATCCTTTCAGTTTTTGTGATTTGCCTACATAGACCCCAGAAACGGCTAAGCATTGCCAAAACAGGGTGAAGAATCTTGGAAGATTAATGCAATTATATAGTTGCCGAGTAAAAATTAGGTATAAAGTTACACTTTTATTCCTCCCTAAAAAGTATTGTGTGTATTATCGTATACATGGTCATACATAAGATTTTACTAGGGAATGTGGAAGGTTCCTTCAAAAGGAACAAAGTCACCCTCCATTTTGAAGAACTGAATGTACAGCCACATTGGATTGCTCAGTGAAAAAGAATGTCTGCAAGTTATAACACAGGTTATACCTGTCTCTCATAAAAAGGAACATTTTTAGCCTTTTAAGACCTGCATTATCCAATCTTCATTTATATTGCATTACAACAGTTAACACTGATGAAATTGGTTTCAACTTAATGATAATAGTAAGAAGGATTTAAAACTCTTCGAATACCGTGTTAGAACGTGCCAGCCCAGAATTGCACTGGATTAATTTTACAGTAACCAGCCTAAAGACCACTGACTGACCTAGGAGATCCTGGTATTTTAATTAAAAAAAATAAATCCAAAGTAAATTAGATGTTAATCGTTCCTGAAGAATATTCTGGTGTCTGTGAATTTGGGACATAATTGCACGGATCATTCTGGTATAGCTTTATACTTATGTGGGACTTACTTTATTCTTAAACACAGTCGTTTTCCTTACTGATATACTGCAGGGGAAGAAACAGAAAGAGTTTCACATTTATTCTATGGAAACATCCGTAGTGCAGGAACACATTTCATTGCTTTCTGTGTACAACGGTTCTCATCTTCCAAAGTATTTTACAAGAATTAACTCACAAATCATAAAAACCCTCCGCAAGTCATCAATGAAGAAGATATTTCAGAACTAGGCAGATAAGTTATTATTTCTTTAATACCACTGTTTAGCTGGAGAACAAGATAAAAGGTCTGGACTTAAATTTTCTGAATTGCACCTACCTTGATTAGTGTTCTGTTGCTCTATTGCGGCTTAACTTTATTTTCCAAACACTTCACCTTGTTTCTCGTTTGCTAGGTTTTCTCTGACTGACTAAATCAGAAGTTCCTACTTTTACTTCCTACTTTTACTCACTGCACTGCAGTGAGCTGAAGCTCCACCCTGCAATACTCTGATTTATTTTAGAGCAGAGGTGCGAAGAACTGCCATCTTTAAAAGAGTGGGGGAATAACATTTGGCATAGAGTATAAAATTTCACTCTTTCCTAATTTCACTCTTAGGAAAGTGGGATGAATGAATCCTTTATATAGGAAAAAGAGTTACAGTTTTAACAATGGAAATAAGAAAGTCTTAGCATGAAATGGATAATGATCAGTACTTTTTTGGCTTTAAAAAAATATCTAAAGCTACATGCATATGTGTGCGCACTCACACACACAATATGGCTATTTTCACTGCTGAGACTTCCCTGGGGGGAAAGTTTTATATTTTTATTTTTAATAAATGCAACTGTTAAAAACAAAGGGGGGAAGCAGGTGTGGGAAACATGACCCTCTAAATGTTATTGGATTGAAACTCCCATCAACCCAAGTAAATATGATAAGTGATGAGAAATGCTGAAAATGCAGTCCAAGAACAATTAGAGGGTTACACATTTCCCACTCCTGTCTCAAAGTGTTATTGTGTGAAAATGATAGTGGAGATTATTAGATGGGAACAAAAAAAGTGTTCCCGTCTCACAATCTCCTCTCCCGCCCCTCTCTCGTCTCTGTAACAACATAACATGAAAACTTTTCAGACCTACCTTAATTGCGCCTCGTTCCCTCTGCAGGGCAGGCCAAGAGTGAAAGGAGCTCTAATGGAGCTCCTTTAACTTCCTGGATTGAAATCCTGGCTGCTCTCACAAGAAGACGAGAGCACAGGAAATTCAAAGTGTAAAAGGAAAATACACATCAAAAAGTTACTCTAAGCACCTAAGCACACTTAAAACTTAACAAGTAACCCAGGGAGGGTACAAAAAAGTGTGTCACTTACCTTAATGTCCCGATCTCACCAGGAAGTGTTCTGGCATGGACCTCCCATTGATGTTGGCATTGCACCAGTGAAATGGGCACCTTTTCACTTGCAGGGCATTCTGTGACAAAAACGGAATGGGGGATTCATTGATGGCTTAGTCCGTCAATAAAAAGCAGCACCAGAGGAACAGCAGCAGCACAGGTGCATGACAAGATGGGAATGACATCATCTGAAAAGGAAGTCCTTTAGCGATCTCCTGGCATTGTGATAATGCCATATTTAGCGAGTCTAATAAACTCCAGTATTTATATAACAGTTTCCTTCAATACTCAGTTGCATGTCCATTATCCAAGTCTTGGAATCATGGTAAGACTTCAGGTGCAATCAAGAAGATGAAGGAGTGTTGCACGGTTTCAAGGATTGCTCATAGAACAAAGCCTTGTGCCTCAATTCCCTGTTCTGTCTGGCCTCTGGAGTAAAATCTTTGCAATGAGGGCACAAAGCAACTACATGGGATTTGCCCAAGCAAAGAATCACTTTGCTCATCATGGCTTGCAATCTTCACGCTGCATACCAAGCAGTGCTTGAAAGATGTCGAAGACATCCTTGAAATTGAGAGATGCTGAAGAGAAACTGCTGAGTCACAATAGAATGTTCTGTAGCTGCTAGAGTGGCAGACGGAAAAGAACTGAGGTGGTTTTGGTGGGCTTGGTATTTATATACCAAACGGAGGTGGGTGGAGCTACCACCAAAAACCTTTGCCTAACAACTCTAGAATGTTCCAGATGCTGTCTGTGCATGTGCAGTGTTATCGAATTGTGAGAATTCACAGAACCATGATGAAGAACCTTACAATTCCATCTGTATATTTAGAGATGGATCAAACATCAGTGTTTAGGACACATGGGGGCCGTTTACACAATGAAAATGTCCTGGGAAGAATTCGTGTCGATCCCTGGCAGTTTACACGTACATCGGGTCGGGTACGTGATTTTCGGAAGGGGGGCCACCTTTTATCCCTCAACCTGTGGGACTTCCAGTCCCACAGGTTGTGCCGGTTTTTAAAAAAGTCACTGGAGGATTTGGAAAATCGGAAATGTAAACAGCGTGGGACAAAAAGTCTCGGTACTGGGATGACCGGAAATGGTGACTGGGGGCGGGCTTAGAGCTCAGGGACCAGAAAAGGAGGGGTCAGTCACCCGTTCAACAGATCCAGCCTCACCAGCCGAAAACAAAGGCATCCCTTCCAGCTGCACAAAGGTTGATGTGTGTGTGTGCGCGCGTGTGTACTCAATTACCTTTTTTATGGATTTCTACACTGCAAACCCTTCAGCTTTACCTTTTCCTCAACTGCATGTTACAGAGAGATCGTAGTAGCTTGGTCACCTCCCTGGCACATTAAAATATTCAAGCCTCTGAGCGAATTAGCACCCTTTAATTCCCCCTCTCTGTGTTTGTGTCTTTCAAAACGCCTGCCTATAGCCATCTCTGCAGCCAGCTGTAGGGGTTAATATTTTAAAAAGGCAAGAGGAAAACCAAGCTCTTGATTTCAAAAGGAAAGCACTCAGCTTGCTTTCAAAGCACTCAGCTTGATTTCAAAAGGAAAGCCCTGCGTCTGAGCGAAAGATCCATCAGGATCTTTCAAAATGCTTTCTGCCTCTTCTGAAAGGGTTAAAATGTTCAAGAAGCAAGGGGGGATAACAAACCTCTGCCCCCCTCTCTCCCCCTCCAGCCAGCCAATAGCATCGCTTGTGGCGCGGAACTCTAAGGGAAGTGCGTCACCGAGGTTGTGAAAACACGAGTAATCACATCTTTGATTGACAGCCAAAAAAAGAAAAAAATTAAAACCTAAACAAAACCGGAACTATGGACGTGTAAATATCAGTCACAGGACCACCCGGGATATCCAGATCAGAGACATAAATCGTATAAACAGCGAGGGGCGGATTCGTGATCACTATGTCACGGTAGGCAACGCGACAATTTCTGTCGTGTAACTGGCACCATGGTGTATATGCAGAAAGTCCCAGTTTCAGTTCCTGATACCTATAATAGAAGCAGGAGAGACTCCTATCTGGAATTCTGGAGAACTGATGCCTCACCCCTGTGAGGACATCACGGACTGCTGGGGGTCTGTGGACCACAGGTTAAGAACCACTGTGCTTATATAATACCCAGATACTTTAAATAACGCACTATGCTATATCATGCCCAGATAGTCTAAATGCACTATACTATATAGTGCCCAGGGCATTATATAACTGGCCATTATATAGCATAAATCCTAGCCATCATAGCCATACTGATGGAAGCTGTAGTCCAAAAACATCTTGAGGGCTACAGTTGCCCACTCTGATGTAAACAATGCCATTCTAGATGGTTTGACTGCACAGAAAGCCACTTTCAGTGTTCCTAAATATGTGTCATTTACAGTACTGTCTACAGCCCAGTACAAATGACATCTTACAATCTATGGGCTTACCTACACAGGCCAGAATACACCAGCTTCCCACAAACATATTCTGCACGTGGATCAAGCCTGAAACAGGATGGAGTCCAGATTGCCATGCTGGCCTGTCCCTGCAGCTGTTGCCTCTGCTGCCGCTCAGACCCCACTCTCCAAGGCAGGAACCCAACCCACAGCATATGAGCAAGGCCCCTTGCATGTGACCAGCCTGGTATGCTGCAGGCCTGCTTCCTGGCTTCTCAAGAAGAATGGCAGATGGCAGCTGCAGTGAACGACTGGCATGGTAGTGTGAGCTCCTGTGAGCAGGGCCCAATCTGTTTTTTTTGCCAGCTGAAGCAGTTTCCCCCAGGTATTTTTAAAAAGTGGTGCAATAGACTTTACACCATCTTGGCCCTGTCTTTGCCCTGTGGTTGAAAGGGGACAAAAGGGTTGAAAGGGAACAAAAGACAGGGCCAAGGTGGGGTAAGTAGCCCATTTACACTGGGCCTATGTCTCACTAGCCCATGAACCATGGTGCACAGTAGCACCCCCGCATTTGTGGGGGATTGGTTCCGGGGGTGGCTGTGGATGGCAAATTCCACAGCTAATATAGAACACCATCCTTGGGGGGCCATCCCAGGGGAAAGGAGGGAAAGTTCTCTGCTCCGCCCCCTTCTCCCTTTGCCCCTGCCATGGCCCCACCATGGTGGCGATTGCGGGGTCAAAGGGGGAAGGGGACGAGGCCAGTTTGCTCCTCCACCCCCTTCGCCCATGGCCCTGCCGCAATGGCGATCATGGTGGCAAAGGGGGAAGAGGACGAGGGTAGTTCACTCCTTCTCCCCTTCCCTCTTCATCCATGGCCCCTGCTGCGGTGGCGATCGTGGGGGCAGAGGGGGAAGGAGACGTGGCCAGTTCGCCCCTCCCCCTCTTTTCGCCCCCGCGATCACCACTGCAGCAACAGGAGCCCTCTCAGGGAAAGGGACGGGGGAGATAAGATCCCTCCTCCCCCTCCCTTCCCCCCACCATCGCCAACCACAGATAATTGAATCCGTGTTTGGCAAATCAGTGGATACGGGGGTGTTACTGTACAAAACAAATGCAGAGGTGCAAAAAAAGTCCCACTTGTACATGAACCTCATGTGTTGTTGACCATTTCTCAGTTAACACAGTGATGGCAAGCAGGGACACTCCTGATCACAAATTCCAGTTGATAACCAACCCCAAATTGCAGTTAATAATATCAAAACTGTAATTCATAATATCCAGCACTTAATTCCATATTTAAAAAATGAAATTAGAGCAACAGCACCAATTAGCAGGAGATATCATATAGCAGGAGGAATGGGAGAACATACTTTAAGCTTCCTTGGAACTGCTTCATTTTTGACTAGATTCCTGAAGTCCCCCAACCAAAACCTGGTGCAATGTGGTGCTCAAGAAGCAGAGACCTATTTACGATTAAGGAGCACAGTGACTGACTAGACTATTGCACTGCACTGTTATAGCACTATTATTCAACTCTAACTGCTCTGACTGCCTCCTGAGGAATTCTGGGGTTTGTAGTTTAGTGAAGCCTAAGAGCTCCCTGGCTGAGAATGCTAAATGCCCCTCCCTAAACTGCAAATCCCAGGATTCCACAGGAGGCAGCCAGAACAGTTATATTGGAATAATAGGATGTTATTATAGGATGGAGTATTCTAGTGGAGTCACTAACAAGATGTTATTTGATTACCATCTGATTGTTGAGTACAATATATACCTGAGTTGTAACCCCTATTGAAGAAGCACAAAAGAAACTGTGGAGATTTTCACACAGGCTATATATCCCATGGCAGGAACAGAACAGGGTCGGAAAAGGTTTTCCCTTTCAGACTATGTCGACCCCGTTCTGTCCTGCATCCGTCCTGCTCCCTTGCCTGTTTTGGAATAGTGTATTCAACATCGTGAATAGATCACCCGTTCCGTGTCTGTCATGGAATCCTGGGTGTGCAAACAGGAGCCCCATTCCTGTTCCAAAATGATAGCTGTGGATGAGAGGTCCGATCCGAGCACTTCCTGGCATGATCTGGACATCCAGGTAAGTGGCACCCTTTATTTTACCCTCCCTGTTTTGATTGTGTATTTTAAAGTATGTTTTTGTGCTTGGTGAACTGAATTTATGTTTGTTTGTTTGCTTTAATTTTTGAATTCACCGCCCCGCCATTCTCTCACAAGAACAATCGGGATTTCAGTTCCCGGTCATAAATGCAGCCTTATGACGGGTGGAGGTGGCAGGGCAGTAATGGGGCATTTTGGCCCCATGTGAAAATCTCCTGTAACAGACCTTGATTTACAAGTAAGACTATGGAGATTTTCACACGGGCTATATATCCCGTGGCAGGAACAGAACAGGGTCGGGAAAGGTTTTCCCTTTCAGACGACGTTCACCCCATTCTGTCCTGCATCCATCCTACTCCCGTGACTGTTCCAGAACAATGTAATTACGATTTTTCATCGTGAATAGACCTCCCGTTCCGTCACTATAACGCAATCACAGGTGTGCGAACAGGAGCCCCGTTCCTGTTCCGAAATGACAGCCACAGAGGGGAGGTCCATTCCGAGCACTTCCTGGTAGGATCTGGACATCCAGGTAAGTGGCACCCTTTATTTTACCCTCCCTGACAGGATCAAAATTCAGAATGACCTGGATAGACTGGAGAGCTGGGCCAAAGCTAACAAAATGAAATTCAATACGGAGAAATGTAAAGTACTGCATTTAGGGCGGAAAAATGAAATGCATAAATATAGGATGGGAGAGACCTGGCTGAATGAGACTACGTGCGAAAGGGATCTAGGAGTCCTAGTAGACCACAAGTTGAACATGAGCCAACAGTGTGATGCGGCAGCTAAAAAGGCCAATGCAATTTTGGGCTGTATCAATAGAAGTATAGTATCTAGATCAAGGGAAGTATTAGTGCCACTCTATTCTGCCTTGGTCAGACCTCACTTAGAATACTGTGTCCAGTTCTGGGCACCACAATTCAGAAAGGATATTGACAAATTGGAGCGTGTCCAGAGAAGGGCAACTAAAATGGTGAAAGGTCTGGAAACGATGCCTTATGAGGAGAGACTTAGGGAGCTGGGTATGTTTAGCCTGGAAAAAAGACGGTATAGAGGTGATATGATAGCCCTGTTTAAGTATTTGAAGGGATGTCACGCTGAGGATGGAGCAGGCTTGTTTTCTGCTGCTCCAGAGACTGGAATACGGAGCAATGGGTGCAAGCTCCAGGAACAGAGATTCCACCTCAACATGAGGAGGAACTTTTTGACAGTAAGAGCTGTTCGGCAGTGGAACACACTCCCTCGGAGCGTGGTGGGGTCTCCTTCCTTGGAGGTCTTTAAACAGAGGCTGGATGGCCATCTGTCGAGGATGCTTTGATTGTGATTTCCTGCGTGGCAGGGGGGTTGGACTGGATGGCCCTCGTGGTCTCTTCCAACTCTGCAATTCTATGATTCTATGATTCTATGATTCTATGATTATGTGATTTAAAGAGTGTTTTTGTGCTTGGTGAACTGATTTTATGTTTGGGGGAGTTTTATTTTTTAAATTTACCGTCCGGCGTTATCACGTGATACGTGATAACGTTTCAGATGGCCGGTCATAAAAGCAGCCTTACGATGGCTGCATTTATGGCCAGCCAGCAAGGGGAGGGGGAGCCCGTTCCTGCTGCGGAATTAAGGTGAGTGTGTGAAAGATTTATGTTATTCCGTGGCAGGAACGGGAAGGAGGTAGCGGGGCAGTAACGGGGCATTTTGGCCCCATGTGAAAATCTCCTATAACAGCACACTTAGCAGGATATAGTTCATTGATTTGGCCAACGGAGATCATTTATTTTTATTGATCAATTATTTACATCAATATCCATTATCAATTTGGGTGGCTAAGTTTGATTATAATACCAATACTTAAGCATTTCTGACACCAACTACACCCACAGAATCCTTCACAAATGCTTCTCATTTCACTTTAAGTAGGACTCCTTTTACAATTAACTACAAGCAGCCTCAGACTCTCTACAGCTGTGGCCCTGAGCAGCAACCAGGGATGTTTTATAAAACCTTACAGGTCATAGGGAATAACACCTTCCTGTTGCTTAAATCAACAAAGGCGAGAGAATGGCATAACATTTTGAAATTTACAAATTGTTTTTCATAAGTAATATTACTTTTTCTTGTTTGGCTTTATAATATCTAAGGGAATGATTTGTTATGAACTTCTTTATTATCATCCATACAGAAGGTATATAGCTAATAATAAGCTGAAGAAGTCTTTTAAGGTGAAACAATTCCAAATACCCAGGAAAAACTGTCCTTTTTGTTCCTGATTCAGCTACCTCCATAGTTAACTACTAATTTTCACTTGCATCATTCAACTCTAGCTTGGACTTTCTTACCACTCTCATGAAAAATGGATTGGAGTAGCCATAATGATATAAAAAGGACACTTGAGATTTCTACATATATTTGTCATGTCCATGTGCTTGAAAGTTTGTATTCACATGCTTCATTTATTATTGTAGTTACAATATGTGTTTGTCACTAAAGTTATTAGTCTGCAATTGCACCACGTTGATTTTGTATTTAAGTGCTATCCAGGGCTTTCCTGAATTATCTTGCAGGCAGTTACAGTTACAGTCATTTCCCATCAGAATCTGATTTTCTTTGAGCAGTCTGACAGGGGGTAGGAGCCTTCTTGTTTTTACTCTTATTAAATATTTATGAAACAGAAATCCTTGCTACTGTAAATTAGTTAAAATGTATGTGTGGATCTTGATTTAATGTCTGGCCCTCCCAGTTCTAACTCTGCACTGGGGTAGGGTATTGTTCTCCATTTTCGAATTGCTGGTGTATTTCAGGTCACGGAATGCATCACTCCAGTAAAATTGAATATTTTTAGCCAACATGTAATGGCCACTTTCCCTAAGCTGACCACAGTCTTTAAATCTGACTGATTATAGTGTGGGATTTAGTTCTGACAAGGAACTGGAATTTAATGCATCATTCAGCACCTAGCACCCACTCCTTCTCCCAAACACAGGGCTGATAGATTTCAACTGTGTAGGAACAAAGACCTGTCACAGATCATAGAGAAGTGTGGAAAGTGTTTTGACAGCTGTAGTATTCATTTCCATGTAAACCCTAATGTGTGTGGTGGGGTGATGGTGGTGATATATAGACTTTAAAAACAGGTATTCGATGGAAGAAGACAATTTCTGACTATTGCGTTTCTGCATTGTCTTTTTATTTTTAAAAGATGTTGTCAGTGGATTTGAACCTATTGCAAACCAGGTCCATCTGATGGGATTGAGGGACTACATAATGGAAAATGTAATTCCAGATGTACTGTATTGCCCAAATGGACATGCATCTCTGCAGATAATTCCCATTTGAATGGTCACCCCTGGGTTGTTACTTATCAGCTGTTTCTAATTTTCCAAATAGCAATTTTGTTTCCCACATCTATGAAAATACACCATTTGGCTCAATCCTATTGTGAATTTCCTGGAAGTAAGCCCCAATTTAACTCAGTTAGATTTACTTAGGAGTAGACATGTATACAATTGCACTATTAATATTTCATTATAGCACACAATTGTGCTGTGAATGAATATTTAACCCACAGGTTCTAGAACAGTCTTTTTATTATCCAAGGTACACTGATATGTATCTGTCCTCAAGCAGACAGTGACAATGTTTCCTTTAGAACTAGAATATTTCACACAAGTAATGTATTTATGTGTAACCTGTTATTTGGTGGGAGACAATAATAATAGAAAATATTGAAAACATTATTTCTTGCCCACTGCTCACTACCTCTGGAGAACAAAATAATAATAATTAAAAAAAGCTTTGGGGGCAGGCCCTGTTTGCCCCCAATTTGAATCTTTCTCAGTGCCACAACTTCCTGCAATGAAGTTGTTGACAATGAAAAATACAGAACAAAAGGCAGGGTAAAAGCAACTGAGTACCATCCACAATGCCACATGATCTCATATGCTAAACTTAACAAGAAAGGAGGGTGGAGACTTGAGTGTTGCCTGCCTGGTTTTAAGCCTCTCAAGTGGACCTGAAGGAAGATTTCTATTTCTTTTCCCTAATCTGCCCAGAAATTTCCACCTGCCAATTGGTTGAAACTAAAGTCTGGCTAGTTAGTTACAAAATCAGTCCCTTGAAAAGCGCTCACATTGGTAAGTCGAAGCTTTCATGGCTGGCATCCATAGATTTTCCTTGGTTTTTTTCCGGGCTGTGAGGCTGTGTTCTGGAATAGATTCTTTCTGACATTTCACCTTCATCTATGGCTGGCATCTTCAGAGAATGGTTGGGTATGAGTGTGTGTGTAGTTTATATGCTGTGACCCCCTGTTGGGGAGTATATGTAAATTTATGTAATTGAATGGTTAGTTTCTGGTTATAGAAATGCAAGGCTCATTAGTGTCTGTTTGGCTAATGGTTGGTTGATGGGCTATGATATGCTGGAACTCCCCTTGTCCCTGGGTGGAATTCCTTTATAAGTGTTGAGTTTTTATTCTATTGTTCTTCAAAACTGGGAGCCAGATTTTGTTTACTTTTAAGGTTTCTTCTTTCCTGTTGAAGTTGTCCAAGTGTTTGTGGATTTCAATAGCTTCCCTGTACATTCTGACATTATAGTTGTTGGCCTGGTCCAGAATTTCTGTGTTAGGGAAGCCCATGTTCTATCTATCTATCTATCTATCTATCTATCTATCTATCTATCTATTTTTTTACAAAGGAACTAAAATACAACAAAAAGTCCTGGACAATTAAAAGAGTTACTTCTGAACAAATAGTAATGAGTAATGGTAAAAATTAAAATTCAAATTTTTTTTTGGAAAGTAGCTTTCCAAGCTTTGCTTAAGGTGATGATATCAATGAGTTACTTAAAAAGCCTCCTCTAATTCAGATTCCTTGAAAGGTTCAAGAGTCTAGACTTGCTGAGTTTACCACTTCAAAGCTACTGGTGGGCTGTTAAAATTCAGGGAAGGGTAAATGTGATGGAAAGGGACATTCATTTGCATTTGGCAAACAGCTCAAACAAACGATCAAAGAAAAATGGTAATTCCTTTGAAATCCATATTTTCTTAGATGGTAACAGGTCACATTTATAAAGCATGACTCTGCCCAACTGCTTTATGTGCATGCTATAGATGACTCACTAGATTTTTCTTTTTTACACTCACTTCTGGAGCAAGACACTTTTGGACTAGGCACTTTCCCTCAACCTTACCTACCTCACAAAGTTGTGAGAATAAAGAGGAGGAGGACAGCCATGCATAATATCTTGACCTAATTAAAAGAAATGGGGCTATAAAGATAGAGATGGATTCCAATGTTACCCAGTAAAGACAGTGGATGCTTCTTGAAGCATTAACTCTCCCTTTATCCTGCCCCACTTCCTCCCAGCAAGGAGAGAGGCAGCCACCACTATGTATTCCTGGTCATTTACAATAGCAGGAATACTGATGGGTTGGCTACACAGAAAAACAAACAAACAAACAAACAAACACTCAAAGAATTCACTCAGATTCCTAATGGTCCTCACATCTTTTGGGCCAAAGTCACGCTATTCAGAAGAAGGGGGAAAAAATACCCTTGAAAAGTGTGATAACTGCTATCGCAATTTTCCCTGATCTTTTTGAAAAGAAGCGATCTATTTGAAAAAATGTGCACAATAGGACATTTGTATAACCAATTCGCAAAAGGCCATCTGTACAACCTATTCACAAAAGGGGACTGGCTTGCTAAGCAGGGCTTGCAATGCCAGAGCCACCATTGCAGAGGCAAGGAGGAGGAGAAGGACACTCCTTGGCCGTGCTGCCCACACCCCCTCCCGGTCAGCCCAGACCAGTGGCTGCCAGTGCCCCACCACCACCTTTCCTTGGAGCTGCTCTCTGGCTCCTGATCCTTCTCCCACTCACTGCTGCCGGCACCGCCACAACCTGCAGAGAGGCAAGAGATAACTGCCTGGTAACCTTCCCTTTCCTTCCTCCCTGGGTTCTCATTCCCTGGGCTGGGGGGAAAAACCACTCTGGAGAAACCTTGTTGAGAAAAACAGGCTCCCTCGTGGTTCCTTTTCTTCAATCACGCAGCAGCAAGGGAAGGAAAGCGAGGCTTCTCCGGGTGCTTAAAGGAGGCCAGAGGCTTTGGTCCTCCCCCCCCAGCAACAGCAGCTGCTGTCCATTGGAGCCGCTGGTGGAAGGGGCGCGGGGAAGGCTAGCTACCTGGCTGGTGGGAGGGAGGGAGTCTGGCTGGGGGTGTCCAGGCAAAGTCGAGGGAGGGCAACACATCCTGGGGGGTTGTGCTCCATCAGGGCCATCAGCCATCCACCTGTGGCCTGATCGCCAGACCGCTAACTGATCCCCCCACCCCGCTGTGTGAACTGCAACATCGGTACTTCTTCGGATAAACCAACTTCGAAAAAAAATGTGGGTACAAATGGGCACTGGAGTGAAAGGGCCATAATGTGATATTTCTTGGATTTAATTCTCCCGTGTAGTTGACCCCTTTGTGTCAACTCTGCTCTTGGTTTTCACGGGTGGCACTTGCTCTTCCTTGATCAATTTGGAACAGAAGAGCCTCCTCACAGGCAAGCAACCACTAGCAGAGAGAACAAAGGGCAGATGCAGAAATATGTTGCTCCCGTAACAGAAAGATGCTGCTGCCAAAGGAAAGAACAATACTGGCAAGAGGAGGTGAGACAAGAAAGTGAGCCCTGCAGAGGTCTCCAGCTGCCACTGCCTGTCATGGTCCCCAAGGGAGAGAAACAATACAGTCAGTGAGAGACTTGATTCCACCAAATATTCTATGACCATCTCTGTAACTATGAATCAATACTCAGTGTGGCTTCTCCAAATCTGACTTTTTGGGGTTAGGGTGAGAGGGGAAACTGGTCTTTACCAGTTATCCAAAGACAGCAGAGCAATTGATGTTGCTATTAAGAAAATGATAATGTAAGAGGCTACAATCCCTGTGGAAGATACTCCTTTGAGAAATGTCAAGACCCCAGAACAGAAATGAAAATGGGGTATTAAAGTAAGAGCTTTCTGTAAAATGAGGGTAACTGAAAAGAAAAACATCTGGGGCATTTTTTTGGGGG
This sequence comes from Gambelia wislizenii, assembly GCA_030847615.1. NCBI lineage: Eukaryota > Metazoa > Chordata > Lepidosauria > Squamata > Crotaphytidae > Gambelia > Gambelia wislizenii. The sequence goes on from JAUMIR010000004.1 coordinate 218,675,458, forward strand.
GGGGGCATACCAGAACCACCAAGCTTCTCCCACCTCCGCCTACTCCAAAAGATCTCAGTACAGCTTCTACACAACCCCCTTTTTTTACTGGCAACACTGTCATGACAAAGATGCTGTTCTTTTTAAACCCCTAAGTACACCTTTGGCACGGCTGGCTGTTTTGTTGTTGTTGTTTTTCTTTATAAAGCACCATTGATGGTGCTATATCTCTGGCTTTTCTTCACAAATGAAGATTCAGGAAGGACTCATCCCACGCTTTCTGCAAGCGCTGTGATGACTGAAAAGGCCAATCCGAGATAAACAAGTCCAGTTGCAGAAAGCACAGCAGAGGGTCTATATAAATGAATGCTCATCATCACCACCGTCATCATCATCTTTGATTCTTGCTGAAAGCAACCTCTGGAAGAAGGGATAGAAAATGGCAGAGATGGCAGTTGGTGGGTAGACATCTTGATGTGGGAACTGGCTGAAGCTGGCAAAGATACATAGTTCCTTCACTTCATTGAGGAAGTGTGTAAGGTGGGTGGTGGTGGTGAGAGAAATGTGGTGCTGCGATTGTTGTTCTCAGACTACAACTCCCATCATCTTCACACAACCTTACCCATGTATTGAGTGTGGTTTCTCCAAGTCTGACTTCCTAAAGATCCAGCACACTGGTTTTTTTTAAACAGACCAAGCCATACATTTAAAGGCCAAATTAAGAATGCCATATTTGACGATTACATTTATTTTGATAAATTATGGGGTTATTCTGATTCCTGAGTAGCTGCTATTGACCAAGCACAGTGCTACCTCATTTCTCTGGGTTCCTGATAGGAATAACAAATTTTGGCACTAAAGCTTCTGAGCGGAAGCCCTCAGGAAGTTATAATTTTCTCCATTTGGCAATACAATTAATAAAATTTATTGTGCCCATGTGAACCTTTCACACATGCTTAATCTTCAGGATTGTTTTGCCCATGAAAGAGATGGTAGACAACAAAATTCTAAATTTATGGCTAAATGGCATATTTTTAGAGGGTTGTACATGACATTTATATTACCCGTTTTGCTGTATTGTAAAGGAATGAACACTTGAAATATATTGAAGTTTTATCTTCTGTATGAATAGGATGTTTATATTTCTGACTATATATACAAAACCAGAAATATTAATAAAATATGTAAATACTATAGTGGGACTTTCAATATTTTGTACCAGAGAGGTCAAATATGGAGCACAGAGGATGGAATACTCCATAGTAAGTTAATTATGTTTGGTGTTCTCAGCTGAGGCCATGTGATGTTAAAGATACCCCCCCCACACACACACACAGGAGATTTTCACATGGGCAATATATTCCAAGGAGAGATCGGGGCAGAAACGGGGCTGTTCCTGAAGCAGCGCCCTGTTTCACACGCCCCCTGCCTTCTCTCGATCTCACGTCATCTTTGTTCTGTGCAGCTTCCAGTTCCCTCCTGGTATCTTCCATCATTTTTTAATAATGAAGTTTCCTCGTTATTAAAAAATGATGGAAGATACTGGGAGGGAACTGGAAGCTGCACAGAACGAAGACAATGCGAGAGCGAGAGAAGGCAGGGGGTGTGCGAAACGGGGTGCTGCTTCAGGAACTGCCCATTTCTGCCCCGATCTCTCCTTGGAATATATTGCCCATGTGAAAATCTCCACACACTCGGTGAAAAAGAAACTACACCCTCTTTGAATTCTGTTTTACGTATCAGGACATAATAATCATCTGTTCCTTAGCAGGTCTTAAAATTAGGTAAATACAACCTCAGATGACCAACATATTACACTGTGTCATGATTTATTCAACAAAAACAAAGCCAAAATGGAGAAGCCATGTGTGAAAAACTAAAAACACCCTTACTGCTTCCATAGGAGTTAAGATGCTAAGTAACAGATGGGTGCTACTAATCAAATTCCCTTGATTAATTGATCATCAGCAAGTATGACCACCTCTATACAAGCCAAAGTTTTAGCAGTTTGTTGGTGTGGAGCATTCAGGTGTGTGTTAACACAATGCCAAGGAGGAAAGACATCACCAATTATCTTAGAGAAGCAATTGTTGCTGCCCATCAATCTGAAGGGTTATAAGGCCATTTCCAAACTATTTAAAGTCCATCACTCTTCAGTGAGAATGATTATTCAAAAGTGGAAAACATTCAAAACAGTTGGCAATCTTCCCAGCAGTGGACTTCCAAGCAAATTCACCCCAAGGTCAGACTGTGCAATGCTCCATGAAATTGCTAAAAACCCAAGAGATACAACATCTCAGACTCTACAGGCTTCAGTTAACATGTTAAATTTCATGACAGTACAATTAGAAAAAGACTGAACAAGTATGGTTTGTTTGGAAGGTTTGCCCGGAGAAAGCCTCTTCTCTCTAAAAAGAAAATGGCAGCATGGCTTAGGTTTGCAAAGTTGCATCTGAACAAACTACAAGACTTCTGGAACAATATCCTTTGGACAGATGAGATCAAAATGGAGATTTAGCCATAATGCACAGCGAAACGTTGGGCGAAAACCAAACACAGCATATCAGCAGAAACACCTCATACCAACTGTCAAGCACAGTGGTGGAGGGCTGATGATTTGGGCTTGTTTTGCAACCACAGGACTTGGGAATCTTACAGTCATTGAGTCAACTATGAACTCCTCTGTATACCAAAGTATTCTAGAGTCAAATGTGAGGCCATCTGTCTGACAGCTAAAGCTCTAAAAAGTCCAAGTGAAGAGTGTCAACTGTTTATAAGGCTGAAATGTATTTGGGTTGAAGGCTTGGAGCAAGGCTCCATGCCAAAGAAAGAATGGAACCATATCTGGGTAACTCAGTACTTTATCAGTCCACCTCTCAAAAACCCTGTTCTTTTGCCAGCATAACTTTGCTGTTTTTATGATGGCAAAAGAACTCCCCATGCCACACTTACCTTATCTGCACGAAAATGCTTCCCCGGCAATGAACGAGGAAGTGAATGGAGCTCCGTTCACTTCCTCATTCGCAATGCTGTGTATTCTCACAAGAATACATAATGCGGGAAATTCAAAAATAAAAACAAAACAACACTAAAAAAAGTTATAAAAAGCACAAAGACACACTTTAAAACTTACAAGTAAACCGCAGAGGACCATAAAAACCATGGAGGGTCATAAAGTATTTTAAACTGGAAGTCCCATTACTTTCAATGGCATTCGCTATTATCCACGGTTTTGGGTATCCATGCCCCCCCCGAACAAACCTACAGCAGATATGGGGGGGGTCCTACTATTGCTGGAATGTTGTAGATGGACAGGAAACATTATGGTGAAGAAGAGGAGGCCTGTAGTTTATTTTGTGGAGTAGAGGGAGCTGTTTTAAAGACCAGTGTTTTCTGACTTATGCTTGCCTTCACCCACACAGTTAGCCCATATATTTTTAAATAAACAGAACTTACAAAAATGCCATAAGATTCTAATACCCCTTCCATTACAAAACTGACCCTGGAAGAGACTGAGCTCATCACTTCCTATTACTGAAGGAAGTGGATTGAGTACAAAGCAATATGGTAACTGTTCAAACATATAGAGAAAGGCAATTCTCTCTTGTTAGAGCTAAGCATTATTTATGGTACTAACGACAAGGTAGTTCTGGGTTCCTGAATACAATGTCTTTCATTTTTAAGCTGGTTGTTTGGCTATTTGATTATTTTGCAGTATGCTATTGTTTCTGAAGCATTTACCTCCCAATCAGCATATCTTTTGAGGTGTTCAGCAAGCTTTTGGGAGCTGAGTACAGGTTTGTTGTTTGGCAGCATGAACTACTTTTCCTTATTTTATATGTTTGCTCATCAGAGGTGCCTCTGTCAGGTTGGTCATTATGGTTTTAATTCTCCCACACATGGCTCATGGCTTAACAAATGAACTAATCTATTGTGATTGAAAGTGTATTCCTGCCATCTCTTCTTGGCCTTGTGTACACTGGCCAAATACCCCAGCTTGTCCCTGTTCCAGAGCCCTGTAGTTCAAACGACACAGGGCTTTTACCCCAATCTGTCCCTGGGCAGTCCAAACGACCCCCGGGGCTGGAATGGGGCAAGCCAGGATAGGGCTCTTTACCACAATATAATACCCAATTTACTCTGTTTCCACTGGGTCCAGCCCCGCATGCCCACAGAAGCACATCTAACACACCACTCCTCCCTGCTGCTGCCTGCTCCCCAGCTCTTTCAGAAGCCAGGCAGGGGTCCTGCAGCATGTGTCCAAAGCTGGTCACGTGCAGGGGGCCTGCATTCACATGTTGTGGGACCCCTGCCTGGCTTCTGCGTTAGCATGGAAATGGCAGAGGTGGCAGATTCAGTGACAGACCGGCATCCTGATTGGACTCTGCCCCATCTTCTGCAGGCAACGGGGGTGCAAAACGGGCCACCTCTGCAGCCAGGATACACTGGTGGGGAACCAACGTATCCTGGCTAGTGTAGATAAGACCCTTATCTGTTGCCATCATAAAATCTGCTTCTTCTCCCATTCACAGGTGTATGGCTCACAAAGAATGTATACATGTCCTTGTTGTGTCAACTACCAGCTCTCTTCAGATTAAATTATATAGCCTATCATGCAGAGCTGCTGAGAACATGCAATCAGAAAATTACTGTGAAGGCTAAACTATGAATGAACATGTGAATTATGTCTCCAGTCATGTTAGTTATTAGAATGAAATAACTGCTGTTTAAAAGCTTCTTAACAGGGCTGGAGTGGGGAGTTCTCTGCCCAAGGTTGGGTTATAGGATTACTCCAGAGTTTACACTTCATAAAGATCAGGAGCAGTTCTCAGGGGCCTATAAATCTTGCCTCGACGACTGGATCAGCCAGATTAATTTGCAGAGGTTGCAGCCCTAAGAATATTTTGATCTGTTGATGAACACATTCTCAATCTTCAATTTAGTTTTCAAGTTAGTTTTCTGTGCAATAAGGAAGTTTTCTAAGGAAGAAATTTATTGCAAATCATTGAAAGATTAATGAGGAAAAGTAAAGTCAGACAGTTTGGTCACAAATACTTACTCTTACTTCAGTTCTGGTAAAAAGGAAGCCTAAATGGATTTTGGACAGTGAGAGTATAGCCACTGTTTTAAGCATTCTTTGGATTCTCGACCCCATTGAAATCAATTTGGCTTCAAATTGGTGCCTAATGAAAAACGATGAAGCCTTCACTGGCTCTGTATTGTTTGATTTCTCTCACACATTAACAGCATTCATACCAGGTGTCAAAAGCAAGAGAGATGCTATATATTTTTAATTGTCATGTACAAACACTCTGACAGTATTTTTAAAAGTAGTAAGAAAATCTGTAGGTGATTTTGAAGTCATAGAGTCTATCCATTAAAAATGCTCTGAATAAAACAAGAACAAGCTTATTTAGTTTTATATAATTACCAGCTAGACCCGGCGTGCTATATGCTGTTCAAAAACTCCCCGAGAAATGCCTGGTAGACCTTACGTCTGGTTGCCTGGGTCCTGTTGTAGGGGCAGCAGCGGCTTTCGGCCACCACTGCTGCAAGTTGACTGCCTGGGTCTCATTGCAGTGGCAGCAGAGGCTTCCCACCACCACCACCAGTTGACGGCCTGGGTCTCATTGCAGCAGCAGCAATGGCAGCAGCAGCATCCTGCTGCCACCGGCAGTTGACTGCCTAGGTTCCATTGCAGCGGGAATAGAAAGGTTGTTCTTTTTAGAAAGGATATTACTATGTAGACTTAAATCATAAGTGGGATTTGTGCAGCCCTGAGGCATTGGTGAACTGGAAAGGTCTGCAGCATTAGTAAATTAGGAGTGGATTGTGAGGTGGAGAGGGAATTTGCATGTGAGTGGTGATTTGCATGTGGGTGTTGATTGGCCAAGGGAGTGATAGGAGCAGCCAATCAGCACACTAAAAGAGGCAACATACCTATATACCTATGGACATAGTGCATACCCAAGAGCTTTATATACATAGATGTTACTTATGCTATATTTCTATGCAGAAAACAAAAAAGGCACAATGGTAGTTGTTGCATATCATGCTAAGCCATGGTTTATGTTATTCATAGATTGTTGCTTTAACCATGAATTATCCAACAGACAACTTGGGGCTCATCTAAACAGACAATTTACCCTGCCCACCACCACCACCCGTCTAGAGCCTCAATCCAAATGAAGCAGGGCTGGACAGTCCTGACAGCATCCAAGGCAAAGCCGGGGGAAAGCCAGGGTAAACCCCTTTTAAAATGTTTTTTTTTTTTAAACATAGGGAAATCCATATTATGCAGGAAAAATTGGATGGCTCTGGCTCAGGAATGCAGAGTTCGTACCTGCACACTGGGCTGTAGCACTGGATGCTACCATTGCTGGTGTCACTCTGAAGCTGGGAAAGAGGTTCCTGGCATGTGATCAAGACCTCTTGCATGTGACCAGCCTTGATTACATGCTGAGGATCCCCTTCCTAGCTTCAGAGAGTGTGCCACACGACAGTGGGGGAGGCACCTGTTGATACTGGGTGATATGTGCATGCAATGGCCAGTAACGGGAGGTATCTGGGCCAGCTCCAGGGCCAGAATACTCTGGCTAGAAGGCAATGCACTCTGGCTGGTGTAGACAAGCTTTTGGTCTGCACAGTTTCACCCATTTCTCTCCTACCCCTTTTGTCAGCTCCCTTGTCAAGGCAAGCATCCCAAGAAACATGTAATGGATGAGTACCCAGTTTGTGGGGGCAATTAGCTATCACACATTGGAAGCTGCTTCTTGCAGTGTAGATGTGTAAATTGCTATTGCTTAAAACAATTTGTAAGCCACTCTGATAGCCTTGTGGCTGAAGAGCGGGGTATAAATAACTATATAATAATAAAAAAATATAATAATGGTTTTGGGTCCAGGCAGAACAACAAGCCATGGTTTAAACAAGAGATGTGTCATTAGACAACAACAAACCCGTGGCTTTTTAATTGCAGTTTGCAAACAAGCTACTAACAAACCACTGTTAACTTGCAGGGACAAGTTCAGATACAACCAAAATCTTATATATCATTATGTTCAAACCTGCCCAATATATAGTTAACTTTAGAAAATAATGGAAAACAAACCTTTGTATAGGAGTAGATTTTGTGTACATCAGATTGTGAAATTTCTGTAACTAAAAGGTTTTGAAGTGTACATAGGAAAAAATGTTTTTTGAGGGGGGCTACAAAACCTTCAAGATTTTGGAATGGCATCTTGCTTCAGAGGCTCAGAAATATGAGACTTCCTTACTTCCCATAAGGGGAGAAATCAACCAGTGGGAAAAACATTTTTAATATTTGGCAAAATGCAATGAAATTTACAGGCAAAGTAACCTCTTTTTGGAAAAATGATGCATGTGAAATTTCAGACAAATGGATATTTGTGCACAGAGCCTTTAAACTTGGATTTTTTTTAAAAAAAGAAAGGAAAAAAAAAAAGAAAGAAAGAGATGCGCCTACTTTATAGTTTTGTGGACAATTCAACACTGAGGTGTCCCTACAGAAATTCCCTGTTAAAATTCAAGGAGCATGTTCATGCTATTTTTTCCCTTCTTTTGAAAGGTAACCTGTGGATCTTAGTATCCATTCTGATACTATTGTTAAGTTTTCAGATTATAAAGGTTCACAAGATTTTTATGATTGGTGACTACAGCAAATATTCAAGTGGCAGTGATGGTGATGAAGACTGTCAAATAGCTTTATATGTGGCCTCTTGCTTCCAGAAAACATGCATGTTTCTTGCAGTGGTGATGATGTGCTAGTGCCACGGAATAATCTTTAGAAACTGCACTGCTTGGAATGTAGTCAACACTAGCATATGCTGTGACAATCAAGAGCTTGTTTATGCTGTTTTGCAGGAAAAGCCTGCTTTTCCTGTGTGCTTTGACACAGATAAGACAAGATTTCAAGCACACTTAATATGAGATCTACAGCATTTTTGATGCATTACCCATGAAGAATCGGGTTCACAAAAGGAAGCAATACTCAGTGTATAGATTTAATCTGACAGCTGTCCTAAAATTGCTCATTAAAAGTATTGTTATGCCCAGGCTATTCTGGACTAATAATCATTTCTGCAACTCAAATCAGAGCAAGTGCATCTTCTTCAGAATTTTTCTCACTACTTTACCAGCACTTTTGTCATAGAGCAATTAGCTACTGCCTTCCTCAAATGTATTTTGGCATTCGGAGGGTATAAGAGAATTCTATTATATAGCCTGAAGATCTTCTGTGGTTCTTTGTGGCTGCCTCCCTTTAACTATGTCTTCGAGCATTTTAGTTACACACACATACCATGCTGAATACTTTTTCGTCCGTCCTTTTCTGAATGGCTTCCATACAATTTATTAGCCCAACAAAAGCCATTATATAGCTGAACAGTACTGATCTTCACCACTGAGTCACTTGCCTGGGACATGTTGTAAAAAGCCCAATCAAGAATTTTGCATGATAGTTCATGCCCTGTGCTACCACATGCACCTTGCAAAGAAGTTTGTACATTGTGTTGTTCACTCACATACTGCCTGGCCATCTTTTCTACTCTGACAATTGCAACATGAAATTTTGGGTCATAAGGTGAAGCTACTGAACATTCACAGAAAACCAAACAACAACCCAGCTGTCTTTTGTTGTATGCAGCTGATATGACTGACTCTTGGGATGATTTATCAAAGATTATTGTTGTTTTCCTTGTTCTTTTTAGCTTAGAAGAGTTGTACCATAATACTTGTTTGTTTGTTGCACCTTAGTTTTCCTTTGAACATGTTTTCCCCATTTTACTATGCTCTTTCTAAAGTTCTGCAGATCAATATCTGTGACTACTACATGAACTGAATTCTCAAAATTTTATAACCTAAGGAGCAACATTCAGAACCCAGTGAGGGGAAAACAACCTTCCTGGAGAATGTTACAATCTTAAAGTAGCCATTTTTGAACAAAAAAGAGAGATAAAAATTCAAAGATGATCCCAGCGTTACAGTTCTGAATTATAATTTACTTGCAAGTTTTGTTCGATTACCTGTGGCCTGAATCAAACTAGCAGTTTTTTAAAAATCTCACAGCATTGATTAATTAGGCTATCAATTAGGCGGCACTAGGGGTGTGTGGGGAAGCTGAACTGTACCAGGTGACACAGTCAGGGGGAAGGTGACACCAACCTTAGTGACACCATAGATCAATATCAGACTCTCAATGCTAATTAAAAAAAATAAACCCCTAACTGGAGTAAATGCCAGGATGGTGGGGAGGAAAAAGGTAAGCCTCTCCTTCCCATGTGTTGCATTTCCTCTAAAAAAATCACCTCACTTTACACATTGTGTCCCTATATTTAGCAAAATTTGACATGTGGCAGCAAGCTACATATCAAGAAAACATTTACTTTAGCCATAGGATCTAACTCCAGATATCTGATGGATTCTGGTCCACAAATGCTGATACCATAATCAAAGCAAGCATCTGAGGAAGTACAGCTGTCCCTTCATATTCTCTGGGGTTTGGTTTCAGGACCCCCCCCGTTGATACCAAAATCCATGAATGCTCAAGTCCCATTATATGCAATGGCATAGCAAAATGGTGTCCCTTATATAAGATGGCAAAATCAAGGTTTGCTTTTTGGATTATTATTTTTTTACAAATATTTTCAAGCTGTGAATACTTAAATCCATGGATACCAAAACAGTGGCTATGGAGGGACAGCTGTAGACCAAATATATGAAAGGTTATGCTACAACTTCTTTCTCTCAGTCTCAGAGGTGCTACAAGATCCTCTTGCTTACTGATATTCTAGACTAACATGTCTTTGAATTTTACCCATAATGAAAGTGTTTGGCTGGCATCTTTTAGTAACCAATGATGACATAAGTCAGACTTGTGCTATTGCAACTAATTTTTTTGGTCATTGTATACATTGGAATTTGGTTGTTCTGACTACACAACAACCAAAAGCTCCAAGCCACCTTGTAAGCCATGCAACCCCCCACCCTTCAATATGGCCATTTCTAGGTTGTCAGAAAGCAGGGGAAACAGTGGCACTGCATCTAGCTATTGTTATTTAGCTGGATGCCTTGCAAGGACATGTTGGGGAAGGTTGTGTGACTTACAAAGTGGGTTTTGGGACATAAGCTAAAGAAACATGGCTACATGAGACATGAACATCTTGCAAAGCAGGTTCTCAGATGTTTGCATTTAAAGGTACCACAAGATTTTGTTATTCTTGAATTATTTGAGCAGGCCAACAGAACATAACTTTCTTTATTTTATGCTTCTTTTGCATTATGTATTAAGCATCACAAATCATAATTACTGAGATCCTTGCTCAGTCTGAACAGTGATCAGAGTGCAGGTGTACTCATTCACCAGAGGAGATGCACTGAGCAGTTTAAACAGGCTTCGGTGTCTCTGGGTATGTTCTGGGACATCATACCCTGGAAAGGAAATGTGAAAATGAGACACTACTAAAGCAAGTTTTTACTTTAAATCCATATACAATTCTAGCTGTTACCTAAAATCTGTGTTAATATTCACAAAGGAATTTCTGACCTCAAAAACCATTGAAACAATACCATGTCCATTTTGATAGATGATATTTCAAAGTCGAAATATTTTTTTTAAAATAAATGAGAAAATTGCCAGTTTTTACAACTTTGGGTATATAAAAACCTTGAATTTTCCAAGATGGTTCCACATCCAAAATGGACTGGAAAGCAAATGTCTATACTCCTATAAAACCAGATTTTCCCATTATGACTTGTAGGTTCATTTTTTACACAATTGTTTAAAATTCTTTCACTCCCTAGGTCAAAATAATAGATGGAAAGCCTATTTTCCATCTGGATCTAATGATCAGCTAGGTGAGACCTATTCTCCTGTTGCTATTCCATTTTAATAGAGGGTGAAATTTTATTGGCCTATTTTTAGAAGAGCACATTTACATTTTAATTGAAAACTTTGGAACAAAACCTCATCACTTTAGCGAATAAGAAGTGGTGATGTCTGTCTGATGGTGGAGATTATTCAAATCTAAACCTGCATGATAGAAGAATTATACCCTATCTGAGATGCCAATACTAACAGATAGATTTTGTTCATTTTGACAAAAGCACAGAATTTCAGAAGAGTTAGTAGTATGGACTATACAGATATAGTATATAGATTTTCCCATCTTGGCAAAAATAAAATAAATGCAGGATTATTATTTTTTGTAAATTATTTATTAGTTACATTCATATCCCACCTTCCCTCCAATGAGTTTAAGTTGATATACATAGTTCTCCTTTTCTCCTCTTTATCTGCACAACAATATTGTGAAATAGGTCAAATTTGCAGAGGGTGGCTTGCTTAAAATCATTCAGTGAGTTTCATCTCATCATGAGATCTAAAACCTAGATCTCCCAGCTCCCAGGAGATTATCACACCAGGCTTCTAACGTGCAGTAATCATGTTAGTGAAGCAAACAGATACATACCGGTATTGAATCTTCTATCTTCTATCAATCTTCTATCAATTTTTTCTATTTTCTATTTTTTTTAAAAAAAAATCTTAATTGTTTAATCCAAATGACAAAGACAATGAAAAACAAATATAGAATAACAAAAACCCATAAAGACAAACATCAACAAACAATCCCTAATAACACCCTACCCCTTCCCTACCAAAAGACTTCCCACACATCTCTGTCTAGTCTCTAAATTAAATTCTAGATTAATCCTCTAAAACTAAACCATCTTTAAATAAACAACCCTTCTCTCTTATCCTATATATTTAACTAAGAACAAAATAACAACAACAATAATCATATTTATGTTTTCCAAAGTAATTATAACATAGAGAAGTAACTCCAACCTAGATGTCAAACCATAAAGTCACATTATCTCCAATATTTTTTTCAACATAGTCTATAAAGGTTGCCAAGTTTGCAAATAAGAGTGTATCGAGTGCTCTTTTAATACATTTGTTAATTTATCTGATGTGGCCAGGTCCCACATTTTGTCAATCCATTCTTCAATTCTCAGTATACCCTTCTGCCTGCAATATTTTGTGGATGTTATTCTTGCAGCCGTAACCATATAATTGATTAATACATCATATTTTCTCTCTGACTCCCTTCTAACGTCTACCAGAAGAAATCCTTATTGAACCTCTGCTTCAGTCTTGGAATGTTTCAATTTGCTTCATTAACATGATGGCTAAGCAATACTATGAGGAGGATGAGGGGAAGAAAAGAGACAGATGGGGTGAGAGGAGGAACAGATCAGGGCAGGTGATATCAGGCCTGAGGGGGGGAATAGTCAGATCAGGCAAGTGAAGGGGTGAGAAATAGTGGGATTGGGCAGGTGAAGGGGTGGGAATAGATCAGGCAGGCATGGGGGAAATAGTCACATTGGACAGCAGAAGGTTGGGGAGAAGAAAAGAGACAGATGGGGTGGGAGGAGGAATAGATTAGGCAGGTGAGCAGATAGAAGAAATGGTCAGATCAGGTGGGCAAGGGGGCAAGGAAACAAGTGAAGGGAGAGGGAGAGAAGAGCAAAAACATGCCTACTCACCCCATGTGACTGCCTGAGGAGCAATGCAGGATCGACAGAATAAGGGATGCAGTCCTAGTTGTCCATACCAGGTGCAAGAGAAGTCAACAGTTGGTCCAGAGCTCAGTCACCAATTGTTCATACCAGATGCCAGGGAGGTCAATAGCCAGTCCAAAGATCAATAGAGTTAGGTTTGAGGTCCAGGTACTTGGTCAGCAAGGAGTTAATGCAACAGTCCAGAGGATGAAGCCAAGGCAAAGCAGAAACACAGGAAGAATGCAAACAGCTATGCTAGGCTGTTGTCAGCATTAAAGCTGGGAGGACAACCTCTGGGATATTTATAGCCAGATTCTCCAAGGCCAGCTGAGCTTCATCAGTGAGTAATAATTTTAAAAAGCAATAAAAACAAACAGTGCTGCATCTCAGGCCTGCCTGAGTTGCAGCATCAGCAAAAACGGTGTGGTGTTGTGGCTCAGGCATTGTGGAGGCCCAGCTTTGCCATGAAAGTGACTTGGCAAGAACCCTCTGAGATGAGTTGAGCCTAGAGACTGTGTGTGAGTAAACTTTAGATCTCATCAAGCCTTTGAGACCTGATTTTGTAGGGAAAGAGGCTTTGTATAACATGCCAGGCTTTTATTTGTTGTTGTTGTTGCTGCTGCTACTGTTGTTTAATGGTTTATATTTTTAACTGGCTTTAATTTTATTATGGTTTAATCGCTTTTCAACTTTTGTATGCAGTGAATATTCAGTTATGTTTGTTTTAACTATTGTAATGCGGCTTGGATCCCAAATTGGGGAAAAGGCAGGATCGTCATCATCACGGTTGTCATTCTGCTTGGAACTTACATCTTCCTAACAGCCAATCTTCAGCTTTGCATGTGCTCAACACTGAATTGGGTAGTTTTGCAATGTATGTAGGAGCTGCCGTGACGTTACAACATCCAGGTGCCTGTTGCACAGTGACAGCCAGCAGAGTGACTGATGAGCCATGGATACCAATGCACATCAAGATACTCAGGACACTCTTGAGGAAGTGCCAGAACACAACAGGAGTGCCCAATGTACACTAGAAGTGCCCAGTGCCCATCAGAGCGCTCTTGCCTAGATGTGCATCTTTGCAATTCACTAACAAGGTTTCACTGCATTTCTGCAACATAGCTACAGATTTGTAAGTTGCAAAATATAAACTGTGTTGTAGGGTCTCGGCCAACCACCACCACCACTCAAAATTATCCACTGAACTTCATGACCAAGTTGCCACTCCATAATGTCTGAGCCACTTCACCATGCCATTTTTGCTGATTCTGCAACTTAAGGCTTGTCTACACTGGCCAGAATACTCCATGTTCCAGCCAGAGTGTTCCAGCCCCTGCCCCCCCTTTAGATGTCCTTCTGTTGCAGCAACAGAGGGATGTCCGCATGCACGTGGCCTATGCACAAACTGGTGCTTGTCTTTCCTGTGCTGGCTGTGTCTCCCAAGGCCAGGAATGAGATGCTTTGCCATGGTCACATGACTGGGTGCCTCGTGATAACCTTGGCAGAAGTGATCTGCATAACCTAGCTAGGAAATGCTGCACTGGGCACTGTGCAGACACCTCCCCCCATTGCCGTAACAGAACTCACTGTTGGATGAGGGAATAGAGGGCATGTTTATCAAGTTTGCAGATGACACCAAATTAGGAGGGGTAGCTAATGCCCCAGAGGACAGGATCAGGATTCAAAATGACCTTAACAGATTAGAAAGCTTGGCCTAAACTAACAAAATGAATTCCAACAGGGAAAAATGTAGGTAGGATACCACACTTGGGCAGTAAAAATGAAATGCACAGATATAGGATGGGTGACACCTGGCTTGATGGCAGTACATGCAAAAAGGATCTAGGAGTCTTTGTGGACCACAAACTGAAAATGAGTCAGCAGTGTGATGTAGCAGTTAAAAAACCAATGTGATTCTAGGCTGCATTAATAGGAGTACAGTGTCTAGATCAAGGGAAGTAATAGTGCCACTCTGTTCTGCTTTAGTAAGACCTCACCTTGAATACTGTGTCCAGTTCTGGGCACCTCAATTCCTGAAGGATATGGACAAGCTAGAATGTGTCCAGAGGATGGTGACCAGGATGGGGGGGGGTCTGGAAGCCATGTCTTATGAGGAGCAGCTTAGGGAGCTGGATATGTTTAGCTTGGGGAAGAGAAGGTTAAGAGGGGACATGATAGCCATGTTTAAATATTTGAAGGGATGGCATACTGAGGATGGAGCAAGGTTGTTTTCTGCTGCTCCAGAGACTAGCCCAGAGCAATAGACTCAAACTACAGCAATTCCATCTAAACATTAGGAAGAACTTCCTGAAGGTAAGAGCTGTTCAGCAATGGAATGCACTGCCTCAGAGTGTGGTGGAGTCTCCTTCTTTGGAGGTTTTTAAGCAGAAGCTAGATGGCCATCTGTTGGGAATGCTTTGATTGTTTATTCCTTCACGGCCGGGGGTTGGACTAGATGGCTGTTGTGGTCTCTTCCAAATCTATGATTCCATGATTCTCTCCAGGTCAGCTTTTAGTATTGAAATTATGCTGGGCATGGTGTTTCTCCCTCTTGTGTTCAGAGAAACACATGTCATCTAGATTGTCCACCTCTGGCTGGGAGACTGTTCTTCAGGGTGAGTTATGTTTTCTCGATCTGCTTTGGCTGCGCTCTCAGAGGGAGCCAGGGCAGTCTCTTCAGGGTGAGTTACGCTTTCTCTATCTGCTCCATCTGCATTCCCTGCTTCCTTTTTCACATCTCTGAATCCTCAGCAATGGGATTTATGACATCATTGGAACTGAAGCAGAAGAGGACTTATTGCACAGAGGAAATAAAGGAAACACAGTGCTGTTGAGGGCCTATTGATGGGTTTTCCCCATCAATGAAAAGGTGCTCTTCAACAATGGTTTGAATGCAGATTGGCAACAGCACAGATACAACTGTGTGTGATAAAATCTAAGAAGGGGAAGGGGATCTAAAGCTTAATGAGATTTGAACATGCTTAGTGCTCATGGAATAATTGGCAGAAGAAGGGAGGAGGAGGAGAGGCAGAATGAAATGGAATATCCTGGAAATGGGCATGGCTGGCTGGTTAGATTCTTTATAAAGAATATTCCACACTCCCCGAGTGGGAATGGCTAATCATTTCCTGGCATCCCACAGCCTGTTAGAAGAACCACCACTAACACCATGGGGCAGTTTCTTCAGTGGGAGAATACTTAGCAGCAGCACAATAAAGAAAAAGAAGCAGAAGATGAACAAAAGGGAGGAAATACCACTCACTGAGAAATAGGAAACCTCTCCTAAAATCAACACACAAAGAGGGAAGAGCCTAGCCACACAAATCAACAGCACACAGAGGGAAACACCTTGTATGGAAAATAATGTGTCTGAAGAAGAGAGGTTCCTGTTCTCATGAAGAGCCTGCATGCAATCAAGAAACCTGATTTTTGAGCATCTTGGCTCACCTGGAAATTCTCCATACAAATTGGAAGTTCTCATTTTCATGTGAAGAAAGTAGCCGGTGTGGTGGTGGTGGTGCAGGGCTCCATCTTTCAGTTGAAACCAGGCAGGTAAAAACTGAATGAAGCTTAAGTGTCTCCCAAACTAGGAAAAGGGCCACTTTTCCAGTGACATTCCTCTGATGTCACTGGAGCCTGTGGGTTGATTGCCCATTTCTTAGTTTAAAAGATACATGTCTGGAGTGGAACACTAATTCCATTGTGCTTTAAGAAATCCAAGAAACTCTACTCCCATGCAATCCCTGCCATGGGGAAATGAGAACCTTCCATAGACTTTGGGAAAGGAATGCTGAATTCATTCTACAGATGTTCTCCATTTGGCCTGCAAAGCTTCTTCTGCTTTTATCTCGAAGGTTTTACAGTGAAAAGAACCCTGGGCTTGCAATGAACAAGAGCTCTCTTTTGTAGACTGACCAAGTTTGCATGGAACAGGAGCTAAAGTTTGCAGACTGGCCAGGTTTTGCACAACTATGGGTGCTGACACACTGCAGAAATAATGCAGTTTGACACCACTTTAACTATCCTATGGAATCCTGGGATTTTTGGTTTGTTGTGGCACCAGAGATCTCTAGCAGAGAAGGCTAAATATCTCACAGAATTACAAATCCCAGAATTCCATAGTATTGAGGCATGGCAGTTAAAGTGGTGTCAAACTGCATTATTTCTGCAGTGTGCCAGCAGCAGAAGGAGCTCTAATGTGAAACTGCCAAGGTTTAGTATGCTCTTGCACTTGAACGAGTTGGTAAGATTTACACCTGGCCATGCACACTTTGCTATGGTCCTATCTCATGGCATTAACCCCTACCAATTCTGGACTATGGTGGCCCCTCAGACCCATTCCATATTGGAATTCAGCCACTAGGTTAGAGGTCTTCCTTACCCTGCCCTTAGTCAACTTTGCAGCTACCTCACATTCCTATTTCCTGCTGGGAGGAATACCCGGGGTAACACAACTCTTTTGCCCATTTTAAAATTTTGGGGTTTTTTTCTATTATTATCTTTGTTGACAATGATTGAGAGCCTTCCTGCACTCATAGGAAAAGTGGCAAGGCAGCAGGAATGTTCTTTTCACTCACATGGGGGACTGAGGTAAAATCATATCTTTTTGCTAACTGGAAAAACCCATTAGCAAAAGGATACGGTTTTACCTCAGCCCCCCATGTGAGCAGAACAAGAGAACACCGGGTGGATGCCAATGTCATGAGGGAAGGCAGCAGGAAAAACAGAATGTTTTTCTGCTGCTTTGCTGCTTTTCCTCAGAGTGCGGGAAGGCTCTGAGTTAAACACAAGTACAAAAATGTTACTGCCCACCTACTGACACTGGGAGGGTTATGTTGGAAGGAGTGCCTGAAAGCAGCAACTTCATGATTTATTACTTCCAATTTTTGCAGGGAGAAGAAGGAATGCAGTTGGCCCTCTGTATCCATGGATTTGGCATCCACAGATTTCACCATCCACAATTTGAAAATCCCCCCCCCCCAAAAAAACTCCAAGAAGCAAACCTTGATGGGATACCATTTTACTACACCATTGTATATAATTGGACTTGAGCATCCATGGATTTTGGAATCCATGGGGGGGGGGGTTTCCTGGAACCAAAGCCCAGCGGATGCCAAAGGCCCATTGTATTTATGTTGATGGGTGAAAAGAAGGAGTAAATGTGTGCATCTGTGAGAGCTGCAACTGGATGGCTGGGAAGTAGGTGTATATGTCAGTAAATGAGTGACCTGGGGGTCGTTTACATGGCAAAATAAATCCTCAAAGAATGTGACAAGAAGCCTGATAGTTCCCACGCATCTCGAAGCAACAGCGCTCTTTTCAGAAGGAGGGGGTGGAAAAAACCCATAAGTTGCGCAGTATCAGCTTTCGCTAGTTTTCCGAATTTTTTTATTAAGTTCGCGAAAATGCGCATAATTTATCGTGGGAACTAACGATCGTGTAAACTGGCATCTGCCTTTTCGAATTACTGTGAGCAGAGCTGAATCCTGATTGGTTGGAGTGACCATTCTGCTTTATCCGAAAAGACTGAGGGGTTGGAGAGAAGAAATTCACCCTCCTTCTGCTTGCAGCCCACTTCGGAAAACGGAGCCCTTCCTGTCTATCTTTTGGGGGGTGGGTGGGTGGGAAGAGGCTTCGCTGCTTCGCTGGTGTGTGTGTGTGTGTGTGTGTGCTGGAAAACAGTCGATCGCATGTTCGTACTTTTGTTTGTTTGTCCTTCCATCCACTTGCCTTTATTCAAGGCTTCGGAGGGAGAGAAAACAAATGAGGCAAGCCCTAGTTCTGTGGTGTGTGTTTGTGTGTGCATGCATGAAGGGAATCTGCTCCACCATGCTTTTGCTTGTTCGTGCTTTCATTGACTCCTTTCTTTACAGAAACCTTTCGAGGCTGGGGAAGACGGGAGGAGTTTGGCAGATCGCTGTTTCGATTGCTTGTTTGTTTGTCCTTTTTCTTTCCTCTCATTATTTATGGTCTCCATAACCCCCTCCTTGCTCCCTCCCCGCCTCCTGCCTGGCTTTAATAATCTGGAGGCGATTCCCCCCCCCCACCTTTGCCTGTGTGAATTAAGCAAAACAGAAAGTACCTGGATCTGTCTTCATCATTCGAAAATGCCAGGCATCGTGTGATTTATGCACTCCTCATGCGAAAGGACAGTAATCCGGAATCTGGCGAACTTTTTCCTGTCGTGGAACCGGCCCCCTGGTGTGTATGTTCAGGGAAGAGAGATAACAAGTAAGTGGTGATGATGGTACTGGGTGGAGGGATAAGAAAGGAGTGATGGTACCACAAAACCCGGCAGCCAACCCTGCATGCTGCAACACTTGGTTACAGGTTCTAGTTGTTAAAAATGTTTGTCACATAGCTTTACAGCCTATTACAACAACTTTAAACAGGCATATTACTGTTTAAGAGATTACAATTTGAAAACAAAAGGACTTCTGATTACTAACTGCTGATTACAAGATACCAAGACTCTCTCTCCAGAAGGCATTGTCACAAAATAACTCCACATACAGGCATACAAGGGACTTATCTACACAGGCAATATACCCCGTCTTGCCTCCATTTTAGAGCCCTGCAGTCCTGATGATGCAGGGCTTTTGCTCCATTCTGCCCCTGAGCAGTCTTCATAATCCCCGGGGCAAAGATTGGAGGAAGATGGGGTAGGGCTCATTACAGTGTTGTTGTTGTTTTTTAAAAAAAATACTTGCTTTAATCAGTTCCTAAGTATATGGAATAGATACAAACCCAGGTTGTGCCTGAAAATGCTTCTATGGGTCTCAGCACAAGAAGCTCATTTTAGAAGAGAAACAACAGACAAAGAAAGATGGTTAACATATCAAGATCTTCTGGAGAATTACCAAGGAGAATATAAAATGAAATTGAATGAGCACTTACTTGTAGAGGTATATAGTTTTCAATTGTTTTCTTATTTACAGTTATTTTAAAAACTTAAGATGGATAAAAATAGTTATGGTTTTGAACAAAATAAATTAGAATTTGAATTGTAATTGTGTACAGATGATGAACACGTGATTGGTAAAATGTACAAACTTTTGTTAAATTTGACATGGAAGAAGAGCAAATGAAAGACTGTGTGAGTAAATGGGCTAAGAATTTTGGATATAATACACAGATGGAACAGTGGAAAAAGATGTGGTCAAAGGGGTTGAAATTTTTACTATGCTATGGTCTTAAAGAGATTTTTTATAAAATGAAGTATTGTTGGCTTACGACGCCAGAGAAATTATTTAGAATGTATAAGGTTGTTTTGAATATATGTTGGAAATGTGAACAACATGAAGGAACATTTTACCATATGTGGTGGACATGTGAAAAGGCCAAAAAGTTTTGGGCTCAAATACATACTTTGATACAGAAGATCTTAAAGGTTAACATTCAATTAAAATCAGAATTTTTTCTCCTGGGACTTATGGACGAACAGCTGGGAAAGAGCCAAAGGAGACTACTTCAATATATGACCACAACGGCAAGACTGTTATATACACAAAGATGGAATAACTCAGTATTACCTACTAGGGAGGAATGTTTGTTGAAACTGACTGTTTAGCAGAAATGAATCTGCTTTGATTAGAGAAAAATCATTATTGACATTTCTAAAAAATTGGAGACCCCTAATAGACTTAAAAAAAAAAAGTGGGGGAATGACCTGAAAACTGATGATTTTGACAAGTAGTAAGATTTGGTTATCGGAAGAAGTAAGTGTTATAGATTTAGAGAGTGAGGCATGATTATATCATATGTATGTATAACTGCCAAAAAGAAAGTTGGAAGCCATCTTTTTTGGTCTGTATTTCTTTTGATATACTAGTTTTCCATTTTCTTTTTCTTTTCTTTAAGTATTTGTAAGTTTTATTATATTTGAAAAAAATATTAATAAAATTATTTTTTAAAAAAACATCTGGAGAGTGGCATGATTTCCACCCCACATTAAGCAGACACCCATTTTCTGTTAACATACTCAAAGGGGCTTACAAGGCTACAGAATCAGATAGAAGGAATCTGCACCACACAGGTGAAGGGCCAAATTTGAGAGATCTCCTTTAAAGAAGAATGAATGTAATAACTTGCTGAAGTTACTCATAACTGAGCACTGACAGGATGATGCTTTGGAAAATGCAGATTTCCAGTGATGTAGACTCAAGTCAATTGACTTGGACTCAATTCAGACTCAAGCTGCTTCAATGACTCGACTTGGACTCAACTCGACAATAAATGACACACGGACTTGACTCAACTCACGACTTGTATATTTTCAATGACTGACTTGCTTGCCTTGGTTGAGTAACATAAGGCATTCATCCAGAAATGTTAATGAAAGGAAAGTGATTTTTCCTCCTTTGAAAAACACTTGGATGTTCTCACTGCTTTTCGCCTACTGGTCACATAACAGAAGTGGTAACAGCATATGCATTAGGCAATGGGCTTGAAGTGGAAGGATCCTTCTAAAGCTTTTCAAAAGCTTTAGAATGCTCCTCCAATGTGCATAGGGGACAGGCTACTGAGCAGACCTCAACTCCAGCTTCAAGCCCATTGCCTAACATGTTTGCTTTTCCCCCTCTGAGAAATATGCCCTGCACTCTGGGCTTGAGGCAAGCAAGGATTTAGGTCTACTCAGCAGCCTGTCCCTGCTGCACATCAGAGGAGCCTTCTAAAGCTTTTCCTAAGAGCAGCAGGCAAGACTTGCTCCCAAAGTGTGGGACACATTTCTCAGAGGGTAACAGCATTAGGCACAGGCCTGAGGTGTAAGAATCCTTCTAAAGCTTTTCTTAGGAGCAGCCGGTAACACTCACCCCCAGAGGGCAGGGCTCATGCCTAATGCATTTGCTGTTGCCCTCCAAGAAGACTCCAGGGATGAATCTTGTCTGCTGCTTGAAGTGAATGACAACATGGACTTTGTTCCCAGTGGCATGGTCAGCTGTCAAGATACAAACAACTTTCTCCACTGACATGTTGCTCTCCTCAGCAGCCCCACGCACATACCATCACCACCTCCTTTTTCCCCCTGTTAAAATTGGCTCCCAGACTTGAGACTCAGCTTGAGACTTAAAGGTAGAGACTTGAGACTTGGAGTAAAAGACTTGAATAAATCACTACAGATTTCCAACACAATGGTCAAATGCTGAATACCAAGTATGCTCTCCTCAAAAGAATGCTAAATATCTCATGGATGCCCAACATGAAGCTGAAGGGGTGGGTTTGGAAGTGAATTTGAGAACTGGTGTAAGAAACTCTGCACCTGGACAAAAGCCCTCTTGATTGAAGGCTGGGACCTACTCAGCTTTCTGGATGTTTTTTATGCTTACTGGCTTCAGAGACCCCTCTGGCACAGACTGGAGTAGGCCTTTTCAGATACAGCTCTGGCCACAGTAATCAACAAGTAGTATGAAGCTTCTGGAGTGGCCAAGCAGGTACATGTAAGAGTTTTAGCTTCTGCCCTCACTTGTTAAACAAAGCTCCATTTTCTGCTTAGTACATTACACTAAGGTGGCACTTCTCATTAAGAGGTCATTAAGCCAATGACCTCATGGTTAGGGCTGCCAGGTCAAATAGAGGACAGGCTCTTGTACTTTTTCATAGTTCCATAGAAGAGGGAATTCCAGTTAGCCACACAACTATTGGAGGTGCAGAAGATATGCCTTCCATTTCACTAGGCCATCCTACTTCAGATATCCTAGACTTGGGTACAGCTGCTTAGAATGCTGACTTCCCTGTGACTGTAGGAGTAACTTCATCTGACTTTAAGAACCAGTATTGGCCTTACAAGGCAGAGAGAGATGGTCACTTATGGGAGCAGAAACTGAAAAGTAGAAACAAGACATTGAAAAGGGAGAGAGCTTGCCCTGTACTCCCTAAACTAGGCTACTGTCTTCACTTGTGGTCCAGGAAGCTGTCCCATTGCTGGTGCTGAAAAAAGATATAGGAGATTTTCAGACTACCTTAAAATGCCCCATTCCTGCCTCACAAGCACCCTCCTGCCCCACTCCTGTCCCTGACATGGAATAAATTAAAAACCAGGAGAGAAACTGCTCCCCCTCCCCTCAGCTTCCCTGCAATAAATGCAGGCATTGTAAAGCTGCATTTACTACAGGGAAACCAACTCCTGCCCGTTCTCACAAGAGAACGATCACACGGGGAATTAAAATAAAAACAAAACAAACGTCAAACAGCAAAACTAAGCACCCGAACACACTTTAAATTTAACAAGTAACCTGGGGAGGGTAAAACAAAGCGTGTCACTTACCTGGATGTCCTAATCGTACCCGGAAGTGTTTGGAATGGACCTACCTGATCGCACAAGCATCACAGGGCATTGGTTCACACTCCTGTGATCATGAAACAGAAATGCAAGAAGAGATCCCTTAACGAGCTTTCCCCATGAATAAAAAAAAGACAGAGGCAGCACAGGGGAAGCATGGGACAGGGATGACATCATCCAAAAGGGAAAACCTTTCCCGAGCCTGTTCTGTGACTGAAACGGGGTATTAAGCCAGTCTGATAATCTCCATAATCTTCTCCCCAGTTGGTTTTTATGCATCAAACTAAAGGAGAACTCCAACTTATTCTTTGCCACAAACAGTAAAATATCTTGGACCAGCTCTTTTATGAACTCAGTCCAGGTTGCCAGTCTAACAAATCAACCAAAGTCAGGAGCTGGAAAAGAGGCTTTTAGACTGTAATCAAGAGGGAAAAAATATGCTGTGCTGGCTTTCTGTCTAGCAGCAGTGGGGCTTGGCTCACACTAACTTTTTTGTGTGTGAAAGATTAGCTGCTTTGCAGGCTTGGTGTATAGTTCAAAATCAGGGCTTGGAAAGATTGGATTCTTGGCCTAAAAGATCAGAACTTCACAGCCAGTTTGGCTGGGCAATTCTGGAAGTTGTTTTCCAAAAGAGTAACTTTTTCCAGGCTCTGGAAAAGAGACCATAGAACATCCCGCCACGTTCCCCACCATGACTCCAGTTTTGTAATTCACTTCTGACATTCAGCAGAGTGCAGTTGTCAACTCTGATACTAAAGAGAAGTCTCTACCTGCCTGAAATAAAGTGACGCTTTATGGCTGAAACATTTAACAGATGGCTCTTGAAATGGAGACAGACTGGAATGTGGCATGTTTGTCTGGTTGGGAGCTTCAGAACAGCCTATTGGGCATTCTGGTTCAAGCTGCTTCTTTTGAGTCACCTCCCAGAATGGCTGCTTTGGAATCTCTGATTTTGATTTGGCATTCCATGCCAGCCACAGTGCAGTAGCCTCTTTGCTGCTTGAAAACACACACACACACACACAAATATTATGTAGTGCAGTAGATTTTTCCATGATGACATCATTTGTAAACATATTCAAGGGGATTATGGAGCTTTTGAAATGAATGGAAGAATTTTCTAGTTTAACAACAGATATGCTGCCATCAAGGCTGAGGACATGGTATTCTTTTCTAGGCCGTAACACTTTCTCTGGCGTTACCTCTTCCCAGCATCATTTACAAGCTGTTGCGTACCACCCTAATTGCACCCAGGCTCTGTGAGATTTTTTTTTTTTTATGGAACATGCATCCTTTCTCACATTCATCCTGTGCATTAGCTTGCAAAGCAACACAAGGCAGTAGCAAATAGATATTAAATGAGGCTTGCACATGAATTGATCTTTGCAAATAGGCATCCAATTACCAAAGCACATAATCAGAAGTCAAACAAAACAGAACCACCCCTTGTGGGAGCGCAGTGAGAGAAACTGCAGAACGCTTTCCTACCATTTATATACACTGTACAGTGTTTTGCAAAGACAAGTTCCCCAATTAAACCGTTTCCCCTCCAGATGTGGGTTCTTTCTCTCCACCACTTCCCACAATGCAAACTTGCACTGTGAATGTATTTTACAGGTTAACAAAACAGCTCCCTGCCTCTTTGCATTGTGTCTAAATATACTGGTTCTCCAGTATCCCTCAAGCGTTTTCCATGCTAATTAATGTCATTGTGCCAGAAAATCTCTGCTGTCATCTGTTCTCTCATCACTCCACAAGCTTCTAAGCCTGTCCTGTCTCTTTTGGTCCTATTGGCTGATTTCCTGTGATGTCACTGAAGGATTTTATAGTCATGATGTCTCATGCAACAACTGGAAAGTAGTCAAGTGTCCAAAGCTCCTGAGCAGATTTGCTTGATCACTAACAGCAAAGAATGTAATATGAGTGTCCTATGTGACATCATGAATCTTGCAGTAGCACAACCACTCCTGAATTCTAAGGTTCTTGAATGACTTTTGTTAAATTAAACAGTATATATGCACAGCTAACTCTTCCTGAGCTATAGGAAGGACGGAACATTATTGCATATCCAGGCAGGAAGCCCCCCCTCCCTCCAACCACAATAAAAGTCAGACACACAATTAGTTGGAAAAACATGTTGGCAATAATGGCCACAACTTTATAGATGACAGCTGCAGTTGGTTGGCTCAAACACATGGGTTTGAATCCAGACATCAACCAAACCGCCTGTTGGTCGATGACTCCATTGTCAGCCTGCCTGCCGACAAGACCAACCTGGAAGGGGGAGGAGTCTGGGCAGACCCCTGGATGCCTGCCAACCAACTCATTCCCCCCTTCCACCAACAAAGAAGGGAAGCATCTGGTGATCGCATACCCCGAGCTGGCATGTCCTCCCAGACCATGCCCCCCACCCTTCATCCCTGGGGATCTCCATGACCTTGACCTTGACCTTGTCTATGAAGTTGATGGAGACCCCTGATATCGATTACCTTGGATCGGAACCCATGCCAGCAGCCACCCAAAGTATATATAGTTGTCTCTTCGTATCCACGGATTTCGTATCCATGGATTTAAGTATTCACAGCTTGAAAATATTCTTTAAAAAATAATAATCCAAAAAGCAAGCCTTGATTTTGCCATCTTATCTTCCCTCTCTCTCTCTCTCTCTCTCTCTCTCTCTCTCTCTCTGGCTTTTCTTTGCAAACGAAGATTCAGGAAGGACTTATCCCACGCTTTCTGCAAGTGCACTGATGACTAAAAAGGCCAATCCGTGATAAACAAGTCCGGTTGCAGAAAGCACAGCAGAAGGTCTCCTTGGGTGATGTTTCCGGGTTGCGATTCTTTCTGCATTGTCGCTTCTCTTCAAGACTTGTTTGGCGTGAGTTCTCAAATAAGTCTGCAGCATTGTGGATAGTGCATCTCCATGCCTCCTGATGTGAGGCCAGGGCGGACAATTGTTGGTGATCAATTTGGCCAAGCCTGAGATGTTGTTTCAGGGAGTCTTTGTATCACTTTTTTGGAGCGCCCCTCTTTGTATCATATGTTGGATAGCTGAGCCTTGGACTACTCGGTTGGCACTAAAGAGACTTTGAAAATGTTCAGCCCATCGATTCAGGATGGAGGCTTTATCAATAATTAATGTTTGACCATCTGTACTGTATAAGGAGCTTTGGACCTGATAAGTAGGTCCAAACACTGCTTTAAGAGCTTCATAAAATCCTCTAAGATCACCCAGATCTGCACACTGTTGTGCCTTTTCTGCTATATTGATCCATCACTTGTTCTGCATGTCTCGGAGTTTTTGTTGTAGTTTACTACATGTGAGACAGAAAGCTGCTTTTCTTACATGGCAAGTTGGCTGGGTGTGGTATGCCTGGTGAGCAGTTCTCTTCATTGCCAACAACTCCTGGATCTCTTGGTTGTTTTCCTCAAACCAGTCTTGATTTTTCTTGTGGGAGAACCCAAGGGATTCTTCCGCAGACTGGAGGATACTGTTTTTTATAAGTTGTTAAAGCACTGTAGGAGAAGGATCTGTAGGATGGTCTTCAAGTTTTGTTTGCAGATTTGCCTGGAAGTTGTCTCTCATGGTAGCTTGTTGAAGATTGTTGACTTGGAGTCTCCTCTTTAAGATGCCACCCCTCTTAGGTTTGAACTTAAGATGAAGATTTAGTTTACATCTTATGAGGTGATGATCTGTTTGGCATTCTGCACTGGGCATCACTCGAGTATGACGGACATCGCGAATGTTTCTCTGGCGGACTAGAACATAGTCAATGAGGTGCCAATGTTTGGATCAGGGATGCATCCAGGTTGTCTTCAAGCTATCTTTCTGCTGAAAGATAGTGCTTGTAATAGTCAGCTGTTGTTCTGCACAGAACTCTAGCAAGAGGCGTCCATTATCATTGCAATTTCCAACACATGCTTGCCTAAGGACTTTTTCGGACATTAAAAAAACAGTGCAAGCAGCCTCGCCACGTTGCGAGGCTGCAGCGCTGCAGGGCGTCCCTTTTGGATGACGCCCGTCCCTGCCGGTACTGTTGCGGTACCGCAGGGACATTTCAGCATTATATTTCGCCAATTTTTACTCACGATCAACTTTCATGAGTAAAAATTGGTGAAATATAACGCTGGAATGCCCCTGCGGTACCGCAACAGTACCGGCAGGGACGGGCGTCATCCAAAAGGGACGTCCTGCAGCGCTGCAGCCTCGCAACGTGGCGAGGCTGCTTGCGCTGTTTTTTTAATGTCCGAAAAAGTCCTAAGACACCTTTCCAGGCTTTGGAGTTTTTTCCTACTCTGGCATTGAAGTCACCAAGGATAATAATTTTATCTTCTACAGGGACTTTTTGTATGAGGCGGCGTAGGTCTGTGTAGAATTTGTCTTTCTCTACAGGGTCAGCTTGCATAGTTGGGGCATATATACTAAAGAGAACAACATGAGGGAGGCGTAAGGAAATAATGAGATCAGAATGTCCTGTTGGCAAGGTTTCGAGTTTGGAGGCAATAGAGTTTTTAATCATAAAGCCTACTCCTGAAAGATGTTTTTCGGTTTTGGGTTTGCCAGACCAGTAAAGTGTGTAGCTGGCGCCGTGTTCTTTAAGGCTGCCTTCCTCATGGAGACGAACTTCACTAAGAGCAGCGATGTCAATATTAAATCGTGATAGTTCATGGGCTATTAGAGCAGAACAACGCTCAGGCCGTCCACTATCTGCAGAGTCTCGCATGGTTCTGATGTTCCAGCATGCAAGCATCAGTTTATTTACACCTTTGGAGGCCAGTGTGTGCCTTTGTTTCTTTCCCTTGGTTTGACTGCATCAGAAGATGCCTGTTGGCCGTGGCTAGACGACCAGGTAGATGGGGATGAGCTTTTGTTAGGCCACCTTTTCTAGGCCCCTCTCCATATGGAGCAAGCAGTGCTCTCCTTAAAAAGGGCTGCTTGGTCGTTCAGGATGCTGCCGAACAAGACTGCCATCTCCCGGGTCAGCCTCGAGCGACCAAAGTCCTGAACCGCCTGCATGCAGGGTTGGGTCTGCGGCTTCCAGTGCATCTTTATACCTGATGTTTTCTCCCTTGCCTATCGCTACAGGGCTTTTTCGGAATTGGATTTGTCGTTCGAGCCTGTGCAATGGGTTTTTCTGGTGGAGCGCAGTATGCACAGAACTGGCCTCACCCTTTAAACCAAAGGTTCATCTGCTGTGGCCTTGCAAGCATGGACGGTAGCAGTGAGGTCCTTGGGTCATAGGTTTGATTAGAGTTTCCTTCTCTTAGATGGTTGACCTTACAGGGTTGGACTAGCATCATCTGCCCTGGTTTGGGATTAGAGTTTTTCTTCTCATAGGATGGTTGCCATAAGGCTAGAGAGCCCATCCTGCCCTTTGATGCTGGAAATTGTAGTCCAAAAAGTAACTTTTCCAAGTATATATTTACAGAAACACACTTTTTTGTTTTTATCCATTGTACATTGCTTCAGGGGCCCTAGTGGGCTGAGAAGTATTATATAAATGCTTTAAATATACATGCATACATACTCCTAGCTATGTCAGAAACTGCATGAACAAATCCACACTTCTATGTACTGTGTCCTGCATCTATTTGAGTCAGAATTTGTGCAGTAATAGTGCCATTCAGTGGTTCAATACTTTTAGGAAGCAGGGCAGGGAGCTGGATTTTTCCTCAATGACTACAGTGCATGCACTCCTGTATCCACACTTCTTTCTTTGCGCACAAAATGGTTACCCAGCATGACTGTATTTGACTGTATTGAATTATTCAGGCAGATTACTCAGGGCTGTATCCTTGTATGCACCCATTAATAAGGGTTGGGCAACTTCTGGCAATCTGGATGCTGTTCTTAACCTTCCCCAGACCATGACAAGCCTCTGCCTCTGCCCCCCACCCTCCAAATTGCCTCCAGATGGCAAATTGTACCCTAAGACAATTTTGGTGCAGGGTTGTAGTTTCTTATTTAACTGTACATTTCCTCTTGGCTTAAAGCAGTCCCTGCGGAGGAATTCATGCTTAAAGGAGAAAACTGTGTCCTTCAGAAGCTTCTTGCCCATTTGGAGGCCAAACTTGAGTGGGGGGGGGGAGTTGAGAAGGTCCTGGCAACCTGCACAAATGGCCTGGGGAGCTGTATGCCCTCCACAATCTATAATTTGTTCCACCCTATCATAAACCTATTAGACCGTCATGTTATTCTTAACAGAAGTTATATACTGTACTTCCATACATTGAGGAACACTCTAATGTTTTCAAAAAAGCTTTTGCTAACATACCCTCCAACGGTCCTGATTTGGCAGGCACAATCCTGATTAATACTCTATAACTTCCTTCCCCAGCCCCACCCCAGTATTTTTCAGCTTTTTACTTTAATTGTGTACTCTAATGATGTTTTGAGCTAATTAATTGCGTACCCTAATAGGCTTGCGTACCCTAATGATGTTTTGAGCTATGCTGGTGGTGGCATAATAGCCACCAGCAGGGTCTCCCATGCCAGACAGGTCAAAACCGAAGGGTCTGCCAAAGAGCCATCTTATATAAGGGACACCATTTTGCTATGCCATTGCATATAATGGGACTTGAGTATTCACAGATTTTGGTATCCATGGGGGGTCCTGGAACCAAACCCCAGTGAATATGAAGGGACAACTCTACACACACACACACACACACACACACCGAGAGAATACATGATTAAAAGGTGGGTGGGTGGGTCAGGTCGTTGAGAGCCACTGCCTTATCTGGTGAGGCAGCTGGGAATTTATACCCAACCGCCATACCAGAGTGAATCCTGCTGAAAAACAGAGGCGTCTTATCCTTCCCAGAAAATCAGATTTGAACTTGAAGATTGCATCTGATTGGCTGGGAAGCAAGTCCCCCCCCCCATCCAATCAGGGCAAACCTAGCTGGGAAGAAGATAGCCCAAGCATGGCAGCGGCCATGCAGCACCTTGCCTGCCACGTGGGGGGAGATGAACGGGGACCCCAAAATGACCTCTGGGTAAGTCCAGCAGCCCCATTTATACAAATTAGTTGAGTATTTTGCAGTCCAAATAGAAACAAATAAACAGCCTTGCTGTTTATTTCATGTGGTTATGGGGGTTCTTTTTGCTGGGTTCTTTATGCTACACCCATAACAAGTTAACGTTTCAAGAACATCCACATGAAAAATCCATGATTGTGACAACATTTCCTGTTAATATAATTGACTTAACTTCATCAAAAACATGCAAATTAGCAAGAATTTTCTGTGCTGCAGTAGAAGCATGTTGAGTACTGACAGGGTTTTCCATTAAAATTAATGGCCTTTTTAAAAAGCGAAATACAGTAGTAGGTTCATACTTCAGAGGAAGGGAATTTATGTTTGAAGCAGCTTGTTGCTATTGATGTGATAGACAAGCCAGTCTTCATATGGTATCTTAATCACATAATTATAATGAGAGACGTCTGTTTGTAATAATTGGAACAAGGATGTAGTGAAACATTGATTTGAAGATGCTATAAATATCCTTTTCATATATTAAGAATATTCAGATTTGTAGGTGGCTTGATAGATATCTCTTTTTCTTAGTTTAATTATGGGGTTGTTTTTTAAATTTTTAAAATAATAAAAATTACAATTGAAAAAGAGTTGGCTTAGAAGATTGACATAATTCCACCCCAGCATATTTTATACCTCCCCCACCCTGGGCCATTTTAAGCCCAGAGGTTTATTTTACAGGAAGTGATCTAGACATTGGAGATTATCAGATGAGGCAAATATCCCGGGGCAGGAATAGAACAGGGGCAAGAAAGGGGCTCCGTATCAGACGACATTGAGTCCACCATGATGCTTCCATTCTGTCCCCATTCTGCTCCCAGGGTATTCTATTCATGATGAAAAATTGTGAATAGAACCCCTTTCCCATTTCCTTCCATGCCTGTCACAGAATCAGGGATGTGGGAAACAGATCCTTGTCCCTGTTCCACAATGACAGGCACGGGGAGGAGCTCCGTGGCAACCACTTCCTGCCACAATCTGGACATCAAGGTAAGTGCCACCCTTCTCCTCCCACTCTCTGGGTTCCTTTTTTATTTTAAATTTATTTCTGCCTTTTATTTTTCAGTTTGACAGCTGAGGGGGACTTCAGACGGCTGGTCATAAAGGCAGCCTTACAATGGCTGCATTTATGGCCGGCTGGGCAAGGAGGCAGGGAGCACGTTCCTGGAGCGGAATGGAGGTAAGTGTGCAAACATTTACCTCCATTCCATTACAGGAACGGGAGAGGAGATGGCAGGACAGAAATGGGGCATTTTGGCCCCGTCTGATAATGTCCATTGACTCCGAGGTCACTTTTTGTTGAAAAAAGTTCTCTCCTCCACCTAAAATGGCCCAAAGAAGGCTGGAAAAGGGTGAAATTTTCCCCAGTGTCCTATAAGGAGACATTGGGGACCTTTGTGGGTCAAAAATTCAACTGGGGGTTGGAGCAGTAGAGGACAACCTACTCAGGTACTGAGGGGGACCATGCAATCCCCAATTTCCAACAGTTGTTCACCTCTGAAATAAGTGATACATTTGCTTTTACTTTTCCTAACTTACCTTTTTTTTAAAAAAAAGTCTTTCTCTTCAAGGCCCATGCTAGAAGCCCTGTTGTTGTGTTAAGAAGCACAACCAGTACTGAGGACAGCTGCAGCAAGGGGCTCTATAAATAAAGAAGCTATCACAGCCCAAAGACTTTTCTCAAAACTATGTTAATGACATAAAGTACTAGGACTTTTTCAGACGTACCTTAAATCCGGAAGGAGCCATCAGGAGAGGAACGCAGCTACTCCGAAGCAGGGGGCAGTTTCTGACGATGCCGTCCCTCTCGCATTACCCTCCGTGTTCCTTCCATGTTGCATGGAAGGAAAAGGCACCACTTTTTACTCACGGAAGTTCTTCGGAGCAGCTGTGTTCCTCTTCCGACGGCTCCTTCCGGATTTAAGGTATGTCTGAAAAAGTCCCTGGAGTGAAAAAGACTTTGCTGAGGAAATCTCTAGATAGCTGAACAGTGCAGCACAGAAGTGTCCTCTTCCCTTTATGAGTTTCCCCAGACTCTCCATGTCTTTTTCAAATACAGCACAGGTACATCATTTAGTGTAATGGCTGGGTACCTCTTCAGTACTGATAGGGATGTCATGACTGGTAAAAGACAGATTACCTGATAACTAGGCTGACAATATTTCCTTGAGACAAAAACAGGACATTGGATAGCAAAAACAGGACGGTGCTGCTGGTGGTCTCCCACCCCAATACCAACCAGTGCTGACCCTGCTTAGCCCAAATCCCAAAACCAAAATGGAGGCCGAAACAGTTAGCAATCCCACAAAATAGCACTCCTGCCAAAAGCTAAACTCTCAAAATGGCAGCTGCTACAACATGCTGACCACAACTTGGCTCTCCCATAAAAAACCCAGCTCCCAAAGGTGGCGGCCACACTATGGTAGCCCAGAAGGAGAAAACCTTCCCACCAATATACCATACACAGAGCATCCAGCAGTTGTTTGAAAAGAGCAAACCTCCAAAAACAGGAAAGGAAAGAGACAGAGAAGCAGGGCCAGGGCAGCGCGAGAAGCCCCCTTTCTCCTTCCCCCACATGCACACGCACCAGTGCCACAACACTAAACAGGCACAACAAGCAGCCAACACTAAGCAACGGACATGAAAAGAAGACAAGTACACATCCCCAAACAGCAGGCAAACACCCCCACACAACATACAAACATACATAGCTGGCTCTCATAAAAACAGAACAGAGTGCTAAAAAGTGCCCGCTCTTGCTCCACCACCACCACCCCGCACGAAGACAATCAACTCAGCCAAGGCCTACAGACACACACCAGCTCCACACACGCACCCGGCTCCCGAAAGCAGCAACCCAAGTACACACACGCATACCCACCAGGAAAAAGGTGGCAGGAATAACGACACCAACAAGAGACATGCACTCCACAAAGACACAGTCCACCATAGTCCACCAAGACACAGTCACAGACTATAACAGGCAACTGAAAACAATGAGGAACTGAAGCCAACAAAACCAAAGTGGGGGGGGGGGGAGAAGGAGCACCATCACAACACACACATAAACTACGCAGCAGCCACACACAGACATGCACACACAAAGCTCCTCAAAAGCTCTAAAAGGGGGGGGGGGAGAAAGTGACAGCCACAACAAAAGGCGATCAACACACACACACCGAGGGAGTGGCAAAACCCACCGCCTGGCAAGGGAACCCCCACACTCCATACAAGCACACAACACACTGACTAGACAATTCAAAGAAAAGACAGCTACATGATCCACCAAAATACAATACCAAAGCACGCTCCAGAAAAACTATCTCCAACCCACCCCCCAAACAAAGTTCATCTCTAATCAACAACGAAAAGGTGAGAAATTAGAGGAAGGAAATGAGTAGCACAAAAGGTCAGTGTGTGTGTGTGTGTGTGAGAGAGAGAGAGAGAGAGAGAGAGAGAGAGATTCACAGTTCAACACCAGTTGGCAAGGATGATGAGTCAGATGGGGGGCCTCCTTATCCTATATAAAGTGAAGCAAGTAGCATCTGAAGCCCAGCGCTGGTCTGCCCACCAACAGCAACTGGGAGGGGGGGGGGCGAGGGCTCACTCTCTTCTACCTGAGCTCCTGCTACCTGGGTATTTGGTGGGAACAGTGAGAGTGCCCCACGCGCACACATTTCTCTGTGTTAAGGCAGAAGTTTCTGGCTAGCTTTGCTTTGCATACTAATTTGCACAGTTTGCACCCGCTTGCTGTTTGCACAGGAATTTGGCTAGCACACTTCCAAACAGGACAAAATTGACATTTCTATGAAAATGACAGGACAGTCGGGAAATATGAAAAAACGGGATTGTCCCTTCTAGAACAGTACATATGGTCAGCCTACTGATAACAGGGTTGGGAATTTGCCATATTATTTTGTGCCCAAACGGGGCTCTGATGGAATCAAAGATTTCTCTTTCAGAGGAGGGTTCTAACTATTGTGAAAGAATTGAGGTTGGGAGTGAGCAGTTCTATCATATAGTTTATATTTACAGATTAAGGGTGTTACTTTATTTTGTTTTCTACATCCTTCTTGTCTGTGTGTCTTTTAAACTTCATTTTTAACTCATTAGGTGAGTGGGTGAGAATTGGAATTTTCCAGAATTCATGAACTATTTCCTTCCTTCTCCCAAGGAGGAAGTAAAATCATAGATAGTTTTTTTCACTGACATTTTTAAAAAGTAAGCTTTTTATTACAGTAATATAATACAAATTTAAATGTCAAGTTAGAATTACGTAGTGTGAACATAACAAGTGTTTTCTTTTCAATGTAAACATAATGTGGAAAAAATGGCACAGCCAATCAATTGACAGCTTGGTCCATCAATAAAAAAGAATGCCTTATTCAAAACAGAAGAACACCATAGCACAACATCGTGCGAAAGGGCATCCTTTCACGTTCATTGGGCATCGTTATGATGCCATATTTGCCGCATCTGATAAAGTTCTAAGACATTTGCTGCATTCCCCTCTAAGAAATGCATCCCGTGCTCTGGGGGCGAATCTTTTCTGCTGGTCTTACGAAAGGCTCTTCCTAAGAGCATCAAGCAAGACTCCACATTTGGCAATGGGCTTAACTTTGTGCAAGTCTTCTTGATTTTCTAGTTGTTGAAACTCCACCCACCCACCCATGCACACACTCACCACCCCCTCTCTTTTTTTTTTCCTGTTAAAGTTGGCTTCCAGAATAGAGACTCGACTTGAAAGTATCTTACAAGGACTTGAGACTTGGCTTGAGACTTGAAGGTAGAGACTTGAGACTTGTATTAAAAGACTTGAATACATTACTGGTCCCAAGTATTGTAGACACACTGAATCAATAGGAACTTGGTAAGTCAACACTGATATTGTTCCATTGATTTAATGAGTCTTCTCAAGTTGCAATGAATGACTTGATTCAGGGTAATAAACCCAGGCCTCTCCAGAAGGATGCCACAATTGACCATTCTGAAACCTGCTGAGAGGTCCAGGAGAAACCTTAGGGTAACCCATAAAATCTTATCCTTCTGGCCTCTGCTTATCTTAGGGTGGGGTAGGGAACATGTGGGCTTCAAAAGAACAGCTAATTATACTGACTTGGTATAGTCAAGGGTTACGCCTCCCCAAAATAGTACTCTACGGTGAACTCGCCACGGGTCAGCATAAGAGGGGTGCTCCAAAAAAGTGATACAAGGACTCCCTGAAACAACATCTCAGGCTCGGCCAAATTGATCACCAACAATGGTGTGCCCTGGCCTCACATCGGGAGGCATGGAGACGCACTATCCACAATGCTGCAGCCTTATTTGAGAACTCACGCCGAACAAGTCTTGAAGAGAAACAGCAACGCAGAAAGAATCACAACCCAGTAACATCACCCGAGGACACCTTCTGCTGTGCTTTCTGCAATCGGACTTGTCTATCTCGGATTGGCCTTTTTAGTCATCAGCGTGCTTGCAGAAAACGCGGGATGAGTCCTTCCTGAATCTTCATTTGCGAAGAAAAGCCAGAGAGAGAGAGAGGGTATAGTCAAGGGTTAGGTACAATACAACAATGCTGGAGTACATCAGCCAAGGAGGGATATGTATAACCATTTAATGGGAGCTAAACTCCTGTTCACCAGCTGTTTCGTGAGGAAAAGCTATTGAAAGAATTCCATCTAGCCCTGGACTCCCTCTTCCAAATAGCTAATCTGTGGAATTCAAGTTTCTTTGTGTATATCTTAGCATGATGACTGAATTATAGTTGTGGAGAAATCCATGCACTGTACCCAAGAGAAAGACAAATGAAATTGTAGATGTGCATATTGCACATGGAATGGATTTACTGTACAAAGAGTAGATCTAACCAACATAAAATCTAGGATACAAGTAATTCCTTGGCCCAGAAATCCTCTCAACACATCCCTTTGATTCAGCCCTGCCCTGCGAGCATCTTCTTTCTTTTTCTTTTTTAACAACCCAGCCTTAATGAGTCAGGACAACTCACCTCGCATTTCCACCACCGAATCATCATTTGCATCTGCATATGGCAGCAACAACCATCACACTATGTGCTTTCTTACTATTGTTGCAAATGTCCAAACGATACTGGATGATTATGTCAGGCTTTCTAAAAATGTATATCCTCTCATTACTTTGCCTCTCCCTTTCTTTGACCTAGAATGAAAGGTTCATTGCAGAAGTGGAAATAGAGAGAAGCTCCCTCTGTTGGCAGACGTTTACACTGCAAAAATGTTTCTAGTAAATGCAGAGAAATTTGGAAGGTGCACATTAGATTAACTGAACCAAGCGTTCCAGGATCATTTGGAATACACCTTTTCCGCCTTTTCCAACAGTTTTAACAAAATAATCTTGTTTGTTTGAGATCTTTCAAATAGAAAGAAGGTTTTACTGTCTGCAGAGGATTAGGATAAATTAATACTTTTTTTTAAAAAAAAGTAATAAATATTCCCTTCTCTTGTTAGAATTCTGTGTGTGACAGAGGCCCATTAATCCCTTTTGTAATTTTGCAGATTGTGTTATGCATGATGCTATTACAGTCGTCCCTCCACATTCGGGGGGGTTAGGGTCTTGAGGCCCCCGCAAATGTGGAAAAACTGTGAATAAAAAATGCTCCTCCCGCGACCCCCCCCCAGCGGGAGGGAGGCAGCGGGAGGGAGTCTGGCCAGCCTGGCCGGCCTCTCCCCGGCCTTTCTGAGGGGACTCTGAGCCTTAGAAGCCCTGGAGCCCCCTGAGGAAGGCTGGGGAAGGCAGCGGGAGGGAGCGAGGGAGGCTGCCCTGCCTCTCCCTGGCTTTCCTGGGGGGACTCTGGGCCTTAGAAGCCCCCTTAGGAAGGCCGGGGAAGGCAGTGGGCAGGTGGGCGAGCGGGAGGCTGCCCTGCCTCTCCTCGGCCTTCTTGAGCGGAGTCCGGGGCTTTGAAGCCCTGGACCTGCCTCTGGAAGGCCAGAGAAGCCAGCGGGCGGGTGGGCGGGAGGCTGCCTGGCCTCTCCCCAGCCTTCCTGAGCGGACTCCAGGGCTAAACCGCGAATAATCAAAACCGCAAGTGTGAAAGCTGCAAATGTGGAAGGGCAACTGTAGAACAATCTTCATGTCACTATAATGACAAGTCTACTCATATATAAAGAAAAAATACCAGAGGTTTTTTTTTTTTTTTTTTTTTTTTTTTTTTACAAATGTATATAATATAATCTTGTATATTATAATCAACACATATGCTCAGGGAGGTTCATAAATTATTTTAAAAATCTTGAAATATACTCAATCTTTCCCTCATATACAATTCCACATGCACACCAAGATGTGTGGCTATCAAAATCTATATTGTGCTAATGCCTTGATTAGGCCACTTAGGTCTCAAAATGCCCAAAATTCTGTGCAAGCTTTTGAGATCTCCAGATCTTTTCTTTGGGCAAGATGTTACAAAAAGCAGGCAGGGGAAGGAATATAGGAAAGACTTGAACTTAAAGGTATATCATTTGTACATTTTGGGTGCATCTACACTGTAGAAATAATGCAGTTTGACACAACTTTAACTGCCATGGCTCCATCCTACAGAATCCTTGGATTTGTAGTTTTGTGAGGCACTAGCACTCTTTGGCAGAGAAGACTAAAGACCTTGTAAAACTACAGATCCCAGGATTCCATAGGATGGAGCTACAGCACTTAAAGTGGTGTCAAACTGCATTATTTCTACAGTGTAGATGCACCCGTTCTTAAGATGTAAGAGTGAAGAAGTGTTTTCAGACTGTAAGATAGACCTCACAGAATCACGGAGTTGGAAGGAACATCACCTATAGGATTATCAATTCAGAACTGAGATTTAGGGATGGCTCCTGATGGTGTTACTAAGTGTTAATGCATTTAAGTACTGACCAGAGTTGCTCACAGCTTGTCATTCAAACACAGCGGGGGGGGGGGGAACATATTTTCCTGTTTGAAAATTAACACAGACATTTTATGTAAGGGGCTGTTCTCAATTCAAGCTGAAAAGGGATTATTTCTTCTCACTTATTTAGGGAGATGGGACAAGGAACATTTAATCTAGCCTGGTTGCTTCTAGCCTGAAGGTAGATGACGAGGAAAGTGGAAGGTTAGCCCTCGCAACACAATAACTGGGAGTGAAGGAAGAAGCTAAGTGAAGACATATACCCTCCGAAGAGTCTTTGCAAGTTGCAGCAACCAATCAATGAAGCTTCTGAAATTGTAACAAGCTGCTACTGTACTAACTGAGTTGGAGATTTGCACATAGCCCTTTCTTCTTGTTGATTCCACGAAAACAGGAGAAGCTGTACACTTGTCCCCTACCTGGAGATGACTAGTGACTCAGGGACAGGCCCTGAGATCTGGCAACCCTAACCATTTTGTCAATTTGGTTCTCCCCTGAATGTCCCCTGGTATTGCTTGGAACAGGAAGATGAAAAATAGGATTTGGTTTTTGAAAATACAGCCCTCCACCCCAAATACTCAGAACTATCACAAGTTCTGTATTTCTGATTATCTCATACAGCTCTGCTAGGTTCTGCTACATGATTACTGGAAGAAATCTAAGTCATTTGAAAAGCATTGAAGATCTTATTATCCCTCAACATATCTGTTATATTCAGAAGGGTGAGATATGTACAAGCCCTGAACCAGACCTTGGAAGTAAGAAGGAAAATTAAAAAAAATACAGGCAAGGGTTTTGTATTGAGTTACATAATTAATTGCTTTTCAAATAACTTCCAAGCTCTGTTTTGAACTGTTCCTGAGGTATGTTTAGGCTGTCTTATCACATCTGTCTCAGACCAAGGATTCCTAGGTTCAGGCCTCCAAAATGGATTTTAACTGATGATAAATAAGAGTGAGAAGAGATGAAGAAGCAGAGCAGAAGCTAGCAATTCCTTTGCAGTGGTCTTTGCAAAGTTCCCCTGGAACATTTTCTCAGAAGTGAGAGACAAATCCACCCACTCACGCTAAACAGAACTTTCTGGTAGAATTTGGTAGACTCTTACAAAAACAATCTCCCAGCTTCTTATAGGGCTTTATCACTTTGGGTTGTTGTTGTTGTTTTCCTGTGCCTTCAAGTCATTTCCAACGTAGGGATGACCCTAAGGTGAATCTATCACAGGGTTCTTGGCAAGATTTCATAGAATCATAGAATCATAGAATTGCAGAGTTGGAAGAGACCACAAGGGCCATCCAGTCCAACCCCCTGCCATGCAGGAAATCACGATCAAAGCATCCCCAACAGATGGCCATCCAGCCTCTGTTTAAAGACCTCCAAGGAAGGAGACCCCACCACGCTCCGAGGGAGTGCATTCCACTGCCGAACAGCTCTTACAGTCAGAAAGTTCCTCCTAATGTTGAGGTGGAATCTCTGTTCCTGGAGCTTGCATCCATCGCTCCATGTTCCAATCTCTGGAGCAGCAGAAAACAAGCTTGCTCCATCCTCAATGTGACACCCCTTCAAATACTTAAACAGGGCTATCATATTGCCTCCTAACCGTCTTTTTTCCAGGCTAAACATACCCAGCTCCCTAAGTCTCTCCTCATAAGGCATGGTTTCCAGACCTTTCACCATTTTAGTCACCCTCCTCTGGACACACTCCAATTTGTCAATATCCTTTTTGAATTGTGGTGCCCAAAACTGGACACAGCATTCTAGGTGAGGTCTGACCAAGGCAGAATAGAGCGGCACTATTACTTCCCTTGATCTGGACACTATACTTCTATTGATGCAGCCCAAAATCGCATTGGCCTTTTTAGCTGCCGCATCACACTGTTGACTCATGTTCAACTTGTGGTCTACTAGGACTCCTAGATCCCTTTCGCATGTAGTCTCATTCAGCCAGGTCTCCCCCATCCTATATCTATGCATTTCATTTTTTCGCCCTAAGTGCAGTACCTACATTTCTCCATATTGAATTTCATTTTGTTTGCTTTGGCCCAGCTCTCCAGTTTATCCAGGTCATCTTGAATTTTGATCCTGTCCTCCAGGGTATTAGCTACTCCTCCTAATTTGGTGTCATCTGCAAATTTGGTAAGTATGCCCCTAATTCCCTCATCCCCCATTTGTTCAGAGGGGGTTGGCCATTGCCTTCCTCTGAGCCTGAGAGACTGTGACTTACCCAAATTCACCCAGTGGGTTTCTGTGGCAGAGTGCAGATTTGAACCCTGGTCTCCAAAGTTCTAGTTCAACACTCAAACCACTACACCACACTGTCTCTCTTCACTTTGTATACAGCTAATTAATTTTAGGAAAATCTTTTTCCATAGAGTGATAACACTGGCTGCAGCAGGACAGTTCTAAGTGGTTTTCTTGAGGAAATGAATTTTATTTTCCCCATCTAAGCTACAGTAGGGCCCCTGTATCTGTGGGAGATTGGTTCCAGGACCCACCATGGATAGCGAAATCTGCGGATAATAGCAAATGCCTCTGAAAATAATGGGACTTCCAGTTTAAAATACCATAGAGTTGCCTTGGGGGACCTAGAAAATGGTTAGAGAGGGCACATTTTCTAGGAAAACTCTATGGTAGTTGTGCTGAAACTGAAACCACAGATAATTGAACCAGTGGTAATGACTCAGCAGAGACAGGGGTCCTAATGTATTTTGTATCTGCTATTTGCTGGTAGATTGTTTTTAACAGCAGGGCAGGGTAAAAATAAATTTTATTATTATTGTTATTAGTCCAAAGATGGTGAATGGGAAGTGACTGAGGTGCTAAAATGGCAGAGGTGTATAAGAAGCATAAACCACTTGTATATTTGAGGCTTTCAGATAATCTGATGATAAAGAAGAATTGGGAGAGTGGCAAAATTATCCACCATATGATCTTCAGTCTGAAAACCTACAAAAGCTCATGGCAGCCTTCCCCCATCTGGTGCATCCCATCATCCCCTGCCAGCATAGCCAATAGTCCATCATTTCTAACAGATATGAGACTGGAGCAAGCTGATTGGCTGATCCTGCTCCTTCTTCTACTATTTATCTAGAAGAATAAGGTTTAGGGGGTGGAATTTATCAAACCACCCCCTAAACCCTGTTCTTTTGCCAGCACAACTTTGCTGTTTTTATGCCAGCAAAAGAATTCCCCATGCCACACCACACTTACCTGTAATCCCGGCAAAAGGATTCCTGGCAATGAACAAGGAGTGAACAGAGCTCCATTCACTTCCTCATTTGAAGTCCCGTGGATTCTTGCGTGAATACCTAGCATGGGAAATTAAAAAAAAAACACTCAAAAAGTTTCAACAAGCACAGAAACATACTTTAAAACTTCCAAGTAAACCAAGGAGGGTCATAAAAAGTATGTCACCTACCTGGATGTTGCGATCTCACCTGGAAGCGTTCTCACCAGACTGGCCATTGACACTGCATTCATGTGAGTACAATGGCAATGCCAGCACAAAAGTGGAACGGGGATCAATTGACAGCTTGAGCCATCAATAAAAAAGTACTTTTTTAAAAACTGGACATGATTGCAAAAGGGCAACATCGTCTGGTATGCGTGCCCTTTCGCGATCATTAGGATCCTTATGATGCCTTATTTGCCTTGTCTGATAATGTCCTATATCCCACCATTTTCCCAGGTTGGGGCTCAAGGTCTCTTACAGCAGTTAAACTTATTCACACTACAGGATATTCAGATTATTACTAATAATGTTTTTGCAGAAGGAGGGTTATGATGCCCCCCCCACAATGATGGGGGGCCCTGTGGCTGCAGGTGCTGCAAGGCCCTTAAATCGGCCCTGCCCTGGGAGGGGGGCTTGATAGTGCACAAGAATATTTGCAAGGAAGGAGCGTTTTTATGTATGATGAACATTTAAACTTCTCAGACTGCCCTGGGTTGCTGATATAATCTGTACAGTAGGAAATTTTAAGTGGTTGTTTATAGCAGGAGCAGGACCGGGTATTGCTAAGTAATTGCTTGTCTCAGGCTTGACTGAGATAGGGACCTTTTGAAGGCTACACAGTTTGAACAGGGACAACACCTATAAAATGTGAATGGAACACGCTTAGCAAAATGATAGTGCTTTAAAAAATCTGAACTAGATTAATTTAAAATATGTCATGAGAACCTCCAAATTTATGAAACAAATGTGAAGGAGACTTCTGGATGGGGAATATGGTGGCTTGATGTATCTGCTTCATGCTCCAGGCAGAGAAAGATGAGCAGCAGAACAGTAGGCTAATTAGCAATTAATTAGCTGACAGAGCTCTCTCTGGACAAGGAAGAGAGCATAGGGATTGCCCACAAGCACTCAGGATCACTGCTCCTCACAAGGAAGCCACTAATTGGCAATGGTCAGAAGGAAGTTTTGAGTAGCATAAAGTCATGGGAGGAACATCAAAGCCCTGGTTGCTTAGTGAGCCTTAAAGGACACTGGAGCCACACAATCCTCACTTTCTTAATCAATTTTTATGGTTTAATGGCTCAATTTATAAATGAAGAGAAGTCTTCCAACTGGAAGTGAGAAGAAAAAGTTCCTGTGTGTACCTTTCTTTCTGTATACAATCTCAGAGGGGAAAGACATTGTTTACAAGATTTCAGCAAGGAAATGCCAAAAAAATCTAATAAGATGTACCTTGAGTTTTATAAGAAACTGAAGAAACAGCATCTTTAATAGATAATGGATTTCTATTTTATCACTGAACATGTTTTGAGTAAAGATGACGTCTCTTTGTGAGAAAAGGGCTTTATTTTCATTACAAGACGATAACGCTAGGAACATTGATGGCGGTGTTGGACTGAATTGGATTGCTTTCTGGTTTTTAACCTGGTAATTGCTGAATCTAGGAAGATGGAGTCTCCCTCAGAAATTTTACAGAAGCTATGGGAGAAGATTAGAGGTCTGAGAAGTGATTTCATGGAACTGAAAGAAGGACTTAGGGAAGATCTGAGAAATGAATTTAATGAATTTAAACAAGCTGTGACACAAGTGTTTGGGTTATAACACAAAGTAAAGGGAAAGTGAAAAGACTGGAAGTAAAAAGGAAGCATAAATGAAGAGCAAGGGAAAGATCTGATTAAAGAAATATATAGCAATATGGAAGACCAACTTGAGTTTATGTATTAATTAAATTTTAAAGTTTGAAAAAAAATATATTGTGATTATAAGATGGCGGTCCTGTTGTTTCAGGAGAATTGTGCTGGAATATGGATTGGAGAAGTATTTCTTTGGAG
This sequence comes from Gambelia wislizenii, assembly GCA_030847615.1. Lineage (NCBI taxonomy): Eukaryota > Metazoa > Chordata > Lepidosauria > Squamata > Crotaphytidae > Gambelia > Gambelia wislizenii. Next base: position 218,718,522 of record JAUMIR010000004.1, read on the forward strand.
GGAGAGAGATGGAATTTGACATTAATTGGGGAAAACATCGGTGTGGAGAGAAGGTTTTGCTCAGAGTGGTGTTTTCATTGCAAATAGTGTTTGTCACGGTAATTGATACACCACTTAAACAATCACAAAGGGGAATGTTTAAGTTGATAAAGCAAATGAAGAATCCAAACTTTAAATATAAAGTGAAGAAGAAAATTAAGAACATAAAATGAAGAAGAAATTTGAGAATGTGTGGGAAATGGGTTATGAATTCTGGTGATAATGTACTGATGGACATGTAACTAAAGAGATAAAAATTTGGATAATGCTATGTTTTTAAGGAGAATGCTTGTAACATGAATTTTTAGAAAATGAACTTTTACAAAATGATGTATAGAATGTGTTGGTTGTAATATAAGGATAGATTAACAGAAATATAGGTTGTTAAAGAGATAGAGATTTGAAGTATGTTATAACTCTGATGTGGGTCATAGAGTTTGTTGTAGAATAAATAAAAATATTGTTTAGAATGTGTAAAGGGAATTTAGATGCTTGCAGGAAAGAAGGTATGAGCATTGGAGTTGATAAATGTAGTAGAAATGAATATGTTAATTGATTTGATTAGAGAAAAGTTGTTTTCTTAAGACTTGGGGAAAATTTAAAAGTGAGAAGAACTGGTGATTTGGGGCATTGATAATGATATTAAATTATTGGAAGAAAAGGATAGTTGTTTTTGTTATGAGAAGAGCAATGTACAACTGTACCTATCTTTAACTGCCATAATGAAGATTGAAAGTCACTTTTTTTTCTTTTCTTCACTCTTTCTTCTCTTCTATTTTCATACTCTCTTCTTTTTAATTTTCTGTAAGTTTTATTGTATTTTTAAACTTATAATTTTAAAAAAAGAAACCAATGTGAAGTTCAATTACTGATTTCATTTTATGACTTAAAGATTTTCCTCAGTTAACTCCAATGCCTGAAGTGTGGAGGATATATTGAACCTAGCAGAGAGCAACAATAAAATAGAATAACTTTAACTAAAAATAGCACAGGTGAATGTTATGTTAGACAATTAAAGGAAACAAAGAACAGCCATTGATAGGCTGTAAGTGTTCAATTCAAGAATGAAGGCATTTAAAAAACCGTTTCCTTTCATCACAAGGTTACCTCCATAGAGTTAGTCACAGAGTTGATACTAATTTCCATTCAGTCACAATGTATAGAGTGGGTTCCTTCATACTATGTCAGATTAATCACATGCAATTTTGGTTAGCTTTATTAGCTTTTGTGGCATTTCACAGTCCAAAAGAGAAATACAGTAAAACCACTTCTCTTCTTATTGTCAAAACTAAGGTTACTGTTGATGAAAAGTATAATCTACTCTGTTGTCAACTACATTTCTGGGGAACAAACAGCAACAGAAAGCTGTAGGTTGTTGGGTTTGAGTTTTGTTATACTCTGCTCCATCTTAAAATCACAAAGCAAAAAAAAGTAAAAGAGAGTAAGATCCGATTAACAAAACTTCCCAAGCACTGAATAAGTATGGAAAACCCTGAACACATGTTGAACCAACTGTTATTGTTGTTGTTGGTGGTGGTGTTAACAGAATATTAAATTTTACCAAAGAGTAACTTATTTGAGGGATGTGCAGAGCTTTGCAGCATAAAGCAGAAGGGCAGGAATGGCTGAGTTTTACAAACAAGCTGCCTGAGCCAGGAGGAAACACAAACTGTTTCTTCCACTACAGAAATAGCATTGCATATCCCGGGGCAAGTTCTGCTCCTCATGAAAAAACCCACCAACTTACATTATATCATAGAATGGAAGAAATAGGCCATGACCTTATTGGTTACAGCTGTAGCTAGGGTTGGTGCCCACATGGGTCTGGATCCAGGCATTGAACTACCCATCTGTTGATTGATGAACTCGATCCTCCAGCCCCTGCCAGAATCTTCAGAATGACGGGAAAGGATCCACCTGGGCAGGTGTCCTAGCATGGTCCCCCTGCCACCAGGGGGTGCTGGAACAGCATCTGCCCCTGAGCAAGGTAAGACCAGACCTGCCCCACACCCCCTGAGTCCTGTAAGGGGATCCAGATACATACCAATGTCAGGAAAACACTGGTACGCAATATTCTGGATCCAGAACCCATGCCAACTGCCCCCAAACGTTCTGACAACACATAGATGGCAACGTGCCCTAAAAGCCACATCCATCACAAGATACTGGATAAAACAGAGGGAGGATGGGAGGGGCGATGCTCAATGAAGCACTGCTGGTGGGTGAGCAGGCTGGAGCTTGAATACCCACCCACCTGACCAGAGTGCAAACTACAAGCCATGCCTAGCAGCCAATGAATTCAAGCAGCCATGCCTAGCAGCCAATGAATTCAAACCATGGTTTAAACTCATTGGCTGGTAGTTCCCACCTTTCCCCAGGGCCAATCATCGCAGAAGAAAGAAAAGCAACAGACACCATACTAGGAGGCACCCTGGTGCTCTGCTCACACCCTGGACTGCAATGATGTTGTACGAGTCAAGGCAGCAAGGATTCAGGCACAGGTCAGCAGGAAGCTTTCTCCAGAGAGATCAGTTGATCTCTGACAAAGCCCCCATTGCCTCTTCCAGCCTATATAAAGCAATTAAGGCTTTGCCAGGTGTTTCTTAATGAGCAAGTTCTTCTCATAGAGGAAGAAGGACCAACCAAAAATTTTAAAAAAATCTTTGCCTTCAGTTGATCTCAACACTGTAATGCAACATCTTTCAAAGGTTACAGTAAGAGAGCTTTTTGTCTTCTTTTGTAATCCAAAATTATACAGTATATGTAAGTGATTCACATTGACTATTGAGAGATAAGTCAGGCCACGAAAGTATGACTCAGTCACCTAGTGGGATATGCTAGTGAGTACCATAGCTGAATGAGGATTTGAAGCTGGCTCTTCCCAGACCTAATCCAACACTGTAGTCACAACACTCCTTTGCCATAATTGGTCTCTTATCACAATAACTGAGTGTTAGACTAGTCTAGGACTGGGTAACCTAGGTTCAAATTCCCACTTAGCCATTTTGGTGAAGGGGAGAACTCAGATAACCTCTGAGTTAATCTGAAGTGACCAGAAGAAAGCTTAACCCAACTTTTTGAATTCTCAGTGCCATGACTTAATTCAGATGATTCACAAATAAATAGCATTTCACCATGATCATTCACACATTTACTTTAGTTTTATTATTTCAACATAAATTGCTTTAACTCCTCCTAAGTAAGATAAAGATCCCTATGTATCTTGAAGAGTGCTGAAGCTATAGTGCCAGGGCTTAGGAAAAAAAAATTCATGACTACACTTTTTATGACAAACATACCCCTCTAGGTTCTGGGAGGTATAGTTCAAAAAGTAACTTTTCCAAGTTCTGGCCCCAGTGAGATCTAGTATCTGGGTAGAACTACCTACACATAGCCCCATCAGATAACTGGGGCTGGGATCCTATTGGGATGTTGTGCCTGTGTAACTCCTGGTTGTACAGAAAATTGTGTTCTCTACTAGCTTGCATAAGGAAGTAGCTAATAAACCTCTTTCACAAGCAATTCCAGTTCATCCACAGTGCAATGAGCCCGTTTAGAGTCCAGTTGGGACACAGGCACAGCTCTTTCCCACCTTCATGACCAGAACAGAGTTGTGGAATATTCTGGGAAGATGGCAGCCAAATTTCTTCCCTGCAAGATGTTCTGCAGGACATTCACTGTTTGAGTTTTATGCTCCGCAGACACTGAACAGGTACTCAACATTAGTGGGCAAATTCAGACAGGGTGAAAGTTATGGCAACTGTGTCTCACAGTATACTAGTATTCCCCTGTTTATATTTTCTTTTCACATTGTACACACAAACATCCAGAGTCATAGATTGTCATCTAGTCTAGTGTCATCAGCAGCACCTTTTCCTTTCAGCAGGAATTTAAATTAGTTCCAAGGGCAGTCACTTCTGGGGAGGGGTGTTTTTGTTCTTGCTGTTAACTGTCAGCAAGTCATCTTCAACTTATAGTGACCTTATGAATGAGAGACCTCCAAGTCACCTTGTCATCAACAGCCCTGCTTGGGTCTTGCAGACTCAGAGCATGGCTTCCATGATTCCATGGTCTATCCATCTGTAATGGGTTTTTCTCTTTTCCTACTGCCTTCTACCTTGCCCAAGCATTGTTGTCTTTTCTAGTGAGGCATGTTTTCTCCAATGTACAACAGTCATTCTTAAGTTAAAACAACAGTCGATTTAGTCATCTTGTCTTCTAGGAAGAGTTCAGGCTTGATTTGTTCTAGGACCCATTTATTTGTCTTTTTGGCAGTTCAGCATATCCACAGGACTCTCCTCCATCACCACATTTCAAATCAGCTAATTCTCTTCCTATCAGCTTTCTTCACTGTCCACAATCATACATAGAAATTGGAAACATTCACACATTTCACTTTAGCAGATTGTATTATTCATGGATTGTTTGCTGCTGCTTCCACAGCTGCCCTGCGCCATTTTTAATAGGGACTTAAGTTTCACCTTGCATTTGCAGTCTCTCTGCAAGCCTTGTGAGACTGAGAGAGACTGCAAACATGCAGTGAGGCCTGTCCCTATTAAAAATGGCATAGGGTAGCAGTGGAGGCACAGCAAGCTCTGCCAGCCACCCACTTCTGGCTTACGATGAAATCCCACTGCCTCAAAGGCAGAAGCAGGCAGCTGGCGTGCTCCCCACTGCAGATTCAAATGTATTGTGTCCTGTACATTTGCATCCATGGTGGGTTGAATCTGCTGATCTTACTTCTCTGTGTGTATTAAATATGGTTCAAGGAGCCTAGACCCTGAACCACTAACCTCCACAAATGTGGAGGAACAACTGTACAATGGCACAGACAATCCTGACTTTGGTATTCAATAATATCTCTTTACACTTGAGGATCTTGTCTAACTCCTTCCTAGTCGCACTTCCAAGTCCTAGTCTTCTTCTGATTTCCTGACTGCAGTGCCCATTTTGGCTAATGACTGAGCCATGGTATAGGAAATCTTTGACTTTCTCAATGTCTCAACTGTCTGCTTTGAAGTTATATAAATCATCTGTGGTCATTATTTTTGTTTTTTTTCACATTCAACTGTAAACCTGCCTTTGCACTTTCTTCCTTGTTCCAAGTATTTGCTATTTTCTGCTAGGTGTATGGTGTTTTGCCAGTTCACAATTCCATACTCCTTTTTTCCCCACTCCCCACTCCCATATTGGTGACACTCTGCTTGATTAGCAAAGTTCTGCCTCTCCTTCATTCCCTGGCCACATTGTTAGCCACCTTTTCTTTTTTTTCAAATAATTTTTATTCAAAATTTACATCACATAAAAAAGTTACATTGGATATAGTTAATATATAACTTCCAACTACCCATTTATTAAGGACTTTTTCGGATGAGGGTTTATAATGCTAGCAGCCTCGTCCCCGTTGCAAGGCTGCTGTGCTGCAGGGCATCCATTTTGGATGGTGCTCTGCCCTGCTGATCCTCTGCCGGTACTGTTGCGTAACCGCAGGGACGCAGCAGTGTTATATTTGGTGGTTTTCTAATCACAAAAGTTGATCGTGATTAGAAAACCGCCAAATATAACGCTGCTGTGTCCCTGCAGTTACGCAACAGTACCGGCAGAGGATCAGCAGGGCAGAGCGTCATCCAAAAGGGACACCCTGCAGCGCAGCAGCGTCGCAACGGGGACGAGGCTGCTAGCGTTATAAACCCTCATCCGAAAAAGTCCTAACTTTGTGAATGAGAACCATGTCGAGATCACTCCGCCATCCTCTCATGAACACCTGTGGAAAGATGTGATTAATCCTAGCAGTAGTCTTGCCATATAATGAATCGTGTAAGTACATCACAGTGAAACAAAACTGAAGAACTGTTGACATATTGCTGTAAAGTTTATTGTTGTTATTTATTGTTTTTATATAAAAACCTTTGAATAAACACTTAATAATAAAAATATATAACTTCAAATTAACACAAATATTAATTTTAACTATAATGAACATATTTTCTTATAATCTTCAAAACTCGATTATATGTGTGCTGATGTGTGCCCACACCCGCCACACCATTGGAACCATCATGTAGAAGCAGTAGCAACTGGTTCTTTCCCTCATAACCCCCTCTCTTGCTTGCTCACTATCCCAACCTTTTTTCATTTCTGAGGGAAGAGTTCTGCTACTGTGATTAAGCTTTTCTCCATTTGGTGCTGAAATCAGCATGGGAATGCACAATATCCTGCTCGGTTTTCCCCCTTTCTGTCCAGTGAAGGAAGGGGGTGGAGGAGATTCTATGAAGTAAAAAGGTGGTCAAGCCTTAGTATAGTCAGAGAATCAAAGCTAATGGAATGCTGTGGGGCTGGGGGAGGCTATGGGGGTACAAATATAAAAACCAAAGGATTGGCTATAAAAGGGTTAGAGAAGACAAGTTAGAAACAGGAATAGTTCCAGTTAGGGGAATGGAGGAGATTGGGATAGGGTTTTTTGGAGCAAAGAGTGTGAGATTTCTGTTATTTTGTTTGAAACTGAGGTGTTATGGTGTACTATGTGTGGAATCAGCATAAGGCTAAATGTTTATTTGTTATACTGTTATTATTATTATTATTTTACTTTACTGTATTTATTTTCTACATCTCTGTCTGGATGTTTTAACTTAAGAATTAACAAGGAAAACTGCTCACGCTTTACAACAATGGTTCTTAACCTTTTCTGTACCAGGGATTCCCTTTGAAATTAATACCAAACAATAACAATAACAATAACAATAACAATAACAATAATACAGCTACACCATCCAAGAAACCTTCCCTGAGAGGCCTTGGAGGGGGAGGAAAGACTTTTCTCCTGCATCTTCCTGCAAATTTGTGGCTTGAGCAGATTGATTGGCAATGCACAAGCCAAGCCAGCCTTGAAATAAAGTGGATGGGTGGAAGCGGTTAGAAAGAGGCACCCTTGGCCTGGTGATCAGCTGACCCTTCCTGATGTTTCAATTTCACTTTTTAGTGGTTTCTCTCCTTTATTTGCACATGCGGCAGTTGTTTGGAGACGCGCATACCAGCATACCCATATCATTAGCTGCGCATACCTCCACTTAATAGGAGGCAGTCAAAGCTCTTCTGAGCCATGGGAAAAGACATACATACAGTGAGTCCTTGGTATCCACTGGGATTTGGTTCCAAGACACCCCCTCCCCCATGGATACCAACATCTGTGGATGCTCAAGTCCCATTATATACAATGACATAGTAAAATGGTTTCCCTTATATAAAATGGCAAAATCAAGGTTTGCTTTTTGGAATTTAATTTTTGGGGAACATTTTCAAGCCATGGATGGTGGAATCCCTGGGTGTCAAATCCATGGATACAAAGGCCCAACTGTACATGTGAATGTATGGAGGGAGAGAAAAAAAACAGAGAAGCCACAGCCATGTGACCATACATATTGTGATTTATCAGACCAGGGTGAATGTAGATGGGGGAACTGTGTGTGGACAGTGCCCCAGAACTTGCCTCAGTGTGATTGTGATCATGTAGGTCTGAGTTATTGTGAACCAGGGAAACCTGGAGGTAACCCAGGTTTTACTTTTGGTGCAGAAAAACCCTAAGGAGTTTATCAGACAGGAACGCAAAAAGCATTCCTGTCCCACAATCTCCAGACCCATCCCTGTTCCAGCACAATAACCATCCCCATCAGACTTACATTCTCTTGCATCCAAAGGCAGCCCAGGCATGAAAGGAGCTCTAATGGAGCTCCATTCACTTCCTGGACTGAAATCCTGCCCGTTCTCACAAAAAGACACAAGTGTGGGAAATTCAAAAAGAAAAAGAAAAATATACACAAAAAAGTTCACAAAAGCACATACACACACTTAAAAAACAACAAGTAACTCAGGGAGGGTACAAAAAAGAGGGTAGCTTACCTGGTTCTCGTGATCCCACCCAGAAGTGTTCTGGCAGACTGCCCATTGACGCTGTATTCATGAGTCAAAAATGGCGTGAGGTTTCAGACGCTGACAATGCTGGCACTAAAATGGGACGGACAATCCATTGACAGTTCTGGCCCATCAATAAAAAGAAATGTCACAATAATGACAGTGGAAGGACAACGTTGTGTGATATTGGTGTCCTTTTGCGTTCTGCTGACATCGTTTTGGTGTCACATTAGCCATGTCTGATAATCTCCTAAATCAGGGTAGAAAGGCATTGTACAGCTTAGATGTCATGATGACATGAGAAGTAGGGATGGGCAGCTTTAACAGTAGTACACCCAAGTGTCAGCACACAAGATTATCCATGCCCTTAACTACACCACAAAACAACCGAAATACATGTGGGAACAAGGAGGGAAAGCTATCCAAGAAGTAAATTTAATCACTATAACAGTTTGCAATGAAACAGTGCTATACAAATTTTAAAAATAGGTAACATTCATAGCAAAGAAAAGTCTACATCAGTGTGTGGATTCACCCACTGTTCATGAAAGAAAAGGTGAGGGCCTTGCTTAGCTTTAATCCCAATTCCTGTGAAGCAGCTAATCTGCACAGTTATTGATTCACCTACAAAGCTATATGTATACACTTTTAGCCCCTGTGTATGTACACAGTGAGATTAGGGCCAGTGGTAACAATGGTAAAAGTCCCAATCAATATGTCTTGTCAGTACAGATATATTCAGGTTTGCCATCCCTTTATGTGTAGTTTAGCTATAATTTATTAAAACTGAATTGATGCCAAGCACAGTAAGAGTATTTATGTTTTAAGCACTTGTAAATTGACTTATTCATCAGATGTCTGGCTAACATTCAAATCACACTCCATTTGACATGTTTCTGTGTAGCACAGTTGGGAAAGAATTCTCAAAACACAATGAGTGTATCCGTTTATTTGGATATCCAAGTACAGTATATAAAAGTAATATGCTGTAAATATAATTGTATCTACACACACATGTGCACACACAATGCACACACAATGTTATATTGTTTCTATTTATATATATGACTTATCTGTCACAACAAGACAAGCTTAAGCATTGTTTGCTATTCCAGAAGTACAATAGACACTGACCTATGACTGAGCAGCACTGAGCAGCCCTGTGTGGCAAAAGGGTAAGAAAGAAAAGAACAAAATATTGGAACTGATTTTCTTTCCCTCTCAAATTAACCATTCAGCAATTGCAAATTGTAAGGGTCACAGCAATGTGTATTTATCTGTTTTTGATGCAGCAATAGGTAAGAGAGATGAGACACCTGGCATGCAAATATCTTCACAGGCACTAGAATTTCCCTAAACCAGGTCATTTATTCTCTGCAAAGAATAACTAGGACATAACTATTGACATAGAATCATAGAACATGATATATTTGGTTAAAGGGTTAGAAGAAGGAAAGTTCTGATCCCTCACATCTGTGATCTGATTACATCCATTGCTCATAGGGTTATATTGGACCCACCTGTAGTTGGGAGATTATCAAACTGGAACACACAAACGTTCCTGTCGCACTACAAAAAACCCCGTTCCTGTCCCAGCACAATAACCAAAATTATCAGACCTACCTTCAGTAGTGTTGACAGGCAGCCCAAGCATGAACGGAGCTCTAATGGAGCTCCATTCACTTCCTAGTTTGAAATCTTGCCAATTCTCACGAGAAGACGCGAGTGTGGCAAATTTAAAAAACAAAACAAAAATAAAAACAAAAAAGCACACACAAGCACAGAAACACACTTTACACAGTACAAGTAACCTGGGGAGGTTCATAAAAAGAGTGTAGCCTGCCTGGTTTTCACGATCTCACTTGGAAGTGTTCTGGCAGGACCACCCATTTATGCTGTGTTCACGGGGGACAATGCCGGCACCAAAACAGAACCCGGAATTCTATTGATGGCTTGGCCCATCAATGAAAAGAAACACCATAGTGATGTCAGCGGAAAACAAAAGGAGGACATTGTCTGATATTGGTGGCTTTTTGTGTTCGTTTGGCATTGTTATCGTGCCACATTTGCTGCATCTGATAATCTCCTTGTTCAATCAGTCTATGCCACTTCATAGAACATTTTTGAGAATAAAATGAAGCAACATCTTTATAAGTCAGATTGATGTCTTTTTGAGAAAGGAGTGAGATACATATCTGACAAATATTAAACAAAATAATTACAAATGCTTGGTACAGTTGAACCTCCATATCCAGGGGTTCTGCATCCACAGATTCAACTAACCATTGCTCAAAAATATTTGGGGGGGGGGAGAATCCAAAAAAGCAAACCTTGCTGTTCGCTATCTTATACAAGGAATGCCATTTTACTACACCATTGTATACCATGGGACTTGAGCATCCACAGATTTTGGTAGCCATGGGGAGTTCTGGAACTAAACTCCAGTGGATACTGAGGGCCCACTATATTTGTAGAATATGTGATAGACAAATATTCCTTGGGGGTAAAATATTTGGAGAAGACCAGCACACACACCCCAGATCTCAGAAGACCCATGAACTATTCTAGAGACCTTTCTTCCACTTTAGAATTAGAAGACCATGCTCCCTGGAACAGAGATCTGATACTGAGCCCTATGGCCAGATCCATGTTTTTGTACAATCATAAGTGTGAGAGTTGTAGGCTAAAGAGCAGGGTATAAAATACTCTAGGGTTTTCTTAAAGTTTTCCAAAACTAAATTGCAAGAAAATGTGAAAGACATGTTTCTTGTGTATGCTTGTGGGGCTAAAACACAGATTATTTATATTGATTGTAAACAATTTAAAACATGGTTCAGTAAATGTAAAGCCAAGTTGAGTCCCTTTCCAGAAGTGTGTCTGGGGCAGCCTTTTGAACCTATGTGCAAGTTGTAGCAATTGCCACTCATCAGATATGAATCAGTATTAGTCAGTATCCTCTGCTCAAAGTAACTTCGTCCCAGTCATCATATATCAGGTTTAAAAATGGATAAAAGCATCATTGGAAGGTTAAGAGGATGTTTTGATATTTGTGATCAAACGTAAGAAGGGATGGTCCAAGATATTTTACTGCCTGTCTGTTACATGCAGAGAGCTCATCTATACTAACAATTAAGGCAAAGGGGATTGGGTGTCCATCACACAGGATGGCAGCAGCTAATTTAGGCTTTATAGGATCAGCCATGTGGCACACACATCTATATTCTCCAACAGTGGAGAAGGGATAGCTCAGGAGACTCAGGGCAGAGTCTGTTTTTTTTTATGTGCTCCCACACCCCGGTATCTGCCATGCCACCTGGGATGGTTGTTTCACTCTGCCTAATGGTAGTGCTGGCCCTGAGATGTGCCTGGTGGTTACCAAGAAAGTGGCAGTGCTTAAGCAGAACACCTGTCATCTGTCACATTGCTATCTAGGTCTTCCTCCTAGTTGTTCAAGCAACCATATATGAGGATTATGTATTCTTACAACTTGCTTCTGAGGTAGGTTAGATCAAATGATAGTGGCTGCTGCAAGGCCAGTATGGAACTGAAAGCAAGGTTTATTCCCAAATTTCATAAGCTGAGCTGAGAGTCAGCATTGTTGCCACTGATTGACAGTTACTCTCCAGTGTTTCAGGCAGGAGTAATAAATCCTGAATTGCCGGCACCCATAATGATAATCCCATACTCACATCCTGAAGGAAAGTTTTGAAAAATGCAAGTGTCTGTGCTGTTCCACATCACACAATCAGTTCTAGCAATTTTCCTCTGCCCCAGGAATAGGTTTTTGTAAAGCTAATAGGTCTTAATTGCTCATTTGAGGATAACTAGCAACAATTTATTTTTACTGGGGAAAATCCATTTCATCCCTTTCACTACAAGATCGCAGCTTAGATTAAAGGGAACAGGGAAGTCTGAGGGCGTTGCCAGATGACACCATTGTCCCTGCTAATAAAAAAGTCCCTGTACCCAAACCTGACTTTACTACATTTCTACCTAGAGATGACAGAGATTGAAACTGGAATCTTCTATATGCAAAGCATGTGCTCTAGCATACTGATTCTCAAAAAAAGAAGTCTTTCAAAACTGACAATGTGATGAGAAGATCACAGTGACTGAAAGCTAGAGGCTGCTTTAAATAATTCTTTGTAACAGACTGGATCACAAGCAGAATCCTTTCATGGCCCTTGACAATTAAATGCTTTAAATAAATAGGGGGCAAAGATCAACATAGCCCTGTGATTGTGAGGGGTTGGTACAGGAAGTGCTATACACAAGGTGTTGCATGCCGACCAAAATAGATGGTCAGTGCAATGCATTAAACCTCTTGTTTAGAGACAAAGGAGCAATTGGATTTTGTCCCTGGCCTACTACATGAAACAAGTGATTGTGGCACTGTAATACTATACCCTCCAGCTGTCCTGATTTTGCAGGGACTGTCCCAATTAGTCTTCTGCCAGCCCACTTTTTCAGCTGCTTTTAAAATGTACCAGTTTCTCTTTCTTCCTCCCACTGTTTTCCTTTGTCTTTTCTTACTTCAACTGCTGTACTCTAAGTTCAAAGTGCGATAATAGATAAGCAGCTGGGAGAGAATTGGAGGCAGCAGAATCTTGCTCTTCCCTGTAGGCTTGGGCAGAAACAAATTGCCACACCCTCTCCTAGTTTGTATGTTCTTCTTCATTAAAAACATTTGCCCTCTTGATGTTGCTTGGCCACACGTGTCCTGGTTTTCATCTACATAAAGTTGTGGGGTATGTTCAGATTCAGCACAGATGAATGTATGTGCAAGCACTATGGGATGCCCAAAACATTTCCTCGTGGAACATACAAGTCCTGATCCAGATGGATCAGACGTGACTTAGAAGATTTTCAGACAGGAACAAAAAAAAAGTGTTCCCGTCTTGCAATCTCCCCTCCTGACCCTCTCCCATCCCTGTAATGCCCCAAAATAAAAAGTTTCCAAACCTACCTTAATTGTAGCTCCCTGCCTCAGCAGGGCAGCCCAGGAGTGAATAGAGCTCAAACGGCACTCCTTTCACTTCCTAGATTGAAATCCCAGCTGCTCTCACGAGAAGACGAGAGCGCGGGAAATTCAAAAATAAAAAGCAAAATAGAATCATAGAATTCTCAAGGGCCATCCAATCCAACCCCCTGCCATGCAGGAATACACAATCAAATCATTCCTAACAGATGGCCATCTAGCCTCTGTTTAAAAACCTCCAAAGAAGGAGACTCCACCATACTACGGGGAAGTGCATTTCACTTCCGAACAGCTCTTACTGTCAGGAAGTTTTTCCTAATGTTTAGGTGGAATCTCTTTTCCTATAGTTTGAACCCATTGCTGTGAACTCATCTGGACATGTTCACAGTAACAAAATACAGCAGTAACAGTGACACTAAGCACCCCCCCTCTCTCTCTGGCTTTTCTTCGCAAACGAAGATTCAGGAAGGACTCATCCCACGCTTTCTGCAAGCACGCTGATGACTAAAAAGGCCAATCCGAGATAAACAAGTCCGGTTGCAAAAAGCACAGCAGAAGGTCTCCTTGGGTGATGTTTCCGGGTTGTGATTCTTTCTGTGTTGTCGTTTCTCTTCAAGACTTCTTCGGTGTGAGTTCTCAAATAAGGCTGCAGCATTGTGGATAGTGCGTCTCTATGCCTCCTGATGTGAGGCCAGGGTGGACCATTGTTGGTGATCAATTTGGCCGAGCCTGAGATGTTGTTTCAGGGAGTCCTTGTATCACTTTTTTGGAGTGCCCCTCTTACGCTGACCCATGGCGAGTTCACCGTAGAGTACTGTTTTTGGGAGGCAATGGTCCTCCATCCTAGAAATGTGCCCTGCCCAGCGCAGCTGTGTTCTCAATATCATGGCCTCAATGCTGGTGATCCCTGCTTGCTCAAGGACAGCAACATTCGTCACATAGTCAGTCCAGTGCCAAAACACACTTAAAACATAACAAGTAACCCAGGGAGGGTACAAAAAAGTGTGTCACTTACCTTGATGTCCCGATCTCACCCAGAAGTGTTCTGGCAGGGGCTTCCCATTGACACTGGCATCATACCAGTATAACAGGGCACCTTTTCAGTCGAAGGACATTCTGTGACAGAAACGGAATGGGGGCTCCATTGACGGCTTAGCCCGTCAATAAAAAGCAGTGCTGGCATAAGGACAGCTGAACAGGAGCATAACAAGAGGGAAACAACATCATCTGAAAAAGAAGCCCTTTAGCAATCTCCTGGCGTTGTGATAATGCCATATTTAGAGCGTCTGATAATCTCCTTACTGTTAGAAGCTGCAAGCTGACTCACAGCCATACTATCACTGCTGTGGGTTGTTCTCTTCCTTTAAGAATACTACAGCCTGATGGGGGAAGTGGGATGAAATGCCATTTTTAACTTCTTGACAGATGCATTTGTTAGCACCTTACACAAATAATTGTAAGCATGTTGAGTTGCATCTAGACATTGAGAAAGTTGCTTCTTGACTACAGCTCCCAGAATCACTCAGCCAGGCATGGTCAGTCGAAGCTATTTGTTCCCCTAGCCTGATCCAATATGTGGGGTATCTACATACTACCCCCTCACTTCAGATACTTCACAGTTTTCCAGGAATTTGCAGTAAGAATACAACATAAGAAGAGGTGTGTTGGATTAGAATGTAACTTTCCAAACTTTGGATACATTATTATAATTTTTAAATGGCCTGGAGAAAAATGTCATCCAGCCAGATGCCTCTGGAAGGCCTAAAAACGGGCCAGGAAGGAAACAGCACGCTCCTGCTCACATGCCTTAGCAACTGGTATGAGGAGGGCTAAACTACACACTATTGAAAAAGTGGTTTAAGATCACTTCCTTTTGTAATCTCAAATCAGCATACAGTGCAGGTTTTGCAGGAGGAGGCTCAAACCTTAATCATCCAGCCACTTCCCCACAAATCTGCCCCCACCATGAGAACTAAAAAATGGGGTGGGTGACATTGGTTGCTAATGGAGTCAACTTTCTCTTTTTAGTTCCTGAGTTGGGAGGTGGATTGAGGTGTGTGTGCAGCTGTGAAGAATACTTAAATGTCCTGCACCAGCAAGTGATAGCCTAGATCCAGAACAGTGCAGCAGATAGCCCAAGCTTACTAAGGAGACAAAACAATGTGAGCGATTCTAAACTTCATGCAAGGTATTTAATGCATCATGTAATTTAATGCAACACGTAATTTAGCCCAGATGAATTTTGCCATTGGTACTGGAGGTAATATATAGCCAACGTGACTCATAGCCCTTTGTTGCCTTCTCCCCTATGAATTTATTTTATCCTCTTTTAAAGCTGCCCAAGTTTGTGGACATCACTACATCTTGTGGGGGGAAATCAGTTGAATTATGTAATTCCTTTTTATTTGTCTTACGTCTCCCACACCATTCAGCTTCATTAACTGAGTCTTGATTCTAACAGTATGAGGGAGAAAGGAAAAAAATTCTCCATAGTTTATATATTTTCCATAGAACCATAACGTCACAGAATCTTATTGCTGAATGGGATCACAAAAGCCATCAAGTCCAACCTCCTGCCATTCAAGAAAACACACTAAAACACTCCTAAACGATACCCACCCAGACTCTGTTTAAAGACCAAAGAAGGAGAGTCTACCATTCCCCAAGGCAGGCTGTTCCACTGTCACAAAAAAGTTCTTACAACAAAGAAGTTCTTAATGTTTAGGTGGAATTTATTTTCTTGTAATTTGAATCCATTTTATGCCCCTACATCATGTCTCTCCTTGCTCACCTTTCTCCTGATCTCATACCCTCCAACTGTCCTGAATTGGCAGAAACAGTCCTGATTATACTTAGCAGAGTGGAGAAGAGAGGAGGGGGGAAATCGTGCCCTTCCCATTAGGCCCAGGCAAAACCAAATTGCTGTAGCAGCTCCTAGCTTTTTTGTTCTTCCTCCTTAATAACTTTTGCAATCTTGACCACACGCTGATATTGTTTGGCCGTACGTGTCCCAGATTTCATCTGTGAAATGCTGGGGACAATGTAGGAGCCACTAACATTATAGCCTTTATTCACAGGGAAGTTGTTCTAATCAAGGGCACTGTTAGCTAATTACAGTGGACCCTCTGGATCCATGGGGGTTTGGTTCCCCCAGTAGATGACAAAGAACATGGATGATTGCATCCCATATTATTAAATGGTAGCAATGTGTGCATAGACACTTCAGTGCTTCCAGGTTTATGTTGCCACCATTTTAAGCATAGGACACAATGATCCATAATCGCTCAAAATCATGGATCTGTAGCCCACAGATCAGGAGGTCCCACTGTAAAAGACACGGAGCCCAGGCCTCATGACAAATATCTGTATATGTTAATATATATCTACATTATACAAACAGAAATAGACCCAGAGTAGATGGAAATATATTTAAGATCAAGGCCTCATCAGTCCAGGACTAGTAACCTCTGGCTGCAGTTCCTTTATCATTTTGGTTGCACTTTTCTGGACTTTTTCCAAATCTCCAGAGCTCCCATTTTGTTTGTTGACTGAAAGACTTTAAAAATCCTGGCACAGAAGTTTTAAAAACTAGGGCTAAATTATAGCAGGCATTATGCAAACAGGCCTGCCTAGCTGTGGGCAAAAGCATAATAAAACCCACTGTAAACAATGAAGCTGAATCCTAAACAGAAAGCAGAACACCATGAACAATATGTACCGGTAACTGGATTTGTGCAGCCGTGTAGAAGAATAGGACAAAGAAAAACGAGGAATGTTGTTTTTAAAATGCCATTTAAAAATACATTAAAGAATTAAACTATTTTAGCACTCAGCAGAGTCAATGGAATATATATCTCTACCAATGAAAGAAAGTATTTAACATAAAGTTTTCCAGGTAATTAAGTTTGAGAACACATGAAACCATAAGTACTTGGAGAACTGCCTGCTCCTAAGGGCTTTAGAAATCAGCCCCAGAGCCTATTTTTAGTAGATTGCCAAAATTTTTATCTTTGAAATATATTAAGTCCAAACATTCTGAGTTGGATCTGGAGGACATTAGTTGTGTTCACGTTCTGTTGAAGTCAATGTTGTTCCCATTTCCCTTTGATTCAAATGGGAACTGAGTTTAAGGGCCTGTCTACGCTGCAGAAATACAGCAGTTTGACACCACTTTGTCCATCAAAGTTCTATCCTATGGAATCCTGGTATTTATGGTTTTGTGAGGTATTTAGCCTTTTCTGTCAGAGAATTCTGGTGCCTCTCCAAAGTACAAATACCAGGGGAGAATCCACATGACACCAATAACCCAGTCTGAAACCGGATTATTTGCCACAGCACCTTCCTATGGAACCCTGGGATTTGGAGTCTGGTGAGGAGCCCCAGCACTCTTGGCAGAAAAGGCAAAAGACCTTGCAAAACTCCAACCCCCAGGATTCCATAGGAAGGTGCCACGGCAAATAATCTGGTTTCAAACTGGGTTATTGGTGTCATGTGGATGTAGCCCAGGATACAATAGAACTATGATGGATAAAGTGGTGTCAAACTGCTGTATTTCTGCAGTGTAGACAGGCCCTACGTCTTCAATCTTAAACACAGTCACTATGCAGTAAGCTCCACTGGAGGGCTTATCTCCAAATTAATATACACAGGGATACAAGATTATGGCTGGCATCCTATTTAATAGTTATGATATCGTAAACTGGATTTAAGATATTGTAACTGCTAGGGATTCACATATACAGTGTCAGGATCAGTCCTGGATGTGACCTTTTCCTGCCAAATTCAGTTCTGTTGTATCACTTTGTGGCTAATTGTATTTGCATGCCCCTGTACTTGTTAACTAGTATGTAGTCTAAGGACTTTATCAGACACTCAAAATACTGTGTCATAATGATGCCACATAACTGCAAAAGGGCATGCGGATCAGAAAATGTCACCCTTTCACAGTTAAAAACAGCCCAAATCCTGTCATTTTTAATTGATGGCTTAAGCCATCAGTAGATCCCCCTGCTGCTTTTTTGCCGGCATTGCTGGCATGCGAAACATTGGGGCATTTAAATCTCATACTTACCCCAACAATGGCTGGTCTGGCATGAACACTTCCAGGTCAGGTCGGGACATCTGGGTAGGTTTTGTTCTTTTTATGACCCTCCCTGGTTTACTTGAGACCTTTTAAATGTTTGTGTGTGCTTTTTACAACTTTTCAGGCTTTATTTTGGTTTTTAATTTCCCGTGTGATGAAATCGCGCGAAATTTTGAACAAGGAATTCCAATAAAGAGGAATTCCTCTTTACTGCTGGGAGCCTTTGCCAGGATTACAAGGTGAGTGCAGGAGTGGGGGGAGGACGTTCTTTTGCCGGCATAAAAAAAGGGTTTTTTTTTTCAATGCCGGCAAAAGAACATTTTAAAGGACTGCATCTGATAAAGTCCTAACTGTAGAAAGGGAGTATGTGCTTTATGCCTCTAACTGTCTAATAAGACCAGCACCTAGACTCAGCTCTGGGAAAAGTGGGATGAGCCCAGGTATGGTGAGAACTGAGAGTGGGGATGATGGATAGCCAATGATTGTATAGCCCGCCTGTGATGTCCAGCCAGGACTGTTTAAATTTCCCCTGCATTTTCCTTTGTTTTCTTTTCAAGGCCTTAGCATGTCTAAGTATAGGAATACTCCATTGTATTAGACTTGTGGGAGGAGCTAAGAAATCCCCTGCATTTTTCTAGGTTTTGGTTTGTTCCTTCCCAGCAAGCTCTGTTTTACTTAGAAGCTTTTAGTTCCTTTAGGGCTGTCTTTGCTGTGAGCTTGCAGAGAGCAGTTCTGGTGGCAAACAGGCCCAGACAGCCGGGAAGGGCATTTCTTACACCATCAGCCAAATTAGTTACCACCATCAGCCAAATTAGTTGCCAACAACATAGGAATCAGGAGCTGAAAGACCCTGCACCAGCTTCATTGACTGAGGAGATCAAACCCAGAGAGATGTCACCCTGAAAA
The DNA here is from genome assembly GCA_030847615.1 of Gambelia wislizenii. Classification (NCBI taxonomy): domain Eukaryota; kingdom Metazoa; phylum Chordata; class Lepidosauria; order Squamata; family Crotaphytidae; genus Gambelia; species Gambelia wislizenii. The sequence goes on from JAUMIR010000004.1 coordinate 218,737,436, forward strand.
CAGCTGAAACTCCAACTGTAAAGTACCTTTCATTTCAAGCCTTTTAGAGCTGGGGAGGAGAAAGCCCTTTTCTTTTGTTCTTTAAAATAAACTTCCCCCTTTTTTGAACTGGATATTCAGCATCAGAGCCTTTTTGGGTATAGGAGTTTGATCTCACCAGGGTACTGGCGCTGCACACCCAAACCTGCCACCACCTTTAGTTGGGTGTGTCTTCACAGTGTAAGAATACCTGGCGGCCTTTGCCACTCTGGTCTGTCAAGAGAGAGTCCCACTGCATGGCCCAGCATTGAAGCAAGTTCCCCAAGACTCGCAGAGAGGGAGAAGAAATCTTTCTGTGGCTGTGAAAGGGGAGAAGCAAAAGTTGCTGTGTTTAGATAGCCTGTCTTGCTACAGCAGCCATTTTGAGTACTTCTTCCTGCAGAGTTCTGAGCACATGGTCAGCAGCCATTTTGAGTACTTCTTCCTGCAGAGTTCTGAGCACATGGTTAGTGGCCATTTTGGATCTGCTTTTTCCTGCAGAGTTCTGAGCACATGGTCAGCAGCCATTTTGAGGCTACTTTTTCTTGCAGAGTTCTGAGCACATGGTCAGGGGCCATTTTGGAAGAGCTTTTTCCACTTAAGTATATGGATAGAGCATTATAAAGAGAATAACGTGTGTTTTATGTTTGTTCACATTGCAAATCTGAAGAAAGGAGCTAGAAGACTCTTCAACCAACTCCAGGTCTGGCTGTGCTGAAGTAGCATAGGAGTGGTGATAGCAGGAGAGCGTGGCAGTAGCAGGCTGTAAGTAAAAATCAGCACTACACCGTTTAGTCCTCTTCATCCTTGCTGAGTTGTTGCTTTGGCAACTAGGACCAGCCAGAATGGATAGGCTTTTGAAGAAACAGCACATGGACACACACATGACACTCGCTCCCTCAAAGACAGGCACCCAACTGAGAAGGCCCTAGAACTGCTGTTGGAGGAAGAAAGGCACTTAAGTGTGAAAGAGCTGCAAGCCTGGAAGAGTTTGCAGCATGCTATGTCTTTGCTGTCAGCAGTCTGTGGCTCAGAAGACATGCAAAGAAGAAAGCTTACCCAGCAATCCAGTTTTCTACAGTGGAAAGAAGTGGCGAATAAAAGGATCCAAACACTTCAGACCATTAACAATCCCGATGCAGAATCCAGACTAAAACAGTTCCTGGAAGAAGTTGAGGATAAAGAAAAGGAGTACAGTGCAGTTTTGGACATAGTCAAGTTCCGGCTGCAGAGTTTGGAATTTAATAAAGAGAGTGAAAAGTCCCCTGCCGGCAGTGCCAAATCCAGCAGAGGAGTATACCCAGGGAAACCTCAAAGTGCAAAGAGCTCAAAAACCTGTCACACCAGCAAGTCTTCTTCGCACAGACGTGGTTCCCACTCCAGTAAAGATTGTAGTAGCAGTTCTTCTTCCCATGCTAGCTGGAGTTCGTCTATGGCAGCCCAGCAGTTCAAAGAAGTGGGAAGAATGAAATTGAAGTCTGAAATATTGCATGCCGAAGCAGAAGCAGCAATGGCCAGTGAAGAACTAATCTTTTCCCATCAAGAGGTTGATTTAGAAAAGCAAGAAGCTGCCCTTAAAGCAGAGCAAGAAAAGCAAGAAGCTGCCCGCAAAGCAAAGCAAGTGATGGAAGAAGCTGCCCGCAAAGCAGAGCAAGAAAAGCAAGAAGCTGCCCGCAAAGCAGAGCAAGAAAGCAAGAAGCTGCCCGCAAAGCAGAGCAAGAAAAGCAAGAAGCTGCCCACAAAGTAGAGCAAGTGATGGAAGAAGCTGCCCTCAAAGCAGAGCAAGAAAGGCAAGAACTTGCTATTCAGAATGAGAAGAAACTTCTACTCAAGGCTAAGGAGGCTTCAAAACTGTCCATAAAGGCCAGGATTTTAGCTAAGACCTTCCAAGATGATCTGAGTGAAGAAAACTTGAGGAAGCTCCCTACACAAGAGCCTAGAGACAGGATGTCTACCTTGTTCTTTGTGGGTGAGAGCTCATCACAAGACCCAGTGGTCAAGTCATCTCCTAATTTAGATGCCAGCAAGACACAACTGGCTGCCGTTCCATGGTTTCAGCCTACAGAGGAACTTGTCTGCAAAGAGAAGGTCATTCATCGTGACTGTCTACCTATAAATATGCCAGTCAATGAATCCTTTAGAGACCAGAAACCCATGGCGGAGAGCCAAATTCCCAGCCATGCTAGCGTGGCTATCCAGCAAGCCCCAGCTGCTGAAGCTCCCAAGACTTACAGGCCTAGAGAATCTATGGACCTGCCTTCCAGTCAAGCTGATTTGCAGACTAAAAGGAGTCCATGCTTCTTCCAGCCTGCAGAGACAATTCCCACCTTCATGGAGTCTTGTTCACCGTTTATGTTTAAAACTCCCAGGAAGGACCTTAGAGACAAGGGAGTCCAGAAATTCTCAGACCTTCCTGAAGACTTCATCTTATGGAAGGTAACTTTTCAGAGAGCCATTAGAGACTTGAAGCTGCAAGCAGATGAGGAGCTCACCTTACTCATGGCATGGTTGGGCCCCAACTCGTCACGTCAAGTCCAGAGAATCTACGCGGCCTACGTGTCAGACCCGGATAAGGCGTTGCAGACAGCGTGGAACAGATTAGAGGAGCGATATAGTGCATCTACAGAAATAGAAGCATCCTTATTGAATCGGCTTTATAAGTTCCCAATCCTCAAGTCAAAGAACTACCGTCAGCTTTGGGACTTAAGTGATCTTTTAGTTGAACTTCAGTCTGCAAAATGTAATCCAGAGTTACCTGGTTTAGCTTGTTTAGATCAGTACATCACGCAGAGGCAGGTGCTCCAAAAACTACCCTTTCAGCTCCAGGAGATGTGGGGAAGAGAGGTGTTTTCTTATAAGGAACTCAACATGCAATGCTACCCACCCTTTAGTTACCTTGTGACCTTTGTGACAAGAGCTGCGAAGGAAAGAAATGACCCACAGACTGGGTTCCCAACCCTGTACCAGAATATGCATCCAGGGAAGACTGTAAAGGAGGACAAAAAACCTATCAAAGAGATGGGGAAGAACACGGTTGTAGTTAAATCTACTGAGGTCACTCAGTTTAAGTCAGATAAGAAGCCAGAGACTAAAGAAATTCCATGTCCCATTCATAACAAACCACATAGCCTTGCAGATTGTAAAGAGTTCTCAAAAAGGCCTTATGATGAAAGGCTGGAAATAGCAACTAAAGCAAAGGTTTGCTTCCGATGCTGTGGTTCAAGAAGTCACTTTGCCAAAAACTGCAAAGTAAAGGTGAAATGTGCAGAATGCAGTAGCCCACAGCACTGTTCAGCAATGCACCGTTTTAAATCACCTTCAGTGTCACCTAAACTCAAGAAGAAAACAGAGAGTCCTAAAAGTGAGGCTGCAGAAAAGGCAGTTACACCTACTTTAGAAGCGGAGTCAGTTGTGGCATGCACAAAGCTATGCCAGGACTCAACACAGACTAGGATATGTCATCCAATTTGTCTAGCTGAAGTTTTCTCAGAGAACAAACCTCACTTTAGAAAAAGACTTTATATTGCCCTAGATTCACAGAGCGATGCATCCCTGGCCACACCAGAGTTCTTCAATACTTTTGCAGTCAAAGCCAAGAGGCTTGAATACACCATAGCTACCTGTGCTGGACGACAACGAATGCAGGGTAGAGTGGCAACTGAGTTCATGATTTCGCCATGCGGTGGCAAAAGGTGCATTAAACTTCCTCCATCAATAGAGTGCCCCTCTATCCCAAGAAACAAGAACCAAATAGCAACCAAGGCTGTAGCTGAAAGTCATGCACACCTGAAGGCTATAGCAAAAGAAATTCCTGCATTGGACGAAGATGCAATTTCCCTCCTGATAGGCTCAGATTGCCCAGAGCTGTTTCAGGTCTTGAAGCAAGCAAATGGACCTCCAGGTGCACCAATAGCACAGAAATTGCCACTAGGATGGATAGTAATTGGACCTGTGTGCGTCCATAGCAAAAGCCCACCAACAGTGTTCAATCTTACAGGCAACAGTCAATTTCCAAATTCACGACCCACACAACTACAAAGTTGTCTAAGCCACATTAAAGTCTGTTGCCTTGGTATTATCCCAGACAACAGTGCCATTGTTGAAACTTCATCAAGAGATGAAGACATAGCATTTTCCCGTGAGGAAAGAAAGTTCCTAGACATAATGAATCTAGAGACAGTCCAGAATAGTGAAGGGAGCTGGATGGCACCCCTTCCCTTTAAAGAAGATCGACCAATTTTGCCTAACAACTGTCAACTTGCTGAGAAAAGACTTTTTGCTTTGAGAAATAGAATGCTTAAAGACTCCACTTTAAAGGAACAAATTGTGCAGTTCATTGAAGATCTGTTTATAAGCAACTATGCTGAAAGAGTTCCTTTGTGCAGTGAATGCCAAGAACAATGGTTCCTGCCATACCATAAGGTAACTCACCCACAAAAGCCAGAAAAGGTGAGAATAGTTTTCGACTCAAGTGCAAAGGTGCAAAACATCTCACTTAATTATGTTCTTCTTAAAGGTCCAGAGTTGCTTAACAGCTTACTAGGAGCACTTCTGAAGTTTAGAGAAAGGAGAATAGTGGTGACATCAGACATACACAAAATGTTCTATGCCTTCCTGGTTAAGCCAGAACATCGCCACTTCCTAAAGTTCCTGTGGTTCCAAAACACGGAAACCTTGGAAAATATCACCGAGTTCCGCATGAGAGTACATGTTTTCGGAAATACTCCTAGCCCAGCAGTAGCTCACTACTATCTTAAAAGGACTGCAGAAACTTATAAAAATCAGTGTAGTACAGAGGCTTATCGAGCAATCAACTCAAACTTTTACGTGGATGACTTACTGATTTCTTTTGACTCAGTACAGGAGGCTAGCCGAGTCATTAAAGAGGTACAGTCTGTGCTAAACTTGGCTAACATAAAACTTCATAAAGTAGTCTCTAACAGCAGAGAAGTTTTGGAGACTTTTCCTAAAGAAGAGCTTGTTGAAAAGGATGTCACGACAATCTTTGAAGACAAGCGTACACAGAGTAGCCTTGGTATTTTGTGGAATGTCTTCACTGATAGACTTTCGATCAGAATCCCAAAACTTGAACTTCAGACTGCAAGGAGGAAAGTACTCTCTTCAATTAATAGTATTTATGACCCCATGGGTATTGCAGCACCAGTGCTTATAGTGGCCAAAAACATCTTTAGAGAAGTAATAAACCAAGTCAAAGACTGGGATGAAAATCTGCCCCCAGCCCTGGACTTAGCATGGAAGGCCTGGGCATCTCAGATCAAGGACATTGAACATCTTACTGTGCCAAGACAGTATGTTCCTGTAGAGCATGGACCAAATACCATTTATGAGTTACACATTTTTTGTGATGCCTCTGAAAAGGCAATTGGCGCAGTAGCATATTTGAGAGCAAGGAGTAGCACCGAGAGGCATATAGGATTCATTATGGCCAAAGCAAAGGTAGCACCCAAACAGACAATACCCAGATTGGAGCTGTGTGCTGCTTTGCTAGCTACCCAACTTCTCCAAACCATTTGTACGGAGGTGGAAACAAAATTCCATAGAACATTATTGTATACTGATAGTATGGTTGTATTAGGATACCTCACAAACACTATGAAGAGATTTAAAATGTACATAACCAACAGAGTGAACAAAATTCTTTCTTGCACTCAGCAAAGTCAATGGAAATATGTTCCTTCTGAGTTAAATTCAGCTGATATTGCTACAAGAGGAGCTTTAGCCCAAAAGGTGCAGTCATCCGCTTGGCTGACCTGTCCAAAATTCCTGATGGAGTTAGATGTTCCAGATCACAACAGAAGTAGAACTGAAACATGTTCTGAGTTACCTGAGTGCCTGCCAGAGATTAGCAGCTGCAAAATAGACTTGATAAATGCGCCCAGCATAAGGTTGCCTCATTTAGATGCCAGGAAATTCACAAAGTTCTCTCAGTGGCTGAGTCTCCAACGTGCTCTTGCTAGACTCATCCATTTTATAACTTTCAGAGACAAAGCAGCACTAACAACTATGGACATGGTTAAAGCAGAAACCCTGATCTGCAGGTCTGTACAGAGATCTGAATTCAAGGAAGAATCCAGATGCATAGAAAAGAAATACTATTTACCTAGGCACAATGTCCTTAAAGATCTATATCCGGTTATGGACAGCAGAGGTCTTCTACGTGTTGGAGGTAGACTTCAAAGAGCTAAAATCAAGAACAGCTTGAAAAATCCTATCATTCTGCCTGCAAGTAGCCATGTAGCCCTTCTAGTAGTCAGACACTACCATGAAAGAGTGCATCATCAAGGGCGTACCCTGACTGAAGCAAGTGTCAGAAATGCTGGCTTGTGGATTATAAACTGCAGAAAATTGGTTAACAAAGACCTTTGACAGACTTAGTCACCCTGTTCAGAGTTAGATAAATCATTTTGGGTTTATTGTATAAATGGATAAGTTAGGTCATAGGAGGGCAAAATTTCGTTGAAATTTTGCGCGGGGAGTGTGATGTCCAGCCAGGACTGTTTAAATTTCCCCTGCATTTTCCTTTGTTTTCTTTTCAAGGCTTTAGCATGTCTAAGTATAGGAATACTCCATTGTATTAGACTTGTGGGAGGAGCTAAGAATTCCCCTGCATTTTTCTAGGTTTTGGTTTGTTCCTTCCCAGTAAGCTCTGTTTTACTTAGAAGCTTTTAGTTCCTTTAGGGCTGTCTTTGCTGTGAGCTTGCAGAGAGCAGTTCTGGTGGCAAACAGGCCCAGACAGCCGGGAAGGGCATTTCTTACACCATCAGCCAAATTAGTTACCACCATCAGCCAAATTAGTTGCCAACAACATAGGAATCAGGAGCTGAAAGACCCTGCACCAGCTTCATTGACTGAGGAGATCAAACCCAGAGAGATGTCACCCTGAAAACAGCTGAAACTCCAACTGTAAAGTACCTTTCATTTCAAGCCTTTTAGAGCTGGGGAGGAGAAAGCCCTTTTCTTTTGTTCTTTAAAATAAACTTCCCCCTTTTTTGAACTGGATATTCAGCATCAGAGCCTTTTTGGGTATAGGAGTTTGATCTCACCAGGGTACTGGCATTGCACACCCAAACCTGCCACCACCTTTAGTTGGGTGTGTCTTCACACCACCAGATTTTGTAGATTGTAGAATGCATTTACTATATGTACTGCTTGCTAGTACATATAGTACTATGTATAGTACTGAGCAACAAACTTGGATTACTGTGACAATAGTTTACTTTTTTTAACTCTGAGACTGCTGGTCACTGAGTCTGGAGAAGTCAGTACATGACATACAGTCATGATAGACTGAACATGACCCCAAAAACCTAGCTTTGCAGCTTGCCAGTGCCCTGACTGAAGCATTACCGAGGCACTGGAGTTTGGGGAGCTGAGTAATGATGTCCACAGTGCATTCCCACTTGTGGGGTGCCTTGGGACAAATAATTGTTCAGGACCCCAAGAGATCTCTCTGGCCACCTGTTATCGAGGTACCCTACAACCAACTAATTTGCCTGGGAACTGAGTGGATCAGGGTCCTGGAATTGTTGCAAATATTCAGTTTTGTTTGTTGAAAAGAGCTGTTTTTCTTTTTCAGTCTTCTTGCTGCTACCATAACTCTATGAGAGAAACAGGACCAGTAGCCAGCTTCTGCGCGCTTCTTTCTACCTCCCTAGGGCTAGTCCAAGAACTTTTGCTTCCTGAGCCAACAGATAAGATGGTGCCACCTCCCCATCCACACACACACAATAACTAGATCCACGCTTGAAACTTGTCAAAACACTGATGATTGGACTGCCTCTTCTCCTACACTCAATGCAGAAGCCTAGCTAAATGGAACTGAGGCCATGTGTAATACACAGCTCAGTCCTCCAGGTTAGGCCCAAATCCAATTGTTAATGCCAACTACAATAGCTCCACGTAGGGAACAAAATGGGAACAGATGGGAACAAAAAAAAGTGTTCCTGTCTTGCAATCTCCTCTCCCGCCCCTCTCCTGTCCATGTAACAACATAAAATAAAAAGTTTTCAGGCCTACCTTGTTCCCACCTTGTTCCCACGGCAGGGTAGCCCAGGAGTGAAAGGAGCTCGAATAGAGCTCCTTTCACTTCCTGGATTAAAATCCTAGCTGCTCTTGTGAGAAGATGAGAGTGTGGGAAATTCAAACTGTAAAAGGAAAATACACATTAAAAAAATTACACTAAGCACCTAAACTCACTTAAAACTTTAGAAGTAACCCGGGCAGGGTACAAAAAAGTGTGTCACTTACCTTGATGTCCTGATCTCACCCAGAAGTGTTCTGGCACAGACCTCCCATTGATGCTGGGATCATGCCAGCATAACGGGGCACCTTTTCACTTGCAGGACATTCCGTTACAGAAACAGACGGGGGATCCATTGATGGCTTAGCCCATCAATAAAAAGCAGAAAGAAAAGAGGCGAAGAAGGCGTGGGGGAAAGTGAGAGGCGAAAGCCGAGAGGAGGAGGCAAGAAAGACAAGGAGAACATGGGGTGAAGACGACGCGGAGAATGGGGGGTGTAGAGATTTGGGAGGTAGGGACGGAGAAGGCAATTTGTAGGAGGGTGGGGGTGAAGGGATTTGGGAGTTAGGGAAGGAGAAGGCGATTCGGAAGTGGGTGGGGGTGAAAGGAGTTGGGAGGTAGGGAAGATGAAGGTGATTCAGAGGAAAGGGGGTGAAGGGAGTTGGGAGTTAGGGAAGGAGAAGGCGATTCGGAAGTGGGTGGGGGCAAAGGGAGTTGGGACTTAGGGAAGGAGAAGGCAATTCGGAGGAGGGTGGGGGTGAAAGGAGTTGGGAGGTAAGGAAGAAGAAGGCAATTCGGTGGAGGGTGGAGGCGAAGGGAGTTGGGAGTTAGGGAAGGAGAAGGCGATTCGGAAGTGGGTGGGGGCGAAAGGAGTTGGGAGGTAAGGAAGAAGAAGGCAATTCGGTGGAGGGTGGAGGCGAAGGGATTTGGGAGTTAGGGAAGGAGAAGGCGATTCGGAGGAGGGTGGGGGTGAAGGGTGTAGGGAGATAGGGAAGGGGAGGAGGGAGGTAAGAGGTGAAGAAGACATGGGGGAGGGTAGAAGGCGAAAGCCAGGAGGGAGAGTAAGGGACAGGGAGGAGAGATATAGGCAGGTGTGAAAGAGAGAGAAGAAGCCAGGAGCCTAAAAGGCACAGATGGCAGTGAAGTGAAGCTGCAAGGCAGGAACAGGGAGGAGGAGGGTAGTGAGAAGTGAAGAAGGGGTGAGGGTTAGAGATTGGGAGTAGGTTAAGTGGGGAAGAGAAGAGGAAGAGAGAGAGAGAGAGAGAGGTGAAGAAGTAAGAAGATAAGAACAAAAGGGAGAGGTAGTGATAGGAAGAAAAAAAGGGGGAAAGCTGGGGAATCAAATAATCATCTGGGGGAAGTCGGGGAAGTCGGGGAAGTCAAAATTAAAATAAGGAAGAAGGAGAGCTGGGTCGGTGATTGATACAAGCCATTGTGTAAATTATAGTTTAAAGATCAGAAGTTGTGTGCACAATTGATATAGCTGATAAGTCATAAGTGATTAAGCTATAAGCTATAAGTGATTAATAGATTAAGAGAACTAAATTCTGAATTTAGAATTGTGGAATTGACAAATTGGACAATTGGATAGACTGACTGTATTGCGATATGGATACTCAATTATACTACTGACTGAATCTTAGACAAATTTCAGATTTACATAGAGAGTTCTGAAATAATTGATCTGATTGAATAGTTTTGCTTGTAAATTGTAGACTGAATTTAGTATTTTATTTCTTTATTTCTCCCTTGTCATTAATCATATTATTGAGTGTGACTAAGAGTAGTGATAAGTGAATAAACAAATAATTGATAGGTGAACAAATACACAACCAATTTGAAATTGGAAATAGGAAAACAATTTTCAGTCTACACTGTCTCACCTAATAGTTAGAGACCTTGTCATAATATATATACATAAATACATATACAAATACATATATAAAGAGGGGGGGAAGATGACAACAAAGAAAACACTAGGACAAAAACTAGCTCAAGGAATAAGAAGACCATCGATAGAACTTAATCAACAAAACCAAATGTCGATCATAGAAGAAATAAGGCTGTTGAGAGCTGAATTTAAAGAAATGAGATCAGAAGTAAAATAAGACATGAAACGAGAACTCAAAGGAATCAAAGAGTCTATAAATAAAGTCATTGAAGAATCAAAACAACTTAAGGAAAGAGTTACCGAGATAGAAGCTAAAACAGAACAAATGGAAAATAAGACAGAGAGCTTAGAGGCAAAACAAGAGCAAGAACAGGACGAGAAAGCACTAGAGGAGCTTAGATGGAGAGAAAATTGTATCAAAATTAGAGGACTTAAGGAGCAGAAAGATGAAGATTTGTATAAAATACTAATCCCAAAATTGGCTAAATTCATTGGTAAAACAAGGACACAATTTGATGGAGAGATTGATAAGATATATAGAATTTCATCCAAAATTGCCAAACAAAGAAGCATACCCAGAGACGTGGTAATATATTTTGTTCGGAAAAGAACAAGGGATCTAATACTTCAAAAGAATTTTGAACAGAAGTTGCAAATAGAAGGCAATGAAATAATGATTTTTAGACATCCCCTCAAGAATTTTAAGGAAAAGAAGAAATTACAAAGAACTAACAACAGAACTACGCAACAATGGAATATGGTACAAATGGGAAAAATTAGAAGGGATAACATTTAGATTTAAACAGAAGAACTATAAAATCAATACCATTCAGAAAGCGGAAGAATTTCTGAAAAAATTCAAAAAGTGCTAAGAAAGGAATGTGAAGAAAGGGAAGATGTAGAATCATAGAATCATAGACTTGCAGAGTTGGAAGAGACCACGAGGGCCATCCAGTCCAACCCCCCTGCCACGCAGAAAATCTTGATCAAAGCATCCCCGACAGATGGCCATCCAGCCTCTGTTTAAAGACCTCCAAGGAAGGAGACCCCACCACGCTCCAAGGGAGTGTGTTCCACTGCCGAACAGCTCTTACTGTCAAAAAGTTCCTCCTAATGTTGAGGTGGAATCTCTGTTCCTGGAGCTTGCACCCATTGCTCTGTGTTCCAGTCTCTGGAGCAGCAGAAAACAAGCCAGCTCCATCCTCAGCGTGACATCCCTTCAAATACTTAAACAGGGCTATCATATCGCCTCTTAACCGTCTTTTTTCCAGGCTAAACATACCCAGCTCCCTAAGTCTCTCCTCATAAGGCATCGTTTCCAGACCTTTCACCATTTTAGTTGCCCTTCTCTGGACACGCTCCAATTTGTCAATATCCTTTCTGAATTGTGGTGCCCAGAACTGGACACAGTATTCTAAGTGAGGTCTGACCAAGGCAGAATAGAGTGGCACTATTACTTCCCTTGATCTAGACACTATACTTCTATTGATACAGCCCAAAATCGCATTGGCCTTTTTAGCTGCCGCATCACACTGTTGGCTCATGTTCAACTTGTGGTCTACTAGGACTCCTAGATCCCTTTCGCACGTAGTCTCATTCAGCCAGGTCTCTCCCATCCTATATTTATGCATTTCATTTTTCCGCCCTAAATGCAGTACTTTACATTTCTCCGTATTGAATTTCATTTTGTTAGCTTTGGCCCAGCTCTCCAGTCTATCCAGGTCATTCTGAATTTTGATCCTGTCCTCTAGGGTATTAGCTACTCCTCCCAATTTGGTGTCATCTGCAAATTTGATAAATATGCCCCTAATTCCCTCATCTAAGTCATTGATAAAGATGTTGAATAGCACTGGGCCCAGGACAAAACCCTGTGGCACCCCACTGGTCACATCTTTCCAAGACGAAGAGGAGCCACTGCTGAGGCGAAAGAGAAAAAAGGAAATGGTTCAAATGAGGAGGAGGAAGAAGAAAAAGTACTTGAAGAGGAGGAGGAAAAAGATGAGGAAGAGGAAACACTAGAAACATAAATTTGACAGAAGAAAGAAGGATAGGAAGGAAAGGGGAGATAATAATAATAATAATAATAACAATAATAACAATAATATCAATAAAAAGCTACAACGTGGACAAAAAGAATGAAGTATACTCTGTCACAGAATATCAGGGAGAATGTATACAGAATGTACTTTAGGTGGCACCTATCACCGGAGAAATTAGCAAAAATGTACAAAAATGTAAAGCCAAACTACTGGAAATGTGAGAATAAAAATGGAACATTTTTTCATCTCTGGTGGCGCTGCGAAGAGGCGAAGAAATACTGGAAAAGAATACAGAGGAAAATACAAGAAATCCTAGGGATAACGCTTCCTTTAAATCCAGAAATATTCTTATTGGGAATGATGGAAGAAGACTTAGAAAAACAACATGGGAAAATGATCTTTTACATGACAGCAGCTGCAAGAATAATCTATGCCAGCAAATGGAAACAGAAAGAGTTACCAACAATGGACCAGTGGCTGGAGAAGCTGTTTGAAATGGTAGAAATGGATAAACTATAGATGCTACTCAAGGGAAAAAACATAGAAAAATTCATGCTGGATTGGAGAGTGCTTTCAGAATATATGGAAGCTAGAATGAATCATAATACAATTTAATGGTGAATCAGGTATAAAGGAGAAAAACAAAGAAGAAGGTAAGGGAGCAGAAAAATGTTAAATATAAAAACACACATACACACATACACAAAAACACACACACACAAAGATTACAAAGAAAATTCTTTTAAGACTCCCATTGAATTAACAAAGGTAGAGAAAGGAAGGCGGGGAAGAGAGGGGAAGGAAAGAAAAAGAGAAGAAAAGGGAATAGAAAACAAATAAACAATGCACTTAACATATCCTGATGAAACAAAGTAACAGATAATTTAGGAGTATAAAATATTAAAAAGCATAAATTTAATATTTAATATATAATATATAAACTTAAAATAATAAGAACAGGAAGAAACAAAACAGGGTGGAGTAAAGGGGAAAGGATAACGAGAAAAGCATATAAAATAAGCAATTGAAATGAACAAGAATGAACAAGAATAATGAGTGATGACAAAGGAGAAATAAATGGATTAAATACAACTGTTCGAATAACAATATCAGATGTGCAAATATAAAGACGTAAAAGTTGGGAAAGCCAGATAGGAAGTTTAGATTGGAAGGAGAGCAGAGAAGAGAATGAATGAAAGGATAGAATGAATGAAAGAATGAATGATTTTAAGTTAAATGGGAATATAGATATACAAACAATATAAGTGGAGATAATCAAAGCAGATAAGTAGATAAGAATGTGTAAGTAAAACGTATATAAAACACATACAATATACAGTTGTCCCTCCACATTCGCGAACTTGACATTCGCGGTTTTGGTTATTCGCGGTTTTGGGAGGGCCCCCCGGGCCCCCCCAAAACCGTGACACGGGGCCTCCAGAGGCCCCGTGAAAGACCTGGAGGGCGCGGGGAGGCCGGGGAGGCCTCCACGGGCCCCCCGGAGGCGCTCCGGAGGCCCCATGAAGGCCTGGGGAGGGGTGGGGAGGCCTTCGCGGGACGCCCGGAGGCCCTCCAGAGGCCCCGCGAAGGCCTGGGGAGGGGTGGGGAGGCCTTCGCGGGACGCCCGGAGGCCCTCCGGAGGCCCCATGAAGGCCTGGGGAGGGGTGGGGAGGCCTTCGCGGGACGCCCGGAGGCCCTCCGGAGGCCCCGCGAAGGCCTGGGGAGGGGTGGGGAGGCCTTCGCGGGACCCCCGGAGGCCCTCCGGAGGCCCCGCGAAGGCCTGGGGAGGGGTGGCGAGGCCTTCGCGGGACCCCCAGAGGGCCTCCGGAGGCGCCGCGAAGGCCTGGGGAGGGGTGGCGAGGCCTTCGTGGGACCCCCGGAGGCCCTCCGGAGGCCCCGCGAAGGCCTGGGGAGGGGTGGCGAGGCCTTCGCGGGACCCCTGGAGGCCCCGCAAAGACCTGGGGAGGGGTGGCGAGGGCTTCGCGGGACCCCCGGAGGCCCTCCGGAGGCCCCGCGAAGGCCTGGGGAGGGGTGGGGAGGCCTTCGCGGGACCCCCGGAGGGCCTCCGGAGGCACCGCGAAGGCCTGGGGTGGGGTGGGGAGGCCTTCGTGGGACCCCCGGAGGCCCCGCGAAGGCCTGGGGAGGGGTGGCGAGGCCTTCGCGGGACCCCCGGAGGCCCCGCGAAGGCCTGGGGAGGGAGGGAGGAAGGGCCGGGGAGACCTCCGCGGGGCCTAGCAAGGCCCCGCGAAGGCCTGGGGAGGGAGGGAGGGCCGGGGAGACCTCCGCGGGGCCTAGCAAGGCCCTGCGAAGGCCTGCGGAGGGAGGGAGGGAGGCCAGGGAGACCTCCGCGGGGCCTAGCAAGGCCCCTCGAAGGCCTGGGGAGGGAGGGAGGGCCAGGGAGACCTCCACGGGGCCTAGCAAGGCCCCGCGAAGGCCTGGGGAGGGAGGGAGGGCCGGGGAGACCTCCGCGGGGCCTAGCAAGGCCCCGCGAAGGCCTGGGGAGGGAGGGAGGGAGGGCCGGGGAGACCTCCGTGGGGCCTAGCAAGGCCCCGCGAAGGCCTGGGGAGGGAGGGAGGGCCGGGGAGACCTCCGTGGGGCCTAGCAAGGCTCCGCGAAGGCCTGGGGAGGGAGGGAGGGCCAGGGAGACCTCCGCGGGGCCTAGCAAGGCCCCGCAAAGGCCTGGGGAGGGAGGGAGGAAGGGCCGGGGAGACCTCCGTGGGGCCTAGCAAGGCCCCGCGAAGGCCTGGGGAGGGAGGGAGGAAGGGCCGGGGAGACCTCCACGGGGCCTAGCAAGGCCCTGCGAAGGCCTGGGGAGGGAGGGAGGGAGGGCCGGGGAGACCTCCGTGGGGCCTAGCAAGGCCCCGCGAAGGCCTGGGGAGGGAGGGAGGGAGGGCCAGGGAGACCTCCGTGGGGCCTAGGAAGGCCCCGCGAAGGCCTGGGGAGGGAGGGGGAGGGGAGTAGTTATTCACGGATTTTTCACATTTGCGGGGGTCCGCGGAACGGAACCCCCGCGAATGTGAAGGGACGACTGTATAAACTTAAAGCAATGTTAATATATACAATATATACAATACTTACCACGTCTATTTTAGAGGGAAATAAGAATTATACAAAGGGAATAAGATCACACACTGCTGCTTGTTCTGATGTTTGATATGTTATTATTAATGATTGCTGTATATTGAAACTGGTTGTGAATAAAAATAACTTTAAAAAGCAGCGCTGGTAGAATGGCAGCAGAATGGGGGCATGACGAGATGGGAACGACATTGTCTGAAAGGGAAACCCTTTAGCAATCTGCTTACATCATTATCATGCCATATCAACTTCCAGTAGGGGGAGCAAGGACGCTGGACAGGATCCGATGGGGCTCCGTGGGGACCTGTTGTCTGGGAGCAGCAAAGGGGGGTCTGGAAAGAAGACCACCCCAACTTTATACCTTTGAAGGTACAAGAAGAGTGGGGCTTGCAGTAGCTGTCTATATTGGGTTGGGGGGATAAGGAAGATTTCCACCCTCAGCTTCAAGTTGGCAGGCAGAGCAGCCATTGCTGTTCCCGGAGCTTTAGGGCATTTAGTCCTCATCTCTCCTCCCTACTTTTATGCGTGACATTGCTATATAATATTCATTTGGTGAAAAATAACCCAAAGAGGTCAATTTTACCTCCAAAAACTGGCACTCACCCGAAACTTAGTTGTAAAAGCTCTTTCTGCCCTGTAGGGCAGTCTGGTACTGGGTTCTTTAGAAGGAAAGAAGCCATTTCCTTCTCTGGGCTTTCTTTCCTTAAACAAGGAATGGGAGTAATTCGTCACAGGGAATAAAGTATAAAGTATACAGAAAGTAAGGAAAAATAATTGACAACTGACAATAATTGGGAGGAATGAGCAAGGAGAGGGGGGGAAGGGGGGAATCAAATGAAATAAAAATTCTCCTACCTAGGCGTAAGGTAAACAAAAAGAACCAGAACTTCGCCATTGCTAGCTACGCAGTCAGCTTGTTAGAGAACAGGGATGGGGGAGAAGACAAAAGAGAGTGAGCATATGTGATGATGTGGAATAGTCAGAGTTGGAGCTAAACTGAGGTGTGGATTATAAAAGACTATAAAGAGCAGCGAACTGCAAAGGTTGCAAAGGCTGCAGAGGCTGCAAAGACTGTGGAATAAACTTGACTTTATTGAGAGCCATACTGAGGAGGGGAGAGGGAATCATGAGGTGAGGTTGGAAGGTGGAGTATGAACAGATGGAAGCGGAGAGGCTTAGGCAGACGAAAGGAGCGGACGGAGATTGGGGCAAAAGAGCAGACGGAGGAGGAGTAATGGAGCAGAACTGAAAGGAGGAGGAGAGAGCGGAGTGGCAGAGTCAGACGAACGGAACAGATGGTGGGCTGAGGTGGGGAGACAGGACCGGCGTGAGGGTGCAGAGAAGAACGAGGACGGACAGACAGACAGAGAGAGTGGAGGGGCGACATGACGAGGGAGCTGATCGTGACAGAGCAGACGGAGCAGAGAAGTTCGGGGCAAGCAGAGGGAGGCGAGGAGCAGACGGTGGATGAGCGGGTGGATGAGCGAGTGATGGAGCGGAAGGAGCGAGTCAGAAGGAGATGGTGATAGCAGAGCAGAGGGAAGGCAGAAAGAAAAGACATAGTGGGCGATAAGGATTAAGAGGCAAGGAGAGAAACTTGGCTGAGTGGAGGCAGACATGGAACAGACTGGAAAAATAACAAATAACTGAGATTGCGATTGGGAAAGGGGGAAGGTGGCTAAACATATAATAGTATGATAAAATATAGAAGGGAAAAAAACCTGTCATAATTGAGGTGATAGCAGTTCTGATGTTAACTGCTTTTAATTGAATAATATCAGCTATTACATAGCAAGTGAGTTAAATCTACAGTTATCTGAAACTACAGTAACTAACTTATAGATTACATTTAAATATAGTAGTTAGATCAATATCCCTTTTCCACATATTACACTACATTACCCCCTAAGCTCTCAGCTGGTAATTCCTTCTGCTACTCCACGGATGGCCATTGGTCTGAGATCCAGGGCTTACACTACTTCTCAAGTATCAACATCAAGGAGGGCTTCGATAGAAATGCCGCCTAAACAAATTGACATTAATGCTCAGATTCTGGAAGAACTCAAATCTTTTAAGAGGGAAGTAAAGGAGGAAATATGTGATCTCAAGAAAGATTTGAAGCAAGATTTTGAAAAATTGGAGAAAAGACTAGATAAAATGTCAACGGATTTGAAAGAAATTAAAGGAGAGATGGATAAAGTGAAGAATAGAACTGTAGCATTGGAAAATCAAACAACAAATATGGCAAAAGACCTGGAACGCGAAAAACAGACCAACCTCTCCCAAGAGATAAGGTACAGGGAGGAGTGTGTGAAATTGAGAGGTTTATCAGAAATGATGTACGAAAATCTACAAGAAAGGTTGATGCCAGTTTTAGCAGACTACATGGAGGAGCCAGAAGGAAATATAGAGAAAGAGGTTGACAGGATGTTCAGGGCAATCTCGGTAATAGCGAGGGAGCAGAAACTACCCAGGGATATCGTGATCTCCTTTATAAGATCAAAGTATACAGACAAAATAATACAGATGAATTATACATGTAAATTGATAGTAAAGGGGCAGGAAATCAAAATATTTAAAGATATTCCAATTGAGATTCTTAGGAAAAGACAAGAATATAAGCAACTTACACCAAAATTAATACAAATGGGGGTCAACTTTAGATGGGATCGAATAGAAGGCATCTCCTTTACGTATCAACAGAGAAGATATAGAGTAAACTCTGTTGATAAAGTAAAAGAAATGATGAGAAAACTTGAAGAAGACGAAGAAAAAGAAGAGGATAGGGGGAAGAGGAGGAAAAATAGAAGAGGGGGGAAAACAATCAATGGGTAATGGAAAGGAGGAAGATCTAGAGGAGCAAGAAAGGAGTGATATTAACTACGAGGCAGGAAAAGTTGCATCCCATGAAGAGTCTGACAAAGAAGAAGGAGAGGAAGAGGAGGAGAAAAAAGAAATAGCTGAAGGAGGAGAGGAGGAGGAGGAGCAGGGCCTTTAAAAAATCTATAAAGTATGAATATAACATCGTGGAATGTGAAAGGCCTTAATACTTTAGTTAAAAGAAGGAAGGTATATCACTATTTGGAGAAACTTAAAGCAGACATAACTTGTCTCCAAGAGATCAGAACATGTCAAAAAGAGAGCAAATACCTTTAAAATGTGAAATTAGGCCAAGAATTTGCTTCCTTATCATCAAAGAAGAAAAATGGGGTGGTAATATATGTAAACAAGAAATATGAAGCAAAACAAATATTGAATGATAATGAAGGCCATCTGGTCGGAATAGAACTCAGCCTTCCCAATGAAGTAATATATGTAATAACAGTTTATGGCCCATTGGAGAAGAAAGAATGATTTTATAAGGAATTATGTTTAAAGATGACTAAGTTAGAAAAAGGATAAATAATACTTGCTGGAGATTTCAACGGTGTGTTAGATGGCAAAAGGGACAGATCGGGGTGGGGTGGGGTGGCGAGAGAAAACCAGGGTAGACTTCCAAAGGTCTGCCTAGATATAATTGAAGAATTTCACCTAACAGATTTATGGACAGCCAAATATCAAAAAGAAAAAGGATACACATATTGTTCAGAGACTCATAAAACGATGTCAAGAATCGATATGTTCTCTGTCTCCAAGACTTTATTGCCAAGAATAAGAAGGATGGAAATAACTCCAAAAGTCATATCAGACCATAATCCTATAAGTTTGGAAATGACAATTTTTAAGAGAGAATATATATGGAGATTTAAGGATGATCTAACAAAGGAAGATAATTTTGTTTTAAAAATGAAAGAAAGGATAATTCAGTTCTTGTAGAGAAAACAATGAGAAAGGTGTGGCAGTAAAGATAGTTTGGGATGCATTTAAAGCTACCATGAGGGGGCTATTTTTACAAAAGGGAGCAGAATTGGCTAGAGCAAGAAGAAAAATAGATCAAGAGCTCCTACAAAAATGGAAAGATAAAGAGAAAAAATTGAGAGAAAACCCCCAAAATAAAGTATTAATCAAGAAATAGAACTGATAAAAAGATTGAGGGACAAGATGGTGGAGGAGATTGGAGATAAACTGAAGAAAATTAAACAAAGGACATTAGAACAGGCTAATAAAACAGGTAGATGGCTATCCTACAGACTGAAAAAGGAAAAGGAGAGGAGGATGATAAACGAAATCAATGAGGATGGGAAGCTCTTAATATCCCAAGAAGATATCAAAAAAGCGTTTATCAACTACTACTCTCTGCTTTATAAAGAAACAACACGGGAGGAAGGTTGGGAAAGTGAGATGTTTAATTTTATAAAGGAGAATAAATTCACATGATTATCAGAGGTCTATAAGATGAAAATATCCCAACTCTTCACCATGGAAGAGATGACCAAAGTAATTCAAGATTTAAAAAGCGGCAAGGCGCTAGGGCATGACGAGTTTACTGATACTTTCTACAAAATCTTTGAAAAAGAAATATCAAGACACCTGTTAGAAGTCATCAATCAGATATATAAAGAGGAGATGCCAGATACATGGAAGATGGCAAACATAACAATGATCTGGAAAGAAGGTAAAGATAAGACCGATGTTAAAAACTACCGTCCAATCTCCCTCCTAAATGCGGACTACAAGATCTACGCAAGTATGCTGTCAAACAGAATTAAAGACGTATTAGAAAAAATAATACACACCGATCAATGCAGCTTTCTACCAGGAAGATCATTATCAACAAATATCAGATATATAGTTGATATACTGGAATTCCTAGAAAAGAATAATGAACGTAAAATGGCTATAATATTCGCAGATGCAGAGAAAGCCTTCGATAACATCAATTGGTGCTGCCTAATTAAAACAATAGAGGAGCTTGGATTTGGTCAATTTATAACAGCTAATATAGGGAAAATTTACATGGAACAAAAAACCTCCATTATAATAAATGGAGAGAGAACGAGAGAAATTTTGATACAAAAAGGAACCAGGCAAGGATGTCCTTTGTCCCCATTGATCTTTATAACAGTATTGGAAATCCTACTAAATAAGATCAGACTAGAAAAAAGGATACAAGGTTTGAAAATCAAAAATCAGGAATATAAGGTCAGAGCATTTGCTGACGACATAGCTATTGTTCTGGAAAATCCCATGAGTAATGTGAATTACTTAATGGAAATTATCACAGAGTTTGGAGCTTATGCTGGATTCAAAATAAACAAGGGAAAAAACATAATTCTTTCAAAGAACTTAAATAAGAAAGAACAAGAAATATTAAAAGAAAGGTCGAAATGTAGATTGGAGCAGAAAGTGAGATATCTTGGGATCTGGATATCCAATAGAAATTTAGATTTATATGATAATAATTATAAAAAAATCTGGAAAACAATAAAGGAAAATCTAGTGTCCTGGTCTAAACGGAACCTTTCAATAATGGGGAAAATAGCGGTGATGAAAATGTCGGCTCTCCTGAAATTAATGTTTTTATTTCAAAACTGGCCAATCATTTCTAACGACAAACCATTTAAAAGTTGGAAAAAAGATTTAAGCGACTTTATATGGAATGGTAGGAAAACAAGAATAAAGTGGCAAACATTAATTGAAAGATCAGAAAGGGGAGGATTAGGCTTGCCAGAGCTACAAATCTATCATAAGGCATGCACTATAGTCTGGTTAAGTGAATGGATTAAACTAGAAGACCAGAAGCTATTAACATTAGAAGGAGCGGGTCTAAGGCTAGGTTGGCATGCCTATCTAGGATACAACAAGGCAGCAGTACATAAAGATTTTAGTAATCATATAATGAGGAAAGTGCTGTTGCAGAATTGGAATAAAATATGAAAGCAATACTTTGGAAGGATCCCACAATGGATATCTCCAGCCGAAGCTTTCATTGGAAGATGGGGACAACTGGGTAAACCTGACAGATGGATTGCATATAAAGATCTGTGCAAAAAGGAGGAAGGAAGAGTGATGGATGTTAACATGAGGGAGGAGTTACAACAGAAGGGATGGCAATTTAATTGGTTTTCCTACCAACAACTACATAGTAGATTCCAAAAGGATAAAAAAGAATTTGGCTTCCTAGAAAAGGAAATGGATTTTGAAAAAATCATATGGGATGATAAGAAAAAGAAGATAGCGAGACTATATGACATTTTTATCTCCAGACAACTAGAAACTGAAGTGATAAGAGAAGCAATGGTAAAATGGACCAAAGACATCGGGAGTGAAATCCAATTGCAAGAATGGGAAGGGGCATGGAGGAAAACGAAAAAGTTCACAGCATATCAAGATTTGGAGGAAAACCATTTTAAGATGAGTAATAGATGGTACTTAACCCCATCCAGGTTAAGTAAAATGTATGGTAGCAAAGAAAAAGATTGCTGGAAATGCAGAAAAGATATAGGCACGTTAAGACACATGTGGTGGACATGTCCTATTATACAAAAATTTTGGCTGAAAGTGCATAAGATAACCCAAAAAATATTCAACATTGAATTTGAATTTAATCCAAAACTTTACCTTCTAAACATTACTTCGGTGTTAGCAAGAAGTGCTGAGAGGAAATATTGGCGAATACTGCTATATTTATGTACAGCGGCCTGTATGATCATTATGGCATTATGGAAAAACAAAGAAGAGCCATCAATAGAAAGTTGGTTGAATAAACTATTATTGGTTAGTTAATCAAGAGGTGACAGAAAAAACAGAAACAGAATGGTTGCCAGTAATGAATTACTGTAGGCAAAGATGGAATTTAGGAAGAGATACAGAGATATAAGAGATATAGAGATGTATTACAGGAAAATAATAAGTTACGATTTAACAAACGAATAGAGAAATAGAAAGCTGAGTTGAGACAGGAAAGGAAGGGGAGAGGAATAGGAAGGGAAAGGCGGAAATGAGAAGGGAGAGGAAGGAGGTAATAAAAATATGTGCATGGAAAAAGCTAGAAATAGAAAGATAACATTTCTGTGTATAGAGAGGAGGACATAAAAATCTATACAGGTGTAACAAATCCTTTGAGTTATTTTAACGAGGGAAGTCAGGGTTTTATTTTTATTTTTATTTTTTAAATTGTTTTTCCTTTTTCGATTTTAAACTTCCTATGTATATGTAACAATAAAAATAATACAAAAAAATTATCACACCATATCTAGCACATCTGATAATCTCCTTAGTGAGTAGGATTTTACTGAGTCAGCACTCAAGTAAGATCTATTGATTCAATAGTGTAATCTAATTGGGACTAACACTTTAGGCCAGAGAGAACAACCAAGCTCAGCAGCTCCTGCTGCACTTTCCTCTCCTATCAATCACTTGAAATGCTTTCCTCCTTCTGCATACCGCTGGACTGGTTCTGCCCCAATCTAAAAGCAGTATACTGTATGTGTACCAGGTGCTGAAATGAGGCTGGTATATTAGTCACAGTCATAGGAGTTGAGTGCAGTGGGCTCAACTACACCCAGATTTCTCTGGATTTCATCCCACTGCATTTTCACTTGAAATATAACTACGTATTCATATATAACTATATAACTATTTATGCCACTTTGAAGTAAAACTGGAAACGAACAGTGCATCCTGAATCATTAGTCCATTCCCTTCACTGTGCACCATTTGTGGACCCATCCTTAGCAGTGACACTTTCCTTAAGAGCCAGGAGTCTTTGCATGTTGACACACACAAATTTAGGATAGTTAAGTCTCTTTAAAAAAAAAAAAGTTCCTGTGACTCTAGTTGGTTCTAGCTGCAGCCAGACATACAGAAATTAAGCAGGCAACTTTTTTCTCTGGCATAAATTGTTTATTCAAAATTTTCCAAACTACATAAAATAGAACAATAATAATAACAGAAAAAAGAAAACAAAAGAGAAGACAAGTCAACATCAGAGAAAGATAATAAAACAGAAAAAATAAATGTGACTTCCAATATTCTTTCAGTGATTATTAAGATATATAATCAATTTAAACCACTCATCTAACACAATAAATCTTCCTTCTTTCTATCACATATCCTCACTAATAATCAAAATAAAATAAAAATAAAATCACATATAGATTTTCTACAGAAAGTCAATACAGCATTAGTAATCTTTATTGACTATTACTATCAATCTTCCCCTAAGGGCCCATCTAAACAGTGAAAATACCCCTCATAGAATTCACTGGGAATCCTACCTGTCTAACGGGATCCAGCACCAACCCACACTATTCAAAACAAGAGGGGCCCAAAACAGCAAAAACAACGAGGTAAAAGCCTTTGCAGATTTCCCCGTACTTTTAAAAAAACCACAAGGGGGGTGAGCATTCCTGTTCGTTTGGACTATCAAACTGCAGGAAATTTGAAGGGAAGCACAAAGCCAATCGGCTGGGCGAGAGCAGATGCGGAGCTTGCTAGCAGGACAAGTGCCCACCGACACCATGTTGGATTTTCGCCTTAGTGATCACTCGCTAAGGCAATAAAATAGGGTCAATATTGTCTGTTTTGCTTTCCCATAAAATTAGAGAAATGCTCTATTGCACCAGCACACCTTGGGATGACTTCATTTTTTAAAAAATAGGTGGTGGTGAAGAACTAACGTGAGTAAATCACTTGCAGCCGCCATCAGGAATGTGAAGCTTATGGGGGCTTCCGAGGCCAGAAAACCCATTTGGACGTGTCACTGCTGCTGTGATATGCCAATACTATGAGGTACTTTGGATTGTTTTCCTCTTGTGTAGAAGGGCCCTGAGTTAAACTAAACAATTTGTTCCTGCTCACTAACTCATTCTATTTTAACAAACTATATCATAATGTAAAATATCAAATGTAAAATCCTTTCATCCTTTCATTTTTTAAAAACTAGGACTGCTTTCCCATCTCTTTTCCAGCTGTCTCTCACAACTACCCACTAAAAGAAAGTTAAGTTCTACTTAAATACTTCATATATAAACAAATCTCAACCTTATTATAAATTAAAAGAAATGTTTTTCTTTCTAATTTTCTTAACTATTTCCAAAACACCTCTCTCTTGGTAATATCCATTCTAATTATATAATCCTCCCCCCCATATCCCCCCTCACTTGCAATTGTCTACTATGGTCCCTGTGAGCTTTGGCAAGGTTCTGAGACCCTTGTGGGTGATCTCCGTGCTCTTCTTTTCTCTGGGGAGAGAATCACCAGCCAGAACATGCCTCCATGTTGGTGATCATTGCCATTGTAGCTTTCTCTTTCATGGAACTCTGTGTGGGGGCTCAGTCTCCAGGCAAATCGTTTCTCACCCTTTATTTCCCTTCCAGGAAACGCTTAACCTGGTGGACTTGCTGTTAGAATCACAAGAAAAAGGCCCTTAAGGAGATGGTTACCTACTAATTAATCAGAAGGCTAATACATACTCATGCTTAATGCTTTAATCAATGAATAGCACTGCATAATTAAACTTGCAGATATATCTCCCCCTTTCTTTTTGTGCCAATGCGTTCACATTCCATGAAACAAACTACATTTGCTTTATTTGCTTAACTCTTCCATCCCTTCCAGGATGATTTGCCAATTTCCACTTCTTGTTAGAGTGGTCCTGTGTCCTAAGGAAGTCAGTCCTTTATTCGAAAAGTTATCAGAGCTGTTGTGATGCACAAGTGCATTTATGTCACTGTTCAGCCTAGCCACCTCATCACTTACACCGCTGCCAAATAAATATCTGTGGAGACTGCAGTCACATAGTTGCCACTTTTATGTCAAACTTTCCCCTTATCCCTTCGTTGGGCTGGGGTTTGACTTAATCTGGATAGTACTTGTATTGGTGTGTATTTACTCACAAGGTTAGCGTGCCAAATAAATACAGTAGGGGAAAATAAATTCCTGAGGAGTCTGGATTTGATAAACAAAACATAAAGATTGGTTTATTGGTTGAACAATTTAACAGAAGTGTTTTTGTCTTTATTTCCAACTTGGTTAAATTCAAACTGGTCGCTAGTCCCACTCTGTGCTTACCATATAACTTCAGAATCTGCCGGACCCAATAACAAATTGTGAGATTCTTTCTTTCCTCTCACTCTGTATTCCAATCAGCCTCTATTCTTCTTAACACTTATCCTCACTGCACATACCATACATTCCCTCAGCTGCACTCACAACCATACACATATTCCAGTCTTCTTCTCATCACATCACATCTTCAACTCTCTCTTGTCATCTCATTACTTTCTCTCCTGACTGTCATACACCTCTTTTCACTCTAGGAGACCCCTCCCATACCAGTTTCCTGCCACAGGATTAGCTCCTCCGTGCTCTCTTCTCATTCACTTAGCAACATTCCATCAGCCGTCCATCAGATGATCCCCATAGCTTTATTTACAGGTTTTTTTCCCTATTTGGAAGTCTATGCAGACTATGGACTATATCACATTACACTGTAATAGTGCTATTATTCCACTTTAATTGCTCTGGTTGCCTCCTGTGGAATTCTGGGGTTTGTAGTTTAGTGAGGCCTAAGAGCTCTCTGGCTGAGAATTCTAAATGCTCCTCCATGAACTGCAAATCCCAGGATTCCACAGGAGGCAGCCAGAGCAGTTAAAGTGGAATAATAGTGGTATAAAAGTGTAGTGTGATAATCTCCTATGTCTGGTTTAAACATCAGAAAGGAGGAACAAGGCCTCGACATTGCAGGGAACACCTAGACAACCAACTGAGCAGGTCTGCATCACTTTGACACAAACTTTTACAGTATAGTGAAATATATTGTATAACTAGCTGGAATGTCTCCGGTATTACCTGGATTCGTGAAGGGTTCTAAGGGGTGTGAAGTTGAAGGCTTTCACAACCAGCATCCATAGATTTTCCTTGGTTTTTTCCCAGTCTCTGAGGCCATGTTCTGGGAGAGTTTACTTCTGATGTGTCGCCTGCATCTGTGGCTGGCATCTTCAAGAAATGCTACACTCAGCGAAGGGCAAAAGAGACCCTCTCACAACTGCAAGAGTTTGCCGCATACCATGCAATGGAATACGCTACCTCAGAGTGTGGTAGGGTCTCCTTCTTTGGAGGTTTTTAAACAGAGGCTGGATGGCCATCTGTTGGGAATGCTTTCATTGTGTATTCCTGTGTGGCAGGGGGTTGGACTAGATGGCCCTTGTGGTCTCTTCCAACTGTATGATTCTATGATTAAAGCTGTGGACAAGTTTACATAGGGACAACTAAACGCAAACACAAATCAAGGAACATGAGAGACACTGCAGACTGGGCCAGCCAGCAAAAACAGCAGTAGCAGAACATGTTATAAACCAACTTGGACACAAAATGTTATTTAAAAACACAGAAATTCTGGACCAGGCCAACAACTATCATGTCAGAATGCACAGAGAGGCTATTGAAATCCACAAACACCTGGACAACTTCAACAGGAAAGAAGAAACTCTAAAAGTAAACAAAATCTGGCTTCCAGTTTTGAAAAACAATAGAATCAAAACTCAACACTTACAAAGGAATTTCACCCAGGGACAAGGGGATTTCCAGCAGACAATGGCCAATCAATCAACCATTAGCCAAACAGACACTAATCCTCCTTGCATTTCTATACCCAAAAACTAACCATTCAAATACACAAATTTACATATACTCCCCAACAGGGGTTCACAGCATATAAACTCCACACACACTCCTACCCAACTATTCTCTGAAAATGCCAGCCACAGATGCAGGCGAAATGTCAGAAGTAAACTCTTCCAGAACACGGCCTCACAGCCCAGAAGAAAACCAAGGAAAATCTAAGGTTCTAAGGGGTTTCTTCTTTTCCATTTTCTCTGGCCTTTTTACCTCAGGAATCTTACTAGCAGTACATTAGAGAGCCCTCCTCCCTTTCCCCCACTTTTTCCCCCCCACTGTAGGGTTTTAGCAACAATGCCTTAGCCTTCTTGTTTTCCCATTCCACTCCCCTCTTTTTTAAAAGCCTCAAGATTCTTTTCAGCAGTACCTTGGAAAGCTCTCTCTTATTTTCCTTCCCCATTGTAACCTCTGGAATTGCAGCAGCCGTGCTTTAGCTGCCTCCTGCTTTCCTGCCTTTTCCCCGTCTCATGAATCTGAGCGGCAGTGTCTCAGAGTTGCCTCTTCCATACACTCCAACATATCCCAGATGAAAACTGGGGCTTCGTTTACACAGCAAAAAAAATTCTCACACCCAGAATCCTAATGGTCCCCATGCATTTCGGGCCAATGTTGCCATATTCAGAAGGAGGAGGGCCAAAATGCCCATGAGGTGCACGATATAAGCTTTTGCTATTTTTCCCGACTTTTAAAAAAAGTTTTGTGAAGTTGCACACTATTGGCTGTATGATCTACCAGCAACCTTCCTGAAACAGAGGCTCACAGCAGAGCTGAGCTGTGACTGGTCGGACCTCGGAGGGAATGGACTTGCAATGCAGGATCCACCATTGTTTTTACGACAGACCAGGCAACCCCAGCACTCTCCCCATCCCCAACTGCTGGCTGTGGCAGCGGAGATGGGTCTCTGTGATTGTCAGTCCTGGAGGCCCATCTCTACACCGCTGCAGACTATACTGCCCTGTGCCTGCCCCGTCCCCAATTGCTGGCTGCAGTGGCAGAGAGATGGGTTTCCGTGACTGTCAGTCCTGGAGGCCCATCCCTCTGCTGATATAGCTCATACCGCCCTGCGCCCGCCCCCGATCATTGGCTGTGGTGGTGGAGAGATGGGCGTCCATGACTGACAGTCCCAGAGGCCCATCTCTCTGCCACTGCAACCTGTACCACCCTGCGCCCTCCCCATCCCGATTGCCGGCTGCGATGGCGGACAGATGGGCCTCTGTGACTGTCAGTCCCAGAGTCCCATCACTTCACTGCTGTAGCTTGTACTGCCCTGCGGCCTGGAGGCCACACACACCAGTTGTATGAACTGCAAAGACGCTAACTTATCGCATCAACCAATTTCAGCCTAAATCATGTAGTAAACAAAGGGGCACTGGAGCGAAAGGAAAGTAACCCAGCATTTTCTGCACTTCATTCTCCTGTGTAACCGACCCCTGGGACACATGTGGCCCAGTAGCTTCAGGGCATGGTCAAGAGAATGTGGCTAAGCCACAAGAGGGGACAAGTTGTTAATGAGGAAGAACACTCAAAGCTGCTGTTTCAAGTAAAGAAACCTTGGAATGTATGTTTAGAAAAGACTGGGGAAAGGGGGGAAAATCCAAATTAATACATGCAGTACTTTGTATGTGCACACAGCATGATTAACAATATGGTGTTAATATGGTGTAATACATGATTCTAAAATCAAAATGCCTTTTTCAGACCTGCTCAGAATGACAGCTTTCTCTCAGATCTACTGCATGGACTCTGTGCTCATACTCACCCCCACTGCACATTACCAATCAAGTCAAATCCCACTCTTCCATAATGTAATACTCATCTGATCCCCTTGAGCTAATTGTAATGTTGCAGCTTAACCTACTTCACAGGGTTGTTCTTAGAATAAAAATGTGATGGGGGTAGGGATAAAATAAATAAAATATTTTTTTTTTTAAAAAAAACACTTTTAGCTCCAGAAAATACATGGAAGTTGTCCCTTCATATTCAGTGGATTTGGTTCCTGTGGATACCAAAATTTGTGAATACTCAAGTCCCATTACAGTACATGCAATGGCATAGCAAAATACTGTCCCTTATATAAGATGGCAAAATCAAGGTTTGCTTTTGGGATTATTATTTTCTTAAGAATACTGTATTTTCAAGCTGTGAATACTTAAATCTGTGGATACCAAATCCGTGGATACGGAAGGACAACTGTATAAGGAATTTGTTAAGAAAGGACAAAAAAACCATGATTGACATAAAGAAATACATACATTTCAGTGGCCTTTTCAAATGTCTCAGGCTATGTTCCTTTACACATTTACCTAGGAGTAAATCCCATTCGAACTTACATCCGAGTAGGTATGTGTAGGACTGCTTTGTTAATGTAAATGGGACATTTTTCTGCAGAAAGAAACCTCTCTCAAATAAGTAGGTAGGTAGTAAAATCTCTCCCAGTAGTTGCTCTCTACATGTTACAGTTTCTATCCTGTGGCACTGTGCAGCCCTGGCACACACATAAGATTAGTAAATCAAAAGGAAGGGGGGATGGAGAGAATAAAATAAGTAAAACTTAGCTGTTTTACTTACGCAAATCTCAAAACCAAACAAAAATTAGAACTGAAGGAAGCACATATGTATATGCCAAATCAGGAATGATTCTCTGCAATATTCATCCTATTTTGAGGGAAAATAAGTGGGGGGAATCTATGCATTTGTGACAAAGCAAGATTGAGAGTGTACCTAGTACTGTTAACAGTTCCAGGGGTGTTCTAATTCAAAGGGGGTCTCCGTAAGGAAACTTCCTCTTAATTGGCAGTGCTCTCCCCTGCCCATGCTTTTTAGATGGTGTTTATGACTTTTACTTGCCTCAAGAAGCAATTTGGAGTCACACAGCACAGGATATTGTGTTCCAAAGCTAAGACATCAGCTGTTCACTTTTGCCTGAGTCGACTAGGAAGGGCAAGACTCCATCCCCTCCTCTCCTTCATGTTAAGTTAACTGAGTGCAAACTAGTTTGCACTTTGAACTTAGTTTGCAGCAAAATAAGCCAAGGATGAAGGGGGAAAAGCTGGAGGAAAAGAGCGAAACCAGGCTATTTTTAAAACAGCTGAGACGGTGGGATGGCAGAGGATTAACGAGGGTGATCCCTGCCAAACGAGTTAGAAGGCATACTCTTCTGCTTTCTGGTTCTTTGAAATACTATTTTGAAGAAAGTTATAGTAGCCTCCACCCTTTTGTTGATTCTAGGAAGCTCCCCATTTGAAATTTCAATCTGAAACTGGCCACTGCAACTTGGGTAACAACCAAAAACTCTATTAAATTTTAAAATGTCTACAACATTCAGCTTGTCTAGATGGGCAATTTGCCCTGGCTTCCCCTGGTATTAGAGCCTTTCAGTGCAAATGACACAGGACTGTTGCCCCACTTTGCCTCTGGATAGTCCTGGTGACTTCAGAGGCAAAGCTAGGGTAAACCCCTTTAAAATGTTTCAGAATAACCCACAGGAAAACCTGTGTCATACGGAAAAACCTGGATGGGTCTGGTGTGGGAATGCAGTAGTCCGTACCTGCACATCAGACAGTATTTCCAGATGCTGCTGCCACTGCTGGTGTTGCTCTGAAGCCAAGAAGGAGGCTCCCAGCACATGATCAAGGCCCCTTGCATGTGTCCACCCTTGATCATACACTGAGGGCCTCCTTCCCATCTTCAGAGAATGCAATGTGCAACAGAGGTGGGGGCATCGCCAAAAGTTAGTAAAGTTTAGGATGTATTGCAAGGCGCCTGCCCATGCCAGCCAGCATGTGTGTGTGGACTTATGCCCATTTAATCATGGTAAAAGGAGGGGATCCAAGTCAGCTTCGAGGCCAGAATACTCCAGCCAGAAGGGAATCCAGCCAGTGTAGAATCATAGGGTTGAAAGAAACCGCAAGGGTCATCTAGTCCAACCCCCTGCTATGCCGGAATAAACAATCAAAGCATTCCTGACATATGGCCATCCAGGTTCTGTTTAAAAACCTCCAAAGGAGACTCCACCACACTCCAAGGCAGTACATTCCACTGCTGAACAGCTCTTACTGTCAGGAAGTTCTTCCTAATATTTGTCCCAACAAATTGTGGCAGCCCCTCCTTTTTTTCTTCTTGGAAGGCTCTCCTGTGGAATTTTGGTTTGAAACTGTTGAGTTGAACTTCACCAAATAAAAACATCCTCAAGTTTTGAAGTATCTGCCACAATTTCCTGGCTATCCTCCCCCCTTCAGCAACCCTCCCCCCAATTTGGAGTTTTGATTTTCAGTTTGAAGCTAGGCACTGCTACTTGGATGGTATCAAAAACACTCTGGCCAATTTTGAGACATCTATAATGATTTTCTGATGCATTATGATTGCAACCTGTTCTCCCAGTTTGGCATTTTGACTTGAAACTTGGCACTGCAATTGGACCATTGAACAAAAACAGTCAATTTTTGATTGTCTAGTACAATGTCCTGATAATTTTTGGCTACCATTGGCACACATGCAAGCTTTCTTTTTATTATTATAGATGTATTTCTATGTAGATCATATAATAATGCATTCTATATCTGCATCTATACATATACATTAGCAAGGAGGCTAAACAAACTTCTACTTTAGCATATGCAGGTGTTGTGCACGTCTATATCCTCTTTTATCTTTTTTTGTTGATGTTTAAGTAACTACCCCTATTTTGTTCTGAAGCTTGGTCTTGTGGTATTTTAGTTAATGTTTGGTTTTATTTTTTTCCATGCAAAGGTTAGAGCAATGATCAGGGTAGAAATTGTGTCTCTCCAAGTGTTGTCAGATTGCAGCTTCCAGCATTCTTCATCACTGGCCAGGGCTGCTAGGAGTTGTAGTCCAACAACATCTAGAGGACAACATGATTCCCAACCCTGATCTAGATAGTGTTACACAACACCTTTAAGATGATGTGGGGAAAAAGAATAAAAGAGCCTCTCCAGACAAGAAAAAGCATCTGAAAGTCCAATTTTATTTTGGATATTTGTTTTCCCCATCCTGAAATATTCCCAGGGAACTCCCACCATTATCAAGGACTTCTTGTTCTCACACTCCAGGTCAGTTTAAATTAACCCAGTATTTTCCTAAGTGAAATGGACCTCTCCATGGCTGTATGTCTGTGTTAAACTAGCTAAGATGGCTGCTACCAAGAAACATAGCAATTGTTTTTCAGAACTCAAATTCAACAGAGATCACGTGAGGGAAAGAATGCTGCTAGCAATAAAAGAAAATGCTCATAATCTTGCGAGAAGACATGACCGTTGGGGAATTTAAAGTTAAAAAGAAAAATAGAGAAAAAGTGACAGCAAGCACAAAAACACACTTTAAAATTAACAAGTAACCCGGGGAGGGTCATAAAAATAGGGGTAGTTTACCTGGATGTCCTGATCTCAAATGTTCTGGCAGGGACCGGAAATGTTCTGGCAGGGATCGGCCATTGATGCTGGGATTTCGCCAGCAACATGGGGCACATTGTCGCACCCACAGAAACCCGGGACAGAAACGGAAGGGGGGATCTATTGACAGCTTCTCCTGTCAATTAAAAACAACACCCGTGGAACGGGAGCAAAATGAGTGCATAACAACTTCATCTGGTAAGGAAGCCCTTTTGCGATCCCCTAGCATTGTTGTAACACCACTTTTGGCATGACTGGTAATCTCCTTTATCAGATGAGCCCCTTAAAACATTCTTTCACGGGCATAAAAAATATCAATTTTTATGCCAGCAAAAGAACGCCCCCCACCACACTTACCTTCTCTCCCAGCAGAAGGCTTCCTGGCAATGAAAGAGGAAGTGAACGGAGCTTGTTCAAAATCTCGTGGATTCTCACGATACTTCATCATGTGAGAAATTTAAAAAACCAACAGAGAAAAAGTTTTTAAAAGCACATACAGATACACACAAAACTTCCAAGTAACCTAGGGAGGGTCATAAAAAGTGCATCACTTGCCTGGATGTTATGATCTCACCCGGAAGTGTCTGTATCAGACCGGCTGTTGCCACTGCATTCTCATGAGTACAATGGCATGAGGTTTCATACGCAGGCAATGCCGGGACTAAAATGCCACGGGGGATCAATTAACAGCTTCAGCCACCAATTAAAAAGTACAGGTTTTGGCAGGGACATAAATGTGAAAGGGTACACATGCCCTTTTGCTTTTATGTGGCGTTGTTATGACACCATATTTAGTGTGTCTGATAAAGTCCTAGATGTGACAAATGATCAGTGGGAGGGGAGAAGAAGAACAGAAAGGAAGGGAGAGTGAGAGAAATTTGGGATAGTTCAAGGAAGAGTGTGGATGCAAAACCATGAATATGCAGGTAAAATCAAAACAAAAAGAAGTATAAAGTCTTGATAGTTACAGGGATCCCCCCCCCACTTGCTGGATAAGCCATAAAATGCAAGGAAATTGTTGTTGCTGTGTGTCATTTCTGACTTATGGCAATCCAAAAGTGAACATATCATGAAGTGTTCTTGGCAGGATTTATTCAGAGGGACTTTGCTATTGTCTTTCTCTTAGGCTGAAATATTGTGATTTGTGGAACCAGTGGGTTTCCATGGCCGAGAGTAGGAATTTTAACTCTGGTCTCCCAAAGTCCTTGTCCACCTCTAAAACGACTGTAGCATGCTGGCTCTCAAAGTGCAAGGAAATATTTTTAGCTTAAGAAATATCATTATGGGCTGTGAATATGGTTGCACACTTTTCTATTGGCTTTTTAGCAGTAGTTTCATGAGCAGCAATTAATAGGGGATTGTGTTTTGTTCCATGCAACGCAAAGCCTGATTTGCTGATTTCTGCACATCTTGTCTCTGTTTTAGAGTCAGAGGAGCTGGGCAAATTTTTTTCCTGGGCAGTTGAAATCCCTGGTTAGGCAAGTTAGACAAAGAAACAAGGAGGCTAAACAAACACAATTTTATGAGGCAATTCAGTCATGCACTTTGATCACTTGATTTCTCATCTGTGGATTACTATTTCAACAACAGTTTGTTTATTTATTTATTTATTTTTACAGCTGTTTGTGGAAACTGTAAACTATTGAAAAGCTATCTGTGTGGTACAAAAATTCTAGTTTATGTAAGACATTTCTTTACCCATTTTCATTTTTAAAACTAAGCAATTTACAATACTAGAATCCAAGAAAATACAAAACCAACTGACCAAATAAAACACTAGCATAGTAAAATTATATATTGAAATCACCAGACGTAAGTGATAAGGTCAGCCATCAAGTGAATGTCTGAGCAAATTTATTTTTATTTTATTTTATTTAAGGTATTTCTGCATTGCCTCTCAGCTCACAAGGACTCCCAAGACAATGGACAAATAATGCCTTTAGGAGGTTGCAGAAACATTTCACTTTGGGAGGTGGTCTGAGCTCACTGGGGACATAATTTGACATGGTGGGTTCCACAGCAGAGAAGGCGATCTTCACACACTGTCCGAAATTTGCTTGGCCAGAAAGCAGGACAATCTCTTTTTCTAACCCCAGTTCAGACCTTTTACAACTGGCCAGGCATATATAAATTGTAAAGGGAAGGTGAATGTGAAGATGTTCCTGGTATAGTGATTAATGAAAGCATAAAGCTTCACCTGCTCAGTTGCTCTGTGTCAGGTTGCTGTTCAAGGCACAAGCACAGAGTTTTTGAGGTGGAAAAGAATGTAGGAATTTGTTCCACCTCTTGATCCATGTGTGAACTCTTCCTGTGTAACAGACCAAAGTAGTACAGTCTTGACTATGCCATTCTCTAATTAGACTGTCAACAGAACTGCCGGCCATTCTGTGGTTATTAATCCTAGGAAACTGCTCTGTGTGACCTCAGCACCTTCCTTTCATCAAACAAGCCTCAGCTGATGTCATTCTGATGACTGGTGTGAGTCAGCTGTTAGCAAGCTGCTTAAAAGGCAAAAAACCTGTATAGCCAGTGGTTGTTCTTGCCATCTCCAGCACTAAGGTTATTACAGACTCTGAAAAGAAAGGCATGTTGCCTTGGGAAAGGTGCAAATGACATTTTTTTAAATATATACATCAAGAAATCCAATCATTTTAACAAAAAAGTAAACGCAAGTCTTTTGATTCAGATTACCTGGGAAGGAAAAAAAATCCCTTTCTGGAGCACAGGCGTTTGTCAAACACACAAAAACATTTTATTCCCATCTTAACAGCTGGGTATTGCAGGTGGACTTTATACTAAGGCCACCTTTTATGTTCCCAGAAATGGAGAACAGCCACCGATTATTTCTCTCAGGATCTTTAAGGTTACTAGGTGTCACCTTAAAGGTTCCACTGAACTCCTCCCCCATTTCCTTTTTAAAGGTATAAGCTGGTGTCTTTATATTTAAACAGTGTAATTTATTCAGTCTGCGATCTCTGCCTAGAGGCAGAATTTAAATGCAGACTTTGTAGCCACAGCATTTGGCCCAACTGTTAAATTTTTTTCAGTTTCTTCCCCCATCCCCTAATTTAAAACAAAAAACAAAAAAACCACTCATGCTGACACAGAATTATGAAGAGCTTAGAAAGTTGTACTTTTGTGGCATTTCTGTTGCTGTTGTTATCATCATCATCGTCGTCATCATCATTCCACCTTTACTCACTTTGGAACTCAAGACAGCTTACAACCGTTAAAACAGACACAGGAGATTTTCAGATGGGCCAAAATGCCCCATTGCTGCCCCGCCACCTCCTCTCCCCTACAATGGAATGGAGGTAAATGTTCAAACACTTACCTCCATTCAATGCCAGGAATGGGCGTCCTCCCTCCTTTCCAGCCAGCTGTAAATGCAACCGCCATTTTACAACTGGCTGAGGGAAAGCCTGCTCATTCTCACAAGAGAACAAGCAGGAGGGAAATTCAAAGTAACCGCCCCCCCAGCTGTCAAAGACAGGGGGGGGAATTAAAATAAAAAAGGAACCGAGGGAGAGAAGGGTGACACTTAACTACCTGTCCAAATCATGGCAGGAAGTGCCTGCCACAGAACTCCTCCCCTGTGCCTGTCATTGCGGAACAGGGACGGGGCTCTGTTTCCCACATCCGTGATTCCATGAAAGGCATGGAAGGGGTGTTATATTCATGATGTTTTGTTGTGAATAGAATATCCCAGGAGCAGGATGGGAGCAGAATAGAAGGGGTTGAAGTCATCTGAACAACAGCCCCTTTATTGACCCTGTTCCGTGCCTGCTCCACAGCATAATCTCCATAGTTAAAATCTCCATAGTTAAAAATTAACAGCATACAAAAGTTAAAAAGTAATTAAACCATCATAACATTTCAAATTACAGTAGTTAAAATAATTTTAAAACAAGAACAACAAATAACAAGGCCCATTTCCCCTGAAAAATCAATTCTCAAAGGCCTGCCATAACAACCTTCATTCTTCTTAACGAAGGTATCTCTCCCACCTCATGCTGAATCAGAATTCAGAGCGTCCATGGTTCAGAAGCCATAGCAACAAGAGGTATCCAGTATCAAGCAATCCAGGGTCAGAAGCTATAAATCAGAACAGAGTCCAAACAGTGGAGGTAGCAGAGTCAGTAAGCAGTCCAAGCGTCATAAATCAAGTACTTACAGTAGCCAAGTCAGGTCTCAAGAGGTGAACTGAAAATTTGCTTCCAGTAGTTTGACTGGAGAAAGCTCCTTTTATATAAAGGCAGCCAGCTCAGCCAGTGCCCCCAGTCCAGATAGTATGTAAAGAGTGTGTTTCACAGTTGTGTGTCAGTGGGGGAGGATCTGCACCAGACGCTAAAGACTTTGCCTTTCTAAGGGACTAGGAGGTCTTTGTGAAGTCGAAGGCTTCCATGGCTGGCATCCATAGGTTTTCCGTGGGTTTTTTGGGGCTGTGAGGCCGTGTTCCAGAACATGGCCTCACAGCCCCAAAAAACCCAGAGAAAACCTAGGAGGCCTTTCTTTCAGCTCCTCTTCTTGTTGAACTGGAGGAGGACTCAGCTGTCCAGTAGGCATCTGCTCCAGTTTCATGTTTATGTACTGGCCCAAACCTGTACTTTTTAACTGATGGCTGAAGCCGTCAATTGATTCCCCCATGGTGCTTTAGGGCTGTCATTGCCAGCGTGTGAAACCTTGCACCATTGTACTCACGTGAATGCAACGTGAATAACCGGTTTGGCGAGAACACTTCCAGGTGAGATTGTGACAACCAGGTAAGTGACGCACTTTTTATGACCCTCCCTGGGTTACTTGTAAGTTTTTAAGTGTGTGTGTGCTTTTAAAAACTTTTTCTGTGTTCTTTTTGTTTTGTTTTTAATTTCCCACGCAAGTGTCTTCTCTCAAGAATCCGTGGGATTTTGAGCGAGGAAGTGAATGGGGCTCTGTTCACTTCCTCGTTCATTGCCAGGAAGCTTTTGCAGGGAAAGCAAGGTAGGGGCAGCAGGGGAAGTCCTTTTGTCAGCAGAACTGAAAAGTTATGCTGGCAAAAGAACAGACTTTTTTGGGGGGTGGGTGATAAAGTCCATAGAGCTGTTGTCCAGGCTATGGCCAGGCTCTTACTTCATCTCCCAACTTTAGCCAAGGGAATGGTGGATCACAACCTCACCAGTTCTCCCATACTCTCACTCTGGGATAGCTCACTCACACCAACATGTTTATACAAACATTCACCCTTGTCACTACTGTACTTGAAGGAGTGGCCCAAAGGAGCACACCTTCATCAGTTTCAGCCTGCCAGTTGGCTCTTAACAGCAGCTTACAG
Source organism: Gambelia wislizenii (assembly GCA_030847615.1). Lineage (NCBI taxonomy): Eukaryota > Metazoa > Chordata > Lepidosauria > Squamata > Crotaphytidae > Gambelia > Gambelia wislizenii. The sequence goes on from JAUMIR010000004.1 coordinate 218,774,784, forward strand.
AGTGGCTTAAAAGCCTCAGTCAGTCCAGACAGTTGGGATGTTCTGGTAGTTTCCGCCTCCTTTTTTCCTAAAGCTTTAGCTGCAGCTGGAATCCAGTGGAGCCCAAGTTGTTAGGTTTCTCAGCAAAACAGGATGAAATAATAAAACAAGTTACTCTTCTCCTTTACTTCCTCCCAGTGTGGTAGTATTCCATCATCTGCATCCATTCAGTGGCAACCTGTATTAATTTCTCTATTTTGAATATCTTTTCTTGTGGTTTTGGGATGGGAGTAGAACTGAGAACCCTAAACTGTCTTTGAAAAATGTATACAGGAACATATCCAGGACATTTGAGGAAGGATGAGAGGATTTTTTTTTTTACTTCCAACGTAATATCACACACACACTATGACAATGTGTTTTCAAGAACAGTCCTATATTATAAGATTTATATTATACTATATTCCATCTGAACTGGAAAAGATAAAATCTGGATGACTTCCACATTTTTATATCTTAGTCAGAAATGAAACATTTTAATCCTAGGTGCAGTTCCTGAGTTCCTGAGCTTCCATGGGAAAAATAAAAGAACAGATTTTGCTATTGGCTGTGATGGTACTGAATGGTTGGTTGTGCTACTAAAGTATCTTGGATTTGAAGATTTTATTAAGTATGAAATAGGAATTATGAGATCAACCACGTAATGGACTAGGAAATGAATATTTTATCATTACATATGGGTATGTGCTTTTTATCTGATGAGCAGCAAATGAGGTTTTTGAAACCATCTATCTTCAGTGAAAATAATAAATTACATTGGATGTTAATGGCTGTAGTTTTGCCCTAAATGCATGTGGATGCAAAAATGCACACAGCTTCTGCTCCACCCCATCCCTGAGGAGATTATGGAGATTATCACACAAGCCTAATAATCCAGGACAGGGACGTCTGTCCCTGTCCTGTTCTGTCCCTGTGCTGCTTCCATTCCATTCCATTTCTTTTATTGATGGGCAAAATTTGCCAACAGATCACCTATTCCATTTCAGAATCACAGGTGAGCAAAAACGCACCTCATTCCTGTGGTGCAATCTGGGAGGTCCATGCCGAACACTTCTGGTGGCGATTAGGGCATCCAGGTAAGTGACAGCCTTTTTGTACCCTCTCCTGTTTACTTGTTTGTTTGTTTTTTAGTGTGTTTAGGTACTCGGTTTAATTTTTTGATGTTTAATTTTGGTTTTATTTTTGTATTTCCCATGTGATGCCGGCCTCCCTGTAAGGTCCTATAAGGTCAGTACAGGACACTTGCAGTGGCGATTGGGACATTCATATGGCCCTCGTGGTCTCTTCCAACTCTACAATTCTATGATTCTATGTAAGTGACAATCTTTCTTGTACCCTCCCCTGTTTACTTGTTTTTTTAGTGTGTTTTTGTGTTAGCTGTCACTTGTTACCTTTTATTTTTATTTTTGAATTTCCCGCACAATCATTCTCTCATGAGAACAGCCAGGATTTGCTTTCCAGGAAGTGAACGGGGCTCTGTGAGAGCTCCATTCACACCTAGGCTGCCGGAGGGGAGGGGGGCTGTCAGGTTATTCTGGAGGCTCTCAACGTGAAAACCCCAGAATTAGCTTCTCTGTAAAGGTAACCCTGAGCAGCCTCCCTCAAGGGCACCCCCTACATGCCAAAACACTGCCACCACCCAGACAAAATCTTTCACCAGCCTGCCAGGAGACTGGTAACCTATGGAACTACTTGCTGCTGTAGCCCCAACCAACTCCTCCCTCCTATCCCCAGAGAGAGAGAGAGCAATATAGCAATGACCAAGAGATACAGGCACGTGCAGCATCAGTGTATAAGAAATTAAGAAAAGCTTATTTTATTTTATTCAGAAAGAACTTAATACAAGTTAAGTGATAAATCACTTCATGAAGAAAGTGCTTCTTTCTTCAGGTTAAAACTTAAGGATACAGAGATAACAAAGCATTCAATACATTCAGTCAACGAAAAATAAAAGATAATCCCTAATGCCACTAGCTAAAAACTGTTCCCTACATAAAGGAAAACTACTCACATTCTGATGTAATATGAAGGTTGCTGCTGGCATCCAGGCTGGGCTGAGCCACATTCTTTTCTAAGCCAGGCTCAGCCATGTGCTCACTCGGAGCATCTTCCTCTGAGGTACATCCATTCCCTCAGAGGTTCCACTTTGTCTCTCCCTTGCCTCATGGTCTAGGCAACGTATAAAGCTTTTTTAAAATTACCAGTCTCAGATTCTCATTGGGCAGCCCTATGTCAGGTAATGTGATGTCATGATGATGCTCTCTCAGGAGATGACCTCCACCTCCCACCTTTGTCTTAACCCTTAGTTTACCTGGTCATGCTGACAAGACAATCACTGTTTGCAGATAATGGGAAATGTAGTCTTTGCAGTATAATGAGAGTACCACCACCTTTGCAGGATGATGGGACTGCCTTCATGAAAGGGGCACTTTTGATTGTGCTAAAAAGGTAGGTGTCTAAAATTTGTTTCTTTTATTCTGTGACAGGGACAGGAGCGGGACGGTATTTAGAAGGTGAGACGGGGTGCTATATTTGTTCCCATCTGATAATCTCCTTAGTCACCTACCCAGGTGTAATAAATATTGCTGAATATATTTGACTCGCAGCTATTCTGTTATAAATGCAACCAGATTCACAGTGACCATAACTATTTCATTAAATTTCCTGACTTTTTTTTAAAAAAAGGAAACTGCTGTGATTGTTTTGTTAATACTTCCTGCTTTAGAGGCTAATGCAGGACAGATGATTGCAGAATAAATGTGTGTGACACAGAGCACATAGAGAAGAACTTGGAACAATGTGCAATGTGAAGTGGAAAAGGGTTAGTCACCCTTGGACACTAATGCTTGCTAAGAGAATAACTTACAGAATAAGTACATGAGGATCTCAGTTTTCATCTACAAAGTACTAGAGTGGACATTCATTTCTATCTTCTAGTGGTCCAGCAGCAAGTGTAGTTGTAGACTAGGATCTGAGAAGCCTTCTAAATTTGTTATATTGCATGGTGTAACTGCTGAATAGTCATTTAGTTATTTCCATGGCATGGCATGTAGAACATACAAAGCTACCCCACACTGAGTCAGATCAGTGGTCCATCTAGCTCAGTGGTGTCTACACCAAGCCTGCAGAACATGCGGCCCACCAAAGGATTTTTTGTGCAGCCCACAAAGAGAGGATAGAAACAGGCACATTTTGATTCCCCCCCCCATTAATCACTCTTCTCCGCCCTTCCCCCTGGTTCATGAGGTGAGGACCAGCGAGAGGGGGGAGGAGAAACTTCCCGCCTCTTCTGGTGCCACCAGTTAGGTTCCGATTGGTCAACGGTGGCCGCCAATCATACTATTAAAAAAAAAACCCCAAAACAACCAATTTAAAAAAGAAAACAGCATTGGTGCAAATTTGGAGCAGCTCACCTGAATGTGCTTGCTCACACCCCACACTGGTGGGTGAAAAGGTGCGGCTGGGTCAATATGTTGGAGGTGCTGGCTTCGGGTTTTCATACTGTTTCCTCTACATATGAGTCTACTGGGAAAGAACCTCTTCCCACAAGGCAGTAGCTGCTTGGCCAACTCCTCTTCCCTCCTGCAACGACCTGATCAATTTGTTGCCTGACGGTGGGTCCCAGGGAAAATGACATGGGTCTCCTTTGCAAGCCACTCCACCTGCCGCCATGCACACTCTGCTTCCCTCCTGCAGCAGACTGATCAATTTGTGGCAGGTGGTCAGTCTTGAGGTAGTCTGGTGCTGGGCGGTTCTTTCAGAAAGATTTTCCTGGAGGGTGGAGAAAAAAAATCCATCTACTTTCCCTTATTTTCTATCTAGGGGCGAGTTGCTTTGCTGCTGGAGGCTGTGGCATCGAGTTTGGGAATCAAAGGCTCGAGAAGAGGGGAGTGTCTGTGGTGAATGATTCTCTGGGCATGTCCTGAGTGCTGAGGCTGTGATCACAGGAATGGGTCTCATTTGCTCTGCTTTCTCTGGCATTTGCTGTTGCTTATATTTCTGGCTTGTGCTGCTCCTGCTCTAGTTTCGAGTATAGCTTTGAAAGAGAGTAAGATGTTTCTGTGGTAGCTTGTCCACCCAGACTCTTGTGTTGCCACTTTATGAGGTTGCCAACTGGCCAGGGGAAAATAACTGCTGGGCTACCCTCATGTTTGCCTTTAAGACCCTCCATGGGCTGGCTGGCATATGAGGTACAGCTTTTCCCAGTAGGAAGTGGGGAAACATTCTCTCTTGCTGCTCCTCTGTACATAAAGGCAGTCAGCATTATAGACACAGTTGCAGAGCCTATTGAAAAGCTGGCAACCATGCCTCTATGGTAGCATTAACACCACTATCTTATTCTTACCTTTACTTGGAAAGTGAGCCACTAAAAACCTATGTGCGGCCTTTAGAAATTTTGCCTATTTTAATTTTGGCCCCTACCGACTGCCAGGTTGTGCAGGTCTGGTCTACAGCATCTTTTCCCAGTGTGGGCCTCTCCGGATGTTTTGCCTACAACTCCCATCATCAAAGTCTAGGAACTACTGGGAACTGAAAGCCAAAACTCCTGAAGGGACCCACACTGAGGAAGGCTAGTCTACACTGACTAGCATTAGCTTGCCAGGATGTCAGGCAGCAGTCTTTCCTGCCCCCGCCCAGAAATGAACATGGCATCTTCTGGATACAAAACACATACCTTCTAACATTTCACAGATGAAAACTGTGACATACGTAGACCAACAATATCAGACTGTGGTCAAACTGGCAAAAGTTATTAATGAGGAAGAACAGACAAGCTAAGAGAGGCTGCAACAGTTTGCTTTTCCCGGAGTCTGCTGGGAAAGGCAAAATTCTTCCCCCTCTCTCCTGCTGAGTTAATTAAATGCAAACTATTTTTGCATTTTGAACTCAAGTTTGCAGCAATTGAAGTAAGCTGGGGGTGAAAGGGAAGAGTGGGAGGGCAAAAGAGAAACTGGTAAGTTTTAAAAGCAGCTTGAAAAAAATGGGACAGCAGGATTCATCTGAACTGCCCCTGCCAAATGTAACAGTTGGAAGGTATGAAAACTTGTGCTGTATTATCAAGTTTATGCTCCTTCATCCCTGAATTGTGGGCAGCTGTGTGGGAGCTGAATTGGGGCTCCTAGTACTGTTGTAGGAGTTGTAGGCCTCTTTGATTCGGGCTGTTTTTATACCTCTTTCTGCAAAGCAGTAGAAATTGTTCTGATCTCCTCAAGAAGTTAATTTTTGTAATAATCAATTTCTATGAAGCTTTTCAAAGCATTAAGTGAACTGTTCTACTTAGACCAAGTGGCCATCCAGAAATCTGCCATGAAGATAAATCGAGGTATATACATCATTAATTTTGTAGTTATTTATATGCTTAACTCTTCAAGAGAAGCACTCATTTTGAATAAATTAATATAAATTGACTACAACCCTGGAGTTTTGATCTCCCTAGATTCCTATGGTACTTATAGGGTACAAAAGTTAAATAATTATAATACTCATCTTCAAGGGATAGAGTAAGCAGAGTTCCACACTATTAACATGGGCAAGGGAACAATGTACAATTTTTCACGCTCCAAAATTAAACAGAACTATTTGAGGCAGCCCTGGGCAAGGTGCCCTCCAAGCATGCCTCCCTGCAGCACCACCTCCATGCCCCCCCCAAAAAAAATATTAGAGGCAATGGGTGGATATGCAGTATTGTTGTGGAAGGCAGCATGTGAGAATGGACAGTGGTGGACAGTCCAGCATTGAAAGGATCTAAGAAAGGAAGGGACAAGACTAGTTTTCCGCTCTTTGCATATTGAATCAACATGCTTCCACACTAAAAGTCCTATTCCACTTGAATAGGACTTTTAGTCTTACCTTTTAAATCATTTCCCAATTCAAAAGCTACTCCTGAATTAACTGGAGTTCAAGTTCCTTACATTTTATAAGAAAATGAATTTTTCAAGCCTATCAAGACATGAAAATCACTTGTAGGAGATCTCTGCAATCTGAAAAGATACACAACTGGTCCAGGCAACCACTGCAGTCCATTTGGGCACTGGGTTGAATTACCTTGATTGATTTTCATGCTTTATCCAGTTAATATTAGTTGGGACTGAGCTGCAATCTTCAGAATCAAGTCATTTACCTACTTATGACTAAGCATGCACTGGATAGTCCTAGAATTTCCAAATTAGTATCAACTAGACTTTAGACCAAACTGGGGTGAATGTCTTTTTCAGAGAGCTGGTGTTGATACTAAAGAGCTGCCATTTCATTTGGCCAGTACACACAGTAGAATGTTTCTTATTGCAATACCTATTCTGAACAATGTGGAGACAACAAACCTGAACGGGGGAACTTCTGCTACACATGTGAGCTTTTTGGAGCCCTGATTTTTTTAGGGTTTCTAAGAGGATGGAGAGCTCTCCTATTTAAGACCTGTTGCATGCATGGGGGAAGCTCTCCTATGTAACACCAGTTGCTCTCCATGTGAGGAGAACAATAGAACTGGAAACAGAAGGGAAGTTGATACAGGATGGACACTGATTTGGGTTATAGTTCATGAAATTTTAAGACCGGGAAGTTCAAATAGTGTGTTTATAAAGCATAAAATATAAAGCAGAAAGCTTTGTGTATTGTGGAATGTGAGCATAGGCATCGACTAGTTCTGGGTATAACACCATAAGTTCAGCTAGTATAAACATCGAATGGAACTGTAATGAACACAAGAAAAGTGCTACTTCACAGGGTACTGACTGATGCAATCAAATGGCTGATGTAATCTGATGATAGCCAAGAGGTCCTGGCATGTTATGTCACCTCTAAGATTCTGACTGGAAGAGAAGAAATTGTTTATATAAACAAGATATAGTGAACATCTCACATCTGGTTGGACAAGATCTGTTTGGACAGAGAAAGATATGAAAAAGGGCCAAGAAGATATAGAAGGCAGCTCTGCACACTCCGACTCCCACCTTTTCCACACTGCACTGTCCCTCCTTCTGCACCCATTTCCCATGTGACCCAAAGCAGAGGGGCTACAGACAGAAAGGCTAGAGTCCAAATCTGGGATCTGCTGCTTGAAGCAGCCCAGCCAGATGGGGCAACTTTCTATCCCTCTAATCCAGGATTTTCCCAGTTTTCCAGGACTTATGACAACTCTAGTGTTGATGCTATCTCCACCTGTTTGGATTTTACTGTTGGTCATCAGTTGGAATCCCACGTGACCAATAAAAGGGACTTCCAAACACATACAAATGAGATAACAAATGGCAAAGAACTCTCAGTCTAAAGAGATAGGGGGTGATGAACTATGCCTGTTTCAGTGAAGCTGGTATCCTCCCCTCTTTGGATGCTAAGACAACATGCTTTCATCATGATTGAATAGGGCTTTTGTGAAACAAGTGAAATTGTCTCATACTGATGTGCTACAATTAATTTAGGAAACAATACTTTGATTATTTTGATATAGATACTGGCTAAGGATTTGGAATATTCTCCAAACATGGGGGGGGGGGCAAAGTCACACATTTTGATGTCCAACTATAGTTCATCATATAATGTCAAAAATCAATAACAACATACATCTCAAATGGTCAATTTAATGAATTTCCCAGTTCTTTGTCAAAAAAAAAAAAGAGAGAGAGAGAGGGAGGGAACAACATCAATAACAGAAACTTAGAGTAGCTTTACAGTGCTCTTCTATACACATCTACTTAGAAGTCCCACTGAGTTCAATGAGATGAACAGGTACAGAATTGCAACTTTGACTGTGTCGATTTGTTTTTGTTTATTTTAGCACCAATATAGCAATACTTTGAAATACATGTTTGGTAAAAACACTGGTGCATGGACAAATTGCTTTTTAAAATGCCCCTGAAGCGTTGTGATCTTGATGGACATTGTGGATGAAATCATATTAACTAAAGCTGAAATCAATCTTCTCTAATATTCTTTCGTGCACTGACATGACACCTATTTATCCAGGAAATGTTTGCCAAGTTTCATCTGTTTTTATCTATAGTTTCTTCTCCAACACAAAAAGAGTTTTTACCCAGTTTGGCTACTGCATTTCCACTCATTAGAGATGTCATACTCTCTGCTCTTTGAAACTTGTTGAGCTCCACAGTTTCCAGTCACTTCTGCCATACATGTAGCCTGAGGGTCAAACTGAAATCTAGTTACTAGACCAGGGTTTCTCAACTAGGGTTCCCTGGAACCCTAGGGTTCCATGAGAAATTGCTAGGAGAATGTGATTGGGAAAAAAATAAAATTTTAAAAGCTGCAAATATAATAATTTTTATATGGGGATTCCCTGAGACTTGAAAACTATTTCAAGGGTTCTTCCAGGGTAAAAACAATATTAGATAATACATTTAGAAACTGTGATAACTGTGATGACTCTGTCCACACTCATGCACTGACACAATTTCCATTGATCAAAAATGGTTTATTGTAGTAGGAACAGATGTGTTCAGGATCATAGGCAAAGACTGTTCTGGGTACTGAGTGCACAGGGCAAGCACTATACACTAAACAGAAAAGGTTGCAGTTACACACACACCAGATCTACTGCTCATGTCAGGCTTTGGCATGCTGACTGGACCTAACAAGCAATGCATACACAAACTAACTGGCCATACAGTATCCATGCCAGGGTCCTGACAATAACCGATGGCTATAAACAATAAATTTACATAGATACATATAGCACATATTTAGAAAAGATGCTCCCCAAAATGTTGAAAGATGTCAGTTTGTCATTCCCTCAAGTGGTAAAAGATGTCTGTCTGGCGTAGCTTCTGATGGTCCTTACCTATGCATCTTTAATTTAATTTAATTTAATTTAATCTAATCTAATCCTGATTGGTGAAACATATATCTCTGAAGCAATTCCATTGTGAAAAGTAAAATACATTAATTGCAAGGAACACACATTCCTCTTAACTTCTGGTTTGACCTTGAGTCAATCCAGCAAAAAAAAAAAAGGGGGGGTAAGAACTGAGTTTTTCCTTTTTATCAGTTAATAAATGCATTCTTTACAGAAAAGTGCCATGGTTTACTCAGGAATCTGGATTCCATTTTGTCAGAATAAATAGATCCCCAACATCTAAATAGATAGGAAGGTCCTGACCTATTATCAGGCAGAGTGTAGGCACAACCCTATCATGAGGCAGATACTAGGAGATGGGAGCCCAACAAGACATATGAAGCTGTGATCCCTCCACCACAGACTCTTTCATCTCCTAAGGACTACTCTGCCCAGGTTAGTTGTGTGCAATGTAACAGCAGGTGGGGTTTGTTAGAACTTTTTCTTTTTAATGCTATGAAACTTAAACTCAAAATCCTATGCCCTGTACAGGTATCTGTGATTGTAAATGTAGAGGTTCCACAGGTCCACATTCATAGACCTCACTTCTTCCACCCCAACATTTCCTGTGTTGAATGGTAGCATCTGAAGGGAGGTTGTAACTACTATCAGCTGGACAGTTACAGTTCTCACTGTGATTAGGAATCCTGATCATGTAAGAGTTCCCAAACATGGGGAGGACTGGAATTGTTTTCAGCGAACACAGGTATGATCTACTTTCATATCCTCCTGCTCAGGGGCATCTGTGGTGAACACTCTTTCTTACCATCCTAGGGCCATGTTGACTAATTTAACAATTATAGGACAATGAAGGTTTACCAAATAAAAGGATGATGGTTCTAAAGATTAGAATGTGCTGGCATGTTTTAAGTCAAGGCCTAAATCTAATTATTATTCCAGCTACAGAAGACCCAGTGAATCAATGAGATCATGGTAAATCAACACCATTGATTCAATGAATCTACTCTAGTTGGTACTAACAATTGGATTTAGGCCACTGTTGTCCTTAGCACCATTATAGTTGTTTTCCATGAGTATTCAGAAAATTCTGAGTAGGGTAAGCTATTTTTTTCCCCCTTGATATGTGGTTTCACAGCAAACACATACTGACAGAGGTTGTCAGCACCAAGGAGAAATCTCAGAAGAGCAGCAGAGTTCTTTAAATTGTAATGTCTACCTAGAAGCAAGCCCCATTGTGTTATATAGCATTTACCCCCAGGTAAGTGTGTAGGATTAGAATCATAAATTCTCCATTTGTGTCTTCTTACACGCAATCTTGCCACCATGGAAACAGTGCCAAGGTGGCTTTTCCTTAGTTTACATAATCTTAATTTTATTATATATACCACAAAATATTTGATGGTATTTTTATGCTTTTTTGCTTCATGTGATTGTTCTAATAATTTTAGATTATTGCCATCTTTGATCATAGAATAAAATATGCAGCTGCTATTGCTAGTTTGTCTTCTGCTAACTAATGGTACTGAGGAAGATGCAGATGTAACACATTTCAGTCTTTTGAAACTCTGCTGCATATGTTGAGAATATTTGGCACTCCAAATGTTAGTGGACTGCAAGCCACACCAGCAATATAGGGCTTGTCTAGACCAGCCAGAATATGCTGCCTCCTGGCCAGCATATTCAGACTCCAGAGAAGACCTGACCCCTGTTACTGAGACTAAGTGAGCAGAAGTCCGCATGCACATCCCAGTCGCCACATGCACATCCCAGCTGCTGTGGGCACCTCCCCTGCTGTGACATGTTGCACTCTCTGAAGCCAGGAAGGAGGCCTTGAGCATGTGATCAAGGCTGATCACATGCAGGGGGCTTACATCATGTGCTGGAGACCTGTTTCCCAGCTCCAGAGCAACTTCAGCAGCAGCTGACTATACAGGCCAGCATGCAGGTACAGACCTTGCGTCCTGCACCGGACCCATCCAGGTTTTCCTGCACAGCACGGGTTTTCCGGGGTGTTAATTTATAATGTTTTAAATGAGTTCCCTTCCCCCCAGCTTTGCCTCAGCTGTCGTCGGGACTGCCCAGAGGCAAAACAAGGCAAGAGCCCTGCATCATTTGGACTGCAGGACTCCAAGACAGGGGGGAAGCTGGGGTAAAATGCCTGTCTAGACAAGCCCATAGTCATTGATGTTGGATGATGGGGACTGCAGCTCAACAAAATCTGAAGGGTGTATTTTCCCCCTCCGTCTACAACCATCTTCCACAAGTTCTGATTTTAGTTCAGTAACTTTGTGTTGAACCAGCATGGTGTAGTAGTTTGAGCATTGGACTTTGACTCTGGATACCAGGGTTCAAATCCCCACCTGCCTATCCAGGGTGACTTTGGACAAATCATACTCTCTCAGCCTCAGAGGGTGGCAAAGGCAAACCCACTTTGAACAAATCTTGCCAAGAAAACCCCATGGTAGGGTTGCTGTTGTGGTGTGCCTTCAGGTCATTTCTGATTTATGGTGACCCTAAGGTGAACCTATCATGGGGTTTTTTTTGGCAGAATTTATTGAGAGGGGGGTTCCCTTTGCTTTCCTCTGTCAGTTTAGACTATGAAAAAATAACTTCAGATGGAGGTTTGCAGCCAAAACAAGATTATTCTGGAGATTCAGAAATTCTGCTGGATGCATTGGTGAAGACACAGCAGAGAGGAACAACATTGAACATAGAACCATCATGTTTCAAATGATAGTTTTCCAGTTTCCAAAGCATACACAAAACCTTCAAAACTTCTTGACCCAATCACCTCTTCACCCATGCCTTTTTTGAATGTACTGTCCAGGCAGAGAATTGTGTTTTTGGGCTCTGATTTGAAATGTGTTAATAGATGGTTATTTCCTTTTTCTTTAATTTTAATTGACTGCCAGATATACAGGTTAAACTAGAAGCCTTGCTTCAATTGGCCAGTTACTTCTCTGAGATGTTATTAACTGCCATCAAGTTGACTTTGACTTATGGTGACCCCATGAATGAGAGACCTCCAAGTCATCCTATCAGCAATAGCCCTGCTCAGGTCTTGCAGACTCAGGACCATGGTTTCCTTGATTGAGTCTATCCATCTGGAATGTGATTTTCCTCTTTTCCTACTGCCTTCTACCTTACCAATAATAATAATAATAATAAGAAGAAGAAGAAGAAGAAGAAGTTATTTTTATTTTTAACCCGCCCCTCTGCTCGGCAACCGGGGTGGTGTACAGCAAGATTAAAACAACAGCAAGTTAAAACAATCCTTCCCAGTCCTAACCCTCCCACCCCTTAAAACTAAATTAAACTAGTGCAGAATTAAAACAAACATAAAATACAATGCAGTATACAAATTACAACAAAAAATGGCAATAACGGCAGGGGGGTGGGTAGGCAATCAACTCCACTTGAGCCGGGAAGTTATTCTGGGGAGGCCTGCCGGAAGAGATCCACCTTTAATGCTTTCTTGAAGCTATCAAGAGTAGTGATAAGATGGATCTCGTCCAGCAGGCCATTCCATAGTCTGGGAGCCATAGAAGAGAAGGCCCTCTGGGAGGTCTGTGACAGCCTAGTTTTCATAGGCTGCAGCAGGTTTCTCGCAGAGGACCGAAGTGTGCGGGGGGATCATATGGGATGAGTTGGTCCCGGAAATAAGATGGACCCAAGCCATGTAGGGCTTTAAAGGTTAAAACCAACACCTTGTACTGTGCCCGGAAACTAATTGGCAGCCAGTGAAGAGGAGGTGTTATATGCTCTCTCCTAGATGTACCTGTAATTAACCTGGCTGCCATATTTTGTACCAATTGAAGTTTCCACATTAGGAACAAGTGTAGCCCCATGTAGAGTGTGTTACAGTAATCCAGACATGAAGTTACCAAAGCATAAACCACAGTTTCCAGATCCCTTGTAACCAGGTAAGGGTGCAGCTGGCGTATCAGCCAAAGCTGATAACAGGTACTCCTGATCGCTGCGTTCACCTGACTAGTCATGTGAAGCGACAAATCTAGGGGTACCCCCAGACTGCAAACACAGTCCTTAGAGGAGAGTGTGACTCCATCCAGGACTGGAAGTTGTATTCCCAGACCTGGTTTTGGGTCTATGACTGTAGTACCTCCGTTTTGTCTGGATTTAGTCTCAATCTGTTTTCCCTCATCCAATACATTACTGCTCTGAGACAGTCATTGAGAGGAGAGATGCCATCTGAAGTCTGAGCCGACGATCTGGTCATGGAGAAATATATCTGAGTGTCATCAGCATACCGAGGACATCGAGCTCCATGCCTCTGGATGATCTCTCCCAGTGGCTTCATATGAATGTTAAATAGCATCAGACACAGGATGGCACCCTGAGGGATGCTGCAATTAAGCTCAATTCTGGAAGAGCAACTGTCCCCGAGCCTCACCCTCTGGGATCTGCCTGAGAGAAAGGAACGGAACCACAGCAGAGCAGTGCCTCCAATTCCTAACTCTCTCAGGCGATCCAAGAGGATGGAGTGTTCTATAGTGTCAAAGGCCACTGAGAGGTCCAAGAGCACCAGCAGGGTCACACTACCCCTGTCGATGTTCTAGCGGAGGTCGTCGGTAAAAGCAACCATGGCAGTCTCAATTCCATATCCTGTCCTGAAGCTGGTTGAAATGGATCAAGATAATCGGTTTCATCCAAGACAGCTTGGAGTTGGGAAGCAACTGCCCTCTCGATCACCTTGCTTAAAAAAGGTAGCAAGGACACTGGTCTATAGTTATTCCTGTCCAGGGAGCCAGGGAAGGTTTTTTCAGGAGTGGCTTAACCGCCGTCTCCTTTAAACAGGATGGTACGATACCTTCCCTGAAGGACGCATTGATTGTATCCCGTAGGAATACTCTCAACACGTCCCCCCTGGACAACCAGCCACAATGGACAAAGATCAAGAGAGCAAGTCGTCTTCCTCACTTTTCCAAGGAGCTTGTCCACGTCATCGATACTCACAGATTGAAACTGATCCAGTAAAATGCCATCAACAGAGTTGTTGGACGCCTCATCTATGGATTCTATCAGAGCATTGGTGTCCAAGTTGGCTCTTATCTGAGAGATTTTATCTGCAAAGTAGATATTAAACGCATCACAGCAGGCTGTCGTCGGGTTAAGTAGGGGGTTTGGCGCAGGAGGAACCTGCGTCAGCTCCCCCACCACCTTAAACAGCTCTGCTGGATGGGACTCTGCAGACGCAATACGTGCAGAGCAGAAGGATCTCTGTGCTGTACGTATTGCCTCCCAATAGGAATCAAGATGCTTCCTATGGCGAGTTCTGTTGGATAAGAGTCGAGTCTTCCACCAGTTGTGCTCTTGCTGTTGTCTAGTTTGCTTCATCCTCCTAAGCTACCAAGCATTATTGTCTTTTCTAGTGAGCCATGTCTTCTCATGGTTTGTCCAAAATACAACATTCTCAGTTTAGACATTGTGGCTTCTAAGGACAGCTCAGGCTTGATTTGTTCCAGGTCCCATTTGTTTCTCTTTTTAGCAGCCCATGGTATCTGTAGAACTCATTTCAAATGAGTTGATTTTCTTCCTATCAGCTTTCTTCACTGTCCAACTTTTGCAACTATACATAGAAACTTGAAATACAATGGCATGGGCAATCCTGACTTTCATATTCAATGATATAGCTTTACACTTCAGGATCTTGTCTAGTTCCCTCATACCTACCCTTCCAAATCCTAGTCTTCTGATTTCTTGACTGCAATCTCCATTTTGATTAATGACTGAGCCAAGGCATGGAAAATCTTGAACTATTTCCATGTCTTCATCATCTGCTTTAAAGTTATATAAATCATCTGTGGTCATTATTTTTGTTTTCTTCATGTTCAGCAGCTGTAAACCTGCCTTTGCATTTTCTTGGCACTTTGAGATAGACATTAGTTATTGTTGGTTATTATTGTCTCCATTGACGCCCCCTTGTCGTGGGAGAGAGGCTTGCGTACCCTAATGATGTTTTGAGCTATGCTGGCGGTGCCACTGGTAGGGTCTCCCATGCCAGACAGGTCAAAACCGAAGGGTCTGACAAAGAGCGTCAAAGGGCAGGATGGGCTCTCTAGCCTTGTGGCAACCGTCCTAGGAGAAGGAAAACTCCAATCCCAAACCCGGGCAGATGGTGCTCGTCCAACCCTGTAAGGTCAATCATCCAAGAGAAGGAAACTCTAATCAAACCTACGGCCCGAGGACCTCACTGCCACGTCCATGCTTGCAAGGCCACGGCAGATGAATCTCTGGTTTAAAGGGTGAGGCCAGTTCTGTGCACGCTGCGCTCCACCAGAAAAATCCATTGCACAGGCTCGAAGGATTTGTAATTTCTCACATTGTCCTTTATTGGTGACTTCAAACACAGGTTCATAATATTCTGACATTTCTTAACGTCATGGTTTAATAATTCCTTGAACCTTTGTTTTCAAAAAGAAAAAAAGGAAAGGATTTTACTTACTGTTTTCCAGTCTTCTGAGACCTTGTCCATTCTCTATGTCACCTGAATGTCAAATATCAGTGGTTCTGTGCCTTTCTCTACTAGTTCCATTAGCACTCCAGGGAGCAGTCCATCACATCCTGCTGACTTAAGTTCAGCCAAATGTGGTGTGCCAAATATTTCTCATGTGCTCTTTTGTTATTCTCACCTGCATTCCCTTCTTGTTCATGTGAATTTTGCTGACCTGGGAACAGACTCTGTGTGTGTGTGTGTGAGAGAGAGCGAGAGAGAGAGAGAGAGAGAGAGAGAGAGAGAGAGAGAAGCATAATGCAAGCATTAAGCAAAGCAAACCTCTTTTGTTTGCATCTGTAACTATTCACCAGACTAAATAGTATTGCTGATTAGTTTGCTTTTTACTCCTGATCCTGACATGCTTGGAAGCAATTTCTGTTCATTTTCATTTTTGTGCCTTTTTTTCTGTTTTGCTGCATAAAACTCAAGAGTCAAACATCACTTTTTAATACATACAGTATTTCATCTCCATTTGCATGTGCATTTCATCTTTGATTTTTAGCTCACTTAAAAGCTCTTCATGAAGTTATGTTTAAGAATGCCCTTGTGTTTGTACTACATATGTCACCCTGACAGCCCAATTCAGCATATTGCAAACAAATTAATTAATTGACAAAAGAAATTACTTAATTCTGAACCCATTCCAAAGTTCAGGACTTGCTGCCCCTGCAAGGTCATCAGGAACACCCCCCCCCAATAGACCTTAAAACTTTCTGTTCCAAATTTCAATGTGTGACTCTATAAACTCATTGTTCCCTTTATTTGTTTACGTATTAAAATATTTTTTTTTCATTTTTTTTCCTACCCACCAGGCCTCCTAAAACAATGTACAATAAAATCAGTTTTAAAATCCTTTTAAAAACAATTTTAAACCAAAGGCCATAGAAAATAGTACAGTTTTGATTGCTGACCAGAAATGCCACAAGGATGGGGCCAGCCTGATTTCTCATGGGAGGGAGTTCCACTATCAGGGTGCTGCTGCAGAGAAAACCCTCTCATGTTATTCACAAACCTAGTAGCTTGGGGATAAGGGATATACAACAGGGTGCCAGTTACACGACAAAAATTGTCGCAGGGCTTACTGTGACTTTGTGATCCCAAATCCATCCCTCGCTGTTTATACGATTTTTGTCACTGATCTGGATATCCCGGGTGGTCCCGTGGCTGATATTTACACGTCTAAAGTTCTGTTTTTTATTTTAGGTTCTGCGATGCTTTATCCCGTGCTTTTCTTGTTTACACACGGGTAGCATACCGGGATTTTATTTTTTTGGCTGTCAATCAAGGATGCGATTACTCGTTTTTTCACAACCTCAGTGACGTACTTCCTTTAGAGTTTCACACCACGAGTGATGCTATTGGCTGGCTCAAATGTTTGTTAAAGCTTTTGCGTTGGGGATGATGGAATGATTGAGTGTTGCATTGGGGATAAGGCAATAAGAGGATGAGTGGAGGAATGAGCGACCTAGCCTTTGCTGTCCTTCCGAATTGAAAGAACAGCATTTAAAGCCCATTGAAAGTGAGGAAGGGAGGGATCCTTTGTGGCTACAGCCTTTCTGTCCTTCCAAATTGAAAGAACAACATTTAAAGCCCATTGAAAATGGGGAAGGGAGGAATCCTTCATGGCTACAGCCTTTCTGTCCTTCCGAATTGAAAGAACAGCATTTAAAGCCCATTGAAAGTGGGGAAAGAAGGGGTGCTCAGTGGCTACAGCCTTTCTGTCCTTCCGAATTGAAAGAACAGTATTTAAAGCCCATTGAAAGTGGGGAAGGGAGGAATTCTTCGTGGCTACAGCCTTTCTGTCCTTCTGAATTGAAAGAACAGCATTTAAAGCCCATTGAAAGTGAGGATGCAGGAGGGTGTGTGTGTGTGTGTGTGTGTGTGTGTGTGAATGTTCGATCATCTACTCAGACAGTGGCATTTTTTACTGTACCTTTAAACAAATGGAGTGGATACGGGGGGGGGGGATAATGGGCGATCGTCTGTGATCTCTTTACAATTTACTCTCTCTTTAAAATTTAAGCCAAGCATGCAGGAGGGGGGGATTTAAAGTAGGTTTCCCAGTGTAGAAATCCATTGAACAGGGTGATTTAATGCAGACATACACAAACCTACTTGCAGCTGGAATGGAAGCCTTTGTTTTCATCTGGTGAGGCTGAATCTATTGAACGGGTGACTGACCCCTCCTCTCCTCCCTGAGCCCACCCCTGGTCACATATATTTCCGGTCATTACCAAGTACTGAGATACATTGTCACGGGATGTTTAGACATACGATTTTCCAAATCCTCCTGTGACTTTTTTAAAAACCGGCACAAACCATAGGACTGGAAGTCCCGCAGGTTGAGGGATAAAAGGTGGCCCCCCTTCCAAAAATCACGTACCCGACTCAATGTACGTGTGAACTGCCAGGAATCGACACAAATTCTTCCTGGGACATTTTCATCGTGTAAACGGCACCCAGGGCTTCCACTAAAGATTTTAAATTTCAGGCAGGCTGTTATGGGTGGAAGTGGATATCCTACTGCCAATCTGTTAAAGGCTTTATAGCTCAAAACCAGCACCTCGAACTGAGATCAGAAACAAACTGAAAGCCAGCGAAGTTGGTTCAGGACTGGTGGCTCTAAAATGTATGCCACACAATAGTCAAGCAAATTTTACATTACCTGTAGCTCTTAAAAGTGGTGGTTCTTGCGCACCTGTTCAAGAGCCCCACATAGAAGTGCTTTACCAGACTAATAGTCCCATAATTCTCTTATTTTCCTCTGAAATCTCCAGTGGGGAAAGCTGCCATTATAGAACCCAGCCATATCCAGAGACTGCCAGTTATATCACACATCCCATGGATTTTGATAGCTCTGAAACAAGCTTGGCAGCTTGATGATAGCTTAAAAGGGGAATTAAGCCAATCCAGTGAGCATCAGACTATTAAAAGCAATTATGAATAACCACTAAAATGAGAAACATCCTCTCTAAATACTGGTGAACTGGATGGATCTTTTGCCCTTATGCCCTGCTTTTGGTTTTTCCACAGTTATCTGGTTGGCCATGGTGAGAAATTAGATGATGGACTTGATAGGCTTTTAAGACTGATACTTGGAACTTGGAAAAGTTACTTTTAAAGTTTCAATCTTATAATCCTAAATCAACATGGCCAGTGGTTATGCTGGTTAGGAGAAGATGTGAACTGTAGTCCAAAGAAGTAACTTTTCCAAACTCTGGTCTGATCTCGCACAACTCTTCTTACATTCTTGTATTCTTACAGTAAATTCCTGACCAACATTCTGATGAAGGATGTTGCTCATGCTGTAGGTGGATTGTTCATTAGAAGCTATGTGCATATGTTTACGCTAAAGCCTAGACCAGCGGTTCTTAACCTTTTCTTTATCATGGACCCCCTTAAATATCTTTTGTTGCCATGGGCCACTAAGACTTAAGCCCCCCTCAAGCCCCCCTACCATAACCCCCCCCCCATGTTTTGGCCACCAAAGACCTCTCTGATGTATCTAGTCAAGCATCAAGTGACACGAGGAGTTGGGACTTTACTTGCTGGGCATGCATATGTGCATGTGTGTGATGCGTAGGGATCAAGATTGCTTCTCATTCCTCCACCCCATGTACTGCTTTGATGTACATGCAAGGGGCATTCTTGAAGGTAGAACACATGAATACAAACACATGTAACGAGTGTACACTGCCTCGTTTGCAGACAACCAGAGTGAGGTTCCCTCTGCTCTAGAACTGCTGCTCTTGCTGCCAGTTTTGCCAGCCAGCCAGCCTGCCTGCCTCTCGTCATCTCCCTTCACCTCCAATTCTGCCCACACCAGCATCCCCAAAGCCTGTCATTTAGCACAACACAGGTTTTTTTTTCACTCCAGTCAGAGAGCAGCAAGTGTTGGGGGGCACAGAAAGAGAGACAGACAGACAGAGACGGTGAGAGTAGGGTGGTGAGAATGGTGCTTGGGAGCCCCAGTCCCACAGCCAAGCATGGCTTCAAGGGACCTTTACAAGGTAAGCAGCTAGAGTTTGGCCATACTTTGCTTGAGGGCAGCTGGTGAAAGGGGGTGGGCAGGAGGGAAGGGAGGGAGCCAGAGAGACAGTGAGCGAGGAGGGACATCCAGCTGGGGCTGCAGGAACATGTTTGGCCAAGTCATCTTTGCCAGAGGGGCCTATTCTTGCCCTTTTCTTTCAGAGTTCCTGGAGGAACTAGAAAGGAAATGAACATGGCGAGGAGGGCTGGGAAGTCAGAAGCGAGAGAGGGAGAGGGAGAGAGTGGGGAGCCGTGCTATTGCTGCTTGGGCTGGCAGGAGGGATAGAGCACTCGCTCTTTCTCCTCCTCTTCCTGCTCCCTCTCTCTTTCATTCTTCAGCATGGAGTTGAGCCCAACAGGTCTTGGGAGAGCAAAAGGAGGAGAGTTGGCCTTCACAGATCCCCTGTGGTGACTTTGCAGACCCCCCAATATGCGGACTACAGGTTAAGAAATACTGGTCTAGACAATAATGACAAAGGCACAATACCCCCACTAGCTGGCACTATTTTCTCCTTTAAAGTGTATAATCCAAGGAACATTTGGTGGAAACATTATCTCCACATAAAATTGTTCATCCTTTGGACTAAGTGATCTTCAAATCTGAGCACTCCACTTCACCTGGAAAGATTTACATTTCTTAGAGACAGAAAAATGTCTTCAAGCAAACCTCACTTTTCCTGTTATTAATGTAACAGCTGATGGGGAGAGTGGCTAAAAATGATGGGGAGAGTGGCTGCTCTGTGTAACAACAATGCACAGTTCAGTTCTTGAACAGTTTGGCATGACAAGCTGAATACAAAGTGAGGGCAGGGGAGCCCAAAGTGCAGTTTCAGATGCATGAGCTTCTGTGGTAAACAAGAAGCATGACTGTCTCACGCAGAATTTGGAAAGGTTACCCTTTGGACTGCTAGAATAGAATAGAATCTTTATTACCTTTAGACTGCTACTGCCATAATCCAAAGCCAGCAGGGCCATTAGCCATTCTGAGAGCTGCATTCCAGAAGTTGACTTTTACAAAATCTGTTTGCACACTAGTTGTTTTTACTCTTTTAAAATAAGGTTAGCAATGAAGGGCTGGATTGAACATCATTTCCACAGCTGGATGTGCTACTGAAGTGAGGACAGCTCTCCATGGTGGGATCAGTGAGCCCCCATTTGAGACTGTAATTAAGCCACAAACCAGACTGTACCAGGCTCCCCATATTTACTTTTTACAGAGGCAACTTTCATTGTGATTGCTTCTAAAACAAGTAAGCACGAGTGCTTTACATGCTATGTAGTTGCGCTTTTGTGGCAACAACTGAAATGTGGACTCATATCACCACCACAGAGAGATGCATGATTTTCTTGAATAATCAAGCTAGTTGCCAAGAAGGAAACTCATCACATCTCAATATTCACAAGCATCAAAGGGAAGCAGCCTATTCCACTTGGCTGAAGTCCAGATGTGATATTTTGACAAGGAGTCTCTTCTGGAAATGCACTGCAGTGGAAAAAATCATGTAGCAACCAAGCAGTAGTCAATATTCTCTAGGACACATATTAAGGTCTAGGCAAACTTCAGTTCCTCTTCAGTAACTCCCACACTGGTGATTCATTATCATTTTCTGCTTGTGTAAGATTTCACATCAGTCTAAATAGTATATGATAAACTTCCTTGCTCCCCCTTCTAGTTAAAGTCTTCTACATGCTTCAGAACTTTGTAAATGAGCAGAAAGATCAGTGGGTAGCTTAACACCCTGATGTTTGGACTCATCTTCTGGCTTTTTTCTAAATTCTTTGTTACTTTAGATCAGGGGTGGGCAACTGAAAACAGAGCAGGGGGCATTTTTCCTTCCGTTGCCCACTCAGCAGGCCACAGCAGCACATGGTGTCACTTCTGGCCACCATTTTGGTTGATTTTTTTCTCTCCTCCTCCCCCCCCCCCTGCTTCATTTGGGGGAAGTTTGGGAGCCCGAGGCGATATTAAGGGAGCAAACTGTTGCTTTTTCTCCAGCAGTTTTAGGAGATTGGGGGGGGGGGGTTGAGGGAAAATCACTCCCAAATTAGCCTGGAAAAATAGTTTTTTTAAAAAAAAATGGGGCTTTGGGGGCTTTGAGGGGTTTCTGGGGGGTCTCATGGGCTGCACCTTGCCCACACCTGCTTTAGATCATATCTTTCTGCTTTAATATCCTCTTACTAATGTAGGGGTAATAAATCTTCTCCCTCTCCCATGAGTTCCACATTATCAGATGATGTGTCCACATACCCCGATGTGTATATTCTGCTGTGTTCTGTATGAAACTGGATGTTAATTTAGAGTCCTCATGTCAAGCAGGAAGAAAAAAAAGCAGTGCCTACAAAAGAAGGAACTTCTTTTAATAAAGCTAAAGGTAAATTTTAAAACCTGACTTAATGCACATTTAGTAAGACGGAAGTGTCATTGAGTCAACATAGCTTACTTTTAGACGTGTACCCATAGGACTGCAGCTTTACAGCCTAATCCTGGACATGTTTTCTCCCAGGTTTACTTAAGACTTGTAATCATATTGTGCTTGTGAAGCCAGCATCAGAAGCTCTTGGCCAGTTGAACTTTTGATCATAATTTTATTGAGCATCCCAATACATAATCCACAGAAGACAGGAGGAGAACCCACATGCCATTGTCTAGTAAGAATGAATTAGCTTGCTGCTGCTGTGTTAGGTTACCTTGAGCTTTAGGGGTGCAGCATTGAGCTCCCATGGCCGTTAACTTTATCTCAGGAACTGTCTAGGTAGGCTGGAGTAAGCTGACTCCACAGAAGCCCAAATATGCAGGGTTGCCACCAAGCTGCAGCATCTACTCTCTTCATTCCTATGTCTATTTTTGGGCTCTGCCTCCTCCTTATATCTACCAAATTGTGAGAAGTGTTTTTCCTGTGCCATAGCAGAGGACATGATGTAATATAATACCAACACATAGCAGAGGACATGATGTGATATAACACCAACACAAAACACATAATAATATAAAGGAGGTGCTTCAGAGCTGGCTAAAAATCATGCCCCCATAAAGCCCTTTAATATATGAATAATTCCTTCCTGAGCACCCCAAAAGGGCAACTAGCATCTGCTTGAGCTAATGTGATGTGATAAAAGATGGATGTACTGTATTATGCTGCAAAATGGCTAGGCTATGTGTGAGGAGTTCTTATAATAGGCTTGCTTGTGGCAAAACCTTGCATCTTGCAAGACTTTGGGCTGAGTTCCTTGGCCAGAGATCTTGCAATGGCTGGCATGGTGGCCATCAACAACTTTCCCAGTTCCATATCCCAGAGCTGGACATGAATGTTGTTATAGGCTGATTTTGTGTTATATCTTGTGATTTTGTGTTATATTTTGTGTTATATCTTGTAAAATTTAAGTCCCTGAAGCCTGAATAGTAAAGAAATAAGTGTACAAACTACAAAGAGGTAATAAAGGAGGGCCTTTTCATAATTATGTGAAAAAAAGTGACTGGCAACTACATGTACCCCCAAATTTTACAGGCAGGGTTTAGCAGAAGTGCATGCTAACAGTAGTCTGTTGGAAGTGCATCCTCCTAGCATTAGAGAGGACAAGAAGGCAAAATGGAAGGGGTAGAAGAAGTGGGCCTCTACCTACAAGAGGCTAGGTGGCAGGACTCTGGTTCTCTTTTAAAATGGCGTGGAGTTGCTGGAAGTGTGTTTTCCTGGCATTACAATTGGGAAGTTTATTTATTTATTTAGGTACTCAGCCACAAAGGCTCTCAGAGCAGCTTACAAATTGTTAAGCAACTGCATTTTACACATCTACACCACATTAAGCAGTTTCCAATGTGTGTTAGCTAATTGCCACCACAAGCCGTGTACTCATTTTACTGACCTACGAAAGGATGGAAGGCTGAGTGAACCTTGGAGCCCTGCAGGGTCGAATTCACAACGTTGTGGCTGCAATACTGGCATTAAACCACTGCACCACCAGGGCTCCCTTAGCAGAACTGCATTCTACCAGCAGTACTGAAAATGCCAGGAGGCAAGTACATATGCACCTGCATTTCACAGTCTGGATCTGTTTCAAAATGGCTATGCAAAATGGGCGGTCACAAATGCATCTTTCAGGCATTGACTGTTAAAAAAGAAAAGGGGAAAAAAAGAACCTGGCCATTGAAATGGGGGGGTGGAGCTTTTTGTTTTTACAATATTTTCTGCTTTTGAAAAGTACAAGTGACTATGGCATGTGCACCATACTTTGGTGGGTTGGGACAAAATATGAGAAATGGAGGGGAAACAAGTAGGAGGTGCCTACAAGCAAGCATAATGAAAAAAATCCTGATCTGGAAGGTCAACAGCAGAATCGAACACTATTCTGCCAATATCTAAAGGAGAATACAACACGTAACATTATGATCCCAGTAGCATAACAAGAATGAAAAAGCCACTTTTGAAGTGGAACTAGGGAGTAACCTGAAAAAGACCACAGTCAGGAAGGACAATTTGTTAACCTCACTGCTCGGAGGTCCTAAGGACCTTCAAAATATTGATATTAATTTGGGGAATTAATATACTCAGCTTGGCTATGCAAGGTGGGGGGGACAGAAAGCAGGATCTTTTAACCTATGTATACCTGTACTCAGGAGGAGACGCTAAGCTAGATAGTACAATAACTTGGTCTTTATTGGAGGAAATAATAATAACAACATTCATGCACACATTCAAACATCAAACATTCGTGCAAGACTAGCGAATAAAGTAGGAAACATTGGGATAGAGGAATATAGAAGTGAGTTGTTTGTGGGAGATACAACACCTGTCCTGTAGAGATGAGGTTGCGGAAGAAATCAGCAGAGTGGGGGTCCAGAACAGGAATGGCTACACAGGCTGATGTGGCATCTAGAAGCAGGGGAACTGTGCACATTTGAGTGGAATTTGGGAAGGGTTTTTATAGTCAATAAATGCCACCCGGGGATGGGATTTAGAGTAGAAGACAATGGTTCTCAGAATTGCTCAAGATGAGACAAAGGCACTCTGGATATGCTAATGGCATCATAATGTGTGGATACTTTGTGATTGAAAGGAAAAAGCAACTTCCTTTGTTTGTGGAAGGGCAAAAGGGCTGATAGGATTAGCCAGGTGTTCTGGCCTTCAGTTGCCTTGCAAATTAACATTTCTTTGGAATTTGGGTGGCTCCTCCTTAAATGCATACCTGACTGAGTCTGAACACTAGTCCTTGGGATTTCTTGGAATTTTCCAGCTTTAATGGCTGCACTACATGGAAGGCCACATTTCACCTAATTATTAAATATTGCCAATTGATTATAGATATGGGGCAGGTGGTGTCAGGGTAGGTAACCATTTCAGCATTCAAAGATGGGTGCTATTACATGGGTGCTATTATGTAGTAAGTTAATTTTCATTCTATGTTACATCTTACCACTGCTTTAAAAGCAAGTGTATATTGTTAGAAAGTTATATTTGTGGTTGTCTCTTGAGCTTCTACCATCCACAATATCAACAGTGATATTTCTTGTTTTTTAAGAGTGGCATTTCCAGTGTGACAGCTATTACAGTTCCATGCTACGTCTCTGTCTTCCTCTTACGGTTTTGATTGTAAACTATTTTATTGCTGTACATATTCCTATAGTAAAACATCCCATACTATTTAAGTACATGATACATTCACCACAAACAGCCTTAACATTTGACATCTCCTGCCATAAAAGCAAACATTACTCTGATCTTTTGAAAATTCTCAAGAGAGAATCAAGTGAGGGTTGTTTTTTTTCCTGCAGGGCCTCTTTCACTGTTTGAATCTTCTCGTTGTAAGCAAAGAAGTATTTTGTGTTTCTTTGTATTTCTGTTATTATTTTTGCCCAATTGTTCTTGAAACTAATTTACACCCAGAAAAACAACGATAAGGGCTACCACTAATATGGAATAAAACTGAATGAAATACAGAAAAAGAAGGCGATATGGTAGGCACTGAACATCACTCTACATTGGATCCATTCACATATAATGGCAAATCATACCCTATTTCTACAGAAAAGAGCCCACTCCTTATGGGTTCTTTCCCATTCTTTCTTCCTGTCATGCACTATTTGGTTAGTTACCCATATTTTATTGCACCATCCAAATTTATACACTATAGCTTGCACAGGCTGTTTAAACCAGGATCAGATCCTGATTTTGCTGTCATTTAGGGGGCAGTCTCAAGCCAAAATCTGGATAGAAGACTATGGTGTGATGCATATCGGGAAGTAGTTCATTAAGAGAAGGAGGGAGAGGCAGCACCTGAGCTCAAGGCTAAGGGCTTGTCTATACGAGGCAAAAAAAAAAATGTGGGTTGCTCTGTAGTAATAGCAACTCGCAGCAGCTGCTATTTATCTTAATGGGTTTGTTGTTGTTGTTGTTGTTGTTGTTTTGGCAGATCAATTGCTGTGCAAACAGACATGCCTGTGAATCAAGATAGTGGTCGCAAGTGAATTACTCACATTTTTACTTACCTCAATTTGCCACTGCCAGACAGTATTTTTAAAAAGACTATATCCATGGTGTGAAAGAGCAACCTTTCACTTTAATAAAAAGCAAACAGAAAAAAAACTGTTTTATCACCTTAGCGCTCATTCACTAAGGTGAACGTTCAACATGGCAGCTCCGGGTGCTTGCCTTGTTAGTAAGCTCTGCCCCCGCACGTGTCCAACCAATCATCTACTCATGTTGGAAAAGTGAATCAATTCAGTCACTTGTCCCAACAAGCAGGAATGTGTTATTTCCTGTACTGTTTTTTGTGTTTTTTTTAACTTCGGGAAAAGCCACAAAGGCTCTTTCCATGTACTTTTTGGCATTTTTACCCCCCTCCTTCTGAAAACAGCAGAGTGATGCAGAACCCAATTGAGACAGATCGTATTCTCCTCACATTCTGTGAAGTGTATTTTCGCCATTTAAACAACCTGTAAGTCTGTACTTACAAACCTTTGTACTGATGCAGACTCACAAGATAACCAACACAGTAATTAGGAGCTACACATAGTATGCCCTTAAACGTAATGTCAAAACACAGTAACTGATCAAAGTAAATCCATCACAGTTATCCAGTGATTTCTTTCCATGATTCATATGGAATTATTGATTGCAGTCACATACACTGAAGGACTTCCTGACTATGTGCTAACATATTTACCATATACAAAGCATGTGTCCATTTACCAAATTAACACCTGTCTCTTCCAAGGTTTGGACATCCCCTTTATTTTCAAGACATTAGCCCTATAAGGGAATCCAGCCTGTTCACATGAGGGCTAAAAGTGGGTAAGTACCGTTGGCCCTGGTGATTGCAGCACCAGGTGAAGGCAAGCAAAATCTCCTTTCTACCCTCCCCCATCAAAACAGAAAGGTCAGAAACTGAATGGGTGGGGATGAAAATGTTTGGGTGGTGTTTATGGACATGCCTATAGTCCCACCCATTTCTTGCCCTCACATGAGCAGGCATAAAGCACAACATGGAATAACTTTGTTGGACTACAGTAGGACCCCCATATCTGCTGGGGATTGGATCCCACCCCCATCCTCCGTGGATACTGAAAATCATGGATAATAGCGAACACCACTGAAATTTTATTATTTATTTATTTATAATGGGACACTAATGGGACTTCTGGTTTAATACAAGGTTTCTGCAAGCTCTGGAACACAACTAGCTGTCTTGATCTTCCCAATATTAGTTCATCTCATAGGAATGTGTAGCTTCCTTGGGCCCCATAGTGGGGAAAAGGTGGGATATTGTATAAATGAATGAATGAATGTGTATATGACAATTCCTTCTTTAGATAATACACTCCTTTCTTTGCAAACTTTTATCCACATGCAGGTATTTAAAGGGGGTGTGGAACTTAAAATTTTATCAGTTTATTCAGCAATTCATTTTAGTGTGCAAGCAAAATAGCAGTAGGTGGTGCAGAAGGGTAGAGCTTCAAGGGGGGCAGTGATTATAATTGGCAACTGTATCATTGGAAGCCATTGGTGGAGGAGATACAAGCAAATAAATAAATAAATAAATAAAAATACCACAGCCATGCTGCTGGTGAAGGGCCCATGCTAGCTTCATGTCCTCCTCCCCCCTCAATCCCTCCTGGAGTTAGTTTCTGAGGTTCTCTTAACTTCTAGAAGAAACATTCTAGAGCCACAGGAGCCTCAGGGGAGAACTGGGTGAGAAACCCATTTTGCCTGTTTGGCATTCTGCTTGGGTAACATTTGGACACAGGCATTATTACTGTTCAAAGTTTTTCTGGTTCTTTAATTTTCCTTTCTTTGAACTTTAATCATATTTTCCCCTTTGGCTTTCTCTATGGTTGCATATTAAGGTCACATAATCTTTTTTTGATTGTTTAAGTGTTTCCATGGTATTGCCCCTTCTCATAGATTTCCATTCGGTGGTGTGTCTTTTTCCTTTTTGCCAAATGTCCCATTTCTCAATGAGGTCAAAAAGGTTGATCTTTGACTCATCTGTCCAGAGAATATGGTTCCAGGAGTCTTAGGGATCACCTATGTGAACTTTAGTGAGTTTCAGATGTGAAGCAATGGATATTTTTAGAGAGCTGTTTTCTCCTGGCTAGTACCCTTTCCCATCTTTTCATGATTAAGTAATTAGCTCACATATTACCTGAGGTAAGAGTGGTTTGCAAATCCTCTAATGTTACTCTAAGTTCCTTTGACTTATTGAATGATGTGCTAGTTTGATCTTGGACAGATTTTATTATGATAGCTGCTCCAAGGTAGAGTGAGTGTGGCCTTGATTGGCTTGATGGAGCCCCAAATCTTTAGAAATGGTTTTGGAACACTTTCTGGACTGATGAGCAGTAATTAACTAATTTTCTGAGGTCCTTGGAAATGGTCATGACATGACATTTGTCCACACAATTGTATGATGGAGACCAAACTCACAAAATTTCTGATTTTTTATAGAGTGGGGCCTCCCAAACTCACCCATGCAGACCTACTTAATTATTTAAGCTTCTGATTCTAATTACACATTCAGGAGTTTGCTTACATTTGTACTTATCTTGATTCTTAGGTACTCATAGTTTCCCTAATTTAGACAACTTTTTTTTTCACAAGACACAGAATTGGTTATAAACCCTAAAAATATATTTTTAAAGGACTGATTTTGAGTCCTAATGGCTATCATGGTAAAACTATGGAATTTCTATATGATTATTAGGGTTCACAAACCTTTTCTCACAAACTTACACTATGTCTTACAAAACAGAAAGATTTTTAAAAATGTGAAGTTGAGTAGTGCAGTGTTTAGCCTTTAAAAGTAAACAATTCACAAAACACACATTGCATTCTTTCACATGTCAGTGTTACAAATACCAAAGATGAACTATTGAAGTTCAACTAGCGTTACATGTGGGCACATATTTCCAGGCAAAATACCAGTACAAAAAAGTGGGGGGTCACATGTCTGAACAGTGTATTCTCTTGGTTAGTGACAACCATTTATAGAACTAGTCAATTCGATGCCATTGTGGGTGTTTCAACACACTGGCAATACAGTGGCATGTTTCACAATGGTACAATTACTGACAGTGGGAGTTTCTACAAATAAAGTTGGACAGTTGTTTGATTACTGGTAGAGCAGGAATTTCCCCAAGAGGCAGGTTGTGCAGTGCAGCTATTTTCATCATGACAGGGTTTTTCCAAAGCCAAGGTTAGGCCAAGGTCCCAATCCACTCCTCCTTCTTCCTATTCCAGCTATGAAAAAGATTCCCACCAACTGTAGCTGATTGGGTTGCTTCACTGCTACTGCTGCTGTTCCATCACCAGCAGCCCTGGAGTGTCACCATTTTTGCTTCTGGGCCAAGCTGCATATGTCCAGGGTGGTTTAGGTTATATGCAGAAAGATGGAGCAACTTCTGAGACCACAACAAAAGTTTGAGAATGAACATGGAAGCTGCATCTAGGATGAGTCTGGGAGCTGTTCACTTGGAAACATTTCCTCTCTTTTCTCCTCCTAGGACCTATGCTCCTTAATTTCAGTTCCAATGGGCAGGTTACACAAGGTTTTCTGGAGTGTGTGCCTGTGCTTCACTAGTCCCTCTGACTAAGGTCAGAGTGAGGCATCATGTGGCCCGGTGAGCACCTTTGTCACTATTGCTTTGCTATAGCAGCAGCAGCAACTGCAAAAAATGCTATCATGTGGCCCTCCAGAGGTTGATGGACTACAATTTCCACTCTTGGTGATGTTGATTAGGGCTGCTAGGACCCAATGTTCTATAACATCTGGAGTGCTGCATGATTCACATTGCTGGTATTGAATTGGTTGAGACTTAAAATAATGGGTTGGAACTAGATTTAGTCCCACTTAGAGTAGACCTGCTGAAATCAGTGGGTTTCATTGATTTCAGTGGGTTTCCTGTAAGTACAACTAGGTGTGGATCTGACATACTATTACAAAGCTTGAAAATGCTACAAACTATTTGCTGCTATAGCATCAGAGTGCGGGCTGTTTGTAGCTACTCTCCTGGACTATTTTACCCACAATGCCTCACTCGGAGGAAAGATCCCCTTCCCCAGAACACAGCATTCAGGGTGAGATGGCCCCAGCAGCCATGGGAGTGCCTTTGCTGCTGTTGTTATACAATAAGAAAATTGCATGTCATGCCAGACCTGCAAAGAGAGGTGTTGAGGAAGTGTATAATGGTCAATACTTGGAAAAGTTACATTTTCAGATTTAATTTCCCAGAATCCCCAGCCAGTATAGCCAAAAAGTATTTTTTTTCAAAACTCTGATAATGGTGTTAGACTCCTGTGTTACCTTTGACTGTAGAAATTTAAATGGACATGGGGCTTAGAAACAGATATAGACAGATACATTGAACTCCAATGAAAAAAGTAATCATCTTCTTTACTACAACTCAGCATCAATCATTGTCCAATATAATCTGTCCAAAGACTGTGCATTGACCTTAGGATGTGGTTGGTATGAAGGTAAACTTACCTGCACAGCTTGCAGTTTACTCTGTGGCTCTGTGCTCCAGGCATCACACAAGACACTCAACCACAGGTTTCTTTATATACTTCTTCATATACTTTTTATATACTCCCTAATATATCCCAAATTCAGGGCTAAATACCTTGAAGGCACCAGATCACGTCTGATCTTGGAAGCCCTGATTAGTACTTAGATGGGAGACTGCCAAGGAATACCAGGTACTGTAGGCTATATCAGGTGCTGTAGGCTATATTCTGAGTATTCCTTGCCTAAGAAAGCCCTATGAAATTCATGGGGTCTCTGTAAGTCAAAAGGCAATTTGAAGACACATACATGGTAAACACAAACTCCTGAAGAGACATATTACTTAAGAATAGAGGGAGCATACTGGAAGGCGTGCAAGAAGAGAGAGTCCCCATCCAGACTTGAACAGGGAAAGGGAAACAAAATCCTTACATTATTTACTTCTGTATAAATTACAGTTGTCCCTCCACATTCGCGAACTCGACATTTGCGGTTTTGGGAACCCCCCCCCCGGGGGCCCCCAAAACCGCAACATGGGGCCTCTGGAGGCCCCATGAAAGCCCTGGGATGGAGCAGGGAGGGCCAGGGAGGCCTCCACGGGGCCTTCGGAGACCCTCCGGAGGCCCCATGAAAGCCCTGGGAGGGAGGGGAGACGGCTGGGAAGGCCTCCGCGGGGCCTTCGGAGACCCTCCGGAGGCCCCGCGAAGGCCCTGGGGGTGGAGTGGAGAGGGCCGGGAAGGCGTCCGCAGGGCC
Source organism: Gambelia wislizenii (assembly GCA_030847615.1). Lineage (NCBI taxonomy): Eukaryota > Metazoa > Chordata > Lepidosauria > Squamata > Crotaphytidae > Gambelia > Gambelia wislizenii. Next base: position 218,805,920 of record JAUMIR010000004.1, read on the forward strand.
CCCGGAGACCCTCCGGAGGCCCCGCGAAGGCCCTGGGGGGAGAGTGGGGAGGGCCAGGAAGGCCTCCGCGGGGCCTCCGGAGACCCTCCGGAGGCCCCGCGAAGGCCCTGGAGGGGAGGGGGGAGGGCCGGGAAGGCCTAGGAAGGGAGTGGGGAGGCGGGGGAAAGCGACTATGGGGCCTCTGGAGGCCACATGGTCGCTATAGCGGGGGAGGGGGGGCAAACAATATTTGCGGATTTTTCACATTCGCGGGGGTCCGTGGAACGTAACCCTCGCGAATGTGAAGGGCCGACTGTATATACCATATATGCCAGCGTATAAGACACCCCCCCCATTTTTAAGTTAAAATATAGAGTTTGGGGTATACTCGTCGTATAAGACTACCCTCCTTCTCTTCTACGGCGAGTATATCCCAAATATCCCTCCTCAAGAAAATGTCAAGAAAACAATTGTTAAGAAAAACTGGAAGATAATGACATCAAATAGTTTTTATGTACATTTCTCATATTTACAGCATTATATTACATCTTCCAAGCTGATGCACATAAGCAAAAAACAAAAACAAAAACAAAAACAACTGCTCTAGGCCAAGCACATTTCGTTAAAACTGGGGCGGGGGGTGCTGAAGCCAGTAGGCGTAAGATATTAATTAAAAATGTCATAACAGGATACCTCACATTTTCCCTTGTCAAAACACAGCGGGCAGATTTACATTTCAGCAACTGAGGGGGGTGTTTGGAAATTGTGGAGATGACAGTGTCCCAGGTGGTGCCTGTGGAAAAGTCACCCCAAAATGCTGGGGATTTTCCAGGCCTAAACGACTCTCGGCTCCTCAGCACCGAGTTGAGCAAGTCTGAGCCCGGAGAGGGATTTTATGGCCAAGCTGGAACAGAGGCGGCAGCAGCAGGAGCAGCAGCTGAAGCAGCGGGAGGGGTGGGCTGCCTGGCTGGGACCCACTGCCCTTCTTCGCCTTCGCCCTCCTGGCCTGGTTCCTTCACTGCCGCGGGGCCCAAAAGCAACCGGTTGGATGGGCGGGTGAGCGCCCCAGGCTGGCAGTGGTGGCGCCAGCCTCTCCCTTCTGCATTTCCCTGGGTCTCTCTCGGGCAGTGATGTGACATGCTGATGGCGGCCTGGCCCAGGGAGCTTGGCTGCTTCTACTCAGCTCCGCGCTCGGCGGCTCCCGCCCGCCCCGCTGCAGCAACATTACCACCGAGTGAGGTCCAGCAATTTGGAGAAAGGCCGCCGAGAGCCCCCCGCCGCCCCGCCCGGTAAACCTCCACTGACAGGCCTGAGCAGGCCCTGGCCCCTGCGCGGAACCAGGCCACGGTGCCCACCACTATGCAGGCCCCAAGAAGGCCGCGCCTGGGCCACATCAGGGCTCCCTGGGTTAGGCTGAGAGAGTGCAGGGCTCCCTGGGTCAGGAACGAAGACACAGGAGATAGGCGGCGGCCGAGGCAAAGCGCTACATTTACCCCTCTCCTCCGCCTTCAATTCCTCCTCAAAGGGGGTGAAGGCGGAGGAGAGGGGTGAATGTACCCGCCTTGCCTCACCCCCCACCCAGTCTCCTGCATCTTTGCTCCCTTTGCGAAGGAAGCGAAGACGCAGGAGATGGGCAGCATGTGAGGCAAACTGCTACATTTGCCCCTCTCTTCCGCCTTCGATTGCTCCCCAAAGGGGGTGAAGGCAAAGGAGAGGGGCAAATGTACTTACCTTGCCTCACCCCCACCCTGTCTCCTGCGTCTTCGCTTCCTTTGTGAAGGGAGCGAAGACACAGGAGATGGGCGGCATGTGAGGCAAACTGCTACATTCGCCCCTCTCCTCCGCCTTCGATTGCTCCCCAAAGGGGGCGAATGCAGAGGAGAGGGTCAAATGTACTGGTACATGCTTTGCCTCACCCCTCACCTGATCTCCTGCCTCTTCGCTCCCTTTGCAAAGGGAGCGAAGAGGCAGGAGATCGGGCGGCGGGTGAGGTAAACCGTATACCTAGCGTATAGGACGACCCCCGACTTTTGAGGTTATTTTTCAGGGTTAAAAAGTTATCTTATACACCGGAAAATATAAATACACACACACACACACACATACACATATGCACACCACACGTCACAGCCTCCTTCTGGACTACAGCTAATTGCTAGTCCCAGCTAGAGTACACCAACTGAATCAATTGCTGAATGGTAAGTCAACATCTTTGTAAATGTAATTGATTCAATGGGCCTGTTTTAATTGGGACTAGCAGACCTAGGCCTATAGGGTTGCTATAAGTCAAAGCCAATTTGGTGGCAATTAAGAACAAAGATCTCATCTCATGTATTTCATTATCCAGTACTCTCTGCATGTCAAAGCTCCCCCCCCCCCAAAAAAAACCCTGAGACCAAATTTATCTTTACATTCTCTTTTTTGGCATTCTGAAATGAACTTTCTTCATTTCCTGAATATTCAATGACACATTTGCATTCAGAGACTCACATCATGCTAGTCATACACACCAGAGATGCATTTATTCAGCATACATTAGATGTACGGGAGAACCAAGCTCATTTTCATCCATATTCTGATGATGTTGTAAGACACTTTGGACATGATTTACCATGGGAAAATGGCATATAAATGTGACCAATCCCCATGTCAGAAGTTGGACAAATGATGATGGCTCTAGGACTTCAGAGGACCTATTACTAAGCCTGCTCACCGCACCACAGAGACCTCTGCCTGGCAGTACCTTTGGGGCCCTGACCAGTTCTGCTGCTATTGTCACCACCCCAGTTACACACACTCCAAACACATTTACTCTGCATCACATCACTTCTGGACAGGAGAGGGCCAAACTGATGCTTGGCTGTATTCCTCAATGAGGGTTCATTTGAATGGGTCATGTTCTGTATTGCAATTGGGAGAAACTAAGATGGTGCCTGCCCAATGTTGCACAGACGCCTCCCATCCATTACCACCTGCCAATTGGAGAACAAGTGAATCTCAGCAGCAATCTGGCAACCAAGTGAGCGTCACTGGTAGCATCATGCTACCTTCTATAGTCTCATGCCAGTCTTGACGATGATGATTATTTTATAGTTTTATTGAAAAAATATACCAGTAGGCCTAGTGATCCAAGGAGCCAGCATAGTGTAGTGGTTTGAGTGTTGGACTAGGACACTTAGGTATCAACTAGACGGGAGAATTTGTCACAAAAAATAGTGACTTACCTCCCTATTGCTGCAGACTTCATTTGTGCCCATGACTCATCCAAAAGGTTGCTGAAAAGGAAAAGTAGTGATTTGGCTGTTAACAAGGAGCTGCACCAAAAAAATGGTGGCTGTGAGTGCGTTGAGTCCCGAAAACCTTCCCCACTTAAAAAAAAAAAAAACCTGTTGCGGAAGAGCAATTTTCCACTAAAAAATACCTTCATTCTTTTGCTCTGCCGCTTTAACGATTGTGCTGGCCAATAACAACAACAATGGCAGCTCCGGCATCGAGAGCTCTCCCTTGTAAGCCTGACCTCCCCCCAAGGTCCGACCAATCAGGTTTCAGCCCTGCTGTGTGCTGTGTGCTATGTGCACCTTGTCAAATTGGTTGATCGCACAACCGATTATGCACTATTTCGCGGACTTTTTAAAAAAAGATCACTAAAACCAGTGAAGGCTGTTATTGCGATCATTTTGGAGTTTTTCAGAGTTTTCAGCCCCCCTCCTTCTGTATGTGGTGAATCACGCCATGGCTCCATGAGGACCACTAGCATTCTCCTCGGATTGTTTGAGGATTATTATTATTATTATTATTATTATTATTTGCTGTGTAGCTAACCCCTGGGAGACTAGGATTTTAATCCCCACTCAATCATAGAAACCCGCTGTGTGAATTTGGGCAAGTCATATTCTCTCAGCCTCAGAGGAAGGCAAGGGCAACCTCCCTTCCCTGAACAAATTCTGCCATGAAAACCCCATGATAGGGTTGACATAAGTCAGAAATGGCTTGAAGGCACACAACAACAAGCAACCCAGGATTAAGCAGTAATGATGTCCCATTACATGATTCAATCATGTATTCACCAATTTGCAGCCTAGAGAGCAAAAGATGGCAGTGATTTTTTTAAAAGAAGGTGTGTGGGGGGCAATAGTATAGATTAAAGTGTGATGCAGACACATGTAAGTAGAGATAAGGGTGAAGCTGTACAAAGATACATGAAGTGCTGAACAACCAAAACAAAGGACGTAATTGTTATCAACAATAATTATTCCAGGCACAGCAGAAATACTGTGTCCATCGATCACTGTTTAAAGCACGGAGGGGATCATAGCTGCCCTCTGCTAGGCCCATTCGGTAGCATATTGCCACATCACCTGCAATTTCAAATTAAAAATGCCTTCATTGTTAGGAAAGGGTCATCTGTTTTTAGGTGAAGAGTAACAGACAAACAGAGCTTGGTAATTTGCTACTGAATTTTAGTGGCATGTAAAAACAGTTTTGAAGGTTTCATGCAGCAACTGTATTAAGGGATACTGGAGTCCTAAACTGCTCCATAATATTTAAATTCAAACAAAATTTATATTTTGGTAAGAAAAGAAATACAGTATTTAAAAGGTAAACAGACAACAAAAAAAATGTTAATAAACAATTGTTTAAAAATACATCCTCTTAATGATTAGCTAATTTACACATATTTTATGGGGGGGGGAAACTGCAGCTGGTGATTAGTGCTTCACTAATAAAGCACCATGTTTTGGAACTGGAATAGTTACTCTCACACTGAAGCAGTAAAAATAGTTATTAGCACGGCTGGGATGAGCCAACTAGCTAAGCCACAAGCAACTCCGGCAACATTTCTTCGGACTGATTCAAAACCTGTTTGGATTCGTATTAGTTAATAGCTTACTCTGCTTGTGGATTCAACATATAAACAAGCCTAGTTTTCTGCGTTTTACACCCCATTCAGAATTCCCACTGGCATTCTGAATAATGAAAAGAAACTAAATTTAGTGGGGATCACAAATACTTTGGGTTGGATGTAGACTAAATTAGCTGGATTTTGGTCCCACCGACATCAACATGAAAAGTTAGTTGACTTGCTTATCCAACTGATTTCACTTGGAAGCAATACAGAACACAGAGCCAGCTATGTTAATCAAAAATGAAATCCCAAATTCAAATTTCATATTACTTTTATTAGGACAGTCAAAATGAAAAGAGGAAAAATGCACAAAATACCATGCAAGCTTTTGGAATCACCCTTTGGGGTTTAAAACAATCAAAAGAAAAGTGGCAGTGAAGTAGGAAGTTCCATCTTTTGTGCTGCCTTACCACATGACGTTATCGTTCTTTCGTTCCAGTCCTGTGGGGGACTGAGGTAAAATCCATTAGTAAAAAGATGCAGTTTTTTCTCGGTCCCACACAGGACCGGAACGAAAGAACGCCGATGCCATGCGGAATGTTCCTGCTGCACTGCTTTTTTTTTTTTTTTTTTTTGGAGTGTAGTAAGCCCTTTTATCAGGCAAGGTATTGTAAAAAAGTGGGGACAGGGTATGCAAGGAGGTGGGGGAAAGTGAGATATGATTATGTACATATGAAACATACCATAAGCCTTGAAATGGTACAAATTGCACCCCACAACAAGTTTCAGATGATGAAAAATGCGTAATTCCAGTGATAATCTTAAAACCACTAAATATCTTTTCCATCCCTAGATGCACTGAGACTGGAGGCTTGTCTACACTGGCAGAGAAATGCCGAACCCACCTCTTAGGGCGTTATCAGACCATATAAATACGGCATCATAAGGATGTCTAATGATCGCGAAAGGGCACACGTACCAGATGACGTCACCCTTTCACAATCATGTCAAGTTTTAAAAACATCCTATTTTATTGATGGCCCAAGCCATCAATTGATTCCCGATGGCACTTTTGTGCCGGCATTGCCAGCATTTGAATCCGTGTACCATTGTATTCATGTGAATGCAGTGTCAATGGCTGGACAGGCCAGAACACTTCTGGGTGATATTGCAACATCCAGGTAGGTGACTCACTTTTTATGACCCTCCCTGGTTTACTTGGAAGTTTTTAAGTGTGTTTACGTGTTTAGTGTAAGTTTTTGTGTGTTATTTTTGGTTCCATTTTTTAATTTCCCATGGTAGGTATTCTCACTAGAATCTGTGGGATTTCAGATGAGGATGTGAATGGAGTCCTCATTCATTGCTGGGGAAGCCTTTTGCCGGGATGGAAGGTAAGTGAGGTATGGGGAGTTCTTTTGCCGGCATAAAAACGGCAGAAATCATGGCAGCAAAAGAAAATGTTTAGGGGGGTGGTCTGAAAAAGTCCTTAGTCACTGCAGACGTTTTTAATCCCCAGTGACTCTATAAATACGACCTTCAGTGGGGCTTGTCCAATGGGAGATTGGAGTACCCAGCCACATTGTGATCGTAGGAGAACTTGCGTTGGTGTAAAGGGGTGGTCATCTGCTGATCTGCTGATCACATGCCCTATACATCTCATTATTTCCAGCCATACAGCTGGGGCTGCTCCATTTCTTTAGTTTTTCTATTCGCTCGTGCATGCAAATATACATTGGCCCAGAGCACTGTATTACTGAATAAGCAGAGGTATGCTTATACAGATATGCGCACGCTGGCAGAATGGAGTCCTGTCCACCCGAAACCCTGCCCCCGGCTTTGCACCAAAGTCAATCTGCAACTGCCACACGGGCAATAATCCAGGTTTTCCCCTGAAATGCAGATCAAACTGTGAATCTTTTAAACCTGAATATTCCTGGGGAAACCCTGATGAAGCTGAGCATTGTCACAAACGCCATGTGGCAATCATGCAGCAAATACAGGGTAAGTATGGGGTAGAGTTTTTTTTGCCAATGTGGGCAAGCCTGTAGGAGGACCTCCAGTAATATTCAGCCCCAGAAACCTCTACCACTTTTTAAAAATGCCTTTTTCCAGTCATAGAAATAATTTCTGTCTTACAAAGATTTCAGTTAGCCACCAAAAGTTAGTGCCTGACAACCACTAGGATAGAAATTGTAATTACACCTTATTCTTCAGTGCTTTAAAACATTCCATTCTTGTGATTTAACTGGGATCCAATCTGGGGAAAGTTCTGTCCAAACAATGAGAAGCCTCCTAGCAGATATCTGCCCCTATATTACCGGGAGGAACTGAAGCAGAAAAGTATTAGCATTGTACATTCAGTTCAGAGAAATCCCAAATCCTGAAAGGAAGTGGCTAACTTTTGAGATGCTTGTCCTGTGTCTGAACCAAATGTCTGAAGTGGTTTGAAGCTAACTGGGCTACTCCCAAAGCAGTGGGCCTCCTTTAAGAGACTCAGATGAGCCATGAGTCAGTGTAAACTGGATACATTTTCTCGATCAACTTTCGTGAGTAAAAATCGGCGAAATATAATGCTCAAATGTTCCCACGGTAATGCAACAGTACCGGCAGGGGAGAGCATCATCCGAAAGGGACGCCCTGCAGCGCAGCAGCCTCGCAACACGACGAGGCTGCTTGCGTTGTATTTGAGACATCCGAAAAAGTCCTCTGTGTGTGTTTACATATACCCTTATTTTAGACTATACCGGACCCAATGTTTGGGGTTTTTGTTTTGTTAAGGAAAATGCAACATGGGACATACAGTGAAAGAAATAAAATATGTATGTGAAAGTCACAATGACTAAGCAAGAGCAATTATGGGGCTACACAGGTGAAACTGCTAATGTAATCTAGAAGGCCTGAGAGCCAAGGACAGAGGTACTGAATGCAGATTGGAAACACCTGAGAATCATTAAGTGTACAAGGTGAAATGTTGAAATACATGGGTTGGTCTTAAGCATGGGTGGAACTACATGGACCAATCAGAATGGAAGTACACACCCACTGGGTGGAAACTAACTAGTGGGTGGTGATAAACAATGGCTATAAAATTGCAATGTTTGCCAATGTATTGTTGTTGAGTAGAGGTGGAGTAGTGTGTAGAGATTGTAATTTGTTGACCATATAGTATATTTATATAGAAGAATAAAGTAGGTTTTATATAAAACTACTGAGTTGCCTGAGTGAATCCTGGAGACGTTTTGGAGACACCTGGAGAAGAGTGAGAAGGCTTGGAGAGTTTGTCAGGATCTTCAGCCTATTCTCTGAAACTCTGCTGCTTTGGAGGAAAGCATTAACCACTGATCTAAGCTGGTCGGCTCTGCTGCATAATAAGGTGGTGAGTTTGAGCCAGAGGTGAAGAGCTACAACTCCCATCATCCCTGACAAGGGTTATGGGCCCAGTTACTAGAGCACCCAGCATCCACAGAAGCTGAAAGTTCCAGAGAGTGGAAGAAAGCTTTGTGGACGACAGATCAGAGCAAGTTGTTTGTGCTGCACTGATAAGCCTCGTGAGTAAATCATTTTGTGTTTTGCTTAAGCCCAGACGGGTTGGCTGTGCATACTCAGAAGGACTGTGTCAAATTGAGTCACTGCACAAATCAAGATGGAAATTCTAAAGTTTAGTAAATTAAATAGAAACAACTACTCTACCTGGAAGATTTATGCCCAATCTCTACTAGTAAAGGAAGGTCTGTGGTCAACAGTTGAAACAGGGCTGGCAGCTGATGCTGATGAAGCCACTCAAGAGAAAGATAGTAAAGCAAAAGCCTGTCTTTATCTCATGCTTGAAGAAGACTTAATTAATGACGTCAGAGATAAAACGTCCGCCAAGGATGTGTGGGATACCTTGCAGAGATTACACACTCCTTCAACTGCTTTTGCAAAAATGCTATGGTCTAAAAGAATATACAGGCAAAAGATGACTAAAGGGCAGTGTGTGATAGAACATTTAAAAATAATGCAAGACTTGTTTGTGCAAGCTGAACTGAGGGGAGTGCAAATTAGCAAAGAGCAGCAATGCTACATTTTAATAGAATCGCTAGACTCTTCGTGGGACAACATAACGAACAGCCTGCAAAACCTGCCAGAAGCTGAGCTTAACAGAGACTTAATTGTGGCCAGAATATTGGAAGAGAACCAGAGAAGAATGTCTGAGCAGGGTGACTCAGCAAGCTTAAAGACTGTGCCAAAACAACAAACAACTCCTGACTGGCGAACGCAGGAGGAAGCAGCCTCTACAAGGGAGCAACGGAGGTGCTTTTATTGTAAGAAGATTGGTCATCTGCAGAGACATTGTAAACATTTTGCAGCTGAGAGACGCAAGCAAGCAGAGAGCAGATGGCAGCCGCGGCAGTATCAAAAACAGTCCAGACCTCCATTTTTGAGGGACAGTGGTAATAAAAAGGGGTTTGCAACCATGATTAAGGAAAAACAAAATGCAAATTCTAAATGGCTAGTTGATTCAGGAGCCACATCTTTGATGTGTAATGACATAAATTTAATAAGTAATAGAAAATCAGCTAATGTAAATGCTGTAGTTTTGGCTGACGGGAAAGAGCTAAGTACTGTAAAACAAATGGGTACTGTGTACATTCCAGGGCTAAAAGAGAATTTTAATGATGTCTTACATGTAAAGGAGTTAGAAAATAATTTGTTATCAGTAAGCAGATTAACAGAAAGAGACTACACAGTCATCTTTGAAAAGAACATGTGTAAGATAAAACTGAATGGGGAATTGCGTGGCATAGGTTTGAAAAAGGACAAACTTTATTATTTGGAGGACAATATTGATAGCTACAGGGTTGAAGAAGCTAATAACATAGAAAATATTCCAATCCACAAAGACTGCATACACGAGCTTCACAGAAAATTTGGCCATGCGAGCTTCAAATGTTTAAAGAATTTAATCAGTATGTGTCCAGATTTAAAAGTTGCTGAATGCAAAAACCACTTAGATTGTACAGTGTGTCAACAGGTAAAGGTCAGAGCTTTTCCAGTAGCTAAGAAAACAAAAAGAATTGCTCAAAGACCATTTCAGTATGTACATGCAGATGTTGCCCAAGCTAACTGCTTGTCCTTAGGGGGAAGCAAGTATTTCCTAGTAATTGTTGATAGGTATACAAGATTTGCATTTGTGAGAATAATGAAAAACAAATCTGACGCTGGGCAAAGTTTAAAAGCATGGGTAAGAATGGTGGAAAGACAATTTGATAGCAGAGTAGGCACCATCATTACTGATAGAGGAGGAGAATTTTTAAATAATCAATTGTTTAACTGGTTTCAAAAGGTGGGAATAAGGCATGAAACTACAAACCCTGCTTGTCCTAGTGAGGATGGGTTAGCAGAGAAGAAAATACAAGATATAAAAAGAATTACTGCTTGTATGATGGCAGATGCAGGGGTGAAAGATAGTTTTTGGGCAGAAGCAACTTTGACTGCAATTCATATCAGTAACAGATTGTATCATTCAGAAATTGAAGACATTCCCTACAGGGTATTGTATGGGAGAATGCCAAATTACAAGTACTTAAGGGTTTTTGGACAATTTGCTCATGTTTACACACCTGCTTGTTTCAGGAGGAAAGGAGAACCCAAAAGCAAAAGGCTTAGGTTTTTGGGGTATTCTGGAAATAGCTACAAGTTTCATTTGGGAGGAAAACAAGTGCAGTATTCTAGGTCTGCAAATTTTGAGAGACATGCTGGTTGGGACAAACTGCATGCCAATAAAGAAGTGTTTTTGAGATTAGGGAGTTCAAATGAGCCAGAAGCACAAACTGAACCAACCTCAGGAAACGGAGGGGTTTCAGTTAAGCAGGAAGCATCACCTAGCAGCAGTGGTAGTTCTTCCGATGATGAGATAGCATCTAGGCCTACTACTACTCGAATGACTGAAGACAAGAGATTTAGTCATAGAACTACAACTCCCAGTAGAGAAAGTGAGGATGAAAGAGACAGAACAGCAGATTTTATTCCCAGGCGTAGTCATAGAGTTAGAAAGCCTCCAGATAGGTTTGTTGTGACAAAGGCAAGAGCTTGTTTAGCAGTAGAAGAGCCTGAAAGTTTTGAAGAATTGGAAAGTTATTCTAGCGAAGAACAGGAAAGATGGTTTGATGCAATGGATAATGAGTTTGGTTGCCTGGTAAATAAAGATGTTTTTGAAATTGTTGACAGACCCAAAGACAAGAAAGTAATTGGTTGTAAGTGGGTATACAAAAGGAAAGAAATGCCAGATGGAAGTATCAAATATAAAGCTAGGTTAGTGGCTAAGGGTTTTGCACAACAGCAGTATGAGAACTATGATAAGACATATTCTCCAACTGCAAAGCCAGAAAGTCTGAGAATGGTTCTAGCTGTAGCAGTAAAAAGGAATTTAGTTGTAGAACATTTTGATTTTGAGACAGCTTACTTGAATGCGGTTCTGGATGAAGAAATATTTATGGAACAGCCACAAGGTTTCGAAGAAAATGGTAGTCAGAGAGTATATAAATTAAAGAAAGCGTTGTATGGTTTAAAACAAAGTGCCAGAGCGTGGAATCTGTGCATCAATGATGAGCTAGTTAAGCTAGGTTACAAGAGGAGCATTGCAGATGCTTGTGTTTATACAAAAGGAGACATAGTATTAGTGATTTATGTAGATGATTTGTGCGTAGCAGCAAAGTCAAAACAGGAAATTGAGTCAGTAAAAAGAGAATTGTCTAAGAAGTTTGTTTTGAAGGACTTAGGTGTATTGAAGTCTTATTTAGGTATTTGCGTTGAATGGACAGAAGAAGGACATTGTTTGTTAAGTCAAAGAAATAAAATTGAAAGATTGATTGAAAAGTGTGGATTACAGAATGCAAAAATAGTAAGAGCTCCAATGACAACTGGTTTTGTGTCTGAGAAAACAACTAGAGCGTTTGAGGACAAGAGTCTCTTCAGAAGTATAATAGGATCTTTACAATTCATATCTTGCCATACCAGACCAGACATTTCTTATGCTGTAAATGTATTGTCTAGAAGGGTTAATGATCCAAAAATTGAAGACTGGACAGCGGTAAAACATTTATTGAGATATTTGAAAGGAACCTTAGATAGGAAATTGATAATAAGAAACAATAGTTCAGATCTAGATTGTTATGTAGACAGTTCATTTGCATCAGAATTAGGAGACAAGAAGTCAGTTACAGGAATGATAATTAAATATAGTGAAAGTCCAATAGTTTGGAGAAGTAGAAAACAAACTAATGTAGCGTTAAGCACAACAGAAGCAGAATTCGCTGCTTTGAATGAGATAGTAAATGAGGTACAGTGGATTAAGCAATTGCTAAATGATTTAAATGAAAGTTACAAGATACCAGTGGAAATACTGGAAGATTCACAGTCATGCATAGCAATGGCTGAAACTGAAAGTTTGAAGAACAGAACAAAATATGTTGGTGTAAGATATCAAAATGTGCGAGACATGGTTCAGAAGGGTGAAATAGAATTGAGATATATAGAAACACAACACAACATAGCAGATTTGTTCACAAAAGCATTGACAGCAGAAAAACATGAAAGGCTGACACAAATGGTTGGAATGACATTGTAAGACACATACAATATTTTATTTCGGAGGGGATTGTTAAGGAAAATGCAACATGGGACATACAGTGAAAGAAATAAAATATGTATGTGAAAGTCACAATGACTAAGCAAGAGCAATTATGGGGCTACACAGGTGAAACTGCTAATGTAATCTAGAAGGCCTGAGAGCCAAGGACAGAGGTACTGAATGCAGATTGGAAACACCTGAGAATCATTAAGTGTACAAGGTGAAATGTTGAAATACATGGGTTGGTCTTAAGCATGGGTGGAACTACATGGACCAATCAGAATGGAAGTACACACCCACTGGGTGGAAACTAACTAGTGGGTGGTGATAAACAATGGCTATAAAATTGCAATGTTTGCCAATGTATTGTTGTTGAGTAGAGGTGGAGTAGTGTGTAGAGATTGTAATTTGTTGACCATATAGTATATTTATATAGAAGAATAAAGTAGGTTTTATATAAAACTACTGAGTTGCCTGAGTGAATCCTGGAGACGTTTTGGAGACACCTGGAGAAGAGTGAGAAGGCTTGGAGAGTTTGTCAGGATCTTCAGCCTATTCTCTGAAACTCTGCTGCTTTGGAGGAAAGCATTAACCACTGATCTAAGCTGGTCGGCTCTGCTGCATAATAAGGTGGTGAGTTTGAGCCAGAGGTGAAGAGCTACAACTCCCATCATCCCTGACATGTTTTTTGCTTGTTTTACTGTAAAGTGCCATGTACATAGATGGTGCTATATAAATAAAACAACAATGAGGATGAGCATGAGCATAAGAAAAGAGATCTCTTCCAACTGTATAGGAAAATTTACTCGTTCATAAATAGCCCTGACAGTAAAATCTAGCAGTAAGCCAGATTTTCATTGATTCTCTTGCTCAAATTGATATGGCTTGAAGCCAACATAGTGCCAATAATTTCCTCTTTCTAGAAAAGTCTCATCATTGTAGAATTGAAAGCTTTTATGTTTATTTCCCAAACAGACTCACACATAGAGCTTCCACAGAGAATTATACATTATTATATCCTTCTTCTCAAACCCAGTCCCTTTTTGGAGTGAATGGTATATTGTTCCACTTCTGCAACTGTGGAGCAAATTTTGGGATGCAGTGGTGGTGGACAGCCATTGTATATTCCCATCTAGGAAAAGACCAATACAGTCTTGCTTAGCTTTAGGAAGATGGTTGCTGCATCAGGTGTCTTCAGACTATTCTGTTTTGAAGGATATCCAGAAACACTATTGGATCTGTAGCAAAAGATTGCACTTGTTGGGTGCTTCTGTTCAGGGTTTCAGCCAGCCCTGCTCTTTTTCAGGCCACTCATTCCTCATCTCTTTCACAAATTATCCACTTATGTCACCCAACAGTGATTAATATTCCATGGGTTTCCCTCAAGCCTGCTGATAGTTCCCTCTTGTGAATGGCACGCATGGTGCCATTTTGGTTACATAACGATCCACATTCAGGGATTATGTTTGCTCTAATATATGCTACATTTACCTCTATTTCTCTGTCTAAGTTACATACACAAACACACACGCACACACCACCTGCCTAACTAAAACAAAAATATCTTATTTCATCTAGGTTTATTGGGCTGAACAGTTGCTCCTCAATAAGAACCTGATGCCTGCAATCTTTAAAAGTGACTATTTCCTGATTTTAAATGTGTTTTTTAGTTAAGCGGATGCTGAAGGCTTCAAGCAAACTTTCCTCAGAATTTCAAACTTCTATCAGGCATAAACAGTATCTAGCTCAAAGAATGGTTTTTGCCATGATAAGAGGCTGTGAAAATGGAATGATAATGAAAGTAGTCTGGTACCCGAGGGCATGGCATTTGTTACATGCCAAATGCTCTTATTACATAAATATATTACATAAACACATGTATAATACATGAGAGGATAGCCTGACTGAGATGGCATGATGTCACCTCAAAGAAAGATGAGAATTTCAGGTATTCTACAAAGTGGCAGAAGCATGGATCTCAAATTTTAATATTACGTTGTTTTTGGCAGCCTTTTGAAACATAACTGCTCTTGCAGCCATTAATCGAAGCAAAGCTGTGGTGGAAAGCAAAAGATGCCAAGGTCTTTCAGCAGCTGCTTGGATTACAACAGAATTTTGGAGAGAGCTGGCATCAGGAGCGACAGAAGAGGGAAAATGAGAACAGTGAAAGGGAAATCCACTAAGAGAGGAGAACTGTTGGCAATTCCTTTATTCCTAAAAAAAAATGGGGGAGGAAAGCAGGGGGGGCGGTTTCTAGTTAGAAGTTAATATTTTTACAGTTTTATCCACGATAGCATTGTGAACATACCATCTAGAATTTTAACAAATAAAAATCAGATGGACTGTTTGCTATGCTCTGATCTTAATAGAATGTACCAGTGGAGTAAAACCTAAAACCACTATTAGCATCAACATTGGTGAACCCACCAAAAAGGATATCTTTAATAAACTGAGAACAATGAGGGACTATAAATATATTGGTTACCAAAGAAAATTGCCCCTTCAGCAACAGTGATGTTTATCATTGTAGTCAAAAAAATAACTATCTTTATAGGAGAGAGTATGGAGATCTATAGGCTATAATCTAGCATCCCCTCAGTATACGGTAAATATCCACAGGTGGAGAGATGCTGCACTAGCACTACACAAACCCATTCAGAATAGCGATACTGCACAACGTATCAATGACTGGATGCCATTGTGCAATGTACACTGCAATATGTAATGCACAACCACAATGTACAACATTGGTGTATGTACAACTTCACTTCCATTGCTGTCAGCAGAATATATTTACTGACTTATGGTGAATAATTTGCCTCGTACCATGCATCTTATGCATGCATATGTCACTAACAGAATGTCAGCCAGGATGTTCTTGCACTGCGAAGTCGAAGGCTTTCATGGCTGGCATCCATAGATTTTCCTTGGGGTTTTTCTGGGCTGTGAGGCCGTGTTCTGGAATAGTTTCTTTCTGACGTTTCGCCTACATCTGTGGCTGGCATCTTCAGAGAATGGTTGGGTAGGAGTGTGTGTGGAGTTTATATGCTGTGAACCCTGGTTGGGGAGTATATGTAAATTTGTGTAACTGAGTGGTTAGTTTCTGGGTATAGAAATGCAAGGTTGATTAGTGTCTGTTTGGCTAATGTTATAAACCAACCTGGACACAAAATGTTATTTGAAAACACAGAAATTCTGGACCAGGCCAACAACTATCATATCAGAATGCACAGAGAAGCTATTGAAATCCACAAACACCTGGACAACTTCAACAGGAAAGAAGAAACCTTAAAAGTAAACAAAATCTGGCTCCCAGTTTTGAAAAACAATAGAATAAAAACTCAACACTTACAAAAGGAATTCCACCCAGGGACAGGGGGATTTCCAGCCAATAATGACCCATCAACCAACCATTAGCCAAACAGGCACTAACGAGCCTTGCATTTCTATACCCAGAAACTAACCATTCAATTACACAAATTTCCATATACTCCCCTACAGGGGGTCACAGCATATAAACTCCACACACACTCCTACCCAATCATTCTCTAAAGATGCCAGCCACAGATGCAGGCAAAACATCGGAAAGAAACTATTCCAGAACACGGCCTCACAGCCCAGAAAAAAACCAAGGAAAATCTATGTTCTTGCACTATTTCCCTAATTTAGAATATTTTGGAAGAGCATAGGTGGAGCCAAAACCCAGGCCCTGTTATTAGCACCTCTACTATGATGGAATGGAGAAAGTGGATATGGAGAAGATTTTCTCCTATCATAATACAGTAAGAACCCCTTATCTGTGGGTTCATTTTCTGTGGTTTCAGTTATCTGAGGTCAACCACAGTCCGAAAATGTTATGTAGTCTCCCCCTATCTGCAGTTTGGCTTTACATGGTTCAGTTACCTGTAGTCAACCAAATTTCAGAAATATTATTGATACAGGGTTTCGTACTATCTACAGTTTCAGGTATCCATGAGGAGTCTTGGAATGTATCCCCTACGGATAAGGGGGTGTTACTGCAGTAGAAAACAGGGAGTCATCCAGTGAAGCAAAATGGTGGGAGATTCAAGACAAACAAAACAATGTCCTTCACACAGCCCATAGTTAAACTATGGAATTTGCATCCACAAGATGTAGTGGAGGCTGGTAGCTTGGACAGATTAAAAGGGGTTTGATAAATTCATGGGGCTAAATCAGGGTAGGCCGTGGGATTCAACGGATCAACTCTAGTTGAGACTAAGTTGAATTTAGTTTTTGGAAGATAAGGCTACTAGCCATGATGGCTATACTACTTCCATTTTCAAAGACAGTCTGCTCAGAGTTTGAAAAGGCAATCTTTTAAAGAAGTGATTAGTTTAATCTATAGTAGCAAGGCCCAGAAGAAAAATGAGCAGTAGAAGTACAATACTTTAAAAAGTGACTCTTTGTTTTCCCATTTTGAGCAAAGAACTAAGATTGCTTTTAGAGGTTATTTTAACTGAATGTACAACCCACTATTCTGTTGTACAAAAGAAATTCTTCTCCTATTCTCTTCTTTATTACCTCATTATCCACAACAGAACACAAGGCACAGCATGAGACAGCTCTTGAAGCATGGAATAACCCTCTTCCACCCTTTAGTGAGGCCATACCCTATAAAAACTACAAAGTTACAGCTACATCTCAAAAAGGAGTACAATTAACCTATGATGCTTTAGGTATTTAGAAAACAAATCAATTACAAATAGCTTGTTATTTGCACCAAACCTAGGTATACTGTAGGTATAGAAAATGAATTAGTTACAACTGGTCAATTATTTGCAATGAATTACTTCTCATATATATTGTGTTCTGTATATATTCATTCATTCCCAGGAATTGCTGTGTTGGCCATGCAGCAAAACACAACAAAGTCCACAATATGCATTGTGGTGATACTTTTATTAAGCCAACCAGAAGGCACAAAATGCATGACACAAGCATTACATCAGGCAAAGTGGTTAAAGCAACAACAAGAGAAGTGACAGTGGACTTTATCAGGCCACCCTCTTGAAACGTTCTTTTGCCAGAATATTATGAAATGTTTTTAATGCTGGTAAAAGACACACACACCCAGACCTACCTTAACCAGTGTCAGAAAGGCAGCCCCGGCAGTAACAGAGCATGGACGGCGCTCTGTTTACTTCCGGGTTCCAAATCTCGCCAATTCTCGAGAGAAGATGTGAGTGTGGTAAATTCAAAAATAAACACATAAATGTACACACTAGCACAGAAACACACTTTAAAAGTCCCAAGTACACCGGGGAGGGGGGTTCATAAAAAGAGTGTCCCCTACCTGGCTGTTACAATCTCACCCAGAAGTGTTCTGTCAATTGATGCTGTATTCACTGAGCAGAATGGCAGAAAGTTTCAAACGGCAGCAATGCTGGCAAAAAAGTATCGATCGCGGGAGATCAATTGACAGCTTGGCTTGTCAATAAAAAGGAACTGGTTTTTGACAAGACATGATTGTGAAAGGATGACGTCATATGGTATGCACGCCCTTTCACGATCCTTAGGTGTCATTATGACACCATATTTGCCTGGTCTGATAAAGTCCAGTGTCGTGGATCTGTATCATTTTTTAGGTGTTTATTTTAAGATGTTTAAGGTGGTCTTGAAGGAGGGTTGATGCACTTCTTGACTAAGGAGGGACAGAGGAAAGAGGCAGTAAAAAACAGTTAATAAAATTTCCATCTCCATTACCAGCACCAAAGTAACGTAGATATAGATCTATGATTTTTATTTTTATTTTTTGTAATTACCTCTAAGCTCTGTGTATTCCTCTGTATAATAGTGACTAGGAAACATGAGCAGGAAGGTGTTGTTACCCTCATTTCCTGCCTGTGAGCTTTCCCAAGGCATCTGGCTGGCAACTGTGGGAAAAGAACACTGCACTAGATGGGCCTTCTAGTCTGATTTAGCATTATTATTCTTATCAGATCCTGAGAGAGATGACTTCATCCATCTCTCTCTTCTTGCCTCTAACTCTCTGTGTTTTCTCCTTCTTGTGTTCTATCGTGCATGCACGCACGCACGCACCCCATACCCTCCAACTATCTGGATCTGGCAGGGACAATCCTCTGTTGTCTCACCTTTTCAGCTGCATTTACAATGTCCCAGCTTCTCTCCTCCTTTTCTCCATTTCCACCTTTCTCCTCCACTTACTTCAGTTGCTGCAAATTAAGTTCAAAGTGCAAAAGTAGTTTGCCCTCAATTAACTCAGGAGGAGGGAGAGGCAAGAATTTTGTTCTTCCAGTGGGCTCAAGCAAAAGCAAACTTCTGCGGCCTTTCCTAACTTGTGTGTCCTTCCTCATTAATAACTTTTCTGCCATGTTGACCATACTCTGATATTGTTTGGCCACATGGATCCCTGTTTTCATCTGTGAAATGTTGGAGAGTATGAGAAATATCTTGCAGCAGTCTCTTTGCTTAGCTGGAGTTGAAGTGGGGTGTGTCACCTTCCAAGCTCATTCAAAATACTCAGAGAAATGTTTGATTGCAAACGCTCTCTTACCAACCAACCACTTCCTATTTAGAGACATCAGCAGGCCATTCTAGGACACTGAGAAACATTTGCCTTCTGTCAAATGATCCCAGGCTCTGATCTATCGCCACTTTAAGGCAAAACTGTAGGACAGACTGTTCAAAGTACTTGGGCAGCAGGCAAACCTACAGGAAGATGCAATCTTACATCTCTTAGGGCCTGTCTACACTGCAGAAATACAGCAGTTTGACACCACTTTATCCACCATAGTTCTATCCTATAGAATCCTGCTTTTTGTAGTTTTGTGAATCACCAGAGTTTTCTGATAGAAAAGGCTATATCCCTCACAAAACTACAAATACCAGGATTACCTAGGATAGAAATATGGTGGATAAAGTGATGTCAAATTGCTGTATTTCTGCAGTGTAGAATATGTGTTAATCTATGCTCAACAATAATGGAGGGCTGGCATGACTGAGAGAAACCAGGCCTTGGAGCCTCACTCAGATGATTTCGTTACAGCAACAGCAGGGAGTTGATGAGGGAACTTCTCTTCCTTATCTTCCTGCAGCCACTGATGACAGAAGATGCTTCTAGCAAACTTGCGCCTTGTGCTACCAAAGAAAAGATGCTTAGGCATTCTGCTTCTCCTTCCTTAACTGATTTTCTGTGGTAGAGAAGTGCAGAAATCTAACTAATAGAAAATTACAAACAGTTCCAGATAGAGGCCTCCCACACACCAGCTATTAGAAAGCACTATGCAGCTATTCCCTCCTTTTCTATTTAATAAATGTTCTGTATTAAGTAAAAAGAAAACACAAGGATAATCTATACAAGGGAAAAAATGTGGATTGATGTGCACTAACACCAATTTGAAGCAGCAGCAAATTGTCTTAATGGGGTTTTTTTGGCAAAATTGCAGGCATGCAAAGCTATCCACCTTCGCTGTTCCAATGGGCATGCCTGCGAATCAAGATGTTGGACACAAATGAATTACTCGCGTTTTTATTGTCACAAGTTGCCACCACTGAACAGTTTTTGTTAAAGCACATCTAAGATGTGGAAGTGTGATATTCTGCCTAAATAAATGAGGGGGGGGAAGGTTGTTTCATCACCTCAGCACACAATTGCTAAGGTGAAAATCCACCATGGTGGTTCCAGGTGCTTGCCTTGTTAGCAAGCTCCGCCCCCTGCACACATCTGACCAATCAGCTTTTCACTTCTGCTCTTATTGGGAATGTGAATGACTGGAAATCGGTTCTCCCAATGAGCATGAATGCGCATTCCCTGCTGACCTTTTTAAAAACTTTGGGGAAAGCCATGAAAGCTTTTCCTACGGAGTTTTTGGTGGATATGTTCCCCCCCCCCGCAATCCAATACAGTGGATTGATGTGGGATGCCATTTAGACAAATCATATTCTCTTCGAATTCTATGAGGAGTATTTTCGCCATTTAGACAACGCCACAGTGGCAAGACAAGGGAAGGTTTGAGTAGAGACTGACATTCTCTAAAGTGCCCCCAAAGTCAATGAATGAGGCAGGTAGATTGTGTGACCAAAGGTTCTGCTGAAACCACTCTGCATATGGACCCCATAGAAAATTTGGTAAACAGGAGAGGTGTGGGGGGAGAAGCCTCCACAATAAAAACTTATCTGGCAGCAAACCTGGCCAAGCATTGCTGTGGGACAAGAAGTTATAACAAAGCAATTAAGTCCTACTTTAGATAAACAATCCTCTGTTTACGATGTCGGACTTTTTCGGACAAAGAAAAAACAACGCTAGCAGCCTCGCCACATTGCGAGGCTGCAGCGCTGCAGGGCGTCCGTTTTGCATGACGCCCGTTCCTAGCGGTACTGTTGCAGTACCGCTGGGACATTTGAGCGTTATATTTAGCAGATTTTTACTCATGATCGTTGATCGTGAGTAAAAATCTGCTAAATATAACACTCAAATGTCCCAGCGGTACTGCAACAGTACCGCTAGGAACGGGCGTCATGCAAAACGGACGCCCTGCAGCGCTGCAGCCTCGCAACGTGGTGAGGCTGCTAGCGTTGTTTTTTCTTTGTCCGAAAAAGTCCGTCCTCTGTTTCAGAGGCTGTCTGCTCCAGGCCTAATTTAAAGACAAAGAACTATGAGAAGGGAGAATAAGAGCCATGAAGCTGTCCATTGGCATTTAGCACCTGGATCACAGAGGAGCAGGCAGACAGGATAACCTGGCCACAGTCTTCCACGTGATGGTAAGATACAGTGCAGCTGATCTTAAAGTTAAGCAGGTTCAGAACTGGTTAGTACTTGGATGGGATACCACCACGGTACTGTTGGCTGTATTTCAGAGGAAGACAATGGCAAGCCACCTTTGAGTATTCCTTGCCTTAAAAAAAACCATTAACCCCTATGAGGTTCAAGGGGTCACCATAAGTGGATGGGTGTCATATAGGTGGATTCTGCAGTCCTCCAGATGTTAATTGAACTGTAACTCCCATTAGTCTTACCCACTAATGGTGAAGATATTCTATGTTCAAGATACTAGCTGATGCTCAATGTCAAGAGGGCCACAAAATTTGTACCCCATCTACACATGTGAAATTGTTAATTTGGAGCCTGATGATAGATGTTGCCAAGGAAATATTGTACTTGCAGAAGCATCTTGCCTATTCAGTTAGATTCATACTGCCCACTCAGCATAAAGGTGTAGAAAAGCCCCCCAAAAGGGGCATAAAATGAAGTCAGTACTTGTTTTTAAGGTTATTGATAAAAGCATAATTAATATTTCTGGTGTTTTCAGTACTTGCACAGTTTTGGAGTAAATGGTCACAGAGTTTTTGTCACCATATTAATGATTTAGCCACTGACCTGAGAGCAAGAGGGGCTAAGAAAATAAATGGCAAGGCAGGTAGTCTTTGGTCATTGCTTCAGCCATTAAATCAATCAGATGGCCTTCAGTAAGTCACTCTTCTTCCGCCTCAGCCCCCTCATCATCATCATACAAGTTGGTGATACTCATCATATTGAGGTTTTATATATAGATATAGATATACACACATTTTTATTTCTTAGCACTTCCTTCCTCTAAGGAGCCCAGTACAATGTATATTGTGATCACACCATTTTCTACAGTAGTTTGATCCTCACAGTGACCCTGTTGGTTGGTTATGTTCAGAAGGAATGAGTGACCCAAGTTTAGTCAGGAAGCCTTATCACACTACACTATTATAGCACTACTATTCCACTTTAACTGTTACGGCTGCCTTCTGGAATTCTGGGGGTGTAGCTTAGTGAAGGCTAAGAGCACTCTGGCTGAGAATGCTAAATTTCCCTCCCTAAACTTCAAATCCTAGGATTCCACAAGAGGCAGCCATAGCAGTTAAAATGGAATAATAGTGCTATTAACAGTATAATGCAATAAGTGTCTGAGTGAAATTTGAATTTAGGTCTCACTTGGACAGAGTGAAGTACTACATTACTACCATTGCTGTTATTGTTGTGTACCTTCAAGTTACTTCCAACTTATGGTGACCCTATGGTGAACTTATGGGGTTTTCATGGGAATATTTGTGCAGGGTGGTGCCTTTGCTTTTCTCTGAGGCTGAGAGGGTGTGACTTCCCCAATGTCACCCAGTGAGTTTCCATGGCTGAGCAGGGATTCAAATCCTGGTCTCCAGAGTCATAGTCCAACACTCAAACCACTATACCACACTGGCTCTCGGTGTTGCTGCTGCTGACCACATTTTGTTCTGAGTGGCAGAAAACTGTCATTTTGCTTTCAGACTATAAAGCACAACTAAGGAACCTTTGTTCCTCCTGATGTTCATGAACCATGATTCATATCTTCCCTCACAACTGGTCAGTCTGGCTGGGGCAGAAGTCTAACAGCAACTGGATGGTGACAAGTTTCCCTAGGCCTGCTACAAAGGGGGAAATGAGTGGATGTCAACAGAGGCTTCAACTGTTTTTTTAAATGAGAGCAAGCCCCCTAAGCCTCTTATGTATTGTAACAGAATAACTCTTTTGCCATAAATAACTCATGTTCACGTTTTGATACTGCCCAAGCAATGCATTGATTGTTGTTATTTGTCATCAAGTCCCCTTCAGCTTATGGCCATCATATGAATGAGAGACCTTTAAGAGACCCTCTAACTCAGGGCCATGGCTTACTTTATTGAATCAATCCATCTGTACTGCTGTCTTCAGCTTTTCCTGCCACTTTCCACTGTAGCGAGCATTATTGTCTTTTCTAATGAATGTGTTATCTTGGGATATGTCCCAAATATTATAGTTTAGTCATTTTGGCTTCCAGTGAGAGTTCATGCTTGACTTTCTCTCAGACTGATTTATTTTTTATTTTTTGCAGTCCACAGTTTCTGTAAAATTCTTTTCCAGCACCACATTTAAAATGACTTGATTTTTTCTTTTTGCAACTTTCTTCAATGTCCAACTTTTAACATCCATACAAAGATATTGGAAATACTACAGCATGGATGACCCTGACTTTGGTATTCAATAATATACATATACACTTTAGGATCTTATCTGTTCCTTGATAGCTTCTTTTCCAAATCTTAGTCTTTCTCTCATTTCTTCTCGATTTTGATGAATGATTGAACCGTGGTATAGAAAATCTTTAACATTTTAGATGTCTTCCTCTCCCACTTTAAACTTATGTAAATATACTGTGGCCATTGTTTTTGTTTTCTTAATATTCAACTGTAACCTTACTTTTGCACTTTTTCTCTTAATTTTCATCAGCAGTCATCCAAGACTTTACTGTTTTCTGCTGGTGTATGGTGTCATCTGTATATCTTGCTGATATTTCTTCCTCCTGTATTCACACATTCCAACCTGAGTTTTATCTTCCAGCACCATTTTACCTTCATTTTGGGTTGTCTCATCTGAAACCATTGAAATGCTGTGGTTTCATGGTAAAATACATTCAGAACGGGTTTACTAATTCCACCTTCTGCAGAGTTTTAAAAGAAGTTAGCTAAAGTGCCGCTGCTGTTTTCTCTAGAGATCTTTCACCAGTGTTACCTCCCACTACTGCTGCTGCCCAGTAGCTTCCTTGCTGGACCTTCTCCACTGCCCTCACCATTGGAATTATGGTATCATTTCTTTTCTGCTGATGCAGCCATTATTCCTTGAAGAGGATGGATTCATGTTAGTCTGGAGTCTCCACTTTGAACATTATATTTTGGGTGACCCTGCTAGGGGTTTAGACACTTGATAGAGTCTATTCCCCTGATAGCATTAGTCTTAGGAGATTTTCACACCAGGGCTAAAAGCCCCGTTTCTCTCCATAAGCCCCTCTCCCTTTTCTGCAATGGAATGGAGGTAAATGTTTGCACGCTTACCTCCGTTCCGCTGCAGGAACAGGCCTCCTCCATCCTTGCCCGGCCAGCTGTAAATGCAGCTGTCCTAAGGCTGCTTTTACGACCGGCCGGCTGAAATCCCACTTGTTCTTGCGAGAGAACAAGCAGGAGGGAAATTCAAAATTAAACCCCCCAGCTGTCAAAGAAATAAAGTAAAAGCAAAAAAAAAAAAAAAGAAGAAGAAGAAGAAGAAGAAGAACGGGGGGGGGAAGGGTGGCACTTACCTGGATGTCCTGATCATCGCAGGAAGTGCCTGCCACAAAGCTCCTCTCCCGTCCCTGTCATTCCAGAACAGCGACAGGGATCCTATTCACACACCCATGTTCCGTTACAGAAACAGAAACAGGTGCTTAATAATGACTTCTCCCCGTGAATACTATATCACAGGGAGAAAACAGAATAGTGGCAGTTAGGGCACGG
The DNA here is from genome assembly GCA_030847615.1 of Gambelia wislizenii. Lineage (NCBI taxonomy): Eukaryota > Metazoa > Chordata > Lepidosauria > Squamata > Crotaphytidae > Gambelia > Gambelia wislizenii. The sequence goes on from JAUMIR010000004.1 coordinate 218,830,648, forward strand.
AACAGCATGAACATCAGCTGAAAGAAAAATCTTTCAGCGACACTGTTCTGTGCCAGAAATGGGACAATTAGCTTGTGTGAAAATCTCCTTAGCCTCTCTGGCACACTGAAATCCCTCATCATGTTAAGGTGTGCATCTAAAAGAGGGAAGAGGAATATACTTGGAGCCATATTCTGAAAGACAGTGTGATATAGTGACCAGAGTGTTCAATCCAGTCTTAGGACACCAGAATCTTCATTGTGACTAAGCCATGAGACTCATTTTTGTGAGCCTGAGTGAGAGAGTCACTCTAAGCCTCTCTCCCTGAGCCCCTTTGGTGTTTTAAGAAGGAACCATATCATGAGGGAAAGCCATATCTTTCACGTCCCCCATCTTGTTTGGGACCTGTGAGGTTATCTTCATGGTTTGAAAAGGAGCCACAACACAGCCACTATATTGTCATAAAGCTAACATGAAAAGAAGCTCACAGGGGTTTGTGAAAGTGAAATGAACTATCTCCTCATATGTTATCTTGAATACCTTGGAGGAAGGGTAGGACACAATTACAATATAGCAAGGATGTGGACACTTTACCCTACAGGAAGTTAGACTCTAGCCCCATCAGCCCCAGTCAGCATGGCCAATGGGCACAGATAATGTGGTCCAACAACTTCTGGAGGACTTTGGGTTCCACATTCAGTGATACACAAACAGCAGTGTCTGAGTTTTCCCCCCTGAAATAGTTCAGGCTTAGACCTCATTCACACACATATATCCCAATAGATGCACTTGAGGATCATTGCTTGTACTATCCTAGTATAATCCTGTCCCAGGGTAGAGATTCCTTTTTAAAAAAGTGATCATTTCATTGCACCAAAATCACTGAAAGACTTTTTCTTTCTCCTTCAGCCTTAGCAAACATGCAATCCAGCTCTGACACTTTTAGGTGGTTAGGGAATCTCAAAATAGCTTGGGGATGATCAATCATACTGGAGTCATAATTTAGCTGTAAAAGAAAATCACATCATGCATGCCATACCAGGCAAGCCACTTTGGAAAGACAACATGAGATTAGAGACACTACTCTGAAGGAGAAGCTGCCACCCGATGAATTGTCATTTTAATTTATGGCCGCAATAGCACAGGCTGCATGAATTCTATATGATTCAATAACATTCGATTATTTCTGGGAGATGCACAGAGCAAACCTGCATCAGCGTCCCAGTGCTAAAAGCATCTAAATACGGCAATCATTTCTTTTCTTCTGAGAGAAATGATGATTTCAAATGTCATCTTTTTAGACTGTGCTTAACAATATCCCTGTTGCTATTGTCACAGTAAACCACTGTTATTAATTTGGGATTATATGACATTTGAAAGCAGATAATCTTGAAGCATGGCTATAAAACATGCTTTCTGGTTCCCTTAAGAATTCCTGGGGATTGATCTTCTATTTTTATCAACTGTTTCATGATTAAGTTAGCTAAGTTAGAAAATGTTTCTTAGACAGATGGAGGAATCACCTCACAACCAACGGAGTGATCCTAACATCCAGATTTGCTGGCCAGGAGATGTTAGGATAGGGCAAACATATACCTCTGCCACTTAAAAAGAGTCCCACCAGTAAGAGAGCATGTGTAAACTGCAGCTCTGGTGTACCTGCTGAAAGGTTTGCACCTGCAAATCTTTCACTAGGAATGTTTCTGTTGGTGGGTGCCCCTGAAACAGAGTTTTCCTGCAGTGGGTTGAAGACCCACCTTGAATATGAAGTCTTCCAAATGCGCTATGTGCCTTTGCTAATCTATGATCGATCTCTTTGTCAATCTTGGCATCTGAGGAGATGATGCTTCCCAGGTAGGTGAACTGCTGAACGGACTTGAGCACAGATTGGGGATGGTGGTGTTCGTCCTGTGGTGCAGGCTGGTAAAGAACTTCCGTTTTCTTCAGGTTGACTTCCAGCCCAAACAGCTCTGCAGCTGTTGAGAAGGAGGACGTTAGGCGCTGCAGAGCTGCTTCTGTGTGGGCAACAAGGACAGCATCATCAGCGAAGAGCAGCTCACGGACTAGATAGTTTAGAGTCTTAGTGTGAGCCCTCAGACGGCTTAAGTTAAACAAGCTACCATCAGTACAGTAACGTATATAATATAGATGTCGTCGTCTTCTTCAAGCTCTGCCATAGCCCTTTGGAGTATCATGCTAAAGAAGATTGTAAATAAAGTTGGAGCAAGAACACAACCTTGCTTCACCCCATTAGTTTATAACAGTACATTAAAAGATATGTTTAAAAAAGAAGAAAAAGAAAAGAAACAAAGTAGGTAAAGAAAAAGATATAGGGAGGTGACTTCTGATCTTCCTCTCAGCAGTTATATACATACACTAATTATTCATACTTCTTTCTCTAACATTAACGCCTGATGTTTTCTTTCCATAATCAGTCCTTTCTAATCATCAAAAACAAAAACAAAAATCAACAAGTCATTTTCTTTTGTTCACAAAAAGTCCACAAAGGATTCCCATTGTTTAAGAAATGCCACTAACAATGTTTATTTGATCAAGCATGACAATTTATCAATTTCTGCTAAATCAGTCAGTTTTACCAACCACTACTCTACAGTTGGTAAATCTGAATTCTTCTGTCTTTGTGTATATAACAATCTTGCTGCTGTAATAATGTATATTGCAATAGCCTCCCGTGGGTCTTCTCCAGCTGCACGTTCATCAGTTACAGAAGGAACAATTCCAGTTTTAATTGGCTCTTAATATTTAAAATCCTCTCCTTCAATGTATATTTTTGAACCCAATATTTTTAACTTTTTCACACATCCACTACATAATAAAATGTCATCATCTGTACACAACTGTATTTCAAATTCTGATTTATTTTGCTCAAAACCATTAATCTTTTAATCCATTTTAAATCTCTCAAGTAATTCTAAGTAAGAATACCATTGAAAGATATATCCCTCCACTTCTAGCTGCTCTTTCACAATAACTCTGTATTCCCCTTGGTGCAATTCCAACAAATTCTGATACAGTAGCCATTTGTCTTTCCCTGTTGTTTCTCTTCTGTAAAAAGCTTCTTGTGCTGCCCCATAAAGCTATTTTAAGACAAATGAATATTGTAGTATGTGGAGAAATAATCATTGTAATGTAAAAGCAATCTTGTGCACCTCATTCACATCCTAAGATAAGTCTAGGGTTTTTTTCCTGCATGCTTCTATTCTCCCAAATTCCCTTTCTCTTATTTCACTGGGCACTTCCAGCCAACTGGAGTGCTGGGTCATTCCACACATGACCTACTTCAAATTTTATTGCTTTGTGTAAACTCTCTTTTACGTTTGAGTCTCCATGAGGCTGTAGCCATTTTTTTCTCCATCTTAAGCCATCTTAAGCTATACCATCTTTCCTGCAACCATGCTATGATGTTTACCATGCAGCCTGTAGGCTGGGTGAGTTTTTCCTACCCTAAATACCATTAGTTAGTTAGGAACTTCTTTTTAAAGTTTGTTTCAGTATGTAGATTGAGATTGATATAACTTCAGTAAACTTTTGATTTGCATTTTAAACTGACTCCTTTGTTTTGTAATGAGTCTAATTTAACTGAGTGATCTCAGACCTCTGAATACACTTTTTAAATGTTAATTGAGCTTAAGTCAGCATTCTTAAGTGCACTCTGAATGAAGTTAAAGGTAAATGAATGATTTTTAACTCCCCTTTTTAAAGGAGATCATTCTTGTTGCTTTTTAAAAGGACTAGATCCTGGAATTTTTTAATACAATTTTATTTTTTAGACTCATTACTCCTACAAATATAATAACACCATGAAGCCACCCATGATTGAATGGTGGTAGGATGATGCTCTGGGACTCACAGCATCATCCTGCCACTACTCATTTAAGGATGGCCCCAACATTTATTTCATTCTATTCATTCATGTTAAAAGTAGCTCACCAAATTCTGCTGTTTCCTATGTCAGCTGGATCTAGCATGGGCATCTTTTCTTCCAGTGGAATTTAAAGGAGGACTTTTTAAAAAGGAGAGACAAAAAGGTAAGACTACCACTTCCTTGGGAGAAGCACTTCTTACCAACCCAGTTAGAATTGCTCTGCCCAATGTGTTTTCCTACTGTTCTCATTTCCTCTCATAAACCTCTCACGGTCATTAAAAACTATTACATAAAACTTACCCTGTGGAAGAAAGTAGAAGCAGACCTTTGTACCTCTGCCAGCGTTATGACTGATTTGAGAGAATGCAATGTAATTGTATTTCTAAATTGTAAATTTGTCTCAGGAATCAAGGCATACTGTATTTTATTTTCCTTGCCTTACTGGCAAGGGCAATTCACTCTGAGGCACTTGCTCAAAGACCAATGCCCAAATTATTTTTGTGTCACTAGTCCAGACAGATTAATTCACATTGTGACTTTTGTGATGTGTCTACTCTTTTCCCACATCATGCAGTAGTCTTCAACATTTACACTGGCACGTTCAGATTTGTAAGCTATCTTTCCAAGTAGTACCTATGAGTATGTCATTTTTAGGATCTAGCTACTTGAGTTTTTATGGGGAAAATAGCCAAAACCTTTTTGCTACATTAGCATTAAAGGAGAAAGGTCACACATTTTCCTCCTCAAAAATCACTGTGTGAATCACCCCTAATTAAAATTAAACTTGTTCTGTAAGTGAGTGGTAGCCATAGAAATATTTTTAGTAAAATTAACACTGGGTAGCTGTATTGTGCATCACTGCATCCTGGCATGAAACCACAATGCAAGCAACTGTCTGATGGTACATACAGTGCATTCACTTCTGCTTCTTCCTCCTGTACACACAAAATAAACAAACCAGACATTTCTGCAGCGTAGCATGAAATCAAAATGTGGGATTAAGTGTTTTTGTGACCAATCAAACAATGATGGCAAGACAGCTTTAAACCAAGTTGTGGTGTTCTTTGAACAAAGCAGGCACACATGGGCTACAAATACTAATCCATAGCCCATTTGTGTTGTTTAATAAACTAGGATTTGGGGCTTAAAGCAGGGGTGGGAATTTTGCAGCCCTCTAGATATTGTTTGATCTGCTATTCTCAACAGCCCCAGGCAGCAGTGAGGGATGCTGTGAGTTGCAGTTCAACAACATCTGGCAGGCCCTATGATTCCCACTCCTAGCATAAAGCGACATATGAACATAGCCACTTGGGGAATGAAGATGTATTTCATTAACACTTGTAATCTTGCAAACTGTAAAGTTATAAAGTAAAATGTACTAGAAACAATAAGAGGCTATATATCACTTCTAAAGAAAGGTTGCTACCTAGAGACTCTTCTTGCTACCTTAAGAACTGGTCGACAGAGTCTTCTGCAGCAGGAACCCTACCATAATTGCTGGAAACTGCTCTTTTGCTCATGTTTTGCTTCTATACACTATAGCAAGTATAACCTGTCAATATCAGTGTATGCAAACTAGGGTGAAAAACCGTTAAAGCTGAAGCCAAATAAAGCCATAGAAGCCCAAATACTCTAAAGTCACCCAGATCCTGTCTGATCTTGGAAGCTAAGCAAGGTCAGCCATGGTTAGTACCTGAATGGGAGACTGCCAATGAATATGCTGTAGGCTATATTTCAGAGAAAGGAATTGATGAAACCACCTCGGAGTATTCCTTGTGAATGAATGAAATTCACAGGGTCACCATAAGTTGACAGGCTACTTGAATGCACACAGACACACCTAAAGCCACTCCAGTTGTTGGGAATGCTTCCTGATGGCCAGATCATGGGAAGGTGACAGTTTTGGACTATAGCTCTCAGAATCCCTGGAAAGCCAAGTCATCTTTTAAAATTATTGTTTGACAGAAGAAGGGTGGTCAGGGGCATCTGGTGGGGGTGTGTGTGTCAAAACAGACTTGAAGGCCACAAGCAGTTCCTGGAAACTTAAAAGTAGTGTTATGGGTCTGACCGCCAGTCCCAGAAGGAACAATTCCAGTTTTAATTTACTCTTAATTTTTAAAATCATCTGCCTCAATGTATGTCTTTGAACCCAGTATTTATTATTGGGTTCAAGCAGCTCCTGGAAACTTAAAAGTAGCTTTATGAGTCTTACCTTTGCCCACCACTGCCTTAAGACAGATTATTTGTAATTTTATAAACTACCAAGCCAGAACTGGAAGCCAGTGCTACAAGGACAGAATGACAAGGATCCCCTTGCTCTCCTCTAAACTCTGAATTAATTAATTGGTGATTGATTCACTCTCTCAAGGACATATCTGCCAGCAAGGGAAGAAGTGCTGGGAATGAGTGAATGAGTGAGAATCTGAACATATGGTTGACTGCTCAGTCCATGTCCCTCTTCCCATTGCTGAGATTCTGTTATCCTTTCTGTCCTTGAAGGTCATAATACAGTTGTTAACAGTGGGTAAGCTCTGGGTGTTTCTTGGAGAAAGAAAATAAAATTAAAACCAGGTCTTAGTTTGAGAGGATCTCACAGCAAAGTGCGTGCAAAGTTTTTATTGGACGAAAACAGAGAAACCGAGGCTGATGAAAATATAGCAAAGAACAAAAAATTAATAGCACAAGGGATGAATCTTTGGATGTGTCTTACCAATCTTTTGGCAAGACACAGCCAACACATGATCTTAATAAATTCCAGAAGAATAGCCATATTAGCCTGTTGCAGGAAAAACAAAAGAGCACCTAGTAGGTTACAGTTCATTTTCAACCAGCTGCTCCTTGGGCCCATCTACATGAGGGAAACAAAATCCAAAGGACCTAGTAGTATTGGCATCCCACAGCAGCATATCTAAACAGTTTTTCTGGCCTCTGAAGCCCCCATAAGCCTCACATTCTGGATAGTGGCTGTGAGTGATTTTCTTGCATCAGTTCTTCACTGCCGCCGTTTTTTTAAAAAAGTAGTCCCAAGATGTGCTGATGTGATAGAGCAATTTCCCAATTTTATAGGAAAGCAAACCAGGAAATATTCATCCTGTTTTATCGCCTTAGTGAGTGATCACTAAGGTGAAAATCCAGCATGGCGGCAGCGGGCTCTTACCCTGCTAGCAAGCCCTGCCCCCGCTCTTGCCTGGCCAACCAGATTTGTACTTTCCTTCGAATTTCCTGTTTTGTGATAGTTCAAATGAGCAGGCATGTACACCCCCCCATGGTTTTTGAAAAAATATGGGAAAATCTGTGAAGGCTTTTACTGCATTATTTTTGCCATTTGGGGCCCCTCTCCTTCCAAATAGTGTGGATTGGCGCTGGATCCCATTTAGACAGGTAGGATTCCCAGCAAATTCCATGAGGGGTATTTTCACCATTTAGACAGGCCCTTTGTTGGTTTGAACTACAGATGCCATGCCTCATGACTAAGAAGCAACAAACAGATTGACCAGAGCATAAGCTTGTTTATTTCATCAGAAACATGGGGTGACCATTCTGGGCCAAGCCAGAGAATGCATAATTTTGGCATATGGACAGTAGTATCCCCACAATGCCAAAGTCCTGGTCAAAATCACAATTATCATTATCGTCATATTTATTTATATCTCACCTTTCCCATAGCTCAGGTCTCAAGATGGCTTACAACAGTTAAAACAAACATAGCTGAAAATTCACAACATACAAAATTTAAAAATTTAATTAAACTATAAAAAAAATCAAAACCTGTTAGAAATAAACTTTAAAAAGGAAAACAGCAAGTAGCATAATACAAAGTTGCTGTTCCCCCTGAGGGAAGCTGCCATCAGCGAGTTTTGTTATATTCTCTCCCCTACTCCTTGCCATCCCTCAATCTCAATTCGCCAAATACTCTCTCTCTGGCTTTTCTTCGCAAACGAAGATTCAGGAAGGACTCATCCCGCGCCTTCTGCAAGCGCGCTGATGACTAAAAAGGCCAATCCGAGATAAACAAGTCCGGTTGCAAAAAGCGCAGCAGAAGGTCTCCTTGGGTGATGTTTTTGGGTTGTGATTCTTTCTGCGTTGTCGTTTCTCTTCAAGACTTGTTCGTCGTGAGTTCTCAAATAAGGCTGCAGCATTGTGGATATTGCGTCTCCATGCCTCCCGATGTGAGGCCAGGGCGGACCACTGTTGGTGATCAATTTGGCCAAGCCTGAGATGTTGTTTCAGGGAGTCTTTGTATCGCTTTTTTGGAGCGCCCCTCTTACGCTGACCCGTGGCGAGTTCACCGTAGAGTAGTTTTTTTGGGAGGCGATGGTCCTCCATCCTAGAAACGTGCCCTGCCCAGCGCAGCTGTGTTCTCAATATCATGGCCTCAATGCTATTTATCAAAGAAAAGAAATGAACAAATGCAGCATTTAATTGCATGCTTAACCACTGCTTGGAGTCAAACTAGGTGCTACATTTATTATGTATGAGGTCTGTCTATTAAATAATGAGACTAATACAATAACACATCTTTATCTATATGTGTTACAATTCTAATGCTTGTCCACTTCAATATACTCTCCGTTCACACTTGCACAGAGATGAAGTTTTGTTTTCCACTGGTCAAGGGCATGTAGCAGATCAGTTTCTGTCAGCTGTGTCAACACATTTGCCGTTTTCTTCTTTACTGCATCAACTGACTCAAAACATGTTTCTTTAAGCACTAATTTCACTTTACAGAAAAGAAAAAAGTCACATGGTGCCAAATATGGCAAATATCAAGGATGTTCAAGTGTAGTAATGCATTTATCAGCCAAAAATTGCTTCACAGAAAGTTCTGCATGGGCAGGGATATTGTCTTGATGAAGGATGAAACCATTCTTCCACAGTTCTGGACTTTTTTTTTTCTGACTCTTTCTCTAAGCTTTGTCAAAACTTCCTTATAATAATGTTGGTTCACTGTTCTGCCTTCTGGAACCCATTCTGCCAAAATTACTCCCTTGATGTAAAAACAAACAAAAAACAAAATGAGCACGGCTTTGAATGTGGACTTGCTTTGATATGCTTTTTTCATTCTTGGTGATGATGGCATCTTCCAGTGCATTGACAGTCATTTTCTCTGAGGATCATACTGAAAGATCCAGGTTTCATCACAAGTGATAATTTTTTGAAAAAGGTTTGGGTCCACCTCAAGTTGCTGCATAATGTCAGTGCAAATTTCCTTGTGGCTTTCTTTTTGCTTTGGTGTGAGAACCCTAGGGACCATCTTGGCACAAACATTTCTCATGTTGAGATCCTCGTGCAAAATTTTCCATGCAGTGTCTTTGTCAATGTTCATGTGCTTCAGCTATCATTTGGACACTGAGTTAAGTAGTTAAGAACAGCAAGGGTTACAGGGCAAGATGCAGAAATGCACCAAAAACAATGTCCAGAAAATAGCCTTATTGCACTATAGTGTTATAGAACCACTATTCTACCTTAACTGCTATGGCTGCCTCCTGTGGAATTCTGGGGTTTGTAGTTTACTGAAGCCTAAGAGCTCTCTGGCTGAGAATTCTAAATTCCCCTCCCTAAACTGCAAATCCCAGGATTCCACAGGAGGCAGCAAGAACAGTTAAAGTGGAATAATAGAGCTATAACATTACAACCAGCCCGCCGTATCCATGGATTCTTTATCCGTGGATTCTACCAACCATGGCTTGAAAATATTAAAAAATATATCATAAAATCAAATCATGCTGTATGCCATTTTATATAAGGGAGGCCATTTTACTATGCCATTGTATATAATGGGATTGGAGCATCCATGGATATTAGTATCCATGGTGGGTCCTAGAACCACCCCCCAGTGGATACTGAGGGCCCACTGTATAGTGGAGTAAAGACTGAACTAAAGAAGTTTCTGCAATCTAATCAAGAAGAACTGAGAAAGAGACATTCAACATCCTGGACTGGGTGTATGCACATAAAGTGAGGCTTTGGCTCCACTTAATATGCTTTTCCTTGTTCCAGACTAACCAATTAGCCAACACCCAAGGCCAGTCTAGCAGAAACCAGGTGGAGTCATTCGGTAGCTGGGCTCCAGGCAAAGCAAAATCCTGTCTTGGTATAAACCAGCCCAGTTTTTCATATGACTAAGGGCAATTGCTGGCACCTTCATTCAGACACCCTGGTATTTCTTGTTTATATGACAGCAGTCTGAACTCAGTACTTTTTCTCTTATTCCAATTTGGAAAGTACAGTACTTTTTTAAAACAAAACATGAAAGCGCATATAGTGCATTGCAAATTTGTTCTGAAATACCAAACAAAGACATATTTGAATAAAGCCAAGGCAGATTCACTTCATAACATCTATCTTTCTTTTCCACATTCTTTAAAGAAGAAAGATGAACTGGTTGGGGACATAGGACATTATCAGATGCACTAAATACAATGTCATAACAACACCACATAAATGCAAAAGGATGCACATATCAGACAATGTCACCCTTTTGCATTTATATAAAGTCAAAAAACCATAGCATTTTATTGAACTTCCGGTGGTGAGGGTGACACGAAAGGAGGTCTTCATGGAGTTCATGAAACGCCAATGCTAAATTTGAAGAAGAGCCCCCAAATAAGAAAAACTTGGGGATGGAATTTTACCTGGGGACCCAGGTAATCGGAAGAGGCTTGCAGAGACTCATTTACCGACCCCAGTGTGTTGGGAGAACTAAAAACAACAACCCAAACACAGACGGGCTGAGGGAGTCAGAAGCCAGAGCATGCCCAGGTTGAAGCTGCTGCAAGACAGCAATAGCATTGCCACCACTTTTTAAAAGTTTCTTTTATACACTATAAAGATAAAAGTAAGCTATTTTCTTTTCCTTGTTTGTGGGACTAACCCCTGATATAAGTGTCTGTTTTGTTGAGAAGAGTCAAAGCTAACGGGTGAGTTAAACTCGGAGGGACGTTCTTGGAGCAACCCAGAAGGGAAGATATTTGAGCTAAAGAGCTAATGAGATGGACTGAGTTTGAAAGCAAGGGACTAAGAGAAATCAAACAAAGCAAATTAAGGAAAAATATCCTGAAGAAGCAATATATATTTGTATGTATATAAAGAAGAAGTCTAAAGAGAGTGAAAGGCGAGGAAAGGCTGAACTGCGGGAGGCGGAAGTCAAGTGGATATAAGTGGATACAAAGTAGAAAACCTTAAAGTAATATTACAAGAAGACTCAGAGGAAGGGGGAGAGACGAAAGAGAATCCAACAGAAGAGAGAGAGAAGCCAGCTACAGAACAAAGATCAAAGTAATAAATAAATAAACCAGGACTAGACAACATCTGGAGAGCTAGGAGGGAGAAAAAACTGGAGGAAGGAAAGAACAGGTTGTCAGAGCCCATAATGTGAAGAAAAGAGTGGGGAAGACGAAAAGACACAGTAAGAAAGAAAGATAGGAAGGAGGGGGAAGATAGCAGCTAGTGGTAATATTATATTACCACTTGGGATATACACACTTCTTCTTTCTATATTAAGAGTTGCTACTTAAAAGAGTTTGATAATATTTGGTTTATTTATATATATTGACATATTGAAATATATGTAGAGAGGAATACTAAATGGACTGGCATAGGTTTGGCTTGGATTGAATGGCAATAGAAGCATATGGGTAGATATGTATAAAGATTCATATATGTGTATATGTGTGTGTGTGTATATACACACACACACACATACATACACACAGATAGATAGATAGATAGATAGACAGCTAGATAGATAGCAAATTCATATCGTAAAGGCGACTTGTGAAAATGAGTGTGTAACAAGGATTAGCAATTAATGGTGTTTGTAAAATTGACTCAGGTAAAGCATTTATAAATCGATTATAGTATATTGTAATTAGATTTGATTAAATGTAGAAAGGAATATGATACTGTGAATTCAAACAGGTATAGTAGTCACATTGGGTGTTCTGAATATACCTATAGAATATGTACCCATAAAGTATATATCTAATTTGAATGAAGACTGATTTATGGTTTGATATTGTAGAAGAGGGGAGATTAGGAAAAGAGATTAAAGTTAATTAAAACATATACAATTTGACAGAGATTAAAAAGAAAGGAAAAGAAGAACAGAAGTGGTAGAGGTTCAGAAAACAGGAAGGAGATAAAGGGTTTAAAAAGATATAAAGAGTGGTTAAAGGGAATTTAGAAAGGGAAAAAAGGGTGGAAAATAAGACATTTGGGGCTATACCGACAACAAGAAAAGCCTTAGCACAGTCTCAAGCCCAAACATTCAGGAGGTCATCTATAGATATGGCTACAAAGCTAACTGATACAAATCAATTACTTCTAAGTGAGTTCAAAAAAGTAAGTTTGGGTTTAAAATCAGAAATAAAAGAATTAAAGGAGGAGGTTAGACTGGATATACAAAAAACAGCTGGAAAAATTTGGTACACAACTAGAAAATGCAACAAAGGATATTGCGAAGATAAATGGTGAAATGCAGGAAATACAAGTCAAAACTAGAAATTTAGAAAAAAAGAACAAAATACTTAGAAACCAAAATGGAACAGGATAATAGCAAGAGGATGATCCAAGAAATAAGGGTGAGAGCAAAGTGTATAAAGATTAGAGGCCTGAAGGAACAAAGGAATGAAGATCTGTCAAACAGAATAATCCCGGCCCTTGCCAATTTTATTGGATAGGTACTGGAACAACTAGACATTGAGGTGGATAAACTATATTGAATTGGCTCTTGAGGGGCAAAGATATACCACATGATATAGTAGTTTACTTTGTTAGAGAAAGGGTAAAAGATACTATTTTACAACAGAGTTTCAAAGAAAGCTTAATTATAGAGGGACAAGAGGTAAAAAATATTAAAGGATATTCTACTGCATGTGTTGAAAAAAATACAGGAGTATAACTTCCTAATTAAGATATTAAGGAAAGAAAAATCACTTATAAATGGAACAAATTGGAAGGTATCTCCCTTAACTCTAGACATAAAAATTATTTGATAGATATAATATCTTAAAGCTAAAGATGTTTTTAGAAAAAATAAGAAATGATTTAAAAGGAGATAAACAGGATACAAAAGGAAATAAAGAAAAAGAATCGAAGGGAAATCAGAAATATTTTGAAGATCAACGAGATAATCTGAGTAACAGAGTATAAGGTACAAGTAACAGAGAAAAAGTCTTATTCAGGGAAAACACAAAAGAGAGGGAAAGAATATATTTAAAAACTTGAAAGAACGAAGCAGACAAGAATCAGAAAGAAGTGAAGAAGAAAGGGTTAAATTTGGAAAAGGAAGAAGTGGGAGAAAAATTAAGTTTAGGAGATGAAAAAGAAATATTAAGAGGGGGAAACAGAAGAAGAAGAGGAATTTGAAGAATCAAAAGAAGAGGAGGAAGGAGCTATTGGGGGGAGAATTAAAAGAAAGGAAAAATAAATAAGACAAAGATAAAAAGGAAAAATGATGAAAGAGAAAATTATAACCTGGAATGTAAGGGGATTAAATACTGCACATAAAACATGTCTGGTGTTTCATTTTTTAGAAAAGCAAAAGGCTGATATTGTTTGCTTGCAAGAAACACATATTAGAAAACAAGATGGAAAATACTTTAAAAATCTGAAATTTGGCATGATATACTCAACTGATTATGGGAAAAGAGGAATAGCAATATATGTAAAGCAAAGGTATGAATGTAAAGAGATATTTAATGATAAAAATTGTTTCTATATAAGGGTTGAAGTGGCATTTCCAGGGGGGAAAGTATTGATAGTAGGACTATAGACACCACAAGAAACCAAATGGAAATTCTTCCAAGACATACTTCAAAAAATAAAGGAATATGATTATTCGGACTATACAATAGCAGGGGATTGGAATGGCATCTTAAATTTAGATATAGACAGAACAACAGCAACAACAAAGATTAGGAGGAAACACAGGAACTTACTGAAGATAGTCACAGAAATGATGGAGGAGTTAGCATTATATGCTATATGGCGACATACCCATAAACAAGAGAGATTATACAGTTGTCCCTCCACATTCACAGATTTGGCATTCACGGTTTTAAGTATTCACAGCTTGAAAATATTATTTAAAAAATAATAAGCAAACCTTGATTTTGCCATCTTATATAAGGGACACCATTTTGCTATGCCATTGCATATAATGGGACTTGAGTATTCACGGATTTGGGTATTCACGGGGGGGGGGCGGTCCTGGAACCAAACCCCAGCGAATGTGAAGGGACAACTGTATTTATTATTTGGAAAGATATAAAAGCTGGTCGAAACTAGACATGTTATCAGCATCCAAAACACTGCATAAATATATAAGTAAGACAGAGATACTACAAAAAAGATATCCAACCATTCTCCAGTAATATTGGAAATAGGGCAACAAGTTAGAAGCTATAATTGGAGATTAAAAGATACATTGTTGGAAAATGATATAATGATAGAGAGAACCAAAAAAAATTGAAACAATGTTTTGAGGAAAAATAGATAAAGGAATGTCAGTAACCATGGTATGGGATGAAATGTCAACAGAAATAGCAACAAAATTGAAATACACTCAACAAAGATATTTTGAACACTCAAACAAGACAGGAAAGTGGTTTGCACATAAATTTAGGAAAGAAAGGGAGAAAAAAATTAATAACACAAATCAGATTAAATGATGAAAGCTTTACAAACCAGAAAGATATAATGAGAATATTTTATAATTACTATGTCAAGCTATATGAGGAACATACAAAAACAGAAGGAATGCAGTAGAAGATCAGAGAATACCTAGAGAAGGAAAAAATCCCAAAGATAACGGAGGAACAAAAAAGAGGATTGAATGAACAAATAACAAATAAAGAGGCAATAAGAAAAATGAAAATAGGACGGCCCCAGGACCTAATGGATTCATGGTACTCTACTATAAGACATTTGAGAAAGAATTATTAAACCCACTACAGATATTATTCAATGAAATTGAACACAATAATTGTCCAGAGACATGGAAGAAGGCGGATATAGTTTTACTACTGAAAGAAGGAAAAAGAGTGAACATTAACCTCCAATTATAGGCCTGTTTCTTTATTAAATACAGACTATACAATATTTACAAACATCATAACTGAGAGATTAAAGAAAGTGCTATCAGAGTGGATAAAAGAAGATCAAAATGGATTTCGGCTGAATAGACACATTAAAGGTAATCTTAGAACAGTATTAAATGTACTAGAATATTATGAAAAACATAATGAGAAGAAGCTTGCAATGATATTTGCAGAATCCAAGAAAGCTTTCGATAACATCAGGTGGAAATACATGCTTGAAGTCTTGGAAAAAATAAATATAGGTAAAAAATATCTAGACTGGATTAAGAAGCTTTATAATAACCAGGAAGCACAAATAATAATAAATGAAGAAAAAACTAAGCCATGTAAAATAGGAAGGGGCACTAGGCAGGGTTGTCCACTATCTCCATTACTATTATAACAGTTTTAGAAATACTAAATAGAAAGGTAAGATTAGATCCACAAATTAAGGGACTCAAATTAGCAAAACAGGAGTTTAAATACAAAACTTTCGCAGATGATTTGGTCCAATGGAAAGTATTGGGACTCTATTAGAAACCAGTGAAGAATTTGGCAACTTAGCAGGACTGAAAATAAACAAGAATAAAACAGTGATCTTGACAAAGAATATAGAGGAAAAACAAATAGAGAAATTAACAGAATTTAAAATAGAAAAAAAGGTAAAATATTTAGGTATAATAATTACAAATAAAAACTTGAATTTGTTTGATGACAACTATGTTAAGAATTAGGGAAAAATAAAAGATTTAAATAAATGGAACAAGTTGGAGCTCTCCCTGTTAGGGAGGATAGCGGCAATTAAGATGACTATTCTTCCCAAATCACTATACCTTTTCCAAAATATACCTATAATAAATGAAGACAAACCGTTTAAAGATTGGAATAAAGACCAATCTAGACTTATATGGGCAGGAAAGAAACCCAGAATTAAAAAGATGATGCTGCAAGATACAAAAGAGAGAGGAGCTCTAGGTCTATCAGATTTCCAGCCTTACTATCATGCTAGTTGCATTTCATGGATTCTAGAGCGGATAACTCTAGAGAACACTAGATTATACAACTAGAAGGCTTTAACTTGCGTTATGGATGGCATGCCTACATTTGGTACGATAAAGCATTGATACACAAGGAATTCTACCACCATTATGTAAGGCGTGCCATACTAAGAATATGATTAAAATATAAGCAGAAAATATATCTAAGGATACCATTATGGATATCCAATCATGAAGCATTCTTTAAAAAGGAGAATCTATACAATGACAAATGGCTAACATATAACAATATTTTAAAACAATGTGTCAAAGGTTACAAAATTAAAACTCAAGAAGAATTCAGATCTGAATATGTGGTTTGCCATTGTTTCTTGTATAGACAGTCACTAGAAAAAATTAAAACAGATAGTAAATTAGAGGGAATACAACTAGACAATATGAAATTTGATGGAGTAATAAAGGGAGAGAAAAGAAGATATTGTCAAAAATATATATGATATTACTGGAAATAAATCTAGAACAAGAAAGGATCGAGACATATATGGTTAAATGGGCACAAAATATTGGACACAAAATTCAGTTGGAACAGTGGGAAAGATCATGGAATAAAAATCCAACATTTACCAGAAGTCAAAATGTAAAAGAAAATTATTATAAAATGCTGTTTAAATGGCACTTAACACTGGAAAAATTAGCAAAAATATACAAGAATACTTCAGGTAAATGTTGGAAGTTTGGAAAATCAATAGGGACATACTATCATGTATGGTGGAGTTGTGAAAAAAAACAAGAACATTTTGGGGGAAAATACACAACCTAATTACACAAACTTTAAAAATAGACTTCCCTTGTGAACCAGAAATGTATCTGTTAAATATGTTACATAATATTGATAAACAGGACCATGAAAAATATTGGAAGATCTTATTGTACATGACGACCACAGCCAGAATGGTATTTGTGAAAAAAAATGGAAGAATCAAAATGTACCGATGATAGAGGATGGGATTTTGAAACTTTATGATATGTATCAAATTGATAGGATGACGGTTATGTTAGATGGTAAGAAAACACAGAAAAATTGTGAAGAGTGGCAGCTGCTCGTTCCTTTATGGAAAGAGAAACAGGGAGATATTGCAACAATAAGTGTTGAGATGTAAAGATATAGGAAAGTAAGATGGGAATGTGGAAAAACAGAACTAGAGAGAGGAATAGGTAGATAAGAGAGGGAGAAATTTGGTGAAAATATCACCACAAGAGGAAAAGAACTAATGGAAGTACGAGTTTGTTGTGTATATATATTGTTGATTGTTCTATTGGTTAAATGTTTGTGTTGTGTTTTTTGTTTAATTGTTACAGATTTTATTATGAGAATTATTAATAAAAATACTCTTTAAAAAACCACAGCATTTTATTGGTAGCTTAAACTGTCAATAGATCAGCCATGGCGCTTTAGTGCCGGGCATATGAAACCTCGCATCATTTAACTCACGTGAATGCAGAGTCAATGGCCGGTCCAGCCAGAACACTTCCAAGTGAGAATGCAACATTCAGGTGGGTGACACACTTTTTATAACCTTCCCCGGTTTACTTGTAAGTTTTAAAGTATGTATATGTGCTTTTTAAAACTTTTCCTGTGTTTATTTTGTTTTGTTAATTAATTTCCTAGGTGAACACCTTCTAGAGAAAATCTGCGGGATTTTGAACGAGGAAGTGAATGGATCTCTGTTCACTTGTATATTGCTGGGAAGCCTTTGGACGGAAGGTAAGGTAAGTGCAGCATGGGGAGTTATTTTTGCCAGCATAAAAATGGAAAAAGTTATGCTTGCAAAAGAATGGGCTTTTGAGGGTAGTGGTCTGATAAAGTCCATAGTCTGCTTTGGTTGCCTTGGTGGATAGTGGGGAGCATGTCCCTGTTAGTTCTCCCAGACCACATGGGCATTTTAATATCCTTGGTCATGGTACATCTTGAATATGTGAAACAGCAGTGTACATCAAATTTCTTCAATGTTTACTTTTTGTAACCTAGAAAAATCCACAGCAACAATCTTGACTATTTATAAAAGAACAACTTTTTATCAATGACTTAATTGAACATTTGTCCTTTAGTTACTAGTACAGTCAAATAGGCTCTATCTTTTCTGGGTCTGGGCCTATCTTGTCTGGTACATGATGCTAGTAGTGTCCACTGTGCTTGTGCCCACAGTAAAAAACATTTATTTTATTTTGTATTGGAAGCATTTATACCCCAACTCATTAGCCAAAAAATGTTCCCAGAACATCTTACAAATAATTAATATGGCACGTGCTCACCTCAGGCTTACAAACTACTAAGTAAAGACATGGCACGCAAGGGGAAAGGAATAGCAGGGCAGATTAAATTGAATGGTTCAGGCACAATGGACGTATGCCTGGCTGCTCTTCTTTTCCCACAGAGGCCTTCAATGCAATGGTGATTTGAACCTGGAGGAAGGGGCTTTCACAGCCTCTGGGCCCAGGCTCAAATTTTCTTATTCTGTTCATCCCACAAAGCCTGCTAGCTCTGAGGTTTTCTGGGTTTCCCTGGTAGCTGGGATGAGAAGTTCTACATTGATTTGGCCTTACATGAAAGGACAGGTTTGAGAAGGAATAACTGAGAAAGTAGTCTCTTTGACTCATTAGCTTGTGGCAGGAATGGGAATGATAGAGATTTCCAGCTGTTATTGGCTGCAATTGCCAGCAGCTCTAGCCAGCAATAAACCAATGAAGAGAAATGCTGTGAGTTTCACTCTACAACATCCGAAGGGCGTGATGATTCCCATCTATAGGCCATACTTCTCCAACTGTCCCAATTTGGCAGAGGCAGTTCCCATTAATTCACTGTTGTCACACTTCTTCAGCTACTTTTAAATTGTCCCCGTATCTGTCTCCTCCTGTCACTTTTTCCTTTTGTCCTCCACTTACTTCAGTTGCTGCAAACTGAGTTCAAAGTGCAAAAGTAGTTTGTATTCAACTAACTAGACTGGATAGACTAGAGAGCTGGGCCAAAGCTAACAAAATGAAATTCAATACGGAGAAATGTAAAGTACTGCATTTACGGCGGAAAAATGAAATGCATAAATATAGGATGGGAGAGACCTGGCTGAATGAGACTACGTGCGAAAGGAATCTAGGAGTCCTAGTAGACCACAAGTTGAACATGAGCCAACAGTGTGATGCAGCAGCTAAAAAGGCCAATGCGATTTTGGGCTGTATCAATAGAAGTATAGTGTCTAGATTAAGGGAAGTAATAGTGCCACTCTATTCTGCCTTGGTCAGACCTCACTTAGAATACTGTGTCCAGTTCTGGGCACCACAATTCAAAAAGGATATTGACAAATTGGAGCGTGTCCAGAGAAGGGCAACTAAAATGGTGAAAGGTCTGGAAACGATGCCTTATGAGGAGAGACTTAGGGAGCTGGGTATGTTTAGCCTGGAAAAAAGATGATTAAGAGGCGATATGATAGCCCTGTTTAAGTATTTGAAGGGATGTCCCGCTGAGGATGGAGCAGGCTTGTTTTCTGCTGCTCCAGAGACTGGAACACGGAGCAATGGGTGCAAGCTCCAGGAACAGAGGTTCCACCTCAACATGAGGAGGAACTTTTTGACAGTAAGAGCTGTTCGGCAGTGGAACACACTCCCTCGGAGCATGGTGGGGTCTCCTTCCTTGGAGGTCTTTAAACAGAGGCTGGATGGCCATCTGTCGGGGATGCTTTGATCAAGATTTCCTGCATGGCAGGGGGGTTGGACTGGATGGCCCTCGTGGTCTCTTCCAACTCTGCAATTCTATGATTCTATGATTCTATGAACTCAGTAGGGAGGAGGGGGCCTTATCCTTCCCAGTAGGCTCAGACAAAAGCAAATTGCTGCAGCCTCTCCTAGCATGTTTGTTCTTCCCCTGGCCACACGCGTCCTGGTTTTCATTTATGAAATATTGGAAGATATGCAAGGGTGTAGATGGTCTATAAAACTCCATCTTGTCCTTTATTTTTTTAACATCGTCTGTGAGAGTTTATCTGAAGATTTACAGCACCATGTATTTATTAAAATACTTATATTCTGCATATCCTTTCCTTAAAATGCTCATGGTGTGCTGTTGTTTCTTAAAAGCACATCCAAGACAGGTCTCAACATATTTAAAATACCACAACATCACCCAATCTCAACAAATAACAAATGTTACAGATTAAAAAAAGGGCCATGACCTATGAAAGACACATAATTAAGGGACTGGTCAAAAACAAAAGTCAGTCTAACAAGCTAAGAATGTGCTAAAATAGAGGTGCTTTAACAAGTCAGTAGAAATCCAACAAAGAAGGAGTTAAGATGAGCTTCCCTAGACAGGGAATTCCACAGGCTTAGCTCTCTCTCCTGCTTTCCTGAGAGGATGGCTCAACTTCTGATGGGATGCCAAGAATAAACTGTTTAGGGCTTTAAAAGTAACAGGCAGCAAAGTTTGGATAGGGTCCAGAAACAAACCAGAAGTCAGTCCAGCTGTTCCAATAGTGGTGTCCATTTAAATTACAGTTAATGATTTCCAGATGTCCGAGAGACTCCATATTTTGTCCTTCTGTTGCTGCATTTTGTCTCCTTCATTGGTGTATGAATGGCCATCCTACCTCTAGAACCTGAGTTCTAGAGATGCCATTGCCTGGTTCTCTCATTTCCATCAGACTCTGAGGAGAAGGTGCAGTTCCTGAAATGGTGTCTGAGATCTGTAATGGGCTGGATGAGTACTAACAAAATGAAGAAATGGGGTTAGCTGACCAGCAACTGGTTACACAGTCTATTTGGGCTGAAAATTACTTAACAAAAAAATCAGGACTGCAACACAGGAGGGCTCTTGAGCCCAGGGAATCACCTGGGCAACCTGTACTTTTTATTATTATTATTATTACTCCTTCCCAAGATACTGTTGAAATACAGTTCCCATCAACCGTAACCAGAATGGCCAATGGTGACTATGATGGGAGCAATAGTTCATCAGTATTTGGAAAGCCAAAGAATCCTCTCCCAGTCCCTAGGTAGTAAGGTATGGCAAGGGATCCTTTTATGTAGTTTTGGTAGATACTCCCACTGCAACTGAACTTAAAAAACTGAACTTGTGGCCACCGTCACACATGGCTTATTTACCTGGCAGTTAGCCTGTTACACAGGACTGCCTTTGAAAAGTATTTGCAAACTGCATCTTGTACAGAATACTACAAAAATGATGCGGGGTGGGGGAGTTGGCTTCTATCCTTGGAGGCACATTATTCTGTTATTTGATCATCTGCACTAGCTTCTGACTTCTGAGCCCAATTCAAAGTCCTGGTTGTTGTCTTTAAAGCTCTAAGAGGATTATTACATAAGGAAGTAAAACAACAGTGCAGCTGGAACATTTCACCTTCTGTTCTGCCTTACTACATGATGTCATCATTCTTCAGCTGTTCTTCTGTTCTGGTTCTATGGGAGACAGTGGTAAAAGCGAGTCTTTTTTCTAACAGATTTTCCCAGTTAGAAAAAAGACTCGCTTTTACTACTATCTGCCATAGGACTGGAATGGAAAAACAGCTGAAGAGTGATGACATCATACAGTAAGGCAGAACAGAAGGCAAAACAGTGTGGCTGCACTGCCACTTCACTTCTTCATGCAAGAAGCCTCTAAATCTTTCATTTGGCTATCACATCATCCTGTGCGACCACTTAGGTCTTCAGCTGAAGTTCTACTCTGTACCCCCATTGAAATGTAGCTGGTGGGAATGTTAAAGAGGGCCTTTTTAGTTGTAGCACATAGATTCTGGAATTATCTCAGACTGGGAGGCCAATCTACTTCCTTCACTTCCAACATTTCAGAAAATATGGAAACTATTCTGCATAACCAAGATACTTGTATTGCCTAATTTGTTTCTTCTGTTCTGCTTAGCGTTACATATACCTGCAGGTTTTTTTTTATGTCTATCAATTGATTAATTACATACATTGGTTTTATTGGATTTTAATGTGCTTGCATGTCCCATGGGGGCCATTTGGGTTGAAAAACAGCATATGTCTCAATATGAACAAAGCTCTATTTCTGAGATCACTGCCATTTGTTTTCTGCAGACAAGTACCATACAAAAGGATACTTTACAACAGAAATTACTTTTAAATTTAAAGTTTAATCATCTGGGTCCTCTAAGGCAAGACTGGGGAACCTGTTGCCCTCAAGAAGTTCAGCTCCAATTACCATCTGTCCCTGGAAGGTGAAGGATCATGGAAGTAAGGGTTTGTCAACATCTAGAATGCCACAGGTTCCCAATCCGCCTCTTAAGTTTCAAAAAATTCTCAGATAAAACTTAAATCTGCATTCTGGATCAGGTTCATAAATAATTGAGCCTATTAAGTATTCCATGAGAGATGTCCTAGGTTTTTGCAAAGACATATTACTTTCCCTAATACTGAGAGGTATGGGCAAGAAAGATTTGTTTTAACTCCTCATTTGAAAATGAGGATGGCAAGATAGAATTTTTTAAAAGGAAGCCAAGAACAAGATTCTTTTTGTAATCTTCATAGAAACTTGTCTCAGAGTGACAGTTCTACTATCCAGGTTTCCTTCTGAACATCATTTTTTTTCTTGGTAGATCTAACTGCTATCATATAATTAAATCAAAAGATAACACTGAAGTCTAGAATACAGTTTTAAATATACTCCACAGTCAAACAACAACTAACTTGTATGATGAGATACAGATTGTGCCTGGAAGCTCATGTAAATCAGAAATGTGAAGAGAACTGCCTTGCTTCTGTTCTTTGAACATGAAATGAAATAATCATGGCTCTGAAAGTGAAAAGCTGGTCTCTTTCCAACACTACATATGTGTTACAGCTGGGGTGGCACGCACATAACCCTGAGCAGATAGTTGGGATAAATCCAATCAGGTGTTCAGTGGAGAAGCGGACAACTAAATCCAGCCTCTTGCTTCCCCTCCTGAACAGAGGAACAATGTTAAGAAAGTACATAACTGGAGCTACATGCACTTAGTTCTGGGAGATGGATTTGGGTATGGAACCGGACACTCAGCACACATTTGTGCCTGCAATTTCCTGTCTAACTAAGGCAGTGGTGGCAGACCACTTACCCTCTCAGTGTTGATGAATGACTATTCTCACGGTCCTTCTCACCACTGGCCAGGCTGGCCAAGGCTGATGAGAATTAGGGGCCAACAAACATCTGAAAGGTCATGAGTTCCCCAGGCCTGAAGTAGGGGCAGTAACAGATATATGGCTTCTAGTCAGACTGGGATAAGAATGACTTTGTAAGCCAGGGGTGAGAATCGTATGGCTTATATTTGTACAATAGGGGCTTGTCTATAAAAGGCAATAAAATGTGGATAGATGCACAGTAATGCCAATTTGCAGCAGCTTTTATTTGTCTTAATGATTTTTTTTTTGTAAGATCGCAGGCATGTGAAGCTATCTGTGCTCATTGTTCAAACAGGCATGCTTGTGCATCAATATGGCAGGCGCAAGTGATGGGTGACACTTGGCTTGATGGCAGTACATGTGAAAGGGATCTAGGTGTCTTACTGTTGAACATGAGTCAACAGTGTGATGCGGCAGCTAAAAAAGCAAATGCAATGCTAGGCTGCATCAATAGGAATATAGTGTTTAGATAAAGCAAATTAGTAGGGTCCTAAATATATTGGGCCATTCCTGGGTAATTAATTCTGTGGCATATGAACTTGAACTCCCTAAACTGTATCGTAATGTACATCCTGTATTCCATTCCAGTCTACTGAAAACTGCTCCTCCTTCAAATTCCTGGTGCCCTGTTCCAGCGGAGATTCCCTCCCCCCCCCCGATGGTGGATGAGAACGAGCATTTAGAGATCTCGGATATTCTGGACGCTACGTGGCGCAAAATATACTTGCAACATTTTGTGAGGTGGAAACATCTGCCTGTGGGACATGAAGAGTGGGTGGACAGGGAAAACATATGAGCGCCGTGTCTTGTGGCCAAGTTCCACAAGTGGTTTCCAGATAAACCAGGCTGAAATGTTCTTTTCCTTTCTGTTATTCCAATTATGTCTTATTTCATGCTTACTTTGTGTGGTGGCTTTTCACCCAAATTTTTTTTACTTTACCCTCGGTATATAGGTACGGTATATAAAATAGGTATACAAATCAAATTTACTGTTGCCAAATTTTTCGCAACCTTCACATTCAGTTATCCCACAGTTTAAGAAGCTTTGGTCTAGACTACATGTTACTACCTTTTTTTCAAGAATATCATGAGATACCTTGTCAAAGGCCTTATTGAAATCAAGATACACTACATCCACAGCATTCCCTTCATCTACCAAGTTTGTAACTCTATCAAAAAAAGAGATAAGATTAGTCTGGCATGACTTCTTTTTAAGAAACCCATGTTGACTTTTAGTGATCATGGCATTCCTTTCTAAGTGCTTACAGACTGTCTGTTTAATGATCTGCTCTAGAATCTTTCCTGGTAGTTTGTAGATTGTTGTGGCACCAGAGCTCTCTGATAGAAAAGGCTAAATAGCAAGACTACAAATTCCAGATTCTCATAGGATGGAGTCATGGTCGTTAAAGTGGTGTCAAACTGCATTATTTCAGCAGTGTATCAGCAGCCTTCTGAATGCTTATGTAGGAGTAAGTTCCATTAGTCTTGGTGGGTGGCTTCCATATTAGTGGGACAGTGAATCCACTATGGGTTTTAGTACAGAGTCACAGTGGGACTCTGCTCACAAAATAGGTTCATCACCTTGGATAGCGCCGTTAAAGTTTAGACTAAAATCCAGAGCAGATTCCCCAGTCCATTGACTAGGGAGCCACCAGCTGCCACTGAGTTCTAGTGAATTCACTTGGACCTTCTTTTGAATACAAATACATAGGATTTTACCGGAAGAGGCTGAAGTCCCAGGTTCTATTTTCAGCTTATCTGAAACTCACTATGTTGCTCCAGTTAAGGCCCTTGCAGCCACAGTTCGCCCATTAAGTATGGGGACAGCTAGACCTCTCTGGCCATTGTATGTGAAGTGCTGGTATGTGAAGTGCTTTGAACGATCTAAAGTGTGATAGAAATGCTAAGCATTAACATGTAATTTAAAAAAAAAGGCAAAGTAATTTGTCATCAGTTTGTCAAGTGAACCATTTCTCCATTGCCATGGATACGGTCTTCTATTTGTGGGTCTCATGTTTTGCCCAACAGGTGAGAGAATTCAACAGCCAAAAGAAAAGCTGAGAACATTTCATTCTCAGCTTTCCTCTAGTTTGAAAATAGTTCCTTCTTGTTACTCTGCTTTTATACCAACTTCACTGGCTGCCAGTTTCTTTCTAGGTGCAATTCAGAGGGCTGGTATCACCTTGAAAGCCCTAAATGTTACTGTTTTTATTTTCTACATCTCTGTCTGGATGTTTTAACTTTCTTAAGTTAAACAAGGAAAAATGGTCATACTTTACAACACTGAACACAGCAACGAATGCATCCAGTTGTCCAGGGGCCCTTTCACTCTGCAGAATTGCAGCACTATAATTTGACTCCCATGGCTACATCCTATGGAATCTTGGGCGGGGGGGTTGTAGTTTGGTGAGGCACTGGAACTCCCTGGCTAAAAATTCTAAACACCCCTTCCTAAACTGCAAATCCCAAGATTCCATAGGATGCAATCATGGCAGTTTAAACAGGATCATAGTGCCCTAACTGTATATGTGAAAGGGCCTCAGGATGCCTTAAGGACCTGCCTGTCTCCTCCTGTATGTTTCTCCCTGCCCACTGTGATCAAATAGCAAGGCTCTTTTGTCTTTAGTGATGCTGGCTGGGGGATTCTGGGATTGGTAGTCTGAAAAAATAACATTTCCAAGTTTGGATCTGAGCCACATCTGTTGTAAATAAGAGAAATGGCTTCAGACATTATCACACCAGCCTCCTTTGTTGCAACAATCACATTTGTGAAGCAAACGGGAATGTACCAAGTATTGAAACTAAAACTATCTCACCCCCTCTTCACTTACGTGAGTATGCTGCAATTGTTGTCCTTTGGCAATTTCCATCCTATCACACCAGCTCCGTAACCCCACTATTCCATGCATGTGTGCCTTTTTTTCTTTTTTTTTCTTTTGCTGTGATTGCATAGTTACAGGGAACTGGTTTAAAAATATTTTTATTTTATTGTTTCTCCATAAGTATGCAAGCATGGCAAAAAAAAAAGAGAAAAAAGAAAGAAAGGCATGGAGAAAAGGCAATTTTTGACAGCTTGAAATAGCGAGTAGGGGGGAGAAAGAGAAGGAGAGGAAGTCATGTGGTCCCCTCGTGCCATGTGACTTCCCTCAGATTGCTACTACCACAGAAGTATCCTTTCACACAGAGGGGAGTGCTGCCATAGCAGTGATATTGGGAGCTATTGAAGGGGTTTGCCCATCAGTGATAAGATGCACTACAGAAGTAGATGAACAGCAGACAGCAATGGGATAGAGACAACTTCATGCAATAAGTAAGAGCCATATCTGCTACTATCTTGCTGTAATTCTGGAATGCAAACCTCATGTGATAATGTCCTTTCTTTACAGCAACCCCCAAATCTGCAACTACTTGCCCAAAGGAGCCATCATGCCCCTTCCTTGATAAATGTTCACAATCAGCTAAAGACTTTTTGTTTGTTTGTTTAAGCAAGTGTTTGGCTTACCTTCTGCTTCATGCTGTATACTGACCCCTCTTTTCATTTAATCCAGTTCTCTTTTGTTGTTGCCTTTTTATTGCTTTGTCATGATTTTAATTTTGTATTATTTTGACTCTCTAGAAGCTTCAAGCATTTTTTAAAAATAATGTAAAAGGAAATTCAGAAAGAAAGAAATACATTTTAGCATCCACTTCAATGTTTCAAAAACAACATAATCTCTCAGATTTCAATGCTGCATTAACCCCATTCACAACACAGTACAAACAGTTCTAGAGAAATGGCAATGTGTTTTTCACTCTCAGGTGTGACAAGAGTTTTGGCAGCTCTTAAATGTTATGCTTGGTCAGTAGACATATACAGATTTGCAACAAAGTCTTTGGGTTTCAGAAGCTCAAGGTAACCTGATATCTGCATCTTGTCAACTGTGGATCAGTGGGAGCTGGTGAACCTGTTCTGGTATTTCATCCAAACTCTGAAGGAGACATCCAGAGTCCTGAGCCCTGTCCCCAATATAGGTTCAATAACTCAAATTGCTCCTTAAAAGTTCATACTAAAACCTGGAACAAATTCACCACCCTGCTGACAAGGAAACCACTACTACTGTTACAGTGGCCAGTGTGCTCAGCGACATGATCTTTTCCTGCTTGAGAGACCAACACGACAATTTAGTTCTTATTGCTATCACATAGTTGTTATTGCTGTTATCATCATTGTCATCATACAAAAAAGTTGCCTGCCCCAAGAACTTTACAATAAGAAAAAAATTATAGGAATGATCATAGCATTATATTGCTTGAATCCTGCCTTGCAGGTCTGGTGTCATCACCTGACATCTTTGGAAAGCTACTGGGAACCTATCAGGGCCCACCATAGACATCTCTCCTGGGCCTTCTCTTACAAAACAACAACAAACACAGCACTGCAAGAAACCTCCGGTAAGAATTGTTGTTGTTGTTGTTATTTTATTCCTTTATATCCTACCTTTCTCTCATTATTAGGCAGCTAACAACATACAGTAATTAAAACAATACAAGTTAAAAACAATACGAAGGTAAAAATAGTATAAATATAAAATTAAAAAGCAAACAATTTATAAGTTAAAACATTAAACATTAAAAATATTAAAATGCATTCAAAGAAAACTGTATAAAGACCCTTAAAAATCTTAAAAACACCACCGCACAGCCTTAGAAGCTCAGCACTTGTCAGTCTGTTAAAACCTGGAAGCACAAAAATGTTTTGAGCTGCTGCTGGAGGGAGAGCAAGGACAGGGCCATTGTAATGTTCTACCTACCTCCACTTCAACTGCATAAGCTCTCAGTAGATTCAGAAGAAATTTATTAAGCAAGGAGAGTAGATAACAGTGTCAGGTGGTAGTGCGTTCTGGGAATCTAAACAAGTCCCAGGCAACAGAATATTGTTCCTTCAGGCAGCAGAATAAAGGCACAGACACATAGCTTTTGTGTCTAAAATAAACTGCTTCTCTTTACTTGGGCGTAATGATGAATGTTTATAGATATATGCAGCATTCAAAGGAAAACATCTTCACTTTGTGAAATCCAACACAGAACTGCTCAGTTCAACTCTATAGGACAAACTAAATACCAGCTCTGCAGAGTTCCTAGCCCCTCCCCCAGTCTACTCAGCACCAGATCAGCTCCAGGGCTGTGAGCTACTCTGTGTTGATACATTTTCCCAGCTAGCTAACGTTGCAGCTCTGTTTCCTACATCTCAGCTCTTTACAGATTAAATCTACTTACTGTATGTCCCAATATCCTGACACACAGTACATAAATGTTGTCAGGACTGAAAGTTTGTCTAGTTACACAGTACAGTTGTCCCTCCATATCCATGCATTTGGTAGCCACAGATTTAAGTATTCATGACTTGAAAATATTCTTTAAAAAAAAATAATCCAAAAAGCAAACCTTGATTTTGCCATCTTGTATAACGGACACCATTCTGCTATGCCATTGCATATAATGGGACTTGAGTATTCACGGATTCTGGTATCCATGGGGGGTCCTGGAACCAACCCCAGTGAATATGAAGGGACAATTGTATATTTAATAACTACACAGTTGAACTATTAACAAAAGCTTACACCCCGTTTGTTAGCTACTCAGAACAGTTTGTCTTGCCAGCACTACCCCTCCTTTATCCTCTGCACCAAGATTCCCACAAGAACAGCCTTGAGTTATTCACAACTCCGAATTTCTCCTCATCCAGCTGTTCATTATCCCAGGCCACAAATATACACAATCATTATTCCCCAGTATCCCACCCAACAGTATATTATATCCCATCATCATTTATTACCAAGTATATATCAGGGAATGACAGGACACGCAATCCCCAGCAGAAGCCAAAAAACTGTTTCAGTAGACTCAGCAGGAACCCGCTCCCAAGAATACTCACACACAGAGTGTTTGATGTCCAAATAAGTAGGAGGCACTTTTATCTTCAAACTCAAACAGTTGCAATATATACAAATATTTACAATCCAAGAAGAAACTGCTTCACCAGGCCTCAGCATTCACAGGACGAAGAGAAGTGAGCTCTGTTCTGAACTCTCATATATATATTTACAGGACATTGCCCCCTAGTACCCTGACTAGGCATGACTTGGTAGTTCATGCAGCATGGTTCTGTAGTTGTTCGGCCATTTTATAATGGTGTTCAGTCTGACTCCTGACAATATAAGTCCAGGGCAGGACCACGGCTGGATCATGGTCCTGACATTCTGCCCTCCTAAAATACATCTAAATGTAGCCACCCCCCTACCACATCGATATAGTATACAGTAGGACCCCCGTATCCACAGGGAATTGGTTCCAGGGGGTCCCACAGATAACAAAATCCATGGATAATAATGAATGTCCCCTGTCGCCATTTCCACTCCGGGAACAATCCTGAGCAGCAATCCCGAGGGCAAAGGGAGAAGAGAGGCAGATCTCTCCCCCCTCCCTCCGTTTGCCCCTGCATCACAATTTTGGCCTGGGGGTAATCCCGGGGAGTGATCCCAGGGGCAAAGGGAGGAGGGAGGTAAGATCTCTCCTCCTCCCCCATCCACCCACCACCCACTGTTGTCATCTGCGGATAATTGAATCTGCGGGTGGCGAGTCAGCAGATGCAGGGGTGCTACTGTATAACTAATGTTCAATATGATAATGATTCAGCGTTAGTCCGGCACTGGCTTGTCAGGATAGCATATGTGAAACTTTTGGACTAATGTGGTGGCCTGTACATCTTTGGAACCCACCCACTCTTACTCCCATGGTGGGAAGTGTTTCCACTGTATAAAGTACTGTAATTTGCCTTTATGAACTCTAGAGTCCAAAATCTTTGACACTTCAAAAGTTTGATCCCCATCAATTAAGACTGGATGTGGTGGTGGGTCTGTTTGTCACTATGGGTATGATTCCACTGAAGGTTTGTCTGAAGTTGCACAGTATACTGGGCTCTCTGGGGAGGGAATTCCAAAATCTGGGAACAGCCACTGAGAAGAAGCCAGCCACCCTTGATCCCAACAAACGAGCCTGAGAAGGTGGTGGGAGAGAGAAGGGCTTCTCCAGATGATCTTAGAGCTCTACTGGGCTCATACAGGGAGTAGGTCTGGCTGCTATTTAAATGTCCTGTAGTGCCCAGCATAGCATTGCACCGGGGCACTATGGGAAAGTAAAAATGGTGGCTAGAGGTACTTGCTCAGTCATATTTGGAAAGCTGCCATCTGTTGCCAGGAAAACTAAACGGTACTTTGTCTAGGAGCCCTTTGGACCTTTTTATGGTTTCAGTTCCAGGGAAATACTTTTTTTTTAAGTCTCCAAGATTTTTAAAGATTAATAAAAATGTAAGAGCTGTGTTGGATCAGATCAAAGCCTTATCTAGTCTAGCACTGTGTTCCCACAGTGGGCAACCAATTGCCTCTGGGAAGCCCTTAAAGCAGGACATGAGCACAATAGCATCCTCCTCCTCCTCCTCATGTGATTGCAACTGATAGGCATATTTCTCCTTTATCTTAATTTCCGGGGGACATTGTGGGAGGTTAGAGGTAGCTATGTTAGTCTACTGGGGCAAAAGAAGGAGTCTAGTGACACCAGAAAGACTGAAATGTTTTAATTTGCATTACAGTTGTCCCTCTATATCCACAGATTTGGTATCCATTGATTTGAATATGAAGGGACAACTGTATTTCCACAGAATGAAGCCCATTTCATACATGACTTTTCTTTACACTCCAGGTGTCTGATGAAGAAGGCTGCAGCCCACCAAAGTTTATTCACAGGGGGGAAAAGTTCTTCCTTGAGGTGCCACACAACTCGTGGAATCCTAGAATCACAGAATTGAAAGGGATACCAAGGACCATCTAGTTCATTGCTCCCATCTGTACAGGAATCCACCCCTAAAATACCCCTGAGTAGTGGCCATCCAACCTCTGTTTGAAAACCTCCAATGCAAAGCAGTCCACTACCTTCTGAGCCAGTCTATTCCACCAGTGAACATGTTTCAGTCAGGAAGTTGTGCCGAGTTTTTAGTTGGGATCTCTACTCTCTTTGAATCCATTGGTCCTGTGTTGTCTCTCTCTTCATGTTTTAATTCAATTGATATTTCTGCTAATTGCCTATATTCTTGTTTTATTTGTGTTTTACCCCCACCCCATGACTGTTCTCAGATTAATTAATTCAGCATTCGAAAGAGTGCAGTTTTTAAAAAATTCTTCTCTTTCCCGTTCCCTCATGACCCTCTCAAATATTAGCACTTCAGCAGTACTTTACAAATGGAGGCCTTCAGATCCATTCTGTCTCCTGTTGGGGAGTTATCACAATAACAATGTCCTGCAATCTGTACTGTCGAAGGCACGGAAGCTTATTGGTCCTGTGGGAAACCTTAGGAACATGATTATGGCAATCATCACCCAGGACAAAAAAGAAGCACAATAAGAACATTGGTAGACCGTGCAAAAAGGATCTGCGAACCCCACCATCTGGAGGACGAACTGAGGCACCTAAACTGGGCCCTAGATCAGACATCACAAGAGCAGCCAGACCCCGAAAAAACCACAGGAATGAAGAAAAACAGCCACCCAAAGGGAAGTTATTTTTACCATACATCAAAGGAGTCACAGACAGAATAGGGAAACTGATGAGGAAACACAACCTCCAAACAATCTATAGACCAACCAGAAAAATTCCAAGAAATGCTACGCTCAGCGAAGGACAAAAGAGACCCTCTCACAGCTGCAGGCACCGCATACCATGCAGCTGTGGACAAGTTTTACATAGGGACCACTAAATGCAGTGTGCAAACACAAATCAAGGAACATGAGAGACACTGCAGACTGGGCCAGCCAGAAAAATCAGTAGTAGCAGAACATGTTATAAATCAACCTGGACACAAAATGCTATTTGAAAACACAGACATTCTAGACCAGGCCAACAACTATCATGTCAAAATGCACAGAGAAGCTATTGAAATCCACAAACACCTGGACAACTTCAATAGGAAAGAAGAAACCTTAAAAGTAAACAAAATCTGACTCCCAGCTTTGAAATACAATAGAATCAAAACGCAACACTTACAAAAGAATTCCACCCAGGGACAGGGGGACTCCTAGCAGATAATGGCCCATCAACCAACTATTAGCCAAACAGACACTAATGAGCCTTGCATTTCTATACCCAGAAACTAACCATTCAATTACACAAATTTACATATACTCCCCAACAGGGGTTCATAGCATATAAATTCCACACACACACCTACACAACCATTCTCTGAGGATGCCAGCCACAGATGCAGGCGAAACGTCAGAAAGAAACTATTCCAGAATACGACCTCACAGCCCGAAAAAATCCAAGGAAAATCTATAGCTGAGGAGGAGTTTTAAACCTCTCCTACCTGCATATAACCAGTTAATCTGGAGGATCTGAAAGTGTGGTCCTACTTCTGGGGCAGAAGGGAAACTGCCTACCTAACCACTAACATTTCTCTCAGCCAACAAAGGTAGTCAAAGTGTTCATAGATCATGCAAGGCAAGAGGTTAGGAAACAAATTACAGTAGATGTAGTTGGCACTACCTCTGATGACCCTTTGGCTTTGTCTGTAGTGACCCCCACCAGCCCCAGTGGGCATTAGCCTCAATTAGCTGGTTTCTTGGGAGGTTTTTTTAAAAAAGAGGAAGCCTCATTTAGATGCGCTATGCGTTTAATGTTCTGAACTTCATCCAACCCAATGATAAATAAACTAAAGCGGCCACATAATCAATATCCAAAGCATGTTATTTGGAAGATGCTAAACAGAAATAAATATAAGGTAGCTTCCTATTAGTCTTCAATTATATTATGAAATGGTAGAATAATGACTGCTGTATTAACCTTGGGATGTCATTTATCATCCCTTTCTTATATTCTAGTATTCAAATACTATCCTAAGAATTAGTATGATTTACCTTAGGTAATTTCTTCAGGAGAGAAAGAATGGCTTTGCCTTGATTATACGTCTCTCCTGTTCATCTGTTGCCTGAAGACTATTATAATATGTTTTCCAAATGGATTTGCAAAGTATTGTTGGAAGGGGGAAAATACAAGGAGCCACAAAGTGATGAGCTCAGCTGCTCAACGGTTATTGCTAACTTCTGATAATTTTATGCTCTTCTACTCATGGGGCAGTAAGACATTTTGCCTTACATGCTCACTTGAACCATAGAATCACAGAGTTGGAGGAGGCCACAAGGGCCATCCAGTCCAACACCCTGCCATGCAGGAATACACAATCAAAGCATTCCTGACAGATGGTCATCCAGCCCTCTGTTTAAAAACCTCCAAAGAAGGAGAGTCCACCACACTCCAAGGCAGTGCATTCCACTGCCAAACAGCTATTACTGTCAGGAAGTTCTTCCTAATGTTAGATAGAATCTCTTTTCCTGTAGTTTGAGTCCTTTGTCCATGCTCTAGTCTCTGGAGCAGTAGAAAACAAGCTTGTTCCATCCTCAGCATGACACCCCGTCAAATATTTAAACATGGCTATCATGTCCCCTCTTAAACTTCTGTTCTCCAGGCTAACTTACACAGCTCCCTAAGCGATTCCTCATAGGACATGGCTTCCAGATCTCCCACCATTTTGGTTGCCCTCTTCTGGACCCGTTCCAGCTTCTCAATATCCTTCTGGAATTGTAGTTCCCAGAACTGCACACAGTATTCCAGGTGAGGTCTGACTAAAGCAGAATAGAGTGGCACTATTACTTCCCTTCATCTAGACACTATGCTCCTATTAATGCAGCCTAGAATCACAGTGGCTTTTTTAGTTGCCACATCACATTGCTGGGTCATGTTTGGTTTGTGGTCCACTAAGACTCCTAGATCCCTTTCACAAGTACTGCCATTAAGCTAGGTGTCAGCCATCCTATATCTGTGCTTTTCATTTTTACTGCCCAAGTGTAGTATCCTACATTTCTCCCTGTTGAAATTCATTTTGTTAGTTTTGGCCAGTTTTCGAATCTGTTGAGGTCATTTTGGAGTCTGATCCTGTCCTCTGGGGTATTAGCTTCCCATCCTAATTTGGTGTCATCTGCAATCTTGATAAGCCTGCCCTGTATCCCCTCATCCAAGTCATTGATAAAGACGTTGAATAGCAGTGGGCCCAGGACAGAACCCTGTGGCACCCCACTGGTCACTTCTCTCCAGGATGAAGAGGAGCCATTGGTGACTACCCTTTGGATTCAGCCCATCAACCAATTACAAATGCACCTAACAGTTGCATTGTCCAGCCTGCATGTTACTAACATTTTTGCAAGAATATCATGGGGGACTTTGTCAAAGGCCTTACTGAAATCAAGATACACTACATCCGCTGCATTCCCTTCATCTACCAAGTATGTAGTGCTATCAAAAAAGAGGTAAGATTAGTCTGGCATGACTTGTTGACTTTTAGGAGATTATCAGATGACCTAAATATAGCACAACAGGGACGCCAGGAGATCACGCAAGGGCTTCCCTTTCAGACAACATCGTTCACAGGTCATCATGCTCCCGTGCACCTTCCATTCTCCTGGCGCTCCTTTTTATTCATGAGCTAAGCTGTGAATTGATCCGTCATTCTGTTTCTGTAATGGAATGATGGGTGAATGGAAAAGTGCCCCATTATGCTGGCACAATGCCAGTGTCACTGGGAGGTTCGTGCCAAACACTTCCGAGTGTGATCGGGACAAGGAGGTAAGTGACACACTTTTTTGTACCCTCCCCGGGATACTTGTATTTTTTAAAGTGTGTTTTTGTGCTTGGTTTTACTCTTTGATGTTTCTTTTTCTTTCTGAATTCCCCACACGATCATCCTCTAACAAGAATGGCCAGGATTTCCATTCCAGGAAGTGAATTCAGTGCTGTGAGACCTTCATTCACTCCTGGGCTGCCGAGGGGGGTGGGGAGGAAAGAAGCAGCAAAGGTAGATCTGAAAACTTTTATTTTTATAGCGTTACAGGGACATGAGTGGGGCAGAAGAGGAGATAGCAGGACAGGGACGCTATTTTTACCCCCATCTGATAATCTCCTTAGTGATTCCGGCATTCCTTTCTATGTGCTTACAGACTGCCTGTTTAATTATCTGCTCTAGAATCTTTCCTAGTATTGATATCAGGCTGACTGAGTGGTAATTATTTGGGTCTTCTGTTTTCCCCTTTTTAAAGATGGGGACAACATTTGCCCTCTTCCAGTCTGCTGGGACTTCTCCTGTTCTCCAGCAGTTCTCAAAGATTATTGCCAGTGGTTCTGAGATTACTTCTGCCAGTTTTTTTTAGTACCCTTGGATGTAGTTCATCTGGACCTGGAGACTTGAATTCATTTATACTGGCCAAGTATTCCTGAACTTTACCTATTCTGTCTTTACCTATTCTGTGCTGCATTTCCCCTACTGTGTCATCTGCTCCATTTTCTCCAGGTTGAGCACTGTTCTCCTTTTGGGAGAAAACCAAGGCAAAGAAGGTGTTGAGTAGCTCTGCCATTTCTCTGTCCCCTGTTAGCATTTTGCCATCTTCTCCCCGCAGCAGTCTTACCACTTCCTTGTTCTTTATTTTGCTATGGACATATCCAAAAAAAGAGCCTTTTTTATTGTTTTAACCTCTCTAGCAAGCCTGAGCTCTATCTGTGTATTTCACCACAGGAATTTCAGCTATTATGTCTTTTTATGCTTCTTGTCACAAGGTTCTCTAGCCCCTACAGAGGGTATAACTTGCTTAAAGCTGGAAAAGTAAAATTTTGGACTGCATTTCCCAGAATGCTATAGTCTGCTTGGGCACTGACCATACTAGCTGAGGGATTCTGTGAACTGCTGTCTTGAAAATAACTTTCTCAAGCACGGAACCTTCCTTCCAAGTTGTAGGAGCATTAACTGACCTTCACTGGTCATGAAACAAGCATCTTAAGCAATCAGCTTATGTGTGTGTGCATATATGCTTTCAAGTCACCTCTCAACTTATGGGGACCCTATGAATTTCATAGGGTTTTCTTAGGCAAGGAGTACTGAGAGGTGGTTTTGCCAGTTCCTTCCTCTGCATGTCATGAGCTGAAGTCAGTTGCTACAGAGTTCAAAGTGCAAAAGTAGTTTGCATTCCATTAACTCATCAGAAGGGAGAGGAAAGAAGGGGTTAGAATCTTGCCTTTCCCAGTAGGCTAAGGCAATGGTAAAGCTGCAACCTCTCCTGGCTTGTGTGTTCTTTCTCTTTAATAACTTTTGCCATCTTGAACACACTCTGATGTTGCTTGCCCTCACATATCCCAGTTTTCATCCATGAAATGTTGGAGGGTATGTGGCATTTGTCTGGTTTGTTCAACTCCCTCCTTCTTACTTTAGCATCCCTCCCTGCTAAGGCTGCAAAATGTTACTTATTTAATTCATTATTACCGTGTTATATGGCTTGGAAGAGGGAGAGGTGCTTTTCTGCCTCTGGGGGCAAACTTGGTAGGCATTTGGTAACTTTGTACCTCAAAGAGCAAAATATCTTGGACCACAATTCGATGGCTGTCTCATAGTGGCAAGATGTTCAGTGGCAATGTAGATCCAACAAGTTTCTCCATGCGACCACACAAACCCTGAAGTAAAGATAGGAAATGGTACAGAAAAAATGTCCAGCCCCTGTGGATCTCTTCTGTGGAAAGAGGCATTCAAAAGCCAGAATCTAATTACATATTTCCAGTGCATTCTATTCCTTCCACAAGAATTTGTTACCCCCCCTTCCCTCCTACAGGTTTTTGGTGCCATAGAGAGTTACAGTGGGAGAACAAACAAGTCCGAGTTCCAGCAGTATTAGTCCTTGCGTACACTAGTGAAAACTCCTGAATCTAGCCCAATAATGCCACATGATGTGTGGCCAGATCTTTGAATGTGATGCAACAATGCCACACAATGCACGGCCCTATCCACACTAGATTCAGGGTATACCATAAATCTGGGTTTTAGAAAATTTGCAGTTTTCTCCAGAGTTTGCTGGAAACACTGAAGAAAACTATAGGGTGAACAAAGGATCTGCACTGGATTCAGGGGAGTGGGGAGGCAGGACAATCTCTGCCTAACAGGGGCTGCCATTTTTCCCCTCCTCGGCACTGCCACCACTTGCTCTGCCTTCCCAGTGTGCAGCCGCTCATTCTGACCTTAGGACGCCAGGAAGGCAGAGCCCTGTGTGTGGCCACTGGTTCTAAGGTCAGAGTGACTGAGCGAGTGTGTTGGGTGCAGCTGCTCATTCTGCCCACAAAACCAGTGGCCAAACACCAGGAAGGCAGAGCCCTGCATGCGGCCGCTCGTTCTGAGATCAGAGTGAGTGGCTGCAATGGGATAAAAACCCAGATGAATCAGACTCAGACTTTGACCAAGGTGTAGGGCTTAAGTCTGGGCCAGAGCAGTTTGAATTTCAATCAGATTTTTACCCCCACTGTAGGCAAACCCTTAAATACAGAAGTATACTATTGGTTATTGGCCTAAGACATCAGACAGCATGACTGACCCTATCATCAGGCACAGTGAGGAGGCTGCCTCAGGTGATAAATGCTTACATGTGGAGAACAATGGCAAGGAGGATAAAACTCCAACATTCAGGTGCAAGCCTTCTGCTTTAGAAATCTGTGTTGAAATAGGATTCTAGAGCCTGTCTGATTGGCTTCTGTATGTGGGAGTGAAGGGCAGGGCACTTGTTTTTCACCTCATGCAGCAAATCGGGCCAACCATGTTCAAGAGCCACTGCCAATTTACAACACTGGATTAACTGGACTCCAAGCAATAGTAGTTTAAAATGACCACTGTTTTGTGTTCAGTGGCTTTCCGTTTAAGCCTAAGAGTAGCTCGTTTTGCTGCAGGGTAATGCCTGAAGGAGTATTTTCTCTCTGCTCAGCCTGACTAAGGGAGAAGAGTGGTAGTGGTTGTCATTATACACCAGTCAAATGAGATCATGTTTAGAGATACAAAGCTTTCACTGTACCTTAAACTGGAGGATGGTAGCAAGAACAGAGATGGCAATTTTGTATGACCTCCCTAGAGTACAGAACAAAGCTGAATAAATTAACAACTTGATTACAAGAGCTGGTTTACATGTTTTATCAATAAAGCAGTTTTGAATATGCACAGCTTAGCTAATCAAAGCCAGCAAATAGGTACCTATGTCAGTGAGCAGAAGTGAGGACAGAAAGCACCAAGATGAAACCAGGCACCTCCTATGGTCTAGAACAGTGGATCTTAACGCTTTTTAACTAGGGACCCCCTTTAAGTATCTTTTGTTGCCCCAGAGCCCCAAGACTTAGCTCAAGATTTTAAACAACAACAACAACAACAGAACACGGAAACATTAACAATTACACCATCCACTAAACCTTCCCACAGAGGTGCTTGTCCTTCTGACTAGTTTGCAGCTGGTGTGTATTGAACAGCAACACACAAGCGTAGCCAGCCAGCCAGCCAGCCAGTCAGCCTTTGCCTTGGCTCCTGTCATGTGGCTGCTCTGTTGTGGAAAGGAGGCAGCTGAGCAGCCTTTAAACCGTCAAGCCTTTGTGGACCCCCTTTGAAGACACCACAGCCTCCTGGGGGTCCATGGATCACAGGTTAAGAACCACTGTTCTAGAAAAGGAGTCACCCTGTGGCCAAATGCCAGATGGGTGGCAGTGTAACATTCGTGTTTGTACTATATACCTAAATGTTTGTTATTTCTATTGGTAGTTCCAGAAGGAGGAGGAGGAGGAGGACTGTTGTTGTTGTTGTTGTTGTTGTTTTCCTGCCTTTTTCCCATTTCAAGATTCAAGGTGCCTTACAACAAGTAAAAACAAAAATAAACTTTAAAA
The DNA here is from genome assembly GCA_030847615.1 of Gambelia wislizenii. Taxonomy (NCBI): domain Eukaryota; kingdom Metazoa; phylum Chordata; class Lepidosauria; order Squamata; family Crotaphytidae; genus Gambelia; species Gambelia wislizenii. Next base: position 218,869,584 of record JAUMIR010000004.1, read on the forward strand.
AATAATGGTATACAAAGGTTTAAAAGTAATTAAACTATCAAATACAATTAAAAAGCACAAACCATTAAAAACAACAAACTAAAAAAAACAACACCCAAAACAAATCCAGCACATTATACAAGATGGGTTTTGCCCTAAAAATGCAATTATCAAAGGCCAGCTGGAATAAAAAGAATTTTTACCTGCTTCTGGAAAGATAGTAAGGAGGGTACCAGTTTAACCTTTCTAGGAAGAGAGTTTCAGAGCCTGAGAGCAGCCACAAAGAGGGCCCTCTTCTGTGTTCCCACAAGGTGTCCCTGTGAAGGTGGTGGTGTTACCCGAATTGTGTGGGGTCCATGAGGATCCCACTAGTGTCTGAATCTTAATATGGGAAATATTTAATTAGTTCAACATGGCAGCAAGAAGCCAGGTAACGGCAGGGTCTTTTGACCTATGTATACCGGTAATCACTGAGGAGACTCCAAGTCAGAATGTACAATTAAATGATCTTTCTTGGAAATTAGTCTTAACAGCATTCACACAAACACTGAGGCTTCAAGCAATCACACAAGGCTATTGAAGATAGTAGGAAGTATTTGGATAGAGGAACAGAGCGAAGGAATTGTGGGTTATACTATAGCAATCCTGTAGAGCTGAGATCACAAAGTAAACCGGCAGAGGGAAGGTCCAGAAGGCAGAATGGTGACATGAACTGATGTGGAGTCAGAAACCAGGAGGTCTGTGCACCCATGGCTACACAGTTTGACATGGAGTTGAGAGGAAGAGGATCTGTGTGCACTTTAGTGGTGTTTTAGGGTAATATTTATATGTGATAATTCCCCTGAAGGGATGGGGTTTAGAATGGAATACAATGTCTCTCAGAGTTTCCCAGGACTAAACAAAGGGTGCTCCGGAAGAGTTAACAATTGTTAGTGGGCAATATATTTGAAATTGAATAGAAGAAGGCAACTTCTATTGTTGGGGAGGAAGGGAAGAGGAAAAACCTGTTTTGCAATCCTTGAAGTCTCTGCTATTGTTGAGTGGCTTAGTGGATGACTCATCTCCAGGTGTTAACTCTGACCTGGGTACTACCTATTTGGGGAATTTCCACAGGCCCCTCCTTAGGTTATACATGACTCCAGTCTTGGTATTTGGGGGTCCCTGGTTTACCTACTAACCTCGTGGAAGGCCACATCAAGCCAAATTGTTAAATATTGCCAATTATGTGATATTCCAAGATGGGGGCTGTCAGAGTAGGTAACAGTGGGACAGAGAGAAGGGCCTTCCAGAAGATCTCAAAATACAAGAAGGTTTGTATAGAGTCCTTTGGCTGTCTAAGAACACCTCTGTCTTGTCTGGATTAAGTTTCAATTTGTTTGTCCTCATTAAGTCTGTTGGTTCCTGGGACAACTTCTCCTAGTGGTTTCACATGTACATTAAATAGCATGGGTAATAGAACTGAGCACTGAGTTGACAGTGAAGGATCAAACAGGAGTCCCCCAGCACCATCTTTTGGAAGAAAGAGTGGGTCCTTATCATACTATGCTGTTATAATGTTCTTATTCCACTTTGACTGCCATGGCAACAACATATGGAATCCTGGGATTTGAAGTTTAGGGAAAGACGTTTAGAATTCTAAGCCAGAGAGCTCTTAGGCCTCACTAAACTACAAACCTCAGAATTCCACAGAATGTCACCATGGTAGTTAAAGTGGAATAATAGTGCTATAACAAGTGTAGTATAATAGGGCCTAGTGACTCCAAGTCCTATCCCAGCCAGGCAGCCCAAAAGAATACCATGGTTGATGATATTGAAAGCCATCAAGAGGTTCAGCAGAACCAACAGGATCATGCTTCCCCATCCAGTCTCCAGTGCAGTTCATTCATCAAAGCAAATAAAGCTGTCTTTCACATAGCTATGCCTGAAACCACCTTGAAATGGATCCTGCTAATGCATTTCATCCAGGAACCACTAGAGCTGGGGTGGGGGGTACCATATGAAAGTATCTTGCCCAGAAATGGAATATTAGAAACTGGGGGCCCACTTACACTACACAATTATATTTCTACACTCCACTTTAACTTCCATGGCAAAATCTCGTGGAATCCTGGGATTGGCAGCCTTTGTTGTGTTGTTAACTGCTGTCAAGTCAACAACTTATGGTAACCCTATGCATGAGAGACCTCCAAGTCACCCTATCTGTAACAGCCATGCTCAGGTCTTGCAGACTCAGAATCGTGCCTTCTTGACTGAGTCCATCTATCTGTTATGTGGCCTTCCTCTTTTCTTACTGCCTTCTACCTTACCAAGCATTATTGTCTTTTCTTTTTTTGTGCGTCTATTAATTTTATTTCCACACATAAACATTTCATTCCATTTCTACTCATCTTACAACATTTCTATAAGTATTTGCTTCATTTACAGCGTACATTTCATCTTTTCTTTTTCCCTTTTTTTTAAAAAAGGAGAAAGGAAGAAAAAAAATAATAACAAATTACCTCATCCCTAAACTATAATTACACACATGAGTCTACAAAACTGCTTCACATAGATGAAAAAACAAAAGCAAAAAACAATTTATATTCTAATTTTCAATATCTTTGCATTTTCCTTCTTCTTTCCTCTTTTCTTTCTTCCTTCTTCACTCCATTACCTTTCTTCCTTCTAATTACATAACCCTCCATCATTGTCCGCTATTCTCAGTTGTACTCTTTTCATTTTTAACTATAAATGTTTATAACTTGCTGTATTTACAAACGAACATATTCTAATTATATCTACTACATTTGAGCTTTCTATAAACTTATTTATTTTCCACTAAATCACTTCTTGTATCATGATTTTACCCCATCTCTCCCTCATATACTTTATTACTTCCCTCCACTTGCTACTAATCTTTTCTATTGATTTTTGTTTCTTTGCAATTGTCAAATTATCCATTTGTATCATTTCTAATATTTTTATTAACCATTCATCCTCTCTAGCGAGCCTTGGAGGTCTTTAAACAGAGGCTGGATGGCCATCTGTCAGGAACGATTTGATTGTGTATTCCTGCATGGCAGGGGGTTGGACTGGATGGCCTTTGTGGTCTCTTCCAACTCTACAATTCTATAATTCTATGATCCGTTTTGGGTATAATATTTATTTTCCAATATCTAGCTAGTACTATCCTTGCTGCTATTAACATATATAGTGTGACATCCTTTTTATCCTTATTCATTTTCATCCTTATTATATTCAACAAACATAATTCAGGTTTCATTTCCATAGTCTGTCCTAGGATTTTCACAATTGTACCGTACACTTCACTCCAGTATTTTTTTACCTTTTTACAAGTTCAGCATATATGATATAGCGTGCCTTGATGTTCATGACACTTCCAGCATTTTCCATCCCCTTGTTTCTTACTTATTTTGGCTATTAGAATTGGCGTCATATACCATCTATATATAGTTATCCCTTCATATTCGCTGGGGTTTGGTTCCAGGTCCCCCCAGGAATACCCAAATCCATGAATACTCAAGTCCCATTATATGCAATGGCATAGCAAAATGGTGTCCCTTATATAAGATGGCAAAATCAAGCTTTGCTTTTGGGATTATTCTTTTTTAAACAATATTTTCAAGCCGTGAATACTTAAATCCGTGAATGCCAAATCCATGAATGTGGAGGGACAAGTGTAGTTCTCTTTCAATTCATTACTTAACGTGAATTTAATATCTTTATTCCAGGATCTTTCCCACTCTTCTAATTGAATTGTGTACCCCAAATTTTGCATCCATCTAATCATATTATCTTTAACTCTCTCTTGCTCAATTTCTCTTTCCAATAACCATTTATATAACTTTGTTACCATCTTATTTTTACCATTTAATAACAAATCATCTAATTCTGTATTTGTTCTCTCTCTTCCCATTATTTTCATATCTTTCTTACTTTCTCATAGATTTGTTGGTAGGTCAACCAGTGGCATTCATGATTTTCCTCATATAGTTCTTGTCAGGTCTTTATTCTTACTTCTTTCTCTTCCCAATGTATTAGGTCTTTATAAATCATCCACTTCTGTTGTTCTTTCACTTCTACCCTGGCAAATGCCTCACATGGAGAAACCCACTGAGGAATCTTACGATAACATTGTTCTTTATATTTTTCCCAGATTCTAATAAGTGCTCTTCTTATAATATGATCTTCAAATCCCTTGTTCTTATCTATATATTTATACCACAAGTAGGCATGCCATCCATAGTTTTTATTTATACCTTCTAAATTCAACACTTTCTTATCTTTTAATTCTATCCATTTTTTATCCGAGTTAGTCCACATGCATAATAATATAGTTGTAAATTGGGGAAACCTAGGCCACCTCTTTTTTTACTATCATACAATATCTTCTCTCTAATTCTTGCTTTTTTGTTTACCCAAATGAATTTTAATATTTCGTTGTTCCAAATCTTAAATGGTTTATTATTAAATTATTACTGGTAAATTTTGAAAGAGAAATAAAAATTTCGGTAAAATGTTCATCTTTATTAATGCAATTCTACCTAGTAAGGACAACTTTAAATCTCTCCAAATCTCCAAGTTTCTCTTTATCTCATTCCAGATTTTTTGATAATTATTATCAAAGAAATCCAAATTTTTGTTAGTAATAGTTATGCCCAAGTATTTTATCTCCTTTGCTATTTTAAAACCTGATTTTTCTACTAATTCATGTTCTTCTTTCTTTGTCATATTTTTTGTTATTAATTTGGTCTTTTCTTTTATCTATTTTCTTTTCTTTATTTTTCAGAGCGTGGTGGGGTCTCCTTCCTTGGAGGTCTTTAAACAGAGGCTGGATGGCCATCTGTCAGGGATGCTTTGATTGTGATTTCCTGTGTGTCAGGGGGATGGACTGGATGGCCCTTGTGGTCTCTTCCAACTCTACAATTCTATGATTCTATGATTCTATTTTAAATCCTAATAGTATATCAAACTCAGTCATAATTTCCATTAACGTTACCATGCTTTTTTTTTGTTCTTCTAGAAAAACAACAAGATCATCTGCAAAAACTTTTTAATTTATAACTTTGTCCTTTTATCTTAGGCGCTCTTATTTGTTCTTCTTGTCTAATTTTCCTATTTATTATCTCCAATACCATTATAAACAGTAGTGGTGATGTTGGGCAGCCTTGACGTGTCCCCTTTGTAATACTACACATTCTTGTCTTTTGGTCATTTACTATGATTTGTGCAGTTTGGTTCTCATATATTGCTCTAGTCCAATTCAGAAAGTTTTTACCTATTTCTATTTTTTCCATAGTTTCCAACATAAAATTCCAATTCACATTATCAAAAGCTTTCACTGCATGTGTGAATACGAAAGCAATCTTTTTTTCTGGATTTTTATCATAATATTCTATCAAATGGATTAATGTTCTTATATTTTGTTTTATTTTCCTTTTGGGGAGAAAGCCATTTTGGTCTTCATGTATCCAGTTATTTAATACTTTTTAAAATCTCACAGCTAATATATCTGCAAAGATTTTATAATTGGTATTAAGCAATGAGATAGGTCTAAAACTAGTTGGATCCCTCATATCTTTTCCCTCTTTTGGAATCAACACTATGTTGGCTTCTCCCCATGTTCTTGGTTTGTCCTCTAGCAAAATCTGGTTTATTGTGTTTTTCAATGGTATAGTCAATTCTTTGCTAATTTTTTTATAATAAAGGGCCATAAATTCACATGGGGCCAGTGTTTTCCCTAATTTAGCTTTCTTTATTGCTTCATTTACTTCCATAATTGTAACCGGTTGGTTGAGAAGCTGTCTTCGTTCATGTGTAATTTTTGGTAATTTCTGACTTTCTAAATAATCTTTGATTTCTTGTAATCTTGTTGGTGTGACTTGTTTGCCTTGAAACAATGTTGTATAAAAATTTTTGAATACTTTTTAACTCTCATTTTGATTAGTATGTATCCTTTTCCCTTGTTTAATTTCTAGGATCATTTTATTCTCTTTTATCTTTCTTGTTTTATAAGGTAGCTATTTCCCTGGCTTATTTGCTTGTTCAAAATGTCTTTGTCTTATATACTTCAATTTCCGTTCCAGTTCTTCCATCGTCAATATTGCTAATTGATTTTGTAATATTTTTAATTCTTGTATTATTTCTTTTTTAAATTTATCCCTTTTTAACTCTTAATCTTTCATTTTTATTAATCGATTGTTTTAACAGAGGGGCGGGGTATAAATAAATTTTATTATTATTATTATTATTATTATTAATCCTATGGTGTCCTCAATTTTTCCCTCCCTATTCCTTTTCCATTCAAATTTCTTTTTCAGAAAAAAACCCCTCATGACAGCCTTATGAGCATCCCATACCATGTGCATTTTTGTCTCCTTGTTTATATTTTCTTTCAAATATAGTTTAACTGTTCCCTAGCCTTTTCAACAATCGTCTCATCCTTTAATAAATATTCATTTAATTTCCGTGTGAATTATTTTCTATACATTTTTAATTTTATTGTAATTGGATTATGGTCTGAAGTAATATGGGGTAATATTTCCGCCGAATTCATTTTTGTACTTGTAGCTTTAGATACTATAAACATATAAATCGGCGAAGCAGATTTATGTGGTTTCGAGAAGAAGGTAAATTCTTTCGTATCTCCATTTTTTATTCTCCAAATATCTAACATAGATAACTTATCCATCAATGAGAAAAATGTTTGAGGCAATTTTCCTTGACCTTCTTTGACTTGTTTATGTGATATTTTATCTAACTGTTGATTAATCACCCCATTAAAACCACCCATTAATATAATGTTCTCATAACTCAGGCTTGTAATTTGATCTAACAATTTGTTATAAAAATTACTTCTGTTTTCCAACGGAGCGCATATTCCAACAATCAGAATCTTCATCCCATTTATCATTACTTCTATTCTGATATATCATCCATCTTTGTCATTAAATATTTCTTTTGAAATTATTCTTGTTGGAACATGTATTACAACCCCCCTCTTTTTCTTTTCAATTTGCCAAGACATAATTCACACCTAATTTCAAATTTTTCAAATATTTTTGATCCTTTTTATTTATGTGGGTTTCTTGCAGACATATTATTTCAGCTTTAAATTTTCCTTTTTCTAACAAATGAAAAATGTGGCTTCGTTTACCCAGCGAATTCAAACCATGGCGGTGTGTAGGAGCTCTGTGGCGTTTGCTAAAGCCAAGGGGCTGCTCAACACAGCAGAGTGATGAGAGGAAGGAAAATAAACACCTCAAAGCATCCTAAAATATCCCCCCGATAAAGGGGATTCAGAGGGGGCTCTTTAAGAGCTGGTTAAGGCATCCTGCAGAGGCAGAAGTGTAAAGTTTTGGCTACTGACCTCTTTGCAAATGGGAGCCGAGGGTCCCGAGTCATCCACAGCCATGTGTATGGAGTGTTGGGTGTTTCCCAACTAAACACCGCCGCTTCTTACCTTCAGATCGCAAGTACTGAATTGAAATTGGAACTAAAAAAAGGTGAAACCCAGAAGAAGACTCTACGAAGTGTGTGACTTGCTTTTGGAGCTAAAAGACTATTTTTTCTTTTCTTTATTGTGTGGGATTTTTTAAAGAATATAAAACAGAGGTGCTGTCATGAAGTAAAACAACTAGAACGAAGATAGAGCTGAGAAGGAGAAACTAAATCAGAGAGGTGAGACGGGATGAGAGAAACTATTGTGAAGGAGTGAGCATATTGATGGACTGAAGGAGTGAAACAATGTTGAGTGAAGCGTGTTTATATATTTTCTGTTTTTGTCTACTTTCCAAACTTTTAAAGTTTTATATTTCTCTCTTCTTCAGTTCTGTTTGTACTTCCACTTTGCTTCTTCTTGTCTTGTCAATTTGTTTATCTGCTTTTTTTCCCCATGTCGTTTCACTCCTTCACTCCATCAATATGCACACTCCTTCACAATAGTTTCTCTCATCCTGTCTCACCTCTCTGCTTTAGTTTCTCCTTCTCAGCTCTATCTTCGTTCTAGTTGTTTTACTTCGTGACAGTAAAATTACTCCAAATGTTTATTTATATTCTTTATATTCTTCTGTTAAAAGAGCCAGAGAGTTGTAGAAGTTTCAGCATTGCACTATGGACTTTTTCAGACACCTTTAAATCCATGAGGTGAGGGCGGGAGAGGTACGCAGCTATCTCATGGCAGGGGGTCCATTTCAGACAATGCTGTCCCTCTCCCGTGATCGTCCATGTTGCTTCCATGTCCAATTGAAGGCAACTGTGCCATTTTTTACTCACTGAAGTTTTTTGTGAGTAAAAAATGGCGTGGTTGTCTTCAATCGAACACAGAAGCAACATAAACAACAACGGGAGAGGGACGGGGTCATCCGAAACGGACCCCCTGCCACGCAATAGCCGCATACCTCTCCCGCCCTATCCTCATGGATTTTAAGGCATCTGAAAAAGTCCTATAACTGTGGAGACCAGGGTTTGAATCCTTACTCAGCCATGAAAACTCACTGGGTGACCTTGGGCAAGTCACACTCTCTCAGCCTCAAAAGAAGACAAAGGCACTGTCTGGGAAAGCAGCCAGCCCAGAAGCTGATATGGCTGCAAGGCTTGACAGCAACCCAAAAGTTATTCTAAAGCACAGTACCAGTAATTCAGTAGTTCCATAGCAAACCAAAATTCCAAGAGTCCAGAGAGCAAATTCACTAGTTCAGTTCAGGGTCAAGACTTCCAGAAGGCAGGTCAGTGAATCCAGTCCAAGGTCAAGAGTTCCAGGTCAATCCAAGGTCTAGAAGACAAGGCTTCAGGCACCAAGAAAGTCAGAGTCAGATGCTTTCACCAGAGAACGCAGATAAACTCCGACAAAGAAGCTCAGTGTCTCACAGCTGTTTATATTGGCCCAGCTCCTAATCACAGCTGTTTGGTGATTGCTGAGCATTTCTCAGATAATCTCCAGGATTGCCACAGGCACGCCCTTTCTGATCTCCTCTGGCTGAAGGTAGATACCTCTTCATCCTGCTCCTCTATTTCTCCCAGGCCTGGACCCTGTGCAGGGGGAGGCTTGGCTGCTGAGACATGGGCTCTGCTGTAGTTGGCATAGCAGAGCTGGGTTCAAGCTCAGCCAGCTCTGCTGGAGCTAGCTCAGCCCCCTTGTCTCCTGAATCCTCATCCTGGCTGGCCATGACAGGCACACCCCCTTAGAACAAATCTTGCCTAGAAAACCCAATGATAGGTTCACCTTAGAAATGACTTGAAGGCATATAGGCAAACATACAAATTCCTTTTGCAGGTTGAACTCAGTTGGCAGCAAGGGGAGTAAGCTGAAGACAAAGGAGGAAAGGGAGGGAGGGGAGAGAAACCAGGACATTTTAAGAGAGCTGGAAAGATGGGATGGAGGGGATATATGTGGAGTGTGGCTGCCCAATGGGGACCCTTGGAGGGCAGAAGAGGAGGCAGCAGGAGAAGGAGAGAAGACAGATCAGACAAGAGAGAGACAGGAAGGAAAGAACCCTTTCTGAAGGGGAAGGGACCACCCTTTCCCTGAGAGAGCAGGGAAGAAAAAGAGGGAAAGAGATGACCCTCACACTTACTTACTTCCCTCCCTCCCTCCCTCCCTCCCTCCCTCCTTCCCTCCCTCTCTCTCTCACACACACACCTCTCTGACATAAATAGGAACACACAGCTGGCTTGTGTTTTTTTATGATCCCCTGAGAGGAGGGGGCCGAGGGAGTAGGGCAGCTTGTCCTTCTCAGTGGGACAGAGGAAGGAAGGATGAAGGAGACACTGCTTTTAAAAAAGGGCCCTATGGTCACTGCACAAGGTTTCTGGTTTGCTCTCTTGCTCGCCCTTTCTCTCTTTCTCTTTCTCTTTCTCTCTCCTGTTTTTGCAGGAGGAGAGTTAGGAGGGACCCCCTGCAACTTACCCTATCCCACCCCACCCTGCATGGCATCCCCCACACACACACGCATGACCCACCAGCCTTTCTCTCTCCAATCTCTCCCCTCTTCCTGGCTCTCATACAGGCAAGCAAGTCCATCAGTTTCCAGCAGCCTCCAACTGCTTTAGCTCAATGCTACTGTCCCACCCCTGCCTGAGGAGGGAGTCAGGGGGGATGCATAATGGGGGGCCTGCACCAATGCCCCCCAGCACCTGCGGGTGCTTTAAACCGGCCCTGGTGGAATGTATTCCCTTGGAGTGTGTTGGAGTCTCCTTCTTTAGAGGTGTTTAAACAGAGGTGGATGGCCATCTGTTGGGAATGCTTTGATTGTGTATTCTGCAGGGCGGGAGTTGGACTAAATGGCCCTTGTGGGAGAACTTTTCCAACTGTATGATTCTATGATATATCTTTACACTTCAAGATCTTCTCTGATTACTTCATAGCTATCCTTCCAAGTCCTAGTCTTCTTCTGATTTCTTGACTGCAGTCTCCATTATGATAATTGATTGAGACAATGCTTTGATTGTTTATTCCTGCGTGGCAAGGGGTTGGACTGGATGGCCCGTGTGGTCTCTTCCAACTCTATGATTCTATGATTCTAAGGTATGGAAAATCTTGAACTATTTCAATGTCCTCATCATCTGCTTTAAAGTTATGTAAACCTTCTGTGGTCATTATTTGTACTATCCAGCCTAATTGCCGGAAGCCAGAACTCTGGACTGAAAGCCTGTTCATATGTGTGTGAACGGACCGTACAGACCCATCAGCCATCCGAACAGTGTACAGATTTCTCTTCGCAATCCGCTTTCTCTCCCAAACGCCATGTGTGCGTATTTCAGGGTGGAAAACCGGGCCTCCCTCTTTTGGATGCGTGTGAATCCGAACGGTCGTGTGTACCGAAGCACGAACTTCCGCATGCCATACGTATTATTTAAATCGTGTAGATGGGACCATAGTTGTCCTCTGCTCTTCCCCAGTAGCTTGTTGAGTGCCATCTGACCTGGGAGTCCCATCTTCTTGCACTATCTCTTGTTTCATTTTGGATTGTCTCATCCTAGGATTTTCCTGGTAAATGATATTCAAAACTGTCAGGGTAATATTGCTTTAAGTGCAAAGGGAAAAATGATGGAGCAACAGATCACAGACTAGCACAGCTGATGTGGGTTTGATCACAGCTATGGCTAGGCAGAGTGCTGACTATCAAATACTCCCATATAGCTGAACCACAAGATGCATTGTGTGGGGGTTGGTATCACAGAGAAAGAAGAGTGTTGGTGGATGTTGGAGATATTGCTGTTCGTTAACGAGGTTTGCTGTGTATATACTGTGTTTGTTTATACTGCAACTGAATATAAAGGCCTCCAGGTATCTTTGGATGAACCTCGCTGCCTGTCTTTTTTGTGTGTGAAAGTGGGTCAGAGCAGTGAAATGGCTGCTAGCTGAAGCCTTTGTTTGTGTGTTCATTCTGCTGCTCATTTCTGCAGTTTGGCTACTCCTGGGTTGTTTTGTCCCCAGGCTGTGCCAGGTGCCTCTCAGTGGGCCTATACTGAGTGGACATATCATGCCTTCTTCTGAGTAGTACTAACAAGTGTTAGCTATGGTGCTACTGCTGTTGTCTCTGAAAAATCCTCCACCAGTGTCTTCCACCACTACTGCTGTTGCCCAGTAGCTATCCTGGCTGCTCAGCAAAAGCCTATCTGACATGGGAGACCTTACCAGCAGCATTGCTGCCTTCAGCATAGCCTCTTGTGTCACAGGAACATGCAATCCCACCACCACTGAAAGGTAGTGCCATTAGTGGGATTGGCAGCCCAGGGAGGGGCAGTTAGAATACTCAGTCAGAGAGTTCAAGTGGCTCACCAAATTACAGCCCCCGGGATTTCTTAGGATGGAACCGTGGCAGTTCAAGAGGAATAGATTGCTATGTACGTGTAGTGTGAATGGGCCCTCCTCTTATAAATACCTCCTTCAGGCATGATGGAACTCTCCCTTGCTTTTACAACATCCTAACCATTCCAACTACCCACTCAATGAGTCACCCTTTGTTTTGCTTTTAATAATAAGCAATGAATGGAATCCTGCAGATATACATACTGAGAAGTATCCACTATCACTGAACAAGCAGGGACCAAAGTTACATCCACTGGATCTGTATGAATTTAGCATCCTAGTCTGTGATCCAAGTGATTCTATCTGCAAAGTACTAGGCAAACTGTTCACAGTGGGATGTGAAGGTGATAAACACATAAATAAATAAATAAATAAATAAATGAGGTCTATGTAGGAAGAGCCTACATAGAGGAGAGAATAATTTTTCAGATTCTTCCCAGATTCTTGCTTAGAAAAATGGCAGACGAGGCTGCATGTGTTTCCGCCCAGTTGCCATCTTCATGACATTGACAAATTAAACAATAGTAGTTTTAATCTTAGACACGAACTGGCTAGTACAATGGAACACTGTGTTCAACACACACCATCACTATGGAAATAGTGGGTAGAATTTCTAGAAGCTCTCTGAAAGGAGGGGGGGGAAACACCACCCTGTACATTGCCTTGGGGCAGCTGTTCTGCAATATTTACCTGCAGAATACAACACCATTTTTTGAAAAGTCTCAACTATCCAGAAAAGTTGAATGATTTATTTGATGATATTCCTTAGAGGAGGGATAATCTAAACATAATGAGCTATTAATGGCCACTCTGCTAATTTGTCAACTGTTTAGTTTAGGTTTTAAACAGGCACCAAAGGCATTTAGTGTTGCCCAGCTATGTGCCCTGCAGATGTCCTAGGGGTTTGTTTAGACAATGGAAAAAAATCTCAAAGAATGCAGGCAGAATACCTTTTGTCTAGACAAGCTCCTGCCAGCGAGGTAATGGATGGAAAGATGAGAGAGATCATGGTGTAGGAAGAGAGAGACATTAACAAAGAATGGGGAGGGGACAGAATATTTTGTCTCGGGTAAGAGGAGGTCTAGATGACACAGAGTTGGTAAATGGGAGAGGAGGAGAAGGTTATTGAAAACCGGGTACTAGAGAACATACAAGTGGATTGAGGTAACAACATGAACATTGTTGTCAATATGGGAGAAGAAGGAAACTTCATATCTCATAATAACAGATGATAACAGAAATGAAGTGGCCAGGGAGGAAAGTGGAGGAAAGAAGAGGTCCAAAGGTGGTCTGGGCAAAAAGTAAGATTATTCATAACATCAGGGGTCATTTTGTAGGCAATATAATCAATTGTCAACATTTCAGAAACATTAGCCAGAATCCTCTATCACAGTCTACATTATATAACTTTATACTTAGCTACATAGCACAGGCACTAAGAAATCTTGTTAGTGAATTGCAGGTATGCATAATGGGACACCAGCAAGAGTGTCCTGATGTGGATCATGCTCTATCAATGCACATTGGTACTGCCTAGCTGCTGTCCTGTTGTGCATCTGTTGCATTGTGCATCAGTCACTTTACCAACTCCCCTATGTAGCAGCAGCCCCTTACTGGACAGACTTACAGAACTGCCCAGTTCTAATTCCTGCAGATGTAAGCCCACTTATGGAGATGTAAATCCCCAACAGGATTACAGACAGAATTTTTGGCTAGAAATAAGAGAATAATATATTTAAATGATTTCTACAGTTCCTGATAGATATGCTCAGAGGAGATTTCTCAGGGAGGGGGGTGGTAATATCAAGCAGCCACTTCTTGATCGACAGGGGAATGGACTCCTTTTGATCCTAGGGGCTGCTTACTGGTAGGTAGGGTTATTTTGGGGGCGGGTGTCTGGTGAGAATCCACTACATAGCATAATGGCCATACAGGATTCTGCTGTATTTTTTCCCTAAGAAGTGTAACTGCTTTAACTGCTATTAAATTAAGCTGTTGATTTTTTTTTTGTGAGGCTTAAGGAGGATTGAGTGCAGTATTAATTTTTTCCAAATATACCCCAGTACATCCAAATGAAGGTTAAAAATACTATTTTTTAAATAAAAAATAACTTTCTTCTATATTCTTTCAAGTGTTGCTGGTGGTGGTGATGGTTGTGTTGCTGCTGTTCTAAATATCAAGGAAGAGTTTGAGGGGCCACCACCATTTATCCTTGTGCTGAATAGTATGGTATCCCAGAACAAGTATGAAATGGCTGTAATTCTTGGAACCAAGAGCTTGTCTAGACAACAAGATATAATGTGGATTGCTGCACATTAACGAAAATTCACAGCAGCATTCATTTGTCTTCATGGTCCTTTGGCAAAATCGCTGGTATGCGAACCTATCCATGTTTGAAGTGCACACACAGCCATCCTTGCAAATCAAGATGGTGGCAGAGAGTGAATTACTGACACTAATATTCTCCACAAGTTGTTACCGCTGCACAGTATTTTTAAAAAACTGTAAATCAAAGGTGTGCAAGTGCAACCTTCTGCTTAAAAAAGGTGTTTGGTCGCCTCAGCACAGCAAAAAAGTGCACGATCATAATGTGAAACTCCAAAAAGCACTTCCGGTCACTTCATGGCTGGCAAGCCCACACCCCACTCATATCCGACCAATCAGCTTTCCACTTCTGCCCTTGCTGAGAATGCACTATGAGAATCAGATGCCCAAAGAAGCGGTAATGCACATTTCCACACATTATTCAAAAAAAAACCTTGGGGAAAGTCTTTGTAGCTTTCCCCACACAATAAATGGAGTTTTTGGAGATTTTCACCATCTATACAACCTCCGAGAGAGGGAAAGACTTCCTAGTGAAGTCCAGTTCTTGTTGCGACCCAATACATATATCCGTATGCACAGAGATATGTTTCTCACCCAGTTTAGAATACTATTTTAAGGTAAGCCTTGTTCGGAGTGGCAGTTGTCATCTAGGTTGCTTTTGGTTTCATGTAACAAAGAAGAATGTCTTTGTTCTTTTGAATATGCTATGAACATGACGTTTTCTCCCATTTTTCTTAGGATTTTTTCCCTGTTGTTTTCAGAGAGTACATCCTGACAAATGGAAGGAGCTCGTGAAGGTCATGGGAGTAAAAAGAGGAAAGAGAATAGGAGCTGAACAGTAGGAGAGAGATAGACCCACAGGGTAACAGCAGATATTGAGAACTATAATTGTTGAACCGTCTGTTTCTCTCCAATATTTTTGGCTGAGAAGATAATTGTTCTCATTGGTTGTTGTTTCCTATAAAATGATATCTACTGATCATGTATTTAAGAATCTGATTTGGTGGAGTATTGCTGACAGGGTCAGGCTTTTTAATTTATGTTTACAATTAAACATAAACATTCTCTGAAGATGCCAGCCACAGATGCAGGAAAAACATCAGAAATTAACTCTTCCAGAACATGGCCTCACAGCCTGGAAAAAAAACACAGAAAACATATGGATGCTGGTCATGAAAGCCTTTGACTTCACATTTACAGTTAAAGTTATTTGTCTCCTACATCATATCTGTACATGTGCATTTCTTTCTAATCTCACATGTAGTGGTTTCTTTCACTTCCAAGCTCAAAATAGGGAGGAGCAGAGGGAGGAGCAAAATCATGGATGAGATCTTCCACCTTCATTCCAGTAAAGTTTTTAGTGGAGTAATATAGTTTCAAATTGAAGGGCCAAGTTGAAATTAACAAAATATAATAAACACCCTCTTTTCTAAATAAGCTTTTGAGCAGGGCTTTTTAATGTAACCATAACGTAGTTATACTTCTTCACTAACAATGTGGAGGGTTGAGGTGGTCTCTATAATATCCTGGAATTTCTGGAGTATATTGAAAAAGGCATGGCTGGTCAACTAGAACGTTGAACAGAAACAATCCATGCAGTACCATTTTGGTGGCTGGTGTCACTTGTATACTTATAAACATGTGTTGCAATATTAAGCCTTACCAGTCATGATTTGTACAGATTGCTCCCTCTATTATTAATAGTACTAATTCTTCAAAAGGATTTCATATAGTACTGAGCTCCAATAATTTAAACTCAGTTCTTACTATGCTTGATTAGAAGCCCTATTATTTCACTAACCTTCCTCAAGAATAAATGTACTTAGGGACAGATAGGTTTCTAATCTGATGTGTCAATATAGTTGTATTTATCATCCAGACCTGCAGCCTCCTGAAAAGGAAGAAAGAAACTTGACAGGGCCCCATTTCTATAAAACTATTCTCTACATTGCAGTATTTTATATTAGAGATAAACTGAATATGCACACTGAATCTCAAAATCAAAACAGAAACCAATAGGCAGTTCTCCTGAGTAGTGTCTGGATCGTAGTGGCCTGATGACAAATGTTAAACTAAGCACAAAGAAGCAAACAAATCTGAGTTCAGCTTGTGCATTATGAAGAGAACTTGAAAATGTTACTTTTTTCCCCCCTACATCTCACAGAATCCCACAAACAGCATAGATACTGACCATTCTAGTGGCAGGATTCTGGGAGCAGTAGCCCAATGCTTGACGTATTGCCCTAACTCAGGGGCCAGAAGTTGTTGGATTGCAAGTTTCATCAGCTTGAGCCAGCTTACCTACTTGTGAGGAATACTAGGAGTTGTAATCCTACACTATCTGGAGGGATGAATGATTCCTACCGCTGCTCTAACTGGAGACCACCTGAAAGCTCTCATTTGAGTCACCCTGAAGTATATTGACATTATAACATTATAGCACTTTAACTGTCATGGCTTCAACCCTATGGATTCCTGGGATTTGTAGTTTCATAAGGTAATCTCTTAGAGGGCTACCGTGCAGTGTTTCTCAGCCTTTGGTTCTTCAGATATTTTCAGCTTCCAGAAGTCTCAGTTAGCATGGCCAATGGTCAATTTTTCTGGGATTCAACTCCAAAACATGTGGAGGAACAAAGGTTGAGAACCACTGCTCTAGTGCACACTCCTTTGAGCTGCAGCACTGAGTTCTCTAGCAGAGAATTCAAAGTGCTCTACTGAACTATGGATCCCAGGACTCTGCACAATAGAGCTATGGCAATTAAGTGGTATCAAACTGCTATAGCTATGTATTGTAGATACACTCAAGGACTTTATATGGCCAGGTAGAATCCTTCTGATCTCTTGCGTCACCAGGTCTCTGCTGCTCTTTGACAGTGAGCTGTAGTAATGGTACTGCACTAAAACAGAAAAGAGTTTCTCTGTTTCTTCTTTTAGCCTGTGGCCATGACAATGCAGCTACTAAAGTACCCTACTGCTGGATTCAAAGCTAGTCACGGTGAAATGTATAAGAACTGGGGAATTCTCATATATATCAAGAGATCTTGTGCAAGAGAATTTCCCAGTAAATTGTGCCGTCAGAAGAGCATACCCCTGAAACTAAGGTATTCCTTTATTTTTTTTAGCTGAAATCCATTGCACATTATACCTCTACTTTAACTGCCTCTTGGGTTATACCAATCCTAAAGTGGGAGGGGAGGACAGAGGGGGAAGCACTCAGATCTTTGAGGCACCAATATAAACAAGGCCCTGCTGAGATCTTGCCTGCAAGTGTTATTAGAGTCAATTAGCTCTGTCGTCCCACTATTACCAGCTGTGTCATGCCATTGTTTTCTCTACTGCGCCCCCTCCAAAAAAAAGGGGGGAGGAAAAGGAGTTAAATAGGCTCTACAGCACAACTTCATTTCTACTGTTGGCAGGATTTGGATACCGAGGACTTGTTACCAAAATTACTGGGGGTCTGCAGGACCCATTCATGACCTCCAAGTTATGATATTATATTGGGGAATTTTAATTAGCTCAAATGTGTCTGCAAGACGTTGGGCAACTTTGGGATCTTTACATCTGTGTATACCAGTAGTAACTGAGAAGACTCCAAGCCAAAATAAAATTAAAATACTTTTTATTGAAAAATAATCACAGGTCCACTCACACATGCACTCATACTTCAAGCGATCACACAAGGCTAGCAAAAAATTAGGAGGAAGTATTAGGAGGTTAGAGGAATAGAATTAGGAGGATAGAGAAATAGATTTGGGGGATGATGGGCTATATTTACCTGTCTAGGGAATAGAAATTCATGCAGCAAAGAATACTCAGGCTGGATGCTGAGGATCACACAGCAGATTGGCAGAGTGACGAGGTGGGAGAAGCACATGGCTATGATTTGAAAGTAATATTTATAGCCAAGAATGTACCTTTAAGGGGTGTTTTGAGTGTAGAACAATGCTTGAGTAAGATTTCAAGAGTTAAACAATGGAAGCTCTGGCTTTGTTAATTGCTGTTAATGACTGGGACATTAAGACTGATGGGCTTGAGGCTACCCTTTTTTGTTGGGTATGCAAAGGTATGAAGGAAGACCTTTGCAGGATAATGGGTGTTTCGATCATGTTTGTTTTGAAGTATGACTTACTGCCAAGTGTGTCCAGGGGTGATTAGCACCCTGGGTGTGTCTGTTTGTGGGGGATTTCTGAGAAAACTTCGTTAGGTCTCTGGGTGCTCTTTATTTGAACCCTTCTGTCGATGGCTTGGTTTACCATGGACCTACGTGAATTGTCAATAATTGCCAATGTATGGATTATTGTCAATTTCTGAAATACTGTATTGCTAATCTGTTAGTAGGGAGGGAGTGTAAGGGCATGTAACTGACTGGACTCCTGTCACTGCATGCTGCTGTTCCTCAAGGAGCTCTTCCTCCTTTCCAAGACTGGGTTTATGAGTGGGAACAGCCAGCATAGAAACCTCTGTGGTGGCTAAGAGGGGGCCAGGAGGGGTGGATGTCTGATGTCAGATCTTCCCAGTGTTGGGGAAAGTCTTTCTTTTCTTTTTTTAATGATATGTCTTATGCTGGCTGGGGGTTTATGGAAGCTGTGGTCAAAAAAATAATTTTTCCCAAGCTCTGGAAGTACCCAACTCTGAGGTCACACCATTTTTGAGCAGTTCTTAAGGATCTCAGAGGGAGAGATCTTTCTATGGCTCCCAGGATTAGAGGACTGCAATCTTAATTGGCTACTATTGTAGTTTTTTGCATTCTTTTAACTGGCATTTCCTTCTTACTAATTACCCTAAAATTGCATCATTCTATTGGAGCTTAGTACTGGCATGCTAAGTTTCCATTTCTGCCTTATGGAATTTCTCCAGTTCCAGGATTTTAATTCCATTAGCCAGTTATTCTAAAGCCATGTGATGTTCAGTTATCCCAGCCTGCTAACTTAATATATTTATTCTAAGTTATATGTTGTTGTAGAAACCACTGCATCATATCAGGGTATTTAGATTATATTAACTAATCATTATCCAGTTCCTTTCCAATTATAGAATAGAAAATAAGTGATGGATAATGGCTTTATTTCTAAAGTACTTTTTAAAAAACTCCCCAGATCATTGTCCCTTGCTTTTTGCCTTTGTCTAGAAAACTTTCAATGGCAGATTTAGTTTCTCATTGTTCTGTTCTCTCTCTACGTTTTATAATCTGTACAAGTTCCGACCACTTTTTATACGGCAACAGCAAAAACAAAATTTGTTTTATTACCAGATTTATTTTACTCATATAATACTTTATTGCCTTTTTCCTTGAGTCTGTTTCAAGATATTTTTTCTGTATTTGTTTTGAATATGAACCAAGAATGGTTTCAGAATCTGAATATAACTCATATTGCTTTCCTATACAAGTATTAATATCTGTAGCAATGTTGTAATTATGTTTCTACAATAGTTCTTAATGTATCCAGTACTAATGTGTTAGTTCAGAAAATCATACAATCTAGCTTTTAGTCATCTAATTTATTCATTAATTTCTTGGACATATTTGTATACACGTTTATCTTCTTTAAATATGAATTCTAGCTTGCTTCTTTAAACAAGAAACAAAAGCAGACCACAAAATATTATTAGGTGGCTTTAAAAATCTATCACACAGTAGTTCAAGGTTTCTGTTGAATTTACCACTAAAAAATATAATGCCACTTCATCCAGGCACACATGGATAGCCGTAGGTGGATGGATACCAGTTACAAATCTCCTCTAGACCTAGCATGTGATTATATCTGGTTTAGCTAGCAAAAACTGGGGACGAAATGGAGCCAAGGAGATGCTTGTATAATACAAGAATTGCTGAAACTATAGGTTTACCCACACTACATCATTGTAGTGGTTTGATCCAACTTTAATAATCATGTTTCCTTTTAATGGAATCCTGGGGTTTGTAGTTTGAGAGTAACATGAGTTTTCTGCTAGAGAGCTCAAGAACTATGGTTGAGAGAGAGTGCAACAGAGAATTCTTAGTTCTGCCTCAAACTGCAAATTCCAGGATTTCCTAAGATGGAGCCATGACATTTATAACTATCCAGTAGGGATGCACCCTGTGACTCAGAAGTCATTTTCTTTAGTCATTTTCTTTATCATTTCTATGCAAATGAGTGCAACCTACATCCAGACATATTTTGAATGGTGGATTCTGGCATTTAAAAAAAGTAATATTTCCATACTCTGGATCTGGCATGTTTCTTAGAATTCAAGACTGCTGAAATATAATGTGTAGAGACCTGATTCCATCTTAATAGTTAGATTTTTCTTAAATACACCTTGACTATGGGTGCATCTACACTATAGAAATAATGCATTTTGATGCCACTTTAAGTGCTATAGCTCCATCCTATGGAATCCTGGGATTTGTAGTTTTACAAGGATGTTATCTAGTCTGTGAAAAAATTCTCTCAGAATGCAAGGGGAATACCTCTTGTCCAGATAAGCTCCTGCAGTGATTCCCCATATTCAAAAGGAGGGGGGCCAACAACTCCAAGTACTTCACAATAATAGCCTTCACTGTTTCTTGCCAAGTTTTTTTTAAATATGCAGAAATGCGCATTCCAGCCTGTTTGAACAACCAGTTCGAATTGGGGCACATGCCAGAAGTCAAAATGTGATTGGTCTGATGGCCTCAGGGGTGGGCTTGCCAGCAATGAAGTAGGCAGAGCAGCCATTGTTGATTTTCATGGAAGTGATTGTGTGCTATTTTCAAGCAGCAAAGCAAAAAACATTTTTTTTAAGCAGAAGATTGCTCTTGCACATCTCTGATTTAACAAAGAGGGAGGGAAAGGGAAATGGAAGGAGCTTTGGGGGAATAATAACTCATCTAATTCACTCGCAGCCACTATCTTTGCTTGTGGGCATGCTACATGTGAACTCCAAACATGGATAGCTTCCCATGCCAGCTATCTTGCGAATGTATCATGGAGACAAATTAACACTGCTATGATGGTGAGTTACTGTGCTATTTTCCGCAATTAATTCTCCCATCTAGCTGAGCCCAAGGTCTTAGCCTTCTCTGCCAAAGAGTGCTGGTGCCTCACAATACTACAGATTCCAGGATTCTGTAGGATGGAGCCATGGAAGTGAAAGTTGTGTCAAACTGCATTATTTCTACAAAGTAGATATTTTTATATAACAATGGGAGTTTAGAAGTTGTTGGACTGAAACTGTCTTCAGCTCTCACCACTGATTAAGCTGGCTAGGGCTGATGTACAGTAACATGTAGAAGGCCTTAACACCCTCTAAGGGCCATGCCCACCCCTTATTTATGTCTTGACCATGATGGGCAAACTCAAATACACAGTGTACTTTGCCAATAAACTACATTTAAACTCCATTTTTCATTAAAGTTCTCATGCCTCATATATGACTATCAATAGGGGCCGCATATCTTTCTGGAGCATGACTTGCTATGATGAATCGCTTTACCCAAGCTGTGCTCTAACACGCCAACTCCTAGGAATCCCACCACTCACCTTGCCCTTCCCTGCCCCCAATTCCTTTCTTTTATACTAGGCTGGGTTTCTAGGCATCCAGGGGACCCCAATGTGGACTAGTGTGTTAGTTTGTCTTCCATATGGTAGGCGTGAGTTTTTCTTATTCAGGGTGAGAGCAGAAAGTCAAAGTCAGAGTTTACAAAATAACAGTTAGTTCAGTTTTATTTTCATAACTTATAGAGTGGTTGGTGTTTTATCAGGTACCAGTGTTTAGTTCCAACTGTAAGTACTATTCCACTAAGTTGTCAGACCTTGTGTTTCAAAACACTTAAACAGCCAGTATACATTCACACCACACTGAATCACACAGCTCTCAACTGACAATTCTCTCTCTCCTCCCACCAGAGCCAAGCTTTTTCCTTCCCAACATTCTGATCCCTGTAGCCCTCCTTCACAATTTCACTGAGATGTGATTGGCTGCCTTGAAGCCAAGTCTACCTAGAGCCTGCTTCACACCTACCCTTTAGGGAAAGTCATGACATTACCATTATAAGGGGGGAAGTGAGGCAATATCGAGGGGGTTGTCTAAACAGTGAAAATACTCCTCATAGAATTCAAGGAGAATACCTTTTGTTCCATGGGGATTCAACATATTCTGAAGGAGGGGGGCCAAAAACTCCCAATACTCCATGGGAAAAGTTTTCCTGCTCATTGGAACAAGCAATTTGATTTGTTGTGCAGTACAGAGATGGTGGAACTAAACATCTGATTGGTTGAATGTGCACAGGGGCGGGTTTGCCATAAGTGCCTGGAAGGTCTAGCAACTGTGCACTTTTTTAACTTTAATTTTTAAAAAACTGTCAAAAGGGAACCTGGCAGTGCAATGAGGAGGGCGACCTCTGCCCTGCCCTTGATGTGTGGCCCCACTGTGAGAAGCCAGATCTTGTCATTCAGGAGATCCCACCTGTGCCTGTCATTGCACGATGCACATTTTCGAAACTCTGTGTCGTAATTTTTGGCCACTGCCTTGCCAGCCAAAGCTCTGGCCTTGATCATGCTTACAAGATAGTCGACCAAATGTCAGCCTCTGTCAGGGTAAACCATCATCACCAGTCCCATGAACACCGCATACCCCGACAACCAGTTGTTGAAGATACGGTCAACAGGATCCCCTTTGCTCTTGTCAGAGCTTTTCTTGTCACTCTTGGAAACCCTCCCTTCCTCACCTGTCAGTTTGATGAGAGAGAAGACATCAACATAATATCCCTTGAGGATTTGATCTTGAATCTTCTTATCCAGGTGAATTCCTGGGAGTCCTCTTGAATAAAGTGAGGCCCGTGTCAGGAGGAGACTCCACCCCTTGTCCCATGCATGTGCAAGTCCCTTGTCACCCCGACCCTGCTGCAAGTGCAACCTGAGCACCCACTGCAGAATCCCTGCCTCCATCAACCCTGCTTTCCAATATTTGAATTTGTTCACATCCTCCTCCTCTGATGACTCACCTGAAGTTTTTTTCAGTATCCGAATCTGTCCCCCATCTGTGCCTGGAACGATGTCATCATTTCCTTTTCGTGCTCCTCCTCTTCTTGCCACTGTCGCCATGTCCTCTTGCATCCTGCTCCACAGAAGAAGAGCGGTCTGACGCATTGGAGGCACTACCACTGTGTGACAGTGAACAGTGTCTGGCGGATCCCACCGAATGCTCTCTGGACAACTCCTAGAAGTCCTTGGCTCACTGTCGTCCATGGAGCTGTGTCATGTAGTGGAATCCCGTAGGCCGATGACCTTTGCCCCACATCTTACTCAGATGTTCCGCTATATATGTAACCACTTCTGAAAGGTCTTCCAAGCTAGGATCCTCATCCATGAGGGACCATAACATGCCCCCTGAATCACCAGACCGTCTAGCATCACTTGTTTCTCTGAGCGAAGCATTTCTCTTCTTTAATACAAGGGCTACCCAGGAGGTTCTGCCCACCTGATCTCTGGTGTAAGGTCTAGACACTGGATTCATCTTTTGGGAGGCATCAGACTGGAACAGCAACCCACTGATGAGTGACTAGGTACTAGAAAGCCCCGCCTCCAAAGAGCAGAACATCTGATCAAGAAGGTGGAGGAGTCCCCTCTTGCACCCAAGAAGGCCTCCCCTTGCTGTTCTGAAAGAAGTCCCCCCCGCCACATGCTGGTCGTGACTGAATAGGATGTGCTTTATTATTTATTTGTGTGGTATCTAAGAGCCCACACACTGTCTCAGCCCCCCAAGACCCAAACTGTCAATTCTGCTTCAGCAGTGGGCTAACAGTGCTATGGTAGAGGGCTCATGGACTTCCCCGTAGCCCACAGACCAAACCCCCAAAAGGCCTGAGGCCTTGTGCCACCAAGGGCACTCTTTGCTTGCCATTTGTTTTTCCTGGTGGCCTCTGTGGACCACTGGTGGTCATTGTGGCTGTGCCTTCTCCAAGCTACCATGCTGGCTGCCAGCCCTACAGCCTGATATCTGCTGCCTGCTGCTGCTGCTCGCCTGCTGCTCGCTACTTGCCCTCGCTGTTTGCCCACTCCAGCTTAGGCCTCTTTGGTGGCCCAGCTTCCACTGATCTTCACTCTTTGGCTCCCAAAGAGCCACAGGTTAATTCAGCACTGAGGCCAGGTTATATACCCAACCTCAGTGCTGTAAAGCAGCAGTCATAAATGAATGAAAGAAAGAATTTCTTATTGCAGTGATAGACCAGCACAAATAAATGGCTGCTGCAAAATTGCTGCAAAATGCCACAAAACTGATGTAAAACTGCTGCAAAAGTCCCGCCTCCCTCCAGAGCAACTAATCAGGGTGGGGATGACCCACGCTGATTGGTGCTCAGTTTCACACACCTTCCCAGCCTGCGGAGCAGGCCAGGAAAGGGAAAACAACAATGGCGGCTCCCATGCTGGCCACCACATGGGCCGCGGAGGGTGTGAGGGAGTAGGTGGAGCCAGACAGGCTGCAAAGGAGCCACCAGGCAGCCTGGTAAGTCCTGCAGCTCAATTGCACCTTTATAGACACCATAATGGGAGCTTACTGACTCTTATACAAGTTGCAAGCTATATTTGCTGTTGTTGCACCTAATGTTCACAGGAGTCCTTTACAGTTTCATATCATTTACTCCATGCCTTTAAAAGAGAGCTCTTGCTTGTAGTGGTGTTGTGTTTACACTATATAGTGGTTTCTATATAGTGTTTATCTTGTTTATCTTCCCACAAAATTCTAGCTTTGAAAGGCTTAAGACAAATGTAGCAAATAGGTTTTTCCCAGATTATATTTATCTAAGCGTGGTGGATCTTTAAATTAAATTCTAAGAAACCAGCAGGACTTAATGAAGTGATTGATTTTACTGTTTTTTTATGAATGAACTAGTTTTTGTGAATGATGTGATTGTAGCCATGCATACTGGGGTTTCCCTACTACTGAGGAAGTAGAGCAAAGCTTAACTGAATACTTAACATCTCCAATAATGTGTCAACTTGCAGGCTTTTGTGGATTGGGTTTAAATACTTGGGGGAATTTAGTTCAGCACAGACAGGGAGTGGAAGGAAATTATCATTGTGACTGCTAAATGTACAGTTGAGGTAAGCAGCTATGGGCTTTGTAGTCTTTAATCTTCAATGTTTAAAAGAGATAATGGGACATTTTGGCACTAAATATTTTTGTGTAAATTAATTATAGACTCCTAGCATTGCATTGATAAAGGAAACGAAACATCAACTAGAATTAATCTCTGGAGGTTGTTGTCTGCAATGCACTCTGGAAAGTAATTCATCACTGTACTATCTCATATTTGGACATCTTGTTTGAAAGAAGATACTTCTCTTGTCTAATTGGAATGATGAAAGGAAAATGACTGCATACAAGTGAATGCATCTCCAAACCCTGCAAATAAGCATTTATGGACATTGTGGATACTTTGGAATTTGCATCCCACATGTTCATATATATATATATATATATATGAACTTGATTATGTGTTTGTAAAAATTTATATGTATTTATTTATTGTTTGAGTAATTATTACTTGCATGTGACACTTTGGTATAATATATGCACTAAAACAAACTTCATTCAGAATCACAATATACACTGGAGATTTATAGAAAATTGATTCTTTATTATTGAGTTTGAAGATAATATATTAGAGTTTGCATACAGTAATAATTCCTCTGTAACTATTTTGCACACCTCAATTTCCAGCCATCACCTACTCCCGAGATATTTTGTCCCGACTTGTTCACATATCCGATTTTCCGCAACCTCCTGAGACTTTTTTAAAAACACGGGACAAACCACGGTACGGAAAGTCCCACTGGTTGAGGGATAAACAGTGCCCCCCTTCTGAAAAGCCCAAGATCATCACAATGAACGTGTGAACAACCAGGGTTCATCACGAGTTCATCTCACGACATTTTTGTCATGTAAACGCCCCCCTAGTCTCCAGTGACCACAGGTTTGTCTACATGATCACCACACACACTGAAGTGAGTGTGGGGGCATTGCCCATGCAGTTCCCCCTTCCGAACTCACTCCTGTCTGATAAATTGCAGTAGGCACGTCCACGCAGCTGTGGCCGCTGGTTTCCCCCCTCCCTCCTGGCATGCACATGTACATATGTCTTTTCCCGTAGCTCGGAGGGACTTCAGACATCGTATTAAGCAGAGGTCTGCGTAGCTAACAATATGGGTATGCTGGTATGTGCTTCTCCAAACAACTGCCATGTATGCAAAGAAAAAAGAAAAAAAGGAACCCTGGAAAGTGGAATTGAAACATGGACAGAGACATTTCCTGATGAGAAAGGTCAGCTAATTGCCTGGCCCTGGGGTGCCTTCTCCCAGCCTCCAAAAAACTCCTCCACCAGCCCCACCCTGACACCGCAATGGAGTTCAGTCCACACACACACACACACACACGAATATCCAGATTTTCTGATCAAATCCAGAGTAAAAATCCCCACTGTTAAAAATGTGTATTAAAGCCCTGAAATGTGGAAAAGCCCAAGATTCCAGTTCACAGTGAAACCTCCCCTGTATTTTAGTAAGAAATTGAGGTGGCCAGGGGCAGGCACAGCGTTCAGAGAAGGAGGGGTCAGTCACCCTTTTCAATAGATTCAGCCTCACCGGCTGAAAGCAAAGCCTTCCCTCCTGGCTGCATGCACAGAGGTTCATGTGTGTCTGTGCTGCTCCAAGAAAGTCTTTCCTTCCCCCTCCCCACCAGCTGAAAGCAAAGCCATCCCTCCTGGCTGCACACATAGAGGTTTGTGTGTGTGCCTCTCCAAGAAAGCCTTTCCTTTACCCCCCCACCTGAAAGCAAAGCCTTCCCTCCTGGCTGCATGCACGGAGGTGTGTGTGTGTGTGTGCGCACGCGCACCGCTCCAAGAAAACCTTTCCTTCCCTCCCCCACTCACTGAAAGCAAAGCCTTCCCTCCTGGCTGCATGCACGGAGGTTTGTGTGTGTCTGTGCTGCTCCAAGAAAGCCTTTCCTTTCCCCCCCTCCCCGGCTGAAAGCAAAGCCTTCCCTCCTGGCTGTACTCATGGAGGTTTGTGTGTGTGTATGCCGCTCCAAGAAAGCCTGTCGGTTTTCTTAGATGGCCTTGCAAGTTCCTTCCCCTGAAATACAGTCGTCCCTTCACATTCGCGGGGGTTCCGTTCCGCGGACCCCCGCAAATGTGAAAAATCCGCGAATAACGACTGCCCTCCCCCTCCCCCACCATAGCGACCATGGGGCCTCTGGAGGCCCCATAGTCGCTTCCTCCAGCCTCCCCACTCCCTTCCTAGGCCTTCCCGGGGCCTGTGGAGACCCTCCCGAGGCCCCGTGGATGCCTCCCCAGCCCTCCCCCCTCCCGCCCAAGCCCTCAACGGGGCCTCCGGAGAGTCTCTGGAGACCCCGCGGAGGCCTCTCACGGCCCTCCCCGCTCCCTCCCAGGCCTTCATGGGGCCTCCGGAGCGTCTCCGGAGGCCCCATGGAGGCCTCCCCGGCCCTCCCCCAGGCCTTCATGGGGCCTCTTCCAGCCTCCCCCCTCCCTCCCCGGGCCTTCGTGGGGCCTAGCAAGGCCCCGCGGAGGCCTCTCCCAGCCTCCTCCCTCCCTCCCCGGGCCTTCGTGGGGCCTAGCTAGGCCCCACGGAGGCTTCTCCAGGCCCTCCCCCCTCCCTCACCGGTCCTTCATGGGGCCTCTGGAGCGTCTCCGGAGGCCCCATGGAGGCCTCTCTCAGCCTCCCCCCTCCCTCCCTGGGCCTTCGTGGGGCCTAGCAAGGCCCCGCGGAGGCCTCTCCCAGCCTCCCCCCTCCCTCCCTGGGCCTTCGTGGGGCCTCCGGAGCGTCTCCGGAGGCCCCATGGAGGCCTCTCCCAGCCCTCCCCCCTCCCTCCCCAGGCCTTCGTGGGGCCTCCGGAGCATCTCCGGAGGCCCCATGGAGGCCTCCCCAGCCCTCCCCCAGGCCTTCATGGGGCCTCCGGAGCGTCTCCGGAGGCCCCATGGAGGCCTCTCCCGGCCCTCCCCCCTCCCTCCCCAGGCCTTCGTGGGGCCTCCGGAGCGTCTCCGGAGGCCCCATGGAGGCCTCCCCAGCCCTCCCCCAGGCCTTCACGGGGCCTCCGGAGGGTCTCCGAAGGCCCCGCGGAGGCCTCCCCAGCCCTCCCCCCTCCCTTCCAAGGCCTTTGCGGGGCCTCCGGAGGGTCTCCGAAGGCCCCATGGAGGTCTCCCCTGCCCTCCCCGCTCCCTCCCAGGGCTTTCACGGGGCCTCTGGAGGCCCCGTGTCGCGGTTTTGGGGGGCCCGGGGGACCCCTCGCAGAACCGCGAATAATCAAAACCGCGAATGTCAAGTTCGCGAATGTGGAGGGGCGACTGTATAGCCTATACCTCCTGGTATTCAAGAGTGATTCTTGTGGGTTCTTATAGACAAACAAGTTTTATTTGGCATTAACCTCTGTGGATTAATGGAGCTGGAGATCCTAAGGCAAGCCCATCAGGGGATTTTTTTACAGGAATTATGCAGAGGGGGTTGCCTTCACCTTCCTTCTCTGACCAATGCAGAAGCTTGAGCAAACATTTGTGGCAGCTAATAGCATTGCTCATGGTGGGAAACTCCACAGGAAATACATCACTGAGGTTGTGAAAAAATGAGTAATCACATCCTTGACTGACAGCTAAATATATATATATATATATATATATATATATATATATATCCTGTAACCTTTTCCCGTATAAACAAAAAAACATGGGATACTATGTCTCAGGATCTTGCTTTTGTCACGGAAAAGGCTGTTGTGTAAACAACAATCCCGGGATATTGTTTATCCAGAGACAAATCATTTAAACAATAAGAGATGAATTCGGGATGAGGATATCTCAATTCTCCCCGGGATAAAAACTGTCATGTAACTGAGCCCTAGGGAAACCTGATAGTAAGCTGGATTTTCCCGTCAGTATAGATGAGCCCATAGTGTATGTTGAACAGTGTCATTTTCATTATGACCAATGTGGAGTGTGGTGGGCTTGAATGTGGGGAACCTACATTTAAATTCTCCCTCAGCTATTATGCTTGTTTGATAATCATGGATATGTACGTCTCAGGATTTGCCATCCTCACAGAATTGTTGTGGGAAAGAATGTTGCTTTCCTTTCACTGTATGAGGACCTTGCCATTTTTAGCTTCTGTCAGTAACTCCTGTGCTGCCTTGCATTTTACTCTTAAGAACACCCACCTTCAGGAGCAGGCTTTCAGAGAGCCCTGGGAGCTTCTGGAAAGAGAGGGGGAGGCTAAGCTCAAGTGTTATCTTTTGCATCTCTCATGTAGTAACATTTGTACCACTCCTCCTCCAAAGACTTTATGATTCATATAGCATCATCTTTCCTGTCCATTTTGTTGTTCTCAATAAGCCTCTCTTGCAATAATTTCAAGGTGAGAAAGACTTAGGGCTTGTCTACATGTGGAGCAAAAACTCCAAACTGAGGTTTGTCTTCATACCTCCACATCCCCCCACCGAAGCCCTGCGCATTACGTATTATACTCAGCAGGGACATGTCATCACTCTCCCTACAAAGTTTCATTCTTCACCTCCATCACCACTACCACCACAACCAATTTCAAAGCTCCAGAGCCAGTTGTCAGTGGAAGGGAGAGGTTTTCTCCCTTCCCCTGGCTTAGCAGCACTGCCTCCGCCTGTTCTCCCACCTACCTTGAAGTGCTTCTGTCACTTTCTTTGAGCGCCTCTTCCTGCAATGGGCAAGCAGGAGAGTGGGAAAAGGCAGCACTGCTGAGCCAAGAGAAGGGAGAAAACCTCTTCCTTCCTCCGGGAACTGCCTCCAGAACTTTAATATTGAGTGTGGTGTTAGCGATTGGTGGTAGTGGGTGAAACTCTGCAGAAACCCCTGGTAAGATACCCCGAAATGCTGCAAATTTGGGCAATGCCACTTGTGGCCAGATAGCCCAAGATTCAAGGGAAAGGCCATGCCATGTGTGCCCTGATCACAGCAGATTTGGGAGCATTCGCATGTGGATTTGGGGTATTTAATGGTGTAAACAAGCCCCTAGTCAGAAATTGGAATATTCCATTAAATTTTGTTTGGGAGAGATTTAAGTAAAGTACACTTTCTCTTAATTCAGGGATATTTCCTATATGGGGGTAGCATTTGTGTTCTCAGCATTGTTCCCTTTCTCACCCCTTTCCCAGAGTTTTTCACTGAATGGCGAACAATGGCTGGAGCTGTGAAGGTAAGTGTGGTGGGCAGCAAGGAACAAGAGGGAGGGAAGGTGAGAGAAGCAGAAAGAGGGAGCCTGCAGTGTGCTGCCTCATGGTGCAGTGGCATGTATGAAAAAAGGCTAGCTGTGCAGAAAGTGAGGAGAGGAAAGTGGATGCATTATAGCTGAGATGAGATGAAAGAAAGAGGGTGTGGAAGAGAGACACAGGGCCCTATCGTGCTATTCTGTTATAGCACTATTATTCCACTTTGACTGCTCTGGCTGCATCCTGTGGAATCCTGGGATTTGAAGTTTAGGGAGGGGCATTTAGCATTTTTAGCCAGAGAGCTCTTAGGCATCACTAAACTACAAACTCCAGAATTCCAGAGGATGCAGCCGTAGCTGCTAAAGTGAAATAATAGTGCTATAACAATGTAGTGTGATAAAGCTCACAGAGAAAGAATAGAGGGAATCACAAAAGACTAGAGACACTGGAGGAGGGCAGCAACAAGGAGATACAGAAACGATAAGAGGAATCAATAGAGATTTCTGAAAACTGTTCCTGTTGAGTATTTTTGATGTAGGGTGGGGTTATATGGGTATGGTTAATGGAGGGTAAAGAGTGGACTAGTGTGACTCGGATGTATAGTTATATTTCTTTTCAACCTCACTTATTCCTTTCCACTGGTGGGTAGGTGAATAAGAAATTGGCTTTCCCACAATTCATGAAGCTTTCGCCTCTCCCAAGTTCAAATAGGGCTTTTTAAAAAATTATGTATATATTTGTTTTTAATGTGTTTTTAGTTAGAAGGTTTTAATCTTATTGTGTTTAATGTCTTTTTATGGGGGAGGGTGGGGGTGGGTGGTGTTTTTAGTCATTATTATAATGTTTTAGTTGTTGGAAGCAGCCCTGATTGTTTTTAGCAGAGGGGCGGGGTATAAATAAATTTTATTATTATTATTATTATTATTACAAGTGGGTGGCAATAATGGATAGGATTCTTTGCTTGCATTCTGTTAACGTTTTTACTGCAATAAAGTAATGTAAAATTAAATGCCAAATTAGAATTGGCATAATAAAAAATAAATGTTCTTTTTAATGTAAATATAATTGATGTAAGAGGGCTTTTTTTTAAAAAAAAGGTAAAACTAAGGTAGTGGCATTTTCCCACTAACTTTCCTATCTCTGGGTTAAGCTTATAGATTGTGACTGGGGCAAATTCATCCTGTCAGCTTCATAGCTGAATGGGAATTCAACTTGGATCTCTTCCCAGTTCTAGCCCAACACTATAACATACTTTAAAATATTTCTTTTCTTAAGCCATTTCAGTAACTGTTAAGCAGAAGTAAGAAATGCAAGAAGGTTGCTATTGCTTTCAATTTAAAATGATCACACATTTAAGGTACTTAGCACCTCTGGAGTTCCATTGTTTAACCAGGAAACTCTCCTGCCTCACATGTTCTACATTCAGAATCAATCACCTCAGGGTACATTTTTGGATATAAGTATTAGCCCCAAACTATACCTCATTGCTCACAGTCTATCTTCCTACCTACTCCATGCCACACTGTGTCGCTGTCTCATATCAGGACCCCTGCCCTGTTGGTCTTCCTCTGCAATCTCATCTCTCCAGGAAAAGGTGTCATATTACCCACTAAAACTTCCCTTGCTATTCCTCTGTCTCAACCTCTCCCACTCTGTTTCACTAGTCCTGTGTGAATGTTTCTTGTATGAATGTGTGCATGATTGGTGTTATTTTTGAATTCTAATAAAGATCATTGTTCACTTTTCATCTTGTGTGTGTGTGTGTCCTAGTCAGAGCTAGCAGGGGTATACATAGGCATAAAGATCTCCTTGTTGTCCCCTGTTGCATTGCTAAGTCAAGTTGATGCTAATTTCCCCAAATTATTAATAACTCGATCTTACGTGGAATTTCCACGTCAATACTGCTCAAGGTAACCCTGCCATATATGAAGCTACCTGTGACATTACCATGGGGTCGGTCCCTAGATCTCAAGGGCCTAGGAGGATTCTGACCTTGTAACCTGAAGGGGAGGGTGTTTTAGAGCCCTGCATGTGATGCCAAAACTATATTAATATTTGGGGAGCATATTATTAGGTCAAATTGAATGCTACGAGAGGCAGGTAACTTAGGGGTCTTTTCACCTATGCATACCAGTACTAGCTGCAGAGAATTCCAGGTTAAAGTGAAATAAAATGTTTTTATTGGAAATAGCACAAAAAGCATCCACACAGGCAACACACACTCACAAAAAGTGCACAAGGCTATCGAAGAGTTAAGGTAGGAAGGTTGAATAGAGGAATAGATTTGGGAAATAGGGTGATAATTACCAGTCTTGAAGAATAGCGAAGTGCTCAAACCGAAGTCTGAGGGTGGCACTGGAAGTTCCAATCCAGGGGCACATCAACAGACAAAGTGGCTGGGTCTCATCAACAGCGGCACATCTTGCTATTGTTTGGGGCTAATATTTGTACCCTTCTTAATATCCTGAAGGGGATACTTTGGCTAGAACAAAGCTTAGATGGATTTCCCACTGAATGAATAAAGGAAACTGAAACTTAGTTGATGTTTGTTAATGGCTGGGAGATAGGAATTGATGGTTTTATGACAACCTCATTTTGTAGGACAGGAGGGGGTTCCGAGGGATATTTCCTGGGGGTTTGGGTTGTGTAGGTCACTTGATTGTTTAGGATGTGTGACTCACCATTGAGGGGCCCAAGAAGGAATTAGCACATACTTCCTTAATGGTTTTGTTAACTAAGGAGCTTCCACACAATCCTAACTTGGATGTGCTTGCTAAAATATTTCTAAGACACCTTCCCAGGTCCTTGTGACCTCCATCTGACCTCACTTTGGATCACCCCAGTCTACTTGACTGGAAGTGTCCAAAACTTCCAATTATGAGATTTTATAGGGCGGAGTAGTAGGGCATGCTAACAACCTGACAATTCTTATGAGGACAAGATAATTACTTTGGTGTGGATTGTTAGGGCTGAAGTCCACAAAACAATTAATGCTGGAATGTGGTATTGAAACTAATGAACGTGCCAATCCTATAGGTATTTTTGGCTTATAGGCCTTCTACAAAATAGCCTGATATCACTGAAATGCCAAATAGTATCATATCTTTTGAAGGACTGGCAGAGCAGTTGGAACACCAGGTCCTCAGTCTGCCTATATGCTGATGCAGCACATAAAGCATACCTGTTTGATGAAAAGGAGAGAGGCATTCATTATTTTTGCTTGCTCACAATTACATAATATACTCTGTGCCACATCATCTAGGAACCCATGCTTTCACACCATCTCACTCCCACACAACTATTCTAAGTCTAATATAATCACTCTTTCTCTATGAAGACACATAAGTACACACCTCAAAGGGACACAGGCACATAATTTTCTCTTTAATGTTGGTACACACTACACAGGGTTCCCCCCTCCCTTTGATTCAGAGAGAGGGAGGTAGGGAAGGAGAGATGCCATCTCTCCAGAACTGGGTTTTTTAAAATTCTCCCCAGGAAAGAAACAAGCCCAATGTGTAAGAGAATTAGTTCTAATGAAAGCAGATTAAATAAAGACACAGAAAACCTTATTTGATGACATGTCATTCATGGATGGGAGAGTGAATTTGGTATTTGAATACTCTCTCTCTCTCTCTTTCTCTCTCTCTTGGTCTAAATGAAAAGCAGAGAAACCAGTTTGTATGTTGTGTCTTTTGAATATGAAAACAGTACTACACAGAAACGTCTTTAACAGTTGTTAGAATCTCTGGAAACACGGAGCAACGTGGTAGTTCCAGAAAATATATATTAAAAAATCTCATTAAACTGAAGAACTAGCATGGACTGCTAGCACTGAAGACTTCTGGGCTGGCCTCTTAAAGAGGTGGTACCTAATAGTGTCTGGAGGTAGTGTACAGTATTTGTACAGGTGGAGACAGTCAATAATTTTTTTTGAAATGATAGTGATTTGAAAGAGGAATCATTGCTTGTGGCATGGACCATATCCATTAGTTATGATCTTATGGGGGGCCTTCGGTCAAAACCAAAGGGTCTGACAAAGAGCGTCAAAGGGCAGGATGGGCTCTCTATCCTTATGGCAACCATCCTAGGAGAAGGAAACTCTAATCCCAAACCTGGGCAGATGGTGCTCGTCCAACCCTGTAAGGTCAACCATCTAAGAGAAGGAAACTCTAATCAAACCTACTGGCCCAAGGACCTCACTGCTACCGTCCATGCTTGCAAGGCCAGCAGATGAACCTTTGGTTTAAAGGGTGAGGCCAGTTCTGTGCACGCTGCACTCCACCAGAAAAATCCATTGCACAGGCTCGAAGGACAAATCCAAATCCATGGGGGACCCACTATTTACTGTAGATTCTGATGCACATTGCTTCAGAGAAATCCAGATAGTTGCTTTAACTTGCTTGTGAGGATGTTGGCCACAGAACTGTGTGGTCGGTTTTGAGTTGATCCAGATGATGTATGTAGTGTTCCATGATGTCCTGGGTACTTCCTACTCTCACCCAGGTTTTCTCACTTTGGAAATAATCTAGCAATAGGATTTGTTGTGGAATACTCTAAGCACCTTTTTTGAGGTATGGATCTCCCACCCACTCTGCTGGTGGGTGGAGGTGTCCAGAGATCTGTATGTTGACCACATGGCTTTAGGTAGCTCCTCCCCTTCTTGTCTCTTCCTTTCTTTTCCTATTTTGATTTCTAGTCCAGGTGTGATTTCTTTGGCTATTGGCCAAATGGCTCCAGTTAATACTTGGATGGAAGACCGACCGCCAAGGAATACCAGGTGCTGTTGCCTAAATTTCAGACAAAGGCAATGGCAAACCATCTCTGACTACTCCTTGCCTAGGAAAAAACTATGAAATTCAGGTCAACAGGCAATTTGAAGGTACATATGCACACTATGAGAGTTGCCATGTTCTCTAAGAATTTGTTATACAAAGAAAAGGGGAAGCCTCAAATCCAATGAGGAAGAAAAATAGGAGGTGTCTAAAGAAACCAGGGTGGGTGTACAAAGAACTTTCAGATTAACTGAGTGTTAAAAGAGACACGTATAAGCAATGCACCAAAGAGGAATTCAAACAACTAGCCAGGATTTGTGGGAGGGAAGTCAGAAAATCTAAAGCTCTGAACAAGCTCAGGCTTGCTAGGGGGTTAAAAAGAATGAAAAGAGGGGAGTTGGTTATGTTTGGAGAAAAGGAAAGAAGAGGAAATGGCAGGGCCACCGCATAGGGAAGATGGTGAAAAGCTAATGGGACAGAAAAAAAGG
Organism: Gambelia wislizenii; assembly: GCA_030847615.1. NCBI lineage: Eukaryota > Metazoa > Chordata > Lepidosauria > Squamata > Crotaphytidae > Gambelia > Gambelia wislizenii. Next base: position 218,905,172 of record JAUMIR010000004.1, read on the forward strand.
CTGGACTGTTTAATACCTTGTGAAGTCAAAGGCTTTCACAGCCGGTGTCCATAGATTTTCCATGGTTTTTTTCCAGGCTGTGAGGCCGTGTTCTAGGAGAGTTTATTTCTAATGTTTCGCCTGCATCTGTGGCTGGCATCTTCAGAGAATGGTTGGGTAGGAGTGTGTGTGGAGAGGGTTATATACTGTGAGCCCCCGTTGGAGAGGTTATGTAAATTTGTGTATTTGAATGGCTAGTTTCGGGGGGGGGTAGGATTAGTGTCTGTTTGGCTAATGGTCCATTGTCTGCTGGAAATCCCCTTTTCGCAGGGTGGAGTTCATTTGCATGTGCTGAGTTTTGATTTTAGTGTTTTTCAGGACTGGTAGCCAGATTTTGTTTACTTTAAGGGTTTCTTCTTTCCTGTTGAAGTTGTCCAGGTGTTTGTGGATTTCAGTAGCTTCTCTGTACATTCTGACATGATAGTTGTTGGCCTGGTCCAGAATTACAGTGTTTTTAAATAACATTTTGTGTTATTTTGTGTTGTGTGGCACGGGCTGATTTTAAAATGCAAGTAAATCACTCACGGCCACCATCTTGGTTAGGAGGCATGCACAGTTTACGGGGGCAGTAAAACCATTAGGACAGTTTGCAGCTGCTGCAAAGTGCTATTACTGTGGAGCAATCTGTTTCCCCACCCCTCGCATAGATGATCCCTTAGAAGAGCACAAGCTGAACATGAATCAACACTGTGATGTAACGGCAAAAAAGCCAGTGCAATTCTGGACTGCATCAACAGGAGTATAGTGTTCAGATTAGATAAATTAGTAGTGTCACTCAGTTCTGCTGTGTCTAGTTCTGGGCACCACAATTCGGGAAGGATATTGACAAGCCATAACAAGTCCAGAGAAGGATGTCCAAATGAGGCCAGGAAGCCAAGCCTTATGAGGAATGACTTAGAGTGCTGGTTATATTTAGCTTAGAGAAGAGAAGACTGAGAAGAGCCATGAAAGCCATCTTTAAATATTTGAAGGGATTTCAAGCAGAAGCTGAAGCAAGCCTGTCTTCTGCTGCTCCAGAGACTAGAACACAAACCAAAGGATTCAAATTACAGGTAAAGACATTCCACCTAAACATTAGGATGATCTTCTTTATGATAAGAACTGTTCAACAGTGGAAAGGGCTGTCTTGGGGAGTGGTGGACTCTCCGTCTTTGGAGGACTTTAAAGAGAGGTTGGATGGACATTTTTCAGGAATGCTTTAGTTGTATATTCCTCATGGTACGGTGTTTGACTAGATGACCCTTGTGGTTCCTTCAAGGCTTATGATACTATAGTTCTAGAATTCTTGGTGTTGTTTCCTCACACCAGTGTGGAGAAAATAGACTTTATGACTTCTATGACATTCTGTACTTAACTACATAGTAGATGCACACTCATTGACCAGGAATCCTCATGGATTTGTTTTGGAGGGGAGACAACAGGGATTTCAGTTGCAATAGTGGCACAGGCCTCTTTGCCCTCTACTCTTCCTATTTTTAGTCTAAATTATTCACCATGCCAGCAAGAAACCTTGCCATTTTTCTCCCAGTGATCTGTCTTGCAGGACTTTCTCGTGTGGGATCCATTCTGCTTATTATGCTGAATGGGTCACTGGACTTCTTTTCTAAGACTTAAGTCCTGCCCTTACAGTACAACTGGCTTTTTTTTTTCATTTTCACTCTTGGTAAACAAGTTTTCCAAGTTTTTGTGTTGTTTCAAAACCCTACAAAATCTGTTTAACTGGAGATGGCAAAGAAGTGTGTGTGTATACCTTAGGAAGCAGGCCATCTTCCAAACCATTTCCAGTTACTTGAAAGATTATTCTCTCTCTCTCCAGCCTAAGCCATCAATACAAGATGACTCAGTCTGCAATTCTATGAATACTGTCCTGGGAGTAAACTTGAGCAAACATAGTGGGAACTACTTTTATGTGAATGTTCACAGGACTGGGCTATCAGGACCTGTACTTTAAAATATTCAGTTTCAAACAAATAGGAACACTGCTTTAAAAGGTAAAGGCAGTTGGCAATATGTGCATCTGCTTGTATAGAAAAAGACAAAAGTGTTGAGCATACTAAGTTTGAAAATCTTTTGTTTTTTAATTTTTGATAGCAATACAAAGTAGCTTTATAATAGGTTCCTGACTGGAGATAAACACAGCACTGTTCAATAAAACGCTTAGGGAAGCCACTCATGAGGCTGAGTAGCAATAACGGGCAAGTGCTTTTGCAGAAGTGCAGGGAATGTAGAAAACATTTAAGAAGAGAAACAAAGGAGATTATCAGACAGGGGCAAAAATAGCGTCCTCATCTGGCTATCTCCTTTCCCGCCCCCTCCCATCCCCATCTGGGAACAGTAATAAAAACATTCACACTTACCTTATAGTGTGATCCTCCCCTCCCCTTGGCAGCCCAGGAGTGAATGGAGCTCTCATGGAGCTGCATTCACTTCCTGGAATGCAAATCCCAGCCATTCTCACAAGAGGACGATCACATGGGAAATTCAAAAATAAAAATAAAGGTTTAAAAGTAAAACAAAGCACAAAAGCACACTTTAAAAAATACAAGTAACCCAGGGAGGGTACAAAAAAGTGTGTCACTTACCTTGTTGTCCTGCTCGTACCTGGAAGTGTTCAGCACAGACCTCCCACTTACGCTGGCATTGCGTCAGCATAACGGGGCACCTTTTCACTTGCCCATTGTTCTGTGACAATGAATGGAAGGGGCGATCTATTCACGGCTTAGGCCATGAATAAAAAAGAATGATGGCAGAACGGAAGGGGCATGGGAACATGACAACTGCAGAATGACATTGTCTGAAAGCGAAGCCCTTTCGCGATCTCCTGCTGTCCTTGTCACACCATATTTAGGTTGTATGATAATCTCTAAAGATTGTTGAAGATAATGAATAATGATGGTTAGAAAGAAACTGAATTGCTCACTCAAATGGGAAATTGTAAGGCACAATTCTCATACAGCTCATATGGGCACCTGGCATCTTTGGAAACTGGCAGAATCCCAACACATTTGTAGGGCCTAACTGCTAATGTTTGCCCTGGGTCACCCATTTAATTCTCCACAATATCTACAGTAGCTCTGGGGCACTGTGAGAAGTGAAAGCCATGGCCAGAATGTATTGCCCAGTTCTGGTATTGGTTCCTGTTGTTCTTGTTTTGTTTTTAAATATCCAAACATTTCTGTTATCCTGGACTATTTTTTTAGCAATTCCCAGCACCAGCTGCAACATTTTATTCCCTTCTCAAGTGGGCTTCTTTTTATTTCTGAAATGTATCAGAATATATTTCCTTATCATCTCCTCCTTTCCTTTTTTAGAGCTATGGGTTATTAGTCCATCCCTCTGCCAATGTAATCTCAGCTTAGAAATCTCCAGTGAAGGAGAATACACCATACTCCAAAGCAGTTCTCCAAATGACCTTTTTGTACACAATAGTGGCAGAAGGACAGCATCTATCCATCTATTTATAATTCTCTTGGGCATGTTGCTGTTCCTAGTGTGCTGATTGGCCGCTTAGGAAACATACCCAACCAATCGTAGTGCTCCATTAGCTGGCTAATGAGCAGCTTGAGGGCATTTTTCAGCACCACCTTCTTGGCCTACAGCCACATCTTTGCCCATTGAACTGCAGTAACTAAATACTCAGCCAGCTCCCCTTGCTGTCTTAATATGCATGCATGGGGGGAAATAATGTTGCTTTCTGTATGTCTCCCACCCTCTTCTTTCTTTTTCCTCCTGTCCTATCTTGCAGGGTAGATTTTTTCCCCTTCCTCTGCTCTTCATCCCTTTTGTACCCAAAAACTTGAGCCCTTTCCCCCCTCCTTCTGTCAGGGTAATATTTCTTTAAGTGCAAAAGGAAAAATGTCAATGCAACAGACCACAGACTAGCACAGCTGAAGTGTGTTTGTTTACAGCTGTGGCTAGCAAACACTCCTATATAGCCAAAGCACAGGATGCATTGTGTGTGGGTTGGTGTTATGGAGAAAGAGGAGTGTTGATGGATGTTGGAGAAATTGCTGTTGCATTTGTTAACAGGATTTGCTGTGTATATACTGTATTTGTTTATACTGAAACTGAAGATAAAGACCTCCAGATTTTTTGGATGAACCTCGCTGTCTGTAAATCGTTTTGTGTGTGAAAGTGGGTCAGAGCTGTGGAACAGCTACTAGCTGAAGCCTTTGTTTTTGTGCCCTTTCTGCTACACAGTTCTGCTCTTTTGGCTATGCCTGGGTTAGTTTGTCCCCAAGCTGTGCCAGGTGCCTCTCAGTGAGGCTATAAAGAGTGGATACCTTCTGCCCTGAGAAACTTACAGGCTGCCAAAAAAAAAAAAAAAATCTGCAAAGGGATGGGAAGGAGGTGGGAGGCCGACCTGGGATTCCAGGCCCTCTTTTTCCTCTGGCCACCCCTGGTTCTGCTTCCCCATGGGGAGAAAGGCTTTCTTTGCAAATGTTGCACTAGATGGGCTGCCACCTGCTAAAACAACCCCTCTGGCTGGTGGGAAGAGCCAAAGCCAGCAAGGGAGGGGGAACAGAACAGAGCAAAACAGGCTCTTATTGGCTGCCGGCCACCCCCCTATGGGAATCCAGCATGCTGCCTTCAAGGGGCAGCTGGTGTCAGAGTGGAAGGCTGAGGCTCCACAGTCTGTGGGTGGGGCAAAGCCGGGCCCAAAGTTCTACGAAACAGTTAGAGGTGACCATTCCGCCCCTTGCTAGAGAGACTTCTTTTTTCTCTTTTCTATTCATTTCTATTTTAACAAGCAGTAGACAAGGGTCCCGGGACCCCCTCTTCTCTAAATGAGGCAGAGCTTTTATATGCTACTTTCACCAAGTATCTACACCAGTGGTTCTTAACCTGGGGTCTGGGGATCCCCAGGGGCCTTTGATGTCTTCACAGGGGGTCCATGAAGGCTTGAAGGCTGCTCAGACCACCTGCCTACAGTGGAGTAGCCATGTGACAGGAGCCAAAGCAAATACTGGCTGGCTGGCTTGGCATGCGCATTGCCATTCAATCCACTCCACCACAAACTTGCAGAAAGAAGCAGGAGAAAAATCTTCCCTCCCACTCCAGTTCCTCTGAGGGAAAATTTCATGGATGGTGTGATTGTATTGTTGTTGTTTTAAATATAAAGTCTTGGGGTTCCATGGCAACAAAAGATATTTAAAGGGGCCGCTGGTAAAGAAAAGGTTAAGATGCATTGTTGTAATTGTATTATTATTGTTCTTATCAGGTATTATTGTTATTATTGCTGTTAGGGTTTTAAATCTTGAGTTAAGTCTTGGGGGTCCCTGGCGACAAAAGATATTTAAAGGTGGTCCCTGGTAAAGAAAAAGTTAAGAGCCACTGGCATAATTGTAGTATTAGTATTAGTATTAGTATGTGCCCTTCTGGGGTTTCAAGCGGTGGTTGCAGCATGGAGCTTGGAGTGGCAGTGTTCCTTTCACACGGGTCAGCTACATGGTATTATTTTAGGAAAAAAATATTGCATTTTTTTACATCTGGGTGGTGATTGGCTGAGGGAGGGAGAGGAAGGAGGGGCCCTTGTGAGGCTAGGAATGTAGATGCAGATTGAGTGGCAGGAGTGGATAGTGAGGTGGACAGGGAATTTGCATGTGGGTGGTGATTGGTTGAGGGAGTGAGGGGATTGGTTGGGTATGTTTCCTAAGCAGCCAGTCAACACACTAGGAATGGCAACATACCCAAGATAATTATATATCTATATAGATATATAGATATAGATATATAGATATAGATATAGAGAGAGATGGTTCAGTTTGTAGGAACTGAGTCAGTAAAGATGGACCTACCAACTAATTAATTGTATTTTTGAAATAGTAGACATTGTTTACTCTGTTGTAGAACTAGACCAACTTTTGGTATGGGTTTTGACATCACCTGGGTCCCCAGGGGGTCACATCATCACCCCGCCACCCTGCTGCCGCTGCGACAGAACCCAGGTAGTCAACTGGTGGTGGAAGCAGCAGCAGCGGCAGGGCAACAGAGCGACTCACCCTTAACACACCACCAGCGTATGTTACATAAGGTACAGCTAGTTGTACATTAATACGTTATGCATAAGCCCTTATTCTCTCTAAAATTTAACATTTATTTTTGGTTCTGTAGTCATAGTGATAGCCTGATCAACAAAGAAACTGTTTTTAATTGGGACCAATTTCTAATAGCAAAATCCTAAATGCACATTGTAGTGTGCAGTTTCTGTATCACGTCTTCGCTTACTTGCCTTCTTTAAGCTAATAAACCACAAACATTGTAAGCTGTCCTCATAGGTGAGTTGCTCCAGTCCTTTGGTCATTTTTGTCACCCTTTTCAGCACTTTTTCCATGTTTTCAATATCCCCAATAACAGAATTGTACACAGTATTCCAGATGTGGTTGCACTAGGCAATATGGAACAGCCAGCCTGACGGAGTGGTTTGAGCATTGGACTTGGACTCTGGAGACCAGGATTCAAATCCCCTCTTAGCCATGAAAACCTATTGAGTGATGTAGGGCAAGTCACGCTCTCTCTTCCTCAAGGGAAGGTAAAGGCAAACCCCCTCTAAACAAATCTTGCCAAGAAAATCCTATGATAGGTTCACCTTGGGGTCACCATAAGTCAGAAACAGATTGAAGGCACACAAAAACAACAATATGTTATTGGCTGTTTAATTTCTGATTCCTTTTCAAATTATGCCCAAACTGGAATTTGCCTTATTAATAAAACACAACAGCATTCACACATTAGAGCCAGCAGGATTCAGGGTTTGAATACCTGCTCAGCCTTGGAAACCCACTGGGTGAGCTCAGGCAACTCACAACACTCAGGGTTAAGAGAAGGCAATAGTAAACCTCCTCTGAATAAATCTTGCCATGAAAATCCTAGGATAAGGTCACCACAAGTCAGAATTGATTTGAAGGCACATAACAACAAAGCCATAGACTAGGCTGACATTTTCACAGATATATCATCCACAAACTCCAGACCCCTTAGTCAGTTGCTGCCAGATCACATCTCATCAGAATATATGTGAAGCTGGAATTTATTTATTTATTGACACAATGTGCATCATTTGGTTTATTTATTTACTTATTTAGACTGATATTTCAGTTGCTATTTTAAAACTCATTGTCTTAATTTGAAGCCTGAGAATCTTCTGATAATTTTTTATAATCTCTTCTCACCACCCTACATAATTTATTCTGTCAGCAAATTTGGCCACTTCTCTGTATACCCCTAACTCCAGATTTTACATCCAGAGCTTCTCTATACCTCAAACTTAGTCCATACATATATTCTGGATTTTCTTTTGACAGTATCTTCACAGTATTTGACATATCTCCATAGCTTTTACTTTTAAAGTAATGGAATGGACTTAACAGGTGTGTTAGAAGACCTTGTAGGTACCTTTACATTAACTTAATGGGTTCTTACCATATTTTCCCTTTGACTGGGTTTTTTTTTACTCAGTTTTGTAATATTTTATTTATTTGGCCATGGTTTTCATAGCAGTCAGGTTGTTATTTGGTTCAGGTGGTGGTGGTGATGATGATTTTAATGCAATGTATTCACTGTTTGTTTTATAAAAACACATCAACAAATAGACAAAAGTAATAATGACCTGAATGCCGATGTTGAGCCCTCATCACCTTAAAAACAGTTCCAGGATCCCTGAATAGAAGATGTCTTGCAGATGGAATTTCCGTATATTTTGTCCTAGAAAATAAAATCTCAGTTTGTGACCCAGGAAGGACAAAATATCCTCTCTAGGCATTTTCTAAGTCCTCCAGCACAAATCTATGGCATCATATGATGGTTCAGTATTATCTGTGGTTTCACTTATAAATGGTAAGTCTGGGAATATATCCCTGAAGATATTCAGGGGGCAGGACCTATAAGGAAATTTCTACAGAACAAGAATAGACAATTTTGTAAAACTGACCTCCTTAAATCATAGTTCACAAGTGAGGAATAAGTGGTTTTCCTGGTGTTGTTGGACTACAACTCCCATTAACCATATCCAGTCCAACTGACACAAAGGGATAATGGCAGTTTTGGGTCATATGTTCTCCATCTTTGCAGAAAAGATAAGTGAACCTTCCTTTGCTAGCAGCCCATCTATGGCAGATTGAATAAAAGAGGCAGATGCCATAAATTATTTGATGCCCTCCTTATGTTGCCTTGTTAATGGCGCAGTTGGCTATGCTGTCCATAAACTGTCAGGTGAAAATGTGAAAATATGATTTAAAACGTGTACACTACCTTTCTTTGTAACTTGGTTTCCAAAAAAGCTCACCACATAAACAAAACAGTAAATGACATCACAGTACCTATAATCACAATATAACAATACTAGCTGGACCCGTCATACCATACGCCGATAAAAAAGCTCTCCAAAATTCACCTGGTAGACCTCATGACAACCCTATAAGATAGGCCAATGGATTTAAATTCCTCCTCCCCATTCTCAGTATGCCACACTCTTCCAGGAATTACTGAGGGTAACTTACTCTGTTGCCCTGCCGCTGCTGACAGTTGACTGCCTGGGTTGTGTTGCAGCAGCAGCAGCAGCGGTGTGCCACTGCCACTGCCAGTAGACTGCCTGGATCCTGTCACAGCAGCAGCAGTGTCCCACTGCCAGCAGCGTTCCAGCACCAGTTGACTGCCTGTGTCCTGTCACAGCCCGTGACTGGTGAGTGGCTGGAGGGAGGGAGGCTGGGGGTGAGAGGCAAGAGTGGATTGTGAGGTGGAGAGGGAATTTGCCCATGGGTGGTGATTGGCTGGGTGTGTTTCTTGAGCAGCCAATCAGCACACAGGGAGAGGAAACATACTCAAGAGCTGGACACATACCCAGGCCTATTGTACATACCCAAGCTTTTTATATAGAGAGATAAGGGAAATAAAAGGAAATAATAGCAACATAAGGAGAAAAACAGATCTAAAGACATATAAAAACAACACCAAGAAGAACATACCCACCATAAAGTCTTGTCATGAACTGAGAACACCTGTCCTGATTTGGCAGGGACATTCCCAATTAATCCTCTGCAATCCCACTGTTTAAATGTCCCAGTTTCTCTCTCTTCTTCCCACTTCCCCCTTTGTCCTCAGCTTACTTCAACTGCTGCGACTGAGTTCAGAGTGCAAAGGTAGTTTGCACTCAATTAACTCAGCAGAGGGGAGAAGGAATCTTGCTTCTTCGTGTTCTCTGTGAATTCATACAACTGGGTAACTCTGTGCATGCGCAGAACAGCATTCAGAACACTCTAGAGCAGTTACTCAAGATTTTTGGTGGTAGCTCCACCTACCTCCTTATGTTATATAAATACTGAGCCCGCCAAAATCACCTCAGTTCTTTTTCATCCACCATGCTAGCAGCTACAGAAAGTTCTGTCGTAACTCAGCAGTTTTTTCCTTCAGTTTCTACTGTGATTTGACCTTTTCTTTGATCTCAAGGATGTCTTTGACCTCCTTATCTGCATGGTTTGCAGTGCAAAGATTCCTGGTCGTGATGGGCATTTGAAATGCCTCCTTTCCTTGTGTGAATCTCACATCATTGTTTCATGCCCTTGTTGTAGGTCTTTCATCCCACAGGCCAGATGAAACAGGAAATCAAGGCTCAAGGCACTATGAGCAATCCCTGAAAGCACCCAAAACATCTTTGTCTTCCTGGTCTCATTTGAAGCCTTTAGAATCTCACCACGATCCCAAGAAGCCTCTTCCTCCTGCTATTACGCCAATACAGTCCCCAAATCGTTATCTGTTCAACAGCCAAACCCTTGAACAGCATCCAGATTGACATCCCTCAAGAACCTGTGGCAGAGGAAATACTGAATCCTTCTGGTGAAGCATAAGCCTCTCTTCCTGCTCTTGCCAAACCTGTCCACGAATCTGTGATTGTGGTAGTTGATGAGACCCTTCCTTGCCTCACTCACCCCAAACCTCTACGTCATACTTCTCCTCCACATCCTGTGAGATGTTGGACTTCTAGATCCTGCTCTCACTCTTCTGATTCCTTTGCATTGAGTCAATCAGATTGGTCTGACTTCTCCAGGTGTGGGCACCATAGTCATAGACATGATGGTTGTTGACATTACTACATTACAGTACTACTCGCACTCTTGACGCCGCCAACACCAACGTTCCTCATCGTACGATTTGTACTATGATAGTCTGGAGAGCACTAACCTCCATGATTCTTATTACGGTCATCGATATCATATCCCCTGCCTTATTCACCTGCCAGAAAGAGGCATAGCTCTCCTTCCCATTCTTCTGCAATTGCCTGTTCTGTTATTATTCATCCTTCTTTTAAAGTCCAGCAGACCCTACCTCAACTGGGATCTCCACTGCATGTGGTCACCAACTGACTTGCCCTGCTTGAAACCAATGTTGCTTTGGGTTCAACTTTGGTCACTCTGCCACCTCGTCCTGCTCACTACTCCGACCTTGCTGGTACAGACTGCCATAGACATTCATAGAATCATAGAATCATAGAATTGTAGAGTTGGAAGAGACCATGAGGGCCATCCAGTCCAACCCCCTGCCACGCAGGAATCAGGATCAAAGGATCCCTGACAGATGGCCACCTAGCCTCTGTTTAAAGACTTCCAAGGAAGCAGACCCCACCACGCTCCGAGGGAGTGTGTTCCACTGCTGAACAGCTCTCACTGTCAGAAAGTTCCTCCTAATGTTGAGGTGGAATCTCTGTTCCTGGAGCTTGCATCCATTGTTCCATGTTCTAGTCCCTGGAGCAGCAGAAAACAAGCCTGCTCCATCCTCAATGTGACACCCCTTCAAATACTTAAACAGGGCTATCATATCGCTTCTTAACCGTCTTTTTTCCAGGCTAAACATACCCAGCTCCCTAAGTCTTTCCTCATAAGGCATGGTTTCCAGACCTTTCACCATTTTAGTTGCCTTTTTGACATGTTTCAATATTGTGACTAGCTTAATTCTATTTTAAAGCACACTTTCTGTATGTTTTTAATGGTGTAGCACCTTGAGTCCCAATTTTGGGAGGAAAGTGGGATACAAATAAATAAACAACAACAATAACAAGGCGTATCCAGATGATTTTAAATTGTGGATTTTAAACTGTGTACTGATTGTTTTAAAATGTCTTAGTCTCGCTTGTTTTTTTAAATTGATAAGTTAACTGATATGTGTTTTTAAGTAATATTGTGTTGATGTGTTGTTCCCTATCTCGATCCACAGGGAGAGGTGGGTAAGAAATTTATTATTATTATTATTATTATTATTATTATTATTATTATTAAAACCATTACCTTATGCTCCCCCACCATTTTTCTCTCCCCCCACTCCCATTCCCTCACCCCTTCCTCCCCTATGAGCTCAGTCCTCTCCCCATTTATCCCTCCCTCCTCACCATGACCTCAGCCCTGTCCCCAAAGTTACTTCCTGTCCCGCACTGTTACTCCCTCCCCTGTCCCATCCCTCTCCCCTAAATTACCTCCTCAGTCCCCCCAAGTTACTCCCTCCCCCATCCCCTCCCTTAGCCCTCTCCCCGAAGTTACTTCCTCAGTCCCTCCAAGTAACTCTCTCCCCCAAGGTCCTCCTCAGTCCCCCAATTTACTCCCTCCCTCAGACCTCTCCCCAAGTTACTTCCCCAGTCCCCCGCATTCCTCCTTTCCCTCCTTCCCATCCTTTCCCCCAAGTGGAGCCTATATCCGATGATACTTTGATTTGTCTTCTCCAAATGGGGAACTCCTTAAGTAGATGTCTTCGCCACAGCAGAGAATGCTCAATGTTGAGTCTTCTGCTCCAATGGCTTCCTGCTGTCTGGACACCCTTCTTGCTTCCAGGATCCTCTTGTGAAAATGTTCCTGAAGGGGTACCATAACTTGCACTCTTCTGTGTCAGGACCAACACCAGCTTGGAGCCTCGAAATTGTCCTGTCACAGTTGTGTCAACATCCATTCAAGCTGATGGCCTCCTGTGACCTTCCCCTCCTCTTGTGGAATATGGTGTTTCTGGTGGAGATCACTTTGGCTTATTAGGCTGGTGAGCTCTGGGCCCTTGCATCGACCAGCCTTATCTATGTTTTCATGAGGACAAAGTGGTCTTGCAACCAGATATTTCTTACCTTCTGAAGGCGGTTTCTTGTTTCCATCTAAACCAGGAAATTGTGCTTCCTGTGTTCTTTTGGAACTCTTTTTCTGACTTTGAGTGAAGGCAGCGCACACTCGATGTGCGGAGAGCTCTTGTTTTCTATGTGGATCAGACTGCTCCATCTTGTCAATCTCAATGCCTGTTTGTTACTCACAGAGTAAGCTTAGACTACTGATTTTGGCACAGAGACTGTTGAAGTGGGTTGTGTCGACAATCCATCTTGCCTATGAACTGGCTCAAGTCAAACCTCCTCCTCAGGTTCAAGGACATTCCACCAGAGTGATCTCTGCTTCTTCTGGCTTTGCTGTTTGGTCCTAGCCCATAACATTTGTATCTCATTACCGTGTTGATACTCATTCCAAAACTGATGGAAATTTTGGGAGAGCTGTATTGATGTCATGCCATGGATACATGAATCTGTATTGCTTTTTCTTTTCATGCTTGTCTCTGATGCATATGCTATGCTGATTTTATGGTGCTGTTCCTCTGTACCTTCCATTCATTAACTGTTATGACCTGATGGTACTGTGTGCTACTCTTCTTACACTTCTGTAATGCAATATATTTACACCCTGTGAATTCAGGTTTTTTTGTTTGTTTTGTTTTTACTGATGTGCCTTGTGGCCTTGCCTTGCCTTGCACTTCTTTTTCCTGTCTTATGCAACTAAGCTTCCAATAAACAATCTCATGTTTTAGACTCATACCATATAGAATCATAGAATCATAGAGTTGGAAGAGACCACAAAGGCCATCCAGTCCAACACCCTGCCATGCAGGAATACACAATAAAAGCATTCCCAACAGATGGCCATCCAGCCTTTGTTTAAAAGCCTCCAAAGAAGAAGACTCCACCCCACTCAGTGCATTCCACTGCTGAACAGCTCCTACTGTCAGGAAGTTCTTCCTAATGTATATATGGAATCTCTTTTCCTGTAGTTTGAGTCTATTACTCCATGCCCAAGTCTCTGGAGCAGCAGAAAACAAGCTTGCTCCATCCTCAGTATGACATCACTTCAACTATTTAAACATGGCTACCATGTCACCTCTTAACCTTCTTTTCTCCAGGCTAAACATACCCAGCTCCCTAAGCTGTTCCTCATAAAGCATGGCTTCCAGACTTCCCACCACTTTGGTAGCACTCCTCTGGACACATTCCAGCTTCTCAATATCCTTCTTGAATTGTGATGACCAGAACTGGACACAGTCATGCCAGACTAATCTCATCTCTTTTTTTATATAGAGTTACAAACTTGATAGATAAAGGGAACACAGTGGATGCAGTTTATCTTCATTTCAGTAAGGCTTTTGACAAGGTCCCTCATGATATTCTTGCAAAAAAGTTAGTAACCTGTGGGCTAGACAATGCAACTGTTAGGTGGATTTGTAATTGGTTGATTGACCAAACCCAATGGGTAGTCACCAATGGCTCCTCTTCATCCTGGAGAGAAGTGACCAGTGGAATGCCACAGGATTCTGTTCTGGTCCCAGTGCTATTCAATATCTTTATCAATGATTTGGATGAGGGAATAAAGGGTATGCTTATCAAGTTTGCAGATGACACCAAATTACGAGGGGTAGCTAATACCCCAGAAGACAGGATCAGAATCCAAAATGACCTCAACAGATTAGAAAGCTGAGCCAAAACTAATAAAATGAGTTTCAACAGGGAGAAATGAAGGATACTACATCCGGGCAGTAAAAATGAAATGCACAGATATAGGATGGGTGAAACATGGCTTGATGGCAGTACATGGGGAAAGGATCTAGGAGTCTTAGGGGTCGTTTACACGGGCAAATATTCCCCTAAATATACCGCTAAGATAGCTCATAGTTCCCACGGATCGCAACACAGCATCGCCTCATTCAGAAGGGGGGAAGGTAAAACATCCAAATATAGCGTGACAGGGGATGTCACTATTTTTGCAGGAATATTTGCAATGTAGTGCTTTATTGGCAGTGTAAACTAGCATTCCGCTAAGGGTTAAAGCACAGCTGCATTGTGATTGGTTGATGATGCAGGGGTGGGCTTAAAAGAGGGGCAGGGAGGAGGCAAAGACAGTAGCCATTAGAGAAGAAACTTACAAAAATCCTGTCTGCTATTTTGTGAGCCAGTTTGCAAAAAAAAAAAAAAAAAAAAGGATTCCCAACAACTTTCATTCAGGGAGCATTCCTTCTCATCCTCTCTGCTGTTTTGAAAGTATGTAAAAGCTCGTTTGTCACTTTTATCCTGTGCACGGGGGAGGGAGAGAAACCATTTCACAAAGGGCTGTAGCAAGCTGAACTGCTATTTTCCCTCTCTCTGTCTCTCTCTCTAGGTCTGTCTCTCTCTCTGCTTTGGGGGAGGGAGGGAGGGGGGGGAGAGAGAGAGAGCAGCTGAAAAAACTTGCGATCCACGGCATGGCAGCAAGGTCTTTTAGCAGAGAGATTACTCTCCCTCTGCTTTATGGAGTGAGTTCATTTACAGGCAGATTTACAGAGACACACAGAGACACCCCCCACACACTTATTCAAGTCTGACCTTCAAAGCAACATAATTAGAAAAAAAACCTGACTGGCACAGCTGCGGAAAATAATTAAACCGCAAGTTGCCGCAATAAATCTGCTGTGTAAACCGGCCCTTAGTGGACCACAAGCTGAACATGAGTCAGCAGTGTGATGCAGCAACTAAAAAAGCCAATGGGATTCTAGGCTGCATTAATAGGAGTATAGTGTCTATCAAGGGAAGTAATAGTGCCACTGTGTTCTGCTTTGGTCAGACCTCACCTGAAATACTGTGTCCACTTCTGGGCACCACAATTCAGGAAGAATATTGACTAGCTGGAACGTGTCCAGAGGAGGGGACCAGGATGGTGGGTGGTCTGAAAGCCATGTCCTATGAGGAGTGGCTTAGGGAGCTGAGCATGTTTAGTCTGGAGAAGAGAAGGCTGAGAGGGGTCATGATAGCCATATTTAAAGATTTGAAGGGATGTCATACTGAGGATGGAGCAAGCTTGTTTTCTGCTACTCCAGAGACTAGGACGCAGAGCAATGGGTTCAAACTACAGGAAAAGAGATTCTACCTAAACATTAGGAAGAACTTCCTGATAGGAAGAGCTGTTCAGAAGTGGAATACCCTGCCTCAGAGTGTGGTGGAGTCTCCTTCTTTCGAGGTTTTTAAACAGAGGCTGGATGGCCACCTGTCAGGAATGATTTGGTTGTGTATTCCTGCATGGCAGGGGGTTGGACTGGACGGCCCTTGAGGTCTCTTCCAACTCTATGATTCTATGATTCTATTCCCGGTGAGGTCTGACTAAAGCAGAACAGAGTGGCACTATTACTTCCCTTGATTTAGACACTATATTCCTATTGATGCAGCCTAGAATTGCATTGGCTTTTTTAGCTGCTGCATCACACTACTGACTCACGTTCAGCTTGTGGTCCACTAAGATTCCTAGATCCCTTTCACATGTACTGCCATCAAGCCAGGTGTCACCCATCCTATATCTATGCTTTTCATTTTTACTGTCCAAGTGTAGTGTCCTACATTTCTCTCTGTTGAAACAACTTTTGTTAGTTTTGGCTCAGCTTTCTAATCTGTTACAGTCATTTTGGATTCTGATCCTGTCGTCTGGGGTATTACCTACCCCTTGTAATTTGGTGTCATCTGCAAACTTGATAAGCATGCCCTCTATTCCCTCATCCAAGTCATTGATAAAGACGTCAAATAGCACTGGGCCCAGGACAGGACCCTATGACACTCCGCTGGTCACTTCTCTCCAGGATGAAGAGGAGCCATTGGTGACTACCCTTTGGATTCTGCCCATCAACCAATTACAAATCTACCTAACAGTTGCATTGTCCAGCCCGCATGTTACTAAATTTTTGCAAGAATATCATGGGGGACCATGTCAAAAGCATTACTGAAATCAAGATACACTACATCCACAGCATTCCCTTCATCTACTAATTTTGTAACTCTATCAGAAAAAGAGATAAGATTAGTCTGGCATGACTTGTTTTTGAGAAATCCATGTTGACTTTTAGTGATCACAGCATTCCTTTGTAAGTGCTTACAGACTGTTTAATTATCTGCTCTAGAACCTTCCCTAGTATTGATGTCAGGCTGACTAGGCAATTATTATTTGGGTCTTCTGTTTCCCCCTTTTTAAAGATGGGGACAACGTTTGTCCTCCTCCAGTCTGCTGGGAACTCTCCTGTTCTCTAGGATTTCTCAAAGATTATTGCCAGTGGTTCTGAGATTACTTCTGCCAGTTCTTTTAGTACCTTTGGATGTAATTCATCCAGACCTGGACACTTGAATTCATTTATACTGGCCAGGTATTCCTGAACAACCTCTTTACCTATTCTATGCTACATTTCCCCTACTGCATCATCTGCTCCATTTTCTCCAGGTTGAGCACTGTTCTCCTTTTGGGAGAAAACCAAGGCAAAGAAGGTGTTGAGTAGCTCTGCTTTTCTCTGTCCCCTGTTAGCATTTCACCACCTTTTCCCTGCAGTGGTCCTACCACTTCCTTGTGTCTTTTGTATTCTTTTGTGTGTGTGCGCGCACTGAGCCACTATGTTGGTTTCTGCATACCACTCCCACCACCTGAATGGTGTAGCTTGCTAGTTTCCAAATGTGTGAATTCACATAGACCATGAAGAAGAATGACAGATTACTTACCTGTAACTGTAGTTTTTTGAGTGGTTATCTGTGAAATCACACAAACCCACCCATCCTCCCCTCATGTGTCCTGTTGTTCCTTGGTTTCATTGATGCTGCTCATATTGCAGACATGGAACTGAGGTGATTTTGGCGGGTTCGGTATTTATATACCATACAGAGGTGGGCGGATCTACCACCAAAAATCTTGCCTAACTGCCCTAGAATGTTCCAAGTGCTGTTCTGCACATGCACAGAGTTACCCAATTGTGTAATTTCACAGATGACCACTCAAAGAACTACAATTACAGGTAAGTAACCTGACCGTTTCCCTATAGACTCAGGCCAAAGCAAACTGCTGCAGCCTTTCCTAGCTTGTGTGTCCTTCCTCATTTATAACTTTTACCATTTTGACAACACTCTGGTGTTGCTTGGCCATACCAGTTGCTGGACCCCAGGGTGACCTCTTTAAACGTGGATTTGTAGTTGTGTTGGTCTGTGGGTTCTTTAGTTTTGGTATATGTACCCTGACTCCAATTCAGGCTTGACGGACAGACAAACAACAAGTTTATTAAATACAATAGGAATATATAATAAACTCTAATCTATTCTTTATGCTCCCCAGTATCATAGGTAGTTCCCCCTTCATGTTCAGTTCCAAAACTTTTGTCTCTGTGGCTCCACACCCTGTCCATCTGAAATCAAGCCTCCATTGCCCTGAGCTTAAAACCCTATCTCTCAGATCAAAACCCCCTCTCTCTACCTCAGAAGCAAGCCTCTGCTTTTATGATACATTCTGTTTCCCCCATAGCTCCCCCTCCACAGTCTCTCTGTACTGTGATTGGCTGTCTGGAAACCAAGTCTACCTTGTGCCTCCTTCACACCCACTCTTCACTCTGGGTCCTACTTTGGCTTTGGCAAGACAAAATGGTGGGAGAGAGGGTAGTCCTAGTTCTTGATTATTGTCACCCTAGCAACCCAGAGAGTTAAGTCAAGGGAACAAGACCCACTTCCAAATGTTCAAAGACTAGCCTGCTGAACTCCTTGACTGTGGCTCTGACTTCCAGCCCTAGAGCAATCATTGGATGGAAAGTCTTTCACTAAGAGGCTTACCACACTCCAAAGAAAAGTGGCAATGCCACAGGATTGTTCTGCCTTCCACACTGCCTTACTGCATGATGTCGTCGTTCTTCCAGCATCATCTTTTGGCTAACAGGTTTTTCTGATTATCAAAAAGATGCGGTTTTACCTTGGTTCCCTATAGGACTGGAATGAAAGGATGACATCATGCAGTAAGGCAGTGTGGAAGACAGAATGTTTCTGCTCCCCTGCCACTTTTCTTTGAAGTGCGGTAAGCCCCTAAAAGTAATCACTGAAGTTGGAAGGGAGAACTCATGCAGTTCCCTGTTTCTAACCAGGAGATTAGAGTTCTTGCTTTTGACATTACATAGGGACTACAGAATCAGGAAACAATACATTCCATGTAACTCACCCTGCCCACTTCTATCCCCTGCCTTTGTATAATGCACAAAGCACTTTGACATGAAAATTGCCAGCTATATCAGTATATTTGGAACTAAAGTACACCAAACTCATCTGGGATCTTTTTATTCCTATCACTTATTGAACAGCCATCAAAGAACCCAGGCAATGATGTGATCTGGATTTCAAAATCCATATCAGAAAGGACCATTTATTTGCAGTTCTATTCATTAAGAAGACAGTATTTCAAGTGCACTGGGGTCATTAGTATGTTCTGAGCATAGTCTGTCTTCTAATATTTCAGAGCCTGTCTATGAGATTGCAACAGGGCCTACAAAAATATGTAGTCAAATAAAAGAAGCCCTCCTTCCTAATAATTGTAATTTGAAGAAATGAAGACATGATATCACTACCATTATGGTAAACGCCCAGGAGTCGAAACTGAAGCTCTTCTAGTTATTCATAATGTTATATAGCACATTGGTTCAATGCATGCTTCACATACAAAAGACTCTGGAGAGCTAGGAAAGACTGCTGTCTGAAACTCTTAAGAGCCCGTGGCAATCACAGTGAGGACAACAGTGATTGTAATTTGGTTTTTTGTGGCTTAGTGAAACAAGGATATTTTATCAAAATAATGGCAAAAGATGCTCCACCTTCCATAATAGAGACCCATAGCTCGGTGGAGGGGGGTTCCAATACAAGAACCCAAAGAGAATGCCTCTGCTGTGCCACTTAGAGGATTAACCTTGGAACTGATGTTTCAGGATTGCCACCCATAGTAAAAGGACACACTAGTATATATGTGCCTTCAAATCATCTGTCGACTTATGGCAGTTCCATAAATTCATTAGTGTTTTCTTAGGCAAAGGATACACTGAGGTGGTTTGCCATTTTCTTCCTCTGAAAAATAGCCTGCAGCAGCTGGTATTCTTTGGTGGTCTCCCATCCAAGTACTAACCCTGATTAGCTTCCAAGATCTGATGATATCTGATCCCTTTAGGGTATTTAGGCCTATGCACTAGTACCATCCAGAATTTTTAAAGTTTAATGCAATCAGCTTTCTGCAATTAATTGCTTGCCAATGATATTTGCAGCCACATACTGAAAGAGTATCACATGGAAGCAGAACATACTAAAGACTGTATTAAAGAACTAGGCAGTACCATGAACTAGTCTTGGTGCTTTGTTTAGTGTAGCAGTACTAAGAGAAAACAAAGAAAGGAAATTGCTGAATAAGCGCACACTCTGACTTGGCAGGAGCTACATGGAAGAGTAGTGCTTGCTTTACAGATAGTTCAGCAGCTGTTGTCCATGTAGTACTAAGCCTGGCCAATGGTGGTTAAAAGGAATTCTCATTGAACATAATAGCTCTTTTGTTGTCCATGAAGGAAAACTGTGACAAGCTCACATAAGTTATTGGAGGAGGAGTTTTTCTTTGAACTTCTCAGTGCTCCTAATTGGGGTATTTTGGAAGCTGAAGTTCAAAAAATATCTCTTCCAATCTCTGTTCAAAGACATGGTGACTATGCATTTTATTTGGCTTATGGGGTGAGTTATGGAGTTTGTGTTTGCTTCTTCTCTCTCACTTGTTTGAGAGATTTACCTTAGGAAATGGGTAGAAAACCTTTCACTTTCCAAATACTTTAACTCTCCGAATCAAGGTTGGCCCTACCATTGGGAGGGAGTAATAGATACAAAGCTCAAATGGTATAACTGGAAAAAGAGTAACTCTTAAAATGTGTAAAATAGAGCAGGGTTTCTGTATATAATACTCTCCCATAATGCATTTTACAACTGTTTGATTCCTTATGTTACCTTGCCATAAACCTGCCTGAAGATAGTGGAACAATATTATGATTTGCTAAATTAATGCAACATTACCAGAAAAGTAATGAAGCAACTTCCTATGAGAGATTGAGAATCTTCTCTGAATTTATCATAAGGGAAAAGACTCTTGAATAACACAAAATATTGAATGGCACAGATTAAATGCCCAGTTGACCAGTTATGGAGGGAGTGATCAGAAACAGATATTGTCCTAAGTTCATTCATTTTTTTAAGGGAAAAGAGCATCTCAAGGAAAAGAAGCATATAGGCTACAGGCATATACCCACATACTCTATATTTAGAATTACACTGTTAGTCAAACATTGACAAGCTTGGCAAAGGACTTGCGTAAAAACCTGAACAGGGCCCAACTGTTTAACCATCAACATAATGGTTGCATAGGGCACCATGGTAAGCCAGAATTGCTGGTGCACTCTGGCTTATTGCTCTCAGTTGGCTTTTCATGCTAGCAAGAACAGTTAAATAAACCACAGAAATTGCTTTGGTGGTTGGTTTGCCATGATTCTGAACTGGCTTGTTAACTGGGTGGGTTCGGGGTATAGCCAAAAGATGAAATTAAGAACCCTCCTGCCTTTGGGGAAGTGAGCAGAAAGTTCAAGATCAGTTGTAGGGGAGCCACTGAAATGTAGCTATTTATGAGGAGGTGGTTCAGGAAATGTTTACACAAGGAGATTGTGGAGGGGCACAAGGAGATTGTGGAGAAATACTGCACCAAGCAAAATTTATACCAAAGCAACACTGATCTGTGTATGTGTCAGGAGGTTGGGCTTGCATTACAAGAGCCCTTCTGCTATGCAGCACAGCATGTTCACTTAACACAAGACTATAGGGTAAATTCCAATTTCTTGATTTCTGCATTTTTTAAAAATTGCTTTTGCAAAGGAGCTGGGCTGTGTGTGTCAAAAATAATGAGATATTGGGCATAGCAGTACAAATAGGGCATCAACAAGAATGTCCTCATGTTTCCTAACTTAACGGCTCACTCACCATACAGAGTGGAGGCAGAGATCCACAGTCTCCTTTATGGTGATTCTTAGCATATTAAAAGATCAACAAAATGTTGAGAGGCGCATAATCCCCAAAACTACAAGGGAGCAAGGGGCATGAGTACAAGCACAGGTAACAACCAATCAAGGGAGAGATACTGTCCCGCTAGGTCTACTCTTGCACCATGAACATTGGCTCATTCAGTTGGGTGGGCAAGGGAGACTGACTAGAATATGCTCCAGAATTACAAGCTATGTGGCTCTTACTCCTGGGGTTTCTGTGGATTAAAACAGCTTGTGTGCCCTAAGAGGAGCAAAGCTGGTTTAAGAAAATCTCAGAACAGTATCAAGATGAGGCTCCAGTGTAAATGGGGCTGTCACTTACCATTCCCACTAGAAAAAGTAGCCAGTTGAAGAACACAACGGCAGTATGTTTGCTCTGCTCAGTCATAGTTAGTGATACCAAACACAATATGCCAACATTATTGGCACGTCTAGCTTTACTGCTTATTGTAACGTCAGGATACAGCTATTAGGTTTACTCTTAAACAGTAAATTTACAGTTGGCCCTTGCTTGTACAGTCAGACCCCCTTATCCACGGAACCAATATCCGCGGTTTCAGTTATCAACAGGACCGCAAACAGGAACACACACCATAGAGTCTTCCTAGAAAATGCCTAGAGAACTGTCCTCTCTAGACATCTTCTAGGTCCTCCAACACAACTCTATGGTATTTTTAACTGGAAGTTCCATTATCATAATAGGGTTCACTGTTATCCGTGGTTTCCGGCATTAAGTCCAGGAACCAAACCCCTGTAGATATGGGGGTCAGAGTGTATTTTTAATGCTTGTGCATACTAAGCAATTCTGGCTTACCATAATGTCTGAATGTGACCATTGTGAATAAGACTACAGTAGGAGCCAGTGTGGCGTAGTGGTTTGAGTGTTGGACTACGACTCTGGAGACCAGGGTTCAAATTCCCACTCAGCTGTGAAAACCCACTGGGTGACCATTAATAAGTCACACACTCCCAGCCTCAGAAAAACCCATGATAGGTTTGCCTTAGGGTCGCCATAAGTTGGAAACAACTTGAAGACACACAACAACAATAACAAAGCTGTGTAGATCAAGTGGATGCCAGGATATAAGTTGGAATGATAAAAGATTTTATCTCCTAATCTCCTTTAAAATATCAGAGACAACTAAGGGTCCATCTATATTAGCATTTTATCCTAGAACTGTAACATCTGGCTCATATACAGGGCACATAATGCACTCATCAACCTATTGTCTTGACATTTGTTTTTTTCAATGCTCTTTTCCCCCTTGAACTACTTTTATGATGACATTTTTTCACTGATTGCACTTTCTTTAGTAGCATCACTAGTGTGGTGCACTGGGTGCAGATCACACTGAATGATACCATCAGAGGGGGTTACACTAACCATGGTTACACCATTGGCACCACTGGCAGGCACGCAAGTAGTCCTCTGTCCCTAGGCACCTCCTCTTCCGCCTTCTGACATAGCTATCTCTACTGCTCAGACAATCCCACTTGAAGACCCAGGCCAAAGGCTAGCAAAGTGGCTCCTGGTGCTGGCTAAAATGGGACAAAAGCATGAGCTGCAAGCAGCAGACCAGGAAAGAGGCACTGAAGACAAGACCACCCATCTTTAGTCAATATTGCTGGCTCTTAAAAGGGCAGTGATGCTCATTTCCAGAGCTCAAGAAGGAGGCTGACAAAGCTGGAGTCTGTCCAGAGTAGGGTGAGCAATTAGCCTTGCCAGAATGAAAACAGGAGAGGGCCATTAATGGTTGTGTAGAAGAGGGAGTTTGAGCAGGTGTTGCTTGTTACCCAGTTGTGCCTTAAGCAACAGCTGCAGACATTCCCTCTTCTACACCACCATTAAAAGCACAGGAGCCCAGTCCCTCATTTCACTTGATGACCATAATCTCATGACACATGAAATAGGGTTGTCAAAGAGAAAACTGGAGAGGACTCCTGGAGCTTTATTGGTTGTTTCCAAAGAGGGAATTTCAGCAGGTGTTGCACTTACCTGGATGCATGACAAGCAGCACCTACTGAAATTTCCTCTCCTACACAGTTATTAAAAGGATAGGAGTCTCTCTAGCTGGAGGTCTGGAAAGCAAGCCCTATGAGGAACAACTTAGGGAGCTGTGGGTATTTAGCTTGGAGAAGATTTGAGAGGTGACATGGGAGTGATCTTTACATATATCTGCTGTTGTTGTTATGTACCTTCAACTTAATTATGATTTATGATTAATATTATCCTTGTTGTTTTTGGCAAGATTTGTTCATAGGAGGTCTGCCATAGCCTTCCTCTAAGGCTGAGAGCATGACTTGCCCCAAGCCACCAATTGGTTTCTGTGGCTGAGTAAGGATTTGAACCCAGATCTCCCAGATTCTTAGCCCAACACTCAAAGCTCCTCATGTACTACAAACCACATGGGCTTCTCATATACTACAAACAACCACACCTCAAGCTAAAAGTCAGGCCTCACACTACAAACTACTTGGGCTTCAAATTACAAACTATGCTTCAAACTCCAAACCGTCCATACTATGAGGCCTCAAACTAAAAACAAAGGCTCACATTAAAACGTTTGTTGTTATGTGCCTTCAAGTTGACTCCTTTGGCAAGCCTATACTAGGTTTTTCTTGGAAAGATTTCTTCAGAAGAAGTTTATCAGCACTGCCTTCCTCTAAGGCTGAGATAGGGTGACTTTCTCAAGGTCACCTACTGAGTTTCCATGGTTAAGCAGAGATTCAAACCTGGGTCTCCCAGTGTCTTAGTTCAATACTCAAACCACAACACCATACTGGCTCTCTTTAAATACCCAAAGAAATATCATATAGAACAAGCTAAGTGATGTGAGAGACCAGCAACTCCTCCAATATGCACCCATTGAGCACTATTGTTCTTCCTTTCCTTTCTTTTTCTTTCTTTCTTGGACCAGCACTGGTCCAAAGACTACCATTTTGAGAAGCACTGATATGGGCCAAGCTTGTTTTCTGCTGTTGCAGAGACTCACCAGTGGATTCAAAGTGCAAGAAAAGAGATTCACCTAAACTTGTGGAAGGACTTCCAGACTGTAAGAGCTTTCCTACAGTGGAATACAGTACCTCAGAAGGTAGTGGACTCTCCTTCTGTAGAGGTCTTTAAACAAAACTTGGAAGTCTGTCTCTTAGAGGTGCTTTTACTGTAGATTTCAGCATGGCAAGGAGTTTGACTAGATGGCCTTTGAGGTACATTCTAACTGTATACCATGATAATTAGAAGTGTGGGAAGCACATATAACTTTTCTTTCTATGTTTTTTTTCTGGGACACCTCTCAAAGCTCAGGAACGTTAATTTTTTTTTTACTCCCAGCTTCTAGATGTTGAGAATTTAAAAAGTAAAAGTAAACAACTTGGGAAGTTCCTATACAAGTACCAAAAGGGGGGAAAAAAGAGTGCTATGGAACAGATTTATTTAATCATCCACAAGAGCTCATGCTAAAATAAATCTGCTAGGCTGTGCATAGGATATTGTAATTTAACGGTGTAATTTTACTAGTTGTTTATGTCACTACTATTGACATTACATTCACTGATATATGGGAATTACAGATTTACGAGTAACATTATTACAGAAAACATGACTAAGGATTCAGTATGGTCTGGTACAGGAGGAGGGCTGGCCATGGGGATAAGGTCATGAGTTACCGCACTGAGTGACAGCCACTGATTTTCTTTGCACTACCAGTCATGTGTGTTCCAGCCTAGCAGTGTTATAATTCATGCTGATGGGAGTGGCTTTAAAGCTACAGAACCTGTTCTGCATCTTTCCTCTCACCTCTCTGTCTTTCACCTCCTATTCCCTTTCCTAGTTCCTTCCAAGGATTTGGTTCAAGATTTGCAAGCAGAAAATCACTGTAGGTTTTATGAAGATTTTTAAAAAGCAAAACCCCCCAAAACAAAGCACCCAAAGAGCAGTGCAGCTGTGAGTCACCTCAGGAAAAGAGAACTTGAAACAGGAGTGTGACTTTCTCATCTCCCTCCCACCCATCAGTGTCTTCCCCTCCCTCACCTTTTCTCAAATCGATTTTGATGGGATTTATGGGTAAGAAATCCATGTTAGTTTTTAGATTGTTTTTAACTGTGAACCTACAGAGCTGTACAACTGCACAGCCACAGAATTTATTTTTAAACCATTCCTTCACAGTTGCAAAGGTTAACATTCAGTTACTGGACTTTTTTTTTTTTAAACAACCAGAAACTGCAGCATAACCTCCCACTTCTTTTGCAGTTGCAGCACTATGCACTGGAGATGCAGATGCTGCACTGTATACATTAAAGATGTGCCTCTGGAGCAGTTTGCTTTTTGAAAAAATGCCACCAGAGTAGTGTCTCAAAGCCAAAAGGGGCTCCACTGAAGAGCCTACTAAAATCAAGATTACTCTTCTCTAACATCACACGTGTACTGTATTTGTTTACTGTTCAAGTAGCCTGATGATATAAGTAAGGTTGGGTCCTGAGTGTTAATAATATAACTGAAAGTGTATCTAATTATAATTATAAATAAATATAGGGTTGATGATTCTTTCTAGGTCCAGATTGGTTTATTGGTCATATCTAAACATAATGGATTGGAACTAAAAGTATATCTGTGGATAACAATGGGACTGACTTAGTAATGACTTACGTAAAGCCCATTGATTTTGATGGATCTATTCAAAGTATGACTAAGCCTTGATGCAACCTAGGATATTGTTTTATGTTATGAGGTAATTTTTTTAAAAAAAACTAAACAGTTTTTTTAAAAAGGCGCATTACAGGAATAGCTATTAAGATCATCTTCAATGCACCCAAGTTTTTTTAATGAAGTATTAATAATTTCTATTTTTTCATGTTATAATATAAGGCTGCACTTTCAGAAAGATTGTAGATATACATTGTGTTATTATTATGAAAATATGCAAGGGAATTCCACAGCAGGTTTGAGACTGAGAAAAATTAACAATAAACAGAGGAGAATGTTCTTCAGTCCAACTGATGAGCAGGTAAACATATGATAGTGGAAGAAGTTCAGCTGGAATGAAGAACTTCTTCCACTATCATACATTTACTTCCTCATCTTGACTACTTCCTCATCTTGACTTGTATGTACAGTGAGCCCAGGCCCCCTGTGGATAAAAAATTATGTGGATGCTCAAGTCCCATTATATACAATGGCATAGTAAAACAGTGTCCCTTCTATAAAATGACAAACTCAAGGTTTGCTTCTTGGAATTTATTTATTAAAAAAAATATTTTCCAAGCCATAGATGGTGGACTCTGTTGATGCCAAATCCTGTCTCCCACTTTTGTCCCTTTAACTACTCTTTATGACCATCATGGAGACTGAACTTGTCACTCCAACATCATACACATATTTTGCATTTCTATTCCAATTCACACTTACCTTGCCCCACACCTATTAGTATATGCCATATATATTCATGTATAAGTCAAGAAAGTTTAGTCAAAAAATCAACCAAAAACCTTGGTTTACTTATCTAAGGATCTATGTAAGTACTGTACATTAAATCTTATCAAAAAAGTAACCATCTCCTTCTCTTAGTAGAGTGGTGAAAGCCGAGAGCTTAGTCCATCCTGGGAGAAACTAAAAGAACCTCTATTGTTTCTGCCGCAACACTGCTCCTGGCCTTTTTGAATGCCTGGGTGGGAAACTGGCAGCGATGGTGGCTCTTTGACACTTCCCCCACAGGAGTGCCAAGAGAGCAGAGGGGGGGTGTCAGTGCTTCTTTTAGGTTCTCTAGGGATGGACTAAGCTCTTGCCTTTTGTCACTCTAATCAGAGAAGGGAGTGGTTCCTTTTTTTAAATAAGGAGTTAATACTGTACCTTAACTTTGATAAAAAATGGAACCATTCCTTTCTATCTGTAGTGTGATGAAAAGCCTTTTGGAATACCTGGACAGGAAAATGGCGGCAGCAGCGGCCAGGGGTGACTGGCCACCTGGGTTGGTGCTTTGCCCTTTCTGCAGAATGACCCTCAACTTATCCACAGATCATATCAAAATCCATAATTTTGGCCCCCAAACCTGCCCTTGACTTATATATGGGGTTGACTTATACATGGGTATATATGGTATGTCTGTCCAGAGAGGCTTCACTCCATCTGATGAAGTGGACTGGAGTCCCTGACCACTTATGGTAGAAATTGCTTTTTCTCACCCTCAAAGATGCTGCTACAGGAGTCCCTTATATCTTTTTATGCTGAAACAGATTATCAAGGCTATATCTTCGAATACTACTGTATTACTAGTTTTAGAAACATTTTATTAGGTAATTTAATGGTAAATGCTAGTAGAGGACAGAAAGAAGGTGCAGCTGCTCAACACTTACTTTGCCTCAGTCTTCTCCAAAAAAGAAAACAGTGCTCGACCTGGTGGAAACAGAACAAATGTTGCAGTAATAGGACTGCAGACCAGAATAGGTAAACAGGTACCTATTTACCTAGCTACTTGATATACCTAGCTACTTGAATTGAATTAAAGTTTCTATGGCCTCATTAACTGCATTCAAGGATACTAAAGGAACTTGCAAGTGTAATTTCAGAGGCTTTGTTGATAATTTTTAACAATTCTTGGAAAACAAGAGCATCTTCAACTTTAAAAGGGTGAAAGAGGACCCAAGCAACTGCCAACCAGTCAGTTTGATGTTCACACCAGAAAAGGTTCTAGAATAAATTATTAACCAGTTAATCTGTTAGAAAGAAATGCTGTGATTACTAAGAACCAGTATGGGTTTCTCATAAAGAAGCCATGCTAGACTAACATTCTCTCTCGCACACTTTTTTTTAAGAGTTACATGTCTGGTAGATGAGGGGAATGCTATGGATGTAGTACATCTTGACTTCAGTGAGGGTTTTAACAACTTCCATAGTGATATTCTTCTAAACAACCTGGTAAAATATGGGCTAGACAATGTTACTGTTGGGTAGATTTGTAACTGATTAATAGACCAAATCCAAAGAGTGCTCACTAATGGTTCCTTTTCATCCTGGAGAGAAGTGATTAGTGGAGTGCCTCAGGGGTACAGTCCTGGAACTGATGTTGTTCAACATCTTTGTAAATTACTTGGATGATAGAATAGAGGGCATGTTTATCAAATTTGCAGATTAGGAGGGATAGATAATACCCCAGAGAACAGAATTAGGATTCAAAATGACCTTAACAGATTGGAGAAGGGGACAAAAAATAATAAAATGAGTATCAACATGGATAATTAGAAGGCACTATATTTAGGCAGAACAAATTAAATAGTCAAATACAGGATGGGTGACACCTGGCTTGACAACAGCATCTGTGAAAAAAGTTCTAGAGGCTGTAGTGAAACACAAGCTAAACATTAATCTACAGTGTGATATGGTGACCAAGAAACTCAATGCAATTCTAGGTTGTATCAAGAAGAGTATAATGTCCAGACTGAAGAAGGGAATGGTACCACTTTATTCTGCTTTGGTCAGACCTAAACCTAAATACCCTAAAGGCACCAGATCCTATCTGATCTTGGAAGCTAAGTAGGGTCAGCTATGGTTAGGACTGGGATGGAAGACCGCTAATAAATACCAGGTGCTGAGGGCTATATTTTAGAGGAAGGAACTGGCAAAACAACTTCTGAGTATTCCTTGCCTAAGAAAACCCTATGAAATTCATAGGCTCATCGTAAGTCAACAGGTGACTTGGAGGCACACACGCACACGTACACCTAGAATACTGCGTCCAGTTCTTGACACCACAGTTTAAGAAGGATATTGACAAGTTGGAACATGTCCAGAAGAGGGTGACCAAGATGGTAAAATGTCTGGAAACCAAGTCCTATGAGGAAAAGTGTATGGAGCTGGCTTTGTTTAGCTTGAAGAAGAGAAGATGACATGATAGCCTTCTGTAAATATCTGAAGCAATGTCATATAGAAGATGGAGCAAGCTTGTTTTCTCCTGTTTTAGAGGCTATAATGTAAAATAATAAAAAGAAAAGAGATTCCACCTAAACATAGGAAGAACTTCCTGATGGCAATACCTATTTGACAGTGGAATGGATTACCTCTCCTTCTTTGGAAGTTTTTAAACAGAGATTGAACAGCCATCTTGCATGAGTGTTTTAGCTTGTATTCCTGCATGGCAAGAGGCTTGGCTAGATGGCCCTTGCAGTTTGTTCCAACTCTATGATTAGGATGGAAGTTTATTATAAGATGTCTACATATACAAATGATCATATGTGATCCTGTAGCATTTCTATAGATAAAGAAAGTGGTTGCAATGGGTGGAGAGAGGACTTCAAGTGGACAAACTTCAAAGGATAAAATACCCCTTCCCTCCTGCTACTGTTTTTGTTTTTGTTCAGATTTTCATTAAAACAACATGAATTAGAGGAGACAATCTTGTACCTATGTGTCACAAAACATTGCCTTAGATACTACATACCCAACATCTGAAGAAACTGTTCACCTGTGATCTACAGTAAAATATATGTGGAAAATTTATTATGCTATCACTCATTCACTAACCCATCTGAGACTCACATGGACATTTCATATCAGCAACTTCAAAATCAATCAGCCTGTCAGCTAAATTTTTCTTCTCTCATGTAATGGTGTATTATTTTCCCTCCCAAATCATTTCTTGAAGGTTTGGCAGTTTTTCTTGAAGCTCTTTGATGCACAACCTAGAAGATAAATTCCACTGAAAAATAATTTTTGATTAATAGGTCAAAGAGTCTTGATGTTTACTTCTAGTGGTCTAAAGTTCAACTGTACTGTCTTATTCTTTTTTTTTCTTGTGCATTTTGTACAGATGGACTTAAAAACAATTTTGATCCATGTATGCTTATTCTGAAGCAAACTATACTGAGTTCAAAGAAACTTAATCCAACATGTACCTAGAACAGCAGCATTGGGTTAACAAAAAACATTAGGAGCATTACCAATTAAATATGTTTTGGTTGTTTAAGAATCTGTGTTTTAACTAATATATTAAATTTATATAGATTGGCACACCCCCCCCCTCAAAAAGCTTTTTGGTGCCTCTTTAAGATACTGTGCAATTAAATATAAAAGTTTAATATGCAAGAGAAGTCTAATAAGAGTATGCTGAAGATCTGTCTAATAAGAATGAAAGGCCAGATGTAGTACTTTTCATGTCCTATCTTATGTTCTTCCATCCTTTCGTAGGTTGGTAAAATGAGTACCCGGCTTGTGGGGGCAATTAGCTAATGCACATTGGAAACTGCTTAATGCAGTGTAGATGTGTAAATTGCTATTGCTTAAAAAAAAATTGTAAGCTGCTCTGATAGCCTTTGTGGCTGAAGAGCGGGGTATAAATACCTAATGAAAAAAATGTTCTATTTTTCATGTTCTATTACTGCAACATACTGGATGCAAAATAGTTTCACAATAGTATGTGCTCTTAATCTGTGGATCTAGTGAATAAAATAATGTCTCTGACAGCCACACAATCAGCTAATGCAAAACCCACCCCAAGTGACCGTGGTCCTTGCAGGCAAATGCAGTGGTGGCCACCTGGTACTCACCAGTGGGTATTATCACTACCACTATCCTTCTCTGTCACCATGTGCTACCCTGGTCACTACCCATCGTCTGCTTTTCACTTCCAGCAGAAATTTGTGGGAGAAGGGAAGGGGGAGAACATATGCCAGAGCCTGCTGGCATTCAAGAAATCTGTCAGAGGACTCCATACCAAGTCCTCCCAAATCTGAGAAAGAGTACTAGGAGTACTTCATTTTAGCTGTAATTGCTGAGATTCTGGAGATTTGAACAGATTCCACCTTCAGCCCACCTTCTACATGGCTACATAGCAATTTCTGTTGCTGCAGATTCTAGATCCAGATATTAAGAATTGACTTTGACTTGTATAACACCATGTCCCTGCCTTTGTGTGTAGTCTCCTAAATCTAGCATTTACATACGTGCAACAAGTTACGATGATACATTTCGCACTGAGTAAACATTAATTTTCCTGCTCTTCAGTAAGTATTTTTGATTGATAGATACCATGCCAGTCAATGTACCTTGCACTTTCACAGGGTAAGAATAAAATACATTTCTTTTTCCTAGGACATTCTAAAAGATTACATGGGGAAGCAACAGAAGAAGACGGAAAAGAGAAGATGAGGCAACAGTACACAAGGGAAGAATATGTGCTCACTTTGGTAATATGTGATTTGGCTTTGTTTCAGACCAATACACGATGAAGATCACCAGGATAAACCAAGCCTTCAAAGAAGTGGCCAGCTAGGTTTCTACAAACAAACAAACAGTCACAATATTGACTGATTGACTTGAAACTCATTTTAAAAAAAGCTGGCTCAATCAAAAATTGGCTCTTATTATCAGGCAAACCATGGAGTCAATCTGCTTTAATTAGAAAGTATGCATCTCTCTGTTTCAATGCCCGGGACTTTGGTTGATCCAGTCAGAAGTGACATCAGATGTCAGGGACACTGACCATATTGATTGCCTCATTTACAGCAAATAAATAAGTAAAATGGTGGTATTTCTAGCTTAACTGACTATATGAGGCCCAAATATCCAATTATCAATCCTCTCTTAAGTAACTTAAATTGAATGCATATCTTGAGAAATCAGTTCATTCTGCTAAGAAGCTGGTGATAAGCCTACAAGATGGTAAAATAGATAGTTCTAACACAAGGCCCATTAGTTTTGTAGTAAATCCTGACTTAATATAATACATGCTACTTACAGTATGAACTTGATGTGACTGATTGGTTTTCTCTCTCTTTTTGGTAACAAGGACCAGCATAATTACTTTTAATTTTTTTTTTTAAATGAAGTAAATGTGGCATTTTTGAATAATGAATAGCATTTATTTGTTACTTAAAAATGTTCTTGGGGGGTCATTGTTGCAACATTAGGGCATGTTTTGTATTTTTTCAAATGATTTTTAAAGAAAAATGTTGGGAACATTTTCTAACAAGTAATACAATTTTCTTACTTTCGTTTATAGTGGGCAAAGTTAACAGCATTAAAGTAACAATAGTATTTGAGCTTTTAAAGTCACATTTGAAGCTGTGCTTATGAACATCCAAGTAGAAAAACTATTCATGATGAAATAAAAGTTCTAAGAGGTGGGTCTAGCACAGATTACATGTTAGCTAGTCATATTTAACTGAAGAGAACCAGTCACTGGAAGAGCCAGTGTGGTGTGCAAGTTTGAGCATTGGATTACGGCTCAGGAGAGCAGGGTTCAAATCTCTGTTCAGCCACGAAGACCCACTGGGTGACCTTGGGCAAGTCACACCCTCTCAGTCTCAGAGGAAGCCAAAGGCAACCCCTTCTGAACAAATTGTGCCAAGAAAATCCCATGATAGGTTTGCCTTGGGGTCGCCATAACTCAAAAATGACTTGAGGGTACACAAGAACAACCAGTCATTGGCCAGATCACAACCTGTAGTTCTATAGTGCTACACGTTCTGTAGTACCCGGCTTGTGGGGCAATTAGCTAACACACATTGGAAACTGCTTAGTGTAGTGTAGATGTGTAAATTGCTATTGCTTAAAACAATTTGTAAGCCGCTCTGACAGCCTTGTGGCTGAAGAGCGGGGTATAAATAAAAAAATAATATATATATATATATATATATATATATACTTTAGGTGAAGAAAGTGACAGCAATATATAGTATGTATACCTATGTCAATTATTTGGTGGCATAAAACTGGGAGGCAACTAACAGATTTATTGGTTAGTGCACAACAATGAATGAAATGTTTTTCTAGCCACCAAGAAATCAAAAATTGGAAATTTAACGTACTCTGCAAAGAAGCAATAATAAAATTTATGTGACTTCAGTTATGTAGCCTCAATCTTGAAAATTACTGGGGATTCTTAATTCCAATTATATAGAAAGGTGTTCTAATTTTAGTAAACAGAGAACATGAACTAGGAACACCAAACTGAAAGCGGAGTTGATCGCAACATAGAACTCTACTTGTATAATGAATGCTAGATATTTTCATGTTACAGATAATGTAGATTTAATTTTTGTTGCCTGTTGGGAAAGCATCCATGAACTTTTCTTCATTAGAATGGAACTTGATCGAGAATCTAATCAGAGCACTACTGTCTTGATAAAAAAGTATTACTTCATATTGTTTCTGCATCTAATTTATTGAATGGTATGAACATTTCTGACAGTCATCCAGGATATACTTCAGTGTTTAAAGCAACATTGATTGGTGATTTGGAAGAGGATGAGCATATGAAACCTCAAAAAATAAAAGGAAGCTACTACTTTGAATATCATGGTTGAAGACACTGAAAAACTCAGTGCGGTTGTATCTATGAACACAGACACTTGGTACAAAAGGTAGTGTTGGTCAACCATATGGTTTTACCAAGAAAGAAAATATAGAATTTCTTTTCAGTAACTGTTATTTCTATAACCATAATTTCTGATCCAGAAACAATAAATGAAACTGCTGAAATTTCTACATATTCTACACTTGCAATAGCAAATATTGCACATGCAAAGTGAAATTGAACATACAAGAGCATGCTAGAGAGCAGCATTACAACTTTAGTGATCCTCCTGTCTGGTGGGTGACAAATTCACTACTTCCTAGTTTGAGAAAACCAAAAGTCCTCCTCACTTAGTAATCCAACCATTTAAATCTCTTGTGAGAGCATATTCAGTGCAGCCCCAAATCATTTGATGCTTCTGTCCATACATAGTTGACTGGGTCTTGATTCTGTGACTATGTTTTGCCCTGAGTGGAAAGCAGGCTTTCAGTCATTTTAGAGGCAACATTTAATCAATTTTTTCTGCTGGAGCTGAAGAGATTTTCTAGGAAGCCATTCATGAATTCTGCTGCTGTGGTATGAAATTTCTCTTGCTTAAATGCTCTACTAGTATTTTGTCTCTGCAAGCAGCTACAGTAACAGTAAGTGCATGCATAGCCAATTGGTATTTTGAAGTCTTTATATAAAATATGTCAAGAACTGGGTATAATAAGTTGGGTAAATAGACAAAGGTGTGAACAGATGAAAACTAAGGGACAAATGGATAGCAAACAGATAAATGGAGTGGACAGATAGCGGAAGGGATTGGGGAACACAGCAAAATAGAAGTAGGTGAAAAGCAATGAAAGTAAAGATGAATGAGAAGATTAATAGAGAAATATGATGAAAGTGATGAGTAGGGAATATTTCTAAGGAGATTAACAAGTTAATGTATAATGGATGGGCTAAATATAATAGATGATAAAGTGGATAGGTAATAACAGGAAAGGATGGGGAACATGTAAAGGGAGATGAAAATAATAGATTTGGAAATGCTGCATTGATGAACAGTTGGAGATAATGGGATATGTAGAAGTGTAGTTGGTGGGGCGGAATGGGACTACGTGATAGGTATAAAACTGTTGGTAGATTGTAGGTGGAAGGGAATGGCAGTATAAATGATCAAAATCCAAGTGGCCAGGGAGAACATATGGATGGGCAGGGCAAAGGGGTAGGATAGTAAATGAGATATGTAGATGGAGGAGGACAACTGTTGATGGGTTGAAAGTGAATTGATGGAAGGAATAAAGATGGGGAAGAACAAGAAAGACATATGTGAGAGATAAACATGAAATGTGAGAAGGATAGGCAAATGAGTAATTTGAAATGTAA
Source organism: Gambelia wislizenii (assembly GCA_030847615.1). Classification (NCBI taxonomy): domain Eukaryota; kingdom Metazoa; phylum Chordata; class Lepidosauria; order Squamata; family Crotaphytidae; genus Gambelia; species Gambelia wislizenii. The sequence goes on from JAUMIR010000004.1 coordinate 218,940,010, forward strand.
AAAAAAAAAAAAGCATAGGCAAATAAGTAGGTGAACATGTAGATGGCTCTCAGCCTGGTCACAATCTGCCAGAAATGAGTTTGGATGGATTCAAGCTGGCAAGAGCTGGGTTTGAGGGGGTGAAAGCTAGGATTAAAAAAAAAAAGGAATGGTGAGATTGAGCAAGAAGAAGAGAAGACATGAAGGGGAAGATGATAAATGTAGAGTGTATCTTGATGGTGAAATGGATGCAGGAGATCTGGTTGAGCCATCTATGGTGATGAGTGACTGGAAGAAGAGGGTTAGCCAGTGGGGTGGTAGCAAGTCATGCCTGTTTCCTTGAGTGAGGGGCTGAGGATTGCCTCAGTGGAGAGGGAGCCCTTTGCAGGGGCTTGGGAAACCCCACTCTCCTGGCCACTTGGGTCCAGCCCTTCCCTCATGGCTGCCAGCACCAGCCACTTCCTCCAACGAGGCATATGGTGGAGTGGCGCCCCCGCCCCACCCCCCACCCCATCATCACCCCCTTCTTCTCCTCCTCCTCCCCTCTCGTCGCTCCTCCCCCTTTCCTCCCGGCGGCCATTGGCCCAATCCCCGCCGCCCCCTCGCGCCGCCGCTCAGCTGAGGAGACAATGGGCGATCAAAGAAGGGGAGGGGGAGGAAGAGGATGGCGCTAGGCGAGGCTGGAGCCCGGCCGTGGGGCGCGCTCTCTGCGCTCGATTAGTGAGCCTAGAGGGAGGCTCATCAGCCAGGCGCCGGAGCCAGAGAGGGACAGCGAGTGGTGGTGGTGGCGGGTGAGGGGAATCATCGTCGTCGTCGTCGCCGCTGCTGCAGCTGCCTCCTCTTCCTCCTCCTCCTCCCGCGCCTCGCGAGCAAAGTGGGCGAGAGTGAGTGCGAGTGTGAGTGAGAGGGCGAGCGGGAGCTCCGTTGCGCAGCTCGCTCTGCGCACAGGCAACCACCACCACTACTACCAGCAGTAGCACCGGAGGGAGAGGAGGACGGCGGCGGTGGGGACACAGCGGCACGGCCACCCCAGCCAGCCAGGCAGGCAGGCAGCACCCCCGGGGCCATCAGACTGAGGGAAGAGGAGCGCTGTGGAGAGCAAGCGAAGCCGGAGGAGGAGGAGTGTGAGTGTGAGGAGAGGCCACAGCAGGCGCCAAGTGAGACAAAAAGTCTCCAAACCAGCACCCAACTCCACCTTGGGAGGCGGGCGCCTCAGCATGGCTTCCGAGGAACTCTACGAGGTAACAACAGCCCCGCTCGCCCTTCCTCCCTTGCCTCGCCTCGCACTCCCACCCCGCGCTTTTTGTATCTCCGTCTGTCTGTCTTAATGCGCCCCCTCAACAACTACCCACCCCCATGTCTCTCTCGACCCCTTCTCTTGGCGGGGCCTTGTGTGTGTGTTTGTGTGTGTTTACAAATTACAAGCCTGCTTGCCTCTCTCTTTCTCCCTCTCTCGCCCTCCCCCAGTTTCTTTCGCAGGAGGAGGAGGAGGACGGAAATATGACTGAAAGGAGGAGACGGCAAAGTGTTGGTCACCATTGGCTTGGGCTTCCTCTGGCACTCTTTGCTTGCTTGCTTGCTTGCCCGCCCTCCGTCCCACTCCACGGCCACCCCTTGCCCTCCTTCTCCAGTCTCTCTCGCCACGAGGAGAAGGAAGGAAGGGAAGGGTGGGCGGTGGGAAAGCAGAGGCGCTGACAGAGCCCCGACTTGCTCACACACTCTTTGCACACACACAAAGTGAGAGCTGTTTCACTTGTGTGCAAAAGGGGAGTGTGTATGGGGTGGTGGAAATGTGTGTGTGTGTGCAAAAGCCGTGTCCTCTGTTGGGAGAGGGCAAGAAGGGCGGTTTTCTTCTACCCCAGAGTGGCCTTTTTGGAACTGCGTTTGACACCTTTGCCGCCTTGAGTGGATGCAAAACACAAAACTGATACGTCTGCCTCCACATTCTTTAGCAGAAAGGACAAGTTTTTGTTTTTGTTTTAAATTGGGGGTGGGTGGGGTGGGGAAGGTTCAGAGTCGGTGTACTTGAGACGTCAACGTCCTTGCTTGAGAAATAAATGGCTGAGTGGTATAGATTGGGGTCTTTTTTGGCTTTGAGTGAGAAGGAGGTGACTACTTTTACTTTGATTTCCGGTCTTCTGTTGGCCGTTTCCTATCCTTAATGTCTAGGCACACGTTGGGATTTCTCTTGGATGCAACTTCCTGGTATATATCTTTTTACCCAAGTGATGTATAGAGGAACATACTGTACAACACTACTTATTTGTTGGGACCATTCTAATTCCCTTGGTAAGCATGCTTTCAATGAGGAAACTATAGTTTTTTTTGTACCTTGTGCAAAAAAAATATATTGGACAAAAGGGGATGTGTGCACATCTGTGTAGTTTTAAATTGCTGAGCCTGGAACATTAGAACCATTGATGTACCTTGAACAAAGAATATAAAACTTGGCCTGTAATGTGAAATACAATTAGGGGGAATCCTGTTGAACACAATGGTGGTACTTCCTTTTGAGTAAACGTGCATCAGATTTTACTCTTAGTGTGTTGCCAAGTACACCTGGAACGTCTTCTTTTGAATGGAGAATATGTCCAGTTCAACCAACCAAAGGAAAATACATGCTATGGATGTTTTGAGTTAGTTGGCTACTGTAAAGTTTTTGAGCTACTGTAGTAAAACATAAGGGTGGTAAATCATGGCTAATGGCTGTGAAGTTTTGGCCACCTTCAGAGTGAAAGAGAAACGAAATCTTCCCAGGGGGCCTCATAGTAAGGAAATAGCTCTGTGACCAGCTTCAATAAGTTGGCCATACTCAGACCTTTGTTATTTCATATTGTTCCTAAATAAGCATTTTCCTGTTAGAAAGCCATTGGACAAGTTTCAAATATTGAGGATTCCCAACTCTACCACCTAAAAGTCAATCTTCTAGTGGTTTTAGTTACCTGATGAGTAGTGATGACCAAGCCATCTTTGGTTCATCCAGATGTGGCCAAAGGGCATAGTGCACAGTATTATTATTCATAAATAAATACAGTAGGCTGTAGAAGCTTAGCTACATCAGATTGGTCAGAAAAGAGTCCTTGGGTGGGAAATTTATTTAAAGCTGTAAATATAGGCCAACTGCTTGAGGTAAATATACCATATGGTTCTAATCTGGATTCTGAGTTTGAAATATTTAATTTCCACTACAGTCCTAAGTATACTAAAGTCCTGTAGAACTCAGTGGGACTTACTTCCAAGGAGATATGCATAGGATTGTAAGTAAAGCTTGTTGACCAAATTAATTATTTGCATTATTTATTAGCATGGAAACTTTATTTACACAAACATTTCTGCTCTTAAAGCACAATATAAAGTACATGCACACTATGCACTTTTATAGCTTTTCACAAATATTCACTCTTATTCTGATATAATATGTGTGTCCAGTAATGCTAGAGTTGCTTGGTGATCTTCATGCCAAGTTTCAGGTGGAAAATAACTCAGTCTAATTATGCTTATAAAAAGCTGGATAGAAATATGTAGCTAGGATACATATTTTTTCAGATACAGCTGCTGATTTTGTGTTGAAATGATTAATAATATACAGTATTAAATGAAATAGGTACTTCACGATTTCTTCCTTGGGCATTCATAGACTTTATCCTTGAGAGTCGAGATGGGGTAGTACTGCCATGGGTCTACATTATTAAAACATTTAGAAAGATTGATGATTTTCTTCATCATGATATTTTCTGGAAATACAAGAAAACCATTAAAAAGGAATACAAACCTTAGCTACTGGATGTTGTTGGGAATCACATGTCCACTTTCTTGTTTGGAAATAAAACCAGCAACTGGAAAATTGAAAGTTTTTAATATTGATATTTTTGGGTTGAAAATGTGGATTATGGAATCTTTATAATTTTTTAATTATTATTATTGAATGCGGAGGATAACTGTTGGAGGTATCTTGACCAGCACTTGCTTCCTTGTTGGATGAGAACTTGTTTGAGAAGCTGTGGATAAAATTATCTTCTTTCTGGATATAGTTCTCCTTGGGTTAATTTAATTGTTCAAAGGAGGATGCAGGAACCCAACTGAAGAGGTAAAAACCATTCCAGGAGTATTACAGTTGTTGCAGTCTAAAAGCATTCTGGAAATTATAAAACAAGCATTAATTCATTTGAAGAACTGGATGAACCTTTTGAAAATAGAGCCTTCTGCTCTTTATTAATGGCATCACTATTTTTTTCTAGTAAGGAGTTCTGTACACCTTGAAGCTTAAACAACATCTATAGTTTGGTTTGGGAGTTAAATATCCTGCACCCGTTGTTTGCATTCTACAGTGCTTCTTTCTTTCTTTCTTTCTTTCTTTTTTTTTATTCAGGTATTTATACCCCGCTCTTCAGCCACAAAGGCTATCAGAGCAGCTTACAAATTGTTAAACAATAGCAGTTTACACATCTACACTGGATTAAGCAGTTTCCAATGTGTATTAGCTAATTGCCCCCACAAACTGGGTACTCATTTTACCAACCGACGAAAGGATGGAAGGCTGAGTGAACCTTGGAGCCCTCTGGAATGGAACTGGCAACATGGTGACTTGCAGTGCTGGCATTAAACCACTGCACCACAGGGGCTTTGAATTTGTTTTTGTGGTGTGAAAAAAAGCAAAGCAACAGGAAGAAGAGTGGTACCAAAAGACAACCTAATTCCATATGGAAATGCTGAATTGTTAAAAAATATTTAAAGGTCTTTCAACAGTGCCCTGGATTCATAAATGAAATAGATGACTCCTCAGGATAGTGATTTTTCTGTGGTGATGCCCTTAGTATGGAACCTTGTCCCCAGAGATGTTCATCCAATCTTATTGACTTTTAGGTATCTGGTAAAAAATATTTTATCTTTATGCCTCTATTAGACTGCAAGATGCTTTTGCTTTAAAAAAACAACAACAACCAGAGTTTTAGCTCAGTTTAAGGATGATTTAGCGGTTTTATTTTATATTGGTGTATGTCCCTTTGATAATCTAAGTAATGTATTATGATTTCTGTGATAATTTGGAAGCTGCCTTTAGGAATTCCTTGTGAGATTGAACAGTTGGGGATAAATAGGATGTTACTGTCTGACTGCCTAATCTACCAGGTAGCTAGATGGAGAACTTGGAGTTGGCCTAATTGTTAATATAAATGGCTGACTAACACACACACATGCACACATATATTCTTACCCTGCATTATCTACTAGTTTGGGGCAGTTTATCATTTGAAATAGATAAGAAAGTGTGCATTAAACCTCACATGAAATGTGAATGTTGATCACTAAATGACAGCCAGATTAAAAAGACATTATTTCAAAATTGTATTTAGGCTTTGGTGACTGTCTTTGTCACTACTGCTCTTTAGATTTGACTCATGGATGGAGTGATCAAGATGATGTCAGTTGAACTTGGAATTATGATGAGATGTAAAGGAAGAAGGGGGGTCTTTGATGAGTAGGGCCCAAGGAGTTTCAAAATAATATGAAATAATTAGCAGTATGACTCTTGAGTCAGTAAGTGATTTCAGTCTGGTTATATTTACTACTATATTTTGTTAGTTAATCAAATGAAATTGATTTAGTTAGGGTGTGATCTTTACACACAAACGTGAAGCTCTTCCATCATGAAAAACCAAGGTTGGCTGTTTATTGTAATCATCTAAGTGGGAGACAGCTAGTTTGTAACAAGTCACAATCTAATAAAAATGAAAAGTCAAAAGAAATGAAGCTTGAAACAAATCAAAATGCACAAAAGTTAAAGGTTTGGGCCTTCTGAAGATTCTTGAGCTCTGAAGGAAGATGTTGAGCTAGACCATGGGTTATGAAAATGGTTGAAGATTGAATGGTTGGGCTAAGGGAATTATAGTACTGTATAATCTGATGGTCAGTTTGTTTTTTATCTGGTAATGGTGTTTGCTGCATATATAGTGAGTTCATCTTCAAAGTTTGGGACTGTCTTGTAGAAATGGATTAGGGAGGGGGAACTAATTGATATTCCTCAGTGGATGTTCGCTGTGTGTCTGGAGATGCATAACTCTCCTTTGATGCTTATGATTTCAATGCACACAAAACTCAAAATGTTAATTGGTCCTGAAATACAGCAGGTTTTGAAGGCAGTTGATCCTGAGGTGAGATGTACAAAGGAATAGAATAGAAGGACTTTTCCTGCTGGATGAGACCAAGGTCCATCTGTTGTAATTTTCTCTCCCGGAAGTCGCTAACCAATAGCTGTCATAATTAACAGGTTGACAGAACTGTCCTCTGTGAATTTGTATAATTTATCCTTAAAATGTCTAAACTAGAGTTCTTTGATACAGCAGTCATAATCTATGTTGAGGCATGTTGTATTAAAGAAGTGAGGAAACTTTCCATAAGTGTGATACATAGATATTAGTGGAGGATGCTTTTGGTGGAAGGGGTGAAGAATTGATGTTTCTGAATAAGAACATGGCATAATAGCTGCATATTGCTGTATACTTAATTCAGAATGCTCACATAGTTCAGGGGTTTAAGCTTTGGCTGTCAAATTGTGTTATGGAGATTGTATGAGGTTAGCAAATTTGGGAAGATAATTTGTAGAAATTACGTTACTGTTTGTGGAATATACGAGGATGCACTTTTAACCAAGGCATTAAAATATATGAAATATATAAAATGTTATGAAAAATTAAGTGTGGTTGTACTGAAATTGCACACTTTATATGCATGCCTTGGGCCTAAACATATTATTCCATTAGTGGTTTACTGTGTTACTCATGTGCACTTTCCTGATGCTGTGTTGTATTTAAAACTTCTATTGATAGAAAAATTGATAGTTGAACTGTAAATGGCCATTGATAGATAAACCCATCATTGGTGTCAGATGTACCCCTCTAAGACATGTTAATAAAATATCTGGTGGAAGGTATGACATTACAGGTCCACCTCCTGTATCTGCGAGGGCTACCATGGAAAAGTGAAACCATGGATAATAGCAAACCGTATTAAAATAAAGGGCTTCCGGTACAAACATACCCCAGTGTTGTGTTGGAGGACCTAGCAATCCCTAGAAAGCACACCTCTCTAGGCATTTTCCAGTGTGACACTATGGGATGTGGCCCTATTTTTTCAGTTGTGGATAACTGAAACCACGGATATCGGTTCCGTAGTATAGGGAGGCGACCTATATTTCAAAGTTATTAAAAAATGTTTTTTAACTAAAACAATATAGTTGTATGCTGCTCATTAGGTTCAGTAATAAAGGACAAATACAAAAACTTACACAAACAGTATATGTAGTCTAATTAATTCCACAGGTTTTTATATTTAAAACAACATATTTCAATATTAAGACAAACATTGACACTTTTGTATTAACATAATAAAAGTATAATCTTAAAGTATAACTGTTCAACAGTCATGAGTTAAGAATTTTCAGCAACAATAACAGATCTCACAAACTTTGCAGCTATACCATATCATGAATGAGTAGTCCATGCGTAATTGCCCCATTTCACAGTTGCATAAATAGGACAGACTACACAGTTATATACAGCATATTGTTGCTTTGTTTTTCCTTCTTTGTGTCAGCACCTGAAATGACATATACACCTTCTGTTCTTATTCCTGTTCTTACTGTCAGGTCCTACCGGTTCTGTGGCTGCCTTTTGACATCTCAGGCAAACTGGGTATGTCCCTAGAGTCAACTCAGTTGTTAATCAATTGTACACCCCAGCCTACTAGTAAGAAACATATTTTAGGATGTATATAACATTGTAGGCTATTCCACACATATCTGTACAGGTTGAAACAACATCTCAGGCTTGACTAAATTGATCACCAACAATGGTCCGCCCTGGCCTCACATCAGGAGGCATGGAGGTGCACTATCCACAATGCTGCAGCCTTATTTGAGAACTCATGCTGAACATGTCTTGAAGAGAAATGACAACGCAGAAAGAATCACAACCCAGAAACATCACCCATGGAGACCTTCTGCTGTGCTTTCTGCAACCGGACTTGTTTATCTTGGATTGGCCTTTTTAGTCATCAGCGTGCTTGCAGAAAGCACGGGATGAGTCCTTCCTGAATCTTCGTTTGCAAAGAAAGCCAGAGAGATAACATTGTAGGCTATTCCACACATACCTGTACGGGCAGTGTGGTATAGTGGTTTGAGTGTTGGACTATGACTGGAGACCAGAGTTCGAATCCTTGCTTGGGCTTGGAAGCCCACTGAGTGACCTTGAAAAGTCATATTCTCTCAACCTCAGAGGAAAGCAAAGGCAGACCCCTTCTAAACAAGTCTTGCCAAGAAAACCTGTGATAGGACATAAGTTGGAAATGACCTGAAGGTACATAGTAACAAAAAAAGTGACCAGTACATTTGAATAAAAACACAATTAGCTTTTCCTATTTACTTTAAGCCATATCTTTTCCTATTTACTTTAAGCCATTTGTATTGGGTTGCGCACATGAATTGTTAATAAATAAATAATACAAGTGTTTGGAAGTGTATCTGGTTATAGGTGTCTATATGTACAACTTTCAGTCTTGCTGTTATAATTAGACTTGCTGCCTGAAATTATTGGATCTTTATGCACTGAAGAAAGGATAATCACTTCTTTGGTACATAATTAAGAAACTGTATAACCTTTTTAAAATCAAAACAATATACTGCTATTCATACATCTGGATTTTTGGGCAAGGTGTACTGAATGAATTTCTGAGATATTTTTTCTTCCAACATGTCAACCCGAATCAGGTTTTTCTTAGCTTAGCCAATTCTCTGGCCACTGGCATATGGCAGAAAACATGGTCAGTTCTTTTAATGCAACTAGAACCCAGAAACTTGGGTTAACCACTGTTTGACCTAGATTCTGGCTATGCTCACATATGGCAATATCATAACTATGATGAGTTAGAATTGCAGTATGCCCCAAATCTTATGCTATACTTTGTAGGCTTGGATGTCATATACTGACTGTATTGTTTTATTAGGCATTTCCCACTGAATGTTACTAATTTATCTGTTTTACTATTCCTTCATGGTCCAAAGCTCTTGTAGCTGGGCCCAATTGGCCCCCCAAACCAGATTAATAGATTTTATGCAAAAATGATAGTTATGGGGGGTGAAAGGGAGATCAGGTTTGGTGAGTCATAAGGTATATTCTGATGGGCCAAGGAAGCTTAGAACATTCAGGTTTGTAAATAGCTTTTGAAAACCTGCAGTGTACTATTGATCCTTGATATTGTTTGTGTTTGTTGATGTTATGGACAGTGAGTAATATGTCTGTGATGAGAATAAGCAAAATAATGTGTTTTTAACCTTCTAGGTACTCTGCCTTCATGAAATGAATAGAACTAGTTCTGATCTAATTATCTGTAGACATGACAAATAACTAAAAGCTTTAAATGGTATTTATCAATGTACCATAACTTTTGACACATAAGACCGTATATACATGGGTTTTTAAGCTGACCAAGTCTTTCCAATAAGAATTCTAAGAGCCCCCCCCCCAAATATACCATATGACATTTTATATCTTTTAAAAATTATTATGGTTGGAGACAGTCTGGAATGTGGAGTTGTGAAGATTGACACAAACATTATATAATTTTGCCTCCACTGCTGCGGGGACCCATTTAATGTTGTCAGTTGATGCTGGCTTAAAGAAAACTGCTCATCAGATGCTTTAGGGAAACTACTGCTAAGTGCACAGGTTCCTTCCACATAAAAGTCATATTCAGCCAACTTTGCTTTGCTTTGCTTTGATGTCTGGGGTTGTAAATACTGAAAGGGGCAGGCATTGTCTTGTGCTAGTGGAGTGGTCTGAGGATTGAACTTTATGAGGGATTATGCTTGTAATATATATGGCATATCTTTTCTTTTGTTTAAGGAGTTGGTGCGAGTGAGTTTTTAAAAATATGTTTATTAATAATTTCATAGTATAGTTGTCCCTTCATATTCTCTGGGGTTTGGTTCCAGGACCTCCCGTGGATACCAAAATCCATGAATACTCAAGTCCCATTATCTGCAGTGGCATAGCAAAATGGTGTCCCTTATATAAAATGGCAAAATTAAGGTTTGCTTCTTGGATTATTATTTTTTAAAGAATATATTCAAGCCATGAATACTTAAATCCGCGGATACCAAATCAGTGGAAATGTAGAGGCACCTGTAATAATAAAACTGTTCAACACTAAAATGGTGAAAGAGCTGGAAACCATGCCTTATGAGGAAAGACTTAGGGAGCTTGGTATGTTTAACCTGGAAAAAAGATGGTTAAGGGGCAATATGATAGCCCTGTTTAAGTATTTGAAGGGGTGTCATGTTGAGGATGGAGCAAGCTTGTTTTCTGCTGCTTCAGAGACTAGAACACAGAACAATGGATGCAGGCTCCAGGAACAGAGATTCCACCTCAACATTAGGAGGAACTTTCTGACAGTAAGGGCTGTTCGGCAGTGGAACACACTCCCTCGGAGCGTGGTGGGGTCTCTTTCCTTGGAGGTCTTTAAACAGAGGCTGGATGGCCATCTGTCAGGGATGCTTTGATTGGGTATTTCTGCATGGCAGGGTGTTGGACTGGATGGGCCTTGTGGTCTCTTCCAGCTCTACAATTCTATGATTCTATGAATGGGCATTTGATAACATATACAACATTGGGAATATGTTTACACAAAGCAGAATCGTTGAGGGTATGTGCTTTAAAGAAAATAACAGCACATCCTGATAGCCACGTTTAAATAGTTGAAGGGATGTCATACTGAGGATGGGGGAAGCTTGTTTTCTGCTGCTCCAGAGACTAGGACACGGAGCAATGGGTTCAAATTACAGGAAAAGAGATTTCACCTAAACATTAGGAAGAACTTCCTGACAGGAAGAGCTGTTCGGCAGTGGAATGCACTGCCTCATAGTGTGGTGGAGTCTCCTTCTTTGGAGGGTTTTAAGCAGAGGCTGGATGGCCATCTGGCGGAAATGATTTGATTATGTTTTCCTGCATGGCAGGGGGTTGGACTGGATGGCCCTTGAGGTCTCTTCCAACTCTATGAGTCTATGATTCTGTCCAAAATGAGCCTTCAGATAAATATTAAAAATGGTTTATCTTAAAGTTCAGAATAATTCCTGTGCTATTTTATACAAGCTGACTCTAAATTTATAAATAAGCATTTGCTTATGCTAGTAACCAGCTTCCAGCATCTAATAACAACAACAACAACAACAACAACAACAACTAAGTTTAATAAATGAGCAACAAGAAAAAGCTGGTTTATATTTATAAACATCCGGTAAATAATTAAGCGGTACCAACAATGGGTTTATTCCTGGTCTAACCCTTGCTTGCTCGATCAAGTCATTTATTTCAAGACAAACCAACAAAATATCAGTCAGTCTCACATTTTGATACCCCAGCTTCCCAGCAGCCAAGATTGGTCGATCCAAAATAACTGTTTCTGTGGTCTCTTTGCTCAATTTTGTTTTCATGTGTTTGCTAATTTGCCCTTCTAATGCTTACATTTGTGCAAAGAAACACTGATATTTTGGAATCTCAAACGAAAATGTATAGTTCGATGCTGTTGTATTGAAATAAGTAAAAACTGGTTCAGTTCATTGTAATATTAATAAAATACAAGATTTCACTAAAGCATTATCAAGGTGCTGGTATATGCTTCAATAAAAATACTTATAATCATAGAATTGTAGAGGTATCCCAAGAGCCCTCCAGTTTGCTTATACTAGTAGACATTTTCCAGTAGGCCAGTACAGGGAACAACAGGTAAAACATGTCTAACAGGTATCTACCTAGCCTTTAATTAAAAATATCCTGTGAAAACCATTCATGACTCAGGAGGAGAATCCATTCTATTCCATTGTTGTACAACTCTTGCTGTTAGGAGGCTGTTCCTAATGTTTACTCAGAATCTTGTCTGGAATAAGTAGTCAACTAGGTAAACCCACTATCCATTGGTGGAAGGTTGATCAATATGTTAATACTTACCCTATTTTGAATAGATTTGCATTCCTGACAAGGACTAGATTTTTTTAAGGTGCTGGAAGTCTGTTAAAATGGGTACAGAAACAGGCTGCCTCTGATACTAGTACTTTAATGTACAATACGACCTCAATATCCGTGGGTGATACGTTCCCAGACTTACTGTGGATACTAGAAATCATGGATAATAGTGAACCCTATTAAAATGAATGACTTCCAGCCCAAGCATACTATAGAATTGCACTGGAGAACCTAGAAGATGCCTAGAGAGACCATATTTTCTCAGATGTGTGTAAGTGAATCTATAGATATGGATCCTGTGGATATATTGTATAGTGTATAGCTCAGGGGAAGTTAAGAGTGCCAGTCTATTCTGCTTTGGTCAGACTTCACCAGGAATGCTATGTCCAGTTCTGGGTACCACAGTTCAAGAAGGATATTGACAAGCTGGAGTGTGTCCAGAGGAAGGTGACCGAGATGGTGGGAGGTCTGCAAGCCATGCCCTATGAGGAGTGGTTTAGGAAGCTTGGCATGTTTAGCCTGGAGAAGAGAAGGTTAAGAGGTGACATTGATAGCCATGTTTAAATATTTGAAGGAATGTCATACTGAGGATGGAGCAAGCTTGTTTTCTCCTGCTCCAGAGACTAGGACACAGAGCAGAGCAATGGACTCAAACCACAGGAAAAGAAATTCCACCTAAACATTAGGAAGAACTTCCTGACTGTAAGAGCTGTTCGGAAGTGGAATACACTGCCTCGTAGTGTGGTGGAGTCTCCTTTTGAGGTTTTTAAACAGAGGTTGGATGGCCATTTGTTGGGGATGCTTTGATTGTGTCTTCCTGTGTGGCAGGGGGTTGGACTAGATGACCCTTGTGGTCTCTTCCAACTCTATGATTCTATGATCGTAATTGTTAACTATTGATTGCTTTATCTTTAATGAGTTTGTCTAATTCCCCTTTAAAGATATCCAAGTTGCCAGACATCACTACATCTTCTGGTAATGTCATATAATTCAACAGTGTAATGTATAAAAAAAGGACTTCCTTTTGCTTTTCCTGAATCTTTCATCATTCAGCTGCAACACAAGGCACAAGTGTTACGAGAGAAAAAGAAAAGCGTCTCCTTATTAACTTTCTCATCCTTAACTTCAGGTTGTTTCCCAATAAGTGCAAAAGCATTGGTTGCAATGCAGTGTTGGTGGGAACACCACTGTTTACCTCCCTCCCTTGCAAGAAGTGACCATTTATTCCTTCTATCTGCTTTCATTTTTTTAGTTAGCGGTCTGTTAGCAGACACAGGGTGAGAGGTTGTATAACTCTGTTCAGGAATCTTCTGTGAATGGCATTCTCAGAAGCCATTTAGAAGTTCAATGTGCCGCCGCTCGTCCCAGCGTTTGGGATGGTGTGGCTGTCCTCCTCCTGGAGGGGCTGCCCAGCGGACTCCTCTTCCTCCTCCCGGCCACTGTCACCTCCCTCCAGAGGGACTTGGGCCGGGGCGTAGCCAGTGGCGGCTGAGGCGGGGGGCTTGTCCCCCTTCTTCGGCTTCTTCTTGCCACCGCCGCTTTTAGTCGGGGCTTTAACTCCTCTGCCTCCTGCAGAGGTGCTCAGCTGATTCTCACCAGCTGCCGGAGGCTCGCCTGTATGCTGGCTGAGCCTCAACGGCCGGTCGCTGGCAATGACTGCTGCAATCACAGCATCAATCTCCTCCATCTTCGACATCCCTTCTCCTTGTGGGGGGCGGTCAGGTATTGTTGTTGTTATTATTGTTGAAGTTCCAACTTCAACTTTTCCTTTGTTAAAGATGGCCCCCACCACGTGGAGAAGGGTTCAGCCGAGGACAAAGGAGCACACGATCCTACCAGGAGCGTAGGCAGGAAACAGACTGGCTAGCAGAGGGGGTCGTCCCTCCCAGAGGACACCTCCGGTGGTCAGCTTTTCAAAATAAAAGTCTCTGTTACCTGCCTACCGGGAGCAAGTGGGAGGGACAACCCCAAGCATGTGGATGCTCTTCGCCTCTACACTGGAAAAGAACGTATCACAGGTAAGACCAATGTTCCTATCTACTGGATCACCCCTTTCCACAGACAGTATTCATTGACTCTCAAATAACTCTAAAACTTTAGTCAGAAAGGCCTTAACTTTGCAGAAACCATGCTGTTAGCATGACCAGTCCTCCTATAAACTTGAAAATTTTATCTTTAATGAAGTTTTCCATCAGTTTACCTGGAACAGACCTCAAGCTAACCAGTCTGTAATTTCTCCTGGAACCCTTTTTACAAATTGGCATTACATTGACAGCTCTCCTGTCTTTTGGTATGGAAGCAGATAATAGGAATATCTTACATATTTTTGTTAGAAGGTAAGCAGTTTCACCTCAGAGTTCATTAAGAACTATTTGGTGGGTACCACTTCATAAAAAAAAAATATTGTTCTTAATTTATCAGGTCTAGAACTTCGTCCCTTGTTGACTCAGCTCCTCAGACTCTGTTTCAGAAAATACTGCCTCAGCTCCTCAGACTTTGTTTCTGGAAATACTGGTTTAAGCATGCGTACCTACTCTTCCCCTTGTGCGGTGAAGACAGACTGGAAAATAAATTCAATTTCTCTGTAATTTCCTTATCTTCCTTTAGTACCTTTTCCAACTCTCTTGTCATTCAACAGTTCCTCACTGGAGATTGGAGAAAAAGTGATAACGTGAGACATGAAGTTCTAGACTTTATTAACAAATTTATAACAAACAATTTGTCCAAGTGTTCTTAAAAGAAGTTATACATGAAATATGTCAGATTTTTCAATATAAGATGTAAGAAGTTACTTGGAGCTAGAAGACTAGAAAGTGTCTGAAAACCATTTTTTAAAAAGGGGGATCCATGGAGAACCAGGAAGTTACACAGCAGGAATGTGAAACATGGGAAGTATGCATCAGGGGAAGCTGGACATTGTAAAACAAGAAACGAAACATATAAGCATAGTGATATTTAAGATAAATAAGCTAAAGCAGACAGGAATGGGACATTTTCAGTCAGATGTTAAACACTGTTTTTACTCAGGAAATAAAATTCAAAGAAGAAATGCAATGGTATTAATAGTGAGGAGACATGTAGAAAAACCAGAATATAATGCAAAGTCTGATTAAATAATATCAATAAGGCTTCATGGAAAACCTATCAAAATAATCATACTCCAAGGGGTTGTCTATATGGTGAAAATGCTCCTCACAGAATTTGCTCTGAAAACGAGCTGCCGTAATGGGATCCCACATTCTCTCATATTGTGAAGGAGGGGGCCAATAAGAGGAAAAACTATACAAGAAAAGCATTTGTGGCTTTTCCTGAGTATTTTTTTTTTAAAGCTCCAGTGCTATACGCATTTTTGCTCATTAAGACAAGTGATTCAATGTAAATCGCTTCCCCATACAAGACAAAGTGCAAACCTGATTGGCTGGATGAGTGCATGGGGTGGGTTACAGGGCAAGGGCCTGCTGCTGCCATGTTGGATTTTTGCCTTAGCAAGTGATCACTAAGGCGATAAAATGGGGATTTGTGCTATCTTTCCCCCCTCTTTTTTTTTTTTTTGGAAAGGTGGAATATCGCTTGTGCGCACCATAGACATATGTTTTTTTAAAGTTCAGCGGCAGCAGATTTAAAAATCCGAGTAATCCACTCATGGCTGCCATCTCAGCTACAGGCATGCAAAGTTTATGGGAGCTGTAAGACCATTAAGACAGGTTGCAGCTGCTGCAACTTGCTATTGCTGTGGAGCAGTCCGTTTTTTTCTCTTCGTGTAGACAAGCCCCAAGTTTATCCTTCAACTACAGAGGCAGAAGAGGAAGACACTGAAAGATTCTGAGCTTGAGTCCAAGAGAAAATTGTTCACACACAAAAACTGGACATGCTGATAATTATAGGCTATTGGAATACAAAAGTAGGAGACAGAGAAAAACAAAACATTGTTGGAGAATTTGGTGTGGGATCAAGAAATGAAGCTTTTTGAATTTTTTGAAGCCAACACTTTGTTCATTACAAACACATTCTTCGGGCAACCAAAGAGGTGACTAACTGCACATTATCTGCTGGCCAATATAGAAATCAAATAGGCTACTTAATTGGAAACACTTTTTTTTTTTTGCATTCTCTCTGCAAGAACAAGACCAGGAGCAGATTGTGCAACAGATCATGAACTGCTAATATCATGTCACCTAGAATACTTAGAATACTGTGTCCAGTTCTGAGCACCACAATTCAAAAAGGATATTGACAAATTGGAGCGTGTCCAGAGGAGGGCGACTAAAATGGTGAAAGGTCTGGAAACCATGCCTTATGAGGAAAGAGTTAGGGAGCTGGGTATGTTTGGCCTGGAAAAAAGACAGTTAAGGGGCGATATGATAGCCCTGTTTAAGTATTTGAAGAGGTGTCACATTGAGGATGGAGCAAGCTTGTTTTCTGCTGCTCCAGAGACTAGAACACGGAGCAATGGATGCAAGCTCCAGGAACAGAGAATCCACCTCAACATTAGGAGGAACTTTCTGATAGTATGAGCTGTTCGGCAGTGGAACACACTCTCTCAGAGCATGGTGTGGCCTCCTTCCTTGGAGGTCTTTAAACAGAGGCTGGATTGCCATCTGTCAGGGATGCTTTGATTGTGATTTCCTGCATGGCAGGGTGTTGGACTGAATGGTCCTTGTGGTCTCTTCCAACTCTACAATTCTGTGATTCCAAAATACAACCTGAAGAACATCCCTGATGAATTTAAAGATCATATAAAGACTTGATTTGCACTGTTAAGCCTATGTTGACCAGGAACCAGAGAAATTCTGGCCCCAAATCAGACACATTTTCAGGGAAGAATGCAAAAAGACAGTATCTGAAGGGTCCCCTCCAAAAGCCTTATTAGATGACAGATGAAATTTCAAACATTTAGGGACAGGCAAGAAGCAAAAGTAAAAGGGGACAGAAATAGCGTCAGAATGCTGAACATAACTGTTTAACCACTTAGATGGGGGAGCAAAGAAAACTACTATAACAATCAATGCAGAGAAGTAGAAGACAACACAAAAGGTTGAACAACAGACCTCTTTTACAAGAACTGAGAAATCAAAGAGAAATTCAAATGAAGAGTGGGGGTGTTATATGACTGACAGGGGAACACTGATCAAGAGGGGGAAAAGACAATGGAAGCAATACACTGGAGAACTCTATAAAAGAGATGAAAGGATGACAGATTTCTTCAAGAAAGAACTTTTTGTCGATGAATCCTGTTTTAAAAAGAAGTAAAAGCTATAAAGACAGAATCCATTCAAAATCTCAACTAAAATATGTCAACAAATATAGAAAACAAAATGGTCCATGGACTGGAAACATTCAATATATATTCCAATCTCCAAGAAAGGGAACACCAGGGATTGCAGTATCCATCATATCATTGCATTAATCTTCAATGCTAGCAAAGTAATGCTCAAAATGTTACAATAAAGACTTCTATTGTATATGGAATGAGAAATGCCAGATATCAAAGCTGGTTTAAGGAAAGGAAGAGGTTCTAGGAAATACATTGCTAACAAATTGGGTAATGGAGAGCACCAAAGAATTTTGAAAGAAAATAAACCTGTGCTTTAAAGATTATAGCAAAGCCTTTGACTGTGTAGATCATGAAAAATGATGGATTGCTCTAAAAGTAATGGGTGTGCCACAACATTTGGTTATCCTGATGTGTAATCTGTACTCAGGACAAGAGACCACTGTCAGGACAACTATGGAGAAACAATGGTTTCCAGTTGGCAAGGGGGTCAGACAGGGCTACATTTTTACCATTCTGTCTGTTTAATATATACACATGCCATACAGAAAGCGGATTAGATTTGGAGGAAAGAGTCATGAAAATTGAAGGAAGAAATATCAACAATTTAAGATATGTAGATACCATTCAGAAAGTAGTAAAAACTTGGAATGAGTATTGATGAAAGTCAAGGAAGAAAGTGCAAATGCAGGATTACAGTTGAACATTAAGAAGACAAAAATAATAACTAGATGATTCACATAACTTTAAAGTAGACAATGAAGACATTGAGATAATGAAAAATTTCCTTAATGATAAATTAAAATGCAATTTATTTAATTGTATTTTAAGTGGGGGTGTGATGGAGGGTTTTATATGTATATATTTTAAATGTCGTAAGCCTCCCCGATTGCATTTTGTAGAGGGGTGGGATATAAATAAATTTTATTATTATTATTATTATTATTATTATGCATGAAGTTTTGGGGTTGTTCATTTTGAATTCATTAGGTTTTTGTGGCATCTGTTGGGACCAATTCTTGTGTACAGTTTCTTAAATATTAAATATTTACTATATTTTATTGTTTAAATATGGGAAAGAGGTTTAAACCCAGGACATGATTAGTTTTCCATGCTTGCAGTCCAGAATTGTCATTATATTCATATAATCTCTCTCTCTCTCTCTCTCTCTCAAATATTGCTTATAAATAGGGCCAAATTTATGTAATTAACATCAGGTACAACTCTGATTTTAGTGAACATTATCCTTTTCAAAGATTAGGTTGGAAGTATACAGTGTTCTAGATAGTGTTTTAAGCTGTAAAAATACAATGTATTCAACTGTTCACCTACCTTTTGTGGTGGAGGGGGCAATGGTTAAGAAGCATTTTGGATCAGTTGTGTATTGCCCATGGTAACAAACTAAGCTCATGCTCCAGAAATCTTTGGGGATTGTTTCAAAGCAGCATTCTTCTTTTGAGAAATCACCATGTAGAAATGGAGCCTACTTGAACAGTCCTGTTTATATATATGTAATAGCCTGTTTGCTTGTAGTGCTACAAATAATTTTCACCAGTTTTCACACCCCAGCACCATAATTGGCTATATCTGTGAAAGCTGGATCATGTTCTGCCTTCTCATTAATAGAATTGTTTGGCTGTAGCACTCTGTTCTGCCCTACATTTCCATCTGTACAAACTGATTGAAATGGGGTCCTCTCCACAATTACAGAAAAAGTGAATTATGTTGATGATATAACACCTAAGGTCATCGTTTGATATTTCATCTGAAGTGTGCAGTCTTGTAAAAATTTCAGATTGCTTTCAAAAATGACATTCAATACCTTTTCATAAAGCAGTATTGTAAAACAATCCATTTTTATGCAATTTATGGGTGTTACCAAACAGCTGTACCTTTGCAAATTGAAGGTATCCATCCTAGTAATGAGGAAAGGGGTTTTCAGCAGTTCTCTTCCCCACTTGCAGCACCCGCTGTCCCCCACATCACTTCCCATGCTGTTCTGAACTCTCTGGAACCGATTTTTGGACATCAGCTAGATTCAACCCCATGTTTTGCATCTAGCTGTTAGTAGTTCACAATTGAAAGCTTAAGCCATGTTGTACAAGCTTTTCTCTTTCCTGAATATTGCCTTGTGTCACTGTGGATAAGACTAGACAAACTGAACTGCCTTCTAACTACTTTAGTAGCTGTCTCATAAATTATATGAAAGCTGTAGTAATAAGATCAGGTCCCATTGAACTAAAAAAAACCCTTCCTTTAGAGTAAACCAGCCTGAGCTATAGGATAATAAATATGTCATAGAATGAGGCTGCAGCTCTTGTAAAGAATCTACAGTCCTGGTTATGGCCTCCTTCCCTACCCTAATCCCAGGCACCTCATCCTGATGTGTAGATGTGTGCTATTGCTGCAGAGGGATGTTTTTTTCAGCTCTTTTTGGTGCATGTGCTTCTGTCTATCTGTTTTATTGGTACTACCAGCAATCTATAAAATTTGTCAAAATTGATTCATGAATGTGTACGTTGTAGAGTGAAAAATACAGACACCTGAAGAGTATGTTTGGGAATTAACCAAAGAATTTCACAGAGGGATTCAATATCATACTTTGTTTTGGTCCCATTAGATTAAACACCAACTTTGGTGATGCTGTCTGTGATCAAGTGTGTGGATTCTTTTGTGACATAACAGACAGACTCTTTAAAATTATAGTATAGATTTTGGCTCCTTAAAAGTGATTAGTAATGCCAAGGGATTTGAATTTTTTTCATCATTGATATTGGCAATGCAAAATGACAACATCTATTTGGCTACTAATGTTAATTGTGCAATAAAATTGTCTCAGTTGCCCATTTTCCAAGTCTGTATAGTACATGATGAACAATCAGACCAAATACTGCAAGTTTCTTCAGAAATCTGAATAGATGGTGAAGGGATCAGTATTCAGGTTTTTAAAATAATAATAATAATGTGTTATCTCTAGACATGCTTCAAAACATCTGTTAACTGTGACACATTGTTCACTACAAAAAGACTTGTTTTGTCTTCTTTGTTTAAAGTACTACTCCTGCATTGCATAAAGCAGACTCTCTGCCTTCCTAAGTCTGATAAATGGAACCCCTTTATTAACTAGTGAAGAAAAAGCAGTAAATTGTAGATGAGGGGTAATTGGGAATGTCCATTGTTCAGATACTTTACAAGTTGAATTTAAATGCATCTTAAGATGGATGTAAGAGAAAACATGACCTTGCTTGTCCCCTCTAGCAGAGTGTAAAAGTCATTCATTTCTAATACTGACCCTGTGATTCCCAATAGCCTTTAACATTTGATATTTAAAAACCCATCACAATATTGGCAGCAATGGACAGCTGGGGGAATAAGCAAACAAACTACATCTTAGGGCTGTGGTACAACAGCTAACCAGAACTTTAATGGTTTTAAATAGTTCCGAGAATCAGAACTGGAGATTGCAATAAGAATGGTGGTAATAGGGTTGCTATATGTCCACTAGAAGGAAAATAGCCATATGGTATTGGGCAGATTGTAAACTTGCAAGCAAGTCTTTGTCTTTGTTTTTAAAGAGCGTGGAGAGTATCGCTCTGGATAAGTGCCTAATAATAATGGTTTGTTACCATGCTGTTGTACAGATGGACACAGTGTAGTTTCAGTAATAGCTCTTGCTAGGCCCATTCCTGGGAGTGACATACTCTGTAGGTGGGATGGGGGAGATATTGAAATTAGTACGTTTCTTAGTCTTATCAAAGATGTTCTTACCATACTGTTATACTTTCCCTTTAGGGTTACATAAAAGTCTCATCTCCTCCTTAGTCCATTCTATGGCCAAAAAAGGCAAAAGTTTAAAATGGGTACTAAATTACTAATTATTCAGAGTGGTGGGAACAAAACTGGATTGTGAACAAAAGTTTCTCTCCAAATTGATGGAATGGGGAGTAAAATGGCAAGTGAGATTCAGTATAAGCAAATGCAACATGGGGTGGGGGGATCCCAATTTTACATATACTCAGATTGGCTCTGAGGTCACATGCAGCACTTTTTAAAAGAAACATTAGTTTTAACTTAAGTAAAATTAAACATTTTACTTGTTTTTGCTCACCCAACCTTCTGAAAGAGTAATTAGTGTACCGTAGCACCCCTGTATCCACGGAGGATTGGTTCCAGGGCCCTCGCAGATAAGGTAATCCACAGATAATAGCAAATATCCTGGAGGAGGAGGAAAGAAGGGAGGGAGGCTCATGGCCCAGACTTCCACTGCCTCCCAAGCCTCCTCCACTGCCACTGCAGCCTCCCAGGCCTCCTCCTCCACTGACAGGTGCCACTGCAGCCTCCCAGGCCTCCTCCGACACCACACGTACCACTGTCTTGGCCTCCCAGGCCTCCTATGACACTGCTGCATGGCGCTGCAGTCTCCCAGGCCTCTGAAGACCCCCAGTAGCCAACCATGATATGTCCTTCCCTCCCTCCCCTGTCCACCCACGCCCCACTGTCGCCAACTGCAGATAACTGAATCAGCGGATACAGGGGTGCTGCTGTATTGACTTTAGTGTATGCATAGTTACAGTGCAGTCCTTAGTTACAGTGCAGCATGGTTGTACTTATGCATGGAGGTATTCCTAGAGAGCATGACAACTTGGTTCCCTCTGTATGTGCACCACACTAGAGAAGTCTAGGAGGTCTGTGCTTACCTCTTTTTGTCTTGATATTTACTCAAGAGAGGCATGAGGGTTGGGTGCTGTTTACGAAAGTTATAAATGAACCTCCTATTACTCTGTCTGTCCCGGTATAAGAATCTGTGTATACATCCCAGAGTTCAGAGGAAGAGGGCTAAATCATGCCTACAGGGACTCCTTCTGTCTCAGTAGCAGGCAAAGTGTAGCCCCTGAGCCACTTGTGCCCCCCCCCAGCTGTTTTTACAGCACCCAAGACTTCCATAAATCATTCTTTTCTGGCATAAAAGAGAACAAATTTCCTCTTCTGGAGCTAACAAGAATTACAGCTAACTTTTTCAAAGGTTGCAGGTGCCACCTATATTGTTTAACATAAAAATATCAATGTTTCAAACTCAGATCTGAACTTTGTTTTTTGTTCTGTTTTGTTTGTGGGCAGTTTCCACAGTCTGTGTGAATCCTGGAAGGTTCCAAGGGCAGGAGATCACCCTAAACCCACTAAGGTTGTCCACCTTGATCAGTCTGCAGGCACTGCACTTCCATGGGAAAGAACCATGTTGTTAATGTTTTAGTATGTATTTCTTGTCTTAATGTATATTTCTTGTTTTCATGCAAGTTTCTTTTCATTCAGTTAAATAATGGAGTGTATTTGAAAGGGAAGAAGGGAGGAGGTAACTTTCTGTTCAATCAGTGATTGTTGGAACTCTATAAAAAATGTAACATTTTTTATTTTTTTTTTGAAGGCTTGCTTTATTTGTCATCAGTAGACTAAATCAGTGGTTCTTAATCTGTGGTCCACAGACAACCAGGGGCCATGATGTCCTCACAGGGGGTCCACAAAGGCTTGAAAGCTGCTTGGCCCACCTCCTCCCTGCAGTAGAATGGCCTTGTGACAGGATCCAAGGCGAAGGCTGGCTGGCTTGGCCTGCACATTGCCATTCAATCTCCTCCAGCCACAAACTTGCAGGAACAAGCAGGAGAAAAG
This sequence comes from Gambelia wislizenii, assembly GCA_030847615.1. Classification (NCBI taxonomy): domain Eukaryota; kingdom Metazoa; phylum Chordata; class Lepidosauria; order Squamata; family Crotaphytidae; genus Gambelia; species Gambelia wislizenii. The sequence goes on from JAUMIR010000004.1 coordinate 218,962,936, forward strand.
TCTTCCCCCTCCAGTGCCTCTGAGGAAAGGTTTAATGGATGGTGTAATGGTGATGGTATTGTTGTTGAGTTAAGTCCGGGGGGGGGTTTCCCCAGGAACAAAATATATTTATAGGGGGTGCCGGGTAAAGAAAAGGTTAAGAGCCATTGGGCTAAATGCTTAGTTTGTGTTGATTGATGAAAGAAATGTATTCTCAATAATTGTAAGATTTGCCTACAGCCTGAACAGGAGATTATGGAGTTAGAACTGTAGTAGAGTATGTATAACAAGTTACCATTTTTGGTGTTTATTTTAATTCATTATGAAAGGCACTGTGGGACATGTCCTTTCCATGTGTCAAAATTTTCTTTCAAAGGGATTCTAACCTGTATTCATGTAAGAGAATGATGTGATGCCCTCCTTGATGCCACAGGTGTAGAACTTTAAGCTCAGCATGTCACACATCATGGCAGGGTGTTGATCTTACTCCTTGTTTGCTCTGTCTGTGATTGCACTTCAGTTGGTCTCTGTTCTGAGTGCAAAGAGTATGAGAGAGAAGCCTTCAAAATTCTTTTATGCAATGTATTAAAAATTCATATATGTTAAAACTAATTATTATTGTGGGGGTTGATGCAGAATGTTTTATATGCTAGACATGTAAATGGGTCTCAGTCTAGTTCCTAGATTGGGGTAAAGACTGTTGATTCCATGAAGGCTGAATAGCTCCCTGAGCAATTGATATTCCACTGTCTGTTCTTAAGGGGGAAAGGTGCTTATTATGCAAGAAGATAAAGCAACCTTATAGGTGGGGCATTAGTATTAAGAATCATGTCTTGTTATTCATGCTTGAGGAACCAATGGTGATGCTGTGGGGGTGGGGTGGGCTGATTAAAAAGAATGTATTCCTGCAGGAATGCTACAGGGTAGGTTAAATTGGCCCCTTACTGACTCTACCTGGAATCAAAAGCCATATCAGTGTTTGGCAGTGCCCCCCCCCCCCATGGTCAAACTATATTTGGCACTACATTTTTAAAAAGCCCAGTTGAACTTTTCCCCATGCTATTAGTGCCAGAGCAAATATTCCCTTAACAATGTGGGGCGGGGCTCTCATTGGGGCCAGTTTGAGGGAGGAAGATGTTAAACTCCTCCCTACATGCTATCTAAATGAAAATTTACTTCCCCTTCAAAGCAACTCCTATTAATTAAGTGGAGGAAATGGCCTGGTTCTTGACAACATGTTTAGTGTTGCATATAGCTCTCACCCTTACACACTAAAGATGTCTCCAAAGAGTGACAGTGTTATCATTGTGCAGCTGTCCCAGCATTATCTGCTGAAAGTGTGAAAGACCATTTTTAAACATCATTCCTTATAATGTTGAGTCATGTTTTCCCATGTTTTTGCACATGTGGTGAAATTGCTATCCCCACACAAGGGATTGGTATATTGCTAGACTCAATGACCTTGTGTTTTACAGGAGTCTTTGGGGGAAGAAAGCCTTCAGGGCATGTCTCTCCCCGAAACAGCTCATAATAACTCGGTAGTATGGAACGCAGGCAGTGTTAGTGAGGGAACAAAGACAACTGTGTCACAGAGAGGAATAAAATGGAGTAGCTGGAGAAGGATTCTCTCCCCCCCCCCCCGTGTACATGCACACACCTACATTTCTGTGTATACAAATGAAAAAAACCATCTTATTGTATGAACTGGTAGGTGCAGTGGTTAAATGCCCGGGTGGCACAGTGGTTACATCCCAGTGGGCTCCAAGGTTGACTCAGCCTTCCATCCTTCCGTAGGTTGGTAAAATGAGTACCCAGCTTGTTGGGGGCAATTAGCTAACACATTGTAAGTTGCTTAGGGAGTGCTTTGGCACTGATAAGCAGTATAGAAATATCAATGCTATTGCTGGTAATGGTTGTGGTTCTCACCAAAAAGCTCTTTTTAAGTTGCTAGGGATAGAAGAGATGACTGTCCCTAAACCTTAGTGAATGAATTTAAAAATTTAATGTGTTTGGAGTTGTGTATGAGCACAGTGCTTCTCCAGCTGTCTGATATAGGGAACTGGCAATTGATTTGGTCCAGTGTGTCTAGGACTGGCACCATAGTTGTGGGAACAGACTACAATTGTTTCTTTCCTGGAAACTCACCAAGGACTGGCAGTCAATGGATCAGAGAACAGTTCTGGTCTAGGAACCACCAATTTAATAGTACTACACTAGTATGTCCACTGCCCAGAATCCCATACATAGAAGAACCTAGAGTAGACAGCACCATGAGGTCTGATCATGCTTAGTGGGCACAGAATGCTAACTGTTAGGTAGGAGTAGGAGAATAGAATGTAATATTATTATCAGGCAGCGTATTTAAGTTGCATTGGACCTGGCTTATTCAGAAAGTACTTCCTTTAGTGACATAGTCACATATTAGATAAATTAAGAACAAGTTCTTAATAATGCAGGTAGATAATTTTTAAGAGTGCTGTTCTTGTATCAGTTTTATCAGAAGCTGACTAAAGGAATGTTTTGTACTTTTTGAAGACAGAGTACAAGGATGGAAAATCAGCCAACAGTACATTGTTACTAGTTGACATGATTGTTCAATCAACTGAAAAAGCAAATATTTTGACCAGAGGAGAAGTACTTCCTGTGGAGCACATTAAGCTGCTTAATGTGGTAGATTCTTTCAGAGTGGAAGAGTAGCTATGTCGGTACGTCAGCTTGAAGGGCTTTTAACATTTTATGATAACCTGTCCAATGAGGATACAGAAGAGAGTCTTCTTGATGGCTCCTAGACTAGAAACTCCCTTCTGAGGGAGTTTTGGTTGGCCATCCCTTTGCTCTTTCTGCCAGCAGGCAAAGACCTTATTTCAACTGGCCTGCAGCCATTAACTGGTTGAGGTAGAAGGATGTGGAAGGGGTGTGCTGTTTCTTAATATCTAATTTATATTTTTAAATGTTTAAGTTAATATTTTAATTGGATTGTTGCTTAATACCATTTTACCTATTTTGTTTTAATCTATGGTGTAAGTCACTTTTGGTCTCATATTGGGAGAAAAGTGAGATATAAATTAAATAAGTAAAATATTATTTTTAAGACCTTTGGTTGTCCTTATCCATAGAGAACTATATATAAGGATAATACACTGATACTGTGTCATTTAATTCTTAGTTTTCAGCACTTGTTGACAGATACAATATGGAACATTTTATGTATATATCAAAGGATTTTATTGGTCTTTGGCATTCCAGGAAATTTTTCCTACCATTTTCTCTGTATTTAATGTGCCATCCCACACTTTCTTTGGAACTGTTGTTTAAGATGGAATTTTATTTAAATCTCAGCTAATACTGTTGGGATAGTAGAATTTAAGTAGCAGCCATGCCTATGATCTTTGGTAATTTTTCAGCACTTAATTTGCTCTAGTCATCCAGATACTTCATATCTACATCTGAGACCAAATGAATACTATGAACATGATAGCTACAACTCTGTATAGAAAAGCCAAATCTCACTGTAGAGGAGCTTTCAGAAGCTGCATGGGGCTGCATAGGGAAGGTGGCAAGAAAACCCCTAGTGTGTGCATAGTATTGAGCATAAGGACCATAAATTTATTTGAAAATAGTGCTCATAAAAGATGGGAAAGAATTTTGCAGCCTTCCAGATATTGTTGAACTGCCCTTATTCCTTACCGTTGGCTGTTTTGTCTAAGGCTCCTGCTAGCTTGAGTTCAATAATGTCTGGAGGGCTGTACAATTCCCACTTCTGCTTTAAAATTTGATGTGAAAAGTGTCAGGTTTGGAAAAAAAAACTATGTTGCATATACTAGGCAGAATTGATTTCTTGCCATAGTTGTTACTTTATGATGGTCTGGTACACTGGTTTTCAGGCTATGGGGCGGGTGACCCTCAAGGGGAACATGATAGTTGCTCAAGAGCAGGTGCAAGAAATTTTTCGTACATCAATACTTTAATGTCCCTCAGTCCCAGGACAGCAGTGGAAATTATGTCAAGCCTTGGGCACCAGGTGTACATTCTCGGGCTTGTGAAGTGGGCAGCTGGCAGGATCTCTGGAAGAGAGGTATGTGAGTCCCTATGGCATAGGGCAGCAGCAGAGGTAAGGCCTGGGCACAAGGCACACATTCTTTTTGCTTTGTTGTTTCTGCTCTTTCCATTCCATGCTCTTTCCTCTTTCCATAGCTAGCGTGCTTCCCAGACATGGTGGAGCAGGAAGAATGCATGCTTGGAGCCTGGGGCTTCCTGCCAACAACCCTCGGGTGGGAGGGACACAATGTCCACATGTAAATGTAAAGGGGTTATAGATGTCAAAAAATTGAGAATCGTTGGTCTAGGATTTTGGTTATAAAAGTTTCAATATTTAATGACAATATTTAATGGATGTTAATAGCAGAATATGAAGAATACAGTTGTTCCTCCACATTCATGGATTTAAGTATTCACGGCTTGAAAATATTCTTTAAAAAATAATAATTTAAAAAGCAAACCCTGATTTTGCCATCTTATATAAGGGACACCATTTTGCTATGCCATTTCATATAATGGGACTTGAGTATTCACGGATTTGGGTATCCACGAGGGGGTCCTGGAACCAAACCCCAGCGAATGTGACGGGACAACTGTATAAAGAAGGAACTTGTTTTCTTCTTTCCTTAAAACCAACATGTGTGATGCAAATGTAAAGCCAATCCTCTTGACGTTGAAATTTTATATTCTTATGTATCGTGCGGCAACGTACACTACATTGGGTTGTACCCAGTTGTATTGGTCTGCCCGCAGAATGGCATCCATCAGTGAATGGATTTTCTCCCTTCCCCAGCAGTGTCATTCCCAGGTCTTCTCTGGAAAGACAGAAGCCCCGCTGGAAAGATTTGGGTTTGTGTATGAGAATCTTAAGGAGGATATTTCTCATACAGAAAGCTGCTTCTGTAGTGTTGGATAGCTCTCTTTATTTTGAAATTAATAGTAACAACTACCACCATATGAATATATAAAATAATACGAAATATTTCTACTACCTGCATGCATTTTTTGTGTCCTTAGTGAAATTTTGTTTTCACATTTTCATTTTTATTCAGTTTTTCCACAAAGAGGCAATAGATGATTAAAAATAAGTGGTGCAACTTTGAAAATAACCAAGAATGAGGACAAAAAAGCCTGAATCTTGTTGATTAATTCTAATCAGAGTAGGCTCATTGAATCAGTTGTTGAATGGAGGGTCAGCACATAAATTCCCTCTCCCTTCTCCGTGGGTGGGTAGGGGATAGAGGGAGGGGTTGAGCTCATCTCCCCCCCTCCCTTCTCCGGGATGGGTGGGTTCTGGTGTGACGGAGCTGGTGGGTGCTAGAGGGAGGAGGTAGGCTCGCCGGGTGGGTGGTTTCTGGCATGGCAGGCAGGGGAGGGAGGGGTCTAGCTTGCCTCCCCCTCCCTTCTCTTGGGTGGGTGAGTTCTGGAACAACAGGTGGGCAGGAAGAGGGTTCCTGTGTGGTGGAGCTGGCGGATGGGGGAGGGAGGGTTCTGGTGGCGGCAGTATTTGCTATTTTCCGCAGATTTCACCATCCATGGTGGGGCCTGGAACCAATCCCCCGTGGATATGGGTGTCCTACTGTATATAAAGAACAATCTCACTCTTAGAAAGCATATATTTCAGGGGTAGCTGTCTTGGCTGTGCAGCAAAACAAAACAGTCTACAAAAGAGCCAACCAAAAAACAAAACACATGATGTAGGCTTTTGAAGTTCTGCTGGCTTCTTTATCAAGCAAACATAGGGGGCTGCATATTAAAAAGCTGTAATTCCTAAAACCCTTATGCCAACTTGGATGTGAATACTCTCAAATTAAAGCTGAGAGACTGCACTTTAAGCCCATATTCGTTACTTAACTGTAACTTGAATTCATTTTGGTAAACAGCCGAAATAATAAAACTTGTGTCAGTGTCCAGTTATTTCTGGACCTAACTGTATGAGGAAGGGTTGAGCGAGTTGGGTGTATTCAGCCTGATGAAGAGAAGACAGGGTCATCATGATTGCAGTCTTTAAATATTTGAAGGCCTGTCACAGATGGGAGGGTGCAGGTTTGTTCTATTCTAACCCAGAGAGTAAGACCAGAGTTAATGGTTTTAAGTTACTTGAGGGTAGATTTTGATTGAACACTACTAGAAGGAACTTCCTGATGATAAGAGCAGTTTGGCAATAGAACCAAATACCCAGAGACGTGGTGGGATCTCCTCTGAACAAGTTCAAAAAGCGGATGGGTAGCTCTTTTTGAGCTACCCTAGGGGGGCCCTTGTAACTCTATGATTCTATGAAATTGTACCGTAGATTTAACACTTATAGAACCCTATATATAACTGAAAACGTCAGGCATTGGAATGAAGACCCAGGGCATAGGCTAAAAATTGGGCATATTATGATGGATTACTGGATTAAACTGCACTCCTTGGTCATGTTTGGGATTCATAATTCAAAAAACCTTTAACAGATTGAATAAAATTGTCTTTAAGGAAGCTGGAACACATTTGTGGAGTATCCTAGTGTACCACCTTCTAGGTTCTGTGGGGCCAATGATAATTGAATATTGCAAACACATCACAATTTTAGTCCCAACGTATTTTAAGCAACAGTACAGCAAACTATATTAAATTCAGTGGATATTCCCCAAAGTTCCATGCACCCAGTGAGGTGCCAGTACAGAACTTGGCTGCAGGATTTTTCTGTCTGTACTACTCAGTAGTATTGCAATGTATGGATGCAGCTTTAAAGCCCTAAATTTAAAAATACAAAACAAGTGCAAATGCAGTATGAAAATTCCACTGCAAAGAATTTGCCCTTTTGTTCCCTCCTAAACACATAACTGAAAATACACTACCTTATTCAAGGTTAAAAGATCCTACTTCTTTGCCTTGGCAACTGCAGCTCCTCTCCAGTGCTCGCCTCTTTCTGAACTAGTAACTATGGCCCCTTCTTTTGAGATTCCCCACCCACTGGGCCAAACCAATAATTCACAAAGGTTACATTGATAGTTAAATTATGTTGTCCTGATTTGTGGCAGGAAAGCAAATGATTTTGTTGTCAGTTATGTCCTGGCATCACTAATCTTGCAGTGAGGAAAGGGAATTACATTTGTGTAAGGTATAGTGTTAGGGTGCTATAACTTTATAATAGGTTCTGGAAATTACATCTTTAGGACTTCCTGAAGGCTTCCTAGAGCACTATCAGCCTTGGGAAGAAACTATGCGAGTCCCACATAACTTGTACAGTCGTCCCTTCACATTCGCGGGGGTTCCGTTCCGCGGACCCCCGCGAATGTGAAAAATCCGCGAATAACAAACACCCCTCCCCCTCCCTCCCCAGGCCTTCGCGGGGCCTTGCTAGGCCCCGTGGAGGTCTCCCCGGCCCTCCCTCCCTCCCTGCCCAGGCCTTCGCGGGGCCTTGCTAGGCCCCGCGGAGGTCTCCCTGGCCCTTCCTCCCTCCCTGCCCAGGCCTTCGCGGGGCCTTCCTAGGCCCCACGGAGGTCTCCCCGGCCCTCCCTCCCTGCCCAGGCCTTCGCGGGGCCTTCCTAGGCCCCACGGAGGCCTCCCCGGCCCTCCCTCCCTCCCTCCCCCCCAGGCCTTTGCGGGGCCTTGCTAGGCCCCGCGGAGGTCTCCCCGGCCCTCCCTCTCTCCCTGCCCAGGCCTTTGCGGGGCCTTGCTAGGCCCCGCGGAGGCCTCCCCGGCCCTCCCTCCCTCCCTGCTCAGGCCTTTGCGGGGCCTTGCTAGGCCCCGCGGAGGCCTCCCCGGCCCTCCCTCCCTCCCTGCCCAGGCCTTTGCGGGGCCTTGCTAGGCCCCGCGGAGGTCTCCCCGGCCCTCCCTCCGTCCCTCCCCAGGCCTTCGCGGGGCCTTGCTAGGCCCCGCGGAGGTCTCCCTGGCCCTCCCTCCGTCCCTCCCCAGGCCTTCGCGGGGCCTCCAGAGGGCCTCCGGGGGTCCCGCGAAGGCCTCCCCAGGCCTTCGCGGGGCCTCCGGGGGTCCCGCGAAGGCCTCCCCACCCCTCCCCAGGCCTTCGCGGGGCCTCCGGAGGGCCTCCGGGGGTCCCGCGAAGGCCTCCCCACCCCTCCCCAGGCCTTCGCGGGGCCTCCGGAGGGCCTCCAGGCGTCCCGCGAAGGCCTCCCCACCCCTCCCCAGGCCTTCGTGGGGCCTCTGGAGGCCCCGTGTCGCGGTTTTGGGGGGGGCCGGGGGGGCCCTCCCAAAACCGCGAATAACCGAAACCGCGAATGTCAAGTTCGCGAATGTGGAGGGACAACTGTATTCTAGTTTACGAAAAGCTAGTTTAAAGAAAGACTAAAGGAGGAACTGTTAATTTTTGATGGGGTATATGGCATGTCCATGAATAGATGTCATGGGATGTTCTGTTCTCACTGTAGTGGAGAAGAAATGTTTGGGAATATGTTATGTTGAAGGAGTACTCTTTCCCAGTGGAGAGATATCGGAGCATCCTGTAGATCATTGGGTTAGCTCCACCCACTCACTCCTGGTAGGCAGGTAACAAAGGACCTTTGGTAGGCCCCTTCCTCTGATGTCATCAAGGGGGGAGCGACCCACCTCTGGCCAGTTGTTTCCTGCCTACCGCTCCTGGTGGTCGCATTTGTCGTTGCTCTCTGGCGGCCACGTGGCCGCTGAATAGAACAAAGGGGAAGTCTTCCGAGTGGAACCTACAGAGGGGATCAATAAAGGGGGACAAGACCTCCGTGAATTTAAATGGATCCCCAGTCGAATGAGGGGGGAGAAGCCCCCCGTCTCGACCAACGAGGTTTCCCTGACTGCACCCCAGCTCATTATGCCGGGAAACAGCCAGGAAGCAGCCCCCAGACCTAACCCCTCGGAGGGGGACACGGTCCCGCGAGTGGGGGCTGAGGGAAAGCCCAGCGTGTCAGGGGCTGATCCGGACCCTCCTTTAACACATAAGGAGGCAACCGTGAGTACTGCGGAACCCTCGGGGCCGGGACCATGTGCATCGGATCCACCCGCGGCTTTAGCAGCCTGGGTAAAAGACCTGGTGGCCAGAGAGACTTTGGGGGTGCTTGCCGCGGGTCTCACCCAGCCAGCCCTTCTGGGCTTCTCGGGTCTCTGGCAGGGGGGGGGCATCCACTTCCTCGGGGGATCGCCCAGCCAACCCTCCACAGGCCATTCACAACTGGCCTCACCCAGCGACCCGGCCCCTGACGCCCGTGCCAGGAGAGTCTTCCCAGGCGGCGAGCGCGTCGTTCCCGCCACCCCCCCAGAGCAACGCCGCAATACTCGCGGAGCAGGCTCTCCCAACGCTCCTCCCCCGGTCGACCCCCCTCCCAGGCCCAGCGCTTACCGGTGGTTCAACCCTGGGTCCGCTCGCCATGCCTCCGTCGTTCACAGCCCCTCTGCAGCCGCCCACCCTCCCCCCGCAGCCAACCCCCGTTCACACACGGTCGCCCCAGCTGCCTCTGAATCCGGCAGACAGCCCCCCCCCGCTACGGACCAGGGCCACGAGGGCTGCTGGCGGAGCACCCAAACGCAGCCGCAAGCCCTCCCAGCGCCGGGCAGTTTCAGCGCCAGCCAAGCAGGGAGGGAAGAAAGCTACAACAAAAACGCGGCATGGAACAGCCGGAAGGGAGCCGAAGAGGGCCAAACAAGACAGGGGACGCACGCGCGAACGGAGCCAGGGGGCTAAGCGCAGGAAGGATAGAGAAGGCGAGGAGGAATGGGGGGAGGAGGAGGAGGATGACCAGTGGTGGCACTCTGAATCAGACGTGGATATCACGTCAGTAGGAAGGGGGCACGGATCAGAGGAAGAGGATGTTTCTGAGCAGTCGCCCATCGAGGAGGGGGAGGTCTCAGAAGAAGACCTGGATCATGAGGGGGAGGAGGAGGAGTTTTCAGCGGAAGAGGGCACTACTGAGCAGGAGAAAGCAAGGGCTTCAGCACGGCTGTTTAAGCTAGAGGAATGCAACCTGCTATTTAGGAAGACCGTCAAGACTCTGGGTCTTCCTCTGGTTCAAAATCAAGAACAACCTGTTGATCCTGATTTACCTAGTGTGTCATCTGAATTCTTCCCATCGTCGGCTCCTGTTTCTACTGAGATGCCAGTCCCAGCTAATATCATGCAGGTGCTTAAGGATGAGTGGGCCACCCCAGCTGCTAGCAAGCCGCAGCCCTCCTTTGCTAAGAAGCTTTACACCTTGTCCAAAAAGGTCATGGGTAAACTCCAGACCCCTCTCATTGACGCTCCTGTCTCAGCCCTAGTATCGTCTGCGGTTTTTTGCCGGGATGGCGAAGATACACTCAAGGTTCCAGAGGACAGACGTAAAGACGCGGCCCTGAAGAGAACCCATGAAGCCTTATCCCTGGCTATAAGAGCAGCAGTTACCGCCACAATGGTGGCCAGGGCGTCCCTGCGATGGTCAAAGGAACTTTTGGATGAGGCCCCAAAGTCAAACACGAAGTTGCGTCAGGGGCTTAATAAAATATCCCGGGCTTCAGCCTTTTTGGCGGATAGTTCCTTGGATGCAGCACAATTCTCTGCACGAGCGCAAGGCGCGGCGGTAGCTGCTCGTCGACTGGTGTGGCTCAAGGGCTGGCATGCGGATTTTAAGTCAAAGCAGAATTTAGTCTTCTCTCCTTTTGTAGGGGAAAAGCTTTTTGGGGAATCTCTGGAACCTGTCCTCGTAGAGGGCAAGGATAAAAAGAAGGCTTTGATCACTGCCAAGAAGAAAGACGACAAGAAGTCCACTAGAAATTTTCGTCCCTACCGCTCCTACAGACCTCGGGTGGAGCCTGCCCCGAGTCCAAGCTTCCAATCAAGAGACAACAGAGGATTCAAGCAGCGATGGGGAGAGCCCAGACATCAGCGCAAGAGCCAAGGAGGCACCTCCAGCAAATCCTACCAGACATCTGGACCGAGATCCCATGCCAAGAATCAGCAGGCATGACTCGGGGGGTCCAGTGGGGGGCAGACTTCAACAGTTCTGCAGAGTGTGGGAGGAATCCACAACGGACCAATGGGTGCTTCAGACCTTGAGTCAGGGATACCGGATCGAATTCTCCCACTTGCCCCCCCGGATTTTCCGGCCTACACCAAGGTCCAGAGACCCGATGAGACATCAGTTAATGCTGGACGCTATCTCACATTTGGTCTCATTGGGCGCGATAGAGGAGGTCCCGAGTGCCCATCGGACCCACGGCTGCTACTCCAATATATTCCTGGTGCCAAAGAAGAACGGGACTTGGAGAGCCATCCTCAACTTGCGCAGCCTCAACAAGTTCGTACGACAGCGCAAGTTCAGAATGGAGACGTTGAAACACATCTTGGAAGCGCTCAGACCAGGGGATCTCCTCACGTCCTTGGATTTACAGGATGCCTATCTTCACGTCCCTATTCGTCCAGAGCATCGCCGCTTTTTGCGCTTTGCATACGACAAGAGACACTTCCAGTACAAGGCCCTCCCATTCGGTCTGTCCTCAGCCCCAAGAGTATTTACCAAGATCATGGTCGCCTTGGTGGCCCATTGGAGAAGGAGAGGCCTCCACGTTTACCCGTACCTGGACGACCTGCTAATACGATCCCAGTCACGGGAACAGGCACTGAAGGATGTCGACAGGATCATGTCCTCTCTTCAGATGCATGGGTTTCTAGTAAACCGGGAGAAGAGCTCACTAATCCCAGACACAAGGATACAGCATTTGGGAGCCTTACTGGATACTCAGCAGGGTCTGATATCATTGCCACAGGATCGAGTAGCAGCTCTACACCGCTCAATCCGACACGTCAAGTGAGTGAGACACCCGGACGTTATGCAATTGGCCAAGCTGCAGGGTCTGATGATAGCTGCAATAGATTGCGTTCCTTGGGCTCGCTTTCGTGCAAGGCCTCTACAATGGTTTCTACTCCCTTGGCAGCACCACATAGCGACGAGGAGCCGCAAGAAGGTAATCCTTCCCAGGCTAGTGAGGGAATCGTTCCGGTGGTGGATGTCCACAGCAGTCACCCAGGGGAGACTGATTTGGGCACCACAGCGAGTCCAGATCACAACGGATGCGAGCCTCAGAGGATGGGGAGCGCACTGCGAGAATGCCTGGGCCCAGGGCAGATGGTCTTCGGAGGAGACTCAGCACAGCATCAATTTCCTCGAGCTCCGCGCAGCACGGCTTGCATTAATGGAATTCCTACCGATGATTCGAAACAGGGCTGTGTTGATCAGAACAGACAACACTACAACGAAGGCGCACATAAATCGCCAGGGAGGCACGAGGTCCAGGAGTCTGATGAAAGAAGCCTCCCTACTCTTCCATTGGGCCGAGGAAAATCTCTTGTCTCTGGAGGCGGAACATCTGCAAGGAGAGCTCAACTCAAAGGCGGATTGGCTCAGCAGGAAGGACATCGATCAGGGAGAGTGGGGTCTCCATCCCGAAGTGTTTCAGATGGTTACGCAGTTGCTGGGGAACCCGATTCTGGACCTCTTTGCATCGCCAGCCAATGCCAAACTCCCACGGTTTGTCTCAAGGTACCGGGCCGAGGGAGCGGAAGACATAGACGCGCTCACTCTTCGGTGGCCAACCGGTCTGCTCTATGCGTTCCCGCCTATTCCGCTGATACCCAGAGTCCTGACCAAGATTCGACAGGAGGGAGCCGAGATTATCTTGATCGCCCCAGCGTGGCCCAGGAGGGCTTGGTTTTCGGAGATCCTGGCCTTAGAAGTTTCGTCGATGCCCCTGCCGATTCGTCCAGACCTTCTGATACATGGTCAGGTCTTTCATCCGGACCCGGAGTGGCTCCAGCTTCACGCGTGGAGATTGAGAGGGAGATGCTGAGGTCTAAAGGATACTCAACTGAAGTAATCGAAACCATCTTAGCTGCCAGAAGGGACTCCACTCAGAGAATTTATGAATATAGCTTCAGAGCCTTCCGCAGGTGGTGCAGAAGGAAGAAGTTTAATGAGCTGGATATCACAATACCCATGCTCCTTGGTTTCCTGCAGGAGGGAGTGGAGAGGGGCCTTAGACCAAATACCATAAAGAGACAGGTGGCGGCGATTGTATCCATCCTCCCTCCAGAGCGGGCCTCGAGAATCTCAACTCATCCTGACCTCCGTAGTTTCATTAGGGGTCTGTCTAATATTGTTCCGCCAGTCGCTCACCGTTTTCCATCCTGGGATCTCCATACAGTTTTGAAGGCATTAACGGTGCCTCCCTTTGAGCCACTTAAGAGAGCGTCGTTGAAGCACATGTCATGGAAGGTGCTCTTTCTAGTAGCGATTACGTCGGCTCGTCGGGTTTCCGAGTTGGGAGCCTTGTCGGTGCGGAAGGATCTTTGTATTTTCAGACCTGACTCAGTGGTACTACGCACCCATCCTGATTTCAGACCGAAGGTCAACTCGGCCTTCCATGTGTCACAAGATATAGTGCTACCTTCCTTTTGCCCGAAGCCGTCTAAGGAGTTAGAGAGAATATGGCACACTTTGGATGTTAGAAGGGCAATCAGAATCTACTTGAAGAGAACTAGTACCTTCAGAGTGTCTGAGGCATTGTTTGTTTCTGTGCATCAAAGGTATTTAGGTCGCAAGGTATCCACGTCGACATTGAGCAGGTGGATCAGAACTTGTATTGTGACTTGTTATGAATCCATGAATGTAACTGTGCCTGAGGGTATTCTTGCACATTCAACTAGAAGTGCAGCGACATCGGCGGCTTGGGACAGGGAGGCTTCCCTGGAGGAGATTTGCAGGGCCGCCACTTGGAAATCTTCGTCTACATTTCTCAGGCATTACAGATTGGACAAGTTACAGTCGGCTGAGGCCGCTTTTGGTAGACGGGTTTTACAGCAGATTGTAAAGCCTTAAGGGGTTTAGTAGCATGCCAGGCCCACCCGGGAAACTTGAGAGGGCTTTTGTAGATCCCAATGATCTACAGGATGCTCCGATATCTCTCCACTGGGAAAAGGTACGTTGGTCTTACCTGTGATACATCCTTTTCCAGGGGAGAGATGAGGAGCATCCTGCCCACCCCTTTTTTCTACTGGCATGCAGATAATTGGATATGGTTTTCATTCATGTACTCTCTGATATGTGTTATGAATATCAATGTTATACAATACATACTTTTATAGAAATAAGTTGTAGAGTGCCTTGTTTGATGGTATTTGTGAGGGTTTGGTGTACTTTTCTCTTGTTGTATGTTTTCCTCATTCAATTATTAGGAGCGGCTGAGAAGGCTATGGTATGAACTGGCCAGAGGTGGGTCGCTCCCCCCTTGATGACATCAGAGGAAGGGGCCTACCAAAGGTCCTTTGTTACCTGCCTACCAGGAGTGAGTGGGTGGAGCTAACCCAATGATCTACAGGATGCTCCTCATCTCTCCCCTGGAAAAGGACGTATCACAGGTAAGACCAACGTACCTGTTTAGGATATTTGATGGTCATTAATGCTAAAAGAAACTTGCAGGTAATGTGTTAAATTTTAATACATTATTTTAAACTAATATATTATGAGCAATTTTACTGGGTGTCAGTGTTTTACATGAGACTTTCAAATGCAGTGGTTAACTAATAGACAAACACAGATATATTTGTTTATATGCTAACAAGTATATTGTCTAACGTTTAACACGTACAATACAGGAAAAAAAGCTGTAGAAAGAGGACCTGTCTAAGCAAGTTTTGAGGTTTATGTAAGACCTCTTTTCCTTTCCTATGATTTTGTTTACCACTGACATTTGCAATGAAAACACCTCAGTGACTAATTGTCTTTTCCTGCTAAAAATAATAGAGTGGCTATATTGAAATGGACTCCTAATTTAAAAGAAACATACTCCCCCTGCCTAGTTCTTTCTTAATTATCAAAAATGTACAGGAATGTGCTGTTACTGTACAACAATGTAAGAAACAGCTGGATATTGCAATCTCCAAAAGTAACCATTGTGCTTTTAACAAGGATAGACCAAGATGGTTAGGTATTTTCTACTGCTCTCATACCATAGCTGCATGTATGGCCACATAGATTAGCCCTCCTCAATTCATTCTGAATTCAAGAAGATGGGTGCAGCAGACAGAATGTTAACGTTGAAGTCTTAACAGGGTCGAATTTTAATGATGTGTCAGCACGGACTCTTGCTGCTACCCAATGGGATTTGTATATTGTTCCTTTGGAAAACTGCACACCAATCTTCCATTGGTTCCTGAAGACTTTAAAAAGGAGCTGTGATGCAGCAGCATAGAAGATAACCAATTTTCAGAAAAGAAAAGTAAAAGATCTAATCATTCTGTGTGATTCTCTGGATTAAAGGGTTTGTGTCAGCAAAATCTTCAGTAGATACTGTACTGTTCTTTCCCGAGTTAGCTCTACATTTGTAGAGATAGTGTACATAACAGTGATAGGCAAGGTGTGTCTAAATTTGGCTTTTCAAGGACCCTTCCAATTTGATCATTCTATATGGTTTGTATTGGGGGCCAGCTGAACACTTATAATATGGAAAGATATTCACTTACATGGAAGTTTCCATAGATTCCATATGTCTGTTTTAATGAAAGACAGTTCTGGGGCTTAGAAAATCTCACATTTTCCCACTGAAATCCAACCAGCTTCAGAGGTGAACCTGGGTGTAAGCACACTACAACATACCAAATCAGGTATGCACTTCTTCAAGGAATGTTCCCGGTATCTTGGAGCTTGAATGAATATGGAAAGCTATTAACAAAACTTTTCAAACCAAAAGGTGGTTTGTTTTGTTTTGTTTTTTGTTAATTGCATTTCATTATATTTTAAATGTTATATAGCTTTCTGGCCAGGCAGACTTGAAATGGAAAAAGGAAGATGTATAGTAACTAATAAGAAAGAAATCACCCAACATCTAGAAAAGTAAGAATTTCACATTCAACTCACCTTATACTTATTAATTGTTAATATAAACTATTAAAAAGCTTATGAGCCCAGTTCCAAATTTGGAATACCACATGTATTTTACTGTTATTGAATTCCTCTATTGTATAATGTTTGTCTTGTGGGTTTTTTAAAAATATATATTATCCAAGGCAACAGGAAATAACAAAGTAAGGCAACATGAGGGGGAAATGCAGTCAAGGAAAACATACAACAAGAATTTCAAACAGTGTTCTCTAAGTCAGAAACAATTTGAAGCCACACAACAACAACTACAAACTCTGAAAATATAGCACTGATTAAAAAGTAGCCTTGTAGGATGTTGGAATATGATTAATTTAACTAGGAAAAGATAATAGGTGTTTGAAATCTCTTCTTAAGAATCACTCCTTGGGTCATGGGTGATAACCTTGTCACAGGTTACTGAAGAAAACAGCTACCAAAACAGCTAAACATTTACTTGTGTATATATCTAAATACTATATAAATATATAATATGATAGAGCCAGTGTGGTGTAGTAGTTTGAGTGTTGGATGAGGACTCTGTGAGACCAGGCTTTGTATCCCTGCTCAGCCCTGGAAACCCACTGGATGTTATTGGGCAAATCACACTCTTGCAACCTCAGAAGAAGGCAATGGCAACCCTCCCCACCACCAGTGCACAGGCCTTGCCAAAACAACCCTTAAGAGGTCCCCCCGTCTCTCCATATAAATATATCTCACAGGTTTTGAAGTCAAACTGTAAAAGTACAGGAAAACACATCAAACTCCTTCTTCCACATTACAGTTAATTTTTAAATTGCATTTAAAAAGTAACATCCTTTTCTTTGGTGTCTCTTTGGTATGTCTTAAGAGTAATGGATAGACATTTTGTACATGATCTGATAAATTCCTCTCCATTAGTAGTTCATCTGATTAATTGTATATATGTTTCAGGGACTCCCAGAATTATCTTCTGCAGATTTTATTGTATAATTTCCTCATTGTACATTATTCTTTATTAAGAGAGGCATGCCCTCTCTTAAATCCTTTGTTTAAAACAGCTCTGCTATTTTCAGTTTTTTCTGCTACTTGAGATTTATACAGGGATGAATTTAAAAGCCTGATTCTCTGTGGGCCAGGTTTAGAAGCCTGGTTAAGCATTCAGGAACAACTCCCTCATTTTCTCAATGTTTCCCCCCCCTCTCAGATGGACCAAAAATTAGAACAGTGAATAAAATAATTAAGATAAGATATTGCTGTTTTGTTGTCTGCCCTCCCCTGTCATGCCAGCGCATACTTAGAAGTTGATGTATGAAAGCCATTTTCCATTGTTGTAGAACATTGAATATCTTTCTGTATTTTGTTCAGGTTTCTGTCTTAGGTATACCAAGCAGATCCCTCCTGCAAAATGGAAAGATATTTGCATGACATAGTTTCTGATTCATAGAAAAACTAGAAATAAAGTGACGTGAAAACAGTAGGGAAGCACATCTCAATTCAGGCAAACTGTCAGACCTAAATGTAGTTGTTGGTTCCAAGTAGAGTAGATCCATGAAATGGAATTTACATAAATGTTGTTCTACCAAGCTCCCATCTGATGCGGCAAGTCTACTTTACTTAGGACTAACAAAGAGATTAGGGCATCCAGGTTCTTTTTGGGTTTGTTGGTTTGTGAGTGTGTGTGTATGTGTGTGTGTGTGTTTAAACAGAAATGTTTAAAATGATAGTTCAAAAAATAAGATCACTGATACAGATTTCATGCTGCAAAATTAGATTTCATTGAGTTTTTAATGCCTTCTTTTCTCAGCTGTTTTTCTGAAAATGAATGCTTTCTGTATCTGAAAATGAATAAATGCTTTGACATTATTGAGGAGGGTAATTTCAGAACACATACTATGCTTGTTTGTTTTACTATACTGTTGATTGTGGTTCTTCTTCATGCCTCACACAAATGGGTCTTGCCCCTGTATAGATCCATCCACAGAATGTTCCAGAGCTGAGTAGCTTTTGACAGTCACCCCACCCCTTCAAGCACCAACATAAATAGCACCAAGTGCTACTTCTCTCAGTTCCTTTTCACCATTCATGCGATTTGCCTCAGAATTGGTGGTGGTAGTTCTTCTCTTGTATGGCCTCCAAGGCCCCATTTAAAAACTGCACCTCATGAGGAAAGATTCCTCATACCAGCGGCCATTTGGAGTGCTTATCCTGCCTCAGTGAGGGTCACTGCATTAACTGTTGTTCAGTTTGTAAAGGCTTCATGAGCCAAGTCTGCAAAACCATTTGTTTCAGCTTTGGATGTACCTGTAGACCACCTGCTATGCTAAGAGGTGGGGGGTGCTTTGAGACCCACCTATGATATCAAAACCTAGAGCAATCCCTGAAAGCTGCCAGCATCGATGTAAAGGATTGCCTGCTTCATAGCAGTACTTCAATCTTTGTCTGTAAGAAGCGGTCTTTGATGCCAGTTCTTGCAGGCCCATCCACTTCCTTGGCTTGGGAAACCATGACCTCTCCATCGACATCTTAGGCCTCGCCTGCTCCATCCACACCGCCTGTGGAAGCATAGGCCAGCCCTGAAGTGATTTAGGTCCTTGCAACCCCAGGCAGATCTCTCTCCACATGGTCTAAGTCTGGGAAGGAGCAAAAGAGGAGTACAGCCAACTCAGTAGCTCCTCCTAAGGAGAAGGGGTGAGGGATAACGATAGATCAGCTCCCAAATTGACTGTTCCAAGATTGGCATCAGTAACAGTGACCACTTTGGTCCAGTGTTCACTTTCCAAACTTTACAGCATGTACAAGCCCACTCCCCATCAGATTGTGAATGCCTGGTGGCACAAGAATGATTTTACTTACTGCTGAAAGGAGAGCAGAGATGGGGCCATCCTGGCCTCTCTAGAGAAGGAGTTCCAAAGTCTAGGAGCAGCCACTGAAAAGGCCCTTGAGTTCCCTTAGGTTGAACCACCTCGAGCATACCTCTCAGTACCATTTAGAGAGACCTTGTATTACCACCGTGAGCATCTGTATCAAACCTGCGGATGTTTGCACCAGTCTCCATACAGATTGTCTCATCACTCAGTATTGCCGAGGAGTCATTGGTAATAATCTTGGTCCTGGACACACTCCCAAGCTTGATCTTGCTCTCGGCATGCCACTCCTTTGGCCTTGCTATCAAGACCTCTGGATTAATGCTCTGTGACTATGGTGCAATCTACAGCCACGGCTATGATATCTTGACCTCAAGATCATGATGTCCCCTCAGGCAGTTTCACTCTTCACTTCTTTTCCAGCAGATGAAATGGATGACAGAACACCAATGTTGCCTTCCAAGGGCCTTCATCCCTATGCAGACCTCATCTTGAGATTAGCTAAATATATCTTGGACTGGAGGTGAAATCCCAGACTGCACCTTCCCTGGACTCAGTCTTTCAAAGGATTGACATACAGAGTTCCATGCTGGCCATATTACCATTGCTGCCAACCCTTTTTAGATGTGGTCAAGCAATCACGGTGAAAGCCATTGTCAGTACTGCCAACTGCCTAGAGAGCCTCTATGGGGTACAACAGGAAGGCACCTCCTTTCTGTTTACCCACCTAGTACTGAACTTGATTGTGTTTGAGGCTGTGCAATCAAAGTCAACTCTCAAGTTTCAGTCTACTCCATCTTGATGTGTTCAGGAGGAGATTCTACTCCAGCAGCCTTAGCCATCAGGGTGACTAATTACCAGGTGTGCACGGTGGGGTGACAGCAGTTCATCTTGGAACTGTCATCAAACTACTTTCCTGCTGTGTGTCCTCACTGGGTTTTTCTCCTGGTATTTCAAACAGGGATGATTTGCTGAGGCCTACCATGGACCTGAGAGATGTCAACTGATACATCTGCCTCAAGAGTTTCAGAATGATCACTCTCATTGCCATTCTCATGCTCCTGAATCCTGGAGACTGGTTTGCTTCCTCTGAATTTACAAGATACCTACTTTCATATTTGCATCCATCCTCAGCACAGGAAGTACCTGTGGTTCATGGTTGGATGCAAGCTGTGCTAGTACAAAGTCCTTCCCTTTGGTCTTTCCTTTGCTCCTTGAGTGTTCACAAAGCTGATGGCATTGGACATCTTGTACCTCAGAACCAAGGGGTTAAGGATCTTTCTGTACATGGACAATTGGTGAGTCGCAGCCTCAATGGAATGTCAGTTGTACAGATACGAAAGAAAGAGGAGAGGGAAGCATCATCTCCTGACTCAGAGATTGAACCTGAGGAGGGACCAGTGGAAGTGTTGTATCAACTGATTCCCCTGCTTGAACCGGAGGCCGAGCATGGGATGAAGAAGCAGCCTGACCAGAGATGGTCTTCTTGGCGTTGTTTATGTTTGCTTGGTGCCAAATGTACTGGACGGGATCCAGAACACAATTGTCAAATGAGACAGTGATGGTGCTGAATGGATTAATATAGATAATAAGGTACGTTGTAGTGATGGCAGGCAGGGAAGGCACTATTGGAAAGATGCCAAACATGCTCCATGGCTTCATATAGTCAGCTTGTCCATATCCACCCAGTCCACCATTCACAGCTTGAAAAAAATCCAAAAAGCAGACCTTGATTTTGCCATTTTATGTAAGGGACACTGTTGTATATAATGGGACTTGAGCATCCATGGATTTTGGTATCCACGGGTAGTCCTGGAACCAAACGCTAGCGGATATCATGGGCC
The DNA here is from genome assembly GCA_030847615.1 of Gambelia wislizenii. Taxonomy (NCBI): domain Eukaryota; kingdom Metazoa; phylum Chordata; class Lepidosauria; order Squamata; family Crotaphytidae; genus Gambelia; species Gambelia wislizenii. The sequence continues at coordinate 218,983,495 of JAUMIR010000004.1, forward strand.
TACTGTAATAGTCATCTACTGATGGGGAGTGCTGACCATAAAAAGAATGCCTATGCTGATATCACCTAGAACCACGATCCACACCATCACAATGAGTGGTGAAGCGTCAACAGTATTGATGATGTGGAGGTGAGCGGGAGGAGGAAGATTTCTGTGACGCATTAGAGGTTGAAGAGGTTCAATAGTGCTAATGCACATGCTGTGAGTGCCATGAGGGTGATGGAATCGGGTGAAGATCTCTTTCCAGAGTTTATATTGGAGATAAATCCTCACATGCTGAGGGCACTGGGGTAGGTGATCTCTGATGCTGGGCTGAGGGAGACTCACTGGAGGGAGGGGTCTTGGCTGGGCCTTGGGAAAGAATGAATGACTCAACCTCCACTGGAACCATCCCTTGTGTTTCTGATGCTTGAATGAGTGGTGGCTGCTGGGCTTATCCGGATGTTGTTGGAATCGGGGAAGTCAGTACTCTAGGAGGGATTCTCCACATTCCTGGACTTCCTTCTTATGATTTTTCATTTCAATTCTGTGTTTCAAGGATTCAGTGTCCAATTCTAAAGAGTCGCCTGATGTTGCAGGGACATCGAGGCAAGACTTAGTACCAACCATCTTTCTCAGTATTCAGAGCGTCTTAGTGTGAACATTGGAATCAGATGTAAGGCAGCCAGAACCACCTTGTGAGGTCTCTGATTGGATCCCCGAGTCTTATAGGCATTGTTTTACCACTAGCCACACAGATGACCCAGAAGCAGTGAGATCCAAAGTGGCACAATGCAGAGCTGTTCCAGAATTCAAGGATGCAGGTCTAAAAGTTTGATCATATGAGAATGCTTTTAACTTTGAAGACCAATTTTTGCAGGCTTGTGATGTGAAGGTCTTGCAGTGGATACAAGCCCCCACATTATGGCCCTCACTAAGGCACAAAAGGCAAAGAGAGTACCCATTCTTTTCTGGGATTTTGGCATCACAAGCAGTGCATTTTTAAAAGAGCTTGAGAAAGCCATACAAGGCCACTGGAAACAGCTCAGTAAGACAAGATGTAAGATGTAACTGGGACGAAGTCAAGTCGTGAGTTCAGAAAAAGCCAAATCAAGATCCAAAAGAATAGTTAAGCTGATAAAACAGTTGTAAGAACCACCCAGAATCAAACAGTCCTAAACAGAATCTAACAGAATACACCAAGAAAGACCAAAAGTCAAGTAAATCTAGTAATAGACAACAGAATAGCTCTGAACAGTTGCTCGGATGCTGCTGCAGCAGCCAGGTTCAAAATCCTCTTCTGCTTCTTTGGATATATCTATTATATGGTCTCCCCCAAGGGTCGTAGGTGAATATGAATGCGTTTCTCCTCTGGATAACAGCTGTTCTTTCATAGAGCAAATGCTGAGAATGGCCCACGCCTTGAACCTAGAAATCACCCAACCTGAGGCTGAGCTGGTGAATCCAGTTTACAGATGAATGCAGTCTAAAATACCAACACCCACTTCTCTTCTGGTTCTTCCATTGTTGCTTAAAGTCATTCATAGTTTCTGGGCTATTCCATCCACTGTTCTGCCCACTTCAAAGAAAATTGACAGTTTATTCTGTGTCAGAATCCAGTTCAGATTGACTTCTGCGTCATCCGAGGCCAAATTTCATTGTGGTGATCAAAATCTTTGCAAAAGAAAACACTGCTCCTGGAAGTAAGGAGGGGGGGGGAGTTGGACCTCATGGTGAAAAAGTTCTATCTAACTTCAGCCCTATGCTTAAGAATAGCAAATTAAAAAAACTTTATGGGGGCATACCAACAGCACCTCTGGGAATGCATGACCCCACTCCTTGCTAAACTACCAGAAGATGACAAGCAATTGGTGGAGGCTTTCCAGCCCGAGGCCCACACTCCAGTGACACAACAGTTAAACTCAGTGTGTCACTGTAGCTGACTGTGGTGCCAAAATTTTGGCAGGTGTAATTGCCTTATGGAGACATGCATGGCTGAGGTCATTAGGACTTTTGAACCAGCAAGGTCAACCATAGAAGATCTACCCTTCAAGTAAGGAGGTTTATTCAATGTGGAGATGGACAACTCATGCAGAAGATGCGGGCTACAGCCCGCAAACTTGGGTTTCCAACTCAGAGCCAGCAGTCATCTTGTTCCTGTAACATCTGGCCCAGCAGACCACGGATCCTAGAAGATCATTTAGCCCATCTATGTTCCAGCAGTCCGGAAGCAGTTTTCTCATCTACTTCTTCATGCAAGGCTTTGGTATGTTCTTGATACTGCCTGCAGTCCCACAAGAAAAAGTTGACCAAGCAAGGGAAGCAGCCCCTTTGATTCGCCTGCCTCCCTTGTTTCCAGCACATCTCTAGTCTTTGGCAACAGACTGTGCCCATTGTACTATGCCTGGGTTGCTATTACAATGTACCCCTGGTCCTAGAGGGGGTATGGGGACGACCCTCCTATAGGGATATTCTCATTACTCCTCCTCTGACATTCTCATAGAAGAAGTCCACATTCTCCTCCAAAAAGGTGCTATTGAACCTGTCCCTGCTTCATTGGTCTCCTGTGTGCGTTCTTCTCCTGCTATTTCATTGTGTTCAAGAAAGATGGAGGCATCCACCCAATCTTGAATCTTCAGGATATCAATTCCTTCATAGTGCCAAAGCGATTCAGGATGTTACCCTTGCACCTATCTGCCCTCTGTTGTAGCATGGAGATTGGTTTGTGATGTTGGATTTGAAAGATGCATGTTTTCATGTTGTGATCCACCTGTTGCACAGGTGATTCCTTTGTTTCACTGTGGGGACAAGGATGTATCACTTTTGAGTACCTCTGTTCAGGCTGTCCACCACTGCATGAGTCTTTACGAAATGCACGGCAGTGGTAGCAGCTTGGCTCGGGCAGCAAGGAGTGATAGTATTCTCCTATGTATCAACAATTGACTCCTTATTGCCCATTCAGAGGACAAGTTGCTAGATGATATAGACCTCACACTCTGCCTTCTGAACTCACTGGAGCTCATTGTCAAACTGAACAAGTTGCGTCTGCGTCTAACCTAAACTACAGTTGTCCCTCTTATCCACGGATGTGGCACCTGTGGATTCCACCATCCATGGCTTGAAAATATTCCTAAAAAAATAAATTCCAAGAAGCAAACCTTAAGTTTGGCGTTTTTTAGAAGGGACACCATTTTACTATGCCATTGTGTATAATGGGACTTGAGCATCCACAAATTTTGGTATCGACTGGGGGGGGTCTTGGAGCCAAACCCCAGTAGATACCAACGGCCCACTGTATAACATTTATTGGTGCCATTCTAGACTCTCACATTTCGACTGCCTGTCTGCCAGATTAACAATATCATGGTCTACTCCGCACCACTCTTAAGATATCAATGCACTTACAGGGTACGCGCCAGGACTATTCAGGTGCTGCTTGGATTCATGGTCTCCAGAACTTCAGTAATGTCTCTAGCATGTTTCAAGATGTGTCTTCTGCAGGCTTGGCACCTGTTCTGCTTTGACCCCATGACCAACTCTCCTTGTCTTCACCTCACCATACTGAGGAGCATTCATCGGTCTTAGCATAGTGTCTAGAACTGACAAATATTTAAGCTGACATGCCTTTCTTTCCACCTCAACCAGAGTGGCAATCCACACAGATGTCTCTTAGAAGAGATGGGGAATTCACATTGAACTTTTCTCAGTGAGAGGGATGTCAGATACCCGAAGAGGGCATTCTCCACATCAGTGCTTTTAAGAAGCTGGCCGTGGAGAAGGTCTTTTTAGCTTTGGAGACACTTCTGTGTGGCAAGGTGGTTCAGGTAGTAACTGACAATACCACGATAATGTATTACTTGAACAAGCAGGGCAGAACACAATCAAGCATCCTGCTTCATCTCACAATCCATATTTTGGATTTATGCATCAGCAGACACATCTCCATCTTATTTTCCTGGGAAGGAGAACATCTTGGCGGATGCACATTGGATTTGTTCCGTGAATGGAAGCTGCCTCCCAAAGTCTTGAGGATGGTGTTTTGAAGGTGGGGCACTCTGGAAGTGGATTGCTTGGCTCATCAAGGAACAACAAGTGCAGGACATTTTGTTGGGGGAATGATGGGGGAAGGGCTCACACAGTGATGCTTTCCTGTTTCATTGGTATCAAGGTCCAGGGTGTGAGCAGCGGGGTCTAGGAGCAGAGATGCCAGGGCCAGGTCAGGAACACAAAAGCCAGAGTCCAAAGTCCAGGCAGGGTTGAAGATAAACCAAAGTAAAAAACAGTGTAGGGTCAGAGCATGTACTTAGGAATCAAGAGGGCCGGAGGCAAGGTGAGGTCCAGGAAGGGAGTGCCAGGTCAGGAACACAGGACTCAGAGGTCAAGCAAGCCAAAGTCTAAGAACAGTCCAAGATCAGAGCATGTACCAGATATCCAGGGAGGCCGAGGCAGGTCCAAGAGGCAAGCGAAGGTCCAAACATGAGTAGCAAGGCAAGGGATCAAGGTCCAAGAGCAAAGAGCAGCTATAGATAGCACAGAAGACTGTGTTATTGTAGCAAAGGCTGAGGGGAGAATGTTGCTCTTAAATAGCAGTTCCCCTGGCTGCTTCCGGTGCGCTGCATGATTACAGCTGGCTGTGTCTGATAGCTTGGCCCTAGTTCTTCCAAGACTCCCACAGCCAGGACCTGAGCCTGCAAAGAGGCAGTGCTGGCTGCTGCAGCCAGGAGCCTATTCTTGTGAGGAGAGGCAGATCCTAACAATTGGGAAGGCCCCATCATGTATCCACTGTTCCCTCTCATCAGCACAGTACTGGCAAAGATAAGGAGAGATAAGATGAAATGTTTCCTAACTACACTGTTATGACACAGGGAACCTTAGTTTTCCCCTCTTCTCCATCTGTCTTGAGGTGTCTACATCAGTATTCTGTACTGTCCTAACCATATACGATGGGAAGGCGAGGCATCGAGATCTGGACACTTTGAAGCTCACAGCTTGGAAAGTGCTTCCTTAGCCTCTTTCCCTGATACTGTCAGAGCTATCACTGCCGTGGCACATAGTCTGTCTACACAACATTCCTATGTGTATAAACAGACGAATGTGTTCTTTTTGTCACCTCAAGAGATCTCTCCAGACCAAGCACGAGTCAATTATGTGCTGAAGTTTCTTCTCTCCCTGTGTGAGAGGGGTCGCTCTCTCTCTCTTTCTCTCTCTTCCATCAGATGTTACCTGGTTGCAATCTCTGCTAATATCCAGTCCATGAGCAAGCCCTCCTGTTTCCAGAAGCCATTGGTGAAGCGGTTTCTGAACGGCTATAAGAACCTTCATCTTCCAGTTTCTGGGCCAATACATAAATGGAGCTTGGAGCTAGTGTTGTCACAACTCTCCAGGGAACCCTTTGAGCCAATGACATCTTGTGATCTCTGTCTGCTCACCTGGAGAATGGCTTTTCTGGCAACTATTAAATTGCCCAGGTGAGCAGGAGAGCTATATGTTGTCTGAGTGGACCAGCCTTATCTACAGTTCTATCATAGAAACATAGAATTGGAAGAGACCACAAGGGCCATCCAGTCCAACCCCCTGCCATGCAGGAAATCATGATCAAAGCATCCCTGATAGATGGCCATCCAGCCTATGTTTAAAGACCTCCAAGGAAGGAGACCCTACCACGCTCCGAGGGAGTGTGTTCCATTACCAAACAGCTCTTACTGTCAGAAAGTTCCTCCTAATGTTGAGGTGGATTCTCTGTTCCTGGAGCTTGCATACATTGTTCCATGTTTTAGTCTCTGGAGCAGCAGAAAACAAGCTTGCTCCATCCTCAATGTGACACCCCTTCAAATACTTAAACAGGGCTATTATATCACCCATTAACCATCTTTTTTCCAGGCTAAACATACTCAGCTCCCTAAGCCTTTCCTCATAATGCATGGTTTCCAGACCTTTCACCATTTTAGTCGCCCTCCTCTGGACACACTCCAATTTGTCAATATCCTTTTTGAATTGTGGTGCCCAGAACTGGACACAGTATTCTAGGTGAAGCCTGACCAAGGCAGAATAGAGCGGCACTATTACTTCCCTTGATCTAGACATTATGTTTCTGTTGATGCAGCCCAAAATCGCATTGGCCTTTTTAGCTGCCGCATCACACTGTTGACTCATGTTCAACTTGTGGTCTACTAGGACTCCTAGATCCCTTTCGCACATAGTCTCGTTCAGATAGGTCTCCCCCATCCTATATCTATGCATTTCGTTTTTCCGCCCTAAGTGCAGTACCTTACATTACTCCGTATTGAATTTCATTTTGTTAGCTTTGGCCCAGCTTTCTAGTATATGCAGGTCATTTTGAATTTGGATCCTGTCCTCTAGGGTATTAGCTACTCTTCCAAATTTGGTGTCATCTGCAAACTTGATAAGCATACCCTCTATTCCGTCATCCAAGTCATTGATAAAGATGTTGAATAGCACTGGGCCCAGGACAGAACCCTGTGGCACCCCACTGGTCACATATTTCCAAGAGGAAGAGGAGCCATTGGTGAGCACCCTTTGGGTTCGGCTGGTCAACCAATTACAAATCCATTTAACAGTTAACTTGTCTAGCCCACATCTTACAAGCTTGTTTGCAAGAATGTCATGTTGAACCTTGTCAAAGGCCTTACTGAAATCAAGGTATGCGATATCCACAGGATATCATGACAAGGTCGTTCTCAGACCGGACATTACCTTTATATCTAAAGTTGTAACTGTGTTCCACAACAATCAGGACACCGTATTGCCTACATTGATGCAGGACCCTGCCTCAGACTTGAAACAAAGCCTAAACTGCCTTGATGTTAGGAAGGCCTTGACTTCTATGCTGATAGGACTTCAGGTTTTAGGAACTTTCAAAGGCTCTTCATTTTCTCTTCTTTGTAGAAGAAGGAACTGCCTGTTCCTTCACTGTGTTTCTTGAAGTGGGTGGTCTCCAGGATTCATCTGGCCTGTGAACTGGCTAAGAAAGACCCTCCAGCTTGTGTCTGTGGCCATTCTACATAGACTATGGTTACATCATCTGCCATTTTGTGAGGTGTGCCTTTGGAGGACGTGCGCTACATGGTCACAGCCTTTGCCCTTTTTCTCCCACTATAGGATTGATGCAAGATCCAGGGCTGATGCCGCCTTTGGGCGAGCCGTCCTGTATTTGGTCTTACATGGATGTTTGGTAGGCCCGTGGTGTACTATTACCAGGTATGACAGTCTCTCCTCTTATGGTTAGTAGCTTCCTAGTCTCCCATTTTTGTGAATCACAGAGACCATGAAGAAGGACGAGTTGCATACCTGTAACTGCAGTTCTTTAAGTGGTCATCTGTGAACTCAAACAACCCCAGCCATCTTCCCATCATCGTGTCCTGCGTCTCTTTAGAACCTTGGATGCTGCTGTTTCAGCGTCAGTGGAACTAAATGAAGGTTTAGGTGGAAACTATGTCATTAGGCACCATGGGTGGGTGAGGTTACCGCCCCAAATCTTATGTAATACCTCTAGAAAGTTCCCAGTGATGCACTGTGTAGGCGCAGGTAAGCCCATTTGTGTGAGTATTCACTGGTGACCACTCAAAGAACTACAGTTAACAGGTATGCAACTTGTCCTTCTTCGAGCAGTCGTCTCTGCCCTCGCACAAGCCCCTCTTTTTTTGCTCTACTCCTGATGGACATCAGAACTGAGGGGAGTAGCTTTGGGCACTATTTATGTTGGTGCCCCAAAGGGAAGTGTTACTACCAAAAACTACTCAGCTCTGGAACATTGCATGAATGGACCTGCGCAGGTGCGAGACCCATTTGTGTGAGGGCCCAGGTGACCACTCGAAGAACCTGTCCTTCTTTTCTCAGCTACAACCTGTTGTCTGTAAAACTAAGTGACCCTAGATTTCTTAGAGTTCAACAGCTTGTAAATAAAAAGGGTAAATTCAGTGAGTTAATTTGTACGTATTGTCAGAATAAAAAAGTACACTTTTAAATTTTGCTCTACCCAAACACAATCATTTTATGGGCAAACAAAGGTATACATAATATACTTTTCTTTCTAAAATAATAAAATGAATTTAGATCTGTAAAAAATATCCACAATATATGTATTCCATATTATTTAGTTCCCACCACCACCACCAAATGTATGCCTCCCTGTGTCAGGGGGAGACATGGAAAAAAGCAGAGTTTTTCAGTGGATTTCTGGAAGATGCATCTGTAGTGCATCTAAGAAGTGGAGGAAACTGAAATACCATTTTGTTTGCAGACAGCTATCCATTTCCTGTCTCTTAAAATCAAAGTAATCCATTTCCTCTCTTTAAAATTAAAGTAGATGAGTAATTCAGAAAAAAAAACCCAAAACTCTTGGACTGTATGAGGTTTGAATGTGTGATTTTGGCAGTTGATTTGTATCTTATGCTTGTAACCAGAAACAAATGAAGGGAGAAATATACAGTAGCTACTACATATCAACAGCCTGTTCACTTTGTACAAAGACTTTACACTACTGCTAGTGCCAAACATGTAAAAAATGTTTCCCTTGACCTAACACAAGAAATATTTTCCAGACTGTCAGATGGATCCATAACTAGTTGGAAAACCGTACTAAAAAATCATCATCAATGGCTACACTTCAGACTGGAAGGAGGTTTCAAGCCTTTAGGGTATTTAGGGATCTGTTGCCTTTAGGTTATTTAGGCACTTTGCATGATAGTTATATTTAAATAAGACCTCATGTTGGATTCACAGAGGGAGATAAATATATGATGACAGACCCTTTTATTGAAGAACACTTCTTGCTGTTGCAAAAAAAAGTAGAGTTGAAAAAGAATGCTTAATCTAGGGTTTAATTTTTTTTAATGCTAATTGTAAATGGAATAGTTGTTTTAGTGTTCTAGTGAAATGTTAATCTTGAGATTTTGTTTGATCTGTAGGAACTTTCTATAGGATATTATTTAAGTATACAAGTTAACAATCAATGTGAAATAGATCTTACAGCATTCAGTGACCTCAGCACCACAAGGCAGTATTTGAGTGATGGGTGTGACATATTCTTGCCCCTGAGAAGCATTGTTTATTCTTCTGTGATAACTTTTAATTGTACAAGTGACTGACTAAAACTCTAGCAGAGACTTTGAAAAGGAAGCTTTTCTACATTTGTGATGTGAAGTATTTATTCACATATATCGGAATAAACAACTGCTGCATTCTTTAAGAGACAGTCTTTTAAAGCGTGCTCAGTATGGATTTCAGCTGAGCCCTGCCCATATGAACTGTATCTCTTATCTACTACTCTAGCAAACATCTGATTTATTTTGACAATTAAATTTGATAAAAACTTCCTAGATGCCACTCACCACTGTCTTGGTGGTAAAAAAGAAAGAGGCAGTATTTTATCACTTACCTTTAAACTGCTTGAGCAGTACTTATTTTTATGGCAATTGCATTTTTATTTCATGTGCCAGATCACATGGAAACACTGTTCAGAGAAGAATGAATTTTCAGGCAGCGACAGAATTGGCTGTTGTGTCCTACAGCAGATTGTGTTTTCCAGTGCCTTTTTACTTTATTTCGATGGATATTTCTTCTGGTGTGTTCTCTGCCATCGCATCAAAATAGGAATTCTTGAGATATTTCAGGGAATGGGAACCTTTTCCTATTTGGGGATATGCATTCCACAGTAGTGGGCATGTTAACAGGTGTTACATACATGCAAGTGTCATGCATACATCTATATGTTTTATAATTATATTTTATTTATTATACATCTGTGCACATGTACTCTATATGTGTTTAATATATACATATCCACAGAATGAGATTTTGTTTCAGGTTAGTGTTCATAGGATTACAACCTGAATCTCCTATGCTATGTGAAGAATCCCACATACAAGCATCGTTGTATAGATAAAAAGAGAGAGACTCAGAGAGCATAAAGTCAGTGCCAGCTACCAGGTGGAAAAGGTCACCTAGCAAAAGTGAAGTCTAGTTCTGCTCAGCAATGGTGTAGCTCTCTGGCCGTTTTGCATTCTGGATTGAGGCCACCAACTCTCTTTCTCCTTCCATTTCAGGGGGAGAATAGCAATAGCAGTTATATTTTCCCAGTGGGGAGGGCTCCAGAGCATCCGTCAGCTTTGTGTTGTCCCTCCCATTGCTCCCAGTAGGCAGGAAACAAAAGTTCTTTGGGACTGCCCCCGGTGAGGTCATCCCTGAGGGACGACCCCCGGCTGGCCATTCTGTTTCCTGCCTACGCTTCTGGTAGGACGTGGTCTAGCTTAGCTCCCTGACCCTTCCTCCACGTGGCCGGTGCCATCTTGGGTCACCCCCCAAAAAAAGGATTTACATTTTAAAGTTTGGACTTGGGGGTCCCAGCTCACCGGTTGCTAGGAGAGGTGGATATGGAGCACACCGAACTGGATGTGATTATTGCAGTGGCAATTGCCGCTGAGAGGTCCACCCAGCAGAGCAGCAGCAGAGCAGCTACGGAGGACACACATGGTGGCATGATTGGAGCCACCAGCATTGATGGCGGCAGTGCAGCAGCCGACAGGAGCTGCGGGGGTGGCACAGCAGCTGGGAAGGACGCCGGCAGGAGCATAGCAGCCGGCAGGAGTGGCAGCGGCAGGAAGAGGGCGCACAAGGAGGGGAAGACCTCCGTTGCGGCCACCGCTCGCTGCACCCCATTCCTTCCCCGCCTGGAGAGGTGCGGGAACGAGCGGGAAGAGGAGAGCATGGCGCAGCCTCTACTGGAGGAGGAGGCGCGGACCGAGCCCCAGAGCGGGGAGCACGACGCGGCGCCGGCAACCGGAGGTCTCCCAGATGTCGCAGCAGAGGACGAGATGGGTCCCCAGCCTCAGCTGGTAGACGCCATGAGTTTCTCCGGGGCCCCGGGTTCAGGGAAGACGGGGGGGAAGCACCCCTTTCCATCCCGGAGTGGTTCAAGGAATCCCAAGGCAGTGGACTGGCTGGCCGCGAGGATCTTCCAGCAAGGCCTCCAGGGACTCCCCGATCCTGCAGGGCTGGGGAAGGAGAGCCAGGGGACCCAGTGGCCAAAGCCCCCGCCGACACAGGTCACCAGGCCCTAACAACAGGAACCCCGGGACCCACCGGCTCCAAGGGGCGGCAAGGGGGGCGGGCACAACAAGGGCAAGGACAAAAGTACCCCAGCCCATGTAGGGACCTTGGCTGCGACGGGAGGGGAGGCGATCCCCGGCCCAAGCAGATGACCCAGACGCGGGCACAGCTAGCCCCCGCTCAGAGGGAGAGGACATTGGGGATTTAGACCCAGAGGAAGAAGTGACCCAACAGCCTCCCACTAAGTGCCCTAGAGGTCAGCATGAGCAACTACCCTCAGAGGAGGAGGTGCTCTCCACATATTATTCTGAGGGAGAGGACATTGACCTTTTGGGGACTCAGTAAGAGAGGATGGGGAGCTCTCAGAGGAGGAACATGCATCCGCCTCAGAGACAACCCACCCTTCGGCCAAATTATTTGCTATGGATGACTTTGCCATTATCCTAAAAAAGGCAGTCAGAACCCTGGGGATGAAACTCCCAACAAATCAACAGGCACAGATGGATCCGGACCTACCGGAAATTTCTGGAGAGTTTTTCCCAGAGGCACAGCCTGTAGCATTAGAGATGCCAGTACCGGCCGCTGTGATGCGCCTAATATACGATGAATGGGCAGCCCCAGCTATGACCAAGGGACAACCTAGTCATGCCAAAAACTCTATACCTTACCCAAGAAGGTGATGAGCAAATTACAAGTCCCCCTTATCTACGCACCGGTCTCAGAGCTGGTCTCCTCGGCAATCTTTTGCCGCGATGGGGAAGAGACATTGAAGGTACCAGAGGACAGGAGAATCGATACGGCATGGAAGAGGGCCCACGAGGCAGTATCTTTGGCCATCAGGGCCTCTACCACTGCCACCATGATAGCTAGGGCAGCTGTGCAGTGGTCCAAGGACGCCTTGGCAGGTGTCCCAAAGTCTCAGACCAGGATCCGACAAGACCTCAATAAACTGACAAAGGCGGCAGCTTTCTTGGCAGATAGCACCTTAGACTCAGTCCAGTTTTGTGCCCGGGCCCAGGCGGCAGCAGTGGCGGCCCGTAGACAAGTGTGGTTAAAATAATGGAACGCGGATTTTAAGTCCAAACAAAACCTGGTGTTGTCGCCCTTCCTAGGCGAGAAGCTCTTCGGGGAATCTCTGGAACCGGTCCTAGTGGAGGACAAGGACAAGCGCAAGAAGACCTTAGCCTCAGCCAAAAGACGGGAAGAGAGGAGGCCCCCCAGGCGCTACAAGCCGTTTTGACCCTCAGGGGGGCATCAGGGTACACCGACACCCGTACCCGCCAGCAGGCACATAGATGCCAGAACATCGAGGCCTCGCTGGGGGGACAATTGCTATCAGCGCTGGTAACAGCAAGGGGAGACAGTGAAACCAGGCCAGAGCCAGCCCGCCAAGGGTAGCAGCAGAAGCCAGCAATGACACCAGCACCCCGGTGGGGGACGACTACAGGCCTTCGCGGATGTATGGGAAACTTCTACATCGGACAGGTGGGTCCTCCAGCCAGTTCGGGAGGGCTACCGAATAGAATTCTCCCAGTGACCTCCGCGTTGGTTCATCCCCACCCCACTTCAAAGAAACAGCGAAAAACAACGTCTAATGGAAGAGACCATCCACCACCTACACCAATTGGGGGCAATAGAGGAGGTAGTCAGAGCAGAGCAAAACAGGGGGTGCTACTCCATCCTCTTCCTGGTCCCAAAAAAGAACGGAACATGGAGAGCGGTGCTGAACCTCAAGGGAGTCAACAAGTTTGTCTGTCAACGGAAGTTCAGGATGGAGACTCTGAAGCACATCTTGGAGGCCCTGAGACCAGTGGACGTCCTAGCATCCCTAGATTTGCAGGATGCATACCTCCACATCCCAATCCACCCAGACCATCGCCGCTTCCTACGCTTCTGCTACAACAACAGATTTTCAATACAAGACCCTTCCTTTCGGACTCTCCTCGGCACCACGGGTCTTCACCAAGATCATGGTGTTGCTGGTGGCACGATGGAGACGATCTGGACTGCATGTCTATCTGTATCTAGACGACTTATTGATATGCTCTTCGTCACCGCTGAAGGCAAGAGAAAAAGTACGGTGGATACTGGAATCACTGTAAGCACACGGGTTCCAGGTCAATTACAAAAAAAGTCAATTGGTACCAGCTCAGCGGATTCAACATCTAGGAGCAATGATAGACATCACGACAGGACAGCCCTACCCCAGGAGAGGATACAGGCCATCCAGCGGGCAGTTCAGAGGGTGAGAGGAGATATGAGGATAGACCTCATGCACCTCTCATGACTCCAAGGGCTGATGATAGTGGCGATAGACTGTCTTCCTTGGGCAAGATTTCACTCCAGAACTCTGGTTCTTGCTTCTCTTCCAGAACGAGATTGCCCTCAAGAGACACCAGATGATATGCGTGTCACAGGAGGTCCTGGCATTCCTACAGTGGTGGGAATCACCCGCCATACACTCAGGATGCCCATTATGGAAGCCAGACACCGTCCAGATCACAACGGATGCCAGCCTAAGGGGATGGGGAGCCCATTGCGGACCATGGTTTGCCCAGGGCAAATGGACAGAGACGGAAGCGGCACACAGCATCAACTGGCTGGAACTAAGAGCGGTAAGACTAGCCTTATTAGCCTTCGCGGACCAGGTCAAGGGCAAGGCGGTCCTAATACGTACAGAAACATCACAGCGAAGGTGCACATAAATCACCAGGGGGGCACCAGATCCCATGCCCTCATGAAGGAGGCGGCGCGTCTACTGACATGGGCGGAGAAATATTTGATCTCGATTGAAGCGGAGCATCTTCAGGGATACCTCAACTCCAAAGCAGACTAGCTCAGCCGCTCGGACATAGATCAGAGCGAGTGGAGTCTGCACAAGGAGGTATTTGACTTCATCACACAGCGTCTGGGATACCTGGAAGTAGATCGGTTTGCATCCCCAGTGAACGCCAAACTTCCCCACTTCTTCTCCAGATACCTCACTGAGGGAGCAGAGGCGATGGACGCGCTAACAAGCCCATGGCCACAATCCCTGCTTTATGTGTTTCTCCCTCTACGGCTAATACCAAGAGTATTAAACAGAATCCGGTCCGAAGAGGCAGAAGTGTTCCTAGTGGCTCCAGACTGGCCACGACGGGCCTGGTTCCCGGATGTGTTGGAAATGGCAGTGGAATTGTTGGAGCTACCAGTACGGCCGGATCTTCTGGCACAGGGTCAGGTACACCACCCAGACCCGAGCTGGCTACGGCTCCACGCGTGGAGGTTCGGAGGCAGATGCTAACTGCAAGAGGATACTCTCAGACAGTGATAGGAACCATCTTGGCTTCAAGGAGGGAATCTACCCCACGAATATATGAATACACCTTCAGGGTATTCCGTAGATGGTGTAACCACAAGGGAGCTGACTTCAGGAGGGTCTCGGTCCCAGCACTACTAGATTTTCTACAAGATGGAGTAGAGGCGGGGCTGAGACCTAACACTATCAAGAGACAGATAGCGGCAGTTACCTCATTCCTACCACCGGAACAGGCATCTGAAATCACCAATCACCCCCATGTATGACGCTTCGTTAAGGGGCTGGCAAACCTGGCACCACCGACTGTACATAGATTCCCTACGTGGGATCTCCACACAGTCCTCAAGGCACTGATGGTTCAGCCGTTCGAACCGCTGAAGGAAACGTCCCTAAAGTTCCTGACCTGGAAGGTACTGTTCCTGGTAGCCATCACATCCGCACGCAGGATTTCTGAATTGGCAGCCCTTTCGATCAGGCGAGACCTGTGCATTTTTAGACCGGACTCAGTAGTCCTACGCCTACGGCCAGACTTCAGACCAAAGGTTAATTCAGCCTTCCATAGGGCACAAGAGGTGGTGCTACCCTCCTTCTGTCCAAGTTCTGGGCACCACAATTCAAAAAGGATATGGAGAAATTGGAGCGTGTGCAAAGAAGGGTGTGCAAAGAATGGTGAAAGGTCTGGGAACAATGCCTTATGAGGAGAGACTTAGGGAGCTGGGTATGTTTAGCCTGGAAAAAAGACGATTAAGAGGCGATATGATAGCCCTGTTTAAGTATTTGAAGGGGTGTCACGTTGAGAATGGTGCAGGCTTGTTTTCTGCTGCTCCAGAGACTGGAACACGGAGCAATGGATGCAAGCTCCAGGAACAGAGATTCCGCCTCAACTATAGGAGGAACTTTTTTAAAGTCAGAGCTGTTCGGCAGTGGAACACACTCCCTCAGAGCGTGGTGGGGTCTCCTTCCTTGGAGGTCTTTAAACAGAGGCTGGATGGCCATCTGTTGGGGATGCTTTGATTATGATTTCCTGTGTGGCAGGGGGTTGGACTGGATGGCCCTCGTGGTCTCTTCCAACTCTGCAATTCCTATGAAGACCGGAGAGGAAGCTGGAAAGAGTTTGGCACACCCTGGATGTTCGCAGGGCTCTGCGCATCTACATCAACAGGACAAAGCCTTTCAGGAAGCGCTTTTCGTGTCGCCACATGCAAAATACCTAGGAAGAAAGGTCTCACCATCCACACTCGGCTGCTGGATCCGTAAATGCATCACGACAAGTTATCAGTCCTTAAACCTGGAGGTGCCCGAAGAAATACTGGCACACTCAACTCAAAGTGCGGCAACCTTGGCGGCGTGGGAAAAGGACGCACCATTGGAGGAGATTTGCAAACCGGCAACCTGGAAATCATCCTCCACTTTTGTGCAGCACTACAGACTGGACAGGATGCAATCAGACGAAGCGGCATTTGGCAGACGAGTCCTACAACAAGCAGTTCAGGCCTAGGTTGATCTTCAATCACCAGACCCACCCTGGAACCAAGCTTTTATACATCCCGAAGCTGACGGATGCTCTGGAGCCCTCCCCACTGGGAAAAGGAACGTTGGTCTTACCTGTGATATGTTATTTTCCAGTCGTGAGGCGAAGAGCATCCGGACCTACCCTCTGGCGAGAAGAAGGAAGAACACAGAAGGGTGGCTTACAGTGGCTATCAAGGAAACCAGAGTGGAAGAAGGAAAGGATGGTCAACTCCAACCAGATTGGATATCCTGAACTGTACAAAGATCGACGTGAGTCAAGTGCACAAGAAGAGGCACGAGGCTTTTTCCACAGACTGGCCAGCCGGGGGTCGTCCCTCAGGGATGACCTCACCGGGGGCAGTCCCATGTTTCCTGCCTACCGGGAGCAATGGGGAGGGACAACCCAAAGCTGACGGATGCTCTTCGCCTCACCACTGGAAAAGAACGTATGACAGGTAAGACCAACGTTCCCTTCTGTACCGCTTATTCATGCAAAACACTCCCTAAGCGGTTTACAATGTCTTAGCCAGTTGCCCCCAACAAGCTAGGTACTCATTTTACCGACCTACGGAAGGATGGAAGGCTCAGTCAGTCTTGGAACCCTGTGAGATTGAACTCTTGACATTGTGGCTGCAGTAACGGCATTTAACCACTGTACCACCAGGGCTCCTTGTCTAGCTTTTCCCTATAGCCACTTTATTATAGTTCCAGAGCAAGATGGCTGGCTGGCCTGCAGCACAGAAAGAATGCTCCAGCATTGAAATGGAGTCTGAATGTTACCCATCCCTGTGTCATCAGGTATGCCTTAGCACTTTGTCCTGAGGAAAAGAACATATTCATAAAGAAATTGAAGAACGTTGTATGCTTTCTGCAGCATGCTCTTTAAAATTCAGACCTAATGAGCTTAAGATGAAAAAAAAAATCCCTTAGGTTATTTTGAATTGTTTAGTAATTGTTGATAAAAAGAACTTGATCATTCTTCTGGCACAAAAAAACCCCAACCACCCTCTACACAGTGTGCTGATGCCACAATATTACATGTTTTCCTGTCTCTTACATACTCATAAGACAACTGTGATGATTATGTTTTAACTCATTTGATAGGAATGCTGATGTGTCTGAAAATAACTGAGTATCTGTTTATATTCTTATCAATTAAAACATCATTATTCAGGACAATGCCCAAGAGAGCTCCATTAGCTATATACAGTTGTCCCTCCACATTCGCGAACTTGACATTTGCGGTTTCGGTTATTCGCGGTTTTGGGAGGCCCCCCCGGGGCCCCCCCAAAACCGTGACACGGGGCCTCCAGAGGCCCCGTGAAAGACCTGGGGAGGGGTGGGGAGGCCTTCGCGGGACGCCCGGAGGCCCTCCGGAGGCCCTGCGAAGGCCTGGGGAGGGAGGGAGGGAGGGCCGGGGAGGCCTCCGCGGGGCCTAGGAAGGCCCCGCGAAGGCCTGGGGAGGGTGGGAGGGAGGCCCGGGGAGGCCTCCGCGGGGCCTAGGAAGGCCCCGCGAAGGCCCGGGGAGGGTGGGAGGGAGGCCCGGGGAGGCCTCCGCGGGGCCTAGGAAGGCCCCGCGAAGGCCCGGGGAGGGAGGGGGAGGGGTGTAGTTATTTGCGGATTTTTCACATTCGCGGGGGTCCGCGGAACGGAACCGCCGCGAATGTGAAGGGACGACTGTACTATTAGAATGCATATATCACTGCCTTCTTTCCAATGTTTTGCAGTTATATTCGTAACTAAGTTCATTTGAAATGCATTTGACTGAATGGTTAATATGATCAGTAGCAGTATGGTATACTGTTGGAATATATGTGCTGCTACTTTCTTTTCCCTACTGCCTAAGGTTTTTTTTGTATATTTTATATATAATATATAGAGAGGTGACGTGTATATATCAAATATATTTGAAATATTCTTGAAATATTATAACAAAAACTATTAGAAACAGTAGGTTAAATTGCTTGCTGAGTAAACCTACAGTTTTAATTTCAGTATAAAACTATCTTTTAACCATAATATGTTAATTTAAATCTGAATAGTCAAAAGTGATCTGAGAAGGAAATATTGAATGAGATAAAGAAAGAACTTCTATCTCCCTTAGTGTCAAGAAACAACCACTGTTCCTGATTTTTCCATTTCACTCACCAACATTTCCTTTGTTGTGTGCGGTGAGAAAATGTTGTAGAATATGCAACTGGAATGTAGGTAAAAAGTGAGTAAAAATAAGGGAGAGAGTAGCAGTGCTCCTAATCTTTCTCCATATGTACTTGTCTGATCTATACAGTTGTCCCTCCATATTCACGGATTTGGTATTCACGGATTTAAGTATTCACAGCTTGAAAATATTCTTTAAAAAAATAATAATTCAAAAAGCAAACCTTGATTTTGCCATCTTATATAAGGGACACCATTTTGCTATGCCATTGCATATAATGGGACTTGAGTATTCATCGGTTTTGGTATCCACAAGGGGTCATGGAACCTAACCCCAGCGAATATGAAGGGACAATTGTATTCTGTTATTTTTTTTTTAACTATTGTAATCATTTTAATTGGGGGATAAGAACAATAGAAAGTAGTTCGGAATAGAGGTCAAAGTTCAAAATGTTTCTCAATATGTTGGAAAAATGTTGGCTTAAGATGCCTAACTTGTTTAGGTAGCAACATCTCATTAATCCAGGCACTAATAAAGCTAATATGTTGGAAATCATAAAGTGGTATAATGTGATGTGAACAATCATGGCTTCCATTGATACACCTCCTAGTTTTCAAGATAGTTAATTGCTGTTAATTATTTGTTTGAGAATACAGCAGAGCTGTTAAACAGTGCAGAATTCATATTTTGTGTTTGTCATGTTAAAACATACATTATTAAGACCTTTTAACCTGAATAGGGTTTTTACTAAAAATGGCTTGTTACAGTAGAGTTAAAATTATTTTTAAATGATTGTTGGAATCTAGAATATTTTAATTTTATTTAGTCTTTAAACTTTAAACTCTTGTTATTTTCGTAAGAACAGGCCTACTGAATGCTAGCAAGGATGTAGTGATACAGGGACCTATTTGCCTATGTGGTTTAGTTGTACCAAAGTGCATCAATTTTGGCTGTTACCTCTAATTTTGGGCATTACTTAACAAAACATTGTATTATGTCATACTCTTGCATTGCTCTCAATATACAAGGATTTACAGCATAAAACACTAATTTTGTTCCTTAATTGCTGCAACTAGATTGGAAATTGCAAAAAAATAGAAGACAGCAAACTTTTCATTGGAGGACTGGTGGCGTTGGGTTTGGGACGTTCTCTTGATGGAAAAGATATCTATAGCTTCAAAAATTAACTACTCTAGATGGGGGGAAAAGCAGGAAGTTGGGAAATTAAGGATTGGCAAGAATTAAAGGATGAAGGTGTGCAAATACAATGGCTGAATTATTATCAAGTTAGGGCCAGAATTAAAGAAGATTTAAAAGATAAACAGTATGAAGAAGAAACATCAGAGTTTGAGAAAATAATAAAATCAGAAAGTGGACATCTAATTAGCAATATCTATAGACTATTACTAAAGTACAACACAGAAGAGGAACAAATTAAACAATGTATGATCAGTTGGGCACAAGATATAGGCCACAATATTAGTATGGATCAGTGGGAAAACATCTGGCAAAAAGGACTAAAGTTTACCTGTTGTTATAATTTAAAAGAGAATTTTTACAAAATGATGTACAGATGGTACATGACACCAATAAAAATATCTAAAATGGGAAAAAACAAGTCATCCAACTGCTGGAGGTGTGAAAAGCAAAAAGGTTCTTTCTATCACATGTGGTGGAAATGTGGTAAAGTAAGCAGATATTGGAACAAAATTAACAAGGAAATTGAAAAAATTATGGGTTTTGAGGTGGGTTTGAGACCAGAATTGTACTTGTTAAATATGATAAACTTAGAAAGTAGAGAAGAAAAGAAAAATAGAACCCTTTTAATTTACTTAGTAACAGCAGCTCGATTGGTACTGGCGAAAAGATGGAAATCTAAAGATATCCCAATGAAAATAGAATGGAAAGAAAAGGTAAAGGAATTGGCACAGTTAGATAAACTAACAAATTTAGGAAGAGGGAAAACTATAGAGTGCTATTTAAAAGTATGGGAACCATTTATAGAGTATATGAAACAAAAGGGGGGAGAGAATAGTACAATAGGATTTAGTAGTTAGTAATTGAGGGGATCTGTGTATTTCTTTATACACATATGCCTCCAATTGGTTTGGGAATTTGTATATGGTTGGAAGTCTCCTTTTCATGTTGTTGTGAATGTATTATGTATCCATTAATAATTGTTGTAGATAATTGATAAGTTAATAGTGATATCACAATGGAATAAATGGATTTGGAAGTATATATAGAGAAATGTATACTATAAAAAAAATTCCCCCTCTTTGTAAGGGGAAAAAAATAAATAAAAGGTGGGGAAATTGTAGATAAATAGAAATTTTATTTAAGGGATATAGTGTGAAACAAAAATGAAAGAAATACTAATAAATATTTGATATGTTAGGGTAAAAATAAATAAACAATGTAACTTATATTCTGTAGGAGAGGGAATGACATGAATGCAATTAAGGGCATGAAGAGAATATGTGGGAAGTCTTTTTAAATTTATGTGTTGTAGGTTTTGTATTGTTTTGTATTTTGTCATATGTGTTGGTGTATGTTGGTGTATTTGTCTATTTTGTTTATGTTTAATAAAATTTATATTTTAAAAATAAAAAAAATTAACTACTCTACTGATACTCAAAATCTGTTTATAGAAAAATGGACCCTCTTTAATGAATATAGAAATGATAAACATAGAACATTTAGATCTGCTGTCTTGTCAGCTGAATTTCTGGAATGATGTAAAATAGCAATGTAAGAGTAGATGAGTGATTATTGTTTTCTCCACATTTCTGTTTTGTGTTGAATAGTATCTATGTTTGTTTATTTGATAGTACTGAAATAAAGTATTTAATAATTACGCATCTTTACATTCTAAAGGAGTACACCAGCCACAAGACTTAGATTTGGGCCATGATTTGAAAAGTTCAGGAAACAGCCAAATTTAGCTCTAATTTAGAGACTTATTTGATTCACATCTAAAGCTTTTCATTCAGAAATCCAAATTTCTTTGCACCTTATGGCTATTGTTTGAAATCACAGGAAAAACTAGAGACATGTCTGAAAGTGCTGAATGGATGGCTTCTTTATTATCATTTATTATCATGTTATCTATTTTATTTATTATATTGATAATAATAAAACAGCCATCCATTGCACACATTGAGATATGTCTCCCATTTTTCCTGTGGATTCTTTTGGCTGCTCTCCAGTTTCTGTCTCTGTCATTTGAAATTAACCATTGACTATAGCTTTCCCCCCTATATATCTGGCTTACTTGACATTTGTAGCCATAGAAGCCCCCTAAAAAGAAGCTAGATCTGCCAGTGAAAAGCTACATATCCTCAATTCACTCCCCTCTCTCCTCTTCCTGCTGTTTTGTTTATTTAAACTGCTCCATCTACTATTTCAGGCTGTTGTAAGTTAAATCCAAAGAATGAAATGCGGAAAAACCAGAGTAAAAACAAGTAAAGCAGTGGATGGAATATATCAGTCAGGAGATGCTTGACTAAAAAGAAGTCTTCCGACAAACACTGACAACAAAGTTGTGTTTGGTGCATGGAAGAGCACCTAACACAATATGGAAGCTGATAAAGTATGACCCCCATATCTGCCAGGCATACGTTCCCAGACTTCCCGTTGATGCTGGAAACCACAGATGATAACAAACTCTATTAGAATGATTGACTTCCAGCCCAGGCATACCGTAGAGTTGCACTGGAGGACCAAGGAATGCCTAGAGAGAAAACCTCTCTCTGCATCTTCTAGGTCCTCCTGTGCAACTCTATGGTCAGCTTCTGGCAGAAGCGTACCATAGAATCTCACTAGAGAACCTGGAAGATGCCTAGAGAGACCATATTTTTTCAGACATGGGTAAGTGAATCCATGAGTACTAGTCCTGTGACTTTGGGGGTCATACTGTATAACAAATGTACTCCTGGTGTCTCAGAAGATCTCATATCCATGCAGAACCATCACACTTGCTAATCAGGGCACATGTACAATAGCGCCTTCTCATATAGTATTACAGAACTGGTATTCAGAAGCTTGTTGCCATCATAAATAGTTGCTATTGATAACCAACAAAATTTCTGCATCTTTTTGAAAATACAGTTGTCCCTCCACATTTGCGGGGGTTAGGTTCTTGAGACCCCCGCGAATGTGGAAAAAACGCAAATAACAGATGCTGCTCCCACGGGGGCCCCCCAAAGGAAGGGAGGCAGCAGGAGGGTGTCTGGCCAGCCTGGCTGGCCTCTCCGCGGCCTTTCTGAGGGGACTCCAGTCCTTAGAAGCCCCGGAGCCCACTGAGGAAGGTCGGGGAAGGTAGCGTGTGGGTGGGGAGGAGGCTGCGCTGCCTCTCTCCGGCCTTCCGAAGCGGATGCTGGGGCTTTGGAGCCCCGGCGCCCGCTTCGGAAGGCTGGGGACAGCAGCGGGTGGGGAGGAGGCTGCGCTGCCTCTCCCCGGCCTTTCTCAGCGGGCTCCGGGGCTCCAAAGCCCCAGACCCCGCTGAGAAAGGCCGGGGAAGGCAGCGTGTGGGCGGGGAGGAGGCTGTGCTGCCTCTCCCCGGCCTTTCTCAGTGGGCTCCAGGTCTCCAAAGCCCCGGACCCCGCTGAGAAAGGCCGGGGAAGGCAGCGTGTGGGCGGGGAGGAGGCTGCGCTGCCTCTCCCCGGCTTTTCTCAGCAGGCTCCGGGGCGCCAAAGCCCCGGACCCCGCTGAGAAAGGCCAGGGAAGGCAGCGTGTGGGTGGGTATTAGGCTGCGCTGCCTCTCCCCGGCCTTTCTCACCCCCTTGCCCTTCCCAAAGTGGCGTAGGGGGCTTCAGAAGCCCCCGCCGCCATTCTCCCTCACTCCCCCGCTCTTCCCAAAGTGGCATAGGAGGCTTCTGAAGCCCCCGCCACCATTCTCCCTCACCTCCCCGCCCTTCCCAGAGTGGCGTAGGGGGTCCTTCGCTGCCTTGGGAAGGGACTGAGGTGGAATGAGGGAGGCTTTCCACCCCCCCTTTCCCAGGGCAGTGAAGGGATTCCTGAGAACCCCTTCGCTGCCTTGGGAAGGGACGGAGTGGAGAGGGGGGGCAGGCGGCTTTCCGCGAATGATCAAAACAGCGAATGTGAAAGTCGCGAATGTGGACGGGCAACTGTAACACCATAGTTTTAACAGTGTACTTGTGTAAAAACCTTTTTTAATTTGTCCTGAATTCCCCACCATTGAGCTTCATAAGACAACTCTTGGTTTTCATATTTTGAGGGAGGGGGAAATTTCTCTTAATTGGCTTTCTCTGCATCATGCACAATTGTAAACCATTTGTATTATATCCTCATCTTAACTTTTTGTCAGTGAAAAAGCCCACACGTTTGTATGTTACCTTTCATCATAGGGGCAACTGTGGCCCTTGAGAAAATTGCTTGTCCTTTCTACCTTTTCCAGTTTTTCTTTTCTGATGTGCAATGAATAGAACTGTACACAGCAGTCTAAGTGTAGTTCCAGTTTTGGTTTCAATTCTTGCTCTGAGTCTGGCTGAGAAAGGTTGATGGGTATCAGGGACATGCCCTCTTCCATGGTGATGCCAATAGTGGGAACTGCTCTGCCAAAAAACATTTTTCTTGTGTTGTCTTGCTGCTTTCAGCAAGCTTCAATGGTAGTTTTATCATCCTTATTTAGTACTTGTTAATATATTAAATATAAAATACAGATTGAATATCTCTTTTCCAAAATGCTTGGGACCAGAAGCATTTTGGATTTCAGATTTTTTATTTTGGATTTTGGAATATTTGCATATACATAATGAGATGTCTTGGAGATGGAACCCAAGTCTAAACATAAAATTCATTTTATGTGTCATATATACCTTATATACATAGTCAGAAGGTAATTTAATGCACAATATTTTTAATAATTTTGTTCGTGAAACAAAGTTTGTGTACATTGAACCAGTAAAAGGTATCACTATCAGTCACCTACGTGGAAAATGTGGAGCTTTTTGGATAAGGGATATTCAATGTGTATTTAATACAAAGGAGATCCCTAGCTATACAGTTGTCCCTCCGTATCCACAGATTTGGTATCCATGGATTTAAGTATTCATGGCTTGAAAATATTCTTAAAAAAATAATAATCCAAAAAGCAAACCTTGATTTTGCCATCTTATATAAGGGACACCATTTTGCTATGCCATTTCATATAATGGGACTTGAGTATTCACGGATTTTGGTATCCACGGGGGGTCGTGGAATACCAAATTCCACAAATAAGAAGGGACAGCTGTAAGTGTGGGCTGGAGTGTAAAGTGTGAAACATTATACATACAAGAACTTTAATTGCATTAAATAAAGTTACATTTTTTATTCATCATGACCACAGATAGCTGGAGAAGTGGATCCAGTGGGCAAGAGTAGAGATTTGTGGTGGGTGTATCAAAAAGTAGTGGTGGAAACTGATGAAAAAACAAATATTCTCAGTAGAAGTCTGGATACTGGAAATGTTCGAATTAGTCAAGATGGACAAGTTAACTACATTAATGAGAGAGAAAACTAGAAAGTTTTAAGGGATTGGAAGCCTTTTTTTACAATTTATGCAGGAGAGAGACTGAGAGATGATATTTTCAGGTTTAGAAAATTGTTTATTTTATAAGTAAAACATTGAAGTTTGATATATTTTTTTACTGTATGAGGAAGTTGAATTTAAATTGTGATGGAAGCCAATAAGTAGAAAGCTGAAAATCATAAATGTTTTGTTTGTAATGTTATTGTAATCATAGAAGATGTTAGATATATTTGTGTGTGTTTGTATAGGTCATGTTAAGTATGTTTCTGTGTATAGTATATATGTCTACTATGTTAATTTTGAATGTATGTGTTTAACGCTACAATAAAAATGATTATCTCAGCAAAACATAGTGGCTAGCAGTGGAGTCATTATGTTGGAGTCAGGCTTATTTCCAACCTCCTTTTACAAAGCTTTTGTCTCTTTTCTTCCTAAAACTACTAAAGGTCTTACTAGATGTACAAACTACAGAGCAATCTCTATTTTGTAAATCTGTTTTGTTGAACAGGTTACAAAATGTAATAACTGTCAGGAATTGGTTACTGAACCCTAAGTTTTAAAATGGCCAAACAACTGCAGAAATCATGCTAAGTCATGATGACTGACTCCATGAACTGCTAATCATGCTACAGCTGCTTGAGAAGGGTTGCATCAGAAGAGAGTTACTACAGTACAAAGCCATGAAAGTAGAAATCTGATGCAATGTGGCCATGTGCTTGGCTAAGCCAATGCTGTACTGTGTGTATAAAAGCAAGACAGAACAGAGATCATTCTCTTCCTATGATCCTGAGATGCCTGGCATAGCACTTTGTCTCTCTGTACATATTGAAACTACTGAAGATTAAAAGCACCTCCTGTTTTCTGGACACCAAATACTCTGTGTGTGAGTATTCTTGGGAAAGGGTTGCTACCAAGTCTGCTGAGACAGTTTTTGGCTTTACCTGGTGATTGATTGTCCCATCATCCCCTGACAATAACAATATTAATCCACCCAACCCAGGCAAGTTTTATTTATTATAGACACAGAGCTGATATGTGAAGACTATTTATACATTTGCTTGTTTTAAATACTAGTAAACCTACCTGTGCTGCCGTTGTTTTGCTTGATGCTGAAAAAGCTTTTAACAAAATTAACTGGCAGTTTATTTTTAGGACTTTAAAGGATTTGTTTTCCCATTAGAACTTTTGAAATGGATTCAGATTTCTTTATCTTTCTTCTAGGCTGAGAGTGATCAGTAATGGAATACTTTAGAACCCTTTTCATCTGCAGAGGGGTACACAACAGGGATATCCTCGCTTTCTGTTGATATTTGGTTTATGTTTGAAACCTTCAGAGTGTGCAGTCAGGCAAAATCCAGCAACCTGGGTTGATACATTGAGTACACGAGTATA
Source organism: Gambelia wislizenii (assembly GCA_030847615.1). Lineage (NCBI taxonomy): Eukaryota > Metazoa > Chordata > Lepidosauria > Squamata > Crotaphytidae > Gambelia > Gambelia wislizenii. Next base: position 219,009,436 of record JAUMIR010000004.1, read on the forward strand.
AGGCACTGTTATCTGCTGATGGTCTTTTGCTATTTGTTTATTGTCTTTATTGGAGTTGATAGAATTCATCATAATGTTCGAGGCCCTTCTGGATGTACTGTTAACTGGTCGAAATAAAGCTATTAGGTATTTAGGCATATGAGTTCCTTGGGATATTGTAGGCACATGAGTTCCTTGGGATATTGTACAGATGATTAAATTAAATCTGTGTGGAATATCTCTCAGTTTGGATAGACGGGCACGACTATTTATAGTAAGGTTAATATTCTTAAGATGAATGTTCTACCACGTACATTATGTGTTCTTTGAGGTCTCTCGTTGTGTAATTCTCAAGTGTATTTTCAAAAAATTAATGCTGTAGTTAGTAAATTCATATGGGATTTTTTTTACTTCACCGCTCCATTTTTCATTCAAAAGGTTCAATTGTACATTTTGGAAGGTGGATTTAATTTTCCAAGCTTGAGTTTTTATCATAGGGTATATCGCTCTACTCGAATAAGCTAGCAGGTACAGCCCAATTCAGGCATTCCTCAAGTGATTTTAGATTTTATTTATTTGCAACCTCATTTTGGTTCTAATCATTTTTATTCAATAGAAGAAGAAAGGAACGGTACCTCTTGTGATTTCTGCTGTCTGGATGGCTTATAATGTGACACCGTCAGAGACTTTAAAGTGAACATTCATGAGCAAAGGAAATTCACTTTGAATTTATTGACTAGTAGTTAATTAAGAGATTAAACTTGATTTCCTATTTAAACAGGGACAACACTTTTTTTTACTATTTTTATTTATTCAAGCTTTAAATATACACCAACAATTTATACCATTTCGTTTACACAAATCATCAGAGAGGAATCTTATATTCTAATACTTCTAATCAACTTTTCATTACTAAGTTATCATCAAAAACAAATAATAACCTTAATATCGATATTGTGCATTACTTCTTTAATGATTATTTTCCTTTCCCCACCTCGTGACTTTCATAGAATTAAAAAACCAAAGATTTTCTTCTGCCGATCTTTTTCTCCTTTATCTTTGCTTCTGAAAAGCATTTATCTAATTCCTCTTTTCATTTCTATTTTATCCACTGATTTTTTTCACTTGTAATTTGCCTTTTTGAAATCTACATGTACTGTTTAAATTGTCAATATTTCAGCTTCTCCTGCCTCTTATTCTTCTACTTTTACTTTTTAATTAGCAATAATTTATGAGTCATCCTTACAAATACCCGTGTTTATTCAAATATTCTCTTACACCATTCCATTCTTTGTTCATTTCCTCCATATTTCATTTATTTATTATTCTTGCCAGTTTATCATTATCTTTCATCTCTGATACCTTTTCTAACCATTCTTCCAGCTCTGGAGCTTTTTTCTTTTCCCATCTGGTTGCGATCTTTACTCTAGCAGCCGTTATTAAATACAATAGTACGCTCCAATGCTCTTTTTGGTCTGTCTTTCTAGCATTAAGGTTATGTTTAATAAATACAATTTTGACTCCATAGCAAAATTTATTCCCAACATCTTTGGTATTATTCTGTGTACCTTCTCCCAAAATTTCTTTATGATTGGGCAAGCCCACCACATATGATATAAGGATCCCAACTTCTTTTTCGCATCTCCAGCACTTCTTATTTTCTAATTTGTAAATCTTACTTAAGTTAAACACTAAGACTCTAAACTATCTAGTCCGTGAGCTGCTCTTCGCCAATGATGCTGCCCTTGTTGCCCACACAGAAGCAGCTCTGCAGCGCCTAACGTCCTGCATTGCAACAGCTGCAGAGCTATTTGGGCTAGAAGTCAACCTGAAGAAAACAGAAGTTCTTTACCAGCCTGCACCACAGGACGAACACCACCATCCCCACATTGCCGTCAGCAAATCTGTGCTCAAGTCCGTTCAGCAGTTCACCTACCTGGGAAGCATCATCTCCTCAGATGCCAAGATTGACAAAGAGATCGATCACAGATTAGCAAAGGCATATAGTGCATTTGGAAGACTTCACAAAAGAGTCTGGAGCAATAAACACCTGAGGCAAAGCACAAAAATCAGTGTGTATAGAGCCATCGTACTGTCTATCCTCCTTTATGGATCTGAAACATGGGTCACCTATCGCCACCACCTACGACTCCTCGAGTGCTTTCATCAGCGCTGTCTACGCACAAGCCTAAATATACACTGGACTGACTATGTGACGAATGTTGCTGTCCTTGAGCAAGCAGGGATCACCAGTATTGAGGCCATGATATTGAGAACACAGCTGCGCTGGGCAGGGCACATTTCTAGGATGGAGGACCATCGCCTCCCAAAAAAACTACTTTACGGTGAACTTGCCACGGGTCAGCGTAAGAGGGGCGCTCCAAAAAAGCGATACAAAGACTCCCTGAAACGACATCTCAGGCTCGGCCAAATTGATCACCAACAGTGGTCTGCCCTGGCCTCACATCGGGAGGCATGGAGACGCACTATCCACAATGCTGCAGCCTTATTTGAGAACTCACGACAAACAAGTCTTGAAGAGAAACGACAACGCAGAAAGAATCACAACCCAAAAACATCACCCAAGGAGACCTTCTGCTGTGCTTTTTGCAACCGGACTAGTTTATCTCGGATTGGCCTTTTTAGTCTTCAGCGCGCTTGCAGAAAGCGTGGGATGAGTCCTTCCTGAATCTTCGTTTGCGAAGAAAAGCCAGAGAGAGAGAGAGAGAGAGAGAGAGAGAGAGAGAGAGAGAGAGAGAGAATCTTACTTAATCTTCCAGGTATAAGATACCACCTATTTGCTATTTTGAAATAGTTCTCTTTGAGATCTTGGTTTGCCATGAATCTATTTGTTCTACTCCAAGCATTCTCCCATTCTTCTAAATTTATGGCATCACCTATACCCCTTGCTCGTTTTATCATGACACCCTTCACCAGTTCTTTTTCTAGTTCTCTTCCTAGGATTACTTTATATGAACTTGTAATTTTCTTCTTTCCGGTTCCCCATATTATCTTGTCTATATCGTTCTGCTCTTTCATAAAGCCATATTTTCTTTTATCTTTGAATCTCTTTTATTTGGTTGTATGTAAACCAGTGTGTTTCAGTTCCTTGTCTTTGCATTTCCTCTCTTGATTTTAAACAAAACTCTGTCCCATTTTCGAATTCTACTAAATTTTTATATTTGAGCGAGTCTTCCTTTTTCTTCCATTTAATTTGAAAAGCTTCTACAGGAGAAAACCATAAAGAGATAGCTTGATAGAATCTTTGTTTTATATTTTTCCATATCTTCATTAAAGGCCCTCTCACTACATGGTTATCAAATTCTTTATCTACTTTTGCTTTTTCATACCATAGGTAAGCATGGGAACCATATCTCAAATTGTAGCACTCCAGATTTATTAATTTGGTATTTTCTAGTCTTACCCATTTGCTAATCCAATTTAGTCCACATGGCATATGTCTTAAAATTTGAGAGCGCAGCCCCTCCTCTATTGTTTATATCTATTAAGGTTGACCATTTTATTCTTGGCTTGAGGCCATTCCAAATGAAGTCTTTTAAATCTTTGGTCCATTCTGCAAACGGCTTGTCATTATTCAAGATTACTAACTTCTGGAACAGAAATATCATCCTTGGTAGTATCTTCATTTTCACAGTGGCAATTTTCCTTAACAAGGATCATTTTTCGCCATCTTTTCAAATCTTCTTTTATTTCTTTCCATACCCTTTTATAATTGTTCTCGAATAACTCTTTATTCCTTTTGCTAATTCATATACCTAGATATTTTGTTTCAGTTTCAATCTTACATCCAGATTGATTTTTTAATTGTGCTTCTTCATTTTTTGATAAGTTCTTAGTTATTATGACCGTTTTGTTTTTGTTAATTTTAAACCCAGATACCCTTCCAAAATTGTTTATAATTTCCAATAAATTCTCTATATGCAACACAGGGTCTTGTGTAACTATTAGCAAGTCATCTGCATAGGCTAAAACTTTATATTCGTTTTCTTTAAAGTTCAGACTTGGTATTAATTTGTCTTCTCTAATTTGTTTGTTAAGCACTTCCATATAGCTAAAATGAAAAGAAGGGGGGAGAGTGGGCATCCCAAGCAGGGGCATGACTTTTTAAAACACACACACACACACACACACACCATTTCCACGTCTTAGTCTGTGCAATGATGTTGGTGTTATTGAACTATTCATGAAGTAAATTTTTGTAATTATCACTGTTAGTACTCTATGCATTTCAGTTTAACTAGCTATACCCAGCATAACATAAACTGTTAACTACATATATAAAATGCTTCGGTGTGTTTCCATTCCCATTCCCCTGATTGCCCACTTAAGAAACATGTCAAGAGTACGATGATTTGACGCATTAGTGTATAACCTTTCAAATAGATTATAATGGCTAGTTTCATGCCGAAAGCCCCTCTGCCACCACCTTGCAACTGTGCATACACACAGACACCATGCTTGCCAGGACGCAAGGGCACCTCCGCTGCCGCCATGCAACTGCACATACACACACACACACCATGCTACAAACACACACACTTCACATGTGCCAGGACACGAGAGCCAGTCTGCCGTTGCCATGCAATTGCATAAATATCCCATCCTACACACACACACACCATGTGCACCAGGACGTGAGAGCCCTTCTGCCACTGCTGCAGCCATGTACAAATACCCCCCACGCTACACACACACCCATGCTACACAGACACGCATCCCCCCAACTACACACATACCTCATACATGTCAGGACATGAGAGCCCCTCCACTGCCATGTTTAGAAAGGACTTGAAGCTTTCCACATGTTTCCACCCCAAGGCCCAAGAACAAAGTCAGCACACAAGAGCAATGAGCAGCTAGCTACAGACAGCACAGAAGGCCCCAGGCCCAGCTACAGGCAGCACAGAAAACCATATTGTGGTGGCCAAGACTGAGGGCTGAATGCCACTCTTAAATAGCAGTTCCCCTGGCTGCTTCAGGTGGTGCTGCATGATTGCAGCTGGCTGCATCTGATAGCTTGGCCCAGTTCTTCCAAGACTCCCACAGCCAGGGCCTGAGTCTGCAAAGAGGCTGTGCCGCTGCTGCAGCCCAGGGCCTAGTCCTGCAAGGAAAGGCAGATTCTGACACTTAAGCAGCCGATCAGCACACTGAAAATGGTAACGTGCCCAAGAGAAATATCTGTCTGTCTATCTATCTCATCTCACTGTTTGGGGAGGGGGGTGTTTCAAGCTTACCTGGAGCTTACATTTGCACCCTTGCAGGAGTGCAGAGCTGGGAGGAACAAATGTGTTGATTCCCCCTTGCTGTGGCACACCAATGGGAAGAGTCTGTATGCTTTAGTCTGTTATCCCATCCTAGCTTGGCAGGTGAATCATCTGATTACTGGATCTGATCTGGATGCAATCCCAAAATCATGTTGAAGGTGTAAGTATAAAGTTGTGTCCTGTCCTATTTCCAACAGAACAACTGTATTAGTGTATCTTTTCCTTACTGTTGCTTCATTCCCCATAGTTGCTAGGGTACATTGCTCATCTACCCAAGCTTGCATATGTAACACCAGCAGTGTGATACCATTTCATGGATTGGATGAAATGGACAGTTCACATGAAGAAGTGTGGCATAATGAATTTGTTGTTCTTTAAGACAAGGCTCCTGGTTGCTTTGGTAGCCTTTCAGAAATTACTGTTGGAATGGTATGATTCCACAAGCAGATAACAGAATTTGGCTTGTGGCTTCATATTCTCTCATTATAATAGGCAATTGTGTGTCTTGGATTTTTGATGACATGTGTACGCACACCATACAGCAGTAGACTGGGAAGAATTTGTAAGATGTAGAACTGCTTTCAAGACTGAATACATTTTCCTTGACTGTGTATGCATAAGAATTAAGTATAAAACCTTGTGTTCATGTACAGGAGCTAAATATAGAGAAGCCCTTGATGGGAGATTTTCTTTCGAAAGTGGGACTTGAATCCCTTGAGTATTTCTCATAATTTTACACTGTAGGATAAAAGTTTTACTTCATCAGTGGCTTCTCACAGGACTTTTATAATAGTGGGAGACAACACATCAAATGAATACTTTTCAACAAAATGCTAAGAAATTGAAAGAGCTAATGTCTCTCAGTTCAGAGAATGTGGATAACCTTGGCAACCTGGAATTAAAAATACTGCTGCAGAAGTCCAGTTTGGTGAATGGGAAAAACAACAGCTATCCAGGACTTGATTCTAGAGAAGTGTACGTACTTATTTTTTTGCTTGTATTACAGAGATCTGGTTGAAAGAGAAAGGTTTAAATTTCTCCACATAGGTCCACCAGGGTTCTCTGTGTAGCAGCAAGTGGGACCTAGAGGACAGGAAGGACAGAGCTGCAGTGGTTTGTCATGATTCCATTTCCCCACCAGTCTACTGGAGTGTGTGCATCTGAAAGTGGATGCCAGGAAAAGAACAAGAGACTCTTTTGGTGTAGCGTCCAGCACTTTCCCTTCCTGAGTTACTGGTGGTCTCCGAAGTAGAGCTTGGTTCCCTTATTTTGTTTTGGGGGGTGTCGACATTCTTGATGTGACTAGCTGGCTCAGGACTTCCTCGTCAACATGAATCTGTCCCAAGCAGTGTGGCCTAACTCACTTTACGAGGCATACTCAAGACCTAATTTTATATGTTGGATGGGATGCTGCTGATTCTGGAGTTAAGGACATTTGTTTGTTGTCATATACAGATCACTACCCATTAGGAGAAAAATCAAGATTGTCCACTCTAAGAGAATGAGTAATCTAGATGGTTTTCTGATAGCTATTGTGGAATTTCTTGCTGTCTTCGCAAGCCATACTGTCAAAGCCTTGGTTGACCTCTGGAAAGGTAAAATGGCCTGGATGGTAGTCATGCTCTTTCCTGAGAACTCCTTCCTGCTGTACAGAATGAAAGAAGCTATTTGGTTTTCTAGGGGACTGATGGTGATGCAGGAAGTGGGATGGTGAATAGAACAACACTAACAGAAAGCTTAGACTAAATTCAACTAACCATATAGCTCAACTACTTTGTGGCCCTCCTCAGTTATTTGAATTTTTCAAATTGCTAAATGGTCATTTAATTATATATTATGTCTGTTCTAATGCAGAGTGTGCAGCCAGATCTTGCATTGATAAGCATGTTCTTACAGTGATTCATGCTAGCCCCGAGAGAGATATTTAAAATTGGACTTTTAAAAAAAATTAGCTGAGAAAAGTGTCTGTCTGGAAAGGATTTTCTTGTTTATATTTGATAAACTGTAAACTGTACCACAATTTCTGTAGTGTTAACTGCCCATAGAAGTACTACTGTGATTTTGAATAGCACAAGAAATCTTTTAAAACTCTAGAAAATTTGCTTCAGAAAATGCATATATTTGCCGTTTGGTAACAATATTGCTATGGCATTTATTGGGGAATTCTATTTCAGTGGGATTTGTACAGGAAATTTCCTACATAAAGTGTTGCAGCGTTACTAGTTGTTGGGAGTATCTAGTAAATAAAGTATTGCAGTTTTTTCAAATATCTTGTAATTTCATGTCATGAGCAAACATTTTAATACATAAAATTCAAAACAATAAAGGTATTACTCCTATAATCCTTTGACGTGTTAATGCAACTTACTTTGGAATGCAGGAAGCAGAGCTTCTGACTGAGTTGAAGAACTCTCAGATGTCATTGTGTTTGTATATTGCCTTCTCTTTCTCATCACTTTATAGATGGTAGTTCTGTGGAATAGATAGTTTTACATAAGGTCAGTTAGAGAGAGAAAGTAGTGCGAGCATTATTTGAATATGTTAAGTGTGGGGGAAGTGAGGTTGCAATACACAGAGAATTTGAATGGAAATTTAGGAAGCAGAGTGGTGGAACCTTTTGGTGAAACTTTAAATTTGAATTGGCTGCTTAATAAAATACCTTGATGTCTTAGCTGTAGGATTTACCATTAAAATTGAGAAATATTTTGTTAGCTTGTCTATCTGTTGCACATGTGTTGTCTCTCTCAGTATAAAATATTTATTGCTATGAGTTGTAAGTGCCCAGGTGCCCTTCAAATCAGCTGGACTACAGCTCCCATCATCTTCCAGCATGTGTGTGTGTAGTGACAGATTATGGAAGAGTTTAGCTAAAAGCTCTCATACATTCTGGAATTTTTAGTTAAAAAATTACTTTCCCCCATTTTATAGACTAGGTAGTCAATACAATGGGCCCTTCCCATCTGTGGGGTTCAGTTTCAACCCACTCACTCCTCATGGATAGGGAAAAATGTGGATACTCAAACCATTAATCAATGGTGGTGTGTATATACCGCTACATGCTGATATGCCCGTGTTCACACACCGCTATTGAATAATATGGGGTGTGTTGATCCGCAGATGCTCCAATCCACAGATGGTTAGCCTGCCAATACGGTGGGCCCACTGTATATAATTTATCTTAAGATCTTCAGAAGTATTTTTTTAGCCAAAGGTTTTTTTAATGGCAGTAATGTTTTCACAAAAACTGAAAACTATCTCATTAAATTTCATGCATCATGGTTACTCATGGTAACAGAACGTTATTCAGTGCGTTGAGTGATTTTAGAAGAGTGTTTGGTGCTCAAGGAGTAATATCTGATTAAGCGTGTGACTATAGTAGTTTTTCTTTTAAATCCTGACCATAAAAATATGTTCCTCACTTTCAGTACTGTACTTGCATACTTAATGAAACTGAAAATTTAAAAATTTCTTGTTCTTAGATCATATGGAAGTGCTACAGAGATATTTAGCTAATTCCATGAGTTGCCAGCATTTCAAGAGGATGATACCTATTGAATGAGCAAAATAATTGTTGACTGTAAGTGCCTCCTGTACCTTTTAAAACTTTTGCAAGCACATCATCACAATCTGTATTTATTTTTCAACAGGTAGAGAGAATTGTTGATAAAAGGAAAAACAAGAAAGGGAAAACAGAATATTTAGTACGATGGAAAGGCTACGAAAGTGAAGATGACACATGGGAGCCAGAACAACACCTTGTGAATTGTGAGGAATATATACATGAATTCAATAGGCATCACAATGAGAAGCAAAAAGAAAGCACAATAACAAGGACAAACAGGACATCTCCAAATAATGCAAGAAAACAAATTTCTAGATCTACTAATAGTTCTTTTTCAAAGACCTCCAAGTCCTTAGTTATTGGAAAGGACCATGAAGCAAAAAACCAGTTGTTTGCTGCCCAGAAGTTTAGGAAAAACAACACTCCTCTCTCTGGTAGAAAAAATATGGACCTTTCAAAGTCAGGTATTAAAATTCTTGTGCCCAAAAGTCCTATTAAGAGTCGGACAGCAGTGGATGGCTTTCAGAATGAAAGTCCTGATAAGCTGGACCACATAGAGCAGGATCAGGAAGATTCTGTGGCACCGGAAGTGGCAGCAGAGAAACCTGTTGGAGCTTTATTAGGACCTGGAGAAGAGCGTGCTCGGATGGGGAGCAGGCCAAGAATACATCCATTAGTGCCACAATTGCCTGTGCCAGTAACAGCTACCATTGCAACCCAATTAACCTTAAATGGAAAAGGTAAGTGTATGCTCAAGTTTAGTAATATTGTGAAGTTAATTGCTTGGGTGATTTTTCAGATTTCAGGACAAGATTGTTTAGCTTATTTCTTATAATAGTGTATTTTTGGTTTTGGAGTATTTGTCATGCTAGATGTAATATCACTATTTATATTTTTGATAAAGGCAGTTAAACTGCTACATTTGTCACCTTCTTTTCCAAGTTCTTCTGCAATTCCTATTTTCAAAATGAATCCATATCTGTGCCTTAACTTGAGGTTTACCATTCACTCATTATGTTATTGCTCTGTTTTATTTACATTTCTTGAAATTAGGACAAAATAAACTATGTTTCATGCATGTTGGGATCTATTCATTAGCAGTTCTTCCTACCCACTCTCCTCTGCGTTTTTAGTTCTCATTGATCTAGGTCTGTTTGTTTTTCAGTCTCTTTGGAAAGAGCGAGTGGAGTACAGTGAATACAGTATATTGTGGAGTACAGTAGGACCATGATATCCACTGGGGATTGGTTCTGGGTGGGGTGTGGATACCGAAAACCATGGATAATTGCGAACACCATTGAAAATAATGGGACTTCCTGTTTAGAATACTATAGAGTTGTCTTGGAGGACCTAGAAAATGGCTAGAGAGGACACATTTTCTAGGAAGACTCTATGGTAGGTGTACTTAATAGGAATGATTCCCATTACATACAATACCGTTGATGTCTGAATATGATGCATATGATTGTGCTGTCTTTTTTTAATTAGTGAATCAATGTATGGAAAATAATGCTTGCCCTCTCTTTCATGAGACGTTTCATATTTGTGATTAATACTTAGTCACCACTTTCATACTGTCTGTTATGCAAGAAAGTTAAGTTGATAGCCTTTGTTTAACCAGTGTAGCAGCCTCATATTGAATTACAGTGCAATTCTTGGGATGCTTACATAGAAGTGAAACCTGCTGTGTTTATTAGGGGTTACACTATGTACTTTAGTGAGTAGGCCCCATTGAATACAGTGGGGCTTACTTCTGAGTAAAATGCATAGGACTGAGCTTCACAATTTCTATTTGCTACTGTTGCAACAAGGCGTAGTGTTAACAGAATTATTTTGTTGCTGTAATTGCTTCACATACCTGGTTTTCAAGAAAGATAGTTTTTTTAGTCTTAATATTTTTAGAATATATATGATAGACCTTGTGATAATGGGAGGACTCCAGTTCCCTTTATCTGACACTCAGCAATCAGATAAACAAGGGTCTGGAGCATCATCAGAGATGTCATAGGTCACAGGGGACAACTGACCAATCAAGACATACAAGACTGCCGAACTGCAAGGTAATAAATGCTGCCTTGAGCCATGAGGCAGAGAGAGAGAACAAAGGATCCTAAAAATGGAGGAGGCTGTTTTGAGTCTGGTCTGAACAGACATGTAACTCCAGCCTCCTTCTGAATCCAACAAACTGATTGCATAGTGTGTGAGTAGATAAGAAATGTATTAGCTAGTTTGCGTTAAGGGAGTATGTTATTTTCCTACTTGGCTGAATGCTAACTGAATGCTTAACTATATCTGTAACTTTTAAGAATGTACCTGGAAAGGGAGAGCCTTTCCATGAGAATTATCTGCATGCTTTTGAACTCGGTTTGGAATAAATAGCTTTTATAATCTTTACATGATGTGTACACATGTTTTGCTCAGTTGCTTCTCTTCCCTTCGGGACAGAGGGTAAGGTTGGTAATATCTCTGCCAGTAGCAGGGAGTATATAAGAAAAAGGGACCCTCACAGATTCCCTTTCGACTGTGTGAACAAGGGGGTAGATTCAAAGGGTGGTGACAGCTAGATTAAAAGGGGGTGCAATTCAGGGAATTCCCAGGCAGATGAATCCCAAGATTGTGTCTCAAAGTATAGCTTAGGGGGTTACCAGGCAGAAGAACCCACGAGCTTTATCATGGAAATGCAGCTGAGTCCTCAGAGGGCTGTGCTTGCACACACATTGAGGCAAGGGCTGATCATATAGTGGTAGCAGTGGGAGGCAAGGGCTGATCACAGACCTAGAAAAGCGTTCTGCTGGAAAAAGACATCCCACAAAAATTCCATGTGCAATGTGTAGACAAAACATCTCCATACATAAGACTTGGTGATACAGATAAGAATTTAAATTCCTTGTCCTAGAAGAGTTTCTTCTCTTAGAAGAATCTCTTCTCCTAGAATTTTTGTTTTGAGATTCACCGTTTAATACAAGGATTTATTTCTGTTGAAATTGTACATGATTGAACTATGAGATTACCAAATTCCAGTTTAAAGAGAACATAAAGTTTTATATGGCAACAATTCTAGAATCACTAAATATCCCCAGAGAGTCTAATAAATTTCTCTTCTCAGGACACCTGTTTTATTCTGATAGGGGAAAGGCAGCGAACTGATTAATTATAATTAATCATAATAAATAAAATATCTTGTAGTGCTTTCAAATATTCAAAACACTTAGCATACATTATTTATTGGAGTCTTTAAATCACTATAGTATGCATGTCCACATTGCAGCAGTCTCCAGTTCTGCTGGATTACAACTTCCATCAACCTTAGTGAGCATAACCCATTAAGATAGTTGGGTTGGTACAATTTATAATCTAATATTTGCTGAAGGTACTAGGTGAACGAGGCTGGTAGTTGGGTCAGTAGTATAATCCCTCATAATGTAGATAGAAGGAAGGAATGAGGCTATCAGTGGCTTTCCTAAGGCTGTAAGCAGGGGAATCTAGGACCCTGGTCTCTTAACGGCTAAACATATCAGCTCTCATAATCACTAACTATTGATTAGTCTGGTCAACAAGGCAAATTCAGTATGCCTGTTACTGCTCCTCCATGTGAAGTTCTTGGGCAGAGTTCTCCAGTAGCTTATCAAGAGAAACATTTGGTAGAGTTTCAATTCTGGTTTCAGAGATATGTTGAATCCTAATGAAAATGTGTTGTATATTGTATGTAGGTTGTACATGAAAGCTAGCTGAACTCTGTATACACATTAAAAAGGACTTCAGCTAGACTGTGATAATTCAAACTTTGAACATTCTAGACTGCTGTAAAGTAGTATATTTGTAGAGTATGTCCCCCTTTAGATACAGAAGTTATTTCTTAATCATTTTTTATTTTCTGATTTAGTAATTTATATGAACTTAATACTTTACAACATACTTTCAAGAGTATAATGCAACACTGAAGTAATCAAAGCATCTCACATATATCATGTAAGGTGGGTGAGTATTAATCCCAAATTATAATTTCAGGATTGAGTCTGAGAGATTCAGTTAAATAGTAACTTCTAAATCATGGTTTAGAGTTGCTTCTCTCCTTTAATTCTCCAGTTTTAATGGTTCTCACCTCACATTCTTAGCTTCTGTGGTTTTTACCAACTATCCAAAACTTTAAAATAAAATGAGTTATTTTGAATCCTGTCTTTATATATGCAAACATGTTTTATGGACTTCCATTATAAATTAATAGGAAGTTATGACATGCTATTACATATTCACATCTGCAAGTCTTCCATGATAGCTGTTCTGAGAGGAGGTGCTCTCCGTGCTTTCTCTAGCATTTTCGAAAGACCAAATTACAGTGGGCCCTTGGTATCTGCTGGGGTTTGGTCCAGGACCCCCCCCCCCAATGTATACCAAAATCCATGGATACCATGAATACTCAAGTCCCATTATATGCAATGGCATAGCAAAATGGCATCCCTTATATAAGATGGGAAAATCAAGGTTTGCTTTTTGGATTTTTTTAAAAGAATATTTTCAAGCCGTGAATACTTAATTCTGTAGGGTGAGATGGCAGGAGGAATCCTTTAACATTGGGAAACTAGGACCGCCTGGAAAAGCAGGAAGTTGAACTGCCCAAGTAGAATTCAAAGATCTTTGTTCTCTCTTCTCCTCCACGAGGCCAGTCCAACTTCCTGCTTCGCCCGGGAAGGCACAGGATTCTTCTACTCCATTCTTTACCCATTATACCTTTTATTTACCTTCATTCTTCTGCACCCCCCCCACCTGGCTTACCCCTCTCACTTCTCCTCCTCCCCCTCCCCCGCAAAATCTTTCCCTAAAACAACAACAACAAAAACTCCTGGCCGAATCCTTCCCCCCCCCCTTCCGCAACTCTTCTCTTCCTCTTTCTTGCCTCCGCTGAGGACCCGGGCTCCCACTGGCTTTGCTAGTCAGAGAACTGGCCTCGTGGAGGAGAAGAGAAAACAAAGAACTTTCTGAATTCTACTTGGGCAGTTCAACTTCCTGCTTTTCTGGGCCGTCCTAGTTTCCCAATGTTAAAGGATTCCTCCTGCCATCTACCCTACAGAAAGTACCTTCATGGGTAAGTACCCAATGGAGCAATCCGTGGATCTGGGGGAACAATTGTATTATTAAAAAAAAAAAAAACTCAGCAACTACCATCTGCTATTTCATATGATGTAAGGCTAAATATTTTATGTACCTCATTATACACACACACACACACCTTTTTAAAAAAAATAATTATTTTGTGATCCTTTGCAATGTCATGGGGAATATTTAAACACTGGTGAAAAATGCTTTGATATATTTCCCCCCAGTCTTTGCTACGTAAGTGTTCTGCTTCCTAAACCAGATCTTCCTCATTTAGTGAAGTTTCCCCTCAGCAGAATTTTGAGAAAAGGAAAAAACTGGAAATGTGTAGCTTGTATTGACTCCAAACAATCTTCTATTGGAGTTTATTTTATGCTCCAGGGACCACTCTTGCAGGAAAAAATAGCAAAGAGCTTTGTACAAATGCTTCCTGACATCATAGGTCCAGTGTCCAAATAAATGTTGCTTGAAGGACATTAGGAAGTCAACCTTTCAGGATGTTTAGCAGTTTATAGCTTCTGCTTTCAGTGTCCTTATTGAGAACCGTTCATTCTGTTTTTAACAGGCAGTGGTTGCAATGTTTAATTCACATGATTTTGTACTCAGTGCTATTTTTCACTGTGATAACTAGAAGTAAATCAGTGTATCTGGTATCAGCAGAGGTAGCATCCTCTGCTTAGCCTACAGACAGACAGAGAGAATGGGTGGGGGGTGAATGAGAATTGGATTCCTTATTTGCTCTCTCATCCTCTCTAACTACTGTCATCTGGTGTTTGTGGTAAGGGATTCCTCTGATTCAGCTATACGTCACAGTTCTGTTCTTTGGCTTTATAGTAAATTCAGCTTTTAATGTGAAGTCGAAGGCTTCCATGGCCGGCATCCATAGATTTTCTTTGGTTTTTTTCCAGGCTGTGAGGCTGTGTTCTGGAAGAGTTTATTTCTGACGTTTCGCCTGCATCTATGTCTGGCATCTTCAGAGAATGGTTGGGTAGGAATGTGTGGGGGTTAACGTACTGTGAACTCCTGTCTGGGAGGGTATGTAAATGTGTGTATTTGAATGGCTAGTTTCTGGGTGGAGATATGCAAGGAGGATTAGTGTCTGTTTGGCTAATGGTTGGTTAAATGTCCATTATCTGCTGGAAATCCTCCTGTCCCTGGGTGGAGTTCATTTGCAAGTGTTGAGTTTTGATTTTAGTGTTTTTCAGGACTGGCAACCAGAGTTTGTTTATTTTTAGGGTTTCTTCTTTCCTGTTGAAGTTGTCGAGGTGTTTGTGGATTTCAATAGCTTCTCTGTGCATTCGACATGATAGTTGTTGGCCTGGTCCAGAATTTCAGTGTTTTTAAATAACATTTTGTGCCCAGGTTGGTTTATAACATTTTCTACTACTGCTGATTTTTCTGGCTGGCCCAGTCTGCAGTGTCTCTCATCTTCCTTGATTCATGTTTGCGCACTGCGTTCAGTGGTCCCTTTGTAAAGTTGTCCACAGCTGTGTGGTATGCGGTAAACTCCTGCAGCTGTGAGAGGGTCTCTTTTGTCCTTCACTGAGCGTAGCATTTCTTGGATTTTCTTGGTTGGTCTGTAGATTGTTTGGAGGTTGTGTTTCCTCATCTGTTTTCCTCATTTGTTTTTCCTCATTCCCTATTCCCTATTCAGCTTTTAATTCTCAATTGCAGTCACAATTTTTGAAGGACAAAAATGGTTGCAGCTACTGCTGCTACCTGTAAATGGCTCCTCCTGAGCTGGGGGTCAGTTCCATTGTTTAAGAGACAAATACAGAAGTAGTAGTATATAACAGCAGTAGCTAGAATGAAATAATGATAGCATTTAATTAGTGGTCAAAAATGGAAATTATGAATGACACTTCTTTGGATGAATAGCTTTCTATTAAATCCTTAATTGTTAAAGTAGCACTTGATGTAAAGCCAACTCCTTCTCTTTGACCCTGTAACTGGCTCTGTGGGTGTATTTCCCTAACATGTATTTGCATATGTAACACTTTAGAGTTAATGATATGATAGCATAGCAACAGCAGACCAATTTTTTCCCCTTTTGCCACTGAGAGCCATTGTCTTTTAGGAAAGGCAGTAAAGCATGCAGCGGTGGTATCACCTCTTTAGAGAGCATAAGTGATTTAAATATTAAATATTAATATACACAATTTATGATCCTCTGGACCTGTTGGAATAACAGTCAGTTCCCCCTCAATCATGTTAACTCCTGTGTAATTCCATATGCTGAGGCAAAATTTAGATTTAGCTTAGAAATTTACTGTTTTAAAATTTCCTTACTTACCACTCTGTTATTCTGAATTAGTCTGTGGTGGTTCTGGTTTTCATTTGAAAACAAGAGTATCATTTACTGAGATCATGAGGGTATTTCAAAACTCTTAATGTGAGCATATCATCACAGAAGCTGGTAAGGCAGCTTTTTCTGAAGCACTTGCCTTCTAAAAATATGAAGCAAATAAGAAAATGTGTTGAAAGGAAACACCAGAAGATTGGCCATACAATATAGAATTTATTCTGTTAAAATCTATCCCAATAGATGGTTGTCCTGAGGCTTGTTTAGACAATGCTTTGCCCCAGGTTGTATCCAGGGAGCATCTGGGACTTCAGCACGGGGAGAATGAATTTCTGAGGCAGGGAAGATCTATATCTGCTTGAACTCAGGTTCTCCCTCATTCTGCCAGATAAAGGGTGGGTGGGTGTAATGCATTTCTTCCTATTTGAATGAACAGAAATGGATGAAAAGAAGACTTAAAGTAGTAACATTGATGAAAAAAACATAAAATTGCAAGCTGTAATGAGGTATTAACCAGAATACAAGAAATTAAAGTAAAAGTTGACCTTTTTAGGTAATTGCAAGAATCTTAATTGGTTTTTTTAAAGAAGTGTTTTTCAAATAAGCAGTTGGACTGATAGGAAATTGACTAATAAATTTAGACTAAGTGGGAATACCATAATTTGTTCAATTAATCTAAGAACAATAATTATGTGACATCTTTGAAGGAAGCTTTGCAAGAGTATTTTTCAGAAAATCTGAATATGGAAGATATTGTTTGCAGTGAGGGTGGAGCAAATATTCCAAAACTCCCTTGGACTTAAAGCCTTCCTGAAATGTCTTATAAAAAGTTAGAAACAGCATATAGATATTAGTAACTATTGCAGGGAGCATTGCCTCAGTGGGGAGGCATACCTCAGCACACACACATCCCATCTTGTGTGCCTTTTCTGGCAAATCCAGACCCTTTACACCAGGAGAATAGTTTTAATTTGATGTCTTGAGAGATCCTAAGTCAGTGAAGACACAGTGATGAACCTATGACACACATGTCAGCACTGACACACGGCCATAGGACTCCTCCCCCTGCCCACAACCTCACCACCCTCCCTAAAGTGGCAATTAGTCACCATTTTATGGAGGGTGGAGGAGCCACCTCGGGGAGCCCGGGGAAGGTGGAGGGAGGGACTATGCCCAGCCTCTCCCCGGCCTTCCTGAGGGTGCTCCAAGGCTTCAAAGCCTTGGATCCACCTCAGAAAGGCTGGGGAAGGCAGCGGGCATGTGGGCGGGACTTTGCCCGGCCTCTCCCCAGCCTTCCCAAGCTGCCTTGGAAAGCTGCCTTGGAAAGGCCGGGGAAGGCGGTGGGTGGGCGGGACTCTGCCCAGCCTCTCCCTGGCCTTCCTGAGGGGTATCCAAGGCTTCAAAGCCCCGGAACTGCCTTGGGAAAGCTGGGGGAGGCAGCTGGCGGGTGGGAGGGACCCTGCCCGGCCTCTCCACAACCTTCCCGAGGGGCTCTGAGGCTTTGAAGCCCCGGAGCTGCCTTGGAAAGGCCGGGGAAGGTGGCGGGCAGGAGAGACTCTGTCCGGCCTCTGTCCGGCCTTCCTGAGGGGGCTCCGAGGCTTCAAAGCCCCGGAGCTGCTGGGAAAGGCGGCAGGTGAGCGGGTGGGAGTCTCCCTAGCCTTCCCGAGGGGGTTCCAGGGCTTTGAAGCCCTGGAGCCACTTCGGGGAGGGTGGGGAAGGCAGCAGGCATGTGGCGGGCGAGAGTCTGCTCGGCCTTTCCCAGCGTTCCTGAGGGGGCTCCGGGGCTTTGAAACCCCGGAGCCACCTCGGGAAGGCCGGAGAAAGCGGCGGGAGCGTGAGAGGGAGTTTGGCTGGTCTCTCCCTGGGCTTCCCGAAGAGGCTCTGGGGATTGAGAGCCCCATGTAGCCTCTTTGGGAAGGTTGGGAGGGATGGAGGGAGTGCAGCATAGAGGCTTTTCAGCCACCTCCAGCCTCCCAAAGCCACAACAAGGCTTAGAAAGCTCAGTAGTGGCTTTGGGAAGGGCGGGGGGGAGTGTCTTTCCCGCCAACTGCCCGCTCTCCCGGGGTTTGGCTCTCCCCCCCCCCCCAAAAAAAATGGAGCCAAGCCCCAGGAGAGTGTGGAGTTGAGTGCCTGGCTTGCTCAGCAAGCACTCCTTTTAAATCAGCTCCTCTCCCTTGAGTGGGAGGGAGAGAAGCTGATTTAAATGGGGTGCTTACTGAGCAAACCATGAATAATCAAAACCGTGAGAGTGAAAGCTGCAAATATAGAGGGGCAATTGTATACATTTATGTTATTTAAACAATAAATATCGAGAAATAATGTTTTTTCGTCAAAGTGACACACCACCTGAGTTATGCTCAGTTTTTTGGCGAAGTTTGACACACCAAGCTCAAAAGGTTGCCCATCACTGTCCTAAGTAAATAGTGTGAGAAAGGGCTGTAGTTAGTGGCAACTGGGTATATCTCTGTGATAGAGATGGTAAGTGATATCAGAATGAGGATCTGAGTAAGCAAAATATCTGTGGCTGCCAGACATCTCTGTTATTGCTAGTAAGAAATCGAAGGATGTTCATGTTGGTAGATAGTCAATAAGTGATTGCAAGATAGGCCTTTTAGTAAGTCAAAAGTAAGTGAGGAAAGGGGAAAGTCTTAAGAAGGTGATATACCCCGAGAATTAGAGTCCCAGGGAGCAAGTTAAGGTAAAACTAAAGTGAAAGTGTCTGAGGGAGAGAAGAGATGTACTTAGCCTGCTCCCTTTGCTCACCTTGATTTATCCTAGTGGTACTCAAACTGTGGGGTGCAGCCCTTGGGGTGGGGGCATGAATGTTGCTCAAGGGGGGGGTACAAGAATTTTTTTTGACACTAAATTATTAATTTCCTTTGGTCCCGGGGCAGCAGTAGAGGCAGCAGCAAGTTCCAGGTGTCAAGCTTGCATTCTTGGTCTTGCAAAGCAGGTGGCTGGCAAGTTCTCCAGACAAGAGAGTCACAAATCCCTATGGTATAGGGTGGCAGCAATGCCCAAGTGCCAGGTAATGCATTCTTCCTACTTCAGCTGGAGGGCTTCTGCGCTTTCTATTCTAAATATGAAAGCGGCTGCTGGCATGGTCTCCAGACATGGTGAAGCAGGAAGAATGCATGCCTGGCACCCAGGGCTTCCCACTGCCACCACCACCCAGTGTGACATTTACATGTAAATGTAAAGGGAGTTTACAAAGGTAAAAAGTTTGAGAACCACTGATTTATGCTGTTGTAGAGAGCTCCCTGTAAGTCTCTCTGTCTTGTTTCTCCCTGCTTTATTATACATGAGGCTTCGGGCCACCTGCTCTGTGCATTAAGACTAACAGTCCTCCATATCTTTCCAGCTCAACTCCATAGAAGAGATCTGTTCACTCTCTCTGAACTCTTGCTACCTCTGTCTTCCAGGTCCTCCCCTTTAGAATCAGGTTGTGGCCTTTTATTGGCCTCCTGGCTCCTTCTTCCTGCAAAAGCAAGCAGCTGGCCAACATTCACTAGGGATCTGTGGCCAGGATTTGTGAACAGGCAGGGTGGTGCTTCTGGTGACTTCTACTCTTCCACATAAGCAAAAAAAAAAAAAAACCCTGAACAAAAGGTCTAGGCAGGTTTATTGGGAAGGTTGTAAAGGTTTTTTTTCCCGCTTCAACCTTTTGAAAAGTGTTTATAACAGTTGTTAAGAAGAGTGCAGCTTGCAGCATGCAGAAACACTCAAAATTGTTAAAACTTGAGGAAAGGAATCCAGGGTACTAGTATAACATTTGAATATTTACTGTAAAATTATGGCATCAGTTTTGCCTTCCAGATGAATGGCTTCTTTTCAGTATATCAATCCTGATAACCTAGTTTTGTTCAGGGATAGCAACTGTCAAATGTATGTAGCGTTATTCATACTATAGATAAAGAGGTAATCTTATACAATTTGGTATTTGGAAGCATAGATAAAAATATGGATTAGATAGTGTATTCATTGGCTGCTTTAGAGTTTAGGGAATAATTTAGCAGATGTAAATAATTTGAGATAGATGTTCGCAGATTGTATGGTCATTTGGTGGAACCCCTTGCTACTCAGATGAGGTACAGGTTGAGTCCCCCCCCCTCTCTCTCTCTCTCTCTCTCTCTCTCTCTCTCTCTCTCTCTCTCTCTGGCTTTTCTTCGCAAATGAAGATTTAGGAAGGACTCATCCTGCGCTTTCTGCAAGCGCGCTGATGACTAAAAAGGCCAATCTGAGCTAACACACATTGGAAACTGCTTAACGCAGTGTAGATGTGTAAATAGCTATTGCTTAAAAAACAATTTGTAAGCCGCTCTGATAGCCTTGAGGCTGAAGAGCGGGGTATAAATAAATAAATAAATAAATAAATAAACAAGTCCGGTTGCAGAAAGCACAGCAGAGGGTCTCCTTGGGTGATGTTTCTGGGTTGTGATTCTTTCTGCGTTGTCGTTTCTCTTCAAGACTTGTTCGGTGTGAGTTCTCAAATAAGGCTGCAGCATTGTGGATAGGGCATCTGCTAGTCTTTCCAGGATCTGCCACAGACCTTTTCTATTCACAGTGTTGAAGGCTTTGGTAAGGTCGACAAATGTTACATAGAGACCCTTGTTCTGCTCTCTATATTTTTCTTGCAGTTGTCTAAGGGCAAATACCATATCTGTAGTACTCCTATTGGCTCTGAAGCCACATTGGCTTTCAGGAAGAAGTTCTTCTGCAATACCAGGAACTAATCTGTTCAGGAGTATCCTTGCAAGGATTTTTCCAGCAGTAGAGAGCAGTGTTACGCCTCTATAGTTTGAGCAATCAGATTTTGCTCCTTTGGTTGAATACCCTTATTAAAAATGCTTGGGACCAGAAGTATTCTGTATTTCAGACTTTTTTGGATTTTGGAATACTTGCATATACATACTGAGATATCTTGGGCAAAGGGACCCAAGTCTAAACATGAAATTCATTTATGTTTCATACACACATTATACACATAGTTTGAAGGTAATTTTATACACAGTATTTTTAATAATGTTGTGCATGAAACAATGTTTGTGTATATTGAACCAGCAGAAAGCAAAGGTGTCACTATCTCAGCCTCCCATGAGGACAGTTTTGGATTTTGGAGCATTTTGGGATTCTGGATAAGAGATACTCAACTTATACTAGTCAATTAGAGGAGGGTTCCATGGGTTAGGAAAAATATATATATAATATAAGGACAGTATTTTATTATTTCCAATTTATACATGCTGATTTTTAATTAAGTATCTAGTATTTTATGCAATATTAATCTCAATCAGTAAAACTAACAATGCCTACAATCACACAGTAAAAAGAATCAGGCTATCAGTCAATCAATCATAGGGCAGAATACAACAACAACAAAAGAAAGGAATTAAAAACCTTTTAAATGCTTGTTGTATGTCTAAAACTGCATCCTGAATTTAGCCAAAAACAAGTGCTGTTGATATTACAGTAATATTACACTAGCTCTGTGTATGCCTTTGACATAAATTGCTGTTACGTTCTGGAGTATCTGAAATTAGCATTGGCTTCAAAGGCAGACACTTCTCAACCAGAAAAGAAGCACAGTGAACTCAGTAGCTAAGACTAGTGAAATGCATTCCTGGTCCCAGTTCCTACCTGAAAATTTAGGAGAAAGCCACACCTAGGAGTGTAAAAGCAGTAAGGTAGAACTGGGTGTCATCGGCATATTAATGACCTCATCCCAGATTTCTGGGCAACCCACCAAATGGTTGATTTCCAATACCAACACTGAGGAGACATTCAAGAGAGTAAACAAGAGTCACATTCTCTCCCTGTTTCCTGGTGAAATCCTGGATGAGTGATTTCAGTCTCAGCCTTGAAGCCTAAATGGAAACTAGGTAGAACTGCATCCAGAACAAGAGCCTCTTGGCCAACTGCTACTTTGACAGTCTGGGGGTGGGGAGGGTAAATTGGCCTGGCCTTTCAAAGACAGTGTAAAACATCACCCAGATTTCATGTTAGAAGTTAAACCTTAACAAGACCAGAAAGAATGGGAGATAATAATAGTAAGCATTGGGTATAGTGTGAGCAAAAATTTAACAGGGCAGACACTGAAAGACTAGAACTGTATGAAATCTTGAATTAATCTGGTATCTGACTTGATCCAGGTTCATAAAATTCAATTATGACTCTCCTTTTGCAAAAGTGGAACATGATATTGTACGGTTATCCAAATAAAAACTTTTCATGGGTAGAAAGAGTTATCTTCATTATATCAATACAGGATTCTGTTCTTATATCAAATACTGTGAGTATTGATACCAGTGGGAGAACTGGAATATCAAAGAATTGTACCTAAATATGGCAAGGGAATTATAAGAAAGTTGCAGAGGGTTGCAAAGTTACACACCTAGCTGTGGAAAATGTGGTAATGTCTGTATCTAATATTAAGTTAGACTATAACAAAGTCAGTGAAGATCTATTTGAGATGAAACAAGCATGTACCAAGTTACCCCTCATCTATTTTCTGAACACCAAATTCTCTTGTGGTTACAAATTGTTCTATTTTCTCTTTTTATAAAAGCTTGGATAAGATTAGACAATTAATATTTAAAGGAAAATCACTATTCAGTGCTACTTTATATCAAAATTACTTTGCTGTAATAGGGCTATTAGGGTATTTTTGAAATATAATAATTTTAAAATAGAAAAAAAAACAATAACAACATGAACTGAGGAGCTTGTGTTGTGCACACATTACACTGGATGAATGTGTTGATAAAGAGTAACATCCACCTTATATAGTGCTGATATGATAAGAGTAACATAAAAGCTGCTGTGTGTCAAGTGAAATTATTAGCCTGGCAGCTTTGGGGCTCACCGCACTCCAAATTAAACCGACAGTGCAGCAGGAAGATTCTGCCTTTACTGCATGATGTCATTCTTTCATTCTGGTCCCATGGGAGACTGAGGTAAAACTGCGTCTTTTTGCTAACCGGAAAAACCCGTTAGCAAAAAGATGTGCTTTTTCCTTTGTCTCCCACAGGATCAGAACAAAAGAACACTGGAAGCACGATGACATCGTGTGGTAAGCCAGCACAGAAGACGGAACCTTCCTGCTGCACTGCCACTTTTCTTCGAAGTACAGTAAGCCACTTAGTCATGTCTACACTGGCTGGCAGCAGTTCTGCAGGTTTCAACAATGAGTCTTTGTCAGACTTATTTGGATAAATTAGGGATTGAATCAGAGACCTTTTTTACGTACAAAGCATGTATGCTGTGTCTGAGCTGTGTGTGTGTGTTTTGCAGCAGTCTTGGTTCAGACAATATTACTAAACATGCATCCTTTCAGAAGACACAGCTTAGCACCATGTTGAAAGAGTTGCATTCTGCTAAATAGTTTCTGGGTCATTTTTTAAAAAAAAGCTTATTACTTTTGTGGCATAGCATACTGGAGGCTTTTTCTCAGCTATCTGAATTACATTTCTAATCACCACTTGCAACAGATCTTATATAAGAAAAGGAGGAATCTATGAGGCTAAACTAAGAACTTTTCCTTTGGGTGTACCTTTTGCACTAACACCTGCAATTCAAGATCATGCAGAAAGCGCACTCCCGATGACTGTTCTATTAACAGAAATATTTGTTCTTTTGGGAGGGCTTCACAGAGCATGTTCCAAAAGCATTTTAAGAGTTTATTAATTATGGCCACAGTTGTATCTGCATTTCATTTTTTGAAACTGTCAGAGCTGATCGTACTGATATATTCTGAGTGGCAAGTACATATGGTGCAGGATGTGGGTTCTCTTTAGATGCAAAGCAGAGTGAGGTCACAAGCATGGACTGTTTTCTGTGTGGAGAAGGAGAGAATCCAGAATAATAACCTTATATATAAAACTGTTTGGCATTCACAGTTCTTGTTTCATTAGAGTACTTGTTCTTTTTAATATACTATGATTCTCTACTTTGTGTTGCATTTAAAATACTATTTTATCTTATACACACCAGATAAAGTGTTTGATTTATGTTTCATCTGGTAAGCCTTGTATGATTTTTTTTTCACTATTGAAGGTATTATTAGTGAGTAAATTCATATAATGTAATTGCAGTGTTAAGCACATGTTTTTGCATTTGATCTTCTTAAAAAAGCACAGTCTTGTAAAGTATGTTTTTTCTTCGTGGTCTCTGTGCCTCACACAAGTGGGTCTTGCATCTATGCAGAGACTCTCCTCAGAAAGTTATAGAGATGAGTAGCTTGGAGGAAGACCCTTCCCCCTCCCTTCTACTGAACCTGCTCGAACTTGCCATTCTTGAGCAAAGTGATTGAGAGGGCAGGTGCACTTCAACTCCAAGTGGTCTTGGATGAAAGTGATTATCTAGACCCATTTCAAACTGGCTTTAGGATGGGATTTGGAGTTGAGACTGCCATGGTTGCCTTGACAGATGACCTGCGTCTAAGCATTGACAGGGGTAGTGTCACCCTGTTGGTGCTTTTGGACCTCTCAGCGGCTTTCGATACGATAGATCATAGCATCCTCTTGGATCGCCTGAGTGGGTTAGGAATCGGAGGCACTGCGCTCCAGTGGTTCCGGTCCTTCCTCTCGGGCAGGTCCCAGAGGGTGCTGCTCGGGGACAGCTGCTCCAGCAGAAAGGAGCTTACTTGTGGCATTCCACAAGGCACCATCCTGTCCCCGATGTTGTTTAACATCTATATGAAGCCGCTGGGTGAGATTTTTCAGCGTTATGGGGCTGGGTGTTATCAGTACGCTGATGACACCCAGATCTATTTCTCCTTGCCCCAATCATTGGTCTCAAATTCCGATGGCGTCTCTCCTCTTAATGATTGCCTTAAATCAGTAATGGGCTGGATGAGGAAAAACAGATTGAGATTAAATCCGAACAAAACTGAGGTGCTCACGGTAGCGGCCCCAAAACCAGGAGTTGGGTTGCAACCGCCAGTCCTGGACGGGGTCACACTCTCCGTTAAGGACTGTGTTCGCAGTCTAGGGGTGTTCCTTGATTCATCACTTCAGATGAATCGCTTCAGATGAATGCGACTAGTCAGGTGAATGCGACTATCAGGAGCTCCTGTTATCAGCTCCGGCTGATACGCCAGCTGCGCCCTTTCCTGGAAGTAAGGGACCTTGAGACTGTGGTGCATGCGCTGGTAACCTCTTGTCTAGATTTCTGCAATGCGCTCTACATGGGGCTACCCTCATGCTTGGTCTGGAAACTTCAGTTGGTACAAAATATGGCAGCCAGAGTGGTCTCTGGAACATCTTTGAGAGACCGTATAACTCCAGTATTAAAATCTCTCCACTGGCTGCCTATCAATTTCCGGGTCCAGTATAAGGTGTTGGTTATTACCTTTAAAGCCCTAAATGGCTTGGGTCCAACTTATCTTCGGAACCGCCTCCTCCCATACAATCCTCTCCGTGCACTCCGGTCCTCTGGGAGGAATTTGCTTCAACCACAAAAATCTAGGCTGTCTGCAACCTCCTAGAGGGCCTTTTCGGTAATCGCCCCCAAATTGTGGAATGGCCTGCCAAACAAGATCCATCAGATGACGAGCCTGAGTAGCTTTTAAAAAGCATTAAAGACGGATCTCTTTCGGCAGGCCTTTCCTAATTAGTTCCCGGCCTCAGGGGCTCCTGGCCCTTTTTAGTCTGCTGGCTGTTTATTATTTGTTATTTATTATTTTAATGTGATTTTATATCAGTTGTTTTAATGTATTTAGTTTAATGTCTTTTTATGGGGGAGGGCGGGGGTGGGTGGTGTTTGGGGATTTTAATTTGTATTGGTATTTTAATTTTTGTAAGCCGCCCCGATTGTTTTTAACAGAGGGGTGGGATGAAAAAAAAATTATTATTATTATTATTATTGCCAGGCTACTGTCCCCCTCAGTTTCCTTTTGGCTGCTGACCCATGGGGTAATCCTCCCTTCTCTCTTTTCAAGCTCTTTCTGGCCTATCTCACCTGTTGCTCCTCTCACCTGTTGTACTTCTTTTTTTAAAGAAGCCTCTTGTTTTAATTCTTGTCCCCTCCTTCTTTCTCCCCCCCTCCGGCCTTTACAGCACTTTTCAAACTTTGCTCTTCCTGTGGCCAAAAGGTTTCCATGTGGCCATAAGGTTTCCATGTCAGATGGGCATTTCCAGTGTCATTTTTGCCTTAGAGAGGAAGGTATTTTTGAAAAGCACACTATGTGTAGAGGTTTCACCTCCCAAACACTGAAGAATCAGGCCTCCTGGCTGAAATCTTATTGCTAGGAGAAATGCCTCCTGGTTGCCTCACAAGCCGCCTCTAACCAGCCTCGGCACATATACTCGGTCTCCCTAATGAAACCACGTAAGTGCCGTCCTACATTGGTATCAGTAACTTCAGCAGTGGCAACCTCTGGGACTACGTCTACTCTCTCAGTACCAAGTGCCTCATCAGCATTAATGTTGGGCCCAGAACCAATTACCCTGACTGTGGCTTCCTTTCTGGCAGAAGGACCCATCTATTCGTAAACCACCTATCTACATTCCATGACATCTCATCCAGGATAACATTGGACCGCTGGGTGCTCCGCATTGTCCAGGCTGGTTACTGGATCGAATTAGAAACACTCCCACCCAGAGGTTGGATCTGAACGACTCCTCTTCCTCTCCCCTCTTCGAGGAGGTGCAGACATTGCTTCAGAAAGGGGCCATCGAACCTGTACACCTGGAGCATCATCACCTCTGCTTCTTCTTGAGGTACTTCCTGGTCACCAAGAAGGACGGTGGTGTCCGACTAATCCTCAACCTTCCAGGAGTGAATGAGTTCATCATTGTAAACAAGTTCTGGATGGTCACCCTGGGTTCGATCCTACCTCTTCTGCAGCGAGGCGACTTGGTTCGCCTCCATCGATCTCAAGGATGCGTATTTTCACATTGGGATCTGTCAGTCCCACAGACGGTTCCTCACCTTCCAGATTGGGAATACGGCCTTGCAGTTCCGCATCTTGCCCTTTGGCCTCTCCATGGCACCGAGGGTGTTTACCAAGTATATGGCAATCATGGCAGCCTACCTGCGTCAATAGTGGGTGGTCGTCTTCCCCTACATCAACGACTGGCTCCTGGTGGCAGAATCTCGGCTGCAGCTTCTCCGCAACCTAGATCGCACATTGGACTTGCTGGATGCTCTAGGTCTGATCGTCAACGTGGAGAAATACCATCTCGAACCCACTCAGTCTCTCCAATTCATCAGAACGTGCTTGGATTCGAGGACTGCCGTGGCCTATCTGCTTGCAGACCACTTCGATACTCTCTGCAATATCATACGTCAATGCCGCAGTTCCTGGAGGGTATCAACCCGCTCTGTGCAGATCCTCTTGGGATATATGGCAGCCACGACTTGTCCCAATTTGCAAGGCTCTGATTCTGGCTGCTCTAGTCTTGGTTTCTGGATGTCTTCGACCTGCTTCGGGATGGTCCACACAAACTACTCACCATGCCGTGAGTGGTTCAACATTCATTAGACTGTTGGCTAGACCCGAACAACGTCATGGCGGGCATGCCTTTCGAGCCTCCACAACCCCGTCTCTCGGTAAGAGAGTTCGGTTCCATGGATGCCTCCTCAGTTGGGTGGGGAGCCCATCTTGGGACATATGCGCTACAGGGAACGTGGACTAACGACGAACAGGAGCTCCATATCAATGTCCTCGAGCTGCTGGCTGTGCAGAAGGCACTCCAAGCCTTTGAAAAGCTGGTGAGGGGAAAAACGATCTTGATTCTCATGGACAATACATCTGTAATGTACTACCTGAACAAGCAAGGAGGTACAAAATCCCCGATCCTTCTCTCCTTTACCATCAAGATTTGGGACTGGTGCATTCGAAAGTATATACTTCTCCACTTCATCCATCTACCGGGAGAGGGGAATGTTCTTGGTGACGGACTGAGCCGTTTGAATTCATCCGTGCACGAATGGATGCTACACTGGTTTGTGGCACAAGAGTTGTTTCGGCGCAAGCCAACAAGCAGTGTCGCCTCTTCTGTGCCAGGACCAGGTTTCAAGGCTTGAAGGGAGATACATTCTTATTCCAATGGACCAGACCACTCCTGTACCTCTTCACACTGTTCCCATTGCTGACATGAGTGGTGGGCCAAGCTGCGCTGGAACCGACTGGATGCGATCCTCCTCATGCTATGGTGGCCTTGGCAACCGTGGCTTGCCCCTCTCATCCTCCTGGCCCGTTGATGCTACCTACACCTTTTGTACCATCCGGATCTATTGACCATCCAGAATGGCAACGTCACGCACACGGACCTTGAAACACTTCACCTGACGGCTTGGAGGATACAGCCCTGAATCCAGCCTCTGATCCAAGGCATACTGTGAGCCCGCCACTGCCTGCTGACATACAGGCAGTACTTGATGCCTCTCTCAGATCTGCCACACGTCGTTCCTATGCCTACAAGTGGAAACGCTTCGAATCCTTCTTGTCAGACCGTGCCCTCCCCATTGATTCCTCCTCCATTAGTATGGTTCTCCAGTTCCTGTTGCACCTTTCCAATTCGGGGCTCTTGGTCTCTTCTATAAGATGTTACCTGGCCACTGTCTCTGTCGAGTTTCAGGCATGGGGTCGACTGTCACCATTCAAAGATCCAGTGGTCAAGAAATTCCTGAAGGGCTACATCAATCTTCATCCACCAGTGGTCGAGCCCACCCCGGCTTGGAGCCTTGAACTCATACTTTCTCAACTTACCAGGTGGCCCTTCGAGCCCATGGCTACTTCATATCTGAGAGTCCTCTCAAGGAAGACAGTCTTCCTCATTGCCATCGCGTCTGCCCGTCGAGCCAGAGAACTCTGTGTCCTCCGATCCGACGCTCCGTACCTAGTTTTCAACAAGCACAAAGTGGTCCTAAAACTGGACATGTCCTTTCTGCCAAAGGTGGTTTTGAGTTTCCATATGAACCAATCCATCGTCCTTCCTGCTCTGATGCAGGATCCTAAGGATGACTTTGAGGAGACTCTCCACTCTCTAGAAGCTCAGAGAGCCCTTGACTTCATGTTCAATGGACAGCACCATTTCAAAAGTCTCCAAAACTGTTTGTGTCCTATGCTGACTCTAAGTTGGGTGCTCGTATATCTCAGTGCTTGTCCAAGTGGGTGGTTTTGACCATCTCCCTTTGTTACGAACTGGCCCGGAAGCCCTTGTCTTCTCAGGTTCGAGGACATTCCACCAGACTGTCTCCCCTTCAGCTGCCTTCCTCTCTGGGGTGCCCCTGGAGGATGTCTGCCGGGCAGCTACATGGTCGACACCATTGACTTTTGTTTCACACTACAGACTGGACACTCGGTCTCGTAGTGAGACTGCTTTGGGGAGAGCTGGGTTATTGTCCTGCATTCAATAAGTGAGTCTTTACTGTGGTTGACTGTGATAGTTGTATATTACTCTTATGGGTTCATAATGATTGAAGTTAAAACTGTTGTCTTGGTTTCATGAGACATGATCTGTCATTATTGTCCTCGTCTAATCCTTTAGCATGACACCCTCCTCCTACTGATGAAGCTTGCAAATCTATCCACTGTGTGTATTCACAGAGACCACGAAGAAGATGGACAGGTTGCTCACCTGTAACTATAGATCTTCAAGTGGTCTTCTGTGAATTCACACAGACCTCCCATCTATGTCCTGCTATGGCATATATGTTCTAATGTTCCTGATGCTGCTAGTTGCGGTGTCCTTCAAGGAACTGAGGGGATTTAGGCGGGAGAGCCTTTAAAGGGACTTCTCCAGCATCATTTTCTACCGTCTTGGTATTTTCTCCTGCATCTCAAAAAGCAGGGGCTGGCATTCTGTTTGCTTAAGGTCTACCTTTCCATAATTGTTGCCTACCAACCAATCACTCTATCCTCACCCTCACTCTTCTTGGACTTTGTTTTGAAAAAGGTGAGAAAAACTCGGCTCTTGTCTGAGAAGACTCATCATAGGAAATTTCTTTGTTCCTATAGAGAGGCAATACCTTCAGCAAGGAAATCCTTCTCTTCTGCACAGATTGCGTCTGCAGAGCCTCACCCAGCAGAGCTGTTTAGCGTGGTGAGGGGACTGACACAGGTTCCACCTGTGCAGAAATCATTACTAAACCCGACAACGGCCTGCTGTGATGCATTTAAAACTTCTTTGCAGATAAAATCTCTCAGATAAGAGCCAATTTGGATGCTGGGGTTGGAGCAGATTCAATTGACGACGTGTCCAGTAACTGTTGATGAGGTTATACTGGATCAACTCCTTGGTAGAGTGAGGAAGACTACCTGCCCTCTTGACACTTGCCCTTCATGGCTGGCCATCCAGGGGGCTGATGCCTTGAGGATGTTCCTCAGAGACATCATCAATGCATCCCTTAGAGAAGGTCACATTCCATCTTGCTTGAAGGAAGCAGCGGTTAGACCGCTCCTAAAAAGACCTTCCCTTGACCCTCTAGATATGAAGAACTATAGGCCAGTCTCCTTATTACCTTTTTTGAGCAAGGTGAGTGAGAGGACAGTTGCTCTTCAACTCCAAGCTGTCTTAGAAGAAACCGTTTATCTAGATCCATTTCAAACTGGTTTTAGGATGGGATTTGGAGTTGAGACAGCCATGGTTGCCTTAGCTGACAACCTGTGCCTGAACATCGACAGAGGTAATATGACCCTGTTGGTGTTACTGGATCTCTCAGTGGCTTTTGATACAATAGATCACGCCATCCTCTTGGATCGCCTGAGAAGGTTAGGAATTGGAGGCACTGTGTTGCAGTGGTTCCGCTCCTTCCTCTTGTGTAGATTCCCGAGGGTGATGCTCGGGGATAGTTGCTCTGCAAGGAAAGAACTTAATTGTGGCATCCCACAAGGTGCCATCCTGTCCCCGATGTTATTCAACATATATGTGAAGCCGCTGGGTGTGATCATCCGGAGGCATGGGGCGGGGTGTTATCGGTATGCTGATGACACCCAGATATATTTCTCCATGACTTGGTCTTCGGCTCTTACTTCAGATGGTATCTCTTCTCTCAGTGATTGTCTTAGGGCAACAATGGACTGGATGAGGAAAAACAAATTGAAGCTGAATCCAAACAAAACGGAAGTTCTCACGGTAGCAGCCCCGAACCCAGGTACTGGGATACAGCCTCCAGTCCTGGATGGAGTCACACTGTCCTCCAAGGACTGTGTCCGCAGTTTGGGGGTACTCCTGGACTCGTCGCGCTCCGGATGACAAATCAGGTAAATGTGACAATCAGGAGTGCCTGTTTTCCGCTTCAGCTGATCCGCCAGCTGCTCTGTTTTCCTGGAAGTCAGGGACCTTGAGACCATGGTACATGCTCTGGTAACCGCCCATCTTGATTTCTGTAATGTGCTCTACATGGGGCTATCCTTGTGCTTGGTCCGGAAACTTCAACTAGTACAGAATGTGGCAGCCAGACTGGTCTCAGGTACATCTAGAAGAGACCATATAACACCAATCTTAAGATCACTTCACTGGCTGCCCATTAGTTTCCGGGCCCAGTACAAGGTGTTGCTTATCACCTTTAAAGCCCTAAATGGCTTGGATTCAACCTATCTTCGGAACAACGCTTCCTTCCATATAATCCTCCCCGTGCACTCAGGTCCTCTGGGAGGAATCTGCTGCAATCTTTAAAAACTAGGCTCTCGTCGATCTCCCAGAGGACCTTTTCGGCTATTGCTCCCAGATTATGGAATGGCCTGTCAGATGAGATCTGTCACATTACCACCTTAAATAGCTTTTAAAAAGCTCTTAAGACAGATGTCTTCTGGCAGGCCTTTCCTGAATAGATAGCTGGCCATCAGAAAGAAAAAAATCTTATTCGTCTGATCCCATCCAGCTTTTTCTTGTGTTGTTTTTAGTATTTTTAGTAATTATTAAGTATGTTTTAAATGTTTCATTATTTAATTGTATTTTAAGGGGTGGGTGGGATGGAGGGGTTTGTATGTGTATTTTATTGCTGTAAGCCGCCCCAATTTCATTTTGTAGAGGGGCAGGGAAAAAGTTATTTATTATTATTATTATTATTGAAAAGTTTCTAAATGGCCTTCATCATCTGTACACTCCAGTGTGACCACTTACTTCTCCCTGGTCACTCACTAGTACTTTCCCAATTTATGTAGGTGCCGTTTGAGCCTCTGGCCATAGCCGATGACCGGCTACTCACCTGGAAGGTCACGTTCCTTGTGGCTATCACCTCTACCAATGCGCATGAGAACTGGCAGCTCTAAAGTTGATGAACCCTTCCTAGTTTTTCATAAGAACAAGATAGACCTTTGCTCCAATGTCTCTTTCCTCCCAAAGGAGGTGTCGCACTTCCACCTAAACCAACCTATCGTGCTTCTGACATTCTACCTTCAACCATCCTTGCCACTAGAAAAGAGTCTTCGTAGCCTTGATGTGTGCTGAACCCTCTTTTATTACACCCAATGTACAGCCTTGTTCTGGAAATCTACCAGGCTTTTCATCTGTTATACCAGCCCTAAGCAACCCTAAGGCATAATGATGCCTAAGCAGGGTCTCTAGGTGTCTTCCCAGTGACTATTCAAATGGGTCTTCCTGACAATTAAGTTAGTCTTTGAACTGGTGAACTTACATGTTCTGATGGGACTAATAATAATAATAATAATAATATTTATTTCTATCCCGCCCCTCTGCAACGCAATCGAGGCGGCTTACAGCATAAAAATTCCATAATTACATTAGTACCCTAATCCACCCACCCCTTAAAACAATATTAAATTAAAAAGATTAAAAATGTACAATAATTAAAAAGAGAAAAAAATGGAATAATTCAATAAGAGCTCATTCCACCAGAGCAATGGCAGCCCTTCTACATGGCATCCCTCTGCCAGACCTTTGCAGAGCAGCCACATGGTCTCAGCCATCCACATTCATCCAGCATTATAGACTTAGAATGTAGACGTAGGGCAAATATGTACTTTGGGTGTGCTGTCCTCTCAGCTGTCCTCCAGTGACCTGACCCACCATCCTCTGGTAAGATGCAGAACCATTAATTTGTGTGATGCAGAGGCCAGAAAGAAGGAGAAGAGGTTGCTTACCTGTAACTGGTCCTTCAGGTGGTCATCTGTGACCTCACACAAGCCCTCCCTCCCTTCCCTCTTTCAGGTCCGTGTAAGTTCATGGTGGTCTTTGAAACTGAGAGGACAATAGCCTGGCAGGTTTGAGCAGACATGACAGGAGGGAGGGGGCAGGGTCTTCCACCAAGCTACTCAGCTCTAGAGTTTTCCAAGGAGTCTGTGCAGATGCAAGCCCCATTTGTCTGAGGACACAAATGGCTACTTGAAAAACTACAGTTACAGGTAAGCAACCTGTTTTGCCTATTTTTAATTTGTGGTGTTTAAGCGCACTACATTTATGTGTGGTGTGATTGGTATAATAGAATGAGTAGAATGAGTATGTTGAAAAGCGCTTTGTATTCTTCCTAGAAAATCTTTGCTGTTTCCCAAAAAGTTTGAATACTTGAAAAAATGTCTTTCTTGTTATCACTTAAATCATTAGGTTACTAAAAAGTTAATTGTTGTAGGTTTTATTTAAAAAAAACACACCCATATATCAGTATGTATGTAAAAAAAGATTTTTTTTCCTTTATTTGCAAATATAGGTTGCCCCCCCGCCCCCTGTGTGGGACCAGTACTCACAGTTTCAGTTATCCATTGTCCAAAAAATATGGTCTCTCTAGGAATTTCCATAGACTTGCACTGGAGATGCCTAGAGGGGCAGCCTCTGTAGGCATTTCTTAAGTCCTCTAGCATGATTCTATTGGGTTTGCTATTTCATGTGGTTTCAAGTATTCACAGTAAGTCTGGAAAAATAACTCCCGTGCTTACAGCAGGGGGCCCCTGTAAATTACTGTTGGTGACATTAGTTCTAGAATACTGGCTGCCATTCAAACTTAAGAAATCAAAGACTAAACACGTTTAATACAATTTTACCTACAATTTTTGCTTTGTTTATATTAAACAAGAGGTGTTAATTACTATTTTGCTTGCCTAGCCTAGCAAAAATGTTTGTTGGTCCTAGCAGGCAGATGAACCATTTGAAATTCCCTATTAAACCTGATCGTCTTGCCTTTAAAGCATTTCTTTTTCTCCAGATGGGAAGATCACTATGTCTTGGTCAGCCTTTCAAAACTGTTCCAGTGTTGGATAGAAGTAACATAAAGATTGTGTTTGTACTGCCTTTTGGAATGCTGATTGATATTCCATAGGTCAGAATAGTTAATGTAATAACTTAATTTCTGAAACTTTGACTTGAAGGCACATACACACATATTTTCCTTTTGTAAGTTGTAATGTGTACCATGTAGCAAGGGGATCTTGTAGCACCTTTGAGATTAATTGAGAGAAAGAACTTGTCGCATAAGCTTTTGTAGACTTGTTCTACTTCTTCAGATGTATCTGAGGAAGTAGATCAAGTCTATGAAAGCTTACGCTATAATTTCTTTCTCTCAGTTAGGAGATTATCAGACATGGCTAATGTGGTGCCATAACGATGCCAAAGGAACACAAAAGGACACCAATATCAGACGACGATGTCCTTTTGCGTTCCACTGGTGTCATTATGGTGTTTCTTTATATTGACGGGCCAAGCTGTCAATAGATTGCCCATCCTGTTTTGGTGTTGGCGTTGCCGGCGTGTGACACCTCGGGCCATTAAACTCACGTGAATGCAGCGTCAGTGGGTGGTCCTGCCAGAACAATTCCGGGTGAGATCGTGACATCCGGGTAAGTGATGCACTGTTTATGACCCTCCCCAGGTATTAAAGTGTGTTTCTGTGCTTGGTGTAACATTTTGTGTGTTATTTTACTTTTTATTTTTGAACTTCCCGTGCTTGCGTCTTCTCGTGAGAATGGGTGGGATTTCAGTCCAGGAAGTGAATAGAGCTCCGTTAGAGCTCCGTTCATTCCTGGGTGGCCTGTCAACTGGAGAAAAGGTAAGTGTGATGGGGAGGGTTATTGTGCTGGGACAAGGACGGGCTTGGAGATTGTGGGACAGGAACGCTTTTTGTATTCCTGTCTGATAATCTCCATAGTCTCAAAGACAGCTACAAGATCCCCTTTCTTACTGATATTCCAGACGAACATGGCATTGAATATGTACCACATAGTTCATCTACATCTTGTTGTTTTTAATGTAGTTGTTCACTTTTCTGACGAACTTCTAGAGCTCAGCAAAACCAGATGAGTCAGCCTGGAGACTCAATAGTTTTGTTTTCAATCATCTGGGTTAGGTTTCAATGGGTATTAGTCTAATTCAGTATACTGTAATTCATAAATTATGCTTCTCATCACATACTAGATGACCTTACAGAAAACTTATGTGATATCTGATTTTCCATTTCATTCTCTATGAGAAAACAGTCCCTTTCTTAAACAAAATAAATTGCTAGGTGTCCCAAGTAAAACTACTAGTCAAGATATACATGTACATCTCCATGGCTGCATTTGATTTCTTCTCTGTAAAGCTTTGTTCATGGGAGTGATATGACAGTAGCAGTCAATGTGTAACTATTGCAAGTTTGTATATATTTAATTTTAATGGCATTTCATATGAGAAACCAGCCTGTCTGAGATCAGCAAACATAACAACATATATTGCAAAGAGTGTAAGTGTGAGGGCATGACTCCTGACCTTACTAAGTGCTCCCTTCTTCTGTATAAACAAGACAGAGATGCTCCTGTTCATTCAAAAGGCAGATCAAGGAATAGGGACCCAGCCTGTGCCGGATGGGGTTACGCTCCCCCTGAAATCTCAGACTCGCAGCTTGGGTATTCTCTTGGACTCAACTCTGGGCTTGGATGCCCAGGTCTCAGCAGTAGCCAGGAGTGCATTTGCAGTTAAAACCAGTGTGCCAGCTGTGCCCGTTCCTTGAGATATCAGACCTGGCTATGGTGACACATGCCTTGATTACATCCAATTGAACTACTGTAACACGCTGTACGTGGGGCTGCCTTTGGAAACTGTTTGGAAATTTCAGCGGTCCAGTATGCTGACTGGGGCTAGCTATAGGGATCATATAACCCCTGTGTGAAAACAGCTTCACTGGCTACTGGTTTGTTTTTGAGACCAATTCAAAGTGCTGGTCATGCCCTTATAAAGCCCTATATGGCTTAGGTCCAAAATATTTGAAATACCATATCTCCTGATATGAACCTGCCAGAATTTTAAGATCCTCACGGGAAGGCTTTCTCTCGATCCCACCATCATCCCAGGCTCTCTTGGTGAGGACATGAGAGAGAGCCTTCTCAGTGGCTGCTCCCACCCTCTGGAACACCCTTCCTTGGGAGGCTAGGCTGGCCCCCTCCCTGTTTTCCTTTCGCCAGCAGGCAAAAACATTTTTATTTCAGCAAGCTTTTAATTTGGATTTGCAGGCACAGAGGCTTTTATTGGGGGGTGTTTTTATTGTTTTAACCTGTATATGTTTTTTAAATAATTTTAATTGTCACCTTTTAATTATTTTAATTGTCTTATTTTTCCTTGTTTTTATGTTGTAAACCACTTAGGGAGAGTTTTGGCACTGATAAGTGGTATAGCAATGTAGAAAATAAAATAAATAAATAATAAAATATAAACTGTCCACAATATTCCTCAAGCATTGATGTGGCCCTGTAGCAAAAACTTCTTATATAAGAGCAGAATCCAAGTAAGTGGTTCTGCTGAGAGCTCTCTTTACACCAAGGAGACCAGGAGGTTAGTGATCCCCCCCCCCAGTGCAGCCACCACTGCATCCCAAAACCCTTCTCTAGAGGGGTAAGAAACCTGCAGAACCAGTTTTCAAGTGGCAGTGGAGGGCTGGCTGCAGGGGGCAAGGGGGAGGTTGTGTCTATAATGTTGGTGGCCTAGCCCCAGCATGACATTAATTTTAGGTCTACGTTTATTCAGTATTAAAATAAAAGGAGTTTCCTCAAAATATTCCTAAAACATAAAAGTAAAGTTATCTTCTCTCTGGCTTTTCTTCACAAACAAAGATTTGGGAAGGACCCATCACGTGCTTTCTGCAAGCGCGCTGATGACTAAAAAGGCCAATCTGAGATAAACAAGTCCGGTTGCAGAAAGCACAGCAGAAGGTCTCCTTGGGTGATGTTTCCGGATTGTGATTCTTTCTGCATTGTCGTTTCTCTTCACAACTTGTTCGGTGTGAGTTCTCAAATAAGGCTGCAGCATTGTGGATAGTGCGTCTCCATGCCTTCTGATGTGAGGCCAGGGCGGACCATTGTTGGTGATCAATCTGGCCGAGCCTGAGATGTTGTTTCAGGGAGTCCTTGTATCGCTTTTTTGGAGCGCCCCTCTTACGCTGACCCGTGGCAAGTTCACTGTAACGGAGTACTATTTTTGGGAGGCGATGGTCCTCTATCTAGAAAGATTTATTCCGTGTTAAAATAAAAGGAGTTTCCTCAAAATATTCCTAAAACATAAAAGTAAAGTTATAACGGCATCATAATAGATCCCCAGGAAGGATCAGCTCCTATGGCTTTGTATTGAAATGTCTTGTGAGCATTAATCGTAAGTGGTCCCTTGGATAATGATAGCCCCTTCATCATTTCTTCTCATGTTTCAGCAGGAAAATGATAAATTCCTAATAGAAAAAGTTCTTGCACCTTTCTTTGTACCTGAGATATTAGAAGTATTTTTACCTCACTCCCCTTCATGCCAATTTGTCCAATTTTTTATAGTGTCATAAATCTTACGTGCACATGGTGAAAAAAAAGTTACTTTACAGAAACCCTCCCATGGTCATTGCTGATGTACATTATTTTCTTGCTGTTTATGTGACTAAGTCATCTGACTCATTCATCGCCAGGAAGCCTGCAATTTTGCATCCACTGTATGTCTCTGACCCAGGTTCATTTGGAATATCTGCACTGTAAGTGTAATCCAGTTTTACCTGTTTAACTTTCATGTCTTCTAATTAGACCAGGGAGTTTTAATTTGATGGTGAAAGTTTGAATGATCAGCAGTATAAAAAAATGTAGTTGTCTGTTCCTTCTCATAACCCCAGCGGTCTTGGATAATGGAATAAAACCATGACATTTAAATTAGTTTTAAGCTGGATTACATTAGTAGGACCGAATGGACTCTAAAGAAAAAGTTGACACCCACTGTTAAGCTTATTGCAGTGTAGCTCAATAGCTGAGACACATATAAACTTAACTGGGAAATGGTTCCTATTGCATATTGACTGTTCCCTATTCTCTATATACAGTAGTTCTGTTTGTTTTTTAAACTTACTTACTATGTAGCTTCAGTTGCTATTTCTCTGTCTTGATATGGTGTAGGTCCATAAGCAGTCCAAAGAGCTAGCAGGATCACTAGGAGGCAGGAATAGTGGCCATAGCGGAATCCATCAGAAAACCAGGGTAACTAGTGATCGAATTACTACATAAGCTGCTGTTGCTTGTGGCTCTACTCTGTAGACCTACTACTATAAAGGAATGTGTTTTGATGCCCTGTCTGTTAGGACTGTAATGTGTGAATCATCCATAAGACAATTCACTTGAAGTGGCTGCTTGTGAACTTTTGTCATAATCAGCCGTCCCAGTTACCAACTCTGCACAGTCTTCTATTGTATTTCCATATTTTTTCCCATCCTTGTGAAGATCCACAAAAAGATATTCAGCAGTTAGCTAATTGATTTTAAAATACAGTTGTTTTAAACTTTTGTCTTAAGGTCACAATGATCCTTGTGAAGAAATTGTTAATCTTTTATCCTCCTTCATGTGGCCACATTACTTTTTAAAATAAATTACTGTTTTATGAATTCAGGACCAGAGCTTAAGGGAACACTTAACTTGTTGAGTTTTTCAATAAAACATGAGAGGTTTGTATGCCACGTATTTGTATATACTGCATGACTCTCAGCAGAGAAAAGTACATCTGTAGCAGTCACCTAATTTATGCACTGATAGCCTGGAAAAGGAAGTGAACAGGGACACAGCAGAATCTGCAAATGAAACAACATTATTTATGATCGTTAAACCTTTAGTAGGCTGTGAGAATGAACAGAAGGATATTTTAACACTAAGAAAATAGGCAATGGGAGTGTCAAATAAAACTTAATTTTATGTGCAAACTGTTGCTTCTGGTGACAACATTTCAAATATTTGCTTTTATTTGGGATCTGTGTCCACTGTTTTCATTGCTACTCATGCAGACAATATTGAGTTTATATACGGTACATACTCCCTTGGAATATTAGTGCGGAATGTTGAATGGTTTTTAAAAATTATTTATTTATTTTATTTTTTTGGCAGGGGTAGGAATAATAGTACCACAGATATAATGATCTGGGTCCAAAGAAGCATGCAATTAGTTGTGTTTGCCCAGTGGCAGCTTCTTCATGCTACATAGCAAATAATAATAATACTTAGTTATTTATTACCTTCCTCTCCCTTCAGGATTGGGGTAGGGTACAACATCAGAATACACAATACTGTGCAACACAGTTCATCATAGTACAGTATAATTCAATACAGTTCAGTACAATACAATACAAAGCAAATTCATTTACAGACAATTATAGACAGCTGTACAGTGCAAATGCCAATAGGTGGAGCTGCTGGCATGCAAACAACACTGCAGGAGTGACGCTGCAGAATGCATTGTACAGAAATAAATGAGGGTTGCTTTTATTGGAAACTGTTTTTAACAGTCACATT
Source organism: Gambelia wislizenii (assembly GCA_030847615.1). Taxonomy (NCBI): domain Eukaryota; kingdom Metazoa; phylum Chordata; class Lepidosauria; order Squamata; family Crotaphytidae; genus Gambelia; species Gambelia wislizenii. Next base: position 219,049,326 of record JAUMIR010000004.1, read on the forward strand.
GTGTTGCCCCAGCTCTTTATTATGCTGGTCCTCATTTTACCAACTTATGGAAGGCTGAGTCAACCTGGGGGGGGGGCTGGGATTGAATTTATGAACTCGAGGTCTAACATCAGTGTTTTGGCTGCATTAGCTTACTGCACCACCAGGGCCCCTGACCACTTCTGCTTTATTCTACATTCTGACCGCTTCTGCTACTTCTGCAAACTACTTCCGAACCTTAAAAGAGAATGTTCTTCCTTTTGACCATTTAAGAAAGGTTATTCAAAGAATAGTAAAGGTCAGCTTTGAAGTATCAGTGAGATACTTATCTTTTCCATTGCCTGCTAACAGTGATTTAACCTGGGATATCCTAGGAGGGATTAAAATTATGCTTTTTAAAATCTGAAATTACAATAGCACAGAATAAAAGGAACATCAAATAAAATCTTTTCTAAAAGCTAATGACTTAAATTTTCCTGAAAAGGTAGAATTTTGGTAAGTAAGACTTGAACCTGCAATGTAATTTGATCCAGTTGTTGAGATGATAAATCTCTCTGAATGAAATTAGCATTATTAAATTATTATTTTTTCAGTGACAATTTGCTTCCCCACTCCAAAACCCGTTATTCTTGGGGGTCTCCAATAGTAGAAGAATCATTTTATGAATCATTTTGGGTTTCTCAAAACCAAGTCATGGCAAACTAATCTTATCACTTTTTTTATAGAGTTACAAACTTGGTAGATGAAGGGAATGCTGTGGATGTAGCTTATCTTGATTTCAGTAAGGCCTTTGCAAGGTCCCCCTTGATATTTTTGCAAAAAAGTTAGTAACATGTGGGCTATATAATGTGACTCTTACGTAGATTTGTAATTGGTTGACTGAACCCAAAGGGTAGTCACCAATGGCTCCTCTTCATCCTGGAGAGATGTGACTAGCAGGGTGCCACAGTGTTCTGTCCTGGACCCAGTGCTATTCAACATCTTTATCAATGATTTGGATGATGGTATAGAGGGCATTTTTTTCAAGTTTGCAGATGACACCAAATTAGGAGGGGTAGCTATTATTATTATTACCATCATCATCATCTATTTGTATAGTGCCATTGATGTACATGGCGCTTTACAGAATAAAACAATTATAACTATTACAATAATATAAAATACTGAAATACAATATTAAATACAGTAGGAAAGGGGGGAAACACACGTACACATAATGCAAAATAAAACAGAATAATCAGTACAGGTAATCAAATATAATAAAGATATAAGCATTAATCCGAAATTGTTTTAGAGAACAAAAAAGTTTTCAGTTTGGATTTAAAAACAGCAAGGGAAGAAACAGACCACAAGTTTACAGGGAGGCAATTCCAGGAATAAGGGGCAGCAAGAGAAAAAGGGTGAAGTTGAGCCAAGGAGGAAGAAACCGTTGGCTGGGTAAGAAGTCCAGAATTCACAGAGCGAAGATTTCTAACAGGCTGGTAAAAAGAGATGAGAGCTGCAAGATAAAGAGGAGCTAGGTTGTGCAGGAACTTGAATGTCAGAACAAACAGCTTATACTGAATCCTAGAGGGAATAGGTAGCCAGTGAAGGGATGTCAGAAGTGGGGTAACATGATCAAAATGACAGGCGGAAAAGGTAATCTCAGTAGCAGAGTGAAGAATGGAAACCAAAGGACTAAGATGAGATAATGAAAGACCAGTCAAAGAAGATTGCAGTAATCGAGATGGGAAGTGACTAAAGCATGGATTAAAGTCTTGGCGGAGGAAACAGAGAGGAAAGGTCTAATTTTAGTGATGTTATAAAGGAAAAATTGACACAGCTTAGCTACAGCCTCAATATGAGAAACAAAGGACAACGAGGAATCAAAGACAAAGCCAAGACTCCATGCTTCATTCACAGGATGGTATTGACAGTAATGGAAAATGTATAATGTAAAGAAGGTTTCGGGGGAAAGATGAGTAGTTCTGTCTTTGCCGTATTAAGTTTAAGGTGGTAATGAAGCATCCATGCTGAGATACCGGAAAGACATTCTGTAGTGAGATGTTCAAAATCCAGAGAAAGTTCAGGAATAGAGAGGTATAATTGGGTATCATCAGTGTAAAGTTGATATTGAAACCCATACAAGCTGATAAGATTACCTAAAGATAGTGTGTAAAGAGAAAACACCAAGGGGCTCAGAACAGAGCCCTGAGGAACCCTAACTGAAAAGGAAAAGGAGGGGGATTCATGATCACCAGCTACTACGCTAAATGACTGGCCTGAGAGATACGTTGAAAACCAGCTGAGAATGGAATCAGTGAACCCTAAATCATGAACTGAATCTAACAGAAGAACATGATCAACTGTATAAATGGCTGCAGAAAGCTCAAGGGGAATAAGGATGGAGTATAGGCCTTTTGACTTGCACCAGAGGAGATCATCTGTTATTTTTGCGTGAGCTATCTCTGTAGAATGTAAAGGGCAAAATCCAGACCGAAAAGGATCCAGTGTAGAAGCCTGAGAAAGAAAGGTGAGGCACCATGCGTAAACAGCACATTCAACAATTTTCGAGAGGAAAGGCAAGAGTGAAATAGGATGATAATTAGAGAAGATGGGTCAAGTGAAGACCTCTTGAGGTTTGGAGAAACTGTGGCATGCTTAAACTCAGAAGGAAATGAACCAGAGGAAAGGGACAGATTAATAATATGACAAAGAAAAGGGAAAATAGCAGGGGAGATGATAATTAAAAAGCATGAAGGAACAGGATCCAGAGAGCAGGTAGAAGGATTTGAAGATTTCAATATTTTAGATAATTCATCTAACGAGACAGGGGGAAAAGAAGAGAATTTGGAACAGGTGGGCAGTTGATATGATAATGAGGAGGATTTAGGAACAGAGAGAGGAGAATGGGTGGTTTCAATTTTAGTATTGAAATAAGTTGCAAAATCATCAGCAGAAAGTGATGGAGGAAGGAGCAAAGGAGAGGGCTTTAGGAGGGAATTAAAAGTCGAGAAGAGACACTGTGGACACCAAGAATTAACCTGGATCAGTGATGTATAATAGGTCTGTTTGACTTAAGAAATTGCACAAGAGAAAGACTAAATTTATAATGAATATAATCTGCCCACTCTCTTGTCTTCCTCCACAAATGCTCAGCTGCATGAGAGCAGGAACGAAGATACCGAATAATGGGAGTAAGCTATGGCTGAGGCTTAGAGGGCCGTGCATGTTGACAAAGGGGCAAAACTATCAAGAGTTGAGGATAAAGTTGAGTTGAGTAAAGAAACAGCTGAATCTAGAGAATCAACAGAATTAAAGGAAGGCAGCGACAAGAACAAATCCTGAGAGAAGGCTTCAGGATTAAAGGAATGACGCTCTCAAAAGGAGCGGGTAATGGGATGACAAGAAGGTGGGTTACAAGCAAGTGCAGATGAAACAAAATGACGATAAGACAAAGGGAATTCAGTAACTGAAAAGCAAGAGGTGAAACAATTTTTAATAAGGACAAGTTCGAGGCAGTGTCCAAGAGGATGAATGAATGAGTCAGAACAGATCTGGAGTCCAAAGGAAGACAATAAGAAAAGAAAACATGCGACAGAGGGGTCATTGGAGTCATCCACATGAACATTAAAATCACCCATAATAAGAGTGAGAGTAGCATCTGAGAGAGAAAAAAGTCAACCAAGAATCAAAATCTGAGATAACAATTCAAAAGGGGCCAGGTAGACAATAAATGACTGCGACCCGTAAGTGCAGAGGCAAAAAAAAGTCTTACAGTATGAGCCTCAAACAAAGAGAAACAGTGAGTTGGTGGAAAAAAGAGAAAAGTTGAAACTGGCACAAGCTACTTAACAGAAAACCCGATGCCCCAGAGGACAGGATCAAAATTCAAAATGACCTTAACAGATTAGAAAGCTGGGCCAAAACTAACAAAATTAATTTCAACAGGGAGAAATGTGGGATACGACACTTGGGCACTAAAAATGAAATACACAGATATAGGATGGGTGGTGACACCTGGCTTGATGGCAGTACATGCGAAAGGGATCTAGGAGTCTTAGTGGACCACAAGCTGAACATGATTCAGCAGTGTGATGCAGCAGCTAAAAAGCCAATGCGATTCTAGGCTGCATCAATAGGGAGTATAGTGTCTAGATTGAGGGAGGTAATAGTGCCACTCTATTTTGCTTTGATCAGACCTCACCTGGAATACTGTGTCCAGTTCTGGGCACCACAATTCAAGAAGGATATTGACAAGCTGGAATGTGCCAAAATGGTGGGAGGTCTGGAAGCCATGCCTTATGAGGAGCAGCTTAGGGAGGTGGGTATGTTTAGCCTTGAGAAGAGAAGCCTAAGAGGTGACATGATAGCCATGTTTAAATATTTGAAGGGATGCCATACAGAGGATGGAGAAAGCTTGTTTTCTGCTGTTCTACAGACAGCAATATGGAGCAACGGACTCAAACTACAGGAAAAGAGATTTCACCTAAACGTTAGGAAGAACTTCCTGACAGTAAGAGCTGTTTGACAGTGGAATACTCTACCTCAGAGTGTGGTAGGTCTCCTTCTTTGGAGGTTTTTAAATGGAGGCTGGATGGACATCTGTTGGGAATGCTTTGATTGTGTATTCCTGCATGGCAGGGGGTTGGACTAGATGGCCCTTGTGGTCTCTTCCAACTGTATGATCCTGTTATTAAAAAGCTATTCTGACCCAGGAGAGGCCCAGTGGGGGCTTGTGGACAGCAAAAATCACCTAACAACAGCATTTTGCCCCTCTTGCCCTATGTGGTCATACCTAAAATAGTTTCTCCAACTGTTTACCAGATTTGAGGTAGCCTGTTCTTACAGAGAAAGTGAAGTTGTAACCTAATTGAAGTTTTAACTAAACTGGTACAGATTAACTTTGTTCTTGATAGCAAGATTCCCAATTCACATCTTCAGCAGATCCATGTGGGTTGTTCTTCTGTATTGTAGCATTGAAAATGTTCTTCTGAAAAGTATTCTGCTTGACATGCTCATTCCTCCTCTTCACTGCTGGTAACAGGTGAAGATTGTGTTCTTTTCAGGGAGCATTTTGAGTTCTCCAGAAGTGAAAAAGACCCCCCACATTATTCTCATGTTGAACTCTTTTTGTTGATTTTTAGTGTTGCTTTGCTGCTTATTTGATTCTGCTATTTTTGAAGTGCTTGTATGTCATTTTAGTATTATTGTCACCCGGGGACCATGTGTGTGTGTATTTGTGCCTTCAAGTTCCCTGTCGACTTATGGCAACCCCATGAATTTCATGGGATTTTCTTAGGCAGGGAATACATAGCCCCCCACCTGAAATAGGATACAAAGATACTACCAGAGTTGTAGATTAGCCAGCAACCTGTGCAAGATCAGTTTTTTTATAAAAGGACCACCAAATCATAGAATTGTAGAGTTGGAAGAGACCACAAGGGCCATCCACTCCAACCCCCTGCCATGCAGGAAATCTCGATCAAAGCATCCCTGACAGATGACCATCCAGCCTCTGTTTAAAGACCTCCAAGGAAGGAGCTCCTACCATGCTCCGAGGGAGTGTGTTCCAGTGCCAAACAGCTCTTACTGTCAGAAAGTTCCTCTTAATGTTGAGGTGGAACCTCTGTTCCTGGAGCTTGCATCCATTGCTCCATGTTCTAGTCTCTGGAGCAACAGGAATCATTCATGGTATGATCTTCTTCCCTGTGGAGAGGTTCAACGCTTATATGCACTGAGTTCCTTAAAAATAATTTATAAAGAAAGCGGGGGAAATAGGGTTCAAAAATACAGCTTATTTAATTCCACAAGTAATGCAAATAACATTGGCTAAAAGAATTGTAGAGGTTCCCCTAACACTTAAACTGGTATTAGCATAAAACATTTCAGTTAGCATGTGCAGTCTATGATAAAAGTTTATATGTGTAATTTGATCCCCAGGCTTCTCTCTAGTAGTAGGTTTAAAATCTTCTCAGCTTAAAAAAATGCCATATAAAATGTTGTTTGCATATTAGTACATTAAGTGCACAAGGTCAGGACAATACTGGAATGGCTAGCCCAGAATCCAGCTTGTTCTCTGCAAATATATGATTTCCCAGGACCTGTCTGTCTGGTTCACTGCTTCTAAGTCCAGCAAATGCCCTGGACTTTTAACTCTCAGAATCTCTGGTCATTGGGCATGCTTGCTGGGGCTTTTGGGGTTTGAAGCCCAAAACATCTGGAAAACTTAACATTATGAACCAATGATCTAGTTTGAACAACAGTATTTTGCTAAAAATTGTCCATAATCACAGAAATGGTAGTGCAGTTCAAAGATAAATTCCTACCACTTAAAAAATATAGATCTGGTGATACTGTACCAACATCCACACAGAAGTGATACAGCTGCTAAGCATTTGATTGTTATTATGAACCAGTGAAATGAGACTGGGAGAGAGAGCAAATTGTTACAGTTGCACCCCCACTTCCACTGATTTGCCACCCATGGATTCAGTTATCCATGGATGGCGACATTGGGGGTGTGGATGGAGAAGGACGAGAGATCTCGCCTCCCTCCTCTCTTTGCTTCCTGGGATAAGCTCCCTGGGATCGCTTCCAGGCCAAAAAGTCTATCTACCCTCCCTTCCTTCCTTCCTTCCTTCCTTCCTTCCTTCCTTCCTTCCTTCCTGTGAGGAGGTTCTTTTCTAATGTTTAGAAAGAATCTCCTTTCTTATAATTTGCATCCATTAGCTTGGGTCCTACACTCTCAAGCTGTAGAAAACAAGCTGGCTGCACCTTCTCTGTGACAGCCTCTCACCTATATTTAGCATCATACTTTCATTTAAAAACCTTTAAAATGAAATTACAATAGAAATAAAACAGTGATATCAACAAGTCAAAACTTTTTAAAAAGTTTTTAAAGGAGGTTGTGCTAAGTAGGGCTTGCATTGGCTTCAATAGATTTTTCACCTAAGCAGTTCTAGGCACTGATCTTTTATAGCAGGTGGCCACTAGGAAAAGCTTTGCAATGCTGCTAAATTTGACTCAGGTTGCTGTTACAAGCAACTGTCATTCCTGCTATGGCAAAATGAAATGAAATGAAAAGATGCTATACGAGATTATTCTTTGCCAGACACACTGTGCCTGCCTAGAATAGTTGACTGTGTCAAGTAGTAGATTGTTGACTCCTCGGTTAACAATTTTTAAAACTTATTACATTATTAGCATAGGAATGATTTTTTGGATTTGTTACTAAGCTTTAAACTTAATATTCTCTGTGGTATTGACAATGTAGTGTAAAAGATCTTTGAATTTGTGAAACTCCCTTGTATTCAGATACAGCAGAGGTCCATCTAACTCAGTATTATCTATCTCGAATGGTAATGGTTTTCCAATATCTTATATAGGAATTTTTCCAACCCTACTACCTGGCATCCTTCTGCTTGAAGATGTGAGGATCAAACCTGGGGCTTGTAGTCCAATAAGGACTACAGGACTGAGCTTGTTAAACAGGTGATCACTAGAACCAAATGGTAACACATGCTTCAGAATTAGAAAACTGTCTAACTTAAGTTAAATCAAACAGATGTACTGTAATTTACTTTGCTAGCCCTTTAAGGATATTAACAAAGTCACTGACCACCAAGTAAAATGCTGTTAAAGAGTTCAAAAGTTGGTTTTAAATGTAGTTTTAGAAGCAGGATACTGAATCTATACAAATGAACTCTGCAGCTTCTGTACTAAGACACACACAAAAAAATCTAATGCTTAGCATAGGTCTGTTACCCAACACAGGCATTTGTGTCACCTGTGCAATATCTACAGAAGTACTAATATTGTCTGCTTTGCATTATTTTTCAGTACTATTACAGAATTCATTTCTTTTCAGGTTGTGCCAGAAAATTACTTGCATCTCATGGGTGGAATATAAACATTAATATCAACCAGAGAAAAGGATTCCTAATACTATGCACCTAAAATCACAAAAGAGAGTCAATTAGGTTTATTCACAAACCATTCTCCTTTTTGACCTGACAAGTGTCCAGGTTGCCAGTAAAGTACACACACATGATAAATCTGAACAGCAACTTTTGTCTATTTCTGAATACAAATTTATATTGCATTCCTTTAAAAATTCAAAAAAAATCCTTTCCTAGGCTTTGTTAATTCAAGCTAGCAGTACTCCAAGATAAAATCAAGAGTCTGTTCCTACCTAACCTGCTAGTTTCTAGAGAAACGTCAATTATTATTGCATAGTAGATGTTCCTCTTGTTTGCTCAGGCCAATGCAAATCGCACACCCAGTGATCTATTGACCTCTGGAGTTATAAAGTATCTGCTAACTTAGGAGATAATGGGAGAATGCTTGCTTGGATATGATTCTTTCTATGTCTCCAAAGTGGTAGCTTTCTTTTAACAACAAAGAATATAGGAATTAATTTGGTTTCCTTATCATTGCTCAGTGCTGCATGGATACTCATGTTTTCTTTAAAATCTCTTTTCTAATCTGAAGAATTCTGTGTTTGGACTATGTACAGGAAGCTCCTGCTTGTCTGACAGGTTAAGGACTGCAGCAGTGTCAGAAACTGGAATTGGTTGAAAAGCAGAACCCATGTAGGGAACATGAAGGAATTCCGGTGGCTCACCTGGGACTTCCTACACACGCCCGCGGGGGACTGCGCATGAGTGCACACTGCTTGTAAAGTCTCTTAGTAGATCCTTTTCCTTCTTTCAGCTTACTTTGCAAGCAGTGCACGTTTGTGCGGTCAGTCCCAAGCAAGCCTCCATAAGCAAGAACTGTTGAAATAGTGGATACCTCATCAAATGAATGAATGGAATTTGCACCATCAAAAGATAACAAGCCGTTGAAAAGTGGGGGCTTCCTGTAAAGTGTTTGCCATAATACCAGGTATTTCTTAGCTTTATGTCTTGAGGAGCTGCAAAATGAGGGACAGCTGTGGCCAGAAGTGCTTTTAGCCAGCTTTGGCTACCAGCTGCACCCTATCTTGAAGAGAGTAGATGTGACCATCCGAATACAGCTAGAGTATTAAGTGGGGCTGTTGATGTTCTTTGTTTGCCTGGTTTTTAGATGTATCTTTCCTGAATCACAGCTTTTATCTTAGTTTTAAATTTTTTATTCTGATTGTTTGTCAGCTACCCTACAGATACAGTCGAATCCCTTATCCATGGAACCAATATATGTGGTTCCAGTTTTTTTTGCAAGAAACAAAATAGAGACACATACCATAGAGTCACACTGGAAAATGCCTATAGAGGTGTCCTCTCCAGGCATCTTCTAGGTCCTCTAAATGCAACTCTATGGTATGTTTTTACCAGAGGTCCTTTATTTTAATAGGGTTTGCTGTTATCTGAGGTAACTCTGGGAACTGAACTCCTGTAAATATGGGGTCTGACTGTATTTTAAATGGAAAAGGTATATATAGTCAGTACTTACTGACCAGTTGTTCGTCCATATTTCATAAATCATGCTGCACTTCCCTCAACCATTCCCTTTGTCTTAAAAAAAAATAGAAAGACATCTGAAGTAACTAAATAATAACTACTATGATTGTCCTGAACAAACTGTATTTCATCTTGTGGAAGGAAAGTGTCATGACCAAACTAAATAGTAAAAAGCTTGCGCTCCTTTTTTAACCTGGCATAACTGACTAGATTAACAAAAAGTTTGTATGTGTAGAATTCTTGACCCACTTCAGTTTCAAAATTAGTTTTCCATCTATTACTAATGCATTATCAGAATGACAAGAAACCTGTGTCCCTATGGTCCATTTAGCCATGAAGTATTGTAATGTAGTGATCCTTGCTGTGAATCTTGTGAGGCATCAGGAAAGTGAATGTTGTTGTAACCTCTCCCAGGTAGGACTTGGTAATAGAATTTCTGCAATCCAGAAAAAGTTAAAAAAAAAATTGCAACCTTGCTTTGATGAGATAATGAAACATCAGTATGCATATGACTAAGTCTTGCTTGCTTTTTGTTATTATTCTTCAAGACATTTTTATGAATATTTAGTTTACTCACTTGCCTGCTGCCTCACAAGTATCTCAGCAAGGAATACCTCAGGATTAAATGGAACATAGATATGCAAATTCCTTGTGGCAGCATGATAGCAGACTAGTTTTGGGGTGGGGCAATGAAACTAAAGTAGTCAAGAATTCAAAAATATTCCCACAAACAGCTTCTTCTTGATACAAAAAGAAAGCTTATTAAAATATTCTCCAGCAGTCCCAAGGAAGAGGGGAGAATATAAATATATCCTTGTCCAACTTGTTTCTACTGATGACTTGTGCTGATTGGTGGTGGTTTGTTGCCCAGTCAACAGGACAGTCTGGAGCCAGGGCTGAAAATTCCCAATGACTTTCTGGACTGCTCAGTTTCATCAGAGTTGATGGAGTCTCCACACTTCAAGGCTGAGCAGTCAAGTTACCAGGCCTGAGAGTCACTGGGAATCTTCACCACTGCTCCAGAATCTAGTTCAGCATCTAGTTAATAAGTAAGCAGTAAAGCTTTCCTAACAACAGATATGTTTGGGACGCTTGTTGAGCTCGAATTATGTTAAATGAATTTGCGTAATTCTTAAAACAAAATGGGCAAACCTTCCCATGTTACTGAATGGAAAAGCCATGTTACAAAAGAAACTTGAAATAACCACATCTGTCACTGTCAAGTTATAATAGAAACTTGGGCCTCCTAAATTTTTGGTTACCTACATGATTTGTTTTGAGTTGAGAAATATAAATTCCAACTGGGCAAACACGGTTGGACTGCTTGATGTTGTGAGACCTTTCCCTTTTCTCTCCTTTTACCTAGAAATCACCTCATCGTGGGGATGACATTTTATTTGAAGCTTCTTGAGTACTGCATTTGCACAAGTCTGGCAGCTCAGAAGTATATTTTAATGTATGGATGTATTTAAATTGTTCCAACAGCAGCTACATTTTTTATCAATATTCTAGTGCAATAAAGCTTCCCCTGACTGATTAAAATACTTGTGATATCATGGCATCTCATTTATTTCTGCATGCATCAATCACAATGATGAACGAATAATGTTCCCAAACACTGTGAAACTTTGAACACAGGTTTTTGTCCCTGTCCTCTTAATATAGTAGAATATAGTAGAATTTGATCCCACCACGTCACTGGAGGAAAGCTACCGAGGAAATTTGTGGGTGAGGTGGTATGTTTCCCAGCTAACCCCATTCAAAGACTTTTCATGGTCTTTCCCCATGGACAACTTTTGTAGCATGGGCCAACTGCCAAGTTCAAGAGAAAAAGTTTCCAGGTTTCTGACAATTTGCAGATTTGGAGACACACTTTTTAAAAATTCCTACTGGAAGATTTTCACATGATTTCCCTCTTTGGAAAGCCATACAAATATTTCCTGGCTTAAACACATTTAAAAACAAAACCATATTTTATACATCCTGAGATCCTATCTTTTACATTGGGTTCAGTTTGGAAGGGTCAAAACTGGCAGGCACGTTGCCCTTTCCTGCCAGTTCTTATTTCTGTTGCCCCTGTTAAGTGCCAAGGCCTCAAGAGATGGAGGCAGAAGCATGTGAACTTCTGGCTTCAAAATATCCAGAAAGGGAAGGACATTACCGGTCCCTGAGCATTTTCAGCACATAGACAACACAGCCAAATCAAGCCCCCCTCATCTTTGATATGTCTGGACTCTGAGCTAGAGCAGGGATGTAAAGACATGCCATCTTCACTGTTCAGTCTTGGCTGATTAAAGCTCTCGGGCAGTACAGAATCAAAACTTGCCTTTGTCTTCCCTATCTGATCTTGGAAGGGAAGGCCAACACATGTCTGCTTGAATCTATGCTGGCTGAGTGCTCTGAACCTATGAGTAGAGCAGGGGGAAAGGAAGCCCCCTGCTCTCTTTTGACCATGAAGAGGGGAGGCTGAGATTTGACTAGATGCTCTGAACATTCAACTGTAGCAGATATATTATTCTCGCCCTCTACCTGGGACATTTCTTTAATTGTCTTACTAGATTCAGGCCTGGTTAGTATTTAGAAGTGAGACAGCCAGGGAATACCAGGTGCTGTAGGCTGTATTCAGAGGGAAGGCAATGGTTAACCACCTCTGAACAAATCTTTCCAAGAAAGCCCTATTATAGGGCCACCATTAGTTGGAGTTGACTTGAAATCACTTAGCAACAATTTATCACTATTTAGGTTTTGCTAAGTATCTTTCTTTGTAACGTATTCAATACAGATTCTCAGTAGAAGCCTGTGCCTTCAAACTCCCATTATAGTTTAGCAGACAATTCTTGAAATGGTAGACCTGTTGCTGTAGTAGAATTCTAGCAACTTCCACATGGAGAACAATGCTTTTCCAGCAGCCTGGGGAGGGACTCCTTCGATGGGTATTGGCTCCACCTCCATCCAATCACAGGCAGAATACTCTGTAAATTTAAATGTTAATACCATCCCCTCCTGGAGGTGGAGCCAACCCTACCTCCCCAGTTCTTTTCTGCCTTTGTTTGAGCAGGCTGGGTTTCTGTTTGCTCCAGTGTTTGCAGGAGAACAAAGGAGTCAAGATGGCGGCCCCAATACACAACCGCATGGAAAAGGGGGAGCTCTCCTCAGAGGAGGAGGATCTGACAGAGCCTGGCTTACAGCGCCAGGACCCTGGGCTCCATGCCCCCTTCCTGGGGCACACATTGAGTCAATCGACCCAGGATGGGTCGCAGCGCGATGTGGCCCCCTCCCAGGAGGCGGACCGCGCAGCTGCCGGGGACACAGCGCCGATTGGGACCCCAAGAGAGGCACCCAGACACAGCACGGACAACGAGGACGGCAACGCTCTTCCAGCCAACCTCCCACCGCTGCTGATGGATGGTAGGGCCCTGCTGCCACCTTTTGCCATGTGGGTCACCTTGATTGTGCGGCAGGTACTGGCGGCAGACATCGACACCGGGGGGGACCCGGGGGGACCATCCGATGGGCGCAGGGGGGTTCCCTTCCAAGCCCCCGTTCCCTCTACCATGGGAACGGAGTGCAGCGGTGGCACTAAAGCCGCAAAGTGGAGGTGCGAGGAGGCAGTGCCGAGCCTGGAGCCAGATCAGCTGGGGCGTAGCGCGGCCGCGGGGATGCGGGAGGGTACTGGGTCCTCTCCTCCCCACAAGAAACTGAGGAAAGAGAAACACCTTCAGGTCCCTATGGGGGAGAGGGGACCTAACGAGGAGGAGGACAGCGACCCCAGGGAGGAGGGAGAACTCTCCTCCAAAGGGGAGAAGGAAAGTTGTTAGGAGCATGCTTCCCCACGGCTCTTTGAGACACCCTTCTTCTCCCTCCTGTTGAAAAAAGTGCATAGGGCTCTGGAACTGGGGCCAGTGGATTCAGCCATGGGGAGCTCTAGCAAGGGGGTCCCTGAAATCAGGCCGGCTGGCAAGGGGACTGGTAATGTCCTTCCCTTTATGGATATTTTGAAGGAAACTATTTTGGGAGAATGGGAAAAGCCTGGGGTCTCCACGAATCAGCCTGCCTTGGCCAAAAAACTGTACATCTCCCCTGGGGATGTCATGGATATGTTAAAACTCCCTGCCATTCATGCGCCAGTGGTAGGCCTCATTTCTAGATCGCTCTTCCCTAGAGATGGAGATGAGCACCTTAAGGCCCCAGATGACAAGCGAATAGAGGCATTCCTTCTCAGGTCACATGAGGTGGTGGCACTTGCCAGGCGGGCAGCGTCAGCAGCCTCTATTTTTACTAGGGCCATCATCAGGTAGGCCAAAGACATGACCACAAATGTGCCTGAGGATGAATCCAGTTTTCTCCAGGGCATGAACAAGATCGCTAGGGCTTCGGCCTTCATAGCGGATGCAAGTTTAGAAGCACTTCGTTTTTCCTCCAGAGGAGTGAGCGCGAATGTAGCAGCCAGAAGACAGTTGTGGTTGAGAAACTGGAATGCTGACAACAAGGCCAAGGCAAATGTAGCGGGATGCTCCTTTAAAGGAGGAAAGCTCTTTGGCGAGACCCTGGATGAGGTTCTTGTGGAAACGAAGGACAAAAAGAAGGCTCTCCCCTCTCTGCCTAAGAGGGAAGACCGTAGATCCTTTCTCTCCAATTTTCAAGGGTTCAGAAGTTTTCAACACAACAACCAGAGGGACTACAGACAGCAGAGGGGAAGCTGGAACTCTACAAGGTCCTTTCAAAAACCAGATCTTCTTCATGGTCTCTGTGAATCACACAGTTGGGTTTATTCCTGCGCCTGCGCAGTGCATACAGAACCTTCTAGTATCGCTAGGCAGAATGTGCACAGATACATTTTTGGCGGTAACTCCGCCCACAGTAATGGTCCCCTTAAAAGGCTCTCCCGCCTAAATCCCCTCAGTTCCTTTTTTTCCACCGCGCTAGCAGCTCTAAAGGAACCTTCATCACTACGACTCTCTATTTTCGGACTGGTTTTCTTGGCTTCGCTTCTCGACCCTTGGCTATTGTTTGGTTTTACTGGTTTGACTTGGTTTTTCCTGACGACGATTTGTGATCTCCCTTGGCTGTGGTAACGCCCTCTGATTTACTGGTTTGACTCAGGTACTCTTGACTACAATTTGCGCGCCCCTCTGGCTCTGATACTGCTCTCGGATCTCTTGTTTGACCCGGTTTGTCGTGATTTTGCCCTTGTTATCCATGGCTTCCAAATTGGGCTTTAAGAGGTGTGTCGTCTGTCAGGCGAAGCTGCCCAGCTCAGATGGTCACTCGCGATGCCTTATCTGCTTGGGTGAATCCCATAATGTGGATGCCTGTGTGCATTGTCGGGCCTTTACCCCTCAAGCGAGAAAACACCGCTCTTCCCGCCTGAAATTGTTCCTTTACGAAAAGGCCCTTATCGCATCTGCTGTGTCGACTCCAGCTCTGGGACAGGGAGCATCTCTTCCACAGAGGGAGAGTTCTCCTTCATCGAGGTCGGGCCACACTCCACCCGCCAAGCGTCGACAATCCCGTAGCCCTTCCCGCCGTCACTTTGTGGCATCGGATCCTGAAGCCGTACTTCACTCACACAAGCACGTGGCAAAGTCGACCCCGGCTGGGGACTGACTCTCGTCGGATCCAGCGGCTGCTGGACCCAAAGACCCTCCTTGGGATCGAGAGGGCTCTAAACATTGAGGCCAGGACCGAGAACCAGCTTCTTCTAAGGGCAAACTCCCTAAGAAGTAGAAAGCCAAGCATTCCCATTCTGATGATGAGATGAAAGATCTGTCTCGGGTTCGTGAGACCTCCTCTTCGATTCCACCGACTCATACGGCTACTACACACCAGCCTCCAGCACAAACAGCGGTGCCACCTCGGGATCGAGGTGTTGAGACCGAGCAGCTGCAACCCAGAGCGGTTACACCAACTCCCTCGCTGGAGATTGTTGAGGTGGAAGTCGGCTCAGCTGAGGAAGTAGAGGGTTCCCCACGGGATCGTGGCCCCTCTCTGGCACTTCTGGTTTCAAGGTCTGAACTCCTACGTTTTACATCTCCTATTCCAGAGCCTCAGGATGAACCACAGCCTTCCACCTCGAGAATTCATGAGGATGAAGCGGCCTATGGGGCGTACGACCTGGCTAGGTCTGTCTTCACAGACTCCTTGATAATGCATTCCGAGGCAGACATACCGGCTGGAATGCCTTTCATTTGACAACTGAGGCTGCGACGCGCCAGGCGCTCCTCCTGTCTCCACCTCGCATCTCTTTCCATGGGATGGAAAAAGATGTCCGGTCGTTGTCTGAGCCATCAAGACCTAGACTTAGAGATGCCTTATGCCAGGCTTCCCCATCTCCATCCCGACCTCTACCCCGTTACCTTCAGTACCAAGGCCACCCACTCCGCCTCCATGGACGACCTCCCTTCATCGGGATCAGCGCTCTCTGTCTCCTTCGTCTGACTCCTCTTCTTTGTCTGAGTCCTCTGTGGAGTACCTGCCCTTCATTCCATTGCTGCAGCCTGACCTACTGGACGAAGACTCCTCTTCGCCCACAGACGATGTTCGGTCCTTTGCTGAAAAAATAGTCCGGATGTCCCATGTGTTGGATTTGAAAGTGACGGAGCGGGAGTCGGAACCGGTCGATCACATTTCTCAACGCCTCAAGTCATGGGCTCCTCCAGCGGCCCATATACCAGTGCTACCATCTCTGCTAAAGTTGACCCAGAACTCATGGGAGAACCCATCGTCCATTCCGTCAACTTCAAAGAGAATTGACAGACTATATAAAGTGGCTGGAGAGGGAATCGACTGGTTGCAGGAGCACCAACTCTGTGGTGGTGGAGGCGGCTCAGCTGCGTAGACAAAGTCGGGCGCAATCCACACCCTCAGACCCGGAGGGACGAAAATTGGACATAATGGGCAAAAAGCTGTATTCGGCTGCTGGTCTCAGCTTCCGAATTGCTAACTATTCCGCCTGTATGAGTGCCTACCAACAAGTTCTCTGGGAGCGCATGTTACCCCTGCTTCAAGATTTGCCCGATGAACGCCGGAGACTTGTGGAGGGCATCCAGACCGAGGCTCAGCTATTGGCTGGGCAACAGATGAACTCGGCGAGGCATGTTGCCGACTGTGCTGCCAAAACAGTTGCAGGCTCCATCGCCTTACGCAGACATGCCTGGTTAAGATCTTCTGGGCTATCCACACAAGCGGCTGCCACTATCGACGATATGCCCTTCGACAAATCAGGGCTCCTCAATGGGGCAACGAATGAAAAATTAGAATTCACACAGAAGATGAGGACCACCGCACAGAAGTACTGTATGCCTTCTGCCTCATCTTTTGCCTATCATCCCAGGTACTGCTCCAGTTGGCATACTCCGTCCTACTCCCAATTTTAGAGGAGGAGTGGCACTCCACAGTCAGCCAGACGGTCCCGGTTCCAGCAACCAATGTCTTCCACCTCATTGGTGAGGAGCCAGGGATCTGCCTCCCGGTACCGGCTACCATCTAAACAACGGTCAAAGGAGCAAGGCAGACGAAGGTTCTGAGCGTTGCAATGATCTGATTGATGTTTTTCCCTTTCTTTTAGACCCCCCTGTTTGGAGATCACCTGTCGTTCCAGGACGCCTGGTCCCTGATAACATCTGACTGCTGGGTACTGATAATTGTACAACAGGGCTACTGGATCAAATTCAACAAACTGCCTCCAACAGGTCGGATCCGTATAACGTCGCCCTCCCCTCCCCTTATCGAGGAGGTTCAGACCCTGCTTCAAAAAGGGGCCATCGAACCCGAGCACTTCGAACATCGCCATCGGTGCTTCTTTTCGAAGTACTTCCTCGTACCGAAGAAGGGCGGAGGCTTGCGTCCGATCCTCAACCTTCGGGGAGTAAATTGGTACATCATTCTGAAGAAATTCAGAATGACCACCTTGGCTGTTATCCTTCCCCTCCTCCAGCACGGGGATTGGTTTGTGTCCATAGACCTCAAGGACGCCTATTTCCACATAGGGATCCATCCCTTGCACAGGAGGTTTCTAGCGTTCCAGATCGGAGACGACGCCTACCAATTTCGAGTTCTTCCCTTCAGACTGTCCACAGCACCGAGAGTTTTCACGAAGTGCACGGCGGCGGTGGCTGCCTATCTTCGGCAGCATGGGGTCACTGTCTTTCCTTACATAGACGACTGGCTACTTGTTGCAAACTCCAAGCTCCAACTCGAGAAGGACATTGCCTTTACCCTAGATGTGTTGCACACCCTGGGACTTGTTGTCAACACGGAAAAATCTCAACTGAACCCTACCCAGTCCATCCAATTCATTGGGGATTGACTGGACTCCAACTCTGCGGCAGCGTATCTCCCCGACAACAGATTCGACACCCTTTGATCCTTGATCCATCGCTGCCGGCTGTCTCGTCGGGTTCCAGCGCACGACATCCAAGTCCTGCTCGGGCACATGACAGCAACAACGTCAGTCACTCCTCTGTCCAGGCTTCTATTCCGACCGCTTCAGCACTGGTTCCTGAGTGTTTTCGACCACTGGTGGGACTCTCCCAGAAAGCTACTAACAATGCCCCGTCCTGTGCAACGCTCCCTCAACTGGTGGCTTGTACCGCAAAATGTCATCTCCAGCCTTCCCTTCAGTCCTCCTCAACCAACCGTTTCTCTCACGACGGATGCATCCCTACTCGGATGGGGAGCTCACCTGGGCCCACACAAATTTCAGAGTCTATGGAGCACCGAAGAAAGGCAGCTGCACATCAACTCTCTGGAGCTCCTGGCAGTCCAGAAAGCTCTTTGGGCCTTCGAGGTGCTAGTCCGGAACAGGACTGTCCTTCTTGTCACAGACAACACCACAGTAATGTACTACCTCAACAAGCAAGGTGGTACCAGGTCTCCTCAGCTACTCCAGCTCACCCTACAAATCTGGGACTGGTGTGTGGAAAGGAACGTCTTCCTGCAGTCCATCCACCTCCCAGGGGAGGAGAATATTCTTGCAGACGGACTGAGCCGTTCCAATTCCAACGTCCACGAATGGATGCTCCACAGGCATGTAGTAACAGAGCTCTTCCGTCACTGGGGAACTCCTCTGATAGATATCTTTGCAATGGCTCAGAACAAGCAATGCGACCAATTCTGCTCCAGGGCACGACACAAGGATTCGAGGGGAGACGCGTTCCTGTTTCATTGGGAAGGACCCTTCCTGTACCTGTTTCCACCAATCCCATTGTTGATGCAGGTAGTCGCCAAGCTCCGTCGGGATCGGGCGAACGCTATCCTGATTGGTGGCCCCCACAACCGTGGTTCGCACTGCTGCTGCACCTGTCCAAGAGATGCTTCTTCCGTCTCCCAGACCGCCCAGACCTCCTCACCATTCAACAGGGCAGGGTCAGGCATCCCGACCTCGACACTCTCCGTCTGACAGCCTGGAGGATTCGACCATGATCCCAATGCCACCTGATATATCCTCTTACCCCGAGAAGTCCAGGAGATTGTGGATGCCGCTCGAAAGCCCTCTACTTGTAGGGCCTATCTGTATAAATTGAATCGATTTGAGAAGTTTCTATCTGACAAGGGGATGAGTCTCGAATCCTATTTGGTATTGATGGTTCTCCAATTCCTCCTCGACCTCTCGAAATCGGGGCTCTCGGTCTCGTCCCTCCGAGGCTACCTAGCAGCTATCTCCGTGGAATTCCAAGCTCGAAATCGACCATCTCCTTTCCAGGATCCAATAGTAAAGACGTTCCTGAAGGGGTACATAAACCTCCACCCTCCAGTGATGGATCCTGTGCCGTTCTGGAGCCTCGAACTCGTCCTCTCTCAATTGGTGAGATGGCCTTTCAAGCCTCTAACCTCGACCGACCTGCGGCTTCTCACTTGGAAGACTGTCTTCTTGGTTGCCATCACTTCCGCCCGACGTGCTCGTGAACTCTATGCCCTGTGGTCGGACCCTCCTTATACCTGTTTCCACAAGCACAAGGTAGTCTTGAGGCCGGATATTTCCTTTCTTCCTAAGGTGGTTTCCAGTTTTCACATCAGCCCATTGTCCTACCAGCCTTGATGCAGTACCCAAAGGACAAATTCGAACGTACCCTCCATTCCATGGATGTCTGGAGGGCACTCGCCTTCTACATTCAACGGACTGCTCCGTTTCGGCAATCACCCCAGCTTTTTGTTTCCTATGCTGACTCCAAACGGGGTGTTCCAATTTCATTGCAGTGGCTTTCAAAGTGGGTGACATCAACCATCGCTCTCTGCTATGACCTGGCCAAGAAGCCGTTGCCTCCACAAATTCGTGGACATTCTACGAGAGCTGTCTCCACTTCGACTGCATTTCTCTCAGGGGTGCCCCTAGAGGACGTCTGCCAGGCTGCGACTTGGTCTTCACCATTGACATTTATCTCACATTACAGACTGGACTCTCGTTCTAGAAACGAGGCTGCTTTTGGAAGGGCAGTACTTCTGTCCTCTATTCAGTAAGTGAGTGCACTCCATGTGGGACTTTATGCGTGTTGCCATGTTGTTTTATTATATGTTAGAACTTGTTTTATTGCATGTTGACCTAGGAGATACTGGTGGAATGTGCAAAAAAAAGTGGGTAGAGAGGTCCTTTTTCAAGTTTAATATGAGGGGTCCTCGTCTATTGATGTACAGGACCTACCTTCCCCCAAGGGTAAAGCTTGCTAGTCTACCCAACTGTGAGATTCACAGAGACCACGAAGAAGATGGACAGGTTGCTTACCTGTAACCATAGATCTTCGAGTGGTCTTCTGTGAATTCACACAGACCCGCCCATCCTCCCCTCTATGTTCTATTGATACATATGTGCTTAATGTTCCTGATGCTGCTGATTGCGGCATCATTAAAGGAACTGGGGGGATTTAGGCAGGAGAGCCTTTTAAGGGGACCGTTATTGTAGGCGGAGTTACCGCCAAAAATGTATCAGTGCACATTCTGCCTAGCGATACTAGAAGGTTCCGTATGCACTGTGCAGACGCAGGAATAAACCCAACTGTGTAAATTCACAGAAGACCACTCGAAGATCTATGGTTACAGGTAAGCAACCTGTCCTTTAACCAGCCCTCCAAGGGATCTAGCAACCAGTCCTGCAAGCAAGGAGGGAAGGGGAATCAGTCCCCCTGACTATACAGAGGGAGCGATTGGGGACAGGTTAAAATTTTTACAGGGATCTGGGAGACTATCTCAGCAGATGCCTGGGTCACCAGGACAGTAAAACAGGGTTACACAGTAGATTTTTGACAAAGTCTCCCCCAGCTTTGTGCAGTCATGCACAATAGCCTACAAGGAAAGACAGCATTGCATGGAGGATGCAATCAAGCATCTTCTAGAGCTGTGATGGCGAACCTATGACACGCGTATCACCACTGACACGCGTAGCCATCTGTGGTGACATGTGGCTAGGCCTCCTCCCCCCTTTCCCCTCCAGCAACCTCACCACCTTCCCTAAAGTGGCGATTGGGGATTCAAAGCCCCTGTTGCCATTTTAGGGAGGCGGGGGGATGAAAGTGGAGGGCGGGGCTATGAAGCCCCGGTCGCCACTGGGGTGAGGCTTTGCAGCCAGCACCCTGCCTTTCCAAAGCTGCGATCATGGCTTTGGAAAGGGTGAGTGGCTGGTCGCTGGAGGGGGGATGCTTTCCAGGCAGCACCCTCCCTTCCAAAGAGGCCGCTATGTTGGCCTTCCGGCAGCCTCGGATGCAGTGGGGAAAGCTGGAAAATGGGAGCCAATCGGGGCCGGTCAGCCGCGCCCGGATTGCCTGCCTGGGAGGGAGGGGAGGGACATCCGGCCGCATTTCTGGCACGGCTGGATGATGCAGGGGCTGGCAACGGGGCTGTTATAAATATGCCGGCCCCAGCGCGAAGCCTCCAGTTCAGTCCCAGCAGCGCAGATAGAGGCAGAACAAAGGGCGGTGGACTGCTGCCTCGGACCCCACCCCCGCCCCCTGCAGCTTGCGAGACTGGACGCCTGGCACTGAAGGGGCGCTGGCCGGGTGGCACAGACGGCTTCTGGGTGGCCAGCAACGGGTCTGTGGCCTCAAAGCAACCATTACCTACTGTTTGGGGGGTCATGGATTTTTAATCCATCATTGCTGAGGTAAGTGAGGGGAAGGCTGGGAGAGGGGAGGGCCTGTAGCATGCTATGGGTGCCGTTTCCCGCCATTAGAAATAGCGGCAGCCATTTTATTTCACATAGAGAACAATATCTTGCTCCATAATGCAGATTCCATTTTACCACTATAACTGTTGTGCATCCTTATTAACCCCTATTTCTGCTTATTAACCCTGCCCTTCCCTAAAAGACAGTTACATGCACCATTTTGTGGTTAGTAAGGCTAGTTAACCCCTAATTGCCTGCAGGCCTAACAAGCGCTATCTATAATTCTATCTTCTGTCTCTGTCCCCCTGATGGAGAATCCAAAAAATAAAAAACTAAGGCTAAGTTAAGGAAGTGATAGTAGCAATGGCAGACCCTTTCAAGAGACATGTATGGCTTTATAGAAAAAAAATGGCAGATCATTTTGCGTTCTATGTAATGAAACAGTAGTAAGCAGAACGTGGTATATAAATAGATATTTTAAAACTAATCATTCCTAGCTCTTGGAAAAAAGTGAGAATGAAAGGAAGGCATACATTTCCAGGCAGCTACAACTTTATAAGAGCCAATCTAATTCCATCCTTAAATTTATGAAAGGCTCTACAGATTTAACATCTGCAAGTTTGAGCATTGCTCACTCTACAGCTCAGCATGGAAAAGCGCTCAGTGAGGGAGAATTTATTAAAGAAACTCTCCTAAGATGTGCACCAGTTCTATTTCACGATGTGCAGAATAAAGATGCAATTATTAAGAGAATATCTGAGTTACCACTCAGTAGAAATATCATAAAAGACTGAATAATGAGACTGAACACAAACGTACAACATCAGTTAGAGAGAAACCTAAGGAAGTGTAAATATTTTTCGATCTCTCTTGATGAAACTACTGATGTCACATCACATGCTCAGTTGGTCATTATTGGTCGATATTCTGATGGTCTCACAATGAGAGAAGAGTTGATAAAGTTAGTATCAATGCCAACAAGTACAGCAGGAAGCGAAATATGTAAGGTTGCTCTACAAACATTTTGTGACCTAAGCATTGATATCTCTAAAGTTGTGTCAGTGACCACAGATGGATCACCAAATATGGGGGGGGGGGGAGTCGGATTTGTCAAATTGTTTACAGAAGTTATGGGACATCCAATTGTGCCTTTTCATTGTATTATCCATCAGGAGGCTTTATGTGCCAAGGCAGGATTCACCAAGTTAAACGACTTAATGTCAGTTGTTACAAAAATAGTTAATTTAATAGCTGCCCGCCGCCTTCACAAGCGAGAATTTTCGGCACTTTTACTGGGGGTTGATTCCACCCACAGTGGACTGCTGATGTACAATAATGTGATATGGCTGAGCCAAGGCAAAGTTCTTGAGCACCTTGTGGAGTGCTTTGAAGAAATTAAGGTATTTCTTGACGATAAGGATCGGGAACTTTCCTCAGCTTAATGTTGATAAATGGGTCAACACCCTGATGTTTTTTACAGATCTCTCTGTTCATATTAATGAACTGAACTTAAAGTTACAAGGTTTTGGCAAAAGTATTGACGTTATGCTTGGATACATAAAAGATTTTGAAAGTAAAGTTACAATTTTCAAGCGAGAAGTAGAAACTAAAACGTATAAGTATTTTCCTCGAGTAGCAAAGTATTTTGAGAAGGCCAGTGCAGCTGTACAAAATGAAATGGAACTCTTGCATATGAAGTACCAGCCTGTTTTAGACTCGTTACTTGACCAGTTTAGTGATAGATTTAGTCAATTTAGAAGTCTAGAGCAGACCATGAAAATAATTAAGTATCCTGATGTAGTAGTCTACAGTAGATGGAACTAAATGGTTTCCAATGGATGCAAATTGATGATTTGGAGATGCAACTTGCAGAATTTCAAGATAGTATCTGGGCTCAGGTGTTTCTCGACTTGAGGTCAAAGCTTGAGATTCTAGAAAGGCGCCACTTGGAGAATCAAGAGGAGTGCCACTACGAACAGCAAATTGCCTGGAACCAACTACCAGACACTTTAAGCCTACCCTGAAAAATATAGCAATAGCTTTACTCACAATTTTTCCCTCTACATACCTTTGTGAGGCCTTATTCTCGGCGTTAAATAATATCAAAACCAACAAAAGAAACAGATTGACAGATGAAGTTAGTAGCGCTTGCTTGGGCCTGAAGTGTACAAAATACCAATCTTCAATTGAAAAATTAGCCAATGAAATTCAGCAACAAAAAAGTCACTAATAGGCAGGTTAGTTAAAGAATTCCCCCTCCCCCTCACTTATCTCAGTTCACGGCACCCCACATAAGTTAAATAATATCAAGACCAACAAAAGAAACCAACTGACGTATGAACAAAGAAGTCACTAAGCAGGTAAGTTAAATAATTAGTGTTTGGTTTATTAAATACAATTATGTATAACAATTATACATTTATGTTATTTAAACAATAAATATCGTGAAATAATGTTTTTTACTCAAAGTGACACACCACCCAAGTTATGCTCAGTTTTTTGGCGAAGTTTGACACACCACTCTCAAAAGGTTGCCCATCACTGTTCTAGAGATTCAGGCGATAGAGGTTGTGCTGGAGAATGAGAGGATCTTCTTCGTGGTCTCTGTGAATCACACAGTTGGGTTATTCCTGCGCAGAGCATATGGAACCTTCTGGTATCGCTAGGCAGAATGTGCATTGATACATTTTTGGCGGTAACTCCGCCCATTCTAACGGTCCCTTAAAAGGCGCTCCCGCCTAATTCCCCTCAGTTCCTTTGTTTCCGCTGTGTTAGCAGCTTGAAGGAACCTTCGCTCGCTAGTTGTACTCACTTTCGCTTTTGGTTTTTGACTTGAGCTGGTTTTCTGACAACGATCTTGGCTCTCTCCTGACTTGGCTGTATGGTGATTTTTGGCTTGATTCGGACTTCTGACAATGATTTTCGCACCCCTTTGTCTTTGTCTTCGATCTCTGGTTTGGCTTGACCCGGACTGACTGACTACGACCTTGTCTAGTGTCTACCATGGCGACTAAAACCGGCTTTAAACAGTGCATCATCTGCCAGGCGAAACTGCCCAGCTCTGATGGCCACTCTCGCTGCCTGATCTGCCTGGGTGAGTCCCACAATGTGGATGCCTGCGTGCACTGCAGGGCGTTTACGCCCTAGGTGCAAAAACACCATTTGTCCTGACTGAAGTCCTTCCTTTACAAGAAGGCTCTAACCCCTTCTGCAGCTTCAACACCTGCTGTTGGATCTCTGCAAAAGAGAGGACTGTCTCCTTCTCCAAAGTCCTCTCAAGCCAAGCGCCACTGGTCCTGGAGCCCATCCCGGCGCCATTGTTTTGCATCCGACCCTGAGGCAAAGCGTGCTCATACGGAAGAGAGACCACAGGAGGCTAGAAAGGGCAAGGAGCCCACTGCGCTTGTGGTGCCACATCCTGCCCCACCCATGCAACCTGCTTCTGCAGTTACTCATCCTCAACCATCGAGACCTCGGTACTGATCAACCCTGATCCATGCCTGCCACCCCAACTCCCTCCTTGGAAATCATGGAGGTCAAAATGGATGACCCGTCGGATGAAGAGGCGGAGACATCTCCATGGGTTCATGGCCCCTCACCTGCGTTGCTGGTCTCTTGCTCGGAACTGCTGCGGGATTCCTCTACCATACAGGAGCAGGATGTTGAACCCCAACCATCCACATCCCAAATCCAGGAGGATGTGAAGGCTTATGGGGCCTATGACCTTGCCAGGTCAGTCTTCAGCACACCTCTGCCTAAACCTGGGGACACTGATTGTGGTGCAGACAGCGTCTTCTACCTTACGGAAGAGGCAGCTACCCACCATGTTTTATTTATGCCTCCACCCCGTCTCTCATTCCATGGACCGGAGAAGGCCCAGCCCCCTCCGAGGCATTCATTGAGACTGGTGCTCAAGGATATGGGATGCCAAGTCTCACCCTTTCACCTGCTCCCTCCATTGCCTCCCACTCCGCCGCTTCGTACATCTTCACTGGCAGGCCGCCACCATAGCCCATCCCCATCGTCGGACTCGTCGCCTCCTCCGACTCTTCTGATGGGTATCTCCACTATCTGCCATCCCCACAGCCAGATTTGCTAGACGAGGACTCATCTTCACCCACTGATGACGTTTGCTCCTTCTCTGAGCAGGTGGTACACATGTCGCATGCCCTGGAGCTCAAGGTTACTGAGAAGGAGTCCGACCCTGTCAATCCCATCTTTCACTGGATCAAATCGAAAGCTCTACCAGTGGCCCGCATTCCGGTCCTCCTGTCCCTTCTAAAGTTGACACAGGGTTCGTGGGAAAACCCATCCTCCATTCCATCAACTTCGAAGCGGATCGACAGTCTATACTGGGTAGATGGCGATAGCATAGAATGGCTGCAGGAACATCCAAAGCCCAATTCTGTAGTTGTTGAGGCAGTGCAGTCTAGGAGACAGCGCCAGGCGCAGTCCACGCCTTCCAAGCCAGAGGGGAGGAAGCTGGACATTATGGGCAAGAAGCTGTATTCGGCTGCTGGACTCTGCTTTCGAATCGCGAACTACTCGGTGTGTATGGGGCCCTATCAGCAGGTCCTATGGGAGAGAATGGCGCCCCTCATACAGGACTTGCCAGAGGAAAGGAGAAGGATGGGGGAGGCTATCCAGGCGGAGGCCCAACTGCTTGCAGGCCAGCAGATGAATTCTGTGTGACATGTCGCTGACTGTGCTGCTAAGACCGTGGCTGGTTCTGTTGCCTTGCGCCGCCATGCTTGGCTTCAGTCGTCGGGCCTGTCCACTCAAGCAGCTGCAACCATTGAAGACATGCCCTTTGGCAGCTCGGGTCTCTTCAATGGTTCAAATGGACGAGAAGTTGGAATTCACGCAGAAGATGAGTATCACCGCTAGAAAGTATGGTATGCCATCGCCCTCATCTTCTGCTTACTGTCCTAGGCATCGGTCAGGCTTGCACACGTCCACCTATGGCCAGTTATTTAGGCGGGGAGCACACCACAATTCTCTAGGTGCTCCAGGTTTCAGCAACCAGTGTCATTGTCCTCATCGGTGAGGAGCCACGCATCCACATCCTGGTACAGCCTTTCCTTCTAGCAGTAGTCGAGAGACCAAGGCAGGAGGAAATTTTGATTGTCTCTCCTCATGTTGATGTTTTCATTCTTTTTTAGAACCCCCTGTTTGGGACCGTCTGTCTTTGTTCCAGCACGCCTGGTCCTCGATAACATCAGACCTCTGGGTACTTCAGTTCATATGACACGGCTACTGGATCGAGTTCGACGAACTGTCTCCACAGGTTGTGTCCGTGTTACGCTGCCCTCCCCTCCCCTGCTCAAGGAGGTTCAGATCCTGCTTCAAAAGGGGGCCATCAAACCCGTGACTGATGAACATCGTCACCAGTGCTTCTCCAGATACTTACTGGTTACGAAGAAAGACGGTGGCCTCCATCCTATCCTCGATCTCAGGGGAGTGAACTGGTACATCATCCCAAAGTTCAGGATGACCACTCTTACTACTATCCTCCCTCTGCTCCAACACAGGGACTGGTTTGCCTCCATAGATCTCAAGGATGCCTATTTTCACATCGGGATCCATCCTTCCCACAGGAGGTTTCTAGCGTTCCAGATCAAGAACGAAGCCTACCAGTTCTGCGTCCTTCCGTTTGGACTTTCCACGGCTCCGAGGGTGTTCATGAAATGCATGGCGGCAGTGGCGGCCTTCCTATGGCAGCATGGAGTAATACTCTTCCCATATATAGACGATTGGCTGATTGTGGCAGATTCCAAGCACCAACTCGAGATAGACATCGCCTTTACCCTAGATGTCTTACACACCCTGGGACTTGTTGTGAACATGGAGAAGTCGCAGCTGAACCCTACTCAGTTGATCCAGTTCATAGGAGCTCAACTGGATTTGATCTCGGCAGCAGCGTACCTTCCCGAGGATCAGTTTGACACCCTTTGATCCCTGATTCACAAGTGCCGATGGTCCCGACGGGTTCGAGCGCACGCCATCTAGGTCCTCCTCGGACACATGGCAGCCACGTCAGTCATTCGCCTTGCCAGACTTTGGTTCCAACCGCTTCAACACTGGTTCCTGGGAGTCTTCAACCACTTACGGGACTCCCCCAGGACACTCCTAATGATGCCTCGTTCCGTCCACCGCCCCCTGGATTGGGGGCTGGTACTAATGTTCTCTCCAGTCTTCCTTTTGACCCTCCCCAACCAGAGGTCTCTCTCACAACGGACACATCGCTTCAGGGTTGGGGAGCCCATCTAAGGCGCCACAAGATCCTGAGTTCCTGGACTGCTGAGGAACAGGAACAACACATCAACTTCCTCTAGCTCCTTGCAGTACAGAAAGCGCTTCGCGCCTTCGAGGTGCTGGTTCGGAACAGGACGGTACTTCTCACGGACAACACTTCAGTAATGTGTTATCTGAACAAGCAAGGAGGGACCAGATCCCCTCAACTCCTCCAGCTCACTTTTCAGATCTGGGACTGGTGCATCGAAAGGAACATCTCCCTTCAGTGCATCCATCTCCCTGGGGAGGAGAATACTCTTGCAGACAGACTGAGCCGTTCCAATTCCAGCATCCACGAGGGGATGCTCCACCGACATGTGGTGGCGGACCTCTTCTATCGGTGGGGAACCCCACTGATAGACCTCTTCCCGACTGCCCAGAAAAGACAGTGCAACCAGTTCTGCTCCAGAACACAGGACAGGAGATCTAGGGGAGACACATTCATGTTTCAGTGGAACGGGCCATTCCTCTACCTCTTTCCCCCAATTCCATTGTTGACAAGAGTCATCGCTAAGCTCTGTCGGGACCAGTCGGATGCTATCCTCATCGCTCCATGGTGGCCCCGACAACCATGGTTTGCACCGCTGCTGCTCCTGTCCAGACAGTTCTTCCTCCGCCTTCCGGACCGACCAGACCTGCTCACCATCCAGCAGGAGAAGGTCAGGCATCCCGACCTTGACACACTTCGCCTGACGGCTTGGAGGATCCGGCCTTGAACCTGCGGTCATTGCACTCTGTCACCTCCCCTCCTCTGCCTCGAGAGGACCAGGTGGTTATTGATGCTGCTAGAAAACCTTCCACTCGGAGAGCCTATCTCTATAAGGGGAACCGTTTCGAAAAATTCCTGGCAGACAAAGGATCAGACTCCCAATCTTGTTCGGTACCGATGATCCTCCAATTCCTCCTCCATTTGTCGAGATTGGGGCTCTCAGTTTCATCCCTCAGAGGCTATCTGGCAGCTATCTCTGTCGAATTTCAAGCTTGGGGTCGACCGTCTCCCTTCCAGGACCCCATGGTGAAGAAGTTCCTGAAGGGTTATGTCAACCTCCATCCTCCAGTACTCGATCCCACTCTGACCTGCAGCCTCAAACTTCTCCTCTCCCAATTGGTGCGTCGACCTTTCGAGCCCATGGCCTCTCCTGACCTCAGGTTACTGACTTGGAAGACTGCTTTCCTGGTTGCCATCATCTCTGCCCGCCGAGCAGAAGTCGGACCCTCCATATACCTGTTTCCACAAGAATAAGTTGGTGTTGAGACCGGACATTTCCTTCCTCCCCAAAGTCATCTCCAGTTTCCACCTTAACCAACCCATCATTCTGCCTGCCTTGATGCAATACCTGAAGGACGAATTTGAGCGTACCCTTCATTCCTTGGATGTGCGGAGGGTTTTCGCATTCTACATACAACGGACTGCTCCATTCCGTCAATCACCTCAGCTCTTTGTCTCCTATGCTGACTCTATGCGGGTTGCACCAATCTCGTCGCAGCATCTTTCGAAGTGGGTGACGTCGACCATCGCTCTCTGCTATGAACTAGCCAAAAAGCCTTTGCCTCCACGGATTTGTGGACATTCTACGAGAGCTGTCTCCACTTCGACTGCGTTCCTCTCTGAGGTGTCCCTAGAGGATGTCTGCCATGCTGAGACCTGGTCTTCACCATTGACATTCATTTCACATTACAGACTGGACACTTGTTCTAGGAACAAGGCTGCATTTGGGAGGGCAGTGCTTCTGTCCTCCATCCAATAAGTAAGTGTATTGCATGGTGAAGCTATTGACTATTCATTGTTGAATTGCTTAATGTTTAAAGAATGTGCTGTCAGCAAATCAATTTCTTAGTTGTGTGTGAGGTGGTCCTCATCTACTGATGTACAGGACATACCCTCCATCAGTGGGGAAGCTTGCCAGTCTACCCAATTGTGTGATTCACAGAGACCACGAAGAAGATGGACAAGTTGCTTACCTTTAACCATAGATCTTCAAATGGTCTTCTGTGAATTCACACAGACCCGCCCATCTTCCCGCCTATGTCCTGTTACTGCATATGTGTCCAGGTTGGTTTATAACATGTTCTGCTACTGCTGATTTTTCTGGCTATTGAAATCCACAAACACCTGGACAACTTCAACAGGAAAGAAGAAACCTTAAAAGTAAACAAATTCTGGCTCTCAGTTTTGAAGAACAATAGAATCAAAACTCAACACTTACAAAGAAATTCCACCCAGGGACAGGAGGAGTTCCAGCAGATAATGGCCCATTAACCAACCATTAGCCAAACAGACACTAACGAGCCTTGCATTTCTATACCCAGAAACTAACCATTCAGTTACACAAATTTACATACTCCCCAGTAGGGGTTCACAGCATATAAACTCCATACACTCCTATCCAACCGTTCCCTAACGATGCCAGCCACAGATGCAGGTGAAACGTCAGAAAGAAACTATTCCAGAACACAGCCTGGGGGGAAAAAAAACCCAAGGAAAATCTATCAGCTAGGAACGTTATTGGTTACTTTCTGTTTGAGCTAATATCGGATTACAAAGCCTTTTTGAAATAAAAACGTCTGTGTCCTTAGCTTCACTGGTTCACACTTTGCCCCTGTGTGTGTGGTGATGGGAGTGAGCAGAGGGCTGGGGTGTGGATTCAGACGTTTGGAACTTTGTCCTTACTTTGCAAATTGGAATGGCAGCTGGTGAAAACATTTTCCTGCCAAGTTCCTGAATGCAGCACTTACATTATAAAGGGCTGCACGCTTCCTACTTAAAATAAAGTGTATATCCTACCACTGAGTAATATCAATACAATATACTTGAGATTTTTTTATTGTTGTTTTTTAATAGTTACATCTCTACAAGCATTCTTTATCAAATAATACAGAAACATATACAAAAAAGAAAAAAACAAAATAAAGATTTCTTGGTTACATTACATCATGTAACAATATTTTTAAACTAAAACATACTTTACATTTCTCTTTCCATTCCATTAAATGCCTTGCTTCCTAACTAGTTCATTTTTCCTTTCTTTTTTCCATCTGTTAAATACTATTCCTTGTCTCAGTATCCACACCTAAAATTTATTTTTGGTTATACTTACTCTCTTAATCTCGTTACCTCCTATTAACCATTTTGGTATGGCAAAAAAAAAAAAATCCTTTTTACTTTTATCCAGCAGGAGGTTTATGTTTCCCCTCTCAGCTTTCTCAAAACTATTTCCCATTCTTCTTCCACCATATCTATTGACTTATTTTTTAATCTTGCTGAAAGTCTATAAAATTCTAAAGCTTCATATAAATTTCCCAACCATTCTTCTATGGTTGGGATTTCTTCTTTTTTCCAATATTTTGCATATAATATTCTTGCGGTGGTTACCATATATAGTAAAATCTTTATCTTTGCCTTCTCCACACCTCGTTCTATCCTATCAACCATATTCAGCAAATAAATTTCCTGGTCTAGACCAAAATTAATTCCCAAATCTCTCTTATTTTTACGTGTATTTTCTTCCAATATCCTCTTGCTAATTGACATCTCCACCATAAGTGGCAGAAAGTGCCTTCCGATTTCCTACACTTCCAACAGTGAGTCTTGCCCATCTTATACATTTTGTCCAATTTTACAGGTGTTAAATACCATTGGAAGAACATTTTATAGTAATTCTCTTTCATTTTGACAGCCAATGTAAGTTTTTGAGTAATTTCCCAAAGATTTTTCCCATCTTTCAATTTCTATCACCTGTCATAAATCCTTAGCCCATCTAATCATAGTTTCTTTTACTATCTCGTCTTCTAACTCTCTATCCAACAGCAATTTATAATATTTGGCGACATGGTGTTCACTTTTACCAAAAATTATCTTATCAATTTCGTTATATTCATCTTGAAAGCCCTCCATCTTTAAATCCAGTTTATATCTTTCGTATATTTGTTTATATAAAAACCAGCTTATATTATAACCGTCTTTATTTAATTCCTCTCGAGATTTAATTGCTATTTGTGCATGAGTTATATCTGTGAGATTCTGTTGATAAGTGTGCCAATCTTGATTTGCTAATTTCGAAATTCCAAAAAAAGTTTCTTGAGAGGAAGTCCATGTTGGAATTTTTTGATAAAACTTTCAAGTCTTCCCAAACTTTAAGGATTGCTCTTCTGATATAGTGGTGGGTAAAAATTTTATTATCCTTTTTTATTATATATTAAATACGCATGCCAGCCATAAAATATATCATGCCCTTCTAAGTCTAATAATTTCTTATTGTCTAATCATATCCATGGTTCCAACCATGTAAGCACACTAGCCTGGTAAAATTTTAATAAATCTGGCAGAGCGCAACCTCCTCTTTCTTTCCTATCTGTTAACAATTTGTTCTTTATTCTTGCCTTCTTACCCATCCAAATATACTCAAGTAAATCCTTTCTCCAGATATTAAAGCATTTATTATTTATTATAATTGGTAAATTCTGGAAGAGGAATATAAATTTAGGTAAGATCACCATCTTCACTGATGCAATCCTCCCTAAAAAAGACAAGTTTAACCTGGATCATTTAACTAGTTCTTTTTTCATCTCTCTCCACCATGAGCCATAATTATTTTCAAAAAGATCTGTGTTTCTTTTGGTCAGCCATATACCTAAGTATTTAATTTTTTTCTCAATTTTTAAATCCTGTTTTCACCTTTATCTTTTCTTCCTCTTGATCTTTAACGTTTTTTGTCAGGACGACCACCTTATCATTATTTATTTTAAATCCTGATACCGCCACAAAATCTTCAAGTATGCTTTTAAATTCATCCAGCTGCTTCAGCGGATCTTCCACTATCACCACCATGTCGTCTGCAAATGCCTTAATCTTAAATTCATTACCCTTTATCCTGGTACCTTTTAAGTTCTTATTTTTTCTAATACTATTAAGCGAGATTTCAATTACTATAATAAACAATAAAGGTGACAGCGGGCAGCCTTGTCTTGTTCCTTTAGTGATCTTGATTCTATCTGTCTTTTTGCCATTTACCATCACATAAGCAATCTGTTCTTCGTAAATCAAGTCAATCCATAATCTAAACTTACATCCTACATTCATTCTTTCCAGTACCTTCTTCAAAAACTTCCATCTAACATTATCAAATGCCTTTTTGGCATCTAAAAAAAATAGTGCCGTTTTCTTCTCATTATGTTTATCATAATATTCTAATAGGTCTAGCACTGTTCTTATGTTAGTTCTCATATCTTCTTGGAAGGAAATATTTTAATCTATATAAATAATTTTACTCAAGATGTTTTTAAAACTATCAGCAAGAATAGATACAAAAATCTTATGGTCTATATTTAACAATGATATAGGTCTATAATTTGCAGGATCTTTTCTATTTTTCCTTTCTTTTGGTATTATCGTAATATTACTTTCCTTCCAAGAATCAGGTATACCTTCTTTTTTAATGGCATTGAATGTTTTTTGAAGCGGTACTAATAAGTCATCCTTTAATTCTTTATAATATCTTGACGTGAAGCCGTCCGCCCCCGGGGCTTTATCTAGTTTCAGTTTCGTAATCGCATTGTTTATTTCCATTATTGTAATACCTTTATCCAATGTTTCTTTCTGGTTCTCTGTTAATTTTGTTACTTTGTGGTGATCAAGATAATCTTTAATTAAATCCTCCATACCTTTATGTGACTGGTCATTATATAATCTTTATAGAAATCTTGAAAACTTTCTTTTATTTGACTCTGATCTGTGGTAATTTTTCCTCTATAATTAATTTCTGTTATGATTTTATTTTCCCTATATTTCTTCAACTTATAGACCAGCCACTTCCCAGGTTTGTTAGCTTGTTCAAAGTGTTTTTGTCTCATCATTTTCAAGGACTGTTCCACCACTAGTATATTCAATGATTGCATTTCCTTTTTCAGCAATTCCAATTTTGTCATAACTTTTTTATTATTTAGGTTTTGATCCAATTGATTTTCCATTCTTAATAATTCCTGTAAAATTAGTTGGGTTTTCCCTCTCTGCCGCCTCTTTTCTTCACATGCCTTTTTTATGAAATACCCCCTCATTATGGCCTTACTGGCTTCCCAAATCGAAATCATCTTGACCTCATCTGATGTGTTTTCATCAAAGTATTGTTTCAAAGTTTTTCTTGCTTCTTTAATGTTTCTTCCCTCTTTCAACAGATTATCATTCAGTCTCCATTGTAACTCTTTTCTTCCCTCCAATAATGTAAGCAAGATGGAGTTATGATCCGAGATCCATCCTGGTTCAATCTCCGTAGATTTATTCATTGTTACCATCCTTTTAGTAACAAAGAATATATCGATTCTAGAAAGTGATCTATGAGTATCCGAGTAAAAGGTAAATCCTTTCGCCCCTCTATGTTTCCATTTCCAAACATCTAACAATTCCAATTCTTCTTTCAAATTAAAAAAAGATTTGGGTAGTTTTCCCTGATTTTTCCTTATAGGCTTATCCGATTGTCTATCTTTTTCTGGATCCAACACCCCATTCCAATCCCCTAGCAACACCATATTTTCAAAAGTTATGTCATGTTTCACTATTTCTTTTTTCAACTTATTGAAAAATTTCTCCTGGGCATGTATTGGAGTATATACTCCTATTACCAACAGTTTTATTCCTTGAATTTTGGTTTCAATCCCCACATATGATCCTTCTTCATCCATCATCACCAGTTTAGCTTGTAATCTATTCACAAACATAACTACTCCTTTTTTCTTTTTAATATTAGCTGATATGAAACATTGCCCCAATTTGGGTTTTTTCAAAAGTCTCTCACCTTTTTTCCTAATTCGTGTCTCTTGGAGGCATATAATATCCAGTCCTGATTTTTCTAAATAGTGAAAAGTTTGTTTTCTTTTATATTCCGTGTTTAACTCTTTTATATTCCATTAAAGTATTTTTATATCCATTTTGTCTTATTTAAGTAGTTATCATTTGTATATCTATCCTTAATTTCCCTCTTCTTCAGTCTCATCTTCTTCCTCTTCACCTTCTCTTACTTCTTGTACTATCTCTTCACCATCTGAATTATCTCCTCCATCATCTCAATCACTCTCCTCAATTGATCTCTCCTCATCTCCTTCTCCTACCTCCTCGGCTTCTGATTCTTCCTTATCTCTATGTATTTCTTTCTTTTTCTTCTGTTCTTCTTCCTCTTTTTGCAATCTATTTTCTCCCATCTTTCTTGAGCCTTTTTGTTTTTTTATTTTTACTTTCTTGTCCTTTAATAGCTTTTTAATGAAATCCTTTGCCTTTCTACCGAATTAATTCTATATCTTTCTATATCTTGGTATTAATTCTATACCAAGCTTAAATGTTACACCAAGTGCCAATACAGTACATTTATTCCTCTCTCCAACTCAGCTTTCTTTCTGGCTTCTTCAGTGGTTCCCTTTTAACTCTGGTTCTGTTCAATCCACCTCTTTCCTTTTTTAAAACTGGTCTCTCAGTCTCTAATCTCTCAAGCTTCACAGTTCTGGAGGTTCTCTCTAGTTCTTGGAGCTCACACTCTCCCACACCTTCGTTGTTATCTCTTTCCCTTCCTCTTATTCCCAGCCAATTTTAACTCCACGCCGGCTTTTACAGTTTACACCTCTACACTCCAGCACTTTCTACTCCACTCCTCGCTCTCATACAGTTCCCACACTTACAGTTCAATTCCACTTCAGCTCTTACAATTTCCAAGATTTACAGCTAACGCTTACAACTCCGCTTCACTCCAATTCTTGTGGTTGCAACACATTCTCCAACTTTTACAGTTTGACTCCAGTCCAACTCTTACTTTCCCAATATTTATAACTCCACTCCACTCCAACTTTTGCAGCTCTCTCTCCCCAGGCTTTGTTCACTTTGACCTTTACTCTGTTGCAAAACACTCCAAAAAGCTCCTGCTTACACCAAGTCTTCGGTTTCTTCCTCCTCACTTAAATATATTTCACCTTTCTTTCCTTGCTACACTGTTGTTAATAATACCTTACTCTTTTTCTCTGTCCCCAAAATAATATTTCTTCTGAAACAACTCAAATAAACTACATAAACTAAACCATGTGGCTTACTTCAGCTCTTCAAAATAATTGTTAAAATAAGTGTGGCAAAGATTAATGAGCCTTTAGCCCTGTTCATCCAGAGGCTTTTCCCACAAGCAGTATCCCTGATTTTCCCGGGGTTTTGATAACATGGAAAGGAAACTCTCCTCTTCTGGCCTTTTTATTTCTATGTGAGAAAAGCAGTAACAAAGAAAGCAAGACTAGGTGCTCATGGTGTTCAAAAAACACAAGGTGAATAACACCTGAACAGTGCTTTTGTCTATACCATAGGCTTTATAGGAGGGCAGTTCATATTCTAGACTAGACTTTTTAAATCATTTTACTGTGGAGGAACCATTGAAATACTGTAATTTTCAGGTCTCAGGGAACCTCTGCATAAAAGTACATGTGCAGCTGAAAAATGATATTTATTTATTCCCAATCTGGATCTCTCATGAAACCCTGGGGTACCAGGGAACCTGGTCAAGAAACTCTGCTATAAACTCCATAGGAGAACAGTTTGCCTCCATCTGTGGCCCAACCAATACCTGATATGATTCCAGTTGTATTAATAGTGTGTCAGCTAGATTGAATATCCAGCTTTGCTACTGTAGGAATTGCTAGATTATTCTTTATTTCTCACTCAGGTATATAAAAGACCTTCTGATTAGGGCTAAACACAAATGTAAACAATATTTGGCTTTTTTACAACACCAGCCTTTTTTCTAATGACACTCAAAAGAGACAAACAAGATGATAGAAGACATTGGAGAGTAATTTTATATATGATCACAGCAGCAAGACTAAACTTGGCTCAAAAATGGAAAAGTCAGGAGGCACCAACGATAGATGACTGGATTTTGAAACTGATTGACATGAAGGAACTTGATACATTGATGCACATTTGAAATAAAAAATATACAAATAAAGTTGAAATGGACTGGCTCCCAATATCAAAATACTGGGAAGGGAAATGGAGAATTAAACGAGATATTTTGATTTGATATTTACTGAAGAATTATATACAATGAGACATGTCCAACATAGCATAGTTAAACTGACATTGAGATAAGACAGTTGGGTGTAAAATTAATGAATTTAAACTTAGAATTTTTTTAACAGGTATAAGTACCATTGAATAAATTTATCACAATGGGGTTGAAATGAAATTGAAAGATTAAAACCAGAACACGGTCCGTATAAGATGGTATTACATGGGAAGTCATGTAGAGTAGAAATTAACTAGAATAAGATGTACATTGTTTGATTGCATAATTTTTCTTAATTTTATCTTCTATTTTGTTTTTCTTGTAAATAGCTATACTTGCTTTAAATAATTTTTAAAAATACATTCAGCTCTATTTCTCCTTGTCATCAGAGTCAGCTGGGGCTGTACAGGTGCTTAGATCCATCCCTGTCACTGGAGGCTCAAGTGGACTCTGTGGCATGGAGTACTTGGTGCCAGCTTCAACTGGTGCACCAGCTACGGCCTTTCCTGGGCAGGGATAACCTAGCCACAATAACCTCTTGTTTAGACTACTGTATTGCGTTGTATGTGGGGCTGCCCTTGAAGAAGACTCGGAAGTTGCAGCTAGTGCAAAATGCAGCAGCTCGATCTCTCACAAAGATCTCTAATTATCTTTTACAGGGCAAGGCAAAGGGTCTCTATTCTGTGCTTATCCTCCTTGATTTATCTGCAGCATTTGACACCATGGATCAATGTCTTTTAGTTGATATGCTTTCTTACATTGGGTTCTCGAACTTGGTTCTTAACTGGATTAAATCTTATCTGTCAGATAGATCTTTTGCAGTGGTCACGGGTGGTCAGATCTCTTCCCCCGTACCCTTATCTGTTGGAGTTCCCCAGAGCTCTGTTTTGGGTCCCCTATTGTTCTCTCTTTACACCTTGTCTTTAGGAAAACTTATTAGTTCTTTCGGTTTTTCCTATCATTTGTACGCTGATGACACCCAACTGTCTCTTTCCACCCCTGATCTTTCCTCACGGCTTGAACAGCAAGTTTCTTCATGTCTTTCAGCTATCTCTCTCTGGATGCGTCATCGGCGGTTGAAGCTCAATATGTCCAAGACAGAGCTTCTTGTCTTTCCACCTAAGTCCTCCCTTCAATCCTCCTTTTCTGTTTTTGTTGACAACACTTCTGTTCACCCGGTCCAGGAAGCCCGCAGTCTTGGTTTTATTTTTGATTCTTCACTGTCTTTTATTCCCCATATTCAGGCCACAGCCAAAGCCTGCAGATTTTTCCTTTACAACATCACCAAAATACGTCCTTTTCTTTCGGCCTTCACTGCCAAGACTTTGGTCCATGCTTTGGTGGTCTCCCGATTAGATTATTGTAATCTCCTTTTAGCTGGGCTTCCCCTTTCTCATTTTCGCCCTTTAATTTCTGTTCAACATTTAGCTGCCATCATTACTTCCGCTCGCCGCTTTGACCATGTTTCCCCTTTGCTGTTTTCTCTTCACTGGCTTCCCTTCCCTTTCCATATCCAATATAAGCTTTTGTTGCTAACTTTCAAAGCCCAGCATGGGCTAGCCCCTCTTTATTTATCTGACTTTCTCTCTCCTTACATTCCCACCCGTACCCTTCGTTCTAGTACTCAAGGCCTGTCCCAACCTAGGATCTATACTGCTCCATCCCGGATTCGTCCCTTCTCGCTTGCCCCCCTCACTCCTGGAACCTTCTTCCCCCTCAAATATGGGCCATTACTTCTTTGTCCACTTTTAAATCTGAGTTAAAGACCACCTTGTTCAGGGAGGCATTCCCTGGCTTTGTCTGATATGCATTTATTTCTTCTGTCACTTGGGTTTCCTGTGGATGTTGTTATTAATTGTTGTAATTATCCTTGTTTTAATTGATTCTTATTATTTTGCCTATTGTTTTACTTAGATTGTACATCTTTGGTAGGTTTCATTCTGTTTTATCTTTGATTGTCTTTGTACAGTGCTGTGTACACCGACAGCGCTCTAGAAATAAACTAGAAATAATAATAATAATAATAATAATAATAACAATAATTTAAAGC
Source organism: Gambelia wislizenii (assembly GCA_030847615.1). NCBI lineage: Eukaryota > Metazoa > Chordata > Lepidosauria > Squamata > Crotaphytidae > Gambelia > Gambelia wislizenii. Next base: position 219,088,191 of record JAUMIR010000004.1, read on the forward strand.
CCTACATGGCTTTGGACCTCGATACTTGAGGGAATGCCTCTCCTCATATGCGTCTGCCTGAGGATTATGGTGTTGCTGGAGGAGCCCTCCTCCGTGTCCCACCAGTGAGATCAATACACTGTGTTGGAACATGGGAGAGGGCCTTTTCAGCTGTGACACCCCAACTGTAGAATGCCCTCCCCCTTGGAGGCCTACATTTCTGTCACATAGGTGCTAAATTAAAACTTGGCTGTTCATCAAAGCCTTTGGGCCTTGTTAATAAAGCCCAAATATGCATATACATAGCTTTAAAAGTTTTAAAAACTTTTTTAAAGAATGTTTTTAACTTATTATTGCTGTTTAATATGTTTTAGTGTATTTAATTATTCTGTTGTTTTAAACTTTGTGACTTGTTTTAATGCTTTTTGTAAGCCGCCCTGAGATCTTTGATATAGGATGAGGTATAAATATTTTGATGGTGAGTATGATATGTGGTAAGTGGTTTTAGTGGTAGAACGTACCAAAATTTGTCTTCCTTTGGATATCTTGTACTGTAAAGGAATGTTGGTGTTCATTTTTCACACAGACTTAAAACTAGCTCCCACTTTTTAGTAGGTGGCAGAGGAGGTGTTACCTTTTCACATATCCTTCCTTCGAGAAAAATCCCTTTCTGAATTATCCAGAATTGCAAAATCCAAAATATTCCAAAATTCATAACTTTTTCAAGTGCTGACACGATAGGTCATTTTACATTTTATGTGTTTTCTGATGGTTCAGTATACATGAAGCTTCAGGCTATATACATAAGGTGTATATGAAATATAAATGAATTTCATGTTCAGATTTGGGTTGCATCTCCAAGATGTATATATATATGTCTCTGTCTATGTCTCTCTCTCTCTCTCTCTCTCTCTCTCTGGCTTTTCTTCGCAAACGAAGATTCAGGAAGGACTCATCCCGCGCTTTCTGCAAGCGCGCTGATGACTGAAAAGGCCAATCCGAGATAAACAAGTCCGGTTGCAGAAAACACAGCAGAAGGTCTCCTTGGGTGATGTTTCGGAGTTGTGATTCTTTCTGCGTTGTCGTTTCATCTGTACCTCTTTGTCCTAGCAATTTGCCTGGAAAATGTTATGGCTAGGCTAGCCTTCATAATATTTTTCAGGGCAAGTAACATTCCTTTGATGTAGTATGCTTTATTTCCAGTTTAGGTCTTGTATAGTGGGCACATACTAACCTGAAAAGCCTGAAAAAAGCTTTTTGCATGGTGATTCAGGAATATCTGAATACCTATGCAGCTGTCTTTGCTGCTGGTTGGTCTTTACCATAAAAAATAGTCATTGTCCAGTTCCTTCCTCTTTTAATGTTTGTCTAAGAGAGCATGCTGTGAAGCTTAAAAGATGGCTTATAATTGTGCACATCTTCATTTAGTCATAATAAGAGGTGGAATGCTATTCCTGTGGTTTGGGTGTTTTTTTTAAAGGACTGACACAGCTGCGATATCGATATAATTAAAATTGCATGAAACATTATCTCCCTTAAGTATTTGAGGAAGATGACAATGAGATAGAAATTTTATTTGTAAATTACAGAATTTGCAAAATCGGAAAACACTGTTTGCACAGTTTGTCATAAAAGGTCCATGTGGCAAAATAGCTAAGGAAATAGTTGAGGAAAAGGAAATAGAAGAAAAATACTTTCAGAGTCTGTGATGACTCTTCTTGGTGAGTCAGAAAAACAGCTGATGTAATTTGATGACAGTGCATAATATCCAGTTGGGGGACAAGAATCAGTTTTCCATGGCCTTGTTTGTTACTATTCAGAACAGAGAAAAAACAGCATTTACTTTTCCATATAAGATTCAAATGAGGAAGAATTTTGGTTTTTACTGGGCATATTTTCACTGGAAAATGCTCCTGTTACAATGCCTTGCAGAAATATTCACCCATATACCCCCTTGACATTTTTAGATTTTATTGTTAAAACCTAGAATTAAAATAGATTTAATTGACATTGTTACCACTTGATGTTCACAAGATACTTCACACTATGTCAGTACAAAATAGTTATTGTGATACAAATGTAAATAAAAAATAAACTGACACTTGTTGGTTGCATACATATTCACCACCACCCGTCAGTACAGGGTAGAAAAACCTAGTGATCACCTGCAATCCCCAGCTGAGACCACTCTAATGCGTTATCAATGAGTTACAACCAATTCTACAACAACCCTCTCACAAGCTCTAGGAGGCAGGCCTTTATTGGCCTACCAGCATCCTCCAAATCTTAAACAACTAACTACTCACTTACAACAGGATACATAACATGGATGCTAATACACAGACAAGACTACTCTGGAAGCGTTATTACAGGGGCCAATAACATCACCCACAACATCAGAGGTGCATTTACTTGCTCTTCCTCCAACGTGATATATGCCATCCTATGCCAGCAATGCCCCTCTACATTGCACAAACAGGACAGTCTCTATACAAGAGGATTAATTGACACAAATCTGACATTAGAAATGGCAATACCCAAAATCCAGAACATTTCACTCTTCTTGGACACACAGTAAGTGATGTACAGATCTTTGAACAGGGAAATTACAAAGGAAGACAAGAAAGTGAAACTGCTGAATTGAATTATATTCACAAATTCCAATCTATTAGCAGAGATATGAACAAAGACAGTGGCTTCATGGAACACTACGTGTGTGTGTGTGTGTGTACAAGAGTCCTCTCTACTGCACATATAACAAAAGGATTCTTCTCAGAGAGAGTTTTTGAACCGAGGGAAACTTGGTAAGCAGATTTATCGTTTTCACACATCAACACTAACTGACCTATGTAAAGATCTGAAAGACCTCTTTCACCTTGCCCAGCCCTTTGAAAATTTAGGGCAACAGATATGATTTGCATCTTTCTGGAGCCTATTACATTCTATCCCACACCCACAACTTATAAATATGCTTTATACCTGAGGTCTTAAAACCACTCAGTACTGTATCGGAAGAAGTGAATTTGTATCCATGAAAGCTCATGCAAAAATAAAAAACAGTTAGTCTTAAAGGAGCTGCCACATTTCTTCCCCTCCCCCCCCCCCCCGCTTCCTCATTTTTATGCTCCAAGTAACTAAGGTAGCTACTTCTTTGAAAACTTCCTTTGGCAACAGTTACAGCTGTCTTTTGGCATAGGTCTCTGTTAGCTTTGCACATCTTGATCCTGCAATATTTGCCCATTCGTCTTGGTAAAATTACTCCAACTCTGTCAGGTTGGAGGGGGGCTGTTGGTAAACAATAGCTTTCGGATCTTATCACAGATTCTCAATCAGATTGAGGTCTGAGCTTTGAGTGGACCATTCAAAGACATTCAGGTTCTTGTTTTTAAACCACTCCAGTGTTACTTCAGCTGAGCGTTTCAGGACATTGTCTGAAAGCCCCGAGTCCCTTGCAGACTGAAACACACTGTTTTTGGCCACATTCATCCTGACCAATTTCCCAGTTCTTTCCAAGGGAAAATGCTGCAATAATATGATGCTTTCAAAAAGTTCAACTTTGGTCTTACCATCAAAACCTTTTCCACATGTTTGCTAGGTCTCCCACATCCTTTTTTGCATGTATGTTTGTTTCAGCAATCACTTTCTTCTCATCACTCTTGCATGAAGTCCACCTTTGTGGAACATCTAGGTGATAAGTGTCTCCTGGATGGTTTCTTCCCATCTCTTCTGCAGATCTCTCCAGTTCCTTCAGAATTACCATTGGCCCTTTGATTGCTCTCTAAGGTGTTCCTTATTCAGTCACTGAGTTTGGTGGATGATCATATTTTTCCTGTTTTGTCATGGATTTGACAGTGCTCCAGCTAATGTTCATAGTTCAGGATATTTTTAAATAAGTCAGCCTAGCACCTCTTTATCTTGCTCTTGTTTTGATAGCTCCTTGATCTTCATTATGCATTTTCCAACAAAATCTGAGTCTTTCCAGAAACAAGTATCTCTGGCTTTTCTTTGCAAATGAAGATTCAGGAAGGACTCATCCCGTGCTTTCTGCAAGCACTCTGATGACTGAAAAGGCCAATCCAAGATAAACAAGTCCGGTTGCAAAAAAAGAAACAAGTATATTTAATCTGAAATCATGTGGTGTAGAATTACACCCAGGGTAACATGTGACTTCTGGAGGCAGAGATTGCACCAGATCTTCTTAGGCATGTCATAGTAAAGAGGTGAATACTTACAAAAACAAGCGCCAGAGTTTGTTTGTTTGCTTGCTTGCTTCAGGTTTGTCCCACAGTAAAATGTTTTTCACCTTCATAGTGTTGAATATCTTTTGGGCATCAAGTGGGAACAATGCAAAATAAATCAATTTCAGTTCCAGTGTGTAACAAAAGAAAATATGGAGAAGTTGGAAGGGCATTGTAACTTACCAATGCCCAGATAGTACATTCTCTGGGGAGCAAAATGTTTGTGAATCCTACCTGCCAACTAGGAACTAAGGACAGTGGGGGAGGGGTTTTTGTTTATTGAATTAGAACTGTGAAGCAGAAATTCAGACTAGGAAAAGACACTCTATTTATAAAGTTGCTAGTGGAAACTGCCCTTACTTTGGACAGGTTGACCAGCAAAAATGTCCATTTGCCTTCTCTAGATTTGTTGGTAACTGCGAGGAATGCAAACAGGAAGGAAAGTGAAAGACAAGTGGACTGTCTCTCCTGTGTATGCCAGAGGACAAGGGATAAAGGAAGGGCCTTTTCAAATAAATGCAACACTTGGATTGTAATGATGACAGTCTTTGTGGACTTGTGTTTAAGGGCACTTTTTTTTAATGACTCATATCAGTAACATCAAAGATATCACAACTGTTTGTTACAGAGGGAACCAAAATCTTAACTTATTCTGAATTAGGAGACCTTGACTATTCCATAATAATCTGGTAGCAGAGATGGGGTAAACTAAAAAAAATGGAAATGTGATTAGGGCTGCTGTGTTCCTTGGTTGTTGTTGTTGCATGATCTTAGTTCTTGATTCATGGCATGCTTTTTTCTAATACACCTGTTTTCTGTTTGCCTGAATATGAATATTTGGGCTGGTGTGCTGAATGATTTTTTTTTAATTAACACTAGACTGAAAGTCGTGATATATCAATATATGGGCACAACTGTAGACACTTACAGACCCACAGTTATAATTATCTGGGACTGGAATATCTACTGTTCTTGTCCCTTCTCTTGTTGTTGTGCCTTCATGTTGATTTTGACTTAACGTGAACCTAAGGTGAACCTATCATGGGGTTTTTTTGTAAGATTTGTTCAGAGTGGGGGTTGCCTTTGCCTTCCTCTGAGGCTGAGAGAGTGTAACTTGCCCAGGGTCACCCAGTGGATTTCCATGGCCGAGCAAGGATTTGAACCCTGGTCTCCAGAGTTGTAGTCCAATGCTCAAACCACTACACCATGCTGGTTCTATTCCATGAAGAATGGGGAGTAATAATTCTAATTATTTAAAGCAGTGGTTCTCATGCTTTGCTCTTCCAGAGGTTTCGAACTCTAGCTCCCAGAATTCCTGACCATTGGGTCTTCTGGGAGTTGAAGTCCAAAACATCTGGAGGACCAACAAATGAGAAGCACTGCACTAAAGTTTGTTGCATGTTTTAATGGATAAATAAGGAGCAGTCCCCCCACTCTGGTGACTCTGGTACATTCATGTTATATTAAAGTGATAATTTGAGAAGCATAAAAATAATTTTAAAGTTTGACTTAGGGCCTGCTCTGTGTCCCACCAGTGGGAGCAATACACTGTGTGAGGATATAAGAGAGAGCTTTCTCTGCTGTGGTGCTCTGGTTATGGAATGCCTCCCCCTTGGAGGCCCAGTTTTGGCTGCGTACTGTGATCCTATTCTGTAGGGTGAGATGGCAGGAAGAATCCTTTACTCTTGGGAACTTAGGACTGCCCAGCAAAGCAGGAAGTTGACCTGGTCTTGATGAAATTCAAAACCCTTTGTTCTCTTCCACAAGGCCAGTTCAACTTCCTGTTTCGCTCGGTGAAGACCAGGATCAAGCTCCTCTACTCTCCTTTCAATTCCTTCTTGCCTTTCTCTCCCTTTTTCATTTATTTCTTCTTTCCCTCCTTACCTAGTAGTCTTCCTTACACTTAAAAAAAAGTATCTAGTTTTCTCCCTGCTCCTCCGCTCACCCCCCTCCCTCCTTTGTTCTACCTCCTACTGATCTCGGAAGCCGGCGGATCTTCGCCACTGCTAGACCAAATGGGGTCCAACAAGGGAACCATGGCAGGGCAGAAGCCTGGGCCCCAGAGCCGGCAGCAGACAACGGAGGAGTCTCCCCAGAGCCCCCTTAATGGCGGCTCGGAGGGAGCTGGCCAGGCCACAGCCTTCTCCTCTTCGGCCCACACGGCCATGCCAGTGCCTCAGAGGAGGGCAGCAAGGGAGGCAGAGAGAGCACTGGCAGGCAGAAGCTCCCATAGTGCGCTCAAGGCCAACTCACTCCAGCAGACTGAGAGGGCGAAAAGGCCCCAGTCGAAGGAGCGGTCAGTGGCGGTGGCCAACAGTGGGACGGACGAGTCCCAGGGAGATGCGGGGACAGAGGATTCTTCCCCTCCCTCCCAGAACACTGCAGAAGGCAGCGGAGCCCAGGAGAGCGCACACCATGGGGCAGGAGCCCCTGAAAAGATACAGCAGGACCCCACTGAGGAGGAAATCCAGACCATCATTAGGGAGTGCGCCCCCAAGTGTGGATTTTCAGCAGCCAGGGCGGCCGTGGCCAGCCAAGCTGCACAGGCCAGAGCGGGGGGCATCCTCCAGCAAGGACAAACTGGGAGAGGAAATGGAAGGGAGCAAGGCAGAGGCACAAGGCTCTGCGCGGGGTGTAGAAGATTTCGGATCCCTAGGCTCATCAGCTTCTGAGGACTCCGAGGCTGGAGAAGGAGACAAGGACTTCTGTAACAGGAGGGAGGCTATTAGCACAGCCCTCCGCATGCTTGCGGATGTCCTCCTCCCGAGCCATGAATCCTCCCACTCTCCTTCACATACACCCAGGCAAAAAGAGAGCCAACCCAAGGCCACCAGCTCCAAGGGGAGGGCGGATCCCAGGAAGGCTTCAAGCTCCAGGGGGAGCAGGTTGGGAAGCCCAAGGCTGGTGACCGAGCGGCCAATAGAACAAGAGAAGAACCCCCTCCCACCCGAACCCCCTCAAGGAAGCAAAAGGCACCCTCTTTGTGGCACTCCTCTGAGGAGTCGGGGGAGGCCTCCGAAGGGGAGGCTCAAGCTTTGAAGAGGGCAGCAGTAGAGGATCCCCTTCGGGACCAAGATGAGACACTCTGGCATGACAAGGAGGATGGGGAATTCTGACTCTGGGACATCAGAGCCAGAGGTTTCTGAAAGAATTTTCCAAAGTGATAAATTGGCATACCTCCTGAATAAGGCCTTGGTGACCCTGGAGATCACACCCCTCACCTCCTAACAAGACTCCGCAGCGGGGACACAGTCCCCGAAAAGTGAGAAAATGGCAACCCTGATGCCATCCACGAAACTGAAGGGGCACTTGTTCCTGTTCCCGAGAGCCTTTTGGAACTTGGTGGCGGAAAAATGGGACAAGCCCGCCTTGGGCAGATGGGGCCGTTCAACAGCATAAAGATTCTATAACTTCCCAAAGGAAGTCCTGGACAAGCTGAAGGCCCCCGTTGTCGACCGGCCGGTGGTCTCCATGGTTTCCAATTCGCTTGCGGCCAAGGAAGAAGGCACCCTGAAGGATAGAGCAGCTTTACAACAAACAGACAGCGCAATTAATAATAAATGGAGAGAAAACGGAAATAATAGATATCAATAAAGGGACAAGACAAGGCTGCACCTTATCACCAGTGCTCTTCATCCTCATCCTGGAAGTATTAAACAGAAGCTTAAGATCCAACCACAATTATCCAGGGGTCAAGATAAGAAATCAAACATACAAACTTAGAGCTTTTGCGGACGACATAGTTTTCTTTATGGAAGACCCAATTAATCAAATCAAAGAATTGATGACGGTCTTGAAAGAATTTGGAGATTATTCAGGAATCAAGATAAACGCAGAAAAATCAATAATAATGTCTAAAAATATGACAAAACATGAAGAGTTAATCTTGTCAGAAATAACAAATTGTAGGATAGAGAAAAAAAATAGATATTTAGGGATATGCATTTCCAAAAGGAATGCAGACCTATTTGATAATAATTACAAGGTAACTTAGAAGAACATAAAAGATGATCTGAAAAGATGGCAGAAACTAAACCTCTCAATATTGGGACGAATTTCAATTTATAAGATGAATGTCTTGCTTAGAATGTTATTCCTCTTCCAAAATTTACCAATAGTTAAGATATTATTAAAATATTCAGAATTTGGAATAAAGACCTTAGAGAATTTATCTGGAATAAGAAAAAGGGAAGGACAAAATGGAAATATTTGATTGACACCAAAGAGAGAGGCGGTTGCGATATGCTGGATCTGAAAATATATCATTTGGCGGCATCACTAGTATGGATCCAAGATTGGATAAGACTAAACGACGAACAGACATTGAATATAGAAGGCCATAACTTAAGGTTCGGATGGCATGCTTACTTGCAATATGAAAAGGAAAAGTCAATAAGGACTTTAACAACCATTGCATAAGAAAACCATTACTGAAAACCTGGATGGCAGTCAAACAAAAATTCTATATGAAAATCCCTCAATGGATATCGCCACAGGAAGCCTTTATGGGTAGATGGAAAGAAATAAAAAACTGGATAAGATATAGAGATTTAGGAACTCTAAATGAAAACAATGAGTTTGTGCTGAGAACCAAACAAGAATTAGAGGAGACTCAGAGAATAAACTGGTTTGAGTATTTACAATTAAAACAAAGATTCAAAGAGGACCACAAAAAAGAGGGGTTCGAAATTGAAAGTACTACATTAGATAATATTATATGGGATGAAAGCAAAAAAAAGACAATATCAAGATATTATAAACTGTTATTGGAGGTAGAATTAGAGCAAGAAAACATAAAAGAATTTATGATAAGATGGTCCAAAGATTTGGGATATGCACTCAATTTGGAGGCATGGGAAAAGGCTAGAAGAAAGACATGGAAATTCACAGCATCACTGAGTTTAAGAGAAAATTACATCAAAGTAGCACAAAGATGGAATTTTACACCAACAAATTTGAATAAAATGAATAATACAATTAATGTGGAATGCTGGAGATGTAAATCTAACCCTGGAACCCATATACATATGTGGTGGAAATGGCAGAAAGTTCATAAGGAAATCAAACAAATGTTACAGGTAGAATATAAAATGATGCCAGAGGTTTATTTGCTAAACATGCTAGATGCAGTAGGTCGGGAAGTTGAGCAAAAACATTGGAAACTTCTGCTGTACTTGATAGTTGCGGCCAGATTGATAATAGCCAGAAAATGGAAATAATCAGAAACACCAAGTATAAATGATTGGAAAGATAAAGTACTAGAGATGATAGAAATGGACAATTTGACAAATAGGATTAAAAATAAACCAAGCAAAAAAATTAGCAGACGATTGGGCAGTTGTGATAAAGGATTGGGGGAAGAAGGGATACGTATTTGATAAACAATTAATGTTACTATAAGAAATCAGTTGAGCTAGGATAGAAGGAATAGAAAGAAAAAAGAATATTGAACATAATGATGGAGTGACAAGTAAAGAAAATGTAATATCCAAATACGTTATGACTTTGTGTAAAATCTGAAAACCGGAGGTTTCGCTGAGGAAGTGGTTTTTGTTGTTTATCGGTGTTGTTAAATTTGGTTGTATGTCGGTATGTTTTTTTTGTTTTGTTTTTTGTTTTTGTTTGTTATTATATATCCTTTATATAAGGTAACAAATTAAACAACAAGGAGTTACCAAATATTGATATAGATATTATATATGGATATTATTTGGAAGGATGAATAATTAAAGATAACGAAATATATAAATATAAATGTAGAAATGTGGAAATGTGGTAATATGGAAACAAATGAAAATGTCATCTATTGTCACTTTATAAAAATTATATTATAAAAAAAAAAAAGAAGGCACCCTGAAGGACCCAGACAAGAAGAAAGCAGACGGTGCCCTGAGAAAATCACATGAAGCCTCAGCACTGGGAGTCAGAGCTTCATTGGCCTCAGCAAGCATATCCAGAGCCACAGTTATTTGGCTGTAGGAGGTGATGGAAGCAGAAGATTTGGACACTAGAACATTAAACAAGGCCTTCCAGAGGATCCAGCTTGCCCTGAATTTCATGGCAGATGCCTCCCAAGACCTATTGTCTTTCATGGCTAGGGCCTCTGCAGCCACCGCATTGGCAAGGAGGTCTCTTTGAATCAAGCACTGGGATGCAGATGCTCAATCGAGAAACACCTTAGCAACAGCAGCGTTTAAAGGGTCCAAGTTATTTGGTGAGGAGGCTCTCAAAGGTATTCTAGTGGAAACGAAGGACAAGAAACAGGCCATGCCCTCAGTTAGCAGAAAGCCGGACAAGAAGACCGGAAGATGGCCGTTCCATGTCTCTAGTTCATTTGTCCCTTCAGAAGCAATAGCAGGGGGGTAGACTTCCATTCCCCCAGACTGGCCTTGTCCAAGACTAATAATGTCATTCGTCATGCCCCCTTCTCCAATCCCTCCGAAAATCGCAGAGGGGGATCCTCTTCACAAAGGGGACTCACACGTCAGCAATCCTAACTCAGGAACAACTCCAGGAGGTGGAAGGCTGTCCAGGTTCCTGGACTCTTGGTCAACCTCCACCACAGACAAATGGGTCCTGGACATAATAGCACAGGGCTACAAGTTGGAGTTCGACTCAAGACCAAGGAACAGGTTCATGCCGGCTCCGATTCCCTCTAACCCCGAAAAGGCATCGGACCTCAGGACAGCCATCAACCACCTACTGGAAATAGAAGCCATAGAAGAAGTACCTGCATCCCAGCATTTCTCAGGGGTGTGCTACTTCTTTACGGTACTCGAAAAGGACAGCAGCCTCAGGTTGACCTGCTCGACCTGAAGTACACAGACTTGTGCGTTACTTACAAACGTTTCTGGATGAAAACACTTTCGTTGCTAAGGGAAGCTCTACAGGAAGGCGACTTCTTAGCATCCCTGGATCTGGCAGAAGCCTATCTGCACATCAAGATTCATCCAGACAGCAGGCTGTTCCTCAGATTCACAAAGAACACTTTCAGTTCAAGGCCCTTCCCTTCGGCCTCTCCACTGCGCTGTGGGTGTTCACCAAGGTCCTGGTGGTCCTAATAGCCTTCCTGAGGACCAAAGGGATACACCTATATCCCTACCTGGGCGACATTCTCCTGAGGGCCCCGTCCAAGGAGAAGGCAGAAAGAGACCTGCAGATCGCAATCAGTTCCCTACAAGATCACGGGTTCCTAGTTAACTTCAAGAAAAGCATTCTCGCTCCATCACAGTCAGTCGTGCACCTGGGGGTACAGCTGGACACGATGAAGTACCAGATCTCCCTATCGAAGGAGTGTCAGCAGGTACTCTGGTGAGAAGCCAAGGTAGCTCACAACCGACCAAGAGCACCAGTAACCATGCTCGCACGCCTGTTCAGTCTGATGATTTCGGTGATTCAAGTAGTACCATGGTCCAGGTTCTACTCCAGACCCCTGCAGGTGTTTCTGTTGCCATACCAGGAGCAGATAGCTCGACAGGAAAAGTTCTCACTATCTGTCCCGATCCCGGTAAGGGACTCCCTTCGATGGTGGACCCAACCGAGCCATTTGGCAGAGGGCTCCCCGTTGAGCATCAGTCATCAAGTAGTAGTCATCTCAGACACAAGCCTTCGAGGATGGGGAGCGCATTGTCTAGACCAGGTGGTCCAGGGAACATGGTCAAAAGAGGAACAGAGGCACAGCATAAACTGGCTGAAACTGATGGCAGCACGCTTGGCGCTAGCCCACTTCGCTCACATACTGAAAGACCATCACATTCTGTTGAGAACAGACAACAATACAGCCCGCTCATACATAGTGAAACAAGGCAGCTCCAGGTCAAGGTCATTGCACCTGGAGGCAGAAGCGCTACTCAGGTGGGCGGAATAGACAGTAGCATCGATCTCAGTGCAATACCTCCAGGGGGAGGCACATCTTCAAGCAGATTACCTAAGCAGACATACGGTCCTCCCAGGAGAGTGGGAGCTGAACCAGGAAACCTTCTTTCAAATCCAAGAAAGGTTCGGGGAAACGCAGGTAGACCTATTCGCAATGCCACAGAACGCCAAGCTGAGACGATTCTTCTCCAGGTTTCCCCTTCCTGGGGCAGAAGCGTCGGACTCACTCTGTGCCCCATGGCCACCAGGTCTCCTTTACCTCTTCCCACGATTTCCACTGATCGGCAAGGTGTGCAGGAAAATATGCCAGGAATGGGCCCAGGTGATACTGGTGGCACCTTACTGGCCACGACGTCCCTGGTTTTCGGATCTGAAGCATCTGTCAGTGCAACCCCCCATGAAACTACACCCACACCCAGACCTCCTCCATCAAGGTCCCATCAATCACCCCAACGTCTCTTGGCTACAGCTGACAGTGTGGAGATTGAGTGGCAGGCGCTGAAGGAGCGCAGATACGAGGACCAGGTGATAGCCACACTCTTGGCCTCTCGGTGTCCCTCAACCAGGAGGATCTATCAAGCCACTTGGAAAGTATTTTCGCAGTGGTGTATCTCCCAGAAGCTGAGGCCCATGGATGCCTCAACACGTCACGTCCTAACATTCCTGCAAAAAGGGTTGGAAAAAGGCCTCTGCCCCAACACCCTGAAGCGACAGGTAGCCGCCCTGTCAGCCTTCATACAGTGCCTGCAAGGGAGAAGGATCGCGTCACACCCACACATCAGGAGATTCCTGAGAGGGGTGACTCTGATTTCTCCCCCAGTCTACCACAGGTTCCCATCTTGGAACCTCCCGCTGGTCCTGCGCCAGTTGATGCATCACCCATTTGAACCCCTCAGGAAGATACCACTACATTCCCTGACACTCAAAGTGGCTTTTCTGGTGGCCATTACGTCTGTCAGGAGGGTATTGGCGCTCACTGCCCTCTTGGTCAGGGAACACCTCTGTTCATTCGGAGAGGACTTCGTATCCCTCTGCATTGATCTATTATTCCACCCCAAGGTCCTTTCTAGCTTCCACATATCACAGCCACTCATACTACCATCCTTCTGCCCTAATCCTTGGCACCCCACAGAGAAATTATGGCATAAGTTGGACATGAGGAGGGCACTGAAGATATATATCAAGCGCACAGCCTCCTTCAGGAGGTGTGACTCACTGTTTGTTGCCTTCAACCCTGCCTCGATGGGAGCGCAGGTCTTGAGTCACACCATCGCAACATGGATCAAGGCATGCATCTTTGCGGCCTACGACTCAGCCAAGATACCACACCCATCGGGGGTAGTGGCACACTCCACACGCTCAGTGGCTACCTCAACAGTATTCTCCACCAACGCCCCACTGGTGGAAATTTGTAGGGCAGCAACTTGGAGCACCCCATCCACGTTCGTCAGACATTATAAGGTAGACAAATTTAGGGCAGCAGAAGCCACCTTCGGAAGAAGGGTGCTTCAGGAGGTAGTCCAGCTGTAACAGACACCCCCCCCCCGGATCTTGATGAATGGTGGATCCGGGGGAGGTGTTTTAATGATGGGCATGAAGGCGAGCCCAAGGGTTGGCCTGGGCGTGGACACGCCCTGGGCAGGAGGAGTCAGGGGCGGCGCCGAAGCAGGGCCTAATTCACCCCTTGCCAACTGCCCATGAGCGTGCCCCCACGAGGGATCTCCCCCCCTTTTCCATACTTGACATACCACAAGAAAATTACAATAAATAGGAAATCTATCAATAAAGTGGCCCGTATTTCAATCCAATCTTGTGTGTGTGGTCTCATTATTTCATGCGTCAATCATTAAATTCCCCCTCATACGCAATCACTTCCACCCGAGGATTCATTGGGCTTGGGTATGTCCCAAGAGTAAGGGATTCTTCCTGCCATCTCACCCTACAGTATGTTACATTGGGTACTTACTATGAAGGTACTTTCTGTAGGGTGGATGGCAGGAAGAATCCGCTCCATCCCATGACTGCAGAGGATAACACCTTCCGGTTCATAACTGTGAGTTCCTTGGGGTCTGTATCATATGTGTTTTTTTCCTAGAATATGGAGGCTTTGCTCATCGATCATCGGGGCTTTGCTAGTCAGAGAACTGGCCTCTTAGAGGGAGAACAAAGGGTTTGAATTTCATGAAGACCAGGTCAACTTCCTGCTTTGCTGGGCGGTCCTAAATTCCCAAGAGCAAGGGATTCTTCCTGCCATCCGCGCTACAGAAAGTACCTTCACCGTAGGTACCCAATGTAACAATGTAAAGCAAGATTTCTTATTAAAGCCCTTGGGGCTTTATTCGTTTTATCAAACTCTGCATATTTTAAACTATTCTGACTTGTTTATTGTTCAGTACATTTTTGTTTAGTATATTTTTAGTCTAAGTTATTTGGGGGTGTTTTAAATTATCTTTTACTTTTTAATAATAGTTTTTAATAGTTCAAATTGATTTTATCTCTATGTACCGTAAGATTGTATATTATAGTTTGGGATATAAATATGTTAATAAATAAATAAACCGTTTACAGTATTTTTATCTCACTTTGCAAAATAAAATGTCCAAGATGAAATATGCCAATATGGATTAAGATTATCTACCTTCTAAAAGTTTAGACATTCCTACACCAGAAAATGTGGCTGGCCAGTCTTTTAGTAAGGTGATTGTATTTCTTAACTTCATGTGCCCTTGAAACAGCCATGGCATGTGCTTAAAGACCTGCACAGTATGCAAAGTAGAAAGGAGACAGAAATTGAGAGTGTGAGCAGAAAGAAGTAAAACTGTACATAGAACATTGAAGGTATAGAAGTGATGGGGGGGGGGCGGAGAAGCTCAGTGGCAAAGAGGGAAATTCAGTCCAATAGGCCAAGATAAGGAGGCCATGTGGAAAGAGAGAGAGGGAGAGGAAAGCAAGGAAGTGTGCCAGTTGGCTTTCTGTGACCGTATTAAATATCTGAACTGGAGAAGCAAAATAGATTATTGTGACTGCACTTTTCAATTAATGTCATCTTAGGCTTTCTGACTTTTTGTTACTTTGAATTGTTTTACTCTGCCATATGTGTTTTTCACTCTTCAAAATTAGAGGCTTGTAATCTTTAAGCAAAACAAAATCAATGCTTAAAGCAAACAATAAAACCGGGAAGATCAGAAAAACATATTATTACAAAGCAGTCATAGCTACTCCTTGCCTCCTTACTCTTACTTTCACACAATCTGCAAATTCTCTCCATACCTTAGTTGGAAAAAAAGGGGGAAGAATAATAATTGCCTTATATTAAGGATGGCAGCTTCTTTAGCCTGCAAACTATTCTGGAAATACTACCTCAAGGGTTGTGGCAAGAGGAGGTGCATAGAGGCATCGTTTTGGCTTGTCTCAGTTCTATCCTGGTCCTTCCAAAAAACGTAAGAACGGTGTCAAGAGCCTGCGTGTATTTATACAGAAATTAAAATTATTCCATTCCTGCTTGGCCCTATCATTAAAATATAATCCAAACTGGAAAGTCTTGCCATCCTTCTGTTAAGATGGTTTGGCTTAAATTTGACAGACTCTTGGGATAAAAAAAAAAGTTCCACAAGTATGAGGCAGTTGCTAAAGATCTCCTGGGGTGCCTTTGAATATGGTACAGTCAAGAAATTGCTGCTGTTTGATCTTAAAAAGTAAGAAGAGAACAGAGCATCATAAATTTAGGGTATATTGTCTAACATATTTAGTACCAAAGCTGGTATTGCTTTTATACATCAAATTCAAAAATGTTAATTGTGTTCAGAAAGTATTGGGAATAGGGTTGTCAGAATGAAACTGGAAATGGCTCCTGTACCTGTAATGGCTTTGTAGGAGAGAGAAGTTAAACAGATGTTGCTTGTTCCCTGGTTGCATGACAAGCAGCACCTGCTGAAATTCACTTTTCTACACAATCATTAAAAATACAGGGGCAATCACCAGTTCACCACCCAGAATAGATGGATGTCATTTTGCAGAGAGAGAAAAGGGCAGCCAAGAAGCAAGACTTCTTTGCTGCTGCAACAACTGCATAATAGTCTTATAAAAATACATCTGCTGGAAGCAGTTACTTTAGTGTCAGTTTAGTGTCAACCTGTACTTATTATAGTTTCCCTCCTGCTTCATCCTGGTCCTGTGTAGACCAAAAGGACCTGTACCAATGAAGCAAAAGAGCAGGAAACCATTATGTTAGTGGTCAGAGTCAGCCTTCTGTTCCCTGCATGCTTCAACAGGCTAGTCATTGAAGTCAGTGTTAAAATCCTTCAGAGTTCTGGAATACAGTTCACTCCATAGACTGATTTATTCCCTATCATTCCATATACCAAGACACCATTCAGTAACTGCATATTTGGTTATAGATAAAAGTCTAGTGCAGTGTTTCTCAACAAGGGTTCCTTGGAACCCTAGGGTTTCTCAAGAGGTTGCTAGGGGTTCCTCAAGAGATTGTGATTGTGGGGGGAAAGCAATAGCAGTATATAGAATAGTGTTTATGCAGGGGTTCCCTGAGACCTGAAAAATTATTTCCAGGGTTCCTCCAGGATAAAAAGATTGGAAAAAGCTGGTCTAGTGTGTATCAAACAAAATATATAGGGTATATTGTTATAGGATGTTCTGCTTTTGTCTGTGTCCTCTAGACCAGTGTAGCTGTATGATGTGGGGGATCAGCAGGGTTTATCTCCCCCCCCCTCCAGAATGTCAGAGACTGGCACCATATTCATGTCCATTGACTACAACTGTGTCATTCTTTCCTGGAAACTCACTATGGCCTGGTAGCCAATAGGTCATGGCCAGACACCACTTTGAGTATCACTGCTCTAGACCATGACTTGTATGGTTTCTATTAAAACAATGAATCGAGACAACCTCAGAGACTAAGATCAACTGTGGCAGGAAATGCATGATGCGATTAGCGTGGTGAGGTAAGAATTCTCTCTGTCCTAGACATCCAGAAGAAGCAGAAGTTCTATATTGGACTAATTAAGCAATGAATACGTTTCAAAAAGTTATCTACCTTCATAGGTTTAACACAATGTAGCTGTTCTTCCTCAGGTGGTGACATGTTAATTAAGCATAATATGAACTACTTGGACAGGCACTGCCTAAGCTTTTAGTTGCACTGCAGTTAAATCATGAGTGAAGGATGTTTTATTTACCACCAGTGAAGCACTAAGGTCCCAATTTTTTGTTCACCGTGGAGAATGTGAGAAGAAACCTACCCTTCCAGACTTGGATTTAAAAAACAGGACAAGAATCATTCTTCTTCGTGGTTCTCTGTGCCACATACAGTTGGGATCTCGCGCATCCGCAAATCAGACACAGAACAATCCAAAGCTGAGTAGCTTTTCGTGCCTTCCTAGGGCACCGTTAAAAATAGCACCCAAAAGATACACCCCTCAGTTCTTTTTCATCTGTCATGCAGGTCACTTCATAACACGTCATGGTTGAGTAGCTTCGACTTTCAGATTCTCCTTGTATGGCCTTGGATTTAAAGAAGGGGGCAAGAATCATTCCTGCAACATCCTGATGGGGAGGGGGACTGGCAGGTTTTTGGCAGTTATGTTACCAAAACACTCAGAGCACGTGGGCAATGTAGTGACAAATTAAGAAGCCCTTACCAGATTTTTGAGGGGCTCTGGTGACCATTTTAACTTAGTTTCAGTTTAATACCTTGCATTAACAGTGAGAGCAAAAGGTAAAATGCACTGTCAAGCACCTGTCTCACCCAACTCATATGGTAGGCACCAAAGTTTGACTGGTAAGTATTTCGTAGTTTATCTGGTTTGCAAATTAATTCTATTGTCCTGTGACTGTGGCACTAGTCATAATAATGCTATGTCACAACATTGTGTAAGGTTTTCCCGTTCTGGAAGTATTCCTTGGCAGATTAGAAACTATGCCCCTTCACTTTTCTCAGCAGAAATTAACAGGAGCTCTGGTACTTTGTAACCTGAAATATTGTTTGAGCATCCTGTAATTACATAGTTGTTAGAGGTTGTGCAGCTTGAAAGTATGACACATTTAGAACTCATTTTATGTAACTTCCTAGTTTCTAAGTCTTCATAACATGCTGCTGCCGACTTCTGGATCCACTTGGCAAGGTGAAGGATGGTCAGGAAGGAGCTCCATCCCAAACGCTCTACTATAGCAGTGTTTCTAATCCTCCTAACGATTTGGAGGACCCCTGACTTCGGGAGAAGAAGGGTAAAGGAAGGGCTCTAAGTGGTTCCTATATCGGACCCCAAGGTTTTCAGGGATGGAGGTCTCTGAAACCCCTGAGTCAACAGGAACGGTGAGCTTACCCGCGTCGCTATAGAAGGTTCCGAAACAGAGTCAAGAGCCAGCACCTGAACGACAAAAAAGAACAAACACACAGCTACGGAAGGGGGAGAACCTCAAGAAGAGAGGAACTCCAAAGGTCCTTTGGAGCAAATTCCAAAATTTTTACTTCAGCAAGTTTAACTCTTCAGTCAGATTCGAAAGGGAGGGAAGACGCTGCTGAACTAATGTCGTCAATTTCGAACTTCCTCACGGTCTTATTAACAGTTCATCACCACGATGTCTAAATACATCGTAGAAATAAAGCTTCGGATACCTATATAACAAAAACAAAAGGAGGGAAAGTACTCTATGAATAAAATAGTAACGAGTAACCCAGTGAAGCAAATAACACAGGACACTTAGTTGCTATTTTGTAGTGGACATTGAAAGAGATTGAGATCTTGAACAAAGAAAGAACTCAGCTGCAACAGTCAAGTGTTGAGCAAGTGGGGAACTTTGACCTACTTTACTCTGCAAACACTCAAGGAGATTAGTAAGAAGAACTTCATTTGGAAACTACAGCTCCCAGATAAGTCAATTCATTGATATATTTTCTGTTTTAAAAAAAATATTAGTAAGAACTATTAACCATTTTCGAATCAAGGACAGAATTTTGCTTTATAGTTTGCAGTTATACCTTTGAACAACAGACAGTAGAGAGTGGACTTGAGGACTGCATGAACTGTATATGAACTGCGTGCTCTGGTTATAATTTAGAAATTTAATATTGAACTTTATTTAAAATCAATGGTCTTGAAAAGCAGAAAGCACTAAGAGTAAATGAAAAACAACTGTCATAAAGTGTTTAATTTTTGATTGAGAACTTCAAGAGAAAAAAAGAAAGATTAAATTTGGGACAGATAGGAGGAGAGAAGAAGAAGTAGGAGGAGGGAAAGGGAAAGAATTTCAGTGAACTGAGGAATATATTTGAACAATTTCATTTGTTATTTCTATACAGTTATTTGATATATGAATTTTATATATATATATATATATATATATTCATTGTCATTAAGAAATTACAAATCACAAAGTGAAATTCATTAGAAGATGCATATAGCTTATTATTATAACTTATAAAATATTACAATTTAGGATAGGAGGGAGATTATTACAATTGTTATATACCTGGGTAAACATTGTACTTTTTTCCACTTTTTTTTTCTGTTTTGCTTTTCTCCTTTTCTTTCCTTATCCTACCATGTATCCCTTCCTTTTATAGATAGATAAAAGGAAAAGATAATAATTCAGATTATCAGAATTTGTATAACATATTCTATATCTGGTATACTCCCTTATAGAAACTTGTTTTAGTTCAAACATTAAAGGAATAAAAAATACGATATTTCTCTGAGGGGGTTATAAATAGTATGCATTAGTGCGAACCAAAAAAAATTCATTAAAGGAAGATAAATAAGCATTTAATTATTTAATCAGCAAACTTAAATTCAAATCAAATCAAATTAAACTACAACACTCAATTGAAATTACTAATTAGTAAAGAGTCAAAATAATAAAATATTATAGAATTGGTTGATACAGAAGAAGCCTAACAATAGAAAAAGATAGATAAATTCTGATAACAGCTTAGTCTTATTCACAATATATACACTTACTAAAAACTTATATTGTTATAACAAATTGAAGACAGAAGATCAAAAATGGCATCTGGAACTAAGAAAACAATAATGCCAAACACAGGTATTGACGAGAAGAGGATCAATAGAAACTATGAAATTATCAGAATTGCACACTTGAATAATTGACGATCTGAAAGCTGAATTTAAAAAGAATTAAACAAGAGATAAGGGCAGAACATAAAGATTTAAGGAAGGAAATAAAAATGGACAATAAGAAAGAAACTGAAATGTGGGGGGGCGGAATAGATAGGATTTCTAAAGATATAGAAGTAATGAAAGGAGAAATTAGCAAGCTGAGAGAGACCTCAGAAGAGACAGAGAAAACTACAAAGAATTTGACAGAAAAACAAGAAATAGAAGAATTGCAAATTTTAAATCAAGAGTTAAGATACAGAGAGAAATGTAAAATAATAATAACATGCTGCTGTCAGAGTAGCAGTTTTAATCTCAGCTGTGATAAAGACTAGAAACTTTGAGAACAAAAATGCAAAACGAGTCCCTCCAGTCTGCATAGAAACACCGTATATTCCTGCATACAAGACTACTTTTTAACACTTGAAAATCTCCTCAAAAGTGGGGGGGGGTCTTATACCCCAGTAGATCTTTTCCCCTGTTGTGAGAATGATTGAACTGTTAAATGGCCTGGGCAGTTTTCCCAGCAGATCCTTCCTCCTGCTGTGAGAATAACTGCTTTGCCTTTGAAGAATTAAATGGCCCTCCATTTAACTCAGGAGAGTCAAAATGATGTTTCTTTTCAGGAGAAGTTAGCCTAAAATTAGAATTTCTGGATTTCAACTTATCATTTTGCATCAAGTTTTGTCTATGGTGAAATTCTCTTGTCTGCCAGTGTGGTTCTAAAATCATTAATGTGCTCATTCAAAAAATTGGGATTTGATAGCTTCATATTAACTAACAGTATTAATGCAACCTTACTTTCCAAAGATTGAACACCACAGAGATTTTTCAAAGTATCCCATGCTTTTTTAGCTGTTCTCAGTCCTTTAATTTCACAGACTATTCCATCATCTACAGCCACTGAGCTGGCTGGCTGGTGGGGGACAGGCTTTCCAGCCAGGTGGCTGGCTGGCGGGGAGGGGGGAAAACTCTATATTTTAACTTAAAAATTGGGGGGGTCGTCTTATGCGCCCAGTCGTCTTATACGTCAGAATATACGGTAACTGAGTGAGAGGAGCTGAGTCATTCAGCACATTAACTTTGCCCACAACTTTGTTGTTGTGTGCCTTCATTTCTGACTTCTGACTATCATGGGGTTTTCTTGGCAAAATTTGTTCAGAGGGTGGGCTGCCTTTGCCTTCCTCTGAGGCTGAGAGAGTGTGATGTGCCCAGGGTCACCCATTAGGTTTCCATGGGCAAGTGGGGATTCATTTTTGATAGATTTTTAAAGTTGTAAGCAGCAGAAAAAAGATCTCCAAAATGCTTTCTTATAAGAAGGGTTTTACCTGATGGTTAAGAATAGTTTGAATGAACTTTGATTGGCTCTGCTGCAAGGTTAAAAGTGCATAATGTACATCAAGATCATCCTTTTGAACTTTGATTCCCAAAATGGGTATGTACAGATCAACTTTTGTGTTGTCCAGATCTGCAAGGGTCAGCTTATATTGTCTCCAGATGCAAGTTAGCTTCATTGGGTCAAGTGTTTCATATGAGTTTAATATGTCCAAAAATGCCAAGTAGAGCTATAGAGTTTAAATAGTTTGATTAATCAATTTTTAAAAAAACATTTGCAACAACTACCCTCACCACATCCAATAATGAGCGAAATATTTTTAAATAATACACTTTTTTAAAAATTGCATTATATCTAATATAGGTACTTATAAAAATAGTAGAGTGCAGGTACCATCTTGCAAGCAGCCCCTTTTTTCTCAAACAGAAAGCATTGTGTCTTCTGTGATGATTTGTTGTGGTACATGTGAGTACAATATAGCAACAAAAGACACCTTACATCGGGATCCCTCTTCAGAAGGGCTGGACAACTATAACCCTCCGGATGTTTTCAAGACTGCAGCAGCCATAATTTGTCACCATTGATTGTGCTGGCTAGGGCTGATGGGAGTTGCAGTACAACATCATTGGGGTTGCTCTTTTGGATCCCTTGTGTTGATGAGCAGTTTGTTTCACTGCAATTTAATCACAAATAATTGATATTTTATTTTACTACCAGTAAGCCACCAGAGTTCTTTATTTTTGTTTACCATGGAGAGTGTGAGAAGACCCCAACCTTCAAGCTTAAAAACACAAGTTTTAGATTGGAAATACTGTGGGACAAGGGACCTATTGGCCCTTGTGGTCTCTTCCAACTCTACAATTCTATGATTCTATGATTCTAAGCTTTGGATTTAAAGAATTGGGTGAAAATTATCCTTGCAGCTGCATGACAATCTTCACCCCTTCCCTCCAAGACAGGAGGAAGACTGGCAGTTGTGGTCTGTGAGCTGTACTTGCCCCACCTCCATTAGAGGGCTAGCATTTACTGGGGAGTACCTTCTGTCAGGCTTCAGCTGAACTGAGGCTTAACACTGGTTGCAAGATAATGAAATCTGTATGTCAGCCATATCAGTGGTCAATCAAGAAATAATCTTATGAGCCCAATGCAGTTGAAGTGTCCAGTTAACAACCGCAACAGGAAATGCAGAGTGCTGTCTTTAAAGCGGCAAGGGTGTTGCGGTTAGTAACACCCTAAGTAGAAAGCAAGAAAACTGGGAGCACTTTCTTGAACCACTAAAAGCCAGGAGGTACAGCATTTTTAAAAGAGAGATGATGGAAGGTTCTGGTAGTGTCATAGATGTCTGTGATTGTGTACACAGTGTGTATAAGTTAGTTCTTATAAAATGCTGGTGCTGGTAGTTACCAATTTGTTTGCAGCATGTGTGTTAAACACCCCCCCCAGTACTGTGTTTTTAGATGAAAAATTCCCCACAGCTGCTGTTTGCTGTGTGTGATGGTACATTATATTACAGACTTGCTGTCAATAAATATTTTATTACATTCCTACTGAGTCTTCTCCTTTATCATCATCATCATCATCATGTGGTTGTTACTACTCTTCTTCCTCCTCTTCTTTTGATTTCACACCCTGAAAATTTGTGCTAACTTCTTAGTTAGGAACCAGTTTAGTAAGCATGAGCTGAATTTCCATTTATTACAAAGAACTGATCAGAATATGTCTTTTCATTCCACTTATTCAGTTTTTATCCTGCATGTAAATTTTTCTACCTTATTGTTTCTCATACTTTTAGTATAAATGAATTTTCCAGAAGAGATTCTTGAAATATTATGGTCTTTCCCAATTCCTTTTATGTTGAAAATATGGTTGCTTATTTTTATCCTGATGTTACTACTTTTTTTTTAACCTACCCACATTAATTCTTTAGAAACCCCCAGATTTTCTGAAGAATATGTGATAAGGGCTCTCAGGTCAACTTGTGAATCCAAATGTTTTATTTCAGCAGAAATCTGTCATCAGTTTTCTGTTGATCAGTTTCTAATCTAATATAATGTAATCTTATTGAGTCATAGTTTATATCTATATCTTGGCTCCCAGACAATACTGGAATTGTTCTGATTACTTTGAGAGTCCTTTTCTAAATATATGCTTTACACATTTGTATCATTTACCCTTTCAACAGCTCTACTAAGTTTGTGATAATGATGACTTTTGGTATGTCAGTGGCTACCTCAGTAACAGTTGATGTAGTTTCTATCAAGCCTTCTGCAGGATGTGAAATGCTATAGTGACTTTCTATAGGTTTAGCCATTTTGCCTTAAAAGCCTTTATATTGCACTGAGTTTGGTACAGTTGCTCTTACTTTTTATATAATAAGCAGTTAGGATGGATTTATTGCTGTCCTCTGCAGAGAATTGGAAACAAAGCTGATTTAGTTTGTGCACATCAGACCTGCCCTCCCTCTGTTTTGGTTTCATTCCCATAGCCAGATTCCTGGCAAGCTCCTTTCATCTGCTAATCTTGAAAATGTTCGTGTTGGTTATTTAAGTCATTAAGGTGCTGATCATGAGGCTGCAACTAGGCATAACAAGAAATATAGGGAGTGCAAATATTAACCTATGTCACATTATAATACTCCTCTCTGTAATTTGTGTTTATAGAAATAACTTGGACCAGAGGCTGGAACAGGAGGGGTTGGATGACGCATCATAAAATCTGATAGAATCATGTTGCATGTTTTCATAACCATCTGTTACAAGGAGATATAAGGGAACTCATCCGGGGTTAACATTTACAGCATTTACCTGTATCTATGTTCATGTCTGATTTTACCTTCTAATCCCTGTAACTATGATTCAGGTTGCATCTGTGAGAAGGGGCAATAAGGTAGTGGTATGTTCAGAGTAAATAAAATGTTTATTTCCTTTATAGCAGTAGTAATAACTGTATGGAGTATGTTTCTTAATTGTGTCTCAAACAATTATAGTATTTGTTTTATATAGTATTTATAGTATTCTATGTATAGTATATAGTATTTATAGTATTCTATGAAGAATAAAGAAAACAAAATAACCTTGTTATTATGGGAATAGATATAAAAGATTAAAGCTACAAAGTATTTGGAGAGTACTTCATCTAAATAGATAAGAAATGGGAAAAATCCATAGTAAATAGTTGTGCCAGCTAAAACCATATAGCACACTGTTACAGGGTTATGATTTAAAAACTGGTCAGGCAAAGAAAATGAAAAGCACCTAGATGAGCAACGACCATATAAATACTGATAATTGTGTATGTCATCTTTTTGGATACCTGTCCTCCCTCTATAAGAACCTATATTCTTACTGCTTGGTTAGTCTTTGTAGAAGCTTAAAATAAAGGGAGCTTTGTGAGAGGCAATAAAATTGGAGGAGGTTTCGATGGCTCCTTTTAGCAAGGTTGAATGAGTCTTCCTAGTTCAATGACAGTTTCTAGCCCAGGTCCTCTGTGTAAGACATACTGCTCATCACTAATACGTGAATCCCTTTTCTTTCATCTGGCATGTATGTTGTTTGTTTAGGATGCTGTGTTTACTCTGGCATTGGAAGGTACCTATGCTGTGTTTTTGGTTCCATTAAATCAACTAAATACATAGAATTGTTACTTAAATCATGCCAATGCCATTCTTCTTTTATACTTGCATTTACAGTGACCAATGCAGAGGCTCTGAAACAAAAGGTTTTCTGGGCTGAGGAATAGAAAATGTTGACATGTACATTGAAATCTTGCTTTAATAGAGCATGGATAAAGCCAGAGTCATGTAGTCTGATATGAGAAAAGCAGTGTGTATGTTGACATGGGAGAATCAGCATGGTGTAGTGGTTTCAACATTGGACTACAACTCTGGAGACCAGGGTTCAAATTCTACTTAGCCATGGAGACCCACTGGGTGCCCTTAGGCAAGTCACACACTCAGCCTCAGAGGAAGGCAAAGGCAAACCCCCTTTGAACAAATCTTGTCAAGAAAACCCTGTGATAGATTCACCTAAGGGTCACTATAAGTCAGAAATTACTTGAAGGCACACAACAACAGCGTATTGACATGGATAGGAAATGTGAGCACTAGGGATACTGTTTATTGCCTGAAAATGAAAGATTCTCTGTGTACCCACAATGAAAACGTATACAAATGTGTCTTGTGTGTAACTCAAAATTCAGAATATAATTAAATGTTCCAGGTTTTGTTGGGAGGGGGAGATCTGTGACATCAAAGAGTTGTCAGCCCAAGAGCCTTGGGAATGGGACAGTGCAAACAGTGAAACCTATAACATTAATTTTCAGTAGTTTTTTTGTCTCTCTTTTTTAGTGTTTCCATGAAAACGTGTCTTTACTTTCTATAGTAAAGTTTAACATACACAATGCTTTCCCAAGATTCCATTCAAATGTGTTTTAATAACAGAAAGCAAATATACAAGTTAGAAAATGAATACTTGTTAGTGAGGTAAGCAAAAGTTGGCAGATGTTCCAATATTTCTCTGAAGCTGCCTGTTTACTCCACAATTGGAGAACTTGGGTTGGGCAACTACAGAGGGCTTTGTGGGATGCATTATCCATCAACGAATTCTAGAAGGCAACTTTACCCATTTTTCACACCTGTGCTCCCTAACATCTCAAAATTTGGGAGGTCTAAAATACATTTTATTCACTCCAAAATGGTCAATAGCAGCACTGAATGAGTGTCTGAGAAATTATGTGGGCCCTTTTACTGCATTTGAAGTGTTTTATCTGCCTCGCTCACCTATTTGAGGCCCAATTTTTGCAAACAGGAAGTGACAGGGTGGTCATTTTATTGTTTGAAGAAAAGCCTATATGAGGCTTTTGAAAGTGAAGGAGCCCCAAAGGTGCCCCCCCCCCGTGCTAAAAAACAGCACTAGTATCTCCCAGAGATTTAGGGTCCCCTGAACCTAGGTTTTATAGGGCAAGATACAAAAGTGAGAGGCAGTGTGGTATAATGGTTTGAGCTCTGGACTAAGACTCTGCCATGGAATACCCACTGGGTGACCTTGGGCAAGTCACATCCCCTCAACAAATCTTGCCAAGAAAACCCTATGAGACGTTTGACTTGAAGGCACAGAATAACAACAACAAAGGTGCAAAAATGTCTGGTTGAGTTGCATGTGGTCCATGAGTCGAACATTCCCCACCCATGTTATACGGGATGATACAAGACAAATGATTGGATGTGTGATGCTCCAAAATCAGGTGGTGGTATTGCTTGGGGCCCAAATACAGGAGATGCTCAAATGCAGATAATTTCCATTGGATTTTTTCTTCCACAAAATGCAGGCATGGAAACCATTTTCCTCCTCTCCAGTCACTTTTTGTTATGATTATTTGGTTGAAACTTGTTGGCTTCCCCATTCTTCTTTGTTTTTTACTTTGCATGAGCAATCATGTGACTGTGCTTATCTTTTCCAGGATAGGTGGGAAAAACTGTTGAAGATTCAGTTTGCCAAAGAGTACCAAATGGGAAAGAGGTTAAGAATCCCTTCCCCTTACGTGCAAGAGTGCACACTTAATGACTTCCCTTGCAATATGCTAGAAAAAATCAATGCTTACTCCATTTGTTTCCTTAAATAATTGCAGCTGCAAAAAGGTACTTTGAAGTCCACAGCTGTGTTTCTTTCTAAATCTATATGCTATTGTTACAATTTTCATACCATCTTGTGTTTCTCCATGTTTGTTAGTCAGCAGCAACTAGAGACTAGACATTCCTTTAATTTTTTGTGAGATGAAAGAAAGAAGGGAACAAAAATAGAACTTGTTCTCATCTATCTTACTTCACAGCTTTAGGTTGTAACAATGCAACCCAAATGATAACTCATTAATGTGCTTCCTCTTCTATATCCTTTCACTGAAAGTAGCATCACTGAAGACCAAGCAATCTATCATTATTAGCAAGGCCCATTTGAAGATACAATTTACCATTTACTGTGAAATCTCCTCTTTTCTAGAACTTCCCTTCAATGAAGACCCTTTTCCATCTATAAAACCTAGGTTCAGGTTTTAGGTACATTTACTATGGAGTAAGTGCCACCACACCCAGTAGCATCTGAGCAAAGAATAATGGTCCTCTATTGCATGTTTTGCAGTGAGTTGGGCATCCATAGAAAATTTTGTAGCTTCTCAATTTCATACAGTTTTAAAATTTGTATAAATGAGAACTTCAATAATACCTTGAGAATGAAGCAGAGAAAAAGATTTAGCATACTTTCTGAATGCATTTCAGCTGGCATCCTGTTAGGAAGTTACAACGGCATAAACTAGACTGACAACCTTCTAACTGGATAGCATTCAAAGACACAACCGTGTTAGTCTGAAATATCAGTATGCAAAGGGATCTATTACAGACTGAAGACAGGAAATGGCAGAAGCCCACTAGTGGTCATGTACAGCTCACAGTTAAGATCACTCAGACATATCATCAATGAACTACAGTCTATTTTGAACAGTAATGCTGTCTTCTGAAATGCTCTTGGTGGCAGGCTTTTACTCGCCTACATACAGCCTCCCAGTCACACATAGATGGGAAGATGGGTACAAGACCTTGCCACAAACCCAGATATCAACTCTCCTCACACATCTACTTAGGAAATGTCATCACAGGACTTAAGCACATCACCGACAATATTAGAGGAACTTTCACTTCCTCTAATGTGATATATGCCATCCTCTGTCAATAATGTTCTTCAGCACTCTACATTGGGCAAACAGGCCGGTCTCTGCACCAGAGGATAAATGGACATAAATCAGACATTAGGAACGTGAATACACAGAAACCAGTTGCAGAAAACTTCAATCTTCCCTAGGCATTCCCTCTCTGACTTCAGAACAGCTATCCTTGAACAGAAAAGCTACAAAGGAAGATTAGAAAAAGAAAGAGCATAATTTGAACATATCCACAAACTCCAGTCCACTGACAGTTGGTTGAACAGAGACAATGATTTCCTGGCACACTATACATATTATAACACTAGTTAACACCGCAGCCTCATGAGGGCTGTCTTGGGCACTTTATCACATCTCCTTTCTGGTTCCCTGCCAGCATCATACTACATTCTAATAACTCCCTACACATTCATAGGGTTATCTATTCTCCCTGGCTTTATGCAACATCTTTCCTCCTGCCTTTGTACCTCAACAACCGTCATTAAAGCTGAACTTGTCACCTCATCACCATACCCACAAGTTTTTCATTTCTATGGCTATTCACGCTTTTGTAAGCACTTCACTCCATGCATTTGAGGAAGTAGACTTAAGTCTACGAAGCTTATTCTACCAGTTCTCTTGGGGGCTTATCACACAAGGGAGTTCTCCCATTCCAGTCCCATGGGAGGTGGTGGTAAAGGCAAGTCTTTTTCTAATGGATTTTTCCAGTTAGCAAAAAGACTCAAATTTACCACTGTCTTGCACAGGACCAGAATGGAAGAACAGCTGAAGTATGCAGGCATCATGCAATAAGACAAGGCAGGACAGGCTTTAAAACAGTACTCTCATATAAAATAGTACTCCCAAGAATAAAATGCATGGTATAAGATGGTAACCCAGATGTAAGATTGGTCAGATACAATCAGATATGTACAGCAGCCATATTTGGAGGTGGCCCACATGGCTCAATAAGGTCCCAGCATTAGTTTAAGCATGCAGATGAGCATGCAGACAACAGAGGTATTTGAGGCATAAATAATGACCATGTCTTTCTGAGATCTGGAGCTTAGGAGTACCAAAAGTGCTTCCCTTCTGGCAATTGAAAAATCTTTAATACTGTGATGGCACTGGAGTTCAAAAACATGGGACACATCTTTTTTCCCCACCGTCATCTCCGTGACCCCAAGGCATTATAAGCCATGTCAAATCTATATAAATGAAAGGATGAGTTGGTGTATCTTTACACTTCATCAGTGAATTAGGACTGATTAATCTGATACTAACTTAAGTTACATGGTACATTCAGCATTCAAGGAATGTCAAAAAACTCTATGCTTGTGTTTGTATGTTCTGAAAATGGAAGGGAGGATGCGAAATCACAGACAAAGCAGTTAGTTAGTGAAACATGCATCAGTCTTGGCAAATGAAGTATATATTTTCATTTTGTTTATTAATAAAGTAGTTACTGTAATTCAATGTGCAGATTTCTTGTAAAAGTGGTATAGGTTTTCAATTCAACCAACATCTGTGCTGAAGAAGGTGGTTTCTCATTATTTAATTTGCTCAGATTTCTCCTTCCTAAAGGCACCATGCAGGTAACAGAATGTTAATCTTGCTCTTACAGTGTTTTGGACATCCCTTTGCATCGCTGCACATAGTGACATATATGAAGTAAGATGGTATTTTACCTTACCTTACAAAATAATTAAACATACCATATACATGACAACAATGTAGTTGTAAATGTTAGATTTTAAATACACACACGCACACACTTACACACAACAAAAAAGGGGGGGAAAGAAAATATGACACATACTTAATTTTCTATGCATTAAAAACATATAGACAAAAACAACAAACACCACAAAACTGAACACACCAACTAGATTGCTAATGACTCCCCCCTCAACTAATGATTATATTCCACTATTAAAAGTCTTTCCATTAAGTGATCTTATAATCTAGGTTCTACCATAGATCAAACCCACACTATCTTAAAAAGGCTAAAATTGATATATATACCCCTTAGATTGTTGCAAAAAAAATTGTAAACAACTCCAAACTTTTTTAAAATTAACCAAGGATTTCTCCTTAATCAGCATTGTCCTTTTATCCATTTCAGCCAAATCACATATCTTGATCAGCCAACTTCTGAGCGTGTAACAGTCTTGCAGCTATGATAATGTATTGTAAAATTTTCCCATGTTTCCTCTCCCACATTTTCTTCCAGTATCCCAAGTAGACAAACTTCAGGGTTCATCTGAAGTTTTATAGTATTTTGACAATGTTCTCTTAACATCTTGTGGATTTGAATCCAATATTTCTGAGTAGACTTTCTCACTGGTAGACTTTCTCACAAGTCTACCACATATGAAACAATGTCCCAATTTTCTACTCACATTTCCAACACTTATTTGAATAATTTTATACATTTTGGCAAGCTTCTCAGGAGTTAGGTACCATCTGTACATCATCTTAGCAATTGGTGTAAGTTTGTTACTACCTGAAAATAAAAGAGCATGTAGTTGTTGGCCAAAAGTGAACAGTTTCTCTATTTCATTTTGTTTTGTTTTACACCCCTACCCCAGTATTTCTCATGCTATGGTGCCATACATACACACTGATCATAAATTACAGTCAGTTTCTTTTACTTTTACTCTTCCAAGCATGGACATGCTATAACCATTTGCTGCTGTTGTGGTTGTGTGCTTTCCAGTTGTTTCTGACCTATAGTGACCCTAAGGCAAACCTGTCATATGGTGTTCTTGGCAAGATTTGGGGTTTGCCTTTGCCTTCCTCTGAGGCTGAGAGAGTGTGATTTGCCCAAGATCACCCAGTGGCAAAGTTGGGATTTGAACCCTGGTCTCTAGAGTCGTAGTCAAGTGCTTAGACCACTACACCACACTGGTTCAGGTGATAACCATACAGGGAACAATTTCGGAAATGATCATGTACGAAGCTGTCCTAATCATATCTTGCAGTGGTCAATGTGATGTGCTGGGGCTTGGCTTGTTCCATTTTTCTCCCCCACATTCCAGTTTTTTTTAGTATGCAGCTTTGTACTCCATTTTATTTTCTTGTTCACTTTCTATCTTTGTTTTTTTTTTCCCTTCTCACATACCAGTGGAAATACTGTTTGTGTTAGCATCTGTAACTGTGTATGAGAGTCAGCATGATGTAGTGGTTTGAGAGTTGGACTACAGTTCTGGAAACTAGGGTTCCAGTCTTACTCAGCCATGGAAACCCACTGGTTGATCTTAGGCAAGTCACATTGTCAGCCCCAGAAGAAGGCAAATCCTCTCTGAACATATCTTGCCAAAAAGAAACCCAACAGTGATAGGTTCACTTTAGAGTTGCCATAAGTTGGAAATTTCTTGAAGACACAGGGCAAGAACAACAACAACAACAACAACAGTGTATATTTCAGAGCATTTGCTTTGCATTTCCAGTATCTTCTTTATCTGTTTTAGCATATCTCTGTATTCTTTACTTCCTATTTTCTTGTCAGTACGGTATAATATATATTCTCTCCCACACACACATACCACATTTCCTATTGACCTGATTATATGGATCATATGGAATTGTTTTGAAGCTGCTCCTGATGCTTTTGAAGAGTAACAACTTTTAATTGCCATGTTAATTTTAGCATGGCATTTTTTCCCTGACAGGAATTGCCAGTATTACTTTGCAACACACAGTGTAATAGGTTTCTCATATCCACAGTTATCACAAATGGTACAGTGCTGCTCTGATCATTATTAAATTTGATTTCTATATGCCTTTTAATCACTCTATTCCAACTTGGGTTTTGTCCTGTTCCTAATTAATTGATTTATCTTCCTTTTGGGGGGGGGGGGTAGGCAAAATTTGCTGTACAAAATGTGCATACATATTTGCATACAAAACCTGAAACCCTTCCAACCAAAATTTCCAAATAATGCATGTATCTGGTACTGCTACCCATAAATATTAACAGCAGTTGCATTATTCAGTCCCTGCATGTTTTTAGAGGGGATTTGTATTGGAGTGTGCAATCATCTTGGCTTCTTGACCTCATTCTTAACTTATTTTAAATTCATTGATCAGGTATTTTTCTTGTTGCTTTACATTGTCTAAACTTAGGACTTTTTCAGACGGGGGGGAAACCCCAAAGAGGTCGTGAGAAGAACGGGGCTGTTTCTCTTACAGAGCCCTGTTACAGACAGCCCTGTCCTCCTCCCAACCTTCCCCCGTGCTGCAGGCACCACTTTTTATTAACGGAGAACCTCTGTCAATAAAAAGCAACACCTGCAGCATAGGGGAAGGTCGAGAGGAGGACCGGGCTGTCTGAAACGGGGCTCTGTAAGCGAAACAGCCCTGTTCTTCTCCTTACCTGCTCAGGGTTTTTCCCCCGTCTGAAAAAGTTCTTAGAATGTTGTGTGTTCTCTGTCTTACAGATAATTATTACTGTCCATATGCATCACTGATGTGACAGTTCATCTTTTCCCTGAACAGTGGGTTATAAGTGAATAGTGTGGCTAATGTATATAATACATATTCAACTGCATGGTTCTAAAAGAATGTTGTGATACTACCTGGAGCCAACATACACATTTTTTTCTCACTTAATTCAACTATAATTGACTGCCAGGAGATTAACATCTTGGAGAATTACAATGTAAAGTATGGCAATTATTTGCCATCCTCCTGTCCCCCTCAAATTAGCTTAGAACAACAAACTTCTTAAAATGTGGTATGATGCCATCTGAACACCATAAAACACTTTGTGTACCCACTTCAGTGACATTTTACTCTGCCATTTGGGAACCATGTTGGAAGTCTTCGAGTTTCCATTAATTCAGAAAAGTCTGCTTTAAGATCTTGGTTTTAAAAAAATTAGGACATTAGAGCCATATTTCAAACTAAACAGCTGTTTTAAACCATGACTGGCCTCTCTCCTACAGGATAGGCTGCTTTGTTTTTTTAATTGAGACATCTGCTCCCAGATGGCAACCTTTTCTTCACAATAGTTGTTCATGCTGCCTTTCCAAAGTCCAGTTATCCACTTTATTAATGGTACCGTCCTGAAATCTTAGTGAATAGTAAATTGTTTGGATTTTCTGGTTTTTAAGTAACCTGATCAACCTATAACTGCATTTGAAAAGGTAAAGGGTTGCAATTGTAAATTAGGATCGGTCATATAATTAGCCAGAATGTTGTGAGGATCTTACTAATTTGCTTCCAGACAAACAGTGTCATGGAATGACATTCGAGGACAAATGACTCATTGCCCCACTACATATCTATTGGTATCTACTCGCACCAACTAGAATAATCTTCCAAGGACTTGCTGTGTCATTCATTACAGGAATGTGCCAGAGCACTGTGCCCATAAGCCTAGATCCAATGGTGTCCTTCTACATATGAAAATCTCTTCTGTTCACCAATGAATTGTTCTGTGCCTTGTGCTAGAAAATTAGGCAAGTGAAAGTAAAGCTCTCTCCAATTTTGTTGTTCTTGTTAAACAGAAGTATATGGAAGTGTATGAGCAGTTTCAGTATGTGTGTCCCTTGTACAGTGGATAATTTTTAATATACCCCAAATCTCTCACCCTCTTTTTTTCTTTTTTTAGGTAGGGATGAAAAATCATAAGCCCCACACACCTGGTTGGCTAGTTGGCTTACTCATTGGGCAGGAAAGTTAGTGGGCACTTGGACATTTGTGGAGGTGGGAGGATTTGATAAGAGAAATATTGAGAAAAAATTGAGTTCACATGTATACCCTCACTGTGTCACAGCCATTCAGATCCTAAACTGCCAGATGAATGTTTAACACCTTGTACAGTACTCTCTCTTGCCTGACAGTGACACTTAAATTAAAATGCTTAGATAGCTGTTTAATGTAGACTAACGTTTTATTCTTCCTACTGTAAATATTTTTTGGGAGAAAACTCTAGTGAGGAGACAAGCCTGTATTTTTTGACACTTTCGCAAAGCCAACTTTATCCTGCTGGATTTTATTGTTACAAATAATTCCTCCTTCTAGATTTGGTCTAAAGTTTCTTTCGGAGTAGAACAGGCTAGCAAATATTGGACAATGAACTACTGTATAACGTTTTGAATGGAGATCTATTAGGAATAGAACAGTTTATATGAAAGAAATTTTAGGGGAATCACATAATAATGCCCTTGAAGGAACACATTCATTCATTTAGTTCTCTATAAAGGGGTTAAAACCATTCAAGGATACGGCTTGAAAGATATCTTATATGTTTTCTGCTTATGTAGGGCAGCCCTGCCAAAATTTCCTGATTTTGCCATCCAGCTGCAGTCACCTTGTGCCCTATCACATACAGTTCTAGAAGGTGTCTCAACTTCGCAGAACTGCTTTTGAAGGGGTATAAGGGCCTTTAATGTTTGGAGCAGCCAATTGAGAAGCAGTAAAACTCTGTTGTATGAGCAGAATTTTGCCTGTCCTTCATGGGATCCTGTCCAGTGCTAATAAAAAGTAGTAAAGAATGGAGGGACATGAAAAGGGCACATTAGTAAGTATAGGAATATAATTTAATTGAAATTTCTTATAAAGTATTTCACTTAAGTTATGCCTACAGTCACACCTTAGAGACATTTGGAATTTTGGTAGAAGAAATAATTAATAGCCAAGTATTTGCTTCTGCTTGCAAGTAACAAGTTACAAACAACTAGTTAATTGTATTACTTCCTTGCACCAATAACAACCATAACCACATTACATCACAATTGTAGCATAAGAAGGGATAACTTCACTCATTTTTTGGAATAACTTTTAGTACTTTTATTGTCAGATGAGTAGTTAGAACTGAGATTTGCATCACTTCTTGTCGCCATTTTGAAAGGAGCTGCAGAGGAAAATGGAGGTAATATGAACGGTTAATACGGGATTCTGAGGAGATGGTGATACGGGAGTTTTCACGTTTGTGGGGTTTCTGAATGGTTTGATGGGAGGAAATGGAGGTTGAGAGACTTGGGGAGATTGGGGGCACTTTAGGGGATGCAAAAGTGGGGTGCAGGAGTTGTACTTTGTATTGATTTGTTGTCTTCATCTGGTAAGACGACCATGGATGTATGCTGGCAGCTAGCTGCTGTTTAGACTGTCATAGCATCTGTAGTATAGTCATCCCTTCCTATTTGCATGTTTCCCTTTCGCAGTTTTGTGTACTTGCGGAACTCTAACTGCCACGCTGCTAAGCAGCCAAACCTGCTGCAATCTAGCTACCCCAACACCTACGCCAGGCCCAAAGTAGGCCCAACACCTACACGGCCCAAACCCACACACAATCTGGCCATGCAGCCTGGGGCAGTTCCTGGGAACGGCTGGGCAGATCACCACGCAGCCTCACCAATGGGAGGGGGTGGAAGGCTGAGTGCCAAACAGCCATGCAGCGGCTGAGCACCAAATGGCCACGCGACTTGGCAGCCTTAGCAACTGACCCAACGAGGATCCACAGACCCAGTGGTGGAGCTCCCTCAAGGCTGAGGGAACCCCTGCGGTCACCACCAAGCCTCTGGTTCCTGGGGGGAAGAGCCAAAGGCCTCCATAATATTTTACATACATTTTTATTCGCGAATCCACTTCAGATTCACTGGTGGTATTCTATTAAACCCAGATATATTTAAGCACTGTTACAGAGTTTGGGGGTGGGATAGAGTATAGTAAGATAACACTTTTAAAGCATTTTGTGATACTGATTTGTCAAATAGTTACTGTCCTGGTCCTGAAGTGTGATAGAAATAAATAAAAATTGCTTACCTGAAAATCTATTCACTTGAAATAGGAATAATTTATTTTGTTACATGTGTAACTGATGTAACAACTGGAGTAAACCTGTAAAATAATATATGTAGTGTACCAAGAAACTATTGTCCCTGTTCATACCTGTGCTCATGGGTTGGAAATTGTGAATATATCTCAGCTCAGCTGTTTCTCCTTCCAAATTTTGTTTGTTTATTTTGTTTAAGAACAGCTGTGTGTAGGTCAGAAATGGAATGTCCATGAAGGTTGGACTGCTCCACAACTGCTTCTAGGGGTGTTATCATTTCTAGTCAGATTTGTGTCTGTTCATCCTCTTCTATAGTGATTGTTTGTTCAATTTAGAGTAGAAGAGCATTGCTGACAGAGGTTTTCATATATCGCATTGGAGGATGAGCTAGGAAAAGCATCTCTGATGTTGTAGGTGACATTATTGAGACCTGTAATGTTGCTCTAGAATAGATGGGGGAGCAGAATTGGCATCTGGGGTCTTGTCCCTGTATTTCTGTCCATGTTATGTGCCCTGTTTAGGTGAGTAGTTGTTTAAGGTTGTGAGGGCTGTCTGTAGGAAAGTAAAGACCTGCCACCCAGAGTCTTTGAAAGGACAGTATTATTCTCCAAAATTACTTGTAGTTCACTGGTAATGCATTTGAGTGGTCTCAGCTGGGAGCTGTAGACAATATCTAGTGGTCTGTCCTTTTCTGTTTTTTGTCTGTCTCATAGTACAGTAGATTGCTCCTGGTTATCGCTCTTGCCTTGTTAGCTTCTTGTTGTTTTTTTACCTCATTCAGCAGGCAGTTTGAGAAATGCCTACTGCAGATCTTTGAGTCTGGAATTTTTGTCTTGCATGTCTGAGCAGATGCAATTGTACCAGAGGGTTTGGCTGTACACAATAGATTTGGTAGCATGTTCTGCAACGTGGAGGCATGACAGTATGTGTAACAATCAGTGGGTATAGCTTAGATGTCCGTTGTATACCTGAACAGATATGTCATGAAAGCGAACTTGTTGTGTCTATTGTTCCAGGCTCAGGTTGATGGTAGGGTTGAAGCTGTTGAAATTTTGCTGAATTTACATATCTAGTACATTTCACAGTTGATTGAGGAATTCTGTTATTCTTGAAAAAGATGAACAGTGTAAGATGAACTGTGTAAGATGAATCTTAGATTCTGCTTTTCTCACAAAAGTAAAACATTATTCTTGAAAATAAAAAAAAAATCAACTCGCTGTGTACATTATGGGATAATCACTAGAGCCTGTTCTCTCCTCGTATCTTGATTTCATGATAGACCTCAAGGCAGTACACAGTGTATATTAGTATGGACAAGAAAAGCCGTTGAAAGCACAGTGCTTAGCTGCTACTGGCATTTGCCAAAACTTGAGAACATCAGGCATGCTAAAGTTTATTATAGGCACTCTGCTAGGAGGACTTTGCAAGTTTTTGTGAAGCACATCCTGCTGTACTTCTGTGGCCTATTCTCTTAAAATGTTACCTCGTGCTTACAGGTAGTTTACCAATTTCAGAACTCATCATGTATTCTTGGTTGGCGAAGCATGATATCAGACTGGGGAAATGTTGGAGTTACAGTATCCAGAATAGGCAGAAATCCAAATATAGTAAATAATGCAACTAAAGGGATGGGTGGCGCTAACCTCTAATTATCTCCAAAATTCCATATAGATGTTCCTAGTGTCATGACTAGAAGAACAACTTGGAGGGATTTGGAACTGTCTCTGGCTTTTGACTCGTACTCATATGGAAACCTCACAACAGAGCCAAGCTAGTAGTACAGTGCACATGGGTAGAACTGGGTATTAACAGTTCAGTATAGGTTTTTACTAAGAAAGACTGCTTCAAATCATTTGATGACCTCATGTCAGAATTAAAAGTACCTAAAACTGCCTTCTGACACTTTGTTGTTATATGCCTTCAAGTTGTTTCTGACTTATAGTGACTCTAAGGTGAAACTATCATGGGGGGGGGGTTGGCCAGATTTGTTCATTTGTCTTTGTCTTCCTCTGAGGCTGAGAAAGTATGACTTGCCCAATGACACCCAGTAGGTTTCCAAGGGTGAGCAGGGGTTTGAACCCTGGTTTCCAGGGTTGTAGTCCAACTCTGAAACCACTACACCATGCTGACTCTCCCATGTCAGTATACACATTGCTTTCCTCAAAGCAGACTACATGACTCTGGCTTTATTGATGCTCTATTAAATCAAGATTTCAATGTACACATCACAACTGGTGGCACAGTCGTTAAATGCCAGTACTGCAGCCACAGCATTGTGAGTTTGATCCCAAGGGCTCCAAAGTTCAATCAGCCTTCCATCCTTTCATAGGTCAGTAAAATGAGCACCCGACTTGTGAGGGCAATTAGCTAAAACACATTGGAAACTGTTTGGAGTGCCTAGTGCGCTATAAAAGCGGTGCCGATGTGTAGGTGCTATTGCTTAACTATTTGTAAGCCGCTCTGAGAGCCATTGTGGCTAAAGCGCAGGGTATAAATATCTAAATAAAATAAAATAAATAAATAAACTTTCTATTCCACAGCCCAGAAAACCTTCAGTTTCAGAGCCTCCACATGGTCATTATAAACGCAATTATAAAAGTGGAATGGCATTGGCATGATTTAAGTAACAATTCTACGTATTCAGTTGATTTAATGGAACCAAAAACACAGTAGCATAGGTGCCTTCCAATGCTAGAGTAAGCACAGCATCCTAAACAAACAAGAGTCCAGAGTCTTCATCCAATACTCAAATCACTATATAATGCTGGCTTTACCTACAGCTTTAACACTACCTTAGGGTTATTTTCAGTCCAGATGCCCAGGCATAATCAAAGGTTTCTGTGGCAATTTTGTGCTTGAGATTTTTCTGTGTACAATTTACTTCTGAACTATTTGGCACTGGAATGCAACAAAGGGAGCAAACCATCGATCATGGATTTTACAGGCAGACAGATCATCTTATTTTATATAATCTGTTTTAAAAAGCAGCCTGCTGGTATGTTTTGCATATGAATAGAAACGCTCCCAACACTTTCCCTATGTCTTTTACCATAAAATAATTGCTATTCAAAATAATTTCATACAAAATACAGTCATTCCTCCACATTTGTGGATTTAACTTGTGTGGATTTGATTATATGTGCATTATTTGCTGCCACCTCCACTACTGCCCTGTGCCATTTTTAATAGGGACTTCAAGCCTCACGAGACTAAGAGTGTAAATGTACAGTGAGGCTTGTAAGTCCGTGTTAAAAATGGCATAGGTTAGCAGTGGAGGCAGCAGCAAGCCCCACCAGCTGCCTGCTTCTGTGATGGAACCCCACCACCTCGAAGGCATTCACAGTGGGTTGAATTGGTGGATTGTACTCTTTTGGTGTGTTAAATATAGTTGAGGAGGGGCGCTAGAGATATTCTTTCTTTTTTTCCCACTTGCGCAAGGGTCCTACATCCCTGACCCTAGCAAATGCGTAGAGCCAACTGTAAAATGAATTCCAGCTAATTCAGCTTTTTAACTCCCATTTACTTTGTTTATTTAGCAAATATTTCAACATTTTAAGTGAGCAAGAGGAATGGAATACTCATTTTTTAACCTTGTGGATAATACTTCTATTCACAACTAGCCGGTTCAGTCTCTCTCTCTCTCTCTCTCTCTCTCTCTCTGGCTTTTCTTCGCAAACGAAGATTCAGGAAGGATTCATCCCGCGCTTTCTGCAAGTGCGCTGATGACTAAAAAGGCCAATCCGAGGTAAACAAGTCCGGTTGCAAAAGCACAGCAGAAGATCTCCTTGGGTGATGTTTTTAAATAAGGCTGCAGCATTGTGGATAGTGCGTCTCCATGCCTCCCGATGTGAGGCCAGGGCGGACCACTGTTGGTGATCAATTTGGCCGAGCCTGAGATGTTGTTTCAGGGAGTCTTTGTATCGCTTTTTTGGAGCGCCCCCTCTTACGCTGACCCATGGCGAGTTCACCGTAGAGTAGTATTTTTGGGAGGCGATGGTCCTCCATCCTAGAAACGTGCCCTGCCCAGCGCAGCAGGTTCAGTACTGAACATATATTTAACAAAAAATAAAACCAAGCTCAACTGAGCTTTTGAAGCATTGATACAGGCCGAACCCCATATCTGCAGGGAATATGTTCCAAGACCCTCCGTGGATACCTGAAACTGTGAATAATAGGGAATCCTATTGTTTTCAATGGGACCAACGCTGGAAGTTGACCATAGAATTCCATTGGAGGACCACGAAATGCCTAGACAGAACTTTTTTTTTTCCAGACATGAACAAGTGAAACCATGGATACTGAATCTGTGGATACGGGGGTCAACCTGTATATCCCATGATACTGATTAAATTTTTAAATGGAAAAAACTATCTGTTAACGCTTGGTAGTAATATGTTTGAAATCAGTGAGACTAACTTCGAAGAAAGTGCCTGAGTGTGTTTTTGAACATGTAATGATACCCGTACTGCTATGATTAATGAATAATCATGTGTTACTTTTTTTTATTCACTGCTTTCTTTTATCTATCATGGTTTATGAAAGTTATATTTTGAAAATTGAGATAAAACTGATCAATTTTTTTTAAAGTTTATTGGCTTTAAGTTACAGAATTCCCTCTCTACTTAGAGTTATTTCTTTACCTGAAGATAATGTAGGATTTTTCTGCATACATTTTCAGCACTGACAGTTTCAGTAGATTATCAAAATGAAACACTAAAAATTGGGAAACCCTAGGTATGATTCTACTGGCTATTTCTCCAGTAAATACAAATTGAACATAATTGATCTTACTAATCAGATAGATATAAAAATGGGAAATAAAATACATATTTGACCTTTCTGACAACTTAAATCTACCCATCTGTATGTCTATCTATATGTATATATAGTTGTCCCTCCATCTCCACAGATTTGGTATTCACGGAATTAAGTATTCATGGCTTGAAAATATTCTTTTAAAAAAAATCCAAAAAGCAAACCTTGATTTTGCCATCTTATATAAAGGACACCATTTTGCTGTGCCATTGCATATAATGGGACTTGAGTATTTATGGATTTTGGTATCCACAGGGGGTCCTGGAACCAAACCCCAGCAAATATGAAGGGACAACTGTGTACACACACATATGTACATACATACCAATTTTACAGTTAATTCTGCTTAGATAGCTTTCCTTCCTCTCTGTACTTAGATGCAGGAAGCATGAAACATGCCAGACGTGGTACTACTGTAGTTTCATGCAGGAGAATTCAGAATGTCCACATAATGTTTTAACCAGCTAGGATACGGATTCCATAGAGTGTGTCCAGAGTGAACCTAGCCTTTTCAGTATCTGTTCAAAATAACTGTGATCTTCAATTGCTTTTTTCCTTGTATTTTGTATATTCATCGAAGACTGAGCTGTAAAAACTTGTTTAGTTTTTTCCTCGGATGTTACTCCTTGTCTTTCAAGATTAACATTCTTGTTATGTTCATCTAGTGATTAATTATGATAGCAGAAACATAGTGTGGCTGTGGAATGCACAGTGGGTGTTTCATGGTTATTCCTGTTTCCAGCCCAAGAAAGATCTCAGAATTAGGGGCTTATTTGTCCTACTCACAATTCTGTAAGCTCCTCCTTCAGTAGAGGAGCTTACTAATTGTGTTATTGTGCTCTGAGATATTTACTGTTCTACTTGAGTCCTGCAAACTCAGGGCTCTGGCTTCCTTGATTGAGTTTATCTTCCTGTAATGTAATCATCTTCTTTTCCAGTTATCTCCCACTTTACCAAAGATTAGTTTTTCTAACAAGTCATGTCATCTCATATGTCCAATAAGACGTTTAGGTGGAGAAAAAACTTAACAACACGTTTTTTACATTTGATAATAAGGGACTTTGTTTCTGCTTTGTAGAAACACATTTCAAAAGAGTGGGTATGAATTTTCAAGTTGCACAGAACTTTTTTCCAGATATAGTGTCCAAGAAATAATAACAAAATAGAATATGTTAACATGCCTAGGGCAATGGTACAATTAAGTGCCCATAATATATAGAATCATAGAGTTGGAAGAGACCGCAAGGGCCATCTAGTCCAACAACCTGCCATGCAGGAATACACAAATCAAAGCATTCCCGACAGATGGCTATCCAATCTCCCAAGGACGAGACTGTACATGCTCCACGGCAGTGCATTCCACTGCCAAATACCTCTTACTGTCAGGACGTTCTATGAGGAATACTAAGCTTTAGCAGGAACAATGGTTACCGTGTCGCAAATTACTGTGGGTGCTGAATTACAAACCTTGCTGAAGAACCTCCCTACATACCCAGTAGCATAAAGGTGTAACAGTCAAACAAGCTGTATAAAATTAACCATCAAGTATGAAAGGACACCAGCTTGCCGGAACATTTTTCATTTCAGTGGCACATTTGTACTTTCCTAAAAATCTCAATCATATGAAATAAAATTAAGATTATGTTTCTTGTTGGAGGTAGACAAGGGAAGATTATATAAGATTCTCCAGTTGCAGAAAAATACAGATATAAAAGTGATACATTTAATATTTTTGCTTCTTCTAAATATTTTATTTTGTTGCTGCTGTAGCAAAGAATACTACAGAATCAACACTGAATCTTTTCTGATGCTCCTCCTCCCTCTCCCTTGCTCAAGGCAATTTGACATCCAATTCCCCTTACCCACCCCTATTCCAAGATGGTCTTCAACAACTGCATTTCTGGGGTTTTGCTATGGCATCATTGTTTTTGTGGTTATTAAGATATTAGACATTGGCATATTTTCCGTTGTAATTGGGATTTTAAACGCTAACCTAATAAAGCTGATATCAAAGCAACTTTAAAACTTTCCACAGGTACATCAACCTTTATAGAAGCATTGTCAACGAATGGTACCAACATACAGACATCTGTAACGGGAGTGACAGCCAACAAACGAAGATTTATCGATGAAAGGAGGGATCAGCCTTTTGACAAAAGGCTACGATTCAGTGTGAGGCAAACAGAAAGTGCTTATCGGTACAGAGACATTGTTGTCAGGAAGCAAGATGGCTTCACGCATATTTTATTGTCAACGAAATCCTCGGAGAACAATTCTTTAAACCCTGAGGTTAGAACCATTTGGTTACTTCTGGTTG
The DNA here is from genome assembly GCA_030847615.1 of Gambelia wislizenii. Classification (NCBI taxonomy): domain Eukaryota; kingdom Metazoa; phylum Chordata; class Lepidosauria; order Squamata; family Crotaphytidae; genus Gambelia; species Gambelia wislizenii. The sequence goes on from JAUMIR010000004.1 coordinate 219,131,350, forward strand.
AGGAAGAGGTTTGTGTATGTTGCTGCTGCTCCTGCTGCCATTATGGATTTTTTATATAGTACAGTACTATCAGATTAATGTTGGTCCATAAACAAAAAAGACAGATCCTATCTTATCTTTCCATCTAAATTTGAAACAGAACTTGGAAAAATACTTTTTAAACTACAGTGCCCAGAATGGTCTCTAGTCATGTTCTCCGGGGTTGGGGAGTTGGAACTGTAGTCCAAATAGTAAATTTTCCAAGCTCTCACATGAAAGTGGAAAAGACAGATTGGGATGTAAGGAGATAAATTTGAGTAAATACAGCAATTCATTTAATAATGCATTTAATGCTGACACACTTTCGGGAGAGATTTGAGTGAAGTCTGAGATGTAGCATCCCATACATTTTCAGAGAAGGCTTAAGGAGCAGCAAGAAAGAATGAATGGCTGGATTTGGAAACTTCAGAAGACAAGGAAATGTTAAAGTGGCTGAAAGTGCTGGAGTTGCAGAAGTGGAAGTCATGGGTTAAAAGAATATGAAAAATAGTATTTTTAGTTTTGTTATACAGTTGTCCCTCCATAGCCACCGATTTGGTATTCACGGGTTTAAGTATTCACGGCTTGAAAATATTCTTAAAGAAATAATAATTCAAAAAGCAAACCTTAATTTTTCCATCTTATATAAGGGACTCCATTTTGCTATGCCATTGCATATAATGGGACTTGAGTATTCACGAATTTTGGTATCCATGGGGGGTCCTGGAACCTAACCCCAGCGAATATGAAGGGACAACTGTATTTAGTTTTCATAAGGCTTCATATTACATGTTATGTCTAAATGAATGTTTAAAAAAGAAAAAGAAAAGAAGGACAAAAAGAGTTGTACAAACAATGTTAGTTGTCAAAAGGCCTAAATTCATCCTGGGTAGGCTCATTGAATCAATGAAATTTACACAAATCGACTTAGCAAGTTCTAATTGATTTAGCGGCTCTACTGTAATTGGGACTAACCTGAAAATCTAATATTTAGACATTGAAGTTAGTGGAGTTAAAATTATTCAAATGGAGATCTGGTGTTTCAGATTTTAAACAGTTTTTATTCATTGCAGTTTTATATCTTGAATTTTTGTTCACCATTTTATTAATTTGTAAGATATCATATTTGCTAAGAATTAAGATTTTCAGTCTTCAAAATGAATCTTAAGATTCTACAATCCTATCCACATTTATCTAGCAGTCAGTCCCAATGGCTTCCATCTGAGTAAACATGCAAAGGTTTGTGCTGTTGATGTTCAGGATGTTTTTGTATTGTGTTATGTATTTCCTTCTGTTTGAAGAAGAGAACTTTGTAATGAACCTTATCCTAAATTTAGATTTTGCTGGACTGGTTGCATGTGCCACCTGCTGTTCAGACCACAGAAATGCTGTGTGAGTGCAAAATTCTTAAATACAGTTTTCTGCAGTGTTCTATTTTCATGTGTTTAATATGTCTTAATTGCAGGTAATGAAAGAAGTCCAAAGTGCACTGAGCACAGCAGCAGCTGATGACAGTAAACTTGTTCTCCTCAGTGCAGTTGGCAGTGTTTTCTGCTGTGGCCTTGACTTCATTTATTTTATTCGACGCTTGACAGATGATAGAAAAAGGGAAAGCACTAAGATGGCAGATGCTATTAGGTTTGTTCATTTATTTTTGTAACTTTGCCTAGTGAAATGTGAGCTCAGAAACCATATCCTTAATGCAACAAGTAGTTGAATTATCAGCTGTGATATCAAAATTGATAATTCTGCTCACATGTGGAATATTAAATTGTCAATATGGAGATGTTGTAAACATTTCCATATTCATCTTGAGAACTGTTACAGATTTTATCAAAAGAAAAAAGAATTTGTTAAAACCTTGGATGAGCAGTATATTTTTCATGAAGTTTTATAAATTCTGGAGGGTTATTAAAATTCTAAAACTTTTAATTTCATTATTTTTAATATATTATTGCCTCTAATATAGGAAGCAAGATTGCCAGTAGACAAGTACTATAGATTGATTATTTAAAAATGGTACCTTGTACCTTGTGTTAAAAGGTGTCAGGATTGATTCTCCACCTCCACCCCGCAAAAAAAAAAAATAGGATGTGTTATGACTTTGTTTTTCAGAGGTTGGTTTTCATCATTCATAGACAACAGACATGATGGCAAAATTGTAGGTGGTTGTTACAAAAATGCACTGTGCTTTGGTCCCATTGTGTTCTCTGTTCCTTCATAAGGAAGGGAATATGAAGCTGTGTCTTGTGAAGGTCAGGGTTCATCACAATCCCTAAACTTTAAAATTAAATTTAGTAAGGGGGGGAAATCTGTTGCTTAATGGAAAACTTGATTAAAAATTAATTATGTACTTTTGAGTGAATTGCTTTCTTTATTCTTGTATTTATGTGTACTATAAAACATTTTTGCCATTGTAAATATAGTGCTTGTTGAAACAATGGCTATTTTCCTCTGAATAAATTGTATCTTCACTTATTTTTCATCTGCATAAATACTTTTTTTCCTCCAGAGTTGCATAAATCAAAAGCATAATTTCCATATCCACTTTGGTCATTTTTAGTGGATGAAATTATTTACACAATGAACGAAGTTAAATATTTTGCCAGTAGAGGCCAACTATTTCCTGAAGAGACAGCTTTACAATAGCACTTTTAAGATTGTAACAATATTTACCCTGTTGAGGAAAGACTCAACCTTTCTCAAATGTGCAAACATTAGATGACTTCAGAATCTGAAATTAATTATCATGGGATTTCTCTTCTCCCTCCTAAATGGGCTGTAGAAAGTAAAAGGAAAAAAAAAAGAAAGAGAAGAAAGATTTGCTGAAATGTAGGGACTACTTTTTAATGGATGATATTTTGCCAGTGGTACCTCACTATTGGCTACAACTGTTCTTTTCTGGAAGCTCTAGTACAACAAAACTGCAGGAGAGTCTCAAAAAGACACAAAGGCTCTCCAGGGACCAGCATTGGTTTCTTATGGACTGCACCAGTCTATGGACTGCCACTTTGAATGGCACTGAAGTATAACCAACATAATGCTGTTTTTTGTTAATATCTTTTGGCAGTGCATGTTAATTGTTAACAGTTTCAGAATCAAGTGTTTAACCATGTAGATGGAATGTCAACATGTAAAATTCTTTTTGGCCTTTCATATATATGTTTTATATATTTTATATTTAAAACATTTTATAAAGAGTTTTGATCAAAAGTTTGCTTATTAGCCTGCTTGCTGCTGCTGCAGAGTTGCACAGTTTTGCAAGGATGGAAATTCTCCCCTTGATAGTTTCAAACAAGATATCACAGCAAAGCTACGCAGAAGGAATTTTTAAAATCTCTGAAAATCTGAGCCCTTGTATGGTTTTCTTTAGAATACTTCTTTACCATATTTTAATTCAAACTTCTCAGGACTGTTTACTTTAATTCATGAATCAAAATAAAATAGCAATAATTATTGCAACAACAAAGGGCAATACTTTATATGTAATAGAGTGATGTTACAGTACATCTTTGGAATCCTCTGGGATTTGAATCCAGGACCCCCTGTGGATACCAAAATCTGTGGATGCTCAAGTCCCATTATATACAGTGGCATAGTAGAATGGTGTCCCTTATATAAAATGGCAAAATCAAGGTTTACGTTTTGGATTTTTATTTTTATTTTAAAATGTGAGAACAAAAATCAGACCTCTGCTTTCAAGAAAAGCTGTACCAGCCAAGTTTGTGTGTTGGAGTTCCCTTCCTATTCAAGTTGCTAAAGGCCATGAAATATTTCTGCAGAAGGGTCTTGATGAATTGATTTTAAAAGTGTGGTTGAAGAAGCACTCCCCTTTCCTTGAGAATTGTATATAAATAATATGCAACAAAAAATAACATGCCAATGGGGAATAAAGATCTGTTTTGATATCAGAAGAAATTTGCTGTGTGGCATGAGTTAACTATTAAATAGTTGATGTCTCCAAGACCATACTTTTCTATTTTAGAGCTGTTTGCAATCTGAAGCATTTTTATATCCTAGTCCTTCGTTTGATCACTTGACCCCTTCCTCCATTTCCCCTTACTAAAATAAGCAATATTCTGAGTTATATAAATGATTGCCATCCAATACAGCCTTCTTTTACACTTGGATAAGAAAATGTGGTTATGCCTACCAAAGTTTTAGGGAAGCCTAGGCAAGTCTTTATTTACAGTAACTGCTGTCAGAGCAAATGTAGTTTTGAGATGGATGTGGCTAGAGTATATTGCTTCTAAAATGTGAATTGTCATTAACTATTTATTTTATTTCAGGAATTTTGTAAATACTTTCATTCAGTTTAAGAAGCCCATCATTGTAGCAGTAAACGGTCCAGCCATTGGTCTTGGAGCATCCATATTACCTCTGTGTGATGTGATTTGGGCTAATGAGAAGGCTTGGTTTCAGACTCCATATACAACATTTGGGCAAAGTCCTGATGGATGTTCATCCCTCACATTCCCAAGAATAATGGGCCTGGCATCAGTAAGTAATCTGCAGAAGAATTCTATGCCATAGTTCTTTACAGTGTTGGTTGTGTTGGTGCTCTCTTTTTCATCTTACATATCTGTTGTGACCTAAACATAGCTTGACCCTTAGAATGTTTTGTAAATAAAATGACAACAATGATACCCTTCTTAGTACATTGTGTGTGTATGTGTGCTTTCAGGTAGCCTGTTGACTTCATCGCCGCCCTCCATATTGTTAGTTTTCATGAGCCCTCTCTAATTTGAACATGTGTATGATAAAAAGAGCATTCCACCTTCAAAATCTGCAGCATTTCAACCGATCCATCCCTGGGAAACCATTTTTTCCAGCAGCCTGGGGAGGGACTCCTTGCATGGGTATTGGCTCCGTCTCCAACCAATCACAGGCAGGACATCTGAAAAACAAAACCTAAGCCACCCCTGCCAGGAGGAGGAGCCAACCCCATCCTCCCCAGTTCTGTAGAACTGTAAATGTAAAACCATTTTCTACTGTCCTCATATATTAAACTTCCATGCTTCTGTGGGATTGTTCCAGAATTTTGGCAGAAATCACCAACTCTTCAGGGTGCAGATATCTCTGGCTCCTGATCACTCATTGTCTGTTGCTAACAATGGCTGCTATCCAGTATGCAGTTCAGTGTACATAAATACCATTGATCCCTGGGCTGAACTGCCTTGTGCTTTGAGTTTTAACTTAGAACATGGGGCGGGGGAGCTTAGTCCTAAGAAAGAATGGAAATTTGTTTGGGTGGTATTGGGTTTTCACTTTTACTGACTCTTTGTGTGTATAATAATGTGTTTTTGTGTGTGAGTGTGTGAGTGTGAGTGAGAGAGAGAGAGAGAGAACACATGCACAATACATATAAAGGAATATTATATTTAAGCAGGTGTGAACTCTTACTAGCCTGCATTTCGTCTTTGTGCCACATATGCATCTTCCTGCTTGATGTTTGACATGTATCTCTCTGTACAATGTGAGACTGACACTGCACTCATACGTATAAGTTGTTATCAAATTAAGAGAGTCTGATTCAGCACTATTTTTTCTATACATAATAATGTGCCTTTTCTTAGAAAACATAAAATATTTTACTCTTGCCTATTCTACTACATATGAACATAGCCTAAAATGGTAATCCCTTCCTTTGGTATATTGTTTTTCCTAGAATACTGTGTTTTCATTCTTGCTTGCTGAATTGTCCTTCTTTTAGACCGAGTAGTGTTCACATTGTAGACTTTGTAGATGTTAATATACTTTTAACATATGTTAAATTGAGAATCTTCCCCTCAGGAGAAACAACAGTAATTCTTACTGACTTTTTTGGTTGGGGGGTCATGCAGTCTTTATGGAAATGTAATGCATCAGTCTCTTTAAAATATTATTGTTCACTGTTTTCAAGATTGCTTGTAAAAGAATGCACACAAGTAACAAAATAAATCTAAGAATAAATCTGTAATTTTTAATAGTGTGTGTGTTTAAGCATAGGCTCAGTTCAGATGTAACATCCCTGTCTTAATGAACCATAATTATTAAACCTGAAACAACTAGTTATTTATGTAATGCTCTTTATTATAGCATTTAAAAGGCAACATGAATAAATAAATAAATAAGACAAAGCAGCAGTGGCAGTATTTGCTACCATCATCTCCCACAAGCATTTGTTGTTGTTGTTGTTGTTGTTGTTAGTTATTTTAGTCTAACAGATGGGACATGCCACCTACATGCATTTTTAAAATTGAATTTCCTCAGAATAATTATAAAGATGTATGGACCTTTTCATGTGTGTGTGAACTGACTCTTCGGACTTCCTGCTCTGCTCCTTCTCCCAAGCTACAAACTTGATTCTTTTGGAAAAATACAACTCTATTCACAGCATGCTATTCTCCCAGTCCCAGTTTAGATTGTCTACATTAGTGGTGTCCAACCTGTGGCCCTCCAGCTTCTGGGAGTTAGAGTCAAAAACACCTGGAGGGCCACAGTTTGGACATCACTGGTCTACATGATCAACAGAACTTCTAACATTTTTGGAATGAATCTTAATGTGTTAGTTTGTATCCAAACCACCACTTCAACAACTCAGGACGTTCAGAGCCTCCTTGACATTAGTTGAAAAAGAAAAATGGAGCTGGGCATTATCAGCATAGTGATGAGACCTGACTCCAAAATCTCAGATGACTTCTCTCAGTGGCTTCATGAAGGATTTAAAGAGCAAAACAGATTGTTGAGATGCCTCACAGATCAATGAAAATACATCAGAGTTATAATCCTTCCTATCACCTCCTTCAGCTAAACAGAAGTAGAACCACCCCAAAACAATATCCTCACATCTAAGAAACCAGTCTTTGCTAATTGTGTGAAAGGCCACTGAGAATTGCAGCAGAGTCAACAGGTTGTATCCTGTCTGTCGAGGACCAAATCTGCACTGCACAAATAACCCAATTTGAAATGGGATTATTTGCCATGACTCCTTCCTATGGAAGCCTGGGTTTTGTAGATTTATAAGGGCTTTTGCCTTCTCTACCTTCTCTCTGCTGGTGCCTCACCAAACTACAAATCCCAGGATGCCATAGGAAGGAGCCACAGCAAATAATCCAGTTTCAAACTGGATTATTTGTGTAGTGTGGACTTTGGTTCAGCTCCTAGGATAGGTTTTGTACAAAGATCCCCAAAGTTATTTCCATCCCAAATCAGACCTGAACCCAGACTGGAAACAATTTGAATAATGAGTTTTATTCACAAAAGCCTGGGTTAGTGACACACACCTTAAGCATTATATATCTATGAATTTAAATTCCATTTTTGTATTTGACGTAATCCACATGCCAGTATACAATTTGCTCTTTCCCCTCATTCATAATGCATTGGTTTCAGGTAAGTCAAAGCTTTTTCTACAATGTTAGATTCTAATAATGTGTTTTCCTAAATACTAATCATTTCTCTTCTATTGTAAGATATCTGTATTTATGTTTATATCTTTTCTCCTTTTAATAAGCTCTTTTGTCATGAGCCTGTGCTCATTTTCTCAAGTCTTTTTAAGCATGGATTTGCTCAACTTACAGAAATATGACACATTAATATCTTAAAGGCAAGCTGTCATGACCTCAGGCTTATTCATTTACAGTTATCCTCATATTATGAGATCTGTCACTAATTCATTTTAATGCAGTGGGCCCTCGGTATCTGCTGGGGTATCCTATGGACATTAAAATCTGTGGATGCTCAAGTTCCATTATATACAATGGCATAGTAAAATGGCATATCTTACACAAAATGCTGAACTGCAAAGTTGTTTTTTGGGGGGGGCGGATTTTTTTTCTGAATATTTTGGAGCTGCGGTTGGTTGAATCCATGGATGCAGAATCTGGATATGGAAGTGTTCTCTCTCTCTCTCTCTCTCTCTCTCTCTCTCTATATATATATATATATATATATACACACACACACACACACACACACACACATGCAGTCGTCCCTTCATATTTGCTGGGGTTTGGTTCCAGACCCCCCCCCCCATGGATATCAAAATCCATTAATACTCAAGTCCCATTATATGCAGTGGCATAATAAATCCCTTCTATAAGATGGCAAAATCAAGGTTTGCTTTTTGGATTATTATTTTTTAAAGAATATTTTCAAGCCGTGAATACGTAAATCCCTGGATACCAAATCCGTAGATATGGAGGGACAACTGTACTTTGTTTTTTCTATATAATTTTTGTCTTATTTCATAGTTTTAACTTCTTATTCCACTGTACTTCTAATTTTATTCAAGAACTATCAACTTGTGAAGCTAGTCCAGTTCTTCCCATTTTCACAGAACTAAATGAAGAGAATAAACAAAATCCACACATGGGCAATATCTTTATCGCAGTTCAGAAAATTTTTATTATTTAATTTGTAAAATTGGTAATTCTCTAGATTTTTTTTCCAAAGTAACTGAACCCCATTGATCCTTGATTAATGCTGAAGTGTTAATCCTGTATAGGATTTATTAGAGCAATGTTTTTCAACCAGGGTTCCGTGAGAAAATAATAATAAATCACAGAGAAGTGGTGAGCTGAAACGGCTTATCTCTCCCCTCCACAACAGAGAAAGCTGAGCAAGGAATTAGTGTGTGAATATTTTCACACCAACGGAGCCTCTGAAGGGGCCTCTTATGGCTCTACTGGGGGGAAAGATGTTTACATGCCAAATACCTTGCTCTCCCTCCCAGCTTTTGATCTGGCTTAGATATGCTAATCAAGCTCCTCATGTGGCCTGGCAGCTAAAGGGGTGGAGGTGAGGAATGAGTGTGTGTGTGAATGAGTTTGCCTCCTGCAAGCAGCCACGGACTCTTATTGTTTGCCAGAATTGAGGACAAAAGAGGACGCTGATTTACCTAAAACTGATTTAAAGGTACAAATGCAGAATGAGGTAGGGTTTTTTTGTTTGTTTTTTGTTTTTGTTTTAATTCAGAACAGTGGAAGGAGAATTGCAATACTGTACAGCTATTAGCCAACAGCGGGAAACTGACCAAGTAATCCAAGGAACCCCTTGGTCAGTCAGCTACTCAGGCGCAGCTGTGGATGGGAGAAATCTGATAAAAGTGACTTAGGGCTTATTCTTTTTAAAGATTTGGAGAGAGGCAGAGCCATTGCAGTAAAGAAATCATTATAGAGAAAAGGTTCTTCAACTGTGGATTTGGTAACTGAATAGACTGACACAACTCCCATATTATTGAAAAAATCCTTCCATTTACCATGACACTGGCTTGGCAGGAAGCTACAGCCTCCCTCTCAGCCTGTGCCTAGCTGCTTAGTTGCTTTTTTTTTGCAAGCTCTGTTAGCTCAGAGCTCAATCTTTGGGTCAGAGTCAGTAATGTTGCCATATTTAAATATTTGAAAGGATGTCATACTGAGGATGGAGCAGGCTTGTTTTCTGCTGCTCCAGAGACTAGGACACAGAGCAATGGGTTCAAACTACAGGGAAAGAGATTCCACCTAAACATTAGGAAGAACTTCCTAACAGTAAGTGCTGTTCAGAAGTGGAATATACTGCCTCGTAGTGTGGTGGAGTCTCTTCTTTGGAGATTTTTAAGCAGAGGTTGGATGGCCATCTCTCGGGAATGATTTGATTGTGTATTCCTCTATGGCAGGGGTTTGGACTGGATGGCCCTTGTGGTCTCTTCCAATTCTGTGATTCTAAATATTATAAATACTTCTCTGCCAGTATGCTCTTTCAGGCCTGTTACTTTCAAGTATCACATATGTATTGCTAGCAATGTGGAATATGATAAGCATCTATCTTTTTTTCACTGTTTCTGTAATTGGTTCTGTAATTGGTAGTTTGGAGCTATTAGTGTGCAGCCAGAAGTGTCTCCTCGCTAAATCCATGCTGTCCCATGTCTACTCAGAAGCAAGTATTGGGTTCAATAAGACTTATACCCAGATAAATAAAGATAGGATAGCTGCCTTTATTTCTACGTTTTCAATTTTTCTTAGGTGAGAAAAAAGAAAAGTCAGGAGGTTTTAGCACTTTACCACAGTGAACAGCAAGGCCAGGCTGCCAGAGTAGATCTTTTGAGCTGATGCAATGATCATGTTTTCACTGTTCCTGAGATACTTTGATTCTTTCCAGAACCTTTGCTGGAAACATTTCCTATGTATAATGTGAAAGAGAGACAGACAACAAAGTGTTTGAGTTCAAAAATCTTTTCATTTCATTAACCTTAAACTCCAGGGTTAAGAGATTGAAGATAATCCTTGTAGGCTCCCATCTGTCCTCTCGTCAAAACAGCTGTTCAGGTGAGATGGGTGGAGAGAACTGTGAGTTTGTTAGATCCTGATCTTTTAAAATTGGAAATGCCATGGATTAACTTGGGCTCTTACGTGCAAAACATGTGTCCTACTATTGGTCTTTGCAGACCATGCTTCTTGATTGAGAAGAAGGAGTTAGAGAGATGCTCAAGACATTTCTAATTAAGAATTCTCCACTCCTGATTTTTGTAGTTTGTCACTTATTGCTACACTAGCAGTAGTTTGGTGTCCTCTAGCTGAAACAAGCACATGACTCCTTATTTATGTTTGAAGGGTGAATGAACAGTACACATATTGGTGTTGGAGGGGGTACAAATAAGAGAAAAGAGATGCAGATTGGTGACAAAACATAATTGAACAGTCTATAAGATGAAATTCCATCCCCCAAACAGCCTTTTCTAACCAGACAGTTTCTAGACATATTGGACTGGATGGCCCTTGTGGTCTCTTCCAACTCTACAATTCTATGACTCGCACCATCCCTATGCAAAAATCATATTGTAGGTATTGTAGTATATCTGGGGAAAACCCAGGTATTTTTTTTATGACAAAAAGAGCACTTTTAAAGAAGTTAGTAATAAAACATGCCCTAGGGTTCAGTAGTGACACCCTTCCTACAATTCCCTATTGAATCCCATAGTCTTTTTTCAAAATTAAAATTATAAGTAATAGATTTATGATAATTCAACAGATTAAACCACTTCAGTTACTAGTGTTAATGACGGTGATCAGCTTTCCCAATTTCTAATGTTTTATGATTAACAAATTTTTCAACACAGCATTTCAAGTTCTAACTATGATATTCCAGAACTCTTCATCAGGATTGATGGTACAAAAAATAGTAGGCAGGAGAGCAGTAAAGCCAAACATTTGGATAGATGTGTTAAGTCTTGAGGTCTGCAGTTAAACTTTGTCTCAGGTTGAAGAATAAAGCTTGTTGAGTCAGTGGTTTGTGTGCAGGTATCTTATGAAACCTAGCAACACCTGCTGAGTTGAAGATAAAATGGCAGGTCACCACAGTTGCTATCTCTGGATACAAAAGGCTAATGACACTGTAGCAAAAAAAATAATAAAATCTTGCATGTAATTTGTGGAGTAATGAAAAAGTATGCAGTCATTGCAGGTAGAAAGGTGAAGAGAAATAATCCATTAACCATGTATTATCCTTGAAAAAGGCCTACATTGATATCTTCCAGATTCCTGAGCTAAAAAGTTGAATTTGCTGGGTTAAGAATTTACAATAAAAATATGAACCTAATCACCATTTTTCCCAAGATAGACAAATCATCATAATCTAGCACAGTAGTATTTGTCCACAGAGTTGGCTTCCCAGTAAAGGCCAAACTGCACGTAACATATGAGATGTGGAATGTTCACTTGTCAAGAGGGAGCCCTGTTGTGATGAGAGTTGTTGCATTTGTAATAGCATTTTAAGCTAATGCAGTACAAAAGTTTAATTAACTCAGCTTAAATAACAACACCATAGTTGATGCATTTGTCTGGACACTTTATTTCTGTTAAACTAATGCTTACTAAATATAGTCTTATTCTGCAGGCTGGTACTGATAACATTTTTATAGGCTTAGAAAGACCATTATACAGGGTGAAACTGATGGCATTTGAATAGTGCTTCCCATCTAATCAATTAGCATTGCTGTTAGTACTGTTTTGTTTGTACACTGGAATGTATGTACTCAGCCTTTTGGCATGTTCAGATAACAGCATAATAAAATAAAGCTTAGTCAAAGGAAAGTCTCTCTCTCTCTAATAATACATCCATGGGCTGTTGCTTGAAGTTTGATGTTTTGATAGACTTTTTATAATGCTTTAAAAATAATCCTATTAAATCAGCCCCAAAGGGTTAGCTGAAAATATTTGTACTATCATGATTTCAGGGCTGTACCAAATTTTTCTTGGTATAAAATCGGTCTGGGAAGAGGATTAGTTTGCTCCTCTAGATGCTATTACTTTCAAGAGAATCTGGAACATACCTCTGATGTACCTTTATCTTCTAAATTAAGGGTGCATAATCTCAAACGTAGAGGCAGCATGATGTAGTGGTTTGAGTGTTGGACTGGGCCATGGAAGACTAGGGTTTGAATTCCCATCCAACCATGAAACCTACTGGATGACCTTGGGCAAGTCACACTTTCTCAGCCTTAAGAGGAAGGTAAGGACAAGCCCCCTCTGAACAAATTCTGCGAAGAAAACCCTGTGATAAATTTGCCTTAGGGTCGTTGTAAGTCAGAAATTACTTGAAGGCACACAAAACAACTATCTCAAACTTGTGAATTGTTGATATTTAAATTAAGTGATATCAATATGGATGTCCCAGATGAACGTTGGTATTGTAGTGGAGATAGAACCTGTTCTATTCATATGGGGTAGCATTGATTTCCAGTCTTCCAATTCTGACATAAAGTATTTGTTAAAATCGGTAGCCAATTTACAGAATTGTCTCCAGCTTTGGGTCTTTTGTCCCTATTTACAGATGTTAACATATCTCTTGTTACATACATTTTTGTTGTTTAGCAGGAAGATGAATTATTGCACAAATTGAAGAGGTCAGTATCCTCTGTCAGTTTTACATTGGAGGGATAAACTATGGTGCACTGCCCTTATGAAAAAAATCAATTTGTATGTACATCCCTTAAGACGTGATAGCTGACACAGTGATGTTTTTTACAAAACCTAGCATCCATTTATTTCATATGATGATAGCAATAGAGATGAATTCAGTATACCAACTCCTCAGGTAAATTTCTGGAAAGATCTGGTGCATTAGCCATTAACGTTTATATATAACCTTTTTATAGAGTGATGGAAAGAGTAGTGGGAGTATGAGTTTAGCATGGAAGGTTTTCCATCTCTTCTTTTATGGACTGGAATGGTCTTTTTAATGATTATCTGATAATGCTTTTTCTCTGTATGATTTTTTCCCCCTTGCCAGTTGTATTGTTTGTTGAAATATTATTTTTTTAAAAAACAACTGGTTGGATCTGTTTACACATTGCCAACATTGTCACAATTCCACAGCTGAATGGATCTGTAGCTAGATGTCTATAGTGACAGTCTTCAATCATGAAATCAATCATGGAACATCTTAAAGGAGAAACAAAGAAGGAAACCATGTCTCCCAATGTCCTTCATTTGTCCTGTATACACAATCCTGTGTGCAGATGTTCTCTTCTGCCAACCACATGTAAGCAGAGATCTTAATTTCATGAGAAAGAACTTAGAATACAGTATTATATGACCCTGATACCACTTCCACTAGGGGCTTATCTACACCACTGCGCAAAGCTTATCAGAGTACACTAGCTTTCTGGTGGCGTATCCTGGCTACAGAGGTGGCCCGTTCCTGAAGAAAATGGGCTGTAATCCACACAAGAATGCTGGCCCATTGTTGCAGCCACCACCGCCATTTTCCCTTCTCTGCCAGGTCTGGGCAGCTGGCCATACCATGTGACAAGCCCCCTGCTTGTGACCACCTTGGTCACATGTTGCAGGCCTGCTGCCCGGACCTGGCAGAACAAGGATAACTAGTGGCAGCAGTGAAGGCTGGCCTGACGGGACAGGCTCCCATGGAAACACAGAGCCCAAACTGTTCTGTCCCTAGTATTTTTTAAAGATGCGATAAAGGGCCCTACCCCAGCTTGCTCCTGTTCCAGCCCCATATCTGCCCCCAGGGTGGTGAGGACTATCCCAGGCCTCTGGAACAAGGGCAAGCTAGGGTATATAGCCTTCGTAAGTGAGCCCTCAATTTCATGTTATTGTGGCCTCTCTGCTTGGACCCAGCTTGATCCAAGGAAGATGCAAAGGTGCTTCCCCATCAGCCGCTTCCCGGGCTGCTTTGGGAGAAATCTCCACAGCTATTCTTCAGGCTGCAGCACCAGTTCGTTGGGCAGCGCCTTTAGCTTCAAACGCGGAGTCTAGGTAGAGGGAGGCAGGCTGCACTTCGAAGGGGACAGATGGGAGGGAAAGGGAAAGGCCAGTCCCAGAGCCAGGCTTCAAGCTCCTTCAGGCGGAGGGGCAGTTGGGGCCCGTTTTGACTCAGAGGCCTCTGGCCACGGAGGGTGTCCTGCCCTGCCTCTCCCTTCCTTGAGGATGGGGGCAAGGGGACACTTCCAGTTTTCAGGCCTCTTTATGAGGGGGTTGCCCAGGAGGTCACAGAAGTTGCCAAGGACCCACTTTTGAGTGGCACTGCCGTGTCCTTGCCATGAACTGATCCCCCTCCCACCAGGTGTGTGAACTGCAAAATCACTAATTTATCACATCAACCAATTTCAGACAAAATCGTGTAAACAAATGGGAACTGGATCGAAAGGGAGGTAAGCCAACATTTTCTGCATTTAATTCTCCTATGTAACTGACTCCTTAGAGTGCTTACTTCTTGTAAAGTTATGCATGCTCTGTTTGTATAACTATGTAACACAACTGGATAATAAAAAGATAAAATGAGCACAAAGAACAAATAGTAAATTAATTCTTAGATTTTGCTTGTTTTGATTGACTTTATCATCATACTTACATTAATAATGGTATGCTCCACAAATCATTTAAGAATACAGTTGTCCCTCCACATTCGCAGGGGTTAGGGGCGCAAGACCCCCATGAATGTGAAAAAAACGCAAATAAAAATAGGCCTCCCACCACCCACCCACAACCCCATTTGCCGCTTTGGGAAGCGCGGGGGTGGTGGTGGCTGGCAAGCTTCCCACTCACCAAGCCAACCGCTTCTCCACCCTTCCCGAAGCGCGACGGGGCTGCCTGGAGAGGGGAGGCTTGCCAGCCCCCCCCCCGTGCTTCCTGAACCCACGATGGGGCTGGGCAGCCCCATTGCGGATTGGGGAAGAGTGGAGTGGTGGGTGGGTGGACAGGGGAAGGCTTGCCAGCCACCACCACTCCGCAGTTCCCGAACCCGCAATGGGGCTAGGCAGCCCCATCGCAGATTGGGGAAGTGTGGAGGGATGGGTGGGTGGGCAGGGGGAGGATTGCCAGCCACCCCCCTGCATTTCCCAAAGCCACGATGGGGCTGGGCAGCCCCGTCACAGATTGGGGAAGCGCGGAGGGTTGGATGGCTGGGCGGGGGGAGGATTGCCAGCCACCCCCCTACGCTTCCCGAAGCCATGATGGGGCTGGGGAGCCCCATCGCGGCTTCGGGAAGGGTGGAGGGGTGGCTGACCGCGAATAATCAGAACCGTGAATGTGAAAGCCACGAATGTGGAGGGGCAACTGTACTTGAATTCTGTGTGAGCACACAATACCTGCCAAGTTCGTTTTTAAAAAAAAAACTAGTAGGGAAAGGATGCAGAAAGGAAGCATCAAAGGCCACAGGAGCAGAAGATTCTGGACATAAATATCAGTGCTTCCTTTGCCGAGCAGTGGGCCTGTTTAACATTTGGGCATATTTCTCTTAGAACTGTGGTTTTAAAAGATATGCACAGTGTGCAGTTGACTTGTATGGCATGCATAAACTGTAACACTGACTTTTGTTTTGATAATGCAGATGCCATTGGAGTGTCTCTTCATTAACTTTTGTTCATTCTCTCGAGAAGATATAGTAATTTTATGAAGATGCAGCAATATTAGAGGATTAATGTGAAGTCGGAGGCTTTCACAGCCAGCATCCATAGGTTTTCCGTGGGTTTTTCCAGGCTGTGAGGCCGTGTTCTAGAAGTTTATTTCTGATGTTTCGCCTGCATCTGTGGCTGGCATCTTCAGATAATGGTTAGGTTGGAGTGTGGGGTGGTTATATACTGTGAGCCCCTGTTGGAGAGGATATGTACATTTGTGTATTTGAATGGCTAGTTCCTGGGGAGAGATATGCAAGGAGGATTAGTGTCTGTTTGGCTAATGGTCCATTGTCTGCTGGAAATCCCCCTGGACCAGGCCAACACTATCATGTCAGAATGCACAGAGAAGCTATTGAAGTCCACAAACACCTGGACAACTTCAACAGGAAAGAAGAAACCCTAAAAGTAAACAAAATCTGGCTTCCAGTTTTGAAAAACAATAGAATCAAAACTCAACACTTACAAAGGAATTTCACCCAGGGACAAAGGGATTTCTAGCGGATAATGGCCCATCAACCAACCATTAGCCAAACAGACACTAATGAGCCTTGCATTTCTATACCCAGAAGCTAACCATTCAAATACACACATTTACATATCCTCTCCAACAGGGGCTCATAGTATATAAACCTCACACACACTCCTACGTCAACATTCTCTGAAGACAGCAGCCACAGATGCAGTCAAAACATCAGGAATAAACTCTTTCAGAACATGGCCTCACATCCCAGAAAAAAACCTCGGAAAACCTATTAGTAGATTAGTTTTGAACTCTTAGATGAGGATCTTCATCAGGCTCTGTGTTTATGCAAATGCACATGTATTAGGGAGTATAGCATGACTTTCTTTTCTAGATAATTCAGTTTCTGTTAACTCCCTTTTCAAAATAGAATCTTCCCTTGTCCCCAAGAGATTATACAGTGGGCCCACCATATCCATGGGCTCCGGAGCCATGGATTTAACCAACCACAGATTCAAAATACTTTAAAATAATTTTAAAATACAGGGGATAAGCTAGCACCCTTACATACAGAGGGAGAAGAAAGGAACTCAAATTGCCCTAACCCCATGACTCTCCCACTCACCTCCACAGCTTGGTTGAGCTTGAGGTCAAAACCCACCATGAACAGGCAGTGCAACCAGACCAGGAAGCAGCCAGCAGTGGAGGTAGTGGGAAGCCCCAGCCACCATGCTCACATTCTTTGGGCTCCCCTGCCTCCAGGGAGCCCACCAGCCACCCACTTCCAGGCAGCTCCTGCAGGGACTTGGCAGTTGGAGTGGCAGTGAACAAACTAACAGGAGTTGGAACCTCTAATCACATGTCCCTATGGAAGCTGTTCAAAGACTGAAGTGGATGCTGGCAGGCTCCGCAGAGGTGGTGGACCTGAAAGGATGCATGCCTGGTGGCCGGGGCTTGCCACTTCCTCTGCTGCTGCCCTACACCATTTTAGAAATAAGGTACTTCAGCATAGGTGTTCTTTTTGTTCGTTTTTGTATCCGCGCAGTGTCGTGGAACCAAACCCCCATGGATATTGAGGGCCCACTGTAATTCATTTATCAGTTTCATGAGATATATTACTTCATGAACACAGATAACTACATGACTGGATAGTAAATGCCATTTTGGCAAAAGTGGAGCAAGAGGAGTAAGCATCTGTGAACGCCTACTCTCCAGTTCCAGTTTGGTCATTATTTTATGAAAGAGGGTTTTTTTCCCTGTTTCTTTTTTCGTTTTTAGCTTCTAATACATAAAAGAAAATAGCGGTACCAATTATTCGGATGTTTATGACTCATTTTGTGATGTGGCTCAGAGCCACTCTATTATTAGCCAAGTATTAGTTATGCTAAAAATGTTCAGTTTGCTGGCTCTTTTCATGCATCATGTTTAGTTCCCTAATTAATTAGAATTCATTATCCATGTTTGAAAATCCTCTGTATTTGATGGCTTTATCACAGTTTAAATCTATTTCAGTCATTATTTGTGAAGAACATGTGTACCCTAATCAAAATATACCTACAGCATTAGCATGTTGGTTTTGTGTTGTACTAGTCCAACAAATGTTTTCTCCAGCTATAAGTACAGTCAGTCCTCCATATCCACAGATTCTGCATCCCTGGATTCAACCATGGTTCGAATATATTTTTTTAAAAAATCCAAAAAGCAAACCTTGATTTTGCTGTTTTATATAAGGGATGCCATTTTGCTACATCATTGTATATAATGGGATTTGAGCATCCATGGATTTTGGTATTCACGGGAGGTCCTGGAACCAAACCCCAGCAGATACGAGGGGCCCACTGTACTAGAATAGCAACTCCTGGGTTCAGGCTTTCTGATTATAGTATCATTGACTACAGTGGTCTGAAGAATTGGTTCACGCGATGTAATTCCCACACTGAGCTGGCTTCAAATTTATTTTATTTGTGGATGTTTTTGTGTGGCAAATAAAGGTTCTCACTATGGTGGTCTCAGGGGGTTCATTATTAAAATATTTACCGTATATCCCATCCTGGGCTGTTTTAGTCCTAGGAGAGGCCTTTTTTTCCCCAACACTCAGTGACCCAGAAATAGAACTCCTTATCACTTCCTGTTGAAAAAAAAGGCCTCTTCTGGTCTAAAAATTATAGGAATGGAGGAGATAGTGCTGTCCACCAAGGTCCACTGCTTGCTTATTAGTCTAGGAGTCCATAGGTTTTCCATGGGTTTTTTTCCAGGCTGTGAGGCTGTGTTCTGGAAGAGTTTCTTTCTGACGTTTCGCCTGCATCTGTGGCTGGCATCTTCAGAGAATGGTGGTGTAGGGGTGGGTGAGTTATATACTGTGAGTCCGTATTGGAGAGGATATGTAAATTTGTATATTTGAATGGCTAGGGTGAGAGGATATGCAAGGAGGATTAGTCCCTTTTTCACTTCCTGATTTTTAAAAGCTATTTTGGTTCTAAAACAAGTCCTGATATAGCCTTTAAATGGCCAATCTCATCCCACAGAGCTTTCATGAGGCATGTCTGTTTATTGTTACAAAACTCCACCAATGTGGGCATCTTTCAGAATTTTGAAAAGCAGTTGGGCAGGCCCTTGAACTCCAGAGAAGGGCAGAAATGGCCCACCCAAGTTGCCCATCTTTAGCATGAGGGTTGAGTTTTTTTAAACCATTCTTGGTTTGGGCCACTGCTAATTCATTATATTGCCAAGGTGTCCCAAGCTGCAGATTTGTATTTAGTCAAGAACTTTTCATGCTGCCAGACATTGAGTTCTAATGTTGAATTATTAACGATCTTTAACGTATAGCAGGTATTAATAACACAACAGCCCTTGAGTGGTGCTGAGCTTCTCTTGCATTTTTGCAGACTTTTGCATTGCTTATCTGTGCATTCAACAGTAGTGGGCAATTTGCCCTTAGGTTATAACGGTCCTGGCTATTCAAGTTTTGACATAGCCTCTGGCTACCGTTGACTTCACTGAGCTGATGTCATAAAGAGTCTTTACAAACATTGGGTTGGAGCTGCTTGGTGCTTGGACCTAAGCAGGTTTGAAGTGGTAGAATGAAATTCTCAGGTCCATGAGTAAATGAAGAAGTTAATTCTTTTCATCTGTGCCAATATTCTTGATTATACCTTTGTCATACAGGTTAACTTTTATGGCCTTTGAGACTTTCAGTGAAAGCATAGACAAAACCTTGTTCATTTGTATGCAATAATTATGAGCTTTAATGTGCTACACGGGGAAATTTGGTACTTGAACGCATACAGCTGAGTGCTTGGCTGCATCCTAATGAGCAGCAGACAGCATGGAATGTGCCTAGAAAATGTGGTACAGTTGGATTGTTTAAATCAGAGTCCTTACTAAAACGAATTCAAGTGGTAATAGTTTCGCAGTTTCACTTCAGCAAATTAGACAGCTTTCAGATTAAACAAGGAGAACAAGAATGGATGTATGCAACAGATTGTCTGTATATGGTTTGCATTCTTTCTTAAGAAAGTGTATGTGCTACACCTGTAATAATCATTTGTCTCAATCCAGTCCAGAAAATCTCATGCTGAGTTGAGTGAGCTCTGAGTATCAGGCTAATATGGATATATTATTTGCATTTTTTTGTTTATCTCAGTGTGGCAGAAATAGTTTTAGCTACAATATCTGCTGATATGAGGAATTTACCTAAGAAATTCCCTCACTGACATCCAAGAGGAAATTATGCAGAACTTTTATAATTAAAAAATATGAGATAGCTAGGTAAAATTCAAGCCAATTAAAATACAGTCATCATCTCATTTGCAGGGTGTTTCACGTATGTGATCTATTCACATGAAGATGTGTTTAAAGAGTTGGAATTTATTTATCTTTAAGTGTCTTTATTTATTTTTTTCTTTGTAGCAACAGATCTCTGACAGCATCATTTAATATCTACCTCTTTTGCAAAGCATCTTAGTGTCAAACTGTGTCATCTCCCTTTGTAGTTGTATCTTGTTGCAAACTTTAATTGGTTGCGCATTCAACAAAAACCAATTTGGATTGGTGAAGTGTTTAAGGGTGTATTTGTTTGTTTTGCTCATCCTAGTAATAGGGAGTGAAGAAGAAAATACTAAGTCTTCCTTTCTAATAATGATTTATTTTTTTTTCTTTATTCCCTCTCACTTCCTTCATTATCTGATCAAGGATCTATATGAAAGATTTGGCAATATGTATTTTAAAAAAAAATTGTTTAAGTCACTTAGTCATTATCAGTTCTTTTGTCAATTGATGGATCGGTGTTATGTATCTTATCTAATTGCTGGGCAGAGTATTTATAATATGTGTTACTGCATGTGCCCAATAGATTGCATATGCCCCTGCTCATTTTTCTGCACCTCTCAAGCAGCCTCTGAGGCTGCCACTCCATTTGCTATAAAAAATTCAGTAGTGGAGTGGCAAAAAAGTGGGGTTTTTTCCCCCTTTAAAAATGTCAGTTTTCACTTAAGGTGTATTCCCTCCAAATGCCTTATTTGTAGGTGAGTTTGAACTCCTGGAAGTCTCCTAGTAGTATGGATCCACTAGTAAAAAAGAGTGTGCATCTTGGTCAAACCCCCCCCCCAAAAAAGCCATCTTTAAAGAGGAAATGTTTGGAGGGGGAGGGTTTCCTCTACTGCTGCAATGTTGAATTTCAGTGGCAAATGCAGCAGTTGCACAATACCCTCCCTGCAAGTTCTGGAGCAAATGGCTCCTGAATCCACAGATTGTTCTGATCTTGGCGTTCCTAGTCTGCTTAAATGTCCTGCCTGGCTTTTACTAGCTGAACAGAAGCATGAAGAGAGCCATTTTGTCAGCTTCCTCTCCTCCACTGTTTTGTTTTGGTTACTTTAAAACAGAATGCTCATAGTTGGTCTAAAAATCCTTCTCCATGTTGAGGGCACTATTGGAAGCTGAGAGGGCAGTGGCCCCAATATAACTACCGTATATTCCGGCGTATAAGGCGACCTTTGAACCCCAAAAAATATCCTCCAAAATCGGGGGTCGTCTTATACGCTGGATACACTTGGCTTCGCCTGCCATCTGATCTCCTGCCTCTTCGCTCCCTTCGTAAACGGAGCGAAAGACAGGAGATTGGGCAGGAGTGAGGCAAAGTGTTTACCGGTTCATTCTCCCCCCTCCTCTGCCTTCTCCCCCTTTGGGGAGCGACCGAAGACAGAGGAGGGGGCGAACATTGCGGTTTGCCACCGCCGCTGCTCGATCTCCTGTGTGTTCATTCCCCAAAGGGAACGAACACACACGAGATCGAGTTGCGGCCGAGGCAAACTGGGTATGTTCGCTCCTTTCTTCCACCTTCCTGGAAGGTGGAAGAAAGGGGCGAATCCTGCAGTTTGCAGCGGCCACCCCACTTCCACCCATCTTCATTCCCTTCCAAAGAGAATGTAGACGGAGGGAGGGGGCGGACGAGGCAAACCGGGTATTTTCGCCCCTTTCTTCCACCTTCGAGTCAGAGGTGACTGGAAAGTGGAAGAGAGGGGCGAATCCCACGGTTTGCCACAGCCGCTGCCCATCCCCTCCGTCTTCATTCCCTTCCAAAGGGAATGAAGATAGAGGGAGGGGGTGGACGAGGCAAACTGGGTATTTTCACCCCTGTTGTCCACCTTCCTGAAAGATGGAAGAGAGGGGCGAATCCCATGGTTTGCAACAGCCACTGCCCATTCCCTCCATCTTCATTCCCTTCCAAAGGGAATGAAGATCGAGGGGGGTGGATGAGGCAAACCGGGTATTTTCGCCCCTGTCGTCCACCTTCGAATCAAGAGTGACTGGAAGGTGGAAGAGAGGGGCGAATCCCGCGGTTTGCCATGACCGCTGCCCATCCCCTCAGTCTTCATTCCCTTCCAAAGAGAATGAAGACAGAGGGAGGGGGGTGGACGAGACAAACAAGGTATTTTCGCCCCCGTCGTCCACCTTTGAGTCAAGGGTGGCTGGAAGGTGGAAGAGAGAGGTGAATGCCATGGTTTGCCACGGACACTGCCCATCCCCTCCGTCTTCATTCCCTTCACAAAGGGAACGAAGATAGAGGGAATGGGCAGTGGCTGAGGCAAACCGGGTTCATTCGACCCCCTCCTCTGCCTTCACCCCCTTTGGGGAGCAACCGAAGGTGGAAGAGAGGGGCGAATGTGGTGGCTGGCTGGCTGGGAGAGCCCTGCCAGCTGATCCTGTTTGCTTTCCCAACTCACGAGGAGATCTTAGTGAGTTGGGAAACAAAGAGGATCAGCTGGCAAGGCTCCCCCAGCCAGCCAGCCAGCCAAATTGGGGGGTGGTCTTATACGGCGGATATATGCCAAACTCTGTATCTTTATTCGAAATTGCAGGGTCATCTTATACGCCAGATACAGTAAGTCCTTTCTCTCTCCATCCGCTGCCATATCCTGACACAGCTGATGTTCCCCTTCTCCAGGGTCATCATTTCAACCAGAGAGGGGCACCCATGTGGAAGGAGGGGAGGGGGTATCTGAAAGGGCTTTACTTGTCCAGAGCTTTGTCAAAAATTTGGGGAAGACATTTCTGTTTCTTCCAGCAACTCTTAAAATGCTGCTCCAGGACCATAAGACTACAGTCTGAATGCACTTGGTTTTCTGCCATCCTCCAGAAAAAGGGGAAAAACCACAAAGTAGTAGTCTTTCTGGCTTTTCTTCGCAAACGAAGATTCAGGAAGGACTCATCCTGTGCTTTCTGCAAGCTCGCTGATGACTAAAAAGGCCAATCCGAGATACACAAGTCCGGTTGCAGTAGTAAAAAAAAATCAATTAATTGTTCCAACTGGCATTTTTAGAAACTAGTCATATTTGTATTCAGTATGTGTTTGTTTGGGTTTTTTTTTAAAAAAAATCGTATTAATTTTTAATTACCAATAACTTTTTGTCTTCTTCAGGCAAATGAAATGTTGTTTAGTGGAAGGAAGCTTACTGCACAAGAAGCCTGTGCAAAAGGCCTGGTATCTCAAGTGTTTTGGCCAGGAACATTCACACAAGAAGTTATGGTTCGAATTAAGGAACTTGTCACATGTAATTCAGTCGTAAGTTGCTTTTATCTTATTTCACTCAAGGCTGAATAAGCAAGATCTCAATGTAATCACTAAGGACTACTTCACACTGTGAATATTTTTTTCTGTGCACAAATAATGCTGAGGGAATGGTGCATGGGGAAACCACAGTGTCCATTAGGCTGTGTATGGATACAGCCAGAAGCAATTTCATTAATAATGCTTACACTTGTCCCAATCACTGTGAGTGCAATAATTGCTTCCACTTTATCTACACAGTCCCTTGTTCGCGCTTCCTTGAAGTTTACATGATGTGTTCAACCGCTTTTCACTTTGCCTGACAGGGGAATTGACTGTATGAATTACTCCTATTAATACCATCCCAGTATCCAGCAGGGAGTGATCCATGCTCATAATACATCTCATTATCAGCTTTTTAACGTGTTTGGGGAACCTTTTGCATAAAGCTGGAAAGTTAAAACTTCCGAAGTTTAGAAGCAAAACTAAAATCTGTAAATGAAAGGATCAGTTTTCTCTAGCAGGCTAGAGAAAATTAATTTGTTCTACATCAAAGGTGGAGAAAGTGTCACCCTTGGGTTGCATGTGATCCCAACCCATTTTTGTGCTTCCCTCTAGAACCTCCATTTAAAAAAAACAAACTTTCATTTCAAAAATGCTTTTAACAGTACTATCTGGAGTAGCAGTACCCAAACCCCCTTCAAAGCCCTTTTTGGATGATTTGGAAGTGATGATGTTGTACTTGTTGTTGTTGTTGTTGTTTTAGTACTGGTTGAGTATTCCTTATAAGGAATTCCAAAATCTGAAATACTCCAAAATAATCCACATGGATGGCTGAGATAGTGACACCTTTGCTTTCTAATGGTTCAGTGTACACAAACTTTGTTTCATACACAGAATTATTAAAAATATTGTGTATAAAGTTACCTTCAAGCCATGTGTATAAAGTGTATATGAAATATAAATGAATTTCATGTTTAGACTTGGGTCCAATCTCCAAGATATCTCATTATGTATATGCAAATATTCCAAAATATGGAACACTTCTGGTCCCAAGCATTTTGGATAAGGGATACTCAACCTGTCCATGCTTTCTATCTGGAAAAAAAATGCTAATTGCAACTTTGATCTCAAGTTACACTGGTGTTGCTTCCATTTTAGTTGCCCAGTTTTATTATATTCATTCATTGTGTATTTTTTTATCCAACAGTTTATTTCTAAAACTGGATTTTCCCCCCTGCAGGTGTGTGTGTGTGTGTGTGTGTGTACGTGCACGCACATACACACACACACAAACATACATGGTAATAATGGTATCTGTATCTACACTGAGTTGCTTATTTCAGAAGGAGGCTAGTTGTATGCAAATAATACTGGATGGAGAACAGAAGCATTTTTTCTGGGCAAAGAGGTAGTACAGGAATACCTTCTTAATCTAAATGAATTTAAATCTCCAGGACCAGATGAACTACATCCAAGAGTATTAAAAGAGCTGGCAAATATAATCTCAGAGCCATTGGCAATAATCTTTGAGAACTCCTGGAGAACAGGAGAAGTCCCAGCAGACTGGAGGAGGGCAAACGTTGTCCCCATCTTCAAAAAGGGGAAAAAAAGAGGATCCCAACAATTATCATCCAGTTAGTCTGACATCAATACCAGGGAAGATTCTAGAGCAGATCATTAAACAGAGAGTCTGTGAACATTTAGAAGGCAATGCCATAATCACAAAAAGTCAACATGGGTTTCAGAGTAACAAGTCATGCCAGACTAATCTGATCTCTTTTTTTGATAAAATTACCAGCTTGGTAGATGAAGGGAACGCTGTGGACATCACATACCTTGATTTCAGTAAGGCCTTTGACAAGGTTCCCCATGACATTCTTGCAAACAAGCTTGTAAAATGTGGGCTAAACAAGTTAACAGTTCAATGGATTTGTAATTGGTTGACCGGCCGAACCCAAAGGGTGCTCAGCTATGGCTCCTCTTCATCTTGGAAAGATGTGACCAGTGGGGTGCCACAGGGTTCTGTCCTGGGCCCAGTGCTATTCAACATCTTTATCAATGACTTGGATGAGGGAATTAGGGGCATACTTACCAAATTTGCAGATGACACCAAATTAGGAGGAGTAGCTAATACCCTGGAGGACAGGATCAAAATTCAAGATGACCTGGATAAACTGGAGAGCTGGGCCAAAGCTAACAAAATGAAATTCAATACGGAGAAATGTAAGGTACTGCACTTAGGGCGAAAAAATGAAATGCATAGATACAGGATGGGGGAGACCTAGCTGAATGAGACTACGTGCGAAAGGGATCTAGGAGTCCTAGTAGACCACAAGTTGAACATGAGTTAACAGTGTGATGCGGCAGCTAAAAAGGCCAATGCGATTTTGGGCTGCATCAATAGAAGTATAGTGTCCAGATCAAGGGAAGTAATAGTGCCGCTCTATTCTGCCTTGGTCAGACCTCACCTAGAATACTGTGTCCAGTTCTGGGCACCACAATTCAAAAAGGATATTGACAAATTGGAGCGTGTCCAGAGGAGGGTGACTAAAATGGTGAAAGGTCTGGAAACCATGCCTTATGAGGAAAGACTTAGGGAGCTGGGTATATTTAGCCTGGAAAAAAGACGGTTAAGATGCGATATGATAGCCCTGTTTAAGTATTTGAATGGGTGTCACGTTGAGGATGGAGCAAGCTTGTTTTCTGCTGCTCCAGAGATTGGAACACGGAGCAATGGACGCAAGCTCCAGGATCAGAGATTATACCTCAACATTAGGAGGAACTTTTTGACAATAAGAACTGTTCGGCAGTGGAACGCACTCCCTCGGAGCATGTTGGGGTCTCCTTCCTTGGAGGTCTTTAAACAGAGGCTGGATTGCCATCTGTCGGGGATGCTTTGATCGTGATTTCCTGCATGGCAGAGGGTTGGACTGGATGGCCCTCGTGGCCTCTTCCAACTCTGCAATTCTATGATTCTATGAAAGAGTAAAAAAGGAAAGAGCAAGGAAGAACTGTGCTGGCAATATCTTGCTTCTCTCTCTCTTTTTTCCCCTAAGGGCTGTGTAGTACTCTTGTATCCTTTGGCGAGGTGTGAAAGCTCTGGCCCATGAGCTCTAGACAAGGCTCCTCTTCCAGCCTGCAAAGGTCACTAACCCCAGTTGGCTTAGTGAGGCAATCCTGCATCAAAGCACCAAGTGTCAGGGATTTTGCCAATGTAAACAAGCAGTGATTTTGCTGCTGCCACCAAATTTGCAATAGCAAACATCACCACTCCTGTTTTTTACATGTGAACAAGGTATCCATGTCTGTATGCCTTCTTTCTAAGATGAATTGTGCTTCCTTCAGGCTTCTGAGAATTGCAATCCAAGTTGAAAACAAGGCACATAGCCCCTGCATACTTTGTTTACGTTACAGAAGGGGCTGTGGGCAGCCGACTGATCAGAGTGGGGACAGGAGAAATCCAGGCAGGGGCTGAAAAAGTGGCTAGGGTGGCTGTGGGCAGCCGAGGGCCGGCATGTTGCCCACCCCTGCTACAAAGCAATTGAACAAGCTGTCTTGAAGTATTTGTATTTTTATACAGTCATGCTTTCAGACATAGCAGCAGTTTACTGAATTTGCTTTCTGAGAGATTTCTAAGCCAATTTACCAATGTTCCTTCCCAGTCCGGGATAATCAAGAAACTGAACGAAGGGCAGGTGAATGTAGAGAGGGTCTGGCTTGATTTCACTGGACAAAATAAAGATGTGATGTGAGACACATTGGCCAAAGGACAAAACCTGCATCCCGCATATAACTCTTGAGTTGCCTGCAGTGCTGCCCATGATAGGTATGCAGTGCACAGGGGTCAAAGCCACTACATCCACCAGGGATCCTGTGGTAGAAACCCTCCTTCTGCAGTCATATTACCTATTCACCTTAATGATGGCATATGTATAGGTATGTGTAATATCCAATTCATGTGTTTACTCTGCTCTTTAATTTTATAATAGGTACTTGAAGAATCCAAAGGTTTAGTTCGTAGTATTATGAAAGTGGACTTGGAACAAGCAAATGATAAGGAGTGTGAAGTTCTAAAGAAGATCTGGGGTTCTGCCCAGGGAATGGACTCAATGTTAAAATACTTGCAGAGGAAAATAGATGAATTTTGAAGTGAAGTGTGCATTGACACTGGAATTGTATCTACTTGGGCATCTGGGCTTCATGAATGCTCTAACTGAATTTTTAAATGAAAAATAAAACATGCCCAGTGCTCAGAAAACATGGGACTGAAGATTAGAAGAACATGGTTTTATTGTCAAGGATTTTTTAAAAAAAGAAGTACTGTATGTTAAGCATTGAACAAATTTCCTTTCTCCATATATAGATATAAATATATATATTATATTTCTTTATATACACAAACTAAAAATATATATAATGGAGTGCACTACCAAACTTTTGTCTTCTACTTTGTTATCATTGGCTAGTACTGTATCTGAAGAAAATAATGGATAAAATGAGGCATTGCATTATTTTGTATGTGGCAGAAAGGTCCTGAAGCAATGAGATATTTTTTCACTAGAGTACAGAACTAAAACGGGTATTGGCCAGCCCTTACTTTCACTGCCCAAAAAAGTCAGTTTAGAAGAGGCATTGCCTTGTATTCCGATGAAGGTTAGAAATACCTCAAGGACTGATGCATTCTAAAAAATCAATTATTTTTTAAAAAAAGAAATCCTGCAAAAAAAGTGGTGTATATTCTCTCCCCCATCCCCAACCCCAAAAATGAGTGTGCTCAGGATTTATGCTATTAAAAAAAAAAACACTCAATCCTTCTTGTTTTGGGGAGCATGCCCATTTCTTACCCAGACAGCATGAAGTCTCTTGTTGAAAGTTGGGGGGGGTGGGGAGCTTCATTTTGCAGTATTAGTGAATCACTGAAATACCATATATTCTATGGGTATCTTAAATTATAGCTTAGTCTTAGTAGGTTTTATACAAAAATTAGGTTTTTTTTAATTACTTTAACTAAATAATTGCTTCTGTTGCTGGGTGAGAAAACTATACTATATAAGGTGTGGGTTTTTTTTGTTGTTCTTCTGTTTGCTGATTTAATTAATGGATTACACCAAAAATGTGTATTATGTTCAATTTTTTTTAGCTTCACGTAGAATATATTTTATTTAATAAGTTAAAATTCTTTTGGCACACTATTAAATATTCTTTTTTCTTTAAAAAAAACTACCTTATATTAGATGTTTAATGTCTTTTTGTCTGTGCTTTTTAATTTTAATTATATGGCCCTGATCCAGAGATCTTTCCATGCAGCAATAGGCTAAATTGCATTCTGCAGTGGATGAGGATCTCCACCATAAAATAGATTATTAGTGCGTTTTGCTGGTTGCCTGTTGAAGAATGGGTCCTTGGAACTAGAAATAAAACCCATAAGTTTTGACAGGTCATGCTTGATGCAGGAGTACCTACCACACACACAAACACCAAGTGCCGGATGCAATTTTTTTCTCTCCCCACACCCCCACTTCCTTTCCCACACACACACACACACACATACACAGTGCCCTTTTGTGTGCATGGAACTGCATCCAGAAGAGCAATTTGCCCATGCGAGCCTGTCCTCCATGTGCAGATGGCCATTTCTGGATCAGGGTGCATAATATACAGTATGGTATATAAGGGTGCCCTGTGTAAATAGACTTACTTTGCATTCCTTTCAGGAGTGTATGACGATTCCTGACTCCAGATATCTTTTAGTACTTGGGTATCTGTGCTTGCAATCTTACTGAATGTATGAAGAATTGTGGGGAGGGGAAATCAAACCTTATTTTTGTACAGTTTGGAACTTTATACTTCGAGCTTGACCACCTCATCCTAGTGGAGGGATGTACAATGTGTAAATCTGCTTTTACCTTGGATTGGTACAGTATTTTTGCATCTGTGGGACCTACTTTTTGTTGTTCTAGTAGTTTGAACTATATATAAACTGTACAATCTGTAAAGTTTTTATAGAATAAATATTCAGCTGTGAACTGGTTAAAATAAAACTAATATTTCTTAACACCTCTTAAAAGTGCTGTGACGTGTACTCATCTTTCTCCTACCTTGTTCATCCCCCTTTTCCCAAGAAATAGCTCATTCTAGCTTTTCTAGTTTCTTTAAATTGAGGGTATACACACACACAAAGAAAAGGTGGGAAGAGAGGGAAAGCACATAGAACATGAATATAAGATAGACATATACTTTGATATAGGCTGACCATTAGTCAAAAAATATATTTTTCTTGGAATTGATGTCTATAAAATGCAGTCATGCATGATTATTAATAATTCTGGTAAATGCTGCATGATTTCCTTAGACAGACTGTACTTCTTAATTTTCTTGTTTGCCAATAGAACAAATTAAAGAAGGTATGAAAGGTCAACAGATTAACTCTTCACTCTGTTCTGTTTCTTAGTTTCTTCCATGTAGATATAACAGGATTAGCTCTTTCCTTTGCTTCAAGTCAAAATTCAGTCTCTGCTGGAAAGTGCATTTGTATTGTCTCTTGGACCTGAGGCCAAAAAAGGCACATGGTGCTATTATGCTTCCAAATGATTAGTGTTTCCACACAGTTACAGCAGCAATTACGTTTTTTGCATTCAGAATCTAGGCTGTTCTTTTGGTCTTCACACTCATATCCATATTTAAGGAAATTAGAAGGCAGCTCACTTACCATGTTTGCCAGTTTAGGACCAAAGCCATATTTTAATGGGAGAGGGGGTTATATGACATGACCTAGTATTACAGTCGGCCCTCTGGATCCACGGATTTGGCATCCCCAGATTCCACCATCCACGGCTTGAAAACTATTTTTAAAAAATTGCAAGAAGCAAACTGTGATTTTGCCATTTTATATAAGGGACACCATTTTACTATGCCATTGTACAGTTGTCCCTTCATATTCTCTGGGTTGGTGAGAGGAGGAATCCGAAAACCTATACAGCTCCTCAGCCGCAGAGTTTAACTCAGCAGGCATGAGTTGAGCAGCCCCAGCCAGGGACATCATCAGCAGACACCGATCGCCAGGAGCTGAGCAAGGATGCTGCAGATGCGCTCCGGTGATGCAGGGAAGTAACCTCTTCTTATTACCAGGCGGTGGGAGTGTCCAACGGGGGGCTGGCCAGGAGCTGGGGCCCTGTCCAAAATTCCCTTCCTCGCCCCTTGGGGTTGAGAGCCGGCACGCCCTGGGATTCCCTTGGGGAGGTACCAGGATGCAGCGGAGCCCACCCAGCGATCCAAGGCAACCACGTGGTCACGGAAAATGGCGACTGCAAACAACGGGACAGGGGGGTGTCCTGCCGAAGGTAACCGGAGGGCCACCAGCCAACAGGCATTTCAAGCCGCACTGGAGGCTTAACATGGAGGCATTGGGGGAAAGAGAGTCCTCACATGTAGGGCCGATCCCCAAAAGGGTCTGCTTCGGCAAAGACCCCGTCCCACAAGCCTCCCAGCAGCAGGGGTCTGTGCACGTCCCCAGCAAGAAAAAAGCCAAAAAGTATCACCTTCAGGCAGATAGCCCAGAGCCTTCTCACAAGACCACCATAACTGATCTGTCTCAGGTAGTACAGCTCCTGAAGGACAAAGGGAGAGAGCCGGGGTCCCAGACCTCTTCCCCCAGACCGGGCACCAGTGGAAGCCACAGGTCTAAACAGCCTAGAAGGAATTCCCCTTCCCCCATCCACTCCTCCGCAGTCAGAAGGGGAGTCAGCGGATGACTCCATCCTTCAAGAAGGGGAGGATCTGAGGGAATGGGATGTGGACCCAAAGCAAGATATAGAGGAGGGCGAATGGTCTGACAAGGAGGCCCCTCAGACAGACTCCTCTGACCACGTCTTCCATTCGGAGGGCCTTGCCTCCTTGATGACAGGGGTTGCCTCCATCAAGGGCATTGCCAAAGTTGTTTAGTCGTTAAAAAAAACTACCTTATATTAGATGTTTAATATCTTTTTGTCTGTGCTTTTTAATTTTAATTATATGGCCCTGATCTAGAGATCTTTCCATGCAGCAATAGCCTAAATTGCATTCTGCAGTGGATGAGGATCTCCACCACAAAATAGATTATTAGTGCAGCTTGCTGATTGCCTGTTGAAAAACGAACAAACCACTTCGGACCTTAATGAAAGGGCGGCCTCAATACTCAAGCTTCCCAAGGTGCAGGGTACTGAGGTCCCTCTCCCCACATTCTTCATGAAGCTTCTCAAGTCAGAGTGGGGGAAACCCAGTCAGGGGACCTGACCCAATAACTTTATTTGCCCCCAAAACACTTTGTGGAAAAGTTAAAAGTCCCTTTGGTCAATTCTCCTGTCACGTCCTTAGTTTCGGGATCTGTAGTGCCAAGGGAAGGTGAGGGCTTCCTCAGGGACCCAGAGGAAAAAAGGATTGGGGCTCATTGAAGAAGATCTATGAGGCAGTGGCTCTGGCTTTCAGAGCCTCCTTGGCTTCCTCACTCTGCGCCAGAGCATCATTACTATGGATAGAAGATATACTGAAAGGCCGCGTCTTTGACCGGTATTCTCTGCAGAGGGATCTCTCTCGGGTTTACATGGATCTCCAATTCATCTCTGATGCTACAATGGACGCGGCAACCTTCAGCGCTAGAGCCATGGCCCTGACAGCTGTGGACAGAAGGGCCACCTGGCTGCGTCACTGGGATGTGGACGCCCACGCTAGGGCCAACCTATTCACAAGAGCTTTCCAGGGTGCAAGCCTGTTTGGAGAGGAAACCCTAAAGGATATTCTCATGGTAACCAAGGACAAGAAGAAGGCGATGCCTTCCTTATCCAGGAGGGTAGACAAGAAGAGCACCAGGCGATTTTTTCATGCTGGTTCCTCATTGAGATCTAGAGGTTTCAACAAGCAGAGGGATTTTCATTCCTTTCACCCCTCCTGGCCCATGCAGTCCTTCGCGGCAAGATCATCCTCACAGAACCAGTGGCAGGCAATCCATAGAGGAGGTTCCCACTCCCAGAGGGAAGGGGGATGACAACAGTTCTGACTCCTTGACACCCCATGTGGGCCGTGGACTCCAACTATTCCAACAGAAGTGGGAGTCGACAGCCTCTGACAAATGGGTACTCTCCATTATATCTCAAGGTAACCGCCTGCAGTTCGACAGCTTACCAATGGGCAGATTCGTTCCATCAAACCTCCCAAGAGATCCCATGAACAGGACGTTTCTCCAAGCGGCCGTGAATCATCTCTTTCAGTGCAGTATGATAGAACCAGTGCCCGCCTTTCAGTGGTTCTCAGGCGTTTACTCCATCTTCTTCATGGTTCCAAAGAAAGGGGGCAACTCCCGTTCAATCTTGGACCTCAAACACACCGAGAGTCTCACTTACAAGCGTTTCTGAATGGAAACGTCCTCCATAAGAGAAGCATTGAACCAAGGGGACTTCCTGGTTTCCCTGGACCTGGCAGAAGTTTATCTGCACATACTAATAGAAGAGAGCAGCAGACACTTCCTCAGATTCGCTCTGGATCAACATCATTTCCAGTTCAGGGCCCTTCCTTTTGGCCTGGCCTCAGCACTGAGAGTGTTCACAAAAGTCCTAGTGGCCATAGTGGCACACTTCACCAGAGGGATATTCATCTCTATCCTTACCTGGACGATATACTCCTCAGAGCGCCATCCAGACAAAGGGCACAGGAGGATCTTCAGACCACAATTCATTGCCCCCAGGAACACGGGTTCCTGATCAATTTCAAAAAGAGCTCCCTGGAACCTTCCCAGTCCAACACTCATCTGGGGACAGTGATCGACTCCAAATCAGGGATGATTTTCCTCTCACGCGAGAGGCAGCAGGTCATCAAGAGAGAAGCTCAGCAAGCCCTCTCCAAACCCAAGGTCCTGCTGATGGAGCTTTCCCGCCTCTTGGGCCTCATGGTGTCAGCCATCAACATTGTTCCTTGGGCCAGATTCCATTCACATTAACTTCAGTCCTTTCTCAACATTTATCAGGCACAGATCTCTCTCAAATAGCATATTCTCTTGCGTCTCCACAAGGAGGTCAAATATTCCCTCCTTTGATGGATGAGGGCCAAGACCCTCTCCAAGGGCTCACCCTGGACTTTCCCACACCAGGTGATGGTAGTGTCAGATGCCAGCCTGATGGGCTGGCGAGCGCATTGTCATGGAAACATATTCCAGGGGAAGTGGACCAAGGAGGAGCTGTCTCGCAGTATAAACTGGCTAGAACTGAGCGCTGCGCGCCTGGCACTTGTCCACTTTCAGGACCAACTCCGAGGAAAGCACATCAGAGTCCTCACTAACAACACCATAGCGCATTCCTACATGTCCAAGCAGGGGGGAATGAAGTCAAAGTCCCTGAAGAGCAAAGCGTCTCCTGTTCACATGGGCAGAGAGAACAATAGTGTCTCTCAGCCCAACACATTCAGGGCTCAATGAACCTTCCAGCAGATTACCTCAGCAGACATGAGGTTCTCCCAGGGGAATGGTCACTACACCCTCAGACGTTCAATCAATTACTCCTCAGATTCAGTCAGATGGAGGCAGACATGTTTGCCTCCCCAGTCAACGCAAAACTCCCCAGATTCTTCACGAGGTTCCATCATCCTCGGGCAGCGGGGATGGACGCTCTCCAGTCCACGTGGCCACGGGGTCTTCTGTACCTGTTTCTACCCATCCCCCTGATAGCCAAAGGTCTCAGGAAAGTGAGGGAAGAGCAGGCTCACACGATCTTGATCGCCCCACACTGGCCAAGGAGGCCTTGGAACTTCTTCGTGGTCTCTGTGAATCACACAGTTGGGTTATTCCTGCACCTGCGCAGTGCATATGGAACCTTCTAGTATCTCTAGGCAGAATGTGCATAGATACATTTTTGGCGGTAGCTCCGCCCACAATAACGGTCCCTTAAAAGGCTCTCCTGCCTAAATCACCTCAGTTCCTTTTTTTCCGCCGCGCTAACAGCTCTAAAGGATCCTTCGCTCGCTTTTGACTACTTTCACTTTTGGATTTTGACTCGGACTGTTTTTCTGACTCCCGATTTCTCTGACTCCCTTGGCTGGTTTTGATTTCGAGCTTTCTGACAACGACTTTCACACCCCTTTGGCTTTGTTAACGACTTCTGATTTCTCAGCTTGACTCGGACTGCTTTGCCCTCGTTCCGCTTCACTCTGATTATGGCCTCAAAAACCGGCTTTAAGAGATGTGTTGTGTGCCAAGCGAAGCTGCCCAGCTCAGATGGCCACTCCCGGTGTCTCATCTGGGTGAGTCCCATAACGTCGATGTGTGTGTACACTACAGGGCCTTCACACTTCAGGCGAGAAAACATCGCTCCTCTCATCTGAAATCTTTCTTGTATGAGAAGGCCCTCATACCATCTGCCTCATTGACTCCGGCTGTGGACAGGGGGTGTCCCTGCAAGAACATGGGAGATCCCCCTCATCGAGATCCTTACAGTCTCCACCAGTGAAACGCTGCCGTTCCTCCAGCCTATCTCGGAGACAATCAGTAGCATCTGATCCCGAGGCTGTGATGCACTCACATAAACATGCCTCCAAGCCAAATTCGGCTGTGAGCCGAACCCCTTCGGGTTTGACTGCCGGTTCCAAAGACCACTCTCGGGACCAAGCTGACCCCAAGGATGCAGGCAAGGATCGAGGGTCATCAGCCTCTTCAAAGGGCAAAGACCATAAGAAGAAAAAGGCCAAGCGCCCTCGTACTGAAGAGAGGCCACAGGCTATACCGCAGCCTCAGCAACCTCCACCGGCCGCCTCAACATCGACTGCCTCTGCTGCTCGATCTCAACCTTCGCCTCGGGATCAAGGATTCGGGACTGAGCATCCACGCTCCAGGTCTCCCACTCTGACTCCGTCGCTAGAGATTGTGGAGGTTGAGGTAGGCTCTGCTGATGAACCAGAGCGCCCTTTACAGGTCCGTGGCCCCTTGCCTACCTTACTTGTCTTCAGATCGGAGCTGCTCCAACAATCTTCGGCTGTAGCCACCGAGATGCAAGATGAGCCCCGGCCTTCCACCTCCAAGTTTCAGGAGGACGAGCTGGCATATGGCGCCTACGACCTGGCCAGGTCAGTGCTTACAGCGCCGTTGGCAGTACGGTCGACAGCCGAGGCCGCTTCCGAACGGGTTTTCCAACTGACCTCCGAGGCTGCAACTCTTCATGCTGCAGCTCTATCTCCATCCCGGATTTCCTTCCACGGGATGGATAAGGAACCCATTCTCCCGAGGGAACCGACGAGACCGGTTTTGAGGGACACATCCTGCCAAGCGTCGCCGGTTCAACCCCTACCTCAGCTGCCTTCCGTACTGCGGCCGCCCACAACACCGCCACGCTCCGTGTCTCTTCTTGATAAGCGTTGATCACCATCACCGTCATCTGATTCTTCTTCTTCCTCTGAATCCTCTGAGGAATACCTACCATTCTTGCCATCCCCACAGCCGGATCTCCTGGAAGATGACTCCTCTTCACCAACGGATGACATCCGTTCCTTTGCTGAACAAGTGGTCCGTATGGCACATGCCTTGGATCTGAAGACCACTGAGAAGGAGTCTGAGCCCCTTGATCCTATCTCTCAGAGACTCAAGTCCAGAGCTCCTCCGGCTGCGTGTCTACCAGTTCTTCCATCTCTCCTTAAATTGACCCAGGGTTCATGGGAGAACCCCTCGTCCATCCCGTCAACGTCTAAGAGGATAGACAGGCTATAAAGAGTGGCAGGAGATGGGATCGATTGGCTCCAGGAGCATCCCAAACTGAACTCCATCGTCATAGCGGCTGCCCAGCCTAGAAGATAGTGGGCACAGTCCACTCCTTCTGACCCTGAAGGAAGGAAGCTGGACATTATGGGGAAGAAGCTGTATTCGGCTGCTGGCCTCAGCTTCCGGATTGCGAACTATTCGGCGTGCATGGGCGCGTATCAGCAGGTCCTTTGGGAGAGGATGCTGCCTCTCATCCAGGACCTGACTGATGAGCGTTGACGACTCGCTGAGGCCATTCAAGCAGAGGCACAACTATTGGCGGGGCAGCAGATGAACTGCACACCACGTTGCTGATTGCGCAGCCAAGACGGTGGTGGGCTCTATCGCCCTATGGAGGCACGCCTGGCTTCAATCATCTGGGTTGTGCGCACAAGCATCTGCCACTATAGAGGACATGCCTTTTGACAGCTCTGGCCTCTTTAACACCTCAACGGACGAGAAGCTAGAGTTTACGCAGATGAGAACCACCGCATGGAAGTACGGTATGCCAACGGCCTCATCTTCTGCTAACCTCCCCAGGCATCGTTCAGGCTGGCATGCCTCTTCATACAGTCAGCCGTTTAGATGAAGTGGCACGCCTCAATCCTCTAGGCGTTCCCAGTTCCAACAACCGATGTCCTCCACCTCCTCAGTGAGGAGCCAGGGGTCCACTTCACGGTACCGACTGCCTTCAAAACAACGGCTGAAGGATCAAGCCAGAAGGAGATTTTAAGTGCCTCCCTTTTGATGATGTTTCCCTTTTCTTTTAGACTCCCCTGTTTGGAGATCGCCTGTTGTCGTTCCAGCACGCCTGGTCCTTGATAACACCGGACCGCTGGGTACTGAAGATTGTACGACAGGGCTACTGGATCGAGTTCGATGAACAACCTCCAACAGGTCGGCTCTGTGTGATGCTGCCCTCCCCTCCCCTCCTCAAAGAGGTTCAAACCCTGCTTCAAAAAGGAGCTGTCGAGCCTGTGGATCCCAATCATCGCCACCTCTGTTTCTTTTCAAAATACTTCCTGGTCCCAAAGAAAGATGGTGGCCTCCATCCCATCCTCGACCTGAGGGGAGTGAACATGTACATCATCCAGAAGAAATTCAGGATGACTATGCTTGCTCTCATTCTTCCTCTCCTTCAATGCGGAGATTGGTTTGCGTCCATAGACCTTAAGGACGCCTACTTCCACATTGGGATTCATCCTGCCCACAGGAGGTTTCTGGCGTTCCAGATGGGGGACGAACCCTACCAGTTCTGCGTTCTACCATTCGGACTCTCCATGGCACCGAGAGTCTTCACGAAGTGCATGGCACCGGTGGCGGCCTATCTTCGACAACAAGGAGTCATAGTCTTCCCGTATATCGACGATTGGTTCCTTGTAGCGGATTCAAAGGCCCAGCTCAACAGGAACATCAGCTTTACCTTAGATGTGCTACACACCCTGGGACTTGTTGTCAACACGGACAAATCCCACTTGAATCCCACACAAGCGATCCAGTTCATCGGTGCCCGACTGGACTCGGTCTCAGCAGCAGCCTACCTTCCAGAGGACCGATTCAACACCTTACAGTCCCTGATTCAGGGTTGCCAGCATTCACGGTGGGTCTGGGCACACGACATCCAGGTTCTGCTGGGTCACATGGCAGCAACTAGTCCATTACTCGTCTGTCCAGACTTCGATTCCGGCCGCTCCAGCACTGGTTCCTGACTGCCTTCGACCACCTGCAGGACTCTCCCAGAAAGCTCCTAACGATGCCCCGTGCTGTCCAACGCTCCCTCGACTGGTGGCTCATACCACAGAATGTCCTGTCCGGCCTTCCCTTCGACCCCCTGCAGCCGAGCGCCTCCCTCACAACGGATGCATCTCTACTCAGATGGGAGGCTCATCTGGGCTGCCACAAAATTCAGAGTTTATGGAACAGTGAAGAAAAGACGTTACACATCAACGTTCTGGAACTCCTGGCGGTCCAGAAAGCTCTTCGAGCCTTTGAGGTGCTGGTCTGGAACAGAACCGTCCTCCTCATCACGGACAGCACCTCCGTGATGTACTACCTAAACAAGCAAGGTGGTACCAGGTCTCCTCAGCTTCTTCAACTCACTCTGCAGATCTGGGATTGGTGTGTGGAAAGGAATGTCCTCCTGCAGTCCATCCATCTCCCCGGGGAGGAGAATCTTCTTGCCGACGGACTGAGCCATTCCAATTCCAACGTCCACGAGTAGATGCTACATCGGCACATAGTGACCAATCTTTTCCATCACTGGGGGACTCCTCTGTTAGATCTCTTCGCAACTGCCCAGAATGCACAGTGCGACCAATTTTGCTCCAAAGTACAGCACAAGGACTTGAGGGGAGACGCGTTCCTGTATCAGTGGAACGGACCGTTCCTGTACCTCTTCCCTCCGATCCCGCTGCTGACAAGGGTTGTCGCCAAACTTCGCCGGGACCCGGCGAATGCGATCCTCATTACACCTTGGTGGCCTCGACAACTGTGGTTCGTACCACTGCTGCTTCTGGCCAGACAGCACTTTCTTCACCTCCCTAGCAGACCGGACCTACTCACCATCCAGCAAGGCAAGATCAGACATCCCGACCTCGAATCACTCCACCTGACGGCCTGGAGAATCCACCCATGACCCTGTGTCCACCTCATCCTGCCCTTCCTTCCCTCAAGAGGCTCAAGCAATTATTGACGCTGCCAGGAAACCCTCGACTCAGAAAGCCTACTTCTATAAGTGGAACCGATTCAAGAAATTCCTGGCGGATAAGGGACTGACTGTTGAACCCTGCTCGGTATCGAAGGTCCTTCAATTCCTCCTAGACCTATCAAGACCAGGGCTCTCGGTTTCGTCTGTTCGGGGCTATCTGGCTGTTCTCTCTGTCGAATTCCTGTCTTGGAATCCGCCATCCCCCTTCCAGGATCTGATGGTGAAGAGGTTCTTGAAGGGTTATGTTAACCTCCATCCTCTGGTGCTCAACCCCGTGCCAGCCTGGAGCCTCAAACTCGTCCTCTCTCAGTTGGTGAGACGACCCTTTGAACCTCTGGCTTCAACCGAACTCTGGCTGCTGACTTGGAAGACTGCCTTCCTGGTTGCCATCACCTCCGCCCGTCGGGCTGGAGAGCTATGTCCTCTCCGATCGGACCCTCCATATATCTGTCTCCACAAGCACAAGGTGGTCCTGAGACCGGACATTTCCTTTCTCCCTAAAGTGGTCTCTAGCTTCCACCTAAACCAACCTATCGTCCTACCGGCGTTGATGCAGGACCCGGAGGATGAATTTGAGCGTACCCTCCACTCCATGGATGTGAGGAGGGCGCTTGCCTTCTACATACAGCGGAATGCTCCGTTCTGAGAATCACCCCAGCTCTTTGTCTCCTATGCTGACTCCAAGCGGGGTGCACCGATTTCGCCACAGCGTCTCTCGAAGTGGGTGATGTTGACTATCGCTCTCTGCTATGAACTGGCCAAGAAGCCGTTGCCTCCACGAATTCGTGGACATTCTACGAGAGCTGTCTCCGCTTTGACTGCGTTCCTCTCTGGGGTGCCCCTAGAGGATGTCTGCCGTGCTGCAACTTGGTCTTCACCATTGACATTTATCTCACATTACAGACTGGACTCTCGTTCTAGGGACAAGGCTGCTTTTGGGAGGGCAGTCCTTCTGTCCTCCATTCATTGAGTATTCATGTTGAACATTTCACTGTTGATTTAATTCTATGTTGAGATGTGAATATTGCTATGATGAGAATGGGTTAATAGTTACAGAATGTGCAAAAAAAAAGGGGGTAGAGAAATCCCTTTCAAGGCTAATGTGAAGGGTCCTCGTCTAATGATGTACAGGACATACCCTCCTCCAGTGGGGAAGCTTGCTAGTGTACCCAATTGTGTGATTCACAGAGACTACGAAGAAAATGGATAGGTTGCTTACCTGTAACCATAGATCTTCGAGTGGTCTTCTGTGAATTCACACAGACCTGCCCATCCTCCCCTCTATGTCCTACTATTGTATATGTGCTTAATGTTCCTGATGCTGCTGATTGCAGCGTCATTCAAGGAACTGAGGGGATTTAGGCGGGAGAGCCTATTAAGGGACCGTTATTGTGGGCGGAGCTACCGCCAAAAATGTATCTATGCACATTCTGCCTAGCGATACTAGAAGGTTCCGTATGCACTGCGCAGGCGCAGGAATAACCCAACTGTGTGAATTCACAGAAGACTACTCGAAGATCTATGGTTACAGGTAAGCAACCTGTCCTTCTCAGACCTGATGGACCTAGCCCAGGAAGAACCCTGGCTGCTGTCCCAGTGAAGGGACCTGTTATCGCAGGGCCCCCTGCTACACCCGGATGTCTCGAGGCTCCGCCTAGCCACCTGGAGATTGAGGGCAAAGCACTCAGAAGATGTGGTTATGAGGAGGCGGTAATAGCCACCATCCTGTGTTCCATAGAGAGTCCACTACTAGAATTTACGAAGCCACCTGGAAGGCCTTTGTCAAGTGGTGCGGGTCGAACAAGGTCAACCCGGAGGAAGTTTCGGTCAAACACACCTTAGCCTTCTTACAAAAGGGCTTTGATCTAGGTCTTAGGCCAAACACCCTAAAAAGACAAGCTGCAGCCCTATGCTTGGTATTCCTGATGGCGAGAGGGCAGTCGTTGGCCTCACACCCCCACATGAGGAGATTCCTCCGAGGGGCCACTGCCCTGGTCCCCCCAACCAGACATCATTTCCCATCACGGAATCTGCCACTGGTCCTGTGACAGTTGACAAAGCCTCCATTCAAGCCACTTAGAGAGATTTTCCTCAGACTACTGACGCTGAAAGTAGCGTTTCTAGTAGCAATATCATCGGCAAGATGAGTCTCAGAGCTCTCGGCCCTCTAGGTGTGTGAACATATGTGCTCCTTCAATGAAGACCATGTGATTCTGAGAACAGACCCTTCTTTCCTCCCGAAGACCCTCTCCTCCTTTCACGTTGCACAAGCCCTGTTCCTACCATCATTCTGCCCTAAACTTTCCCACCCCAGGAGAGGGTGTGGCACAAGCTGGACATGAGAAGGGCCTTTAAAATCTACATTAAAAGAATGAAGTTATTCAAGCGCTGTGACTCTCTGTTCTTGTCATTCAATCCAGCCTCCCTGGGCCTGAAGGCATCTAGACAAACCATTG
This sequence comes from Gambelia wislizenii, assembly GCA_030847615.1. Classification (NCBI taxonomy): domain Eukaryota; kingdom Metazoa; phylum Chordata; class Lepidosauria; order Squamata; family Crotaphytidae; genus Gambelia; species Gambelia wislizenii. The sequence continues at coordinate 219,172,661 of JAUMIR010000004.1, forward strand.
CGAGCTGGATTAGGGCCTGCATTCGGATGGCCTATGACACTGCAAAGCTACCACGCCCCACAAAAATGTGGGCTCACTCAACCACATTGGCAGCCACATCAGCGGTGTTCTCCAGTGCCCCAATTTCGAAGGTCTGCAGGGCTGCTACCTGGTCCACCCCATCTACTTTTATTCACCATTATAAGATCAACAAATTCAGGGCTGCCGAAGCCGTGTTTGGGCATAGGGTGCTCCAGGAGGTAATTCAGGACTAGGCCTCTGAGGCAATCATCCCTCCCATTCTTGGTGGCTTGGGCATGTCCCATCTGTATAGGTTTTCGGATTCCTCCTCTCACCAACCCAGAGAATGCCACGTTGGTACTTACCATGAATGTGCATTCTGGTGTTGGTAGAGAGGAAGTTCTCTACCAGCCTGCACCACAGGACGAACACCACCATCCCCACATTGCCATAGGCAAATCTGTGCTCAAGTCCGTTCAGCAGTTCACTTACCTGGGAAGCATCATCTCCTCAGATGCCAAGATTGACAAAGAGATCGATCACAGATTAGCAAAGACATATAGTGCATTTGGAAGACTTTGCAAAAGAGTCTGGAGTAATAAACACCTGAGGCGAAGCACAAAAATCAGTGTGTATAGAGCCACTGTACAGTCTATTCTCCTTTATGGGTCTGAAACATGGGTCACCTATCGCCAACACTTCCAACTCCTTGAACGCTTTCATCAGCGCTATTTACGCACAATCCTAAATATACACTGGACTGACTATGTGACGAATGTTGCTGTCCTCGAGCAAGCAGGGATGACCAGCATTGAGGCCATGATATTGAGAACACAGCTGCACTGGGCAGGGCACGTTTCTAGGATAGAGGACAATCGCCTCCCCAAAATAGTACTCTACGGTGAACTCACCACGGGTCAGCATAAGAGGGGCGCTCCAAAAAAGCGATACAAGGGCTCCCTGAAACAACATCTCAGGCTCGGCCAAATTGATCACCAACAATGGTCTGCCCTGGCCTCACATCGGGAGGCATGGAGACACACTATCCACAATGCTGCAGCCTTATTTGAGAACTCACGCCAAACAAGTCTTGAAGAGAAACAACAATGCAGAAAGAATCACAACCAGGAAACATCACCCAAGGAGACTTTCTGCTGTGCTTTCTGCAACCGGACTTGTTTATCTCGGATTGGCCTTTTCAGTCATCAGCGCGTTTGCAGAAAGCGCAGGATGAGTGCTTCCTGAATCTTTGTTTGCGAAGAAAAGCCAGAGATAGAGAGGAGGAATCCGCCCCACCCACATGACTGCCCTTGGATGCACCGGATTCATGTCTGGGCTTGGCTAGTCAGGAAACTGAGGATGTGAGGGCTGGCAAGAGGGGAGGAGCAATGGTCCTGGTCCTCATGTGACCAGTTTAAAGTTTTTCTTCCTGCCTCTTCTCTGGGTGGTGGAGGAGTTAACCCATTTGTATAAGTTTTCGGATTCCTCCTCTCTACCAACCCCAGAATGCACATTCACGGTAAGTAGCAACATGGCATTCACTGGGGTTTGGTTCCAGGACACCCCATGGATACCAAAATCCGTGAATACTCAAGTCCCATTATACACAGTGGCATAGCAAAATGGTGTCCCTTATATAAGATGGCAAAATCAAGGTTTGCTTTTTGGATTATTTTTTTAAGAATATTTTCAAATCATGAATACTTAAATCCGTGGATACCAAATCCGTAGATACGGAGGGACAACTGTATATAATGGGAATTGAGCATCCACGGGGTGTCCTGGAACCAAACCCCAGTGGATACTATGGGCCCAGTGTATAATAAATTTACAATCTTAAAACCACCATTTTTTTACTACATAGTGAGCAGTACAAGCATTGCACTATTCAGTTACATACACATGGCCAAAATCCTACTTAAACTTGGGACCCCCTCTTTCTCTTTTCAAAGTCAGATTCCCTTTGATTTGGAGCTAACCACCACTTGGCAGGCGAGAGGATGGAGATTCTTAAATAGCAGCCTATATTGAGTATGAGCATCTATAGGTTTGGGCAAAAAGTTGTTTGATTAGCTTTAGCTTGTTATTCATCCCCTCATGCCTGTTAACTACTTCATAGTCTGGGCTGGTAATAGTTGTGCTTCACACCACAAAGTTCTTTTTAGTTGCTAGAGTTGGAAAAGATGGCTTTCTCTAAACATCAGTTGGTGAATTTAAAGATTTGATGCAGCTAGAACTGTGCACTAGCACTGTGGTTCTCAGGCTGTCTTATGTGGAGGACTGGGGGGGGGGATTTCCAATGAGTCAGGGACTGATATCACATTTGTAGCCATTGGCTATGGTTGTTTCTTTCTTTCCTGGGACCCTCAACTGGTCACTCATGGACCAGCTAGTGACCACCATTTCCAATAGTACTGTGCTAGTATGTCCACTGCCCCAAATTTTAAATGGAGAAAAAGAATCCAGAGCAGAACCCTGATCAGAAGCACTCCACATGGCAACATTCCCTTGCCAGTGCACACTTAATAGGAAAATGAATCTCTACTGGAATGCCTTTGCCTTATGAACATTTTTCTCTTTTTGTACATGTTATGTACACCTGATTTCACCCAGTTTACTACGCATGTTGCAGCTTACTACCCAGCATCTTGGTCTTTCCTGAGGTTTCTCCAGCCCTCAAGCCCTTGGGGATGCAGGGATTCCCCCTTGCGCAATGTAAGTAGAGCATTACCGGTACTCTACCACCCTAGTATTGCAGATGTAGCTATAATTTTCCTATGTAACTGCTCTGGTGTATATTAGGCAATGGTTGAAATAGTTGAAGCATTATCATGCAGTGTATTTAAATGGTATTGAACCTGACTTGTTTAAAAAAATGCTTCCCATAATTATACATTCACATAATATTAGAGCAATTAGAAACAAGTACTTAAATAATGCAGGCACATCACATTTAAGGGTGCTTCCTTTATATCAGTTGCATCAGTTACAAACCAACTAGGGAAAATAGATTTTCCTTGGTTTTTTTTCTGGGCTGTGAGGCTGTGTTCTGGAAGAGTTTCCCATCTAGGGAAAAGTTTGTAATTCTTGACTACAAAAAAAAAATCTACAAGATGGAAAAGAATCTACATCGTTAAGCTGCTGACATAATTGTTCAACTGACTGAAAAAGCAAATATTTTGACCAAGGGAGAAATACTTCCTGTGAAGCTCATTGAGCTGCTATATTTAAGTAGTTATGTTGGATTCTTTAGGTAAATCCTTCCAGAATGCAAGAATAGTTACGTACGTATGTTAACTTGAAGAGATTTTAACATTTTATGATGACACGTCTGGTGATGATACGGAAGAGTGCATCCTCGATGGCTGCTCCTAGACTAGGGAACTTCCTTCCAAGAGAGGCTTGATTGGCCCTCCCTTTGCACTTTCTGCCAGCAGGCAAAGACCTTCTTATTTCAACAGACCCCCAGCCCTTAACTGGTTAGGATAGAAAGATGTGCAACAGATATGCTATTTCTTAATATGTAATATGTTTTCATGTGTTTTTAATTGTTATAAATTAATGTTTTAACTGGATTGCTTAATGTTTTTGTATTGAGATGTTATTGTACTGCAGATTGTTTTATCCTATTTTAACCTACACTGTAAGCCGCTTTAGGTCCCATGTTGGGAGAAAAGCAGGATATAAATAAAATACAGTAGGCCCATGTATTATGCGAGCTCATGTTACATGGGTTCCATTATATGCAACCGAAATAATACGTTCTCTCTAGACATTTTGTAGGTGTTCCAGCATGATTCTACAGTATGCTTCCGCCAGAAGTTGACCATAGACTCACACTGGAGGACCTTGAAATGTCTAGAGAAAACACTTCATTGTTCATTTCGGGTAAGAAAAATTGGGTTCCATATTATATGCAATAATTGTTCTATGTGAAAGGTTTCAGAACAGTTCCCTCACATTATATGTGGGCTTACTATAAATAAACAAAGCACACAGGGAAGCGGGGAGGAGAGAGCTAGTGCTACCTGGATGTGGTCGCTCATAAAAAATACGAAGAAAGGGACCTCAGATATATGGGGCAGTGATGTGAATTCGCAAATATTCCAATTTAAAATAAAACTTTTCAGAGTTAATTAGGCAAAAAAATGAGTGGCCCCATTCCATAAAGACCTTACAAATTAATGTAGGCAATGAGAAATAGTGCTGTAAATATCTTTTTCTCTAGATTTTCCTTGGTTTTTTTCCAGGCTGTGAGACCGTGTTCTGGAATAGTTTCTTTCTGACGTTTCGCCTGCATCTGTGGCTGGCATCCTCAGAGATTGGTTGGGTAGGGGTGTGTGTGAAGTTTATATGCTGTGAACCTCTGTTGGGGAGTATATGCAAATTTGTGTAATTGAATGGTTCATTTCTGGGTATAGAAATACAAGGCTCGTTAGCATCTGTTTGGCTAATGGTTTGTTGATGGCCCATTAACTGCAGGAATTCCCTGGGAGGAAATCCATTGTAAGTGTTGAGTTTTTATTCTATTGTTTTTTCAAAACTGGCAGCCAGGTTTTGTTTAGTTTTAAGTTCTTCTTTCCTGTTGAAGTTGTCCAGGTACTTGTGGGTTTCAATAGCTTCTCTGTGCATTCTGACATGATAGTTGTTGGCCTGGTCCACAATTTCTGTGTTTTTAAATAGCATTTTGTGTCCAGGTTGGTTTATGACATGTTCTGCTACTGCTGATTTTTCTGGCTGGCCCAGTTTGCAGTGTCTCTCATGTTCCTTGATTCATGTTTGCACACTGCATTTAGTGGTCCCTATGTAAACATGTCCACAGCTGCATGGTATGTGGTAAACTCCTGCAGCTGTGAGAGGGTCTCTTTTGTCCTTCACTGAGCATAGCATTTCTTGGATTTTTTTGGTTGGTCTATAGATTGTTTGGAGGTTGTGTTTCTTCATCAGTTTCCCTATCCTGCCAAACGCGGAGCTTATTATTCCAAGGTAAACTACTGGAAATTGACAGAGTTCTCCTTCTTTCTTTCTTATCCTCTGGGACCTGCTTTGATAATTCTGTTAAATCTTTCCTCTATTCCCCAAAAGAAAAATACAAGGTCCCTGAGGGAAAAAGCCCAAATCAAACTTCTCTCTCTCTTACAAGGCGAGATTCGGCAGCAGGGATAGACAGAGGGGCATTGCCCTTCCGTAACTCACAGCAGAGGGTGTGATGAATATGCTGTGGCTGCCCGGACCACTTTGCTCCCCAAGACCTCGAACGGCCACGGGAAGAGAAAAGGAAAGTCCAGGTATTTAGTGCCAGCTGTGACTAGCCTTCCTCCCTTTTGGAGATCTGGACGAACCACTCTTCTTTCCTGTAGATGTGGTAACCCTCTTTTAGCGGTGAACCTCTGTGGAGTGCTAGAAACTCGTGGCTCCCTAGCTCGCATCCTGAACCGGAAGTTGCGTACTCAGTATTGTTGAAATGTTGCATTTTTTAAGGCTGAATACAGTTTGGGAAAATTGCACCTGTGGACTGGTTATTGTCCTCTTTTTGGTCTTCCTGCTCTAAGACAGAAGTAGGGCCACTCAGATGCAGCCGCTCAGAGTTCTCACGTGAGGTCTTAGAGGGATCTTGAGCTGCTGCTTCCAACAGAATCCCAGCCTTTGCTTACAGATGTTTTGCAAAACATCTCGGAGGCTTTCAACCCAGCATTCAAGAAACTGTTGGAAACTGTTTAATGCAGTTAGATGTGTAAATAGCTATTGATTAAAACAATTTGTAAGCCACTCTGATAGCCTTGTGGCTGAAGAGCGGGGTATAAATAAATAAATAAAATAAAAATAAATCTACACTGTAGAAATAATGCAGTTTGACACCACTTGAAGTGCTGTAGCTCTATCCTATGGAATCCTAGGATTTGTAATTTTACAAAGTCTTTAGCCTTCTCTGCCAAAGCATGCTGGTGCCTCACAAAACTACAAATCCCAGGATTTTTCATAGCGTTTGTCTCTCTTCCTCCCCAGTTATTGAAGGGTGCCTGATTTCCTGTTTCTTCTGTCTTTTGGTACTGCGTGTATGGTCCATGGTTGCTGTAGGTGACCGGCTGAATGGGTTCCCAAGAGTTGGGTCCCATGTTTTCCATGGGACTTTCGCACTCTTAAGGGCACCAGTGTTCCCGAGAAGGTCTGCTACCTCCCTAAGTCTTTCTAAAAGGGAATCCCAGGCTACTTTGTTGTTGTCTATAGGGCCAAGTGCCATCTTATTCTGGGAGTTCAAGCCTCCATAATGAAGTGCCTTGAACTCCTCATCATCAAAGTTGTAAGTTCCTAGCACCTGATTGAAATCTATCTTCTGTGCCAGAACAGCCAGTAATATATTTTGGATGATGAAAGCATTGGGACTCTCACCTGGAGCCTGGCGCTCCATTACATACAAAATGTTTGCTGTCCTGGCCACATAAGTCGGATGAGCTCTCTCATCATGTATGTCTAAGGCTGCAAGGTCTTGGGCAGCTAGTGCATCCCAGGTCACTGTGGCCACCAACTGACCTCTGGTTTGCCTCAGCCAAAAAGTGTCCAATATTTCCAGTTATGAGATACCGTGGGGAGCGGGTAGTAGGGAGTACTAGCACTACCATACATTTATACCTGTTTGAAATCATGTTGTTAGTTTTGACCCAGTTCTCCAATCTGTTAAAGTCATCTTGAAACCTGACTCTATTTTCTGGGTTGGTGTCCTCTGCAGACCTTTATTCCTTCTGGTGCTGAGCAGCCCTAGGTCTCCTTCATTCCCTTATGGATTTTACTCTGCTCAGTCAGTTTTCAGTCACTTTTGAATGTGGCATGGAACATAAGACAATTTATTAGCTGCTGTTTTCTAAGGGTGCAATCCATCAGCTACTAATGTGACTCCCCTACTAAATAGCACTGCAGAACTTCCTCGATGCACATTTTGGTAGTTCAAACATACAAATGGAAAATATGCAAGAGAGATTTTAATGTTGTTGTGAGCCTTCAAGTCATTTCCAACTTAAGGCAATGAATGATGGATGCATTAGACAAATGTTTCAAGATTGGCTTAAAACCTATATAAATTATCAAATTCGATCAACTTTATAACTAATTGAAATGAAATTTGATTTAAATATTTTAAGTCTAGGAGACCACTAGTGAATATCAGGTGCTATAGGCTACATTTCAGAGGAGGGAACTGACAAAATCTCCATTTTGTTTATGCAAGAGAGCTTTTCTTTATCCCAAGATGGCTAAGAAACCCTATAAAATTAATGGGGTTGCCATAAGTCAACAGGCGAAATGAAGGCACATAAACACACACATACACACAGTGAACCTATCATGGGGTTTTCTTGGCAAGATTTGTTCAGAGAGGGTTTGCCTTTGCTATCCTCTGAGGCTGGGAGAGTGTGATTTGCCCAACATCACCCAGTGGGTTTCCATGGCCAAGCAGAGATTCAAACCCTGTAAGGTCATAGTCCAACAATCAAACAGCTACACCATGCTGGCTCTCACTTTAACTTTTCTCCATAGAATTCATTAAATTTTATACACATACTGTTCTTTACGTAGTGGATTGACTCAACCACATGGAAGAAGTGAATTAAATCCAAGAAATTTGATTTTAGAACAGAGCTGGTGGTATGTTTTTTCCTCCTTATCTATCATTATCTAAATGTGAATCAGGATGCTTGTTTTACATGCTGCTATGCAAGATGTACATGGACTAAATGAAAGATGGCTGGTGCATTCATAGGGTCTGGGGAGGAATGAAAAGAGCAGGGATCTGATCTTCTAGGATCAGTGTGTATCACTATGAAAAACATACTGATAAAAGATTCCATACGCTCCACAGTCCTTTCAATTCACTTTATCCAACAAATAGGGATGCATGAGCAGCAGTTCCTGAAACTGTGTGGCAGAGCTGTGATCTTTTCACATGCAGAGAAGCAAACAAATCTGTATGGGGTGTCTAAACAGTTTTAAAAAAAACACCTTATGGAATTTGCTGCGAATCCTACCTATCTAAATGGGTTCCTGCACCAATCCACACTATTTGGAAGAAGGGAGCCCCTATTGACGGGATAGGCTGTCAATAGATCCCTCATTCCATTTCTGTCATGGATGTTCCTGTGAACAAAAAGTTGCCCCTTTATGCTGGTGAGATCCCAGCATCAAAGGGAGGTCCCTGCCAGAACACTTCCAGGTGAGATCAGGGCATCCAGGTACGTGACACACTTTTTATGATCCACCCTGGGTTACTTCTACCTTTTAAAGAGTGTTTTTGTGCTTGTTGTAATTTTTTTGTGTTCTTTATATTTTTATTTTTGAATTTCCCACACTCACATCTTCTCATGAGAATCCACGGGATTTCAATCCAGGAAGTGAATGGAGCTCCGTTAGAGCTCCATTCACTCCTGGGCTGCCAGAACGAAGGGACAGGAGGTAAGTGTGGTAGGGAGGGTTCTTGTGGCGTGACAGGGACAGGACAGGGGCGGGAGTGGAGATTGTGGGACAGGAACACTTTTTTCGTTCCTGTCTGAAAATCTCCATAGTGTAAGAAGAGCAGACTTTTCCTCAGAAAAGTCTCATGAGCATATTTGCAGGAGATGTGATTCTAGGCACATTTAACTAGGAAATCACATTACAGTAGTTGCCATTACAATACAGTGATCAGCATCATAACATATCCTCAACGTACCATATTGACATAGGAAAAAAACCTTCAGCCCTTCTGACAGGAAAATAGAGGGCATCTTGAAGGAAGAGAAAATGAAGAACTGTTTCTGTATTTCCCCCTGACAGCAGTAATTGCCAGTTTCAAGACTTGCCTGGATAGAAGCCCAGAAAAGCAAAAACCACTGTGTCAACTCAACTGACAAGCATATTACAATTTTTAGGTTTGGAAGCTAAGAAGCCATCTGAAGAAATCAGCAGTGTGTGGTTAGTTTTTTAGAAACAGATTTGTAAATGAGGGGTTTGGACTTGTTTTTGGAAAATAATCTGATTTTTCCAGATTTTCAGATCATATACATTTATGGAAATTATTCTAACTGCTAATGAAAATCAGGTTGCTTGAAGGAAATATAGAGGCCTACTGAATTAGACCAGGCTGTCTGTTGAACAGTGGCCAGCCTGCTGATTTTGGGAAACTTAGGGACAGGACATGACTTTCTCCTAGATTGGTTACATCCAGAAAAATCTGAAAAGTTTTGTCAGATGTATGACAAAGATCCTGCATTGTCAGACATAACTATGATGATAAATCTTTGTCGTAATTATGCCTGATGATTCCACCCCCCAAAAAAACTGCCTTTTCAGAAAGGCAGCGCCCTAACCAAAGGGTTTCCAAGGTGCTGTAGATCACAGTATTGGGAAATTATGTCCATGGAACTCTTTCAGTCACATTGAAAACAGGCAGATGGAAAGACCCCTTGGTGTCCTGCCATATCTGCTTTTCTCACTGCACCCCATGTCTGGGAAAGCTCTGCGGATGTCATTTCCCAGTACCCCAATCTGGAATGCCTCAGGAACTCTTCATTTGGAGTATTGCCTGGTTGAAAAGTCATGTTTTGGGGAGGTCACATTCAGTCATTAATAACCAGAAATATGAAGCCCAAAAGTTGTTATTGTTGTGTGCCTTCAAGTCATTTCTGACTTATGTTGACCTTAATACAGGGTATAAAGGCTGTTTAAAATGCTTTTAGGATCCATATAATACCCCTGCCAAGAAGTACATGTGTATGTTCTAAAATGGAACCTCCAGTCCAATCCTGTACCTAGCATCCATGCTGAACGTTATCTACAATAAGTTATATATGCTATTTAAATATATTATTGAAATGCTGAATAGCCCCAGACAAGGTTTTATTCTTCTAGAATATCATCCTGCTGTTAGCAAACAATGCATTGCAGACAGAAATTCCACTGACCAAAAGCATCACCTTTGGTAAGGACTAGAGGTATTTTGGATTTTTTGAATATTTCAGATTTGGAATACTTGCATATACATAATGAGCTACCCTGGAGATGGGACCCAAGTCTAACATGAAATTCATTAATGTTTCATATACAACAGTGGCTCTTAACCTTTTCTTTACCAGGGACCCCTTTTAAATATCTATTGTTGCCACAGACTCCCAAGACTTAACTCAAAATTTTTAAAAACAACAACAATATATTTACACTATCCATTAAACTTTCCATCAGAAGTGCTGGAGGGGGAAGGAAGACGTTTCTCCTGCTTCTTCCTGCAAGGTTGTGGCTAGAGCAGATTGAACGGCAATGCACAGGCCAAGCCAGCCAGCCTTTGCCTTGGCTCCTGTCATATGGCCACTCCACTATAGGGAGGACGTGGGGCAAGCAGCCCTCAAGCCTTTGTGGACCCACTCTGAGGACATCACGGCCCTCTGAGGGTTCCCAGACCCCAGGTTAAGAACCACTGATATACACCTTATACCGTACACATAGCCTGAAGGTAATTTTATACACAATATTTTTAATAATTTTGTGCATGAAACAAAGTTTGTGTACACTGAACCATCAAAAAAGCTAAGATATCACTATCTTGGCTACCCATGTTACCCGAAGAGGTAGGGTGCTTTAGAGACCCACTTGTGATATTAATATTTGGGGGAATTATACTTAGCTCAAATGGAATGCTGTGAGAGGCAGGTAACTTTGGGACCTTTTCACCTCTGTATACCAGTAGTAATTGCAGAGAACTCCAGTTAAAGTGAAATAAATGGTTCATATTGGAAAATAAGACAGAAGTATTCTCACAAGCAACATGCACTCACAAGAACCACACACAAGGCTATCATTGATAGATTAAAACTTAACAGGAAACCCGGTCCAAATGGACTACCTGCTAAGTACTACCAATGTTTTAAAGAATAATTAATGAAACCCTTACAAAAGATGTTAAACACAATTAAAGATGTCAGCCTTCTTCCAAATAGCTGGAAAGAAGCTTATATAACACTAATACCAAAATCAGATGCAGAATCTCTAACTTCAAAAGAATTTAGACCAATATCACTTCTTAATGAAGATTATGAAATATTCTCTTCCATTTTAGCACAGAGATTAAAAAAGATTCTGTTGCAATATATTGGAAATGATCAATCAGGATTTCTTCCAAGGAGGTATATGAGAGAAAATATGAGAACTACATTAGATGTTCTAGAATACTTTGACTTTCATAATGAAAAAAAGGGTGTATTGATTTTTTTAGATGCAGAGAAGGTATTTGACAATGTGAGGTGGTCTTTTCTTTCAAAAACTTTAGAAACAATGGAATTTGGAGAGAACTTTTTATCTTGGATAAAGGCTATTTACACAGAACAAGAAGCCCACCTACTTGTCAATTCGAAAAGATTAAAAAAAATCTAATTGAACAAGGGACAAGACATGCTTGTCCTCTATCTCCTTTGTTGTTTATTTTGGTATTAGAAGTGCTTCTTTTAAAGAGCTAATGTTTTGTGCAGGCCCAATAACTTGTTTATACAGTTACATATTTTATTTGTTGACAATAAACGTTCTTTTGTTAACAAGAAACATCCAGCCTGGAGTGATTCTCACGGAAGGAGACACAGCCAGGAATACGTAGCCACACCTGAGTGCTTGTGCTATACCACTGGGAGACATAGTTTGGCTGTGATGTGGAGGTTGGGCGTCACAAAATGGTGACAGGGCGGGAGGTGGAAATCCCCCCTTCATCATAAAGTGGTGGCAGCAGTGGGGTAGGAAAGTTCCCCACACCACTAGGAGGACGCCAAGTGTCACAGTGATGAAAATAAATGAGCTTCTGAATACATTTGGGCAATTGGCAGGATTTAGAGTTAATAAAGATAAAATTAAAATTCTTGCCAAAAACTTTTTAAAAAAGAAGAAAAAGAGCTATTGGAAAGAATGCTGGGGCTAAAATGTGTAGACAAAGTAAAATACGTATTACACTTTCAAATAATAACAATCAAATATTCCAGAACAATTATATGTCATTGTGGAAGGCAATCCGGGGGAAAATTAGAACATGGAAGACATTGGGCTTATCCTTGATGGGGAGAATGTCCCTAATAAAAATGAGTATCTTGCCCAAATTACTATTTTTATTACAAATGGTCCCAGTGACCATTCCATCAAAATGGTTTAAAGAATGCCATAAGAATTTGTTGGACCTTTTGTGGCTTGAGAAGAAATCAAGAATAAAATTTAAGCCAATGATGGATCTTAGGAAGAGAGGAGGATTTGGTCTTCCTGTGATGGACTTTGTCAGCACCCACTCCCACACACAACAAGGTCATTGGTTGTAGCTTTCTTGTCAGGACTTGGATGTGAATAGTAACACTGCAAAGACAGTTCTGAGGCCTTGGCGTCAAAGGGCCTCTGCTAATACAAATTGTAAGTTTTGTTTCTACAAGCAGCATCTGGTTAATTGCTATTACCAAAGCAATGCAATCCTCCTTACATTTTCACAGAGGAACAACCTTGACGGAGCTTTCCACCAGCACATACCAACCCTCTTTCCATCAAGCTCCACTCATGTCAGATCACGGGTGCAGATGCCAAGAGAGGCCTACTGATGCTAACTTAACTACATAACCCATACTCTAAGGCACCAGGACATGACACACCGCCCCCCTCAAAGCCAAACCACCCCGCACCCAGCAAGGCAAAAGCAGCAGAAGCAAACTACACAATACAACAGGAACATGAACAAGAAAGCATAATACAAAACAGATCATCCTGGTTTGTCAGGAAAATGTTTGTGGAACTTGGACACCAGGTGGGGAGCATGAACATGATAATCCCACTCCACATGTCCCAATGGCAGACGTTTTCACTAGACCAAGTATTGCAAAGTTTCCTTGCACCTCCTAGAGTGCAAAAATTTCTGTGATCTCAAAGTGTTCATTCTCATCCACCGGGTGGGGGGGAGCGGGGGCTCCTCTGGAGCAGGACTAGAGGTATCTCAAAAATCTCCTTGAATTTAAAGAAGTTCCCAACTCTAGTTTAATTGGGTCTCTGAACATCTCAGGAAATATTATGTCTGCCCCTTGAGGACCCTGCCTCTTCAAAGTTGATGCTACCTTATCTTCCATACTATTATTACCATCCAATTGCACACTATCTATTGAACTATTTAGTCCCAAGGTCTGCAAAACTGTCTTTAATCAACTTTTATGTGAATCCATACAAAACAACCGATTTGAACTTCCTTCCATTTCATACTCTTCATCAGAAGAATTTAAATCTACAATTCCTCATCTTCCTCTAAGTCCTGTCTCCAACTGCTCTCCTCTAGCTCCATATCCATATCTAGCTCATCCTCTATGTGCCTGTTTTTCCTAGCACGTTTCCTAGGCCTTTCCTGCTCTATCTCATCTTTGAAGTTTGCATCATATACTCTTCTCTTCTTTTCTACCTTCACATTTCCCACTAAGTCATCCCTTCTTAGCTCTTTATGTTCTTTTAGACATTTCTACCAGTGTTGTGTTATTATGTTGCTGAGATTGTATAGCCTTTAAAAAATTAAATCTATTCCACCGTGACTGTAAATCAAAGAGGTGAATAATTGATTATCTTAGTATTACTACTACCTGCCATCCTATAAATTCCATTAGGTAAGTTTGCAGAATTAAATTCATTTGATGATGTCTTAGGACAACCAGCCATTAACATATTTAATTCATTAGGTACAGTCTCCCTTATAATATTTGTACTCTCAGTTGTCAGTGGTATATTTTCATTGTGTGTTGTTTCTCCAGGTAGTTGCTTAGGTCATACATTACCCCCTGAGGTAACTGTTAAATTGCTTGTTGGGTTCACAGAGCTGCTTCTTCCTTGGCTCTGACTTGCCATTTTAACATAACTCATATATGGCATATCTTTAAACATTTCTTTCAAATATTTAATGACTTCATAAGATTTGTGTAGAGTAATGTAAACTGCTTCCTCCCAGGATCTCTTGCAGACTCACACTTCCCTTTCCAGCATCTGCTGATGCTGATTAAGCCATCTCAGCCAAGCCTGCTTTTTCCACCAAGCCACATGATGATGCAGCTCCACCTCTTGCCTCAGAATCTTCTTTCTCAAGATGACAGTCAGAACTCACCCTTGGAGATTTCCCTGCTACTGCAGTGTTCTCCAAATTAGCCAGGCTACTGGAAACTGTTTTCATGGGCTTGCATTCCTTCAGAGGCTTAGCTACTGTTGCAGCTTGCTTCTCTGAGGTTTGTATTAGCTTTTTACTTTTCTTATTGCTTCTGAGCCATCTTTCCAACCAGCTCCTTAGATTGAGACTCAAGTTTCTGTTCTCCAACTTCATTGGGTGTAATATCTCCTACACACTGCACCTCTTCTGCCTCACTCTCACTAGAAGTTTGAAATTTTTTCTTCAACTCAGGTCTCATTTCTTCTGAACTTCACTGTGGCACTTGGCTTTTCTCCTGTCCCCCACCGACTTGTTCTTTGTGGAACTGAAGACACCATGTTTTAATTTCCTTTGCCTGTCTGGCTTTCTTTACCTATTCAATCTTCTGTATTTCTAATTTAATTTAAGATGCTCTAATTTTTTAACTGGAGGCGAGAGAAATATGTCAGGTTGGCAGGGCAGGAATTAAAAAACTGATGGAGGAGAGAAGGGGTCCTAATGGTGTTAACTGAAAAAGAACGTGGGCTCCTGCCTAGTCAGGTTGGCATGCGGGAATTAATTCAGCCATGGTGGATTGACCCTCTGTGCCATCCTGAGAATAGGAATTGAATATAATTTTGTCAGTATATAATACACAAGAACATCCCACAGAATGAGGAGGATGTGGAATGCTCCCCCTGAAGAATATATGAAAAGTCCAGTTGGAACAAATCCACAGGTAAGGGAATGTAGCAAATCCAAAATTGTCAAGTAACTGATAATAAATTATTGATGATGATACACCACTCCAGAAACTCTGAAACCATTTCAGTGCACTCTTCCTCAATCATTTCTCTGTGTGTGCCAAACTAGGAAAGGGGCAGAGATAATGTCTTGGAGGAGGTAGTGGGTAGGCAGTTACAAATGCTGTGTGCAATCAGCTTTTAGTGCAAACAAATGCTGTAATTCCAGAATGGTTCCCAAAGTGTGCAAGGAAAGATTGAATAGCATTTGAGAAACAATACTATCATAGCAGAAGAGCCTTGTGCGATAAAACCCTGTGCCTACTTGCTGATGTAATACATACTTGCCACTCTGGGAGTTCATTTTCTGAAGCTTTCTAATAGTTTTCTAGGCTCAACTCCATGAAGTTATATTACAAGATCATTTAAGAAAAGTGAGAGTCGTGTGGCAGCATTACTTATTTATATTCAGGCTTGGCCAACTTGATCACCAAAAATGGTCTGCCCTGGCCTCACATCAGGAGGCATGGAGACGCACTATCCACAATGCTGAAGCCTTATTTGAGAACTCACGCCAAACAAGTCTTGAAGAGAAATGACAACGTAAAAAGAATCACAACCTGGAAACATCACCCAAGGAGACCTTCTGCTGTGCTTTCTGCAACTGGACTTGTTTATCTCGGATTGGCCTTTTTAGTCATCAGCGCGCTTGCAGAAAGCGCAGGATGAGTCCTTCCTGAATCTTCGTTTGCGAAGAAAAGCCATATATATATATTTCTCTTGGGTATGTTGCCATTTCCAGTGTGCTGATTGGCCGCTTGGGAAACATACCCAACCAACTGTAGTGCTCTGTTGGGCAGCCAATCAGCAGCTTGATGGTGTTTTTCAGTACCACCTCCTTGGCCTACAGCCACATCTTTGCCTGTTGAGCTGCAGTAAGTAAATAGCCTGCTCCCCTTGCTGTCTTAATATGCATGCATGGGGGAAAATAATGCTGCTTTCTGTGTGTGTCCCCCCCCTCTTCTTTCTTCTTTTCCCTCCTGTCCTACCTTTCTGTGCTGCCTGAGGCCTTTCAAAGGCTGCCTGGGGCCTTTCAGTGCTACTTGGGGTCTAGGGTCTTTTTGTGCAGGCTGGGGCCTTTCTGTCCTGCTTGGGGCCTTGGGCCTTTCTGTACTACCTGCCCCCTTGGGCCTCTTGGGCCCTGGGCACTGTCTGTAGCTGCACCCTGGGCCTTTTGTGCTGTCTGTAGCAGTTACTTCCTCTTGGGCCTTGGGGTGGAAACATGTGGAAAACTTTAAGTCCTTTCTAAACATGGCGGTGGAGAGGCTCTCGCATCCTGCCACATGTGGGTTGAGTGTGTGTGTGTGTAGCATGGGGGGTGTAGTGTGTGTTTAGTGTAGGGTGTGTGTGTAGCATATGGTGTGTGTGTAGCGTGGGATGTTTGTGAGTTTGTGCAATTGCATGGTAGTGGCAGAGGGGCTCTCGCGTCCTGGCCTGTGTGGTGTGTGTGTATGTAGTATGGTATGTGTA
Source organism: Gambelia wislizenii (assembly GCA_030847615.1). Taxonomy (NCBI): domain Eukaryota; kingdom Metazoa; phylum Chordata; class Lepidosauria; order Squamata; family Crotaphytidae; genus Gambelia; species Gambelia wislizenii. Next base: position 219,189,065 of record JAUMIR010000004.1, read on the forward strand.
TGTGTGGTTGCATGCCAGTGGTGGAGGGGCTCTCGCATCCTACTGCGCATGGTGTGCATATGTGTGTAGCATGGTGTGTGTGTGTGTTTAGTGTGGTGTTTGTGTGTATATGTGCGATTGTATGGCAGAGCCGGAGGAGCTTTCATGTCCTGGTGCATGTGTACATGTGGTTCCATGGCGGCAGCAGAAGGGCTCTCATGTCCTCGCGCACATGGTGTGTGTGTGTAGTGTGGTGTGTGTGTGTACGTGCAGTTGCATGGTGATGGTGGGGCTCTCACATCCTGGCGTGTGTGGTGTGTATTTACCATTATGTGTGTGTCTGTGTGTACGCACGGTTGCATGGCAGTGGCAGAGGGACTCTCGGCATGAAATTAGCCATCATAGTTGATTTTAAAGGTTATATATTAATGTGTCAAATGATCATACTCTTGACATGTTTCCTAAGTGGCCAATCAGCAGAATAGGAATGGAAACATACACTCATAGACTCATTTTATAAATGCAGATAACAGTGTAAGTTACACTGGGTATAGCTAGTTTATTGAATTTATATCCTGCCTTTCTCCCAAAAATGGGATTCAAGGCAGCCTTTTAATGGCATGGTGCTGTAGTAAATGGTGTACCAGCACTCTACTGTAGTCTTTGACCAAGACATTATCACTGTTGTCCAGTTGCTTCAAAATCTAGGGGACAGAAGGTGCCCTAAAGTGGCAAGAAATTTTAGTGGAAACTAAATTTGGCAATCCAAATCACCTGAACCAAATTTTCTTTCAGCGGTCAGACTTCAAAAGCGTGAAAGCATGAGAGACAGTTTGATTTTAAATCAAGCAACTAGTGTAAGTGTACCCATTTAAATTCTCACTTGCCCCCTATTCATAACACATCTGTATTGTCACCCACAATAAGCTTGTAAGTTGTACTTTTGTCAGGCCAGAACACTGATTTAACATCAGCACTATGCAGTGGAAAATCTTAATAGTCTTTCCAGTGACCAAAGGGTTAAAAAAAAAGAAGTGAGATGAAAATTTGAGGTGTTGCAGAATTCCTTCTTTTTTTTTTTAAAAAAAAACATTTTTGGCAGACTTGAATTCATCCCAAAAGTACAGATGTAGATAGGCAGGCCTGTTAAATCCAATCTATGGATAGGATAGTGCTTCAGTCTTGTTTTGAAAACCTTCAAAAAAATTTTTTGTCTAATGCTTTCTCTTCTGTTTCTGCTTCTGCTTCTGTTGAGTTCTGTTGCTGTCTATTTTTTTTTTTAAAAAATCCCTCCTTGACTTTCTGTTTAATTCACCGAAATTGGGTTTCATCATCTGAAAATACTGTCTTATGTTACTGACAGTTGGTAGAAAAGGATCGATGGCTGGAAAACTGGAAAAGGAACAGTGCTGGATTATGCCACTAAGGGAGAAAAGGGGAAAGAAAGAGACATAAGCCTTTGGCCAGGGTGCCTTAAAAACCGTTCCAGAAAAGCTAATTACAACAGCAGGTGCCAGATTCAGTGCACAGTTGGCATTGTGTTCAGAGGACATAATTATAAATACAGCACAGCATTTCAGATCATGATGAGGATTTCAAGAGTGTGGTGGTAAGTATCTAATCCATAATTTAAATCCTCTTAAATGCTTTTAGATCCACATGCCTTCAGCAACCATCTTCTTTATTTAAGTGCTCAGTAGTATCTCTTCAGTTTAAAACAATTTAAAGGGTCCCTCACAGGTCTGCTGTAGGTGTTATAAAGTTGTCTTTGGCCATTTTTCAAATAAATGGGTAGAACCTGATGGTTAGCTTAAAAATCACTTTGTAGGCACTGGGTAATTCCAGTCTCTATTAGTTTTTAATTTATGTATATAAGAACTTGCTGGCTTCATTCACTAATTTAATACTGGCAATCCAAAGGAACTGATCTATATACCTCTAGTGAGAGATGTACATTTCTTCAACAAAACCCAAGCCTATGATAGTGACCTCATTTCATTCTTCAGCCCCACTTCTATGAGGTGTTAAATAAAACATTGCATTTTTTTAAAGTGCAATGGAATGATTTTGTTATATATAAAGAGTAGGGAAAGGTATTTACTGGCATTCTTCTCAGGTGTCCATGTTTCTCAAGAGAGACAGCAAGCAGCTATAAAGATTAAAATGGAGCAGATTCCAATCGTGTACAGCCCTACTACCTTCTGTGGAGCTCTGCCAGAAATATGTCCAACTCCACTTGTCTATGCCTTCTTCCTTCTTGAATATTTTTAATGTTAGTTGGTCTGTATCATAATCAAGAAAAAGGCTAATTTTTAGGCATACACAATGCTCAAGCTCAATTAGATTAATCAAGTGTACAGAAACAAACAAAATGTTTTATCCATGCAGAGATCCACAGCATCACACCTAGTCCACTTTGTTAGTGTCTACATGGATAATGTTAGCATGCCAGGGAAATGTGGCCTGTGCTAGTCTGCTGACATCACACATTTAGAGTTGGCAACTATTTTAGGTTCATAATAATAATAATAAATAATAAAATTTATTTATACCCCGCCCCTCTGCTAAAAACAATCGGGGCGGCTTCCAACAATTAAAACATTATAATAATGAGTAAAAACACCACCCACCCCCACCCTCCCACATAAAAAGACATTAAACACAATAAGATTAAAACCTTCTAGCTAAAAGACACATTAAAAACAAATATATACATAATTTTTAAAAAGCCAGGAGACTGAGTTCCTGAGGCCGGGATCTAATCAGGAAAGGCCTGCCGAAAGAGATCCGTCTTTAGTGCTTTTTTAAAGCTACTCAAGCTCGTCAGCTGACGGATCTCATTCGGCAGGCCATTCCACAATTTGGGGGCGATTACTGAAAAGGCCCTCTGGGAGGTTGCAGACAGCCTAGATTTTTGTGGCTGAAGCAGATTCCTCCCAGAGGACCGGAGTATGCGGGGAGGATTGTATGGGAGGAGGCGGTTCCGGAGATAAGTTGGACCCAAGCCATTTAGGGCTTTAAAGGTAATAACCAACACCTTATACTGGGCCCGGAAACTGATAGGCAGCCAGTGGAGAGATTTTAGTATTGGAGTTATATGATCTCTCCGAGATGTTCCTGAGACCACTCTGGCTGCCATATTTTGTACCAACTGAAGTTTCCGGACCAAGCACGAGGGTAGCCCCATGTAGAGCGCATTGCAGAAATCTAGACGAGAGGTTACCAGCGCGTGCACCACAGTCTCAAGGTCCCTTACTTCCAGGAAAGGGCACAGCTGGCGTATCAGCCGAAGCTGATAACAAGCACTCCTGACCGTCGCATTCACTTGACTCGTCATCTGAAGCGATGAATCAAGGAGCACCCCCAGACTGCGAACGCAGTCCTTAACGGGGAGTATGACCCCATCCAGGACTGGAGGTTGCAACTCAACTCCTGGTTTCGGGGCCGCTACCTTGAGCACCTCCGTTTTGTCTGGATTTAATCTCAATCTGTTTTTCCTCATCCAGCCCATTACAGCTTTAAGACAGTCATTAAGAGGAGAGATGCCATTGGGATTCGAGGCCGATGATCGGGACAAGGAGAAATAGATCTGGGTGTCATCAGCGTACTGATAACACCCAGCCCCATAACCCCGAATAATCTCACCCAGCGGCTTCATATAGATGTTAAACAGCATCGGGGACAGGATGGCACCCTGTGGAACACCACAAGTAAGCTCCTTTCTGCTGGAGCAGCTGTCCCCAAGCCTCACCCTTTGGGACCTGCCCGAGAGGAAGGACCGGAACCACTGGAGCGCAGTGCCTCCAATTCCTAACCCTCTTAGGCGATCCAGGAGAATGCCATGATCTATCGTATCGAAAGCCGCTGAGAGGTCCAGAAGCACCAACAGGGACACATTACCCCTGTCGATGCTTAGATGCAGATCATCGGCCAAGGCAACCATGGCAGTCTCAACTCCAAATCCCGTCCTGAAGCCAGTTTGAAATGGGTCTAGATAATCAGTTTCATCCAAGGCCACTTGGAGTTGAAGAGCAACTGCCCTCTCAATCACTTTGCTCAAGAATGGTAACATAGAAACCGGCCTATAGTTATTCATGTCCAGGGGGTCTAGGGAAGGTTTTTTCAGGAGCGGCCTAACCGCCGCTTCCTTTAAACAAGATGGAACACACCCTTCCCTGAGGGATGCATTGATGATGTCCTTAAGGAACACCATCAAGGCAGTCCCCCCCTGGATGGCCAGCCATGAAGGGCAAGGATCAAGAGGGCAGGTCGTCTTCCTCACTCTACCAAGTAGCTTGTCCACGTCCTCGGTACTCACAGATTGAAATTGATTCAGTAAACTTACATCAACGGAGTTGCTGGACACCTCGTCAATTGTTTCTGTCAAAATGCTGGCATCTAAGTCGGCTCTTATCCGAGAGATTTTATCTGCAAAGTAGTTGTTAAATGCATCACAAAATGATGTCATCCCTAGATCCCTGCACAGGTAAAGTTTTGTTTTCGGGGCTGTTTATAGGAGGCAAAACAATGTGGATTGTTCTACAGTAATGGCAATTCGCAGCAGCTATTTGTCTTTAACTTTTTTTTTTTTTTTTTGGCAGATCACGGGCACACAAAGCTATTTGCATTTGCTGTGCAAATGGGCATGCCTGCTAATCAATATGGTGGCCGTGAGTGAATTACATGAGTAATTCAATTTGCTCAATTTGCTGCTGCTGGACAGTATTTTTTTTTTTTTGAAAACCATATCCAAGGTGCAAAAGAGCGACCTTTTGCCTTAACAAAAAAGCAAACAGAAAAAAGTTTTATTGCCTTAGCCCTTGCTCACTAAGGCAAAAATCCAACATGGCAAATCCAGGCACTTGCCTTGTTAGCAAGCTCTGGCCCCTGTGCACGTCTGACCAACCAGCTTTCAACTTCCAGTCATATAGGGAAAATGAATCAAATCAAATCACTTGTCCCAAAGAGCAGGAATGCGCATTCCCCCCAATTGTTTTTAAAAACCTTTCCAAAAAGCTGTGAATGCTTTTCCCACACCGTTTATGGCAGTTTTTGACCCCCTCTTCCTTTTCAATATGTCAAAATGGTGAGAAATCCCACTGAGACAGACAGTATTCTCCTCGCATTCTGTGAAGAGTATTGTCACCATTTAGACAACCCCTTCATTTCTGTTGTCATGTTCCAACTGGGCCACAGATAGAAATACTGTGTTATCAGCGATCATCTAGATAATCCTGCTGTAGCGGTTGGCAAAGGCCATAAAGGTATGTAAAGACAATTGCATCTATGTTTGTTCTGTCAGAACACCATGGACTCTGATAATGTAAGAGAACCTGAGCTCCACTTCTAGCAAGTCAATACGTGCATGTCTAGCATGGCACAAAGAATGCATATTCCCTCTTGAAATAAATTTGCTGAGATGTGCCTGTAATTGCACAAAGTTCATGTGTAGCCTTTATTCTTTTGTGTGAAATAATTATTTATATGTAAAGAGTAAATTGAAATAGAAGTCTTTGCTGTAAGATGACTTTACAAAGACTGCATCCCATAATTCATTGACTCTAAAGTTTTACATGCAGACTAATTTGAAGGAGGCTCTGCATCACACTAATTTGGAAACTGCAAACTTTGAAAACACCCCTGACTTGCATTAGAATATATTCTTAAAAGCATTTCCTTTGTAGGGAGGCTTCACACAAGACTGTGTCATACAGAGTATCACCTTTTAAAAAAAGTATTGATTTTTTTAAAGTATAAATACTAAGAGACGAGGATTCTAAGGGTATAACTAGGACTTTTATGTATTGTACACTGTACAATAAAAAAACCCCAATATTTTGAGAAATGCATATTTGCTTGCTTTAGAGCTGCTACTGTATTCATGCCTAACTGAATAAACATATAATCCCACTCCTGACGGCTACTGCCATTCTTACAACAAATTCATTAAACACATGACATTGCCCACAGTTGAGTTCACTTCCTTTCTGTCTAGCTTTCAACTTGATTGGCAAGCAAGGATCAAGATCCAAGCACAGAAATTGGGGGAGAAGCTGTTTTTAAAAGAGTTGCAGCTGCTTTGATTTTAGCAGGCCCAACTAATCATGCTGCATAAGTTTTTGTTGCATGTGAGCTCCTTATTTAGTCTATGCAGCTAAAGACCTTTCTTGTAAGCTGTAATGTCCAACTGAGGTCATATCCCTTACATATCCAACTGTTCAATCCAGTGTTCCCCAGGCTGTTTCTTAGTATGTATCTGCCCAGTATGTGTTTCTCAATATACTGAAATGTGGCAGACTAGCAGATTTCAATCTGTTGGTTTAATAGCTCAAGGATAGTAATAGCTCAAGGATGAAATAGTTCTTGCTCAGGAAGAGTTGTCATGTTGCAATTGTTATTTCTCACACCTTCTAATGCAGCCTTTCTCAACCTTTTTACCCTGGTGGAACCCTTGAAACAATTTTCAGGTCTTAGGGAAACCCTGCATTAAAATTATATACTACAGCTAAAAAAAAAATTGTTTTTTTCCAGTCACAATATCTTGCGGAACCCCTTGCAACCTCTTGTATAACCCTAGGGTTCCAGGCAATCCTGGCTGAGAAACCCTCTTCTAAAGTGTGCAATGGCTCCACCTAAGCTTTTCAGTGGATAAGGATGGCCTGAGAACTGCAGTTATCAGTACTCAAATTGCCAATCTAAACAATTCCAATTCTTTCTCCAGCAAGAACTGTTGGGTGCTATCATAGTCCTTATGATTAGCATACTTCTGGTTTTCTGCATTTCCAACTCCCCTGTCAAAAAAGGAGAGCTTGAACTGCATAAAGAGATAGGAAGAGTCTAATTAACATAGTTCCCCACTGCATCTGAAGGAAGGAACTATGGTAACCAGCTATAGAACAAGTGAGAATACTAAACCATCATTTGAAGTTGGTTGAAAATCCTGACCTATTTCACACATTGTAATCATTGTTTCCTAGTTTGCTGCAAATAATTTATCTTTACCAGTTAACTTATCAGGATTTTGCCACTTGCTGAGTTATTTCACAAGTGGTGTTTAGCTACAAGGTCTCAGCAGGTTGCTGTAGTTATTGCCCTAAAGAATGGCTCTCCCAAAAGTGTACTGATCCAGATCAATATTCTCCCCCCCCCCAGATTTCACATGTTAAAAATATGGGCTAGAATCCTGTATCAGTTATTTAGTTAAGTACAGGTCGACTCCCATATCCACAGATTCAGTATCCAGTTTCACTTATCCACGTCTGAAAAAAATATGTTCTCTCTAGGCATTTCTAGATGCTCCAGTGTGATTCTATGGTCAACATCAGAGGGCCTTTTCAGTAATCGCCCCCAATTTATGGAATGGCCTGCTGAACGAGAGCCGTCAGTTGACAAGCTTGAGTAGCTTTAAAAAAGCACTAAAGACAGATCTCTTTCACCAGGCCTTTCCTGATTAGATCCCGGCCTCAGGAGCTGCGTTCCCATTTTTAAAATTATGTATATATTTGTTTTTAATGTGTTTTTAGTTAGAAGGTTTTAATTTTATAGTGTTTAATGTCTTTTTATGGGGAGGGTGGGGGTGGGTGGTGTTTTTAGTCATTATTATAATGTTTTAATTGTTGGAAGCCGCCCCGATTGTTTTTAGCAGAGGGGCGGGGTATAAATAAATTTTATTATATTATTATTATTATTATTATTATTTGTCTCATTGAAAAGAATAGGGTTCCCTATTATCCATGGTTTCAGGTATCCACCAGTGTGTGTGTCTTGGAACATATCTCTTGCAGATATGGGGGTCGACTTGCATAGTGATTATGAATACAAAACAGTTACAGATGAGTAAGTCTACATGACTATTTCATATTCATGATCACTACTTAGTCATGATTGTGACACTATCGCCACAATCATAATGCCCCCCCTCTGATAATGGGAGTGAGCTGTATGGGGAGATAAGCATGCCCTCTGTTCCATCATCCAAGGAATTGGTAAAGATGTTGAATAGCATTGGATCCAGGACAGAACCCCATGGCATCCCACTAGTCACTTCTCTCCAGGATGAAGAGGAGCCAATGGTGAGTACCCTTTGGGTTTGCCTGGTCAACCAATTACAAATCCACCTAAAAGTCACATTGTCTAACCCACATTTTACTAGCTTGTTTGCAAGAATATCATGGGCGACCTTGTCAAAGGCCTTACTGAAATCAAGATATGCAACATCCACAGTACTCCTTTCATCTACCAAGCTTGTAACTCTTATAAAAAAAAGAGATAAGATTAGTCTGCCATGACTTGTTTTTGAGGAACCCATCTTGAACTTTAGGGATCATGGCATTGCTTTCTAAACGCTTACAGTGTATCTGTTTAATGATCTGCTCTAGAATCTTTTCCAGTATTGATGTCAGGCCAACAGGGCAGTAATTATTTGGGTCCTCTTCCCATTTTGAAGATTGGGACATTTGCCCTCCTCCAGTCTGCTGGGACTTTTGTTCTCCAGGAATTTCTCAAATATCATTACCAGTGGTTCAGAGATTACTTCTGTCAGTTCTTTTAATACCCTTGGATGTAGTTCTCTGGCCCTGGAGACCTGAATTCATTTAGAGTAGACAGGTATTCCTGTACTACCTCTTTACCTATTCTGTGATACAATTCCCCTGTGTCATCTGCTCCATTTTCCTCAGGTTAAGCACTGCTTTCCTTTTTTGAGAAGAGGTAAATAAGATGCAGAGGCAGTTCTGCCTTTTCTCTGTCCTGTTAGCATTTCGCCATCTTCTCCACTCAATAGCCTTACCATTTCTTTCTTCTTCCTTTTGCTACAGACATAACAACTCCCCCCTTTCATTGTGTTTAACCTCTGTAGTAAGCCTGAGCTCATTCTGTGCTTTAGCTTTTCTGAATTTCCCCCTACACATGCTACCTATTTATTTGAATTCCTCTTTGGTGATTTCCCCCATTTCCCATTCTTGTACATGTCCCTTTTAAAACACAGCTCAGTTGAAATTTCTTTAGTCATCCATTCTGGTTTCTTTAGACACCTCCCATTTTTCTTCCTCATTGGAACTGTCTGAATACTCCTTCAATATCTCCCTTTTAAGAAACTCCCATCTGTCCTGAACTCCCTTCTATTTTAGTATTTCGGGCCACGGGATCACACCTAGCATTTCCCTAAATTTACTGAAATCAGCTTTCTTAAAGTCTAGAACGTGGGTATGACTACGCTTGGCTTCACCTTTCCACTGTATAACAAACTCCAGGAGAACATGATCACTCCCACCTAAGGATCCCGCCACTTCCACCACCAGGCCATCACTGTTGATAAGGATCAGATCTAAATAGCTGATCCCCTTATTGCCTCTTCCACTTTCTGGACAATGAAATTGTCTGCAACCCAAGTGAGGAATTTGTTGGACCTTAAATTTTTGGCAGTTTGACTTCCAGCAAATATCAGGAGAGTTGAAATCCCCCATTTTACTATAACTCTCCTTTCTGAATGTGTGGTCATCTGTTCCAGGAAAGCATGATCCAAGTTCTCAGTCTCGCTTGGGGGTCTGTAGTAATTTTTACCCAGATGCTCTCAACCTGGCTTCCAGGATTTAAATCATACAGGTGTAATCCTTGACATATACTACTACTACTCCTTTCTTCTAAACAAAAAAGTCCAAAATGTTGTAACTTTTCCTGAGTTATTCCAGCTCCATGATCATTTTTAATGACCTTTCTACACTTTTGACACTGAGTATTATACTTAACCCAGTGCAATGACAAGAACTATACACAGTATTTCAATTACAATCACACCATGAATTTGTAGAAAGGCAGTATGATACTGGCAGTTCTGTTTTTTTATTCTATTTCTAATTATGCCCAACATGAAATCTGCCTTTTGGTTTAAAAAAAAACAACAAAAACCAGCTGTACAATCGATCCATGGTTTCATGGTTTTCATTATTCTGAAAATAGGCTCCTTTACTTTTGTAGTCTTTGTTTTCTACCTTACCATATAATTTTCAAAAATATAAAAAACCCTAAGTGCACATATTTTTCAGATCAGTTCTTAAAAACCATTATAATAACATTTTTGTTAAGGTATATTTGAGTCAGTCAGCTAATAAATATCTCACATCTTTGAATGGTTTCAACGACCACTGTTTAAGGACAATCATCATATGCTCCTACTGCCATCTGAAGCCAATAATCCAAGCTCCTAAAAATTACAAAGTTGTATAAATTCTCTCCCCCCTTTAGGAAACTATGTTCACTTTCTCTCCAGGAAACAGGGCTGTCAGCAAAGCCATGCACAGTCAGAGTAACCCAGTGAGCCAGCTTTGGTTCTTGAAAATAGCAACTGTGGAAAGAGACAGAGAAGCATAGTCAGTGTATTCGCTGTAGCTTTGCAACAGATGTTAAATCAGTTATTTAAAAAAAGATCCAGCCTGAACCTATACATACTTACTGAAATATAAACCTTACTGATATGATTACACAAAAGCTTTCACTCAAAAGAATAGATGAGATCCAGATTAAGGCAGTCACATTTAGATCCCACTGAAATCAATATGAAAACTTAGGCTAAGTGTGGCTAACTCATTCATCTCTGTCACACATTAACAGCTGCAATAATAACTGTCTTCTCTGGGTACAAAGATAGTCTCACTTTATGAATGCACAGAGATGGAAAAAAAGAAGGGTATGTCTGGATATTCGGCATTTATTTGTCATATATGAAAAGGACTTTCTTGTTAATAAACCAAAATCATAATGTTTCGTTAATTGTGACAGATATAGAAACTACCCACATTCATAAATATGTGCTCTATAAATTATGAAGGGTCTTATACCTTCTTCTGCTTAACATGGTAGTCCTGTTTTGTTACTCTAATAAGAAATTATTTTTTAAAAAGAAGCAAAATACCATTTTAAAAGAATCATAAGGAAATAGTAACATTCTGTTGCTTTAGCTAAACCTTTGTGGCTTCTACTGGCCATAAGACTCTATGCAATCTTAATCACAATAGCTCAGTTTAAAAAAAAAATATTAGAACAATAGCTGCATCAGATATGGAGCACTCTTGTCAAGAAAAATATATAAAAATAAAGTGTTCCAGTTTTGGTAAGTTAAACATTAGGAATAAAAGTGCAGAGGCTTGGCTACTTTAAGCCTCACTGACTTCAGTGGGAGAATTAAGTACACACTTAAATCTTTCTGATTTAAAATCAATTGGTCTTAAAAGAGTTTAACTTCTCTTTGGTCTGTCCAGTTATTCACTGTGTGACAATAATAAAGTGCAATCAACTGCAGAGGGATTCTTGGCTAATAGTTTGCAGTATTATTACAAATAAGACATTAAATCACTATTACATAAACATTGTAACTAATACACAATAAAAAGAGGAAATGATTTCCAAACCCTAAAGATACTCTCAAACCAAAATACAGAGTTTGTACTAGGAGAACCCAGGGGTCACATCCTTCCTCAATAAGGAAGCTCATGGGCCTGGCCATTATTTTTCAGTCTGACCCAGTGACTGTTAACCTTTTCTTTTCTTTTGTTGCTGTGGACCCCCAAGACTTACCTCAAAATTTAAAACCCTAATAATAGCAATGATATCTAATAATAATAATAATAATAACAACAACAACAACAATAATACAATTATACCATCCATTAAACCTTCCCTCATCAGCACTGGAGGGGGAGGAAATATTTTTTTCCTGCTTATTCCTGTAAGTTTGTGGCTGGAGTGGATTGAATGGCAACATGCAGGCCCAGCCAGCCAGCCAGCCAGCCAGCCAGCCTTTGCCTTGGCTCTTGTCATGTGGCCACTCCATGGCAGGGAGAAGGGGGGCAAGCAGCCTTCAAACCTCTGCAGACCCCCTATGAGGACACCGTGGCCACCCCGGACCACAGGTTAAGAACCATTGGTCTAACCTATCTCACAGGGCTCCTGTGAAGGTAAAATGATGAACAGAAAAGGAAAAGAACCATAAATGTTGCTTTGACGTCACTGGGATATAAAAGTGGGATATAATGGTGATAAATCAGTACAACTCAGTATCCAATCCTGTCACTTTACCTGTGGAAGCAACTTCTGTGAGAGCAAGCAAAAGGTGTACAATCCTCCTTTCCTGCTACAGCCCCTCACATGCCCTAAAGACATTAAAAACCTATTCCAGAAAGCTGAGAAACCCTTTGGAGCAGATTTTCAGCACTAGAGAAGGCAGGAGGGGGAAGGGATGAAAATACTGACACTACTGCCATTAGCATGTCAGATTGAGGCCACAGTTTTACATAGACTAATGTACAACACAATCCTTACATCCTGTACATGCTTCCACAGAAGGAAGTTCTCTGTGTTCAACAGGCTTATTCTCTAGTGTATTTAAGTACTATTGCAGCTTTAATCTACACAGCTCCAGACAATGCTATGAAATGCTGACTCAACCTCTGTGACAAACTGCTTACCATATTTGTTCCAATAAATGAATTATCTTCTCTGGAAGTATAAATCCAGTTATTGTACACAACAAAGCTTGATCGACGAGTGTGCTTGGCTGAGGACATGAATAGGTTGATAAGAAACTAGAGGATGTGTTTTCTCTGCAAAGAGAAGATATATCACATTGGACACTTAGCATGACTATTAACATTTTAACATACTGCTTTAAAAATCACTGCACTAGGAAACCAGATCTCTCTGTCACACACACACGCATGCACACACACAGACAAATGCTGGGCACAATCAACTAGAAAGCCCCAAGGTATGTGCAGACTATGTATTTAAGTAAATGGTAGATACTTACAAACCAACATGAGTGAAAATGGCACCAAGCCATTCAAAGAATTCCTGTGTACTGCATGCTGCTTCTGGCTCTCCTTGCAGTTTATTATTCTCCAGCACTGGACACTGGACATTTCTTAATGTGCTGAATGTTATTTTTGGCTGATAGGCTTGTATTTCATTGTTGGAGAAATATGACAACAAACTTAATTCTTCTGAACCTTTTAAAAAATCATGTTTTTAAAAAGAGAAGCAAAAAACAGTATTTTGTTTCAAACTATTTTAACTCTTTTATAATTGTATGTGAAGTAGAATGGAGCTGGTGAGAAACTGCACAAGAATAAAATCTACTTGCAAACTGTTTATCTCTGGCAGCAGTGGAAATTGTGTGGCCCTCCAGAAATTATTGGAACTATTGAGTTGTGGCAGTCCTGGCTGGTAAAGCCGATAACGTGGGATGCTAGGAGCTGCAGTCTAACAGCATTTGAAGAATCACACAGTTCCCATCCCTGATCTATGTCCTGTCCAAAACCTATGAATTCCTACCCTATCCCCATTCTGGTTCCTCAGATTGCTGCTTTTCTTTTAGGAAACAAAGGAACGGATATTTTCAGATATGTTTACTGAGAGCTAGAGATTGACCTCAGTGAGATCCAATAAGGAGGTAAAATGGGAGGTGCATAAAGAAATCAGGATGGATGTCTAAAGAACTTTCAACTGAGCTAAGATTTAAAAGGGACATGTGCAAGAAATGTAAAAAGGGGGAAATTACCAAAGAGGAATTCATATAGCCAGCACATGTAAGGAGAAAGTCGGAAAAGCACATAATAGGTAAAGAGGTAGTACAATACCTAGCTACTCTAAATGAATTCAAGTCTCCAGGGCCAGATGAACTACATCCAAAGGTCTTAAAAGAACTGGCAGAAGTAATCTCTGAACCACTGTTAATAATCTTTGAGAATTCCTGGAGAAGACTTGACTTCTGGGCAGGATGGTGGACTGAAGCTTCTTGCTAATGTCCTATAGCGAGGACAGCTTTTACAGTGAAAACACTGGCTATAGGGACCTCTGGCTGCTGAAATTCACCCTGGATTAGAGAGGAAGCAAGGGAATTGCCCACATGGGCCCAGAATTCTCTTTACAATGCTTGTGTTTACTCATGAGTAAACGTGGAATCAATGTAGAAGGACTAAGGGAGCTACATCTTCACTCATGCCATGAAACGCAGCTGCTCTGATGTGAGGGACTGGACAGACATTAAGTCAGGAGCTGCTTTCTGAAAATCTTTAAATAAAACCTTTGGATTATGTAAATGAAAAAAAATTCTGATTAAAATGGTCGAACGGAAGCCACATCAAGTTGCCTTCTTCTTGCAACTAAGAATTGAGTAAGCATGTTTACCCTACAAGATTGAAAGTTAAATAAAAGGACTGGTGGTTGACATGCATAAAGGGATATAAAACATGGATTTAAGAACATGCACTTTTGTTGGATGGACTGGATTTTTAAAATTTGTATGACTGAACTGTGTCTTAAGATTTACATCATGGGAAAGCGAAGGCACTATCTCTTTGACACTGATTAGACTGTAATCAGGTGGCCATGAGTAAACAGTTTGAGTGTTAACAGTTTGACTGCTGGATTGAAGGAAGATGGAACTTCAGGATTTTCTACAGGAACTGTTCTTGGAGATTTATTCTTTGAGAGATCAAGAATTACCAACATAATAAAGAGATTGCAGGATGATTTGACAACAGATCTGAAACAGGAGATTGCTGGATTCAAGACAGAACTGTTGAAGGATGTAATGAAAGGGGAAGGAAGAAATGTGGGTCTAATCTGGAAAGGATAGATGGAGAAAATTGTATGCATAATCAAACTCAAGTCGATTTAATGGAGAAAGAATCCTTTATTACTGAGGAGAAGAGGCTATCTGTTGGGAATGATTTGATTGTGTATTCCTCCATGGCAGGGAGTTGGACTGGATGGCCCTTGTGGTCTCTTCCAACTCTATGATTCTATGATTCTAAGTTCTAGAGTGGAAAATGGGAATTACAGAACAAGGAGGAAGAAGGAGGAGCTAATCTGGAACTGATGTGTAGGAAATTTACTAAGATGGAACAACAAAACCAAGAGGATGTAATGAGACTGAGGAATGGGATGAGAGCAAGAAAAAGGAAGATACTCTGTCTCAGGACAGCTCCTTTAAAACAGATAATTGGAAGGAGATGGAAATAACAACAAGATGTAAGGAAGGGAATATGAGAACATAGGAACAGGAAAGTCATGGTTAAGACAGGAAAAAGTAAGAGTTAAATTGAATATTACTTATCATGTTATCTTAGATGTCTGACAGGAATACAGGTTGCCCCTCGTATCCGTGGAACCAATACCCATAGTTTCAGTTATCCGCAGCTAAAAAATAGGGATACATACCATAGAGTTGTGCAGGAAAATGCCTAGAGGGGTACCTCTCTAGGAATTGCTAGGTCCTCCAACACAACCCTAAGGTATGTTTGTACTGGAAATCCTTCATTTTACAGTGGTCCCTTGGTATCCACTGGGGTTTGGTTCCAGGACCCCCAGTGGATACCAAGATCCGTGGATGGTCAAGTTTCATTATATACAATGGCATAGTAAAATGGTGTCCCTTATATAAAATAGCAAAATCACGGTTAGTGTCTTGGATTTTTTGGGGGGGGGGATATTTTCAAGCCATGGACACTGGAATCCATGGATGCCAAATCCATGGATAGAGAGAACCAAATCTATTCTAGAGCAGATAATTAAACAGACAGTCTGTAAGCACTTAGAAAGGAATGCCATGATCACTAAAAGTCAATGTGGGTTTCTCAAAACCAAGTCATGCCAGACTAATATTATTTCTTTCTTTGAGATAGTTACAAGCTTGGTAGATGAAGGGATTGCTATGGACATAGCATATCTTGATTTCAGTGAGGCCTTTGATAAGGTCCCCCATGATATTCTTGTAAACAAGCCAGTAAAATGTGGGCAAGAAAATGCTGTTAGGTGGATTTGTATTTTGTTGACAGGCCAAACCCAAAGGGTGCTCACCAATGGCTCCTTTTCACCCTGGAGGGTTCTGTACTGGGCCCAGTGCTATTCAACTTGGATGAATCTTTACAAATGAGTTGGATGATGGAATAGAGAGCATGCTTATGAAATTTGCAGATGATATCAAATTAAGAGGAGTAGCTAATGCCAGAATTCAAAATAACTTTAACAGATCAGGGAGCTGGGCCAAAACTAACAAAATTAATTTCAACAGGTAGAAATGTAAGGTACTATACTTAGGCAGGAAAAAATACGAAATGCAGAGATATAGCATGGGTGACACTGACTTAATAACAGCACATGTGAAAGGGATTTAGGAGCCTTTGTAGACCACAAGCTGAACATGAGTCAACAGTGTGGTGCAGCAGCTAAAAAAATGCCAATGTGATTCTATGCTGAAAAACAGGAGTATAGTGTCTAGATCAAGGGAATTATCACTCTATTCTGCTTTGGTCAGACCTCACCTGGAATACTGTATCTAGTTCTGGGCATCATAATGTAAGAAGGCTATTGAGAAGCTGGAACATGTCCAAAGGAGGGGAAGCAAAATGGTGAAAGATCTGGAAGCCATGCCCTACGAGGAGCAGCTTAGGGAGCTTGGCATGTTTACCCTAGAGAAGAGAAGGTTAAGGGGTGACATGATAGCCATGTTTAAGGAATTAACTGCCTTGGAGTGTGGCGGGGTCTCTTTCTTTGGTGGTTTTTTAAATAAAGGCCACATAGCCATCTGTTGGGAGGGCTTTGATTGTGTTTTCCTGCATGGCAGAGGTTTGGACTGCATGGCCCTTGTGGTTTCTTCCAGCTCTATGATTCTATGAATCTCTGTTTGGTGAGATGCTTTCCCAGAATGTATATGATCAACATCATTATTACAGGTTTAAACAGAAAATTGAAATATAACTTTGATAGGGAAAGTATTTACTGAATGTTCACTATAGGAAAGGAAAATTAAAGGTCTTGGGAGTGGGATCCAAAGGTCTAGCTAAATAACTGGAAATTAAGAAGTGTGTCATTCACCCTTTTTAAAAACAGTAACAGATGACTTGAAGGACAAAAGAAATGATAAACAATTCCATTTGAATACTCTTATTCAAAAATCTATACTCATGTATCTACTGCATTTTCAAAACCACTCAATATTTTCAGCTAATGAATACAGTAAGTACTACCACCTCTTGAAAATGCAATCCCACTTACAAGACAGCAGTGTATGCATTTTTCTTATAAAAAGTAATCTTACTTCCAAAGGAAGTCATGCCTTTCCCAAATCAAGTTTTGACATCTTGCCTAACAAACACTTCTCCAGAGACCATTCTGCACATATAAAATAGAATGATATCTGATTTTATGTCTTTTGCAGTTCCTTTTCATGATCAGCCCACTATTACCTGTGTAATGCCAAGCCAACAAGAAATCAAATTCTAGTGGCTTTTTTTCTTTCAAGGCCCAGATCACTCTGTTATATTTCTTGCTATCAGGACCAAAGGCTGAATCAGTCAGGCCAACAGTAATAACTATTAAGAGAAAAAGACAAACATTGATGGAAGCATAATGGCAATAAACCTTGTGTTACTTGGATAACTAAAGTATGTTCTCATTTTTTTTAAAAAAAACCCACAATTTTAATTGCTGTTATGCATGTGATTAATAATATTAACATGTACACAGCAGGGATATTATTTACAATATTTATAGTTTGCTATTCATTGTTTGCAATTTACAACTTAAAATACAAATAAAAACCATTCATACAGTCCACAAAAATGATGTAATTAAACAAACATTTTAAATTACCTAGAATGAGAACTGAGGGAAGGGGGCTCGCCGCTCGCCGGCGGGCCTGTTTGCGGCCCGGCCGGCGCCCCCAAGCTGCCCTCGGAAGCCCCGCCCCGCCCATCGGGTGCAGCAAGGGCGGGGGCGAGGGAAAGGTGGGGGAGGAGGGCCGCGTGGCGCTGTATGGGCAGCGCCATCTTTCCCCCTTTCTTCTTCCCAGCCGCCCTTGCGGCTGGGGAGGAGAAAGGGAGGGAGGGCCAATCGGGAGCGAGTCAGCTCGCTCCTGATTGGCCGACCGATCTGGGTTAAAAGGGGGCGCACGGGCGCGCCCCTCCCAGATCGGAGGCGGCGACGGAGCAGGCAGCAGCGCCCTCCGTCGCTCCGCCGAAGCGGCACCCACCCACCCTCCCTCGGCTCATACACGTCGCAATTTGCGGGGCGGATGTATTGGGTCGTGGTAATTGCCAGAGCTAAGGGGTCTCCGACAAGACCAAAGTACAAGTTCTAGTTCAAGTTCAATGTCAAGTTCAAGCTCAAAGGAGACCCCTGTTAGTTATTAACAAATGCTTGTTTTCAGGGGAGGAGAGAGCGTCGAGCATGCGGCTCGGCCATGGGCTCTCTCCTTTAAGCAAGGGAACCGGGATGGACCGGTCCCCGCGCCGCCCTGGTTAACGGGCCGCGCTGTGTCCACGACCCATACATTGCCGCCAACCATCTTGATTGCAAATTGCGGCCAAAATTTTGCCAAGCTATCCAAGTAGCATAGACAATTACCTTATCTACCTCATCATGTGATTATATTACTAACCTGTACCTAACCTATATTCTGAAGTTATATGTTACCAATACACTGTTAATTGTTATCTGGTGTCTGTGTTCATTCTTGAGGGCAGGGGGGGTGGTCCGGTCTGGGTCCGCAAATGAGAACTGCCTCATTTCCCCAAATGCCTAGCTGAATAAAGATACAGTATTTTCACCTGCTTACAAAAGAACATGTATAAGAGTATTAAACAACCACTGAACCACCACTGCTCCTAGAAGATGACAATGTTACCTCCCTAAAGGAAAGAATCTAGAACAATGTCTCACTAATAGAACCTAAAGCTCTAGGAGCTTTACATGACTAACAGTTCCTTGAGATATCTAGGCCCAGGTTATATGTGGCTTTAAAAGTCTAAATCTGCACCACAGAGTGACCTCTGAAACAAGCTGGTAACCAAAAGCAACTCCAATTCAGTTCTACTTCAAAAAATAATTACTTGTTCCAGTAAGTGGTGATGAACAGCCTAGTAGTCTGCATCAAAACACATAACCAATCAGAACAACAGAGTGTGGACGGGCACTGTATCATGAACAGCGGTGCATGTGTGAGTAATGTGGAGGCTGTACAGTGTACAGTAGTTTCTTATGTTAACATGGCAGAAAGTTTTATAGTAACATGCATTATCGTAAGGACGTTTTATAATAACATACAGTATTGTAAAGAAGTATAGGGGTTGCATGGAAGTGTTGAGAGATTGGTAGAGTGAATTTGCATGTGGAAGAAGACTGACCATGAATTAGGTAGTTGAGAAGGAGTGTTATGTTAATGAGAGGACAGAAAAAGAGTATGTGAGAGGTTTGTATTGATTGGGAACAAGGCAGTTTATAATCTTGAACTGTATAATAACATATTGTGCAAAGGTTATGAATACGTCTGAATACGGCTATGTTGGAAGATGGTGGAAAATCATGTATCTTATTAATATCTTAAATATGTATTAAAATATTTTGGTTTGCATCAACCATGCTTAATGCTTGTTCATTACCCATAAGAATACAGAATATAGACAACATACTACTTAAAAGGAAACGTTGGAGGTGAAGAGTGGTGAAAAGAGCCCAGGACTGATCCCCTAAATGGGAATAAGGTACTGTACAAGAGTAGTAATCACAAAGTAAGGTCAAGGGCTTTCACAATATGCATCTCCATTAATATGTGGAGAACTACTTTCATGAATGGATATTCATTGCTGAATCAGGACAATTGTTTTCATTTGTAAAAGGCTAAGATCTTTATTTCAAGCTGAACCCAATTCAACTTCCACATTCTAAAAGTTCAGGATAGGCTATACTACATTTTAAAAAATAATAATAATTATCAAGGAACTAGAAAGAAAAAGGATCCTATTGCATTTGCCATTAATGTGAATACTCACTGTATCTCATTGGTTTTTTACCAGAATAAAGAGAAGGGCGGCCTTGTAGTCCAAGTTCTTCATATGTGTCCTTGTCTACTGATATAATTAGTTTGCCTGTGGGGAAAAAATGATTTAAAATAACAATATGTTCCTTTGCAATAGAAATACATGTACAGCATTCCTGCCTCTCTCTCTCTCTGTCATGCCCCCTTCCCCCGTTCTGCTGCGTTCAGGAACTACTGATTAGTCCCACTGAATTAAAGGACTGGTATTGTAGAATTGTAACATTTGTAAAAGATTAAAAACCTTGAACAGATTATCCTACCTGTTGGCAGTAGAGCAGCAGTGTTGTCTTGATCAATCCTTGTATTATATGTAAGAGCATAACATGAACCTAAAACACAAAGTTAATACATCTTCTTGAGGGTGGGGGGAAGTAAAGTTGCACTGGAAATATTTCAAATAAGTTTCTTCACCCCGATTAAGTGGTTGTCTGTTTATTATTAATTATATCCTATCATTTAAAAAAAAACTTCCTAAGAGTGGCTGTTATCGGGACAGTTTCTGACACTAGTTCACTTTAGTTTAATTTCCCTCAATTCATGAACAAGAGGTGGACCTAGGGTTTATCATTTCCCAAAAAAAAAACACTTTTGCTGTTTCTCCTAATGTCACAAGAAAGACTGCATCCCAAAGTCACAAGCTCTCACAATCTCCAACAGACAGAAAACAATGGATCAGTGCAAATTAAAACCCGTAAGCTTCCATATTTTAAAAATGTTAGGTTCCAACCATTCAGACTGATACAGTTGCTCAATTTCTATTCATTACTGTGTCTCTAATTAAACAACTCAGCAATTTTATGCAAGTAAGCAGACACTTAATCTCCTTGAACTTGTGTATAATTTGCATTATCCTGAAAAAAAAATTAAGTAAAAAAAACACAACCACATGCAATAGCTGTTTATGGTTAAGCTGCAGAGTGTAATTGGACGTAGGAATGGTCCAAAACTTCCAAATTTTGAACTATGAAGGAAGGAACCCTTTCCCTTGTTTCTGAAGCATTCTTTTTCACCAGTCTTTTTTTCCTCTCTTGCTCTGCACTGCAGGTCTTCAACTCCAGTGAATATGAAACCAGAAAAAGAAAGTGGGCTTTTCAAAAACTGTGAAGGTGATGTCTCCAAGCAATAAAAATGGGGGAAAACTCTTAGAAAGATCAAAACCTGTGTTCGAGGACAAATACACTATGGAGTAATGAGTGTTGGGGTTGTGAACATGTTTTTGCTAGAACTAAAAAACAAGATGGAGAACAATAGATTTCCCCAATACATTACAATATACTCTTCCAAATCTTTCAGTATTTTTCCTTCAGATAATCAGAATGAGTCTCTACTAGCCAGTGGAGAATAGAGTTCCTCTTACAGTCACTTACACAGTTCATTTCTCTCTTACCTTTCTTCACAAATGTATTGATAAACTCCTCTGTTATTAATTCATGAAGAGGCAATTTCTTCACCAGATAGTACTCCCCAACATCTCCAACTGCATTTTTTAGTACTTCTGGAACTATTCCACATTCAGGAATCAACAAGGATACCTATTCAGAGAACATTTGGGACACTAATAAGGTCTTCTGCTCATTGATAAAACCGACTGCAAAACCCCCTTTTAACCAGCTCCTTTGCAAACATTCAATTAAAACAATGCAAAGTATTTTAAATGAAATATCGCAACAGCAAATCAGGTTTTTAGTCTATCATGAACATTTCAGATAATACTCTTCAGCTTCTAGGCAAATATTTGAATTTGATTTCACTTACTGTATTTAATTAAACCCTACTCTTTTCCCTCTGCTTTCCCCCCTGCACAACAATCCTGTATAGTAGGTACAATGACAGGATGTTTAGTCAGACAGTAAGTTGTACTGCTAAACAAGGACCTCAACTAAAGCTACCCAGAGTCCACATCCAACACTGCAACCTGTCACATCACAGCTGTCTTTTGCCTATTGTCTGTGTAGCATCCAGTGCTTTTGGATGTTACTTTTTGGGATGACAACTCCCAGAACTTGACAACTGGATTGGCTACTGGCCAAGGGATTCTGGGAGTTGACACCCCCAAAAGAACTTTTCCAAACTGATAATATTCCCCCATGCGTTAAAAAGCAGTGCTTCCTCCATTAATTTATTCATTTTGACTATACACAAATCTGCACAATTCAAAAACCTTGAGTACTTTGATCAAGTATGGCCAAATTATACTTTTATTCTCCAGTTTCATCACAATCAGCAACTGAGCCACTGGAGACCTGTGGTTTCAGTCTAACATTTTGGGATGAGATCCCTTGTGGACCACGGTCTACCCCCAAACTAAAGCAGTGTGCTCTTTCTGCAAGATGCAAACCTTCTCTGGGCTCCTCGAGACGGCTCCTTTCTCTTTGGTTGGGGAATTATATGGAACTTTTAAGCTGCCATTCTACACTCTGTTATTCAGGAGTATGCCCCACTGAGAATTTCTGAACACAAATGTTTGCTGTTGTTAACTGCCATCAACTTGGCTTCGACTCATGGCAATGCAATGAATGTACAGGACTGCAGTGTCATGGTGGCATCACCACTGGCAGATCAGTACTTCATGACATCAGTGAAGTTGGCATGTATGTGTTCTGACATGTGTACGCATGCATAAATAAAAGAGAAAAAATGTGAGCAAATTAGCCCTGAAATGCAAGAACAGTTCACGTAAATCACAGTTTGGGTCTTCATGGTTGGAGGATTCTGTAAACTGTACCTGAGGCGAAGCACAAAAATCAGTGTGCATAGAGCCATTGTACTGTCTATTCTCCTTTATGGATCTGAAACATGGGTCACCTATCGCCACCACTTACGACTCCTTGAACGCTTTAATCAGCGCTGTATACGCACAATCCTAAATATACACTGGACTTACTATGTGACGAATGTTGCTGTCCTTGAGCAAGCAGAGATCACCAGCATTGAGGCCATGATACTGAGAACACAGCTGCACTGGGCAGGGCACGTTTCTAGGATGGAGGACCATCACCTCCCAAAAATAGTACTCTACGGTAAACTTGCCACGGGTCAGAGTAAGAAGGGCGCTCCAAAAAAAAAAAAGATACAAGGACTCCCTGAAACAACATCTCAGGCTCGGCCAAACTGATCACCAACAATAGTCCACCCTGGCCTCACATCGGGAGGCATGGAGACGCACTATCCACAATGCTGCAGTCTTATTTGAGAACTCACACCGAACAAGTCTTGAAGAGAAACAACAACACAGAAAGAATCACAACCCAGAAACATCACCCAAGGAGACCTTCTGCTGTGCTTTCTGCAACCGGACATGTTTATCTCGGATTGGCCTTTTTAGTCATCAGCGCGCTTGCAGAAGGCGCGGGATAGTCCTTCCTGAATCTTTGTTTGCGAAGAAAAGCCAGAGAGAGAGAGATAGTAGGATCCCCATATCCACTGATTCATTATCCACTGATTCAATTATCCACTGGACACAAACCAGCACACCTACCATAGAGTCTTCCTAGAAAATGTGTCCTTGCTAGCCATTTTCTAGGTCCTCCATGGTAACTCTATGGTATTTTAAACTGGAGATCCCATTATTTTCAATGGTGTTTTCTATTATCCAGTTTTCGGTATCCCCAGCTGATATGGGTCCTACTGTAATCCTCCATGCAAAAATTTCCCCAAGTCCTAATACAGACCCAATATTCATTCACCAAAGGGGCCCAAAGTGCAAGAAGTACATGCAAGATAAGCTAAAGGACCACATACAGCTGCAATAATTGGCTATAACAGACTGACCAACTCTCCCTTATTTCCCCAGATCGCCCTTATTCAAGCTATTTTTTTTTTTTTACCCTCTGGGCTCCCTTATTGACCTTCAATTTTGCCTATATATTTATGAAAGTCTAACATTCAGATGTCAAGGGCAAGCAAGTCCGTGCAGAGGGAACCCGGGAAGGCTGGATGCAGGTGTGTGGTGTGTGTATGGGGGATCATCAAAAAGCAAGCCAGGAAACTCCTGCCAGCTTGAGGTGTGTGTTTGCATTTATATCAGAGACTAGAGGGAGAGAGAGGTATGTGTGCATTGCTGCATCTGTGTGCATGTGAGAAGGGGAAGTGTATATTTGCATGTCCCTGTAAGAGGGGGAAATGGGGTATGCGTGTGCTTTTGCATCTCTGTATATAAAAGGTTTTTGATGTGTGTGAGTGTGTCTTTGTGTGTCTGTTTTGATAAGATGTCTGTAAAGATTCTTTGTTTTTTTTAAAGTTAGTAGTAGTGCTTGGGATCTCTTTAGAACAGTTTTTTGTTGTTCTTGTTGCTGTTTAACTTCTGTGGACAGTGCATACACACACGAACATACAAAGCCAATCAAAATATTAAACAATATGTCCTGGTCATTAAAGATGTAATTCTGTACCAAGGAACAGTTACTGAAGTGACAACGCCACACCACTAAAAATGTGCAAAATTTGTCACAACTACATCTCTCTTAAATTCATGAACAAAAGTTGGCTCACACCCCAAACACAGTCATCTCAAAACTGAAGGTGCATCTCTCAAGCTTTTCTTCGCAAACAAAGATTCAGGAAGGACTATCCCGCGCCTTCTGCAAGCACACTGATGACTAAAAAAGCCAATCCGAGATAAACATGTCCAGTTGCAGAAAGGACAGCAGAAGGTCTCCTTGGGTGATGTTTCCGGGGTGTGATTCTTTCTGCGTTGTCATTTCTCTTCAAGACTTGTTCGGCGTGAGTTCTCAAATAAGGCTGCAGCGTTGTGGATAGTGCGTCTCCATGCCTCCCGATGTGAGGCCAGGGCGGACCATTGTTGGTGATCAATTTGGCCGAGCCTGAGATGTTGTTTCAGGGAGTCCTTGTATCGCTTTTTTGGAGCACCCCTCTTACGCTGACCCGTGGCAAGTTCACCGAAGAGTACTATTTTTGGGAGGCGATGGTGCTCCATCCTAGAAACGTGCCTTGCCCAGCGCAGCTGTGTTCTCAATATTATGGCCTCAATGCTGGTGATCTCTGCTTGCTCAAGGAGAGCAACATTCGTCACATAGTCAGTCCTGTGTATATTTAGGATTGTGCATATACAGTGCTGATGAAAGCGTTCAAAGAGTCATAAGTGGTGGCGATAGGTGACCCATGTTTCAGACCCATAAAGGAGAATAAACAATACAATGGCTCTATACACACTGATTTTTGTGCTTTCCCTCAGGTGTTTATTGCTTCAGACTCTTTTGTAAAGTCTTCTAAATGCGCTATATGCCTTTGCTAATTTGTGATGGATCTCTTTGTCAATCTTGGTGCATCTACATTATAGAAATAATGCAGTTTGACTCCACTTTATAAGTGCCACAGCTCCATCCTAGGGAAAGCCTGGGATTTGTAGTTTTACAAGGTCTTTCGCCTTCTCTGCCCAAGAGTGCTGGTGCTGTCACCAAACTACAAATCCCAGGATTCCATAGGCTGGAGCCATGGCAGTTAAAGTGGTGTCAAACTGCATTATTTCTACCGTGTAGATGCACCCTGAGGAGGATGGACTCTTGACTCCCACTGGCTGCCAGAGAGGTCACTTTCCTCTGAGGAGCTCCTCCCCTCCCCCGCCAACGGCTCTGGCAGCCACGCGCCCCCTCCCTCGCGCTCACCCGGCAGTTGAAGGCGTGGTTCCGCACGTGCGCCGCGTGGCGGGATCGCTCGTGCCGCACGTGGCTTCTCTCACACACAAGCAGGTGGCGGGGAGATTCGCGGAGCCACCTCAGAGGGACGAACATGCTTCTTTCCTTACTCCGACCGCGCGCCGGCAGCGGAGGAAGTTAGAACGGCCAATGAGGAGGCGGGACCTGAACGTCACTCATTCGTAAGGAGTCGGAGGAGGGAGGGGGAGAGCGAGCGAGGGGGCGGGGCGAGCTCTGCGCATGAGTGTTGTGTGCTAGCGAAGCGCTCTTGCCAGTACTTGCCTGCCCTCACTTAAATGGAGGGACAAATAGAAAGTGTTTTTAAAAGTCTGAGAAACAATGAAATGAAACAAGAGCGTTGAATTGCTTTAATCCGTGAACTCGGATGAGGTCGAGATAAGACTATCACCAAAAGTGACAGTCTGGTCTTCAGTTTCGCAGCCCAGAGATGTCTGATGTTATGCGGCTCAGGGGCAAATCCTGGGAAACAAGGGTGGGTTTCCACTTCCAGGCTTCATCATGTACATTATATCTAAATTAATATCCACTCCAACGGAGGTCTCTGTCGGCTGAAAAAACCCGCTGAGAGCCAAAAAAAAAAAAAAAGCACAGTTGTCCCTTCACATTCGCTGGGGTTTGGTTCCAGGACCCCCGTGGATACCAAAATCCGTGAATACCCAAGTCCCATTATATGCAATGGCACAGCAACATGGTGTCCCTTATATAAGATGGCAAAATCAAGGTTTGCTTTTTGGATTATTGTTTAAAGAATAGTTTCAAGCCGTGAATACTTAAATCCATGACTACCAAATCCGTGGATATGGAGGGACAACTGCATTTCTATTCTTTGTGTGCCTTCAGTTTGTTTCCTATACTGTGGACAAAACTCATTCCACACAGATGGAAGATAGCAGGGGGCTGTCCAAATGATGAAAATACCCCTCGTGGAATTCGCTGGGAATCCTGCCTGTCTAAATGGATTCCTGCACCAATCCACACAATTCGGAAGGAGGGGGGCCCAAAACGGCAAAAACAATGCAGGAAAAAGTCTTCCTGGCTTTTCCCATGCTTTTTTTAAAACCATGAGGGGCTGCACATTCCTGCTCATTTGGACAGGAAATTCAACGGGAAGCACAAAGCTGATTGGCTGGATAAGAGTGAGGGTGAGGCTTGCTAGCAGGGCAAGCGCCTGCTGTTGCCATGTTGGATTTTACTTAGTGATCGCTCGCTAAGGAAATAAAATAGGATGGTTATTGTTTGTTTTGCTTTCCTATAAAATCATAAATTGCTTTATCGTTCTAGTGCACCTTGAACAATGGCAGTGGTGAAGAACTAACACGAGTAAATCACACACAGCCACCATCCAGAACGCAAGGCTTATGGGAGCTTCCAGGTCCAGAAAAAACATTAAGACGTGTCACTGCTGCTGTGAGATGCCATTACTACAAGGTATTCCTTTTTTCCCCCTTGTGTAGATGAGCACCGGGTTACACACATGCAGTCAGCCATTTGGGGAGGCTGCTTGAAAACCAAAGCTGTCTTTAGCATGAGGAGTTATTGATAACTGCCATCAGATCGGCTTTGACTTATGGTGACCCTATGAATAAGAGACCTCCAAGATCCCCAGTCATCAACAACTCTACTCAACCCTACCTGTTAAAAAACATTCTGTGGCTTTTGGCAATTTAGCAATCTACCACTCATTCTCTGTTTTTTTGCAACACAATGACTATGAATATTCCTTGCTTTCTCAGAAGACATAATGGTGGTGGAAGAGAAAGAGAGCGCTAAGACTCACCTTGGTGCCACCAAAATTATTATGCTTTTACCAGACCTTGCCAGAAATTATACAGCTGTCTCTCTCAGACTACCTTGAATCTTGCCTGATGAAGGGATGTGAAGATCTCAAAAAACTTGCCACATTTTTATACCGCTTTTATTGGCCTAATAACAGAATCACACCAATAGGGACTGTGAAAGGCAAAATAATATGTCTTTACCAGACCTTGTCAGAAATGTTAACAGCTTTCTTTCAGACCAAGGATTAGGGCATGAACTTCTCCAAATGCAAGCAGACAGACTGGAGTGGTGGCTACAAGTGAGACAGGTTCAGGGTGATTCTTCTCACTCAAGGCTTGTCTATATGAAGCAATCAAATGTGGATTGGTGTGCTGTAATGCCAATTCACAGCAGCTTCTATTTGTCTTAACAGGGTTTTTTTTGAAGATCACAGGTATGTGAGGCTATCCGCTTTCGCTATTCCAAAACGCATGCCTTCAAATCAAGATGGCGGGCATGAGTGAATTACTCATGATGTTATTTACTATGAGTTGCTGCCACCAAACAAGTTTAAAAAATAAACTAAATCCAAGGTGCAATCTTCCACTTTAACAAAGAAGCAAACAAAAAAATTGCTATTTCCTCACTGTAGCCCACGATCGCTATGGTGAAAATCCAACATGGTAGGTTTGGGTGCTTGCCTTGTTAGCAAGTTTCACCCCCTGTGCACATCCAACCAATCAACTGTCCACTCTGAGAATGTGCAGTGTGCAAATAGGTTGTCCTAATGGGCGATAGTGTGCATTACCATGCATTATGTAAAAAAAAAATGGGAAAAGCCACAAATGCTTTTCCCATGGAGCATTTGGCATTTTTGGCCCCCTCCTTCCGAATACAGTGTATCGATGTGGGAATCTCATTTAGACAAATCATACTCTCCCCAAATCATATGAGGAGTATTTTCACCATATAGACAACCCCTCAGACTAGTGAAGAACATGGAGAGAGAGGAGGGGGAAAGTGGGGCTTCTTTCTCTGAGAAGTTAAGGGAAGAAACTTTGAATCACAAAGTTGGAAAAGACCACAAGGGCCGTCCAGTCCACCCCCCTGCCATGCAGGAATACACAATCAAATCATTCCTGACAGATGGCCATCCAGCCTCTGTTTAAAAACCTCCAAAGAAGGAGACCACCACACTACAAGGCAGTGTATTCCACTGCCGAACAGTTCTTACTGTCAGGAAGTTCTTCCTAATGTTTCAGTGGAATCTCTTTTCCTGTAATTTGAACCCATTGCTCTGTGTCCTAGTCTCTGGAGCAGCAGAAAACAAGCTTACTCCATCCTCAGTATGACATCCCTTAAACATAGCTATCATGTCACCTGTCAGCCTTCTCTTCTCCAGACTAAACATGCCCAGCTCCCTAAGCCACTCCTCATAGGGAATTGCTTCCAGACCTCCCACCGTCCTGGTCACCCTCCTCTGGACACGTTTCTTCTTAATATCCTTCCTGAATTGTGGTGCCCAGAACTGGACACAGTATTCCAGGTGTGACCAAAGCAGAATAGAGTGGCACTATTACTGTACTTCCCTATACTCCTATTGACACAGGCTAGAATTGCATTGGCTCTTTTAGCTGCTGCATCACACTGCTGACTCGTGTTCAGTTTGTGGTCCACTAAGACTCCTAGATCACTTTCGCATGTACTGCCATCAAGCCAGGTGTCACCCATCCTATGTCTGTGCATTTCTTTTTTATTGTCCAAGTGTAGTATCCTACATTTCTCCCTGTTGAAATTCATTTTGTTAGTTTTGGCCCACCTTTCTAATCTGTTAAAGACATTTTGGATTCTGATCCTGTCCTCTGGGGTATTAGCTACTCCTCCTAATTTGGTGTCATCTGCAAAGTTGATAATCATGCCCTCTGTTCCCTCATCCAAGTCATTGATAAAGATGTTGAACAGCACTGGGCCCAGGACAGAACCCTGTGGCACCCCACTAATCACTTCTCTCTGGGATGATGAGGAGCCATTGGTGATTACTCTTTGGGTTCGGTCAGTCAACCAATTACAAATCCACCTAACAGTTGCATTGTCTAGCCCACATGTCACTAACTTTTTTGCAAGGATATCATGGGGGACCTTGTCAGAAGCCTTACTGAAATCAAGATACACTACATCCACAGTATTCCCTTCATCTATCAAGTATGTAACTCTATCAAAAAAAGAGATAAGATTAGTCTGGCACAACTTGTTTTTGAGAAATCCATGTTGACTTTTAGTGATCACAGCATTCCTTTCTAAGTGCTTACAGACTGTGTGTTTAATGATCTGCTCTATAATCTTTCCTAGTATTGATGTCAGGCTGACTGGGCGATACTTATTTGGGTCTTCTTCCCCCCCCCCTTTTTTTTTAAAGATGGGGACAACATTTGCCCTCTTCCAGTCTGCTGGGACCTCTCCTGTTCTCCAGGAATTCTCAAAGATTATTGCCAGTGGTTCTGAGATTACTTCTGCCAGAATCCTGCATTCTTGAAAAATTCACAGTGAAGGGGTAAAGTTAAGTTGTTGTTTCTCACCCCCAGGAATGAAGCCTTGGTTCTTAAACTTTATGGCAATGTGGCTGTAGTAAGTAATTTTCTCAGTAACAGTATATTGTTGTCAGCTGTCCCTGTTACTATGCAAAATAGTTTGGTGGATGACTGACACTGAATAGACAACTTAAAACATTAGCTTTACAAAGGATTTGCTTTTATTAACGATCAAAACTTCTAGAACCGTTTTGCTGATATGGCTTAAGGCAGCTGCCTGCATTTTTCAATTCTGGGCACAGGTGGCTATGGGAACTGTCATAACAAAAAGTTACCATTTCATCATTAATGTAGTTTCCATTCCATTACTGCATGCAGTATGGAGTACCCCAAGATCCACAAAATGGAGCCTGGTGCAAAAAGCCAGGACATGTGGTCAAGCAACATCAGAGTGTGGTCAAGTTGGCAAAAGTTATTCATGATGAAGAACACACAAGCTAGAAGAGGCAGCAACAGTTTGCTTTTGCCTGAGCCTACTGGGAAGGGTAAGGTTCTGTCTCCTCCTCTGCTCTTCCTCCTGCTAAGTTAATTGAGTGTGAACTACTTTTGCACTTTGGACTCAGTTGACGTAAGTAAGCTGGGGACAAGGAGGAAAGTGGGATGAGGAAAGAGAAACTGGATCATTTTAAAAACAGCTGAAAAAATGGGATGACAGAAGATTAATCAGGACTGTCCCTGTTAAACCGGGACAGGCGGAGGGTGCGCGTACATAGAATCGATTCTGAGCCCAGGAATTGGTTTTGAGTACCAGAACTGACATTTTGTTGTTGCTTATTATTTAACATTTCAGAAAACCTTGCCAGTCTACTGCAAATCATCCAGGCACCCATCTACACCAGGGGGAAAAAAATCCAAAGTACTTTGTAGTATTGGCATCTCGCAGTAGCAGCGAGATGTCTAAACAGTTTTTCTGGCCTTGGAAGCCCCCCCATAAGCCTCTCATTCCTGATGGTGCCCGTGAGTGATTTACTCACATTAGTTCTTCACCGTTGCCGTGTGTTTTTTTTTAAGTCATCCCAAGGTGAGCTGGTGCGATAGAGCTGTTTTCCAATTTTATAGGAAAGCAAAACAGAAAATATTCATCCTGTTTTATCGCCTTAGTGAGCAATCGCTAAGGCGAAAGTCCAACATGGCGGCAGTGGACTCTTGCCCTGCTAGCGGTCCCCACCCCCACTTTTGATTGGCCAATTAGCTTTGTGCTTCCCTTCGTATTTCCTATTATTTGATAGTCCAAACAAGCAGGAATGTACACCTCCTGTGTGGTTTTTGAAAAAGTACAAGAAAATCTGCGAAGGCTTTTACTTCCGAATAGTGTGGCTTGGCGCTGGATTCCATTTAGACCAGGTAGGATTCCCAGCGAATTCCATTTGGGGGTATTTTCACCGTTTAGACGGGTCCCAGATCTACCTTCTACCCCCAGATCTACCTTCGCTGCTGTACAGCAGGTTTTTGTTTCTGAATACCATGTTAAAAAATAGTAATCATCTGACAACATGCAGCTGTTCATTTCCTTTATTTTCTTAGCATGCTAAGGGTTTCTTTCTTTGAAAAGAAAGCCAATGCAGTTAAGATCTAGTCCCTGGGTTTGTTCTTTACATGCTCTCTCCCCATCCCTTTTCATTTTATTTCATGACTTTTAAAGTGTGAACCTAGGAGCACAGATTGTGCAATTACTGCTCTTTATAAGAGCTCTGGGAACCTTTTACAGATGAAGAGAAGGTAAAAATGCTTCAAATAAATAAAGCAAGGTGTAGGGGCTAAATGCTTGCATCTGGAAATGAGTGTTAAAACTGCTCTCATTGCATTCATTGAATAGCTTCAAATGTGTAACTCTCGAAGCTTAACTTACTTTGTAGGGATAGTGTGAGTGAAAAACAAATTTGTGCCATCATGATTATATAGAAGACATGGAAAGATAAAATATAACAAATCAATCAGTTGATGTTTTCTCAGCACTTTTTTCTGAAGTGATATCTCTAATCAATGTTCCTTTTATACTTGGATAATTGTTTGCTTGGGAGAGCAAGGTGTTCCAGGCAATTAAATCTTCTTAATATATAATACCTAATGTTTGTGAATACCTGTTGAGGCAGGAGTTTCTAAGTAACCGTTATGCATATTTTCACATATGACAACAAAAACATTTTCTCCCCACTCAACAAACAGTTCAACAAAAGCTATAGGATAAGACTATGCAACCCCTAATTATTGTCACTTCACTAATTTCACTTACGCTATGTACAAAGTGCTTTGTGAGTTTTACCTTACAGCAACTTTATAAGGAAGTCAGTGTTGTCAGCTTTGATTAATTGCATTAAAAGCACACATTTAAGATTTAAGACAAAGGTTTATTTCACTTAAGGAAGTACAGTAGGTCTGCGTATAACATGAAGGATCCATTCCTGGACCTTTGCATAAAACAATTTTCATGTATAATCTGGAACCTTATTTTTCTTACCTGAAATAAATGATGAAGTGTTCTCTCTAGGCATTTCTTGGTCCTCCAGTGTGACTCTATGGTCAACTTTGAGCAGAAACATACCATATAATTGTGCTGGAGGACCTAGAAAATGCCTAGAGAGAACATATATTTTCAGACATGTATAACTGAACCCATGTAATACGAGCTTACGTAATATAAGGGCCTACTTATATAATCATAGTCGGGGGGGGGAGTCACTAGTTAGTTTTAGTTTACTTTGTTTCTGTTTGTTTTAATTTAGTTAAGTGTGTCTTTTTTGTTTATTTGTATGTGTGTTTTACGTGTTTAAAAATACCGGTAATTATGTTTATGTTAATAAAAATATTTTTTTAAAGACAAAGGGTTATTTATTTATTTAGTAAAATATTGTTATTCCACCCTGTTATCATGAGATCTCGGGTCAGTAAACAGATAAAACAATATAAACAATGCAGACAGTTCCAAAGCAAGATCAATGTACAGTATAATATAAACAAGATAAAAAATATATTAACCAAGTCAAACACATGTGGTTCAACCAAAATGTAACTGGATCATTAATCCATGATTGGCTTTGGCCAACAGGAAGTAATCTCTGTGTGTATTTTATCCCTTCCCTTACAAGATGAAATTCAATACGGAGAAATGTAAAGTACTGCATTTAGGGCGGAAAAATGAAATGCATACATATAGGATGGGAGAGACCTGGCTGAATGAGACTACGTGTGAAAGGGATCTAGGAGTCCTAGTAGACCACAAGTTGAACATGAGCCAACAGTGTGATGCGGCAGCTAAAAAGGGCAATGTGATTTTGGGCTGTATCAATAGATGTATAGTGTCTAGATCAAGGGAAGTAATAGTGCCACTCTATTCTGCCTTGGTCAGACCTCACATAGAATACTGTGTCCAGTTCTGGGCACCACAATTCAAAAAGGATATTGACAAATTGGAGCGTGTCCAGAGAAGGGCAACTAAAATGGTGAAAGGTCTGGAAACCATGCCTTATGAGGAGAGACTTAGGGAGCTGGGTATGTTTAGCCTGGAAAAAAGACGGTTAAGAGGCGATATGATAGCCCTTTTTAAGTATTTGAGGGGATGTCACGCTGAGGATGGAGCAGGCTTGTTTTCTGCTGCTCCAGAGACTGGAACACGGAGCAATGGATGCAAGCTCCAGGAACAGATTCTACCTCAACATGAGGAGGAACTTTTTGACAGTAAGAGCTGTTCGGCAGTGGAACACGCTCCCCCGGAGCGTGGTGGTGGGGTCTCCTTCCTTGGAGGTCTTTAAACAGAGGCTGGATTGCCATCTGTCGGGGATGCTTTGATCAAGATTTCCTGTGTGGCAGGGGGTTGGACTGGATGGCCCTCGTGGTCTCTTCCAACTCTGCAATTCTATGATTCTATGATTCTACCTCCCCTGCCATCCCATTCTCCCTGTCTGTAAGTGCCTTCAAAGTTGCCTGTTGCAACTCCATGAATTCCATAGGGTTTTCTTAGGAAGGAATACTGAGAAGTGGTTTGCCATTCCTTTCCTCTGCCTCCATCCAAATCACCCTCCTTTGAAGCTGTTGCCAGATAGCAGCTCTAGTGGGCAATTTGACTAGAGGCTCTGGCATAGGGAGAAATATGCTACAATCCCCTTCTCCTGCTACTTCCCTGCTACATCCCCACTCCCCAATTGCTTTTAAGAGGAGAACAATTGGTTAGGCAACCCAGTCACAGATCTTCCATCTCTTGCTTGGCCTTCAAGAAATGCTAAGAACCAATATTGCATGGGTCCAAAAGTATTTTTTGCAAGGCAAAGTGGCAAAAGGTGTATTTGACTTGAGAAGAGGTGTTCTGTGCTCTGGCATTAACTGAGTTTTTCAGTAGTGAGACAAAGTGTAGAAATTATTAAAAACATTCAGAATATTTAAATTGAAAGCAGGATGTGTAGAATTCCTGGAAATTTCAGAAGCTTGGGAGATTAGGAAATAAATGGTAAGTTTTTTATAACAATTACCAATTATGACTGTAAAAAAAGCATCACCTTGCATTTCTTCACATTAAGCTTTTATTGGATATTTTTGTTGCACTAGGGTTAGCCATTTGCGTGGCAGACTCCTATGTTCTGATGTAACTAAATAGTGGCCCTGTGGAGTTTCTGACGATATGGTGAGAAATTTTAAAGTTATCTTGCCTTGTTGTTATCCAGTAGACATTCATAACTTAAGCTCTTTTGCACAATGATGTATCCAGTTAGAATTGACCAGGTCTTATATAATTCAAATGTCAGGTAATTACAAGGGCAGGTCCAACCACTTAATAATTCTTTGATTTGCTGGCTAGACCATTGACATTAGTAATGGAGGTTATCATATTAGTGGACAAACAACAGCTAGCCTCTGCTCAGAAACCAGGTGGTACTAAACTCAGTTCCTATAAAAAGGAGAGTTTGCTCATTCTCCATTGTGTTCCTAATAGCATCTTATCAGCAACTGAGATGCTGACTTTCAAACCATCCTTTCTTCAATGAGTTCTGCATGGATGCCAAAACCCAAATTCCACCCAAGTTGGTAACATGTAACTATTTACATTAGATATACTTCACTGATTTAGAATTCTATGTATTTATGCAGGTGTTTCCTCCCTCCTAATAAACATTTGGACATTTGGGTTTCTGAGCTTTGGGAATCTCTTTTTTTCCTCTGGAGAGGGACTGAAGGAAGAGCACTTGGCAAAAGGGAGAGATTAGAATGCCCCAAATAGCTGGACAGGATTTATGGGGAAATTTAGCCTAATTTTGTGGGGTATGGGATCTAAAGAAGGACTTCACCAGGAGTGACCATGTTTAATACATAACATGTTGAAACAAAATATTTGTTTCAGATCTGTTTTAGTAACACTATCTTCTAGGTCACAAGCACAAATAAAATATTTGGTGTAAGGTTTTCAGTCAAAACCTTACGCTCCTGTTGACTGGTTTAAATGAAAATGTGAATTGGCTAGTTTGAGTCTTTTGCTGTCCTTTCACACCTTAAATTTCCTCTTAGTTCTTTTCTTGAGTCTTGACAGGATGGTTGCCACTACCAGTTTGACTGGTTATAGAAAAGGTTCTGTGAACAGGAGAAGAAATTCATTTAAATTCTGATGTATTGATGGGATATCCAATACTAAGTACCGTATATTCCGGCGTATAAGACGACTTTTGAGCACTCAAAAGTGCCCTCCAAAATTGACAGTCGTCCTATACGCCGGATACACTTTGCTTCACCCACCTGCCTATCTCCTGCCTCTTCGCAAACGGAGCGAAGAGGCAGGAGATGGGGCAGGGGGGTGAAGCAAAGTGTTTTGAAGATCATTCACCCCCCTCCTCTGCCTTCTCCCCCTTTGGGGAGCAACGGAAGAAAGAGGAGGGGGCGAACATTGTGGTTTGCCGCAGCCGCTGCTCGAGCGCTTCTGCAGCGGCCGAGGCAAACCCGTGATTCTCCCCCTCTCCCCACCTTCCAGGAACGTGGGGAGAAGGGGCGAATGTGCCCCGTTTGGCCGCACAGTCTGCGGATCCCCCTCCTGCGCTCCCTCCTGGAAGGGAGCGCAGGAGGGGCATGGAGAGGCTGCGCGGCCAAACCGCGATTCGCCCCTTCTCCCCACCTTCCTGGAAGGTGGGGAGAAGGGGCGAACGTGCCCGGTTTGGCCGGGCAGCCTCCCGATCCCCCTCCTGCGCTCCCTTCCAGGAGGGAGCGCAGGAGGGGCATGGAGAGGCTGCGCAGCCAAACCGCGATTCGCCCCTTCTCCCCACCTTCCTGGAAGGTGGGGAGAAGGGGCGAACGTGCCCGGTTTGGCCGGGCAGCCTCCCGATCCCCCTCCTGCACTCCCTTCCAGGAGGGAGCGCAGGAGGGGCATGGAGAGGCTGCGCGGCCAAACCGCGATTCGCCCCTTCTCCTCACCTTCCTGGAAGGTGGGGAGAAGGGGCGAACGTGCCCGGTTTGGCCGGGCAGCCTCCCGATCCCCCTCCTGCGCTCCCTTCCAGGAGGGAGCGCAGGAGGGGCATGGAGAGGCTGCGCGGCCAAACCGCGATTCGCCCTTTCTCCCCACCTTCCTGGAAGGTGGGGAGAAGGGGCGAACGTGCCCGGTTTGGCCGGGCAGCCTCCCGATCCCCCTCCTGCGCTCCCTCCTGGAAGGGAGCGCAGGAGGGGCATGGAGAGGCTGCGCGGCCAAACCGCGATTCGCCCCTTCTCCCCACCTTCCTGGAAGGTGGGGAGAAGGGGCGAACGTGCCCGGTTTGGCCGGGCAGCCTCCCGATCCCCCTCCTGCGCTCCCTTCCAGGAGGGAGCGCAGGAGGGGCATGGAGAGGCTGCGCGGCCAAACCGCAATTCGCCCCTTCTCCCCACCTACCTGGAAGGTGGGGAGAAGGGGCGAACGTGCCCGGTTTGGCTGGGCAGCCTCCGGATCCCCCTCCTGCGCTCCCTTCCAGGAGGGAGCGCAGGAGGGGCATGGAGAGGCTGCGCGGCCAAACCGCGATTCGCCCCTTCTCCCCACCTTCCTGGAAGGTGGGGAGAAGGGGCGAACGTGCCCGGTTTGGCCGGGCAGCCTCCCGATCCCCCTCCTGCGCTCCCTTCCAGGAGGGAGCGCAGGAGGGGCATGGAGAGGCTGCGCGGCCAAACCGCGATTCGCCCCTTCTCCCCACCTTCCTGGAAGGTGGGGAGAAGGGGCGAACGTGCCCGGTTTGGCCGGGCAGCCTCCAGATCCGCCTCCTGCGCTCGCTCCTGGAAGGGAGCGCAGGAGGGGCATGGAGAGGCTGCGCGGCCAAACCGCGATTTGCCCCTTCTCCCCACCTTCCTGGATGGTGGGGAGAAGGGGCGAACGTGCCCGGTTTGGCCGGGCAGCCTCCCGATCCCCCTCCTGCGCTCCCTTCCAGGAGGGAGCGCAGGAGGGGCATGGAGAGGCTGCGCGGCCAAACCGCGATTCGCCCCTTCTCCCCACCTTCCTGGAAGGTGGGGAGAAGGGGCGAACGTGCCTGGTTTGGCCGGGCAGCCTCCCGATCCCCCTCCTGCGCTCGCTCCTGGAAGGGAGCGCAGGAGGGGCATGGAGAGGCTGCGCGGCCAAACCGCGATTTGCCCCTTCTCCCCACCTTCCTGGAAGGTGGGGAGAAGGGGCGAACGTGCCCGGTTTGGCCGGGCAGCCTCCCGATCCCCCTCCTGCGCTCCCTTCCAGGAGGGAGCGCAGGAGGGGCATGGAGAGGCTGCGCGGCCAAACCGCGATTTGCCCCTTCTCCCCACCTTCCTGGAAGGTGGGGAGAAGGGGCGAACGTGCCCGGTTTGGCCGGGCAGCCTCCCGATCCCCCTCCTGCGCTCCCTTCCAGGAGGGAGCGCAGGAGGGGCATGGAGAGGCTGCGCGGCCAAACCGCGATTTGCCCCTTCTCCCCACCTTCCTGGAAGGTGGGGAGAAGGGGCGAACGTGCCCGGTTTGGCCGGGCAGCCTCCCGATCCCCCTCCTGTGCTCCCTTCCAGGAGGGAGCGCAGGAGGGGCATGGAGAGGCTGCGCGGCCAAACCGCGATTCGCCCCTTCTCCCCACCTTCCTGGAAGGTGGGGAGAAGGGGCGAACGTTCCCCTTTTGGGCGCACAGCCTCCGCATCCTCCTCCTGCACTCCCTCCTGGAAGAGAGCGCAGGAGGGGTATGTGGGGGCTATGCGTTGGAAGAGGGGGGTCGTCTTATAGGGCGAATATATCACAAACTCTGCATTTCCCCTTAGAAATTGGGGGGGGTCGTCTTATACGCCGGGTCGTCTTATACGCCGGAATATACGGTACATAAAACTACTACCAATATTGATACTCAAATGGACACATGGTTGGTAAAATTGGACCCCTGGTGGGTAAAGGTGTGGGTGTAAGTGGTTGGTTGAGTTTTTCAATGTCCTTCCACATCCTAAGTTTTCCCTAGGACCTTTTCTTTTCTTGAGTCTTGGCAGGATCATTCCCATTACCAGTTCAG
Organism: Gambelia wislizenii; assembly: GCA_030847615.1. Classification (NCBI taxonomy): domain Eukaryota; kingdom Metazoa; phylum Chordata; class Lepidosauria; order Squamata; family Crotaphytidae; genus Gambelia; species Gambelia wislizenii. Next base: position 219,227,373 of record JAUMIR010000004.1, read on the forward strand.
TTGGTTATATAAGATACTCTGTGAGCAGGAGTAGTACATTGTTGCTTTGGAATTGAGCAGAGTCACATTGAGTGAGCTGTTGAGTTGTTATACATTTTGAATGCTTATAGGCCACTGAGGAAGACGGCTGTCGAAACGCGTCTGGCCTTGAGCTTTTATTATTCACTATTAATATAATATTTTTAGCATTTGCACACTTTTCAGTGGGGTATTGTTACCCTTTTAGAAATTTAATTTTATTGGATTCTCTGCTCCAGGGTTTAGTTATCCTTTCATTTCTTCATATGTCCTTTTATGATTGGGAGTGGGATTAGTTTATCCTGGTTATTTTTTGATAGAACCCTTCAGTTTGGTTTTTGGTTATATGTCTTGGGTTTTCTGGCTGTAGGGACTTTTGTTGAATTGCTTATGATATTCCAGAACATTCTTCTTTGTATTGCTCTGTTCTGAGTATGTTTTAAGTAATGCCATGCTGGCCATTGCTCTGTCCATCTAGATGAAAATAATTAATTCTAGTACCCAGGGGTTATGTTCTCATAGACACTTGATACAGAGGCTTCAAACAATGCACACATACATGCAAAGCCCATTGCACAGAAAGCTTCAGTATTGGGCCTTATCTGAACAGCTAGGACAAAATTTTTGCTAGACAAGAAAGATGACTCCAAAGGTAATGATTTGCCCCAGACCAGGAATAGTATTAACCCCTTTCTAATTAATGGCCAAACTAGACATGCCATTTGTCATATAACTCATCCAGGCATGCCTTCTAAAAAATATTAAAATAGCGTGCACAAGGGAACCTCAGCTGGATGGATATCACGTAAGGGCTTCAACCTTTTGTTTCTACTAAATTCCTTAGCAGAATTTCTGCCATACCTGTCATTTACAATAGGAAGAAACTGATGCAAATAGAAAATTTCCTTCCATTGAGCATAACAGAGGCACAATGAGTGCATTCCGATCAAATTCATGGAAAAGGCAAAGGGTTAAATCTACCTTCTCTAGGCCATGGTCCCAGCTTATGGCATACCCATTCAAGAGCTACTTTATCAAAAATCAAGCATGCCAGGGTAAACTACTATGATGTTTACCCTAGTAATTTTCAAATTGTGTGTGGGGGGGTAGTGCTTCGACCACAGTATTTCATAAGATAGGTTGGTTGCCTTCACTGCTGACGTGTTGTTACTTACATTTGAAAACTACATTTATCATCCTATTTAAACACAAATCAGATGTTTCACGATCAAATATGGCATCTTGCCATTTTATGTGAACAATTTCTATGCATTATTAAAAATACACTTTATCATTTTAAGATTTAAAAAGCTTTCAACTGCTGGAAATCTCCTTTATTCTTCTGGGTAGGTTACAAAAACATGGCATAAGAATATACAGCTGAGTAAATTCAGTTTTTGAAATGACAGAAGAATATATTACCAGGCAGCCTGTACTGAATAGTTTACAATAACATAAAGCAAGATGGAATTTGATAAGTTATTTCCTATAACAGATCACAAAATAATTATTGTTTTTGAAAAAAAAAATTTAAAACAACACCATTCACACTGAAAAGCATGTACTTTTTGTGGATGCCAGTTGCTTCCTCAATAATACAGAATTGCACCCAGGGCTGAAAAATACATAGAGTCACTTTCTTGCTAACTGAAGACTAAAAAGTATATCAGATTGCAATATGGAGCAGAAAATTAAATTAAAGGTTAATGTAATTTTAATGTTCATGCAGCCAGCCTAATTTGTTGCAGTGAAGGGCATAATTAAAAGCTAATTAGGTAAAATGAATTCTTACACTTTTAATGCCATGTTTATTTCTACTCTACCATCTTGAGAAGCCATCAGAGATCCATTCTCCCCATTTTAAAAAAACAATATTTTGTTAAAATAAACCCTATTTATTATAGTCAAATATAAGCAGGTATCAAGTTGGGGCATTTCACCAGCATAACTCCTGATTACACTGTGGTTGTACCCTTTACATGTTTGCGTCAGGAGATATCCGATACTCCCTTAGGTAAGAAGTTCCCTATTCTCCCATAGTGCAGTAGGCAAGTTTAAAGGCCTGCTACTATGTGGGCACAGTTCTGCCTTCCCCTTTGATTGAAACAGCAATCAAAATGGCAACTAGAATGGCCACGAGAACATTGTCACTGCCTCAGGATCTCTGATATAGGTACAGTGTATATGAAGGGTTGAAGTATATAATGCAGATAATCTACGCTCCAGGAACCATCTTTTCCACAACTAGTGATGGTGCTTATATCTCTTCCTCTTATCCATCAGTATAACTTCAGACACTTTTGATATATACTTCTTTCTTTCCTTTGGCTTTTCTTTAGAAAACGCAGTGGAACTGTAGATGGGAGGGACTGCTTATCTGGAGGAAGTGAAAACATTAAAGAGCCTTGCCCTCTGCCAAGCATACTAGCTCACATTGGTGCTCCTGTAGCTACATTTTTGAATGGCAAGTTTTATTTCAGATTATACAAGTCCACATTAATAGGAAGAAAGACTGGTCCAATAAATAGTTATAGTAAATATTAAACAGGAATAGCAGCTTTAACAATTTCTCTCATAAGTTAAGTCTATGTGCATATCAACAATCACCATATACATATTAAGTTTTCTGTTTGATTCTTACATACGTCTCCATTGACGCCCCCTTGTCATGGGAGAGAGGCTTGCATACCCTAATGATGTTTTGAGCTATGCTGGCGGTGGCATAATAGTCACTGGTAGGGTCTCCCATACCAGTCAGTTCAAAGCTGAAGGGTCTGACAAAGAGCATCAAAGGACAGCATGGGCTCTCTAGCCTTAGGGCAACCATCCTAGGAGAAGGAAAACTCGAATCCTAAACCCGGGCAGATGGTGCTCGTCCAACCCTATAAGGTCAACCATCTAAGAGAAGGAAACTCTAATCAAACCTACGACCCGAAGACCTCACTGCTACCATCCATGTTTGCAAAGCCACAGCAGATTAACCTCTGGTTTAAAGGGTGAGGCCAGTTCTGTGCACGCTGTGCTCCACCAGAAAAATCCATTGTACAGGCTTGATGCTGCAGCCTTATTTGAGAACTCACGCCGAACAAGTCTTGAAGAGAAAGGACAATGCAGAAAGAATCACAACCCAGAAACATCACCCAAGGAGACCTTCTGCTGTGCTTTCTGCAGCTGGACTTGTTTATCTCGGATTGGCCTTCTTAGTTATCAGCGCGCTTGCAGAAAGCGCGGGATGAGTCCTTCCTAAATCTTCGTTTGCGAAGAAAAGCCAGAGAGAGAGAGAGAGAGAGAGAGAGAGAGAGAGACATATTGCAACATCAGCCCGGAATATCTTTCCACAGCTCTCTGTCAGTAGAAGGAAGAGTCTATTAAGAGTCACGTAAGCAGGAAAGAAACATATTTCACAGAAAGGATCTGTGTTATTGTAACGTTGTGCATATATCTGCTGTGTAAGTTTCTTCATTAAGAATAACTTGCTCAATCATTCCATTGCAGTATAGAAATTTTTAATCCTTCTTCCACGAAGGTACATTTTCATTGCAGGCTGCCAAACAGAAGAAAAACAGTAGGTCTTTCAGCAATAATGCCTCTAGATACCACTCTAGGACAAAAGACCAAAGATACGTCTTGTTTTTGAAAATCTCCTCCCAGAATGAATGCACGATCACTGCACATGTGGATATATGTGCCAACTTGCTCACAATTCTTTGCCCATAGCATATAGCTGAATTTCAGTGGGTTAGGTACAATCAATGAATAAGCTTAGACAATGTTTCCTTAGCTGAGGTGGATGTCATAGGTGCAGACTCCAGAGTACTTTCCACACCTTGGGGTTTTCTATACAGCAAAAATACTCCTCATAGAATTCGAGGAGAATACGATTTGTCTTGATGAGATCCTGTATCAATCTGCCATATTCGGAAGGTGGAGGGGCCAAAAATGCCAAAAACTGTGCAGGAAAAGCTTTTGTGGCATTTCCCATATTTTTAAAAAAGTTTCGCAGGGAATGTGCATGCCTGCTTGTTGGGCCAACCAATTCACTTTGGTGCACGTTCCTGATAAGGGTGGAAGTGGAAAACTGGTCAGACATGTGCAGGGGGAGGAGCTTGTTAACAAGTCAAGCGCCTGAAACCACCATGTTAGATTTTCACTGTAGAAATCATAAGAAAATAGCCTTTTCTTTTTCTTTTTCTTTTTCCTTTCTTTTTTTTTCTTCTTTGTTAAAACAGGAAATCACACCTTGGATTTAGGGTTTTTTTCTGTTTAGCGGCAGCAACTCAAGGTAAATAATATGAGTAATTCATTCGCACTTGCTATCTTGATTCTCAGGCATGCCTGTTGGAACAGCAAAAGCGGATAGATTCACATGCCTGCTATCTTAAAAAAAACTGTTAAGACAAATAGAAGCTGCTGCGAATTGGCATTACTGCGCTCCAATCCACATTTATTGCTTCATATAGACAAGCTTCTTATGTTCTGTCTGATCCAAGATTCTTTCCTCAGGCAAGTCTGTTTCCATCCATGCTACCAAATATCTCATCACCATTACATTGTAAATTCTACTACTCAAACCCTATGTGTTGTTTTTAAATTGCATTATTAATGAGTCACAATAGGAGAGGCTATTGCTGTTTTTGCTTTCATAGTGGTATTTGAAATAAAATAAATAATTTGGTGGATTTGCATCCAGTGAGATTAAATTAACCATAATTAGTTTTCCAACTGGGGCTCCAAGTTTGGGCTCAAGTCTACAGAGAAATCACTAAGCCTACACAACACATTCTTACCCAGTCTTTACCCTGAACAAACATTTTTTTGTGTCATAAAATAGTGAATAGTGAATAGACAGAAAGCATCAAGAGTGAGAGTGAGGGGATGATATTTTTGTACCACATGGTCCATATTTTGAATCTGGCTCTCATTAAAGAAATGCTCAAACATTTGCTTGAAAAGAATAATTGGGAGGAAAGGCCATCCTCTGATGTCCTCTAGTTTGTTTTATTGAACTTCTAATGACAAACAAGGTATTAGCCATTACTTTTTGTATAGTACAAACTAGTTGCCTTAACTGAAAAACCTGACATTTGAAATCTTCCTCTTAGTTGCAGCCTTCTCCTATCCCTTCAGAACAGATTGTTGGTTGCAAAACTCAAAAATATAGTACTGCTTATAAAGTTAGAGTTCTCTGTTATTTAGTTAAATAACTTGTTTTTAGCTCCACTGGTTAACACCTGAACAAAAAGATAACATGGAAGAACAGGTATTTTTGCTCACAATAATGTTCAACCAGGATGACTGGAGGCTTATCAGTTTTCTAAGCAGACTGATAGTTTTTGTGCACAGAGAAGTCTGTATTTTAAACATTTGTATATTTCCAATTGATTATGAGTTCCCACCTTCAGGCATTTGATAGCCATGAAGTTGAAAGGAATTCCTGTCTTCCTATATACTTGGCCTCAGTACTTAAAGTTAAACCAGTGGTTTATATTTCCTCCTGTTGATCCTGAGGTTGCAGACTGGACCAAACTCTTCCATCAACCACGCAATATCTCTATCATGCTCAAAGGTACTTAGTGCAATGTCATCTGGAAAAAATGATTGATGATTCGTTGGCTGTCATTTATTTTAACCTCTTTCAACACAACATCACCAGGATTGCATTCACTGAGGCTCAGTGCAATGAAGGGAAACAGGAGTGATGATAATGGATAACTCTGCTTTCTGCCTCTTCTTTATGCATACTTAGAGTCATATTTGAGTCTCCTGATGGTCACATAATGACTATGATAGAAAGTCTCAAAACAGACCAAAACATATTTTCCATGATTCCAGAAGGAGCAGGACTTCCTTCTAGAACAATGTTATATAAAGAAACAAAAAATAATGTTAACCATTCTTCAAAGGTCTTGTAAAAATTACCATTAAACCCATATACACTAGGTGTCCTATTTAACTTCAGATGGCAAATAGCTTGAAGTAACTACTCTTTAGACATAATTATTTTGACTGAGAACATGTATATATACCTCTGTAAACTTTTTTAATGATATCTTTTCCAAATGGTTTAGAATACAGGATTCTTCCAGATTTTGAAGGTATATAGGGATTTTTAAAGTCAGTGGGGGGAAAAATCTAACACCATATTTATTCTTAACAATAGATACCTTGTTGCTCAATTTCTTTTTTCTAATATAAGTTAGTCAAAAGATTGGAGTTCTTGTTGTCCAATTTACAATATCTGTGGTTAGTATATTGTAGATTAATCATAGTTTTATCAATTTCCAAAGGTTATAGCTTTGCATGTTTCTGACAATAGCTGTATTTGCAGGACCAGTACCCATGATTTCACTTACCTGTGTCTGACAAAATATATCTTCTCTAGGCCTTTGCTAGGTCCTCCATCATGATTGTATGGTATACGTCTGCTGGATGTTGACCATAGAGTCATGCTGGAGGACCTAGCAAATGCCTAGAGAGGTATCTATGACCATGGTATGTTTCTGCTGGAAGTCATTCATTAAATAGGGTTCGCTGTTATCCATGGTTTCTGGTATCCATGGTAAGTCTGGGAACATATCCTCCATGGATACAGAGGTCGTACTGCATATCCATTAATAAGACTTGTTTCTCAGCTGTTTTTATAAAACAAAATTCCACAATGCATTCTCCTCTAACTACCATCTTCACAGAATCCCATAACACATCAATAGAAATATTTGGGGTAAAATTTCCTTAAAAGTAGTCCACTATAGCTTGTTATGATTTTTCTTTTGAGTCCTGCTTATGCATGATTATGGGATTTAGTGACCAGGAGTACATCTCTCTACTAATATCCATGGATTAGAGGGATATAATTGAAGCTGCATGATTGGATAGTATGATCTGCCCTATCTTTACCTGCTTAGATTTCATTTTCCATGTGGATGAGATTAATATATAGTCCAACTAGAAATAAGAGTTAGTGATGTGAGATATGGTAATCCCTTTCTCTTTCTGGAACTCTCTCAACGTATCGCTCAAATCAAAGCCTTGGAAGACAGAATGCAACAACTGTTCAGCTTCTTTCTGTTCAGCTTGGCATCTGCTTTTGCCTTCTCATGCCATCCTCCAACAACATTTCCCTATCTTTGAACTCCTATAGAATATGGAGTGTCTCTCTGAGAAAAGACTTCTGACCACTATTTGGATAATAAATGGAGTCCAGGCTAAATTTTTCCTTGAGTGTTGTTCCTTCAAACAAAGATACAGACCTTTGGGCCCTTTAGGTAGACTATAAATTTGAAGCCAATCATTTTGTGTTCCCTATAGATGTTCCCGCCTCTCCCCGCCCCCCCCCCCTCTGCTTGTGATTTTGAGAAGCCTGTTACAGTGTAGAACTTGCTTAAACCCAGTGAGGGAAGAAGAGGTCAAGGATTTCCTACATAGTGCATTTCCTATAGGAATAGTATATACAGTTTATCTTGATGCATCATAGTCTATACTCTCTCTTCTTCACTGGAGAGCCAGGGCATTAACATTAAACAAGATTCCAGTAGGTTTCATTTCCATTCTTTACCTGGCTTGCTGTTGGTGATGACATCTCAACAGGAAAAAAATCACACAGTTGCTATATAAAATAGGATTCACACACACCCTTTACTATTGTCCAAAATGAACATAAAAACAAACAATAGACACTTTGGTGCTTATTACACCATGCTGTCATGCTGGGTTATACCGTTCAAAAAATGCTTCAGCTGCACTCACAATGATAGATGACTGTTGATGCTGTGTATCACATCCTTGCCACATTTGCACTGTAATAGCATGATTTGCAGTTTTCCCATCTGCACTAATGCCATTATCACTACCCCATTTGCCCCATACTGTGCTTTGTGATTGGTTTGTGCATATATATATATATATATATATATATAGTGCATATATATAATGGCATTATGGTATGATGTCATTACAGCACACCCATCACTGCCCAAATCTCTCATTGCTGGAGGTGACACAGGAAGAGAAACAGACCATGCCATTCTGTGCCATTTTTGATGTTTTTCTCCTGTGAAAAACAAAACTGATTATCACAGTCAGCTGTTTCAGGTTGTCCTGTTCAAAAACTACTTCATTTGTACTCATTAATCTGTAATAATGCCATTACAGCATGACGTCATTGTATTATTACACTATTACCTTAAAAAAATAATTTTTAAAAAGTAACATGGTGGGGTATGGTACTACAGGAAAGCAGTGGAAGAATACCTCCATGTAGTAAAGGCATCTGAGGAGTGACTTTAAATGATTGACAGGTCATGATCACAGAGTTATTGAACTATAACAGCAAACCATACATATATATATGAGAGAGAGAGAGAACAATTTGAAAAGAGTTTCAAGAGCATAGACCACAGAAAACACAGCTATTCTTTTTGAATTTTTTTCCCCTCCCTATCCAGACTCCAGAAGTACTCTGAAGTTTCCCTACTGAAGATTTCCTTGGAATCCCCAAGGGAGGAAAAACCAGACCACATTCACACTGCACCCACTAATTGTTCTTGCAAGGAAGGGAAAGGGACTCAAACTTGCTACTGAATCCTAGCAAAAAAAAGGGGTCATTAACATATTATTTTCAGCATGAAAAAATCACTTTCCCAACAATTGCACAGTACAACAACATCAGGACAACCATGACATTGTGCAATAAGGCTGAGACAAAAATAGAACTGGATTACTGCTATGACGGTATAACGGTGTGGTGTGATAATGTCCTTCATATCATGAAGATCTCTAGTACAACCGCCAGGAAACTCCTCAGAGATGAACTATAGACAACATGTCTGTGGCAACACAGCATTAATGTATGTCATAATACCAATGTGTTAGAAATATTCTGTAAAAAACAACCACATAATTAAAAAATATCTGTCCAAACTGTGTTCTGTAGATCTAAAGGTTTAAGATATCAGCAGCTTGATCTCAAGCTAAGTTTTCAGGCTGCATTTGTCCAAACAAAAGCAGTTAAACATCTAGCCAGCATTGGAGGCAGACTGTTTCTCTGCACCAGATTTAAATTTTGGCATGTTTTGCCTGTTCCATATTTGAATCAACCAACTCTCTTGATAGTGGGTGAAGAATGGCTTCCAGGGCTCCAACCTTCTTATTCTGTGGTCTGGTGTTCTTTCTCTGGAGGGATCAGCTTAAATTCTGCAAGGAATGCTTTTGTCTCAGGGAGAGTACTTTGGTTTTGCCCTCTTCTTGTATAATTTGTTTAATAGGTTGCCTCTAGCAATAGGGTATCCCAATTTTTATTTTTTGAAAACTCCATGTAGCTTTAAAGGCCTTCCTCCTCTGTAGTGCTGATAGAGGTGTGCATTGGAATCTTTGTAATTTAGTGGCCCTGAGGCTAGGAGGGAGGGCTTCCTTCTTAAAGTTATTTATAAAATGCAGGATGATGTCCCTAGGCTGAATTCCATTTAGGAGCTTCCCTTCTGCAGCAGTGGAGCTGTATATCTGCTCAGTGTTCTCCCTTGAGCAGGCAAAGCCTTGGAGGGAGTTGCAAAGAGAAGAAAGGTTTTCAATACCCTTTTCTGAATCCATCCCCCCAGGTGAATGTTCCTCTCTCTATTATTGTTCTCTGGCAGCTCCAGCGGAGCTCAAAATCTTCAGTATAGCTTGCCTGAGTTTTTACTGACATCTCTGTCTCAGTCCCAGCTCCATTAAATCTAGTTTGCTGCCTCAGTAAGACAGGAGAACTTCTTAGATATTTCTTTACTATCGTCACACTTCATTGTAACTTAATAGCATCCTGAAATCCAGCAGAAAATGTATGATACTCACAATGGGATATATGTCCTCATTCAAGTTTATTCTCATTAAAAGCCTATGAGCTTCATTCGTATGAGAGTGAGACACACAACACAACGATTTATCCAATACTTATGCAGTGAGCTTCCCAGCTGAATGGGGATTAAACTAAAGTGTCTGCTGTTCTAAGCCAACGTGATACTAGTTTTCTGGGAAAGGAGTGACATGAATGAAAAGCTAGGACATTCAAAGTCACCACATTTAGTTTTAGAAAGCACATGTTTTTATAAGGGAATACATGCATTCATATATAATACATGCACATGTAATACATATTAGATTAATACCTTAAATTTCTTTATTTATTATATTTATATAAGGTCATTCATCGGCGAAGAGCAGCTCACGGACTAGATAGTTTAGAGTCTTAGTGTGAGCCCTCAGACGGCTTAAGTTAAACAAGCTACCATCAGTACGGTAGCATATATAGATGCCGTCGTCTTCTTCAAGCCGATGATGCTGCCCTTGTTGCCCACACAGAAGCAGCTCTGCAGCGCCTAACATCCTGCTTTGCAACAGTTGCAGAGCTGTTTGGGCTAGAAGTCAACCTGAAGAAAACAGAAGTTCTTTACCAGCCTGCACCACAGGACGAACACCACCATCCCCACATTGCCGTCGGCAAATCAGTGCTCAAGTCCGTTCAGCAGTTCACCTACCTGGGAAGCATCATCTCCTCAGATGCCAAGATTGACAAAGAGATCGATCACAGATTAGCAAAGGCATATAGTGCATTTGGAAGACTTCACAAAAGAGTCTGGAGCAATAAACACCTGAGGCAAAGCACAAAAATCAGTGTGTATAGAGCCATCGTACTGTCTATCCTCCTTTATGGATCTGAAACATGGGTCACCTATCGCCACCACCTACGACTCCTCGAGCGCTTTCATCAGCGCTGTCTACGCACAATCCTAAATATACACTGGACTGACTATGTGACGAATGTTGCTGTCCTTGAGCAAGCAGGGATCACCAGCATTGAGGCCATGATATTGAGAACACAGCTGCGCTGGGCAGGGCACGTTTCTAGGATGGAGAACCATTGCCTCCCAAAAACACTACTCTACGGTGAACTCACCACGGGTCAGCGTAAGAGGGGCGCTCCAAAAAAGCGATACAAAGACTCCCTGAAACAACATCTCAGGCTTGGCCAAATTGATCACCAACAGTGGTCCGCCCTGGCCTCACATCGGGAGGCATGGAGACGCACTATCCACAATGCTGCAGCCTTATTTGAGAACTCACGACGAACAAGTCTTGAAGAGAAACGACAACGCAGAAAGAATCACAACCCAAAAACATCACCCAAGGAGACCTTCTGCTGTGCTTTTTGCAACCGGACTTGTTTATCTCGGATTGGCCTTTTTAGTCATCAGCGCGCTTGCAGAAAGCGCGGGATGAGTCCTTCCTGAATCTTCGTTTGCGAAGAAAAGCCAGAGAGAGAGAGATAAGGTCATTGCAGAAAGTAATACTAAATTTAAAAGCATAATACAATATATGTTAAGATGTAGCCTTCCTTGATGTCTTTTCAGTGGCAGATTAAAACCTTTTTATTCCAACAAGACTTTGGGAATTCATTATTAATAGGCGAAGGCTTTTGTTTTTGTTCTTTGGGCACTGTACTGTTTTTTAATATTTGTTTTAAAGCAATGTTTTAAATGGTATTAATTATGCTGTTAGTTTAATACTGTTTTAATCTCAACTTTTGTATATTTTTAACTATATGTGTGTTTAGTCTAATCTTTTATTTTTTGTAAGCTGCCTTGAGTCTCAGTCTGGGAGGTAGACAAGCTATAAATAAAGTGGCGGCGGTAACAATATACAAAATGACAGTTTGCAGCATTAACATTTCTATCAGAAAGAGCACTAAAGACAGGTAATGAAATAATATACTACACAAGAACAATGGCTCAAAGCACTAAATTACTTTTTTGTTAAATTACAGATTTTTGGAAGAGCCTGGGAATACTAAAAAAATTCAACAGATAGAATTGAAATGACCATAAAGAAGGCCCCACCAGGCAAGCCTTTTTGGGAAGGACATTTCTAAATGGGTAGCCTCCTGTCTCATTTCACTTGGAGGAACACCTACAACAGGACATCTGAAGAGAAGTTCAAAGTTTGGGTAGGTATATGTGGGAAAGAAATATTTCAGCATCCCAATACCAAGCAATTAAGGGCCAAAATCAGGGAAGGGAATCATGCAGCCCTCCAGATGAAGTTGGACTACATGTCCTAGCAGCCCTACTCAATATACTCGATAGTGAAGAATGCCAGGAACTGAAGTACAGTGATTCCCTCCTGTGGCCTAAATCCTATTGTTAGTCCCACCCGTACCAAACCCACTGAATTACTAGACTACTGGCTTACTAAGTTCAAAATTGATTCAATAGGTCTGCTCAGGTTGAGACTAACAATTGAATTTAGGCTCTGGACTTTGTAAGACCAGGGTTTTAAACTGAGGGCAGAAATCAACCAGGAGCTATTGCAGCTGGTAAAACACTGGCATAACATAAACAACGTACCCGCACCCAGTTAGCAATTTTGTATTCCTATTTAGAACTACAAACCCTTACTCTAAGTAAGGGTAAGGCATGGGTGGGCATTAGCTCCAAGAGCAGGACATCTTGCACCACTACTGTTACCAGAGCATGGTTGTGGTACATGAGAAACTCTTTGTTTTTTTCAATGTTGCACATACATTTTAATTTAGTCCCATTTCATCTGTATCTTTGATTGAGCAAAGACATCTCGTTGTGTTGCTGATGAGGTTATGATCTGTATATTAAATGGAGTCACTAACTGCATAAAACCAAGCACAATAGGCTGGCATCCTGTTAATGGCATATGGATATGTAAAATTATCCTTATATATGCATCTGTCCTTTTTTGGGTGTTGTGGAGGTGGCTTACCCTTACTCTCTGCAGTGCCCAACCCCGCCTTACTGTATAGCCTCAAGCTCACTGCCGCACCACCATTCTGTGCCTCATGGGGAGCAGGCAGAATCAGAAGACTCCCTGGCTATGTACCTATAGCCAGACACAAAATCATTACACTATTGCTGAGACTTCTGGAGGATTTTGGTGCATCTCAGCACATCTGTAATCATTTTATGTCTGGTTTACAGGGACATAGCCAAATGGTTCTCCCCACCAGGCACAGAATGGCTATGTGGGGGGGGGGCAGCTTTAGAAGCTGTATGGTAAATTTGGTCAGGTGATACATGGCTCAGCTTAGCATAGGTCCACATGCAGAACTGTTAGATTACACTGAGCCATGCTGCATTGCAGCCATAGTGTTAAACATTCTCTCCTGTACTTTAAATGAATAAAATATGAAATAAGCCCTATTGCTCTTGTTGTTCTTGTTATTTGCCATCAAGCTGACTTCAATTTATGGTGACCTCCAAGAACCCCTCACTAAGATGCAACTTCTCTTTACATTTACCTACTCACCTACTGTAACTGTCCCCCATCTCTAACGATGCTGGCAAATACAGAGGTAAATATTGTCAGATTTCCCAATACATGGCCCTGATCTGAGGTGAAACTTACAAGCTAGCAAAGTAGGTTTCAATTCATGATGACCATGTGAATGAGAGACCTCCAAAACACTTTGTCATCAACAGCTCTGCTCAAGTCTCGCAAATTCAGGGCCACGATTTCCTTGATTGAATCAACCCACTTGTAGTGCAGTCTTCCTCCTTTCCTGCTGCCTTCTACATTCCTGAGCCTTATTATCTTTCCAAGGAGTCACATTGTGTCATGATGATACATCCAAAGTATGACAGCCTTAGTTTAGTCATCTTGGCCTCTCATGAGAGTTTGAGCTTTGTGAAGGGAGAAGCTAGGCAAGCCTGGTTGGAGCCAGCCACTCACAGCCCAAGGAATGCTGTGAAGGTGGGGCCTATGCGGGAGAAAGGATATGAAAATGGAGGCTTGTGTTTGACGGAAGGCAGATAGGGAAAGGATTGCAGAGAGATAGGGGAAATATGGCCTAGGATAGGGGAAAGTTGTAATAGGACAGTCAACCAGGGGAAAGAACTGAATAGGGTTTTGGGGAGCTGTGAATAATTCAAGGGTTAATGTGTGGTCTAACTGTGTATTAATAACATTCTACTTGTCTGTTTTTTACATCTGTGTCTGGCTGTTATGTTTTGATAGACAGTTTCGTTACACTTACCACAGTGCACCCACTGAACAACACAGCCACTGGTCCCTATAGGGATCACTTTGAAGGCAGGGAGGAATCTTGAGGGAAAGGGGGCAAGGTGAGTGACAGGAGCCCAGGGGTTGGAACCATGGGGCCAGCCTACAGAGGGGATCTGTCACAGGTTTGATTTGCCCTAGGACCCATTCATTAGTCTTTTTAGAAGTTTATGGTATCCACAGAACTCTCCCCCAGCATCACATTTCAATGAGTTGATTGTGTTCCTTTCTTCACAGTCCAGCTTTCACAATCATACACAGAGACAGGAAATATTATGACATGGATGACTCTGACTTTTGCATTTAATGATACATCTTTATACTTGAGGATCATATCTATTTCCTTCATGGCTGCCCTACCTAGTCTACCAATTTCTTGACTACAGTCTCCATTTTGATTAATGACTGAGCCAAGGTATGGAAATTGCTTCAAAATGTGAGTGCACCATCTCTGAGTACAGTGGGGGTTCAGTTCCAGGATGCCCTGAGGATGACAAAAAACATGGATGATCGCATCTCGTATTATTAAATGGTGGCAATGTGCGTGCAGATGCTTCAGTGCATCCATGTTCATGTCACTATTTTAAGTACAGGACAGAATAATCCATGGTTGCTCAAAATCATGGATCTGGAGCCTGTGGATCAGAAAAGCCCACTGTATATGTAAGACCTAGTTTTTTTAAAAAAAAACCTTGAAAAGTCCTTCTTCTTAAATGAATGCATGCTGGGTGGGGGGCAAAGTATTCAACATTCTTTTATTACTTTTCAGCCTGACCAACACAAAACCCCTCCCTCCGTTTTGCCATCCTATATATTCATTTCAATTTCTGCATGTACTATTGCTTATAATGCTTAACCATATACACTGTTATCCTAAAAGAAATTTCCAATTTGTCTTGAAGATTTCCAATGTTTAACAAAACATGTTTCCTTTTGTTATATTTATTCTGAGCAACTGAAGTGGGCAGAATTTCTTCTGGGAGTTTTTAATGGGAAAGCCAGTCTCTGGAAACAACATTAGCAGTGGAGCAGAAGCACAAAAACATCAGTATTACAAATTAGATGCATCGTAAATCTGAAACTCATACAACTGCACTGTTGTATATAATGAAGAGGCAGCCTTCCAGGCATTCTGATGGGCATTTGACATAGGTCTCACGTGAATTCCAAATTCTTCTTTTTTAAAAATTCAGTGGTAAAAAAGCTGTTGTTAATTTCAACAAATCCAGAATGCCCATAAATATTCATGGCCAGAGCACTCTCTACTTGCCTGTTGGCTATTTTGAAAGGGAGGCTTGTGTGCCAAGATTGTTGTTTCCATTTCTGGCCAAGCATTTTGGAAATAGGGCCATCCATTCTACTTATATTTTAATAATTTCTTCTCCTTCTTCATCACAACTTTCCTTTAAAAAAGATAGAAAAACTATGCAAACATTATGGGATTTAATTATGCATTAGCTATGGAACTGGACCTCCAAGGACTTTGGACTTGCAGAACTACATTGAGGTCCTATTGGCTCAGAAAAACTATAACATCCTTTTCATATATTATGTATATGCACTGCTCTTGTACCCATGGGTAGTAAATGCACTTGAATCTTGCTCCAGGGGTTTGATTCAAGTTGGCTATTTAATCTGAGGACAGAGCTAGTTTCCAAAGTCTGATGGAATAAAATGTTACACAGGATACAGCAGAAGGCATCAGAAGACGATTTTGCACTTTCTCTATGTTCACCAGGCTGGGGAAAATACAGTTACAAAGAAAGAGGGTGAGGACCAAATGTGTCTTTACACCAAGAGATTAATAACCCCAGATGGTTTTCTGAGATCCCCAGGAGACATTCCCAGCTAACATTCCAACCAAGATTGTCATCTCTGCACAGAATGTGGTATGTTATCACTGAGTTATCAGTGTGATCTCTCAAATGCCCACAGCCCAGCTCAGAGCCATGCCAGTTCCTTGGTAATTTGAAGAGATGAGGACAATTAAAGGCAATGATTGAAACACAGATGGGTGGGATATGAAAAAGGTAAGTATCTTCAGTGTAATGCTTATTTCTCCAATATCATTGAATATACTCATTGACTTTGGCTTTGGAGGTACAGTTTTACAGTGCTTCCAGTCATTTCTGAGGAGCTGTGACATCTGGCTTGATGTCTCACTTTGAAGGTGTGCTGGGGTACTTGTTATGAGATCATGGCCATTGCCTTATGATATGCCTTCTTGTCCAAAGTTTTTCTAACATGTTAAAACTACTAGGGAAAATCATCCAGAAGTCTGAGTGGCATGTTGTCAGTATACTGATGACACCCAGCTCCACCTCTTGTTTCTATCTGCTTGTTCCAGTGATCCTTTCAAAATCTTTAACTTGTGTCTGGAGGCAGCTTTGGGATGGATAAGGGGAACACAGGGCTGGTTTAGGGAATTTTGGTGCCCCCTGCAATGCTTTATTTTGGGGCCCCCATATGTTTATCATAGGTCAATGTAACCTAACCTATTCACAGTACAGGATGTTCAGATTACAGTAGGACCCCTGTATCCATGGATTCATTATCCATGGATAATGGTAATTTGAAGAGATGAGGACAATTAAAGGCAATGATTGAAACACAGATGGGTGGGATCAGCACACCTGCCATAGAGTCTTTCTAGAAAATGTGTCCTCCCTAGCCATTTTCTAGGCCCTCCAAGGCAACTCTATGGTATTTTAAACCAGAAGTCCTATTATTTTCAATGGTGTTCACTATTATCCACAGCTTTCAGAATCCATGCCTGCACAGAACCAATCCCCAGTGGATAAGGGGGGCGGGGCTATTGTATTACATAATTTGCCACCAATAATTTAGTTTAAAAACTATATTATAGGCACTAACAAAATATTTTTTGTTAATTAGCAATTAACGTAATGGTGTAGATTTCCTATATATATATAAAAAAGTAAGTAGACTACAAGTTAAACATGTGTTAGCAATGTGATGCAGCAGCAAAAAATGCCAATGCGATTCTAGGCTGCATTAATAGGAGTATAGTGTCTAGATCAAGGGAAGTAATAGTGCCACTGTATTCTGCTTTGGCCAGACCTCACCTGGAAGACTGTCCAGTTCTGGGCACCACAATTCAGGAAGGGTATTGAGAAGCTGGAATGTGTCCAGAGGAGGGTAACCAAAATGGTGGGAGGTCTGGAAGCCATTATGCCCTATGAGGAGCAGCTTAGGGAACTGGGTATATTTAGTCTGGAGAAGAGAAGGTTGAGAGATGACATGAGAGCCATGTTTAAATATTTGAAGGGATGTCATACTGAGGATGGAGCAAGCTTGTTTTCTGCTGCTCCAGAGACTAGGACATGGAGCAAAGGGTTCAAACTCCAGGAAAAGAGATTCCACCCAAACATTAGGAAAAAGTTCCTGTTGTTAAGAGCTGTTCATAAGTGGAATGCACTGCCTGGGAGTGTGGTGGAGTCTCCTTCTTCGGAAGTTTTTAAGAGAGGCTGGATGGCTATCTGTCGTGAGGGCTTTGATTGTGTGTTCCTGCAGGGCAGAAGCCAATTGGATGAGATGGCTGTTGGGATCCCTTCCAGCCCTATGATTCTATGATTCTAGGCTGCATTCAGAGCCTGGGAAAGTTACTTTTGGATTACACCTCTCAGAATCCCCCTGTCAGCACCCTTCTCAAGGTCTGGTTGCATTGTTCCTTTTCCAGCATTCTCTAGCCCAGTGGTCTTTAAACAGAGGCTGGATGGCCACCTGTCAGGGATGCTTTGATCATGATTTCCTGCATGGCAGGAAGTTGGACTGGATGGTTCTTGTGGTCTCTTCCAACTCTACAATTCTAAGATTTTATGATATCCTCACAGGGGGTCCACAAAGGCTTGAAGGCTGTTTGGCCCACCTCCTCCCTGTAGTGGAACAGCCATGTGACAGGAACCAAGGCAAAGGCTGGCTGGCTTGGCCTGTACATTGCCATTCAATCCACTCCAGCCACAAACATGCAGGAAGAATCAAGAGTGCCTCTGAGGGAAAGTTTAATGGATGGTGTAATTGTATTGTTTTTGTTGTTAGCTATTATTATTAGGGTTTTAAATCTTGAGTTAAGTCTTGGGGCAACAAAAGATATTTAAAGGAGGTCCCTGGTAAAGAAAAAGTTAAGAACCACTGCTTAGCCCAATGGCTCTCACATAGCACTAATACTGGTGTTTTAGTGACAACAATAAAACCATTGTTCCCATTAATATTACTCCAAATTTTTATTTATATTCTTTATATTCTTCTGTTAAAAGAACCAGAGTGTTGTAGAAGTTTCAGCATTGCCCTATGACTGTGGAGACCAGGGTTTGAATCCTTACTCAGCCATGAATATCCACTGGCTGACCTTGGGCAGTTACACTCTCTCGGCCTCAAAGGAAGTCAAAGGCAGACCCCCTTTGAACAAACCTTGCCTAAAAACCCCCATGATAAGTTCCCCTTAGTCAGAAATGACTTCAAGGCACATGGGCAAACACACACAATTTCCTTTTGCAGGTTGAACTCAGTTGGCAGCAAGGGGAGGAAGCTGAAGAAGACTAAGGGGGTGAAGGGAGGGAGGATGGGGAGAGAAGGACAGGTTAAGAGCAGCTGGAAAGATGGGCTGGAGGGGATCTATGTGGAAGTTTAGGAAAGGGAAAAAAGAAAGAAGGAAGGAAGGAGAGAGAGAGAGCGATAAAAACTCAGAAAGAAGGGAGGCAAAGAAAGAAGGAAGGAAGGGAGAGAGAGGGGGGATAAAAAGAACGAACGAACGAACGAAAGAAGCCTTTTCTGAAGATAGAGCAGGGGAGAACAAGAGATGACCCCCCTTCCCTCCCCCCTCTCACACACACATACACTCACCCCTCTCCAACACAGGCCTGCCTAGCTTGCCTTTTGACGATGATCCTGGGAGGACGGGGGGAGGGAGCAACAAACTCCCTCCAGAATTAGCCACACAAAGAAAGCTCCGTCTTTCTCTTTCTCTTTCTAGTTTGGGAGAGGCTGGTTGTTTTGTTTTAAGCCAGCAGGTTTTTTCAGGAGGAGGGTTAGGTCGGGATGGGGGACCCTGCCTGTGTGGGGCCCTCCCGCAGATGCGGATTTGGCAGTATGGTTAAGCCACCCTGGGGGAACAAGCTTAGACTAAGCCAGACAAGGCAGCAGTTTCATGGCAGAGAAACTGGCTACTCTAGATGGAGGTTTATAATTTATCTTAAACAGGGTTGCAGACCTCTGAAGGATGAAGTGTACAGTATACTGTAGTTTGGGATTTCGTCTGGACTCATGACCTTATCACACCATGCTGTTATACCTTCGTAGCAGTGATTTGTTTCCACTTTTGTCTCAGTCTTATTGCACTATGTTGTGATTCTCCCTTTGCTACTGTGCTGTACAGTAGTGGGGAACATGATTTTTTTCATGCTGAAAATAATCCGTTAATGGCCCTCTTTTTTGCTAGGATTCAGTAGTGAGCTTGAGTGAGGATGTCTCATTCCACTTCACTGCAAGAACAGTCAATTAGTGAGTACAGTGTGGGTGTGGTCTGGTTGTCTCTCCCTTGGGGATGCCCAAGGAAATCTTCAGCAGGGAATCCTCAAATTACTTCTGGAGTTTGGGCATGGAGGACAAAATTTCCAAAGAGAATAGCTGTGTTTTCTGTGGTCCATACTCTTGAAACCCTTTCGAGATTTTTCTATATAAATGTTTTGCTGCTATAGTGCAATCACACTGCTATCCTGACCTATTACCATTTAAAGTCACAATTCAGATGCCTTTACTGTATAGGAATGTTTTTCAAAGATTTCTCCGCTGCTTTCCTCTGGTACCACATACCACAGTGTTGCTACTACAGTGTTACTTTTAAAAAAAATAATGGTGTAATAATGCTATGACACTATGCTGTAATATTGTTATTACGGCTTAATAAGTACAAATGAAGTAGTTTTTTTTTAACAGAAAAACCTGAAACAACTGACTAGCATGATGACCACTTTTGTTTTTCACAGGAGAAAGATATAAAAAATGTCAGGGAATAGTGTGGTATGTTTCTCTTCCTGAGGCACATCTCACAATGCAAGATGTGGGCAGTGATGGGTGTACTGTAATGATGTCATGTTGTAATAGTGATATTACTGTACAGTTTAATGAGTATGAGTGAGGCAGTCTTGAACAGGACAATCTGAAACTTTTCTTTTTCACAGGAGAAAGAGATAAAAAAAATGAGATGGTGTGATTTGTTTTCTTCCACAGATGATGAGAGATATGGGCAGTGATGGGTGTGCCATAGTGCTATTTTGCCATAACAATATTGTTAAGGGTGTGATACACAGCACCAACAATCAGCTGTCATTGTAAGTACAGCTGAAGCAGTTTTTAAATTGTATAACCCAGAACAACAGCATGGTGTGATAAGGACCTCTGTGTGAGCAGGGGAATCTCAGGTAGTGGCAAGGGTCAGGAATGCTTTTTTTACTAGTTTAGGCAGGTATGCCAGGTGCAGTTCTATCTGGAGATTGACCTTGCCTCTGTAATCCATTCACTGGGGACATCCAGACTAGAAAATTGCAATGTATCCTACAGGTTAGAAACTGGTTGCCAATGCTTTTCTAGCCCAACTAAAAGGGCCACTGTTAGCTAGCTTAGCTGGCAACTCTCATGTCAAGGGTGAATTCATTCCTGGTTTTGGTCCAGACTTTGAAAGAGCTTTCCAAGGTGCTGCATCCTCTTCTTAGATTAGGTTCAGTATTTTTATTATATTGTTAAAGTTCAGGATAAAACCTGTTGTGGATCTACCACTCCATTGACACGGAAGCCATCTCTCACCACTGGTTGTTAGCCTTTAAAATCTTAAATAATTTCGGTCATGTTCTCTGTAGACTGTCTTCATCGATGCAGTACCAACCTTCCTGCATTCTGCAGGTCGTTGCCTGAAGCTCTTTTTGTTTGCCTGTCCTTGAGAACAAGGAGAATAGCAGAAAATGGTTTTGGGGGTTTTTGTTTTGGTGGTAGCACTGTTTGTAGAACTTAATGCTAGGTGAGATATTTTAAGATCCACTTTTTCATTGCTTCAGAAGAGTCTTAAAATTGCATTTATTCTCAGTGGCATTCTCTGAAGGCTTTGATGGGTCTGCTTGATGGAAACAGCTTGAGTGCATGATTGATTGATTTTAATGTCTGTATCTGGCTGCTTTTAGTTCTAATGTTACAGTTTTGTTAATTGGGCTTTAATTGTGTGACTCTTCTTCAGAGTTTGGAGAATTATTTTTTTAACAGTAATTGGTTGTGTAACACATGACAGATTCCCCCAGAAGCAACTAAGTACAATTAGTGCTGGATTTTTTGGAAATAACTCATTACATTGTTAATTATATCTTTGTTACTTAAAAAATATTCCATAGGATGGCATAAACCTTGACAAACTGCTCAAAATTATGATTTACAAGTAACAACAAAA
Source organism: Gambelia wislizenii (assembly GCA_030847615.1). Lineage (NCBI taxonomy): Eukaryota > Metazoa > Chordata > Lepidosauria > Squamata > Crotaphytidae > Gambelia > Gambelia wislizenii. Next base: position 219,248,902 of record JAUMIR010000004.1, read on the forward strand.
AGTACCGTGTACTGTTGCTCTGAAGAAGTAACAAGTTACAGGTTTGTTGCTTAACTTTTGCAATGTAGCATGCTTATACTTTTTTTTTTTTTTAAAGGTGGTCAGATACAGGTTTGGATGTCTTTTGTAATATATTACTTCCATTCTCTGCTCTCTTGTCCTTATAAATATTTTTTACATAAACAAGTATGTAAGTAAATAAAAGGTATTAGCAGGGAAACATTGGTCATGGAAACACTTTTCTCCTTCTGTTAGATAATAACAAATACTTTAAAATGAACATGAATATGCACGTAGCACCTTCGGCACAGATGGCATTTTGGAAAAAAAAACATGAACAAAGACAAAAAGATCAGGTTTGGACTCTGAGGAACTAGTTTGTGTGTGCTGTAAACATACGCTGGATACTATGCTTACCTCCAACTGACTTCAAGGGGGAGAGGCCTTTATCTGACACATGGGTTTTGTCTGATGAAAACTAAGAAGTCAACTGGAGTTTGCACACAGTTTTAGCGCCTTTCTTGTTCTTATAGTATTCATTCATTCAATTTATACCTTGCTTTTCTCCCAGCATGGAGTCCAAAGTGTGTGTGTATATGCCTTCAAGTTGCCTGACAACATATAGCAACCCCATGAATTTCATAGGGTTTTCTTAGGCAAGGAACACTCAGAGGTGGTTTCGCCAGTTCCTCCCTCTGAAATATAGCTGACAGCACCTGGTATTCATTGGTGGTCTCCCATCCAGTGTAGAACCTGCTTAGCTTCCAAGGTCAGATGGGATCGGGTGCTTTTAGGATATTAAGTCCTGGGACCCAAAGTAGCTTGCAATATTTTAAAATAGGAGTTTAGCTAAAATCTTACTTTACAAAAATTAAAAAAAAACAATTTCTATTTTAAAAGTATATGGACTAAAAACAGCTTCAAAGCAATTAAAACTTACTTGATAAAGTACAAGATGAAAACATGACACTTTCAGCACCCTTCTGCCATGTGGCTAAAAATCAAAGGTCTGCCTAAACAGAAAGGTTTTTGCTTGCTGGAAGAAAGAGAGCAGAGAGGGGCTAACTGGGCCTCCTGTGGAAGGGAGTTCAGCACCCTGGGAGCAGCTGCTGACAATTATTATCATCTGCCTTCGTTACATCCTCCTTTAAATTAAATTAATTTCTGCTTTTTCTTCTCCAGGCTCCTCCATTTATTTGTCAAAATGAATTCCCACATATGTTTTTTTTAAAAAAGGCTACACCAACAAGATGACAATGCCAAAACTTTTTGTTTTATTTTGTTGATATAACAATGGATGCTTACATATATATTCTCAGTATGAAATAGTGATCAAGGTGGGAGTGCTGTCAGCCTTTTTTCCTTGGGCAGCCTCGGCTTCCAAATTAGCTGACTTAAAAGCAAGCTATATGATGTAACTTCAATTTTCTGGGAGGAAAATGTAATGGGTACTTATGACTTTTATTCCATTTAGTTTTGATTAAGTACAGCAATGTAGTCCCAGATGATTGAAAATGAATTATCCAATTTTGGGCTGCAATCTGCTTCAAGTAACACTCAGGTTTTCAGTGTTCAAACTGGCAGTTTAGTTGCCAAAGGGTGCTGCAGTTTATGATTTAATTAAAAGTATCTAAGTTATACTCTCTTCTCATTTATATTGGTACAAAACATCTGAGCTAGTTCCATTGAAATCAGTGGAGTTTCTCAGTGAAGAAAGTGGCATCTGTCAGAGCAGCTGCAATGCAGAGAGCAGTTAAAGCAGAATGGTAGGGCTTATGGTAGCAATCTCATGTTATCCACCCACCCCACCGCTAAGAAGTCCACTGCTGCTTGCACCAATGCAAGCTAGATGGTATCCTAGCCAAAATCTGAAATATATATTGCTGGCCTTAACAGATTTGTGGGTTGAATTGGTCTCAAGTGACACACACTGGAGGTATCCACTAAACCCAGTTGTGGAGAATAACCTGTATCCTTATTTCTGTGACCTGTGCCCATGAACAATCAATGTGTAGATAGGAAGTGCAGGACTGTGCTTGCTGTCTCTGCTTTCCACACACTGATCTAAACCTCTGCACAGAGCTTGCACATGTACAGTATATACTGTTTGGCACATGTAAGCTCTCTCTGCACAACCTCTACAATAAATGCACAGTGTGTTTCCCCTGAAGGTTTTCATTTCCTACTGACATGCAACATTCCACAACTACTAAGCATACCTAACCTGTATTGGAATGTCTGCAATGATGATGACGTGGAAGTACATATGTAGACCTTAGGGTTCCCCAAACGAGGGGAATCATAGAGTTGGAAGAGACCACAAGGTCCATTTAGTCCAACCCCCTGCCATGCAGGAATACCAGTCAAATCATTCCCAACAGATGGCCCTCCAGCCTCTGTTTAAAAAAAACCCAAAGAAGGGAGACTCCTCCCCACTTTGAGGCAGTGCATTCCACTGCCAAGCAGCTCTTAATGTTGGGAAGTTCTTCCCACTACTCCCCCCACCCCGTGCCCCTTTCCTGGCTGCAGGTGTATCGTTCTGCTCTCATTGTTATTTGCCATCAAGTTGGCTTTGACTTATGGCAACCCTATGAGTGAGAGACCTCCAAGATGGTCATTAATTTGTTCAGGTCTTGCAAACTCATGGCTATGGCTTCATTGATTGAGTGTCTTTACCTGTAATGTGATCTTCCTCTTTTACTACTGCCTCCAACTTGACCAAGCATTATTTTATTTTTCCAATGAGTAATGTTGGCCCTGTCTATACGAGGAGTAAATAATAAGTTAATGTTCAAAAAGTCAGGCGTTTGCAATGATCCGAACAGCCTACATGGCTAAAACTCCCCCTCTAAACTCCGAATGACCCCTAGCCAGCTAGCCGCTGTGAGTGATCTCCTGGGGATTTAAAATCTCCAGCTGCCTATTTTATTTTTATATAAAAAAGCTTCCTGTGGTGTGCACAGGCATTCTTTCATCTTTACAATGTTTTTTAAAATAAAAAAAAAAGAGCTAAAATTGCCATTTCACAGACTTGCTGGACCCTCGCTTAGCCAGAAATCCAGCATGGCTGCCAATTCCCCCCTTTCTTAGCCCTGCCCCCTCTGCTCATCCGGCCAATCAGATTCCCCTGCTTGTGCATATCTGTGTGAACGAGAGTGGTCAAATGACTGCACACTTGCATGCTATATGGATTTTTTTTTTGGAAAAATCTGTACAAAGCCCCGGACGCACCATGAATGGACCGTAGGTTAAGTTTTGTGCTCCCCCTTCTGAATGATACGTATTAGTGTGAACAGCTGTGTGTACAGATCGCCGTTCGTTCACAGGCCGTTCGTTGTTGTGGTTTTTTTTTTTTTTGTCGTTGAGATAGGCCCGTTGTCTCATGATATGTCCAAAGTACAGTAGCCTCAGTTGGGCATTTGACTTATAGGTTCAGGCTTGATTTGCTCTAGGACCTATGAATTAGTCATTTGGGCAGTCCATGGTACTCAAATCCTTATTTCAAATTATACATTAAGTAAGCTTTACTCCTCGTCCCCTAGTAAATCCTGGGGTTACAGTTTTATAATTTGATTCTAGATTACAGCAGGAGGCATACTTTAGCACACATTTTAATTTGTGCTGAGGGTCATGCCCAAATCTATTCTTTGGTGTTGAATTTTGGTTTACTGAACATGTGAAGAAAAAAAATAACATACAGTATCCCTAAGGATGTGGAGTGTGTCTTTTAATTACTGCCAAGAAGCAATTCATTCAAGAAAATCTGGCCATAATGTGGAAAAACATAATTGGCAAACTCAGAATTATGGATATAATCTACATTTTGTGATTTTACTGTTTTGGAGACATGGTTTCATTATTTGGTTTTGCTTCTTATATGGAAGTCTAGAATAAACATGCACAGAAAAAACATTGTGTAAACTAGTTTCTTACTACATTCTGTCTGTGGATTTAGTATAAAAAGTAACTTTTCCAAGCTCTGAGACTCATTACAGAAGTAAGGAATCTTTTGCCTTCAAGATGTTGGCAAACTGCTGTCCCACCCTACCTCACCTTAGCCAGGCTGGCCAGGACTGATGGGAACTGGAATTTAACACCTAGTGGGAGCACAGGTTCACAGTTCCCTGTTATTACAAAAGCTGTCCTTGAGCAAGCAGGGATCACCAGCATTGAGGCCATGATATTGAGAACACAGCTGTGCTGGGCAGGGCATGTTTCTAGGATGGAGGACCATCGCCTCCCAAAAATAGTACTCTACAGTGAATTTGCCATGGGTCAGCGTAAGAGGGGTGCTCAAAAAAACCGATACAAGGACTCCCTGAAACAACATCTCAGGCTCGGCCATATTGATCACCAACAATGGTCCGCCCTGGCCTCACATCGGGAGGCATGGAGACGCACTATCCACAATGCTGCAGCCTTATTTGAGAACTCACGCCGAACAAGTCTTGAAGAGATACGACAACACAGAAAGAATCATAACCCGGAAACATCACCCAAGGAGACCTTGTGCTGTGCTTTCTGCAACCGGACTTGTTTATCTCGGATTGGCCTTTTTAGTCATGAGCGTGCTTGCAGAAAGTGCAGGATGAGTCCTTCTTGAATCTTCGTTTGGGAAGAAAAGCCAGAGAGAGAGAGAGACTCCCTAATGCACCTAAAGAGAGCCAACATGGTTTGAGCATTGGACTATGACTCTGGAGACCAGGGTTTGAATCCCCCCCTCGGCCATGGAAACACACTGGGTGACCTTGGGCACGTCACACTCTCTCAGCCTCAGAGGAAAGCAAAGGCAATCCCCTCTGAACAGATGTTGCCAAGGGAACCCTGTGATAGGTTCGCCTTCAGATTGTCATAGAATCACAGAGTTGGAAGAGACCACAAGGGCCATCAAGTCCAACCCCCTGCCATGCAGGAATAACCAATCAAAGCACTGCGGGCAGATGGCCATCCAACCTCTGTTTAAAATGGCTCCAAAGAAGGTGGTAAGTCGCGAACGACTTGAAGCTCCTTTCCTCCCTGGGCTCCCTCCCAGACTGCCTCCACCGCTCCAGCTGCGCCTCTGATGGGGGGGAAGGCGAGCGGGGGTGGGCGTCGCGAAGGGAAGCCTCCTGCGCTTGAACGGAGGGGCCACTTGGGGCGCTTGAGGCACACCCACCCTGGCTGGGGGGGGTGGCGGAATAGGGAGGGAGGGAGCTCCTTCCTTACTCCCTCCCTCCCTCCGGGTATCCTGCCTTCTATCCCACCCAGAGGGGAGGAAGGGGCTCAGGGCGCTCCCACTCTCTCCCTCCCTTGCCAGGGGAGCGGCTACGTGCCTCTCCGCCTGTGGCGAATGTCTTTCCGGACTGGTTCCTGTGGGAGGTCCCGCCCCGCCCCGCCCCATCCTCCCCGCCTCTGAGGGGGAGTGGGAGTGGGAGGAAGGGGCAGGGAGAGGGGTGCGCCCCCTCGCCACTTCGGGCACGGCCCCCTCAAAACGACCCGGCGTTGAAAGCCCACAGAGAGAGGCTGAGAGAGAGAGAGAGAGAGACCTCCGGCCGGGGCAGGACCCCCTCCCTCCCTCCCTGGCTGATGGCGGCCCGAAGGGAGAGCTAGAGCCGGACTCTAGCCAGGGACGGGGAGGGGGCGTCGGCGGGCGTCATGCCATGGAGAGCCGGGCCTCGGCCGTGTTGGGCTTGGGGCAACTTCTAGCTCCCTTCGGGGAGCACCAGCGGCAAGAGGAGGCGGCGGCGGCGGCGGCCTCGGTCCGTCCATGGCGAGGGGGCGGCGGCGGCAGGAGCAGCGACGGGGGAGAAGCAGAAGCAGAGGCGGGGAGAGGCGGCGGCGGCGGCAGCCGGGACTGCGCGGGGCAGGACGAGGACCAGGACGAGGAGGCGGCGGCGGAGGAGGCGCTGCTGGAGTGGCGCCGCCGCCGCCGCGGACGCTCCCTCTCGCTGCCGGCCAGCCCCACTTTGGCGGCCGCGCGGCTTTTCCCGCCCAGGAGGGCCCGGGGGGTCGGCGGGGATGGTGAAGCCGACGAGGAGGAGGAGGAGGAGGGCCCCCCGCGCGGCTGCTGCACCAAGTGCAAGAAGCGGGTGCAGTTCGCGGACTCGCTGGGCTTGTGCCTGGCCAGCGTCAAGCACTTCAGCGCCGCCGAGGAGCCCCAGGTGCCGCCCGCCGTCCTCTCCCGCCTCCAGAGCTTCCCCATGCGCCGCCGGGACTTGGAGGAGTTCAGCGCCGCCCTGGCCGAGCTCAGCGCCTGCGCCCCCTTCGCCGCCTCCCTTCGCCCGGCGCCCCCCCAGCCTCAGCCCCAGCCTCTCCGGCTGGACCCCCAACCCGAGGGGGCGGCGGCGGCGGGCGGCGAGGAGCGGGTCCGCCTGGAGGAGGTGGCGGGGACGGCCCTGGCCGGGGTGCCCACGGACGCGCGCGGGGTGGTGAGGGTCCTCGGCTGCCCCGGGCCCAAGGAGGTGACGGTGCGCTACACCTTCAACGAGTGGCTCTCCTTCCTGGACGCCGCCGCCACGCCGCTGCCGACCCCGGACGGGGACCCCTACCCGCCGCCGCCCGCCGCCGCCGCCTCCTCCTCGCCCGGCCCCGTCGAGCGCTACCACTTCAGCCTCTGCCTTCCCCCGGGCCTGGAAGAGGGCACGGCCGTCCATTTCGCCATCTGCTACCGGAGCCAGCAGGGCGAGTACTGGGATAACAACGGCGGCGCCAACTACACCCTGCGCGGAGGGCGCGCCCAGGACCCCGCCGCCCCCCAGGATTGAGAGCCGGGCGCCGGTGGGGGGGTGGCCCTCGGGAGCCGGCCGGGCAGCCTCCCCGCTCCCAGGGATGCCCCCCGAGGAGCCCGCCGCGCCTGCCGCGCATTCCCGCCCTTCCCCGGGGGGGCGGCCCCGACGTGCCTTTCTCTCTTCGGGCTCGGGGGTGAGGATGAGATCCCCAGCCCTGCCTTCTCTGCACTTTAGCCTCGGTGCGACCACCAGCCTCACAAGCAGCAGTGGGCACCACCCAGCAAGCCTGCCCCCCGCGCCCGCAGCCCTCCGGAGGGCACCCAGCTAGACGAAAATGTGAAAGTAACGGCCCAGCCTGGAGACCAACGGATCTCCCTCCCCTTGGCATGATTGGGCCAAGCAACCTTCGGGTTATCTGCGTCCAGGTCCAAGCAACCCCTCCTCCAAAGACCACCCTGCCTACAACTGGGTGGATACAGTTAAGTCGTGGATAAAGACTGAAGGGGGATACTTCATATAGAGAATGAGAAAGGATGGAGAGAGTTTGTTGTTCCTGGAGAACCCTGTCATCACAGGGGTTAAAATGTGCAAGCAGAAGAAAAAGCCATTTTTGACTTGTGCCTTTCATTTTTCCTGGACGGTTGTGATCACATTGTGTAGGGATGGAGGCACTCACTTAAGGGATCCAGCCTTCACTCACAGAAACTGGGAGAGGTATGTTGCCAGATGGCCCAGTTTTAGCAGAACTGGAGAGAAACATGAGGATTGCTCTTTTAAAGGAACTTCCTGTGTTTGGATTTTTTGCACTGAGGATTTTAGTCTTTCTAGTTACTTAACCTACTAAATCAGACCATATGTGTGCTTTCAGGGTCTGTGAATGGTATGATTTATGTGTGCCCTACACAATTCACAGTGGAATAAAACCACCATTAGGCAATGGCTTCAAAATCCTGCCTATGCCTAGTAAGAGGGGTCTCAGAACTTGTAGATGTAGAAGAGATGTCAGCAGGTAAGAGGTTTTTCTGCTGAAATCCCTTCTGCTATAGAAGTGTTGCAAGTAGGAATGGCCAGTTCTTCATATTAGGTTGTCAATTGGAAAAGTTACTTCTGGGAGTGATAGTCCAAAAAAGAAAAAAAGAGGCTACTTTTCCTGGCTGTGGCAGCAGCTCATAGGAAATAAACCCTTTGCAACCTCCTGCAACACACCCACACTACATACGTTTTTCAGAGGTGTGGAGAAGCATACATCTTCATTTTATAGTTGGCTGTGCATAGTGCCTTCGTGAGAAGTGCAAGCAGGATTTAAAACAAAACAGACCTCTAGCTGGATTATCATGGGCTGGGCTGTCATGTTGAACACCCCCTGGTGTGTGCAAATTGGTGGCTTGGTTCTTTAGACAGTGCACTCATCCAATAAAAGCTTTCCTTTTTGGAGTTCCTTTGAGATGACCTGTTGTGACAAAAGCTGTCAGAGTAGATCCCATTTTGTCACTTTTAGTGTAGACTTCCACACTTGGGTTTCCTACTTCTCTGATTTGGTGGAACCCTATAAGGGCTCTCTTCCACTTTGAAACTTAATGCACTTTTACAACCTTAAGTGGCTTATTAAGCTAGCAGTCACTTTATCATAACTCATAGTTCTTACAAAGAACAATCATTCTGGGAAATTAGCTGCTAAAATAGGATTCTGAGGGAACAATTCAGTCACTACTTAACTGGTGGTTCACTGAGCAAAATGGTTAGTGAATTTGTAGTCTTAAGGCCTAAATCCTATTGTTAGTCCAAGCTAGAGTAGACCTGTTGAATAATAAGTGGGATTTACTTATGTATTGATTCACTGTTCAGTGAGTCTACTCAGGTTTGGACTACCAATATGATTCAGGTTTGAAAAGCCTGCATACTCGTTGGGTTGTATTATAAGGTCATTATTTCCTGAATCATGATAGGAATAGTCTCGTGAGTGAAAAGGGGTAAGCAGTCGATTTGTCTTGTAAGGGGAAAAGTGTACCTCTCCATTTTTTTTCTTACAAAATTCACATTGTCAAATTTGGGATGTTAGGGTCTTTCCTGTTTTGGAGTTCCAAGGGTATAATGCTATAGGCCTCTTTACGACATTGAAGCATTCTGTAGGTTGACACCCATATACAAAATGTAACTATTGCAAATGGTGACAGGTGTGATGACTATTCCAATAGTATGAAGCACCTGCTTTTTATCTTAAGGGATCCTGTCTGCTATATGAATAAAGTTTTGACTGGCATGGCCACCTTGAAGGGGGGTGCAAGCAAGAATAAGCTTTGCAAAGCCATGCTTGGATATTCACATCTTAAAAGTTAATGTCCTACTGCAACTGCATTTTTTAGTGATGCAGGGCCACTTTACATGGTAAATGGTGTTTGCAATGTGACTACTGTAGGGCTGTGCAAGCAACACCATAACATTCTGTAAATTTGAATCTAGGAGCCCTTTTCACATCACACAATTATAACACTATGATTCCACTTTAACTGCCTTGGCAGCATCCTGTGGAATCCTGGGATTTGCAGTGTAGAGGGGCGTTTACAATTCTCAGCCAGAGAGCACTTCTAATGCCTAACCAAACTACAAATCCTAGGATTCCATAGGATGTTACCGTGACAGTTAAAGTGGAATCATAGTGTTATAACTTGGTAGTCTGAACAGGTGCCTAGGACCCTGACGTAGACATGGCTCCCCAACATCTGTACATTGTACATGTAGGTTATGGTGTCCCTGCAGTGGAGATAAAATAAAGGCTGCTCTTCTGTGTGTCGCAGTCCAGAATCTTTGAGCTTGTATGTAGAATGTAACCTTTCAAGATCTAATATAAATCGGGAAAAATAATTTTGGATATTTTAAACATTTTGTGATGCTCCTAAAGAGTTAAATGGCTGTTTTGTTTTTGATGCATAGGCAGTCTGACAGTGAATCATACTATAACCTTGGACTTTGCAGGTGAAAACTGTCTGGGACCAAAGTTGAAATGTACTGGAAGCCCTTCTGGTTGTATAGTCAGTAGGGCAGAAGAAACATGGAAAATGTGCACACTCATCAAGGTCCACACTGCTTTGTGCTTTTCTTAATGCTCTTAAAAGATACAGTCTTACTCCAGCCAGAGCAGAAGCTTTCTCCAACATGCAGGAAAGAACCCATTCTAGTCCCTTTAAAAAAAAAAAACCCGCTGTATTGTAACTGTAAAAACCAAGCAGGCTTTGTTTTTTGGTTTCTAAAATGTTTTAGCCACTGAATAAGCAAGCACAAATATATCATTAATACATCTATTCCTTTTGTTTGGATAAAAAAATGATACTGTGCCAAAGATCCAGCTGTGAGTCAGAAGGTCTTCTGCATAAACTTTGTTGCCAATGCTGCCTTAAATGGGAAAGATCCTGCCATCTTTTAAAGGAAGACAAGTCAGTTTGTATCTCCCTATGGGAAATGGCTTACACACTTGAGAGACTGGTTAGATGTGTGTATACTATAGAGTAGAGCTTGGAAAGGTTACTATTTTGGACTACAACTTGGAGAAACCCCCAGACAGTATTGCTAGTGGATGTGTTGGCTAGGGACTTGGGGAGCTGTAGTCCAAAAAAAACATCTTTCCATGCTCTGGTTGTGTAGGCACTTTGAGAAATGTAAGGTTAGGCAGAGTTTGACTTTGTGCCAATTCAAAGCGCCTAAGGATCTCAACTCTTCCCTCTCTTTTAATTCTACAAGCTGGGTACCAAAGCCTGGGTTATTCAGAGGAGTGAACAGGAAGGATGGTTGGAATGTCTCAGCTGGGTGGGATCAGAGCAAGAAAATCTCTAGCATGCTGTGATTTTTCTGGCGAAAGCTGGAAAAAACCAGTTTTGCAGAAGATAGACAGCTTTTTCTTGCTGAGAATAATCTTGCCAAATAGGATACTAAGGAATGGTCCTGCAATCTCTGAAGTATTCAAACCGTTCTGATGTATTGCCTATCTTCTGTGTATAAATGATCACCTGCTTCTTACAGAGGAATGTCAAACATGCTTCTGTCTTGTGCCTTTATAGAAGAATATAGGGATGAGTTGGGTGAAGGTTTCTTTTGATGTACTGTGGGAATTCTTTTGGTTGACTTAATAAGCAAACATTGTAGACTTTTATGAATAAAAAGCATTTTGCCTGTGTGCTGCATATGACTGTGACATTCCCCCCCCCCTTCAATTTAGCCTTTGTGTGTTTTGTGTCTTAATAAAGACTAATGGCCAAATCCACACTATACAAATAATCCAGTTTGAAACTGGATTATTTGCCATGGCTCCTTCCTGTGGAATCTTAGGATTTGTAGTTTTTCAAGGTCTTTAGCCTTCTCTGACAAAGAGTGCTGGTGTCTTACCAAACTACAAATCCCAGGATTCCATAGGAAGGTGCCATGGCAAATAATCCAGTTTCACACTGGATTATTTGTGTAGTGTGGATTTGGCCTTATAAGCAAATGTAACAAAATGGTACTGGAGATGGAAGTGGAGCTGGGGATTCCAACCCCTAACACTATTGCGTTCAGAGTAAGTGCATCCTTTATTTTCATTTGCCTAATGGACCAAAAACTTGCCTTTTTAAGTTTTGAAAGTAGTGTCCATTCTGTAACAGATTTTGAAATTGAAATAGAAAATATGTGAAATAAGAGTAGATGACACCAAACCTATTCTCTTTTTCTTCTGAATATTTTTTTTTGCCAAAATTTTCAGGTATTTTTGCCCCAGAACTACACAGAAAGGCCCCTGGAACATGTGAAAATACATTGAAATATCCTTATCCTCCCCACAAACATCCCAGAATCCCTTAGTACCCCCAAGTAGCTCTATTTTCCTCTGCTGTACACCACAAACTAAACCCATGGTTTATCATTGAATTACTAAATCTGGATTGTTTTAATTGTGTCTTCTTATGAGTTCTGAACCTCCAATCAATGGCTTACCTCACCTTTTCCTCCAAGTTGTCAACCCTGAAAAATGAGCTGATGAAAAATGAGCCCCCCCCCCATTTCTAAAAAGGTAGAGTGAAAGGCAGTCATACAGTGCTTGACTTCTTTGGTCTGAAAGAAAGGGGGAAATGCATGTTATAAGAAGTGCATTTAGTAGTTCTTTTGAGCTTTCAAGACAATGTGGTGCCCCCTAGCCCCACTGAGCTCTTCTGGAGAGGCCCTTCTCTGTCTCGCCACCCTCACAGGTACCTCTGGTGGCAACACAGTAGAGGACCTTCTCAGTGGCTGCGCCCAGGCTTTAGAAATCCCTTCCTAGAGAAGTTAGACTGGTGCCCTCTTTGCCTTCGTTCCAACAGGTAAATGACTTTAAAAAAAAATTGGCAGGCCTTTGAAAACTACCTGTCCAAGGAGAATGGGCATTGCATAGTATGCTATTTGGTGTTTTCTTTTTAACGGCTATCACCAGAATCCTCTATGACCTGTTATCTTATGTAATGTTTTATATACCTAGCTATGTAGCAGAGGTGCTAAACTCCTTTACTGAATTGCAAAGGTGAATAACGAGACACTGGCAAGAGTGCCTGATGCACATCGATGTGTGATGCACATTGATGAATCCTGTCCCAGTCTCCCCAATTCCTACTTAGCTGGAAGCAGCCATTGCAATCGATGGGTGTATGTTTTCTTGTTGATCAGGAAGCAGCTGACTTACAGTCCTACCCCTTCCTGGTGAGCAATCTCTGGTGTGATATGCAGAAGCAGGAATCCTATCGCAATTCCTCTTTGCCCTGCAGATCACTTGCACAAGGGGTAGGGGTAGGACCATCCCAGCTGCTTTCCAATTGACAGGGAAACAAACCTCTGTCGATTGCAGCAGCTGCTGACTGGTAAGTGGAGATTGGGGGATTTTGATAATCATAAATACAAAACACTGATGAGTGTATAATTGCGCTACAGGATTCTTGCCATGATATTGATAACAGCACTGGGTTTAATGCACTAGGGAAAAAGCTCTCCTGGGCACTAGCTCTCTGTAGGACCTTACATACTGAAGGGTTTTAAAAATGGGCAATTAACCAGAGTAGCTCAATGAAAAGAAGGAATGAAAAAAATAGGTGGGGGGGGGGAAAGAAAGGAAAGGAAAAAAAATCAGGTCCAGGACAAATGGATTTTGAAGCACAAAGAATTATTTCTTTATTAGCAGTAGAAACTAAATAGAACAGTCTTGAGTTCAATTGACAAGAGAAATTAAAAAATGGGGGGGGGGAGATGACCTGGGTGTTAAAACCCTACTTTTGACCAATCTAGGGGGGCTAGAGAGGTGCAGCTAAATTTAAGGGACTTCAGACGAAGTCACACATGGATTTTCTCACTCTCCAATGAGAAGAATCCAGGTAAGGCTGAAGATCATGGCAGCAGCAGCAGCAGCACTGAGAAGGTGGGGAAGCAAGTTCCTGATGAAGGGGACCGCATGGAGGGTTCAGGAAGGATATTCTCTGGAGGCTCACTCGGGGTTCTCTTGGGAACTCTCCCTTGTTTTTCCCCTTTGCCTATATTTAGCCCTTTCCTAACTTGGGGGCTGTCACCTGGGGTAAAGGAGAGATCTCTGGGCAGGACAAAACATGGTCTTAATGTTATTCTATGGGGGCCCCAAACAACCCCTTTGTGCTTAAAATGACAAGTGCAAAGCTTATGCCTCATGTGGAAAGATTTTTGGTCAGTGTGCAGAGGGTAGATGTGCATGTTATCTCTGCCTGTCACCCTCTGGGTATTGGTAATGACTCTTAGATAGTCTGGGAGATGAAAACAATGGAGTTGCACACATGGGACAAAGCCAATTGGGTATAGACATTTGCCCTCTTTCAAATCCAGACAGGATTGCCCAACATCTCTGGAAACTGCACAATATCTTACAATGGGGGTTATACCAGTCTGAGCCATTTGGGCAGGATTTCCATTCAGTGAAGGAAAGCAAAATGGTTAAGCACTGATTGCTCTCAAGAATGCATTAATAAGACCATTTCCTTGTCAGCAGGAGGGGGGTTTGGAGGGAAATTTCAGTTTTTACTTTAAAATGAGGCCCAGCTTTCCAAGTATGCCTGGACAAAGATCCAGGCTCTCACCGCCCTACCCTTTCAGTATGTCTCTTACAATGCATGCAGTCTCTGGCAAGAGTCAGCTCCCTGCCTAATGCATCAAAGTCTACTTGCAATTCATATTTATTGAGCATAACTCATAATAATATTTGTATGTAATATCAACATATACTCTATTTCTCCAAGCAACGTTAAGACTCTAAGTCTACTATAATGAACGTATGTAGGACTGGCTCAAGATCTCTTGCAGCCTAAGATGGAGCAGCAAATGGTGTCTTTTCACTGCAATCTTCACCCCTCTATTAAAGCTGCTTAGTACCCAAGGCCAAACAAGTTATTTTGGCACCTGAGCCTGAAAATCTCACAAGCACTATAATTCTCCCTCCTGCTTGCTAGTAAAAATAGCCTTAATAAATAATGTAAATGTATTTATTGACCTTCACCCATCTGACTGAGGGAGCTGCCTCATGCCACCTGACAGCAGGTTCTTTTGACCAAGCTGAATGCAGCCTGATGACTCTGTATGCCTGCCAGGTGCTCAACAATCCCTGCTTCTGCAGTCTCTAAGCAAACCTAGTTCTATTGAACCCCTGGTAAGCTGCCAGATATGGATGCTGACTTTGGATCCCATCCAGCAGGCCTGCTTTCTCTAATTGAGTAACAATGAAAATGGCTTGTGGTTGTAACTGCTTCTTTACAAGCTCTTTAGGCTTTTCACTGATTATTCTGGTGCACCTTTACACCCAACCTGGTGTCATTACAAGGGGAAAGAATTGTTCATCAGGTGCAATCCTTCAAGTGCCTGAATGTTTTTGGCAAGCTTCAGAATATGGTTTAGATTTTGTATTGCAGAACTCTTTTGGCCTTTGAAATAGCCTAGATTCACTGTGTAGCACTGTGACTATGGTGCTTACACAGCGGTAAACCACATAAAGGATTCCAGCTATTATTATTTCCCCATAAGGAAAACACCCTTAAAAACCAATATAACATTCAAAAGAAAACGCACTGAAAGAGCATTTTGAATACAGAAAATATTAATTTGAACGAAGACCAGAATGAGTAAGTGACTGACTAGCCTTCTCTAGTGAAACTTCATTTCCAGCGATTGACACAATCTCATGTACTTTCTACCATGCTAGGCCACACTAAAGAATTCACTGATGATGGGTAACTAGTACAGAGGGTTCATTATGACAAGCTGATGTGATGGGCTCAATACAGCTGGACAATAGTAACAAAGAATAGGATATGACGTCTAAAATGGAATCTCCCCATATAGTAGGGAGAAAAATATAGTTATCATGTGTATTTATACACATTTTTCAGAAAGACTGGCTAGCTCTTGGCAACATAGCCTGGGATGGGACTGGATGGGAGTTTCGTTTGATCAAGAAAGACTGATACTATTTAAGAGGCATAATTATCTTTTTGATGGGCTGCTGGATATTAATGCCCTGTGAGCTGCCACCATGTTTCCATTTGAATACTGCAGGATAACAGAGGTGCTGTGATGGAGTGCAACACACCAAGGGGTATCTTAGTTCCATTCTCACAAACAAACATTTCTACCACCACCCTACTGCAGAGGTAAGTTTGAAAACACAATCCCTCAGAAGTTAAGTGACCTGAAACAAGAAAGCTGCAGTCCAGTTTAGCTTTGATCTTAAACAAACATGCTGCATTCCTAATTCTGTGGTTGCTCTCTTCTGTTTTGAAACTTGGCCCAGATTTTTAAAGCTTTATGGGTGAACGAGTTTTCAGCAGCAACAAAATGTCTCCTATGTCTTTCATTAGTTTTGCACCTCTTAGAATTCAAAGCTTTTACTTATTTATCTGTATGTATTTAACTGAATCTCCCATGGTCTCTAGTCCCTATTTCTGGTGTTTTCCAGAGTGCTGAACAAATGTCCTCTTTGCTTTGTGGAACTTTTCCCACAAAGGTTCTGGGTTTGTATAGTATACATGCAATAAGTCTTTGTGTGTCATATCAATTGTTAAACATAATAGACTCTATTTCAGATTTCTGGGTTTATGATGTATATGGATAGTAACATTTGTAGAACGAAGAAGGTATCTCTTGGCACAGACATGATTTAACATTATGAAAAGATTGGTGGGCAGGGGATATGAGGGGGAAATTGAAATGATCTGTTGTTCCGTTTGTACAGTGGGCTTACTCAATGAAATCATAAATTGCAGTGCTTCTCTTCAGAGTGAATTGAAAGATGATGGGAGTATTTGATAGAGAGCTACTAAACTGTTGTATTACTGAAGAAAAATCCATTTAGAGGGCTAAAATGCTATTGACTAATAGCTGTGTTCAGTAGATTGAACTCTTGAAGACTGAAGAATAGAGAAAACCACTGGGAATGCTTAGTTAACTCGTACAGAGGTTTTCACTCAAAGGAGGGCCATCTGATCGGAGAGACTACAAAAGCAGACAGTTTGGCGATCACTTCCCATAAGAATAAGTATTGTGAATAGTAACTGTGGTGTCTCTGCCCTTGCAGGCAATGTGGGACAAGAGTATTGGAAGGAATTACTCCAGCAGTATGCAATCTATATGACTTGTTTGAGTTAGTGCCCACTACAGGCACAAAAGGGCCACCATAGCGCCCTCTACAGGCACACAGAAGGTGTTTCATTAAGAGATGATTTCTAAACTCACTCTGTTGAAATTGAACAAGCTGAAATATTAAGAATCTGAGTTAAATGTGCCACCAAGAATAAAGATGTTATATCTGTGCCAGAACAGTGTTCTCAATTATAAATTTCCTCACACTTGCCATTTTAAGTTCTTGTATTGTAAATAAATCCACTCTTTTGATGACTGCTGCTGCTGTGAAGAGCTATAGGCTCCATACAATAGAAATATGGTACAAACCTGAGAATGCTGAATGAGGAAGACACCCTGATGTTTACATATTGATATGGCAAATGCAAAGACATGCATGTTTGCATAGATTGGGAGGCACAGTGGAGGTTTTAGGTCCTGACAACACACTTAACTTAGGTACTTTTAAAAGAAAGTACAGGTCTCTTCCCCCCCGCCCCGCCATATCCATGGGGGATATGTTCCCAGATTTACCAAAGATACGCAAAACTGTGTATAATAGTGAACTACCATAGAACACCATAGAATTGCTCTGGTGGACCAAGAAAATGCCTAGAGAAGATTGCTCTCTAGGTATCTGGCATATCTGGTAGAAAATGATCATAGAGGGACGACCTCTGTGTGACTTCATGGTTGTCCAGATGCCTACAGAGACCTTTTCCTCCTGACTGTAGGTAAGTAAAACCATGGGTACCGATCCCATGTAAACGTGTGTGTGTGAGACCTGTATTACTTTATTCCACAGACGGAAAAGTAAAATGTTTAACTCCTTCAAAAGCCTGTGAAATGTTGGTATAGAGTAGGACCCCCGTATCCACTGATTCATTATCCACTGAGTCAATTATCCATGGGACACAAAACAGCACACCTACCATAGTCTTCCTAGAAAATGTGTCCTCGCTAGCCATTTTATAGGTCCTCCAAGGCAACTCTATGGTATTTTAAATCAGAAGCCCATTATTTTCAATGGTGTTCACTATTATCCACCGTTTTCGGTATCCATGGCCCCCCAGAACCAATTCCCAGTGGATAAGGGGGTCCTACTGTATTGATGCAATGTTCAACAAAACTATCATTCTTAATGCTTTTAGAAATCAAATGTATGTTCTATAAAACTGCTAAATTGGAACCAAAGTTTCAAATCTTAGATTTATTAAACCCATTTCAGGATTGCAATCAGAATTTTGATAACTAAAATTAAGCATCTTGAAATGTTTTGGCATAATGATTTATACCCAGTTTCCCAAACAAATATCTATCTAATTGTTGTTCTAGGTTAAGA
Organism: Gambelia wislizenii; assembly: GCA_030847615.1. Classification (NCBI taxonomy): domain Eukaryota; kingdom Metazoa; phylum Chordata; class Lepidosauria; order Squamata; family Crotaphytidae; genus Gambelia; species Gambelia wislizenii. The sequence goes on from JAUMIR010000004.1 coordinate 219,266,569, forward strand.
GCATTAATATCAGAAGGAAGCAAGCAAACACATTAGCTTATGGAATTTTATTATCAAGAAAACTGATCATTTGATAATACTAGCCAATACTAGCATTCAGTCACAGACAGCCAAAGCTGATACACGAAGAGCACATTTAAGATAATATTTTAAGCAGTGTATACTGTTAAGACAGAATAAAGTGTGAAGTTTTAATTATATTCTATAAGAAGAGAAACAAGACAGCTTAAACAATATGTTCAAGTAAAAATCTGTGCGTGTGCCATAAAATACTGAAGCTGGTCCACCAGTGTTCCAGGCAGAGAACTTCATCCTGTATCAGGCTTTTTGTGGGTGTTCAATTATGAGCTTCTCTGCTGAATAGAGTTGGCCAATGATGACCTAAAATAAAAGAAAAAATAATTATAGGTCTAGTTATTTCTGTTGGCTCTTTTCCTACAGTGGATCATCTGAAGTACATGTGTGCTTCACAACTACAAGCAGTCATGATGGAAGCACAAGATGGTCCATCTGCATTATGTACATGTGCTTAGTTTATTTATTCCAGTGTCGGAAAAGTAGCTTTCCTGTTGTTGTTTTAGTAGCTTCACACCTCTGTGAAACAGGCAGAGAGAGAGGGAGATTGAGATTCTTCCTTATAAACAGCCCAAAAACATATGGAGGACTACAGTTGCCAATCTTTGCTCTAGCCACTCCAGCATAGCACCAGCAGCAACTATTTATGAACAAATAACAAATAATATTATATAAAACAAAACATCTCTCACCTTTACAGTCTTTTTACAGTACATTTTTCCAGCAGAGCTCGCTCTGTGGAAAGCCTGTTTCTTTTAAAATTGTATGTGCAAGATTTAATTTAACAGCAGCAGAAGAAAAACCAAAAACAGCATTGGAAAAGACCAACAAATACAACAACAACAAAAAAACAATGTCCCCATACTACAAAAGTACAGTATGACACCTCACATACCCACAGGGGATATGTTCCTGGACTTACCATGGAAATGCAAAACCATGGATAATAGTGAACCCTATTGAAATTCAGGACTTCTGGCCCAAGAATACCATAGAGTTGTGCTGGAGGACCTAGATATTCCTAGAGAGAACCCCTCTAGGCATTTTCCTCCTGAGTGACTCTATGGTCAACATCTTGCAGAAGCATACTACAACTGCTCTGGAGGACCTAGAAAATGCCTAGAGAGAACATTTCTATTTTTCTGGATGTGGGTAAGTGAAACCATGGGTACTGGTTGTACAGATATGGGGGTTGTACTGTATAATCAGCCTGCAGAAGGAAATGTACTGGCTTTTTAACAAGGGTTGAGCCACAGTGACTTATGTGTTGCTGGAGGCTACATAGTCATTCAACTATTATTCATTTAAAAATGTAGCCTGTTAGTCTGGATCAGTATTCAAAAGAACCTTGTAGCACCTTTGAGACTAACTGAGAGAAAGAAGCTGGAAGCATAAGCTGGAAGTAGACTAAGTCTACTTCATCAGATGTATGGAGTGAAATGCCTAGGAACAGACCTTTATAGCTATGAATGAACAGGTTGTATATGTGAATAGCGATAGAAATGCAAAACTTGTGAGGATGTTGATGAGGTGACAAGTTCAAGGGGTCTTGTCCTAAGGGGACAAAGACAGGAGGAAACATATTTCCTAAAGCCAAGATGAGTAGATAACCATATAAGTGATGGAGGGAGTTGTTGGAACTATTATTCATGGCATACTCAATAAAGCAATACCGAGCAATACTAAACATGTCAGGAGCCAGCATGGCATAGTGGTTTCAGTATTGGACTATGACTCTGGAGACCAGAGTTCAAATACCTGCTCAGCTATGAAAACCCACTGGATGATCTTGGGCAAGTCACACACTCTCAGCCTCAGAAAACCCTGTGATAGGCTCACCTTAGGGTCACCATAAGTCAGAAACAACTTGAAGACACAACAAACAACAACAACAACTAAAGGTGTCTGAATGGACCATTGCAATCCCTATTTGGCAGGTGAGTTTTTCAGCCATGCCATGGCAATATCCCAAACCCTTTGAATCAGGCATCTATTGATGTAATTCCTCAATCTTCCTGTCATTTGGTGATCTCTAGTCTTGCTGCCACTTGAAGGAAGGTGATCAAATCTCTGTGGTGGAAATCTTTTAAATTGTCAGAGAAGATGTTTAATAATGTCAGTTCAAGACTCAGGAAAAGTGACTGCTTTGTAATTGCCCCATTTCCAGTTTTTACTGAAGACCAGAATCTGGTTGTTGCAGGGTACACCACTGCATAAGAAAAAAGGTACCCAGCTCCCCTCATACCCTCCAGTAGTCAGGACAGCATGAATCAGTAATGTGGGCCAAATTAACAGGTATCGACTGTATGCATTCCTTGAGTGTGCAGATGTCTGAAGTACAATGTCAATGCAACTCCTACACATAAAGGAAACTACTTTCTTAGATCTACCTGTGTACTACATAGCCACTATTTTGGAAGGTAGGATTATGCATATTTGGTCTACCAAAACCATGCTGTTAACACTGAACCATTAACAATTAAACCTTCCCTCCAAGGTGTAGGAGGGGGAGGGAAGACTTTTCTCCTGCTTCTTACTGTCAGTTTGTGGCTGGAGCAGGTTGAACGGCAATGCGCAGGCCAAGCCAGTCAGTCTTTGCCTTGGCTCCTGTCACATGACTGCTACACTGTTGTTCAGCGGTTCAGCCTGCCTCCTCCTAGCAGCAGAGCAGCCGTGTGACAGGAGCCAAGGCAAAGGCTGGCTGGCTGGGCCTGTGCATTGCCATTCAATCCGCCCCAGCAGCAAACTGGTGAGAAGAAGCAGGAGAAAAATCTTCCCTTCCCTCTTTGGGGCCTCTGAGGCTGGAGTGGATTGAACTCTACCCCCAGAAGCAGTGATCACAAGCATTATCCAAAAACGGACTTGTGTTCATGGAAGTCAAACGCTCTGCTCCCTAGAAGTAGGAGATCACAAAGCACTATTCCAAAGGGGGCTTGTGCACATGGAAGTCAATAACTCTGCTCCTCAGAAGCAGGAGATCACAAAGCACTGTCTAAAAAGGGGCTTGTGCACATGGAAGTCAACTGCTTTGCTCCCCTTGCACCCCTTTAAAGCTCTAAGATTCTGTGATTCTATCATACCCTTCAAAATGTTTTCGTGGGATATGAAATGAACTGGGAAGTAGAAAAGGTGTGGGGAGGAGGCTGAAGTCTAGCACAGGTGGCCTCAGAATGAGGCAGAGGTATCTTCATGCCAAGGTAGAAAAGGGAGGTACAGGCCAGGGCTATTGGTGGGAAAGGTGATGGAGAGGAGGAGGACACAGGGTGGGCAGGTGGTGGCAGAGAGCTGTGTCGTGTGTAAATGCCCCGATTAACTCTGCATTGCTAAATGTTAGTTGACATCAGTGCTGAGGAGGGGTGCCAGACCCTTTGCTTGCTTGCTTGCTAGTCCACCTGCTCTTTCTTTCTTTCTTTCTTTCTTTCTTTCTTTCTTTCTTTCTTTCTTTCTTTCTTTCTTTCTTTCTTTCTTTCCCTTCCCTTCCCTTCCCTTCCCTTCCCTTCCCTTCCCTTCCCTTCCCTTCCCTTCCCTTCCCTTCCCTTCCCTCCCTCCCTCCCTCCCTCCTTCTCCCATCTCAGTCTCCTCCCCTCCTGATGAAGAAGCCAAAAAAAGGGGTGTTGAAGTGTTTCTGATAGGAAACTAGGCTGGCTAGCTAGTTGTCAATGCCACTGTTGCTCAGCTTGCCTCTTCCCCATAACGAAGTGGCCATGTGACAGGCAATGCATAGGCCCAGCCAGCCAGCCAGCCGGCCAGCCAGCCAGCCAGCCAGCCAGCCTTTTCCTTGACTCCTGTCATGGTGCTGCTCTCCTGCAGGGAGGAGGTGGGCTGAGCAGCCTTCAAGTCTTTATTGACCCCCTGTGAGAGCACTGTGGCTCCCTGATAATCCACAGTCCACAGGTTAAGAACTACTGATTTAATAGCTAAGTCCCTAATCTGATATACGGTAGGCCTTTACCACTCTGACCCACAAACTGTGACAACCTATCAGGGAGGTACATGATAGGAAGAGCTAGAAGGAGCAAGAGTGGTGAGATGAGGGGTACAAAAAAATCTATGTCACTTCTTCCACATGATCCAATGGCTTTAGATATGGAAGAGGTATTTCTGAGTGCTAATATGAAGGGCAGGGCCCTCATATGATCTGATTCCAATGCCAGAGACCCACAGATCCCTCCCCCTTCTCATGTTACCTGAAGTGGGGGACCAGCAGGGTTTTTCTCTCATTGTGCCAGGGACCAGCACCATATTTGTGCCCACTGACTACAACTGTTTCTTTCCTTGAAACTCTCCAGGGAGTATCAGCCAATGGCTTGGGGGCTAGTACCAGTCCATAGACTACCACTGGTTTAGGGAATACAGTCATGTTAGGACAGTGATATAGCTGTACTGGGAAAGGTGCAGAAGTCTATTTCTGCCCAACTTAGAGTCTATATCTTAAGAAACAGATGTATTAATGGTAATAGATAGCTATAGATGGGAGAAATATGGAATATGCGCAACTTGAAAACACTATCAATAAGAATAAAAGAAAAATTTTATAAGATAGTATGGAGGTGGTATCTAACACCAGTAAGAATGTACCAAATAGATAAACAGCATAGTGTTGGAGGGGATGTCAAGAACTAGGGACGTATATTCATATGTGGTGGCATGAGATTTTGGCAAATGGTTATGAAGGAGATAAATGAGATAATAAACATAAATGTACCTTTAAGCCCTGAAATAGTGTTGTTATCAATTTATGAGAAAATACAAGGACCCCAAGCCATTAAGCATTTACTTACAAATTTGCTGACAGCAGCAAGCTTAATAATAGCAAGGAAGTGGAAAATACAAGGCAATTATCAGATACAGGAATGGTACAGTGAAGTATGGGATTTAGCAATAAATGAGAAATTAACATGTACAGTTGTCCCTCCATATCCACAGATTTGGTATCCACAGATTTAAGTATTCACGGCTTGAAAATCTTCTTTAAAAAATAATAATTCAAAAAGCAAACCTTGATTTGCCATCTTATATAAGGGACACCATTTTGCTGTGCCATTACATATAATGGGACTTGAATATTCACAGATTTTGGTATCCACAGGGGGTATTTGAACCAAACCCCAGTGAATATGAAGGGACAACTGTAAAATCAAAGGAAAAAAAGGGAATGGTTATTAAGAAAGATTTTGGAGATATCTGGAGCAAGTTTTTAGAATCTGTATTAATAAAGGGGAGAGGGAACAAACCAGCATTGGAGACAATGGAATTTTGGAAAGAGGTATGAATGCAAAGTGGAGGTCCCAGGGTGGAGGGAATCATTTATATAAATATTTGCTATAATACAGTCCTCCCCCCACATTCGTGGCCTCCACACTTACGGTTCTGCATATTTGCGGTTTGCCGCTCTGGGGAGGGTGGGGGGAAGTGGTGACAGGATCTCTGAAGGTCCTATCGCCACTTTCGGGAGGGAGGTGGGGGGAAGTGGCAATGGGGTCTTCAGAGGCCAATGTCAGGGTGGGGGGGCTGTTATTATTTACGAATTTTTCACATTCTGAACCTAACCCCCACAGATGTAAAGGGACGACTGTACTATTTTAAGAAGGAATATTGTGATGTGTTTATTGTAGTGTATGTATAATTTGTATGGTTTATTTCTGTTTGTTTCAATATTAAAAATAAAAAATAAAATGAATAACATTGGCAAAAAGTTCATCTATAACATGCCTATCTAGAAGCAATTTAGCTTTATTAACAAGAAATTGATTGTCAGTCTTAATTATCTGTGCTAAAACTGAATGTAGTTTCTGCTAGACAGAACCATTACAGCCAGTAATTATTTTCTACAATGAAATGTTTCCTACATTTCACTAATGTATGCATTTTTTATACTATTGGAAAAGACTTGTATCTTAGCTCCTGTATAGTGTAAAGTAATTATTCAGAAGAATTATCCAGAATTATTTAATTATTCGAAGGTTATATGTCTTCTTAAAGAGAAATATCTCTACCTGACTTATACTATGATTGTCTCACCATTTGTTTTATGTTCCATATACAAGTCAGGTTTGCTTTTATGTGTCTGTTCAATATTCCCACTAGATCTCGTGTTCACTTAAACTAAGGCACAATAAGATGGCTAAGAAACTCCGTGTCTTGACTGACCTCTGAAACCCACCTTAAAAGTCAGTTAGTCATCCTGAGTGACAGAGTTCACTGGTACCAGCAAGCTGGACATGATCAGTCCCCTCTTGCCAGCAAGTGATGGGGTGAGGAGCAGAAGTGAGGAGTGAGAAGTAGGGATCCCTGCAGGGTCCTCTCACAACTCTTTGTCACATTGTTGCTCGCTGGTGAACTCCATTGCTTGGGATGGCTGACTGGCTTTTAAGATAGGTTTCAGGGGCATTTGCTTTTGTGGCAATGATGTCCCAATCACAAATGTGAATACGAAACAGTTACAAGTTTGCAAGTCTAGCATACAGCTTTGTAACTGCCTAGCAGGATGTTAGCCTTGATTTCTGTATTTTTTTTTAATGTACATCTTGTAATTTTTCCCATCACAAGGAGAAACCAGCCAAGTTGTATAGATGTATCCTAGAATTCTCCTGTGCCATTTTCTGATAGTTCCTTGTATCACCACCCCACACCCTGACAGCACTGTAAACAACTACTGCTATACTTCTAAGAATAATCTTCTGTGGTTACTGAGACTGAATGAGAATGAGAGTAATTTGCACCAAGAATGTTCCTGAATTTAAACTTTCTGGAGTATAGGTGTAGTTTTGCAGTTTAATCCTCTCTCAACCCAACTACACACGCACCAAAATGAAAGCAGACTATTACTTTAGCTTGTAGATAGGTTCATTCCTCCCTCCCTTCACTCCACTCACTACTGCTTAAACTGTTTTTGGTAGGAGCATTACATATGTAACACACGTCTCTCTCTAGCACAGCAGGGATAAATATCATAATCATGCCCATTCCTTGCTACGCTAACCTTTAAGAAAGCAAACATAAAGAGAAAAAAATCATACTGGGAGTTTTCCAAATATGACAGCATTAAAGTAAAACACATGACCCCCTGACCCTACCTGGAGCCTTTATTGTATAACAACGTTCTGCTGCATGGACAGAAGGCCTCAGAAAGAAAGAGGGGCTAAAGGAAGAGTTTCATAAACTGACTGTTCATGAAGAAGATGAAAACACATCTAAATCTATATCTTGCATGGTCCTTGCAGAGCATAATCCAGATGTAGTAATTAGGCCACCTGCATGTACACTTGTCCCTTCATATTTGCTGGGGTTTGGTTCTGGATACCAAAATCCGTGAATACTTGTCCCATTATATGCAATGGCATAGCAAAATGGTGTCCCTTATATAAAATGACAAAATCAAGGTTTACTTTTGGGATTATTATTTTTTAAAGAATATTTTCGAGCCGTGAATACTTAAATCCATGGATACCAAATCCGTGGATACAGAGGGAAAACTGTACAACTGTACTAGTAAGCCACTAAGAGCACACAAGGGAAACAGCAGCATTTTCAGGGAGCCATTGCTCCTGCCAGATAATGACTTCCTTTGTTTACACTAGGGGGTTTGCACTGCTAGCTGAAAACAAAAATCCTGGGCTGCCCAATGTATGCATGACCTGGAACACAGCATTCCCTCCCTAGGGTTCTGGAAGACTGGAGAGCCAATAGATCAAATGTGCAAGAAATTGTTGAACTTTTCTTCCTTTGTTTTTTTAAAGCTCAGCTCCAGCTGATCAACAGTGTATTCAGCCAGGGAAGCCTAACACAAAATCTAACAATTCTTTTTGCTGTCAACAATGAAAAGAAGCCTTTCAGCCATGTCAGAGCAGCACCTTAAAGGGTGTTCTTTTGCCATTTACATAAATGACTAAGATAATTATATTTTTACTTCCAATTTGGACACTTAAGCTCTCTCAATACTCTTGCTAACACAAATGCTTACATGTTATAATATACAGTAGCACTCCTGTATCTGCTGATTCACCATCCACCCATTAAACTACCTGTGGTTGGCGACAGCAGGGGGTTGATGTGGGAGGGAGAGGAGGAGAGTTCTCACCTCCTTTCTCCTTTTGCCCCGGGAATTGCCCCCCCCCGGGACTGCTCCCAGTGATCGCAATGGTGATGGGGGGACGAAGGGAGGGGTGGGGAATTATCGCCTTCCTTCTCCCCTGGGGAGATTACTCCCAGTGACGGCAATAGCGAAGGGGGTACTCGCTATTATCTGTGGATTTCATTATCGGGGGGGGGGGGCTGGAACCAACCCCCCATAGATACGGGGGTCCTACTGTATATACATGCATAGATGTCAACTACAGTTTATAGTAGGGGGTGAGCAACTGGATGGGGACCAGTGGGAATTTTCTCCCACTAGACCTTCCCATGGGCAGCACCCCCCCACCAAGCCTAAATACTCCCATTTTCATCTGCGGCCTCTCTCGAAATTTAACATACACCCACATACCACACATGAGTTGTTTACCTTTTATGTCATTTATTATTAATTGCCTTGGGCATCAATAATAGGTGGGGAAATGGGATATAGATTTAAACAATGAAATAAAGGAAGATGTGAAGTCAAAGGCTTTCACAACTGGCATCCATCGATTTTTCTTGGGGGTTTTTTGGGCAGTGAGGCTGTGTTCTGGAATAGTTTCTTTCTGACATTTCGCCTGCATCTGTGGCTGGCATCTTCAGAGAATGGTTGGGTAGGAGTATGTGTGGGGTTTATAGACTGTGAATCCCTGTTAGGAAGGACATGTAAATTTGTGTATTTGAATGGCTAGTTTCTGGGTGGAAATATGCAAGGAGGATTAGTGTCTGTTTGGCTAATAGTTGGTTAAAGGTCCATTATCTGCTGGAAATCCCCCTGTCCCTAGGTGGAGTTCATTTGCAACTGTTGAGTTCTGATTTTAGTGTTTTTCAGGACTGGCAGCCAGATTGTTTATTTTTAGGGTTTCTCCTTTCCTGTTGAAGTTGTCCAGGTGTTTGTGGATTTCAATAGCTTCTCTGTGCATTCTGACATGATAGTTGTTGGCGTGGTCCAGAATTTTGGTGTTTTTAAATAACATTTTGTGTCCAGGTTGCTTTATAACATGTTCTACTACTGTTGATTTTTCTGGCTGGCCCAGTCTGCAGTGTCTCTCATGTTCCTTGATTCGTGTTTGCACACTGTGTTTAGTTTTTAGTTTGCAGTGTGCAAACTAAAAACTAAACCTTCAAGTCACCTGCCAACTTATGGCAACCTCATTAATTTCATCGGCTTTTCTTAGGCAAGGAATACTCAGAGGTGTTTTTTCCAGTTTCTTCCTCTGAACTATAACCTACAGCACCTGATAGTCATTAGTGGTCTCCCATCCAAGTACTAACCTGCTTAGCTTCAAAGGTCAGACAAGGTGCCTTTAGGATAGCCTAACGTGTTATGAGAACCAATGTGGAATAGTGGTTGGAGAGTTAGACTATGACTCTGGAGACCTGGGTTCAAATCCCCACTTGGCTATGCAAACCCACTGGGTGACCTTGGGCAAGTTACACACTCTCAGCCTCAGAAAACCCTGTGACAGGTTCACCTTAGGGTCACCGTAAGTCAGAAACAACTTGAAGGCACACAACAACAATGTATTATAGTTCAGGAAAAGCTCAGTAAGTAGATTCTGTTCACAGTATGAGCTGGCCTTTAGTGGTCTCCTTCCTTCTTTAAAGAAGAGAGATTCACTACAGTTCTGTTTTAGTTGGCTTCAGTTTTGTGTTCACAGATCTTTACTGTCCTTCTCAGGCCTGTTGGGCACCAGTACCTTTAGGTGTTGTTGGCAAGGAGAATGGCAAATGCTAATGGTTGTTTTCCTAACAAAAACATTGTTACAAGGGCTGCAGCTTTACTTTTCCTGGCACAACTTCCTTTCCGTTCCAGTGTTTCCATAGAAACAAATGGAAAATCCAAAAATGGGGAAAAGTTCTTCAGGACTGTAACTATTCTGAGACTACGGTTGTTTCTGTGAGACTAGAGTGTGTAACATATTCAAGTTATCTAAATCTAGTCCTATATTTTTGAGTATGTGTGTCAATCCTGTAAACATGTTTTCCACGCTAGCCAAAATGAAAACAAGATGAAATGTTGTTCCAACATTTTAACGCCATGAGGCTTGGCAGAGCCTAACAGAGCAACTGCTGGTTTACTGCTATTGGCCTAATTTGAGTGTGCCAAACTTCATGCCTTTATACTCCTTAAATCTCTCTCTAGAATTCCTGTATCATCCCAAGATCCCTCTCCAAAAGTAGGTGTAATTGTTTTTATTTGCAAAAGGAGCTCTCCTTTCCAACTAATAACTGAAACACTTATGCAGGCTTGTAGAAAGCTTTAACATAATTTGTGAATAAAATGTGCACAACAATGCAATTCCAAAAATAGGGAAGTAAAAAAAATTGAAATATATACGTAAATCAGAATCCTATTGGATTCTAAGCTAGCATAAAAGTCATTGTTCAAGTGGTTGCACTTTCTCAAAGATTTTGTACATGGTCATTGTAATGTGGTCATTACTACATCCCACTGTTCTACAAGTGAGCATACAGTGCTCCCTCTTGCTTTTGACTTGGTGGGTGGGGAAGCTGAGCTCAGGACCATGGTGTCTGTTACACAATCAGGTTTGCCACTTGCTGGTATTCAGCTGGCATATGTTTATGCTATACTAGAAATGTATAGGAGCCAGCATGGTGTAGTGGTTTGAGCATTGGACTATGACTCTGGAGGATTTGAATCTCTGCTGAGCCACTGAAATCCACTGAGTGACCTTGAGCAAATCACACTCTCTCAACCTCAGAGGAAGGCAAAGACAAACGTCCTCTGAACAAATTTTGCCAAGAAAAGCCCTGTGATAGGTCACCATATGTCGGAAATGACTTGAAGGCACACAACAACAACAACAACAACAACAACAACAAAAACAACAACAACAGTGTATAGGCTCTTGGCCTAAATATAATTCAGAGCATTTAACTGAAAGGGCAGTTATAGAAATCTAGTTTCACATGCATTTTCTAGTAGGGTTGCCATTGTTACTGGCAGATAATACTATCAAAACTAGTTTTTAACTGGACTGTGTTTAGTGCCTATCAGTGTTGACAGAAACACTGGAGTATCTGGTCCTGCTTTCTAACTCATATAACTGTCATGTACTTGCATTCACAGATGCAGTGTCCAGCAGTTTCAGAGTTAAACAGAAAACTTTATTGGCACAGTAATCCAGAAAGCATATCATACAAGGTTGTTACTCAGAACTGAAACTTAGAAAACAGACAGTACAGTTGTCCCTCCACATTCGCGAACTTGACATTCGCGGTTTCGGTTATTCGCGGTTTTGGGAGGGCCCCCCCAGGCCCCCCCAAAACCGCGACACGGGGCCTCCAGAGGCCCCGTGAAAGACCTGGGGAGGGGTGGGGAGGCCTTCGCGGGACCCCCGGAGGCCCTCCGGAGGCCCCGCGAAGGCCTGGGGAGCGGTGCGAAGGCCTTCGCGGGACCCCCGGAGGCCTTCCGGAGGCCCCGCGAAGGCCTGGGGAGCTGTGGGGAGGCCTTCGCGGGACCCCCGGAGGCCCTCCGGAGGCCCCGCGAAGGCCTGGGGAGCGGTGCGGAGGCCTTCGCGGGACCCCCGGAGGCCCTCCGGAGGCCCCGCGAAGGCCTGGGGAGCGGTGCGAAGGCCTTCGCGGGACCCCCGGAGGCCTTCCGGAGGCCCCGCGAAGGCCTGGGGAGCTGTGGGGAGGCCTTCGCGGGACCCCCGGAGGCCCTCCGGAGGCCCCGCGAAGGCCTGGGGAGCGGTGCGGAGGCCTTCGCGGGACCCCCGGAGGCCCTCCGGAGGCCCCGCGAAGGCCTGGGGAGGGGTGGGGAGGCCTTCGCGGGACCCCCGGAGGCCCTCCGGAGGCCCCGCGAAGGCCTGGGGAGCGGTGCGAAGGCCTTTGCGGGACCCCCGGAGGCCCTCCGGAGGCCCCGCGGAGGACTGGGGAGGGGTGGGGAGGCCTTCGCGGGACCCCCGGAGGCCCTCCGGGGGCCCCGCGAAGGCCTGGGGAGCGGTGCGAAGGCCTTCGCGGGACCCCCGGAGGCCCTCCGGAGGCCCCGCGAAGGCCTGGGGAGGGGTGGGGAGGCCTTCGCGGGACCCCCGGAGGCCCTCCGGAGGCCCCGCGGAGGCCTGGGGAGGGGTGGGGAGGCCTTCGCGGGACCCCCGGAGGCCCTCCGGAGGCCCCGCGAAGGCCTGGGGAGCGGTGCAAAGGCCTTCGCGGGACCCCTGGAGGCCCTCCGGAGGCCCCGCGAAGGCCTGGGGAGCGGTGCGAAGGCCTTCGCGGGACCCCCGGAGGCCCTCCGGAGGCCCCGCGAAGGCCTGGGGAGCGGTGCGAAGGCCTTTGCGGGACCCCCGGAGGCCCTCCGGAGGCCCCGCGAAGGCCTGGGGAGGGAGGGAGGGAGGGAGGGAGGGAGGGCCAGGGAGACCTCCGCGGGGCCTAGCAAGGCCCCGCGAAGGCCTGGGCAGGGAGGGAGGGAGGGCCGGGGAGACCTCCGTGGGGCCTAGGAAGGCCCCGCAAAGGCCTGGGGAGGGAGGGAGGAAGGGCCAGGGAGGCCTCCGTGGGGCCTAGGAAGGCCCCGCGAAGGCCTGGAGAGGGAGGGAGGGAGGGCCGGGGAGACCTCCGTGGGGCCTAGGAAGGCCCCGCGAAGGCCTGGGGAGGGAGGGAGGGCCGGGGAGGCCTCCGCGGGGCCTAGCAAGGCCCGGCGAAGGCCTGGGCAGGGAGGGAGGAAGGGCCGGGGAGGCCTCCGCGGGGCCTAGCAAGGCCCGGCCAAGGCCTGGGGAGGGAGGGCCTAGCAAGGCCCGGCCAAGGCCTGGGGAGGGAGGGAGGGAGGGCTGGGGAGACCTCCGCGGGGCCTAGCAAGGCCCCGCGAAGGCCTGGGGAGGGAGGGGGAGGGGTGTTTGTTATTCGTGGATTTTTCACATTCGCGGGGGTCCGCGGAACGGAACCCCCGCGAATGTGAAGGGACGACTGTATAACAAAAGCGTATTAAAATCTATAAAATCTGGCGGGCTCCGATACTATTGGTTAACCATCATCCCCTGATCCCTTCTTCAGATGTAACATCCATCCCATTTTTCCCAAGCTGATTGTGCAGCTCTTGCTTATCTACCCATTCTCACTACCAACTGTTATACTCCGCTTCCACAGACACAACAATATAGTTAATAAGCACAAAGAAATGAAAACATGATTAACAGCAAGGTTACAAAGAAACACTGAAATTGGTAGGAATAGGTCATGTCCAGAACCAATCCTAACAATAACCTACTACAGTATACAGTCAAAGCTGTGCATGGTGGATCTGCTTGGCCCTGATGAATGCCATTTTGAAGACCACAAAACTACTCTGGCAATTGTTCGAAGTCAATCATTGAGTGCTACTTTGTATGTACTTCTTTAGTGTCCTTCCCTCCTCTCTCTGATTTCCTAACCATATAACTTGATGATTTCTATAGGGTTAATTTTATGTATTATGTCTATTTTCCCTCTCTGTTGACTTCTTAATTGAAATATTAATAGCTATTTCACCATGGTGACCAACCAGGATTTAATGATCAGAGTTTGATTCCTGATAATGCTCATAAAACTTGTGAATTGGATGATTCAAGGCCACCACACCTGCCAACTGGCCATTTTGCCTTCAGGGTGTTATTTCAGGTTTTGGGAAGTTTGTTTGTGCAGTTGGCTAATGTCTGAAATACATATCGGCAATTATTTATACATATAATTTAATCTTTATATTGATTCATTTAGTTAGTATTTTATCAAATTTGTATAGCACTCAGTCCAGAAGAAATAACTGAGCAATGAATAATACAATGCATGAACTTCAACGTTCAGTCTTCCTGCCCCTGACGCATATATATTTCAACACTGTTGGGACAATTCTGCCCACAACTGACAGCTTGCAATGAAAAGGCAATTGTCATTTTGCCTTTTAAGAAGAATCCTGCCTGATGCTCTGGAGACCTACTGCCAGTCAGAGCTGACAGAACTAGGCTTGATGGACCAATGGTCTGAATCATTATGAAGTATCTTCCCTATGTTCCTGTTCCTGTCTTGCTGACAACCCTGTAATAAGCAACCCATAACCTGTTGCAGACTTTCCCAATAGAAAGATATAGAGAGGAAACATATAAACAACAACAACAACAACATTTATTTCTTGCCTGCCTCTCCTTATAGATTGAGGTGGGGAACAACAACAGATTAGACACATAATACCAGTTAAAAGAGCATTTAAAACCAATGCATATTAACAACAACTAATACATACTTTAAAATCACATCAATGGAATATGTATCAAAGGAAGTTGTGGTCGATGAATTAGACGTCTGTGGCCTAAATCCAAATGTTAGTCTCAACTAGAATACACTCATTGAATCAATAGGAATTTGGCCAGTTGGTAATCATGTAAGTAACATTGATTCAATATGTCTACTCTAGTTGGGATTAACAACTAAAAATAGTCTTCTGGCCCTCAGGAAGAAGGTGTCAGGTCCATGCCCATCCGTATGGGGACACAAAGACTGTGTGATTCCAAGATGTTGGCTTCTATAGATTTAACTCCTGGTTTCTAGTTCAGAGCTTGAAAAAATTAGTTTTAAACATGACAATTTTCTGAAAACCCCCAAAGATCCTGGACATGTAAATCCCAAAAAATAACATTCTAAGTTTTGTTCTAGCTTGAATTTTCTAGGGGAAGAGAGAAGTGGGGGTATATGTGTGCGATTGCTCTTAGCCTCTGTTTGCTCAGTACTGTTCCTGCTGGGCAGGCAAAGGCTGAAGAGCATTGACCGAGGGAGACTATGGACATCAGGTTCTTTCCTGTTCATTCCCTCTTTGGCCTCTTCTGAGGCTGCCAATCACAGAGCACAGAGCTGCCATGATTTGAGGAGGGTTGGCCGCTTGACCTTGGCAACTCAACTGACCCCAAGCAAAGAGAATCAGCAACTCAGTCACTGTAGAAAGGATTTGGCACCTAACCTCTTGCCAGTGGTGGGAGTCTGGAACACCCATTCAGTAAAGTTGCACAAAAGATAGCATGAAGTCATTTTGTACAACGGTGCATAGAAAACATTAAAAAAAAGAGATAGAGATAGAGAGAGGGTGTGTGTGCATGTCTATAATGTTATCTATCTTTCTGGTTGAAACAAGTCCAGTCAGCAGCCTGTGTCCTAGTTTCCAAAACTTTATCATTTTAAATAACATTTCATGACTGGCAGAATATTATTTCAGGCTTGTCTGCCTATGGTTGCACCATTTTTTTTAAAAAAAGTAACAACTGCAGAAAAACCTCAATGAACCCACATATGGAAACTTGGTAAATGATACACAAATGTCTTGGTGAACAACATCTTTGAAAACATCCAGATGCCCAGATGTCTCTTGCAACTTAAAATCTGGGCATGGGCAAGCAGCCAGTTTTTCCTCCCTTTCCCCCATGAGTGGTGGCATGTACCACACAGCCCATTCTTTTTATATCCTCCTGTTTCTACATTACAGGCATACCTCAGTTAACAAAGCCTCTAACAGTTAAACTCCCCTTTTAAACAAAGGTTTTATGTTCCCCGACCCTTTTCTCTTCATCTGCTAACCTGAAGTTTGTTTTGTTTTGTTTCCATTTTAAGCAGCATCCGCATTGGGAGGATGGTGAACAAGGGCTGGAGAAATGGTCAGGTTGCTTACCTGTAACCGTAAATCTTCGAGTGGTCTTCTGTGAATTCACACAGTGGGTTACCCCTGCGCCTGCGCAGAGCAGTCAGAACCTTCTGGAATCGCTAGGCAGAATAGTTTTTGATACATTTTGGTGGTAGCTCCGCCCATCCTAGCATTTCCCTTAAAAGGCGCTCCCGCCTAATTCCCCTCAGTTCCACAATGGACGCTGCAATAAGCAGCATCAAGAACATTATGCATGTATGACATTGCAAGACATAGAGGGGAAGGATGGGCGGGTCTGTGTGAATTCACAGAAGACCACTCGAAGATCTATGGTTACCGCAAGGAACAGCAGCTGCGAAGCCTCGGGGGAGGCGTGTGGCACTGGTGGGGACTCCTTGCTGCGAGGTACAGAAGCAGTGGTTTGTGGGCCTGACAAGATGTCTCGGGAGGTGTGTTGTCTTCCTGGGGCAAAGATCCGTGATGTGACCGAGAGGCTGACAAGACTCATCAAGCCTACAGATCATTACCCCTTCCTTTTGGTCCATGTGGGAACCAATGATACTGCAAGGCACAGCTTTCCGAAGATCAGAAGAGATTATGAGGCTCTGGGGAGGAAGCTGAAAGAAATGGACGCACAGGTTGTCATCTCGTCTCTTCTGCCAGTTGAAGGGCATGGTCCAGGAAGGGAGAGGAAAATAGCACACGTAAACAACTGGCTCCGTAGATGGTGTTGCCGAGAACAATTTGGATTCTTGGATCATGGGGTGCGCTTCCATGAGGAGGGACTTCTGGCAAGAGATGGGGTGCATCTGACAACAGTTGGCAGAAACATTTTTGCCTACAGTCTCAAGAATTTGATCAGGAGGGCTTTAAACTGAGTCATATGGAGGAGAGAGACAGTATTCTGGAAGGCAAAAGGGCTGGAGAAAATAGTCAAACTGTCATAGAGGGAACAAGGCAAACAGTGCAAGGACCCAACAGTGGGAGGCAAAAAAATTTGCACAGGCAGCAAGTAAAGGGAACACATGGTCTTAGATGTTTCTACACTAATGCACAGAGCATGGGAAACAAACAAGATGAACTCGAACTCTTAGCACTACAAAACAAATATGATATAATAGGCATTACTCAACCTGGTGGGATGAGCCTGGATAAAACCTGGATAAAAATTAAAGGGGGGGGGGAACAACAGGGATGTTATTATGGGACTTTACTACAGACCCTCAAGTCAGACGGAGGGATTGGATGATGCCTTTCAAGAACAGATGACCACACAGGCAGAAAGAAGAGATGCAGTAGTGATGGGTGACTTCAACTATCCTGATATTTGCTGGAAATCTAACTCAACCAAAACTTCAAGGTCTAGCAAATTCCTTACTTGCCTGGAAGACAATTTCATGGTCCAAAAGGTGGAAGAGGCAACAAGGGGGTCAGCTATTTTAGATCTGATCCTAACCAACAGGGATGACCTGGTTAATGGGGTGCAAGTGGTGGGATCCTTAGGTGAGAGTGACCATGTTCTCCTGGAGTTTATTATACAATGGAAAGGCAAAGCCAGGCATAGTCAGGCACACATTCTCGACTTTAGGAGAGCTGATTTCAATAAACTCAGGGAAACACTGGGGCTGATACCATGGTCAAGAATATTAAAAGAGAAGAGACCTCAAGATGGATGGGACTTTCTCAAAAGGGAGATACTGAAGGCACAATTTCAAACAGTACCATTGAGGAAGAAAAATGGGAGGTGTCTCAAGAAACCAGGATGGATGACTAAAGAACTTGCAACGGAGCTAAGTTTTAAACAGAACATGTATAGGAAATGGAAAAAGGGGGAAATCACCAAAGAAGAATTCAAACAGATAGCGAACATGTGTAGGAGTAAAGTCAGAAAAGCTAAAATGCAGAATGAGCTCAGGCTTGCTAGAGAGGTTAAGAACAATAAAAAGGGATTTTTTGGGTATGTCCACAGCAAAAGGAGGAAGAAGGAAATGGTACGTCCACTACGCGGAGAAGATGGCAAAATGCTAACAGGGGACAGAGAAAAGGCAGAATTACTCAACACCTTCTCTGCCTCATGGTTTTTAGAAAAGGAAAAGGGTGACCAACCTGAGGATAAAGGAACAGAGGACACAAGAGGGTAATCCAGCACAAAATAAGCAAAGAGGTAGTACAGGAATACCTTCTTAATCTAAATGAATTTAAATCTCCAGAACCAGATGAACTACATCCAAGAGTATTAAAAGAGCTGGCAAATGTAATCTCAGAGCCATTGGCAATAATCTTTGAGAACTCTTGGAGAACAGGAGAAGTCCCAACAGACTGGAGGAGGGCAAACGTTGTTCCCATCTTCAAAAAGGGGAAAAGGAGGATCCCATCAATTATCGTCCAGTTAGTCTGACATCAATACCAGGGAAGATTCTAGAGCAGATCATTAAACAGAGAGTCTGTGAACATTTAGAAGGCAATGCCATAATCACAAAAAGTCAACATGGGTTTCAGAGTAACAAGTCATGCCAGACTAATCTGATCTCTTTTTTTGATAAAATTACCAGCTTGGTAGATGAAGGAAACGCTGTGGACATCGCATACCTTGATTTCAGTAAGGCCTTTGACAAGGTTCCCCATGACATTCTTGCAAACAAGCTTGTAAAATGTGGGCTAGACAAGTTAACTGTTCAATGGATTTGTAATTGGTTGACCGGCCAAACCCAAAGGGTGCTCAGCAGTGGCTCCTCTTCGTCTTGGAAAGATGTGACCAGTGGGGTCCCACAGGGTTCTGTCCTGGGCTCAGTGCTATTCAACATCTTTATCAATGACTTGGATGACGGAATTAGGGGCATACTTACCAAATTTGGAGATGACACCAAATTAGGAGGAGTAGCTAATACCCTAGAGGACAGGATCAAAATTCAAAATGACCTGGATAGACTAGAGAGCTGGGCAAAAGCTAATAAAATGAAATTCAATACGGAGAAATGTAAGGTACTGTGCTTAGGGCGAAAAAATGAAATGCATAGATATAGGATGGGGGAGACCTAGCTGAACAAGACGACATGCGAAAGGGATCTAGGAGTCCTTGTAGACCACAAGTTGAACATGAGTCAACAGTGTGATGCGGCAGCTAAAAAGGCCAATGCGATTTTGGGCTGCATTAATAGAAGTATAGTGTCAAGATCAAGGGAAGTACAGTTGTCCCTTCACATTCATGGGGGTTAGGTTCCACGGACCCCCGCGAATGTAAAAAAACTGCGAATATTGATTGCCCCCCCTTCCCCCTCCAAAGCGACCATGGGGCCTCCGGAGGCCCCACAGTCGGTTTCCCCAGACTCCCCACTCCCTCCCAAGGCCTTCACGGGGCCTCCGGAGACCCTCCCAAGGCCCCGTGGAGGCCTCCGCGGCCCTCCCCCTCCTTCCCTGGGGCCTTCCCCCTCCCCCCTCGCTCCCTGGGGCCTTCACGGAACATTCCAAGGCTACATGAAGGCCTCCCCCTCCCTCCGCGGCCCTCCCCCCTTGCTCCTTCTCCCTCCCCAGGCCTTCACGTAGCCTTCCAAGGCTCCGTGAAGGCCTCTCCAGGCCTCCCCCCTCGCTCCCTGGGGCCTCCATGGAGCCTTCCAAGGCTCCGAGAAGGCCCCCGCGGCCCACACCCCTCCCTCCCCAGGCCTTCACGGAGCCTTCCAAGGCTCCGTGAAGGCCTCCCCGGGCCTCCCCCCTCGCTCCCTGGGGCCTCCCCCTCCCTCCCAGGGCCTTCACAGGGCCTCCAGGGGGTCTCCGAAGCCCCCGTGGAGGCCTCCCTGGCCCTCCCCGCTCCCTTCCAGGGTTTTCACGGGGCCTCGGGAGGCCCCGTTTTACAGTTTTGGGGGGCTCTCCCAAAACCACGAATAATCAAAATCGCGAATGTCGAGTTCGCGAATGTGGAGGGGAAACTGTAATAGTGCCGCTCTATTCTGCCTTGGTCAGGCCTCACCTGGAATACTCTGTCCAGTTCTGGGCACCACAATTCAAAAATTATTGACAATTTGGAGCGTGTCCAGAGAAGGGTGACTAAAATGATGAAAGGTCTGGAAATGATGCCTTATGAGGAGAGACTTAAGGAGCTGGGTATGTTTAGCCTGGAAAAAAGACGGTTAAGAGGCGATATGATAGCCCTGTTTAAGTATTTGAAGGGGTGTCACGTTGAGGATGGAGCAAGCTTGTTTTCTGCTGCTCCAGAGACTGGAACACGGAGCAATGGATGCAAGCTCCACAAACAGAGATTCCACCTCAACATTAGGAGGAACTTTCTGTCAGTAAGAGCTGTTTGGCAGTGGAACACACTCCCTTGGAGCATGGTGGGGTCTCCTTCCTTGGAGGTCTTCAAACAGAGGCTGGATGGCCATCTGTCAGGGATGGTTTGATCATGATTTCCTGCGTGGCAGGGGGTTGGACTGGATGGCCCTCGTGGCCTCTTCCAATTCTGCAATTCTATGATTCTAGGTAAGCAACCTGACCATCTTCTTCGTAGTCTCTGTGAATCCACACAGTGGGTAGATTAGCAAGCTTCATAACCAGGAGGCAGGTATGTCATGCATACAAGCAAGACGAGGACAGTTGTAATGCACAAAAAACAACCAGATTTATTAACAGCAAATTCAAAAGCACTACCTTTACTTACTGAAGGGAGGACAAAAGCACAGCCCTTCCAAATGCAGCCTCACTGCAAGAACGAGTGTCAAGTCTGTAGTGAGAAATAAAAGTCATAGGTGTGGTCCAGGTAGCTGCCCGACAAATGTCCTCCAAGGGAACACCTGAGAGAAAGGCAGCTGAAGTCGAAACAGCTCTGGTGGAGTGGCCCCAAATTCATTTGGGCAGAGGTTTATGAGCCAACTCGTAGCACATTGTGATCATAGAGACAACCCATTTTGACAGGTGTTGGGGCAAGATTGGAGTGCCTTGTTTGGAATCTGCGTAAGCCACGAACAAACGTAGATCCTTTCGAAGTGGAGCAGTTCGCTGAGGGTTAAACGCAAGAGCCCTCCAGATTTCGAGGGAGTGGACAGCCTGTTCAAAATCATCCTTTGGGTCTTGCATCAGAGCTGGCAGAACGATGCACTGGTAGAGGTGGAAGCTCGAAACTACCTTTGGGAGGAAAGACAAGTCCGGCCTGAGGACCACCTTATGTTTATGGAACGACAGGTATGGAGCATCGGAACGTAAGGCACATAGCTCACCAGCCCAGCGGGCTGAGGTAATGGCAACAAGAAAGGCTGTTTTCCACGAGAGAGTCTCAAGTCTGCAGTGGCCATAAAGGGTTTGAAGGGTCATCTAGAAAGCTGAGATAGAACCAATTTGAGGCTCCAGGCCAGAGTGGGCTCGACCACAGGAGGATGAAGGTTGGTGTAACCTTCAGGAACTTCTTGACGACCGGATCATGAAATGGAGAGGGGCAACCCCGAGTTTGAAGTTCAATGGAAACAGCGCCAAGGTAGCCCCTTCAGCAACAAAATGGCCAACCCCAAACTCGAAAGGTGAAGAAGAAACTGGAGCACCAAAACAGTGGTGGCAGATTCAACAATGAGATCATGAGAAGTAAGAAAGTCCAAGAACTGCTTCCACTTTTAAGAGTAGGACCGATGCGTAGCCAGGCGGAGAGAGGCGTCAACCACAGCCTGGATGTCATCTCGCAATGGGATCAGCGACTGACTCGCTGGTACAGATGATGGAATCAGTGTTGAATCCTCCATGCGGTTAATCTCAGTGTCTCTAGGTCCGGGTGTCAGACCCTGTCGTCTTGGACAGTCAGTAGGTCTGGTCGGTAAGGCAGGTGGACGAAATTATGTCGAGCTAGTCAGAGGAGATGGTTGAACCACGGTTGCCGGGGCCACCACGGTGTCACGAGAATTGCATTTGATCGATCTCAACGAAGTTTGGAGACTACTCGAGTCAAGAGTGGGAACGGTGGGAACAGATACAGAAGAGGGCCGTTCCAATGAAACAGGAAGCCATCGCCCCTTGATCCTTTGAGCTCAAAACCGTGCACAATATTGGCGGCACTGCCTGATGGTGGGACTCGCAAACAGGTCCACTGCTGGGGTGCCCCAGCAACGGAACAGGTCATGAACCACACTGCAGTGCAACATCCATTCATGGACGGAGGAACTTGAATGGCTGAGATCGTCGGCAAGAGTTTTCTCTTCCCCCGGCAGGTGGATGGAGAGTCCTAAATTTCCATGGTCAGTGACAGCAGGGAAGGTGACCTTGTCCCGCTTTGTTTGTTTAGGTAAAGCATCACCGTGGTGTTGTCTGTTACCAGCAGCATTGTTCTCCCTGCTATCAGACTTTTGAAGGCTCGGAATACTTTTTGGACAGCCATGAGTTTGAGGACGTTGATATGTAGGTCCTTCTCGTTGGGATCCCAACTTCCTTGAATCTTGTAGCCATTCAGATGTGCCCCCCAGCCCTGGAGGGATGCATCCGTGATGATCACGATGTCGGGCTGCGGGGGATCGAACGGCATATCTGAGAGGACATTCGGAGGCTGCAACCACCAGTTCAGAGAGCAGTGGACCACCCGAGGTATGGTCAACAATTTGCGTGGAGAGTCTCATATTGGATCAAAGACATCCAGAAACCAGACATGGAGAGAACGGAAGCGCAACTTGGCCAAGTACGTGACCGCTGTCGTGGTAGCCATATGGCCGAGAAGAACCTGTACTAAATGCACCGAGACTCGTTGGGAAGGTAGCATGAAATCAAAGTCCGCAGAGTGTCAAAACAGAGTGTCAAAACAGTCCCTCCGAAGGTAGGCCCTTGCCATAGTCGAATCTAGAAGAGCCCCAATGAATTGGATGACCTGAACGGGATCGAGATGGGATTTCTCTAATTTCATGATCAGTCCCAGGGTGTCCAACAAATTCAGTGTCAGGCGTACATCCCGGAATAGTTGAAGCTGGGAGTTCGTGACCAGCAACCAGTCGTCGATGTAGGGGAACACAACCACACCGCACTGACGGAGGAAGGCTGCCACCACTGACATACACTTTGTAAAGACCCTCAGTGCTGTGGAGAGACCGAAGGGCAGAACACGGAATTAGAAGGCATCGTCCCCAATCTGGAATGCCAGGAACTGCCTGTGAGCTGGATGGATTCCCACATGGAAGTACGCATCTTTGAGGTCTATCAATGTGAACCAGTGTCCCTGTTGCAGAAAAGGCAGGATGGAGGACAAAGTGACCATCTGAAATTTCCTTGGGGCGATGTACTTGTTCATTATGAGGAGGTCGAGGATGGAACGAAGGCCGCCGTCCCTCTTGGTGACAAGGAAGTACCTCGAAAAGAAACAGAGGTAACGTCGATCCAGGTTGATGGCTTTGATGGCTCCCTTCTGCAGTAACATTTGCACTTCTTCGAGGAGGGGGTGGGAAGGCAGTATCTTTCATATCCGACCTGTCGGAGGGAGCGTCTCAAACTCGATCCAGTAGCCAGATTGGATGATGAGAAGGACCCAGCAGTCTGTTGTTATCGAGAACCAGGAGTCCTGGAAGGCTGACAGGCAGTCTTCAAACAGGGGGGTCTAGGAGAAACAAACAAGGAGAGGTCAACACTTAGAACCGGTGCCAGCCCTGGTCCTTTGATCTCTGCTTAGATGGAGACCGGTAACGTGAGGCAGAGGCCTGACTCCTCATCGATGGAGTGGTCAAAGCTGGCTGTTGTACAAGGGAACGCCTAGCAGACTGAGGCATGTATTTGCTTCTATACGGGTGGCCATAAGAGATGAAGTGCCATCCCGAGCGCCCTCTATACTGGAACCCAGAAGATGAAGACAATGTCATACTGTATTTTCTGGTGGTGGTCCTCATCTTCTGAGTGAACACTAACTTCTCATCCCTGACTGCATTGAATAGACCAGAATGATCGAAAGGCATATCCTCTATAGTTGAGGAGGCCTGCGGTGCGAGCCCAGATGAACTCAGCCATGCATGCCTCTGTAAAGCAAAGGAGCCATTGATGGCCTTGGCTGCACAGTCGGCTATGTGACGGGAGGAATTCATTTGCTGCCCTGCTAGCAATTGGGCTTCAGACTGAACAGCCTCCGTCAATCTTCTCCTTTCCTCAGATAAGTCCTGCAACAGAAGGCCCATACTCTCCCAGAATACTTGTTGATACATGCCCATACACGCCAAATAGTTGGCGATACGAAAACTTAAACCGGCTGCGGAGTACAACTTCTTTCCAATAATATCAATTTTCCGCCCCTCCGGATCAGACGGTGTCAACTGTGCATGACGTTGCCTCCTCTGTTGCGAGGATTCCATAATAACTGAATTAGGTTGAGGGTGCTCCTGAAGCCAGTCAACGTCATCACCAGCCACTTGGTACAGGCGTTCTATACGCTTGGATGTCGACGGTATTGAAGACGGGTTCTCCCATGACCCCTGGGTGAGCTTCAGATGTGACAGCAAAACAGGTATGCTGGCGACAGGTGGAGCCTTAGATTTAATCCTCTGATATATAGGGTCCATGGGATCAGATTCCCTCTCCTGCACCCTCAAGTCCAGGGCATGACCCATTCTCACCATTTGCTCAGTAAAGGATCGTACATCATCTGCTGGTGAAGATGAATCGTCGTCCAAAAGATCTGGTGGAGGTGATGGAAGTCTGGGCACAAATGGGCTGGAAGAATCCAAAGAGTATGAAGAGGACGATGAAGGAGGAGTTTGACGGCAACGTGGGCTCGTGCGAAGTGGTGGAGAAGGTGGTAATGGCAGCAGAGGTCAAGGTTCCACTTGAACCAGAGACACTTGACCACCCTCTTCTCTAGTGTTAGGTTTAGGAAGGTGGTAGTCCCTCATCAATGGTTGGTCTGCAACATAGAGCTGTGGAGGTGAAGTGTACCATTCTCGGTCCCGAACTGTAAGATGAGATCAATGGGTGAGAGTGACATCCTGAGCTCGACCCAACGTGGAGCAGATGCTATCAAAAGCGCTGTACTGATGCTCAAAAGCCGAGGCATGAGGCGACGGAGTTGCTGGTTTATTGAACACCACTTCAGATCGGTCTTCAATCTCAACGTCAAATGCCCTTGACTCCAGCTGACCAGCGTCTAAGTCCTTCCCCAGGAGCTCATTGCGGGAAACAATCAAAGTAGGTGACTGAGCTCGTCGAGGTGGAGAGGCCTCCTCATCAGACACGTCGCCAACCTGCACTTGAACAATCTCCAGGGAGGGTGCCGGGGAAACCCGATTGAGCCCGATACTCGGATTCGACAGCCGCAGCCCTAACCATAGTCGGGGTAGACTCTTGCACCGAAATCGCCTTTTCCGTGGGCTGTTGGTGTGTTTCGGGCTGGCATGACATAGAGGCCGCATCCTTAGACGACGGACGGGTTGATGAATCCATCGAAACGTGTTTCTCCTTCTTTTTACTCTTCTCCTTCGTACAGGTAGAAGAGTCAAGCTCCCGAGTGGCAGACGGCTTTACTGAAGCTTGATCATGGCCCGAAGTAGATGGCCGAGGAGAAATATGGCCTCTTATCGGAGTTGGAGTGCTTCGAGTGGTCTCTATCCCAAGAAGAGTCGGACGACTTCGTATGCTTATGCGACCGGGTAGTCACTTCCGGATTGGATGTTACGGGCCGGAGCACGGGACTGATGGTGTTTCGAAGTTGGATTCACCAATGGCAAACGGCCCCTCTTGGAAGTCGAGGAATGGTCTCCCGCAGTAGAAGCCGATGAAGGTAGAAGAGTCTTCTCATACAAGGAGGATTTCAGCCGAGATGAACACTGCTTCCTGGTCTGTGGTGTAAAGGCGCGGCAGCAGACACAGGCGTCGACATTGTGAGCCTCTCCCAAACATATTAAACACCTGGAATGGCCATCAGAAACCGGCAGCTTGGCCTGACAGACCGAACACCTCTTGAAGGCAGCAGATCTCGAAGACATCATCCTCTGAAAGGGTTGTAACTGAAGAAGAGTCAAACCAGTCCAAGTCAAACCAAGATCAGAGTCCGAGAACAATCCGAGGGACAAAGCAGGCAAAGTCAGTCAGTCCAAGTCAAATATGAGAAGAATGTAGCCAAAGTCAAGGGAGATCCACAAAACGAAGTCCAACTGTCCGAGTCAAAATGTGAAGCAATTAAAGAGCACTAGCGAAAGAGGTTCCTAACTGCTGCTTACGTGGTGGACGAAAAGGAACTGAGGGGAATTAGGCGGGAGCACCTTTTAAGGGAAATGCTAGGATGGGCGGAGCTACCGCCAAAATGTATCAAAAACTATTCTGCCTAGCGATTCCAGAAGGTTCCGACTGCTCTGCGCAGGAGTAACCCACTGTGTGGATTCACAGAGACCACGAAGAAGATACAAACTTTCAATGTCAGGTTGCAGCAGCATTGCCTGGAAGAACCTATGCAATGAACAAAACTTGAGCTAGGAAAAAGCAGAATTCTATTCTAGCTGATCCTACTACAACTGTGTGTGCCTACTTACAACTTAAAAGGTAAACAGCAGGGGCTTCCAGAGTCCCTTACTGAGCCTGTGTGAACAGCAAAGCAGAGAAAAGGGGATAGCAATTAAGTCTTCTTCGCAAGCTATCCACTGCATGTTAAAAAAGCACAGATCTATAGGCTTGGTCACACACCCCTTTCTGTTTCCCCTCTCCTCCAGCCTTTACAGGTAAGGAGGCTTCATTTTGGTTAAAGGCTACTCAGGTCACTGCTTCAGAACCTCTTTCAGTTCTTCAGTATCAGCAGATTGGAGCATCCATGGATCATCACTGCATACCTAAAATGGTGGTGCCCGTACCTAAAATGGTGGTGCCCATTGATTAATATGGGACTTAACCATCCACGTTTTTTGCTATGTGCAGGGGTTTCCGGAACCAAACCCCTAGAGATATTCAGGATCCACTGTACATTTCAAAGTACAGGTACTCTCCATGACAGTCCTCACAAGTATGCCCCAAGGACAGCTCAAAAATGCATGAAGCTGTGTTGATCCAAATCAACAAAATAGATCTAGCATTTTTCAACTCCACCAGGTGAAGACCTTTTACTAACACATCTCAGTTGTTCATTCAAGATCAAGCCACCCTAGGAATAGTTCACAACAACAGAATATTGCTGGAAAAGAATCCGTTACTTGCTACTATGAGAACTGCAGTTAAGTTCAGAGGGAACACAGAAGCCTGAGGGGAGATGGAAGATAATCAAAAGGGCCAAGTGCTTAAACCCAGCAGGCCCTTGTTTCATGACAACACTGGCCTTTCCTTTACCACTGACCAATCACAATCCACAACTGCTCTAGTAGGAAGGCCATCCAAGCTATGACTTTTAGCTAGGCATGAACCACCTTCCAGAGAAACATTATTGGATGGTGGCGGCAACAAACTAGAATGGATCCTTCATCTCACTGGCATATGCATCCTTTTGAAGTTGGCTCTTAGACAACCGGACTAACTTGTAAGGGTTAGGGTTGTTTTTTTACTTGTACTTCTGGTCAAATTTGAGAAACAAAGTTTTATCTATCTGTACCAGCCTGTACCATCTTTGAAAGTTTTCTAGACTACAACTCCCATTATCCCTAACCAACATGACTACAGCCACACTGGCTGAGAATGATGAGGGTTGTCATCCAAAAATCTGTAATCCAATGCACCAGTTGGAGAATGTTGATCTATATATAGTGAGAGTTAGTGTCAACAAAAAAATAACAGGTCTCCCAAGTAGGTTTGTTTCCAAAGTTTGTTTCAAAAGGCCAGGCTGTAAGGGGCCATGGCCTCCTGTTTACGCACCAGTAAGCATGAACAATTCTGGCTGCTGTCTCTTGCGAAAAAACTAGCACAACTACTATTAACAGCCTAACTTCACCTGACTATATCCAAACATATCCCAAAGACAACTAATGCAAACAGGAACAGAAGTCAATATAATTGCCACCTGTGTGTCAAATTATTGAGCAATTGCCTTCTGAGATACTAATACAACCTTCTGATTCCCAAGTGTTTGCAGGCTAGGAAAATTCTTAAGTCACTTATCCTTTGCACAAAAATAAATAAATAAATAAATAGTCTTTCAAGATTTTGTTTTTAATCACAGAAAACTCTGAAGAGCTCAGTACATTGCTAGCAGATCTTTGAACTGCCTTTCCATGCTTACGTCTGCAATTGTGATTCCTGACATCAGATTTGGAAAGCATCACCGGAATGCAAAATTGCGATGGGAAGCTTTGAGTGCAGAAGCTTTCGGATTTTTCAAATGAAATCTGTCAAAACATGCTACCAGAAACAGCCATTGATCTATAGAACCATGTTGTGTGTTACTGCCAAAAGGGGTACATATAAAAATACAGAATTAGATCTGCAGATGTTGCAAGCAACAGGAAATATGAGTGTGGGAACAAGGAATCCACACATACTTGTTTAATTTGCTTCTCAGACCTAACTATGTATTTTTTTTTTGGGGGGGGAGGGGAGGAATATGTTCCATTGCATTCAAGGTGACTTCACAGCACTGACTTGGGATAAATTCTAGCATATAAGTGGCATTTAACTTTCAAGCACATGCACATGATTGGACCATAAGGCAGAAGTCATGAGACATATACTTTGAAATAAGAATTCCAACCTTTTTACTAGACTTTGCTCATTTTGGTATGCCTCTATTATTAGATGGTAATGCTTACTTCCATACTGTGGATGGGAGGCAGTGGGTGAGAATCACTTGCAGAAATCTGCAGATCAAGCAGATATTAAAAAGCACAACCACAGGCCTGGTCAGGGTTTTCTGGTCAGCTAGCTACACTACTTGGAAAGAAGTCCCATTAACTACAATTCTGCTTAACTGCAAGGATATGGCTAGGTGGGAAGACTTTGAAAAATGTAATCTTTTAAAAAAAATATTTCTCCAGAAAATTCAGTTTTCATGGATTTACTTTATTCGCCCTATTATTTCTTTATGATGATTTCACCTTGGCTTTCTTAAAATAACAATCATTTCCACCTACCGCATTTTGATTTCACACTTTGCCAGAAGTGATTTCCTGATGTAATCCCTCAACTTAACTCCACCTCCCTGTGATCAGATGCATAAGCAAGTGGGAAAAACATTTGTCCTATGTCCTTTTCAGCTGAGGGGTTTGTCACCCAACGTTATAAGAACATTCTTGGAGAGGACTGGCTTATTTTTTTTTTAAAAGCAACTTCTGCTGTTTTTCCAGACAGGGTATAGCATGAGTAAATATAAGTGTCTGGACCTTCTGTGACCATTAACTTTTTATCTTGCTGACATTCAAAAGGTCATGTGTATCCTGCAACCCTTCTTCTCTCATCTCCTCATTTAAAGAGCTGAGAATTCTATGGTACACATAACAAGTTGATTTCAGTGGTTGGTTCCATATCCTAAGTTGCTCTTGCCAGTCATGTAAAGAAAGGGGGTGATTTCTGTTCTCTCATTCATCAGCAGCCTCCCAAGCCTGTGGCATAGTGGAGCCCAGGCTCACACAGCTGAAGCACTGGGATGGTTTTTGTTCACAGGAGCTCAATATGATCTGCCATTCCCCACAACTATATCTACACTCTGTATGTTTGGCTACATCTCCATGGTAGCGGGATGGGAACAATGGGTTTATCACCAGAAGTATATTGTTATGAGGTATCCTAGTTGCAATGCAAAGTATTTTGCCTGCTGTTTTGCTTGTGTGATTATGATCCACTAGATTTACAAAAGGCCTGGCTCTTAGTGGAGTTGAAAACAGATAGAACTGGTATGTTGATTTTTATTTATTTTTTACATTATGGAGTTATAGGCATTTTCATGATGAGCATTCAGGCTTCAAAACTTGCACCAACACTTTCCATCCCCTTTCCATTCAGTCGTTTCAAGTACAGGTCACCCCCTTTATCCATGGAATTAATGTCGGTGGTTTCTCTTATCCGTGAGACACGAAATAGGAACACGTACCATAGAGTCTTCCTGGAAAATGCCTAGAGAGGCATCCTCTCTGGACATCTTCTAGGTCCTCCAATGCAGCTCTATGGTACATTTGTACAGGAAGTCCTCATGATGTGGTAAGCCCAGGAATGTGTCCCCTGTGTATACGGGGAGAGGGGGCAGGGTTACGACCTGTAACTGTATCAAGATTCTTTCAAAAGGGATTGTATTAAATTGTGCTTCATCTCCTGGTTATCTGGGACATTTTCTATACCACAAAGGGCTAAACATTCAGCTCCTCCCCTAATCAAGAATCAGTCTTATTCACTTTGCACATAATAAACTGGAACGTTTGCTAAAATCATTGCATGGTTCTCTTTTTCAGATACTTGGGAATCCCAATTCTTAGTCACCTTTTTCTTGTTACGGTGGACCTTCTCCTAACTCCAAGTGCACAAAATATCAGTGGGTCTCAATATACAAATTATTCAAACATTTATCTCAAAATCCACATTTCAAACCTAGATTAAGCATTCCAAAATTATGTGTTTGTGAACATACCCTTAATTTTTGCTTATCTGTGCGCAATTTAGTAAAACTTAAAATATAAACCAACAGATGGCAGTGTTGTACTTCAATACGAATTCCAAATAGTCTGTTTAGAAGGAACACAAAGCTTTAAAGAAAAGATTCATTTGCCTGCAGTTCATCACCCTACATAGGCACATTCAACAAGCAACTCATATCTAGTCCATAGACACTTATCACCCAAGGCAATCATACTCTGGCTCTCAATTAACCCTCCAACTAGCTGCCCATTTTAAAAGATCCATTGCATTTGATAAAGCACATAGTGCCATTTCAATCAAGCTCATAGCAACTAAAAGGCAGATAAATGGCATCTTAAGTATTTTTAAAGCAATAGCTACATACTTTATAGAAGACCTCAATGCAAAAATTCCCTGGGTAGTAGGTAAACAGTTTGCCCCAACTTCAGTTAGCACCAAGCTTGGGACAAAGGATGTTTTGCTTTGTAGTTTCAGAATGCCTGTCATTTCTTTACATCAATTGTACTTGATGCAAAAGTGTTCTCCATTTAAAGTGGATGAATCTCATCCTGCTGTTACAAACAGAAATCTGGTTTGAGTGGATATTGCTATGACTGTATACTGCAGGGGTGTGATCTGCAAAACTGTTTTTGCATCAAGTACAGTCTTTTAAAAATGTTATTCTTTTATTTTTTTTGTGGGGGGGAACCATAAAATTTTTTAGAAAAATGCCACAGTCTAGTGTTGTAACATATTTTCAGTGGCAGACTTGAGTATGGCAGTTCTACTATCTTGCTGTTATGTTTTCTCTGGTAAATTGCCCCTCTTCAAAAAATAAAAATAAAAATGTGAGGTATGTTTGTGCAAGTACAATACAGTGCCTTGCAGAAATATTCACCTCACTCTTCCATATTTTGCTGTTACAACTTGAAACTGAAAGACATATAATTGGTATTGTGACCACTTGATGTAAACTGGCACTTATTGGCTGCATAAATATTCACCCTCCTTGATGTGATGTATCTAATAAGCTCTAGTGCCTCAAGAAGTCACACAAGTAGTTGAATGGAATCCATCTGTGTGCAGTTCTGGCGTCACCTGGGGTCAGAATATGACACTTGTTTTCCCTAGAATGGGCTAGGGAGCATATCTAAACAAATAGCATCATAAAGACCAAGGCTCTACCAAAAGTCTGGGGCAATGCCATACAGAAGAACCAACAAGTTGGGTTATAAAAAACAAACAAACAAACACCCCCCAAATATACATCAATTAATGAAGTAGATGTGTTCCTGGGCATTCCTTCTTTAACAGAAACTTTGGTACCAGAGACAGAAATAACATTGAAATAATACGGATTGGTTCCTACACAACAACAACAACAAAAGAGCAACTTGAATATGTTTCAGTAAATCTTGCATCTAAAGCTGAAAATATGCAAATGTGAAATGAAATAACCAAGTCAGGAAGCCTTGTATAAATAAACAAAAACATTTTACTGTAGAATTTTCTAGAGAC
Organism: Gambelia wislizenii; assembly: GCA_030847615.1. Lineage (NCBI taxonomy): Eukaryota > Metazoa > Chordata > Lepidosauria > Squamata > Crotaphytidae > Gambelia > Gambelia wislizenii. The sequence continues at coordinate 219,298,343 of JAUMIR010000004.1, forward strand.
CACTTCAAAATGCATTCAGGGATGATTGTTTCTTTACCAGTCCCCAGTTTTCTAATAATTTCCATTCTGGTGGCCAAACTTATAGATGAATGCTGTTTCAACATCCTGGAGGGGGCAGCTATTAATGCTTATATGCTCTCCCCTTTTCTCTCCATTTTTTTTTTTTTTTTTTTTTGCTGTGCACACATGCTTAGTAAGAAATTCCAAATGTAGTTGCTCTTTACCTTGCATGTTGTAAGCAGGCACACTTGGCTACAGTTGGATCGACTAGAGTAGAAACCTGCTCTTTCCTCACTCAGGCTTTATTGTGCAGTTTACTACAGACATGCTTCTACAGCCCAACACCAAATCTTTATGTTTCTCCCACTCTCCTTTACCGTCCTCCCAATGCTGATGATGCTTAAAAATTCTAGCTAGATAGAGAACAAGGAGAAAAAGGGAAGATGGGCAGGCATTAAAAGACTGTAAAAAGAAACTTCTCAGAGGCTTTGTTGGCTGAGGCATGCCTATATCCCAAAAAATGAACATCCCCAGAGCACCATTAAATCTATTATTATAAAAGAGGATTATGACTCAACCATGGGCTCGTCTATATGAGGGGGGACACAGTGCCCTGCAGTAACAGCAGGTCACAGAAGCTGCGACTTGTCTTAATGATATTTTTGCCCCCAGCAGCCCACATAACATTTGCATCCAAGATGATGCATCCTCCCTTCCCTGATCCCCACAGTGGTGGCGGCAGTGGCAGTGCCAGGAACTAGGGGAAGGGGAAGAGAGAGCCCTCCTTCCTTCCTTGATCTCTGCAGTAGTGGCGGCATGGAGGAGTGGGGAACTAGGGAAGGGGGAGAAGATGACAACCGTCCTCCTCCCTTCCTGATCCCCAATGGCTCATTAAGGCAAAAAAAAAAAAAATGGAGGCTGTGGGCGCTTACCCTGTTAACAAGCCCCACCCCAGTTTGTCCAGCCAATCAGGGTCATACTTCCTGTACTATCAGACAGCAATTCCTACTGAATCACTGTCCTAATGAGGGGGAATGCACACCCTTTTTTTCCCAAAAATTCCAGAAAAAGCTGGGAAGATTTTCCCAGCATTGTTTTTGGAGTTTTTTGGGCCCCCCCTTCTGAATAAGGTACCTTGATGCCGGTTACCATTCAGACAGTTAGCATTCCATACAAATTTCATGAGGATTTATTTCACTGTTTAGACAACCCCCATAACTCTATCTACAGAAGTCTGCCCACCCAAATTCAGTGACAGGTAAGGAGAGCTTTAGACAAAGACGGACCAAGAGCCAATGGTTACTTTGAAGGGGTCGGAGGAATCTGCAGCTGAGACAGGAAGAACTGTCCATGGGACAACGATCATCCACATGTTCCATGAAGCTGGGCTTTATTGGAGCAGTGGGAAGAATAAAGCTATTGCTGATGCAAACTCCTATCAAAGCCCATTTGTGGGGGATACAGTGAACATGAGGGGGAAAGTTCTCTGCTTTAAGTTTTGCGCCTTGTTGCAAAATGCTATATGTGGAACAATGCCAAGAGAGCTCATCGCCCTGAGAATAATTACACCACACAGTGAAACATGGCAGTGGAAGCATCATGTTGTGGAGATGCGTTTTCTTAATAAGTACTTTGAAAAACAACTGAGGGAAAGATGGATGGAGCCAAATACAGGGCAACTCTAGAGGAAAACCTGTTTCAGTCTGCAATGGATCTAAAACTGAGACAGTGGTTCATCTTGTCAGGGGATGATAGGACACGCAGTCCCCAGCAGAAGCCAAAAAGAACTGTCTCAGTAGACTCAGTAGCAACCCGTTCCCAAGAATACTCACATACAGAGTGCTTGACATCCAAATAAGCAGGAGGCACTTTTATTTTCAAACTTATAAACAGTTGCAATATATAGAAATATTTACAACAAGGAGAAACTGCTTCACCAGGCTTCAGCGTTCACAGGAAGAAGGAAGTGAGCTCTGTTCTGAACTCTCATATATATATGAGAGTGTATGTGTATATATATATATATATATATATATATATATACACACACACACACACACAACTATGCACACACACACACGACACTGCCCCCTAGTGGCCTGACTAGGCATGACTTGGTAGTTCATGCAGCATGGTTCTGCAGTTGTTTGGCCATTTTATAATGGAGTTCAGTCTCTAACTCCTGACACATCTTCCAGCAGGGAAATGATCCAAAATGTGCACCTAAAGTAATACTGGACTGGTTGAAAAAGAAGGACCTGAATGTCTTTGAATGGCCCACTCAAAGCCCAGATGTCATCTAGCTGTACAAAGCCAATAAGGACTTGCCCCAAGAGCCATGGCTTTGATGGCTGCAAAAGATGTTTGTATCAAGTGCAAACAACATGCCAGTTTCATTTTGTTTACTTAACCTCTGTGTCAAAATAAAAATATTATGTACTGTCACAATGTGGATTATCTTCTGTACATCAAATAATAACAAAAACAATGAATCAATTTCAGCTCCAGATTGTAACACAACAAAATGACAAAAAGTCAAAAGTGGTGAATACATCTACAAGGGGAATGTATATATAAGGCGCTGTATAAATTCTAGGGCTTTTTTTCCTCTGAGGGTTACATACAGTCTGCCGAAAGCTAAGAAGAGGTTGTGGCAAGGTTAATGAAATCCCTACTTCCCACCTGTATTTAATTTGGGAGAAAGCTGAATTATGAAACTTGCTCTTACAAGGAAGTCACTATAGCTACAAAAGTAATATTTACCCAAGAGGGACTAGATATCAGTGTAAAATAATAACAGCAATTGCTGATAATTCCACACTCCATCACTATCTGCTGCCACTATTTGCTGTCTCTATTTTGGGCCTACCTCTCCATTGACGCCCCCTTGTCATGGGAGAGAGGCTTGCGTACCCTAATGATGTTTTGAGCTATGTTGGTGGTGGCATAATAGCCACTGGTAGGGTCTCCCATGCCAGACAGGTCAAAACCGAAGGGTCTGACAAAGAGCGTCAAAGGGCAGGATGGGCTCTCTAGCCTTGTGGCAACCATCCTAGGAGAAGGAAAACTCTAATCCCAAACCCGGGCAGATGGTGCTCGTCCAACCCTGTGAGGTCAACCATCTAAGAGAAGGAAACTCTAATCAAACCTACGACCCGAGGACCTCGCTGCTACCGTCCATGTTTGCAAGGCCAGCAGACGAACCTTTGGTTTAAAGGGTGAGGCCAGTTCTGTGCACACTGCGCTCCACCAGAAAAATCCATTGCACAGGCTCGAAGGACAAATCCAGTTCCAAAAAAGCCCTGCAGCGATAGGTGAGGGACGAAACGGCAGGTGTAAAGATGCACTGGAAGCTGCAGCCCCAACCCTGCATGCAGGCAGTTCAGGGCATTGGTCGCTCGAGGTTCACCCGGGAGATGACAGTCTTGTTCGGCAGCATCCTGAACGACCAAGCAGCCTTTTTTAAGGAGAGCACTGCTTGCTCCATATGGAGAGGGGCCTAGAAAAGGTGGCCTAACAAAAGCTCATCCCCAACTACCTGGTTGGCTAGCCGCGGCCAACGGAAATCTTCTGATGCGGTCAAACCAAGGCAAAGAAACCAAGGCACACACCGGCCTCCAAAGGTCTAAATAAATGGACACTTGCATGCTGGAACATCAGAACCATGCAAGACTCTGAAGACAGTGGACGGCCTGAGCGTCATTCTGCCCTAATAGCCCATGAACTATCACGGCCTAATATTGACATCGCTGCTCTTAGTGAAGTTTGCTTCCATGAGGAAGGCAGCCTTAAAGAACATGGCGCCGGCTACACACTTTACTGGTCTGGCAAACCCAAAACCGAAAAACATCTTTCAGGAGTAGGCTTTATGATTAAAAACTCCATTGCCTCCAAACTCGAAACCTTGCCAACAGGACACTCTGATCGCATTATTTCCTTACACCTCCCACATGTTGTTCTCTTTAGCATATATGGCCCAACTATGCAAGCCGACCCTGTAGAGAAAGACAAATTCTACACAGACCTACGCCAACTCATACAAAAAGTCCCTGTAGAAGATAAAATTATTATCCTTGGTGACTTCAATGCCAGAGTAGGAAAGAACTCCAAAGCCTGGAAAGGTGTCTTAGGCAAGCATGGTGTTGGAAATTGCAATGATAACAGACGCCTCCTGCTAGAGTTCTGTGCAGAACAACAGCCGACTATTACAAACACAATCTTTCAGCAGAAAGATAGCTTGAAGACAACCTGGATGCATCCCCGATCCAAACATTGGCACCTCATTGACTATGTTCTAGTCCGTCAGAGAGACATTCGTGATGTCCGTCATACCCGAGTGATGCCCAGTGCAGAATGCCAAACAGATCATTGCCTCGTCAGATGTAAACTAAATCTTCATCTTAAGTTCAAACCTAAGAGGGGTGGCATCTTAAAGAAGAGACTCCAAGTCAACAATATTCAACAAGCTACCATGAGAGACAACTTCCAGGCAAATCTACAAACGAAACTTGAAGACCATCCTACAGATCCTTCTCCTACAGTGCTTTGGCAACATATCAAAAACAGTATCCTCCAGTCTGCAGAAGAATCCCTCGGGTTCTCCCACAAGAAAAATCAAGACTGGTTTGATGAAAACAACCAAGAGATCCAGGAGCTGTTGGCAAAGAAGAGAACTGCTCACCAGGCATACCTCGCCCAGCCAACCTGTCATGTAAGAAAAGCAGCTTTCCGCCTCACATGTACTAAACTTCAACAAAAACTCTGAGACATGCAGAACAAGTGGTGGATCAATATAGCAGAAAAGACACAACGCTGTGCAGATCTGGGTGGTCATAGAGGATTTTATGAAGCTCTTAAAGCAGTGTTTGGACCTACTTATCAGGTCCAAAGCTCCTTATACAGTACAGATGGTCAAACATTAATTACTGATAAAGCCTGCATCCTGAATCGATGGGCTGAACATTTTCAAAGTCTCTTTAGCGCCAACCGAGTAGTACAAGGCTCAGCTATCCAACATATGATACAAAAAACAATGAAAAATGAATTGGACATAGCTCCCACTTTGGAAGAGACCCTTAAGGCCATACAGCAGATGAAAAACAGCAAGGCAGCTGGGATTGATGGAATCCCACCTGAAGTTTGGAAACACGGAGTTCATGCACTCCATGAAAAATTCCACGAATTCCTTGTGAATTGCTGGGAAAAAGGGGAACTGCCATCAGACCTCTGAGATGCAGTCATCATCACCCTGTACAAGAAAAAAGGAGCAAAATCCAACTGCTCAAACTATCGAGGCATAACACTGCTCTCTATTGCTGGAAAAATCCTTGCAAGGATACTCCTGAACAGATTAGTTCCTGCTATTGCAGAAGAACTTCTCCCTGAAAGCCAATGTGGCTTCAGAGCCAATAGGAGTACTACAGACATGGCATTTGTCCTTAAACAACTGCAAGAAAAATGTAGGGAGCAGAACAAGGGTCTCTATGTAGCATTTGTCGACCTCACCAAAGCCTTCGACACTGTAAGTGGAAAAGGTCTGTGGCAGATCCTGGAAAGACTAGGATGTCCCCCCAAATTCCTTAAAATGATTATCTTATTACACGAGGGCCAACGTGGTCAAGTCAGATATGGCGATGCTCTTTCAGAGCCCTTTCTAATAACTAATGGAGTGAAGCAAGGTTGTGTTCTTGCACAAACTTTATTTACAATCTTCTTTAACATGATGCTCCAAAGGGCTATGGTAGAGCTTGAAGAAGACAACAGCATCTATATACGTTACCGTACTGATGGTAGCTTGTTTAACTTAAGCCGTCTGAGGGCTCACACTAAGACTCTAAACTATCTAGTCCGTGAGCTGCTCTTCGCCGATGATGCTGCCCTTGTTGCCCACAGAGAAGCAGCTCTGCAGCGCCTAACATCCTGCTTTGCAACAGCTGCAGAGCTGTTTGGGCTGGAAGTCAACCTGAAGAAAACAGAAGTTCTTTACCAGCCTGCACCACAGGACGAACACCACCATCCCCACATTGCCATTGGCAAATCTGTGCTCAAGTCCATTCAGCAGTTCACCTACCTGGGAAGCATCATCTCCTCAGATGCCAAGACTGACAAAGAGATCGATCACAGATTAGCAAAGGCATATAGTGCATTTGGAAGACTTCACAAAAGAGTCTGGAGCAACAAACACCTGAGGCAAAGCACAAAAATCAGTGTGTATAGAGCCATTGTACTGTCTATCCTCCTTTATGGATCTTAAACATGGGTCACCTATCGCCACCACGTACGACTCCTCGAGCGCTTTCATTAGTCTACGCATGTCTACGCACAATCGTAAATATACACTGGACTGACTATGTGACGAATGATGCTGTCCTTGAGCAAGCAGGGATCACCAGTATTGAGGCCATGATATTGAGAACGCAGCTGTGCTGGGCAGGGCACGTTTCTAGGATGGAGGACCATCGCCTCCCCAAAATACTACTCTACGGTGAACTCGCCACGGGTCAGCGTAAGAGGGGCGCTCCAAAAAAGCGATACAAAGACTCCCTGAAACAACATCTCAGGCTCGGCCAAATTGATCACCAACAGTGGTCCGCCCTGGCCTCACATCGGGAGGCATGGAGATGCACTATCCACAGTGCTGCAGCCTTATTTGAGAACTCACGCCGAACAAGTCTTGAAGAGAAACGACAACGCAGAAAGAATCACAACCCAAAAACATCTCCCAAGGAGACCTTCTGTTGTGCTTTTTGCAACCGGACTTGTTTATCTCTGATTGGCCTTTTTAGTCATCAGCACGCTTGCAGGATGAGTCCTTCCTGAACCTTCGTTTGCGAAGAAAAGCCAGAGAGAGATTTTGGGCCTTAGTCATTTTTAGCTTTCGCAAGGGGGTATTGAGGGTAGAGAGTCTGAGAACCCTCAGTTCTCAAAAATTGGTGTGATACTAAAAATCAAACATTGTAGATTTGGATCCCATATATGCTTGTTTTACAGACTAGATTCAGGGATGACAGCTCTGAAATTCAACTTTTCTACAAAGAAAACTACTCATATTCCCTCTCTCCTGGGCATTACAGTAATTTTGTTGGGAATGGGAAGAAAAAGATCCCTATAGTAAGCAATTATTTTTTTAAAAAAATGGAAATAGAACTTGATCCACATTCTTGAAAGCAGGAAATCTAGTTAGTTTACCTATTGAAATCCATCAGCAAAGAGGAACAGAAAGAATAATTAGATGGCTGTCTACTTCTTTCTGTAGTGATAACCGTTTCAGTCCAGAAGTTTGTTTGAGACAGATACAATATTGTATTTTGCATGAATAAAGGAAGATGAGTACATAGTTCCACCCTACCTGGGGCTAAGCTACATTAGTTTTTTTTTTTTTTAAATCCTGGCACTTTAAAATCTGGTTCATGCACAAGAGTATATATTACCTGTGGTTTTAATGCAATTTCACCCTTAATATTTCATTTTCTTTTAAATGTTTATGGCATCTTTTTCAGTTGCTGTGGTCTCCATGTGCTGTGAAAGCCCTATTTAGCTATTAGCTTAAACACAAAGTCATCAAGATCAACAGACTTCCATCCCACATTGTCTTGGCTAAGGTGAGCATCCCCAACTCAATGATCATAAAAACTATGAACAAAAATGTTGTTCATGGGATGATAGCCAAGAGGAAATCACTGCTCTCTAAAAAAACAACAACACTGAAGTTTGCTAATGATCACATGGACAATGCCCATGACTTCTGGAATAATGCTCATTGGATAGATGAATCAAAAGTACAATTTTTTGGCCTCAATGAGAAATGTTACGTCTGGTGAAAATCAAACACTGAATTCAAACGGAAGAATTTCACCCCAGCTGTAAAACATGGTGGTGGGAATGCAATGGTTTGGGCCTCCTTTGGTGCCTCAGCACCTGGATGTCTTGCCACCATTGGCACAACTATACATTCTGCAATGTATCAGAAGATTCTAGAGAACAATGTGAGGCCTTAAAGTGGGTCATTCAACATGACACTGTACTAAAGATAAAAAATAAATCTACCAAAGAATGGCTGCAGAAGAAGAAATTCCATGTTTTGGAATGGCCTAGTCAAAGTCTTGACCTAAACCTAATCACAATGTTGTGACAGGACCTGAAACAACCTGTTCATTCAAGGAAGTTCCTCAAATGCCACTGAGCTGAAGCAGTTCTGTAAAAAGGAATGGGCCAAAATTCCCTGAAACCAATGTGAGAGACTGACCAAAAGTAAAAAAACTCACTTTAATACTAATATTTATTATTATTTCTTTAATTCTTACCTGCCTCTTCCTATGGTTCAAAATCCCTATGGATTGAAATCATTGCTGCTCAAGGGGGTACCACCAGAGACTGAATCTGAAGGTTGACATCAGTTGGGGATAAATAAATGTTGAAAATGCATCATGTTTGTGTGTTATTTGTTTAGTCAGGTTATCTGTTGTTCTTTATCTAGAATTATGGGGTTTATCATAACCTCCAATGTGATTTGAGGTTAGAAATCTGAAGGGGTTCACAAGCTTTTTCTAGCATAGCAAAATATGCACAAAAGACTGCCAAATGTATAGAACTGTATTACTTTCGGTTCTACTTATGACTCTTATTTAAAAAGCATAATAAAGGGAAGCCCTGGTGGCACAGTGGTTAAATGCCAGTACTGCAAGCCAGCACGTTGCAAGTTCGATTCCAGCGGGCTCCAAGGTTCACTCAGCCTTCCATCCTTTTGTAGGTCGGTAAATTGAGTACCCAGCTTGTGGGGGCAATTAGCTAACACACATTGGAAACTGTTTAATGCAGTGTAGATGCGTAAATAGCTATTGCTTAAAACAATTTGTAAGCCGCTCTGATAGCCTTGTGGCTGAAGAGCGGGGTATAAATAAAAAAAATAAAAAAAAATAATTAGTACAAATAGCAGATGTTTGCTCCAAATGCACCCACCACTTCTTTAAGTACCTCAGAATGATGTACTCAGGATTATTCTCCCAACCACCCTTCAGGGTCTGGAAAACTGAAGTATTTGGCACACTGCCATTTATGAAAATATCCTCCCCACTCCCATTCAGGGAGGCATGTTGGCCCTTCATGCCTCCTACCCCCTGTAGAAAACCCTGTATTGTTTCCAGATTAAGACAGTTGAACTTCATCGCTACTGAAATCAATGGGAAATAAAGTCATGGAAAATGTGTCACTTTTATTTCAGTGGAACCCAATTTCAATTAATGTAGCCTAGATCTAACCTAATGATATGGTCATGGCAAATAAACTTGTGATTCTGAAGTATAACGTGGACCTCAATGAAATTCTACTATGGAGACTGCTTCCATCATAGAGCTGTTGCTCTGGAAGGGAGAGAGTTGGTACGGGCTTTCTTGTTGGATATTAATGTATTATTATTAAGGATTTTAAATTCAGAATACACCAGCATTTTCGTTTAGAACATTTCTATCACACTACCTAGGGATATCTGCTAATTTCACTTTTTAAAAAATCAAATCAAGCACCAAGAAGACATGTGATTCATACAAATTAATCTTTCAAATCCACTTTATAGGCTTATTACTAGCTCAACATATTAAAATAACTGCATAATTTAGTGGAAATGCTTAAATGGCTTTTTAGAAAAATGCAGAATAAAAAATTTATCACTCTCTTTAATAGTACTGATATTACAATCTCCAGTATAGATTACTAAGCAGCATGGGACATTAAGTATAAGCACCTTGTCTATTTGAAGGAATACTTATCCATAATGTGCTTAATCTTTACCTTGGTTAACATTCATGAATATAAGGTAACATCCAATGACCCGATGTGTATATGAGCATCAAGCCAACACCACTTTGCTCACTACAGCACACGCATTTCACACATAAATGTTCACCCCAGCATTTTTTTTTAAGTTCCACAGTCTTGTCCAATAGCCAATTACTGTTTTCTGTTCTAGCTGACATGGAAAATGAGGAAGAAGAGAAGGAGGGCACAAAATGCTTGCCTCATTTATAGCTGCATCTCTATATCCAAGGTAGCTTGTGTTAAGCAGTACAATACGGATAGTTCCAAGGACCAGTTAAGTCCCTTCCTCCAAAGAATAATTGGAAAAAAACCCAATGCATCAGACCCCATTTCTTTCGAAGCTTCAAGCAGCCCTTTGTGGATCTTTGGTTTTTGCAAAGAAAGAAAGAAGGAAAGAAAGAAAGAAAGAAAAGTTAGTCAACACCCGTTCTTATTCAGTCCAGTTATGCCTTTCTATCATATCTTAATATACAGGACTGATTCATTATTAAAATATCAGGTGCACTTTCACACTACACAATTATACCACTATAATTCCACTTCAACTAACGTGGCTACATCCTGTGGGATCCTGAGATTTGTAGGTTGGGGAGGCCCTAGAGCTCTCTGGATGAGAATTTTAAATGACCCTTCCTAAACTGAAAGCTCCAGGATTCCACAAAATGGAATGGTAGCAGAGAAAGTGGAATTGTAATGCTTTAATTGTGTAGTGTGAAAGGGCTGAATATGAATTGCTCCTCTAATATTGAAGGCTGATGCTTAGAGCAAAAGACTGAACCATGGTTACCACCTAAAATTTTTAACTCATGACCAGAGGTGAACAAATCACTTCATACCCTGTGTAAGATGGGAACTGTGGTTAGTGCTACTAAATCTAGGGCAGACAGGATCCAGACTTAGTCTCACACAAAGTAGACTTATAGCCATCTTGGGGACATTTTGGCCTACAGATATTTTGGACTTTAATTCCCATAAGGCCCAATAAGCACGGTTCCACTGGTAAAGGGTTATGTAAACTATACTTCAAATCATGTGGAGGGACAATGGCTTCCTACCAATGATCTGTGATCACGACTAACTTAATCCCCATTGAGTTCAGTGGGTCTCTGGACTAAGCTTATGCATCTAGATCAAACACATAACATTTTGCTTTGGTTACAGCTGTCACAGGAAGGATAGGCAGAATTAGCATTGGAGGTAAGGGGCTTGGGACTTGGGAGGGATGTGGTAAAGAGGAGCATGAAATCTGTGCAAGTCCGATACAACTTCCTTTAAAAATCAAAGCATTCAGCTTCTTCCATTCTTCCTCCCCATTCCTCTATTAAAAACGAACAAGGTAGATTCATTTTCAAGGAAGGTCACACTTAATGTGTTTTTAAAAAGCAAGTAGATGGGTTTCATCAGTGCTTTCCAAACAGCCTCATTTGTATGCCAGATCTTTAAAGGACAGGCAAGGAAATACTTTTTCATTACTGCTTTTAAGTCATACAAGATGGGAATTAAAAGTACTCCCACAAGAAACATTCCCAGTTAATTCAAGAATTATAAAGAATGAGAAAACACACAGGATTTTCTTTTCTTTTTTTAAATGCAACAAATTAAAATGCAGAACTCATTAAAAATAATTTACATAAATGATCTATCAAGGATAATGTTACCAAACATACCAAACCTCTGCCACAAATACTCCTGTCTCTTTTCAAGTAACTAGCCTATACCAAAGCGGAAGCTCAGCTGGTTATATGGGGCAGATCTCCAATTCTGGGGAAAATATGGTGGTATTATGGACAACCCAGGATATCTCCTTGTATCAACCAGTTCCCACCAACACTAGCCAGTTCTTGTCGGTGGCACCACTGTTGTTCATATATTCCACACAATGGACTGATGAATAAAGCATGAACAATGTAAACTATGGCTGCTGCAATGATTCATCAGCTACATTACTTTACTTTCAAACATATCTCAATTAATTGAGCATCTGATTTAAAATTAACATTAAAAAACACTGGTACTTACCACAATGCAGACTGTTTAATGCCATCTTAGAAGATTTAGAGCAGCCTTCTCCAATCAGGGTCCTTTTCATACTACACAGTTGCAGCACAATGATTCTACTTTCCCTACCATGGAATCCTGGGATATGCAGTTTAGGGAGGGATATTTAGACTTCTCAGCCTGTGAGCTCTTGTACCTCACCCAAACAACAACCCCCAAGATTCCTAAGGATGCAGCCATGGCAGTTAAAGTGGAATCATAATGCTATAATTGTGTAGTGGGAAAGGGCCCCTGTGTACTCCAGATGTGTTGGACTGCAGCTCCCATCATCACAGCCATGCTGTTGGGAGTTGCAATCCAACAGATCTAGAGGGCATCAGCTTTGGGAGTGCTGATTTTAGAATATCTCTTTTAAAATGGCAACCTGCCATGGCACTGAATGCATCATCTAAAGCAGTGCTGCTCAGAACAGATGATGTGGGAAAATGGAAATTAATTCTTTTCCAATGTGCCAGGGATTGGCATTACTATGTACAGTATTTGTGTCCACTGCATACAACTGTTTCTTTCTTTCCTGGAAACTTGCCAGGGACCAGCATCAGTCCAGGGACCACCATTTTGAGTAGCACTGATCTAAAATATAGTTTTTCTTCAGTTAGTGATGTTCAAATTAGGACAGTAACCTCATTTATATAGCACTGGAAGTTTGTTACACTAAACTTCCTGTCTGGTTTAAGTTAAGACATCCCTTAATTTGACATCATGATTACCTGATGTTGCACCACAGGAGAAGAAAACTATCACCAATATGGGCAGCGCTACAACTGTGTTTTGCCAGTGGCCTACTTGGAAGGATACAAACACAAAGGAGTGAGTCAGCGGAACCACAGAAAGTGAGCTATTTTGAATTTTACAAGTGAAATTAGACATTTACAAAGAGAATGGGAGTTTCAAATGCTAATCAGGTTTCTTCCTGCAGAAACAAGTTGCCTGGATTCAGCACAGTTAAGTTTCTCATACTAAGAAATCTGCTATTAGATGTTATATCTTTTTTTTGGCAGTACACAAATATGCATGCTTGGGACATAGAGACAACTTGAAATCCTTGAAGGAGACAAGCTGTATGAGTCTTTCCAAGCCCCTAGCGTACAAGGGAACATATCAGATTAGCAACTGTAAATCTTACACATGAATCATCACGACAACACTATAGAATAAATGCCAAATAGGATGTCAATGCAGAAGTGAATATGGAAAAAATTATTACCACTCTGCTTAAAAATGTAGCTGTGAAAACAAAGTAAATACTTCTGCAAGCAGTGAATCCTTCAGTGACAGGATCCTTTTATAAGCCACAATTATAACACTTTAATTGCACTTCATCTCTACTTAAAGAGCCTCAACAAACTACAAACCCCAGGGTTCCATGGGATGCAGCCATGACAGTTAAAAAGGAATCATAGGACTATAGAACTGTGTAGCATGCAAGGACAACTAGTCTCCAAATGCACTGTTTCCTAGCTGGGCAACTGGAAAACGTTTTGAATTTTCACTCTTCATAATTCTGGGGAGGGCTAGGGCTCATCTAAATAAGAAGAAATAATGCTCTTCCCTGCACATTATACCCAATTTGCAGCAGCATAGTTTGTTCCCACAGTGTTTTCTGACCTTCACATGACTGCGAATCAAGTTGGTGGCTGTTTCATTTTTTTGTGTGGTGGTGGTGGTGCCAATCGGGGAAGTCACACTGCCTAAGAAGGAAACCCAGCGGCGCCTGGAGAGGATGAAGAGGGCAGCCACCACAAGGAAGAGGAGGAGAGAGCCGCCTGCCTTTCATCTATTCTGGTGGCAGCAGTGGTGGCCTCCAATTCCAGCTGAATTTAAAGGGACAGGAGGAGCTGCCTGGCCAGCCACTGGCTGCAGAGAAGGAAGAGGAGGGTGGCCTCTTGGGCTGGGCTGCTTCTTCTCTCATGCGTGTCCCCTGAGGAAGATGAAGCTGGAGCGGCAAAGAGCAGGCAGCCTATTCCTTCTCCCAGCAGCTGGGCAGGCGGCTCCTCCCATCCCTTTAAATTGCAGCCAAGGGCAGGCATGAGAAAAGGAGTAGCCCAGCCTGGGAAGGTGAGATTAAGCAGGAGTGGTGAAGAGCTGCCCTCCTCTTCCTTCTCCCACCAGCTGGACAGCAGGGCCTTTAAACAGCAGCCAGAACTGGAGACCACTATTGCCAAGATGGGTGAAGAATGGGCAGCTCTCTCCTCTCTTGATTGCGGTGGCCACCTTCCTCATCATCTCCGGGCACAGATGGGTTCCCTTCTTTTACCGTTTTTTAAAAAGAAGTTTTAAATGTTTTAAAAAGTGCATGATTACTAGTGCTTCTGGGCACTTGATGGCAAACCCACCCCTGTGCTTGTCCAACCAATCAGATGTTCAGCTCCACCCTCTGCAGACTGCACCACAAATCACATTGGTTGTCCCAATGAGCAGGAATGCACATTTCCTTTGGAGTTTTAAAAATGTATTTAATGTTTTTTGCCCCTCTTCTGAATACGTCGAAACACCACAGGATCCCATTGGGACAAAAGGAACCCCCCTTGATTTTTCTATGAGAAGTATTTTCACCATTTAGACAAGCCTCTATTTTTACCCACAAGAATTACAGCAACTTAACAGACTATGATTCCAGTTAGGCCTTGTGCAAGTGTCATTGAAGCTGATCACCACCAGAGGCCTCTCATATAACTGCCAATAAATTTTCTCTACCAAACTAAAATTGTAATCCAGATTCCCAGGTCTAAAATGGAAGACAGGTAGATCAGATTGATCCAAGATAAGGGCTAAAGTGAGTGAGTTTAGAATGGGATAGGGAAAAGTGAAATGACAGAGGCTGGGAAGAAGACTAACAAGAAGTTATGGAAGGGATGAAATAATTTGGTGAAGTAAGCAACTGGTCCCTTTACAGTTTGAAGAGTTTGAACAGGCTAGTATTTTTTCTGGGCAACCTCCTGGATTTAGAAAAACTTCAAGCAGCACATTTTGAAGTGTGAGGCACTCAAGTCAACATGCATAGTTCCTAAAGCACTCAGTTATTCAACCAAGTACACATCTTCCAACAGTTACTGTTAATGGGCCTTCAAGCTCACTCACTCCAATTTATAGTGTTTCTATCCTCGGGGTTTTTTGGGCAAGATTTTTTCGGAGGAGGTTTGTCAGGGTCTTCATCTGAGGCTGAGACAGAGTGACTTGCCCAAGGTCACCCACTGCGTTTTCAGGGCTGAACGAGAACGCAAACCAAATCACTATGCCACACTGGCAGTAAAAAAAATACACTAATAACAAAGTAAAGAATTAATAACTTGCTGTCCTTTCATGATACTCTTGATCACTCCCTGAGGCAGTCATTTCACCATGCCTAGTACAGATCCAGCCCACTCCACAAGCAAGGCAATCTATGGGTCCTTTTGAGACAGAAAAAGCAGAGCGCCTAAAGGGCATAAATTGGTGGTTTCATCTTAGCCAATTGTGGGTTCAGCACAAAAGGTCTGACTGAACCATTATTGAGCTGACCCCTGTTTGCTGCTGACATGTATGTGCCTAGGAATGTGTAATGCGAGGGGAAAGAAAGGTTGAGAAGAGAGGAAAGCTTATTTTTCTAAGTAGTTCTTGAGGGGCACTCTTCTCCTCTGGGCTTATCTCTGGAAAATTTCTGCAGGGTCTCTCTTCATGTTCTCTTGATTTCCCACGTTGGCATGTTTCACAGAGACAGCCTAAAGTCTGGGAGCTACTTCATGATGATCCAGGATGGTGTGACCCCAAAGATGCCAATTAAGTGAATGGCTCAACCCACATGGCCAAACAATGCAGAAGTGTTAAGTCCTGGGGATGTAAAATGTAGAAAATGAAATGAAATTTAAAAAGTAATAAAATAGTGAGGCATGTGCCTGCCAGTGGGAAGATTACCCTGTACCAGGATAGGCAACTTGATGCTCTCCTAACAACAGTGTCCATAATGTAAAGTCAATATCTGAATCGACTGTCTGAATATCTGAACACTGGCCATGCTGGCTGGCTGGAGTTATAGGGGTTGCAGTTCAACACGCCCGGAGAGCACTTATAAGAGCCCTACACTGAAACGGTCCCTGCACTGCACACAATGTAAAAACATCAACATATAACTCCTGGTCTTTCATAATAGTTCCTTTGGCTCCGTCAAGCTTTCTGTAGCTCCTTGTGTCTGACCCTAGCTAGTGATAAGGGAAAATGGGAAATTGGATTTGATATAGTTTAGCATAGACTAGTCATCACCATGTGACTTCTCAACGCAGGGCAATGCTGTGGTTGACAGTAGCTTTTCTTCTTTTATAAAGGGTTGAACAGAGAGCCTACCATGTTATTAAATATTTATAGAACCTATTTGAAAGCATAAAGCAAAGGTCACATGGTGCTAATTACATCATCATAGGCTCTAGTGCAGCAAGAAATGTACAGAAACGTTTAATCATTTTTACAAAGTGACTTTATTAGATTTTCCAAGCCTGTCTATGCAGACTTTAACATTTCCCCCTGCCTCTTACAGATTTTCATCCCCTCTGGGCTTCTCTTCTTTCATTGTGATTTGGCTCCTAGATTTTTTTTTTAAAGCCACTCTGAAATGAACAAGTGAGAATCACTTTGTTTGTTTACCAAAATGCACCACTTGTGCATTTGTTTTAACTTCCAAACACATCTGCCTGAAATGAATGCAAGAATTAAAGCAGGCACACTACAGTTATAGCGACACACCTGGCTTGCACCTAAAAACAAAGACAATTTCTCACAAAAAAATGAGTGACTTGGTTGACTTACATGTATGCATACAAGCCAGTGTGGTACAGTCGTCAGAGCATTAAATTAGTATGGAGTGGATGAAGTGGGGCTCCGGGTCCACATGTGGCCCTGCAGGCTCCGTGGACCACCCTTTCACTAACCAATAAAAATGGTGATCTGCCTCTCCTGGAAGTTTCGGGAGCAGCAAATCACCTTCTAAATAGATCACAGGACCCTTCTGTAACGTTTAACATAAAAAAGATGTGTACTTTCCCCAAAACAAGGACTTCTGGGCACCTCCATTTTTGGGGGGGAGGCAGCATTTTTGGCAGTCTTTGCATACCTCAGATGGCTCTCTGCAATTGCCTACCTCTGGACTAGGATCTGGGAGATTTAGGTTCCAGTCTATATTCAGCCATGAAGTTTACTAGACGACCATGTGTGCCAGTCACACACTTTTAGCCCAATTCATCTCTCAGAGTCCTTATGAGATGATAGTGAGGGTGGAGGAGAACTACATATATTGGAGGAAAGGGAGGATATAAATGTACTAAATCAGTGCCTCCCAAGTGGACTGATGTGGGGGCCCGCCAATTATTTTTCCCAGTGTGCAAGGAACATATTGACGCCAATTGGCTACAACTATTTTCTTTCTTTCTTGGAAACTCACCAGGGACCAATAGCTGATAGCTTGTGGACCAGAACCAGTTCCTGGACCACTACTTTCAATAAATAACTACGCCCTGGTAGTGTAGTGGTTAAATGCTGGTACTACAAGCCACAACTTTGCAAGTTCGATCCTACAGGGCTCCAAGGTTCACTCAGCTTTCCATCCTTCCATAGGTCAGTATAATGAGTACCCAGCTTGTAGGGGGAAATTACCTAACATGTTGTAAACTGCTTAGGGAGTGCTTTGGTATTCTGAAGGCTATGCCTTGCAGTATCATTGGTTCCCATATGGGCCAAAAGGAAGGGATAAAGGTCAGTAGGCTTCATGAGTCTCATCAGCCTCTCTGTTACAGTGTGGATTTTTGCACCTGGGAGACAACACACCTCTTGAGACCCTAGCAATTCGGGTAACACTCATCATAGCTATTATGGTGTGGGGGGACGACGACGATTTATTAAGACAAGAAATCAAAATTCAACCTTAGGTTTTTCAAACTTTGAGACTTTATTAATTCTGAAAATAATGTAGGTAAGTTATAACTTCAAATGGTAAATGAAAGTGTTGAAGAACTATCCCAAATGTTACTATGAGAATTTTAAAGCTTTTTGTTCATCAGTAAAATGGAAAGTTGTATTTTTTTCCAATTTAGCAATGAACAGAAAGAACAGAAATGCAAAGTATTGTAGCATGTTTTTAAACTAAGCTATACTGGGTCAATAAAGCAGAAGTGGTAATATAACTTCTGTCCTCTTGCAGATTTCAGCCATTTTCTTCTATTCTATTAAGGCACGAAAAATCAAACTATTCTGTAACTCTTTTATACCTAAATGTTTCAAGCAATCTATAATACACACTTTAAAAAATGCTAATTTTTATAAGAAATGGAAATGTAATACCTCTCCCAAAAGCTACTCACACCCTCCATACTTTGAAGTATTTTTTTTAAAAAAACATTCAAGAAGCCAAATCTATTTGCTTCCTGTTTTTGAATGCACTTGTTTTCTCAGGAGCAGGATATTGCTAATTAGAAACCTCAGTTGGAAAATGGATTGTAAAACCACACTTCTCAATCTAATTTCTTCCTTCAGCTCACATAGCTTCAGTGCACTTTTTCTTATTTTAATGGAAAACACATCACATTTGAATAAAGTCTACCAAAGCCTTAAGACAGCTTCATGTTTCTGTACAACACAGCAGATCCAAGTTCCAGGGGCATGGTGTTGCAGATTTAACATTTAACTTTGACCATAGTTTTAGAAAACTGTTCTACTGTGATGGAACAATAGTTTTTTATTTTCTGCTTTGGATAAAACTTGGCTTTGTCCAATATGGTGGCTGATTTTATGAAAGAATTGCAACTCCTTGTTCTCTGTAGTTGTCAAGTATCTTAGAACTAGACAGAATAACCCACTCACAAGGCCGCACTGAAAACAATATCCTGGGCTAAATCAGTACAATTTCTGGTGTAGAGTAACCTAAGAAGCCCTCCGTATCCATGGATTCAGCCATTCACAGGTTGAAAATACCCCCCCCCCGCCAATCCAAAAAGCAAACCTTGATTTTGCCATTTTATATACGGGACACCATTTTACTATGCCATGTATATAATGGGACTTGACCATCCACGGATTTTTGTATTTACGCTGTGTGTGTGTGTGGGGGGGGGGCGGTCCTGGAAACAAATCCCAGTGGATACCAAGGGCGCACTGTAATTGAAAATATGCCTTCTCCAGGTATTCCCTTTTTACAATCCATACTCTCAACTGAAAGGAATAAGTATGAGATGAGATAGAGTTCTCTGTAAATAAAATCAAGTAAATACAAAAGTATCTAAACTTGTAATATAGGTGTAAATTTTCAGAACTCTTCTGATGAGTGGTCATACCTATGCTCCATGAGTAGAAGGCAACCTCTTCACCTTCTGAAAAAGCCTCTCAACATGGTAAAGGGGACACTTTCTAAACACTGCAGAATAACCCAAATTTGGGTTGAGGAATATGGATTGCTAATGAAAGGTTCCCAATTTCAGTGAGTGAGCATAGTGTACTGGTTTAAAAAAGGCATCCGGATACTAAAAAACTGCTGGCCCATGAAAGACAAACACATTCTCCTCCTATTCACCTTGTCATCACCTCAATACTCACAACAGAGAACAAGACAGCAGCCATGGGCCTCCACATATACCAGCACTTGATTAGATATTCCCCTTCTGTTTAGTGAAGCCACACCTCTCATAACTAAAAGCAACTTTAAAAGCTACAGTTAAACCAGAAAAGTGTGGTGTTATCCCTTGTTAAATTACAATTGTGGTGCAATTTATGTATACCTTTGTTACTGAGTGTGTGTGTATGTGGGGGAGCAGAACTAATTATAAGTAAACCCATTACTTGCAATTAATTACAGTTGTCTCTTCACATTCCCTGGGGTTTGGTTTCAGGACCCCCATGAATACCCAAATCCGTGAATATTCAAGTCCCATTATATGCAATGGCATAGCAAAATGGTGTCCCTTATATAAGATGGGAAAATCAAGGTTTGCTTTTTGGATTATTATTTTTTAAAGAATATTTTCAAGCCGTGAATACTTAAATCCATGAATGCCAAATCTGTGAATGTGGAGGGACAACTGTACTCCTAAACTTTGGGAAACATGTTTTCCATGCAGAAGCCTCCAGAGTATCTTCCCGACATTTTCAGTTTAAAACAAAGCAAAACAAATCAGACAATACTGGGCTGAATTGTCTGGCTCACATGAGGCAGCTTCATGTGTTCATAAAACATTTCTTCTTGTGTCAGCATGGTCCCAGCTCCTGGATGAAGCAATATGGTGGAGAAAGGAGCTATATTTGTTAACCACTCCCATGTGACCTGAGGCATCCACTATTAATACAGAAATATAGGACAGTCATGCACACAGTGACCTCAACATCACAAAGGTTACATCAGCATGTAACAAATTTTGGTGTTTTCAAATAGCATTTTTTGCCCAGGTTGGTTTATCACATGTTCTGCTACTGCTGATTTTTCTGGCTGGCCCAGTCTGAAGTATCTCTCATGTTCCTTGATTCGTGTTTGCACAGTGAGTTTAGTGGTTCCTATGTAGATTTGTCCACAGCTGCATGGTATGTGGTAAACTCCTGCAGCTGTGAGAGGGTCTCTTTTGTCCTTTGCTGAGTGCAGCACTTTTTGGATTTTCTTGGTTGGTCTGTAGATCATTTGGATGTTTCCCTATTCTGTCTGTGACTCCTTTGATGTATGGTAAAAATACTTTCCCTTTGGGTGGTTGTTTTTCTTCGTTCCTGTGGTTTTTCATGGGTCTGGCCACTCTTGTGATGTCTGAGTTGGAGTAACCATTAGCCTGTAAAGCCCAGTTTAGGTATTTCAGTTCATCCTCCAGGTAGTGGGGTTTGCAGATCCTTTTTGCGCGGTCTACCAATGTTTTTACTGTGCTTCTTGTTTGTCCTGGGTGAAAATCCAAGAAATGCTACACTCAGAGAAGGACAAAAGAGACCCTCTCACAGCTTCAGGAGTTTACCACATACCATGCAGCTGTGGACAAGTCTGCATAGGGACCACTAAACGCAGTGTACAAATATGAATCAAGGAACACAAGAGACACTGCAGACTGGGCCGCCAGAAAAATCAGCAGTAGCAGAAGATGTTATAAACCAACCTGGATACAAAATGTTATTTAAAAATACTGAAATTCTGGACCAGGCCAACAACTATCATGTCAGAATGCACAAAGAAGCTATTGAAATCCACAAACACCTGGACAACTTCAACAGGAAAGAAGAAACCCTTAAAGTAAACAAAGTTTGGTTACCAGTCCTGAAAAACACCAAAATCAAAACTCAACACTTGCAAATGAACTCCACCCAGGGTCAGGGGGATTTCCAGCAGATAATGGGCCATTAGCCAAAGAGACACTAATCCTCCTTGCGTATCTCCCCCCCCCAGGAACTAGCCATTCAAATACACAAATTTACATATCTTCTCCAACAGGGATTCACAGTATATAAATCCCACACACCGCTACCCAACAATTCTCTGAAGATGCCAGCCACAGATGCAGGTGAAATGTCAGAAGTAAACTCTTCCACAACACGGCCTCACAGCCTGGGAAAAAAAACTACGGAAAACCTATGGATGCTGGCCGTGAAAGACTTCGACTTTACAAAATGTAAATCACTATTTGTTTCCTGGCAGCTTGGTCTCTGTGCTTTCTCTGAGTTATGATTCCAATGATGTGCTTTATAGGTATGCTTTTTCATATTTATGCTGGGGACAGGCTTATAAACAAATCACAGATATCTTTAAAGAGATCCTAGCGGCCAAGTTCCTTTTTAAGGTTTCAGGTTATCTGAGATATTTAGCACCAATGACTCTTTCAGCAGTTTTTTTCCAAAAATGATTTAGCTCTGTGGTGCTACACTAAAAAGGAGAAAAATATAGGAAAAAATACCAAATAGCATAGGGCGATTTGTGGTACAGTCTCTCTTTGGTCTGTTAAGGAAAATGCAACATGGGACATACAGTGAAAGAAATAAAATATGTATGTGAAAGTCACAATGACTAAGCAAGAGCAATTATGGGGCTACACAGGTGAAACTGCTAATGTAATCTAGAAGGCCTGAGAGCCAAGGACAGAGGTACTGAATGCAGATTGGAAACACCTGAGAATCATTAAGTGTACAAGGTGAAATGTTGAAATACATGGGTTGGTCTTAAGCATGGGTGGAACTACATGGAACAATCAGAATGGAAGTACACACCCACTGGGTGGAAACTAACTAGTGGGTGGTGATAAACAATGGCTATAAAATTGCAATGTTTGCCAATGTATTGTGTGGAGTAGAGTTGGAGTAGTTTGGAGATACTGTGGAGTAGTGTGTAGAGATTGTGATTTGTTGACCATATAGTATATTTATATAGAAGAATAAAGTAGGTTTTATATAAAACTACTGAGTTGCCTGAGTGAATCCTGGAGACGTTTTGGAGACACCTGGAGAAGAGTGAGAAGGCTTGGAGAGTTTGTCAGGATCTTCAGCCTATTCTCTGAAACTCTGCTGCTTTGGAGGAAAGCATTAACCACTGATCTAAGCTGGTTGGCTCTGCTGCATAACAAGGTGGTGAGTTTGAGCCAGAGGTGAAGAGCTACAACTCCCATCATCCCTGACATGATCTATCCCATACAAGTAAGTATTCACTACCATGACTGCAAATACAAGGCTTGTGATGTGTCAATTGTACTGAATTTAGAGCCCATGACATGCGAAAATCCTCATTCTGGAAATGGCCTGAGAATACCTTGTGAATTAGATGCCATGAAGAAAGAGAGATGTGAAGATACATGTCTAGCTGTTCCAGTCCCACTTCACATTGAAAAGCCAGTTAAAGTTTAAGAGCGGAGTAAGCAATGTGTGACCCACCACAGGTTGTTGGACAGCAACCGCTATCATCCTTCACCACTGGCTATGCTGGTAAAGGCAGATGGGAGATGCAGTTCACACATTATCCACTTATGTGGTAAGTACTGAAGAGGAAAAGTTTTGTGGGTCTAAAGGAAACAGCAGTATAGCAAGAATATGTGCTAATGAGATATTTTTATAACAAATCACGCTATTATCTAACTTGGTCCTTTACTTTGCCTTTTTTGGCTGAGACAGTAAGAGTCAGTGATAGCTAAACAAGAACAGATTCTGGCAAGTCACCTACTATCAGCTTATTAAGTAGGAAATGCAGTGTATTGTATGACATATGCTATAGATCTGATACTATGCTAGAACGTCAACTGGGCACAATTCTAGAAGACTTATTGGAAATACATTGCATGGATTGGCTTTTGATAGCTGGTACAAAGCTGAGAGAAGAGCTGCAAAGCTGGATTTATAAAAAATGTTGATAGAAAACTGAAAGCCAGTTTTTGTGTGCTAAGATTTAAAATCCTCTAATTCAACTAGAAAGGATAGAGTAAATCAACTAAATAGTAAGTATTTAGATTGCTTCCCAAAGATATGTTTAAAAGGAGAGACAGTACATTTGCTTTTTCTGCAGTTTTCTATTCCCCTTAGAACAGATATGGTTAGGGGGAAGGGATAGGTGGCAATTGTTCTAATATACAATCAGTTCCTCTCTCCAGAAAGCTGTAGTCATCATTGTGGAGCCGATAAATTACAGTTTAATCATTCAGAGCTATTAATCTCAGCAAGACCATGTACAGGGTCAAGATAGTCCTGATGTCAGGTGCTCAAATGGTTAGTCAGAGTTATTAACAACCTCTGCGTGGCTGGGAGCCATTAAGCCTGCTTGTGGGCTGTCAAGTAACAGGCTGCATTTCAAGTTACTTAGTAGCCACTCAAGTGTGAAGTACAATGGTGGGAGAAAGAGAAGGTCTAGGATTAAATTGTGAGGTATCTTAGGGATATCAGAGAAGCTACTGAAGAGAAGGCGTTTGTGCTTGTACTTTGAGCCCCATTATTGATTTTGGTTCAGCCTTTACTTCACAAGCCCTTTAATTCAGCACTGGGAAAATGCTTCATGGAGGTGTGGTGTTGCTGACAAATATATGAGCCAGTTTGGCCTGATCACAGGGAACAGGCCAGGGAAAAAAGCAGCAAATTTCCTAAATGGCAAAGGTAGAGCCTAATACACGGATAGACCTGTCCAGTTCTCTTAGCTGGAAATATTTTTGAGGGGGTGTAGGATACAGCCTTTGATTTAAAAGAGGGAACTTTTGGGAGTACAGTAATAGAATTTTTTTTGGCATGCCCTATAATAAATTATTTATTTTAAACACCCATCAATACCATACCACTTTAGTCTTCCAGATACTGATACGGTCTTCATTGTTTAGGGAACAGCATTATATCCATGCACTACTTTTTCTCATGCACACAGAACACTTTCAAGGTTTATTAAGACATAGCTTCCCCTTTCATGTACACTTAGAAAATGTGGTTTCATCTCTACTTACTAATCCAGAGATGAAAACTACCACAGAACATGGACATAGAGATAAGCTTTTCTCTGCTGTGGTCCACATTTTGCAAAAATCAGCATTATATTTAATAAGGGTTTGCTTCACATGAGTGGTTTGTTATTGACTACCTTTGACTCTGGTTCATAAGCACTTAATCCTCAAATCAGAACATAGCTCTACATCTGAAACTGGTCTTTGTGTTTAAAAAGAGGGTCCCAAGGACAACTTTATAAAGGACAATGAAACACAGGAAACTGTGATTGGATTATTTCTATTACCATGCTTCTGGTACAACATGGTGTTTTCTGGAGCACAATTTCATACATTTCACCAAAAGCACATCAAGATGCAAGTAATGTATACTTCCTCCTTTCTGTGTTATAAGGCATAAGTTTCTTTCAGGCTCTCTTATGTTAGAAAGACTTCAGTAGGTTACAACTGCAAGCTTTTCAAATTACAGGCTCCTTATGGGCAAAAGACAAAATAAACATGGATTAGGTGGAATGGTATATTCAATTTTGAAGCCAGCTCATGTGTGGTCACTTTGGGAGCAATGTCTACTATACAAACATGAAAGAGTTATGTGGCACCTTACAGGTTAATTGATCATGGCATGAGATTTCACAGTCCATCTTCTTCAGATGTATGAAAAAAACAAAGGAGACTCTGGATAACTGCAAATCATTTCCTCAGATCAGGAAACATGATGGGAACAAATGGGCTTGCAAAAGTACCCAAACCAAACCAGTAGTTTTTTTTAATTATTATTATTATTATTTAAGTTACATATCTACATAATTATTTACATACTTATATATATTTACTGTACATAAATATGTATACATACAGAGAAAGATAAAGATTCCTTTAATATTACATCATGTAACTATACATTTTTTAAAAAATAAAATCTATACTCTTCGTTCTTCTTCTTTCATTCTATTAGATACATTACTTCCTACCTAGTTTATCGTTCCATCTTTTTAATGTTTAAAACCAGTAGTTTAAACATCTAGATGTGCTTCTTCCAAGTCCTAACCCATCCATATTTTAGTGACTAATATGTTTCTGGGGGATGGGGAACTGATCCACTCCCAGCTGCCAGCAGCTAAACCTGATTTCATGTTCTCCTTTTCCTTGAGGACTTTGGCTGCTTACTGCCTTTTAAATTTAGCTTTTATATGCAACTGAGAGCAAGTAGTAAAAAAAAAAAATCTGTTCATCTCTCTTTAAGCTACGGCCTACTTGAAGTCTTATAGATGGAATAGAAAGCTTACAAATGCAATGTATTTGGTGACAACAGCATCAAGTGGAGACTTGTATAAAAACATTAATGCTCAAGTACAGCCAACAAATATTTTACCACAACTCAGAGGCAAGGCTCTCAGATAGTGTCACTTTTTACATTTAGATGAGAGCCATTAAGTGTTGAATAATGATGTGATGAGACGTCAAGTAACATACGGACATGTGTGAACCATACGGTAATTCTCAACCAGTAGAATTTATTATTCACACTGAAGTTAGTGCTCTTCATATTATACTGGCACACTGCAAAACTGAATCTTAACCTCTCTCTTATAATATATTTAAACTATATATTGTGACAGGTTTTTATTAACGTTTCCCCCCCACTTACTCTTGCTTGTTCAACTGATAATACTGTACTTTATTCCCAAATGTGGCCAGTTTTCACACTCACATGCCACTATCTTTAAGGGCCAGAGACATACAATGACATTTCTATGAAGAACAGTTGTTTCCTACAACAGAGATCTTGAGCACCACCTCAGCATGATTTTAATCACAGTGATAATAGAAAATACAGATATTGATGCAAGAGGTGTGTCATGATGGAGTTCCCATCATCCTGCCTGCAGGGTGCCACTCCCATTTTTCTGCAAAGACTACATTTCCTATTATTTGCAAACAGTATTGTCTTGTCAGCATGGCATCAGGTAAGGAAAGGGTTAATTGGAGGGGTGGGTCTGAAACAAAACCTCTACATAATCTCCTGAAATGACATCATCAGTGACAACAGATCACCTGAGGTAGGCTTGACCAATCAAGAATGCCAGCGTGGGAATTCCAAATAAGGTATAACTACTCTGTGTGAGCACATTGCTTGGGTCAGACCATGAGGTCTGGGATCACATAAAGGAGGCTCTGGACAGAACATCAGGGATCGCTGTTAGAGCAGGGCCGTCTGTCCTAACTCATAGCTCCCCTGATTCCAGATGGCAATGAACTGCATCCAACAGAAGACTACAGATTGTGAGTAGATCTTTAGGGCCTGTTTAGAATTACGTTAGGGAACTTTATGTTATTTTCTTAAACTTTGGCTGAATGTAGCTTAAAATAATTGAATGTTGTGACTTTAACATCTTTACTATTTCTGTAACTCTAAAGTGGGCCTGGGGGCATAGAAGATGCCTGCCCTTATGAGAAATTTGCATAATTTGAACTTGCTTGAATAAATAAACATTTTCTGATCTTCCTAAATGCTGATGCTGCATATGCCTATATCTCTTGGTCATTGCTCTCTCTCTCTCTCTCTCTCTGGGGATAGGAGGGAGGAGTTGATTGGTTCTACAGTGGTGGGCAGTCGCACTGGTTATCCAGTCTCCCACTGGGCTGGTCATAAATCTTCAGTGGGTGGTGGCAATGTTTTGGCCTGTAGGGGGTGCCCTTGAGTGAGGCCGCTCAGGGTTACCTCTACAGGGAAGCTAACTCTGGGAGTTCCAGGCAGAGAGCCCCCAGATTAGCTTTTGACAAGGTGTCATCAAACTAATCCATTCCCAGGGTTTGGATCTTTCTCTAATTGTGTTGCTGCTTTATGTTAGCCCCAACCCTACCACAAGCACAATCTGCAGATATAATTCTGGGAATAGAGCCCAAAAGATCAATACAGTGTGGCACTATAGTTTAGCTCATGCAGCCCAGGTCTTCCAGATACCAAGGTTCTTTGAACTTGAATACTAATTATTAAAAAAAGACAGAAAAAGATTATACATAAAAGAAGCCTATGAGGGATCCAGTTTCATTTGTCTCTGTGAGGAGTCACTCTTTGTCTGCCTTTTGAGTACTGTCCCTTTCTGTGCCCAGCCAAATTAATTAAAAAGGAGAGAACACTCTGGAGAGAAATGTACCTCTTTGGAAACTGTTACCAGAAATTTTGCAAAGGAGAAAAACCCCAGAAGATAATGGGTATAGAAACTATAGCAGCTATGTGAGCTACCCCAGGCATCTTAAAAGAGCTACAACACAGAACACTGGATGTATTTCCATCCTGAAAGATTGAGGACGTGCCAGCTCAAAGTTATTAAAGACATGGAAGGGAATTTTTTTCATGCACTATGCTGGTGAAACTGTGCTGTTGTAGGCAGTGGTGATGGAAAGAAAAAGGCTGCTGGTGCTGTGGCAGTGCAAGTAGCAAGGCTTTGGACAAACAGACTGCTTGGAGTTGGCAGATTTTGTCTGCTTTCACTTGCCACTGCTGCACAACTGTTGAAAGATTTCAACCATTTGTATAGTGTACCAACAGGATTTTGGCCAACCACATGGGTATACTAGCCTTGAAAATTTACGGATTTTCAAGGTATCCTGTGCTTCATCCTGTTGCCAACAGTGGTGAAATTAATATTTATGTAAGGAAACGGCAATCCTACAAATTTCATTTTTACCAGTGTTTCCTGACAGTATTCTAAGCTTGAGCAGGCAATGTTATCAAATCTTTTTGATTTGTGCTTATGCTTCAGAAGAGCACTAATGAAAACAATGGCACTATACAGTATTAGAGGGTGGGATTTCCTTTTCAACCCTCCAATTGGTGGGTTTCTTAGCACAATCATTAGGAATAACTCTGTTACAAGAATGTTTCTAGGAACACTTAACGGAAATCTGCCATTTTAACTAGTATCGCCACTGATATTATTCACCAATCAAAACAAATAAAAACTTTCATATCCCTTAGGCCCTAAAGAATAATAATAATTATTTTTACTGCTGCAATTTTTAAAAGAATTATGTGTGATTAGAAATTGAATTCGATTGACCCAAGAATCACAGAAGATTGACTTTTTTTTTTAAAAAAAGCAGAATGAAAGGAAAGCAGATCTCCAATTATTCTACTAGAATTTTAAATTATACTTTCTGTAGCCTGTAATGGAAATAATGCTTGGGAACACCACTGTGAAAAACAGTTTAAAAGAAATGAAAAGAGGGAGTGGATTGAGAAGTGGTATTAAAGTCTAAAAGCATTTTCAGCTTTATTAGGAGTCAAGTGGAAAGGGGAAAGGAAAGAGTAGATGGAGAGAAGGAGTAATAAGAAGGGCTAGAGGCCTATCCAGGGAGAGAAATAAAAGCACAGTAGCAGGCGATTCTGTGCACTGGTATTACCAGCCTGCTGAGAGCAATTACAATAGCACAGACAGCACTTGCTTTATTGTGACCTTATTGAATTAACTTTGAGGGCAGGAGGAAAAAACCCACCTAGTGATTCAGCAGGGAATTTATTAGAAAATTTTAATGCCAACTTAAATTTGATCCAAAGGCCCCAATATTAAAGGTCATCTCCATTACTATACTGCTGGAAACCCTGGATCCTTTTACCCCATGTCCCTCCTTTCCCTTCCCTTCCCCTTGTTTTCATTCATTCATTCATTCATTCATTCGCATGTGTGTATCCATGTGTGTGGTGTGTGTGTGTGTGTGGGAGAGAGAGAGAGAGAGAGAGAGAGAAAAGGCACGAGACAAAACTCTGGCTTCAAGCTCCTGCAGATATCCCTATCTTAGTCTCTTAGCTGGGAAACTGTAGATGTCTTTCCATTTGAACAACTACTAAATCATTTCCTTACAAAATATGTATACATGCAGGCACACAGATAAGTGATTATTTAGGGGAAAACCCACTACCACCACTTAAGATGGCAAAACAACTTTCAACATCTTTACAAACATTCCAGTAAGGAAGCACCAGGGAAATTAAGAGGAAACAGAAAGAATAAGGAGGTAACAGAAGGCTTTAGTAGGGGGGGAAAGATGTCTCCACCCTTATGATGTAGGAAGGGAGGGTTATTATTCTTTAAAAAGTACATGTTAGGCAACCTGGTGCCCTTGAAATATTTTGTATTGTATAATTCCACATCAGTTCCAACCAGAATGGCCAATGCTCAGAGATTATGGAACTATAATTCAAAATGCCCAAATGGCATCAGGTTACCACAGCCCAACAAGCATCAAGCTTTGCAGAGTGTCTGAAACAAAACAAAACAAAGAAAAGAAGCTCGTGGACACTCCCCCCACGTTATCATTAAGCCTCCCTTTTATAAACTCAGTCTACTTTTTGGATTCTCCAATCCTGTAACAGCTGTCAGTTCACAAGTGAATGTAAATTTAACTTTGCATGGAAAATGGTGCATACATGGCCTGCTGCTATATAAGAATGTTTACAGGAGGGCTGGCAACTACCAGGGATAGGTAGTTCATACTGGTCCCTGTGGGACCCTGAAGGACTGCACCCTTCACTGTCACCACACACTCCCAAGCCACCCATATGTTGGGTATTTTTTCACTCCAAAGTGCTCAGCAGCACCTGCAGGCCTTGGAGGAGGGTGCTACTCATCTATTTCACTGAATTTTCAGGCATTTTCAACCACCCTCTCAACCTTCTTTGGCCTGAAAAGTTCTTTTGTCTAAACAGGAATTGTTCACATGGTTACTTTCTATTCTGAAGAAGAAGAAGAAAAAAAGGCCTACAGTGTCTGAAAAAAAAAAGCCCACACAGGCCTTTAAAAAAGATATCCTCCCCCCAAGAAGTGGCCAACAGCATCCTCACCCTGAAGCTATTTGGGGCAGTTTTTTCCTGTGCTGCTGGGTGCATGGAGACCTTTGATGCACCACATGCAAATCTGGGTTGCACTTTGCCCATTCCTGAGCAATAGAATAGGGCAGTAATCCACACTGACATTAAAAAAACAATTAGAATGGGAGAAAGCAACTAGATATGGATCAAGGCAACTATTTTTATGCTTTAAATTACCTACATTTAATTTACAAAACAACAACAACAACAACAACAACAACACACACACACTGAAAAATGCAGGCTATGACAAGATTACTTGCTCACATTACAAAATCTGTTGAGGTGGTATAGATTAATTTGTTTTTAAATTAAAAGAAATATAGAAATATCAGCACTTGTATTTAAAGGATCTTAATTTTAACAGAATATGCTTTGGTTTTTAGCAGCCTGATCCTTTGAATTGTCACTGCTGAATATTTATGGATGGCTATTACCCTCCATCTGTTTCTCTTACCATTCCTTTGGGATGTTAATCAATCCTGTCCTTTTAAAAAATTGACATCAATAATGTGTTTACATTTGCCAATACTTCTTAATTGTCAAGTTGTAACAGTGGAACCTCAGTAATAAATCTTGTCAAGAGATAACCTCAGATACTAGAATTTTAAGTGTTTCCCCTTCTAAGCAATTTGATATATTGATAATTGTTTCCGAGTGAACTGCAGAAGAATGTGTGTGTGTATGGGGGTGGCAAGATTTGGAGGAATAAATCTTGGTGTGTAAAATCAAGATAGGCCTAGGGCTGGTGCAATTGTAATATTTCAGGTATCTTAAGCCTGGTCAAGAAGAAAATAACATTCCACAACACAGAGGCAAACAAACAAACCAAAAATCTCAATATATGGTCCCAGTTTTGGAATAGTTTTGAAGGCTGATCTAAGGTAGCTTCATTCAGTGTCACCCTTCTTTGCTACCTCACCCACTGTGTGGTTGTCTGTTCTGTTCGTGTGGACCTTGCATATCTTGGCTTAATACATATGTAAATAAAATCAAATGAATGATTTGACTAATAGCATTAAACATAGTTAGATTTTTGTATGTGGGATCATTGGAAAGGTTGTAAGAGGGCAATGTCTAGGAAAAGTCAGTGGATTGGGACTGACAATCACCTTATCTCTGTTGTATCAAAACAACAACAATAAAACCTTAAATAACAAAGAAGAAGAAAAAACCATACTTCTCATTCAAGAATCCCCTTCTCCTTCCTCTTCAGAGTTAAGCAAGGTTCACCATTATGTCTGCATCAATGTTAAGGCTGAATGTGATTAGAATTTACAAACCTGCTCCTTTTAAATCTCTTGCACTGTAATCAGATATTTTTGTCTCCCATTTTGTTGCAGAATTAAAAAAAAATAAGACCTACAACGTAGACATTCTATGACACCGTTACTTGGACAGTTGTAAACAAACCTCCAATTCCAGACACTTGCCACAAACATCTATTGTTCATCAAACAAATAACAGTTGGGCAAAACCAACAATAAATGAATAGATAAAAATAAAGTCCCAACAAATCTACTGATTTTTGTCATTTTTTGTACCTGCCCCAGTAATATAATAGGGCAAAAAATGCCCTATGCCTTTTCCAGAAAACTATGATGCAACGAAGCACAAATGATTTCTTAGTAGGTTGGTCTCATTCGGGAGAAATTAAGATTTCTTCCATGGGACGACACTGGAATACAGTGGGGTCAGGGAGTACCCCATAATATGAGAAATATACTCTGAGAAATGTATAATGGCTCAACATTGCTGTGTAGAACTTATTTAATCTTGCATACAAACACTCCTTTGGCTATGGAACATTTTGCTATCATGCAATCCACTGGAATTTTTGTTGGGGACATAAAATCCCCCACAATTCAAACAGTGTAACATTTTTACCTAGCAAACGAGGGCTAACCAAGTCCACTATCTACTGAAGGGACCAAAGCTGTTTACAATTTATGAATTTTCTTCCAAAACAAAAAGACAATGAACATAAGAATCATGTAGCTTCATCAACATAATCAACAAGAGGGATAACTGGGAAAAACCACGGTTGCAAATCGTAACAGTGGACCACAGTTCACTGTGGAGGTGGAACATGGAAGTTGTACAAGAAGGAAGGAGGGGGAGCTCACCAGATACCACTGTGGCAAACAGCATGCTGCGCTAGAGAAGGCTTTTGTCTACTCTTTTTATATCCTTGATGTCCCAAATTTACCAGATGTTTGGTGACATTCAATCTGTTCTGGACATTACTCACAAAACGGATGGTAGTAGCATCTGTTGTTAACTGTTTTATAATGTTGAAGCAAGATTTTGTTTCATTTTGTTTTTTAAAGGGATCTCCCCCCTTTAATCAGGATATAATCTGATAAAATGAGCACCAAAACCCAACTTGCAAAACCTGAGAAGGGCAGTTGAGAATAGGGTGGCTTGGAGGTCTCGCATTCATAGGGTTGCCATAAGTTGAAGTTGACTTAATGGCAGTTAACGACAACAAATAATAGTGTAACATATTTGTTGTCAACTGCCTTCAATTCGACTTCAACTTACGGCGTCCCCATGAGAGACCTCCACAGCCCTGCTCAGGTCTTGCAGTCTCAGGGCTGTGGCTTTCCTGGATTCTATCCATCTGGAATGCAGTCTTCCTCTTTTCCTAAAGCCCTCCACTTTACCAAGCGGGGTCATATTTTCTAGTGAGTAATGTCTTCTCATGATATGGCCAAAGCATGACAGCCTCAGTTTAGTCATCTTGGCTTCTAGGGAGCATTCGGTCTTGATTTGCTCTAGGACCCATTTGTCTGTCTTTTTAGCAGTGCATGGTATCTGCAGAACTCTTTTCCAGCATCGTATTTCAAATTAGTTGATTTTCTTCATATCAGCTCTCTCCACTGTTCAGCTTTCACAAACATACATAGAAATGGGGAATGTGGTGGCATGGACCATCCTGATTTTAATATTCAGTGATATATCTTTACACTTCAGGATCTTGTCCAATTCCTTCATAGCTGCCCTTCCAATTCTTTTGACTTCTTGGCTGCAGTTCCCAGTCTGATTAATGACTGACCCAAGGTATGAAGAATCTTGCTCTATTTCAGTATCTTCATAATCTACTTTAATGCTATGTAAATCATCTGTGGTCATTATTTGAATTACTTTTAATTATTATTTTAATTATTTTTATAACATATGCATAGACAGATATGTCCTGTTTTTCTATTATTTATACTCAGAGGAACTACTCTGGTTAGAAACTCTAATGATCCATTCAAAACTTCATTTCACTCAGGCAACAGGCACTAGTCAAAGTGTTTTATTGCAGAGGTAAAGAAGTGAACAGGTCCAGAATTATTGGCAGAACTGGTTCACAGGAAGAAAGTGTAGAGTTTAAAATCAGAGGCTTGACTCACTCCTCATTACCAGCACCCCCTCCCCTTTGTTCCCAAGCCTTCAGCAGATGCGTGACCTTGGAGATAAGCTGTGAGCTCTCCAGGCCTGGGAGCTGTAAGGTACTTATATTTCAGTCCCTCTCCCAACATCTAAACAATACCCAGACACCTACTGCGCATGATAGGAACCTGGCTGGACTTAGGCTAAGTGAGGCCTGGTTCAGACAGGATTCCTGATAGAAACTATGAGTTGAAGTCTGATATCCTATTCCATTCTAGAATCTCAATAAAGGATGAACATTTAAACTCAAAGATTGTCCTCTAGATTCTCTTCACTGCAAACACCTAATTGTTCCATCAGAACTCAATTGTTTGAGGCTGCTCTTGCCACTTACTGAACTATCCCACATCTCCTGAACCTGAGATTGATCACAACACTTCTTCAACTGTCTTTTTAAAGAAGTGCTAAAACTCACAATAGAACAGACAAACCAGCTACTGCTATTTCCCAGAAGTGATCCTCGATCAGCTTCCAAAAGCTCTCCTTCTGAGAACCATCAAATGCACTCTAGTGAAGGGTCCCCTGGGAGACTATTTCACAGAGCCACTAAAAGGAAGTCCTGTTCCTTGAAGAGGTGAATCTGCTCTGCGGCAATTGAACGCAAAGCAGGGGACAAGAGGAAGATATTAAACAGCAAGAGTTAGTTTCAAAAGCATGTAATGTCTGGGCTGCAAAGGGTTAAGAGATCATATGCCTCCAATTGAACTGAACAGACTATAATTGGGACTAGAAGTTGAATAAGAAGCCACTGCAACTGCTGTAGAATTGGGTGTATATACTCTTCTCTCTTTACATTTACAGTTGTCCCTCCGTATCCATGGATTTGGTATCCAGAGATTTAAGTATTCACGGCTTGAAAATATCCTTTAAAAAATAATAATGCCAAAAGCAAATCTTGATTTTGCCATCTTATATATGGGACACCATTTTGCTATGCCGTTGCATATAATGGGACTTGAGTATTTACGGATTTTGGTATCCACGGGGAGTCCTGGAACCAAACCCCAGAGAATATGAAGGGACAACTGTATTTAAAAAAAGTGAGCTGCAGTGTACTGCCTTGGACAAGGTTTCCAAACTGTTTTTGAGAACATTCCCTCACCCATTGCAGTAAGTCAGGTTACAAAGTTATCAACGAAAATAGTGAGATCACTCTTCTCTGATAAAGCGTGTGGTCTTCATACTAGGTGTAATGGATAAAGAGCACTCCAGGCCATTGCCATGTATCATCTAGAAATGTTGCTGGATTCAAAAGATCTACTGAGCTTTGAGATTGCTTCTGGGGGCTCACAGCAACCCTTCTGACCAGTGGTGAAAATGTTCCTCTTGTAATACCACCTCCATCTTGCCTGGATTCAGCTTCAGCCCATTCAACCTCAGTCAACTTAACCTTTTCTCTAGATGTTGGCTGAACACTGAGACAACACTAGTTCCTAGCTCCTTAGTTCATGAAATATAGAGCTATGTCATCAGCATATGCTAATATAGAACTCCAAAGCTTTAGACAGTCTTACATAGCAGAGGAAGAATATCCAGCTACATGGGAAGATTTTAACTATCAGATTGGCACCTGTCAGTCAGAATGGAACTGAAAAGGTTGGCATGCACAATGAGTATTATTATAAGAATGGACACAGCTGTACTGTCATATATTGCACTTTTCCAAAGTTTTAAGCTTTAAACCAAGTCAGGTTGGTAATATAATTTTGAATGACCCAGTTAATGTCAGGTCTGCCTGGAAGTTATACTTAATTATCAGCTCAGGTTGACTAGACAAAAGAAAGACAGGATAGGATAATAAGAAAGTAATTGTAACAACCAAAGTTTCAAACTGCCTTGCCATTTCCTGATACGTAAAGCAGGTGCAGGACACATGATGACAAGGAATCATATCCCCCTTTAAAACCTCTGTTAATGGAAATCAAGGGGCAAGAAGGATTTGAATTGAAAAATGCAAAATTTGTAACCATTTTACTCTGCTGAGTGGCAATGTTAAAATGGCTAAAGATGGTAAACACACCCTAGAATGTGAAAGTACACTTTCTCATATGCTGTCTTGTTGTATGTACCTTTCTTAATTGTCATACATAATGAAACAATGCAGTATAACACTGTCTTCCACAGATGTAAAATCAAGAGGGGAAAATGTGTATATCTGCTTATTATTATGACTGTTATTGTTGTTGTCATCACCAGCTACTAAAGCAGGTTTTCCTGAATCCAGTTTGCAGCAACATGATAACCAATGGAAAACTGCAGCTGCTACCTGCATAGAGGGACAAATGGCATGATTCTAATAGCACCATCCATGGTGATGAGTTCTCAAAGACTACTGCTTCCTAACATATGAGGTTGATACTACCCTAAAAAATCCACAGTAGTTTCCCTTGATCAGCAAAAATATATATGTTAGGTCTATTGTGTTCCACCACATGGATACTGAATAACATCAGCTGCAATCTGCAATGTTATCCTCGCAGCAATAACATTTGAGTACTTCCAATTTAAAATAAATAATACATGTAGGCGCTCCATTGATGGTCAGGCACCACATTTAGAAGCTCAGCTTTGGGATGGATACCTGATGGACATTTGAAGTCTAACACACAAGAGTCAACCTACACCACCACAGGTGCTGCAAGTGATACAATTAATTTATTTCATTATATGTCACCTTTCTCCTGCAGTAGGACCAAGGTGGCTCATAAAAGCAATCAACTAAAAATCCAAGCTGACAATAACATTTAAAACATAATTTAAAAATCATTACATTAAAACCACAAAATCATTCAAAAGCACAATAAAGCTAAAAAATAAATAAAGCACCTTTCCCCCTCCATAAGAAGGCTCTCTGCAAGCAATTGCTCATTATTGCTTCAACAGGGTTGTTGTAATTCTAGCCTAGCACAAGACTGTAGCTGTGGCTGACTGCAGCTTTGAGTCAGGCCTTCACTTCCTATGTTCTCTGGCTTCCTTGCCAGCTCCTCAGGCCAGAGGTAAAACTACACTGAGGCACAGAGGGCTGAAGATGTTCTTCTAGCACAGGCTCAAGTGACACTGTCCAATACCTCCTATTAAACTGTGGTCTCATTGCCAAAAAGGATGGTTAGTGCATCTCTAATGCTGCCACTTCTGCAATTGGCAAAGCATTTCCCCCAGGGTTATATCGGATTCTTACAATGGGCAGCTCTATTTGCCCATGACACCCAATAGGCGACTCTTCTTTAGAGAAAGCTTTGGGAAATGGCCAAAGAAGCAGGAAACTGTTTTGTTCCCCCAGGAGGGTCTTTGGTCTCAGTGTCTAGAGACTTTGGTCTCAATGTTACAATGTCCCATCAGAAGAATAAGAAACTTCCCCAAGTGACAAAACACTCATCCTCTACTCCTTTCTAAAGTACAACGTATTTATCCCAAGAGCACACATATTTCTTATGATACATTTGTATGGTATGGTCTCATTCATACATACAGAAAAATAAAATATGAAGAGTACACAAAAACCAATATATATTACTATATTGCTGCCATTTTTCTGAATGATTAGAACTTGAAAGCAATATAAGCTTTGCTCCATGAAACTCAAATCCACGTATGTATCTGTCTGCTAGAAGTTCAGAGTCTCATGTCACTCTGTAGAAGAATCGTCTGCTTAAAACACATTTCTCTCAAGTTCAGATTACTTACAATGAAACAGAAAAACTGCAATGTGCCTCAGAGCTGTTGAAGGACCCTTCAAAAATGAGGCTTTGAAAATATCAAACAGGAGCTGCACCTTTCAATTCTCCTGGGAAATCCAGAATAATTCCTTTTTAAATGGGCAGCTAGGCAACTAACTCTTGTGAGATTCAGCCTAAGGGCTTGTTTCCTCAAAACTGCTGCTCTTGGTAATCAAACTATGGATTCGACAACTTCCTTCAAGAGCACAGAAAGAGTCTTCCATCAAAAGTTCAAACTCAGTGCTTACATTTTGCACCATGGCACACCTTCCCAGTGCTTTTGATCTGGGGTGAGAAATGTATCAGTGCAAGATCTTGGTGGGCAGCCACAAAATTACAGGTGCCATATTTTAAACCCCACAAGGGCCACTGCTGTGTGAACCAAGACAAAGGTCTCTTAAACCTCTCCTACCTATAGTTCAGGGTAGCTGAAGTGTGCCTTCCACATCCAGAGATTGGAAAGTGACTTTAAAAATTAATCAGCTGGTTTAGTCCCAAGAGCCCCCAAATAGGTATAACTTAATAAATAACTACAGTATTTGTTTTCCCGTGTTCAAAAGTAACTTCAATAGTTACATTTTATTACTTTTAAAAAGCATCTGACCATTAGAGGGGATTGGTTTGTGGTACAAAACAAAATCTCTTCTCATCCACTTTATTGCTGCCTCAACAAATATATGGAATATGACTGCTTTTTTTGTTGACACAGAAGTTGTCTGTTTTTAAAAATCATTTTGTACCAAATCCAATAATCTGGAAAATAGAAAAAGTACGCCAGGTTTGATGCTTTTGAGCACAAGAAAGCTCTGTTTATAAAATTCAGTCAAATCCCATGAATGACATGAACAAAATGACAGTAATTTGTCACATTTCTACAATTCCCTCTAGCCTGATTCAAAAGTAGTTATTTATGAACCTGAAATACCAACGGTCACTTTGATGACTGAACTATAAATTAGCATGTAAAGAGAATCAACACATGGCTCAGGCTTAAAATAAAGACAATTTCAATTTTCATCTACAAAATACATTAATCTAGCCATATTGTGGAAATATGGAAGGATTAAAAGTGGGATAGTCATTATCTGTAGCCCCTCTTTCATACTATACAGTTTTAGCACTTTAGCAGCCATGGCTCCATCCTATGGAATCCTATGGAATCCTAGGATGTGTAGTTTGATGTGGAAGTTAGAATTTTCTGGCAATGAGCTCTAGTGCCTTAGCAAACTATAAACGCCAGGATTTAGAAGGCTAAAGCACTAATAAAACTGTAGTGTGAAAGAGACTTGTTGTGAATGAAGCTTGGCAAACACACAATAAAAGCCTTGCCTGTAAAAACCCTAAATGACTTCTCCATCAACCTCTTTGTCCAGGGGCAGCATGGAAGGACTTAACAAGAAAAAGAACTAGGAATTATTTAGTGAATTCACTATATCTTTAATATATTTCATATCATTCACAACATCTTTAATAACAGTCTGAGAATTATGATATGTGATATGCTTGCCATAGAAGGTTGCAGAGCCTATTGGCTCTGCGATTGAAGCTGTAGTGAACAGAATAAGAATATAGTCGTCCCTTCACATTCGCAGGGGTTAGGGGCGGAAGACCCCCACGAATGTGAAAAAACCACAAATAATAATAGTCCTCCCCCCACCCGCCTGCAACAACCCACCCCCCTGCCCTTTCCAAAGTGGTGATGGGGACTTCAGGAGCCCCCGTCGCCACTCACTCCCACCCTCCGCCTGTTCCAAAGTGGCAACGGGGGCTTCTGAAGCCCCTGTCGCCACTCACTCCCCCCCGCCTGTTCCAAAGTGGCAACGGGAGCTTCAGAAGCCCCCGTCACCACTCACTCCCATCCCCTCCGCCCTTTCCAAAGTGGTGATGGGGGCTTCAGGAGCCCCCGTCGCCACTCACTCCCACCCCCCGCCTGTTCCAAAGTGGCAACGGGGGCTTCTGAAGCCCCTGTTGCCACTCACTCCCCCCCGCCTGTTCCAAAGTGGCAACGGGAGCTTCAGAAGCCCCCATCACCACTCACTCCCATCCCCTCCGCCCTTTCCAAAGTGGTGATGGGGGCTTCAGAAGCCCCCGTCGCCACTCACTCCCATCCCCTCCGCCCTTTCCAAAGTGGTGATGGGGGCTTCAGAAGCCCCCGTCGCCACTCACTCCCCTCACTGTCTTGGGAAGGGACTGGGGTGGAGAGCGGGAGGGAGGGATGCTTTCCATCCCCCCTTCCCAAGGCAGCGACGGGCTTCGTGAGAAACCCTTCGCTGTCTTGGGAAGGGACAGGGTGGAGAGAGGGGGGCAGGCGGCTTTCCGCGAATAATCGAAACCGCGACTGTGAAAGTCACGAATGTGGACGGGCAACTGTACTAACTGGTGATAGCCTAAACTTAATAAGTGGAGTTTTGCCTATCTAACATCACAAAGGAGATTCAGCATGGTTTGAGTGCTGGACTATGGACTTTATCAGACCACCCCACAGAAAAGTTCTTTTGCCAGCATAAATTGTGGTGTTTTTGTGCTGGCAAAAGGACCCCCCCACACACACACACTTACCTCCAGAAGCGTCCATGAGGCTTCCCCAGCAGTTACGGAGCACAAACAGAGCTCTGTCTGCTTCTAGGGTTGAAATCTCCCAGATTCTCACAAGAAGATGTTCGCACGGGAAATTTAAAAATAAATCAAACCAAACACACACACACACACACACACACACACACACAAAGTTCAGGAAAGCACAAAACCACAATTTAAAAGTCCCAAGTACCTGGGTGGTTGTGGTGGTGTCATAAAAAGAGCGTACCCTACCCGGCTGTCACAATCTCACTCTGAAGTGTTTGCCCATTCACACTGCATTCAAGTGAGTACAATGGCTGGCAATGCCAGTAACAAATCGCTACAGGAGATCAATTGATGGCTTGGGCCATCAATAAAAAGTATGGCTTTTTGACCAGATATGATTGAAAAAGGGTGTCGTCCTCTGGTATGTGTGTCCTTTCATGATCGTTGGGCATCCTTATGATGCCGTATTTGCTGCATCTGATAAAGTCCCATGACTCTGAGAGACCAGAGTTTGAATGTAGCTAATACCCCAGAGGACAGGATCAGAATCCAAAATGACCTTAACAGATTAGAAAGCTGGGCCAATGCTAAAAAAATGAATTTCAACAGGGAGAAATGTAGGATATTACACTTGGGCAGTAAAAATGAAATGTATAGATATAGGATGGGTGACACATGGATTGAGGGCAGTACGTGCAAAAAGGATCTAGGAGTCTTAGTGGACTACAAGCTGAACATGAGTCAGCAGTGTGATGCAGCAGCTAAAAAGCCATTCTCGGCTGCATTAATAGGAGTATAGTATCTAGATCAAGGGAAGTAATAGTGCCACTCTATTCTGCTTTGGTCAGACCTCACCTGGAATACTGTGTTCAGTTCTGGGCACCACAGTTCAGGTAGGATATTGAGAAGGTGGAACATGTCCAGGGGAGGGTGACCAGGATGGTGGGAGGTCTGGAGGCCATTATGCCCTATGAGGAGCGGCTTAGGGAACTGGGCATGTTTAGTCTGGAGAAGAGAAGGTTGAGAGGGGACATGATAGCCGTGTTTAAATATCTGAAGGGAAGTCATACTGAGGATGGGGCAAGCTTATTTTCTGCTGCTCCAGAGACTAGGATACGGAGCAATGGATTCAAACTACAGGAAAAGAGATTCCACCTAAACTTTAGGAAGAACTTCCTGACAGTTAAGAGCTGTTCGGAAGTGGAATACACTCCCTTGTAGTGTGGTGGAGTCTCCTTCTTTGGAGGTTTTTAAACAGAGGCTGGATGGCCATCTGTCGGGAATGATTTGATTGTGTATTTCTGCATGGCAGGGGGGGTTGGACTAGATGGCCCTTGTAGTCTCTTCCAATTCTATGATTCTATGATTTCACAGTAGCAACAAAATACCAGGCAGCTGGGGTATTATTTAATTTCTATCAACATGTCACGGGGGGAAAAAAGTCAGCAAAAAGAGCTGTGCTACATCTTAATAAAGCCTCCAAACTGCAGAATACATTTAGTATTTCATTTGCTCCACTGCTTGGTTTTACAAACTCTGCACATAATGCATGCCTTAGGTTTAAGATCCTTTCAAGAACTCCCTGTTCATGACTGTTTTTTACTGGATTTAAATTATTCAGTTATAAACACTTGTATAAACACTACACCTGAATGGGGATGGGAATCTGCCAAAACTCACTCACACAGAAACAGAAATAGAACAGTATGAATATACTGTAGCTTTAGGCACCATGATGAAGCTTATTTTCACACTTTATCAGCAAATATATGACAATGAGAGGATTTCTATTTGTCTGATGAAGAAGCCAATGAAGATTCAAAAGCTTGCATGATGTATTTTCTACATTTTGCTTGGCAAATAAATGTATCACTCTTTTGTGGGTTTTGCATTTTGTTGTACTTTCCCCTTAGGCTGCAACCTTAAGCACATTTGCTAGAAAACACAGTCCCACTGAAAACCATGTGACTGAGTAAAAGTCTGCATTGGATTCCATCATCAGTGTTCAAAACAATCCCCATCACACTTCCTGACTTTAAACTTTTGCCCCAGGAACAAATTTGATGTAATTTGCACATGTATAACTACTGTATTTTGTCATTGTGTAGATTTTGTTAGCAACTTGGAATGTCCTTCTGGAACAAAAGCTGAAATAGAAAGTTCATATACCGTCATGGACACAACTACCTCAAGAGTTCTATCATAATAAAAACAAGGGAGATCTACAATAATATGTTACATTCTGAAATACTTCTGTGCAAGATTCTAGGTAGCTAGCCATGCCTTTTTCCAGGTTACATACTTCATTGTTTCTTCACTGTGTAGTTCTCCATCTCCCCCCCTCAAAAGTCAGTATTCTGAGACCACCAAGCATACTTAGTCCACACTTGTTTTTTGAGGGCTTCCCTCCCTCTCTTAAGCTTCCCTCCCTAAACACCTTTGTGCTCTGCAAACCTTGGAGTTCTCTTGAGCTTGCTGATACTTATTCTTACACACATATGGTGCTGTTTTGGCTTCTTAGGAATTGACACTTGGAAAAGGACTATTATTACATAGTCTGTTATGTAATGATTACAGAAATAGGAGGATTATTTGAGTCTCTTTCTTTATTATATTTTCCCAGATATTAAATTCAAAAGACTGTATTTGGATAGTGTGAGGTTCTTGCAATAATAACAGAGCTGTGATGAACATATGAATAACAAGAGTATTCATTGGGCTAAAAATGTATCACAGTGGGCTCGTTTACACCGGCGGGAAGCCCCACACTACCTTATAGCCACAGTGGATTTTTTTTTTTTTTAGATCTGCAGTGGCCCAGTAAATGCCACACACACACAGCTTGTCCGATTATAGACGAGAGTATCCTGCCACTGTAATCTCCGCTGAAGTAAAAGGGTGGTCCTATGCAAATCATGTGCCCTGTACGTCGTACTATTTCTGGCCACATAGCTGGGGCTGCTCCATTTTCCCCTTCTGTTCGCTCGTGCATGCAAATAAGCGAATATACGTGGTTCCACAGTACTGCATTACTGGATAAGTGGAGATACACCTATCCTGATATGCGCACAATTAAATTTTTTTTTTTAAAAAAAGGACCAGAACAGAGTCCTGAAGCCACAGCTTCTTACTAAAGGGGCAAAGTACCTCCGTTTGCATGTATCAGAATACAAAGGATTGCATACAAAGTCACACAAGAAGACATCTGACTTCATGATGAAACCTTCCCTTCCTCTCCTTCTCTTGACAGCCTCCACGTCCCAAATCTGTTCCTGTTCTGTTGAAAGACAGATGGAACTGGATAGAATCCACTGAACTGTGTACTCTCTGTACACAACTTAGGGAGCAGGTCCCATGGGAATCAATGGGACTTTTAAGTACAATGGGCTCTTGTTGGCCGTGAAGGATTGGTTCCAGGGCCCCCTGTGGATACCAAAAAAATGCATGCTCAGTTCCCTATTGAAAATGGTGTAGGGCAGCAGCAGAGGTGGCAGCAAGCTCTAGTTGCATTCTTTGGGCTCTGCCGCCTCCATGAAGCATGCCAGCTGCCTGCTTCTGCCTTTGAGGTGGTGGAGTTCTTTTGCAAATCAGAACTGGGCAGCTGGCATGCTCCCAGGAGGTGGGGGACCTCAAAGAACGTGGTTGGAACTTGCCACTGCCATTGCTGTTGCCCTACACCATTTTTAATAGGGGCTTATAAACCTTGTGTCACGTTCACAATTGCAAGGCTTGCAGAGACGGCAAACATGACATGAGGCTTGCAGAGAGACTGCTGCTGGCTGCCCTATGCCATTTTTAATACAGACTCATAAGTCTTGTGTTGCATTCATAGTCTCTTTGCAAAGCTTATAAGTAATTTATTTATTTATTTATTTATTTATACCCCGCTCTTCAGCCACAAGGCTATCACAGCAGCTTACAAATTGTTTTAAGGAATAGCAATTTACACATCTACACTGCATTAAGCAGTTTCCAATGTGTGTAAGTCCCCATTAAAAATGGTGTAGGGCAGCTGTGGAGGTGATGGCAAGCCCTGCCAGCGGCCCTTGTCTGCCTCATGAAAGAATCCCACCACACTGAAGGCAGAAGTGGTTGGTTGGTTGGTGCACCCCCCACCACAGATTTAAATGTATTGTGTACATTTGAATCTATGGTGGTTTGAATCTGTGGGTGGTGAGCTTCCAGATACAGCAAGCCCATTGTAATCCTGAATTGGATCAGGGTGTGTAATTCCAGGTCTTATATG
This sequence comes from Gambelia wislizenii, assembly GCA_030847615.1. Lineage (NCBI taxonomy): Eukaryota > Metazoa > Chordata > Lepidosauria > Squamata > Crotaphytidae > Gambelia > Gambelia wislizenii. Next base: position 219,342,437 of record JAUMIR010000004.1, read on the forward strand.
ACTAATGAAGACGAAACCCAATGTGGTGAGGTACATGCTCCACAAACACAACAGTCTCCAGTAGCACCCTACCTAACAGAACTCGTATAAGAGGTCTTAGGAAAGCCTTTGTACACCAAGTCAGAAGGGCCATATCAGCTGCAGTAGTCATCTAAACTAGTAGTTTGAGTTAGCAGAAATCCGCTTAATATCTTAATTTGTCCTCTAGTCAAAATGAAAGAAAATGTAGGAAATGATCAAGAGACTGGAACAATTCTAACAAGGAAAGGTTATAAAGTTTGGAGCTATTTGGCTTAGGAAAAAAAAGGGAAACTAAGCAGGAGATACGACAGAGGTTATGCATGAAACTGAGAAAGTAGTCAAGGACTTCTCTCCTCTCATAATACTATAACCCAGGATCAGCCATTAGGTTATAGGAAAACGTAGGACTTTCAGGACAGATAAAATTAAACTATGGAATTCACTCCCACAGGATATAGGGACAGCTGCCAACATGGATGGCTTTAAAAGGGGAATTTGTACATTTGTGAGGGTGGAACAATTAGTGGTTACAAGTCAGATGGTCTTTTATTCTAGAATTTATTCTAGTATGTCTCTAGTATGTCTCTGTATGTTGGTTGCATTTATTCTAGTATGTCTCTGTATGTTGGTTGCAGGGGAGCATAGGATATAGGGTGCTACCATGACCAAATGCCAGCCTCCATATAGGTAATGAAATGACTACTGTCTGAAACAATAACAGAACAGATAGGCTATTGCTGGAATTAACACGTTTTGCTTATACTTTAAAAAGAATTTCCGCACATACGAAAACATAATTTTAAAGCCCAGACAAGGATATATTTCACCAGGAGATGAACAAATATTGTCTCCAAATATCTCCAAATATTGTTGGACTGCAACACCCATGATCCCTCACCACTGGCTATATTGATGGAAGTTACATTCCAGTGTCATCTGAAGGACTGCAGGACCCCCATTCTTAATGTAAAGGGATGCAACAGACTGAAGCTGCACAATTGGAAAACACCACATCATGTTTGCAATTTAATTAAACTGGAAACAAAACAATGCTTACCTGCCGGCGTATTATTTCCAGATTAGTTTTTGCTTTGTTCACTAGTGTTTCTATTTCAGTTGAATCCTTGATGTTTTTGTTTTCTCTGAAGGCATCTTTTATTCTTCTGATGGCATAGGTCCTAAACATATTTGTAAGAAGAAAAATAAATTCCCAATTCAGTTTCAGTTTAATGCTTTACAATAAAAGGATGCAGAGGACTATCATTATGAATAATATAGAAAGGTGGTTTTCATCATCATCATATCTAACATTTATATAATGCTTTATATTCTTATATAATTTGATAGGAGATTATACTGTTGTATAAATCTACAACACTTATATTTATCACTTTGTCCATTCTTATAAAACCAAGACCAGTTAGGTTAGTATTCTTACCCTCATATTTAAAGGGGCACTGTGTTTGTGTGTGCACACATATGGATACACACAAATGTACGAGAGAGAAAAAACAGTGGCTTAGGAAAGCATTTATGGAAAATATTTTAACCAGACACTCCACCACGATACTAAAAGGCATATTTTTAAACGTGTAGAAACATTTAGAAAACATGAAATAACTTTTTTTTTTAAAAAAAGGAGAAGGGTGTACATGATACAATAGGGGTGGGAGAAGTATGGCCTGTTGACTGCATGTGGCCCCAAGGACATTTTTGCAGGCCGCAGGGTTACCAATGATCCCCCAAGTTATGGGATGTGTGTGTGTCATATATTTATGGTTTTCCGCAAAATGACCAATAGTGTGCCCAAGCCTCTGAGGGTGATAATGGCTATTTTGTTCCATTTCAAACCCCTCACTTTTTGGACTGAATGGGGATTATTTCCAAACAGGAAATTCTTGTTTGGAAATAAGGTCAACCTGTACATGGAACAGGTGAGGAGGGTACCAAAAAGGGGCAAAGTGCAACAAATTTGTCAACACAGGCTGGGGAGTGAATTATTGACTAGTTTAGGGGTGAAATGAATGTTTTCTAGCCCTTAAATTTTGGAGTGGGGATGGTGTGATCCTCTAAGATCCCATGGGGGGGGGCTAATTCCAAACCCTGGCAACCCACTCCATGGAAGACTCCCAAACTTCTGTGTCATGGTGCCCTCCAGATGTTGGATGACAACTCCCATCACTCAAACCTGGAACTGAAGAAAAAAAAGGAACAAAATCTAGGGTTGCATCCAGACTTTGTCACACTTGATACAGACTGGGGCAGGCAACTGTTGAAGGCTAGAGGTTTACACTTGTCTCCCAGGAGACTTTGGAGGGCTGCACCGTCCCCACTGCATCAATCTCCAAATAAATAAATAAATTTTTAAAAATCAAAAAAGTTTTTTGCCCTGAACACCCTCTAGGGGGCACTTTCACCATGTTTTGGGGCCTTTCTGGGCCATTTTAGGCCCAGGAGAGGTCTGTTTTTAACAACAGGACATGAGCAGAAGTCACTTCCTGTTTTAAAAAGTCTTCCCTGGGGCCCTAAATTGATCCAGCTCACCGGCACCCCCCCAAAAAAATATATGGTGGGAATGCCTCCCACACTCTTTAGAGGTTTTTTTTTTTTTTTAAAAGATGCATTTTTGACCCCTGAAGGCTTTGGAGGGGGGCTCCAAAGTAATAAAAAATCCCTCCATACCTCCTAGAAGTCATTTTCTTGACCCCTAGGAGGCCCTGGGGGTACCAAAACTGCCCTGGGGAAGGCTGCATGCGACCCACTGGCTACAATTTGCCTACCCCAATATAGTCTCAGTTAAATCAATCAGACTCCAATTACCAATTACAAACCTGAGTCTCATTGATCTCCCTGGGACTCTAAACAAGAAAATATCTGCCTCTATCCTACAGAAGATTATATAAATCCATTCTTTATTATCAAGAAAACAAGAGACACAAAACCAATGTAATCCTGATTTTTTTTACTGTAAACTTCAGATTTCAGCAGAATGTACAGACTATGGAAATTGTTTTGAACCTGAGGCCCATCCTACTCACAAGAAGTAAAAACCTTTTATGACAGAATAGAGTCTAACCGTGCTAAAATAAGCCCTAACCCTGTCCACTGAGGATTCAGTGCCTGTATGTGGAAGACAGTCAGGGACCTTTGCAAGAAACAGAGGAATCAGTTCTGGTTTGGTGTATGAGAGCTGTACACTAATGGCTTGCTAGTTTACCTGTGTGGATACTTATGGCAGATGGAAGGCACAAATCACCAATTGACATTTCAAAATCCCCTAGGCACAGATATTAATCCATAGTAGACCAGATCACTTCACTGATGATTAAGGGCAGCTTCAGAAAACCATTTTCTAATCTCAGTCATAGCTGTACTTTATCTCTGTAAGAAGCCCTCATACACATTTTTGACTCCAGCCTCTTGCTCCCCTTTTCAATTTGCACTTCAACTGTTTTAACTTCCATTTTGGAACACACTTCACTTACCACCTGCTGCATCCAAGCAACAAGACCAAGGAAGGAAGACAAAAGCAATTCAAAACTTGAAGGGAACAAGGTAACTGCTGCAACCAAATAATAAATGCTTTCATTAAGTTGCACAAACTCCAGCTTAGAAGAAGTCTGCAGTTGCTCTGTAGCTATAATGGCAATAACAATGTTATTCATGTTTCTGATTGAAACATGTATTCTGGTTAGACCATTCACAGCACTAAATCAAATCCTTTCGATTTGCAGTTCAAACATGAATGTATGGGAGCCCAGTAAAATGCCTCTCTAAATAGATTGTGCTGGAAGGTTCATTGCTTGTAATGACACACATCAGCCTATGAGAGCTAAAATCTACTAGCAAGCTGACATATCCAGCTGTCTAAGACAAAGCCAGTTCCAGTCCGGAGGACACCAAGTGCCAAAATATTTGATGATTTCTGGGTTAAAAGGTATGTCTTCACACTTGTATTTTAAAAAGTGGAGTATCTTTCTGGTCTCAGCTCCTCACAGGCATTCTGTAAGGCTCTGAGGGTCAAAGCTAATAACTGGGGCACATCACATGCTTCAAAAGGGTGCATTTATATAGCATGTTCCACCGGATTTAATCCATAAGTAAGAAACCTATGACTTTCCAGATACTGCTGGACTCAGTTCCCATTGTCTCTCACCAGTGGCTATGCTGGCAAGTGCTGATGACCAACTTCTGGAAGGCCACAAGTTCTTGTACTCCTGTTGACTGTTTGCTTTGTTTACTGTTATGGCTTTAGCCACTGTACAGTTATGGTTTTTCTCTTATGTCATCCTACACTTCAAAAGGAAAGAGAATTCCTAAAATAGAGGGAAAAACCCTTGGTTTAAAGCAAACAGTTGTGGTTGCAGCTATACTTGAAAATCAAAGAAATCTGGATCACAGACACCCCCCCCCAATACTTATTTCTTATTTATTTATTTATACCCTGCTCTTCAGCCTCAAGGCTATCAGAGCAGCTTACAAATTGTTTTAAGCAACAGCTATTTACACATCTACACTGCCTTAAGCAGTTTCCAATGTGTGTTAGCTAATTGCCCCCCACAAGCTGGGAACTCATTTTACCGACCTACGAAAGGATGGAAGGCTGAGTGAACCTTGGAGCCCGCTGGAATCGAACTTGCAACGTGGTGACTTGCAGTACTAACTCATATCATGGGTACACTGACGGACCCTTCTTGTACCTTAACTTCTGCTTCAAATAAACACAAGGGATACACTCCAGTTTTGGAAATGTACTCAGGGGTAATTGTGTTGGCCATATAGCATAATATAACAAAATACAAAATCGACAAAAAAATGATACCCTTGTATTGGCCAATCAAAATGCAGAAAATGCATCAAGCAAGCTTTCAAAGTTTTACTGGCTTCTTCATCAAAGATATTAAAAATCATAAAGACGAAAACAATGAAGATGTTAGCGTCATGGGCCTACATTCTGTCTCAGATGTTACTCTGTTGTCAGTTAAGAGGGTACTAAGGGACTTAAATGAAGGCAGAGGTCACTCTTTTTTGGCCATGTGAGGACCAGGAACAAAAGGCAATAAAAGACAGGTAATAACATTTCAGCTCCATTAGCAACAGGAAAGTAACTTCTCTTGAGCTCCAGCTATCCTTGTCCTATGGGAAGCTAGCTGCTCCTTTCTTAGGCAGAAAACACTGAATTTCTCATGGAGTCTCTATACTGTTACATCTGGAAAAACTTTTAGGTGCTATAGAAGTAAAACTTGCTAATTGAAATAAAACTCCTTTTGGATTTCCAAATGAGGGGGGGGGAAACTTCAGTTTAAAGCCTAAATTAAATTTGGGGGCTGTACCTCCAAAAGCAGAGAAATTCAGAGCACATGTATTCCCTGCATTCTGAAAATGCGTACCTTCATAGTCCCTTCTTATGAGTACACCACATGTGAAACAACTCACATTTTTCAGAAATGGAGAAAGGATACATATTTACTTTCCAGAGCTGAGGTATTTACAAACTGGACAGCACAATATTTAGCACAGATTTAACTACCCTTTCTCTTCAAAAGAAAACTTTCATTACCCAAAGCTTTCTTTTGGAGAGGTGGTCTGAACAAGGGGAACTATTTGCCACTGGAAACAAACAGAACAGACAGTAGATGGGAAACTTTACATCTAATGGTCAATACACTCACCAGCCAAGATTAACAGGATGATCTGCAAAGACCATAGTAAAGATAGTTCAACTGAGCACAAAACTGTTCTACCAATCTACTATTTGTAGATTCTGCCAGTATCAAAACCTGTGTTTCTTTTCAGTTGTTTCACACTAACAGTGACATGCTAAGTAGGGAATGGGATGACCAGTGAGACTATGACATAGTGCTTGCTTCAGGTGGGAATTAACCCAAAAGAAAGGTCACTGAACGTGTCCATGTTTTGTGGAGTATAGTTCAAACCATAAATTCTTGATATGCTCTATAGCAGTGGCTCTTAACTTTTTCTTTACCAGGGACTCCCTTGAAATATCTTTTGTTGCTGCAGACCCCCAAGACTTAACTCAAGATTTAAAACAACAACAATAATAATAATACCACCTGATAATGATACAATTCCTCTCCACTGGCGCCCCCTTGTCGTGGGAGAGAGGCTTGCGTACCCTAATGATGTTTTGAGCTATGCTGGCGGTGGCATAATAGCCACTGGTAGGGTCTCCCATGCCAGACAGGTCAAAACCGAAGGGTCTGACAAAGAGCGTCAAAGGGCAGGATGGGCTCTCTAGCCTTGTGGCAACCGTCCTAGGAGAAGGAAAACTCCAATCCCAAACCCGGGCAGATGGTGCTCGTCCAACCCTGTAAGGTCAACCATCTAAGAGAAGGAAACTCTAATCAAACCTACGGCCCGAGGACCTCACTGCCACGTCCATGCTTGCAAGGCCACGGCAGATGAATCTCTGGTTTAAAGGGTGAGGCCAGTTCTGTGCACGCTGCGCTCCACCAGAAAAATCCATTGCACAGGCTCGAAGGACAAATCCATTTCCAAAAAAGCCCTGTAGCGACTGGCGAGGGACGAAACCGGCAGGTGTAAAGATGCACTGGAAGCCGCAGCCCCAACCCTGCATGCAGGCAGTTCAGGACATTGGTCGCTCAAGCCTGACCCGGGAGATGACAGTCTTGTTCGGCAGCATCCTGAACGACCAAGCAGCCTTTTTTTAAGGAGAGCACTGCTTGCTCCATATGGAGAGGGGCCTAGAAAAGGTGGCCTAAAGAAAGCTCATCCCCAACTACCTGGTTGGCTAGCCGCAGCCAACGGGAATCTTCTGATGCGGTCAAACCAAGGCAAAGAAACAAAGGCACACACCGGCCTCCAAAGGTCTAAATAAACTGACACTTGCATGCTGGAACATCAGAACCATGCAAGACTCTGAAGACAGTGGACGGCCTGAGCGTCGTTCTGCCCTAATAGCCCTTGAACTATCACGGCTTAATATTGACATCGCTGCTCTTAGTGAAGTTCGCTTCCATGAGGAAAGCAGCCTTAAAGAACATGGCGCCGGCTACACACTTTACTGGTCTGGCAAACCCAAAACCGAAAAACATCTGTCAAGAGTAGGCTTTATGATTAAAAACTCCATTGCCTCCAAACTCGAAACCTTGCCAACAGGACACTCTGATCGCATTATTTCCTTACGCCTCCCACATGTTGTTCTCTTTAGTATATATGCCCCAACTATGCAAGCCGACCCTGTAGAGAAAGACAAATTCTACACAGACCTACGCCAACTCATACAAAAAGTCCCTGTAGAAGATAAAATTATTATCCTTGGTGACTTCAATGCCAGAGTAGGAAAGAACTCCGAAGCCTGGAAAGGTGTCTTAGGCAAGCATGGTGTTGGAAATTGCAATGATAACGGACGCCTCCTACTAGAGTTCTGTGCAGAACAACAGCTGACTATTACAAACACAATCTTTCAGCAGAAAGATAGCTTGAAGACAACCTGGATGCATCCCCGATCCAAACATTGGCACCTCATTGACTACGTTCTAGTCCGTCAGAGAGACATTCGTGATGTCCGTCATACACGAGTGATGCCCAGTGCAGAATGCCAAACAGATCATCGCCTCGTAAGATGTAAACTAAATCTTCATCTTAAGTTCAAACCTAAGAGGGGTGGCATCTCAAAGAAGAGACTCCAAGTCAACAATCTTCAACAAGCTACCATGAGAGACAACTTCCAGGCAAATCTACAAACGAAACTTGAAGATCATCCTACAGATCCTTCTCCTACAGTGCTTTGGCAACATATCAAAAACAGTATCCTCCAGTCTGCAGAAGAATCCCTTGGCTTCTCCCACAAGAAAAATCAAGACTGGTTTGATGAAAACAACCAAGAGATCCAGGAGCTGTTGGCAAGGAAGAGAGCTGCTCACCAGGCATACCTCGCCCAGCCAACCTGTCATGTAAGAAAAGCAGCTTTCCGCCTCACATGTAGCAAACTACAACAAAAACTCCGAGACATGCAGAACAAGTGGTGGATCAATATAGCAGAAAAGACACAATGCTGTGCAGATCTGGGTGATCATAGAGGATTTTATGAAGCTCTTAAAGCAGTGTTTGGACCTACTTATCAGGTCCAAAGCTCCTTATACAGTACAGATGGTCAAACATTAATTACTGATAAAGCCTCCATCCTAAATCGTTGGGCTGAACATTTTCAAAGACTCTTTAGCGCCAACCGAGTAGTACAAGCCTCAGCTATCCAATATATGATACAAAAACCAATGAAAAATGAATTGGACATAGCTCCCACTGTGGAAGAGACCCTTAAGGCCATACAGCAGATGAAAAACGGCAAGGCAGCTGGGATTGATGGAATCCCACCTGAAGTTTGGAAACACGGAGTTCATGCACTCCACGAAAAATTCCACGAATTCCTTGTGAATTGCTGGGAAAAAGGGGAACTGCCATCAGACCTCTGAGATGCAGTCATCATCACCCTGTACAAGAAAAAAGGAGCAAAATCCGATTGCTCAAACTATCGAGGCATAACACTGCTCTCTATTGCTGGAAAAATCCTTGCAAGGATACTCCTGAACAGGTTAGTTCCTGCTATTGCAGAAGAACTTCTCCCTGAAAGCCAATGTGGCTTCAGAGCCAATAGGAGTACTACAGACATGGTATTTGCCCTTAGGCAACTGCAAGAAAAATGTAGGGAGCAGAACAAGGGTCTCTATGTATCATTTTTCGACCTCACCAAAGCCTTTGACACTGTAAGTAGAAAAGGTCTGTGGCAGATCCTGGAAAGACTAGGATGTCCCCCCAAATTCCTTAAAATGATTATCTTGCTACACGAGGGACAGCGTGGTCAAGTCAGATATGGTGATGCTCTTTCAGAGCCCTTTCTAATAACTAATGGAGTGAAGCAAGGTTGTGTTCTTGCTCCAACTTTATTTACAATCTTCTTTAGCACGATGCTCCAAAGGGCTATGGCAGAGCTTGAAGAAGACGACGGCATCTATATACGCTACTGTACTGATGGTAGCTTGTTTAACTTAAGCCGTCTGAGGGCTCACACTAAGACTCTAAACTATCTAGTCCGTGAGCTGCTCTTCGCCGATGATGCTGCCCTTGTTGCCCACACAGAAGCAGCTCTGCAGCGCCTAACATCCTGCTTTGCAACAGCTGCAGAGCTGTTTGGGCTAGAAGTCAACCTGAAGAAAACAGAAGTTCTTTACCAGCCTGCACCACAGGACGAACACCACCATCCCCACATTGCCGTCGGCAAATCAGTGCTCAAGTCCGTTCAGCAGTTCACCTACCTGGGAAGCATCATCTCCTCAGATGCCAAGATTGACAAAGAGATCGATCACAGATTAGCAAAGGCATATAGTGCATTTGGAAGACTTCACAAAAGAGTCTGGAGCAATAAACACCTGAGGCAAAGCACAAAAATCAGTGTGTATAGAGCCATCGTACTGTCTATCCTCCTTTATGGATCTGAAACATGGGTCACCTATCGCCACCACCTACGACTCCTCGAGCGCTTTCATCAGCGCTGTCTACGCACAATCCTAAATATACACTGGACTGACTATGTGACGAATGTTGCTGTCCTTGAGCAAGCAGGGATCACCAGCATTGAGGCCATGATATTGAGAACACAGCTGCGCTGGGCAGGGCACGTTTCTAGGATGGAGGACCATCGCCTCCCAAAAATACTACTCTACGGTGAACTCGCCACGGGTCAGCGTAAGAGGGGCGCTCCAAAAAAGCGATACAAAGACTCCCTGAAACAACATCTCAGGCTTGGCCAAATTGATCACCAACAGTGGTCCGCCCTGGCCTCACATCGGGAGGCATGGAGACGCACTATCCACAATGCTGCAGCCTTATTTGAGAACTCACGACGAACAAGTCTTGAAGAGAAACGACAACGCAGAAAGAATCACAACCCAAAAACATCACCCAAGGAGACCTTCTGCTGTGCTTTTTGCAACCGGACTTGTTTATCTCGGAGTGGCCTTTTTAGTCATCAGCGTGCTTGCAGAAAGCACGGGATGAGTCCTTTCTGAATCTTCGTTTGCGAAGAAAAATCAGAGAGATGATACAATTACATCATCCATTAAACCTTCCCTCAGAGGCACTGGAGGGGGAGGGAAGACTTTTCTCCTGCTTCTTCCTGCAAGTCTGTGCCTGTAAAAGATTGAATGGCAATGCACAGTCCAAGCCAGCTAGCCAGCATTTGCCTTGGCTCCTATCATGGGGCCACTCCATTGCAGGGAGTAGGTCGGCTGAGCAGCTTTCAAGCCTCCATGGACCCCCTGTGAGGACATCATGACATATTTTAATTTTTGTAAGCCGCCCCGATTGTTTTTAACAGAGGGACGGGATAACAATAACTATTATTATTATTATGACCTGCTGCGTGCGGGTCAGTGGACTACAGGTTAAGAATCACAGCTCTATAGGGGTTTTATTTAGCTTTTTGTTTTGTTTTGTTTAGCATGGGGTTTTTCTAAGGCCTTTATTCTACTGCTTGGATCCAAATAGAGACGATGTATTGAATCAATTGCTGGATGGTAAATCAACATCTTTCTCCCCTAATGCATATGCAGAGATGCTGCCAGATAAGGTTTTAGTTAATGCAGTTCCCTTGTTTGTTAATGGAATTTTACAGGGCATCCAGATGTCATTATCAATGACATTCAGCAAAACAAGAAAGCCTAGCTACATATTGTCTTATTCTTGGTAGTGTGAGAACTCATGGCTGGCCCAAGATATTTTATTGCCCAAGCATAGAATAAGATAGCCCCCACCCACCCACTCTGTTTCCAACAGAAAAACTTAATGAATGTGAGTTCAACACTGGTGAAGCCACACTGTCTTGCAGCACACCTGAGACTAGCAGAGTAGTTTATGGGGTACAAGTCAGCATCCATGGTGCACCCCCCCAGCACTTTGCTCTTCTCCTTGACCTTACATTTGAGGTGGTCCAGTCACCAGGTTGAATGACTGTGCCAACCTTTCAGCATTTAAGTGCGTTAAGAGGCAACACATGTGTATAATGTGATTTTTATCTCAGAGATGCACCCCGCAGCCTCATTCATGATTTTCTGTCCTGCATTTCCATAGTGCAAGTTTTTCTTTTTTTTTTTACTTTTTCATGCAGTCCATGGTTGTATCCCAGCATACTCTTCAGGACTGCAATCCTTCAAGATTATAATTTTGTTAGTCTCATTAGTTTACTGTGTCATGTTCGTTAAATAGTTTAAGTTGAATATTTACGTTATACTTTTATGTGGTTAAACGTCAACGTCGTACAAACTTATTCTTAATGGTGCAATAAAAATATTACCGGTATAAAAAAAACACAAAAGATTGCAATGCTATACAGACTAAAAGAAGGAATAAAGCTTTTACATTTTACACCCGTACACAGTCAACTGCATATACCACACGAACAGCTTGCTGTTGTTTTAAGGGGATGTTTCCCTTTGTAGAGTAATCCCAGTGTGCTAAGCAGAAATAGAGAAACAAAACCAAAAATACCCCCCAACCAGTCCAGGACCGGTTTAAGGAATTTTGGGGCCCCCTGCAATGCTTATTTTGGGGGGGCTATATGTTTATGTAACGTAACTCAACCTAAGCTATTCACAGTACAGGATATTCAGATTATGACTAATAATGTTTTTGCAGAAGGAGGGTGGGTGCTGACGCCGCTGGTGCCTTAAACCGACCCCAAAACGACCAAAGAGGGTCTTTATTTATTCGTCGCCAGCCAAAGCTGCATCCCTAGGCTCGTTTCATTGAGCAAAACCAGCCCCACTTGAATCCAGTGGGGGTTTACTTCCGAGTAAAGCCAGCCAGGGCTCGACCCTTTGAAGCCTTCAAAGCAAAGAGGAAGCTTTCCCTACCTGTACCCGTAGGCTGTAAAGCCCTGGCTCTCCCGCAGCAGAGCGCGGTACAGCCGCAACACCTGAGCCCGCCTGGCCGCCGCCATGTTGTAAACACAGACAGACACACACACACATACACACAGCCGGGCCTCCCCGGCGACCGCAAGAAGGCCCCAGCGCCTTAGCAGCCTTCGCCGGGTCCCGGAAGCGGCGGGGCGGGCGGGGAGGCCGGACTCGAAGGCCGCGGCGCGGGAAGGGGCGAGGGGGCCGCAGGGCCTGTGGCCGTCCCTGGAGCAGCCCGGGCTCGCGTGACGGGGGCTCCCGCCCAGAGCGCCTCAGGGCAGGCGAGGGCAGCTCTGGCGCCCAGCCTCCGAGGTTGGAGGAGGAGGAGGAGAAGAAGAAGGTGAGTTGGAGGAGGCTGGAGCAGGAGTGGGCATGAAGCGCTGGGCCGCGGGGATTGGGTCCCCAGTTATTATTACTATTATTCCTTTTTGTAGGTGGTTTTTAAATATATATATATATATATAAAATATATACTGTATAATATAGAATATAATAAATATAATATATTCACAGACACACACATAATTTATTTTTCTCCAAACATAAACAACGTTGACTCCATAGAAATGGGAAAAGACTAAAGAGAAAAAGAAAGAGAAATAGAGTACAAGGATCATATATAAGACAAACCAAACTGTATTACAATCAAATATCATAACATTCTAGAAAAAATTGAATACAAGGATTATATATAGAACAAACTAAGCAGAATTAGAAACAAATACTGTATTACAATCAAGCATCATAAAGTACTAGGGAAAAAATAAAATGCAAGGATCATATATAGGACAAACCAAACAGTATTACAATTAAATATCATAACCTACTAGAAAAAAATAGAATACAAAGATCACATATAGAACAACCCAAACAGTATTACAATCAAATACTGTATGACAATCAAGCATCATAAAATACTAGGGGAAAACTAGAATACAGGGATCATATGTAGGACAAACCAAACAGTATTACAATCAAATATTATAAAATATTAGGGGGGAAAATAGAGTACAAGGATCATATAGAGAACAAATCAAACAATTACATACATTTTCCTTGTTGTTTTTTTCTGGGCTGTGAGGCCGTGTTCTGGAAGAGTTTACTTCTGACATTTCGCCTGCATCTGTGGCTGGCATCCTCAGAGAATGATTGAGTAGGTGTGTGTGGAATTTATATACAGTACTGTGAATCCCTGTTGGGGAGTATATGTAGATTTGTGTAATTGAATGGTTAGTTTCTGGGTATAGAAACGCAAGGCTCGTTAGTGTCTGTTTGGCTAATTACACAAACAGACACTAACAAGCCTTGCATTTCTATACCCAGAAACTAACCATTCAATTACACAAATTTACGTATACTCCCCAACAGGGGTTCACAGCACATAAACACACACACACCTACCCAACCATTTTCTGAGGATGCCAGCCACAGATGCAGGCGAAACGTCAGAAAGAAACTCTTCCAGAACACGGCCTCACAGCCCGGAAAAAGAAAAAGGGAAAAAAAAAACCCCAAGGAAAATTTATGAATGCCGGCCGTGAAAGCCTGCGACTTCACATCAAACAATTACAATCAAATACTGTATTACAATCAAATATAATAAAATGCTAGAAAAAAATAGACTACAAGGATCACATATACAGTAGAACAAACTAAGCAGTATTACAATCAAATATCATAAAGTACTTCAACAAACATACGGAACCCCACCCCCAGTAAATAAATATACATCTTTCTAAACTAAACATAAAAGCATTGATGCTTCCTCATAGTTATTCTTCTAGTCAGAATAGTAATCATTTATGCTTATCTAGCATCTGATTTTTAAAAAGTATATGTACTAGAAATAACTGGGTCCCCAGTTCTAGACTGGAGGTGCATCTACAAAATAGAAATAATGCAGTTTGACACTGCTTTAAGTGCTGTTGCTCCATCCTATGCAATCTTGGGATTTGTAGTTTTACAGGGTCTTTAGTCTTCTCTGCCCAAGAGTGCTGGTGCCTCACAAAACTACAAATCCCAGGATTCTGTAGGATGGAGCCATGGCAGTTAAAGTGGTGTCAAGCTGCATTACTTCTGCAGTGTAGATGCACCCTGGGATGGCGAAATGTGTATCCCCCCCATTGCTTCCACAGTCTCTTTATTATTATTTATTATTTAATTCATTTCTATCCTGCCTTTTTCCCATCAATGGAACTCATTATAAAAACAATACAAGCTTAAAAACAGTACGAAGTTAAAATCACATTATAAATATAACAATTTAAAAGGAATTAAACCATTTACAAGTTAAAAACATTACAGTAGAAATTAAAATACCTTTTAAAAAACCCTTAAGATTTTTTTAAACCACACCACACAGCCTCACTAGCGCAGCCTTTGTTGGTTCGCTCATTCTCTCTTTAAAAACGTAGTAGGTTGAATGTTGTTTCTGGTATTGGAATACTGCTGAACATTATAGAGCATCTTGTTTTGTTAGCTGCGAGACCATGGCATTTGTCTAAATGTAATGTTCCTTTTCAGACTACAGCTCCCAGAATCCCCTAGCCATTTGGACTACCTAGCTGGGGAGTTTTGGGAGCTGTAGTCCAAAAAGAAACTTTCTCAAGATCTATCTAGATCAGGGGTTCTTAACCTCTTCTTTACCAGGGACCCCCTTTGAATATCTTTTGTTGCCATGGTCTCCCAAGACTTAACTTACGATTTAAAACCATAATAATAGTAATAATAATAATAATACCTGATGATATTAAAAATAATACAATTACACCATCCATTAAACCTTCTCTCAGAGGCACTGGAGGAGGAGGGAAGACTTCTCTCCTGCTTCTTCCTGCAAGTTTGTGGCTGGGGCATTGAATAGCAATACACAGGCCAGCCAGCCAGCCTTTGCCTTGGCCCCTGTCACATGGCCACTCCACTGCAGGGGGAGGTGGGCCAAGCAACTTTCAAGCCTTTGCAGACCCCCTGTCAGGACATTGTGGGCCCCTGGGGGGGTCTCGACCCCAGGTTAAGAACCGTTGCTCTAGATCACAAGTGGACTGTCCAATTTTATGGCTACTGCACCATTAAAGCACATGAACCTTCACAAATTACACATCCTACTTGAATGTCACCAGACCTCTTCCAACTCATGTAGGAGAGACTGCTTACTAACTTGTCCGCACAGACACTGTGAGTCGATGCAGGTAGAATAGCTTTCTTTCTGTCATCTTGGAGCTCCAAGCAAAAATTATTAATGTCTGAATGTCATCAAGGGAGTACTCTGAATCCAGTCTGTTGATATTGTGTTAAATGTTATTTTTGATCAAAGCATTAAAAAATTGTTAACAGAACAATGCAATAAAGCAGCATTACTGTAATTTCTGTAAAAAGATTTGGCTGAGTACTCTGCTTTCCCTTCTGGAATTGCCACAAAAATAATGACTGCCCACATTATGTGACCTTATTATGTTCATGTTTTCCCTCATTGCATATTTCTCTCTATCTCTGTGCAGCCCCCACCCCCTTTACAGGTATATTGTGTTTACCAACTGTAAAGACGTATAGACGATAAACAGCTGGAGATACTTTCTTAACTCTGGGTAAATATACATACAGTATTCTCATTTAGAAGTCTGGCATAGAGTCAGTGCAAATGTGGATTTCTACATTGTACCTATCTTGTTGTAGGAGCTTTTAATATACAGGTCACCTGCCATACCCATGGGGATATGTTCCGTAACTTACCATGGATACATGAAATTGTGGATAATAGTGAACTCTATTGAAATGAATGACTTCTGGCCCAACTTCCGACAGAAGCATACCTGTCAGGAACGGTCCCTGATGTTGCCTGTTCCATGTTATATGCAGTATTTTGCATGTAACCTTGCTGTTCATTATATTTTCATTTCTTGGTGCTAATGAGCGTACTCTGAGAACTAGAGAGAAGGTAGTATAATGGTCTGAAAGTCTGGGAGATAAGGCTGCGGATGTGGCCATAGTTTCGTTTCTTGCCTTGAGAAAAGAGGGGCAGAGACAAAGACAGGATCACAGCAATGGCACTTCTTGGATTTCTGTGCCAATAAAATTTTCTGTTTTTAACTCTGAAACTGCTGGTCACTGAATCTGGGAATGCCAATACACACCAATACCATAGAATCATGCTGGAGGACATAGAAAATACCTAGAGAAGACATATATTTTTAGATGTGGTTAAGTGAAACTGTAGTACCAGTCCTGTGGATACGAAGGGGTTGTGTGTCGACCTGTAGATAAGCTTTAGAAAGTGTGATACCATTCATTTGTTTGTGTCTTTTGGCACATATTATTTTATGTACCCACGAGAGCTGGATTCCACACATTCATCTTCCACAAAGATTAAGATGGTGCTGTGTCCTATTTTCATTGGCAGTATGTTCTGTGGCTGTTGGCATAAAGCTAATGGGGGAGGTTTTTCCGTATGTGCTAGATTTAGTAATATTAGTTCTGGAGAAAGTTCCAAATGACAATGTGTTATACCTTAACACTTTTCTGTTGTTTCCAACAAGAATGACAAATCTTGGGTCAGTGAGCACAAGGCCCTTCAGTTCTACCCATTCATGTTATAAGTTGATATTCAATGCATGCAGATGGAAGTTTACTCAAAGGTAAGTCCCTTGGAGTTCAATGGGGCATACACCTTGGTAATTGCATTTAGGATTTTATATTTATTTATTTCCCTCTTATCATTTCATTTCTCTGTTCCTGGAGACAGGGGCAATGGAGGCATGACTGATAGGGAAGAGGAGTGGGACAGGGAGAGAAGGGAGATGGAGTTGGAAAAGCCAGGAGAGGTTGTGCCAAATGAGGCAGCGGTCCCAGGAAAAGACAGATGTAGGCCAACAATGTGGAAAGAAAGGGCAAAGGAAAAGAAGATACGACTAAGCCAGCTGGGAATAGCAGAGAGAAACTGGACATGAATGAAACCCACCTAGAGCCCATACACAGAGTCACATTTCTATGGGTGCATCTACAGTGTAGAGATAATGAAGTTTGACACCAATTTGACTGCCATGGGTCCATCGTACAGAATCCTGGGATTTGCAGTTTTGTGAAGCACTAGTACTCTTTGGCAGAGAAGGCTAAAGACTTTGTAAGACTATAAATCCCAGGATTCCATAGGATGGAATTACAGCTCTTAAAGTGGTGTAAAACTGCATTATTTCTACAGTGTTGGTGCACCCTATATCTGTTCCTGCAGTCAGTGAGTATCCTCACTAATCAGAGCTTGGCAAACATTGCTTTATTTATTTACTTTTTGACTACTGTTCCTAAAATTCTACAGCTAAGATTGCCACTGGGAGGTTCTGGGAGGTGGTTAATCTGGAAGATGAAGTTTGAATTTTTTTTTTCAGGCTCTGTTAATGGTATCTAATAGCCTGGATGCAATGCAAATTATAATCTGTTCATGTCAGTAATGTATAAAACTGTAAACAGCATAGTTTGATGAGGTAGTAGAACTCCCTGGCAGAGAATTCTAAATATTTAATGAAACTACAAATCCCAGGATTCCATAGAATGCCAATTAAAGTGATAGCAAAGTGCCATAATTTTATAGTGCGAACCAAACCTCTGTTTCTGCTTGTATCCTGTTCTTCATGACAGAAATCTGGTGGGGTCTTTTCCTTTCCTTTTGTGAAACTTTAGGATAAATGAGCAATTTGAAGAGGACGTGAAAACATAGCCATCTGCTACACTTAATAATAGTCTAAAACTATAGCCGCAGACTAATGAATTTTAACATAATACCTGCAGAGATCATGGAACTGTGTGGATGGAAGCAGCTGTTGCATTCCCCAGGGCATGTTTATAATATTGTCATATGCTGCTTGAATTATTTTATTTTTTTGCTATGCATCCTTTCAGTTCTATGACATAGCACTCAGCTCTCAGGGAGAGAAAGTGTAAGCATGTGTTCCTCTGATATTCAGTTGTTAACAGTGCTATTTTTTCATGTGGTCTTGAGTGATCATTGATGTTCATGGTATTATTAATTACATTTAGTGTCCCCCTCCCCACCTCTAGCACACAAATGAACATGTCTGCTCTTTTTGTTTTGCTTGTATTTTCTGTGGTGGGTGTCGCATTTTGTTAGCTGTGGCAGATGAAGCTACTGAGGACTAGGACAGGTCCAGAATCATTTACAAAAATATGTAGGGATACACAGGCTTGTTTATGTGGAAGTACTTGGTGTTCCTCATTAGCTACAATAGTGCTCTGCTGGGATTTGTAGCTGAGAACAGCTCCATAGTAGGGCAAGTATCTTTTTCTCTGGGATAAGTTTGCTTTAGGAAGCTACTTGGGGGTTGTCTAAATGGTCAAAATAATCTCATAGAATTCTTGTGGAAGGAGATCTGTCTAAATGGACATTGACATCAATATGTCTTACTTGGAAGGGGGCAGCCAAATCCACTGTAAACTCTGTCGGGGAAGCATTTGCGGCTTTTCTCAGAGTTTTTTAAAAGCTCTGCAGGGGATGCGAATGTCTGCTTGTTAAGACAGGTGCATTTGCATCGCTGTGCTGAGGCAGTGCAAGCTGATTGGCTGGATGATCATAGGGGGCAAGGCTTGAAAACAGGGTAAGTGCCTGCTGCCTCCATGTTGGATTTTTGGCTAAGCAAGAGATCAGTAAGGTGATGAAATGGCAATCCTTTCCTCTCCTTTCTCCCTTTTTTCTTTTGTAAATATGAAGTATTGCTTGTGTGCACCATGATGAATTTTTTTGAAATTTTTTTTGGCAGTGGCAGATTTAAAAGCGCAAGTAATTCACTCGCAGCCACCATCTTGGCTAGGGGGCATGTGAAGTTTATGGGGGCTCTATTAACCATTAATATAGGTTGCAGCTGTTGCTAATTGCTACTACTCCGGAGCTGTTCGTTCCCCCCACTCGTATAGATGAGCCCTTAGTAAGGATAATTAATTTGGCTACTCAGGAGGGCCAGATAGGATGGTGATAGCAGTGCCTACAGAAACATCCTACATGTTTAATGTGAAGTTGAAGGCTTTCATAGCTGGCATCCATAGATTTTCCTTGGGTTTTTTTTCCAGGCTGTGAGGCCGTGTTTGGAATAGTTTCTTTCTGACGTTTCGCTGATTATGCCAGCCACAGATGCAGGTGAAATGTCAGAAAGATACTACAGTTGCCCCTCGACATTCGCGGCTTTCACATTCGCGGTTTTGATTATTCGCGGTTTAGCCCCAGCCCCTTAGAGGAGGCTGCCGAGAGGCGGGGCAACCTCCTGCCTTCACCTTCTCTGGCCTTCCAGAGGCGGCTCCGAGGCTTCTAAGACCCGGAGTCCCCTCAGGAAGGCCGGGGAGAGGCCGGGCAGCTTCCCTCCCGCCCACCTGCTGCCTTCCCCGGCCTTCCTAAGCAGGCTCCCGGGCTCCAAACCCCGGAGTCCGCTCAGAAAGCCTCCTCCCCGCCCGCCCGCTGCCTTCCCCGGCCTTCCTGAGGGGACTCCAAGGCTTCTAAGCCCCGGAGTCCACTCAGGAAGGCCGGGGAGAGGAAGGCAGACACCCGCCTGCTGCCTTCCCCGGCCTTTTTAAGCGAGCTCCGGGGCTCCAAAGCCCCGGTGTCCGCTTCGGAAGGCCGGAGAGAGACAGCGTAGCCTCCTCCCCACCTGCCCGCTCACCCGCCCACCCACCCGCTGCTCTCCCCGGCCTTCCGAAGCGGGCGCTGGGGCTCCAAAGCCCCAGCGCTCGCTTTGGAAGGCCGGGGAGTGGCAGCGCAGCCTTCTCCCCACCTGCCCGGCCACCCACCCGCTGCTCCCCCCGGCCTTCCGAAGCGGGCGCCGGGGCTCCAAAGCCCCAGCGCTCGCTTCGGAAGGCTGGGGGGTGGCAGCGCAGCCTCCTCCCCACCTGCCCGGCCACCCACCCGGCCGCCTGCTGCTCCCCCCAGCCTTCCGAAGCGGGCGCCGGGGCTTCAAAGCCCCAGCGCTCGCTTCGGAAGGCCGGGGGAGCCAGCTCAGCCTCCTCCCCAGCCGCCCGGCCGCCCGCCCGCTGCTCCCCCGGCCTTCCGAAGCGGGCGGCAGGGCTCCAAAGCCCCAGTGCTCGCTTTGGAAGGCCGGGGGGAGCCAGCGCAGCCTCCTCCCCAGCCGCCCGGCCACCCGCCCGCCCGCCCACTGCTCTCCCCGGCCTTCCGAAGTGGGCACCGGGGCTCCAAAGCCCCAGCGCTCGCTTTGGAAGGCCGGGGGGAGGCAGCGCAGCCTCCTCCCCAGCCGCCCAGCCACCCACCTGTCCGCCCGCCCGCTGCTCCCCCCGGCCTTTCGAAGCGGGCGCTGGGGCTCCAAAGCCCCAGCGCTCGCTTAGGAAGGCCGGGGGGAGGCAGCGCAGCCTCCTTCCCACCCACCCGCCTGCTCACCCGCCTGCTGCCGTCCCGGCCTTCCTAAGCGGGCTCTGGGTATTCTAAGGCCCGGAGTCCCCTCAGGAAGGCTTGCGGAGAGGCCAGCCAGGCTGGCCAGACACCCTCCCGCCACCTCCCTCCCTCTGGGGGGGGGGGGTTTGCGGGAGCAGTTGTTATTTGCGGTTTTTCCACATTCGCGGGGGTCTCAAGAACGTAACCCCTGTGAATGTGGAGGGACAACTGTATTCCAGAAAATGGCCTCACAGCCCAAAAACAAACAAACAAACAAACAAAACCCAAGGAAAATCCTACATGTTTTTCTTTCTTTTGTAAACCACTTTGTATCTCAGTCTGAGGAAAAAGTGGGGTATAAATAAAAGGATGGATTGATCTGGCTCCATGCTAGTGTAGCTGAACTCCAGGATTTCCAAGAGTGGATCTTCCAACTTTGTTGGCAATAGCAACAATACGTACTGGTGCTTCTGCCTGGCTGATTAATTTAATCCTGTTGCAAGGGGATGGTGAAGGGAGAGAAGTACAGTGTGTCTTCCTTCTCACTCTGATGCACTAACAGCTTGGGTGGGGGGACTTTTTGTCTGCCAGATGTTTTGGACTACAGCTCCAACAGTCCCCTTTATCTTTGGGCATGCTGGGTGGAGCTGCTGAGACTTTTTAAGTTTCCCAGACTTAACAGCCTCTTGCCATTGATACCATTAGTTGTTATTGTTTCTCCACAGGAAATTTATTGCATCATGTTCTGTTCTTGCATGAAGTTTATTGCATGCTGTTAATTTACTGGTTGTAACTTCTAGCCAGTTTGTTTTGTATCCTGTCTCCCCCACCTTTCATCAATATTGTGTTAAATAATATTTGATAATGTAAAATGGATTTCTGCAAAAATCCATTGGGCTGTGTCATGGTCTTTCCTCTCATTAAAAAACAAGCCTTGAATGGCTTCAAGGGGTAAAAAAGGGAAAGGAAAAAGAAAAGATCCAGTACAGATTAGATATTACATTTTAGAAGACATATTTGTCTGGCATATTATATTTAACACTGAGATGTCAGAATCAGATATGTTCTCTGCAAAATAACAAATGACTGAAACTAGCAATCTTTGTTAGTCAATAAATCATCTTTTCATAATAACAAAAAGAAATACAGTACTGTATTTCAGTTTCCCTTTCATTAATTTCTCTGTAGGTGGTGCTTTGACATAACTGGGTAGGAAGCAGAACTGATACACAAATGAAGCCATAGTTTGGTCTTAGTTTTTCACAGAGTTCTGGTTGTCTTGCTCTCTGCCCTTGTCATAAGGCCTCAATTTTCTGCTTTTCCTGGAACCACTCCCAATTTTATTTTTGAAAGACAAGGATCTAATCTCTCAGCTTTACCTAAAGACACATGGCTATGTTATTTACCTCTGTCTCTAAGAGTAGTTCTGTGTAGGACAGAGCCTGGAAAAAACATGACTTTGGGACAACAACTCTCAGAATCCATCTGCCAGTATGGCCACTGATGTGCTGGCAGGGAGCTTCTGGATATTGTAGTCTGAAAAGGTAACATTTCCAGGGTCTGAGAGGCCCAGTTCTCAAAAGTTGCTTTCTGCTCTGCATTGCCTCAATTTATGAGAAAAGCCTTAATGGTGGTTTGTTTTATTGGATATAGGGAGATAAGAAAGAGGGATGAACGGTTTAATATAAGGCTTTTCTTGTCATTTCATAGTTCTCATTGGTGAGGCTGGGTGGTTTCCAAAATTACTTTAAGATTACTAGCGGAGAATATAAAGAGCACTTTATTGTATGCATATACAGTTAGGCCCGGAAATAATTGGACACTGATACAAGTTTTGTTATTTTGGCTGTTTATCAAAATAAATTCAAGTTACAGTAAAGTAATGAATATGGGCTTAAAGTGCAGCCTCTCAGCTTTGATTTGAGGGTATTCACATCCAAATTGGCAGAAGGGTTTAGGAATTACAGATCTTTAATATGTAGCACCCTCTTTTTCAAGGGATCAAAAATAATTGGACAATTGACTCAAAAGCTATTTCATTGAGAGGTGTGGTTTATTCCTTCATTATTTCTTCATCATTTAAGTAGGTAAAAGGTCTGGAGTTGATTCCAGGTGTGACATTCACATTTGGAAGCTGTTGCTGTGAACCACAACACACGGTCAAATGCAAGTGAACAGGCCATCCTTAGGCTGAATTTTTTTTTCCATCAGAGAGATAGCAGGAACATTAGGAGTGGCCAGATCAATAGTTTGGTACATTCTGAGAAAAAAAGAACACACTGGTGAGGTCTGCAACACTGAAAGGCCTGGATGTCCATGGAAGACAACAGTAGTGGATGATCCTAAGATCCTTTCCCTGGAAAAGAAAAACCCCTTAACAGCATCCAGCCAAGTGAAGAACGCTCTCCAGGAGATAGACATATCATTATCCAAGTCTACCATAAAGAGAAGAGTTCACGAAAGCAAATACAGAGGGTTTACGACAAGGTGCAAACCATTCATAAGCCTCAAGAATAGAAAGGCCAGATTAGACTTGGCCAAAAAATATCTAAAAAGGCCAGCCCAGTTCTGGAACAGCATTCTTTGGACAGATGAAACTAAGAGTAACCTGTGCCAAAGAAAAAAGTATGAAGAAGGCTTGGAACTGTCAGGAGTTAGAGGCTGAACTCCATTATAAAATGGCCGAACAACTGCAGAACCATCCTGAGTTATAAAGGCTGACTGCATGAACTACCAAGTCATGCCTAGTCAGGCCACTAGAGGGGAATGTCATACACACACACACACACACAGTCGTCCCTTCACATTTGCGGGGGTTAGGTTCCCCAGACCCCCCGAATGTGAAAATTCCGTGAATAATGACTGCCGTCCCCCGCCAAAGTGACCATGGGGCCTCCAGTGGCCCCATAGTCACTTCCCCCCGCCTCCCCCTCCCTTCCAAGGCCTTCACGGGGCCTCCAGAGACCCTCCCAAGGCCCCGTGGATGCCTCCCCAGCCCTCCCCCTCTCTCCCAAGGCCTTCACGGGACCTCCAGAGAGTCTCCAGAGGCCCCGTGGAGGCCTTCCTGGCCCTTCCCCCTCCCTCCCTAGTCCTTCACGGGGCCTCCAGGAGGCCCCTTGTTGCGGTTTTGGGAGGGCGGGGGGGCCCTCCCAAAATCGCGAATAATCAAAACCGCGAATGCTAAGTTCACGAATGTGGAGGGGCAACTGTATATACATACATACATACACACAGTTGCCCCTCCACATTCGCAACTTTCACATTCGCGGTTTTGATTATTCGCGGAAAGCTGCCTGGCCCCCCACTGCTCTCCATCCCGTCCCTTCCCAAGGCAGTGAAGGGCTTAGCGCTCGCTCTCCACCCCACTGCCTTCCCAAGGCAGCGAGGGGCTTCTCACGAAGCCCGTTGCTGCGTTGGAAAGGGACTGGGGTGGAAAGCCGCTTGCCCGCAGGCTCATTTCTTATTCACGTTTTTTCACATTCGCGGGGGTTGTATGGCCCTAACCCCCGCAAGTGTGAAAGGATGACTGTATATATTATATATATGTATATATATAACAAAGCTCACTTCCTTCGCTTCCTGTGAATGCTGAGGCCTGGTGAAGCAGTTTTTCCTTCAATTGTAAATATTTGTACATATTGCAACTGTTTGACTTTGAAGATAAAAGTGCCTCCTGCTTATTTGGATGTCAAACACTCTGTGTGTGAGTATTCTTGGGTAAAGGTTGCTACTGAGCCTGCTGAGACAATTTTTTGGCTTCTGCTGGGGATTGAGTGACCTATCGTCCCTTGATAGGAACGGCTCATCATCTGTCGCATACCACATCATCTGTAAAACACGGTGGTGGCAGTATGATGGCACTGGGTCTGCATGGCTTCCAATGGCAGTGGGTCACTAGTTTTTATTGATGATGTGGAAAAAGACAGAAGCAGCTGGATGAATTCTGAAGTGTATAGAGACATATTGTCTGATCAGATTCAGCCAAATGCAGCTAAGTTGATTTTCCTTGGTTTTTTTCCAGGCTGTGGGGCCGTGTTCTGGAAGAGTTTACTTCTGATGTTTCTCCTGCATCTGTGGCATCTTCAGAGAATAGTTGGGTAGGAGTGTGTATAGAGTTTATATATTGTGAACCATTGTTGGGGAGTATATGTAAATTTGTGTGTTTGAATGGTTAGTTTTGGGTATAGAAATGCAAAGAGGATTAGTGTCAGTTTGGCTAATGGTTGGTTGATGGCCCATTATCTGCTAGAGATCTACCTGTCCCTGGGTGGAATTCCTTTGTAAGTGTTGAGTTTTGATTCTATTGTTTTTCAAAACTGGAAGCCAGATTTTGTTTACTTTTAGGGTTTCTTCTTTCCTGTTGAAGTTGTCCAGGTGTTTGTGGATTTCAATAGCTTCGCTGTGCATTCTGACATGATAGTTGTTGGCCTGGTCTAGAATTTCTGTGTTTTTAAATAACATTTTGTGTCCAGGCTGGTTTATAACATGTTCTACTACTGCTGATTTTTCTGGCTGGCCCAGTCTGCAGAGTCTCTCACATTCCTTGATTCGTGTTTGCTCACTGCACTTAGTGGTCCCTATGTAAACTTGTCCACAGCTGCATGGTATGCAGTAAACCCCTATAGCTATTATTGTTATTGAGGCAAAGAACCTTTTCATTTCATGTTCAGATGCTAACTGGATTGACAGTTTGAACTTACTTTGACACTGGCGACAGGATAGAGTCCTGCCGTGGCTAGTTTAGGAAGTGCAGAAAAGGCCACATGATGTACACACTTTTGTCCTCCAACGGAAGGAGGGTCAGGTGGCTCAGGAGGAATGACTCTGGCAGGGAGAATCTGCTGCTCATGTCTATCCAAGCTTTTGTCACCTGAAGCAGATGTCCCACTCAGCCTAATTTTAGGGCTGGCCGTTTGCCATAAAAACAGAGATTCAACATCCTCGAGTAATAGTGTTGCTCACTTTAGCCTTTATCTGTGTGCCTAACTACATACAGTAGGACCCCCGTATCTGCTGGGGATTGGTTCTGGGGGGAGGCATGGGTACCGAAAACGTGGATAATAGAGAACACTATTGAAAATAATGGGACTTCTAGTTTAAAATCCCATAGAGTTGCCTTGGAGGACCTAGAAAATGCCTAGAGATTACAAATTTTCTAGGAAGACTTTATAGTAGGTGTGCTGTCTTGTGTCCTGTGGATAATTGAATCAGTGGATAATGAATCAGTGGTAAGGCTACTGTATTATCTTTTTCATGCTGTGAAAAAACAAAAAACAAAAACTTAAGATGGCCACTTATATTTTTAAGATGCAACTTCATGGAGTCTGAGTTTAATCAAGAATGTGCTTCTAATCTAGGGATTGGGGATTCCTCAGCTACTTCAAAATAAAACCAGCCAAATGAAGCATGCTTTTTAAAAAATTGCATGTGTATCATTTCTGTTGCTTCAGTATTCTTTTTAGTGGAGGCTTTTAAATTTTTCTACCCTGAGGGTGGACACATCGCCATAGCTTGCAGGATGCTTTGTGAATTTGAGGTTCTAAACATTGTTGATGCTGCCATAAAGAGGAAATAACATCTGCCCTGACATGACTTATGTACCCAAGTGCTGTTCCATGGTACAGTAGTTCTTTATTCCTATGAGAACGGCATTTCATTTCCCCTGCCCTTCTGCTCCCCTGTACTTGCATAAATTGCTGCAGGGAAGTAGGGCTTGTCAGAGTTGTTAGGGCAGGTAAGAGGTACGGAAGGTACTTCCTCCATGTAGGTATATCTGTGGCAATGCTATTCTTGTAGGACTTTAGAGCATATGAAGTAGTCAAACTATTTTCCTATCACTACATTAGTTGTTGAGAATTTTGGCTTACCATGAATGAGGCGGTTTGTGGGGGCATCCTTCCTGTTCACTCTTGCTGCAAGAGGGAGCAGCTAAATAAGTCACAGACCTTCCATCCAAGGTTTGTTTATCAAGATGTGTAAATGTTGTGCCCAGGTTGTCTCTCCTCCAACAGGCCAGGTAAATGACCAATGGTTTGTTTTTAGTTTCTCTGGTTTGTCAGAGGAGATATAAGGCTGAGTCCTGGGCTTTAACATCATGATAAACAAACTGTGAATGGAAGGTTTTTGTTTTGTTTAGCTACTTTCTTCCTGAAGGAGTGTCGCCTCACTCTGCCTAATGGGGACATACCAATGTAGCATGATCATAGAAGCGGCATGCAAGAGGGATAGTGGGTCATAAAATGTTGTGCTTGTTCATGTGTACTGCTGGACAGCAAAAGAAAACCATTTATGGTATGCCTAAACACAATGGTTCTTAACTTGTTGTCCATGGACCCTGCAGGGGGCTGTGATGCCCTCATGGGGTCTGCAAAGACTTCTCAGCCTAACTCCTCCCTGCAGTGTAGCAGTCACGTGACAGGAGCCAAGGCAAAGACTGGCAGCCTGGCTGGTTGGACATGTGCGTTACCATTCAATCTGCTCCAGCCACAAATTTGCAGGAAGAAGCAGGAGAAAAGTCTGCTCTCCTAGTGTCTCCAGTGCCTCTGAGGGAAGATGTAATTGTATTATTATTATCTGGTATTACTATTATTGTTATTATTAGTGTTTTAAATCTTAAGTTAACTATTAGGGGTCTATGACAACAAAAGATATATAAAGGGAGTCTCTGGTGAAGAAAAGGTTAAGAGCCACTGCCTTAATGGGATGAGGCATTTCCCCACTCCAGTGGATGTTGATTTCTATCTAATCCTCTCAGACATGTTGTCTTGGGAGTATAAATAATTGCTTGGTTTGTCAAAGTGAGTGCTGACCTTTCTGAGTCTTTGGTAGCTGAAAAATATTGGACCAAGTTTTTCTCTCTGAAAGTGAATAAAGATCTTATGGCTACATGAAGGTCTACCCATCCTTTACATGTGCAAGACTGCACATGACTCTTCTTTGTTTGATTTCTTGTTGTCAGGTATTGCTTTCCATAGCAGATAATGAGACCTAGTGTGCAGATCTCTGAATCAGGATGTCAAACTTCATACAAAGTGTCTTGTGGCACCTGATTTTAAAAATATTTCTATTATAATTTAAAATCTTAATTACTCAATGTATCTATTCTAGTTGGGACTTGCAGTTGGATATAGGCCTCTGTGCTCTGATAGGTTGGGAAACTGTTTTGTCCAAAACACAGCTGAAGTGTGTGTATCCACTAGAAGAAGTCCCCAGTGCAACAGGTTTGAGATGTACAAATCACCTCTCATTTTACACGTACCCACTCAGAAGCTGTTTAAAATTTAGATACAGTACCCCCCCCCTGTATCCGCTGATTCATTATTCATTGATTCAGTTATCTGTGGGACACAAAACAGCACACCTACCATAGAGTCTTCCTAGAAAATGCCTAGAGAAGCATACTCTCTAGATATTTTGTAGATCCTCCAAGGCAACTCTATGGTATTTTAAACCAGAAGCCCCATTATTTTCAATGGTGTTCACTGTTATCTGCAATTCTCAGTATCCATGGAGGCCCCTGGAACCAATCCCTCTCAGATACGGGGGTCCTGTTGCACTTTCTTATTTAAAAGGACCAGATATATATGTCAATTGCCTTTAAATCCCTTTTTACCTCCAATCACTGATTAGAAAGATTGGATCCCCTTTTCAGTCCTGAGCAGCGGAAGCCTGACTCTTATCTCTGACCAGTGACTAGAGATGCATGCCGTGCCGTGGAAGAGGGTGGCTGCACAAGAAGCTCATGGACAAGAGAGCGGGTTCCTTTGGGCTGGAATCTCCCCATCCCATTCCTGGTCTATAGTTGATCTACAATGCTTGTTTGCCAGAGAGTTTCTGAAAGGGCAGGTGTTCTTCTTTACAGAAATACATGAACAAAATCTTAATTAGGGCCACATCTATTTTGTTTGTCATCTCATAACAACTGTCCACCAAAAACATGAGGGATAAATGCACATTTAAAAAAAAAACTCTGGAAACTTTTGCACAAGAATCCCTCTATATATTTGTTAGAAGCTTGGCAAGCTTGATCCATTCAGATGGGACAGCTCTTCCAAAATTTTTTATCTGGCTCTGCCAAGAAATAAAAAGCTATTGAAAATTAGCATATAACACAGAAACTGCTTTACCTCTTGTCTGATTCTTGGTAGGCGTAATCCCTTCATAAGAATCCACTATATCAGCAAATGCAATCCTATTTTGGCCACAAGAAAAATTATAGGTGTTTGTGGATTTCTAATGAGAGTCAGTAGAAAGTGTAAAGATTTGGATTTCTGAATCAAGATTAGGATTTGGACCTAAATCAAATCAGATAGTCTCCAACCCCCCCCATCTACATGAGGGGGGGGAAATCCAAAGTACATCATAGTATTGGCATCTCGCAGCAGCAGCGACATGTCTAAACGTTTTTTTTGGCCTCAGAAGTCCCCATAAGCCTTGCATTCCTGATGGCAGCTGCGAGTGATTTACTTGCATTAGTTCTTCACTGCCACCATGTTTTTTAAAAGTCATCCCAGGATGCGCTACTGTGATAGAGCGATTCTCCAATTTTATAAGAAAGCAAAACAGAAAATTTTGATCCTTTTTATCACCTCAGGAGTGATCTCTGAGGTGAAAATCCAACATGGCGGCAGTGGGCGCTTGCCCTGCTAGCAAGCCTGCCCCCACTCTCATCCGGCCAATCAGTTTTGTGCTTCCTTTTGAGGTTTTTTAAATTTTTCTATAGTCCAAACAAGCAAAAATGCACACCTGCCTCGCAGTTTGTGAAAAAGTATGGGGAAATCTGTGAAGGCTTTTACCCCGTTGTTTTTACTGTTTTGGGCCCCCCTCCTTCTGAATAGTGTGGATTGGCACTGGATCCTGTTTAGACAGGTAGGATTCCTAGTGAAGTCCATGAGGGGTATTTTGATCGTTTAAATGGGACCCCAATCATTCCAGGCTTGAACCGAATTTTGTAATCAATGCATACCTTCATTCTCCAGTGTATTTGAAGGTTGGAATATTTCTCAAGTAAGCCAGTTCAAATGGTCAGTTTTTAAACCTTTGTGAAGCACTGGAAAAAAGAAACAGGAAAAACCTATTGCCAAACGTCTAGTT
This sequence comes from Gambelia wislizenii, assembly GCA_030847615.1. Taxonomy (NCBI): domain Eukaryota; kingdom Metazoa; phylum Chordata; class Lepidosauria; order Squamata; family Crotaphytidae; genus Gambelia; species Gambelia wislizenii. The sequence goes on from JAUMIR010000004.1 coordinate 219,371,864, forward strand.
TAGGAAGAGGAATGAAGCTTGTGATAGAACAACTCTGTAGGCCTGTGGTAAATATAACAATAAATTGGTGCAGACAACAGTGGGACTTGTACATGCCACTCCTCCCTTGCAGTCATATGGAGGAGATTGGAAGCTTGTGCTTCCATCTTTTCTAAAAGCACAGTTCTTTGGAGAAATTGAAAAAATGTGGTTTGTTTAAACTCCAGTTAAACTACATTCAAAAACAGTTTGGTCCTATTGTGCTCTAGGAAGGGACAGATTGGTCTATTTTTGATAGAAGATCAATTTCACATATACTCATTTTTAAGTCTGTTCTGCTTCTGCTTCATGTCTGTGATTAGATGTCAGTTTGAACAAAACAAAATCCTTGATTTTATTGAGATTTGGGAAACCATTTCAGTTTTGACATTGTTTTAAGCTTAAAAGAACAAAATATTCTTATTTTCTTCTTCTTTGAATCCAACATTTAATTGGACATTTTTTTTTATTCTGTCATTTTAAAGGTAATTAGAGTATTAGTCTTTGTTTTCATTGGTCCACACTGGATTTTTCTTGGACTTTTACACAGTAGCCTCTTCTGTCGATCTGCCACTAATTATTAAGCATAGCATTATATCAGTAGGTGGGCTAGTAATTTTTATGGACTTTTTAGAAATCTGCATTCAGATTCTCAGGAGATTATTCTGTGAATCAGGGTGTGTGTATATGGCTGTCTTTGGCTTCTAATTTGGCACACTTGAACTGTTATTACCGTATGTCTGTGTTTGTTCAATGGAGAGAGTGATCCTTCTGGAGAAAAACGCAACGTTTTCCTAAACATGTGCTAACAATATTCAAGAAACGTATTTTCTTACCTACTTTTGTTTTAATTTTTGACTTCTGAGTTAACCTATTAGTGAGAACCATAGACTGAGGCTGAAGAATGTTACAGGTATGCATTGGCTAATGTTTGTAATGGCCCTGGTGACATCCCTCCCATGCTTGTATTGTTCTATAGCAGGGCTTCTTAAACTTTTCCCACTCGCAACCCCTTTTCGCCTGAGAAATTTTTATGTGACCCCAGGTATATACATATATAAAATAGATATACAAAACCCTTTTACTCTTGCCAGTTTTTTTCACAATGCCCACATTCAGTTACGTGACCCCATATGGGGGTCATGATCCACAGTTTAAGAAGCTTTGTTCTAAAGCATGTGTGTGGCAATATTGAGTGGTTATGGAGGTAAGTTTGGCTCCTGTGCTGCATTAGTTCCCCCCCCCCCCGAAAAACAAAACAAAACCAGAAGTGGCCAGAAGTCTACTTCTAGTTTTGTAAATCCCCTGTTGTGTGTGTATATTGCAAAGCAACATGTGTGGGGGGCCCTTTGGCTGTTTTATAGCAAGATTCAAGCTCCTGGAATCTTCAGGAATGGACATAGTCGTTTTTTGCCTTTTTTTTCAGTCATCATGAGTGTGAGGAGTATAGGCCTCACAAAAAAGGTGGGAGAAGGCACACATGAGGCCTGGGGAATGCAGATTCACACCCCTCTTTTAAAGTGTTTGATGTGTCTCTGTGCACAACTATACAGTAATAGGATTCAACTAATTAAAACCAATTAAATTGGAAATTTGCTAATGAAAAGTGGCAATGTAATTAAATTCCTTTTTGAACTAAAGTGATTGACTTTTGTTGGTATTTTAACGTGAACATTTCTCCAAAATTAAGTTGATAATTAAGTTATTTATTAACAAAATGAGCAACAGTTCCAGGAGCCAACACTTCTTTACATTAACTTGTTGGTTCTTTATCCAAAGGAATTTTTGCAAAACTCCTCCCTGCTTTTTGTTAGCACTTCAGGGGTGAGGAATTGCAAGGTTTAAGTCACAAGACTCGAACCATGTGCCCAAGAGTACTTCCAATGGGATGCACTGAGTTAAGGAGCTTTTTAGGTTTGGAGTCTCAGTAACTGATCCTCCCAACTGCATTTTTAAAAACCATAATGGATCCATCTTACTGTAAACAGATTTTGTTTGTCTCTGTAAAAGCTGGAAGACTTCATAGCATTGTAGAAACAACTGAAACACCTGAGATTTTAAAACATATAATCTAAGTAGATTTTTAAAATGCTTATTACTGATTTATTGAATTAACCCTTCCCCACTAACTTTCCCATCTCTGTCCCTGTGTGCACATATCTTTGTTTTTATTTGCTATATTAGAAATTTAATTCTACCAACTATCTTCTGGGACAGTGCTCATCAGGGCTTGTTAGATTAAAATGAAAAAACCAAAACCAAAACAACCCAACAATCCAGACCTGCCCTCCTATTTTATAAGTCTTTCCCCTCTCTTGTGTATCCTGTCCACTACTTCATAGCCTGCTGGTTGTTGTTTTTTAAAGTGGTGTCCAGGAAAAGAAACAGACAAGTGATCTTTCTGTATCCTTATACATCTCTTCCCACTCCTTCTACATCCATCACTGGAGATTCAGCAAATTGCATTAGGAGCCCACATGGGGCCAGCACTGCTATGCTGCTAAGAGATATCTGAGAATTTCCTTCCCATGTGGAAGGGCTCTGTGTGGTTTTCTGTTCTTCTGTGGCCTCTCTTTCTCTCTTCTGCTCACTACATTCATTTGATCTTAGCTATCTTATCCTTATTTTCCATTTGCAAATCTATTATAAATAAGCTAAGAGCCAGGCTTAGGAATTTAATTCTGAAACATGCCACCGTTCCTTTAATGTTTATATAAGAAAAGGCAAGACACAAGTCTTAACCCTTACCTTTTACCCTTTTTCTTATACTTGAAAGAAATACTCCAAAGCATATGGTTGTTGTATTGTGCAGTGTCTTGAGGTATAAAACAGTTCTCGGTATTTCATCTTTTGAAATAATTTTTGTGGGAAGGCTTATTGTAAGGTGCCCTTTTTACTCCGTTTGTTAGAGTTTGCACCATGCTTCTTTTGTCCCTCTCTTAGCTATCATGTATCTCCTGGGACAATGAAAATGGTTATAAAACCTTGATATGTTGTTTTAAGGAAATCAACAGGGTGGATGTTATAAATGGCATAAACAACTGAATTCCCATGGTAAATCCCAGTGGTGAATTGCCCTCCAATCAGATGTGTGGACAAATACTCCCCAGCTGACACACTATTATTCTGAAACTTACGTGTAGCCAAGGGCAGAAAGCATTCCCACTGTGATAACGCTGTATCATTTGATAAGTGTGTACATGTTAATACTTTCTCATGCTGGCTGGGCATTATAGTCCACCCCGCCATCCAAATCCCCTCTGACAAATATTGAGTGTATCAATTGGCCTTTCCCCATTGTTTGGGGCCTCAACTCTCACCAGTCTCTGTAACCATGGTCAGTGGTCAAGGATAATGGCAACTGCAGTCCAAAACGTGTTAAGGAGAAGGATGGTGTAAACAACAACATGATTATGCTTGCATTTGAAGAGATCCCTTTGGTTCAGTAGACAACCTCTCTGCCCAATGATCTTGCAATGAGCCACTCAATGACCTTTCATTTTAAAGCAGTAAAAGAATGACAGGTTGAGTCTCCCTTATCCAAAATGCTTGGGATCAGAGATATTTTGGATTTTGGAATATTTCAGATTTTGGGATACTTGCTTATAAATAATGAGATATCTTAGAGATGCTACTCACGTCTAAATATGAAATTCATTTATGTTTCATATACACCTTATACACATTAGAGGGAGCCCTGGTGGCGCAATGGTAAATGCCAGTACTGCAAGCCACAATGTTGCAAGTTCGATTCCAAGGGCTCCAAGGTTCACTCAGCCTTCCATCCTTTTGTAGGTTGGCAAAATGAGTACCCGGCTTGTGGGGGCAATTAGCTAACACACATTGGAAACCGCTTGGAGAGTGCCTAGCACACTATAAAAGCAGTGTAGATGCTATTGCTTAACAATGTGTAAGCCACTCTGAGAGGTGCTATTGCTTAACAATGTGTAAGGCCCCAAGCATGACCTTTGAGAGCCTTCGTGGCTGAAGAGTGGGGTATAAATGCCTAAAAATAAAAATAAATAAATTTTATACACAATATCTTGAATAATTTCATACATGAAACAAAGTTTGTGTACATCGAACCATCAGAAAGCAAAGGTGTCCTTATCTCAGCCATCCATGTGGGCAATTTTAGATTTTGGAATATTTGCAATTTCAGAATTCTGGATATCGGAGACTCAGCTTGTAGCTTCCTATTGCTATTTCTAGCTAGAGTTGCAAGGTCACAATCCAGGGACAACGTGCATCTTTAAAAGACAGAGCAGTGAAAGAAACAATGACAGCCTCAGAGGCGATCCCACTGTTCTCTGTTAAGGGATTGGCAGTGTTGTGTCTCCAGGGGAAGGAAGGTTTTCAGAAACATGGCAAGGTTGTGGCGCCAGTATGCTCTCTACAGTCTCAGTACAGTTGTCAATGTGTTGGTGGTGGCAAGTGTATAAGGGCTATGAAGTAAAGGAATGACTAGGCCTACTCACTACTGGGGGAAAAAAACAACAACCCCTCTTGGATTTTGAGGTACTGTACTCAAAAACCTATAGGCTACACGCAAGTTCTTTGCCAGGAGGCCATAAGCTTTGAAGCCTTGTGCTCTCCACCATTTGCAGTGTTTGGTAACACTATAGATCATTTCAGATGACACAAACAGAATGTAAGAACTGTTTGTGCTCATATTATGTTTATTTTGGAAGATACTGTCTGCTTCAGAAGTAACATATGTTCTGTGCTATATGGCAGTTGCTATGGCAACTTTAAAAAAAACATAGCTAGCTAGAGCTTTTGGAAAAAAAGGCTGCCAACATTAACATGTACACATGAGGAACTGAAAGGAATTTTATTCTCCCCTCTCCCTGCTACCCCCTAAATTATCTGTGATGTTCAGCAACTTTTGTTTACTCTGATAAGGAGATGAACTTTAAAAGGAAAGGGACAGGGACCACCTGGATCTCAAGGGAAGTTTCTTTTCTGTTGTTAATGGAGCTGAAATTTTACTACCCATCTTTTATGGTCCTTTGTCCCTGGTCCCCAGGTGGCCAAGAATGGGAGTGGCCTTTGCTTGCATTGAGATCAGCCAGAAGAACTGAACTACAACAGAAACTACATCCAAGTCAAAAATGTAGAGGTAGACTTGGGACTCTAATATCATCACTTTTCTTCTTCTGTATGATTTTGGAGCTTCAAAAGCTTGCATGATATATTTTGTGCATTTCAGTTGGCCAATAAAGGTATTGTTCTTTTGTGGATTTTGTTATAAAGGAAAGATATCCTTTAAGACTGCAGACTAGTAGCCTCACTAAGCAAATGATAAGAGGGAGGAATGAAAGTGGGAAGAGAATTTAGGTATCACTCAGATCTTATAGAAAACTAAGCAGCATGGTGCTTTCTACTTGAACTGAATTAGCATATTAAAAACAGACACATAGGCCAACACAGTTGTATCCAAGGTGACAAAATTGGTGTGGGATGGTGACACCCCAAACATGACCTTTGACTGTCATTTTCAAGGTCGTACATCATTTCTTGCCATGGGTGCAGCTAATTTTGGGGAAACTCACATGAACCAATCTGGACATAATGTTACACCAAAATGAAAATAAGGAGCTGTATAACCAAACATCTACTCAGTCTCTGTTTGACAGGTAAAGTGCTGTAAGGGCACTAAGCAACAAAAACACTAGAAATTTTGCTCCCAAGATAAATTTTGGACTATTTTAGCATTTTAACCATTTGATACAGCTGTTGCAAGCCTGTTCCATATCTTTTAGCCAAGTAATTTCCTTTAAGTTGGTGCATGGCATGACCAACTCAGATTACTAGAAAGAAAGACTGCCTCTCTTAATAGTGACCACTCACAGTATCATTTAAATTTTTCATTTTATGAATCACAGTTTTAAAAACAGCCACAAACCAATTGTCCACTTCCACTCTTTACGGGAATGCAAATGAATATGAATCAGATTGTCCCAATGAGTGGGAATGCACATTCTCCACAGAGCTTTTAAAAAGCTTTGGAAAAAGCCGCAAAGACTTTTCCTTTGAAGTTTTAAGAGGGTTTGGTCCCACCTCCTTCCAAATACAACGGATTGATATGGGATGCCTATCACGGGTGAGCCAGCCCCCCTGTGCACGCTCCACACATGCACACGCCTGAGAGACAAGCTTACCTGCGTTTGTAATAGCTCAAGAGTTCTTCTAGCCTGAGAACTCCTAAAGCTGCCACCATGTCATATCAACTTGGGGGTCCTTCTAGCCTGAGAGCCCCTTCACTGATATTCTGGGACACAATCTTGGAATTTCTCTGCTTGGGAATTCCCTCAACAGTGCCCCCTATTGTCTAGCTGCCATCACCCTTTGAGTTACACCCTTTCCACACAGTAAAAAGGGAAGCTGTGGGGGTTCTAGTTCTTTGTTACCCTCTGCCCTGGCAGGGATGTACCTCCCCCCTCCCTTCTTCCCAAGAAGGAGAGAGAATGACCAAGCAAAAGGCGAGGCATGTGACATGTCAGCTTTAAAGAATGAAAAAGTTTATTTATCCAAGCATAGTCTTAGAAGTTACAGGAATAGCATTACCATAATGAAATAAAAGGTGCACTAATCTTTTTGGATGCCGAAAAGGCATTTGATAAATTAAATTGGCAATTTTTATTGGAAATACTAAAAGAAATGGAAATAGGAGCCAAATTTAATGAATGGATACAAGCAATATATTTGAACCAAACAGCAAAACTAATAAATAATGGCCACACAACTGAGACAATAAGAATCGAAAAAGGTACTAGACACGGATGTCCACTATCCCCTCTCCTATTCATACTGACCCTAGAGATTTTAAATTCAGAAATAAGAAAAGAGGAAAAAATTAGAGGCATTAAAATTAAAAAAGAGGAATATAAACTAAAGGCTTTTGCCGATGATTTAGTTATCTTAATAGAAAATCCCACAAGTAGCATAGACCCATTGTTGCAAAAAATAGAGGAATTTGGTAAATATGATGGCTTTAGAATTAATAAAAACAAGACAAAAATTGTGGTAAAGAACATGGAGGGAAGAGAAAAAGAAGAATTAAAAGAAAAATCAGGATTTGAAATTGTAAAAATGGTTAAATATTTGGGAGTAAATATAACGGAAAAATCTCAAGATTTATTTAAATATAACTATGAAAAGATATAGAAAGAAATTAGTAAAGATTTAGTTAAATGGTAAAATATAAACCTATCATTGATGGGGAAAATTCAATGACCAAAATGAACATCTTACCGAGGATACTCTACCTATTCCAAACCATGCCAATTAATATTTCTAATGAAACATTTGCTAAACGGCAAAAGGAAATAACGTATATTCCGGCGTATAAGACGACTTTTGAAGCCTGGAAAATAGACTCCAAAGTCAGGGGTCGTCTTATACGCCAGGTACACGCTTTGCCTCACCGGCCACCCAATCGCCTGCCTCTTCGCTCCCTTTGCAAATGGAGCGAATATGCAGGAGATCGGGTGGGGGGGTGAGGCAAAGTGAAGCGGTGGCGCCCCTGACCCAGCCAGACCCGGCAGCTTCCCCCACTGCCTCTGGAGCCGCGCGGGGCGGGAGACGCTTCTCCGTGACTGGCAGCCATGGAGAAGCCCTCCCTCCCCACGTGGCTTCCCCCCTTCTCCTTCAGCTGTGCGGGGTGGGGGGGTCTCCTCCATGACTGGCAGCCACGGAGAAGCCCTCCCTCCCCGCGCAGCTTCCCCCCTTCTCCTTCAGCTGTGCGGGGTGGGGGGTATCTCCTCCATGACTGGCAGCCACGGAGAAGCCCTCCCTCCCCGCGCGGCTTCTCCCCCTTCTCCTTCAGCTGCGCAGGGTGGGGGGGTCTTCTATGTGACTGGCAGCCACAGAGAAGCCCTCCCTCCCCGCACCGCTTCCCCCCTTCTCCTTCAGCTGCGTGGGGTGGGGGGGTCTCCTCCCTGACTGGCAGCCACGGAGAAGCTCTCCCTCCCTGCGTGGCTTCCCCCCTTCTCCTTCAGCTGCGCGGGGTGGGGGGGGTCTCCTCCATGACTGGGAGCCACGGAGAAGCTCTCCCTCCCTGCGCGGCTTCCCCCCTTCTCCTTCAGCTGTGCGGGGTGGGGGGTCTTCTCTGTGACTGGCAGCCACGGAGAAGCCCCCCTTCCCGCGCGGCTTCCCCCCTTCTACTTCAGCTGCGTGGGTTGGGGGGTCTTCTTTGTGACTGGCAGCCACGGAGAAGATCACCCCCCACCCTGCGCAGCTTCCCCCACTGCTTCCGGAACTGCGCGTGGCGGGAGATGCTTCTCCGTGACTGGCAGCCACGGAGAAGCCCTCCCTCCCCGCGCGCCTTCCCCCCTTCTCCTTCAGCTGCGCCAGGTGGGGGGGTTTCTCCATGACTGGCAGCCACGGAGAAGATCACCCCCCATCCCGCGCGGCTTCCCCCCTTCTACTTCAGCTGCACCGGTTGGGGGGGTCTTCTCCGTGACTGGCAGCCACGGAGAAGCCCTCCCTCCCCGCGCAGCTTCTCCCCCTTCTCCTTCAGCTGCGCGGGGTGGGGGTGTCTTCTATGTGACTGGCAGCCATGGAGAAGCCCTCCCTCCCCGCGCCGCTTCCCCCCTTCTCCTTCAGCTGCGTGGGGTGGGGGTGTCTCCATGACTGGCAGCCACAGAGAAGCTCTCCCTCCCTGTGAGTCTTCCCCCCCTTCTCCTTCAGCTGCGCGGGGTGGGGGGTCTCCTTTGTGACTGGCAGCCACGGAGAAGCCGTCCCTCCCCGCGCGGCTGTGGGGTAGAGCAGGGGCTCTTCACCTTTTCTTTACCCGGGACCGCCTTTGAAAATCTTTTGTTGCTGGGGTCCGTCAAGACTTAACTCAAGATTTAAAGCCCTAACAACAACAACAACAACAACAATAATAATATACCATTACACCATCCATTCAACCTTCCCTCAGAGGCACTGGAGGAAGAGAGAAGTCAACCAGCCAACCTTTGCCTTGGCTCCTGTCACTGCAGGGAGGAGGTGGGCCAAGCAGCCTTCAAGTCTTCACAGACCCCCACGGATCACAGGTTAAGAACCATTGGTGCACAAATGTGCATAAAAGGAGGCTGGAGGGGGGAGTTTGGGATATACTTGCCATATAAGAGAAGGGGGGGTCGTCTTATACGGCGAGTATATCCCAAACTCTATATTTTTACTTAAAATGGGGGGGGTCTTATACGCCCAGTCGTCTTATACGCTGGAATATATGGTAACTAAATTCGTATGGAATGGGAAAAAAACAAGGATTACAATGAAATTATTAATGGATACAAGAGCAAGGGGTGGGTTAGGTTTACCGGATTTTAAAATATATTTTGAAGTGGCAGGCTTAACATGGGTGAAACAGTAGATAGAATTAAAAGATAAAAGAAACTTAGATTTGGAAGGCCATGAATTAAAAATGGGATGGCATGGATACCTTTGGTACGGGAAGATTAAAATAAATGCGGAATTTAAAAATCATGTCATCAGAAAATCGTTAATAAGAATATGGAACAAGTATAAAAAGAGACTGAGTCCCAAAGTACCTGGGTGGCTATCCCCACAGGAAGCCTTTTGCAAACGTGAATTAAGGATGGAAAATTGGGTAAGATATAGAGATATTTTAGAACTAAGAGAGGGAGTGTGGAAAATTAAAGAAAGAGAGAAATTAGAAGAAGAGGGATTTAAAATGTATTGGCTGAGTTATTATCAATTAAAGGTCAGAACAAAAGAGGATTTAAATTTGCTTCAATATGAAGGTGAAAAATCAGAGTTTGAAAATATATTATGCTCGGATGAATCCCATGAGATTAGTAGAATATATGGACTACTACTAAAATATAATTTGGAAGAAGAACAAATAAAACAATGTATGGTAGGGTGGGCATAAAATTTGGGATATCAAATATATATGGAACAATGGGAGGCGGTTTGGAATCAAGGTCTGAAATTCACATGTTCATATAATCTGAAAGAAAACTTTTACAAAATGATGTTCAAATGGTATCTATCCCCATCAAAACTGGCTAAAATATATAAAGGTGTATCAAATCTATGTTGGAAATGCCAAAATCAAACAGGTTCGTTTTTCCACATGTGGTGGAAGTGTAAAAGGGCAAAGAGATTTTGGTTTAAAATCAATAGATGGATAGAAAAAATATTGGGGACTAAATTACATAAAAGATCGGAATTATATCTATTAAATATGGTGAATCTAAACAATAAAATAGAAAAAAAATAGAAATTTAATCTGTTACTTAATTATTGCAGCAAGGATAGTTTATGCAAGAAAGTGGAAAACCAAAGAAATACCATCTTTTCAGTACTGGATACAGAAGGTCATTGAATTTGCATCCCTGGATAAACTCTCGAATTTAGTAAGGAATAAAACAATTGATATGTATAGGAAAACATGGGAGCCGGTTATAGAATATGTTAAAAAAGAAAATGGAGAGATAGCCATTATGGGATTTAATAGCTAACTACTTAAATACCTAGATATTTGATTATTTGATTATTGTATTCGAATTAATGTTATTAGATGAAATTACTATATTATACTATGCTATATTTTACTAGATAATAATATGTGATAGAAGAGAGACGTTTTAAAAAGTTGACGATACAAATGTGAAAAATGGGAAGTATATTGATAATTTAAATGAAAATAAATGAAAAATAATGTTGTAAATAATGAGAGATATTGAAAGGTAGGAGATACATAATTATGAATTAGGAAAACATACAGAGAATAGTGGGAAGTCAATTTTAGGGGGATGGGCGGGTAGGGGAGGGAGATAGAATGATATAAGTTCTAGTACTATGTTTGATGCTTGATGTTAGTTTTTTCCTTTTTCTTTTTAATTTCTTTTGTTTCATTTTTTTGTTTTGTTTTTATGTTAGCAAGTATATGTCTATATATGTCACTAGTTTTGTCTTTGTTCTTTTACACATGCAAAAATTAATAAAGATTTAGAACTCTCAAAGAAGTTACAGGAATAGCAAAGCATTCAGCCAAAGTGGGGAATTAAACATAATCCCTAATCGCAAGTTAGCTAAACATTCCCTAGCTACTCACTCACTATGAAGTCCAATCTTTGAATTCAGAGAGAGGCTTTGAGCCATGCTGGCCATCTCAAACCAGGCTCAACACCATTTTCCATTTTAGGTCCTTTGTTCTTTGTTCATCTCTTTGCCTGAGATGCGATGTGAGCTTCTCAGAACTTTTTTGTCTAGCTCTCTGCCTCGTGGACAGTCTTTATACTTTTTTTCAAATTGCCACTCTGACAGTCCTCATGGATCAGTCCTGTCTCTGGTGATATTACATCACTGATGACACAGACCCCTGTAGGTGTAACCTTTTGCAGCTTCTAGTTAATCCTAAAGTTAACCCTCTGATTACCTGATTGCTGAGCTAGCAGATACCTAATTGCTGAGTTGTGGATGATGGGAACTGGACTCTCCGATCATCACAATGCCATTTAGACACTGTATTCTCCTTGAATTCTATGAGAAGTATTTTCACCATTTAGACAACCCCACATTCACAGCCTCAGAGGAAACCCTCTCTGAACAAACCTTGCCAGAAAAACCCAGTGGTAGGTTTGTCTTACGGTCACCATAAGTTGGAAATGACTTGAAGGCACACAACAAGAAAGCCTTATCTGTCTTGCTGATTTTTTTCTTTAAAAAAATTAAGAATGCAGTGCTAGAGGTCCACTGTCAATTTCCTCCTAGAAATGTTGTGGTTAAACCAAACCTACATAAAGGATGAATAAAATCTGTAATATTAATGATGGGAATATTGGCATCACATGGAATGTGCAAGCTAGGAAGAAGTTCTGTGTGACCAGGGGCCTTTCCACACTATACAATTTAACCCTATGGTTCCCCTTTAACTACCATGGCTCTATTCTGCACAATTCCAGAAGAAGAAGATGAGGAGGAGCTCCCTCTCGGGGAGGGAGAGCTCTCTGGGAGACAAATTCTAAATGGCTCAGAAAAGTACAAAGCTCAGGATTTTGTAGGATAGAGTCATGACAGTTATAGTGGAATCACAATGCTTTAATTGTGTAGTGTTGAAGTGAATGATAGTACATCTGCAAAATGTGAACGCTTGTTCCACCTAGAAAGTGATGATGACAGTGCTTCATTCACATGCTCTGAGAGGCTCTGTATAGAATAGGCGTGTAATGGATATAATGTGGGAGTGAGGAGAAATCACTGAGCAAATACAGAAATTGTAGAGCCTGAGAATAGTGATTTACTTCTGGTCTCCCTGAACACAAAAGCTATGGCAACAGATGATGTGACCAATGAATTGCTTATGGCTAATGAGCAAGGGATACAAATAGCCTGCCATAATTTGAAGCTAATTAATCAGAGCAGCTCTCACATATCATGGCCCGCTGCAAAAATATAACTTGAAAACTTGTCTTCATTATACAAATTGAAGGCAACCATGCAACATAGGATAAAGAAAATGATGAAGGATGACAATAAGTTAATGCACAGACTGCTTAATGGTGCAGGTTCTGGTCATGTCTGATGTCCTAACACAGAAGTTATTACTTGTGCCCATGTCTTTTGCTAAGGTTGGAGAACAAAACTGGAGAGGATACTGTGTATGAGGTTCTACAGTGTATTGGAAACATGGTATGTTTAACATGTTCTCATTCAAGATGTAGGGAAGCTTCAGCAATGTCAGGCATAGTGTGAGTTTGTGATGTATTCTACCATGGTACAACACAGAATCAATGGTACAGGCAGAATCAATGCAATTTTTTTCATTTAATTTAGAGCATAGTCCATAAAGGCTGCCAAACAATCCAAGTGAGAGGGTCTGAAGAGGCTAGTATAAAAGTTCATTGACAGACCTGCTGTGAATTATTTAATTGACATGGATAAAGGTGATCTGGATTGTTTTTTCTCTGTTGATATATTACAACAGTAGTATGAATTGGTGACAGTTTGTTGTATCACTTAACCCACTGAGAGCTGATCAGTCAAAATAACCATGAGAAGGCTGGCACAAGGTGGGAACTGAATGAGTTTATGATCACTCCATAGTCATTTCCACCGATACGGAAGTTATGTTTCTGCTGTAGCATATGGGAGAGAAAAGGGTGGGTAAAGAGACCAGTTAAGGAATAGGTGAAGAGAACTCCTGAATCCACAAACTTCCTTTCTCCTCTCTCCAGAGTACTTTGAGTAAAGCCAATAGAACTATTCCACAGTAAGTAATTTAGTTGTCGTCATCGTCATCATCATCATCATCATCATCATCTTTTATTTCAATAGCGCCATCAATGTACATGGCACTTTACACGAAAAAGAACAGCAAAACAGTTCCCTGCCCTCAAGCTTACAATCTAGAGATTGTAAGAGAGCTAGTGTGAGGGTTGAGCATTGGACTGTGACTTTGGAGACTGGGGTTCACATCTCCACTCGGCCATGGAAACCTACTGGGTAACCTTGGGCAAGTCACTTTCTTTCAGCCTCAGAGGAAGGCAATGGCAACCACCCTCTAAGCAAATGTTTCCAAGAAAACTCTGTGATAGGTTCACCATCGGGTTGCCATAAATTGGAAATGACTTGAAGGCACACAGCAACAACACTTTAGTCAACAGCGCAGAGAGATGACAAGTGCTCACTTTGTGTCAGGAGAAGATTGCCGTGCAGTGATTTTGCTCCTGTCACTGAAGACCCAGGTTCTTTGGCAGGTAATGTTCCCACCTTCTGCAGTTAAAAAGATTTTCAGTAGGAAAGGTGGAAAGTATAATGTAACACTTTTTTGCCTGGCAATAAGCTGGGCAGTGTGCTGCTTAATGAACCATTCATATGATGGATATGATGTGGCTTCTTACATCTTTGGGCCAGTTCATATATGCACCTCACAAAAGTCGCTTTTTTCCACTATGTGAGACAGCTTTTCCCAGCCTGGGTCCCTCCAGGTGTTTGGCCCTATGAATGCAATAACCCCTTACCACTAACTGTGGCTGATAAAAATACACATTTTAAGGGGCCCAAACTGAAGAAGAATGGTGTGCAATAGAGCAGTAGGCCCCAGTAGAGGTGTAGGCGCCTCTGTATGTGTTACGGGAAGAGAACTTGATTCTTAAAAGCAGATTTAATAGTAGATAGATTAGGCCCTATTTACAGGTGAATTGAAAAACTAATAGGAAATTTGGAATGCTTACAGGTTTTATTGCTTTGTAAGCCATGAAAAAAGTATTATAAATACCTTTGTGTGAAAATGTCAGTGATGTAAAATGAGAGGCCACAATGCGCTGCTCAATATGTGTTAGAGTGAATCTCTTCATATCCTTCAAGGAAAAACATTTCATTGTTTCCTAGTGTTCAAAATGTAATGCCTTTCTTAGTTCTTGACATCTGCTATTGTCAAGCTGTTCTTGTCCATCTCTAAGGGTCAGTGATGACATGTATTGAAGGTCTTACCACTGAATAACAGAAATAAAAGGCATCTTATTGATGCTGCTGCAAATAGTCTCTTGAAGCCCCTAACACATTTCTTGCTTACACATGGTTAGCCCTATAACTTTTTGCAGGTGGGCTGGAAACAGGAGACTAATAGAATTTTGTGAGGCCAAGAGTTTGTTCATTGCAAACACATTCTTCAAGTAACCCAAGAGGTGACTGTATACATCAGGCTTTCTCAACCTTTTTATCCTCGAGGAACCCTTGAAATAATTTTCAGGTCTCAGGGAACCCCTGCATAAACATTATTCTATATACTGCTATTGCTTCCACACCCCCTATCACTATCTCTTGAGGAACCCCAAGCGACCTCTTGGGGAACCCCATGGTTCTGGGAAATCCTGGTTGAGAAACACTGGTATACATGGACATCACCTGATGGCTAATAGAGAAATCAAATAGACTTCATAATTGGAAGCAGAAGATGAAGAAACTATTCTCTCTGCAAAAACAAGATCAGGAGCAGATTGCAGCACAGACCATGAACTGTTGATATAAAAAATTAGAGTAAAGCTGAAGAAGAACACTAAATCAACCATTGTGCCAAAATATAACCTGAAGAGCATCCCTGTAGAGTTTAAAGATAATGTAAGAAGTAGATTTGCCCTATTAATTGACTAATTGACCAGGAGCCAGAAGAACTCTGGACTGAAGCTAGGGACATTGTTAGGGAAGAATACAAAAAGGCAGTACAGTTGCACCCCTGCATCCACTGATTTGCCAACCGTTGGTTCAATTATCCACAGTTTGCAATGGTGGGGGGGAAGGGAGGGGGGATCTCCTGCCCCCTCCCTTCCCCTGGAGAGCTCTGGTCGCAGGGGGGCGATGGCGGGGGAAAGGGAGGGGGGAGGAGTGATCTAGCCTGCCCCCTCCCTTCCCTCGGGAGAGCCCCATTTGCAGTGCGGAGGCAATGGCAGGAGCGGAAGGGAGGGGGAGGAGATATCTCCTCCCCCTCCCTTTACCTGGGAGAGCTTTGGTCATGGTGTGTGTGTGCGTGATGGCAATGGTGGGGGGAGGGGGAGTTATCTTCTGCCCCCTCGCTTCCCCGGGGAGGACTCTCAGTGGTGACAGTGGCGATGGGGGGGGCAAAGGGAGAGGAGAAGGATTTCTCCCTCCCGGGATGGCTCTCAGTGGTAGGAATGGTGACGGGTGCGTTCTCTATTATCAGTGGATTTCAGCATCCGTGCTGTGGCCTGGAACCAATCCCCCACGGATACGGAGGTCCTACTGTATCTGCAGCCAAAAAGAAAGAGAAGCTGCAATAGATGACTGATGAAACGGTTCAAGCAATTAAGGACAGGCAAGAAACAAATGTAAAAGGTGACAGGAATAGAGTCAGAACCCTGAATGCAGCTATTCAGTCAACAGAAAAGCAAGACCAAGACACCTCTTTCATAAGATCCGAGAAATCAAAGGGAAATTTAAATCAAGAGTGGGGATGCTTTGTGACCAGCATAGGAACACATTACATGATCAAGTACAAATAAAACAAATACATGGAAGAACTATATAAAAGAGATGAAAGGATGACAGATTCATTCAAGGAAGAACTGTTTGAAGACTAATCTACAATTTTAGATAATGAAGTGGAAGCTGCACTCAGAGGACTTGGGAGAAATAAACCACCAGGAATGGATGATGTACCAATAGAGCTGCTTCAGGCTACTGAGTCAGAATCTACTCTAGTTTTATCTAAAATCTGTCAACATATGTGGAATATAAAAGAATGTCCCACAGATTGGAAATGCTTAAAATATTTTCCAATCCTCAAGAAAGGGGATGGCATGGATAGCAGTAACCACAGGACCATTGCATTAATTTCCCATGCAACCAAAGTGATACTCAAAATTCTACAACAAAGACTTTTATCATATATAGAGCAAGAAATGCCAGATGTGCAAGTTGGGTTCAGGAAAAGAAGAGGCACTAGAGATCATATTGCAAACATATGTTGGATAATGGAGTGCACCAAAGAATTCCAAAATAAAATCAGCCTGTGCTTTATAGATTATAGCTAAGCCTTAGATTGTGTAGATCATCAAAAACTATGGATTGCTCTCAAAGAAATGTGTGTGCCACAACATTTGATTGTCCTGATGCGTAACTTGTACTGAGGACAAGAGGCTACCATTGGGATAGAATACGGAGAAATGGAATGGTTTCCAAATGGCAAGAGGGTCAGGCAAGGGTACATTTTATTACCCTATCTGTTTAACTTGTACACTGAACATATATATAAAGCATGATCAGACTCAGAGGAAGGAGGTGTGAAAATTGGAGGAAGGAACATCAACAGTTTAAGATATGCAATGACACCATGTTACTAGCAGAAAATAACAAAGACTTGGAACAATTACTAAAGAAAACCAAGGAAGAAAGTGCAAAGGCAGTTGAGCATGAAGAAAAAAAATGACCACAGATGATTTACACAACTTTAAAGTAGACAATGAAGACATTGAAGTAGTGCAAGATTTTCCATACCTTGGCTCAGTCATTAATCATAATGGAGACTGCAGTGAAGAAATCAAAAGACTAGTCCTTGGAAGAACCCAAGATGACTAAACTGAGACTCTTGTATTTTGGAGATATAATAAAAATACATTAATTACTAGAAAATACAATAATGCTTGGTAAGATAGAATGCAGTAGGAAAAGAGGAAGACCACATTCCAGATGGGTAGACTTAATCAAGGAAGCCACAGCCCTGAATCTGCAAGCCCTGACTTGGAGGTCTCTCATTCATAGGGTTGCCATAAAAATCAAAGTTGACTTAATGGCAATTAACAACAAAAATTTTGCTCTAAAATTCTGGTATTGTATTCTGTTTATATTATTGCAGACGGCAAGAGGTAGCCTGTTAGCAATCTTAGCATGTATGTTAAAAAAAAAAAATATTTATACACTGTTTTAAATGCTGAATGTTGTCAATGACTTTTCTTCCTTCCTTAATTATTATTGCAGGTAATGTGATCATATAGTTCCAAATGGTGGATGTTGAGAATGAGGGCCCTAGCTCGAGCTATGCTAGTGTTCCAAACAAATAGATCTGCTGAGAGGGAGTGCAGATGGAGTTTTAGTCTTTATATCCTAGCACTGAGATAGGTTTATGAGAATAAGCAGATGGGTATGTCACGTTCTTGGCATTCATTGTTAGGTCTACAACACCTCCAGGTGGCACTATGAAAACAATAATATTATGGCAATGTTCCCGTTTTTATTTTTGCTTCACTCAAACTACTTTGTCACCTGTCTGTTATACACATTTAAAACCATCTGCTGGCTTTTTTTGCTGCTGGCCTCTGTGATTTCAGATAATAGCAAAAGCAATGGTCATTGGTAATACAGAGGAGAATGTAAAACATCTGAATTCTTGGTTCTGGGATCATTGGCAATCCAACTTCTCTTAAAATCCAGATATGTTGGCAATCTCTGTGGAAGCAGATTTGATGAATTCTAAGCTAACCATGATTGCTGCAGTCTTTTAGCAAAATGGCAGTATGCAGTGGAAGAACCACCATGTTGCATTGTTCCTACTTAAGGTAGAGATGGTATCCACAGATGGTTTTCTGTGTACAGTAGGACACAGATGTGCAAGTTGGGTTCAGGATCCACTGATTCATTATCCACTGATTCAGTTATCCATGGGACACAAAATCGTATACCTACTATAGAGTTCCTAGAAAATGTGTTCCCTCTAGCCATTTCCTAGGTCCTCCAAGGCAACTCTATGGTATTTTAAGCCAAAGTCCCATTATTTTCAATGGTGTTTGCTATTATCCACGGTTTTCTGTATCCACGCCCCCCCGAACCAATCCCCAGTGGATACGGGGGTCCTACTGTATGCTGTTCCATTCCTGGATTTTATTTTATCTTTGTACCAAAATGATAAAATAAAGCATTAGCTTATACAATTGTCCTTCAACATTTGCTGGTTAAGCAGTTGCTGATTTAATTATTCTCAGATTATTGTATTTTTTGCCACTTCCACTGCTGCCCTATACATGACCAAAAAATATTTTCTTTCTAGGCATTTCTAGATCTTCCACCACAACTCTATGGTCAGCATACCATAGAATCGTGCTGAAGGATCTAGAAAATGCCTAGAGAGAACATGTTTAGTAATCTATGAAAAATCAAATCCACGAATGCTCAACCCACAAATGTGGAGAGAAAACTCTAGTGGAGATTTCTTTGCTTCGATTCCACCAGGGCTAGTCTTGTACTTCCCCCCCCCCCCACACATTTTGCCTTGGTCAGATTTCACCTAGAATACTGTGTCCAGTTCTGGGCACCACAATTCAAAAAGGATATTGACAAATCGGAGCGTGTCCAGAGGCGGGAGACCAAAATGGTGAAAGGTTTGGAAACGATGCCTTATGAGGAGAGACTTAGGGAGCTGGGTATGTTTAGCCTGGAAAAAAGACGGTTAAGAGGCGATATGATAGCTCTGTTTATGTATTTGAAGGGGTGTCACATTGAGGATGGAGCAAGCTTGTTTTCTGCTGCTCCAGAGATTGGAAGACAGAGCAATGGATGCAAGCTCCAGGAACAGAGATTCCACCTCACTATTAGGAGGAACTTTTTGATAGTAAGAGCTGTTCGGCAGTGGAACACACTCCCTCGGAGCATGGTGGGGTCTCCTTCCTTGGAGGTCTTTAAACAGAGGCTGGATGGCCATCTGTCGGGGATGTTTTGATCGTGATTTCCTGCATGGCAGGGGGTTGGACTGGATGGCCCTCGTGGTCTCTTCCAACTCTGCAATTCTGTGATTCTATGATTTGCCAGGTTTCCTTTGGACTGTAACCCAATCAATGATATGGTATTAGATTCTGACATCCCTAAATAGCACAAAATATTCTTATGTATACCTGTTGTCCTGTTCTCACAATTCATAGAGAAATTTTTACATCTTGCACCTCAATTTCTGTTGAACTACATTTTAAAGAACCCATTTGTACAATTGTTTATTGACTTTATTTAATTTTACTCTGCCTTTGTGACTTGTAGATCACGACAAGATTTAAAAAATAACATCAATAAAAAATAAAATAGAAAATTTATAATATAATACAAATTATGCCATTAAAATACAATTGTATTAAAAGCAATTTAAAAGCACATCAGAAAAAAAACTGGTTCCCAATGGTTAAAAACACGTCTTAGTAGACAGTTGGCAAAAGACCATCTAAATAAAAAGGTCGTTACCTGCTGATGGAAGGACAACAGAGAGCCAGTGTGGTTTAGTGGTTTGAGTTGTTAGACGAGGAGTCTGGGAGACCAGGGTTTGAATTCTTGCTCAGTCATAGAAACTTACTGGCTGACCTTGAGCAAATCACACTCTCTTAGGCTTTACGTTATTGTTATGTGTCTTCAAGTTTACTTTGACTTATGGAGACCCTATCATGGGGTTTTCTTGGCAAAATTTCTTCAGAAGAGTTTTGCCATTGGGTTCCTCTAAGGCTGAAAGAGTGTGACTTGCCTAATGTCACCCTTGCATGATTGAACAGGGCTTTAAACCCAGGTTTCCCAGAGTCCTAGTCCAGCACCCAAACCACTATACCCTGCTGGCTGACCATGGGCAAGTCACACTCTCTCAGCCCTAGAAGAAGTCAATGGCAAACCTTCCTTTGAATAAATTGTGCCAAGAAAACCCTAGAGGAAGCCCCTGAATATTTTATTTATTTCATTTATATACATCCTTTCTCCCAAAGTGGGACCCAATAGCTTGAACTGACAACAAAAACAAAAGGATGACAATAGGCAGAGGATCATTGTAGCCTCCTGTGGAAGTAAGTTTCAGAGTTTGGGAGCAGCTTATTTCTCAAAAGGCGGTACATTTTCTTAAAAGCATGTCCCTCTGTCTAGTGGGGGAGGGTGATTTACATAAGCTACAATTGTCATAAATTCAGGTGCAGTCTATTAACTCTGTGTGTGTGTGTGTGTGTGTGTGTGAGTGAGTGAGAGAGAGAGAGGGGGGGGTGGGAGGGGAAGGGGAAGGGGAAGGGGAAGGGGAAGGGGAAGGGGAAGGGGGGGAAACAGGTGAAAGCTAACATGTACACTACTCTTTCCCTATACTTTTTTATCTGTGCTGGTCCAAGGATTTGAAGGAGAGGAAAGATTTTGTGCTTCTCTTTCCAGCCATGGAAAAAAAGGGGTAGTAGAGAACCAGTGGTTATGTGTACTTTTGTTTCTAGTCCTTCAACATCCATAATGAATGAAATGCTGTCCACTGAGCTTTTCTTTCCTCTTCCCGTTATATAGTGTTTGCTGTATAAAACCTGTATTAACTTGTATAAACAGAAGGACGAAGTCTGGTGGCATCTTGAAAACCAACCAATTCCTTTCCGTGTAAAATAAATTGCATAGCATAGAATTATCCTTGTGAACTGTTCTGAGTCGCCTCTTCTTGCTTCCATGCAAAGCACAAGTGGCATTGATAGGTGGGTAAAAGGGATATATGATGATAGGTTGTGGGCTTATTACTTGAAATAAAACAGAGAGGGAAGAACTGGTTTCTCAACAGAGTTGATGGTTTCAATTATCCATTGTCCAAAAAATATAGTCTTTCTAGGCATTTCCTAGGTCCTCCCATGTGACTATATTGTAATTTCCAATACCATAGGATTGTACTGGAGATGCCTAAAGAGGCACCCTCTCTAGGCATTTTCTAGATCCTCCAGCATAAATCTATGAGTTTGCTATTACCTGTGTTTTCAAGTATTTGTCGTAAACCTGTGAACATATCAGCCACAGATTCTATGGGCAACCTGTACTGCAATGCAGTATGGAACTGGTTAGAAACATCCATTGGATCATAGGGTAGGAGAAGGGCAAAAAGTGACCTGTATTTAAGATTTTTAGCAGAGAAAGGTTAAAAAAATAATGCAAAGACAGAAGGGATTTATTTCACTTAGGTTTTTTATGGATAAAAAGGATTGGGACAGTGGAAACAAGATAGTGGAAAAGAATGTGTCCCCCACCCTCTTTTCATTTGTGGAAGGCACTACAGAAAGAAATCTATTTGAAGTTATGCTCTCCTGCTTCCTCTTGCAATCCTTTCTCATTTGCTTGCACTGACTACGGACTCCCTCTAGATGGTGTTGGGGGACCCTGATGTGTGAGTATTCATTTCACTGTGACTCAGAGTTTACATTCCACCTAGCATTTTTTGGGTGACAGCATGTTGGCATATATAGTAGGTGGTGTTTGAGTTTGTATAGATTTAAACACATAAATTAGGGCACTGATTACAAGTCATGAAGAAAACGCACACCATCTTTATTTGAGCAATTGTTTATGTGCTTACTGCTTCCCTTTCTTGAAAAGAAAATAAGAGGTGCAGCCTTGTGTCTGGTGTTCTGGGTAATGGGAAATCGGCTTGGATCACAAATCTTTTCTACAGCTCGATCCTTTGGATGCGTATGCAGAAATAAATTCTACTGAGTTTAGTGGAGCTTTCTCCCAGGAGAGTGTATATAGCAGGGTTGGGCATCATGTGACCTCCATGTGCATGCAGTTGGGACCGACTCTCCTAGCACTCCTCACTGATGGCTATCGGTTGATGGGACTTCCTTCCAACAACCATTTGGAGGGCTGCATGAGTCCTGCCGCTGGTGTACAGGATTGCAGCCTTAGACACTAGTTGGCTGCAGGTGGGCTTGACAAGGAGCTGGTTAGATTCAGATTTTCTGCATATGAAAATTCTAGTCCCAGACTCATAAGCAGCTGTCAGTTTTCACAATAGAGCCTTTTTGAAAGGCTGACCCTTGTGTGGGAATGGAAGGCAACTCTGGCAACTCCAGCAAAATTCTGGATCTTAAAACTACTGAAATGAGAGGTTTCATAATTTTCCTCTGTTGCATGGATACTTCTTTTGAGTGCATTTTTTCTCTCTGCCCAAACCAGACATTTTACAAGATATTCCCAAGAGAAGAGTGTAAAATGCATATAAAATGTGTGGAACTTTCTTCTTACTGAATAAACTGGTGAACATTTTAACTATTACATAAGAGTTTTGTTGGTTTTAGTCTATTTTCAATTATAAGGTTGTTGGAAACCTCTGGGCTGTGGGCCAAATCTGGTCTGTTAGATTCTCCAGTATGGCCTGCAAGGATTCTTGTCCATGGCATGGCTTCTTTCAGAAACCACACTCCCTTTCCTTTATCTTCTTTTTCTGTGTTTGGACAATTTTAAGGCTGCTGAAATGTATCCCCACATGTTACAGGTTTCATGTAGGTTTCGTAGGCTTCAGAAATCTCTATGGCAGTTTGCAGCTTTCTGGGTTGCTTGCAGAATGGTAATTTTAGAGGATTCCTGAAATCAGAATGGTTCTTGGTCTCCGTATCTTGCCATCATAGGTAAAGTTGCATCTGTTTATCTGTCATGCCTCATGAGTCTGATGAGGGTATGGAATCAGAGGAGGAGGAGGACACGGCAGGGAATGGCCCTATTTACCCTGGCACAGGTTTATCTACACCTGTGCCAGCAGCGAACCCTGCCAACCTGGAGGCCCAAGCAGAAGAAGAGCCTGGTCCTAGTGGGTTGGCACTAGTCCCAGCAGAGAGCGCTGCCAGTTCAGATAAGGAAGAGGAAGAGGAGACAGACTTACCTCCACCATCATTCAGCCAACAGAGATCCCAAAAGGAAGCTCAAAGAAGATTGCTGAGGTTTTATCAGAAGCACCGGCTCATCAAGGAGCACCTGGCAAAGCCTTGATTGCTATATATACGCCTTGGCGAGCTATGGAGGCTTTGTCAGTGATCAGTTGATTTTCCTGGAGAAAGCTTTGTGTCTGATACCTCTGACTCTGTGTTCCTGTTGCCTTGATCCCTGTCTAGACCTTGGACTGACTCTGACTACACTGTTGCCTAATCCTGTTGACCTACAGACTTGTTTTTGGACCCACACTGACTTCTGTAAGCCTATGACTCTTGGACTGTTATTGGACTATTCTTTGCATATTCCCTGCTGCTGTCTAATCTTATCTGGGTTTTTACTTAAACTGCCTTGTTATTAAGAGTTGCTGCTTTCCCAGATACTGTTTATACTGTTGCTGGCATTTTGGCTGCTTTCCTGGACATTATCTGAGCAGAAATAGAAGGTGTTGTGAATGTATTGTTTCATTGTTCTTTCTAGAAGGAAAGAACCCTCTGGTAAGGGTGGGAATCTTATTTCGCTTAGAGGCTAAATTCAATTTCAGAGAAGTTTTTGAGGTACATTGGTGGGTGGAGGTAAGCACAAAAGAATGAGACCAAAAAACCCAGCATATTTTAGCTAAAAGCTCTTACTGCCTTAGACCTCAGTAGAGGCCTTTCAGCCATTTTTCAGAGGAGAAAAACATACAAAAATCTCATACAAAAGCTGGGAAACTGCCAAATGATAATGTCATGGGTGAGGGTATGGTCATCTGGGAATGCTGAGGGATAGCCAAATTTGGCTCCAGGCCTGAGATTCCTCATTCCTGCCCTGTTGACATGCAAAGATGTGGATTTTGATACTCCCAGAATATGCTTTCTTTTGAATAATCTGGTCCTCCTTATTTCTGAATTTCTAGTCAGTTGCTTTCAAGTTGACTTCGACTTATAGCAACCCTATGGATTAGAGACTTCCAAGCCACCCTGTTGTCAACAGCCCTGCTCAGCCCTTGCAAACTCAGGACTGTGGCTTCTTGACTGAATCTAGCCTCCTGTAACATGGTCTTCCTCTATTCCTACTGCCTTCTACCTTACCACACATTATTGTCTTTTCTAGTGAGTTATGCCTTCTCACATTATGTCCAAAGTATGTCAGTCTCAGTTTAACAAAATCTAGAATCCACAAAAAAAGTGATTCTGGATTTTGTTTTGCTGCATATCCAACATGGCTACCAGTCTCAGTTTAGTCATCTTGGGTTCTAGGGAGAGTTCACACTTAATTTGCTCCCTATGCCGCTCCTCATAGGGCAGTGATGGGCAACCTTTTGAGCTTGGTGTGTCAAACTTTGCCAAAAAACAGCATAACTCGGGTGGTGTGTCACTTTGAGGGAAAAACATGCATGTGTGCAGGATTCCCACTTTGGGGAGGGTGGAAGGGGGGAGGAAAGTGGGACTGGGGGTTCGGAAGCCCCAATCGCCACTTTAGGAAGGGTGGGGGGTGGAGGAAAGTGGCGACCAGGGCTTTGGAAGCCCCGATCCCACTTAGGGAGGATGGGGGATGGAGGAAAATGGTGACCGGGGCTTTGGAAGTCCCGATCACCACTTTAGGGAGGGTTGGGGGGTGGAGGAAAGTGGCGACTGGGGTTTTAAAGCCCTGATCACCACTTTAGGGAGGGTGGTGAGGTTGCAAGTGGGGGGGAGGAGGCCTACGGCCACATGTCATCAGAAATGGCTACGCGTGTCAGTGCTGACACACGTGTCATAGGTTCGCCATCACTGTCATAGGGCATGATTTCCAGATCTTTCACCATCGTAGTATGGGATCATCTGCATATCTTAAGTCTTCTGAGTAGGTATGCATAAATTGTGTTTTTGTACTGGTGCCTGAAAGTCCCAGTTGCCACTGTTCACTGGGACACCAAATGCTATTATTGATCTCTTCTGAGATTGGTCTAGAAGAGTACCATTATATTTGTGTTTCTTCGCTCATGGGTATTTCAAATAGAATCAGAAGGGAAGCCCCCCTGGCAAGAGTAATGATTGCTGGGGTTGCGTTAGTGTTGGATTTGGATTGAGCACACTTGTTTCAAATTACCAACAAGCTGTAAAACTTGCAGAATGTCTTGGGCCAGACATTATATCTCAGACAAATCTCCAGTGCATGGTTTTTGTGAGAAAATGGAATAACCACAAGTGCACTGTCTTGAAATCTTTGAAGAGAAAGGGAAGGATGGAAGTGTGATTAAATAAAAATGTTACTGAAAGCCAACAGTGTTTCTTTTGTTGTTACAAGAAGCAACCAGGCCAAGCTGCTTATAAAGTGTGAGCATGTTGTTAAAGTCTCAAACACATCTTAGTTCTGGCTGACTCTGGCCATGTTGGTGACAGTCTACAGTGTCTGGCTTAGGCTTCTACAAAATAAAAAGGTGTCCCAGTCCTTCCTTTTTTTGCGAAGAAAATACAAAGGTGTCCCAGAGTAGACTGCTTTGCAAGATGGCGGTTCTGGCATTCCTTTTTTTTTTTTTTTAAGTTTGGGCAAGGCTTTGTCTTTTTCTATATTTCTCTCCTGACCACCTATGGCAGTGCTTTCCCAGAAGTGTGAAAATCTTTCAGTTGTAATCCTACCTGCAGCTTCAGCAGTCTGCAGTTTCTTCTCATTCTTGTCTTTGTCGAGTGGTGAGATTTCATGTCGTTTTCTACATGGATGTTTCTGCATATTTGGGTACACATTTCTTCCAAATATATACAGTATATTTTAATTGAACTTTTACTAATTTGTTTTGTACCCATTTTCTTCATTTACTAAAGTTTGTTCAAATGTTTAAAGATAGGCATTTTGAATTACATGTATTTATCTGCATATACTTTAAAGCATAAAACAAAATGAAGCTGCTGTTTGCAGTTCCTTCCCAGTGATGGGAAGCTGAAAGTTATGTGCATACAATGACTTAGATAAATTTCTTTTCATTCCTATATATTCTGCCCATATGTTATAGTGCCATGTCATTATTGTACCACATACAAAACACGAGTATCTGTAGTAAGTACAGTGAAAGTGAGATTTTAAACATTCAAAGCTTCTTTTCAGAATTTCAATTGAATCATGGCTTGCCTTAGCCATTCCATCTGAACAAGCTTGTCTTGTGGAAGGTTCCCTTAATTGTCATAGTCTCAAGACAATTGACAAAAGTAAACAGTTTTCTTTGTAAATGTCTTACGAGACTGTACTAAATATTTTAAATGAATGGTGTATTTTCTTTCTTTTAGCAGGGAAGAATGTCATCTGACTATTTATAGCCAGATGCTGTATGAAGCAGTGTGTAGTTTGAGATACTCAGCGGTGCCTGGAGTATATCTTGTCTTAAAATTAATGTAGAATTTATGCAAACAACTGTGTGTTGAGAGTGCCTGTTATTCTCTGAGGGAGGGGTGATGCGGGTCCTTTACATCTGGGTTTCGTCAGTCACCGCCCAGGTGTAGCAGGAAGTTACATCAAGCCTCTTCATATTCAAATTTCTTTGTCTTCATCTCCTCCATCCTGGAGCCACGAGGCCAGTTCTAACTTCCTGCTTCGCCCAGTAGGTAGCTGAGAAATCTCCTCCGTCTGGAATTTCTATCTCCACCTTTTCCTTTTCCCTTTACCTACCTTTTTTCCTTCTCTAGGCATTGCTATTTTTCAGCTCTTGCCTTCTCCTTTCGAATCTCCCGCCTATTTAAAAAAAAAAAAAAAAAAACCTCTCCTCTCTCCGCGGCTGCTCAGTCGGCTCTAGCCTGCTCCTCCTCTCTCTCTTCCCCCCTCCCACCTCTCTTCTTACTTTTTTCTCGGCACTGAGGCCATGCAGGCCCAGGAGATTCCCCAGCAGGCGGGGAAGGACTCCGGAGTGGCCGGGGATGCGGTTCTCGACCGCGGCCACTCCGAGGACGCGGAGAGCGCTGCCGGGGGAGCCGCGGTCGCCACTGCTGCCGCTGCCGGCTCCCATGTGGGCGTCCCTCAGAGGGACGCGGCCCGGAAGGCACACCAGGCCATCGTGACTGGTAAAGCCTCTGATGGCCAAGCGGCAGCCAAGCCACGGAAGAGGCCAGCACAGCCCAGGAAGAAGCTGGCCTCTGATGCCTCCAGCGGGACCGCGATGGAACCTCCGGCCCTATGGAGTGCTTGGCACGCGCCAGGGGCCTGCTGCCAGGACTGGACAGGGGCAGGAGCCCCTCGGAAGGTACAAGGGGCCCTTGGGGGGAGCGGGGACGAACTGCCCCTTCCCCCACGCATCGTGCCCTCCCTGCTTTTGGGGACGGCGCGTATTCTACCCCCCTGGAGGCCAAACGGAGCGCGGGAGGGGGAAGGGGAGAGCGAGGACTCACGCTTCCATGCGGAGCCCTCACCATCCACCGGGCCCCAAGCAACCGCCGCAGCTGCCTCGGGGGAGGGGGGCACACCGCATGGGGAACCCCAGTCGCTGTCGGACCCCACAACGGGAAGCAGCCAGGCCCTGTCCCAACTGAGCCAACCACCACAAAGCCTGGGCACAGAGGAGCAGGCCTTACAGGCCCCAACTCCTCAAGCACCCCCCCCCCCACAGGTTCCAGCCTCACTGGACGGAACAACTAAGGCCCTGGCCTCCCAACCTCCACTCCTCCCGACCTTGCCTGCCCAGGTGCCACCCCAGCAACACCAGCTGCCCTTGGTGCTCCAACCAATGCCTCAGCAGGCAGTACCTATTCAGGTGCAGCAACCGTTGGTTTACCAGGCCTTGCCTCCACAGGGGCCGGTGAACCAGACCCTGGGCTTGGGCAACCAAAATCAGGTTTTCCTCCCACCAGTGGTCCAACCTCAGCCTATGCAGGCGGTGGGGTTTCAGGCACAGCCCTACCAGGCCCCAGTCCTTCAGGCCCCCTCTCTCCAGGCCCCCACGGGCCATACCAGCCAAAACCACCATGGCATCCCAGTGTTTTATGATCAGTCTAGTGGGGAGGAGTCCGACATCGAGTGGTCGGCCGCTCAACCACCCAAGGCCAGGGGGACTAGGCCCACACAGCGGGGGGGTCGCAGAAAGCGTAAGGGCGCCATTAAGGCAGCCCTACAGCTACTCTCAAAGGCATTGCTCTCAGACGAGGATTCGTCAGAAGAGCCTGGCACGAGCGCCTCAACCTCGGGGGTTCCCCCTAAGGACCAGGCGAACAACGCGCAGTCCCAGCAGCCAGCAGGACCGGGCAAGGCAAAAGCTAAGTCCGCGTCCAAGGGTCCCAGAGCCCCATTAAGAGGCACAGATGTCCTGGCCAAGAAGAGGAAGGATCCTCCCTCCACCCACTCCTCTGCAGAGTCCCTTCCTCCCTCGGATGAAGAACGTGCCCTCACTGACGTCGTCAGGGCGTCCGGGACCCACGATGATGTAATCCTAACCGACAAGGAAGAAGGAGAAATCTCTGATTCCGAGTTAGCAGACCAGGACCACTCGGATCGCCTCTTCCAAGGAGAGTGGTATGTTCCTCTCCTTACTAGGGTGATGGCAACACTAGAAATTACACCTACGGACACAGACCAAGCTCCATCGACATCGTCGTCCAACGAGAAGGTCGCTGCAGTGATGCGCACCTCACGCCCGAAGAAGCCGGAGCTACCCTTCCCAGAGGCCTTCTGGTCCCTGGTAACCGACGAATGGGAAAAACCTTCAATGGGAAGGCGGGGCACCACTGGCTCAAAAATATTACAACACCACTCAACGCTTTCTGGACCTCCTAAAGCCCCCAGTGGTCGACAATCCTGTCGCGTCCCTCGTCTCAAATTGTCTGGCTCCTAAGGAAGGAGAGGGCTCCCTCCGGGACCCAGACGAAAAAAGAACCGACGCAGCCATCAAGAAGGCCCACGACTCCGCAGCATGCGGGGTCAGATCCACGCTGGCAATATCGCTCTTTTCCAGAGCGGCGATAGTGTGGCTGCAAGAGCTCATGGAGATCCAGGAGCTTGACCCAAACGTGCTGCACAGGTCCCTGCTTAGATTCCTGCGTACCTTCTTCTTCATAGCTGACGCGGCACAGGACGCCATGATTTTTTCTGCCCGCGCGATTGGGGCCCTCACGCTGGCCAGGAGATCAGTCTGGCTAAAGCACTGGCAGGTGGATACTCCTACCAGGGCAGCATTGGCCTCAGCGGCCTTCAAGGGCCTTAAACTGTTTGGGGAAGAGGCCCTAAGAGGTATCCTGGTCGAGACAAAGGACAAAAAGTTGGCCATGCCCTCCACACTCAAGAAGCCAGACAAGAAGAGTGGCAGACGACCCTTTCAAACTTCTCGTCCCTTTCGTTCCTTTAGGGGATTCGGGAAGCAGCGAAACTACAACTCCTTTCGCCCACCATGGGTTAAGCCAAACTACGTCATCAGACAGAACACTGGATCGCAGCCCAACAATAGCAGAAGGGGAGGCTCCAACGCTCAGCGTGGAGGCCCGCGACAACAATCCTGACTCGGGGTCGCCCCCAGTGGGCGGCCGCCTCAGTCTGTTCCTCCGGCCTTGGTCGAACTCGACAACGGACAGGTGGGTCGTCTCAACAATCACCCACGGGTACAAAATCGAGTTCGACTCAAGGCCAAGGGGCAGATTTCTCCCAGCCCCAATACCCAAAGACCCAAAGAAGGCGAGAGACCTGACGACAGCCATATCTCACCTAGGACACATAGCAGCCATAGAAGAGGTACCAGTCTCTCAACGCTTCTCAGGCGTGTACTCCTTCTTCACAGTACCAAAGAAGGATGGCAGCCAGAGGTCCATCCTGGACCTAAAATACACCAACAGACACATCACATACAGAAAGTTCCGGATGGAGACGCTTACATCCATAAGGGAGGCGCTCCAACCAGGAGACTTTCTGGCCTCACTCGATCTCTCAGATGCGTATATGCACATCATGATCCACGAGGACAGCAGACAATACCTCCGCTTTGCCTTCGGGGATCAACACTTCCAGTTCAGGGCCCTTCCATTTGGTCTGGCCTCAGCACCAAGGGTCTTCACCAAGGTCCTGATCACCTTAATCGCCAACCTGAGGGCACAGGGAATCCACCTGTACCCATATTTGGACGACATCTTACTGCGTGCATCCTCTCTGAACAAAGCAGGGAGAGACCTGCAGACCACAATTCACTACCTGCAGGCCCATGGTTTTCTGGTGAACTTCAAAAAGAGCAGCCTGTCTCCTGCCCGCACCATCGTCCACCTGGGTGTGGAAATAGACACACAACGCTCCAAGATCACCCTGTCCAAGGAGCGACAGGAGGTCCTCCTACGGGAAGTTCGCACAGTTCGTTTACTAAGGAAGGTACCACTGTCCCTACTTGCCAGACTCCTCGGTCTTATGATCTCAGCCTTTGGGGTTGTGCCTTGGGCAAGGTTCCACTCCAGACCCCTGCAGAACTTCCTGATGCCTTACCAAAAGGAGATCGCATTGAGGAAGTCCCCACTCCTTCTCCTTCCACAGCATGTGAAGGATTCGCTAGCCTGGTGGTCTCAGATGAAAACAATCAGCAAGGGTTCTCCGTTCACAGTACCTCAGGCGATCCTGGTCACCTCCGATGCGAGCCTACGGGGCTGGGGAGCACACTGTCAGGGACAAGTGACGCAAGGGATTTGGAGCCCACAGGAAAAGACACACAGCATCAACTGGCTGGAGCTACGAGCGGCTCGCTTGGCCCTACAACACTTCACCCCAGTCCTGAGGGGTCAACACGTCATGGTGATGACGGACAACACTACAGCCCGATCGTACATAGCGAAACAAGGAGGTTCGAGATCCCGGTCCCTGCAACAGGAAGCGGACCTCATCTTCCTCTGGGCCAAACGGACGGTGCAGTCCCTTACGGCTCAGTACCTGCAAGGGGAACGCAACCAACAAGCGGACTACCTGAGCAGATACTCGGTTCTCCCCGGAGAGTGGGAGCTAAACGACGACGTGTTCTTTCAGCTCCAGGCCAGGTTCGGCCAGCTGGAGGTGGACATGTTCGCGACAAGGTCAAACGCCAAGCTGGACAGGTTCTTCACCAGGTTCTTTCACCACAACGCCGAAGGCACGGACGCCCTACGATCTCCTTGGCCGGCCGGTCTCCTATACCTGTTTCCCCCACTTCCCCTCATAGGGAAAGTCTGTCGGAAGATTCGCCAGGAGAAGGCACAAGTGGTCCTGATAGCGCCCCATTGGCCGAGGCGCCCCTGGTTCTCCGAGTTGATGGACATGAGGGTTCAGAGCCAGTGGCGTCTACCTCAGAGACCCGACCTACTTCATCAGGGTCCGATCCTCCACCCAGATCCAAGCTGGTTACAACTGACAGCCTGGAGATTGAGCGGCAAGCCCTAAGAGAACATGGATACGACGATTCAGTTATCAGTACCCTTCTTTCCTCTAGGCGCGTGTCCACCAGGAGGATCTATGAAGCTACATGGCGAGCCTTCAAGAGATGGTGTGCCCCTCGCCAATTGATCGCTGAGGAAGCTTCGGTGAAACACATCCTGGCATTCTTACAGAAAGGCCTCGAGGCGGGCTTACGACCAAATACCCTGAAGAGACAGGTGGCCGCTCTGACGGAAACCGCCTCTCATCACATCCCCATATCAGGCGTTTCCTCAGGGGTGCCTCGATAGTTTCACCCCCGGTGAGGCACAGGTTTCCGTCGTGGAACCTCTCCCTAGTCCTCAGGCAACTCATGAAGCACCCGTTTGAACCGTTGCGCACAGTTTCCCTTAGAATTCTCACCATCAAGGTTGCCTTCCTAGTGGCCATCACCTCGGCGCGAAGAGTCTCGGAGTTGGCCTCTCTGTCAGTTAGGGGACACCTGTGTTCCTTTAGCAAGGATGTAGTGACCCTACACCCAGATCCGTCATTCAAACCAAAGGTTGTCTCCGAGTTCCATGTCTCGCAGCCCTTGATTCTGCCCTCCTTTTGCCCTGACCCTTCGCACCCGAAGGAGAGGCTCTGGCATAACTTGGACGTCAGGAGGGCCCTGAAGATCTACATTAGACGTACTGCCCCCATCAGACGTTGCGATGCCCTATTCGTCTCTTTCTCTCAGGCAGCCGTAGGGTCCAGAGCTTCGCAGAAGACCATCGCTTCCTGGATCAGGGCCTGTATCTTCGAGGCCTATGACTCAGCTAGGCTTCTCAGACCTTCAGGGGTCACGGCACATTTGACTAGGTCAGCCGCGACATCCGCGGTCTTCTCCACTAACGCTTCCCTGGTAGAAATCTGCAGGGCAGCAACCTGGAGCACACCGTCCACCTTCATTAGGCACTACAAGGTGGATAAGTTCCGCTCCGCCGAGGCGAACTTCGGTCGGAGGGTGCTCCAGGAGGTGCTCAAAGACTGAGTCCGCCAATCCCGCAGTCACTCCCGCCCTATTGAGTCAGCTTGGGCACGTCCCAGATGTAAAGGACCCGCATCACCCCTCCCTCAGAGAATGCCACATTGGTTACTTACCGTGAAGGTGCATTCTTGAGGGAATGGGGTGATGCGGGTCCTTTCCCCGCCCAGTGACTGCGTGCGTTTTTCCTTACATGGCGGTACCCTTGTTATCTAGTTCTGTTTAATGCTATTTGACTTAATCGATTTCCTTAGTCCTTACAGGGCTTTGCTAGTCAGTGAACTGGCCTCGTGGCTCCAGGATGGAGGAGATGAAGACAAAGAAATTTGAATATGAAGAGGCTTGATGTAACTTCCTGCTACACCTGGGCGGTGACTGACGAAACCCAGATGTAAAGGACCCGCATCACCCCATTCCCTCAAGAATGCACCTTCACGGTAAGTAACCAATGTGGCATTTCCTGCAGCCATGAGCATTAAAAAGCAGGTGTTCCTTGCCACCACAGTCTACAATTACATTTATTCATATGTTGTCTTGTGTGCGGATCTATTGTAGCACTTCAGTAGTTCCACTCCTCTCTTCTCTTAAGTTTTGTCTGCAGCTAGTGATCATCTTATTGTGATATAGTGTGTTCAGATGTGTGGATTAGTGTTCTTTTCATGGTATGGATAAAATGCCCTAGGAAACCATCAGTGCATAGAATTCTTTAGGTTTTCAATGCCATACAGATCATCAGTTCTACTTCGGTTAAATTTTTATATGGTAGAAATTTCTGAGTGTTCCAAAATATTCATACAGATTGTGTGTGTATTTGTTATTCTCTCATCTAGTTTTTACTAGCCCAATACTGAAGTGTAAGAGCAATGGATGACTTTCTGAAGGACTTTCACATGGTCAGAAGAAGATCTAAACAGGCTGTACAGTACTTAGTGCCAGCCTGCTTTATAAAGCAAGTGAGAAAAGAGTGTAAGATGAAAGCTGGTGATGAACAAGTTATGTAGCTAAGTTCACTCTGTTTTTCTTGACCAGTTTCAAGTTGGAATGGGCTGGCAATGCTTTTTTTCATGCAAAGGTGACAATTTTTAAGGAAAAGGTAGGAAAAATATGGTCAGTGTTTTCATCATCATCGTCCTTACTTTAGAGTAGGTGTAGGCAACTGTGGTGTTCTAGCTGTTGGTGGCCTGCAACTCCTTTAGATAACCAATGGTGAGAGATCATGAGAAATGCAGTCCAAAGACATCTAGAGGCCCACAGTTGCACACATCTTTAGAGGGGCTTGTCATGATGATTTTTATTCGAGCCAGGTCTACCATCAGACACAGTAAGATGGCTGCTTCAGGCAACAAACTTTGTCATAGAAGCACAACTAATAGCTGTTTAATGTATTATTATTTTATTTTTACTTTCAGAAGATATTATTAATCCTCCCTCTCCAACACCAAAATAACCTGGCTGGCTTAGAACACTATGCGTTTCAACTTTGAGAGAGCAGGTGTCATTTGATGTTGTGCCTCAGATAGCAAAATGCTTTGGGTTGTCACTGATTTCTGTCTATATTTCTATTGATGCTTTATATGCCTCATCTTCAGTCTGCTGGTTGGTGCTGCCTGTACTATTTTTCACAGTAGGGCAGCTAGAGATGCACTTCTACTGTACATCAGAGAATCTTTGACACCAACCAAAGTCCCCTCATCAGCAACCAGTAGGCAATCTGCACACTTTGGTAACTCATAGGATTCCATTATCCTTATGATTGATGCTGGCTGTTGGGCCCTCCTTCTTCCATTCTGATAACAGTGAGCTGCACTGGCATCAGTGAAAAGCTGGGAAGATACCATTCTAAATTTCCTACAGTGTCCTGGAACAATGTTACACCAGGGCATTGTGGGCAATAAGAATAGTAGTGTATCACAACCACTCCCTGCAGATTGTGTCAGTGCTGCTGACCTTGGAGAATGCCCATTAGAGTGTGCCTTGTCCAGGATCAGGAACCTGCACCTACAGCTAGTACTGCCCATTGTGCAACACTTAAAGAAGTCCTTTTGTTTATCCAGTGTTAGCAATTGATTTTTGTGTTATGAGATGGTTAAAAGGTTATAATTATTGAAAAAAACTGGAAGTGAACTGTCATACTTGAATGTTTTAAAAGTTTTTTAAAAGTTGCTTAATAATTACTGGTTCAGCATACTGAAAAGACAGGAGCCAAATAAAGTTGAGACTTATTGAAAATGGATGTTCTTGAAAATATTTTGCAGAACTTGGCAAAAAGGCAGCTGACAAAAGCATTCCTGTTTTGATTGGCTGGTGAAACATTTGAGGCAAATCCATGAGCTAGCAAATTCCAAAGTTAAAGGTTTATAACATGCATGGACTTTATCTCCTAAGCAGCTGTAGTGTCATTGCTGTATAGGCTACTGAATCTTCACAGGTTTACAGTTGGTGATAACTCTCAGCTTGTTCGTTGCTTCAATCCTGACCATTTTGACTTTGCATGTGGAAGTCAAGTGTGGGACTGTGGAAGTCGAGAGGGGAAGAACTTTCCCTTCCTGATGCTGACATGTTTATATATTTGGTGCTGGTGTGAAAGAAGGACTGTTACCTATACATCTGGCTTTGTAGTTCAGATGTCTGTCCTGTCAGATTTACCCTCTCCTCCATGGATGTAACATTCATCTGAACTACCTGCACCTAGAAGTTGACATAAAATCAGTGTATGAGCCACCTCTTGCCCAAGTTCTGGACTGGGTGAAAGGTGAAGTCAGTCTTTGATTTGGTACTGTGTCAAAAGTGTAAGCCAAAACAATGACAGGATTTCCCAGCGGGGAGGGCTCCAGAGCATCCGTCATGCTTGGGTTGTTCCTCCCCAGTTGCTCCTAGTAGGCAGGAAATAGGAGACCTTTGGCACTGCCCACCGGCGAGGTCATCTGAGAGGGATGACCCCCCAGCTGGCCAGTCTGTTTCCTGCCTACGCTCCTGGTAGGACACTTTTTCTTTGTCTTCTCTCCCTCCCTCCACGTGGCCGGAGCTATCTTGGTTTAGTACCCTCCCTTTAAAAAAAGACTTTTCCTTTTAATTGAATAATGGGGTCCACAGGCCAGCTGGAAGGAGGAAGCAGTCAATCCGCCTCGGAGGAGGTGGATGCCATCATCACTGCCATTATCGGCAGGGAGAGGGCCAGAAGAGGCCAAGCCAGCAGCAGCTTCAGCGCTGCCCTGGAGCCCTCCAGAGGGAGGAACAGGCCCCGAGCACCAGCTGCATCCAGTGGCAGAAGGAAGGGGCTCCATCATCAAGCAGTGGTGTCAGGAAGAGGCTGACGAAGGGGGAGAAGACCCCCGCCTCAGCCGCTGCCAGCTGCAACCCAGTCTCGCTCCTCCCGGACGGGCGCAAAAACGGACCGGGGGATCAGCCAGCCGAGCAGATCCTCCAGGGAGAGGAGGAGGATCAGAGCGCCCCTGGTGAAGAGAGACGACTGTGGCGGATCGGAGCACTCGTGGCAATGGGGAGACATCCACGGCGGTGGCAGCAGGCTTTGGCGACCCCGACCTTTCCGGCAGCAACGGAGACGACCACCCTGAGCAGCAGGAGGCGGCTCCCATGAGTGGGGATATCACAGGAAGGGGAGTGCCGGGAGGCGACGAAGCCACACCGACCATGCCTGGCTGAGGGACGTGCTGGTGAGGGAGTCCACGCTATCGTGGCCGGACGAGCAGCAGAGCTATAATCCGGTGTGGGCTGGCGCAAGCCAACCTTGTGGACCCCCTGCACCCACCTCTTCCCAACTGGGTACCAGCGCCCAGACCAACCCCCTTCCCCTGCCAGCTAGTAATAATCCCCAGCCGGTTCCTGGAACCAGGCACCCCCAGAGGGGTGGCAAGGGCAAAGGGAAGTCCAAGCGTCCCCTGGGCCGGGTGATCATCATGGGGGGAGAAAAGGGCCACGATGAGGCCTCAAGATTGGCTTCAAGTGGCACAAGGCACCCCATCCCTCAATTACAGAAGGCCAGGCCCATCAGCGATGGGGAGGATGGCCAGTGGGTATCAGATGCAGAGTCTGAGGCCCCCCGCAAACGACATAGGTCACAGGCATGGGTTGATGAGCAGCAAATGGAGGAGGATGTTATTTCTCTGTACTCCTCAACAGAGGACATCTCTGAGCATACAGAACTTTCTGACGGAGAGGAAGGGGAGTTAGAGGAGGAGGCTGTAACCCCTGTCACCTCACGCCCCTCCTCATGTCACTTTGTCGCAGAGGATTTCTCATTAAGAAGGCAGTCAGGACTTTGGGTCTGAAGTTACCAACTGCACAACAGGCCCAGGTGGATCCAGAGTTACCTGAAATATCTGGTGAATTTTTTCCTAATGCCCAATCAGCAGCGTTAGAGATGCCAGTTCCAACTACCTTGATGCGCTTGATTTGTGACGAATGGCAGACCCCAGCGGTGGCCAGACCACAATCTAGTCTAACTAAGAAACTGTATTCTCTTCCCAAGAAGGTGATGGATAACCTACAGGTGCCACTTATTGATGCACCCATTTCGGCATTGGTGTCTTCTGCTATTTTTTGTAAAGATGGGGAAGATACACTTAAGGTCCCTGAGGACAGACACATGGATGTGGCTCTTAAGAGGGCCCATGAGGCCATCTTACTAGCCATTAGGGCCTCAACCACTGCTACCATGATGGCGAGGGCCGCGATCCAGTGGTCCAGGGATGCCTTATCCGATGTGCCTAAATCGCAAACCAGGATTAGACAGGACCTCAACAAGCTAACAAAGGTGTCCCCCTTCCTGGCCAGCAGCACCCTGGACACAATCTAATTCTGTGCCGGGGCACAGAGCACGGCTGTGGCTGCCAGAAGACAGGTGTGGTTGAAATCGTGGAACGCGGATTTCAAATCCAAACAGAACCTGGTGATTTCTCCTTTTTTGAGGAGAAGTTATTCAGAGAATCCCTGGAGCCTGTCCTGGTGGAGGACAAGGACAAGAAAAAGAAAACCCTAGCATCAGCCCACAGAAGGGAAGAGAGGATGTTCACGAGAAGATACCGCCTTTTTCGCGGCTCAGGAGTTCAGCAGGGATCAACTTCAACCTTACCTGCATTGGGATCAAGGGACTTCAGACCATCTAGATCATGGTGGGGTGAGAACAGATACCACTGTAGAAGTCAGCAGGGTGCCTCAGGAAAGAATTCCTAGCCCCAGCCTCCCAAGAACAATAACAAGAACCAGCAATGACAGGGTCCCTCCAGTGGGGGAAAGACTTCAGGCCTTTGTGGGGGTATGGGAAAACTCTACCTCGGACAAGTGGGTCCTGCTGTCAATCAGGCAGGGATACCGGATAGAGTTCTCTTGGAGACCTCCACATTGGTTCATCCCCACACCAACCCAAGGAGACCCAGAAAAACGTCAGTTGATGGCGAGTGCCATCCAACACCTATTACATCTGGGTGCAATAGAAGAAGTACAGAGCTCCCAACAGAAAAAGGGCTGCTATTCTATCCTCTTTCTGGTTCCAAAGAAGAATGGAACCTGGAGGGCTGTACTGAACCTGAAGGGCATGAACAAGTTTGTATGGAAGCACAAGTTCAGGATGGAGACGCTTCGTCACATTCTTGAAGCCATAAGACCAGGAGACTTCCTATCATCCCTAGACTTGCAGGATGCCTAACTCCACATTCCAATCCATCAGGACCATCACCAGTTCATTTGCTTCTACCATTACCAGTACAAGACCCTCCCCTTTGGCCTCTCGGTGGCACCGAGAGTCTTCACGAAAATCATGGTGGCCTTGGTGGCATACTGGCAGCAATCGGGCTTGCATGTTTATCCCTACTTGGATGACTTTCTGATCTGCTCTGCATCAGAACGTGGAGCACAGATGGAGATCCGGAAGATCCTGGAAGATCTTGAGGCACATGGGTTTCAGGTCAACTTCGAAAAGATCCTCCTGATGCCCACATAGTCCATTCATCACCTGGGAGCAATGGTGGATTCAGCAAAAGGCCAGGTGTCACTGCCCACAGACCGGATCGAAGGGATTCAGAGGGCGGTACACAGGACAGATACGGGTTCCAGAGTGGACCTCATGCAGCTGGCCCATCTTCAGGGTCTGATGATAGCGGCCATCGACTGTCTTCCATGGGCGAGGTTCCATGCCAGGAGGTTGCAGTGGTTCCTGCTCCCGTTTCAGAAAGAGATCGCATGGAAGAGACACCGACTGGTGAGACTTCCGAGGGAGGTAGTGGTATCACTCCAATGGTGGTTGTCACCAGCCATTCACAGGGGGCCATCCACTATGGCGTCAGGACTGAATCCAGATCACCATGGACACCAGCCTCAGAGGTTGGGGAGCCCACTGCGGCCCACACCTGGCGTATGGACGCTGGATAGAGTCGGAGGCGGCCCACAGTATCAACTGGCTGGAACTGCGGGCCATCTGATTAGCACTCATAACCTTTGGAGACCTGCTCAAGAGCAAGGTGGTCCTGATACGGACGGACAATGTCACTGCAAAGGCGCACATAAATCACCAAGGAGGTACGAGGTCGTGGGCACTAATGATGGAGGCCATGCGACTGTTGACGTGGGCTGAGGAGAACCTGATGTCCATAGAAGCAGAGCATCTACTGGGCTCCCTCAGTCTCAAGGCAGACTGGCTCAGTTGAACGGATGTGGATCAGGATAAATGGAGTCTACATCCGGACGTATTCGACAACATCATTCAAATGCTAGGATACCCAACAGTTGACCTGTTCGCATATCCAGCGAACACGAAGCTACCATGGTTTTTCTCACGGTACCTGACAGAAGGAGTGGAGGCAATAGACGCTCTAACGATGGCATGGCCTCAGGACCTCCTCTATGCTTCCCCCCCGGCAGCTCATACCCAAGGTCCTCAACAAGATTCGGAGCGAACAAGCAGAGGTGATACTCATAGCTCCACATTGGCCACAGAGGTCTTGGTTCCCGGACATCCTGGAGATGAGAACGACGTCCATTCCTCTCCCACACCACCCCGATCTCTTAGTGCAGGGGCAGGTTCACCACCCAGACCCAATTTGGCTACAGCTGCACACGTAGAAATTGGGAGGCAAATGCTAAGAGACAGAGGTTACTCTCAGATGGTGGTGGATACAGTCCTGGCATCTAGGCGGGGATCCACACAAAGGATATATGAATATACCTTAGGGTGTTTCGAAGATGGTGCAGGCGGAAGGGCATAGACTTTT
Organism: Gambelia wislizenii; assembly: GCA_030847615.1. Lineage (NCBI taxonomy): Eukaryota > Metazoa > Chordata > Lepidosauria > Squamata > Crotaphytidae > Gambelia > Gambelia wislizenii. The sequence goes on from JAUMIR010000004.1 coordinate 219,411,578, forward strand.
GGGAACTGCTACAATTTCTTCAAGATGGCATGGAAGTGGGGCTGAGACCTAACACAATCAAGAGACAGGTAGCAGCTGTCAAATTCTTCCTACCACTTGAGCACGCATCGAGGGTATCAGCTGACCCTCACCTCAGTTGATTTTTGAAAGGACTAAGCAACCTAGCCCCTCCAACTGTCCATAGGTTTCCTTCCTGGGACCTACATACGGTCCCCAAGGCCCTAACCGTGCGACTGCTTGAGGTACTTAGGTAAGTGCCCTTGAAGTTCCTGATGTGGAAGGTCCTGTTTTTGGTTACGATAACCTCAGCACGCAGTGTCTCGGAGCTCGTGGCCTTGTCGATTCGCAGGGACCTCTGCATTTTTAGACAGGACTCGGTGGTTCTTAGACTCCATCTGAACTTCAAGCCCAAGGTTAATTCGGTTTTCCACAGAGCACAAGAACTAGTTCTACCTTCGTTTTTCCCGCATCCCGAGAGGGAGCTAGAACGGATTTGGCATACCTTGGATGTGCGAAGGGCTCTGCGCATCTATATCAAGAGAACAAACCCCTTTAGGGTTTCAGAAGCTCTATTTGTCTCCCAGCACACAAAGTATCTGGGGAGAAAGGTATCCTCATCCACGTTGGGCCGATGGATAAGAAGCTGCATCGCTTCATGCTACAAGTCATTGAGCCTAGTGGTCCCAGAGAGGATCATGGTGCATTTCACAAGGAGTGCGTCAACGTCGGCAGCCTGGGATAAGGATGCACCATTGGAAGAGATTTGCAAGGCAGCAACATGGAAATTGTCCTCAATCTTCATGAGACACTACAGATTGTATAAGATACAATCAGCGGAAGTGGCCTTTGGCAGAAGAGTACTGCAACATGTGACGCAGATCTGAATTTGGTCGAACCTCACCAGAACCGCCCTGGTTTTTGGAGCTTTAGTACATCCCAAACATGATGGATGCTCTGGAGCCTTCCCCACTGGGAAAAGGAACATTGGTCTTACCTACAATACGTTCTTTTCCAGTGGTGAGGCGAAGAGCATCCGGACCTACCCATGGATGAGGTATCCTGGAGACATTATGGGTAATGGATTACACTACTACCTCATGTTGGACATTTGGGACCGGCTGAAGGAGACGACTGAGTCGCGAGGCTGTTTAATAGACTGACCAGCCGAGGGGTCGTCCCTCTCAGATGACCTCACCGGTGGACAGTGCCAAAGGTCTCCTATTTCCTGACTACTAGGAGCAAGTGGGGAGGGACAACCCAAGCATGATGGATGCTCTTTGCCTCACCACTGAAAAAGAACGTACCACATGTAAAACCAACGTTCCTTTTTGTTGGAAAAAAGTAATGGAATGAATTTAAAATTTAAAACCTCTTATTCCCTCAGTGCTTTATGAAAATTTAAATTATCTTCCACTCTCTTAAAGACAACTCTAAAGTTTTTTAGATAGCCTGTTGCTTCTTTCAGCCAAGTCATACCCAGATACTGTGTTTGTCCTTGAGGATTCAACATGTTGTAGCAGTGTCTCTAACAGACAGACTATAAAGCATACCTTCTATTCAAATGCTTGCTAGTTGCCACTATGCTACATTGAAGGACCTAAATACCCTAAATGTATTTATTTATCGCATCTGATCTTGGAAGCTAGACAGGGTCAGTCCTGGTTAGTCCTTGCATGGGCTACTGGCAACAAATACCAAGTACCGTAGGCTATATTTCAGAGGAAGGAACTGGCCAAACCACCTCTGAGTATTCCTTGCCTAAGAAAACCCTATGAAATCCATGGGGTCATTATAAGTTGTCAGTTGACTTGAAGGCACATACACATATACACAATCTATATCAGAGACTGTTACCAGAATGTTTTGCAGACTGATTTTTAGGTAAGTACAGGCTTCTTTGCAGTGTACAATTACTGAATGATCATGTATTTTCTTTCACTATATATATGTATATTTATATCATGTTCTTCATATTTTATGCCCCCCTGAAGAAGGCTTCTAAATATTTATAGCTCTCTGAAACATGTCAGGCTTTCTAAAAATTGCGTGTCACTTTATAGCCTCTTGAGATGTATCTCCTTCATTCTGGTGTCATTGTGATTAAGACAGAGTGTTTTGTTCATGGCTGCCAAATTCCAGTCTAGTTTGGAATACATGCAATTAAAAAGCTTGTACAAGAGGACTGGTGGGTTCTCTCCCCCCACCTCTGCCCCCCCCACATGATACGGCAAGGTCTACAGATGCTTCTTGAGGAAGTCAGTCCAGTGAGCCAAAGGGGCATGAAGTCTAGTATGGGACACCATGTTCACATCTCCAAACAGATACTTTGGACAGAGTAAGGCTGGACTATACTCAATAATTAAACATTGCCATGTCAAGGCAGTTCCAGTAGTTACCATCAGGGCAAACTCATAGCTTCCTTCCTTCCTTCCTTCCTTCCTTCCTTCCTTCCTTCCTTCCTTCCCTCCCTCCCTCTTATGTCACATTCAGGGCCTGGACAAATTGATTTTTAAATTTATAATCCCCCCACCATCCAACATGACTACTGATAATAGGTATGTGATGGTGGTAATTCTGGAAATTATAGCCCCAAAAGTTACTTTTGCTAACTAACGTCACTGGTGACCAAGTGCAAAAATAAGCACTTTTTCAAAAAGCAAGAGTTGATTGGGACACTATTTTTTAATTTTCACTATTGCTTTCATTGACTTGACTATGACCTGATTGTCTTTTGTATTGTTTAACATCAGGTCCCAGGCACTATAGAGACTGGAATCCCCCTTTCACATATAAGAATGTACTGAAAAGGGGGGAAATGTTCAAAAGCATACGGTAACTACTGTCTCTAAGACATTCATATAGATGAGGCCTCTGGAACTTTGGCACCCTAAGTGTTGCCTACTTTGCCTCTGCAGTTGGTTACTGCTGGTTATAGGAAGTCTATTACTTTTTAAAGAAGTACAATACTTATTTTTACTGGAAGTTTCAGAAAAGCCAGTGCCTGAGGAACTTGTGGGCCTCCAAGTTATTGTTATACTTCAACTCCTATCTGTCACGTGCAACATGGTCACTGATCAGAGGTGTCATCCAAAAATATGAGGAGTTCCACACATTTCCTCATCCTTGATTTAAAATAAATGCTCTTTCTAAATGGAAAAAGACTGCGAAGAATGGCATAATTGGCTTGAAGGGTGCTTTCCTTTATATCCCCTTCCTCCAGTGATCTAGCTGCACAATCTGAATCAGCTTTAGTTGACTTTATGTTTACATGTACCTGGAGTAGGTTTGATATGTTTAGGAGTAATTTTGAAAGTTCTGGAAGCAAAAAGATAAGGCCATGAGTGTTCTGAACTGAATTCTTATATTTGGAGGGGTATGTGTGTGTGTGTGTTTGTCCTGTGCTCCAGTTAACAAGTGACCCAGGAACCAGGTGGTTGGAGTGTAAGAGCTATCAAGCAGTTAATTCAATCCAAGTCAGTCCCAAGATATCCAGATAAAGAGAGAAGCAATAAAGTGGTTGTCAACTAATCCAGAAATCATTCAGTAAGTCAGTAGTCCAGATAAACAAAGCCAGCAAGATATAAAACAGAGTCCTAAATTGTAGCCAATCCGAGGTCAGGAAAACACCAACACTGAAAAGTACTGCTAGTAATCAAGAAGCAGGGTTGAAAGCAAAAAAGCTACTAGGGCATGGCTGAAAGGTTTATGGGTAGCTCTTTCAAGACTCCAGGTGCCTAATTAGGTCAACGTCTCTTACTTAACAACTGCTTTGTCCCTCGAGAAATTATGGCAATGGGTCTTTAGTATCTGCAACCTCCTTCTGGGGAGTAGGACTTCCTTCTGTCTCAGTCCTTTGGCTCAGAGAGACCATCAACTTCAGGAGCTGCAGATTCCTGGTAATCTGCCTCTTCATCTGAATTTTCCAAATCCAGAGGGTGAGGTATGACGTATATGTTGACTTATGCCAGCCCCTTGAATTTAATAAGCAGGTTTTCTTAAGCAAGGAAATCATAGAATCATAGAGTTGGAAGAGACCACAAGGGCCATCCAGTCCAACTCCCTGCCATGCAGGAATTGGCATGTTCTGTGAGGCTGATGAGGGTATAGAGTCAGAGGAGGAGGAGGACATGGCAGGGAATGGACCTAGGTTTATCTATACCTGTGCCAGCAGGGAACCCTGCCAACCTAGAGGCTTGAGCAGAGGAGGAGCCTGGTCCAAGTGGGTAGGCATCAGTCCCAGCAGAGAGTCCTGCCTGTTCAGATAAAGACAAAGAAGAAGAGAGGGACTTACCTCCACCATTGTATACCCAGTAGCGAGCTCAAAAGGAAGCTCAAAGAAAATCTCTGAGACTTTATGAGAAAAACCTGCTCATTAAGAAACACCTGACAGAGCCTTAATTGCTTTATATGTGCTGGGAGAGGCAATGGAGGTGTTGTCAGAGATCATCTTCCTGGTGAAAGCTTCTTGCTGACTTCAGTGCCTGGATTCCAGTTATCTTGATTTCTGTTATCTTGACTCATGCTTAGACCTTGGGCTGTCCCTGACTACTCTGCTGTCTGCTTCTGTTGACCCACGGACTCTCTTGGACCCACACTGACTGACTGCTGTAAGCCTCTGACCTTTTGGACTGTGTTTCTAGACTAAATTTTTGACTGTGTTTGCATTCCTGTGAGCTAATTAATAGTTGGCTACCTTCCCAGTCTAGCACCTAGTTGCTTTCCGGACAGAAATACACAATCAAATCATTCCTGACAGATGGCCATTCAGCCTCTGTTTAAAAACCTCCAAAGAAGGAGGCTCCACCACACTAGAAGGCAGTGTATTCCACTTCTAGCTCTTACTGTCAGGAAGTTCTTCCTAATGTTTAGGTAGAATCTCTTTTCCTGTAGTTTGAACCCATTGCTCCATGTCCTAGTCTCTGGAGCAGCAGAAAACAAGCTTGGCCCATCCTCAGTATGACATCCCTTCAAATATTTAAACATGGCTATCATGTCGCCTCTCAACCGTCTCTTCTCCAGACTAAACATGCCCTGCTCCCTAAGCTGCTCTTCATAGGGCATGGCTTCCAGACCTCCCACCATTTTGGGCACCCTCCTCTGGACATGTTCCAGCTTCTCAATATCCTTCCTGAATTGTGGTGCCCAGAACTGGACACAGTATTCCAGGTGAGGTCTGACCAAGCAGAATAGAGTGGCACTATTACTTCCCTTGATCTAGACACTATACTCCTATTAATGCAGCCTAGAATTACATTGACTTTTTTAGCTGCTGCATCACACTGCTGACTCATGTTCAGTTTGTGGTCCACTAAGACTCCTTGATCCCTTTCACATGTAATGCCATCAAGCCAGAGGGGGTTTGCCATTGCCTTCCTCTGAAATATAGTCTACTACACCTTGTACTCCTTGGCAGCCCCCATCTAAATACTATCCAGGGCTGACACTGCTTAGCTACCAAGATCAGATGGGATCTGGGGCCTTCAGGGTATACAACCACCACAAGCTCTGTAGATTAAAGGGAAGGTCCCAGACAGGCCCAGAGAGTTGCTCCGGGGACTTCTTTCCTGATTTAATCAGCAACCAGTCTTCTACAACTACAGGATCTGTGAACATATAAGAACATATAAGAAAATGTGAACTGATTGTAAGAAGTTGCTTTACGTGGAGTCAAACCCACATTCCATCTAGCTCAGTCTTGTTAGCTCTCAGTGGTAATGGCTGTAGAGAGTCTTGGGCAGGAGTCTTTACCGGTCCCATTTGGAGAAAATTGAATCTGGGACCTTTTGTGCTGGCTTTCCCACTGAGCTATGGCATTATCTTGCTGGATCAGATCAAGAGCCATTGAATTCAGCATTCTGTTTCCAGAGCATGAAGGGATGCCTCACCCCAGCTTGTTTGCTTTCTGTATATGTGTAAGATTTTGTTTTATGTTAGGTGCATAGGGACAAACTGTATTTGTAAAATGCAGGTTGATGGTGCAGCTATTTGTCCTGTGCAAACCTTTGACTTTCTTCCTTTCTCCTTAAAGAATGCCTATTCTGGGAGTGTAACTCTGCCATTTATGAACCAGATTTGCTTATTTTATGGTAGGTTTGCACTAGAAGATTGGGGCAATTTTTTCTTGGTACTGCCCAACATACAGGAAAAAAGGGATCTGTGATCTGTCTATATGAGCCCAAAAAACACGGAGTGACCCACAGTAAAAACAAGTCACAGCGTCTGCGGCTTGTCTTAAGGGTCTTAGTTATAGTGTTACTATTCCACTATATTTGCTATGGCTGCCTCCTGTTGAATCTTGGGATTTGCAGTTTAGGGAGGGGCATTTGCAACTCTCAGCCAGAGAGCTCTTAGGCCTCACTAAACTACAAACCCCAGAATACCACAGCAGGAAGCCAGAGCAGTTAAAGTGGAATAGTAACACTATAACAGTGTAGTCTGAAAATCTCCTTACAGCCCCCATAAACTTTGCATGTCCTCTTCCATGGGGAGGGGGGCAGAGAGGCAAGGGGCTAGCATCCCCTTCCAGTCTCCGAGGCTGGAAAGGAATATCAGTAGCCTCTTGGCCAGCTGCTCGGAGGAAGGGGGTAGAAATGCCCCCCCACTCCCTCTCCAAGCGGCTAGCCAGGCTAAGGCAAAAAATCAGCAGGGGGATGTCAGGTGCATGCCCTGTTAGCAAGCCCTGCCCCACGCTTGTGTGGCCAATCAGCTTTGTGCTTCTTCTCCTATGGGAAAGTGATTCAAAGCTAATCGCTTGTCCCAATGAGATGAATGCACCTTTCCCTTGCTGTTTTTTAAAAATTTGGGGAAAGCCTCAAAGGCTTTTCCTTCAGAGTTTTTTAATTTTTTGCCCCCTCTTCTGAATAAGGCAATACGATGCAGAATCACATGAAGACAGGTAGGATTCTCCTTGCATTCCACGAGGAGTATTTTCACTGTTTATACAGCCCCATGGACAACAGGAGAGGTTAAATGTGGCTATTTCTCATGATACTTCAAGATACTTCTTGAGGAGAATTTTTTTTGGAGGTCGAATCTTTAAATATATCACAAGAAACAGGTGCATTAAAATCCTTCAGTGTATACATGTCTGTGTGATAGTGAGTTCTATGCAAAGAAATACTGCTTCATGCATGCAGTTATACTCTTAAGTGTCATTTATGGCTTGGGGATGTAATGTGAGACAATGACAATGATACAGGTCAACCCCCGTATCCATGGATTCGGTATCCATGATTTTATTTATCCACACTGAAAAATATGTTCTCTCTAGGCATTTCTAGTTCCTTGTCCAGGAAAGCAGCCATTTACTAGCAAAAGTATCAACAAACTGCTTAGAAGTTGATAAAGCAACGTCTGGGAAAGTGGCCAACTCTTAATAATAGCAAAGCAGTTGAAACAAAGTCCTGACAAGAGTCGGCAGAAGCAAAGAGGGAGACACAAAGAATAGTCCAGTAAACAGTCCAAAAAGTCAGAGGCTTACAGACGTCAGTATAGGTCCAGAAGCAAGGCCGTATGTCAACAGGATCAGGCAACAGTGTAGTCAGAATCAGTCCAAGGTTTAAACAGGAATCAAGGCAGCAGGAATACAGAGTCAAAGATAACCAACACAAAGCTTTTGCCAGGATGATCAGTTGATCTCTGATGAAGGCTCCATAGCTCCCCCAAGGCTTATATATAGCAATCAGGGCTATCCTAGGTGCTCCTTAATGAGCAGGTATTTCAGATAAAGTCTCAACAATATCTACTTGGCTTCATTTTGGGATCTCTGTTGGTTGAAGGACAGTATTGGTAAGTCCACTTTCTCTTCTTCTTCCTTATCTGAGTTGTCAGGGCTTGCTGCTGGGACTGGTGCCAACCCACTAGGATTAGGCTCTTCCTTTGCTTGGGACTCTATGTTGGCAGAGTTCGCTGCTGGCACAGGTGTAGATAAACCTGTGCCAGGGGCCCTAGGGCTATCCTCTTCCATGTCCTTCTCCTCAGACTCCATACCTTCATTAGGTTCACAGGTCATGACAGTCCTCCAGTGTAATTCTAGGGTCAACTTCTGGCCTTTAACCCATTGAAAATAATAGGGTTCCCTATTATCCATGGTTTCAGGTATCCGCAGGGTGTGTGTCTTGGAACATATCTTCCACGGTTATGGGGGTTGACCTGTATACTTGAGATCAACATTCATTAGCTGTAATAAGATACAGTTCATGTGCATCCATTGGTTTTTGGGGGGAATCTGATATGTTGGATCCAGATTTATTCATGTTTAAAGCAGATGCACTGAAATCAGCAAAATGTGTGTCTTGACTAAGTTGTTAAGTATAAGCCCCAATAATCTTAAAGGCTCTAGTGCAAACATGTCTAAGTTTGAATCTAGTCCATTGTCTTTAGCTTTGATGTTATGGTATGTATTTTAAATAGGAGAATAAGATTTCAGCAGCTAAGCCATCAAATTTTATTTAAAGTCTTGTACCTTTCTACTACTGTTGTATATTTTCAGCCACAGTTTGACATTTATTGAGATATGTCCATGGAACATTAACTTCATGTTCATTGTGAGCCAATGTGTTGATAGCTTATGTAGGAAATGAAATTGTCCTTTAATGCTTCTCATACAGTTCTAAACCTTCTTGCTATTTCTTTTGGATCCAGGGGGAGAATAAAACATCCTAAATGGGGTAAGAAGTAATATGTTATTGGCTATATCTGGACTACAGTGCAACATTAACTTTATCATAATTTTAATAAATTTTAGCTCTTGGGATAAAAGGGCACTGGCAATTAACAGATAATAGGTAAAGATGAAGGCATCAGTTTATGGTTCCATTAAATGCAGATTGAATATTTAAATTCTAATCAAAGTTTTATTAGGGTTGATTCCTATGAAAGCACTTCAGATTTGATGATTATGTAAACAATGTGCATCTCTTGAATCAGGCTATTTTTGATTATTCTTTAGCTGAGTTCAGTTTCAAGCAAGCCTTACAAGGTCTTAGCTCCAGAAATATATGACTAACATTCATCACAAAATATATGTCTAGTATTGGGATGAATTCTGCTTCAGATTTGGACCTAACAAACATCAGCTGCTATGGCTTTCCAAATTCAATTTTATGTGTTAAAGTCCATGGATTTCAGTAGGTGGTATGTGATGTGCACATCATTCTGATCTTTTTTTAGTCATGTAGCAATGTGTGAATTTTTTTTTAAATACCCCAACACCTTAAACCTTCAGAGTAGAACCCAAGATGTTTATGTTTCCAGATTCTGGCAGTTCTTTCTCTTCTGCAAAGTGGACTTGAACAAGGAGCAATTTGCGTTGAAGGGCAGGAAAAGAACTGCTTAACCCTTCTCCCAGCCATCATTTTCCTTTCACAACTCTACCCCAGCACTCAGCTGCCATGTCTCTGTCTAGAATTCCAGGTTCTTCTTTGTGACAAATGGGGAAACAGCTGTAGGTGGGTAGTTGTGAGAGCAAAACAGTGGCAGAAAGAGGGGCCAAGACCTCCTGTTCTCCTGTGACTGCTTCATTTCTTCAGATCGACTCTTTCTGCAGTTTGGAGTTACAGGGTTTGGGAATGCAGCTTGGCTGGGTAATGTAGCCTAAGCTTCTGTTTTGAAATTTCCTACTGCCTATACTGGTCCTGCTCATTTTGCTTTTGAGGAGTGAGTCATTATTGATTGAATTGTCATGCCTTCCTGCACAAAAGCTTAAATAAATGTATGCACTGAAGCTAGTGAAACCCTAACCTGCTGGGAAACTAGCTTGGCACTCCTCTTCGCTGCAGCCCTGAAATAAGAGATGAACTGATCTAAGGCCTTGGAATGAATTTTGCGAGGGTTTTAATTTGGGTGGAAACTATGCAAAATGTAATAGCTTTAACCTCAACCCTGACAAGACTTGGCAAGGTTGGCTTTTTAAAAAGTCAGATGAATAACAAGATGAGTGTTGCAACAGAGATTGTTGTGCCTGCTTTGTCAATTGCTAGAGGTTTAGGGCATTTAATGACCTAAGACTATAAACTCACAGAAGGAATTTTGAACTTGCAGTCTTCATATTGTAGAACGTTGCTCTTTTGAGCTCTGAAATTCTATCTGGAATTTGCTTCTACAGTTTTGAACTTTTCTAGTCTTTAACACTTCCAATATGTAACTAAGATCTTAGTCTGAGCCATTGTGGGAAATGCGTAGGCATGAAACAGCAACCCTGAATGGCATTCTTTAGTATATGGGGTTAATATAGCTGACAGTTTTCTGTTTGAAGATCTGTCGAGACTAACTCTCTGTTGGACTATGTTCCCTATCTAAATGGCTTTCCAGTTCAAATTCACTTTAAAGACAAAGAGTCTTTCTTTCAGTCCTCTTCCCAGCCTGAAGTTTTTCTTATATTGAACTTGTGGGAAAGGGTATTAATTTCTGGAGACACACTGCATGTGTCTGTGTATCCTTCCAAACTGAAATTGCCAACGAGTCCTAGGAATGGGTAAATTTAGCTTCAGAGGAGCTCTGCTTCAATTTGGACGTCTCTGAATCTGATCAGACCATTCCAATCCAGTTCTGAATTTAAGATTTATCTCAATTCACAGTACAGTTCACTCTTAATAGTAAGCTCTCTGTGTTAGATAACATTGGCACAAATGCCTTCTCAATGGCTAAGAATGCTCCACAAAGTGACTGTAAGAATGCCACCAGGCATAGGAAAATGGAGAGTAGATATCTTGGAAAATTTTGTAAAAGCACCACAGTACAGGGAGATTATATTTAAAAACATACTTAGCACCAAACTATGGTAGGTGCTGTGCAAATGCAGAGTAAAAGCTATAAAAACCTCCTATAAAGTATCTTGTGGTATCTTAAGTAAGCTCTGTTGTTTTTACTTTAGCAAACTAACACTGCTATCCTTCTGCACATTAAAAGCTCTGTAGTATTTCATGACCTATTTCATGATGCCATTTGAACTCCCTCTTGCACTCTTAAGTAGAAGTCATTATTGGTATGTTTTCCTCCACTGTATATTTATTCAATGTTTATTCATTCGTATGGTCTGTATCCACTGTAAGGAGATCTTAGGCCACAAGGGGACATCACTTTTTTGGTGTTGTAAAGGAATATTTCCAGTGGATATTGATCATGTTTTCGTTACCTTTGCCATTCTCTGGATTATTCCCAAGCACAAAGGAGAGTCAATAACTACTTTTATATAAAAGGAAAACTTATAGTCATTGTTTCTTTTAGCAAGGCTTACTCCATGTGAAAAAGTTTTAAAAAGAAGAATAAGAATGCACATAGACATAAGTTAGGTTACTGTACTGTCTAGGTGGCTGGTTTTTACCAGGATTCTAGAGGAATGTGGAAGTTGAGTTGTTGTTGTTGTTTGGACTATGACTCTCAGAATTCTCCCAGCCAGGATTTAGGGGTTTGTATTCCCCACCCCCCACCCCCAAAACCTTCTGTATTCCAGCCATATTATCTGATGGGCATTTGCACCATTCATTTGCTTGGATTCCAAGGTTTTACTTTTTTACAAAGGAACTCTCTTGCTGTTCTATTTAAAAAAAATGTTCAGGTACTTTTTTGTCCATTGGTTTTATAAAAATTGTACCTTGCACCTTCCTTTCACTGTTTTTGAATTCATAGCTGTGCTTGGCATTTAGGGAAACAGACTAGGAGAAAGACTGGCATAGTGTACCATTGTCTGGAGAAAGTAAGTCTTGGTTTATTCTGAAGCCATTTTACACATGTGGTTTTCCTTGATGGAAAAGTGATTGCTTCCTCTGAGAAAGCAGTCCAGAAATCTAGCTTTTAGGGTAGCTTGATTAGGGTGGTAGTTTGTCTACCTAAAAAACAAAAGCTAGCAGCAAAACTAGTGGTTCATTATTTTTCTAGCTAACTTCTGTTAATTAAAAAAAGTGTATTATTATTTTTCATCCTGATTTTTAAAAATGATCCTGCCAGTGCCAATAGTGTCCATCGTTATCATCTCTATATTGTTGACTGGAATGGTGTGGTTATGATTTGTTAAGTGGTCACACCCATACTGCTAGGGGAAGAAGAGTGAGTACTCTATGACATCCCTGCAATGTAGTCCAGTGTTATTATTTAGAATCTTTTTTCTTTTCTTTTTGGGAACGTCATTTGGGGAAGTTTGTGAAGTTGACTGCAAGAAGAGAGGGGATATGTAATTGTGTTCCCATTTGTGTGGGACATGGCAAGACCTTACATGGGTGGGTGGTTAGGCTTGTAAACACAATTTGAAGGGAGTGTTTATCATCCATTGCCAGTGCTGCTGCTGAAACCAACTTTGCAACCCTTCCCATTCCTGTCTGCCCTAAACAAATCCACAATCTATGAAATCTGGCATATGAATGGAGAGATTGCCATATGGTCCTTCAAGATAAGGTTGAAATTATTAGCACCACTGCCTCCCTACCCCATCTCTCTGTTAACCTCTGGCTTGGATTTCTAGCCAGAAATGATCTCATCTCAAGGCCTTTACCTCACAACCCAGGATAGTCTAGTACAGCCCCCTCCCTCATCTGCATGTGGAGCCCTCACTCGTAAACTAGTTCCATGTTGCAGTTTGCCCCAACAAGGCAAATCAGTCTCTTAAGCCTGCCAGTGTTTCTTTCTTGCCATTTCCTGTCATGATTATGTGCTTTTTTTTCTGTCTCAGACATTTAAGGACAGGATGCAACAGGTTAAACTGTGGATAATGCATAGACTCTGTAAATCTGTCTCTGAAAGTAACTTCACACAGACCCCAAGGGCCCAAAGGGCGTGGTGCTTACTAATGGCTGATCTTCATTTCGCCTTTGCCCATTCCCTAAGGCAAGTGATACCACTGGTGTCAGGTTCACAGGAAAGGTCCTATAAATATGCAGCCTACTCATAGAATCATAGAATTGCAGAGTTGGAAGAGACCACGAGGGCCATCCAGTCCAACCCCCCTGCCACGCAGGAAATCTTGATCAAAGCATCCCCGACAGATGGCCATCCAGCCTCTGTTTAAAGACCTCCAAGGAAGGAGACCCCACCACGCTCCGAGGGAGTGTGTTCCACTGCCGAACAGCTCTTACTGTCAAAAAGTTCCTCCTCATGTTGAGGTGGAATCTCTGTTCCTGGAGCTTGCACCCATTGCTCCGTGTTCCAGTCTCTGGAGCAGCAGAAAACAAGCCTGCTCCATCCTCAGCGTGACATCCCTTCAAATACTTAAACAGGGCTATCATATCGCCTCTTAACCGTCTTTTTTCCAGGCTAAACATACCCAGCTCCCTAAGTCTCTCCTCATAAGGCATCGTTTCCAGACCTTTCACCATTTTAGTTGCCCTTCTCTGGACACGCTCCAATTTGAATGAAGGCTTTCACATGAAGAAGTTAGGCTCCCTGAATCCATGCTGTATCATCTGGAAAGAAGATAGGCAGAGAACCCTATTGTGAGTTTCTAAATTACTCCAAGCTTTCCTGTATCAAAGGGAACCTTGTTGTTGCCAGCCTCATGCTTCCTCCCTCCATCCTCTGAACTTCTGATCCCATTCATTTACCTGATAGAAATCTTCAACCCCACTATTTCTCCTTTCCTCCTAATTCCAGATCTCCTGCTCTAGGAGTGACCAGTGGTTTCAGTGTCACTGACTGTTGTGATGTATCTTCTCTGGGATTTATTCTAGATTTTGAAGGAGTTATCCAAGGTGCTGAACCCTATTTCCCAAATAGGGGAATACATCTCAGAGTAGATTCACTGGACCAGTGACATGGGAACATCTGGCTGTCCCCATCACCTTCTATAATGTTCTTAATTCCAACCTTATAGGATGTTGTGCAAGGAAGACAGTAGTTCTACACACATTAGATAAAAGTTTGCATAATATTTAGTAATTTATAGCACATCCTAGCCATGTCTGCTTGGAAGGAAGTATCATGGTAGGTTTTCCATGGAACCTACTCTGAGATAGAAATGTGTTGAACTGCAACCTAACTTCTATTTTTTTTTCTAGATGGTATTGCTCAAGGATTAAATGGTATGTATTTATTGGTCCTTTATTAGGCTAACAATAGAATCTTATGTGTATTTACTCAGAAGCAAGGCTCACTGTATCAAGTGCACCTTACTTGAAAGAAAGTATGCATAGCATTCCAGCCTTCTTACTTTGCCTGACATTTTTTGTAGCATTTTGAGAAGTTTTTAATACATTACATGCAAAATTATATATGGAAAATATAATTACCTAATTATACAGTTTCCTTCCTTTTGATAAAGCAACAGTGAAAGAGGAGAGGATTTGGAACAGGGAAACATTGAGGGTGTGGATGCTTAACCTTTGATCTCTATAGCTTGTTAGTATACAAATTTGGCTGCTTGGATTCAGGGACTGGCAGTACGTCAGCCGTAGGAGTGAGGCATGGTTCAAGTCTCCAAACCACACTGTCTTCAAACCACACTGGTTATGATTCACTGAATTATAGTACAAAATAAAAGTTGAACAATGTCAGTGTTTGATTAGAGAGTAACTTGTTATTCAGCAGCATTTTAACATCAAGTAAAGTACAAGTTCCCCCTTTCTGTTAAGGTTACTTGTTGTTTCTTGTTACCATTGATCAGTCACTGCACTTTTCCATTTAGTCTGCATTTAATACCGGGCTGCCACCTTGTATAAAATTTTGTAGACAGTATCATTGTGCTGTGTTTTAGGGTGCACCGCCAACTGTGATTGTTTGTGATGACTCAACTTTCTTCTATTGCTTGGGGGTGTTTGGACTGGTGCCTGTTTATCTGAAAGATAGCAAGCCAACTGCCAGAATTTTTTAAAGTATAAGAATGCTGGGTTTATTTCCACTCTGTAATATCCTACAACTTTTTATTAGATGAATAGCCCTTTTAAGGTGACTGATGTAAGAATACTGAATGCAGAGGAGGATGGAAAGCAACAGTGTCTTTGAAGTGCTAGGAACTACCTTAGTTTATGAGCATTCAGTAAACAGTTGGAACAGAATATAGAAACTGTGCATATATAGGTTTTGTGTACTCAGTATGGAACCCTTCAAAAAACATATTCTCTAATTATGTGGATAAGACTACATGTTTGTAGGTTGTGCATGTACCTGGTTTATCATAATAGTCTACTGAAGGATTATGGGAAGGCCTACCACCATGATCCTCCTCCATCTCCTTTCTGCATTAAGTAGCCACAGACAAAGATCAATACATTATGGCTAACATTACTGGCCAGCCAACCAAATTTTTTTGTTGCTTCCTTCCTGCCCCACTCTCTCAGGGTGTAAGGCATTATCTCTGGCTTTGCACTAGGTAGGCACTGATATCTTCCTGATTAGATTACTGTAATGTGTTATGTGTGGGGCTACCATTGAAAATGACTCAGAAACCACAGCTACTGTAAAATGCTGCAAGATTTATGACTGGAGTGTCATATAGACAATACATAGTGTTGGTGTTAAAGGAACCACACTGACTGCCATTTCACTTCTAGTTTGAACTGAAGGAGTTGATGATTTTTAAAGCCGCAAAAGACATTGATATTTGAAACAAAACACCTTTTGCCATACATACCTACCCAAGGACTGAAGTCTGCAGGAGCGCTCCTCTGCTGGAGAAAATAAGGTGTGAAAGGATATCGGAGAGTTCTTTCTTAGCTGTTGCATAGCAATTGCGGAATGCCTTTTCTTAATGGAGGTCCAGTTGGCGACAACATCAAGTTTTTTTGGATACCAAGTCAGTCATGGTTTTTTGTTAAAGCTTCTGGGGCTTAGTTTTCTTTTAAGTCTACATGTACATGGTTTTGAAATTTTATAGCCTTTTAAGTTGTTTTAACTTCTTGTTTTTGTCCTCTTTAAAGTATTTTATTGTTTTAAATTGGAATTAAAAAAATGTTTATTTGTACATTGTCCTGAAATTCCACAATACAGGATGGGATATAAATATTTTAAATAAAATCAGAATCCTACATCTCATAGTCCTGTGCTTCTTGTAAGGGCTTTAGTGGCTACCTTGTAATATCCAGTGTGCATCCTGGTTTTAAACAAATGGTTGTAAGGATGTGGTAGTCCATCAAAGAGGCACGTAAAATGGCTTCTCTGCTCATTTAGAGGAATAAAACACTAGAAGTTCATGGTGAAATGGGAGGAATGTGAAAGCATGTGAGCCTGTGTGGAAGAAGAAACCTGTCTTAGCACTTGTTGTAAACATCTCATGAAGACTTAAGGCAAGGATGGGGGACCTAATGCCATCTGGATATTTTGGATATCAGCTTCTATTCCCCTCATAACTCATTTTACTTGTCCTATTGTTATCACATTCTATTAAGATGTGTTAAGAAAAGCTGCAAGGAATTTGCCACAAAACTCTCACTAAGCTTGACGATGGTGGGTGGATCTGTATATATCCAGAATCTGCTTGTAAAAGCTACCTCTTAGAATTTTAATTATAATTTAATAGAATTAAATCATATTTATAATTTGTTTTGTCTTTTCGTTATTGATGTTGAAGGTCTGAATGTGAAACATACGTCAACCATGTACTTTATTAGCTATTCTTTGTGTGCTGCAAGCCCTGCCCTTTGAGGTTGGTAACCTTCTAACGTGGCAGGACCAGCCCTCACATTAGGCAGAAAGGAACAGTTGCCTCAGTTGGCTCATGCTGGAGGTGACAGCAGGTTGTTGGGAGAGAGAGCTGTGGCTCAATCAGTAAACTTTATTATGATTCAGATCAGTCATAAAAACAAGACAAGAAATCATGTATATATGCATAAGGGATAGTTCAATGCCCAGCTTCTAAATCAGTACCAAGTAGCATTCGCTAGGATTAGGGTGAATCAGAATGGAATTTGACCAACTTTGCAACCTTTAAAAATAGATTCTTCCGAAGAGTCTGAAAGAAGAAGGGAGAGATATATGCCATCAGATCTATCTGTGACTCCTGCTGCAAGAACTGGATCTATAAATTGGGAATTGAGGTCATACAGACAATATAACATTGTATTGTCTTGTAATACAGACAATATAACAGAACATATATTGTTTTGCCTTCCATGCCCCCACCCCCAGGCCAGGCTAGTCTAGTGCCTGAAAGGAACAGTACAGCATTCTGCCCCATTAGCAGCACTGAAGAAAGATTCAGATGCCAGGCTAGTTGGGTTTTGTACATGGGATGAAAGGGAGTACCATGGGCCCACTGCTGGCTAGCAGCTGCCCTGGAGGATTTAGGGCTTGCTATGAGCCTGCTCGGTCACCTGTAGACCAAAATGCTCCCCATGCAAGTAGTGCCTTTGGCATCTCCTTTGATTTCTTCAACATTTTTTAAAACAATATTTTTATTAACATCTAAATTCAATAATATAAAACAACATACAAGGTAACAACATAATACAACTAATGGGGTAAAAAAAAGAAAAGAAAAAAGACAAAGGCAAAAAAAAAAAAGTATATATGAGTCTCAACTTGCCAGCCTGTGGTTATAATCATCCAGTAAATCTACTTCCTCTAAAGAAACATTTAAAAACATATATTTGTCTTCTACTTAACCATATACTGTATAATACACTTCTACTTGTTATTTTTTTCTACTATTCTTCAAATCCTGTAACTGCTAATCTCCCCTACTTGTTCCTCATATATTCAATTACTAACTCCCATTCTCTTTTAAAACTGTCTAATGACTTTTCTCGAATTAAGTTTGTCATTTTTGGCAACCAAAATGATGGGAGGTCTGGAAGCCATACCCTATGACGAGCGGCGTAGGGAGCTGGGCATGTTTAGTCTGGAGAAGAGAAGGTTAAGAGGTGATATAATAGCCATGTTTAAATATTTGAAGGGATGCCATACTGAGGATGGAGTGAGCTTGTCTTCTGCTGCTCCAGAGACTAGGACACAGAGCAGTGGACTCAAACTACAGGAAAAGAGATTCCACCTAAATGTTAGGAAGAACTTCCTGACAGTAAGAGCTGTTCGGCAGTGGAATGCACTGCCTTGGAGTGTGGTGAAGTCTCCTTCCTTGGAGGTTTTTAAACAGAGGCTAGATGGCCATCTATTGGGAGTGCTTTGATTGGGTATTCCTGCATGGCAGGAGGTTGGACTAGATGGCCCTTGTGGTCTCTTCCAGCTCTATGATTCTTTGATTCGATTTCATCAAGGTCATATAATTTTAGTAGCCAATCTTCCTGCAATGGAGTCACCCAGTCTTTCTACTTCTGCGCATATAAAATTCTAGCAGCTATAATCATGTGCTGTATAATTCTCCCATACTTCTTCTCCAACTGTTCTTCCATCAGTCCCAATAAGAAAAATACGGGTTTTGCTTGAAGTTTATGTTTCAGCACCTTTTCCATCATACCATGTATGATTTCTCCAACTTTTGAATACTTTGAATGTATTCCATTTCTAGCCCTGCTTACAACTAGCATGCATGATTTATCCCTGTCATAAAGGAGAATAACTGTGTACTTTGTGATCTGTAAATCTCTGTTAATTCATGCTTTTTGGTTGCCTGGCTTGTTGGCCCCTCAGTCCAGCCTTATACTTCTTCCTCCTGGAGAAAAAGGGGATAGCACTGCTGAGTACGGGTGGCCAGAGGTGTGTAGGCTCAGCCATGAAGTCTGAAGGGAGCCATGGGCACAAGTATTAGTTCTGTTTCCCTAAAGCCCATCATGTGCAAAAAGGACCCGCCTGTTGATTCTGATGCACAGGGTGGATCCACTTTGGCAAGATGTTCTGGCTAGATATATATTTTTTTAAATACAGTTCTGTCTCTTAGCTTCCATGAGATTCTTTTGAGTTAGCCATTTATTCATAGGAAAGTGTTTTACTTGGTTTTGTAATAGCCTGCTTGATTGGTGAACTGGTTATAACATTTCTGTACCGTTGTTTTTTTGTTTGTTTTCTTTGCAGTGGAGTTCACTCCATGTTAGAGTATTTATTGACTCCACAAGTAAAAAGTTTTGGCTGAGGAAATCAGCGATCTTTTAATGTGGGTGCAAGAGAAGCAGTAGCAATACATGAATCAATATTTTAATAATTTTGATTCAAAGGCATGTTTTGTAAAGTGGGGAATCAAAGATCCATACATCATGGTAAAGCATTTGTAGATGGTTCCAATTCTGTAATTATATTTTAAAAGTATATATATACTTTTATATATTTTTACTGGGTTTTTGTCTGTTTTTAATCTTACTGGCTTTAATATTTTGTAAGCTGCCTTGAGTCACAATATGGGGGAAAAAGTGGGATATAAATGAATGCATGAAAAAATAAATATCACCATCATCAACAACAGGTAGTTTGAGTGATAAGAATGTGTGGATGAACTTGATCAGTTTTATGGGACAACTCATAATACCACAAATTTAAATGATTTAGTTGTCCTGTGCCAATTTTTTTCTGATGGTCAAACAAAGGCATAGTTTCCTTGAAATTAACTGAGAAATAGTTTTGTGGCTAATATAATATAATGCAAAAAATGTGTAAGACACAGAAATAATATACCTGCGGGTGGGTGTATTCTGAGGTTTAAGTTCAGAATGTCTCAAAACCAAGATTCCCATCTTCCTTTTAATTTTTACATGCTGCAGAATTGTATAAGCAAGCATCTTTAGTTCCACTCACTCTGAAACTGAGGATGATAGCTATAGTCTCATGTAGCACTAACAGACATTTTGGACCATGCTGATGCACGTGGACATCTGGAGCCAGCATGCTATCATTTGGATGGCCTCCCAGACTTTGTCTGCAGTGGCAGGGGTCACTTTGGCCTTTTTTGGAGCTGTGTGCGGTCAGGAAGGTAGAAATGTGCTCTAAAGTCACCTTCTCTGTTCTTGTGGGCTGGTCTCTGTGCTGCACAAATTTTATTCTTCCTCCCAAAGATCTAGTTAAACAAATAGAAGTTGTGAGCCCATTTTTCAAAGCCAGGCTAATGGCTGAAATTGACTCCCATGCAGAGAAATTAGAAAATTGTCTGTTCATCCCTTTTAAGAGTGAATTCTCAGGAAACATTTTGGAAATACAGACAATGTCATGGAATTTGCATACCCAACTGTGTAAATAACATTGTTGCTTCACTTTAGTAGCATTAGCAGACTGGTAATATAGTGTGATTAGGACTATTAATCTCCAGAAGATTCTACCCCAGCGTTAAGGCCTAGACTGAATGATATGCAGCTACCTTCCATCATTGAATTTCAATCGTAAATCTTTCTCTCTGTGTTTAATGACACTATCAAACCTGGTTTTGTCTTCATCTTCACATTTCAAACTTGTTGCCATGATACTGCAGTCTTGTGGTCCACACATGGCCTTCTTTTAACTTGTTGGAAGATTCTGCACCACCGTTTTACAATCTCTGGCCTGGTTCTGATATAACAGCTAAACATTGTGAATGGATTTGGGATTTGTCAGCAATCCCCTTCCCTTACACCTTCTGATTACCCATTTTCTTCCCTGGCTTAGGCAAATCATAGTTTTTACTGTAAGAATGGATTTAAATGAACAGTAACTTGGGTAAACCTGGGAATCACAGTTTGAATTGGATTTCCAATTGTGGTTTGGAGGAAACTTGATTTATAACAGATAAATTGATTTATAATAGATATCGAGGCACAGTCTTACTATTTTTCTATGTATTCATAATTTGAGAATTATTAATATATTTTTCTCTGCTTTGTAACCTGTTAGTTGCTGCAGGTTCTGAGGTCCTATATAGATTTCCAGTCTTTCTTATCTCGATTTTTCAGTCTTCTTGTTTGCCAGAGCTGAAGAAGCTAAAAAAAAGCCATTTGTGTTTTTGCAATTAGATGCTGATTTGCTCATGTGGCAAATGGAAGTGACCTAGTGACATGAGTGTAGCAGTAGAACAAGAGATTTGTGTAGTACTGCAATGGCAGATCCAGGAACAGGGATTCTATGTCGCAAGCCCCTTGTGCTCATAAAAGTTACTTTGTTGGGATTGTGCAAGTGCTCTCAACCTATGTTGAATAAAGGTGCCATGTTTATAAGGCCAGTTATAGTACAACCGTTCCTACCTGCTTTCTTTTCTGCATTTATGTCCCAAAAGATGTGACTGGGAGGAAGAAAAAAAAAAAACAACCCCAGAGACCCAAGGTGCCTTGTGACAATGATTCTAAACATCACCCTACTATGTGTTGCATTTGTATGAATCTTGATGATGAAATCGGCATAAGTTCAAAAGATTTTACCTTGCAGACAAGAGGAGTTAAGAAGGAGGAAGAATATACATTGGAAGCTTATTACTATAATACTGTAGCATAATAAGGATTGTGTATGTGGTTTTACATTTCTTTCAGGTTTTCAAATTGATACAAACTTTGAGTCTTTGGGCATAGGGCAAGCTAAGATGCCAAATAAATATGACTTACATCGTGGGCTGTTTTAAAGTATGCTTATACTTAGCTCAGGTGTTTCATTAAAGATTCAGCTAGTGGTAGATTTAATCTTGGGCTATATTCAATATCAGATTTCAAAGTGTGGTATGTTAAATTTTAAAACGTACTTCCTTACTCCCACTATAACAGATTTTGTTTTTGAGTGTTTCCACCCAGTCTCTGCATTTGGAAAGGTAGCACATCAGAGACAAGATGAGTCTAGAATGTTTAACATGTCAGTTATTGTTAATTGATTAAAAAAACACAGTCCACTGATATCACAAGGCTGTAGTGAGGCACTGCTAAATTATGACTGTAAAAATGTTGAGAAGCTGAAGAGAAAAAGTGCCAAGTAAGCAAAAACGAGCAATTAATAATCAAAAAGCCATGCATAATACAGTGGCTTAAGTATAACTTTCTGCATTTGTTAATAATTGTGACATGAATAATTTTATACTGTACATGATTGTGTGCAGGTGATACACAGGTGCAGAAGAGGGTGACTAAAATGACCAAGGCAGTGGAGCTGCCTCATAATGAGGAAAGGATAAAGTGTTTGGGATTTTAGAGCATAGGGGGAAGCAAGTAATGGGGACTGAATAGAAGGGTATATGATCCCATCAGATCTTGAAAGCTAAACAGGAGAGTCTGTCAATGAATACAATTGTCCCTTCACATTCGCTGCGTTTTGGTTCCAGGACCCCCCGTGAATTCCCAAATCCGTGAATACTCAAGTCCCATTATATGCAATGGCATAGCAAAATGGTGTCCCTTATATAAGATGGCAAAATCAAGGTTTGCTTTTTGGATAATTATTTTTTAAAGAATATTTTCAAGCCGTGAATACTTAAATCCATGAATGCCAAATCCGTGAATGTGGAGGGACAACTGTAATAGGTGCTAAAGTCTATATTTCAGAGGAAAGAACTGGCAAAACCATCTCTGAAAGCTTGTCTATACGAGGCAATAAAATGTGGATTGATGCACAGTAATGCCAGTTTGCAGCAGCTTTCATTTGTCTCCATAGTTTCCCCCCCAAGATCGAAGGCATGCAAAGCCATATGTGTTTATTGTTTAAATGGGCATGCCTACAAATCAAGATGGTGGGCGCGAGTGAATGAATCATAGAATCATAGAATTGCAGAGCTGGAAGAGACCACCAGTTGCTGCCGGCGAACAGTATTTTTTAAAAAAGCAAATCTAAGGTGTGAAAGTGTGATCTTCCACTTAAATAAAAAGAGAAAAGGGGGAAAGCAGTTTCATCACCTCAGCGCATGATCACTATGGCGAAAAACCCACATGGTGGTTCTGGGCACTGCCTTACTGGCAAGCTCTGCTCCCTGCACACATCCAGCCAATCATTTTTACATTTCTACTCTTATCAGGAGAGCACAACAAAGTGCTCCCAATGAGCGGGAATGTGCATTTTCTTCAGAATTTTAAAATAAAGTCAGGAAAAGTCGTGAAGGCTTTTCCCATGGAATATTTGGAATTTTTCACCCCCTCCTTCCGAATATGGTGAAATGACCCAGGATCACATTTGGACAAAACGTATTCTCCTTGAATTCTATGAGGAGTATTTTTGCCATATAGACAAACCCTGAGTACAGTTGTCTCTCCGCATTCACGGATTTGGCATTCATGGATTTAAGTATTCACGGCTTGAAAATATTCTTAAAAAAATAATTATCCAAAAAGCAAACCTTGATTTTGCCATCTTATATAAGGGACACCATTTTGCTATGCCATTGCATATAAAGGGACTTGAGTATTCACAGATTTGGGTATTCACGGGGGGTCCTGGAACCAAACCCCAGCGAATGTGAAGGGACAACTGTATTCTTTGCTTAACAAAGCCCTATGAAATTCATAGGGTTGCCATAAGTTCACAGGCAACTTGAAGGCAGGCGCACTCATGCACACCCACCCACCCAATAATAATCAGTGTGTAGATATTGTAGAGAAAGTGTCTATTTCTTCACGAAGTGCTTGAGTGGAACTATAGAATTTGTACTATGAAATGTAGATATGGCTGCCAGGTTTGATAAGTTGCAGAGGATTTGGGAGATAAGACCGTCAAAGGTTAAGAGTTTATACAGTCTCCCTTCACATTCGCGGGGGTTCCGTTCCGCGGACCCCCGCGAATGTGAAAAATCCGCGAATAACTACACCCCTCCCCCTCCCTCCCCAGGCCTTTGCGGGGCCTTGCTAGACCCCACGGAGGTCTCCCCGGCCCTCCCTCCCTCCCCCCCCAGGCCTTTGTCTTGGGTATTTTGCCGTTTTCAGTGTGCTGATTGTCTTCTTAGGAAATTTACTAACCAATCAAACCTCTCCCTTGGGCAGCCAATTAGCACAGTGGGGGCGGAAACATGTGGAAAGCTTCAAGTCCTTTTTAAACATAGTGACGGCAGAGAAACTCTCCAGCAAGAGGTGTATGTGCATAGGGGGTGTGTAGCATGGGGTGTGTATGTGCAGTGTGTGTGGGTGTAGCGTGAGTTGGGCTATGTGTGTCTATTGTGGGGTGTATGTGTCTAGCGTGGTGGGATGTAGTGTGGTGTGTGTGTGTCTGTAGCGTAGGCTGTATGTGTGTAACGGGAGGTGTAGTGGGGGTGGGTGGGCATGTCTGTAGCATGGGGTGGGTGGGTATGCCTATGGCATGGGGGTGTAGCGTGGGTATGTAGTGTGAGGTGTGTGTGTGTTTGTGTGCATGTAGCATGGGTGTGTGTGTGGCGTGGAGTGTGTATGATGTGTGTGTACCATGCTGTTTGTGTGTTTGTGTATATGTACAGTTGCATGGTGGTGGCAGAGGGGCTCTCATGTCCTGGCGTGGTATGTGTGTGTATAGCACAGTGTGTATGTCTGCGTGGTTACATGGTGGTGGTGGAGGGACTCTTATGTTCTCATGTGCATGGTGTGTGTGAGTGTAGCATGGTGTGTATGTGTATGTGCAGTTGCATGAAGGTGACAGAGGTGCTCTCACCTTCTGGCATGTGTCGTGTGCATATGTGTGTGTGTAGAGTGCTGTGTGTATGTGTAGCATGGTGTATGTGTGTACTTGTGGTTCCATGGCGGCGGCGGGGCTCTCACATCCTGATGTGTGTGGTGTGTGTGTAGCATGGTGTGTATGTGCGAGTAGCGTAGTGTGTGTGTGTGTTTGTAGTGTGGTATGTGTGTACGCGTAGTTCCATGGTGGCAAAGGGGCGCTCGCGTCCTGGCGAATGTGGTGTGTGTATCCAGCATTGGTCCAGGGACAACCACTACAAGTAGCACTGCTTTACATTACAGTGCTTGTGAAGGTTCCACAAAGAGTGAAAGAGAAGAATAGACACTAAGAGAGAGGGAGAGAGAGAGTCAGTATAGTAATTATGAGTAAAGGTTTAATATGGTTGTTGTTGTTTCAAAACCAATTTCCTTGTAAAGTGTAATGTTAAAATGGAGAGGACATTATCTTATTTGGGAAAGGGATTCTAGGTTTCCTGATCTAGATTAGCGTTTAGTCTTTAGTGTTGCTAGGAGGGTTGCCATGATTAACATGTTCTAGCTTGAAAACAGGCAGCAGGTCAGCCTGAGAAACATTGTAAAAAGACATAACTTGTGTATTCTTTGCCAATGTGTGACTGCACAAATTCTTATAGGGCTATTAGTACTGAATATGTAGGAATTCCTCCATCCCAGCAAATTCTTCACAGCCACATTATCTTGCTTTCTGCCTAGGGATATTAAGTAAATACATCATTTTGGCATATCTTTGGAGAATTGCAGATTTCCCCCAAACAAAATGGAAGAGGCTTAGTAGAACTACAGCTGAAACGTGAATGTAATACAGTAAACATGACTTCTTTGATTAAAAAATGTTTTGTGTTTTTTAACACACATGGAGAAAAATTGGTGGTTATAGAATAACCACATTCCACAAACATAACTTAAATCACAATGTATACCTTTTGCTCACCTCTAGACATTTGGTTTTAATGAACTGGAGGGGTAACCACTGCTTTCTCTGTCCACCCTTTGTACCATCATTTATTTTCAGAAATTCCTAATACATTGAAAGGCATAATTTCTCCTTCTGGCAGCTGGGGATCCTTTGAATAAGGTTACTTTTCTTCAGGTTAAGCCCCCCCCCCTGAAATAACTTTCTTAAAAGATGGTTAGATAGTAGGAGAAGGTTTAGATTTGAAATTGAAAGACATTACATTCCTTCAGGTTGTTACCTAGGTCTTAAACCATGGAAGGTTTAAAAGCAGTTACTTAGGACAATATCACACTACACTGTAATAATAATAATAATGATAATAATTTTTACCCCACCCCTCTGTTAAAAACAATTGGGGTGGCTTACAACAGTTAAAAATACAACAATACTGGCTAAAACCCCTAAGCCCCACCCACCCCACCCTCCCCCATAAAAAGATATTAAACTAGTATCAAATTAAAATCCACCTAAACTAAAATCACATAAATAAACAAATACAAAAAATCAACAGCCAGCAAGACTAAAAGAGGCCAGGAGACGCAGCTCCTGAGGCCAGGATCTAATCAGGAAAGGCCTGCCAAAAGAGATCCGTCTTAGTGCTTTTTTAAAGCTACTCAAGCTCGTTATCTGACGGATCTAGCTGGACTTGACGAAACAGCTAGCATCAGTGATGCACGGAAGGTGAATTGCTCTGTTGACCTGCCCATGGTGCCACTGCCATCGCTGCCAGTTGACTGCATAGGTCCTCTTGGAGCGGCAGCAGTGGCATCCCACTGCTGCCAGTTGACTATGTGGGTTTGCAGTCATCTGGCAGTGGTAGCACTGGGGGAGGTCAACAGAGCAACTCACCTTCAATGCACTACTGATGTATGTTATGTTGGGTACAGGTAGCTGGAGTAGCACCATTTGGCCTGGCAAGGCTGCAGCTTGGCGGCAGGGCCCTGACCTCCCCCACATTTGGCCTAGCAAGGTTGCAGCTCAGCAGCGGCTGTGGGGCCGTGACCTGACCTCCCATCCTGTTCAGCCTGGCAAGCCCACAGCTCGGCCTGACCTTCCCCTGTTCAGCTTGAGAAGGCCACAGCTCAGCAGCAGCAGTGGTGGTGTCTGACCCCCCACTGTTCTGCCTGGCAAGGCTGTAGCTTGGCAGTGATTGTAAGCCCAGGAGGTGCTGCTGAGATGGCCAATTGGCCGGCCAAGAAGCGCCTAAGCAGCCAGTCAGCACACTGAAAATGGCAACATACCCAGGAGAATTATATATATAGACTATTCCACTTTAACTGCTCGGGCTGCCTCCTGTGGAATCCTGGGATTTGCAGTTTAGGGAGGGACATTTAGAACTCTCACCCAGAAAGCTCTTAGGCTCATTAAACTACAAACCTCAGAATTCCACAGGAGGCAGGCACAGCAGTTAAAGTGGAATAATAGCGTTATAACAGTGTAGTGTGATAAAGTCCATAACATTTTAAATCATGCCTGTATAGGAAGCATTGGCATGGTATGTCCCCAATGTCCAGTCCCAATTAATAGCCTGGCAGCTTTATTTTGAAGTCATTGCATTTTAAAGCAGTGTTTAAAACCGCCCCCCCCCCCGGCAAACCACTGTCTCTATTGGGTTTTGGTACCCTGACTTTTCTTTTTTCTTTTTGTTCTGCTCTCTGCAGTAAAAATATGATGGCATGGTAATGGGGGAGGGCAGAATCCCCTACTGCTTCCCCTACTATGTTCCTAACAACAAAAGAAGAATGAAGTGAAATACATCAGTAGTTGGTACAAATATAGAGAACCATACCTTAAATCACAAGAAGAACCTTGCTGGATCTAGCTAAAGGCCTATTTTAATCAACTAGCTTTGAGAAGTCCAGAGCAGGATGTGAGAAGAGTTGTATATTTCTGCTCAAATTTCTTAACCACTGGTACTGGGAGACATATGTGATATTGGTAGTAATATATAGCTGTCATGACTAATCAACATTGATCACATTACCCTCCATAAATTTAGTTGACTCTCTTTAAAACATATCTGTGTAGGTAGCCATCACTATGCCTACATCTTATGGTAGAGAACTCTGCTGTTTATGTGTTCTGTACAATGCACTTCTGTATATCGTTCTTGAATATCTCATCATTGAGATTCCCCAGCTTAATTGGCCAGCTTAATTGGGAAACCCTTGGTCATGGTATTATGGAAAAATAAGAAAAATATCTCCCTATCTGCTTATAATGTACATATAATGTTATTCCCCCCTATTATGACTTCTAAGACCCAGAATCTCCAAATGAGGGAAATTCACTGTGAGGCAAATTGAAGGAATTAACTAGCCTTCATGAGCCTCAATCCAACTATTAATCCCAACCAGAACAGGCATTGAATCAACGGTTGAATGGTAAGTCAACATGTACATAAAACCTGTTGCTTTAGTGGGTCTGCTCAGGATTGGACTAGCAATTTGATTTTGGCCCTAGGGGTTTTATTTTTCCAGCTGCCTTTTAACTAAAATCCAAGCAAGCCAGTGTAGCAGAGAGATGTGTCTGTTGGAGGATAAAATTAAATAGTCTCAGTCAGAATTTTTTATGTAATTGTGTACAGATGATGAACATGGACTCATTAAAATGTATAAACTTTTCTTGAAATTTGAAATGGAAGAACAAGTTAAAGAATTTATGATAAAATGGGCTGAGAATTTTGGTTATGACATATAGATGGATAAATGGGGAAAGGTGGTTAAAGGGGTTGAAGATATTTTATTATCTTAAATAATTTTTTTAAATAAAATGATGTACCATTATTACATGATGACAGAAATTGATTAAAATATATAAAGGTGTATTTAATGTATGTTGGAAATGTGGACAACATGAAGGGACATTTTATCATGTTTGCTGGACATGTGAAAAAGCTAAAAATATTTGGATTCAAATTCACACATTGATGCAGAGGATCTTAAAGATTAATAATCAATTAAAACTGGAGCTTTTTCTTTTGGAATTGATGGATATACAGTTGGAAAAGAGTCATGGAAGATTACAGGTTGCTCCCCTGTGTCCACGGGGGTTACGTTCCCAGACTTACCAGAGACACAAAAAACTGTATAATAGCAAACTGCCATAGAATATACCATAGAATCACTCTGGAAGACCTAGAAAATGCTGTGACATCTGGTGTGACTATGGTCAACATCTGATGGACATTGACCACAGAGTCATGCTGGAGGACCCTTGATGCCTAGAGAGACCACTTCCAGTGAGACTCTGTGGTCCTCCAGATGGAAGAATTCAGCATTACTCACTATGTAGGAATGGTTGGTGAAACTGACTGATTAAGCAGAAATGAACAAAGTGTCTGGTTTGTTTAGAGAATGGTCATTACTGGCATTTCTCAAAGACTGGAAACCCTTTTTAGCCTTTTTGCATACACACACACACACACACACACACACTTGGTAATTTTTGGTTTTGAGGATTAGAAAGAAATATGCTATTGAAAGAAGGCAATACAGTAGCATCACCATATCTGCTGATCTTCCATCTGCTGATTCAACTATCCACGGTTAGTGAAAGCAGGGGTGGGGGTGGATGGGGAGGGAGGGGAAGAGCAGAGATCTCACCTCCCTTCTCCCCTCAGATGGCTTCCGTGGTGGCAGTGGTGACGGGGGGGGGCAAAGGGAGGGGTGGAGAATTTTGCCTCCCTTTTTCCTTCATCCCTTGGATGGTTCCCATGGTGGCAATGGTGATGTGTGGGGGAAGGGAGGGGAGGACAAGTCTTGCCTCCCTTTTCCCTTCACCCCTCAGATGGTTCCCGTGGTGGCATTGGTGACGGGAGGTGAAGGGAGGGGAGGAGAGGTCTCGCCTCCCTTCGCCCTTTGGATGGCTCCTGTGGTGACAATTGTGGCGGGGGCATTCACTATTATCCGCGGAATTCATTATCCGCGCGGGGGGCGGGGCTGGAACCAATCCCCTGCTGATGCAACAGTCCTACTGTAGGTTATAATTTTGGAGATAGGGGTAGTCTCTATTTTTGAATTAGTCTGCTCTTTCCTGGTATAATCAGTGGTAAACTGCTGATGTAAAGTCACACTTTCTTTTTAAGAATGGCAATTTTTAATTTTTCTGCAATTTCTCAGAATTCCAGCAGCTTTCTGCAGGCCCCATATTGCCAGCAAATTGGATGTTGCCCCTTCCTGAGTTATCTTTCATTTTAGGAAGAGGAGATTTAGACAGTCAAGTATATAATTGACTATAGTATTTACAGCTTTACACCCACGCACAGCCTTATGTCCATGTTAAAAAAAAGTGTAGTTAAGTTGCTAATCAGCTTGGTAAATGTCCAATTTTAGTAATTTTAGCATGTGTGTGTTATTTCGTTTTTAACATATGCTATACTGGTGAAACCTATCTGCTTACATGAAAGAACTTTTTCAGATCACACATAGAAAGAAGCCCTCCTCTCTTGATATTTTCCCATAGCATTTCAGGTTTTGTCCATTAAAGTATTTTTGGACAGAGGAAAGGAAGGGATTTGGGTTTAAACTGTCAGTTTAGAGAATGTGTATATTTAACCGCCCATCTGGACACCCTCAGCAGCAATTTCCAAGACATAGGGCATATGTAATGTAGGCATTTGAGAGATTATCACTGTTTTTAGTTTGTTTTAGTTATCAAGGTGCAAATCTCAGAGGATACATCTGAATGAAAAGTTGACCAAGAAGCTCCAAAAATGCCAGTGCCCCTGCCTTTGTGACGTGAGCCTTGGTAGCTGCCCAAAGATACCTACCACTGATAACTTACATTAGAGCAAACTAGATAAGGATGCAATCTTGTGATCCCTAGAAGCGTGTTCTGGGTGCTGTAGGGTACCGTGGACCTCCCTATCTGCAAGTGAAGAAATCTACCTGCAGATGTCTAAAATCCCCCCCCCCACATGCACACCCTTTCTGCTCTGGTCAAGACAAGTCTAGGAAGGCTTAGGAAGTGAAGGTTCTCCCACTATGGATTCTCTCTCCCTATTTCCCTTGGATTGCTCTGTTGATGAGGGAAGATATAGAGACCAATAGTTCTCTTTTGCTGCCATTTGTAACCTTGCATAGGAGTGGGGAACCCTTTCATTTAAGGGAATGAATTCTAGTTCGAAAAGGGTCTTAGCAATTGCAATCCTGTAGTGAGCAGGGCTATGGTCACTGGGCAAGGACATAGTAATGAAGGTGTTGAATATAGTTCTTTCTAATTTGTACATTTCCCCAACAAGTAATATAAAGCAAAACTCAAGTTTATTTCAGAAGCACTAGTGAAACAGTTTTCTAGATGGTAAAACAGAGGTCTTTGCAGCAGAACCCCAGGTGCAAACTAGGGCTCAGTTCCATGCAACAACTTCCCAGTCTTCAGTCACTTTGAATCCCATCTTGGGAGAAAGGCGGGATATAAATCCAATAAATAAACAAATAGCCCCCTTATACAGTATCTTATTTCTTGGCGTTGCCAGTAGAAGAAGCTTGCAGGCCAGATGGGAAATCCACATGGGCTGAATTTGGTTTATTAGCCAAAGGTTTTTCATCCTTGTTTTACGAACAGAAAAAGGTAGTAGTTTAGAATTGTTTCTGGCCCTTGACTCCTCCTATATGGGCAAGTAAATGCTGGGCTTGTTCCCCATTGGGGCCTCCAGAAGAGGGCATATGGCTGAATGCAATTGTATCGCAAGGCAGATGTTGTCTTAAGGGAGGACAAAATATGAATTGGATGTACAGTTGTCCCTCCATATCCATGGATTTGGTATCCACGGATTTAAGTATTCACAGCTTCAAAATATTCTTTAAAAAATAATAATCCCAAAAGCAAACCTTGATTTTCCCATTTTATATAAGGGACACCATTTTGCTATGCCATTGCATATAATGGGACTTGAGTATTCATGGATTTGGGTATTCACGGGGGGTCCTGGAACCAAACCCCAGTGAATATGAAGTGACAACTGTATTTTGTTCAGTATAAAGGCATTAATTGCCCCGTCCTCCTTTATAGAACACTTGGTAAGTCAGTTGAGTTGGCAGCAAAGTTAGAAATCATTTTCATTCGCAGCTTCATATCCTCGTCAGCAGTTATTTATAATTTCTCCATGAAATGTACAGTCTTTTGTTCACCATCATTGCTAATCAACATTCACTTTATTTACTTGTCTGTCTTGCCATAGCAATTAGCCAGCAATGTCTTGCTGAAAGACAGAAGAGTCTACAGAGATTCCCCCTGAACTACTGCCAACATATGAGCATTACCAGCATTTTCCAAGACCTTCTGTTGAATACTGTTGGAAGACTTCTGTTTGGCATCCTTTGTTAACATTGTTGGAAGATACAAGTTCTTGAAGCTTCAGAGCGCTTCTGCCTGTTCAGGTAGGCATCCTCCTTCGGTTTGGTTTAACCAAGAAGTGAGAAATAATAATAATGATGATGATGATGATGATGTTATTTATTACCCGCCTCTCCCCTCAGGATTGGGGTGGGGTACATACATTGCAATACACACTGTAGTACAGTACAGTTCATCACATACAATTCAATACAGTTCAGCAAGTTATACAATTTTATACAGATCAGATACAGCAGTTATACTTTACAGATAGTTAGACAGTTGCACGATGCAGATAATGTATCTGGCAGTAGATGGTGCTGCAGAAGTGTCCCTTTTTTCAGAATGCACTGTGCATTAAATAAGTGACTGCTGCTATTGTTTTTTTCTCATTGGAAATCATATTAACAGTTTCATAGCGTGTTGCCCCAGCTGTTATTGTGCTTGTCCTCATTTTACCAATTTATGGAAGGCTGAGTCGACTTGGAGGGCCCTGGGATCGAACCTATGAACTCAAGATCTAACATGAGTTGTTGGCTGCAGTTTTGGCTGCATTAGCTTACTGTGCCACCAGGTCTCTGTGTACAAATGAGTGTACAAAGCTTCCCTCCACTACATTACAGCATTGGTTCATTTCAACTACAGTTGTCCCTTCATATTCACTGGGGTTTGGTTCCAGGACCCTGCGTGGATATCTAAATCCGTGAATAGTCAAGTCCCATTATATGCAGTGGCATAGCAAAATGGTGTCCCTTACATAAGATGGCAAAATCAAGGTTTGCTTTTTGGATTATTATTTTTTAAAGAGTATTTTCAAGCCATGAATACTTAAATTTGTGGATACCAAATCCATGGATACAGAGGGAGAACTGTAGTACCATTTGTTTTGTTCATCAGCCTCTATTCCCCTAGGCTTTGGTATGGTATCTCTCCCAGTTCACTCATCTATTAATAAATTAAAATTGATATAGTGCTTCTTCATTGTGGTCTCTGTGAATCACACCATTGGAGTTACTGCGCCTGTGGAGAACGGCATTCAGAACATTCTAAAGCAGTTAGGCAAAACTTTTTGGTGGTAGCCCTACTCACCTCCCTATGGTATA
This sequence comes from Gambelia wislizenii, assembly GCA_030847615.1. NCBI lineage: Eukaryota > Metazoa > Chordata > Lepidosauria > Squamata > Crotaphytidae > Gambelia > Gambelia wislizenii. Next base: position 219,444,367 of record JAUMIR010000004.1, read on the forward strand.
GAAATACCAAGCCTGCTAAAAGCACCTCAGTTCTTTTCTGCCTGCCACCTAGCAGCTATGGAACGTTCTTCTCTAGCAGTTTCTCTTTCATTTTCCTTTTTTTGATTGTGGTATGTTTTCAGTTTCATTTAAGCATTGCTCATTATGCAACATGAAGATTCCAGGCTGCGATGGATATTTAAAGTGTCTTCTCTGCTTGGGCGAAGCTCACGTCATCACTTCGTATGAACACTGCAAGCCCTTCACTCCTCAGGCTTGAAGGAACATTGAATCAAGGCTCAAGGCTCTGCTCTATGAGCAGTCCTTGATACCGATCTACACTCCATCATCTTCTCAATAGTCAAATTTTCCGATTAATGTCGACACTCCAAGACTCAAGCTGTGTACCGATTGCCTCGAAGGAACCATCCAGGCACTCATCTCAATGTTCTCTGCCTGGTACTTCTTTTTCTGATTTGATTTTGAAACCTCATCCTTCATTGAAGCGTTCACATGGTGAGGTGGCTGTCCACACCTCCACTGTGAAGCAATCCCACAGTGATGTTGTTTCATTGAAGGCTACTATCATACCTCTGCGTTCAAAGGGTAAGGAATCGCCTAGTCTGATATCTGCGACTCCAAGAAAGTTGGAGGAGATTTACCTTCTCCAGTCCAAAGAGAAGAAGAAACACAAAAAGAAGAAGTCGGCTGACCGTCCCTCTTCTCTTCCTCCTCTTCTGGCAGAAAAACCACTACCTCCTGCCATTGCACTGATAAGGACGCAGTTTGAGTGTTGACCCCTCTATCTCAACAGGTCGTCGAAACCTTGAATATAATCCAAATCAAGCTCCCTGCTGAACCTGCTCTCTCAACATCCAAAACCCAACTCTATCATTGTTGAGACTTCCCAGTCCAAGTCCCTACAGAAGACTCACACCCCTCTTATGGACCGTAAGAGCAAAATGTTGGACTTCATGTCTAGGAAGTTCTATGCCTTTCTGGTGCTTGGAATTGGACTTGCCAGCTAGTCAGCTTGTGTGTCAGCTGATCAGCAACATCTTTGGAAATGGGTGTTTCCTTTGTTGGAAGTTACCTGACAATGAAAAGTGACTGGCCATGGCCTTTTACAATGAGGCTCACTCTCTAGCAGGACATCAGATCAATTCTGCCTGCCACTTTGCGGACAGTGTTGCTATCCCTTTTGCTGGTTCAGTTGCTTTGCATAGTCACACCTGGCTACAGTCTTCAGGTCTATCTTTACAGACTAGATCTACCATTGAAGATATGCCTTTTGACAAGGAGGGGCTCTTCCACAAAGAAACAGACAACAACCTCAACCCAAAAGATGAGGACAACTGCCCACAAGTTTGATCTCCCAACACAACTGTGATACCAACCAAAATGTTAATAGTTGGTCTAGGCCATCCTTCACTCAAAGAAGTTCTAGTCCAACTTGGTACCGTAGACAAAGGCCCGATCAATCCGCTTCCCCTCTTGCCTTCACGCAAAGCTCCATCTCACTACTGCCCATAGCACAAGAAGAAAGTGACTGATTCCACCAAACATTGACTTTGACTTGATGCTGGCCTTCCTTCTTCTCTCTCCAGAATTTTCTTTGGCAACAGGCTTTCTCTCCACCTTTCCACTTGGCAAGCCATTACCACTGATTCCTGGGTGCTAGACATTGTGTGCTGTGGCTATTCAATAGAATTTAATGAACTCTCACCCACTGGTTTCATTTCTATTTTTCCTCCTTCTGACGTTCTTTTACAAGAAGTCTCTTCCTTGTTGGAAAAAGGAGCAATCGAACCCGTCCTCCTCTCAGTTGCACACCAAGGTTTTTATTTCTGATATTTCACCGTTGAGGAAAAAGACAGAAGTCTTTACCCCACCCTGGACTTGAGAAAGCTCAATCTTACATTCGTCCAAAGAAATTCTGGATGGTAATAATTCCAACAGTTCTTCCTCTTCTGCAAAAAGGAGACTAGATAGCAACTCTCGACTTATAAGATGCATATTTCCACATTGGCATCCAGGAATGTCATTGCTGTTTTCTTTCATTTGCCATAGAAGGAAAGCCCTTCCATTTCTGCATTTTAACTTTCAGGCTTTCCACCTCTCTACACGTCTTTACAAAATGTATGGCTGTAGTCTCTGCTTGGTTGGGACAACAAGAAACCAACAACTTCCCGTATCTGGGCGACTGGTTGTTTGTCGCTTGAACACAAGAAAAACTTCTAGTCAACATCGGCTACACACTCTCTGTTGGACTCGCTCAGTCTCATGGTGACCCACGAAAACTCCTCCCTCGAACCATCAAGGAGATTACTCTTCATCGGTGCTCTCCTCGACTTGATTCACACCAAAGCATTTCTACAGGAAGATTGATACCAGAGGCTACTTATTCCTCTATACTGATGAATCCAATCTCGGCGTGTGAGTGCCCAGCTCCTTCAGGTTCTACTGGGCTTCATTGCCCCACTGACTTCCGTCACACCATTATTGAGGCTTCATATGCGTCCTCTTCAACTGTAGTTTGTCTTCGACCTGCTTCGGGATTGACAGTCCTGCTTCCTCTCAATACCATGTCTAGTCAGGCTGTTGCTCCTCTGGTGGACAAAACCACACCATGTTCTGGTTAGGATGTCCTTCCAAGTTCTGAAAGCTCAGTTGATTCTGGCCAGCAATGCTTCCCTCTATGGCTGGGGGGATCACATTCAAGGGCTGATCACTGGTCACTGATCGAGAAGAGATATCACATAAATGTAGTGGAGATGTTTGCAGTAGAGAAGGCCCTTTGGGCATTTGTTCAGCTGTTTAAAAATTGAACCATCCACTCCTCAAAGACAACACTGTGATGTATTATCTGAACAAGGAAGGAGGCATGAGATTCCCCACCCTAACGTTGTTCACTATTCAGGTTTGGAACTGATGACTCTCATAATGCATCCTGATCTCAGTGATACATTTTCCCAGTATCAAGAACACCATGGCAGATGCCCTGAGTCATTCAAGACATTTATGCCATAAATGGACTCTACACCAGATGTCCTTCTACCAGTTTTCTCTGAATGGGGGAATTCTTAAGTAGACCTCTTTGCAAGCATAGAAAATGCTTGGTGTTGAGAGTTTTACTCATGGATTCCTCACCCAGACTGCAAGGGGCACACTTTCCTCTTCAACTGGAATGGTCCCCTACTGTATGCATTTCCACCTTTTCCTCTGATCTCCAGCGTCATTGTGAAACTCCACACTGACTATACTCGAGCCATTCTGATCACCCCATGGTGGCCTCGCCAACCATGGTTTGCAGTCCTCCTGTCTCTACTGAATTGAACGTTCAAGTGTCCACCTTACCGGCCTGACTTCCTATTGATGTGCACTGGCCGGATACTTCATCCCAATCTTGACACACTGAACCTCACGGTGTGGAGGCTTATCTTCTGACAGACTTACTAGACTGAATCCAGGACATCATCAGTGCTTCTCACTGATCGTCAATGGTCCATTCCTACATCTGTTGATGGCAGTGTTCTGTTTCTTTTTTGTTGGACAATGGCTGTTCTGCAGATCAAGATGGTATTCGGGATGTTCACAAATTCCTGTTCTTTCTCTGTCTCTGATGCTGGTCTCTCAGTATCGACCATCAAAGTTTATCTGGCAGCTTCATGGCCTCACTGGCAGCTGTCTTTTATTGCTTCCTCCTATCTGGATGTTCTTCTTTTTTTCAAGACCCTCTTGTGAAAAAGTTTCTCAAGGGGTATCGTAACCTGCATCCTCCAGTCTTGGGACCGACTTCACCTTGGTGTCCTGAGCTGGTTCTTTCTCAGTTTTGTTGATGTCTGTTCAAACCCATGGCGTAATGTGATCTGCGGCTTCTTTCATAGAAGACTGAATTCTTGGTGGCAGTCACCTTGGCTCATCACACTGGTGAATTGTGTGTGCTCCGTGTGGACTAGCCATAGCTTCATTTCCATAAGGATAAGGTTGTTTTGTGTCTGGACATTCCCTTTTTTCCGAAGATAGTTTCTGCTTTCCATCTGAATCAGGACATTATACTCCGTGCTTTCTTTAGAAACCCAATGACTGAACTTGAGCAAAAGCTCCACACACTCAGTGTGCATTGGGCTCTTGCTTTCTATGTTGGTCAGACTTCTCATTCTTGTTGATCTCAGTGCCTTTTTTTTTTTTTTTTTGCATTTTCAGAATAAGCTTGGACTTCCTATTTCTCCTCAGAGATTATCCAAGTGGGTGATATCAACAATCCACCTTGCATGTGAACTGCACATCATGTGAACTGGCTCATGTCAAACCTCCTCCTTGGGTTCAAGGATATTCCACCAGAGCTGTTGCACCTTCTGCCTTTTTTGCAGTTATTCCTTTGTCTGATGTTTGTCAGGCTGCTGTTTGGTCACAGCTCATGACTTCTGTTTCACATTATTGTATTGATACTAGCTCTAAGACTGATGCTAGTTTTGGCAGAGCTGTATTGATGTCATGTATTCCTGCCATTGATAAGTAATTTGTTTTTTTCTGTTTGTTTTTATGGAGGATATGCTATGATTCTTATCATTTTTATTGATTTGTGCTTTATTCAGTCACTGTTATTTTCCTGGTGGTAGCTTATATTTTTCTTATTTGCCGTATTTCAAGTGATGTGCCTTTACCCTGCTGTAACCACAGGGTCTTGTTTACTGATACATCTTATTGGCCTGAACTTCATATTCTCACTTTTCTCCTGCCCTATGCAACTAAGATTCCAATACACAATCTCTTGTTTGAACTTTATCATGTGCCTTGTGTATAGTTTCTTTCTGGTATGCTGAGCCACTATGTTGGTTTATGCACGACACTCCCACCATCTGTAACAGTGTAGCTTGCTAGTATCCTAATTTTGTTACTCAGAGGCCACAATGAAGAAGGACAGGTTACTTACCTGTAACTGTGGTTCTTCGAGTGGTCATTGTGAAATCACACAACCTCACCTATCCTCCCCTCATGTGCCCTGCCATTCCTTGGTTTCATTGATGCTGCTTATGCAGCAGACATGGAACTGAGGTGGTGCTTTTGGTGGCTTGGTATTTCTATACCACAGGGAGGTGGGTGGAGCTACCACCAAAAAGCTTTGCCTAACTGCTTTAGAATGTTCTGAATGCTGTTCTGTGCAGGAGCAGTAACCCAAATTGTGTAATTTCACAGATGACCACTTGAAGAGCTACAGGTACATAACCTGGCCTCTCAAGTGTTCCATATTATTTGACTGTAATTCTAAGTATAAAGCTTATTAGGCCAGTATTATTCTTCCCCACATAGCAGGTTTTGTTTTTTGCCCAAACACTGGTTGCAAAAAGTCCCCAAATGCAAAAGAACCCTCAAGCCAACCCCCCTCCCCAATCAAAAATCCACAAAAGCTCTTGTAGTCTCAGCCAGCATGAAGAATTCGTTGATGATATACCCATGTGGTGGAAAAGTTACATAAGCTGTCCCTTGTGGTTACATGGTCTAAAGATTATTTATTCTGCAGAAAAGATGTCTCTATGATTTCTACACAGCAGCAGACAATCATTATTTGTATTTTATTCTCTCCCCTCAGCACATAAAGGACACTGTGATGGCTGTATCCCGAAATTTAACACAAAAGGTGCCTTATGGCAAAATGATTTCACTGTGGAGACATCAACTAAAAATAACTTCCAGTTTTAGCCATGGGTGGTGCAGAAGTATAGCTTCAGAATTTTCTGCCAGCACCTCCACTCCAAACACAGTGGAGGTACTTGGCAAATCCTATGTTCTGGATGATGTAAGCAATGTGACGAAGAAGATTCTTTCTAAGGTGGGACAAAACCTGCACAACCAAAGGCATCACCCTTTGTGGCTGATCAAAGAGCATGTAAAAAGTCATTTCTACAAGCAATATATTGGACGTTTTGGAACACCATTGTTTTCAGTATATGATGATTTTCCTCCAGTGGTCACAGTAGAACAGAACTTTGATAGGCTGCTCATTCCACAAGGCCACTCTAGTCGGCTTAAAGGGGATAACTACTACCTGAATCATTTTTATATGCTAAGATCTCACACGTCTGCTCACCAATGGGACTTGATACACTCCGGACTTGATGCCTTTCTGGTTGTGGGAGATGTTTACCGTTGTGATCAGATTAATAACACCCATTACCCAGTCTTCCACCAGATGGAAGGAGTCCGACTCTTCTCAAATCATGAGGTAAGAATTGTTCTTGAACAGGGATTCTCAACTGCTTGTGAGCACATCTGGCATTTGAGGGAGTGTCAAAGGCTGTCATTGTGGCCATTGCCAATCACAAAATACCCATTTTATAGAAGCAAACTGGTGAAGCTAAACCAACGTTATTTGTCCAAGAATCTGACTGTTAGGCAAAGCTGGGGATTGAATTCCAAAACACAAAACTAGCTTTTTGAATACACATACTTCTGCTCCAAATAAAAACATAAAAGATTATGGTACTTTTCAATACTCTACTCAAACAACATATTCCCTGTTCAGTGAGAATACACACATTTTTGCCAATTTTAAAACTATTTTTCACTTTAGGACCTTTTTGTGTGAAACATTTGGTTTTTGTACAGAAAATATTGTATTTTGCACAAAAGACATGGATTTTTCACAAATAAGTTCTAAAATGTAAATGTAAAAAAGCTCATACCAGTCAACTGTTTTCTTGATGGGATATCTCAGTCTGTAGAGTCACCCTTTCTCACTCAGATGAACATACTGTGGAAGCAGACATTGCCTCTGTGATCAAATGTTTGGTGAAAGGTTTACTGTTCAAATGAGTTATACAGCTAGAAGGTTTTAAAATGCTGTAGTAGGCATGTACGTCTCATGGGAAAGCTGGTCTAGTAACCTTGTTCAGGTGCTCCTTATGGACAAACTAAATGTGATATGGGAGTTCTGCAACTGGGACACCCAACATTTTTCAAGATGGAAAAGCAGGCACGGGGTAGTGGGGATCAACCCTTCCCTTATGCTACAACCAGCCCTCCATATCCATGGATTCTGTATCCATGGATTCCACCATCCTCGGCTTGAAATTGTTCTCAAAAAATATATATTTCAAAAAGCAAACCATGGATTTTGCCATTTTATATATGGTCATTTTACTATGCCATTGTATATAATGGGACTTTAGCATCCATGGCTTTTGGTATCCATGGGAGGTCCTGGAATCAAACTCCAGTGGATACCAAGGGCCCACTGTATTTTCTTGATTTACAGCAGGGAGATGAAAAGGCATTTGTTACAACAGAGTGGCAGCATACTGACTGGGCAGAGAATACTATGCACACACTACAGACATTTGCAGAGGGACATTGTGTATAGTTGTTTCTTTGCTAATCTCAGACGCTTCTGACCCAAGATGAAGAAACTGTACTGCTTGGTTTTAAAGATGAGCATAGATGTAGCAGGCGTAATGGAAGGGTTGAAGGGAATTATTGGGATTCAATCATTCTTGGATGCAAGATTTATCAAAAGGTAAGGACATAATAGGGGTGATGCTTCTTTGTACATTAAGGAGAACAAAGTGTTGAAGAATCTGTAAACCTCAAAAGAGCAGATTCTTTCATAGGATCACATGTAGGAGACAATAACAAGCCCCAAAGTAATTTGGTACTGAAAACATGTTTTCCCACATACACACCAAATTTCTCAGAGTAGTCTTGAGATGGAGAATGAAATCAAAGAGCCATCCAAAGGAGAAAGCATTGTAGTAATAGATAGCTTAAATTACCATGTGTTCCAATCATGAGAAAGTGGTAAAAAGTCTAGATACCCTATAATGATCATGGAAGTAACTAGAGGGGAGGCAACTCTCGGTGTAATCCTACATTCTTCTGTTCTAATCTTTATTCATCACTAAAAAGCAATACTAAGAAAGCTCAGAAATGTTGTTGTTGTGTGCCTTCAAGTCATTTCTGACTTACGGTGACCCTATCATGGGGTTTTCTGAGGTTGAGAGAGTGTGACTTTCCCAAGGTCACCCAATGGATTTTCATGGCCGAGCAGTGATTCAAACCCCAGTATCCCAGTGTTCCAGTCCAACACTCAAACCACTACACCACACAGACTCTCTAGAGAAATATTAGTCATTTTAATTTTTTTAAAAGAGCCCATGCGGCCTAAAATTCCTGTCTCATAGCAATGAAGGAAGTTACAAGTGCAAAAGGTAACAAAAAGAAAAAAGAGAATATGATAGGTCTTTCTTCCCATTTTATGGATACATTATTTTATGAATAAAATTAATCCCCCCCTTACTATCAGCAGGATTTAAAGTGAGAAACAGAATTTCAAAACTTGTGGACAGATATCTTGTGTTGATTCTCTCAGACAGTGTTTGTGTATGTGTGTGTATACTCTTCAGGGAATAACTACAGTAATGTACAGTTGTCCCTTCATAATCATTGGGGTTTGGTTCCAGGACCCCCCCCCCCGTGGATACCAAAATCCGTGAATACTCAAGTCCCATTATATGCAATGACAGCAAAATGGTGTTCCTTATATAAGATGGCAAATCAAGATTTGTTTTTTGGATTATTATTTTTTAAAGAATATTTTCAAGCCGTGAATACCATATAAGATGACTGAGCGTATAAGACGGCCCCCCAATTTTTAAGTTAAAACATAGGGTTTGCCCCCCCCCCGCCAGCCAGCCACCCAGCTGGAAATCCTGCCCCCCCACCAGCCAGCCAGCTCAGTGGCTGTAGATGATGGAATAATCTGTGAAATTAAAGGACTGAGAACAGCTAAAAAAGCATGGGATACTTTGAAAAATCTCTGTGGTGTTCAATCTTTGGAAAGTAAGGTTGCATTAATAATTAATTTGGTTAATATGAAGCTGGTTAATATGAAGCTATCAAATCCCACATTTTTGAATGAGCACATTAATGATTTTAGAGCCACTTGCAAACTCCTGGAGAGGAAATCCCCAAAGCTATGCAAATGGGAATCTTCCTGGCAAGTTTACCAAAATACAATCCCATAATAAATACCTTGCAATTAAAGAATGATTTAACTCTGCCAGAAGCTTTTATTCAGATAAGAGAATTTCACCATAGACAAAACTTGATGTCCTTTTAAAGACTGCTTCTCTTCTCTCCTGAGCTAAATGGAGGGGAATTTAACACTTCAAAGGCAAAGCAGTCATTCTCACAGCAGGGGAAAAGATCTGCTGGGCATATAAGACGACTCCCCACTTTTGAGGAGATTTTCAAGTGTTAAAAAGCATTCTTATATGCCAGAATATACGGTACTTAAATCCGTGGGTACCAAATCTGTGGCTATGGAGAGACAACTATACTTACATTTCTAAGACATTGACCTTATATGGAAAGATATATTCACATATGTTTCTTATTCAGAAGCCATGTTATTTTGGAATACATTACTTCTCTAAAGACTAATTCAGATCTTGCTTAAATCAGTATGATGTGTTAGGCTTAAAAGTGAGAAGTGAAGAAGCAACATTAACATTTATAAGTTGTTTATCTATTACAAGTTTTTAAAAAAAACAAAGCTGTATCATCAAAAACACTTCAATAATCTTTAATTGTTAGAGATCTACATTGCCACATGATAGGCAACAACATATATTTTAGCGGAATTGACTGTCACTTCTTCTCTAGGCTGATTTTTTTTAAGTCTCTGCTTTGCAAGGTTGTGCTTAATCATCTCTTTAGTATACATGGAAGGCAGTTATTTTTAGCATTTTACATCAAAAATGTTCTGCTACTTTACATCAGTCTCTATAATATTCTAGAAAGAACAGTAGGAATGTATGAATAGGGAAAATAAGCCTCGCTTAAATTATTGGGTTTTTTAAAAAAATAAAATCTGCCTTTCTCCTTCTCTCTTTGTTGAGTATATTTTTAAAAAGGTGTCTGAACACAAGAATGTACAAACTTGTCTCAGAAAGCTAAAGGTAGGGTCTAGATTTTTTGTTGTCGTCGTGGGAGCGATTTTCCCTTGAACCGTTCATAAAATCTCACTCCCCCAACCCATATGTTGGTTATTGCCCTTGAAGACTACAACCATTTAAATAAACCTGTTTTTATCATTAGTTAATTATTAGAGGGTCTCCGAACATAAGGAATGCTTTTGCCAATCATTTAAAAAGTATCCTGGGATTTAAAGAATTGCCCAACTAATTCCATGCAATCACTAGGGGTTGAATAGAAATTAGCAGCTTTCTTACCACATGATGATTTGCTTTCTTTATTTGGAAACAGAGGCAACTTTCCATAGGAAGGGGGCATCAGGACCTGCTAGCCACCACCATAGTTGGAGAATCATGTTATTGCATCTTTCCAGTTAAGTGTTTTTTGGACACTCCACACAGCCTGACCGCAGTTTCCTCCTGGGTAAAATGGACTATAAGAGGTAGCTAGATAGGTGACTTTGTATTAATCATGATAATAATATATGTAAAGGCTAGATGAGAGAGAATGAGAGAGAGCATGGGATGTGTGAAGTATACAATTGAACTGGATGCCGTGATGAGCTGCCACTGCCTTGTGCCAGAACTTCCCATGTAAAACTGTTATGCTCTTCAGTGTCATTAATAATGTTGTTAGTTTTTCTTGCAGGACAATTAAGCTATTTCTACTTAGCTTTGACAGAGTGCGGCATACATTTTGTTTTTGGCTTAATTCACTGCCTGTTTGAAACTGGCACCACAGGACTGCATAGTCCTAATAGTTTATATCTAAAAAGTGTCCGTAGTGTCTGTCATTTTGTTTTGTTGCTGGATTTAATCGGGAGATGATTTTTCTCGAGAGAACAACTGAAATGTTATTGCTGAATGTTAACATCTGATGTATTCTGCAGCAGTTTAGTTAAACAGTTAGCCAGGCAGATATGCATTTCATAACTTCATTTGCATAACATTACATTGCTTTCTTTCTGAATTTTAAAATTAATATAGAGATGTTCTTCTGTGCAAGAACACAATTCTTGTGTGTAAGAACAAGAGCAAATAATTTCAAACATTTTATCCCCATTGGGTGGGAATATGAGAGGATATGAGAGGGTTAATTCATTTGCCTGTGCTTTTGTGTGTGTGTGTGTATATATATATACTTTAGGGCTTTTTGGTGAAAAAATGTGATTGCCAATAAGTTTTGGTTTTGCCAAAATTTGAAATTAATATTTGTGCACAGGAAACTGTATTTTCCACAAAATACAATAGTTGTTTTGTACAATTTTTTAGTGAACCCCCCCCTACTTTATTTTTTTTTTAGCTAATGGTTGTTCTGAAGAACAATCCAGTAATGCAAAAAATAAAATAAAAAACAACCCCCCAGACCCTCACAAGTTGACCATTACAAGTGTTCATTACTTTCCTAGTACCCACTAAAAGCTATATATGAAAATCAGAAGACGCCAGTCTTTGGAATATGTATTTTATCATTTAATTTTTTAAATTTTGTTAATATCTTGCTTTTCTCCCAAAATGTGACACAAGATGGAGAGAGGATATTTAAGTCAGCACTGATGGTTGCATTGAAAGGCCTGAGTACTTGGTGCTGTGGACGGACACAAGGCACTATAGTTCTTAGCCTGTGTACAGTATGGCATACAAATGCATAAGATTCAGGGATATCTGTTAATCTGGATGGCTTTGGAAGGGACATAGACACATTCATGGAAGTGAAGCCCATCAATGGCTACTAATCAGGATGGCTGTGTTGTTATTGTGTGCCTTCAAGTCATTTCTTACTTTTGGTGACTCTAAGGCGAACCTATCAAGGAGTTTTGTTTGCAAGATTTGTTCGGGTGTGTCGGTGCCTTTGCCTTCATCTGAGGCTGAGAGTGTGTGACTTGCCCAGGGTCACCTAGCGCATTTCCATGGCTGAGCAGTGAGTCAAACCCTGGTCTCCAGAGTCATAGTTCAACGCTCAATCCACTACACCATGCTGGCTCTGGATGGCTATATGTCACCACCAAAGGCAGTATGCCTCTCTGTAGCACTTGCTGGAAACATGAGATAGGAGGTGCAGTTGTATAAGCACCTGGTGTTCTTATACTATGCATATGCCTTGGTGTTGGTAAATTTAAATTGGTGACTTTCATTATTATATAACTAAGTTAGAAAATCAGATATATGATACCAGTATATCCAAATCCTGTATTGTGCAAGCAGAAGCTTTCAGGGCATGCATTTCCCTCAGCTGTTGACATAGCTGACAGATATCATTGTTAGACTAAGTTAGGCTATATATTCTACATGTCTAACTTTGCACCTTGAGATCAAGGATACTGTGAAAGAAGGGTTACCTGTTTTTTTCCTCCACTTATGATGTGCAATATTATACTGAACTAGAGAAGAAGGCTCTGCTTTGTGGATAGTGTTTTGAAAAATATTTTTTTTTTAGATTTCAGCTACTTGCTGTGCTGGCTGGGAGAGTCTAGACTGAAGTTTGTGGATGTGTCCCTGTTGTGTTGCAAGCATCACAGCAGACATCATCCATTTGTATGTACATTACCCATTTTAAATAAGCACATTGAGCTTCATTTAAGGTTTGGCAAGACTGAATTTGGCTGTAACAGTCAGTTTAGAAGAGTATATTGAATGGAACAAAATGTTTCCATCATTGTGTTTTGCTTATTTGTTAATTTGGTCATTGTTACATGCCTTCAAATCAGCTCCAACTTAGGGTGACCCTGTTGTAGGGTTTTCTTGGCAAGGTTTATTCAGAGGTTTGTCACTGCCTTCTAGGGCTGAGAAAGTGAGACTTGCCCAAGGTCACCAGTGTGTTTCCATGGCTGAGTAGGGATTCAAACCCTAGTTTCCTGTAGTCCTAGAGCAGCATTCAAACTATACAGTGTGCTGGCTCTCATTTGTAAATTTTAAACGTCTATCTACTGCTGTTCTCCAAAGAGAACAAACTCTTATTTAAAAAAACTGATGCTGTTAATAACAATTATGTCTTCATGCTGAAGAGATCACAGAAATGCTACTAAGTGGGCTTCCCTAAGGAGTGAATTCCAAAGGTGAGAAAGTAGAACAGAAAAGATCCTATCCTGTCCTATTCTATGCTGTCCTTGAACTTCCCTCACCACTGATAGTGCAAGGATCCATAGAAGGTCCTCTTAATGCCTTATCAAGTTCTTATGGAAAGAAGGTATCTTGGGTTGTTGTTTTATTACTTTTTTCTGCTGAACACTCTGAAAGTCAAAATAAGCATCTTGAAGCAGACAGGGGGCTGGAAAAAGTGTTGCAAGACTGGTGAGATATGACCATTCCTGTTAGGCAAGAAATTATAGGCATATAATAATAAACCACCATAGAATACCATGGAATCATGCTGGAGGACCTAGAAAATGCCTAGAGAAGGTGCCTCTGACATTGCCTATGGTCAGATTCCAGCAGAGATTGACCATTGAGTCACAGTAGAGGACCTCCTGAGGCCTAGAGAGACCACTTCCCACGCGACTCTGTAGTCCTCCATGATGCCAGAGAGACCTCCCCCCAACTGCAGGTAAGTGAAACCACAGGTACTGATCACGTGTAAACAGGGGGCTACCTGTGCACTAGTTAATAAATTATGTTTATTAAAATATTGATATACTGTCCTATATCATAACATCTCAGAGCAGTATGCAAATAAAATCAATTAAGACAATTTTAAATGATTTAAAAGTACTGTAATTTGAACAGTCTAAAACCACATTAAACAATGTTTTGAATAAAACACTTAAAACATGTACTTGGCTAGACAAAATCACTAGGCTTTGATTAAAAAGCCATGTTTAAACTTGGTGGTAATATGAAGCCAGTATCAGTGTCAGTTGGGCTTCTGGGGAGAGGGCATTACACAGGCCTCTCCTGTGTACTCCCACAATGTATTGCTATCACAGGTGGGACAACAGGAGAGATTCTGCAGCAGACAGCAACCCTGGGACTTTCCCTCAGTCTTTGGGAAAGGTGTTCCTTCAAGCATCGAAATCCCAGGCCATTTATCAAGATTATGAGTACCTTGAATTTAGATGGGAAATGTATTGTTCACTGTATCTTCTTCCGAACTGGAATTTCCTCTGTACTTTTCAGTTACCTCTCTTTATTGATTAATCTTTCGGGGCTTCTTCCCTTTTCCAGCTCTGATGGCCAAGTAGCCAGCTTTAAGTAGCTGGGTGTCATTCAAAATGCAGGATTGATAGAAAGCTGTCCACAGTTTGAAAAAGTCACTTTTCTGGATTACAGCTTCCAAAATCTCCAGCCAACATAGTTACAGCCATGGGATTCTAGAAGCTGTAATGCCCCCATTCAACATTTCCAGATTCTGATGCTGCCACGTAATTGTTCAGGAGGGAACTGCGGTGATGCAGGTGCGTCATTAAATGTGTGAATAGTGGTGGCCAAATACTTTTTGCTGCCAGAGTTTACATACCAAATGGTGTGTCCCCCACCCTTGTCAAGGAACAGTATCCAGATCAAATTACGTTAGCACCTGAGACTGAAAATCCTGCAACCATGTATCATCATGCCTTGCAGAATAAGGAATAAAAAAATAATAAATTAAACAACAAACCACTTGCTGTCCTTTCATGACATCTAGAATTAGCTGTTTGTGGTAGGCGCTTCTCTCTGCCCAGTGTTGGGTTCGAGTGAACACTGAACTAGTTGATTCATTACCCTAATTTAACTATTGTCTTATTGCATTGGTTTACTTCTTCTTCCTACTTAGCTCATCAGCACAGCTTGTATTTGGATGTGTGTTTGCAAAATCCTCTGATTAACTTTGAGTAAACATTTCAGATAAAGCCTGAATGTTCTTATCAATCGCTGTTCTTTACTGTAAACACATGCCTTTCAAAATCTAAGTATATATAGCATATTGGATAGTTGTCTGTACTATTTTTTAATGGGCATTTTTAGAAAGTAGCCATGGCTGCACATCACCACGCTGGAGCCTACTTTAACTCTGGAAATGACTGGCCAATTTTTCTTTTTATTTAAGACTTTTATTGGTTTTGGATACAACAGAGACAAATTGATTGTCAGACCTCTTCGTTTGTTCTGGAAGGATTAATAAATAGGGCCAGGAGTTTCTGCATAAAAGAAGCTTCTCTGAGGCATCTGCTGGAGCACTCCAGTTGGGTAAATACATTGGAAAGGGATGCATGTCCGATTTTACTCAGTGGATCATTTCTTTGTTTATCATTCAGAATCTATGCCATGCATTTCCATATTCAAAGAGAACTGTAGAGTCCTTGCAGGTGGTGCATTCCACATACAGGAAGGATATGCAAAATCCTGTACAATTTGTCCAGCCCCCGGCTGCCAATATGCTTCCTCCCCCAACACTTCTGGCTTAATACTGAAGTGTTATAATAGAGGGCTCTACTATTTTTTCTGATCTTGTGTAACCCCTTTTCCTTTTCACTTTAATTGCCTGGATGAAATTTCTACAAGGAAGAGGGAAGAGCTCAGAAATTGAAAGTATGTTATGCAAAAAGATACTATTGTGTACATTTCCTGTATTTTTAAAATCTCCTTTTCAAGTGAATCTATAACTGGTGGGGAAAGATAGCATTTTTGTGTTCAAGATGAATGTGTCTGAGCAGATACAGAGGACCTTTTATGACATAGATTAGCTTCATTATTTTTGGAAGGCTAGCTGTCAGAATATAATGAGTTTAAGTTTCTGTAGTTTATTTTATTTATTTATTGAATATATACCCCACCTTTTGCCCAGGATGGGATCCCAGGAGGCTTCCTGATGGAAAGCAGACTTTTTTTTTTGTAAAAGAACTGATAAGGAGACAGAGGACACCTGAAAACACACAAAGTGCTCCATGTGTTTCCTTTTGAAAATAATCCAATATTCGAGAAAGTTACGACTTCCATTGAACATGCTTGTATGCATACATGTATATCAACTCTTTCTTTCTGTTTTGGCATCTGAGAAGGATCGTTCCATTTTGGCCAGGAGAGTTAGCTCTTCCAGTAATATCCTGGAGGTTGCATACCCTCCAACTGTCCTGATATGATTAATTCTCTGATGACCCACTTTTTCAACTGCTTTTAAAGTGTCCTAGTTTCTCTTTCCTCCTCCCACTTTCCTCCATTGCCCTCAGCCTACTTCCATTTTTTCAAACTGGCTTCAGAGTGGGAAAGTAGTTTGCACTCAGTTTACTCAGTAGGTGGGAGAGGAGAAGAAGGGGCAGAATCTTGCCCTTCCTAGTAGGCTCTGACAAAAGCAAACTGCTGCAGCATCTCTGAGCTTGTGTGTTTCTCTTCATTAATAATAACCACACTCTGATGTTGCTTGTCCACATGTGTCCTGATTTCCCTCTGCAAAATGCTGGTGGTTGATTGGAAGTGATTTGTACAAAAGACCATAAAAACTTCTATATCCCTCCCACTCGCCACCTGCTCCAGAAACAGAAGACACAGAAAGGAACACAACCAACACAGAGAACTTCAGGCTACACATTGTATTTGCCATGTTGAACCTCAGTGTTTTTCTTCTTGGAGAAAAGCGTAGAGAAGAGAGAGCTGACATGGTAGGGGTGGTATAAGCAAGTAACTCTTAATGTCAGTAGTTTTCCTCTAAAAGTAATTAAACTGACAAGGGTGGGAATGAAATTTAACTGGTGGTGGAATTTGGGGGTCTTTCATGTTAATATTTCTCATATTTAGGTTTACACAGATCTTCAAATGCTAGAGTTATTTACTAGAGAGCTCTGGAGGCCAGGGTTTGAATCCCTAGAGTTCAAATCCATCCCATGGAAACCTACTGGGTGATCTTGGGTAAGTCACATTCTATCAGCCTCAGAAGAAGGCAAAGCCCCTCTGAACAAATCTTGCCAAGAAATGTGAAGCTGAAGGCTTTCACGGCCGGCATCCATAGATTTTCCTTGGTTTTTTTCTGGGCTGTGAGGCCATGTTCTGGAATAGTTTCTTTCTGACGTTTTGCCTGCATCTGTGGCTGGCATCCTCAGAGAATGGTTGGGTAAGTGTGTGTGTGGAGTTTATATGCTATGAAACCCCTGTTGGGGAGTATATGTTATATGTTGCCTGCATCTGTGGCTGGCATCCTCAGAGAATGGTTGGGTAAGTGTGTGTGTGGAGTTTATATGCTGTGAAACTTCAACAGTGTTTGTTAGTGTCTGTTTGGCTAATGGTTGGTTGATGGGCCATTATCTGTTGGGAATCCTCCTGTCCCTGGGTGGAATTCTTTTGTAAGTGTTGAGTTTTCATTCTATTGTATTTCAAAACTGGGAGCCAGATTTTATTTATTTTTAAGGTTTCTTCTTTCTTGTTGAAGTTGTCCAGGTGTTTGTGGATTTCAATAGCTTCTCTGTGCATTCTGACATGATAGTTGTTGGCCTTGGCCAAGAATTTCTGTGTTTTTAAATAGCATTTTGTGTCCAGGTTGGTTTATAACATGTTCTGCCACTGCTGATTTTTCTGGCTGGCCCAGTCTTCAGTATCTCTCATGTTTCTCAATTCGCGTTTGCACACTGCGTTTAGTGGTCCCTATGTAAACTTGTCCACAGCTACATGGTATGTAGTAAACTCCTGCAGCTGTGAGAGGGTCTCTTTTGACCTTCGCTGAGTGTAGCATTTCTTGGAATTTTTTGGTTGGTCTATAAATTGTTTGGAGGTTGTGTTTCCTCATCAGTTTCCCTAGTCTGTCTGTGACTCCTTTGATGTATGGTAAAAATACCTTCCCTTTCGGTGGCTGTTTTTCTTCTTCATTCCTGTGGTTTTTTCTGGGTCTGGCTGCTCTTGTGATGTCTGATCTGGAGTAAAACCATTAGCCTGTAGGGCCCAGTTTAGGTGCCTCAGTTTGTTCTCCAGGTAGTGGGGTTCGCAGATCCTTTTGGCACAGTCTACCAATGTTTTTATTGTGCTTCTTTTTTGTCCTGGGTGATGATTGGAGTTCTTGTGTAAGTATCTGTCCATGTGTGTGGGTTTTCTGTATACCTTGTGGCCTAACCATTGGTTTGTTTTGCAGATGACTAGGACATCCAAGAATGACAGTGTTCCTTCCTTCTCTTTTTCCATTGTGGATTGGATATTTGGGTGGATGCTCTTCAGATGGTTCATAAATGAGACCAAATCTTCTCCGTGGTTCCAAATGGTGAAAGTGTCATCCACTTATCGGAACCATGTTGTGGGCTTTTTTGGTTCTGTTTCCAGGGCTTGCTTTTCAAAATGTTCCATGTAAAAGTCTGCTATCACTGGGCTCAGGGGGCTGCCCATGGCTACCCCATCTATCTGTTCGTAGAATTCGTTATCTCACTGGAAGTAGCTTGTGGTGAGGCAGTGTTTGAACAAGCTGTGATGTCCTCAGGAAATATTTGTTGTATGAGTGCCATGGTGTCCATTACGGGGACTTTGGTGAACCGACCTGGACACAAAATGCTATTTAAAAACACAGAAATTCTTGGCAAAAGCCAACAACTATCAAGTCAGAATGCACAGAGAAGCTATTGAAATCCACAAACACCTGGACAACTTCAACAGAAAAGAAACCTTAAAAGTAAACAAAATCTGGTTCCCAGTTTTGAAATACAATAGAATCAAAACTCAACACTTACAAAGGAATTCCACCCAGGGACAGGGGGATTCCCAGCAGATAATGGCCCATCAACCAACCATTAGCCAAACAGACACTAACGAGTCTTGAATTTCTATACCCAGAAAATAACCATTCAATTACACAAATTAACATATACTCCCCAACAGGGGTTTCACAGCGTATAAACTCCACACACACTACTACCCAACCATTCTCTGAGGATGCCAGCCACAGATGCAGGCAAAACGTCAGAAAGAAACTATTCCAGAACACAGCCTCACAGCCCGGAAAAAAAACCCAAGGAAAATCTTGCCAAGAAAACCCCATGATAGATTTGCCTTAGGGTCAAGTTAAGTTGGAAACAACTTGAGGGTACACAACAGCAAAACTGTGATAGATAATTTTATTTGTCTATGGCACAATGTCCATTACAAAACATTCTAACAAAACAGTGCATCTAGCCATACAACAAGTCATGTACTGCTGACAAAATTACAATTTCATTAGGCAGCTGGAAGTCAACCTGAAGAAAACAGAAGGTTTTTACCAGCCTGCACCACAGGACAAACACCACCATCCCCACAATGCTGTCGGCAAATCTGTGCTCAAGTCAGTTCAACAGTTCACCTATTTGGGAAACATCATCTCCTCAGATGCCAAGATTGACAAAGAGATCGCTCACAAATTAGCAAAGGCATATAGTGCATTTGTAAGACTCCACAAAAGAGTCTGGAGTAATAAACACCTGAGGCAAAGCACAAAAATCAGTGTGTATAGAGCCATTGTGCTGTCTATTCTCCTTTACGGATCTGAAACATGGTCATCTATCGCCACCACTACGACTCCTTGAACACTTTCATCAACGCTGTATACGCACAATCCTAAATATACACTATGTGATGAATGTTGCTGTCCTTGAGCAAGCAGGGATTACCAGCATTGAGGCCATGATATTGAGAACACAGCTGCATTGGGCAGGGCACTTTTCTAGGATGGAGGACCATTGCCTCCCAAAAATAGTACTCTACGGTGAACTCGCCACGGATCAGCGTAAGAGGGGTGCTCCAAAAAAACGATATAAGGACTCCCTGAAACAACATCTCAGGCTCGGCCAAATTGATCACCAACAATGGTTCACCCTGGCCTCACATCGGGAGGCATGGAGACGCACTATCCACAATGCTGCAGCCTTATTTGAGAACTCACGCCGAACAAGTCTTGAAGAAAAACGACAATGCAGAAAGAATCACAACCCAGAAACATCACCCAATGAGACCTTCTGCTGTGCTTTCTGCAACCAGACTTGTTTATCTTCGATTGGCCTTTTTAGTCATCAGCGCGCTTGCAGAAAGCGCAGGATGAGTCCTTCCTGAATTTTCGTTTGCGAAGAAAAGCCAGAGAGGATGACAAAAATGGATAAAAGTCAGGGAACAAAGCAAAAGGTTACTGGATTAAATACTGAACCAATGATAACAATGACAGGTACAACAATTGCTGCCCTTTACAATCCACTGCTACAAAACTGTAACTAAAATTTAATGTGGAGAGCAACCTTTTTTAAAGACCCATTTTAAATTTAACCTGTCTTGTTTTCTCCACTAGAGGGAGCTCATGCAAATCCAAAAAGCATGTATCTCAGAGATTCAATTAGCAGTAATGAAAACATACATATTGTGGACAGCTTGAAGCATATGTTTCAGATAATGCCAAGCTTCTGCAACCTGTATGGGAAGCTTATCTTAGAGGAGGAGGGAGAGTCCTTCAGATAATTCAGAATCCTGTTGCCAGTTGTATTTAGTATCAGATTATTTAGAGGAAAATGCTGTAGAATGTCTGAAGTGACAAAGGTTTCTACGTGACAGAGATGTTAAGATGAACATATATTGAGGCACATGTTCCTTCCATTACTGTAACTTTTGAAGAGATGCATCAGGGGCCCTTTTACATTACACCATTACAGTGCTATGATTCTACTTCAGTTGCCACATTTCCATCCTATGGAATGCTAGGATTTGAAGTTTACGGAGAGAGGTATTTAAAATTCTTATCCAGAGAGCTCTTGTCTTGCCAAGCTACAAACCTCAGAATCTCATAGGATGTTACTATGGCAATTAAAGTGGAATATAGTGCTATAATTGTATGGTGTGGAATATAGTGCTATAATTGTATGGTGTAAGCGGGCCCAAGATTCAGAAACTACCAATGCAAACTATAGCAGGGTTTCAAAGATGAGTATGAGTATGTGGAGATCCGAGGAAAGAGATTCCCTTTAAGGCATAGCTGGCAATGTAAATGGAAGGGATAGAGGGATTTGGAATTCAGCACTTCCTTCTCTGTGTGCAGATACATAAGAGCTGTTCAGCAGTGAAATGTGGTGGAGTCTCCTTCTTTGGAGGTTTTTAAACAGAGACTGGATGGCCATCTGTCCAGAGTGCTTTGGCTAGTTATTCCTCCATGACAGAGGGTTGGACTAGATGTCCCTTCCAACTCTATGATTCTATATCTTTCATACCCTCCAACATGAAAACTGCGCCATGTATGGTTGAAATGCCAGAAGATATTAATGAGGAAGAACACACAAGCTAGGAGAGGCTGAAGCAGTTTGCTTTTGCCCAAGACCACTGAGAAGGCCAAGGTTCTGACCCCATCTCCTCCCACAACTGCTGAGTTAACTGAGCACAAACTAACCTTAGGATTTGAGGCTGAATTCAGCCTTTCTGGGTCCCAGTGTGGCCCTTTAGAACTCTGGGAATGACTATGCCTCTTTCCTTGTGACACTGTCAGTCCAGGTTTTCCCAGCTTTTGTACAGATTTTTCCCATTTTAAAATGGTGAAATGCCTCTTCTTAAGGCTCAGTAACTGGCAACAATGGCGGTACTTTTAGTTCCACTCTTTTGCCACTCCCCACACTGGAATGTGGTCTCTGAAAATGTCTCTGAACTTGAATTCATTCCTCTGGTTGAAAGAACTCACCCAGCCACCCATTTTAATCTGTCTAATGCAAGAAAGTTTTCAGGTATTGAAACAGCGAAAAGTTTTTCCAGGGCAGATAGGTTTGCCTGCCTTTGTGGGTCACAGCTGATCTCTTACACACAGATTTATGCGAATTATAATTTCAGCTGGCAAATCTTTGTTTAGAACAGCACCATCATGCCATGAGCATTCTAAGATTTGACCTTTTGGGCTCTTCTCCCTTCACCTATGCTCTCATTCCCCCACTGACTCCTTGGTTGATTATAATTTTCCACAATATTCAAATCTACAAAACTGTGTTTGCTGTGAACTATAGTTTTCCTCCAAATCAAAACTAGAAACCACTGTTTGAACTGTCTTCCAGGCTTGTTTCAGAGGCGAATGATGGTTTGCAGCCATTGTACTTTATCTGATTGGGATGCAATGGCAGGTTATGAGGCATAGCCCTACCCAGGATTACCACAGATTACAGTGATAATTATTTACTGTAGTGTCAGTAATACAGGTATCAGCATTCCTCAAAACTCTTTAAAGCCCTTCCTCAATCATCCTACTGATGGGTTTAAGCCATGGTTGGCAAATTGTAGTTGTTCAAAAACCAATGACAAGGAATGTTGGATGTTGTAGTATAACATTTGGGATTTTGTTTTGGCTGAGGTTTTTTAGGCTGCCCTCCTTCTCTTGAGTTGAGGTTCTCTTGTCTCTTCAAGTGTTTTTATTCACACCTCCTAACCGGCAACGAATTATTTGTATCTCAGTGCAATAAGATGCAAAGACATGTGAAGTAAAAAAAAAACATGCATATATTAACTAGGGGCAAACAACATTTTAAAAAGAGTTATATACTTTTTCTTTTATGCAAACCACTTTTGCTATCCATATATCTTGCCTGGATTCGCATAATCCAAACAAACGCAGCATTATGTACTCAGTGGCTTGTGAACTAAAGGATCCAGTGATTACACTGATGTTAGTTGCTGTCTAAAATAATTTGTATTGTTTTCTTCTAAAACTCAAAGTCCTGGTGATAAGCTGCCCAGGGTACTCCATTATTAACACATCGACTTGAGTATCTGCTTGTTGACTGACAGTGCAGGGGCTAGGGTGTGATCTTACAAGTTTTATTGTATCAAAGAGTGATTGTGATGGCAGGAAGCATTCTTGTTGATGCACAGGTTCCGCATTAGTGTCATTGCTAATCCATCAGGTTAGAGGCTGTGGTGTGTTTGCAAAATGTTTGGGTTTGGTCTAAGTGGATTTAGAGCATAAATTCTTCCTTATATAAAGGGTGATCGGTATAATTGCATATGCCAGCCCTTTTATTTGTTTTCTAAAAATTTGGAAAATAGCAATTTTTCTAAGGGACATAACTAAAATCAGGAAAGGCTTAGAGATGGAAACCCATTCAGAGACACACCACAGCCAAGGTAAACTAAACCCATACCCGAACTATATTAACAACAGATGTTTCGCCAAATAGACCCATGGTGGCTATTAATCCTATGAAAATGTAGATTAGCACATATTTATTTACCTTAATTTAAGAATGAGCCTTAATAAATGGCCATCTTTCTTACATTCATCATGGTCAAGATTGTTAGGGTGCCCTGTAAAAGCCAGAATATATAGCTTTCCCCCTCTTCCACTCTGTAGTCTCTTTACTCTTTTTTATTGATACACTTATCTCTTGTATTCATCTGTCACTGCCATACCACTACAGGTGGACTTGAGGGAAGACTTGAGGGTCTTCCTAATCCAGCACACAGGCATAATTGAATTAGAACAAGGACTATATACTCTCTAGTGTGATAGCTAAGATTATCCCTGAAATGCACAATAAACTGGGAATTTTGTAGTTGCTATTTGCTGTCAAGACAACTTGACTTGACTGTGGCTTCTTTGATTCAATCTACCGGTACTGTGGTCTTCCTCTTTTCCTACTGCCTTCCACTTTATCAATCATTTTAATATTTTCCAGTGTCAAGTCACCTCATGATATGACCAAATACAATAGCCTCAATTGAATATTCTTCACTTCTAATATGAATTATAAGACCCTTTCATTTCCCTATTTAGCTGTCTATGGTATGTATAGAACTCTTGTCCAGCAACACATTTCAAACGAGTCGATTCTCTTTCTGTCAGTTTTTTTCACTTCCCAGCGTTAACACCCATACATAGAAATTGGAAATGCCATGGCCTGAGTGGTTGATAAATTGGTGATTACCAGGACCTTTTATACAGGCCCTTCAAACAATACTATGAGATTTGCAATTAGTATTAATTATTTGTATTTCAAGATCTGTGTTTGCTGCATTCTAACTCCCTTGAACTTCTGTATTCATGCTATTTCCAGATATTTGCAGGGGCTTTTTCATAGGATCTAATCAGGTGTGTAGACAGGATGGGCTATGTGTGGCTAGCCTCCTGGGCCACTAGCTGGTGAGGGACACTGGACACCACCTACCTTGCTTCTCTCTGCCCCCCCCCGTCTCTGCAATGGAAGGAAGAAGATGAGAGACCAAGGAACATGGAGGTGGCAGCTCTAGTGGCTCTTCCACATGGAGAGGAAAGGACTTCACTGTTACTGTTTTCTCCTCTTCCTCCTTCCATGGTTGGGAGGTTGTCCTGGTAGTGGTGTGTGTGTGTGTGTTCGCTAGCACTGAAGAGTGGCCATAGTGACTGAACCTTTAGGAGTGGCTCTTCAGCAGGCAGCCTGGGTGGGGGTACTTCTCCTTTTGACCTCCTGGCCTCTAAGCTTTGCCATTGGATTTCATGAAAGTGGGAGGCTAAATTGTAACAAGAGAAATCCACCGCTCAATCCTGCAGATTAGAACACCTATTTTAACTCATTTTAGTGAAAATTAGTTTTATCAATTAGCTCACTAATGACAGGACAAAGATATGTAGACTAATAAATACAGTTGTCCCTCCATATCCATGGATTTGGTATCCACGGATTTAAGTATTCACAGCTTCAAAATATTCTTTAAAAAATAATAATCCCAAAAGCAAACCTTGATTTTGCCATTTTATATAAGGGACACCATTTTGCTATGCCATTGCACATAATGGGACTTGAGTATGCATGGATTTTGGTATCCACAGGAGGTCTTGGAACCAAACCCCAATGAATATGAAGGGACAACTTTAAAATGTAGAACATTGCTTTTCCATCATATTAGCCAACCTTTGGTGGTTAACCCCCCCCCCCCACACAATTTATACCTCAGATTGTTGCAGAATATGTAGGTTTGGTCCTTCCCTGAATTGAAAACAGATTCCACCTGTGTGTCTGATGTATGACCTCTCAGCCAGAATGTTCAGCTTGTTCACTGAGGACAACTTGAAATTGCTTTGACTGTAGGATTCTGCATGTACTGATGAATGTACATCAGGGGATTTATGTGTCACACTGACTGTCCTCATTCCTATTTCTAGTGCTTGTTCTGTATAACTTCTGAAACTGTTTACATAGATTATGTGTGCAAGACTGGGGATGCTCCCTTTTCCAGATTGCCCGCTGCCTTTTCTCCAAATTTCCCAGATGCACTTTTATGTACATGTAGCTTGCAAGTGCCTAGGTTCTGCTAGAAGCTATGCTGGATATATGTAGGGATGGGAGCAGGAACAGTAGATGCAATCTATAGGGACTGGGGAAAGCTTATTGGGTCTAAAAATGTTGAAGGTTGTATTTAAAAGAAGGTAAATTGAAGACTACGGAGCTATGGCAATCTAGGTAGATTCTCATTCAGAAGCTGCTTCCGTGGGTCTTTAGTAGTGGCCTCATTGTTAACTTGCTTCAGGTCAGTAGTGCTATCAGGATAAGATTTCAGGACAGAAGTCCAGGACTTCACTCAGCAGAATGTCTAGTGTGGCATACCCTCTGAGAATTCACAGATGAAAACTAGGACATGTATGGCCAAGCAACATCTGAGTGTGGTCAAGATGGGAAAAGTTATTAATGAGAAAGAAGACACAAGATAGCAGAGGCTATATCAGTTTGCTTTTGCTGAGTTCACTCCCTTTCCTCTCACTGAGTTAATGAAGTGCAAACTACTTTTGTGGTTTGAACTCAGTTTGTAGCAATTGAAGGAAGCTGAGGACAAAGGGGAAATTTGGGAAGAGGACAGAGCAACTGGGACCTTTTAAAGGTAGCTGAAAAAATGGGATGACAGGGATCAAGTCAGGACAGTTGGAGGGTATGGAATGGGTCTCCAAATAAATCAAGGCTCGCTTACTACAGTTTGAAAAAAAGTGAAGTGATAAATATTGCCATCTAGAATGGAGTCTTTGCGCCATATGGTCCATTACAGACCCACCAACTGTCCCAATTTGGCAAAGTCACAATTAGTCTTCTATTGTTCCACCTTTTCATCTGCTTTTAAAAATGTCCCATTTTTTTCTCTCCTCCTTCCACTTTCCCCCTTTGCCCTCAGCTTGCTCCAGTCACTGAAAACTGAGTTCAAAGTGCAAAAATAATTTACACTCAATTAACTCTGCAAGGGGGAGAGGAAAGGAGGTGGTGGAATCTTGCCCTTCCCAGTAGGCTCAGGCAAAGACAAACTGCTGCAGCCTCTCTTAGTTTGTGTGTTCTTCCTCATTAATATCTTTTGCCCTCTTGACCACGCTCTGATGTTGCTTGGCCACACATTTCCCAGTTTTCATTTGTGAAATATTGGAGGGTATGCCTTAAGTTCAGATAACCTAACTGTACTGATGTTTGATGAGAATGTACCCCCCTCACACTCTCCTGAAATGTAACAGTGGCTCAGCTGGCTGTTAGGAAGCTTGCTTGCAAATTACATCTAAACATTAGGAAATACAGTCAGAGCCCCATATCCATGGAATTGATACCCACAGTTTCAGTTATCTGCGAGGCAAAAAATAGGGATCCATACCATAGAGTTGCATTGGAAAATGCCTAGAGAGACTTCCTCTCTAGGCATCTTCTAGGTCTCCAAATGCGACTTTATGGTATGTTTTTACTGGAAGTCCTCTATTTTACTAGGATTTACTGTTATCCATGGTTCCTGGTATCAGTGGTAAGTCTGGGAACCAAACCCCCACAGATACAGGGGTCTGACTGTATTTCAACATGGCGCAAGATATTTAATGTGGTAATAGGCTGCCGAGATAGTTCTGAATCAAGCCTTTGGGACCTAACTGATTTGGTCCAATTTGCCCGTGTGCTGTAGCTTACATTATTTTAAATTATTTTAACTGGTTTGAAAAATTGTCTTGCTTTTAAATATTAAATGGATTAATATGCTCTTAGTCTTTTAAATTATTCTTATTGTTTTAAACTGGAGGATATAATAACTGCATTTAAATAAATAGGATTTATCTTCATCTGTTGAAGACTTCTTATGATCCTGATAGATGTCCTGATTTTTCCAAACTTTCTATTTCAAACAAGTTATAGTCAGTGCTTATTCAAGGTTTTAGGCAAGATGTCCTCTGTGATCTTTTGTCTTTCTTATCAATATTGTTGCCAGCTTCTACTGCTGCTACTCATTTATGCCATTGTTTACTTGCTTGCACCTATAGAGCAAAGGGAGAGGGCAAGTTAACATGTGGGTGGGGAGAGTAAAAAGAGGAGGAGCAGATCTAGGGGACTGCCAACACTGGGCTTCTATTAGAACGTGGGCCTCAGCAAGTGCTCATTTCTAGATGCTTGCTCTGGTTTTAGTTTTTTTTGTAATACAGTAGGACCGCCGTATCCACTGGGGATTGGTTCGAGGGTGTGTGGATACCGAAAACCATGGATAATAGCAAACACCATTTAAAATAATGGGACTTTCAATTTAAAATACCATAGCGTTGTCTTGGACGACCTAGAAAATGGCTAGGTAGGACACATTTTCTAGGAAGACTCTATGGTAGGTGTGCTGTTTTGTGTCCTGTGGATAATTGAATCCATCCATAATGAATCAGTGGATACACGGGTCCTACTGTACGTAAACAGGAGGTGTGTTTCTTACAGAGAGGCAGGAAAACCTAATGCCATACTATTTACCATTAATCCGAAGAACCTGACATACTAGTCCCATGATGCATACCTTCCTACATTTCACAGATGAAAACTAGGACATGTGTGCCAAGCAGAGTGTGGTCAAAAGGGCAAAAGTTATTGATGAGGAAGAACACTCAAGCAAGGAGAGGCTGCAGCAGCTTGCTTTTGTTGAGCCTGCTGGAAAACCTACAGAGTTAATTGAGTGCAAACTACTTCTACATTGCACCCGCTCTTCTCCTCTCCCCCCTGCTGAGTTAATTGAGTGCGACTACTTTTACATTTTGAACTCAACTTGCATCAATTGAAGTAAGCTGAGGACAAAGGGGGAATGTGGGAGGAGGAGAGAGATACTGGCACATTTTAAAAGCAGATGAAAAAGTGGGACAACGGGTGTGATGGGGGCTGACCTTGCAAATTTCAGATGGTTGAAAGCTACGGTGATGACTAATGAAAGATAATTGCTAAGAGTGTGAACTGTGAGCTAGGAATCTCTAGTTCAGATTTTTCCTTTGGAAAGAAATTGTTTAGGTGACCAGAGGCAAGTCATCAATCCTCATTCCCCCAAGATTCAGAAAATACTTTCTTTTCCTGCTTTCTAAAAAACAAAAAACAAAAAACCCAGAAAAGATTTTGTGCAGTGTAAGTGGAATTTAACTGAAGGACTTTAAAAAAACATGGAGCTACTTGAAAGGGGGTGTTTGCAAGGAAAATTGAGGGTGTGTATATGGGGTGCTCTCACTATTCAAAGAGTTTTATATGAATGCCAAGTGTATTTGATGTTATTTTGTCTTTGAACAGCTGTTCAGCAATGTCAGGGGTGGAGAAGCTTTTTCCTTGTTTGAACAAGGCCACCGTACAGCACAGAAGCAAGAGATGCACACCATGGAGGCAGTGAAACTTGTGGAACATAATTTGAAATTGACACTAACAAAACTTGTGGCTCATCTCTTTGGTGATGGTAGGTGCCCTACAAACCAGTTCTGTGATCTTACTAATGCTGTTGCAATGAATTTGCATATCCTGGGCATTCCCAGAAGACAGTAGCAGTAGAAATGAACTAATGTAGCAATAATGCCACCTTCAATAACATCTGCAGAAACTCCACTGCCACCTGCCAATCACAGTGTGGCTCTGTGGAAAACACCAACTGTCACATAGAGGCAACAAGTATGTATGTCATGATTATAACACCATCCCTGACTGTCCTGCCCCACCATACACATTATACCAAAGAAGAGCTGATTGTCTGCTGCTTTTCAATATTGTGCACCTTCCCATTGCTCACTGGATGAGAAGGCAGGAATTCACAGGCTTTCCTGTAACATCTCCCTCCTCATCACTGCATAAAGATTTAGGGGTAATCCTATTTCAATCCAGTGTGATAGATTGCAATAGGATTGCATTCTCTATGTATTTTAGAATGGTTACTTGTGGCCCTCCAGATGTTGTTGGATTGCAACTGCCATCAGCCCTAACAAACACAGTTAATGGTGAAGGTCAGTAAGAGTTGCAGTCAGTAAGATTGGGAAGACTACAAGATGCCCACCCCAGTGTATTACTTTGTTATTTCTTATTTATAAAAAGAAGGAAGAGAAGGCAGTACTTTATACAATGCATGAATAAGTTCTGGAATTTGCTACTGTAGTTCTAGAATTTGTTACCGTTATTGTCAATTGCTTAGGTAGTTATACATAGATTAATATAGGATTGGACACTGATTTATAGCAAAGGACTTTTATGGTACTGTACTGTTTAAAATGTTTGTTTTAAAATAAAAATGATTTTAATTCTATTATTTAATACTGTTTTCACTTTAATTTTGCATGTTTTTAAACTATGTCTGTTTTTATTGTATTTTCTGCCTTTTTGTAAGCCACCTTGAATCCTAGTCTGGGAAGAAAGATGGAATATAAATAAAGTGGTGGATGGGTGGATGGATAGGTCTTTTATTTTATTTACCCCACTTTTCTATAGGTATAAACTCAGAACAGCTAACAAAATATATTAAAATGATTAATAATATGTTGCAAAACAGTAACAATATAGTTAAATGAAAGTTTGATGTTCAGATACAAAATATCTCTGAGTACCAATGGCTGATGATCAATAAGAGAGGATGTACATTACCATCATGCACTGCTTCTAAACTATCTTCCTTTCACAAATAGGGCCCCTCCAGGTGCATGGCCTACAGATTCATCATTCCAGCCGGTTGCCCAGTTTTATGGTGACTCAAATAATGAAAGGTGTAGTCTGACACATTTAGAAAGAACAGGCTACTTACCGTAACTATAGTTCTTTGAGTGGTCTTCTGTGAATTCACACAATGGGTTAAGCCTGCGACCATGCAGACCACTTTGGAAACTTCTAGCACCTCATTTAGAACTTTTGGGCGGTAGGACCACCCCCGTCACCCCTGGTGTATATAAGCCCATCCCTCTCACCAAGTGCTCAGTTCCTTTTAGCCACGTTAAAGAAAGAGATGAGAGGTAGAACACCAGGGGGGGGGGAGGGCATGCTTGTGTGAATTCACAGAAGACCACTCGAAGAACTATAGATCTTCTTCGTGGTCTCTGTGAATCACACAGTTGGGTTACTCCTGCGCCTGCTCAGAGCATCGGAACCTTCTAGAATCGCTAGGCAGAATGTGCTTTGATACATTTTTGGTGGTAATTCCACCCATCCTAACGGTCCCTTATAAGGCATTCCCGCCTAAATTCCCTCAGTTCCTTTCTTTCTGCCATGTTAGCAGCTTGAAGGAACCTTCGTTTCACTAATTGTTATCTATTTCACTTTCGATTTTACTGGTTTTTGAATTGGCGTGTTTATTGACGACTGTGATGCGGCAGCTAAAAAGGCCAATGTGATTTTGGGCTGCATCAATAGAAGTATAGTGTCTAGATCAAGGGAAGTAATAGTGCCACTCTATTCTGCCTTGGTCAGGCCTCACCTAGAATACTGTCCAGTTCTGGGCACCACAATTCAAAAAGGATATTGACAAATTGGAGCGTGTCCAGAGGAGGGCGACTAAAATGGTGAAAGGTCTGGAAACCATGCCTTATGAGGAAAGACTTAGGGAGCTGGGTATGTTTAACCTGGAAAAAAGACGGTTAAGGGGCGATATGATAGTCCTGTTTAAGTATTTGAAGGGGTGTCACATTGAGGATGGAGAAAGCTTGTTTTCTGCTGCTCCAGAGATTGGAACACGGAGCAATGGATGCAAGCTCCAGGAACAGAGATTCCACCTCAACATTAGGAGGAACTTTCTGACAGTCAGAGCTGTTCGGCAGTGGAACGCACCCCCTCGGAGCGTGGTGGGATCTCCTTCCTTGGAGGTCTTTAAACAGGCTGGATGGCCATCTGTCAGGGATGCTTTGATCGTGATTCCTGCATGGCAGGGGTTTGGACTGGATGGCCCTTGTGGTCTCTTCCAACTCTATAATTCTATGATTCTATGATTCTCTCTTCGACCTCTGGATTTGGCATTTTACCTCTGATCTTGCTATTCACCTGACCTGCTTGGCTTTTTGACGACGGTTTCTCTTATCCCCTCGGCTTTGGCATTTGGCTTCTGATTTTCGCTACTGACCTGGACTGTTCTTGACTATTCTTTGGATTCTGCTTCCGTGTTGGAGATCTTGTGAGTTGACATGTCAGGAAAAGGAGCATTTAAACGGTGTGTAATCTATCAGGCCAAACGTCCAAGCGCGGATGGCCATTCCCGCTGCTTGATTTGCCTTGGGGAAACCCATAACGTCGATGCATGCGTGCATTGCAAGGCCTTCATACCTCAGGCCCGCAAGCACAGACTTTCTCGCCTTAAATCGTTTTTATATGAGAAGGTCTTGATCCCGGCCGTGGCTTCGACTCCTGCCTCTGCTTCCGCCCTGGCCTCCACTCCAGATCCCGAGGCTCACAAACATGGTCGTTCGCCATCTCCAAAATCTAAGGGTCTGAAGCGCCATCGATCCCAGAGCCTGTCTCGACGCCACTCGACAGCTTCTGACCCGAGGCTGTG
Organism: Gambelia wislizenii; assembly: GCA_030847615.1. Lineage (NCBI taxonomy): Eukaryota > Metazoa > Chordata > Lepidosauria > Squamata > Crotaphytidae > Gambelia > Gambelia wislizenii. The sequence continues at coordinate 219,475,923 of JAUMIR010000004.1, forward strand.
CGAACTTCAACCAAGCACGCCTCTATGGATTCGGCACGGAATTGACCCTGACCAACGTCGACTCGGGAACCTGAACCCTCGACTTCGAAGTCTGCCCCTTGAGACTGAACGCTCACTGAAACCGCGAGCCATCCGAGTACTTCGACTGAGGCATCCCAATCGCTCAAGAAAAAGAGGAAGAAGCATATTTCCAGATATGATACCACCAAGTCTAAGGGCAAACCAAAGGAGGCTTCTAAGAAATCGAAGTCACTGGATGCTCCTGTTGTGGTCCCCCCACAGGCTGAGACTGAGGCCACTTTCTCCAGGCCATTGGCTGTGCCTAGCACTGCAGTTCCTGCTGATCGTCGCTTGCTTACTCCGCCTGGATCGGTGGAGATAGTGGCTGTCGATGTCCCTTCGGCTGCTGAGACAGATCACCCAGACGGCTGGGCCAATCACCCACCCTTGTAGTTTCTTGGGCTCAACTCCTGGAACGCTCCTCTCCAGATGTCAAGGTGGAAGTTGTTGACTCTGAGACCCTGCCTTGGGGCCGATCGTCTCCTTCTACCATCCATGATGACATACCGGCTTATACTGCATATGACCTTGCCCGATCCATCTGTGGTATTGGATTCATGTCACCCACGGGTTACCAGATTTTGACCTCATGAGGTGACGTTCTCAGCACTGCCTTTACAGGCCGCTCTAGTGCTCGGTCTCCGCGGCTATCTCAACTTGAGGAACTGAGGCCCATCGCGAGGAAGGACGTAGAGGTTCAAGTCTCTCCCTGTCCGAAACACCGTCCTTTGCTTCGTACTCCTCCGACACCGCAACCAAGTTCTCCCTCTCCGCTTCGGGGCGGCCGGAGCCCATTGCCGGAGGGTTCGACGTCCTCCTCATCAGTATCATGGGACCAGTACCGACCCTACCTGCCCTCACCCTGGGCAGAGCTGATGGAGGATGATTCTGCGTCACCTACCGACGATGTTCGTGCCTTTGCGGAACAAATGCTCCGGATGTCCCATGCCTTGGACCTCAAACGGGAGGAAAAAGAAGCTGATCCGGTGGATCCAATATTTAAAAGAATTCAGTCAAAGGCCCCTCCTACGGCTTCAGTCCCAGTTCTCCCATTGTTGTTGAAGATTACCCAGGGTTCCTGGGAGAACCCCTCGTCCATGCAGTCTACCTCCAGAAAGATTTACCAGCTGTACTGCATTGGGGGCGAACACGTCGAATGGCTTCAGAACCATCTGAAGCCTAACTCTGTTGTGGTCGAGGCCTCACAAAACAGAAAGCAGCGCCGACCTCTGTCAACCCCACAGGACCTGGAGGGTCGCAAGCTTGACATAGTGGGGAAGAAGATCTATTCTGCGGCTGGATTGTGCTTCTGAGTGGTGAACTACTCAGCTTGTATGGGAGCCTACCAGCAAGTGCTCTGGGATCGGATGACACCTCTCCTCCAGGACCTTCCTGAGGAACATCGCAGTATGGCAGAGGCTATCCAGGCTGAGGCTAAGTCACTCGCCGGGCAACAGATGAACTCGGTCCGTCACGTTGCGGATTGTGCAGCAAAAACCATTGCTGGTTCCATTGCCCTGCGCCGGCATGCGTGGCTTCGGTTCTCGGGTCTTACCCCACAGGCCTCAGCTACCATCGAGGACCTTCCATTTGATGAGTCCGGGCTGTTTAATGGGTGATGAAAAATTTGAGTTCACCCAAAAGATGAGGACCAGTGCCAGGAAATATGGTATGGGCGCCACCTCAGCCTCTCAGTATCGACCTCGGGGCTGCTATTACTGGCAAACTCTATCATCTGGCCAACAGTTCCGTAGAGGCCGGTCTTGATATGTACCCTCTCCCTCTCCAGCCTCATCGGTGAGGAGCCAGGGGTCTGGTTCCAGATACCGACAGCCACCGAGGCAACGATCTAAGGATCAGGGCAGGAGAAAGTTCGAAGCTCCTTCCTCATTCTGTTTCTCTCTTTTCTTAGACACCACTTTTTGAGGATCGACTGTCGAAATTCCAAGAAGCCTGGTCTTCAGTAACATCAGACCGCTGGATATTTCGGATCATCCAGAATGGTTATTGGATCGAGTTTGACTCTCTTCCTCCGACAGGTTGGGTTCGATCAACACCGCCCTCCCCTCCCCTCCTCGAGGAGGTGCAGACTCTGCTGCAGAAAGGGGCCATCGAACCCGTGGACTCCGACCTCCACCAACTCTGCTTCTTCTCAAGGTACTTCCTGGTCACAAAGAAGGACGGCGGCCTCCATCCCATTCTCGACCTCCGTGGGGTGAACAGGTACATAGCTCCAAAGAAGTTCAGGATGGTCACTCTGGCCTCCATCCTTCCACTCCTGAGGCGGTACGACTGGTTCGTGTCCATAGACCTGAGGGACGCCTACTTCCACATTGGAATCCATCCATCCCACAGACGATTCCTTGCATTCCAGGTCGGAACCAACACTTTCCAGTTCAGGGTCCTGCCATTTGGTCTCTCGACTGCTCGAAGAGTGTTCACGAAATGCATGGCGGTGATAGCAGCTTTTCTTCGCCAACATGGAGTGGTGGTTTTCCCCTACATTGACGACTGGCTGATTGTAGCAGACTCTCTACGTTAGCTCGAACTTGATGTTGGCCTCACGTTAGATGTCTTAGACTTCCTGGGACTTGTTGTCAACATAGAGAAGTCACAGCTCCAGCCGGCTCAAACAATCCAGTTCATTGGAGCTCGTCTGGACTCCCCATCAGCCGCAGTGTACTTGCCTCAAGATCAGTTTAACACCCTTCGGTCCCTGATCCATGCCTGCCGTCGGTCCCGAAGACTCCCTTCTTATTCAATCCAGGTGCTTCTCAGTCACATGGCAGCTACTACTTATGTGACCCGATTCGCCAGACTACGATTCCGTCCACTCCAACACTGGTTTCTACAAGTGTTCGACCCTCTCTACGACTGTCCGAACAAAATGCTCACGATGCCGCGGGTGGTTCATTGGTCTCTAGAGTGGTGGCTGGTACCGGACAATGTCCTGTCGGGCATGCCATTCGACCCTCCTCAACCGGATGTCTCCCTGACAACAGATGCCTCGCTGCAAGGATGGGGAGCTCATCTAGGATCCTAAGAGATACGGGGTTCGTGGAATACCGAAGAACAGGCCCTCCATATCAACGTCCTGGAGCTTCTCGGTGTCCAGAAGGTGCTACGGGCCTTCGAATTCCTAGTGAGGAACAAAACTGTTCTGGTAGTGACAGACAACACTTCAATCATGTACTACCTGAACAAACAAGGAGGAACGAGATCACCTCGACTTCTCCAGCTCACACTGGACATTTGGAACTGGTGCGTCTGCAGGAACATCCTTCTCCAATCCATCCATCTTCCTGGGGAGGAAAACACTCTTGCAGACGGACTCAGCCGTTCTAGCATCTCCATCCACGAATGGCAGCTGCACAGGTCTGTAACCCTGGACCTGTTCCAATGGTGGGGCTTTCCCCAAGTCGACGTCTTTGCATCTCCAGAGAACACTCAGTGCCTCCCATTCTGCTCCAGAGGCCATGCTCCGGGATCAAAGGGTGACGCCTTCCTTTTTCGTTGGAGGGGTCCACTTCTTTACCTTTTTCCTCCGTTTCCACTGTTGACAAGAGTGATTGCCAAGCTCCGTCGAGATCGAACGGATGCCATCCTCATTACCCTGTGGTGGCCTCGACAACCCTGGTTTGCAACTCTGTTGCGTCTGGCCAGGCATCGCTTCATCCGCCTTCCGTCTCGACCCGACCTTCTCACCATCCAGAACGGGAAGGTCAGACACCCAGACATAGAGACTACGTCTGACAGCATGGAGGTTGCTTCCGTGACTCTCTCCTCAGTACCGAGAGTCTTGGATTTGACTTCGATACCGACGCACTCTGCATCCTTTCACCCAGATGTCCAGGCTGTTATTGATGTCACCCGGCGACCGGCTACCCGCAAGTCATACCACTACAAGTGGAAGAAGTTTGAAGCTTTTCTGGCCATACGGGGGTCGGATGCTGAACCATTCTCTGTTCTTATTGTCCTGGAGTTCCTTCTCCATTTGTCTTCTACGGGCCTGTCGCTCTCATCGATCATGTGCTATTTGGCACCATATCTGTCGAGTTCCAGGCAAGAGGTCATCCATCTCCCTTTACTGATGCAGCAGTTAAGAAGTTTTTGAGAGGCTACACCAACCTACAGCTTTCAGTGACCATGCCTACCCCAACATGGAGCCTCGAACTGGTCCTCTCGCAGTTGGTCCACCGACACTTGGAACCCTTGGCCTCTACCGACTTGCGACTTCTGTCCTGGAAGACTGCTTTCCTTGTAGCCATCACTTCAGCACATCGGGCTGGTGAACTGTGTGCCTTGAGATCCAACCCTCCATGCACAGCTTTCCATAAGCATAAAGTGGTGCTTCGTCCTGACTCTCTTTCCTCCCGAAGGTGGTGTCGAGTTTCCATCTCAATCAATCCATCACTCTCCCTGCTCTGATGCAGGATACGAAGGACGAATTTGAGCGTACCCTCCATTCCATGGACGTCAAGAGGGCCCTTGCCTTTTATATTCAAAGGACTGCTCCCTTCAGAAAATCACCTAGACTGTGTCATATTCTGACTGAAAACTCAGAGAACCTATTTCTCCACAACGTTTGTCGAAGTGGGTGACATCGACCATTGCTCTCTGCTACGAAATGGCAAAGAGGCCACTACCGCCACAGATTCGAGGACACTCCACGAGGGCTATCTCCACCTCGGCACCATTCCTCTCTGGAGTACCTTTAGAGGACATTTGCAGAGCTGCAACTTGGTCTTCACCTTTGACTTTCATTTCCCATTACAGACTTGACTCTTGTTCCAGGAACGAGGCTGCCTTTGGGAAAGCTGTATTGTTGTCTTCTATTCAATGAGTGAGTGTTAATGTTGCCAAGTCTCTTGATAGTTTCATATAATGAGTGTATATGGGTTAAATGGTTTTACTTAAGAATGTGCTGTCAATACTCTAGCAAAGGTTTGACTGTTCAACTTGATACTAGGGTTAATATGTATAGGACATGCCCTCCTCCAGGAGTGAAGCTTATCAGTCTACCCAACTGTGTGATTCACAGAGACCACGAAGAAGATGGACAGGTTGCTTACCTGTAACCATAGATCTTCGAGTGGTCTTCTGTGAACTCACACAGACCCGCCCATCCTCCCCTCTATGTCCTACTACATCATATAACATACTTAATGTTCCTGATGCTGCATATTGCAGATTCATTCAAGGAACTGAGGGGATTTAGGCGGGAATCCCTTATAAGGGGCCATTAGGATGGGCGGAGTTACCGCCAAAAATGTATCAAAGCACATTCTGCCTAGCTATTCTAGAAGGTTCCGATGCTCTGCGCAGGCGCAGGAGTAACCCAGCTGTGTGAATTTACAGAAGACCACTTGAAGATCTATGGTTACAGGTAAGCAACCTGTCCTTATGGTAAGTAACCTGGTCTTCTTCTTCGTGGTCTCTGTGAATGCACACAATGGGTAGGTTAACAAGTTCAGGAGAAAAGATTGAGGGGGTGTCCAGACCAATAAAAACACCACACAGTATGCCAAGTACAAAAAAATCCACAACCCTATATTGTGACAGAGGTAGACTATTATATAACTCAATCATCCATTGATGAGTGTGCAAGAACCACCCTCGCAAGGGCTGTGCTGTCTATAATGGTAGAGTCCAGTTTGTAGTTTGTAGGTGAGAGGTGTTGCCCATGTGGCTGCCCTGCAGATGTCTGCCAATGGCCCGCTGTTCAGGAACGCTGTTGAGGTAGCTGCCACTCTAGTTGAGTGGCTTCCGATGGAGGAGGGCAAGGGTGCACCTGTAGCCTCATGAAATTTTTATTGTTGAGGTTACCCACTTGGAGATGAGGCAGGAAGGCTCTTGTTGGGGCCAGGATAATAAACAAAAAGTTGGTTAGTGTGCTTAAATGTCTTAGTCCAACTGATGTAGATCTTCAGCAACTCACGCATGTCTAAGGGATGGTGTGCAGACTTAGCGTCTGGAGAAGATGTGGTCTCAAAGGATGGGAGCACAGTGTCCTTGTTGAGGTAGAAGGAGGAGGCTACCTTGGGCAAGAATGCCACATCTGGCCAAAGGACCACCTTGTTCCTATGGAACTGAGTGTAAGGAGCATCAGCCCTGAGGGCACAAAGTTCACTGGCTCGTCTGGCTGACACGATGGCAACCAGGAAGGCTGTCTTGAAGGACACAAGGCAAATGTCCATTGTATCTAGCAGTTCAAAGGGGGGGGTGAGATATCTCTCTGAGGACCAGCTGTAAATCCCATGAAGTGACTGGGCCAGCCACTGGCAGGTGCAGGTTCTTGTATCCTTGAAGGATGCGCCTGACTAGTGGGTCGGCAAAGCAGGAGCCTCTACCCAGACTCTGGAGGTTAGAGAAGATGGCTGCTACGTAGGTTCATAAGGAACAAAGGGAAAGGCCCTTCAGGGACAGGGAGGCTGGAAAGTCGAGCAGGAGTGGTGTCGATGCTTCCATTGGTGAAGCCCCTTTGGCAGCCAGGAATTCACAGAATTTCTGCCATTTGTAGCTGTAGGACCTCAGTGTGGAGGGACGTTGAGCTGCCTGCAGGATAGTGTGCGCAGAGTCCAAAAGTCCATTTAGTGATCTATTAGCCATGCTGTTGGGCTGATTGTCTTCAAGTTGGGGTGGAAAACTTGTGCATCCTGCATTGACAGAAGGTCCTTCCTCAGCGGAAGGCTGCGAAATCGGCGCTTGGAGAGAAAGAGAAGACGGGTGAACCATGGTTGCCTGGGCCACCACGGCGTTATCAGGATGCAGTTTGATCCATCCCTCCTGAGCTTGGCTACAACTCTAGAGAGGAGTGGGAAAGGGGGGAAGGCATACAGCAGAACCCCTGTCCATCGGAATAGGAACGCATCCCCCAGATTCTTGCGGAATGACTATTGCCATGAGCAGTATAGTTTGCATTTGGCATTTTGAAGGGATGCAAAGAGGTCTATTGATGGTTGACCCCAGACCGCAAAGTTTGTTTGACAGGACCTCCTGGGCCAGAGACCATTTGTGGCAGGTGCTCCTTGTCCTGCTCAATGAGTCTGCAATCTTGTTCTTGTCTCCTGCTAGGTGGATGGCCATCAGAAATATGTCCCTGGTTATGCACCAGTCCCATATCTGGGTTGACAGGTCCAGAAGGGTTTTGGACTTGGTTCCTCCCTGCTTGTTGATGTAGAAGACTGTGGTGTTGTTGTCTGATACTACTTGGACCACCTTGCCCTGAAGGGAGGACTCGAAGGCTTTCAACGCTTTGAACACTGTCAGGAGCTCCAACGCGTTGATGTGAAGCTCCGTGTCTACTACAGACCAACAGCCATGGATTGTCAAGCCGTGGGAGTGAGCTCCCCATCCTGTCGTGGATGCGTCTGTGGTGAGAGACCTGGAGGGATGAGGGATCTCGAAGGGCAAATCGCACCTTGCGTTGTGAGGGAGAGACCACCAATTCACTTCCCTGAGGATTGGCTATGGGACTGACAGCTATTTCATGGGGTCGTCTCTCAGCGGATTGAAGGATTGGAGAAACCGCATTTGTAGGGGGCACATTCACAGTCTGGCAAAAAGTGTCACTGCCATAGTGGAGGCCGTGTGGCCCAGGAGGGTCTGAACGAAGTGCGCTGTCACTCTCCGTGCAGTGCAGTAGGACACCATGCATCGTATTGTATTGAAGCGATCTTCTGGGATAAAGGCCCTTCCTCTGGAGGAGTCTAGTTGCACCCAGATGAACTTCACAGTTTTCGCCAGTACTAAATGTGACTTGGTCACGTTGATCATGAGGCCCAGGTCCTGGATCAAGGAGATAGTGGAGGCCACATCTCTTGCTACCTTTTCCCTCATTGGTCCCATGATCAGCCAGTCGTCTAGGTATGGAAAGATCACGATGCCTCTTGTGCAGAGATGAGCTACAACTGGGGCTATACATTTAGTGAATACCCTCGGTGCTGTGCACAGACCGAATGGCAGAGCTTTGAAGCAATACATCCTGGAACCCACCGCAAAGGCAAGGAACCTTCTGTGAGACTGTGCGATCGTGATGTACAAGTAGGTATCCTTTAGATCTATGGTAGCGAACGAATCTCCTGAGTGGAGGAAAGGCAGGATAGAAGAGAGGGTGACCATTTTGAAACACCTGGGGGTGACAAAGCGGTTCACCTCTCGAAGGTCCAAGATAGGGCGTAAGCCTCCATCTTTTTTGCTGATGAGGAAGTAGTGTGAGAAGAAGGATTTTCCTCTTTGGTCTTGACATAGTTCTTCCACATCTCCTTTCCTCAATAATGATTGAACCTCTTCCTCGAGAGGAATGGAAGATGGAGTGGACCTTAGTGACCCCATAGGGGGTAGGCTGTTGAATTCTATGAAATAGCCATTTCTGATGATGCTGAGGACCTATGTGTCTGTGGTGATTGTGCACCAATGGTGATATGCAGCAAGAAGCCCTTCTGAAGGGGAATGGGCTGTAGGCAGGGGATGCGGAGCTAGGTAATCACTCTTTCTGCTTAGATGGATCAGGCTTCTTTTTCTGAAACAGACTTATGTTTGGTGGGGGCCTGGAATTTCCTTTGGTATGGAGCATAGTGCTGGGCATACTGTTGAGAGCGAGAGACCACTGGACTGAACCTCCGACGAAAGGAGGGTGGAACTCTTTGGGTAGAAACGTGAGCATGAGGCTTGACCCGGAGGGGGGATGCTGAAGCTCTTTGCTGTTGTGTGCATCTTGTGAGTGTGCTCTAGCTTCGTGTCTGTTTCTGAATGGAATAGACCAACCTCATCAAAAGGGAATGAAGCCAGGCATGCCTGCGGACAGCAATAGCACTAGCCAGGATCTTCCCTGCGAAGTTGGTTATGTGCTTCGCTGTTTGACTTTGGAAGACAGATAGTGCGACACCACTGTTCCTTGTGTTTTGGACAAGTTCCAAGTCTTGTTGCGGGGCTCTGTCCAAAAAAGGGGACACAATGTCCCAAAGGTGTTTCTGGTAGGCCCCCATGCAGGCAATGTAGTCAGCTATCTTCATCAGTAAGCAAGCTGAGGAGTAGAACTTCTTGCCCACAGCAAGAACTTCTTGAGTAGAACTTCTTGAGTAGAACTTCTTGTCCAAATTCTTGCCCTCATGCTCTGTAGGTGATGGATAAATCTTGTGAGAAGTACGCATCTGAGCTGCATCAACTATGATGGAGTTTGGCTTGGGGTGTGCACCCAGCCACGGAACTGCATCTTCAGAGCCTCTGTAGAGATGCTCAAGCCTCTTAGATGTTGGAGTACCGATGAAGGCACAATCCAAGTTGTTCTGGCTATCTATGTTAAGAATGTCGAGAAAGGAATGTAAGGCATGGGAGGGGCCTTTCTCTAGAGATTGTGGAACAGAGGCTCATCTACATGCACATCTGGAGTGGTTGTAGTTAAGCCCAGAGATGCCGCCAGCCTGTTAACCATCTCAGAAAAAGAACAAACGTCATCTGTTGGGGACCCTGGTTCCTCGACTTTCCTTTGGGGAGACAGCTTAGGAGATGTAGTGTCCACGTCTGATTCCTCTGACTCATTATCTGATGATACCTGCATCAACAGTACCGTGTGCTTAGGCTGCGCTGCCAGTACTGGGGACGGAGACTTCCTGGGATCAGAAGGCTTTGGAGAAGGTGTTCTCTTTGCAGGAGATTTGGAGAGAGGACGTATCGGGACCCTTTCTGTGGAAACTTAGGCCTCCACTGGACAACTGTGTTTGTGCTGTTGGTGGGGCTCCTCATCTATCCTGATCCTCCTTACATTACTGAGGAGAGCAATCATAATGGTACCGTCCTGTCTACGGAACCAGTGAGGGTTTGTCCAGGTGTCTGTACTGGTCAACGGGGCCCCAGTAGTATTGGTTGGTATAGAAGCCTCTCAGGTATGGTGCTTTGTACTGGTACCAATCAAAATGATCCCACCACTCATCTTCGTACCATACTCTCCGTCTGTGTCTTGGGAAGTGGACGACGGAGATCTGGAGTGATGTGTGTGAGGTCTCGGCGGCCATGATCGAGAGGCTGAGCTTGACCTGCGAGGCCTATGCGCCAACGACCCTGACTGTCCTGAGGATCCTGGTACCGGAGACTTGGAAGGCTGTCGGGGAAGGTGTCTTCCATACATCCGGGGCCAGAGTCTGGCGAGGTGATGGTGTTGAGGTCCAGTGAGGGGTCAGAGTCCTGCGGGGCATCGGGGTTCGACGGGGTGTCAGGGTTTGACAAGGCGATCGGGAGCACGACTTCTGTGTTAGCGGAGATCGTGACCGTTGAGCCGAAACCCACCGGCATCAAGAACAGACTCCCCATTGTTCCTCCAATAGAGACCGTGAGCAATGTCAGAACCGGGATCGGTGTTGGGAGTCCGAACGGGGCCCAGAGACTGTACTGAGATTGGCTGGGACGGCGATCGGGATCGGGACCGACCACGCTGCTGCAATGCATAACCAATGTCCAAAAGAGATCTGGAATGTGAGACTCTGATGACCCTCACACTGAGGGACGATTCATCATCCGTTTGAGCTATGGTATAGGTGGACTCTTCATCTTGGTGCCTCCTTGGAGATGGTATCACCAACTTTCTTTTTGCTGGTGATGAAACTGGGGAGCCTGGTTCCATTTCACTCTTGGACCTTTTCACCTTAGGGTCATGTTGTTGTTTGGCCTTCTTTCGCTCCCTAGACCGGCCTCTCTTGGGATATTCTTTCCTCCCTGTGGCCTTGGCCCTCTTCAGTACAGCTTTTCGAGGAGACTTCCGTACTGACTACTCTGGTACTGATATTGCTTCTGAAGAAATCCCAGGATTGCTGGTACGGGATTGACTGGTACCATTGTCCCTTGCTTTCGTGGGCACTGGGACAGATTTAGAGCAGGCTTTGGCTGGTACCAAGGCCGAGCTTTTCTAAGAAGGACCTTCTGGAGATTTAGGGACTGATCCCAAACCCGAGGGCTTTCCTGAAGCCGAAGCTGATAGGGTCTTCTCATATAGCAAGGCCTTAAGCCTCTTGTCTTGATTTTTCCTGACCTGTGGGGTGAAGGCCTTGCAGTTCTTGCATGATCGCACATCATGATTCTCCCCGAGACAAAAGAGACACTTAGAATCACCGTCGGATTTGGTCATTTTAGCAGAGCACTTGGAGCAATGCTTGAAGAAGCCAACCCCAGACATTTTAGAAGAGGGGGAAGTACGGTATCTTCCACACGAGATCAAATGCAGTAGATCATTCCTGTAAATCAAATCCAATGTGGCAGATGAATTCAGCGAGTGTATCCGAGTCAAAGCGTGATTCAAGAATCCAAATCCATAGTGAATAGGCTAAAGAGTAGTCGAAATCCAGTCCAAAGTTAGCAAAAAGGGCTCAAAAACAGCAAGATTGGAGAAAAAAGGGAGAGTGAGGCTAGTAGAAGTTCCTTCAGTGTTTTTCATGTGGTGGAAAAAAAGGAACTCAGCACTTGGTGAGAGGGATGGGCTTATATACACCAGGAGTGAGGGGGGTGGTCCTACCGCCCAAAAGTTCTGAATGAGGTGCTAGAAGTTTCCGAAGTGCTCTGCAAAGGCACAGGAATAACCCATTGTGTGCATTCACAGAGACCACGAAGAAGAACTGCCTGGTTGGGGAAGCGATTGAAAATGGAATGGGATTCTGGACTAGATGCACTTTACGCCGAGACCCAGCAGGGTTGTTCTTATACTCACTTCTTTATGGGACCTGTTGTCTTAACTTCAGGCACAATTTTTTTCTTAAAGAAATGCTGGCTAGCAGTAGAATTCATGCAAGATGTTAGCAGGTTTTAGAGCTGTTAAAGAGATGTATTTTTAGCAGAAAATGGTGCAAAGAACATTAGAATTAAAATTCCCACATAAACAAGAAGTTGTTTAACAACAGCTTATTTTTTACTGTTGATAATTTTCCTGTCTGGGCTTGATGCATATTTGCCACTTCTTTATACAATCAACTCTGGTCACAGTAGGCTTCAGACTACAAACCAGTGACAATGTCAGACAAAAGACAGAGCAGGTTGATGCTAAACTGTGTCCACAAATGCTTATGCTAGAAATTTCTTCTTCATAGTTAGTCTGAAAGGAGCTACAGATCCCTTTATGTCTTTTTATATCATTGCTTTTGTAATACATAAGATAACCCACTTGTAGTTTCTTCATTAGTTTCAATTCACATTATGTTTTAAAAATGTTCCCAAGTTTCTTAGGAAAGCCCAGCGGAGAACTTCTAGGCATTTTGAGCCATGTTGTGTAATCTTTAAGGCGCTTTCCTATGGTATAAATGCACTACATAGAAACAATTGGGATGGGGTGGAAAGAATAGTCGAAAATATTTGGAAAGCGGTTGAAAAACATGTTTTTTTGAGTGTTGAGAAACTGCCAAGAAGAATCCTGGACTCACAAGAATCTCCGCAGTTCAGGACTTAGACTGCGTAAAATTTGCATGTGGTTGTTTTGTGTGCCAGATGGCATTTTCTGCATGGAAAATAATATTTCAATGCAGAAATACTAATTCCTGCACAAAAAATACTGTTTTCTGCACAGAAAAAAATCTATAATTGGCAGCTTGTTCTGCTTAAAATTCACGTGTGGTTGATTTGCATAGAAACAGCATTTTCTGCACAGATAATAGCACTTTCTTTGCAGGAATTAACATTTCTGCATTGAAGCATTATTTTCAATGCAGAAAAAGGCTGATGCTTACATAGAAAAACCATGTGTGAATTTTGCACAAAATAAGCCCCGAATTGCAAACAGCCTTATAAAACGGCATGATTTTCAAAAACTTTCTCATAGCAGGAAGAAAATTGCTGAAATTGCTGGTTGCTACCTTTAAGAAGAAACTTAGTGAAGAATAACCTCCCTAAATTGGGGAGCTATGCAGATAATGTAGCACAGAGATGGGCAACAAAAGGGCTGTATGTACTCCCATCCAGTTATGTGGCTTCCTGCCTCCCATCGATCCACTGTACTCTGCTACTAAATTGATTTCTCCATTGTCTGTTCACCTTTTTCTTCCTTCAAAATAAGATGTTTATGGTACATACACAGCCTAAGTTAACAGTATTCCTGGAAACCTCCCTGAAACGCTATTAACCTTGTAAATAAGACAGACAAACCTTGTGTGCCTTCCTTCTGCCGAAAATCAGAATGTACAAGTCATCAGAAAATAAAAATGTGTATTTATTTATAAATGTATGAGTTGCATTTGGGCTCAGTTGGAGCCCCAGAGGTAACTTAAAATGCATTTCAAAATGAATTTTTAAAAATTAAAATTGATGTAGGTCTGTTCACACTGATAGTACAGTCAACCCTCTGTATCCATGTGTTCTGCATCCACAGAGTCAACCATCCAAGGCTTAAGAATATCCCCTCCCCCCAAAAAAAACAAATTCCAAAAAGTAAACCTTAATTTTGCCATTTTATGTATGGGACACCATTTTACTATGCCATTGTATATAATGGGACTTGAGCATCCACAGATTTTGGTATCCATGGGGGGTCCTGGAACCATGCCCCCATGGATACCAAGGGCCCACTGTATTAGTTTTATCAGTATATGTATAGTATATTCCGGAACAAACTATCAGTAATCTTTACTCTAGCCATGTAAACAAGTAATTTTGTAGGTAAGGCAAAAATAATCCAGTAGTAGTTTTCCTAAGCCCACTTAGTGAAGGTAGTGTTGGATATGATATTTACCATGCATGCAGTTTTCCCCTTAATGCATCTTTAAATAATTGAGGTTCTCTGACTTAACATAAGGTATAATCTTAAGATTTTGCAGTTTTCTTTTCCTTTCCCCCCCCCCTACAAGTTCAAAGAGTTAAAATTTTGGAACAGGAGTAGAACAACCCAGGTTCAAATTCCCCATTCAAACGTGGAACTCACTCGATAGCTATGTGCCACTCACTATCTCTTGGCTTAACCTATCCTATACAGTTTTTTGTGAGGATAAAATTGGTGCAAGGAGAGGTGATGCATGTCACCTGGAGATAAGGATCCTTTTGGCTGACATAAATATACAGTAATTGACCTATCTGGAGGCAACTGGAGCAAAATGGCCACACGCATAGTGGTGGAGGTGGGCAAGGGGGAAGGCACAGACAGCCATCACTGTCAGGATGTGCTCTACCAGCTCATGAGTTGTTTTTGTGCAGCCCTGTAGGGCACTGTGCCCAGCATAACACCCTGTTACACTGGTGTAATGCATCAATAAAATTCCAGCCTGAGAGTGCATACCATTTTGGACATCTTGTGGAATGGTTGGTCATAAATAAGCTAACTATTTTTAAAATATATATATAAATACATCTTAAGTAGGATGCTGTACAGCACTACACTAGAAGTCATTTGGGTCAAAATCCTCTTGATAACTCATTATAGTTATGTTGCTGTATCAGCTCTATAGCTATGTCACTTCTTTGTTCTTCATCTGGCAAATACATTCTTTCTTTGGAGGAAACTGGTCCCCGTGCAACTGTGAACACCCACTTGTTCCTTCTTCCTCTTTTGGCCTGGGGCCCACCATCTTGTCATCCACCCCACCTTTCTGCCCTGGCTTTCTGAGAACTGTTCATTTGAATGAAAATTCAGCTTTGAAAGCAGAGGCACTGAGTTCCACCTGTGGCTCAAGGCGAGGCTCTTATTACTTACTCTGCTTATCAGATCATGTAGTTATTCAAACTAACTCTCTCTCTCTCTCTCTCTCTCTGTATGTATGTATGTACGTTTCCCCATGCCATTTGGTTAATGGAGCTTGTCATGCATATATTAGAAAAATATCAGAACTTTATATGTATATATAGTTTTTATTCATTACACAGCTCTATAAAATATTCATACGGAGGTACAAATCAGGAGAGAATAGCTTTGCACTTAGTGGGTTACTGCAACAGTGCAAAATGCTATGAAGATTTATTTGCTAAAAGTGGTTATTAAGGTAATAGCTAAAAAAGAATGGAAAAATAATAATATAAAAAGATTTAGTTATACCTCTTGGGAGCTGTTAGTCATTTCCAGTTACTGGGCGTAACAAAATTACCTGCTTTGCCCATGATCTTGGCTCATTTTCCTGCCATGCCAGGTGGTTGCTGAAGTTTGACAAGTGATTGATTTGGTTATAAAGGGGGGCTGAGCAGCACAAAATATTTTTCATATTAGAAAAGACATGGCTGTCCCATCCACAGCCCCATCTCCACAAGATATAAAATTTATTACCTGAAACACACACACACACACACACAAACAAAAGAGGTGTTGGAGGTTAGTTTGTTTGCCCTTTATTTTTCATGGATTGCCATAATTGCTGTCATTAACTAAAGGGCAAGTTTTAGTTTACTGAAGGGGTGGGCAGCAGTAAATCTTTTCATCATCTGCTCTTTTTGCTTCTGTGTTTTTCACCCAATGACCCAGGGCTTGAGATTAGATGGGTGGACTGCTACTTTCCATTTACACACCCTTCTTTCGAGATGGAGATCAACTTCCAAGGCGAATGGTTGGAGGTCTTGGGTTGTGGGGTCATGGAGCAGCAGCTAGTTAACTCAGGTATGTAAACTCCTGTGCTTCATTGACATCCCTATTAGCAAAGGCTTCCAGCACAACCTCTCACTGTCTAGCACATTGCACCTGTTTGTGGTGCACACTCTTGCATCCACCCATAGAACTGCATTTAGTCATAGTGACTGCTGGAAGCTTAAACACAGAGAATAGACATTGTACGTTGCATGGTGCAGTGAACATATTAAAAAATAAACTGGAAACCCCCAAACATCCAAAATGTGTCTCCAGCCTACGTTGGCCTCAAGCTCAGTTATTGTCCTTGCAAAGGAAAGGGACATGTTTTGTTTTAGAGATTGAATAATGTATACAGTATTATATTATGTATGTATATTAGCCTAAATCCAATTGTTAATTCCAACTAAATGAGACCCTGACAGTCTGTTGAGTTGTCATGTTCCCATTCTACGGTACAGTACTAGTAATGGGATTTAGGCCATTGTATCCACAAAAGCATAAATATGTTCAATAATGGTTGAATTGTTGAACAATTCAACAGCCTTCTCAGACTAGATCAAGACTCAAGTCTAAGCCAGAGCTCCTTACTAAAGATCATCCTAGGAGCCTTTTTGATTTTTGTTTTAATCCAAGAAGCTCAGCATTTTGGTCATGCAGCATGTTTGGAAGCTGAGCTAGGGCAAAATGCAGCAGCCAGATTTTCCTTGGTTTTTTTCCAGGCTGTGAGGCTGTTTTTTGGAAGAGTTTACTTCTGATGTTTTGCCTGCATCTGTGGCTTGTAACTTCAGAGAATGGTTGGGTAGGAGTGTGTGTAGAGTTTATATACTGTGAACCCCTGTTGGGGAGTATATGTAAATTTGTGTATTTGAATAGTTAGTTTCTGGGTTTCAATATGCAAGACTCGTTAGTGTCTGTTTGGCTAATGGTTGGTTGATGGCCCATTATCTGCTGGAAATCCCCCTGTCCCTGAGTGGAATTCATTTGCAAGTGTTGAGTTTTGATCCTATTGTTTTTTAAAACTGGAAGCCAGATTTTGTTTACTTTTAGGGTTTCTTCTTTCCTGTTGAAGTTGTCTAGGTGTTTGTGGATTTCAATAACCTCTCTGTGCATTCTGACATGATAGTTGTTGGCCTGGTCCAGCCAGAAAAATCAGGAACCCTTGTGGATTAGGAGGTGATATATAAACACTTTAAATAAATTTTGCGTATAAGAATCAGTTTGCTGTGTGCAATGGCCTGAAACATATTAAATCAAACCATTAAGGATGTTAACATGTAATTTGAACTGCTTGCTCATCCACACAGCTAGGGCCAACCAACAATATTTTGCTGATGGAGGCAGAGCAGCAAATAGTGCCCCACCCCTGCTCAAGTAAAAAAACATGGTTTCCACCAAATTATTTTGGTACCTGAGATAGAAAATCCCACAAGGATATTTCCCTGGCAGTAAATAAATACAATGCTATTATATTCAATAACTAATGAATGACTTTCCCTTTAGTAGGTTCCCAAAATCACCTGTTTAAAGCATTTGCTTCAGTTTGCCTTAGTGGGTGGTTGATTAGGCGCACAACATGAGAAGCCCTTCATGTTCTTCTCTGATCAGGAGAGGAATTTCTCACAACCTTTTTAGATTTGGAACTAGCATATCTACTGCTTGCCTGTTCCAGCTCCAGATGTGGAGCATGAAAATGCTTGAGCTTACTAAGGGGCTTACCACACTCCAAAGAAAAGTGGTAAGGCTGCAGGAACATTCCCTCTTCCATGCTGCCTTACCACATGATGTTGTCGTTCTTCTGGTGTTCTTTTGTTCCGGTCCTGTGGGGGCCCGAGGTAAAACTGCATCTTTTTGCTTACAGGTTTTTCTCATTAGCAAAAAGATGCGGTTTTACCTTGGTCCCCGACGGGCCAGAATGAAAGAATGACAATGTCATGTGGTAAGGCAGCACGGAAGACGGAACATTCCTGCTGCCTTGCCACTTTTCTTTGGAGTATGGTAAACCCCTCAACTCCTTGTGTTTACTAACTCAGGGGAGGTGTCTCATAATGTCCTCAGCAGGAAGCCTTCATAAGGACATTTGCAACTGGCAAGTAAGTCAGAAGCCAACCTAGCTATTGTCATTCTTAAAACTCCTAGCTCTAGCTAGTTTTGCATAGCCAATTCACTTTCATAGCAGGTGAGACTCCTCAGTTTTATACTTCTTTCAAATTATCTTTTTTAACGTGGTGATTTTTAAAATTGTGTTCTAATTTTTATTGTCAGGTTTTCAGCTGATCTTATTTTTAGCTTTGTGAGCCACCTTTGGTCCCACACCAGGAAAAAGTGGCATATAAATGGAATAAATGAATGAACAAACGATTGAATGAACGGTTTTAGTGAATGCTTGCTGGGGTTTGCTGTTCTGGCATCCTTTTCATACGAGTGTGGCAGGGCTAAAAAGGGAGGGGACAGTTCCACAGTTGGTTGCTTTGCCAATCTCTGTTGCCTCCAAGGATCTCTCCTTGAGGATTTGGACAGCCACTGTTAATCAGAGTAGGTAGTACTGGGGTGGATAGATCAGTTGCCTGACTTGGTGTAGGGCCACATCATGTTCATATGTATTTTGGGTTAGGTACTAGGCCTAAAGGCACCAGATCCTGTCTGATCTTAGAAGCTAAGCAGGGTCAGCCTTGGTTAGTACTTGAATGGGAGTTGGTCAACAAACAGCAAGTTTGTAGACTGTATTTCAGAGGAAGGGACTGACAAAACCACCTCTGAGTAGTCCTTGCCTAAGAAAACCATATGAAATTCATGGGGGTCACCATAAGTTAACAGGCTGGTTACCAGGCGACTTGAAGGCAGGCAGGCAGGCAGGCAGGCACACACACACACACACACACACACACACTGAACATAATGCACTCTTTCTTTCAGACAGAGATAAGCAACCTACATCCCTTCAGTTGTTGTTGGGTTACATCTCATCATCCTTGTTGGCTATGATTGCCAGTGCTCATTGAGGTTGAAGATCAACAACATGTGGAGAGTTACATGTTGCTCACCCCTGGTTTAAGACCCCGTTGTTACCTTTCTTAAGTTGCTTCATAAGCCTGAATGGTTAGAATCACAGTCATCAAGAAGACCAAAGCTAGACAAATGGAATTTTGAAAACTGGCTAGAACATGAGTACTTCATGAAAGGGAAAAGTGATGAAATGTATGAATATTTCTTTCCAGTTGTTTCCTCACCCGATATATATTTTATAATGTATACTTGCAAAAAATGTATATATTCAGATTCTGAAATTAAATGTTCTTGAGTTGTCACTGTTTGGTCAGCTACCAGGTAACAGTTGTGTTGGTAAAATCATGACAAGGGATTGGGCGAATAGCCAACAACAACAAAACAGTATTCTGACAAAACATTTTGACAGACAGAAACTGAACAGACATGAGGCATGTCAGACTTACTAGCTATGATATAATAATTATTTTTAAAAATAATAAAGGTATTATTTGCCTTGGAGAGGACCTGTTTATGCAATGGTTGACTTGTTCTTTATACATATATGATCTGATCTTAGCAGGTAAATCAAAAGACAAGCTCCCTGTCCCTAGTGAGCTTTTGTTTTTTAAAGCAGCTTAGTCATGCGTACATTATGATGAAGAGAGTTGGTTCTTTGGAGGGAAACCTGAGGACATTTCAGGTTGTAGTGAAGTTTCCAAATCCTTTGAAGTTTTGGTTTTGAACATTTAGTCATAAGTGAAGCATTTTGTTGCACTGTTTAATGCCTTATAGAATCTATGCTGGGCCTTTTATCCTTTGTGTTCCTAAAGATAACAGTGTACTGAAAAGTATTTTACTGAGAAACCTTTCTTTGATTTATTGAGCAACCTTCCTTGATTTTACTTCCATTTGAATAGAACCATGTACCACACCAATGAATAGTTAGAGAAAGGACAGAGCAAAAGCTTTTAACAGTGTTACTTACACCCACCTCACCCCTGGCTTTTCTTTCTTGTGGTATTCTGCAGGTAAAGATTCTGCAGCCTTTTTATTTGTCCTGGAGTATAACTAAATTCCTAACTATCCAGCGACAGACTCTGAACTTCATAATATGTGACATAGTTCAACTGCCTAAGTTAGAGGTCTGGAAAGCTTTGGGGTGGAAATGAAGTAGGACCTAGTCTCAGGCTTGCTTCACACTTACTCATCTTAGTATGGTTCTAGAGCTGAAGTAAAATATGACTGCTGAATAGGTCAAATGGACAACACAGAAGATTCTGCAAGGGCCCACAAGCTTTCTGGCGATACCACCATGCATGTGAGTCTCACTTTTATGACCATTCATAGTTATGGTAGATTTCATGCAACCTGTCTTCAGCTCCATGCTATCTACTAATAGGTATACCTTGGTTAATGAACTCAATATATTCTTGGCCATTACTTCTTTAACTGAAAATGTGGTACTATACTAGAATTAGAAATAATATGGAAAGAATAGGGATTGATCCTTATACCACAAAAAAAGAAGAGCCATTCGACATGTTTCAGAAAACCTTTTACCCAAAAGTCACAATATGCACATGTGAAATGAAAGACTAGGCCAGGTAAGCCTTGTGTAAGTAAACTGAAACACCCACCTTCCACTGTTCTTATGATTTCCATTTTTGTGGCAAACTGCACCTTTTTGAAAAGGCGTAGATCTAGGCCTTAAAAAAAAACACATGCTGGGAGTAGCTGATGAGACAGGCTTATCTGATTGCCTCTTTCTCTCTTTGTTTATTTAAAGTATTTCTGTATTGACTCCCAGCCTACAAGGGCTCACCAGGCAATGAACAAATAACTAATTAAAACAATACAGAGATAAAAACATTTTTGAAACACATTAAAATACTCTTTAAAAGCAGTCTAAAAACAATCTTAGAATTCAGTTTTAAGACAGCTAAAACAGCCATTTCAAACACTGAATGCCATGCAGAACAGCACTGTTTTGGCTGCCTGCCAGAAGTTTAAAAGACATGGGCCCAGCCTAACTTCCTTGGGTAGGGAGTTCCACAGTCAAGGCGCTGCTACAGAGAAAGCCCTGTTACATGTACCTACCAACCTAACTTCACCAGGTGTTTGGACATGTAAGCATGCCTCTTCTGAAATCTCAAATTCCTGGCAGGCTTGTGTGGGAGGAGGAGGTCTTTCAGCTATTCTGCCCCCAGGTTGTTCAGGGCTTTGTAGATTAGCACCAGCACCTTCAACTGAGCTCAGAAGTAAATTTGAAGTTGGTGCAGTTCTTGCAAGACCAATCTTACATGGTCTCTAAAATGCATACCTGACGCAGTCTGGCTGCTGCATTTAGCACTAGGTGCAGTTTCTGAATACTTTTCAAGGTGTAAAGCACATTACAGTAGTCTTCATTGCATGCTCAGTAAGGAATTCTGGCAGCATCTGCTGGTTACCTTGTCTGTTGTATGCAATCACAAAGAACTACAATAGGATCAATAGAGCAGAATCTTTCTTTCCTAGCTCAAGCTTTATTGCACTGTTCACTGCATAGTTGCTGCTGCAACCTGGCACCAAAAGTCTGTGTTTGTCTAGCCCCCTTCACCATCCTTCAGTGTTGATGATGCTAAAGGAAGAAAAGGGAGGGGGTTGGCCAGGTGTTAAAAAAAACTTTGTGAAAAGGAGCTTCTTTGTCAGAGGCCTTGTTAACTGATGCATGCCTGTAAAATGTATTTCAAGGTGGTGTAAATTGTGTACCTCTGTGTTAAGGAATTTTAAGTTTGACTTGTTCAAACCCCGTCACATGTAATAAGTAACTAGGCCATAGCTAATGGAAAAGACTTGCTAACGTTACCTTATAGGCATCATTTTACTTGTTTAAGTTATGTATTCATTCTGAATCCAATTTTAGGGATGTAGTCTTTCAGAAGCATAGACTGCATTTTGTGCTTCACATCTAGCACCTGCTGGCTTTTTAGATTATTTCTTTTGAATTAAACAGAAGCCATACAGTGGGTAAAGCACCTAAGTGGTATACCAAGCCAGAGATTTAAAAAGTTACTTTTTGGGACTTTAACTCAACAGAACCCTCCAGCTAGCATAGTAGGGGGATTTTGAGAGTTGTAGTATCTTTTCCAAGCTCTGTGCCAATTCAATAGCAGTGTTTGTAGCAGATAAAGAGGAAGAGTGTAGGTATGCAATAATACTGCAGGAGTTTTAAAGTAGAATGTTGATTCACTACACTTGTGATTTAAGGTACATGGTATTTGCTCAATTTGGAAGCCTTTCCAGTTCAACTCAGCTGGCTGTGTGAATGTGAATGTGTGTTAAACTACAGGTATTCCTATGACAGTGTGTACAAGTTCAGTTCCTACACTAACTGGGTTGGAAAGCAAATGAAGAAATAGCTGTGTGCAATGACAGTTTAATTTCACTGAGACCCCTGGTCCCCTAATACTGCCCTACTGGGGAATGTCATAACATTGGGACTACTGTCCTTATCTCCTGGGAGCCATTTTAAGCACATTTTTTTCTTTTATTCAGTAGGACAAAGCTAAATGGCTGGCAGGTTTTTACCATCCCAGGAGAAGGACTTGAGAAATCTCCCTAAAGTGGTAAATTATAGTTATATTAACTGAAGGTAAAATACAGTCATCTCTCCACATTCGCAGGGGTTAGGGGCGCAAGACCCCCGTGAATGTGAAAAAAAAAACAGTGAATAAAAATAGGCCTCCCACCGCCTGCCCACAACCCTCCCACCCTTCCAAAGTGGTGACAGGGCTTTTCAACCCCATTTGCTGCTTTGGGAAGCGCTTGGGGGGGTGGCTGGCAAGGTTCCTGCTCACCCAGCCAACCACTCCTCTGCCCTTCCCAAAGCGTGATGGGGCTGGCTGGATGGGGGGGGGGAGGCTTGCCAGACACATACCCTCCTCGCTTCCCGAAGCTGCGATGGAGCTGGGCAGCCCCATTACAGCTTGTGGAAGTGTGTAGGGGTGGGTGGGTGGACATGGGAAGGCTTGCCAGCCACCCCCTGCGCTTCCTGAAGCTGCGATGGAGCTGGGCAGCCCCATCGCGGCTTGGGGAAGCGTGGAGGGGTGGGTGGGTGGCTGGATGGGGGAAGGCTTGCCAGCCACTCCCTGCGCGTTCTGAACCTGCGATAGGGCTGGGCAGCCACATTGCAGATTGGGGGAAGCGTGGAGGGGTTGATGGTTAGACAGGGGAAGTCTTGCCAGCCACTCCCCGCGCGTTCTGAACCTGCGATAGGGCTGGGCAGCCACATTGCAGATTGGGGAAGCGTGGAGGGGTGGGTGGCTGGATGGGGGAAGGGTTGCCAGCCATTCCCTCACGCTTCCCGAACCCGCGATGGAGCTGGGCAGCCCCATTGTGGCTTGGGGAAGTGTGGAGGGGTGGGTTGCTGGGCGGGGGAAGGCTTGCCAGCAACCCCCCCCTGTGCTTCCCAAACTTGCGATGGGGCTGGGGACCCCCATCGCAGCTTGGGGAAGCGTGGAGGGGTGGGTGGCTGGACGGGGGAAGGCTTGCCAGCCCCCCCGCACTTCCTGAACCCGTGATGGAGCTGGGCAGCCCCATCACGGCTTGGGGAAGTGTGGAGGGGTGGGTGGTGGGTGGGGGAACGATTTCCAGCCACCTTCCTGCAGCTTCGGGAAGGGTGGAGGGGTGGCTGACGGCGAATAATCGGAACCACAAATGTGAAAGCTGCTAATGTTGGAGGGGCAACTGTAGTGTCATGGTACTTGAACATGTCAGGAGGTAAACTGTTAACCAACACTTAACATTATTTGCAAATCTTCAGCACCTTGTGACAACACATTGGTTTCAGTGATTGTGAAGATTCAGTATGTGGATTTCATCATCTTTCTGAGATTGCTGTTGCAAAACTAGGAGGGAAAATCCTCATTTGGTAAATTAACATCTCTGCCAGAAAACATTTTGTTGGTAATTTCTCAGATTTTGATTGGACTTGTTTTTTGACTATGTTAGGATGGCAGAGAAGTAGTGGAGGCATCAAAGTAGTGGTGTGCTTTTCCTCCTCATTTTGTTTACTAAATTCTTTCTTTAAATGTACAGGTGTATCTCAATTAATAAAGCCTCTGACAAAGAAGCTCATTTTTAAAAAGTCTTTTTTGATGCACCAAACCTCTCCTTGTCCTGTGTCTAGCTGGAAACTTTGTAACAGCATCAGAATTAGAAAGATGGTGGAATACAGCTGTAAACATACAGATTATTGGTGTAGGACTGCAGCGTTCTGTCTGCATTAAGCAATACAATAAGGCATAAGCTGTGGAAGACCAGAATTCTGTTCTAGCCAATCCTACTTTAGCTG
Source organism: Gambelia wislizenii (assembly GCA_030847615.1). NCBI lineage: Eukaryota > Metazoa > Chordata > Lepidosauria > Squamata > Crotaphytidae > Gambelia > Gambelia wislizenii. The sequence goes on from JAUMIR010000004.1 coordinate 219,499,817, forward strand.
TGCGTGCCTAGGTACAGCAGGCAAGGTAAATAGCAACTATCTCCAGCATGCGAAGGAAGCACACGTTGTTTGGCCACCAAAATGGAAAGCATAAGAAAAGTGGAGGCTGATGAAAAGAAAAGAAAAACTCTAAACAATAAAAAGGGCTTTTTTGGTTATGTCTGTAGCAAAAGAAAGAATAAGGAAATGGTAGGGCCACTGCATGGAGAAGATGGTAAAATGCTAACAGAGCACAGAGAAAAGCAGAACTACTCAATACCTTCTTTGTCTCAGTCTTTTCCCATAAGGAGAAGAGTGCTCAACCTGCGGAAAATGGAGCAGATGATGCAGTAGAGGAAATGCAGCACAGTACTGTATAGATTAAAGAGGTAGTTCAGGAATACCTGGCCAGTTTAAATGAATTAAAGTCTCCAGGGCCAGATGAACTACATATAAGGGTACTAAAAGAAGTGGCAGAAGTAATCTCAGATCCACTGCCAATAATTTTTGAGAGTTCCTGGAGAACAAGAGAAGTCCCAGAAGACTAGAGGAGGGCAAATATTGCCCCCATCTTCAAAAAGGGAAAAAAGAGGACCCAAACAATTACTGCCCAGTCAGCCTGACATCAATACCAGGAAAGATTCTAGAGCAGATCATTAAACAGTCAGTCTGTAAGCACTTAGGTAGTGATGCCGTGATCACTAAAAGTCAACATGGGTTTCTCAAAAACAAGTTATGCCGGACTAATCTTATCTCTTCTCTTGATAGAGTTACATACTTGGTAGATGAAGGGAATGCTGTGGAAGTAGCATATCTGAGTTCAATAAGATCTTTGACAACGTTCCCATGATATTATTGCAATTAAGCTAGTAAAATGTGGACTAGACAATGCTACTGTTAGGTGGGTTTGTAATTGGTTGATTGACAAACTGAACCCAGAGGGTGTTCACCAAAGGCTCCTATTCATAGGATTATCATCTTTATCAATGACTTGGATGATGGAATAGAGGTCATGCTTATCAAATTTGCAGATGACACCAAATTAGGAGGGGTAGGTAATACCCCAGAGGACAGGATCCAAATTCAAAATGACCTTAACAGATTGAAGAGCTGGACCAAAACTAACAAAATGAATTTCAACAGGGAGAAATGTAAGGTACTACACTTAGGTAGAAAAAAAAATGAAAGGCACAGATATATGATGTGTGAAATGCACAGATATATGATGTTTCACAGTACATGTGAAAGGGAACCAGGAGTCTTAGTAGACCAGAAGCTGAACATGAGTCAACAGTATGATGCGGCAGCTAAAAAAGGCAATGCAATTGTAGGCTACATCAATAGGAGTGTAGTGTCTACATTGAGTAATGTCATAGTCCCACTCTATTCTGCTTTGGTTAGAGCTCATCTGGAATACTGTGTCCAGTTCTGGACACCACAGTTTAAGAAGGACATTAATAAGCTGGAATTTGTCCAGAGGAGGGGGAGCCAAAAGGTTGAAAGGTCTGGAAGCCATGCACTATGAGGTGCAGCTTGGAGAGCTGGGTATCTTTAGCCTGAAAAATAAAAGGTCAAATAATCTGTGAATAAACAAATCTGCAAATTTGAAACACTCAAATGTGGAGGGAGGACTGTAAGTAATTTTGTGTACTCTCTACACATAATTTTGCCTTCTAGTTTACAAACTGTTCTAAGAAAACATTTTAAGATTGTTCTTGGGGATGTCTTTCAGATTCAAGACAAAATATTATGGATTGCTTGGTGTAATAAAAGTATGCTGGCTTGGGCATAGCAACCTGAGAACTGAGTACCTCTTATTTTCCATTCAATCAGAGTGGTCAGGTTGGATGAACAACATTTCTATTATCCCTGCAGACATCTGCAGAGGCATGCAAACTGTGTCCATGGAGGTCCTCCTGTGCCAGAAGTGTCACTCTGCTGTGACCTATAGTAAAGATACCAATCCTCATGGTTTAGTTTTCATTACAGCCCACTGGTATACAGATCACAATACAGTACTGGAAGGGCAAGCCCTGCTTCTCAAGTCTAATCATGCCACAAAATGTTGATGTCCAACTTGTACAATTGGCCAACTATGTAGATATTTAGGTGTAGCCACACGTTCTAATTGGTTTCATAGCCAGCCAATATTTTTGGTCATCCCAATGTGTTCATCTTCGTCATGGGAGTACAGGGATTTGTCAAATTTCATTTTGAGCTTTGGAAGCATCCAGACCATTTCTGATAAGCATCACAATTCTGAGAACAATTCCCCAGCTCTACTCTAGCTAGCACCACAATAAAGAAGAGGTATGGGACTCAGTTGGGCAGGGAATGCACACCATGACAAATTTGTGGAAGGCTGCTTCCACATAATGGTTTGGGAAGGACAAGTCTAACATTTTTGCTAAAAATAATGTCTGGTTTCTCTAAGGACACTAGCACCAATGTTACCTATTTATAATACAGAAATCTTATTTTAGTCACCTCCATACAGTCAAATCCCCATATCCACTGAACCAATATCCGTGGTTTTAGTTATCCATGGGACACAAAGTAGGGGACACATACCATACAGTTGCACTGGAAAATGCCTAGAAAGGCTTCCTCTCTAGGTATCTTCCAAGGCCTCCAATGCAACTCTATGGTATGTTTTTTTTGGAAGTCCTCCATTTTAATAGGGTTTGCTGATATCCACAGTTTCTGATATCTGTGGTAAGTCCAGGAACTGAACCCTCGCGGATATGGGAGTGCGACTGTATATGAGTAATTTCTTCCACATAAGAAATTACTAAACATCTGGTTGTCAGTGCTGCAAGGAAGAATTTTCCGTGAGTAATACCCTGTGTGGTATAGTGGTTTGAGCACTGTGCTACGACTCTGGAGACCAGGGTTAAAATCCCCACTCGGACATGAAAATCCACTGGTGACCTTTGGCAAATCACACTCTCTTAGCCTCTGAGGAAGGCAATGGTAAACCACCTCTGAAGAAATGTTGCCAAGAAAACCCTGAGGTAGGATCGCCTTAGGGTTGCCATAAGTCAGAAATGACTTGAAGGCAAACAACAACAACCTTCCAATAATAAAAAGTTTCTCCATCTCTGCTTCCCCACCCCACCCCTCTCTCTTTAGCTGGCCTTGGCTTAATATCATCTTTTTAAAATCATTAAAAACATTAACTACATTGTTTTTAAAAGTTAAGTTTTACTTGTAAAATACACATACTTGTTTAACTTTGTTTGCACTAGATTGGTTGTTTTGAGTTTGCAGTAGAACAGTAGATCTAATATCAAGAAATAGGTGTGGGGGGTGTTAGGGTTGTTGCCCAAGAGGGAAGGGGGCAGTAGCCTGAAAAAGTTTGGGCACCATTGAACTAGATAATAAAAAGAAATGTGTTTCTCATTTGGTTTTGAAGAGCTCCCAATATAATCAGTTGTGCCATATAATCAGTTTGGAATGCTGGGTTGCAAATCAGTTTGTTAATACTGGTCACTGGAAATGAGGAAATGAATTTGTTGCCATTAACATTGAGAATGGAAATGGTTTAATTCATTGAGTTACTTCAGTTCATTCATTATGTAACATGGTAGTTTTCAAAACAGGCCGTGGAATTTATGAGAATGATATGGACATTTTTACTGTTGACCTCTAGGGGCACATTTTGTTATTGCCTCTTACAAAAGTGCTCTTTTTGTTGTTTTAAAGTTGTCTTCCCCAACATAACACATTTTTTTCCAGATGGAATCCAAATCCATTTTCTTTCCAGACTGATAGTTCCAATCGTACCAAACCTTTCAAAGCTCATGGAAGCAGGGAGTGAGTTAAAAACAGAATGAGGTGAGGGGGAGGAAGAGCGGCTCAGGGAGGTAGAAGTCAAGTGTAGAGAAAATGGGGAGGAAGGAGAACTTTTCATTTACTACTATGAGACCTATAAATAGATTAAAGTGCAAAGGGATTAATTGTAGCTCACTCCAAATAATTAATAACAAAAACTAAAAAATAAAGTCAAGAAAAAATGGTGAAGGTGGATAGAGAAGAATCAGAATGTACCTATTTTACCACCTAGAAAAATTCCAACAACTTCCATGCATGTCAATAAAAGGGGGAAAACACCAGCCTTCATCTCTACAGGGCCTGATATTCTGAAAGCCAAGCAAGCAAATCACCTTCCCTGTCTGTATAGTTCCATTCTTCCATTCCAGGCAAGGACTCATCACACCTTTTCCTGGCCATTCTCTTGTTTCTGAAACCCAAAAGGTAGCAGGAAGGTTAAAACAAGGCAACTTGCACAGTGCCATGCCATTGATTTTCTCCAATCTTAAACCTGCTTCTCCTCAGGTCCTCTTTCCTTATTTTATCTGGCAGACTGAGAGAGAGAGGCCATGATTTAAAATAACTGATTTGTTAAGCAATATGAATGGTAATGTAACAAATTTGCAGTTTAACAAATTAATATAACAACTTTTTCCTAAGCTCTGTCCATAGGTCAGTAGTCTAGTGCATGCCCTGAATGTCCAATGTCTGCTTGTAAGGTCTGTTTCTAGGTATCAGTTCACTCCATGCATATGAGGAAGTAAACCAAGTCTACAAAAGCTTATACTACAAGTTCTTTCTCTCAGTTAGTCTCAAAGGTGCTACAAGATCACCTTGCTTACTAAGGTCCTAAATTTGGACAACAAGGCTAGGAATACACTCTGGGCCTCTCTACACAGCAAAAAAATACAAACGGTGTGCAAAAGATTGGTGATTGGTTCACATGGCTGTTTGCACAAATACATACCATTCAGAAGGGGGATGTCAAAACACACCCTAAAGTCTGTTTGCGGCATGTCTGGGGCTTCGTATGGATTTTACGAAAATATTTGTATGGCGTACAATTGTGCAACTGTTTGTACACCCACGGCCACACGGATATGCACAAGCAGTGTTATCTGATTGACCAAACAAACACAGGGGGAAGGGCTATGAGAGAGGGGAATTGGCAGCGGCCGCCATGTTGGTTTCCTGGCTAAGCGAGGGTCCAGTCCCTGAAATGGCGGTAGTGGGCTGGGGAAGCCAGGAAGGCAAGGAAAGGGTGGGCAGAGCAGCACCCAGGGCAAAACTCCAAGAAACCTCTGCCACATTTAGTCCTTCCACTGCCATGGAAGGGGGGAGGGTGCCAGGGTGTCTCTTCTCCTTGGCAGACTTTCACCCGAGGAGGAACGAGGAAGTGCCGTTAGAGGGAGCTACTCCACCATGGGGCATGCACTTCTCCCGGCTCTGGGCAGGTCAGTTGCTCAGCCCGGGACCCTAAGCTCCTGCGAGCGAGGAGGAGGAGGAACGGTTGTTGGCGGGGGGAGGAAGATAATGGGGTTGGGCTGGGCCAGGAGCAAGCAAGTGAGGAGGAGGAGGAGGAGTTGTTGGTGGAGGGGGGAGCTAGGTAATGGGGCTGGGCTGGGAGCGAGCAAGGAGGAGGAGGACTGGTTGGTGGTGGGGGAAAGGAAGGGACAGGCACCCTCTTTAGTCCCCCACACCTTTGGCTTTTTTTGCCGTGTAGGCAGTTCACATTGTTGCGAACGCCTCCCTTTTTGTACGTATTTGTACGTATTCATATTATTTCCCCCTCTTATAGACAGGACCCCAATCAAAGACCCCATGATTCTACAGTCTCTGAGAATAGGAAGATGTACAAAATACTTTAAGGCAACCTGGTAGTTTCATGTTTTCATATGTTTGTACCTGTTCCCTAATCACAATGTAATAATAAGAATACTTGAAAGAATCACTTACATTCAGCCAGACTAGATTTACTTTCCTTCAGTTTGTGTCTAAACTTGCACATAGATATGGAATTGTTTGGCTCTCTGATCTAATTTTCTTCTTTTCACCAGCTCCTCACCTTTACCCAGTTATCCTTTGCCCACCTCCATCACTCAGTGTGTGGTTAGCTAGTGGCAGTGGAAACTGTGAATGTTTATACTCTCCCACTATCTGTTGCTCATAGTTACGCCCACGTACAGTGTGTTCAAAACATATGCATCATTTGTTATCTTCTTTTCCTTATAATTTGCTTTTATGCCTGTCTTTAATTTACTGCTGTATTTTTTTTTCATGCTCACATTTTTTTTAGCTAGTATTTGTCTTCTAAAAAGCCTATAATGTTTTGGAAATGTTGGCTTCTCTGATTTTATCATTTCTGACACATTCATTATGTATGCTGCAGTTTGGTATTCTTTGGAAGAATTAATATAGTCTTGCTCACAATCTGTGTGTGTTTGCATAGGACGAACAAATATTGCCTTGTTGTATGACAATTCAATTACATCTGTTTCTGAGAAGAAGTTATTTGTTTAAAATGAAGGCCAGATTTCTGAAAGTTGCCATTTTCCTATGGTACTTTAACTCTTGCTAAACTTGAATTCCATGAGCTTGCATAGTGAACAGACAAGTTGCTAGGCTAGTTGCTAGCAGAAAGCTGGCCCTCTGAATGCAAGTCTTCAGGTCCTTGCTACACTTGGAAGTGGATTAAGGAAAATGTGTGTGCATAGTGATATAAAATGGGGTACGGGTGTTTTGCTTAGAATGGAACATGTGCTAGCTTTCTAGAAATGATGAACTAGAACGTCAAAAAAAGGACAAGGACAAGAGATTATCAAGCATATGTTTGCAAGAGATAGTATCCTTTATAAGAGCCATAGGAACTGCTGGCTTGTGGGTTGCATTTGGCCCATCAGGGTTTCCACATCAGGCCCACAAGCTTCTTATTGAATCATTCCATTTTTTCCCTCTCTCTCTCTTGTTTTAATTATTGTATGTTTTTAATCCTTTCTAATTTAATATTGTTTTAAGGGGTGGGAGGGTTAGGGTACTGATGTAATTATGGAGTTTTTATGCTGTAAGCCGCCTCGATTGCGTTGCAGAGGGGCGGGATAAAAATAAATTTATTATTATTATTGTTGTTGTTTTTCTACTGTACTGTTATTTCTGATTAGTGAGCAGAGATCTATAAGAATTAAAGAGTATCTGTCTCTCTGGGTCTTTGCTCTAAGTAAAGGTTAGACATTTACAACTTGACACAGATACTAAGGGGATATTTTGGTTATTTGGTTTTAGATTAATTAATGCATTGATTTTATTTATTATATATGTGTCCAGAGGATGAAGCCCTCTCTTGCATCCAGACCTTAATGTGGGGAGAGGATTTTAATGTGGCAGAGAGGCTGAGAGTAATAGTGTCAGGAGTTACCGGTAGATTTTATCAAGAGCCTAGAGTCCTAGTAGGTGCACCAAAGTGGTGGAGACACCAGGCTAAGCTGCATTAATCCTCTTCGGGGTGTAACAGCTGCATCAGCAGAGTAACACTGGTAGTTCCAAGGATTAGAATAGCAAAGAAGCACCAGAAGGGAAGCTACTGTACAGCAGCAGTAGTGGGACGTGACACTGGCAAAAGACCTCTTAGAGGCAACAGCAGTGGCACTTTAGCTAACTCTGGTTAGTATTGCATTGCAGAAGTCATGGTAAACCACTCCTGAATGTTTTTTGTCTTGAAAACCTGTGATGGAACACTCCCAAAACAAAGCAAGGATAGTGCTAGAAGATGAGGCCTGCAGGGTTCTCTGTTGAGGAAGAGCAAAGGACAAGGAGACTAACTTATCAAATTTTGTGAAACCCATAGTTTGTTTGTTGCAGGCACATTCCTCAGGCAACCAAAGAGATGGCTGTATACATGGATGGCACTTGATGGCCACTATAGAAATCAAATAGACTACCTAAGTGGAAGCAGAAGATCAAAAAGCTCAATTCCTTCTGCAAAAATAAGACCAGGAGCGCACTCTGGCATAGAGCATGAACTACTAATGTCAAAAATTAGAGTAAAACTCAAAAAATACACAAAATCAATCATTGTGCCAAAAAATATTCCTGGAAAATTTAAATAACAGATTTGAACTACTAAACCTAGTTGAACATTAACCAGAAAAAAAAATGTAGACCCAAACCATGGACATGATCAGAGAAGAATGAGAAACAACACTTTCTGCAACCAAAAAGAAAGACAGGCCTCTTTGGATGTATGATGAAATGCTTAAGAAAAGGCTAGAAGCAAAAGCAAAAGGTGACAAAAATAGGGTCAGACTCATGAATGCAACTGCTCAACAACTTGTGCATAGGGACAAAGAGATCTGTTATAATGATCAATGCAAGGAAATAGAAGACAGCAAAAATTGGATGCTAAATGACCAACTGGATGCTAACTGACAAACACTTTAAATAAAATAAAGAGAAAATAAAGAGATGATAGAATCAATAAACTGAAGAATTATACAAAACAGTTGAAAGAATGATGGATTCCCTGAAAACAGAATCTTTTCATGAAGAACCTTCAGTTTTAGAAAGGAAAGTAGCAGCTGCTCTCAAAACACTTGTGGAAATAAATTATCAGGAACAAGTGGCATATAAATAGAACTCTGTCAAGCTATTGAGACAGAATCCACCCAAATTCTAATTAAAATCTGCTAATAAATATGTAAAGGTAAACAATGGTCCCCAGTCTGGAAATGCTCAATATAACGTCCAGTCCCCAAGAAAGGGTGCATGCAAGCAAAATGATGCTCAAGGTTTTACAAGAAAGATTTTTACCATATATGGAATGAGAAATGCCAGATGTCCAAGCTGGATTCAGAAAAGAAAGAGGCACTAGGAATCATATCACAAACATACGTTGGATAATAAAATATACCAAATATTTTCAGAAGAATATCAGCTAGTGTTTTAGAATTCAGCCAAGCCCTTGACTCTATAGAGCATGAAATTTCTAAAGGAATTTTAAATGAAAGGCACAGATATAGGATGGGTAACACCTGGCTTGATGGCAGTACATGCAGAAGGGATCTAGGAGTCTTAGTGGACCACAAACTGAACATGAGTCAGCAGTGTGATACAGCAGCTAAAAAAGCCAAAGCAATTCTAGGCTGCATTAATAGGAGTATAGTGCTTAGATCAAGGGTGCCACACTATTCTGTTTTGGTTAGGCCTCACCTGGAATAGTGTGTCCAGTTCTGGGCACCACAATTCAGGAAGGATATAGAGAAGCTGGAATGTGTCCAGAGGAGGGTGACCAAAATGGTGGGAGGTCTGGAAGCCATGTCCTGTGAGGAGCAGCTTAGAGAGCTGGGCATGTTTAGTCTGGAGAAGAGACGGTTGAGAGGTGACATGATGGCCATGTTTAAATATTTGAAGAGGTGCCATACTGAGGATGGAGTAAGCTTGTTTTCTGCTGCTCCAGAGTCTAGGACATGGAGCAATGGGTTCAAACTACAGGAAACAAGATTCCACATAAACATTAGGAAGAACTTCCTGATAGTAAGAACTGTTTGGAAGTGGAATACACTGCCTCGTAGTGTGGTGGAGTCTCCTTCTTTGGAGGTTTTTAAACAGAGGCTGGATGTCTTATCTGTTGGGAATGATTAATTGTGTATTCCTGCATGGCAGGGGGTTGGACTGGATGGCCCTTGAGGTCTCTCCCAACTCTATGATTCTATGAAATGGAAGTGCCACAACATGTGGTTGTGCTGGTGCATAACCTATACCCTAGATGAGATGCCATTGTCAGGATAGCATATGGAGAAACAGAATGGTTTTACTTGGCAAGGAGGACAGATAAGTGCGCACTTTATCATCATTTCTGTTTAATTTATATGGACAACATTTCATACAGAAAGTGGGATGAATTCAGAGGGAGAAGGTGTGAGAACTGGAGGAAGAAATACTAATAATTTAAAATATGTAGTTGATCTTGTATTACTAGGAAAAAAATAGCAAAGAGTTGGAAAGACTACTGATGAAAATTAAGGAAGAAAATGAAAAAGCAGTGTTATAGCTGAATTGGAGTATAACTATGGGGAAGGGGAAGAGGGGCATTGCTCCCAATAAGAATTCTACCTCCCCCCTCCCAATTTTACTGCTGTCCCCAAATTTATATCATTGTAGTAGCTTAAAACTTCAGTTGAGCATTTAGAAATATAGTTTAGGTATCCAGAAATGGGCAAAGTTACCAAAAGAGTATGAAGAATGAAAGTTTGAGAGTTCTAGGTGTGAACAATTGTTAATGTCCCACTCTTCGTAAAGCTAGAAATTTGATGACTGACAGGAAATTTCATTGCAGGACAGAATTCTTATTTGGTAGGGCTTGTCAGGGATGATGGGAGTTGTAGCTCTTCACCTCTGGCTCAAACTCACCACCTTGTTATGCAGCAGAGCCAACCAGCTTAGATCAGTGGTTAATGCTTTTCTCCAAAGCAGCAGAGTTTCAGAGAATAGGCTGAAGATCCTGACAAACTCTCCAAGCCTTCTCACTCTTCTCCAGGTGTCTCCAAAACGTCTCCAGGAATCACCCAGGCAACTCAGTAGTTTTATATAAAACCTACTTTATTCTTCTATATAAATATACTATATGCTATAAGGTCAACAAATCACAATCTCTACACACTACTCCACAATATCTCCAAACCACTCCAACTCTACTCAACCACAAATACATTGGCAAACACTGCAATTTTATAGCCATTGTTTATCACCACCCACTAGTTAGTTTCCACCCAGTGGGTGTGTACTTCCATTCTGATTGGTCCATGTAGTTCCACCCATGCTTAAGACCAACCCATGTATTTCAACATTTCACCTTGTACACTTAATGATTCTCAGGTGTTTCCAATCTGCATTCAGTACCTCTGTCCTTGGCTCTCAGGCCTTCTAGATTACATTAGCAGTTTCACCTGTGTAGCCCCATAATTGCTCTTGCTTAGTCATTGTGACTTTCACATACATATTTTATTTCTTTCACTGTATGTCCCATGTTGCATTTTCCTTAACAGGGCTTGGCCTCATCCACCCTCCCCCTGCATACTATATCTTTTTTTATATATTGTTTTTTATTGATAAGGAAACAAAGTCTCACATAAAATTTACAGTTACATTGACAGTTTAAATACCATCTTTTCCATTTTTCATAACATACTCTGTATCTTATAATAGTTATTTTACAGAATCTTATTATTTTGACTTCCCATTCATTTATCTGAACATTATGAGATAATTTCAGAATTAATGTTAATGACTTCTGTTTTTACACACTTTTAACTGTTCACTCCACCTATTCCTTTAATATTTCTAAGTTCTCTAACCGTAGTGTCTCCATTGTCAATTGAACACTGGACTACAGTTGTTCCTCCGTATCCACGGATTTGGTATCCACGGATTTAAGTATTCATGGCTTGAAAATATTTTAAAAATAATAATCCAAAAAGCAAATTGATTTTACCATCTTATATAAGGGATGCCATTTTTCTATGCCATTGCATATAATGGGACTTGAGTATTCACAGATTTTGGTATCCACATGGGGGTCCTGGAACCAAACCCCAGCGAATATGAAGGGACAACTATGTTTTATAGTAAGTCCCTAGAAGGATATTTCACTAATACCCCATATCTCTTTCCAGTAATTCATCACTTATATCCAGTCTCTTTCTATTTGGTTTAACGATTCAGAATGAATTTTTAGAGTTAAATTGTCCATCTCAATCATATCTGTGAACTTGATTAACCAATCATTTATAGATGTAATTTCCTTGGTTTTTCCATCTTTGTGCTATTGTTAGCCTGGCTGCAGTAACCACGTAGAGCAACACTTTCCAATGTTGTCTTTCTTCATTCTTTTTCAATATATTGGTTATGTTGAGAAGGTAGAGTTCCTGCTTCATAGGAAACTATATTTGAACTATCTTCCTAATAGTTGTATGGATTTTTCTCCAGAATCTCTTAATTTGATCGCAGTTCCACCACATATGGTATAGGGAGCATGGTGCATTTTGGCACTTCCAACAATTATTGTTCTCTGATCTGCAGATTTTGCTGATTCTTGATGGGGTATAATTCAGCCCAAGAGCTAATTTTATATTGGGGTTGTCTAAACTGTGAAAATACTCCTCACAGAATGTGAGGAGAGTATGATCTGTCTCAATGGGATTCCACATCATTTCGATGTATTGGGAAAGAGGGGAGGCAAAACCACCATATACTGTGTGGGAAAAGCCTTTGTGACTTTTCCCGTTTTTTTTAAAAACAGCGGGGGCAGGGATGCACATTCCTGCTTATCGGGACAAGCGATTCAATTTTATTTGCTTTCCCTATATGAGTAGAAATTGAAAGCTGATTAGTCCTATATGTGCAGGGAGCAGAGCTTGTTAACAAGGCAAGCACCCGGAGCTGCCATTTTGGATTTTCGCCTTACTGAGTGAGTGCTAAGGTGATAAAACAGCTTTTTTGTTTGCTTGCTTTTTTGTTAAAGTGAAATGTCGCTCTTTTTCACTTTGGATATGGTTTAAAAAAATACTGTCCAGCAGCGACAAATTGGGGTAAGTAAAAACACAGGTAATTCACTCGCATCCACCATCTTGATTTGCAGGCATGCCCATTTGCACAGGAAACGCAGATAGCTTCACATGCCTGCGATCTGCAAAAAACCCCATTAAGACAAATAGTAGGTGCTGCGAATTGCCATTACTGTGGAGCAATCCACATTGGGTTTTTTTTTGCCTCATATAGACAACTCCTTCATTTTGTTTTAAATATTGAGAGGCCGTGAACTTGTGTGTTTTCCTTTGGACATTTCCCCATGATTCAAGACTTAATGTGTATCCAAAGTCCTTTGCCCATTTCAAAATTGTGTCTTTGATCATGTCCTCTTCTAAATCCCTTGTTAATAGTAATTGTAAAGTTTGGCTATTTTATTTTTGTTTTTATCCCAAATTAAATTATTGAAATTGTTTTCTCTTTCTTCAAACCCTTCATTTTTTTGGTCTTCTTTCAACCTTTCCTTTAATTTATATCTCTACCTTCTTCAATTTGATCTTTCTGTTTCAGACTATAAGGTTCTTGTTTTTCCTTTTTTAGTAGATCACTGTACTTTAGCCACTTATCGGTGTTTCTCCATCTACCCAAAAAAGCTTCTTGAGGAGGAATCTAGAGTAATATTTTCCTATAAAATTTGCTATTTAGAGTCATCCACACTCTCAATAAAGTTTTCCTGATAAAATGGTTATTAAATTCCTTATTTAATTGCACTTTCCTATACCAGATGTAGACATGCCACCCGTATCTCAGATTATGTTCTTCAGTGTCTGTCTATCATTTTATAGATTGACCCAGTCTTGTATGCACATTAGTGAGCATGCATAATAATAAAGTCCTAGTTCTGGAAGATCACAGCCGCATCTGCTTTTGTGTCTGTTAATGTTGACCGTTTTAATCTTGCTTTCTTCCCTTCCCAAATGAATCTTTTAAGATCTTTTTGTCAGTCAATTAAAGGTTTTCATTAATGATTATTGGCAAGTTTTGAAAAAGAAAGAGCAATTTGGAGAGAATATTCATTTTCACTGCCTAGATCTTCCCCAGTAAGGATAATTTCAGCTTTGACCATCTTTCTAGGTCCTTTTTGATTTCTTTCCAAAACACTTTATTACTACTTTGAGCTAAATGTTAACAGAAATAATGACCACAGAAGATTTATGTGTCATTTTAAGGAGAATGATCAGGACATCAAAGTAGTTAAATATTTTGTATACCTTGGCTCATCAATCAAAATGGAAACTGAAGTCAATAAATCATAGGAAGACTACAATTTGGAAGGGCAGATATGAAGCAACTAGGCAAGATTCTCAAGTGTAAATTTATTTCATTAAATACCAAAGTAAGGAACATCCATGCCTTAGTATTTCTGATTTCTATGTATGGGCGTGAAAGCTGGAGAGTGAAGAAAGCTGACAAGAAGGGAATCCATTCAGTTGAAATGTGCTTGTAAAGTAGAGTTCTAAGGATACCGTGAACTGCCAGAAGTTAAAGTTGAGCCTGAACTCCCGCTAAAAGCCCAAATCACTAAACTGAGGCTATCATTATATGACATAACTCATTGGAGAAGACTAATACTTGGTGAAGTTGAAGGCAGTGGGAATAGAGGAAGACCATATTACAGGTGGATTGATTCAATCAAGGAAGCTGCAACCTTGAGTCTGCAAGCCTTTTAGCAGAGCAGGTGATAACCAGGACTCTTGGAGGTCTCTCATTCATAGGGTCACCATAAGTTGAAGTTGACTTGGCAGCAAAACCCCCACAAAATTATCAATTTACTGCATGTTTCAGGGATAACCCTAGCTGTCACACTAGAGCAGTGATAGTGAACCTATGACATGTGTCAGCACTGACACACATAGCCATTTGGGCTGACATGTGGCCATAGGCGATCGGTTGCCACTTTAGGAAGGGTGGGAGGGTGGAGGAAAGTTGTGGGTGGGGCTACAAAGCCCCAGTTGCCACTTTAGGGAGGCGGTGTGTGTGGACCCTCCCCACAATGAGGCCTGCTATGCTTCCCTGGAGCCGCCTCGGAAAAGCCAGGTAAGGTGGCGGGTGGGCAGAAGCCCCAGAGCCGCCTCAGAAAGGCCGGGCAAGCCTGGCGGGCGGGTGAGCAGGAGGGACTCTGCCCGGCCTCTCCCCGGCCTTCCCGAGGGGGCTCCGAGGCTTAGAAGCTCCGGAGCCACCTATGAAAGGCCGAGGAAGGTGGCGGGTGGGTGGGAGGGACTCTGCCTGGCCTCTTCCCGGGCTTCCCTAGGGGGCTCCAAGGCTTCGAAGCCCCGGAGCCGCCTTGGAAAGGCCGGGGAAGGCAGTGGGCGGGAGTCTCCTCGGCCTCTCCCCAGCCTTCCCAAGGGAGCTCCAGGGCTTTGAAGCCCCGGAGCCGCCTCGGGGAGGCCGGCGAAGGCAGCGGACGGGTGGGCAAGAGTCTGCCTGGCCTTCCCCCGGCCTTCCTGAGGGGGCTCCAGGGCTTTGAAACCCCGGAGCCGCCTCAGGAAGGCCGGAGAAGGCGGTGGGAGGGAGTCTGCCCAGCCTCTCCCCAGCCTTCCTGAGGGGGCTCCAGGGCTTTGAAACCCCGGAGCTGCCTCAGGAAGGCCGGAGAAGGGGACAGGAGGGTGGGAGGGAGTCTGGCTGGCCTCTCCCTGGACTTCCCGAAGGGGCTTTGAGGATTGAGAGCCCCATATAGGCTCTTCTGGAAGGTTGGGAGGGGTGGAGGGAGCGTGGCGTAGAGGCCTTTCAGCCACCCCCACCCTCCCAAAGCCACAACAAGGCTTAGAAAGCTCAATGGCGGCTTTGAGAAGGAGGGGGGCTAAAAAGCGCCTTTCCCGCCAACTCCCTGCTCTCTCGGGGTTTGGCTCTCACCGCCCCCCCCCAAAATGGAGCCAAACCCAGGAGAGCGGGGAGTTAAGCACCTGGCTTGCTCAGCAAGCACTCCATTTAAATCAACTCCTCTCCCTTGAGTGGGAGGGAGAGAAGCTGATTTAAATGGGGTGCTTGCTGAGCAAACCACGAATAATCAAAACTGCGAGAGTGAAAGCTGCAAATGTGGAGGGGCAACTGTATACATTTATGTTATTTAAACAATAAATATTGCGAAATAATGTTTTTTCCTCAAAGTGACACACCACCCGCAATATGCTCAGTTTTTGGCGAAGTTTGACACACCAAGCTCAAAAGATTGACCATCACTGCACTAGAGGATAACTAGTCACTGTTCTAATCCAATTGTGCCTGGATGTTGGATTAAGAAGAGGGGTATATACTCTTTAAATGTGCTCAAGTTTTCTAGTAGTGGTAGGCAAAGACAGATGAATGCAAGACATAAGTATACCTGCATGAGAATCAAGTAAGAAGAGTGGTGGGACTACAGAGGGGGAAAAGGGAAAGAGATGTACCGTATATTCCGGCGTATAAGACGACTGGGCGCATAAGACGACCCCCCCAATTTTTAAGTTAAAATATAGAGTTTGCCCCCCCCCCAGCCAGCCAGCCAGCTGGCTGGAAAGCCTGTTCCCCACCAGCCAGCCAGCTCAGTGGCTGTAGATGATGGAATAGTCTGTGAAATTAAAGGACTAAGAACAGCTTAAAAAGCATGGGATACTTTGAAAAATCTCTGTGGTGTTCAATCTTTGGAAAGTAAGGTTGCATTAATACTATAAGTTGGTTAATATGAAGCTATCAAATCCCAAATTTTTGAATGAGCACATTAATGAATGAGCACATTAATGGTTTTAGAGCCACATTGGCAGACAAGAGAATTTCACCATAGACAAAACTTGATGCAAAATGAGAAGCTGAATCCAGAAATTCTAATTTTAGGCTAACTTATCCTGAAAAGAAACATCATTTTGACTCTCCTGAGCTAAATAGAGGGCCATTTAACTCTTCAAATGCAAAGCAGTCATTCTCACAGCAGGAGGAAGGATCTGCTGGGAAAACTGCCCAGGCCATTTTACACTTCAATCATTCTCACAGCAGGGGAAAAGGTCTATTGGGGGTATAAGACCACCCCCCCACTTTTGAGGAGATTTTCAAGTGTTAAAAAGTAGTCTTGTATGCAGAAATATACGGGTATTCTGGCTGTTACAGAGTGCACCAGCAGTTCTTGCTAGGAGGCCAGCTTGGAGAAAAGGTATTAGAAAAAGCTATATTGAGAGAACATGGGTAACACATAGCAGTGGATTGTGGGAAAGGTTGCATGCAGAACATCCAAGAATAAAAGAGAAGTATGCAAAATAGCAAGCAAACAGAATCAATGGCTAGAGTTTTTAGAGAGAAAAAGAAAATGTTGCAATCTTCTAACATCTATCCTTTGGCTGTGGTTCTGGTTCATTCATTGTAATTGCCTTAGTTTCCAGTTTTTGCACGTATTGCTGTGAAATCACATAGAACTTCCAGGATATCTTGCAATGGTGACTAGGTTCAACTGCCTCAAGTCAGTGGCTATATTACTGTAAAGAATATCTTGTGGCAATGCAGGTGTGTCTACAGGTCTCCCAGTCCATGGTTTATCTCACACTGGGCACAATGTGTTCAGCTTTGAAAGGTCCATTGCTTTGTGTGAAACCTCTTGGAAATCACACCACCAGGGCTGTTCTAACACACAGCAAGCCATGTATTTTTGTTAGTAATAGATAAGTTATTTTAAGCCTCAGAAGCTGCAATGTAGGGCTCTCATTTGCAGCCTCAGAAGGCATAGAATTGAGCTGTGTTTTGTATGTTTGGTGGCAAAATGTCCAAGGGCTTGTTTACACTGGCGGGAAACCCTATACCGGTACTTACCTCATAGCTGCAGCAGATGTTTTTGATCTGCAGTGGCTCCATAAATGCCACATGCTCTGGGCTTTTATGTTAGTTAGTTAGTATGTTAGTTGCATTGGAGTAAAAGGGTGGTCCAACACTGATCACATGTCCTATACATCGTACTATTTCTGGCCACATGGCTGGAGCTGCTCAGGGTTTTATTTTTTGCTGTGCACTGGTGCATGCGAATATGTGAATATACATTGTCTCAGAGCACTGTATTACTGTATAAGCAAAGATATGCACAATCACCAGAAGCCCTGCCCCCCCCCGCTTCACACCGAAGCCAATCTGCAGATGCCACATAGCCAATAATCTGGGGTTTTCTCTAAAATGCAAAGCAATCTGTGAATCTTACAGATACAGAGTTTCTTTCAGAAATTGTGGTGAAAATGTAGTGTGGCAACTCATTCTTGAAAATGTTGTGTGGCAACTGTGCCGTGAATACGAAGTGAGTATGGTGGGATGGGGGTTTGCTGGTATAGACAAGTCTCAATTTGTAATAATTGCCTCTGGCCTTGCCCTGTGCCTATAACCTCAGCTTCTGCTGGAATGTGATCCTTCAGACCCTTTCCCAAATTGAATTTGGCCCCTCAGATTGCAAAAAGGTCCCCTCTCCCATTTATAGCTGCATTTTATTGCTCTACTTACCTGATATTCATCTTTTGAGTGAAAACAAACATTCATTCATTTAGTAGATTGTACTACTAATAGTTAAATAAAGTAACACTATAGCTAAAGAAAAGACACCCAGACAGTCACACCATTACTTAGATTTTTAGACCTTTACAATAATCAGTACTATGGATGAAACTACTATAAGCTTCTGAACTCATGAAATAGGGAACTATTTAAATAAACTAAAGAGAGTAGAGGCCAGTGGTTCCAAAACGTTCATCCTCCAAGTGTTTTGGACTTCATCTCCTGGAATTGCTAACCACTGAACAAGCTGGCTGGAGCTTCTGGGAGCTGAAGTCCAAAACACCTGGAGGACAAAAGTTTAGGAACCACTCAAGGATGGTGTTGTTTCTTTTACTGTTATTAATCACTGGTTACATTCCGTTGTAGAGGGAACCATTGGCTCAGTGATAAAATAGCTTAAAAGTTGCAGTGGAACTGTCACTTGACCTTATTTCAAGATAATAATACATATTATTATTTCGATAACAATACATATTATTATTTCGATAACAATACATATTATTATTTTGATAACAATACATATTATTATTTTGATAACTACATATTATTATTTTGATAACAATACATATTATTTTGATAACAATACATATTATTATTTCGATAACAATACATGTTATTATTTCGATAATAATACATGTTATTATTTCGATAATAATACATATTAGATTCTCATAACACTACATTCCACATGGTTTTCACAATAGGAACAGATGTGATTGTCTGAGAGAAATATTCCATGTTTTCCCCTCAGGTATAATATGGGAACTCATAATGTGATATCCAAAATGTTCAAACTGTGCACATTAAGTGGGAATATAAAAATGCATTTGTTGCATTAACAAATTACTGGGTTGGACGAAGAGTATATTAGTCCCACTTAAGTCCTACTGAAAACAAAAACTAATTCATGACTTAAGGATAACTAAGTGTTTAACGTAGTCTGGAGCCAACCCATTTGAAAGGTCCATTTTACAAAGATCATGGAGATGAAATTTGTCCATGCTCATTTCTGTCATATTTTGAAAAAAGGTGTCAGGTTATTATGTTTTACAAGGATCTTATGATTCTGTGTAATGTTCATTTGAAATAAACTGTGGTTTAATATACTGAGTGCTTATTGTCTACATAATGTTTATTGTCCAAATGAAATCGTTTAATTTTTGATTATTTTGTGATATTAGCTCATGTGTATATCTCTTGATTCTTAGGGTTTTTTTAAAAAAATAATAATTGGAATGTAGCTTAGTGGAATATGAACATTTAAATAAAAATAAAACATACAATGATATCAACACTTAGCAGCCAAGACCTTGCTAGTTGTGACTGCTGAGACAAAGTTATAGGCCAAATAAGTACGCTCAAGGCTGGAACAAGCAGATCTGAGGGCCCTGGGTGAGGGACCTCATTGGATGTGCTGGATTCTAAAGAATCACACCCTCCAGCTATCCCAGTTTGGCAGGGACAGTCCAGATTAATTCTGTTGTCCCATTTTTTCAGTTGCTTTAAAACGTCTCGGTTTCACTCCTCCACTTTCCCCCTTTGTCTTCTGCTTACTTCTGTTGGTGCAAACTGAGTTCAAAGTACAAAAGTAGTTTGTGCACAGTTAAGTCAGCGGGGGTGGGGTGGGGTTGAAGAGAAATCAGAGTCTTGCCTTTCCCAGTAGGCTCAGGCAAAAGCAAACTGCTAAAGCCTCTCCTGGCTTGTCTGTTTTTCCTTATTAATATTTTTTGCTATCTTGACCAGATTCTGATGTCGCTTGGACTCATGTGTCCTGGTTTTCATCTGTCAAATGTTGGAGGTTATGGAGTTGGTGGGCTGGGCTGGGGTGAAGTAAAGCAATAGGACCCTGGTGCTACTATTTACAATGATGCATTGATGATCTAGTTCTAGGACTGAGGCTTTATAGGTCTGTGAAAGGTGCACTAGGCTTGTGGAGGGGAAACCTTTGGTCCTCCAGATATTTGGGATATTAGTTCCCGAAAGACCCAATCAATAGCCAATGGAGGGTGGTGTGGGAGATGTAGTCGAAACATCTGGATGACCAAAGTTTCCCCTACTCATGGTGTAGGTCATTACTTTCAACACTAAATCAGTCACATTTGCCATGAAGACAGAGCACCAAAGAAGCCAGGAGGTAAGGTGCTGGTTGCTGAATGCTAGGTGCCACAATTTGAGGGCTCCTTGCCCCAGCACATGATTAATGTCCAATTATTAAGCTCCCACTTGCAAAGCCTTGGTAAAATACTTTACTAATTCAGCTCCAGTTTAATTTTGCATTAAGGATTAAGGAGGAAATTCCGGCAGCAGCTTATAGAGTCTTTCAGCTTCTCCTTTTTGAGTGTTTATGCATATCCTTTTATGGGAAAACAGTATTGTTCTCTTCATGTTGCAGATGTCATACTGACACAGAAAGAAAGTAACCTTGCTCAGACACTGAATGAAGGTATGGCGAAGCTGATCAAGGTCTTACTTTTTATCCTCACCCCAACATCAATGCGTTCAAGAGTCCCATTTACAAGGAATCCTACAGGCAGTCTGGTACTTGGGAAGCTGCAGGATCCCAGATTGTATGTGCAGGAAGTTATTCTTGCTCAAGGAGTATGTGTGTAGGGTCTGCATACCTGGGAGTGCTGAAGATCAGGGTGTCAGTGGGGCAGGCAGTGAGCATGATCCCAGCTCTCTCCATAGCACATACTCATTTATATCTCTATCAAGTGGAAATAACCTGGTGTTTCCTAGGGGTTGTCTAGATAGTGGAAATAATCCTAATAGAATTTGCAGGGAATACCTTTTGTCCCAACAAGATTCCGTGGTGATTTGCCTTATTCGGAAGGAAGGGGGCCAAAAACTATGCTGGAAAAGCCTTTGTGGCTTTCCCTGAATTTTTAAAACTAATACGTGGGAATGCACATTACTGCTCATTTGGACAATTGATTAGGGATGCTGTGCATTCTCGGAGAGGAGTGGAAGTGGACAGCTGATTGGTCAGATGTGTGCTGGGGGCAGGCTTTCCAGCAAGGAACTGGCCAGAAGCACCATTTTGGATTTTTGCATTGCCGACTGTGTGTTTTTTTTTTTTGCTGCTCTGATCAGACCAAGTAGCTTTTTTAAGCAGAAAGTTGCACTTGCGCACCTTTGATTCAAAGTTTTTTTTTTTTTTTTTTTTTTACTGTGCAGCGTTGACAGTGTATGGAGTAAAATAACACATGGATTTACTTTGCCACCATCTTGATTCACAGGCATGTGTGCACTTCAAATGCGGATAGCTTCGTGTACTATCAATTTTGCCAAAAGACTGTGGAGACAAATTTGCTGCAGCGAATTTGCAATAATGCATAACAATCAGTATATGTTTTGGACTCCAACTCACTTAAAACCCAGGCAGGAACTAGGGATTATGGGAGCTGTAGTTGTTAAGAATATCTGGAGAGACCAAGTTGCCTACTCCTGACCTCAGTGACCAAGAAGAGGCTATTGACTTACCCAGTGAATTGAGGCTGAGGCACAGAGTCCCAGCTCACGCATACCATAATCATCCCAATAAATTTTGTGCTTTGACTGTGTCGTATCTATTTAGAGTGGGGTGAGAGTGGCAGGTGGGCAAAGTGTGGCCCTGGGATCATAAGGAGTTCCTGAAAGTTTTTTTTTTTTTTACTTTTAGTCTCTCCAGGCTCCCTTTTTCTGGCCAAAAATAGAAGGTGAATTGCCTCTTCTCCAGGACTCACAATGATCTCTTAGAAAGGTTGTAAAGCCGCAGTTCAAATATATATAAATAAATAAATAAATAATCCCTAGGTTTTTTTCAAAACCTGTTTTTCAAAAATCAGAGGTAGGCCTCTGGACATCTCCAGTGAAAACAGTCAGTGACATCTCCAGTGAAAACAGTCAGGTGGGTACATGAGGGGAAAGCCTGTTGCTTGAGAACCCTGAGAGTTGTGGTCAATTGGACTTGACAACACTGGGCTAAATGGGCTACTGGTTTGATTCAATATGAAGTAACTTTCTGTACTCTTCTTCAGTTTGGAACCAAAACATCTCATCCAAGGGAACATCTAAGTATCAGTTGTAAGAAAAAAGCCAGGATAGTCTCACACACCTGCCTTTGTTGATGTTGAAGACACTTTGTCCCACACTGAAGGTGGAGCCCAAATATTTATTACTAGTACAGTAATTACCCATTTCACATGAATAAGTCAATAAAAAGTGTCAGCAGCTTCAGATGCCTGAAAGTCTTTTTCCACCTAAATAGCACCACTGAATTATTAACCAATTTTAAAGTGATGTCTCATTTTTCATGAGCACTTCAGACACAATTAGGTTATGCAATCTGATGATTATGTAAGGAACACCAGTAAGCACTGGGCTCTGTACTACAATGAAGTTACAGGGAGCCTTTACATTGACTTGTGTTGGTAATGTAAGAGCTAATGCTATATAATGATTTTTTTTTTGCAAATTTCATAATTAGTGTTATTTTAGTAGCCTCACAGAAATATTTTAGCCTTCACATTTTTTTCTTTTATGCATGTCTGAATAGACCAGAAGATTTGACATTCATTCCCCCATAACCACCAGAAATAATTAAATCTTTCTCAGCCAAGGGAGATGAAAGAGGCTGTGTCCACACTAGTTGCCACAGTTTGGTTTTACCTTTTTGGTAGTATATCCTAGCACATGAAAGCAAATCTAACCTTTGATAGCTTATCCTTCTTTTGCAGCTTGGGCATGTACAATCTCTCTCTCTCTCTCTCTCTCTGGCTTTTCTTCGCAAACGAAGATTCAGGAAGGACTCATCCTGCGCTTTCTGCAAGCGCGCTGATGACTAAAAAGGCCAATCCGAGATAAACAAGTCCGGTTGCAAAAAGCACAGCAGAAGGTCTCCTTGGGTGATGTTTTTGGGTTGTGATTCTTTCTGCGTTGTCGTTTCTCTTCAAGACTTGTTCGTCGTGAGTTCTCAAATAAGGCTGCAGCATTGTGGATAGTGCGTCTCCATGCCTCCCGATGTGAGGCCAGGGCGGACCACTGTTGGTGATCAATTTGGCCAAGCCTGAGATGTTGTTTCAGGGAGTCTTTGTATCGCTTTTTTGGAGCGCCCCTCTTACGCTGACCCGTGGCGAGTTCACCGTAGAGTAGTATTTTTGGGAGGCAATAAGAACAGAGAAATACCTGTTTGTTTTCTAAGCGCTAAGCAGAGCTCAGAAAAATTAGTTTTTGACTACAGCTCTCAGAATTCCCACACAGGGCTATGGCTGGAGAATCTGGAAGTTGTGGTCCAAAAAGTAACTTTCCACAACGTTGACCCTATGGCCATTGCCCTTAGAATAATGATCTTGTGGGATCTCTAAAGCATCATGGTTGCAATTGACTAGGTCTCTGAGCCCAACACTATGTAGACAAACCTTGTCTGTTAGTGTGCCACCCAAAAGAAAGAAATATCTCAGACAAACAGTGGATTGAATAAGGGTGAACACAGATATAACATAAAAAGAATATTCACAAGGGCTCCCGGGGTAACATGGGGTCTGGCTTTCTCCTATATGAACTGATACATACATACATAGCAAGTGAATCAAATGCCAGCTTAGCAGTTTAGAATTGTGCCTTCTGGAAAGGGGTGCCTCCCTTGGGGGAGATGTAAGTTTGCCTGAATACTGACCGAATTATGTTTGCTCGTTACCTTTCAAAAGATATTTTTTAAAAAAAAAAATGTACAAAATGTTTCTGGCAAATGGTGTAATGGAGAACCTCTTGACACATCATGAAGCTAGCCAGTCAGCATCGTGCACAGCTGGCTTTTGCTGTAAATTTATGAAACCCTTTCACTCTCCATTCCGATAATCCCTATGCAGTGGAAATAAACACATTTTGGAATAGGTGCAGTGATGATACCATAGTGTGCTTTAAAAAAACATTGTGTGTTTAAAAAACATTGTGTCGGACTTCCAGCTCTGTGGGAGGAGGCGACGGTCGGCTTGCAAATGAGCTCCACAAGCCTGACTACCGAAAGAGACCAGCTTGGGGGGATTTGACCCTCCAAGACACCCTAGTTGGGGAAGACAGAGTGTACGGGACTCGCTGGCATCAGGAAGTGCCGCTTTTAGTCCCCGGTGAGAAGACACCAGGGAAGAAAGCGAGCGATAGACGGATTGGTAGCCGTGGACTCTTTGCGGGTGCAGTAGCTCCGAGCCTCTGTGCAGCCCGCAGGCTTATCAAAAGCGGAGAAGTAAGTAAGTAAAGGAATATAAGCTTACAAGTCCAAAAAGGTCGCTAATGTCTTAAGCGGAGAGGATTTTGTCAGCGGTGCATATAAGCTGATTAGAACAGTAACAACGGTAATAAAGAACAGCTGGAAGACACGGAGGAGAGCAGAGTGTGTTGGAGAGTGTTGGGTGTGCCTCCGAGCATAGAGGAGAAGGAGAAGACTGGAAGCAGAGCGAAAGCAGACAGCAGCCAGAAGAGGTCGGAAGAAAGAGCAACAAAAGAAGATAGAAGAAAGTCGAAGCTTCTATTATAAGTACAGAGAAAGGGGCGATAACAAAGTCGGAGGGAAGGGAAAAGGGCTAGAGGAGACCTAAACTGCATTAGCGGATGATATAAGCTACTGCTAGTGGTCGTGAAGGAAGAGAAGACAAGAAGTGAAGGACCCGAATGAAGAGAGAGTTGAAGACAATCAGTGACAATTGGGAAGATAGTCGGTGGATGAATTGTAAGGACTGAATACATATGTATTGAATCTGGTCGAATGAATTAATTTCACTAAGAACTTTCTCTTGCTTAATGGATTAACTGATTTATGTAATTGTATGTTGAAAGTGGAGTAATTAAGTCTAAGTGAGATAATTGAATAATTAGTGACACAAACAGTAATTTAATTTTAATTTATTATATTTAAAAGTCAATTAATGAATCAATCAGATATTTAATTAATTGATATTCAATTAATGAATGAGTTTAATTAATGAATTGATTAATTTCATTTAAGACTAAGGCTTTTGTTCTAAAAATAAGAGTGCTTTTGATGAATTAATCGATTACTTTTTGTAAAGTTTTCTTTAAGGAATTATAGGGAACTCTATTTTAGACACAAGGCAAATATGAATTAAGAGAATAAATGATATAGCTGTTAAGACAGTATACGATAGATGATATATGAATTGTACTAAGAGAGAGGATTTAAAGCTTCAAGAACTGATGAATTATTTGGAAAATGAGAATTAACGGATGAGAAGTGGACGGGGAAGGTCGTACAGGGAAGGGTAGAAGTGTTACTATAGAGAAGAAAAGGGGGAAGACGTGAAGATATAAAGAACTATAGGTGTAGAAAAAGATCAGAGTAACTAGAGTCTTCCAAGTGAGAAAGACCGGAAAACAAAAGCATTATACATAGAAGTACCTGAGGATAGAAGGATAAGAACTGTTTGAATTTAAATAGGTAGGGGTGGACTGGAAGTAAGGAGGGAAAATGGCATCAGGAGTAAGATCAAGAGCATACACGACTTCACAAACAACACTAACAAGGAGAGGCTCCATAGAAATGCCAAAACAAGCTGATATAAATACACAGATATTACAGGAATTGAGAGAGATGAAAAGGGAGATGAAGGAGGATCTTAAAAGTTTGAAGAAAGAATTGAAAGCAGATATGGAGAGACTCGATAAGAGATTAGATAAACTAGCGTCTGAAGTGAAAGAGATGAAAAGTGAAATAGATGTTAAAAACAGAACGCAAAATCTAGTGACACAATCTGAAATGTTAAGGTCAGAACAAGAAAAAGATAGAAATATTAATCTAGTCCAGGAACTAAGATATCGGGAGAAATGTATTAAGTTGAGAGGGTTATCAGAGAAGATAAAGGAAAACTTGAATGAAAGAATTATCCCTCAAATGGCCCAGTTTATGGATATATCAGAGGAAGAGTTATCTCTTTACACAGATAAAAATTTTAGAATAAACTCGGCAACAGCTAAAGAGAGGAAAGTCCCAAGGGACATGGTATTACTTATACGAAATCATCAATAAGGGATAGTATAATACAGAGAAGTTATAATGCTAAACTAGAAATAGAAGGACAAGAAATTAAGATCTTCAAAGATACACCGCCTGAAATCCTTAAGAGAAGACAAGATTATACATTCTTGACGCAGAAACTAAAGAATAAAGGTATAAACTATAGGTGGGAAAGAATTGAAGGTATCTCATTTAATTACTATCAGAAAAGATATAGGATAAACACAATAGAGAAAGCGACTGAATTCCTGGAAAAAATGAATCAGGATGAAAAGAAATATGATCAAAAAAGGAGAAGAAAGAAAAAAGTTGATGTGGAGGATAAGAAAACGGGAGAAATTTAGTGAAGAAAGGGATAGAGATAAGGGAGGGAAAGTAGGCAATGTAGAGGAAAAGGAAGAAGAGGGGGAGGAGAAGGAGAAAGGAGATGTAGGAAACACAAATGAGAGAGAGGATAAAATGGAAGGAAGTTCAGAAGGAGAGGAAGAAGAAGAAGGAAAAGAAGAAGAGGAAAAAGAAAAGGAAGAAGAAGATGGGAGGAGTGAGGAAGAAGAGAATACTGTGGATTAAGATATGGGTGTTTCAATAATAACATGGAATGTCAAGGGAATGAACACACTGGAAAAACGGAGAAGAGTGTATCACTATCTAGAAAATTAAAAGGCAGATATTATAACGATTCAGGAAAGTAGAATAAGGAATCAAGATAATAAATACTTAAATAATAAAAAATTAGGAAAGTTTTTTATGCATCAGCTGATCAGAAGAAAAAAGGGGTAGCGATATACGTGAAGAATAGTTTTGAAGTTAAAGAGATTGTAAAAGATAAAAATGGGCACTATGTGGGGGTAGAGATAAGTTGGGTGAATCAGAAGATAACATTGATAGCGGTATGTGCACCATTAGTTAAGAAGAGTCAATTTTACAAGCACCTCAGAATGGAAATAGAGAAATTAAATGCTGAGAACTTGATAATTACAGGACATTTTAACGGGGTGTTAAATAGCTATAGAGACAGGTCGGAACAAGGGAAGAATAAGAAAAGTCACAGTAACCTGCCAGTGATATGTGAGGAAATAATAGAATACAATTTAATGGAAGTCTGGCCTTACAAAAAAGGAAGCGAGAAAGGGTACACCTTTTACTCAGAGGTGCATCGGACATGGTCCAGAATAGATATGTTTTGGGTGGCAAAAGAGCTCAGTGTAAAAATAAAAAATATTGATGTGTTACCTAGAGTAATGTCAGATCATAACCCCTTAAAAATGACAATAAGCACTATAAGGAAAGAATATACCTGGAGACTGAAAGAGTCACTACTGAAAGATGAACAATTTGTTAAAAGAATAAAGAAAGAATCAAAGAGTTATTTTGAAACAAATAACACACAGGAAGTCCCAAGTAAGATAATATGGGATGCCTATAAAGCAACTATGAGAGGCCTGCTACTACAACGGGGAGCTGAAATTCATAAGCAAAGGAGAGCAAAAAAGGAAAGTTTATTGAGAGAGCTTAAAGAAAGAGAAAAGATACTAAGACAGGATCCGAAAGATAGGAAAACCCTGGGAGAAATAAGAAATATCCAAAATGAAATAAATCAGGAAATGATAGAGGAAATAGGATATAAGCTCAGAAGACTCAGACAAAATTACTTTGCAAATGTTAACAAAGTAGGAAGGTGGTTAGCATATAGACTTTAAAAAGAGAAGGAAAAAAAGCTTATAACGGAGATAAAAGAGAAAAATGTAACTTACAATGATCAAAAAGAAATAAAAAAGATATTTACACTATTTTATATAAATCTATATGCAGATAAAGGAAAAGGAGAATGGGAAGTTAAGGCAATGGAAGAATATTTAAGTAATTGTGAAATAAGAAGGTTATCGGAAAAGCAAAAAAAGAAATTAGCTACACCTATAACAACGCAAGAAATCTCTACGGTAATAAAGAACTTGAAAGTGGGGATATCGCCGGGACCAGATGGGTTTACGGCAGAGTTCTATAAAGCTATTGAAGAAGAAATCATAGAAGCAATGTGTCAGATGATGAATAAGATCCAAGAAGAAGGTGTGCCAGAATCCTGGGAAACAGCAGAAATTGTCCTAATCCTGAAGGAAGGGAAGGACACGACTGACGTAAAGAACTATTGGCCGATATCTCTACTGAACGTAGACTATAAGATTTACGCAATGATATTGGCTAATAGGTTAAAAACAATACTTGTAGATTACATTCACTCAGACCAAAAAGGCTTTCTCCCAGGAATAACAATGGCAAATAATATAAGAACGGCTTTGAATATTTTAGAATATTATGAGAAAAATAACGAAAAGAAAGTAGCCTTAATGTTTGCAGATATGGAGAAAGCCTTTGATAATTTAAGATGGACATTTATGAAAGGTGTATTAAATCAAATGGAGGTGGGAAGGGGCTTCTACCAAGCTATTGAACAAATTTATAGAGCACAAAAGGCATATGTAGTAGTAAATGGGGAGAGATCGGAATTGATTAGCATACAAAAAGGCACGAGACAAGGCTGTCCCCTGTCCCCATTATTATTTATTATGTCTTTGGAGATATTGAACAAGCAAATTAGGGATAATATTATGATACCAGGGTTGAAGTACAAGGGGTATGAATATAAAACTTTAGCATACATGGATGATATATTGTTAGTTCTACAGGACCCCCTAAATAATATGGATAAATTAATGGAATTACTAGAGAAATTTGGGACATTTTCTGGATCTAAGGTTAATCAAGAAAAAACAATTATAATACCTAAAAATCTATCTAAAGGAGAAGAGCTTCAACTTGGAATGATTTCAGGATGCAGAATCGAAAATAAAACAAAATATTTAGGGATATGGATAAGTAAGAGAAATAGAGAACTATATGAAAACAACTATGGGAAAACATGGAAGCAAATAAAAGGATCTCAAAAGATGGCAAAAAAATGAACATATCTTTAATGGGAAGAATAGCAACAATAAAAATGAACATGTTGCGAAGAATGATGTTTCTCTTTCTAAATCTGATAATAATAAACAAAGATAAACCCCTCTTGGAATGGACAAAGGACCTGAAAGATTTTATTTGGAACGGACAGAAACCAAGGATAAAGTGGACAACTATGATAGACGCAAAGCATAGAGGTGGTTTGGCTGTCCCTGACCTTAGACTATACTATAATGCATGTGGCCCAAATTGGTTAAGTGATTGGATTAAATAACCAAAGGATGATAAATCTGGAAAGATATAATATAAAGTTGGACATACCTATGGTATGGGAAAATGAAAACAGATAACGAATTTGTAAATCATACACTGAGGGGATCTTTGTTAAGAATATGGAATACCATAAAGCAAAAATTTTATGATAGAATTCCTATGTGGCTATCACCCATAGAAGCGTTTCAGGAAAGATGGATAGAGCAAGAAAAGTGGATAAGGTATAAGGAGCTGATAAGAAGAACTGATGCGGGTGAATATAGTTTGAATACTAGAGAAAAGATGCAAGAATTAGGTCATGAAATCCAATGGTTTACATATTATCAATTACAAAATAGATACAGAGAAGATCAAGTGTGGCTTTGAGGTGAAACAAAATGAGATCGATAACATCATATGGGACACAGGAAGTAAGAAAATTACAAAATTCTATAATCTTTTGCTAGAAAGAGAGTTAGAGAAAGAAGCGGTGAAAGACTCTATGGTGAGGTGGGCAAAGGATATAGGAGAGCAGATAACTCTTGCAGAATGGGAAAATGCCTGGAACAAATCAAATTGTTTTATGGTAAATCAAGATTTAAAGGAGAACTTTTGTAAGATCTCAAACAGATGGTACCTTACCCCAGTGAGATTAAGTAAAATATATAAGGTAGAAAACAAAAAATGTTGGAGATGTGAAAAGGAAGTGGGATCACTGCATCATATGTGGTGGGGGTGCACAATCATAAAAAGATACTGGGGTAAGGTACACAAACTAATATAGAGGATGTTGGGGATTAATTTCACTATGGACCCAAAGCTATACTTGTTAAATATGACAACAGTGTTGGAAAAGCAGATAGAGAGAAAATATTGGAGAGTAGTGTTGTATTTAATCTCATCGACTAGACTTAAAATAGCGGCTAATTGGAAAAGAAAAGAGGCTCCAGAAGTGGAGGAATGGCTAAGTAAATTGGTAGAAATGAAAAATAACGACAAACTGACGAGAATAATTAAAAAAGGAAACGTAGAAGGAATAAATAAAGAATGGGAGGCAATAACACAATATCTGAATAGGCGAGGATATAAATAAAAGAAAAATGACGAGGAACGATTTAGGAGGAATACAACAAAGGGCTATTAAGGGTAGAAGTCTGGGTCTTTTGTTTGGAAATGCAAGTGAAGGGAATTTCATTGATACTGACAAAATAGAGGATTTGAAGGAAGCAACTTTATAGATTTAGAAGGTTAGAAATAAGGAATCGAGGATGAGAAGCTAAGACATGATGGAGATAATCGTTAAAATAAAAAGTTGTTGGGCAAGTAAGTCAGTAGAAGTCAAGAGGGGAGAAATAGGGAAAAGTTGAGGGGGGAGGGAATGAAAGACTTGGAATAATAAGGAATAATAAGTATGGGTAATAGAATCAATACTGGAATGTTGTTTTGTTTTGGTTTCGGATAATTAAGAGTATGTAATATAAATCAAATTACAAGCTGTAAATTAAGTTTTATTTTATGTAATATGTAAATATGTGGAAGGATGGTGATACTGGAATTCTAAATAAATATATTTTAAAAACATTGTGTCAGTCATTGTCATTTCTTTTAAAACAAATGTCTTCATTTTAGGTATTCACCTGCCTAAAACAAGCAAAAACAACTAGGGCCAATTTAAAGTGGTCAGATAGCAAACCTGCCTTTGTAAAGAACTAAGATGTCCATTTTCATACCTGTTTTCTTGCAGTACTACTTGTCCTGTAGGTCCATGAACTTGCAATAATATTAGATTACTGTATAATGCTGCATATTCTAGCTTCACTTCCGATCTCAATGGTAGAGGGAGAACTACGGAGCAAAAGCTATCACAGGATGTGCATCACTTCAGTATGCAAGTGGTAGTTTCATTTCTGAATGCCACAAATTCTAATATAGGTTCCTGGAAGCTGAACAGAGTAAAACAAAGCAAAACTCATCCTAATATTGCACTTAATATGAAAGCCTCTGTGGTGTGCTAGTTTTTCAAGGTCAGAGATTTATTATTGATGCAAGGAACATCCAGTAATGTAACACCAAGTAACTTGCAGTGAAATTGAAAGGTTCTTTGGTAGGACAGATTGCAGCATGTGGTAGCCACATGTTTAGGTACCTTCTCCTATATGCTCCTCCCTGTTCTGAATTAAAATCAGCTAGAAAATTATGACTGAAATGACATGCCAACCTAAAGTGAGGCTGACCATCACTAATGATAGGTCTTTTTCTATGGTGACATAATAGGGCTGTCTAACAAGGGTGTTCCTTCAGGCCCTGTTCATTGAGAATTTTAGTGTCAATCATCATTTTTGCACCATTTGACTCTCAGGAGCAATTTCTTTTGTAAACTGAAATATTGTTACATGTGTGTTACAGAAGTGATACACAAAATTGCAATTTATGTTCAGAATGTTCAGATGATTTGTTTGCCACAGTTATGGTGGACATGATTGTGAAAGTAGTAATTGTGTGAACAGGCAGTGCATAATCTTAAAATAACTTGTAATTCCCAGCTTCTGGCACCAAATAGTCAGTAAAATTATTCTGTTTTACGAATTATCTTTTTCTTCAGATGCAGCAGAAAACATTCTTCTCATTTCTGTAGTCAATGTCTTTAAAAAGAATTTATATTAAATTGTTTTCCAGGACATGTTTTGAGTGGAGGCAAGAACTAAGGATTGTGATAAAGGGCAGAGGGAGAGAAGGAAGCATCTGAGTCAGTATTTGACTTTGTCTGTGGCACATAAAACATTTAGCTAATGAATTATTCTAAAAGAACAAGTAGATGGAGGGGAAATCCTTCCTGTGACTCATAGTGCAGACTTCATTCGCCAATTCTCTTTTGTACTGTCAATGACTGGAATTCATCATTGAGAATAAATTCTTCCTTACGGCATTGTTGATGCACAGTGAGTTAAAAGCATGGCAGAAGGCCCTTTCAGCTGGGAATTAACATGAAACACATATGTAGATTATTATTGGCATTACTTTTTGGAATGCAAAGATTTTGCTGCATGACACATGCTGGAAAGCCAAGGCAGATTGAATGTATATGCAGCCAGAATTTTTAATGAAACTCATACATAGATTCTACATGTGGATTGGATACTAATTATTACCTTGAAGCGCTTTCTGTGTACAGATTTCCAAAGTTTAGGTTTGTTACAATTGTAGTTTCATGCTGCATCATCATCATCTTTATTTCTGTCTCCTTTCACCCCCAGTTTGGGGCTCAAAGGGGCGTACAATAAAAAGACATTGTTAAAATCAGGAAAATACAAAAGTTAAAACACAATTAAACAACTAAGAAGTT
Organism: Gambelia wislizenii; assembly: GCA_030847615.1. NCBI lineage: Eukaryota > Metazoa > Chordata > Lepidosauria > Squamata > Crotaphytidae > Gambelia > Gambelia wislizenii. Next base: position 219,532,243 of record JAUMIR010000004.1, read on the forward strand.
AAAAACAGCTAAAACTCGAAAAATACATGCATACATACACACGCACACACACACGTACACAACACTCACATATACCCCAGCACTGCCATTAGCAAAGATCAGCAAAGGCTCCCAAAGCAATGCAAAACGTTAAAATACAAATAAAAGAATGCAAATGTAATGAGGTAAATCCAAAAAGCAGCACAATAACATGTGACAAAAAAAGTAAAGTGCTAACTCTCAAGCCTACTCAATGTACTAACCAGCCTAGCTTCCAATAAAAGCAAATCATAGAGTGTGTTGCAATAATGTAACTTGGATTTGACTAAAGCTTGTGTGATGGTGGCAAGATCTGATTCACCAGTTGAAACTATGCAGAGGCATCCGTGGCCACAGCTCCTACCTGGGCATCTGGAACAAAAGCTGAGCCCAACAAATTGCATGGAATATATAGCTGATTCCTCATTGGAAGTGCTAAAATCTAGGAAATAGGTTGTTTCTTACATTGTGTTTCTTGCCGAACAAAATTACCTCTGTGTTTTCTGGATAAATCTCAGTTTGTTAGTCTACATCCATCCTATGACAGTCTCCAAACATTAGTTAAGGACAGAGCCACTGAGATAATTTTTAAATGAAAATCATTTAATCACTGGGCTTGGGGGCAAGAGACATGACTCCCCCCTCCCCCGATTTACCTACAGATATTATAGCCACTGTTCTGGCTATGCAGATACAGAAAAAAAATTGTAATGTGTTGTTTGCTTTTCACTGTCTAGTGCGTTTTGTCCCACCCACTAGTCTGGTAAAGGTTTCTTCTGATTTCTTGGAAGGAAAGTTGAATTTGAGGACCATCTGCATACTGATGACAGAACTAAGGACAACATCTTCCTGTGACTTTATGTAGTGTGGGGGCAAGATGGAACCCATAACTGAAAGGTCAAGGTGCAAAACTAGCCAGGCAGTATATGTATCATTATTGATGGCACTGAAGGCTGCATTTTCCCAGTTTAGTTCCTGGTATGCGTGATTGAACAAGACATTTCCCATTCTAACTGGGACAGAATCCTGAAATAGGACTAGATAATAACGATTTCTTGAACAGGATGATTTAGTGGCGGTCCAAAGGTTATGATGTCACTAAGAAGAAATGCAAGAGACAGAGGAACACACACTTGACTACCTGTATAAACAAGGAGTCTGAAGAGAAAGTTGAGAAAAAGTGAGAAAAAGAAACAAATGGAGATATTCGTAAGAATAATGTTGAAGTTAACGTGGAATGGCTTCAATATTCTTTGGGGGCATTAAACAGAGTATCATTTATTGATGGGTTTTATTTTATTCATATTTGGCCTTTGCCCCAAAAGGAGACTCTGAAGGTGCCATTGTTGCAATTGTTGTGGTTGCCCCTAGAGCACATTAAGGAACATCAAGTGATTTGAAGTGCATTTGTCCACATTCTTGCATTCCTCTTCAAATTGGACAAATATAAGGAATGACAGGGTTTCTGTACTTTCATTAGTTCTACAGAAGCAGGAATTTTGGAGATGCAGTTTAACAAGCAAGAATGAGGAAAAAGCACTTGATGTTCCCTTTTCCATACAACTATTGATGATATACATGTTGGTGCCTCTACTGTCATTCACTATAGTTCAGGATATGATACTACCAGTACAAGACCTATGCCCTAGAAAATAACTAATACTTCCTTATGATTGTAGATTACAGTGTGAGATTGGTAATTGCACAGAAGCCTATCTGCCCTTATTGATTGAGAATCATTGATAACCTTTCAAATAGCAGTAGGGCTCCCTTGAAAATTAACTGTTATACCCTGCTTCAAATTTCTAACCTGCATCTTACCATTTAAGATTAATCTGCCTTTGAAACTAAAATTATGTAGTTTTTCCCAGTGTAAGCACTAGCAGGTTTAGGATTCATCATCATGCATAGTTCATGGTATCATTGCCTAGCTGTATCTCTGTGCTGCTGTATGCGCCTTTGCTGCCTTAATCTTATCTAAAGATGCATCTACACCAAGTGTGGCTGCAATACTGACATAAAAGCAGCAGTTTTATCACTGCTGCAATCTCTTTGCATCCAAATATTCATAAGATGCCTGCCAAATAAAAGCAACTGGATTACGTATACCAATTGTGGAAGGTCTATCTGGATGAAAAGTGAGGCTGTTCTCTACCTTTACTCCTTTGATGCTAACTGTGGCAAACATCCACACATACACATTTGCCATCTGCCTGCTCTGAAAATTTGTTTAAAATGTCATAGATTTTAGAACACACCCTTCCTTCGTTTTTAGAAGGCATTCTTCCTCGTTTGTGTATGTGTGTGTCTAAGTTTTCATGTCAGAACACTGACCTAATTCAGTGGTGAGCTGAATTACATCCAGAAATTAACCAAGGAACAATGTGTAAGTTGGTGCATTTTTTTTGTTTTGTTTTTCTTTTGTTTTAAACTAGCAGAAGGCAAATGTCCTAAAACACTTTCCTCACTGATTTCTTCCTTCCTTCTTAGGAGCCTTCCTGCAGTGGCCCTGAATTTAGGATATTTGTCCCAAAAATCCTTGTTACTGCCTTTTCTATCACTTCTTACACAAACCAGGAAGAGAATAAATGTCCAGAATAGTGATTCAGAGAGGGTTTGTGCAGTGTCAGAAGCCCAACATGCTTGGAGTCACTTAAAACAGAAATGTGAGGTGCTGACATGTCATAACTGATCTGTCAGTTTCTGCAGAGATCCCTTCACAAGGCTGCAAGAGAACTAGAATCGTTCTCCCATCACCAGCTTTATCTCACCAGAAAGAGTAAAAACTACATGAACCAGAACTCCTAGCAGTGTTTTGGAATAGGAGCAGACTTCTGTTAAGGAAGTAAGCAGCTGTGTTTTATTTTTAATCCTTCCTTTCTCTAGAGTTATTTTTTGTCATAGTAACAATGTTAACAGCAGGTCCTGCAGAGATAACAGGGCATTTTTTTGTCGACATATAAAGCTCACTGAGGACTGGCTTATAAAGGTCATATTTCATTTATGTTATTTGTTGACTCCTTTAGATTGTCCTAAATTAGAAACAACCTTTGATTGGCACTTTGCATCTAAAAGACCTAGGTGTCACAGTGTTTTTTTATTGATGCTGCTACCTTTCTCCAGTACATGATGTGCAAAATTAAGTTTTCTGATTTGCCCTTATGAATATTGAGAAATGATTCTAGGTGACAGAATATGTTTAATATATAGACTATGTGTTATAAACCAACCTGGACACAAAATGTTATTTAATAACACCGAAATTCTGGACAAGGCCAACAACTATCATGTCAGAATGCACAGAGAAGCTATTGAAATCCACAAACACCTTCAACAGGACAACTTCAACAGGAAAGAAGAAACCCTAAAAGTAAACAAAATCTGGCTACCAGTCCTGAAAAACACTAAAATCAAAACTCAGCACATGCAAATGAACTTGATTTTCCCAGGGACATCCAGGGACAGGGAGATTTCCAGCAGATAATGGACCTCCCTGACAGGGGTTCACAATGTATAAATCCCACACACACTCCTACCCAATGATTCTCTGAAGATGCTAGCCACAGATGCAGGCGAAACGTCAGAAATAAACTCTTCCAGAACACGGCCTGGGAAAAAACCACGGAAAACCTATGTGTATTTCTCCTTAATTTAGAAAGGTGTGCTGTGTATTACTCCTTGCATTTTTCCTTATAGTGCACAAAACCTGTTGTCAGGAATGAATCAGTCTCCAGTTCCATGTGTTTTGAAGGGAAAGGTGGATATATATGCACAACATTAAGAATTGACAGGATTGTTTAAGAAGCTGGTTGCGTACCTATGCTAAAGTATAAAAGGGGGAAAACAGATGTACCACTTTTAGTATTGTAGAAGTGGTTTGAACTATTGACCTCATCTCAAACTCTTTCACTCACCTCAAAAGCAGCTGTTTTTTCAGTGATGACTTGAGTGTTCAGCAAACTGGAGTGGATGCTGTTTTGTTTTTATTAAAAAGTGCTGTTCTTGATACTTTTGAAATTTTGGAAAGTCAGGATGATTGCCACAATTTAAAAAAATGGTTGCCTGTTTTGCCACTCACGGAGGGCCACTACTCCAGTGGACAGCAGTTAAATATCTATCAATATCTAACACTTTTACAGAGTCCATGAAATGTTTGTATCATGCCTCATTAATTTTGAGGGGTGCAGTACAATTAAATACTTGTCCAAAGAAAGTTGTCTTGTTAAAAACATCAAGGTACACTATGCCATTTCATGTAACTCTTTAAAAAAAGTGAATTACTAGGAAAATCCTTTTTAAATTTAGATTTTAAAAATAATATCTTCAAAAAAAAAAGGAAAAAAAGAAAGATGTCTGCTTTATTTGAATGCAGAACCAAGATTTCATAAATAAGGATTGTTCTGTGCCTGCACAAAGCCAGTCAGAACCTTTTAGAGCTGCACATAGTGTTTTGGCTGGAACTGTGCTCACCTCATGTGCCTGGCCATAGTCATTCAGTTCCTTTTTGACTGCAGCAGCATCAGCAACCAAAAGTGGGAAAATCCACTTGAAGTTGCTAGAAAAGTATATTTTCCTATGTTATTATATTTATTGATAAACTAAGCCACACAGGGGCTATGTGTCATGTTTTAGAAGGGTATTGCACTTCTCAGAGGGTTCTGGGAGTGCAATTATTCTCTAAAGCTATGATGAAACCCATTTTTTCCTGCTACCTTGCTGCTAAAATATGGTGGGAGGTAGTTAATGGAGCCCACAAAAATGGCTAAAGGCCCCATGTGGACAGTGAGCTTTGTCTTGCCCACTCTTGCCCCTATCCTGCCTTTCTCTAGATTTATTTTGTTATTTAGAGGCTAGGGCTAGGATCCAATCCAGCTGGCCCAACCCTTGAACCTGAGATGGAGAACTGGTAAACAAGCAGAATCTCCATTTTCAAGCCCCAATCTCAGAATACAGAGTTTGAAGTGTCCAGGTCTTCTCCCAAGCCTGTTCAGATAGATGCAAACACTTGTAGATTTTCATTTATCCTCCTTCCAGGGTGGCATCCTTCCATCAACCTGGCTTTTACTTAGGTGGTCTTCCAAGTGCTTTCAAGACTCAATTTGATCCTAATGTGCTTGATTTTGGTTTTGGGGCAAAATCTAAATTATAATACAGTACTACCGATCAAGTTATTCTGATAATACCAACAAGGCAAGAGATCTTTGTAGGGTAGTCTTGTACTTTTAAAAGTTGTGTGGAAGAGGAAATTTTAGCAGATGCAGCCAGCATGGCAAACCACATCTGCTGAAATGCCATCTCCACAACTGCCAAAGGTACAGAAGCCATGTCCTTTTTTGTGTGTGGTCACCCTAGATCTTGGATTGTCTTCTGCCAATGCTTATGGTCAGATACAGATTTAAATGGCTCCCCTGAAAAGAAAAATCTGGAAAAACATGGCAAGATTAAAAGACAAGCAGTATTCCAGTAATTTAAAATATAACATGGGAAGTGTAATGGCTCTTTTATGGTTTATAAATTTCATTTCATAATAGTAATGTCAGAGTTCAGATCTTCCCCTGTTTCTTTTTGTATGTACATTATAAGCATCTTGAATCTGACAACAGTCCATTCCTTTGACCCGAAAATGAATAAATGAAATCTCATAGGTATATATCCACCGACTAAACAAATAAGATATTTTCCCTCTTGAGAGCATGTGAACCAGTAGAGGGTGCTATATACCTCATCTATCACAGCTTGGCCTTCGTGCCAATGAATAAATTTAATTTGCAATGAAGAGTCACAGGGGTGACTGGAACCCAGGTCTTCCAGCTCCCCAGGCAATCTTGCTGACAGCTGAGGTAAAGGAGCAATCTGTTCAGTGGGAACTGGCAGCACCACACACACACACACACACACACACGCTTCAACTAACTCTTCAGCATGACCAACTTTTAATAAGCTATGCCATTGTTGCAGGAGTCCTCCTTGCTGCATTTTGTTCTCCTGCTCATTTCAATTTACAGAGAAAGCTACAAGGATTTTTTTCTTTAACTGTGAAGGGAAAACTGGAAAGAGATGGGGTTTGTATTTATACGCGCACACACACACATACATGATCCTATTCACTGGTATTACGAGGTGATTAGAGTGGGCCTTCAGTCAGTGAGAGATTCCCTGAGGCAAGGTCTTGTCCCACCAGTGCATATAGTATGCCCTGTCTGACATGGGGAGGCTGGAGAATTGAGTGGAGGGAAACTGCAGTATGGTGCAGCAGATGAGCACCAGTGGTTGCCATGGAGATCTCTAATACAGCTGAAGCTCAAAGAAAGGGCACTTGCCGAATGAAGCACAGGAGCTCCACAGCAAATGAAGGAGAAACCAGCTGAATACAGAACAGGCTCTCAGCTAGGCTGTCCCAGATGGAGTTTTAATTTCTTTCTCACCTCTGCTTCTCCCTCTCTCCCCGATATCCACCTCTGATTGCCTCAGAAATAAGTCAAAAATAAACAACTGAGCCAGAGCTATGTGGGAGATACCTCTCCTTTCCAAAAGAAATGGGCATATGCTCATAAGATATTAATGGAAGCATAATGGCCTTGGAGGGGAGGAGATGGTGGCCTTTATGAAGGCGTGTGCTCTTCTTGCCAGTGGGGCTTTAGCAAGTGCCTTGGGATTTGTCGGCAGCATATGCGTTCCTGTTAATGATTGAAAAATTACCACAACAATTAGTCATGGATCGCTGAAGGGAAGGCCCCCAAACGCTGTGGACAATGTGATTAAACCCATGTATGTGACAATTAACTCTCCTGAAGGTTTATCCACCACAGAGGGCCATTTCTGCAAAGGGGGAGGCAAAAAAAGTGACAAGCAGAAATAATTCAGCAGAATGGATCTGATACAGCTGGCAATACCCATTTTAATCTGACACTGAATTAATCACACTTAGATTAATCCCGTTCTTATTACACCATTGCGGTTGCTTTCTTATTTATATCCACCACTGCCCCTAAACCATCTATGCTACCAAGGCATGACTGATTCAATTCCTCCCCGTTCCATGTTTTTTAAATTTGGAAAGCAAACCCCTTCGTTATGCCATGTTTTTAGGTGGGCTAGGGAGCAATTATCTCATAAAATGTGAGCAGACACCAGATGTAGCACATCTTGAATCCCCTGAGGTATCACAGTTGAGTAACCTACAGCAAATATTTTTGTCCAATCTGTTGTCCATAGCTGAGAGAGAGAGAGAGAGAGAGACAGACAGACAAAAAGAAAGCTCCATTATTTTTGTCTATTCACATACATGCATGTGGATGTAGTTTAAGCATATGTGCAATGTGAAAACACAGTGGTTGTTTGTTTAATATATTTATAGACCACACTCCACTAAATTTGGCTTTAAGATGATTTGAAAGATTAAGAGAAACAGTCCTCCCCAACACCCAACCCTACATAATAAAAACAACTGTCAGATAAAAACAGAGCTGTCTGCAACGCTAAAACACTTGGTGAAGACTTGGTGAATAGAGAGGTTTTCAACTGGCATCTAGAAAAAAGTTATCTTTCAGTTTGTGTGCAATCTACCTAAGAAGAGCCATGCTGGATCAGGCCAAAGAGCTGCCTAATCCAGCATTCTGTTCCTACAGTGGAGCTACCAGAAGCCTATGGGAATCCCACAAGCATGACAGGAGCATAGTAACACCCACCTGTTTGTGTTCCCCAGCAACTGTTATTTACAGACATACAGTACTGTCTCTGATACTGGAGACAATATACAGCCACCATGACTAGTAGCCATTGACAGCCTTTGTCATCCATTAACTTGTCAGATCATAAGGAGCCTCGGGGGCGCAGTGGTTAAATACCAGTACTGCAAGTCACCACGTTGCAAGTTCAATTCCAGAGGGCTCCAAGGTTCACTCAGCCTTCCATCCTTTCGTAGGTTGGTAAACTGAATACCCGGCTTATGGGAGCAATTAGCTAACACTTATTGAAAACTGCTTAATGCAGTGTAGATGTGTAAATTGCTATTGCTTAAAACAAATTGTAAGCCACTCTGATAGCTTTTGTGGCTGACGAGCGGGGTATAAATACCTAATTTTAAAAAAATAATAAAATTAAATTTAAAAAAGATCTCCTTTTAAAGCCATACAGGTTGGTGGACATCACTACATATTGTTAGAGCAAATTTCATAGATAAACTGTGTGCTTTTGTTTCTCTTCAATTACACTCTGTTTAACTTCATTGGATGACCTTTCATAGTGGGACATGAGAGGGATAAAATGTTTCCCTGTAAATTTTGCAGTATCACACATCATTTTATAAAGCTTAATTGCATCCTTATTTACCCTTTTCTAAACACTAAAGTCCCAAATTTTGTAATTTTATTGACATAGGTGAGTTGCACCCGCCCCTTGATCATTTCAGTAGCCCTTTTCTGTTCCTTTTCTAGCTGTACAATATCCTTTTTGAGGTGAGATATTCAGAACTGTATGCATATTCCAGGCACAGTTGTCCCATTGATAAATTTAAAGGCATTACAATATTGACAGTTCTATTTTCCTTTCCCAAACATTCTTGACTTGGAATTTGTCTTTTTTTTTTTTCATAACAGCCATACACCAGGTCTAATTTTTTTGATTTAGCTTCTCACTACAACTCCCAAGATCCTTTTCCTTGTCAGTCACTGTCAGCTCTGACCCTATCAGTGTGTATATGAAGTTGATTTTTATTTTATTTTTTAAAAAAATTATCTGTTTTTGTTTTTGCTCCAGTGTACTAGAATTTACACTTGCTTATATTGAGACACATTTGCCATCTTAAGGTCCACTCTCTCAGTTTGGAGGGACCGTTTAAGAAAATAGTGCATCTCATTTTTCATTTGCATTTCTTCAGATTCAGTTGTCACATAAAAGAAGGCAAAACAAATTGGACATTCCTTAGAAAATCAAGACTGCTACACTCAGATTAATTTTCCTAACTGCTATTGTTTTCATATAGGAAAACAAATGTATAGTCAAATGTGACAGTTGCATGCATATACATGAAAAAGAAAACCACAGCTGCTCAAAGCTTTCCATTACCTAGACACGTAGCAAAATAAACATGAGTGCATTTACTACACATCGCTAAAACCAATGGTGTACTTCTATATCAGGTACCAATAGAATTGGTCTTTCTTCCTTTTCCAGCCTTCTTGGCTGCGGCAAACCTGCTCCAGAAGGTTTCTCAGACCTTTGTAGCAAATGAGGGTGCATAGAGGTCTGAAAGAGGGAAGCAAGATAATAAATGCTTATTGAATCAGTGGGATTCAGTGGAAGTACACCATTGCCTCATGGCCCATGGTTGTATACAATATGGGCCCTTTACAAATCTAGGCTTAATAACACATAGTTGTATATGTATAATGCCATCTATAAAGCAACATGTACACCCTGCACAAAATTGACAACATTCTTCCTTATCACCGTAGATAAATGCTAAAATTGGGTCCTGTGTTGGGAAAAAGATGGGCTATAAAGTAAGTAAATGAATGAATGAATATAAAATTGGCACAGCAAAAGAATGAACTGGCAAAGAAGAAGGATTCAAATATTTTAAACACTTTAAAGGATGAATACAGAAGAAAAAATGAATGTATATTCTAATAATTGTTAAAATAATTTGTTTTGTAGAGTTTAAAAGCACCATATAATTCTTAAAAGCAGACAAATACTGGTTTGTTTCCCAAAGACATGATTAAGCATTAAGTATGATTATTTAAAGCCTGGTTACTGGTGACCTAGGATATAAAACCAGGTTTTAAGTACGGTAGCTTTGTAGAGAAAACTATGCTTAAAACAATTTTACTGCCTTTACAAACACTCTGCTGGCAAAGTGACAAGCAGCTGTTGCTACTGTCTGGCTACATGCATTCTCTGCAGGCTGTGCCTTTGAAAGATGAACCTAACCTGGGTTTTTATCCAGGGCTAAGATAACAAAAGGTGGTTAATGCATTGGGCCATAGTGCACTTGCTTTTTACTGTACCAAGATGATATTTATGTAGAAAATATGTTATGTGTGAAGTAGACTTCACAGGTTTATCAGCTCTTGATGACAGCAAAATATTTTGTCAAAGAGTTAAAGTGGAGTGCACCTCTGGCAGATGGGCACTGGAGAATAAACCAAAGAAACAAGGATAGCAATTGATTCTGGTTAGTCTTGGTTTAAAATTCCACGAATGTAATACATTGTGAGAGTGACAGACAATTCAGTTTAACATTTTGATGACATGAGAAGCAGTGATTATCTTTAAGTCACTGCTTTAGTAGAGAAAGAAATTGTCTCAATGTGTAACATGAACAGCACACTTGAGAATGCATTCAAATGTGTCAGCTAAAAAGCATTGTGGGGGAGCTGTTAGACCATGTCTTTGGAGTTAGCCTGCTAGGTAGTGTTGCAGGTGAGCTGAACATCTCTGTGTTACATCTGTTTTACGTCAGCTGCCAATTTTTCCCCTCACCCAAATAACAGGAGTGTCTCATCTTCTTGGGTTCCTCTGGTTATTCAGCTGTGAGGGACAATTTCAAAAACAGTGCATGGTCAGCTGTTAAGACTTGACAATTATGTATACCAGTGAGAAAAAGCACCTGCTGTTTCCAGGATTGTTTCCCACACTCCCAGTTGTGACATTTGTTAAAGAGATTAGCATATGTTCAGATGTTTCCAACAGGATCAGGTTCTTGCTGCATCCTCTTTTCTCCTCACCTCCCCCCAACAAACACTGAGAATGCTTACCTATATCTACTCCCATCCAATCATTCCTGTACTTGTTGCTTCCATATCTTCTAATCTCCTTTGTTTTCTATGCAATTTATGTGGAAAAGTACCATGTCAGGAAGTGCCTCCTCTTGTACCTATGATTGGGATTGTTGTTATCCCAATTAGAGCAGAATGCTGAATGATGCAGAGATGTACTCAAATACTGTTTGGGAAGACATATGGATTTTGCTGAGGATCAGACGTGTTTCTGTAATGTTGACTAGGATTAGGTTAGGTATTTATCTCCCGGTTTGATTGCAAATGGCCAAGTGTGTGCACGCTCCTTCTTCTATAGTGTAAAATGGTTCACTTACATGGGTTACCCCAAACTGATTTGTATGTAAGCCTTGTTCTGACGTGCACTTGCTCTCTGCTTGTTGCGCAGATGGTCTGGATTTTGTAAATCCATCAGTTGGCCAGATTGAACACAATAGCTTTCTATTTTCTGTCAACTCTTAGTCATAAACAGTTGAAGAAATGTAGAAAATGATGCACTGAATTATTCTAGCAAGTTTTCATATTTGTTTAGTTTAAATTTGTTCCATCAAATATCACTTTTGACTCTGTCACTCAGTGCAGTCAGTTCAAAGGCATATTTAAGTCTAGTCCAGGCTCCAGGCATGGCACGGCCAATTAGCTGCTGAAGGATCTGGCAATAATAGCCTTTCAAGCAATGTCAAGAACTAGTCATGCCTAAATGTTTTGAAGGGCAGACAGTCTTAACAATGAGAAATGAGGTACATGTTTTCTTTAATTTTTAGTCTCTGATTTCCCTCTCCCTTTCCTTCATTGCTTGCAGATGCATTTTTGAAATGGGGTGTAACTTAAAAAGGAATGGGAAATAAGCTCATCTCTGTCATGCTTTCCCAGATTTTGTCATAAATTGGCATGGTAAAATGTCCAACTGAGTGCACAAAAGGAAAATATTTCTATTCACAAATAGAAAACAATTTCAAAATACATAACATTTGAAAATAAACTTTTAAAATTATTTATATCAGTTTGTGGATACACCTTCAAGTGGAAAAATAGTATGATTAATCACTCATTCCCTCCTTTTCCACTACTGCATGAGTGCTGATAGAATTCCCTCTTCCTCTCCCTTGTTTTAGCCATGGAGGGTTGGTGGTGGTGGTGGTTGACAGCAATATAAAACAAACCTCTAAAAATGTTTCACACCTTCATGTTAAATATACTAGATAAAATGAAAGCTGTGAGGAGCAGAATATTTATACAGTAAGGTGGGTGGGTAAAATATACTTGTTCTGATTGAGACAACCATGAACACAGTTCTAATGAGCAATTAGGCAGAAGGATAAGTGCTTCTCTCAACTCTTAGATATCGATCTCATTTGAATACAGAGGTGATTGAAATAAGTCTTTAGGGCCAAACCAAGAACCTCCTTCCCTAAAATGTGAGTGAAAACCCTTATAGACCAGTCATTTGTTGGGTAGGAAGATTCTCGATATTTATGCCTCTGTTGACAGCTGAAACTTACTAGTTGTGTTCAAACATGAAACCTATAATAACCATAATTATGACCATTGCACTGTCTCAAGGGCTGCTGTTTGATGAAGATGGAAGTGGAATTTTGAAACTGAATACTAGACAGAAGGAAAACAAAAGCAGAGTAACATACAAAAATATTGATTGTTTGTTCCATGATTGGAAGCTCAAATCATGGTATGGGCTCCTAACTATGTGGTTAGTAACAAGTGTGGTTTGATGTCCTGTCTGAACTAAGACAACGTGAGGTGCTGAGTAAACTTCTGAGGAAAGGGGACCTACATGTCACTCATACTGACATTTAAAACAGTGCACCAAATTTTCCAGAGTCATCCCTGTGACACCCAAACAGTTCTTGCACTCTGATAATAATATGTAAAAGAACTTTAACATGTCCACCCCACATGACTTCTGAAAAAAATCTTTCAAATTCTAGGAAGAGAGCCTTACATTAATCTAGTATCTAGTTTCATTCTGACCAGTGCAAAAAGACATGCATTAAAGAGTGATTGGGGGGATGATTTGGTTCAGAACATTTCTAAGATTCTCTTCCAATATTTGTTTCTTCTTCCATAGGGACATATGAGTATGCATGTAATTTCAGAACAGTTTGCTGCATTCCTGTTGGAACAATCAAAACCGACTGTACAAGAATCCTTTGTCCTTGTTAGTGACATGCATGCTTCTGTGCTAGATTTGGTTGTATTTCGTTTAGTTAAGGGTGGGGAGGGGTTTAAGTCCTTCACCACCCAACTCCTAAGGCAGTGCAGAAAAAACAATATAACTGAACTTTGCCCCCCGCTTTTCTCATTCTATCAAATGTAGAACTCTTGCTTTCCAATAATCCTGAAGATGGATTTGCATACATTTCTGAACTTTGACAGTAATTTCAGAAGGCAAGCCTGTCAAGTATTGTAGTGTATAAAAAGAATAGATATTTTTAGCCGTGGAAGTCTAAGGAGCTCCCTCCAGTACACTTATATGGAGTGCCTGCGTATACAGTATATGGTTTACCTTTTGTGTGGTGTTTAAATGTTTCTTTCCTGATAGCTATAGTGTCATGCTCCTCGTGTGGCTGATTTTTTTGTTCTGTAGAAAAGATCCTGTGAGATTTAACTAGACTACCTTAACCCTAATTATATTCCAGTGTATGCCATTAAGCCAGCTATTCCTGCTGTTTCAGAGGTATCAGTTCTACAATGCAAAAGATTTCTTTATCTCTGGATCTCCAATTGACAAGAAAGAGGTGACTTCCTGGGGCACATTTTAATCTCTCTTCCTTTGTGATGATGCAAATTTGCCATTACAGTGCCATCTGTATAAAGCATAAATGTATGTATTGCTCAACCTGTGCTAAAAGCCATAGATTGTACTGGTTTTGTTTGGAGGGTTCTGTATAAGGATGCTGGAGCTATGTCAATCAGCATAAAATGGAACAGTTTTATTCTGTGTGGTATATCAGTGTAGCAGAAGAAGAGTAAGGCAACCCCCTGCGTAGTAAACATGGGAACCAGTGGCATCTAGGGGCTTCCATGTCCAGTGGGTGTGAAGTTGTTGTGTACTTTAAAGGAGTTGTCCAAGGTATTGGACCTTACCCCCAAATAGCTTCAGCACTGGAGATAGCTCCTTTAAAATTCTGAGCTAATTCAATACCACACTCACACGGAAGCTACCACCTACCATTTGTGAGGGCAGTCTTTGCCTAAGAATAAATTAATTGGTAGGTTGTATTCAACTTGAACAGGAAAACTTCAAGTTTGGAGTAAAATTTGAAATATAGAAATTTGGATGCTGCTTTTTGATATGATGTGGGGCTATATTCAGTGGTGACTTTGCACCAGCAAAAGTTATCTGTTCACATAAAGTGGGGAATTTCATTTGTCCCCTATTCACAGCAGCCCTCTGCTATCTCCTCCAAACCTCCAGATAGTTGGGGGACCTGCTGGAACAAGATGGATATGGCGTAGAGTGCTGTAGTAAGTAGGCTAGAGCTGACTGACAGCAGTGGGGTGTTCTATCTTGTTCGATCATAGGGACTTTCTGCCCGGTACAAAGCCACCATTGGATATAGCTTTATATATTTTTGTTAATTTAAGCCTCTTATGGAGGAATGCCAGTTGGTTGATGTACAATATAGGAGACAGAATACTGTCTTGCCTGTTAGCAAGGTCATTTGAAAGAACTTTAGTATACCATTTTCAGAAATTTGTTTGTCTAGACACAAGATGTTGTGTCCTTCAGAAACATTAAGAGTTCTGTAAAGATTGCTTCCTCTTAGGTTTGGCTAACCAAAAATTTGCATTCCCTATGACTCAATAGCATTGTCAGAGCACTTCTAGAGCACTTTTTGTGTGGATTTGAATGGTGGGAATCAGGCAGTCATCTACATGTTGTTACATTGCAAGTCCCTGGAGCCGGAGCCAGTATAGCCAATAGTGAAGAATGCTGGGAGTTGTAGTCCAACAGAAGATTCCCACCCCCGGCTTAATGGAAAGCTTTAAATATTTTTGTTGTTGTTTTTCACCATCAAGTCAACTTTGACTTCTGCTGACCCTTTGAATGAGAGACCTCCAAGAGTCCTGCTCAACAAAGAATGTTCCTTTGGAAATGCATTGTGAAGTTTTTGATCTTAACCACAGTGTCTTTTGAGCTGATTTGTACAGATGTCCAAACGGTGAAGAACTGGCTATCAGAAACAGCAGTATTATTATTATTATTAGGTTCTTAACACACCATTTCAAACAATGGAAATGAAATTCATATATATCTGAATTACATAAATAACAGAATTGGCCAAAATTTCAGTGCAGAAAGACTTGTAAATGGACAGATCTGAATTTCTTATCACCTTATTTTGCCTCAGTTTCTGAGTCTGGAATAGGAACTTCAAAGCAAGCTGAGCCTCATTGTAATCCTCACTTGGCACCAGGCTGCCTGGGGTGGCAGGGCTTTTAGTCTAAAGCCTCATAGGAAGTTTCTGGTTCCACCAGTATATGAATTGAACTCATATGATGCTGCTGTGCAATGAAAAGCCCAGTGTGTTTGTAGACCAAGAACTGGTGACCTCTGTTCAGGGAAGGGAGTGTTGGGACAGTGCCTGAGGAGTACAGAGGAGGGCCACCAAAGAGATTGACTAAGGGTCTAAGTCAGCCAAAGTGGGAGAACAGGAAGAAGATGGCTAAACACTTTGTGGATTTAGAGTTCGGAAGATTACTTTGCCTCACAATGGAGAACATCATGAAAAAGGAAATAAAACTCACCCTGTCCATGTAGGCATAGACACAAGACTTATATTTCTTATCTCAACTTGCTGGAGCTAATATGTAAAGGAAATGATAACAACTTATACTGTAGTCTGGAAATGAGGTACAAGGCCAAGCACTACCACTAGGCAGAATGAGTAATTCCCTCAGATAGCCTGGGGCTGTTCTTCCCTGGCTCTTTTCCTCTCTTGGATGACAGAACTAGCCCTCTGTTGGAGAACAGAAAGCATGTATGCAGTCTCTCCCATCCCTTTTCTCTGTTGCACTCTGAACTATCATACTCTGGAACAGGAGAATCTGGCTGGTGCAAAGCTTGGTCTGATTACATTATTCCCTTGGTGGGTGGGTTTTGCTTAGATCACATAAAGGGCTGACTAGGGTTTTTCTTGCCAGGTTCTGTGGGAGTGTGTGTGTGTGTGTTGGGGGAGATTTCTTCTCTTATTTCCTGTTTGGGGTTAGGCAGTTGAAGGCCAGTGATTCACACAAATGGTGGTAGACATGACAAAGAAGAGAGTAATTGGGAAATCAGTATATATCAGTGTTGATCAAACACAGGGAGCTTGCAGCCTGTGGAGGTTCCCCATCAGGCCTGCAGCTTCCTTCTACTGTTATCTCTAGTCAGTGAGCAGAGATAGGAGATGATCTGTTGTAGCTGATGTTGTATGCCTTCAAATCCTTTCCAATCTATGGCAACCCTAAGAAACCTATCGTGGGGTTTTCTTGGCAAGATTTGTTCAGAGGGGGTTTACTTTTGCCTTCATCTGATGGTGAGAGAATGTGACTCCTCTAAGGTTACCCAGTTGGATACCATAGCCCAGCAGGGATTAGAACCCTGGTCTCCAGAGTTGTAGTCCAACACTCAAATCACTGTACTACAGTGGATGTCTGTAGGAGATGATAAGTTATTTAAAGCCTGGGAAGGAGGCTTTGCTTGGAGGTAAGCTGTGTTTAGCACGACTGTTTATCTGAGGCTCAGTCTTGGGTAGGCATGCATTAGAATTGAACTGTGCTTTCTTTGCTTAGTACAGAAATGGTATGCTTAGTACAGAAATGGTTAAATTTGTAAGAATTACATCTGGTACTACCTACTTGGTTTGGCCCAACCCTATGCCTGTACTACTCACCCCTTGATTAAATGTGGTTCTTGAGACCCTTCCAAAATTAGAAATCAACCATCCATACTTGATAGAGACCATAAAATTCACAGCAGGGCAGACAAATTTTGTATGCATGATAAGAATGCAAGAGCTGGTGTGATGACAACAAACACAGAAGCACAAGGAGACGCTGTTAATAAACATGTAATTCTCGGTTTAGAAGAGCAATTGAGGCATTAAACAGACTGAACCATTGTATACCAAGTATGTGAACTGCAAA
This sequence comes from Gambelia wislizenii, assembly GCA_030847615.1. Taxonomy (NCBI): domain Eukaryota; kingdom Metazoa; phylum Chordata; class Lepidosauria; order Squamata; family Crotaphytidae; genus Gambelia; species Gambelia wislizenii. The sequence continues at coordinate 219,549,192 of JAUMIR010000004.1, forward strand.
GCCATAAACACAAGTAGTACATTTCTTACTGCCATTGCTATTTGTGTCTTACTCACATGAATACTTCCATCTGATGTGTATTTCTCATTACTCCCTATATTGTGTGCTAAAGTAAGGTAGGTTTCAAGAAGTTACTTAAAGGGACTACTAACCCTTACAGATTCACGTTTTAATGCAGTTAATCATATGCCTGCAGAAAGGCAGAATTCAATGCACAATGGCATCTGCTTTTAATTGCATGTTGAACCACAACCTCTGTTGGACAGTGGATTGTGTTTGCTATTCAGTTGATTTTCAGTCTCAAGAAACCAGCTTGGCATTCTCATAAGAAAACTATTGGGGCTTAGTGAATCAAGACCTATTAAATTATGCCAACTCATTAGTATGCTTGCACCTTATAGGTGAGTTCAGAGGCAGAAGGAGGCCCCATTTAGAACTGAAGTCAATATTGTACTTAGCCTAGTAGCAGACAAAATGCCTCTTAATGATCTTCCATTTTGCAGTTAGCATGTACCCCTCTTTCACAACCAGGATGTTCTACCTGCCTTACAAAGCCCTGAGGGGAATCCTAAGCCTCTGTCTGTACCATTTGGTAGCAACCCCCTGCTGCCAGGCTTATCTGCTAATAGCCAAGGGAGAGAAAGAATTAACGCCAGGGGTGAGAGGAAGTGCTGAAACAGTGCAAAGTATTAAGCAGTAGTCACCTATTTATTATTAGAGTTTCTGCTGCCTGTGGTGTTGTCAGAAGGGAATAAAAGAAGCAGGACATATTGCAGACTGTTAATTGGGCTCATAGCTGCATGCTGTAATTACTAGCAGGTTTTTTAATTTATTTATCAGGCTTTTTTGAAAAACAGAAGTGCCAAGAGGCAATCTAGTTTAACCATTTGTGGCAAGCAGATTGCATAGCAATAGTCATACAAAACAAGCATTTATATAAAAGCCTTACTTAGAAAGCATTTAGTTAGACAGGGAACTTTCACAGGCATCAAACTCATACCAAAAAAACTTCAGCATAGAAAGCCATTAGTCATCATCTACTACATGCAAACACTACTAAGAACTTTTCAGGCAGAGAAATGAGAGAAAGGATGGGAGGGAGAGACGTTGGTGAGAAAACTGCATTATCTGTGAGTTAATGTTGGTTTGTTGGCTGGAGGGATTGAGAAACAAAATACACCCTGTGCTCACTAAGATTACTTTCTTTTGGTGAACGAGTAACTAGTTTTAATGCCTATTTGAACTGAAAAAAAGTTCAAAGTAGAAGGCAAGGGAAGCAAACTTTTTGTAAGAAACATATCTAAAAACTTCTTCACTTTTATTTTATTTTATTTATTTATTTATACCCCACTCTTCAGCCACAAGGCTATCAGAGCGGCTTACAAATTGTTTTTTTAAGCAATAGCTATTTACACATCTACACTGCATTAAACAGTTTCCAATGTGTGTTAGCTAATTGCCCCCCAAAAGCTGGGTACTCAATTTACCAACCTACGAAAGGATGGAAGGCTGAGTGAACCTTGGAGCCGGCTGGAATCGAACTTGCGACGTGGTGGCTTGCAGTACTGGCATTTTACCACTGCGACACCAGGGCTCTATGAAAACACTGTTAGGATAGGATTCTGTTAGAATAGGATTCTATGAAAACACTGTTAGGATAGGGTTCTTGTCACTCTATTTCCGTTTGCCTCTCCGTTATATAAAAAAGGATACTTTTCTTCCTAGGAAGCCAACTTTATGGCAATATTTTCAACTGTATGGATAGAGCAATCTTCCTCAACTTGGAACCTCCAAAGATGTTGGATTACAACTCGTAGTGCTGTGGGATTATGGGAACTGTCGTCCAACTCATCTGGAAGGGACAAAATTGGGAAAGGTTGGGATAAAGTGCTGCCACGGAAGACATCGGAGCAATTATGGGAAAAGAAAACAAGAAAAGTAGATTAATGCCTGTCCTCATGGGTGTGCTTTTGTAAGAATTCCTTTGATAGCATATGAGAGTTTGATCCTCACACCACCTGAAAGCGTTCAACTACAGATAGTATTCTGTGTAAGAGGTGTGGGATGGAGTATTTATAAATAAACTAAATTTTTGTACATTTGGAAGACCTCTCCGGATCAAGGACCGAAATGCTATAGAAGGATCCTCTTAGAAGCAACAAGGGATCTCCTACATGCTATGGCCTATATACTGGTTTATGCACATGTATCTTATCATATTTGATCTCAGAATGCTCTGGAAAGTTAGGTTATCACTAAACCTATGAGAGAGTCCAGAGTTCAATGTGAAGTTGAAGGCTTTCACGGCCGGCATTCATAGATTTTCCTTGGGGGATTTTTTCCAGGCTGTGAGGCCATGTTCTAGAAGAGTTTCTTTCTGACGTTTTGCCTGCATCTGTGGCTGGCATCTTCAGAGAATGGTTGGATAGGAGTGTGTGTGGAGTTTATATATTGTGAACCCTTGTTGGGGAGTATATGATTTGTGTAATTGAATGCTTAGTTTCTGGGTATAGAAATGCAAGGCTCATTAGTGTCTGTTAGGCTAATGGTTGGTTGATGGGCCATTATCTGCTGGAAATCCCCTTGTCCCTGGGTGGAATTCCTTTGTAAGTGTTGAGTTTTGATTCTATTGTTTTTCAAAACTGGAAGCCAAATTTTGTTTACTTTTAGGATTTCTTCTTTCCTGTTGAAGTTGTCCAGGTGTTTGAAATGCACAGAGAAGCTATTGAAATCCACAAACACCTGGACAACTTCAACAGGAAATCTAGCTTCCAGTTTTGAAAAACAATAGAATCAAAGCTCAACACTTACAAAGTAATTCCACCCAGAGACAGGGGGATTTCCAGCAGATAATGGCCCATCAGCCAACCATTAGCCAACCATTATCCTTGCATTTCTATACCCAGAAACTAACCATTCAATTACACAAATTTACATACAGTTGCCCCTCCACATTCGCAAACTTGACATTCGCTGTTTTGATTATTCGCTGTTTTGGGAGGCCCCCCCCAAAACCGTGACACGGGGCTTCCGGAGGCCCCATGAAAGCCCTGGGAGGGAGCGGGGAGGGCCGGGGAGGCCCTGCAAAGGCCTTGTGAGGCCCCGCAAAGGCCTTGGGGAGCACCGGGGGAGCCTTCACGGGGCCCTGCGATGGCCTTGGGAGGGAGGGTGGAGGGCCGGGGAGGCCTCCGCGGGGCCTTGCGAGGCCCTGCGAAGGCCTTGGGGAGCACCGGGGAGGCCTTGGGAGGGAGGGGGAGGGCCGGGGAGGCCTTCACGGGGCCCCTGGAGATGCTCCGGAGGCCCCATGAAGGCCTGGGGAAGGGGTGGGGAGGGCTGGGGAGGTGATCATGGGGTCTCCGGAGATGCTCCGGAGGCCCCATGAAGGCCTGGGGAAGGGGTGGGGAGGGCTAGGGAGGCGATCATGGGGCCTCTGGAGGCCTCATGAAGGCCTGGGGAGGGAGGTGGAGGTGGGGGAAAGCGACTAGAGGGCCTCCGGAGGCCCTGTAGTTGCTTTAGCGGGGGAGGGGGAGGGCAATTGTTATTTGTGGATTTTTCACATTCGCGGGGGTCTAGGGAGGAGTGTCTGGTGTCTTAAGCCACTCCCACACCCCTCAGGAACACCAGCCAGCAAGCCAGAGGTTCTCCAGCCTGCAGCAGCTTTTCACCCCACTCCACCGGGCCAGGAGGCTGTAGTGCGGCCCTGAGGACTTCTTGGCAGCGAGGCAGCAGCGGGAGAGGGCGGGGCCAGGAGTGTCTGGCGTCTTAAGCCACTCCCACACCCTTCAGGACCACCAGCCAGCAAGCCAGAGGTTCTCCAGCCTGCAGCAGCCTTTCACCCCACTCCACCGGGCCAAGAGGCTGTAGTGAGGCCCTGAGGACTTCTTGGCAATGGGCAGCTGCGGGAGAGGGCGTGGCCATGCGTGGCTGGTGTTTTAAGCCACTCCCACACCCCTCAGGAACACCAGCCAGCAAGCCAGAGGTTCTCCAGCCTGCAGCAGCCTTTCACCCTATTCCACCGCGCCAGGAGGCTGTAGTGGGGCCCTGAGGACTTCTTGGCAGTGAGGCAGCAGTGGGAGGGGGCGTGGCCAGGAGTGGCTGGCGTTTTAAGCCACTCCCACACCCCTCAGGAACACCAGCCAGCAAGCCAGAGGTTCTCCAGCCTGCAGCAGCCTTTCACCCCATTCCACCGGGCCAGGAGGCTGTAGTGGGGCCCTGAGGACTTCTTGGCAGCGAGGCAGCAGCGGGAGGGGGCGTGGCCAGGAGTTGCTGGTGTCTTAAGCCACTCCCACACCCCTCAGGAACACCAGCCAGCAGCCAGAAGGACTCTAAGCCTACAATTGGAGTCAGCTGAGGCCGGGAATGGAGTGGGGGCGGAAATTGGAGTTGTGCTGGGGAAAGGGAGGTATGGTTGGAACAGACGTTACGAAAGAAGGGGGGATCGCTGTTTGTTAGCTATCCCATCTTCATTTCACTCTGTTTCCCGGAATGGATTGGAGAGCTTACCAACCATTCCACAGAACCTTACTTTGCTCCTCTGCAATGCCAGGTTGGTTAAGAATAAAACTCATATTATTTACGACCTTCTCTTGGATGAGGATGCCGACCTGGCTTGCTTCACAGAAACCTGGCTGGGAGAGGATAGCACTGTCACCTGGGTGCAGACCCTCCCAGCCAGGTATTCTGTCAGTGAGCAGGTGAGGGGAAGTGGGCGGGGGGGCGCAGTGGCTCTGGTTTATAAGAACAATCTGACCTTGACCAGGATACCTGTCCGAAACACAGTCCACTTTGAGTGTATGTACCTTAGCCTGAGGACCAGGGATAGTTTGGGGATTCTGCTAGTATACCGACCACCCCGTTGTCTAGCAGACTCCCTAACAGAGCTGACACAGCTGGTCTCAGAGCTGCTGTTGGAGTCACCCAGACTTTTAGTTCTGGGCGACTTCAACATTCCACTCGAGACCAGCTTGACAAATCTGACTGGTGAGGCTCGGGAGTTCATAGAAACCATGACAAACATGGGCCTATCCCAAATGGTCGTCGGGCCCACACATTGTGCGGGTCATACCCTCGATGCGATCTTTAGTACGGAGCAGGAATATCCGTGGGCGGAGGTTATAAAAACCACCACATTGTCATGGACGGATCATTTCCTGGTCAAGACTGAACTAAGAGTCTCTTCCTGCCCCACCGGGGGTGGTGGACCCATTAAAATGGTCCGCCCTCGAAGGCTAATGGAACCAAGAGGATTCCAGAAAGCCTTGGAGGGTTTAATGGTTGGTAACACTGGTGACGCTGTCGAACTTTGGTTAATACCTGGAACACCGATCTTACCAAGGCTATCGACACGATCGCTCCCAAGCGTCCTTTCCAACCCGCTCCAAACTGTAAGCCATGGTATACAACAGAGCTTAGGCAAATAAAGCGGGTGGGCCAACAACTAGAGCGCAACTGGCGAAAAACTTGACTCTTATCCGACAGGACTCATCATAGGAACTTTCTTTGGTCCTATCAAGAGGCAATGCGTGCAGTGCAGAGATCCTTCTCCTCTGCACATATTGCATCTGCAGAGTCCTGTCCAGCAAAGCTGTTTAGGGTGGTAAGGGAGATGACGCAGGTTATTCCTGCGCAGAACCCGTTGCTTGACCCAACGACAGCCTGCTGTGACGCGTTTAACAACTTCTTTGCAGATAAAATCTCTCGGATAAGAGCCGACTTAGATGCCAGTAATTTGACAGAAACAATTGACGAGGTGTCCAGCAACTCCATTGATGTAAGTTTACTGGATGAATTTCAATCCGTGAGTACCGAGGACATGGACAAGCTACTTGGTAGGGTGAAGAAGACAACCTGCCCTCTCGATCCTTGCCCTTCATGGCTGGCCATCCAGGGGGGACTGCCTTGATGGTGTTCAATGCATCCCTCAGAGAAGGGTGTGTTCCATCTTGTTTAAACGAAGCAGCCGTTAAGCCGCTCATGAAAAAATCTTCCCTTGACCCCCTGGACATGAACAACTATAGGCCGGTTTCTATGTTACCATTCTTGAGCAAAGTGATCGAGACGGCAGTTGTGCTTCAACTCCAAGTGGTCTTGGATGAAACCGATTATCTAGACCCATTTCAAACTGGCTTTAGGACGGGATTTGGAGTTGAGACTGCCATGGTTGCCTTAACCGACGACCTGCGTCTAAGCATCGACAGGGGTAGTGTGGCCCTGTTGGTGCTTTTAGACATCTCAGCGGCTTTTGATACGATAGATCATAGCATCCTCTTGAATTGCCTGAGAGGGTTAGGAATCGGAGGCACTGTGCTGCATTGGTTCCGTTCCTTCCTCTCGGGCAGGTCCCAGCGGGTGTTGCTCGGGGACAGCTGCTCCAGCAGAAAGGAGCTTACTTGTGGTGTTCCGCAGGGTGCCATCCTGTCCCTGATGCTGTTTAACATCTATATGAATCCTCTGGGTGAGATTATTTGGAGTTATGGGGCTGGGTGTTATCAGTACGCTGATGACACCCAGATCTATTTCTCCTTGTCCCGATCGTCGGCCTCGTATTCCAATGGCGTCTCTCCTCTTAATGACTGTCTTAAAGCAGTAATGGGCTGGATGAGGAAAAACAGATTGAGATTAAATCCAGACAAAACGGAGGTGCTCACGGTAGCGGCCCCAAAACCAGGAGTTGGGTTGCAACCTCCAGTTCTGGACGGGGTCACGCTCTTCATTAAGGATTGTGTTCGCAGTCTGGGGGTGTTCCTTGATTCATCGCTTCAGATGACTAGTCAGGTGAATGCGACAGTCAGGAGCGCCTGTTATCAGCCTTCGGCTGATACGCCAGTTGCACCATTTCCTGGAAATAAAGGACCTCGAGACTGTGGTGCATGCGCTGGTAACCTCTCGTCTAGATTTCTGTAATGCGCTCTAAATGGGGCTGCCCTCATACTTGGTCCGGAAACTTCAGTTGGTACAAAATATGGCAGCCAAAGTGGTCTTGGAAACATCTCGGAGAGACCATATAACGCCAGTATTAAGATCTCTCCACTGGATGCCTATCACTTTCCGGGCCCAGTATTAGGTGTTGGTTATTACCTTTAAAGCCCTAAATGGCTTGGGTCCAACTTATCTCCGGAACCGCCCCCTCCCATACAATCCTCCCCGCGCACTCCAGTCCTCTGGGAGGAATTTGCTTCAGCCACAAAAATCTAGGCTGTCTGCAACCTCCTTAGAGGGCCTTTTCGGTAATCGCCCCCAAATTGTGGAATGACCTGCCGAACGAGATCCGTCAGATGACAAGCCTGAGTAGCTTTAAAAAAGCACTAAAGACGGATCTCTTTCGGCTGGCCTTTCCTAATTAGATCCCGGCCTCGGGCTCTTGGCCTCTTTTAGTCCGCTGGCTATTTATTGTATTTATTGTTTTTAAAGGTGATTTTAGACAGTTGCTTTTAATTTATATGTGTTTAATATTTTTTTATGGGGGAGGGTGGGGGTGCGGGTTTCTAGGGATTTTTATATGTATTGTATTTTAATTTTTGTAAGCCACCCAGATTGTTTTAACAGAGGGGCGGGGTATAAAGAAATATTATTATTATTATTATTATTATTATTACTGTTTTATTGTTGTATCCTGCACTGTTGTTATGTGCCTTCAAATAGACTCCCTTTCATAGTGACCCCATCCTTAGTTTTCTTTGGAAGATTAATTCAGAGGAGGTTTGCCATCACTTACCTCATAGAATCATAGAATCATAGAATTGTAGAGTTGGAAGAGACCACAAGGGCCATCCAGTCCACCCCCCTGCCACGCAGGAAATCACAATCAAAGCATCCCTGACAGATGGCCATCCAGCCTCTGTTTAAAGACCTCCAAGGAAAGAGACCCCACCATACTCCGAGGGAGTGTGTTCTACTGCTGAACAGCTCTTACTGTCAAAAAGTTCCTCCTAATGTTGAGATGGAATCTCTGTTCTTTTAGCTTGCATCCATTGCTCTGTGTTCCAGTCTCTGGAGCAGAAGAAAACAAGCCTGTTCCATCTTCAACGTGACACCCCTTCAAATACTTAAACAGGGCTATCATATCACCTCTTAACCGTCTTTTTTCCAGGCTAAACATACCCAGCTCCCTAAGTCTCTCCTCATAAGGCATGCTTTCCAGACCTTTCACCATTTTAGTCGCCCTCCTCTGGACACGCTCCAATTTGTCAATATCCTTTTTGAATTGTGGTGCCCAGAACTGGACGAAGTATTCTGGGTGAGACCTGACCAAAGCAGAATAGAGCGGCACTATTACTTCCCTTGATCTGGACATGATACTTCTATTGATGCAGCCCAAAATTGCATTGGCCTTTTTAGCTGCCGCATCACACTGTTGACTGATGTTCAACTTGTGGTCTACTAGGACTCCTAGATTCCTTTCACATATAGTCTCATTCAGCCAGGTCTCCCCCATCCTGTATCTATGCATTTCGTTTTTCTGCCCTAAGTGCAGTGCCTTACATTTCTCCGTATTGAATTTCATTTTGTTAGCTTTGGCCCAGCTCTCCAGTCTATCCAGGTTATTTTGAATTTTGATCCTGTCCTCTAGGATATTAGCTACTCCTCCTAATTTGGTGTCTTCTGCAAATTTGATAAGTATGCCCCTAATTCCGTCATCCAAATAATTGATAAAGATGTTGAATAGCACTGGGCCCAGGTCAGAACCGTGTGGCACCCCACTGGTCACATCTTTCCAAGAGGAAGAGGAGCCACTGCTGAGCACCCTTTGGCTGAGAGTGTATGATTTGCCTAAGGTCATCCAGTGGGTTTCAGTGTCTGAGCGGGGAATGAACCCTGATTTTTTGGAGTCCCATTCCAACACTCAAACCTCCATACCATGCTGGTTCATACCACATTGGGAGGAGTGTTGCACTATGAATCCAGTCTTGAAATACAGCATTCCCAAGAGGGATCACAAGGTTAATGGCTTTTCTCAAGTTGAACTTCATGTTCCAGACTGTAGTGAATTCTAAGGAAATACTGTGCTGGCAGAAGATATATAGCCCTGTCATGAGGTTACAACATGATAGTTGTTTCTAGCAACAGAAATGAAGCACTCTAAAAGGGAAGGAATTTTTTATTTTATCCATGCAGTATTAGAATTACCGTACTGTATATCATTGTGTGTGGCTGTAGATATGGTGGTGTCTGAAGCACCAAAATTCCTGATCTAAAGCAACAATTCCTCAAGACTTACATACTAGCTCTACTCAACCAGTGCTAGCAGATAAGCTCTTTATTCAATTATATTTAGCTTTCCTTGCAGAATTGTTGATTCTTTCATGAGGTGGAAACACATAACATAAAAAAAGCATATTGAGCTGACAAACGTTTGGCTGAGCTAACTAGTATTTTCACACTCTCATCAATGTATTATATGCCCTAGTGCTAACAGTTGCAATAGGCAAACTCTCACATTACAATAAACCCAAACAATTCTTTATTGCTTTATTCCCAGAAATAGATTTAACTATGAGATGAAAGGAATTCATCATCAGAACTGCATTTTGTCTGGAATCAAGGATTGATGTGAACACTATTTCCCCCTGGTCAGTATATTTTTAGAGCCATAGACTGTTGCCCATTGTTGCCCATGAGAATTGTGAGAAAGTGACACTGCGTTAACCCCCTGTCTGTCTACCTATACTATAGATATACATGAAAAAAGAGAAATACAGTACATTGGAAATGTAGGTTAAAAACTGGTATCAGTAACATAACAAAATATAGGAGTTGTCTAAATGGTCAAAATAATCTTCATGGTATTCACATGGAAGGTGATCTGTCTAAACGGACATTTACATCGACGCGTCATTTTTGGAAGTAGGGCAGCTAAAAACTCCAAAAACTGCAACTGTAGAGCCTTTGTGGCTTTTCTCGGAGTTTTAAAAAAGCTTTGTAGGGGATGTGCATGTCTGCTCTTTAAGACAGTCACATTCATAGAATCATAGAATCATATAACTGTGCTTAGGTAGCGCAAGTTGATTGGCTGGATGAGCATGGGGGTGGGGCTTGCAAATAGGGCAAGCGCCCACTGCCTTCATGTTGGATTTTTGGCTTAGCAAGTGATTGGTAAGGTGATAAAATTGTGATCTTTCTCTCGCTTTTTTCTTTTGTAAATATGAAATGTCGCTTGTGCGCACCATGGGAAACATTTTTTAAAAAAATTTTTGGCAGTGGCAGATTTTAAAACATGAATAGTTCACTTGCGGCTGCCATCTTGGCTAGGGGGCATGCGAAGATTATAGGGGCTGTAAAACCATTAAGACAGTTTGCAGCTGCTGCAAATTGCTACTAATGGGGAGCAATCCGCCCCCCCCCCTTTGTATAGATAGGCCCTTAGAATAGGGCTCAGTAAACTCAAAGTCAAAATCAGAAGGATATAAAAAATGAGTGCCTCATATTAAGGTTTTGATAGCAGTATAATCTCTCAAGGGCAAGGACCTCTTCCTTGACCCTTCTTGTGACATAATAATAATGGGAGTGATATGGTACATGATATACCCTAGTAGCCCTGATGAATTCTTGGTGCTTTTCAGGCTATAATTTTGCCCTAGGAGGTTGGTCACCCTCTAACCCTCTTCTTCATTTGAGCCTTCCAAAGAGCAGCTCTTTCCTACCAGCTTCCTGCAGAGATACATCCTTCATTATTCAGGTGTGAAACATATGGCTTGTTAATTCTATGATGTGGGATGTCACAGATATTTGCCTCATTGGAATACATCTTATGGCAAGTGGTAAAGACTGTATTCTTTAGTGAGTTCCTATGTGAAATGGATGTGTTACTATTCTACAGGTTCTTACAGGTCCTCATATTCCTTAACATAATAATCAGCTAGGTACTTTAGAGGTGGTTGTCCAGTGATAAATCATTGAGTTATCAGTTACAAATATTTGTTCAGCTTGTGGGAGAGGAAAGAAAAGGTCAAAACACAATGGGAGATATTCTACTCAGTGCATTTCAGAGTAAATTACTTTTTTACTTTTGTTTGTGAAGGGGTTATAGTCAAAGCTGTATTGATTAGCTACTCCCATGTGCTCTTGGTTGCTAAGCAACAAAGCTCCTTTGTATCTTGCATGGGGTGCAATATCACAATTATGTTAGGAAGCCAAAATTATATTATCATACACCTCTTTGTCAGTGTAATTGCTATCTGCTTCTTGGTAAGTACCTATTGGCACAGATGATCAGCTTGGAGAAAGAGCCAGCTGGCTGGCATGATGTTAGAACAAGTCCTATGACAAAGAAATAAATACTCTTTAAAGATCATGCAATGCCATTCCTTGATGCTTCAAACCCTGACTCCTGTCTGCATCTCTTCCACTACCATCTCTTCTGTTGATATGTGGTAGTATAAAAGTAGGATATATGTGGTAGTATTGAAGGCAGTGAGCATGACTGTTACTAATTTTAAAATGCCTGATCTATAGTAATAGAAACAGACTGTCTTGTACTCCAATGTGTAGTGTGGATGCCAGGAAGCTGGTTCCATATGTTCAGGTTCCATCTATGCTTCTGAAACAGTGGCGTCTCTTGCTGAGGGGCAAGCTGTTTTTGGAAACTGTGGACAAAATCTCCCAGGACTGACTTGAAAGGCTGGGCGTCTACCAAGGCCTACCACCTTGTGAGGTGGGCCTCCTCTTTCTCTCTGTGCATGCACACCAGCACAGAGTGGAGAGGAAGGGCTTGCCGTGTTTACAATCAGTTTAGGAGTGTTTCTGCCAAGAACTACCTTGATCTCTCTGAGACACACTCTAAGGGCTCCCTAACCTGGGAATCCTTTAGATCTCTCCTCAGGTAAGCTGCCACCACCCAGACGTAGTATTTTCTCAGCCTACCGGGAGACTGATTGAGTTCTATGGTTAACTAGTGGAACTACTCACTGTGTTAAAATATTACCAACCCCCCTTCTCTGTCCCCAGAGAAGAGCCAAGATAGCCAGGACTGAAATAAGGCACGTGTAAGGGATGGCTTAGTAAGGAAAAATAGAAAGGCTTATTTTTATTCAAGCAAGTTAAAACAAGTTTAAGAGGGAAATCGTTTCATGAAGAAAAGGTTTTTTCTCCAGGCTAAAGCTTAAAGTTACAGAGATAGAAAGTAGGCATACATTCAGTCAAGGCAAACAAATAAAAAGTAACCCTGACGCAATCTAACTAAATTGTTCCCTGCACAAAGAAAACTACTTACATTACAGGGTTTACATTGGCCAGTCCAGTGTCTGGTGATGTGATGTCATTATGATGTTATATCAGGAGATGATCTCCACCTCCCACCTAGGTTTTAACCCTTAACCCTTAGTTTACCTGGTCCTGTTGATCAGACAGTCACTGTTTGCCAATTGGAAAATGTAGTCACTGCAGAATGATGGGAGTTCCACCACCTTTGCAGGAGGATGAGACTTCCATCATGACACACCTATTGGTGGAATCTCCAAAATTCCCATCTTTGAAACATTTTTCTTGCTTTAAATGTGTGCATAATTCTTTTCTGAAGCTGTGGTGGCTGGGGTTTGTTTTAGTGTGTGTGTGTGTCAAGAGGTTCCTGCAGTTTTAATAGCTGGCAGTGGAGTACTTCTTTCTGGGACTGGGCTAGGTCCTCGGCTATGGTACTTGAAAAGCCAAACTACAGTATATACCAAGAACAAGAGATGTCAACCTTAATTCTAGCCAATGGCTTCTTTAGAGGTATTGTATGGGGAGCCTGTTCAGTTCTTGTGCTGACCCACTGGATTCTGCCATTACAGCAACAGAGAAACTGTCACAGGTAAAACCAAGTGCATTTTGTAGAGATGGAGAATCAGGAAAGTAGCAAACGTGTCTTCCCAAAGACTTATCTGGAGGTCAGAGAATCTGTAGTCACCCAGGTACCACTACCATTCCTTCCCCGTCCTTCTTTGGCTGCAGGGAAACATCTGTACAGCACTTGGAAAAACTGGGGACTGTGTTCCTCTTGCCTTTCACCACTTTGCCTCAACCCCCACTCCCTATAACACAGCTTCAGGAAACAGGTTGTGATGACAGCAGCAACACAGGGCGATAAGCAGCACAATGAGTTAAAATTGTGAAAAGGAATGGTAGTGAAACAGTACCTAAGTTGTGGCAGTGATTCCTTTTAAGAGATAACTTTCCAAACTCTGTCAAGTTGCCTATTACCATATTTAATGGATGGCCATCCAATCCATTTCTTCATTTAAATCTCCAGGAGACTTGGTCTTTAAAGTGTAAATCCAGCACTGTTTTCTCTGCAGGGGTTTATGTTGGAGCATATCTTCATAACCTGCTATCAGAAGGTTACATTTCCTAAATGAAGAGAAGTTGTTGATCATTCTATCTGTTCCTGTTGAGTATTGACTTGAGAACAAAACCTGTTGGGGCATGGAAGCCAGAATAAGTACTGTACACCTGGGACTCCAGGGAAGGAGGAATATTATTGTAATTACTGTACATCTAAACCAGTGACAGCTTCAACAGGCCAGTAAAGGAGAATATTCACAACTATAGCTTTTGAGAGTTAAGATCATCCCTTTCCAGTCTATCTGTGGCTGAACTATGGGATCTCCTAATGATAGCACTGTATTGAAAAATTATCAGTATTAAGCATTGATATAAGGCAGCACTTATGGTACCTAGCTTGCTGATGCAAGGGCAAAAAAAAAAGAAGAAGAAGAAGAAGAAGAAAAAGAAAAAGAAAAAAAAACTGGGGGAGGCCTTTGCCCTGAAAAAGCAATTGCATATGCTACCTACATTTAAAACAACACACTTCTCTTGGACTTATTCTGTGTTGACAAAGTGTAGTGGAAGATACTTGGCTACCTTTGGGGCAGGAAACAGAGGGCTTCAGTGTTAAAAAATATAACTAGACACACCAAAGCAAGGTGTTTAAAAAGAGAACTAACCAACCTCACAATGACAGCCCAATCTATCCAAAGGCAATCTCTGTTGGAATTTGTGCACTGCCTAGGGCTGTGCCTTAAGCACCTGGATGTCCCTAGTTATTCTGTATCACCAAGACAGAGTCCCTTGTCATGTTCTGCTTTTTAAAATGTTTCATTGGTAAGACAAGTTCAAAGCAGAGGTCAGGGAAAGGAAAACTTAAAAAGATAGGCCTTGACTTAAATCTACAAGCTCTGTGGATGGTATCGTGCATAATATACATATTGTATGTCATTTGTTGCTATGTTTTACATTTACACCCAAATAATACCTTGTGTAAGTGGTACCTTATGGCAGGTGGGTAACCTTTGCTCCCACCAGATATTGTGACCTATAATACCCATCAGTGCAAGTCAGCATGGCTAGTAATAAGGTATTGTTGAATTGTAGTAAAAAGCATGAGGTCTCCTGTTCCTGCCCTAGGACCAAAAGAACTATGGTGTTGGCGATCCATAACTGTGACTTCCAGCATTCCCCACCTTTAAATGTGCAGAAGACTCAGGCCTGATGAGAACATCAGCATGGGAGAGGGGTGTTTAACCCCTTTGAACCCCTTGAACTATTTTCCCATTCTAAATAACTTCCCCCATTGTCTTGAAGGTCCATTTTGCTTTGAAACAGAAAGGCTCAGTAGCCCTGTCTGTGGTCTTACAGCAATTTTTGGAAGGCAATTTAGTTTGGGGGAAAATGTCAGGGAGAAAAACATTTAAAGACTCCCTTCTTCTGTGCCACAGCTGTGCTCTCCCGATGGATACTTTAAAAGGGAGAAGGAACACTGGAAAACCCAGTTGCAGATCTCTTGCATTACATCTGTTTCACCCATGAGCTGTTTCAAAATAGAATGTTTATTATTAGGTAGCCTTCAAGTTGTTTCTGACTTATGGTGACCCTAAGGGGAATATATCACAAGGTTTTCTTGTCAAGATTTGTTCAGTGGAGGGCTTGTCTTTCTTTTCTTCTGAGGCTAAGAGAGTGTGACTTGCCAAGGACATCCATTGGGTTTCCATGGCTGAATGGGGATTTGAACACTGGCCTCCAGAGTCATTGTCCAGTGCACCACACCTGGGCTATAGTAAAGAATATTTTGATCTCATATTATAAAGTATGCTAGATCAAAATGTAAAACAAAACTAGATCAAAATAGTTCTGTCATCTGTGAAGTTTTGTAGGAAAGTGGTGATTGCTAGTGTGTCTTGAGGGAGAAGGAAAAGGTAGCCATCTTTAAGCGCTTGCTTAAAGTGAAGTGTTGGAAATCTAACATTTGAGGCTCTCACAAAACCTGAGGCTGAATTTGGGTTCCATGGAACTTGCTATAAGAAGGAGAAATTGATGGCCTGTATGTTTTGTGCCAGTCAGGGCAAGCAGACAGTGCAATCCACCCACCCATTTTTTTAATGTTAGTGCTGAAGTTATCTGACCTGTCCTGGCATTGGTTGGTTTGGCTCTTTGGCCATTTCCTCACAAGTTTTGCAGAGGGACTGGAGTGGATGTGGGAGAAATACTTCAGGCTCATATAGACGAGGTGATATACTGTGGATTCCTGCTCATTAATGCAAAATCGCAGCAGCGTTCCTTTAGTTCCACATGCTTTTTGGCAAGATCGCTGATATGCAAGGTTATCCATGTTTTAAGTTCACACAGAGGTATGCCTGTGAATCAAGTTAATGGCTGCGAGTGAATTACCTGCTTTATTATTGTCCATAAGTTGCTGCCGCTGCAAAGTTGTTGTTTTTTTCAGCTTTAAATCTAAGGTGCAGAAGTGGGACCGTCTGCTTAAGAAAGCTGTTTGGTTGCCTTACCACTGCAAAAATGTGCACAATAGCTACCGTGAAACTCAAAAATGGTGGTTCTGGCTGTTGGGGCATAGAAAGACGCGCTGTGTCCACCACGATCACCTACAGAGTTGTTCCACGTCGACAGAACGTCAAGGAGAAGGTATCTGGAGAGACTTCTGCAAAAGACTTCAGGCTGAGAAGGAAAAATTCCTTCACCCCAGCACACTGCCTTGAGCTCTGGCTTGCCAAATAAAGACAGCAACAAGGCCAACCTTCACTCAACTTGAGGGTTTTAATCTTTGTTTGCAGTATATCTACAATAAATATACAGAGTATAGGACAGCCGTCTCTAATACTCCTAAATCTCTCTCAAACCAACAAACTGCTTCGCCAACCAACATCCACAACAAACCCACACTGGAGATAATTCCCATCGCCTTTTTATAGGCAGTTAAACAATGCCTGTTACATCAGGCATCTCAAGTGTGCATACTCTCAAGTGCTAACTCACACACACACCTGCCACTGGAGCTTAACTACTTTCATTACTGAGCTTACAGCTCCATCATGTGGTCACATCCATGTCATTTTCTGACATTGGCCACTTCATTGCCAGCAAGCCCGCCACACGTGCACATCCGACCAATCAGCTATCGACTTTGGAATGTGCT
Organism: Gambelia wislizenii; assembly: GCA_030847615.1. NCBI lineage: Eukaryota > Metazoa > Chordata > Lepidosauria > Squamata > Crotaphytidae > Gambelia > Gambelia wislizenii. The sequence goes on from JAUMIR010000004.1 coordinate 219,565,591, forward strand.
GCGCTGCATTGTGGACTAGTTGTCCAAATGGGTGGTAATGCACATTTTTGTGTATTTTTAAAAAACTTTGGGAAAAGCTGGGAAGGCTTTTCTCATGCAGTAAATGGAATTTTTGGTGCCTCTCCTTCTGAAAATAGCGAGTCAGTGTGGGATCTCATTGGGACAAAAGCTATTCTCCACGAATTCTATGAGGAGTTTTTTTCACCATCTAGACAGCCCCTATCAGTATAGAGAATACAAAGGAAGTGTCTGGACCCATAATGTTTGACCCATGAGACCCTGCAGGGCTTGACCCACAGAAAACGGCATTCCATCTGACCTCTACAGGTTTGGAGATAAATGTCAACCAATTAATACAAGTAAGTCTTAATTTGAAATAAGTGGTCACATACATTCTACTCAAACCAGTGCCAGGAAATGAAAGAAACTGGTAAATATTGGTCAGGGTGGTAGTGGTTCACAGCTGCAGCAGTTTGGCAGTCAATTTCATCAGACCAAATGATGAAGTTCTGGGAGTGGAAAAAATGTTATTTTAAATCTCAGCTGGACACATTTATAAGAGGTGTTATGTGATTAATTTTAATTAGAGCTGGCATGAGGTAGTTTAGCACTTAGGTGAATGTATTTAACCCAAGAATGTCCTGAAATGATGACCTAACTCTTTATAGTATCCTTGACAATTTGGGAGAAGGCAACTCTGGCCTTCAAAAACTGTTCATTTAGGATATCCCACTTTATAGCCCCAGGAAGCTCTTTAAGCAACTTACCAGGGCCTTTGACAACATAATCATACTGAAATGCAGCATCCAGGGGAAAAAGAACATGGTACCCATATGCTGCTAGGATTACTCAGGCAGCAGTTTCTCATTTCATCTTCAGTCTTCTCTTGTGCTGTCCTTCAGGTGCCATCTACACACTTGAGTGCACTGAGGACTTGTGAAGAACAGGAATGGCGCCATAAGAACTCATTAAACCTATGATGGAAGCAAGTCTTCCCTACCGCATAGAAAGTTATGGTTTTGACTACAACAATCCCCATATGTTTTCTTCCTGCCCCTCTCAGCATATCTCCTTAGGGTGTAGCTCCAGGGATGGGGGATGAGGGCATTGCACCAAATAAGAATTCTGACCCCTGAAATGAAATTTTTCTTCAGCCCCCAATTTTCTAGCATTGTAGAGAGTGAGTCAGTGAAAAACATTCATCCCTAGCACTCATATTTGTGTTTTGTTTTTTTTTCTATTTGCTTGGAAACTTTGCTAGCCTCATTTCTCTGCATGCCTAAACTGTATTTTCAAATGCTCAGTGGAAGTTTTAAGTTACTGCAGTGCTAGAAATTTGAGGACTGAATGGAAATTTCATAGGAGGGGAAGGGGCAGAATTCTTATTTGGAGCTGTCAAGGCCCTCATTTTGCCCTCTCCCTGTAGCTATACCTCTGTATGTCCTCTGGATCTTTCTTCCCTTTGCGACCGAGAGTCAAGGTATCCCCCGCCCCGTCCGGCCGAATCACGAGGATACACACAAGGTAGGTTCACAAAAGATTTATTTACAAGAAGTGAAGGTTGGCGGGAAGGCCACAACTTTCTGTCTGGTGATAGTCGCGGAGGTTGGCCCGGGCATGAGTATCCAAAGGAACACGTGACAGACCACGTGCCGGGCCGTGAGGCCACGACACGCAAACGGTCACGTGTCCGAAGAATGGAGAGTTCACGTGACCAGCACGTGACAGATCACGTGCCTGGAGACCAGGGGGGGGGAGGGGGAGCCGACACCGGGGGAGGGGCCAGCCCCAGACCCCGGAAGCCAACAATAGCTTCCAGCTCCCCCCCCCCCCTTACGTGACAGAAACTCATGCCCACCGCACAGGCAGAAAATTGTGACAGGGAAAATACATACAATTAAAACACCACTAGCTAACAGAAAACAACTAACTAAAGGGTGGGTGGGTTGGGTCTTCGGCTCGCAAGAGCCAACTGCTGAGGCTGAGAGCCGGCCGGGAATATATACCCGGCCGGCGGACCGCGTTGGGGACTAGCCCCGCCCCTTGGCCAATCAGAGGCCGCGCTGAGCGTGGGCTCTGATTGGCCGGAGCCAGCCAATCGGGTGGGAGCTGCCTCCCTCCCATTGGTTGGTTTACGATCCTTCTCCCTGGCCTGAAGCTCCGGCCAGGGAGAAGGAGGAAGGGGACGGCCGGCATGGCGGAGCCCATGCCGGCCACGTGGAGCGGCCGTCCGGGCGCGGGGGGCCTCCGGCCGCAAACGGCGGCCGCCCGGTAAGTCCCGGGCAACCGGCTTGCGACCGAGAGTCAAGGTATCCCCCGCCCCGTCCGGCCGAATCACGAGGATACACACAAGGTAGGTTCACAAAAGATTTATTTACAAGAAGTGAAGGTTGGCGGGAAGGCCACAACTTTCTGTCTGGTGATAGTCGCGGAGGTTGGCCCGGGCATGAGTATCCAAAGGAACACGTGACAGACCACGTGCCGGGCCGTGAGGCCACGACACGCAAACGGTCACGTGTCCGAAGAATGGAGAGTTCACGTGACCAGCACGTGACAGATCACGTGCCTGGAGACCAGGGGGGGGGAGGGGGAGCCGACACCGGGGGAGGGGCCAGCCCCAGACCCCGGAAGCCAACAATAGCTTCCAGCTCCCCCCCCCCTTACGTGACAGAAACTCATGCCCACCGCCACAGAGCCGAGCGGAAGCTCGGATACCGCCAACCCCCGCAGCTATCATCAGAGAGGCCTACCTGCCTGGAGGGGGCTGAAACTAGGTCCTATCCGTGGAGGAGAACAAGTTCCGGGCGGATGTATGTCCTGAACACCTTGGACCGCCATCTTCCCAGGTGCTGAATGTCTGCCGAAGCCATTCCTTCCGACGCCGCTGTGGTGGCAGCACCAATCCGGAAAGAGTGCCCGCTGAATTCATCTGGTGGGTAACCAATCTTCTGTAAGGCGGCCCGAAAAATGCTGAGAAATTGGAAACGCGTAAGGAAAGACAAGTCCTTGTGGATGAACAGGGGGCCGGCCGCCGCAGGCCTCTGTTCCAGGTACCGCTTCAGGAGTCGGACTGGGCAAGCCGGAGATCCTTCCAGCGCCAGAAGCCGGATGACGGAGCCCTTTCCGCGTTGGTCGTTCTTGGATCTCCGGAGGCGCAGTTGAAGGGATCCTTCTGACATCACCACGTCCGACCGCAGGAGGGCGTGCCCGATCTTGGATGTCTTGGCCCCGCAGACCAGCTCCCCGATGCGAAGAGCTGCAAAGAAAGCCACCGCAAAAGAGGCTTGGAACAGAGAGGTTTCATACCTGGACCAGCAAACCTTAGACAGGGCCGGGATCAGGTGGCACAAGAGTCCGAACGAGACTGGTCTGCGGGAGTCAGGCTTGCTCCCATCCATCCGACGCCACCCTTCGACTGCCTTGCGGATCAGGAATGAGCCACATGGGTCCTCGTGGCCGGCCGCTTTGCTGAAGAAAGAGATGGCTGCCAGGTGAAGGGAGATGGTCCTGGAAGCGAGGCCTTCTTCTTTCAGGGTCCCGATGTAGTGGAGCACTTCTCGTTCCGAGGTAGGCCCAGAGTCGGAGTGACCGTGGCGCTTCCGGAAGGCGACAAACTGCCGGACTGCCCGGGAATAACTGGCCCGGGTGGAAGATGCCAGGGAGCTGAAGACCCCCCGGAGCACCATTCCTTCCCAAGAAGCCAGAGGTCGTCCGGGAAAGAAACCGGCGTAGGATCCGCTTCCGGTGCCAACTCCCGAAATCTGTCGTCCTGGAACCGAGATAAAGCATCCGCTATTTCGTTGTTCACACCTGGAACATGGCGTGCAGTGAAGGAAATGTTAGCAGTTAGGCAGACCAGAACGAATTCCCTGACGAGTCGCATGACCCTGTCAGACCTGGAAGACTGAGAATTGATGATGCGGACCACCGCCTGGTTGTCGCACCAGAAACACACTTTCTTGTTGCTGAACTCATCCTTCCACAGATGGACTGCTACTAATATAGGAAAAAATTCAAGGAACGTAAGGTCCCGAATGACATCAGATTCCCTCCAGGCAGGAGGCCAAGGTTGGGAGCACCAATGGCCGTCATAAAAGACCCCGAAACCAAACCCCCCTGCCGCGTCGGAGTGGACCTGAAGCCCTACCCCGTGAGAGGCCTCCCCCTGCCAGAATGTAACCCCGTTGTAGCCCTCCAAGAACCTGAGCCACACCCTGAGATCCTCCCTAACCCCTCTAGTGATCCGGATGCGGTGGTGTGGGGCCCGGACGCCCGCGGTGATCCTAGCTAGTCTGCTGCAGAAGGCCCTGCCTGGCGCCACCACCCTGCATGCAAAGTTGAGGTGGCCCAGCAAGGACTGCACTTCCTTCAAGGAGGCTTTCTTCTGTCCTAGGAGGCGTAGCAGCTTCTGCTTGATCTCTGCCAGCTTGTCTGGGGGCAGCCGCGAGACTTCAGCTACCGAATCCAGGGTGATTCCCAAGTAGGTGATGCTGCTGGCCGGGCCCACCGTCTTGTCTGGTGCCAGGGGAACTCCCAGTTCCTGGGACAATTCCTGAAAAGACTTAAGCAGAAACCCACAGTCTGGCCCCCCAGCTGCCCCAATCATCAGAAAATCATCCAGGTAGTGAGTGACCAGTGCAGAACCGGTCCTGTGGCGCAGTGCCCACTCCAGGAAGGTGCTGAATGCTTCGAAAGCGAAGCAGCTGATGGAGCACCCCATGGGCAAAGCCATGTCGTAGTACCACTGCCCCTGGAACTTAAATCCCAGCAGGCAGTGGTCCTCCGGGTGGACTGGAAGCAGCCTAAAGGCAGATTGGATGTCACATTTTGCCATGAGAGCTCCCGGGCCACAGGACCTGACCAGCTTGACCGCGTGATCGAATGACGCATAGCGCACCGAGCAGAGCTCAGGTGGTATGGCATCGTTCACTGAAGCTCCCTTGGGGTAAGACAGGTGGTGGATCAGGCGGAATTCGCCCGGTGCTTTTTTGGGAACCACCCCCAGCGGGGAAACCCTAAGGTTGCTAAAAGGAGGGGCTGGGAAGGGACCCGCTACCCTTCCTGCCGCGCATTCTTTGGCAATTTTGGCCGCCACTACCTCAGGGAGCTCCGCGGCAGATTTTAAGTTACCTGACTCAGAGGCCAGCCTGGGTCCCACCGCGGGGATCCTGAAGCCGGAGGAGAATCCTTCCCTGAGGTACGCGGCCGCCTGTCTGTTGGGATATAGTGCCAGGAGCGGGAGTAGGGCATGGAGCCTTACCGGGGTGAAGGCTAGGCGTCCCCGCACGGGGCTGCCTCTACTGTTTTCCGCTTCCCTGTCCGGCGCCACTGCCTGACCCTGGTTCCCTCTTTGCGCCGGAGGAAGCAGGGCGGCCCGAGCGAAAGGGCTGGGCGTGGGTGCCGGACCGAGGGCAATTGGACCTGGGGTGAGATCCGTAGCAGTTCTCGCAGTAATGCTCGAACTTGCAGCGGGATCGTAGGCACTTACCCGCGTTGTACTCCCAACAGACTAACCGACGGGCATCCCTCTTGCGAGGCGGCTTGCCCGCATCAGGCTTGCCCTTTATGTGTGATCCCACAATGACGAGCCAAAGCTTGTCATTGATGAGATCCCACCTGGCCCTGGGGTTCCTGGAAGCCCTCTTGCGGAAGGCGGTGTCATACTCAATGGCCGCCGCCTCTCCCGCCAAGGCCTTGGCCTTGAGCACGTTGCTCAGGTGGTTGGCAAGGTGCCAACCCCTGTCGGGGTAAGCCATGCCCACCACCCCCATGAACACAGTGAACCCCGAAAGCCAGTTAGGGAACGAACGTTCCACCGGGTCCGGCTTGCTTTTGTCAGAGGACTTCTCCGACTTAGGGGTGCTACCCACCTCCCCCTCAGGTTTTAGGAGAGTGAAGACATCCACATAATATCCCTTGAGGATATTGTTGCGGGTCTTCCTGTCCAGGTGAATCCCCGGGGGATCCTCGTGATCCTGAAAAAGGCTGGGATTGGGGTGCCCCGAGGTGGCAGCCCCATCCCGCCAAACCCTGGATGGTCTAGCAGAGTCCGGTCCTGAGGTTGCCCTGGCCTTGATGGCCCACGATGGCAATCCCGGAACCGAGGCTGCTGTAGACCAATACCCCGATCGGTCCATATCCTCATCAGAGGACTCACCTGAGGATCCCTCGCTGTCTGATCCCTTCCTCCTCCGCTTGGCCCGCCTTTTCCTGCCCTCCTTGTCCTTCCTGCCTTCTTTCCTCGCTGTGGCTCTGCTCTCCTGCACTGGCGAGGAATCATCGGAGGACGCTCCGCTGGCGATGCTTGAGGAAGGGGACCCGTGCCTAGCCCGTCGCCCTGCCGGTCTGGCTGACTGATGAGCGGCCCGGCTTCCGGCCAATGGGGGGTCCGTGGCCTTGGGATCTGCTGAGGGCCCGGTGGCCGGTGCCGCAGCGTCGGCCTCCTGCCCTCTGCTAGACCTCAGTTCCCCAACCTGCTCTGCGAGGAGTGACACAGCCCGGGTGAGCTCCTGCAGGTTGGGGGCCGTGGAGCCCCCGAGGAGGTGTTCGACAGCTGCCGTATTGCCCGCTGCCCCAGCCGGGGGGTTGGCTTTCCGAGTCCTGGGAGCCAGGGCTGCCCAGGACTTGGGTGTTCGGCCTGCTTGTGCCCGGGTGGCGGGCCTGTTAGACGCCGCTTTCCCCTTGGGGGCTGCTGAGCCAGGTTTCTTCTTGGGTGGCATTACCACCAGGAGGCAGCAGTGATTGCTTCAAGGTTTAGGCCTGAAAAGGCCTGCAAGTAAAAAAGGTATGGGTCTCTCTAGGCTTGTCCGCCCTGGTTGATGCTGCCCGTGCCGGGCTAGCCCCAGTCCTGGCTTGTCCGCTCTTTGGCTGGCAATTGCTGCTCACCGAGCTGGCCTTTGCTTGTCTGCCCTTCTCTCTTGGCTTGTCCGCCCGCAATAGGCCCTCCGTGAGAGCCACTCACTGGCCTCCTTGCCTCAGCGCGGTGGGGACCAGAAACTCAGCCCCACGCGGCTTGGGTCTGCTGCCCTGAGGCTTCCCCCCACCGGGCTAGCTCGAACAGGCTGCCCGCTGCAGACCTGTTCGGCCTTCCCCCGGGTGGGTACCCCCCCAGTGGCACCACTCCACTGGGTCCGGCCGGGCTAATGGGCCCCCGCAGCCCAACCACCCCTGCCGCCGGGTCCGCCTCCGCGGGCACCCTGGGGCTGGTCCTGCCTGGCCCCCGCAGCCCAACCACCCCTGCCGCCGGGTCCGCCTCCGCGGGCACCCTGGGGCTGGTCCTGCCTGGCCCCCGCAGCCCAACCACCCCCGCCGCCGGGTCCGCCTCCGCGGGCACCCTGGGGTGGTCCTGCCTGGCCTCCGGTGCCGCCCTGCCGGCCCCGCCCAATGGACGGCTGCCCCGCGGGCCGCCCACCTGCCCCCACCCGGGGCTGTGGCACCCGCCCCCTTTTGGGGCCTGCTAGGGCCAAGCCGGCCTCCGGTGCCGCCGCCGCCGCTGGTGGCACCGTTGGGACCGCTGTCCCCGCCGTCCGCCGCCTTGCTGCTGCACCTCCTGCCTTCGGCCCTGCCGCCGCCCTACTTCCGTCCGCACCGAGGCCGACCGGTCAGCTCTCCCCGGCGGCCTCGGCTCTTCTGCGGCTCTTCTGGGGCTCTTCTGGGCCTCCTCTCCCCTTCTGGAGCTCCCCTGCTGCCCTTCTTCCGTCCGCACCGAGGCCGACCGGTCAGCTCTCCCCGGCGGCCTCGGCTCTTCTGCGGCTCTTCTGGGGCTCTTCTCCTCTTCTGGAGCTCCCCGGAGAGCTCCGTCCTCTTCGGCTCGCAAGAGCCAACTGCTGAGGCTGAGAGCCGGCCGGGAATATATACCCGGCCGGCGGACCGCGTTGGGGACTAGCCCCGCCCCTTGGCCAATCAGAGGCCGCGCTGAGCGTGGGCTCTGATTGGCCGGAGCCAGCCAATCGGGTGGGAGCTGCCTCCCTCCCATTGGTTGGTTTACGATCCTTCTCCCTGGCCTGAAGCTCCGGCCAGGGAGAAGGAGGAAGGGGACGGCCGGCATGGCGGAGCCCATGCCGGCCACGTGGAGCGGCCGTCCGGGCGCGGGGGGCCTCCGGCCGCAAACGGCGGCCGCCCGGTAAGTCCCGGGCAACCGGCTTCTCAACCTCATTCTGTCTTTCTCATCCCATTCAGTGATCCAGATCCACCTCTCCTTTCTTTTTCTCATAGGAAATGATGAAAACAAGGAAGGTTACAAAGAGTTCAGGGGTAGTGGAGGTGAAAACAAAAACTTCCCTTCCTCCTGTTTTTTGTTGCCTGAAGAAGAGAAGTTTAAACTAAGGGGATGAAGCTGCAATTAAAATATTTTTTTTATTTATTTAGGTGTTTATACCCCATTTTTCAGCCACAAAGGCTCTCAGAGTGGCTTACAAATCGTTAAGCAATAGCACTTGACACATCTACCCCTCATTAAATGGTTTCCAGTGTGTGTTAGCTAATTGCCCCCACAAGCCGGGTACTCATTTTACTGACTTACAAAAGGATGGAAGGCTGAGTGAACCTTGGAGCCCTTGGGATTGAATTTGCAACATTGTGGCTGCAGTACCAGCATTTAACCACTACACCACCAGGGCTCCCTAATCCTTCTTTTGGTAATATTTTATTATAAATTATTGTACAAAATAAAATGGTAAACTGCAAGATAAAATGGTAAAGTTCAGAATTCAGACATATGGATTATATCCAATTAGCAGGAGGGTAGTTGGATGTTAACAAGATGTTATGGGTCAGCAAAAGGGATTTTTCCTGACTCCTGGAGTCCTCCCCATCCTGAATCTGATTTGGAGGATTAGCGTTCTCTCCAGAATAGATTTAGGGGTGCTGCAGGGGGTGCATATATGAATTCTTAGCTGTAGAGCAGAAAGAGAACTGATGTGACAATTTTGTTGGTGTCAGGAACCATTTTGCTCTCTCCATAACCTTTTAGCCTGGTCCACCTGTATCCTGGACCCTACTTTGAAAAATATTCAGTGTGAAAATGACCAATCAACCAACCCGAAGCTGGGATGAGTTGCAGGTCATTTACCGGTTATTTTGGAGGCCATGGACCAGCGTTTTGTTTGTGCATGTGCGTGTGCGTGTGCGTGTGCGTGTGTGTGTGTGTGTGTGTTTTGGTCCCAAATAGCCTGTATTTCTATCTTTAATAGCATTTAGTCAGGGATAATTAATTGAACCATGCCATAGAGATGTATTTCTTCACTAATTTGTTTTCTCCACATTATTCTTTGTTAATTTTAACACAAACAATCTATTTTCCTTTATAGATCTATAAAGGTATATCTCTATCTATTTATCTATCGAGAGAGAGAGAGAGAGAGAACTAGGACTACGCTAAATCTAATACACAATATTGAAACATTAAACTAAACACTAAGTTTAACACTAAATACAGACTAAAATACAAAAGGGTTCTGACCCATCAATCCAAATTGTAATGAAAGAAAAAGAAATCAGAAAAAAAGAGAAATATGTTATCCTACCATTACAAATCCAATGCATCATTAGATTTCTTATTGCTCAAAAAGTTTATAAATGGTTTCCAATCTTTCAAAAAAACAAAAAAAAAAACACACATTTCATTGGTTTAGCCTTTAAACCCCACATTAGTTTGGCAATTTGGGCTAAGTCAGCAATCTTAAAAGTCCAGTCTTCCATTTTTGGTGCCTCAGTCCATTTCCAAGTTTAAGCAGACAGTGTTCTTGCTGCTGTTATCATGTATCAAAGAATTAGTCCATATTTACTACCCAATTCTTTATTCATACCTCCCAGGAAAAAGAAAGTGTGCTGACATTGCAAAATCTATCTTTAAAATGTTTTGGGTTAACATGTAAATCTTAGACCAATAACCTTTTGCTTTCTTGCAAGTCTGCCACATATGGAAAAAGGAGCCCTCCTTCTCTTGACAACTTCAGCATTGGTTTGAAACATTCTTAGACATTTTTGGCAACATTGATTTTAGATACTATCTATACAGCATCTTGTACATGTTTTCTTTTAAATTACTGCACGAGACGAATTTTATTTCTTTCGTCCACATTTTCCTGTACATCCATTTGAACATTATGCCCAAAATTCTGGGCCCACCTTATCATATAGTTTTTTACAGGTTCATCTTCTGTCTCTAATTTCAAAAGATATTTATACACCCTTTTAATTACATGTTCATCATCCTAACACAGTTCTAAATGAAACTCATTTACTGCAACCTCTGTGGCTTGATCTCTCTTATCTTGATTAAATCTATCCTTAAGTTGCATATAAGCAAACCATCTAAGACCTTTGCCTTCTTTGAGAAAGATTTCTTTTAAATTAAGGTCCCTGCTATCTTGTTCAAAGTACAGAAGATCATCATAAAACAGCCATTTCCGATTGTAACTCATTCTTTCCTAAGAAAAGCTTCCTGTGGTGAGGTGGCTAATACTATCTTAGGAAAAAGTCTCTGATTGCATTTATTCCAAATTCATAAGAGTGTCTTTCTACTACTATGATTTTTAAATTCAGCATGTGCTTTAACTTTGCTGCACCAGAGATAGCCATGCCACCCAAATCTTAAAGCATAGCCTTCAAGTTCCAAATGTCTCTCATCTCTAAGCAAAATCCATTCCTTCAGCTGCACAAAGCAACAGGCCTCATAATACAATTTAATATTAGGAAATCCCAGACCAACCCTTACTTTAGCATTTTATAATCTTTTAAATTTTATTCTGGGTTTCCTTGGCTGCCAAACAAATCCAGAAATTTATTTCTGGCACTGCACGAAGGGTATTCCATTTCTTACAATGCAGATTATTTGGAAGTGGAATAACTGTCTTGGCAAAACATTTGCTTTTATTACAGGTCGACCCCTGTATCTGCAGGGGATATGTTCTAGGACTTCCCATGGATATGTGAAATGGCAGGAAATAGCGAACACTCTATTTTCATGCTCAGAGCAAAAATAGAGAATTCACTATTCCCCACCCCTCCTCACCTGCTGCCCCGTGCTACGTTGCCTGAGAGAAAAAAAGGAAGTGGGATGGATTCTTCCTAGCGAGGAAGCACTAGTGATGTTTCATAGGTTGGGATAAAGCATAGTGGTGGGGAGGATTCTTTGTGCTGTGCTTTGTCATCAAGGAGAAGTCAGGGTGGCTCCTCCCTGGCAACGAAGTAACGGTGGTGGGGACAATTCTTCCTGTTTCCACTGCACAAAACAAATGGCGTATAAGGTCTAGCAAATTCCTTACTTGCCTGGAAGACAATTTCATGGTCCAAAAGGTAAAAGAGGCAACAAGGGGGTCAGCTATTTTAGATCTGATCCTAACCAGCAGGGATGACTTGGTTAATGGGGTGCAAGTGGTGGGATCCTTAGGTGAGAGTGATCATGTTCTCCTGGAGTTTGTTATACAATGGAAAGGAGAAGCCAGGCATAGTCAGACACGCATTCTTGACTTTAGGAGAGCTGATTTCAATAAACTCAGGGAAATACTGGGGGTGATCCCATGGTCAGGAATACTAAAAGAGAAGAGACCTCAAGACGGATGGGACTTTTTCAAAAGGGAGATACTGAAGGCACAATTTCAAACAATACCATTGAGGAAGAAAAATGGGAGGTGTCTCAAGAAACCAGGATGGATGACTAAAGAAATATCAACAGAGCTAAGTTTTAAACGGAACATGTAAAAGAAATGGAAAAAGGGGGAAATCACCAAAGAAGAATTCAAACAGATAGCGAACACATGTAGGAGTAAAGTCAGAAAAGCTAAAGCACAGAATGAGCTCAGGCTTGCTAGAGAGGTTAAGAACAATAAAAAGGTTTTTTTGGGGTATGTCCGCAGCAAAAGGAGGAAGAAGGAAATGGTACGGCCACTACGCAGAGAAGATGGCAAAATGCTAACAGGGGACAGAGAAAAGGCAGAATTACTCAACACCTTCTTTGCCTCAGTGTTTTCAGAAAAGGTAAAGGGGGACCAACCTGAGGATAAAGGAACAGAAGACAACAGGGGAAATCCAGCACAGAATAAGCAAAGAGGTAGTACAGGAATACCTTCTTAATCTAAATGAATTTAAATCTCCAGGACCAGATGAACTACATCCAAGAGTATTAAAAGAGCTGGCAAATATAATCTCAGCGCCATTGACAATAATCTTTGAGAATTCCTGGAGAACAGGAGAAGTCCCAGCAGACTGGAGGAGGGCAAACGTTGTCCCCATCTTCAAAAAGGGGAAAAAAGAGGATCCCAACAATTATCGTCCAGTTAGTCTGACATCAATACCAGGGAAGATTCTAGAGCAGATCATTAAACAGAGAGTCTGTGAACATTTAGAAGGCAATGCCATAATCACAAAAAGTCAACATGGGTTTCAGAGTAACAAGTCATGCCAGACTAATCTGATCTCTTTTTTTTGATAAAATGATCAGCTTGATAGATGAAGGGAACGCTGTGGATATCGTATACCTTGATTTCAGTAAGGCCTTTGACAAGGTTCCCCATGACATTCTTGCAAACAAGCTTGTAAAATGTGGGCTAGACAAGTTAACTGTTCAATGGATTTGTAATTGGTTGACCGGCTGAACCCAAAGGGTGCTCAGCAATGGCTCCTCTTCATCTTGGAAAGATGTGACCAGTGGGGTGCCACAGGGTTCTGTCCTGGGCCCAGTGCTATCCAACATCTTTATCAATGACTTGGATGAGGGAATTAGGGGCATACTTACCAAATTTTCAGATGACACCAAATTAGGAGGAGTAGCTAATACCCTGGAGGACAGGATCAAAATTCAAGATGACCTGGATAAACTGGAGAGCTGGGCCAAAGCTAACAAAATGAAATTCAATATGGAGAAATGTAAGGTACTGCACTTAGGGTGAAAAAATGAAATGCATAGATATAGGATGGGAGAGACCTGGCTGAATGAGACTACGTGCGAAAGGGATCTAGGAGTCCTAGTAGACCACAAGTTGAACATGAGTCAACAGTGTGATGCGGCAGCTAAAAAGGCCAATGCAATTTTGGGCTGCATCAATAGAAGTATCATGTCCAGATCAAGGGAAGTAATAGTGCCGCTGAATTCTGCCTTGGTCAGACCTCACCTAGAATACTTTGTCCAGTTCTGGGCATCACAATTCAAAAAGGATATTGAGAAATTGGAGCGTGTCCAGAGGAGGGCGACTAAAATGGTGAAAGGTCTGGAAAGCATGCCTTATGAGGAGAGACTTAGGGAGCTGGGTATGTTTAGCCTGGAAAAAAGACGGTTAAGGGCGATAACATAGCCCTGTTTAAGTATTTGAAGGGGTGTCACGTTGAGGATGGAGCAAGCTTGTTTTCTGCTGCTCCAGAGATTGGAACACGGAGCAATGGATGCAAGCTCCAGGAACAGAGATTCCACCTCAACATTAGGAGGAACTTTTTGACAGTAAGAGCTGTTCGGCAGTGGAACGCACTCCCTCAGAGCGTGGTGGGGTCTCCTTCCTTGGAGGTCTTTAAACAGAGGCTGGGTGGCCATCTGTCGGGGATGCTTTGATCAAGATTTCCTGCATGGCAGGGGGTTGGACTGGATGGCCCTCGTGGTCTCTTCCAACTCTGCAATTCTATGATTCTATGATTCTAAGGATATGGGCTCTGTGGATACAGGAGTCGACCTGGACTGCAATTCTCCCCATAATGGATAAATATAACATTCTCCATTTATCCAAGTCTCTTTTTATTTATTTCTAGATTTTCCATAATTATTTTGAACTAATAAACTGTTATTCTTCATAATTATAACTCCCAAATATTTAATCCCCCTTTTTTCCACTTTAAAATTGGAAGGAGCAGTAAGTTCATTTTCCTCTTCTGAAGTCATATTTTTGGTCAACAATTTTGTTTCATTATAGTTAACTTTAAACCCAGAATATGTCCCAAACAGCTCATTTCCCTCCCAAAAGAGCATTGAATCCAGTGGATTTTGTGTCATTATCACAAAATCATCCACATAGGCCCTCAACTTATACTGTTCTTTTTTTTTTTTAACCTTCACTCTGCAGATTCTGTCATCTTGTCTAACATCTTTCAATAGAGTATCCAATGCCAAAATAAAAAGCAAAAAAGAGAGGGGACATCCTTGTCTAGTTCCCCTTTGTAACTCAGTTGGTGTTATTGCATTGCCATTTACTGAAATCCAGGCTTTTCGGACAAAATAAATTTTCTTTATAGCCTGTATAATATTTTCACCAAAGTCCATTCTCCCCAGTACTAGAAAAAAGTAATTCCAAAAATTATTATCAAAAGTATTTTTTCCTGCATCTAAAAAGATCAAAACAGCCTTTTTATCATTATGATATTCCAAATATTCAATGATATTCAAAACAGTTGTCACATTACTCTTTAATTGTCTTTTTGGCAAAAACCCACTCTGATCCTCATGGTGATTATGAGAGGTATGTTTCCTCAATCTGCTTGCCAAAATAGTAGTAAATAACTTATAGTCATTATTTAATAGTGAAATAGGTTTGTAATTCTTTGTTACTGACTCATCTGTATCCTCTATGGATCACTGTAATATAGGCATTTCTCCAAGAATCTGGCATGTGACTTTCTCCCAAAAAATCTATCACACACCATCTTGAATGGTTGAAGTAATTCATCTTCATTTTTTTCAACAGTATACTGCAGATATTCCATCTGAGCCTGGAGCTTTTCCAACTTTGTTTTTTTTTTAAATTGCCTCAGTAATCTCCATAATTGTCACAGGCCCATTCAAACTTTGCTTTTGTTCCAAATGTTGTTTGTCCAGTTGTAGTCTATCCAAATAGTCTTCTGTATCTAAGACTTTTTCATTGCCTCTCACATATAAACCTCTGTAGTATTTCTCAAAAGTATTCAATATTTTCATACTATCCATTCCTTATTTACCTCCTTGCTTAATCTTTGTGACAAATTTCTTTATTCTTTCCTGTCTCAACTTGTAAGAGAGTTACTTTCCAGGTTTATTTGCAAATGCAGTGTTCTTTTGTTTAAGGTATAGTAATTTGGCATTCATTTCATGAACTGTAAACAGTGAGAACTGTTGTTGAAATAACTTAATCTTTTGTTGGTTTTCTTTATCAAAATTTTCCTTAAGTTTTTGCTCTAGATTTTGCCTGTCCTCCAGAAGATTGCTGTTTTTTTGCTTCCCTTTCATTTCAATCTTGAGCCATGTTTTATAAATTGTCCTCTCATGTAAGCTTTGCTTGTATTCCAGACTACTGTGGGGTCTGTATCCTTATTTAAATGCAATTCAAAATATTCCCTCAATTCTTTTTTACATTGTTGTAGTATTTCTGTCTTTAAAAGTAGATATTCATTAAGTCTCCATCTAAACTACATTTTTTTTCCATTGTCAAGATCATCATGTTGGGATTATGATCTGAATTTTTGGAGGGGGGGGTCAAAATATCCATCCTTTTTACTAGGTTCACTGTATTCTGGGAAATTTAAAACATATTTATTCTAGAGAAACATACATAGCAATTTGAGAAAAAAGTATAGTCTTTAGAATTTGGCAGCAAATATCTCCAATCATCTATTAACCCAAAGTACTCTGTATATTTAAAGAAGGTTCTAGGTAGTATCCCTAGATGTTTCTTAATTCCTCTATGGGAACATTTATCCAAATTAGGGTCCCAACTCCATTCCAATTGTCCATCTGAAATCAGATTTTGTAAAGTCCAGTTCTTTCTTAATACATTTTAATAAAACATTGATTTCTCATTATTTGGGGCATACTTGCAATTAGATGCATTATTTTTCCATTCCAATTAATGTCCACAATTATGCATCTTCCTTGTTCATCTTGATATATCAATTTAGGTTGCAATTTTTGGTTTATAAAGAAAACTACTCCAATTACTCCAAGCTTGTGAGACTCCAGTCCATATTAGCAGATCTTTAACAGGAGCAGGATGGTAGAATATTGAGCAAGACTGGCGTCTGGAACAGATATTGGAAAATACATCTAGGATCTACATTTCCCAGAATCCCTCAGCTGACATGACCACTGGCTAGGTTGGCCGAGGGATTCTGGGAACTATAATCCCCCCCAAGTCACCTTTCAACATTCTGGACTGCTATGGCATTACTAAGGCCGGTGTCACCCCTCCCTTTGATGTAGTTCGGCCTCTACACACCACCCTAGTGCCGCCACTGCTGGACCGGAACAGAATTTTAGGCATGGAACAGTCAAGGTCTTTGAGCAATGTCTATTCACAACATGCAGTGTATATTTTGTGTACAGATGAAAACTGCAGACCAGCAGAAGGTATACTCTGGCAAGGACGGATTTCACATTCAGAAAGGCAAAGCAAAAGGCTGTTGAGGTTGCTGGATCTCAAGAACCACATAGGTTGCATTGAAGAGGTGGTTGCTAACTGATCCTTGCTCACAGCAGGAACCAGGCTGGTAAAGAAGGACATACATAGTGCATACCCATACTTGCAAACATGACATTATTGTTCACACTGGTCAAAAGGTTTCTGGTCTGTGTCTAGTCAGCCTAAGTGAGTGGACCTCAAGTTTCTTCAGTTACTATAGTTCTGTAAGTTTTTAACTACTGGTGAATATTCAATTTGCCTCCAATATTTTTTCAGTACTAGTTGATAATTTTGTTGTGTTTAGCATTCAAGACATATGAAATGCTTTTTAAAGAGAAATATGGGACAGCCCCTGCCTTGAGCATCTCAAAATAAAGATCTCATTTCAGTGTAGTTTTCCCCCCCCCCCACTCCTGTCAATTATTCATATACAAATCCGTTGGGTGTCATTAATGCTGTGGGTGCCTTTGTTGCCTGCTTTGCCACTTTCCAACAAAATGTTTCTGATATATTTGTTGTTTTTCAAGACGTTTTAGTCAAAGAACCCTGACTATGGCAAAATCCAAGGTGTCGATATTTTCAAAGGGCTAAGGAGATGATTACACACTAACCAGGACTGTTTTTTAAAAAAAGATTGGGTAGATTCATGGATGGTAAAGATATCAATGGCTACAATATTATTTCCAGTGTCAGAAGCAGTATTCCTCTGTATACTAGTTATTGTATACACTCCAACATTTCACAGATCAAAGCCAAGACCCATGCGGCCAAGCAACGTTTGAGTGTGGTCAAGATGGCAAAAGTGAGGAAGAACATACATGTTAGGGGAGGCTGCAGCAATTTGCTTTTGCCTGAGCCTACTGGGAAGGGTAAGATTTCACCCCTTCCTCTCCTCTTCCCACTACTGAATTAATAGAGTGCAAATAACTTTTGTACTTTGAACTCATTTTGCAGCAACTGAAGTAAGCGCATGAGAAAGGGGGAAAGGGGGAGGAGGAGAGAGGTACTGGGTCATTTTAAAAGCAACTGGGAAAGTGGGATGACAGAGGATTAATCAGGACTATCCTTGCCAAATTGGGGCAGTTGGAAGGTATGTAACAATGGGAGGTTGCTATTACGCTCATCCTTCTTGTGAATCTTATTGACTTATTGAGTATTCCGTATATACCCTGCCTTTCTTCTAAAGCATGGGACTCAGTCAGAACTGTAGAAACAGTGCTGGATTAGACTAGGCTTTGGTCTGGGTGAGATAGGCCTTTGGTCTAATCCAGCAAGGCTCTTCTCATGATTTCCAAGGAATGATTTTCATTCAGGAACATTATATGTTATTTTATATATTATCCTAAAATAATAAATGTGAATCCTTCAGATGTTTCCAAGGGGTCCAGTTTGGTCTTATTTATTTCACTAGCTTCCTCAATCTTATAGGTGATGGCTATAAAAGCCGACAGCATCTGGTGAAAAACTTGTCTGCAGAGCCTCATAGATCTGGGGACACTTCACTTTTTTCTTCCTCGCTCTAATCAAGGCCAAATAAAAGTAGTTGCTTGTAGGGAGCTGTTGTATTCATTTTTGAGTTCCTCCTTGCTGCTTCAAGCATTCTGAAGGGAAAGTGTTTAAAGGAGCTTTGTCAACTTACACTACTGGGAATTCACACTGGCAGACATGAAAATTTTTTGGAACATTCCTTCATCAACCTAAGAAACTTCCAGTCTGCACTTTTAACTTCAAGCTAATCTTACCAAAATAGTTCTTTTGATGGAAGGAAACCAGCATCTCTCCCCTACCTCAATATATAGGCTTGGGAAGTTTGCTATGAAACAATTGAAACCTATCCAACTAGAAGATAAGAAAAAGGCACTGGTGTGACCTAGAAATAGAACCTAGAGCCCTTGTGACATGTGTTTTATCCCAGAAACTGGAACCACTAAAGTCTGGAAGAGGCTTAATTCCATCCAGATTGTGTTGCTGAGTTTTCTCTTATCTCTATATAACTCAAAGGTGTCCCTACAATAGATTTAAGATCCAGTTATCTGCTCAATTAACATCTAGGAAGTGCACATATAGTGCTGCAAAAAATGACACACACACACACACAGAGTTTTTAAAATGTTAAATGATGAATGGAGCCTGGGATCTGTTTGAAAGGTGAATTGCCTCTTCTGAAACCTTCCAGGAGTAGCAATATACCCTCCTTTTAGCAGAACAATGGTAGTCCAGGGGGAGTCAGTGGGATTGGTAGCTGTAAAAACAACTTTTGTCCACCTACATTGAACTAAATGGATGCAGCTCACACATACAAGCAAAAGTAGAGCACCGGACTTTGAACATACTGTTTTGATTAGTGTTGTAAAAGTCTCAAGAATAAACTTTTGGAGAATATTCTCAAGACATTTTGAGAATTCCTCGTTAGCATTTGTTTAATATATTTTCAATAATTTTATTATTTATTAATGTGCTTCTTCAATACAGTGTGAAAAATTATTAATGTTTCTGATTGTTAAAACGGTTTTTAAAAGGAAATAGTCCTACATGTTACTTTTAGGCTAGGCATGCCTCATTCCCCTCCCCACTGCTGTCATTTCCACCCTTGTTGTCTCCTTCCATCCTTCCTTCCTCAGAAGACAAAGGAATATGAAAAAAAATCTTGTGGCTGCTGCTCCTGGTAAGGGGTCCAGCCAGACTCCACAGCACAGGTCCTTTCCCAAATCAGCCCTGTCCGCACTCACTGGATGGCTGTGCAGAGAGCTACTCCTTGTGGCAGGAACAAAACTATCTTTTCCTTTTGTTGTCATCCAAGGAAGAAAGATGGAGAGAAAGAAAGGACGGGAAGGAGCAGTGGTGGGGAAGGGGAAAATGGCATGTGTGGCATTGACAGGGAGGAAACAGAGGAGTGCAGTACTTCCTACTGCTACAGAAAACAACCATATTATGTTAAGTACCCAGCAGTAATTTTTCAAACCATATGGAATGCTCAAGGAAGCCGCACAGCTTTCCATAACATTCAGAGATTATTGAAAAATTGAATTGATTGATTGGCATCCTGTTTGTGAATTACGATGGCATAAGTTAAATTTACGTCATTGCAATTCACTTTTGTTGTTGTTGTTGTTGTTGTTATAGAAGTTGGAATTCTCTTTCAATGACACAACAACCAAAATTCACTTCAAAGACTATCTGTAAGCAGCAGAACTCCCCCCCCCCGCCACAAAAACATAGTGGGGGATGATTAGGGAGACATTTTTCCTATAGCTGGATGTGCTGCAGGGGCATCATCTGCAAGGATGTCCTGAGGGCCACCAGAGAACTTTATGGATGCCTGTTGCAGTGCACCCAGCTACAGATAAAAGTTGCACATATACCATCTGATCCTCTTGCTCTCCCACAATATGAAAATGGCCATGGGGTGCTGCGCTGCCTTACAAGATGGGTTTGAGGGGGGGATGCAGCTATGGAGATGTAACTATGGAGTCATAGCTACTTGATAGATGGACATCTCCCTATGCAAGGTCTCAGCCAAAATATTTAGAGAAGTAAAGAAAAATTAGAAAATGCTGAAAATTCTCAAAAATGCAAAGAAAATAATTTTTTGGAGAATATTCTCCAAATATTTCTCTGATAATATTCACTCTAGAATATTCTCACTTCATAGGTGAGAAATGCAGGGTATAAATGCTTTATTCAGTATTGTATTCAGCAAACAACAATCGAACATGAATTTAGAAACTTTAGCAGAATTGGTGTGCTGCCTATTGTCCCTCAGGCTTTTTGTATGACTTCTGACTTTCCCGTTGATTGGCCAAGGCTGCCCCTTTTCTTGCAAAAAGGAGTGGATGGTTTTTCCTGGAGTGACAGTTTGCATTTTACATAGGATGCAGAGTTAGGGTTAGGGTAAGGGTTAGTGTTATTTGTCATCAGAAAAAGCTGTTTTTCAAAATCAGAAGTAGACTTCCTGCCATTTCCACATTTGTGCCCCCCCCCACCAGTTTTTGGAATTTGGGGCCATCTGTGTGACTCTTGGAGGTTCCCAGGGACAGAAAATTGGCCCCGGCCCAGCCAAATTACCTACCCCAATAAAATAAATAAATAAGCCAACTTCTATAATTAGTAAATTCATTAGCAACTTACTGAAATACGCTACAACAGCACAAAGCAAAAATTTTCACCCGTTAGGGTTGACTGACTGACATTGCTGTAAATAATTGTCAGCACTTAGTAATTGATTAAAAGTGAATGAGGTCCAGTTCTGACATTTTTCGGGGTGGAGGGGTTGGGTGGAGGATCTTGGCTATAACCATTTTGGATTTTTACAGCTATATAAAAGTAACAGAACATCTTTCTCTATGGAGTGCCACTCTAAACGGCAGTGTTTAAGCACACACTAGAAAGAAATCATATATATTTGTGAGATGCTCTCAGCCTTTTGAGAATATGTGGGTTTCAAGGGCAATAGCATAAGACTGATGTCTGGTGGAACAAGCATCAGGACTTCTTTTGAGATTTTCTGTGTATTATAATCAAATTTGCATGTACATGTGTGGTATGCATAGCCAGAGAAGACACAGACACTGGTTTTGGTAATATACTGTAAGGCATGCAAGGCAACAGGGCACTGAAAAGGTTTTAATACTGTTCTCAGACTCATAAAATATTTACAGTGAAGAGAAAAAAGGGAGATAGACAGCATACATTACTGTTTATTAATTGCTACACAGGAATTTCTAGAGGGCTCTGAGGAAGATGAGGCATCCGTTGTGAGAGGCACACATTAAAGCATCAAAGAGCACTCAGAGGGAAAGTCTAATTTCAAAAAATCCCAACAAAACAGTCAAAAGAAAGTTGGTGGGTACAAAAGCACCATGCTGCTACTGCCCCAAACCACACAATGAAAACGTAAGAACTGGCAACCAGACTTACCAAATTTTCTGTCATAAAGTAGAAGTGGCTTTGTTCTATCTGGAGGAAATTGGATGTCTTCTTATCACCCCACCCCCAAACAGCCTACCATTCCTGTCAGAGGCCAATCTTGGCCTCTTCTCTTAGAAAGGTACAATCTGCCTTTGTGGTTTTCCTGGTCCCTGGAGTGTTGCATCTGAGCTACTCAGCTGAGCTAATCACTCACTTGGGGTGAGTGAGCTACTCATTCATTTGGGCTAACTGGGGGACTTAGGGCCTTATCTTAGGGTTTTGTCAGGGGATGATAGGACACTCAATCCCCGGCAGAAGCCAAAAATTATCTTAGCAGACTAATTAGCAAACCTTTCCCAAGAATACTCACATGCACAGAGTGTTTGGCATCCAGAAAACAGGAGGTGCTTTTAATCTTCAGTAGTTTCAGTATGTATAGAGACAAAGTGCTATGCCAGGCATCAGAGGATCATAGGAAGAGAATGAACACTGATCTGGCTCTCTTATATACAACTCAGCACACCATTGGCTTACCCAAGCACATGGTTACATTGCATCAGATTTTCATACTACATGGCTTTGTACTGATGCAATGCTTCTCATGCAGCTGTAACATGATTAGCATGACTGGCAGTTCATGGAGTCATGGAGTCAATCATCATGACTCAGCATGATTTCTGCAGTTGTTTGGCAATTTTAAAACTTAGGGTTCAGTAACCAATTCCTGACAATCCCCTCCAAAATGGTCAAACTACTGCACAGGACACATGTTATCACTGCAACATAACATTATACACATACATTGTTAGACATCAATTGTCTTATCGGTTGACCTTTCCCTTTTTTGACCTTTCACATTACACACTCGTGACAAGCCCTAGCCTCTTTGCCATCTCCTTATGGCTTCCTGCTGGAAGGGCTTTTGTGAGCAGGTCTGCAACATTGTTCTCTGATGGACAGTACTTCAGACATAGGACACCTTCCTGTATTAACTGCCTCACATTTTGGTAATGTACCGCAGTGTATTTTGTCCTACATTTCAGGTTTTCTGCTTCTGCCATTGCTGTGCAGGCTTGTGAGTCCTCGTGCACCTCAACAGGCATTTGGCACATCTCTCCAACATCTGCAAGCATCTGCCTTACCCACTGTACCTCACTTGCCATCTCAGACGAGGCTGTGAACTCAGCTTCCGTGGTACTTATGGCTACGCAGTTCTGCTTCCTTGATCTCCACACTATGGGACTTTCTGCATACCTGACCACCAACCCAGTCACTGACTGCCTGTCTAAAGTCTCTGCAGCGAATGAACTGTCCACGTAGCATTCCAGGGTCACCTGACTTCCTGTCAGCTCCAAGCTCATGTCCCTGGTTCCCTTGAGAAATCTAACCACACTCTTCAGGGCTTCCCAACCCACCCTCTTGGGTTTGGAGACTCTTCTGCTGAGCATCCCAACTGCAAAACTGATGTCAGGCCTTGTGTTGTTTGCAGTAAACAACAGGCTGCCTACCACTGAGTGGTACAGGTCTGGCCTCTCAAACTCCTGTTCTGCCTCGTAAGTTCACAAAATCAGTGGTCATTGGGGTTTTGACCACTTTGGCCTCACTTAGCCCACACTTGGCAACCAAATTGTCAATCTTCTTCTTCTGGCTTAGGAAAAATTCTCCATTACCAGTTCTTTCTACCTCTACACCTAAATAACACCTCAGGTTGCCTAAATCCTTTAGCTTGAACTGGTTTTCTAACTCCACCTGCACCTTCTTGACATCTTTGGCACTCTTTGCTGCCACACAGAGGTCGTCCACATAGATGACAAGCATGACAGCACTATCTCCTGCCCCCTTGGTGTACACACAGGCGTCTGCAATGCTCCTTGTGTACCTTAATGACACCAAAACTTGGTGTATGCACTTGTTCCAGCACCAGGTACTTTGTTTCAAGCTGTAGAGCACTTTGCGCAACAAGTACACCTGCGCTGTCATACCCAGGGGCCTGTTCCATGAACACTGTCTCCTCAAGATCAGCATCCAGATATGCTGTCTCAAAGTCAAAGTGTTGTACAATCATTTTCCTCTTGGCTGCTACAGCTAACACTAACCCAAGACTTTCTGGCTTTGCTGTGGGCGAAAAAGTTTTGCGAAAAACCTTTCACAACCAAGTGTGCCTTATACTTTGTGTCCCATCAGGCATGTCCTTCAGCTTGTAGACCCACCTGCAACCAACAACCTTCTGGTTGGTGTTTGGGCCTCTCTACTACCTGGAACACTTTCCTCTCCACCAGTGACCCAAACTCAGAGTCCATGGCTGAGTCCCACTTCTCCTGCTCTTCCTGGGGAAGTTTCAGGAGATCCTGGAAACTTGCAGGCTCCTCTGCTATGACATTGCACAGCCTGGCCTCCTGAACTACAAATCTGTCAGGAGCCTTTCTGACCCTCCTTGACCTTCTGGGGATGATCACCCTAGATCTCCCTGACTCACCCTCACTTGCACTATTGCTAGTTTCTCTCCTTGTGTCAGGTTCCCTCTTCAAAAACATTTTGGGCTCAGTGTGTGTTTGGGTGTGTGTTGAAGTACTGGGCTTTTCTTCCTCTGCCTCCCCTTCATCATCATCAGTCTCAACCACCCCTCCATTTGTTGGACTTTTGGAAGTTGTTGTTGGCACATCCCTCCCTAAGGGAACAAAAACCTCCTGATTGCAGTGCCATCTATCCCACCCTGAGTGCATTTCAAATTTTGTACTCCTAGAGTATGTCACCATACGAGGAGAGAGAGAGAATATGCATTTATTACCCTCATAGCCAAGAAAACGCAGCCTCCTGGTCTTAGGCTGCCCAGGCTTCCTTAGGCTAGGGTGAATAAGTACATTTGCAAATTGCCCCAAAATCCTCAGGTGCTTGAGTTTTGGTGCTCTACCATACAATAAATAATATGGGGTCTGATTGACACTGGAAGTCCACAGTCTATTCATATGATAAGCAGCAGTTCTCACTGCCTCCCCCCGACAGCCCAGCTGGGGCTTGTGCATCTTCCATCATGTACTCCATCATACGCTTTAACATCCCAGTTTTTCTTTCAGCAAGCCCATCCTCCCCTGAAGATGCTGGGTTTGTGGTCTTGTGCCTGATGCCCCTCCTACGAATGCAATTCTGCAGATTGTTGGATAAGAATTCCCCTACTTTATCAGTCAGTAGACTGGAAATGTTAAAAGAAGGGATCTCGTGTTCCACCATGTTCACCTAATCACAGAATTTTTCTGCAGCTTGACTTTTCTCCTTTAGTAAATACACGTAGGTGTACTTAGTGTGTCTGTTCACAATTACAAATAACGATAACCCCCTACAGTGGGTTTATAGGGGCCTGCCGATTTGGCATGCACAAAGTGAGTCTTTGGGTGACACACTTGGTCTTTTTGGCAACTAGGAAAGCCTTCACCTTAACTTTCCTACACATAGCACATTCTAAAAACCTTGGGTAGTGTTTCATATTTAGACTAGGGCAAACCTTTGCTAACTCCTTTAACCCTTTGTAACTAGTATGGCCCATTATTCTGTGGTAATAATGAACACATTTGTCATGTAGGGGCACATTGTCTGCAGGATTCACATCTGCCACATTCCCTTTAGGTAACATGTAATACAACCCATGTTTCTTTATCCCTCTTGCACAGACATTATTCATGTTATGTCCTTCTGTTATTGTACATTGATCCCCTTCAAATATCACCTTATAACCTTCTGTGGTAATTTGGGACACACTCAATATGCAATTTTCCAGTTTGTTAACACATAACATATCATCAAAATCTTTGTCAAAAGATGGGACGTATGCAGTGCCCATTTTCTGCACCTTGCTGGGAGCACCATCTGCAAGTGTAATATTGCTTATAGAAGCATTTTTAACATTGCTTAACATTTTCACATCATTTATCATATTGTGAGTTGCCCCACTATCTAATAACCAAGTTTTCCCCTCATTACCATCAGGATAGTGCTTTGCTATTAAGCCATGGCTTCCAGCCTGAGAGGATGCACCCCTCCTTTGCCCTTTATTTCTGCTGCCCCTCATTTCCTTACATGCAGGCATTTTATAGTCCCTTTGCAAATGTCCAGGCCGTTTACATCTGAAGCAGTGTCTGACATAGCTGCAGGCTCCTTCTGCCACAATCTCCTCCGTCCTGGAATCTAACTGCTTGTGCTGGGCCTCTTCCAGAATACGCCCAGCCACAAGGTCTACAGATAAATCATGCTCTCTGATGCTCTGCAGACTGTAGATCAGGAAATCCCATTCCTTTGGCAAACTGCCCAATAAGATAAAACACTTGTGGGCTTCTGGAATCTCAGCCCCCCTGTTGGCTACCTCTTGGAGAAGCTGTCTCATCTCCTCCAAATAATGTGTTTTCACACAGCCTCCAGGGCACAGCTTTGTGTTATACAGTCTCTTATACCAAATAATCTTTGAGAGGCAAGAGGAGCTCTGATGAACACTTTCTAATGCCATCCAGAGCTGAAAAGCTGTAACTTTTTCTGCAGCATGAATAATTTGGGAAGGGCTTAGACATAAAAGAATCTCAGCCCTGGCTTTTTGATCTGCCAGTCTGAATGCTGCAATCTCATTTTCAGAGCCTTCTGGGATTACGCTCTCATTCTCCAAAACATGCCACAGATTGTCTTTAATTAATAAAGCTTGCATGTATATTCTCCATACTGGATAATTGCTATCATTCAGCTTCTCAAAGCGTACGGAGCTTGCAGCTTCTGTTATGGTGCTGTCTCAAAAAACATCACCAACTGTGAAACCCAAACAGCTGGCAGTTGGCAATACAGCAAGGTGAGCTACTGATAAAGCCTGGCTGAAACAGAGCCAGTTAAAGATAACTCAACTGTTTCTTAGCCACCTAGCCAAAAAAACTCAAAACAAAAGAGTTTCTGGGAAACTTCCCTGGTGCACCTTATCTAATCTGAGATCAATCAACTGGGCCCATAACCATTGTCAGGGGATGATAGGACACTCAATCCCTGGCAGAATCCAAAAACTGTCTCAGCAGAGTAGGTAGCCACCCTTTCCCAAGAATACTCACACATACAGAGTATTTGGCGTCCAGAAAACAGGAGGCGCTTTTAATCTTCAGTAGTTTCAGTATGTACAGAGACAAAGTGCTACGCCAGGCATCAGAGGATCATAGGAAGAGAATGAACACTGATCTGGCTCTCTTATATACAACTCAGCACACCATTGGCTTACCCAAGCACATGGTTACATTGCATCAGATTTTCATACTACATGGCTTTGTACTGTAGTAACCCTTCTTGTGATGCAATCCTTCTCATGTAGCTGTAGCATGATAAGCATGACTGGCAGTTCATGGAGTCAATCATCATGACTCAGCATGATTTCTGCAGTTGTTTGGCCATTTTAAAACTTAGGGTTCAGTAACCAATTCCTGTTATTGTTGCCTATCATTTTTAACTAGAATACACAAACACTGGACCAGTGTGACAGTTACCTCTCAGGATTTGTTGGGAGTAAAACCTCAATCACATTGACATATTTTTTTCAACAGCCCATAATGCTGACAGCATCTTCCTCTCCCTTTTATGTGGCACTTAATTGTTTATTGGCTTTGCAGCTCTCAAAAAATCTAGGGAACTGTAGTTTTGTGTGGTTGTTAGGGGTTAGCTAATTAATTATACAGAAATTATACAGAAATTCAGTTCTCCAATTCTTTGTCTGGAGCTATTACTGTTAGGTTTCAAACTGGTTTAATTGTGTAAGGTAGGAAAATCATATCCTCCAGCATTTCACAAATGAAAGCTGGGATGCATTTGGCCAAGCAACATGTGGTCAAGACAATGCAAGTAACTAATGGGGAATAACACACAAACTAGGACCCAAAGGGTGCTCAGCAGTGGCTCCTCTTCATCTTGGAAAGATGTGACCAGTGGGGTGCCACAGGGTTCTGTCCTGGGCCCAGTGCTATTCAACATCTTTATCAATGACTTGGATGAGGGAATTAGGGGCATACTTATCAAATTTGCAGATGACACCAAATTAGGAGGAGTAGCTAATACCCTAGAGGACAGGATCAAAATTCAGAATGACCTGGATAGACTGGAGAGCTGGGCCAAAGCTAACAAAATGAAATTCAGTACGGAGAAATGTAAAGTACTGCATTTAGGGCGGAAAAATGAAATGCATAAATATAGGATGGGAGAGACCTGGCTGAATGAGACTACGTGCGAAAGGGATCTAGGAGTCCTAGTAGACCACAAGTTGAACATGAGCCAACAGTGTGATGCGGCAGCTAAAAAGGCCAATGCGATTTTGGGCTGTATCAATAGAAGTATAGTGTCTAGATCAAGGGAAGTAATAGTGCCACTCTATTCTGCCTTGGTCAGACCTCACTTAGAATACTGGGTCCAGTTCTGGGCACCACAATTCAAAAAAGGTTATTGACAAATTGGAGCGTGTCCAGAGAAGGGCAACTAAAATGGTGAAAGGTCTGGAAATGATGCCTTATGAGGAGAGACTTAGGGAGCTGGGTATGTTTAGCCTGGAAAAAAGACGGTTAAGAGGCGATATGATAGCCCTGTTTAAGTATTTGAGGGGATGTCACGCTGAGGATGGAGCAGGCTTGTTTTCTGCTGCTCCAGAGATTGGAACACGGAACAATGGATGCAAGCTCCAGGAAAAGAGATTCCACCTCAACATGAGGAGGAACTTTTTGACAGTAAGAGAAGAGCTGTTCGGCAGTGGAACATGCTCCCTCGGAGCGTGATGGGGTCTCTTTCCTTGGAGGTCTTTAAACAGAGGCTGGATTGCCATCTGTCAGGGATGCTTTGATCAAGATTTCCTGTGTGGCAGGGGGGTTGGACTGGATGGCCCTCGTGGTCTCTTTCAACTCTGCAATTCTGTGATTCTGTGATTCTAGGAGAGGCTGCAGCACCTTGCATTTGCCTGAGCCAACTGGGAAGGACAAAACTCCACCCTCTTCTCCCCTTCCCCTGCTCAATTAATTGAGTGCAAACTATTTTTACACTTTCAATTCAGTTTGCATTAACTGAAGTTAGCTAAGGACAAAGGGGAGAAGTGGAAGGCGAAGAAAGAAACTGGTACAGTTTAAAGCGGCTGAAAAAGTGGGATGACAGAGGACTGATTGGGTTGTCCCTGCCAAATTAGTTAGAGACAATAATTAATTAATTGGGACTGCCCCTATTAAATTAGAACAGTTTGGGGGGGTATGGAAAATGGGACACAGCTAAACCTTTAACATCAGATTTTTCTTTCACATGCTAATACTAAAGATTTCTTTAAATACTATGATTTAAAGATGCTTGCAGTAAATCTAACAATGCACATTTAATTTTTACAAGTTGTTTAATTATTGCCGCAGACACTTTTTTGACACACTTTAGTGGAGAATCAACAGCCCTGCCTGAAGGTAGCTCTGCTTCAGGAATTAGTTTCTTAGAGCTCTTCCCACCTCATTACACATTACATCTGTATCTCCAAACCTCTGGATTCTTTGCGGGTTTATAAAACAGAAATTCTCCTAGAGAATGTCTGCAGTGTAGCACTGACCTTCATTGCAAAGATAGATTTTTTTTTTGTATGTGTGGGAGAAAGAACACTAAAGTTTTAATGTCAGAATTTGTAATAAGCATTAGGTTTTCTTTTGAAAAGCTTCCATAATTCAGAACACTTAAATGCACAGCTTTTTCTGCATCTTTTTTTTTAAAAAAAATAACCACTTCTTCTCTATGAATTCTTTCTCTGAGCTTGCTCTTTTGTCCTTGATTTTTTTTATGACACCTCTTCCTATTTCCCCCCTCCCTTATACTGGAAAGCTTGAATAATCTTCTGCAGTGTTATAATGCTTGTCAGCTCTTTCCAGACCTGAGCTTTAATGAAGTTTTTCGTTCTTGCCTTTGTGCTCTATTCTCCTCTATTTTACTGATAGGCTAGTTTCCCTATTTGAGTAAGGAAATCTGTAACAAGACAGAAAATCAGGAATAATTTGTCCTTTCCCTATATTTTTCTGACTTTCTTCAGTGCAATTCAATACTTGTCTACTCTGAAGTAAACATTCTGAATTCAATGAGGCTTACTATCAGGTAAATCCTTGCAAGGATACTCCTGAACAAATTAGTTCCTGCTATTGCAGAACTTCTTCCTGAAAGCCAATGTGGCTTCAGAGCCAATAGGAGTACTCCTTCGATTTGTCCTTCTACAGATAATGGTATTTGCCCTTAGAAGACTGCAAGAGAAATGTAGAGAGCAGAACAAGGGACTCTATGTAACATTTGTCACCCTCACCAAAACCTTTGACACTGTGAGTAGAAAAGGTGTGTGGCAGATCCTGGAAAGACTAGGATGTCCCCCCAAATTCCTTAAAATGATTATCTTGCTACATGAGGGCCAGCACGGTCAGGTCAGATATCGCGATGCTCTTTCACAGCCCTTTCTAATAACTAATGGAGTGAAGCAAGGTTGTGTTCTTGCACAAACTTTATTTATAATCTTCTTCAGCATGATGCTCCAAAGGGCTACTTCAGAGCTCAAAGAAAAAGACGGCATCTATATACGGTAACGTATTGATGGTACCTTGTTTAACTTAAGCCGTCTGAGGGCTCACACTAAGACTCTAAACTATCTAGTCCGTGAGCTGCTCTTTGCTGATGCTGGTGCCCTTGTTGCCCACACAGAAGCAGCTCTGCAGTGCCTAACATCCTGCTTTGCAACAGCTGCAGAGTTGTTTGGGCTGGAAGTCAACCTGAAGAAAATGGAAGCTGTCTACCAGCCTGCACCACAGGATGAACACCACCATCCCCAGATTGCCATAGGCAAATCTGTGCTTTAAGTCCGTTTAGCAGTTCACCTACCTGGGAAGCATCATCTCCTCAGATGCCAAGATTGACAAAGAGATCGATCACAGATTAGCAAAGGCATATAGCGCATTTGGAAGACTTTACAAAAGAGTCTGGAGTAACAAACACCTGAGGAGAAGCACAAAAATCAGTGTGTATAGAGCCATTGTACTGTCTATTCTTCTTTACGGGTCTGAAACATGGGTCATCTATCACTAACACTTACGACTCCTCGAACGTTTTCATCAGCGCTGTATACATACAATCCTCAATATACACTGGACTGACTATGTGACAAATGTTGCTGTCCTTGAGCAAGCAGGGATCACCAGCATTGAGGTCATGATATTGAGAACACAGCTGCGCTGGGCAGGGCACATTTCTAGGATGGAGGACCATCGCCTCCCAAAAATAGTACTCTACGGAGAACTCGCCATGGGTCAGCGTAAGAGGGGCGGTCCAAAAAAATGATACAAGGACTCCTTGAAACAACATCTCAGGCTTGGCCAAATTGATCACCAACAATGGTCCGCCCTGGCCTCACATCGGGAGGCATGGAGACGTACTATCCACAATGCTGCAGCCTTATTTGAAAACTCACGCCAAACAAGTCTTGAAGAGAAATGACAATGCAGAAAGAATCACAACCTGGGAACATCACCCAAGGAGATCTTCTACTGTGCTTTCTGCAACCGGAGTTGTTTATCATGAATTGGCCTTTTTAGTTATCAGCGCGCTTGCAAAAAGCGCGGGATGAGTCCTTCCTGAATCTTTGTTTACGAAGAAAAGCCAGAGACTCTCAGGTAGGCAAGTATGGGAATGCAGCATTAATGGCAAAAAATTTACAAGGCTATATTACTCAACGGCTTTGATGACAAACACTGTATTTTAAAGCATATGTTCAGTTTTAGGTGTTGTCAGGATCCACGTGCAAGCAGAATCAAAGTGCCCAAGCAATTGTAAGGTTTAAAGTTTGACCACCAATTTGAGCATTCCATCAGTCGTGTTGCCTGCTTCTCCCACTTAGAATCATCGAATCATAGATTTGGAAGAGACCACAAGGGCCATCTAGTCCAATCCCCTGCCCTGCAGGAATACCCAATCAAAGAAGTCCCGACAGATGGCCATCTAGCCTCTTTTAAAAACCTCCAAAGAAGGAGACTCCACCACACTCCAAGGCAGTGCATTCCACTTGCCATGGGTATGACATTGATTCACTATCTTTCAGAATTCAGCTTCTCATGGAACTCATGATTTAAACAGAACATGTTCCCTGCAGGGTGTAGGATGCAGAATAAGGTAGATAATGGCCACAGATTCCAAGGATGGCAATGGTTGTAACTACAGTCTCTGCAAAACAGAACTGGGGAGCCACTTGGTGCAGGTAGCAATTAGGTAGCTGTTGAAATTTCGCCTAATATGAAATTTGGTTCAAGTTTGGGTCTTCTGCTCATCTGAAATTTTTGAGGGACCAAGAAATTAACCATAAAAATTTAGACAGAGAACTCTTCCCAAGGAGTTGGATGTATTCCAAGGTTTAGACCAGGTTTCACCTGCAGCAGAGCAAATTTGGAGTTTCCTTCAGAGGTGAAATTTCTGGCATTTGAACAGAAAAGATGGACTAGTTTCTATAATACAACCACAATTTTTTTCTCATGGGGACTTTGCCCATCCTTACTTGCTGAGAACCTTATTCGAGAGAGCAGATAGTTAAAGTGGTATGTGCAATACTACACTGTGAAGATCCTTTCAAAGATCACTTTTGCAGCCTTTTACTCATTTTGCCACAATACACTGCCTTTCAGTATCCGTCTGTGTGCAGTCTAAGCCCCTCTCTCACCATTAAAAATCTCTCCAAAGGTAGATGGTTGAATTGCTGTCATTCCCTCAAAAGAGGATCCCCTGTGCTAAGGAGCTACTTGACTATTTGCAGCTGCAAATAGGAACCCTGCCAAAGGGGCCAGCACACTGTGTTGTAAGTAATGCCAGTGTCAAAGAATCCACAGTCATTACTGTATAAAGTACAATACTGTAAGAGGAAGTTGAATTGAAAAGGGGAAACGTGGAGGAGGAGGGTTGCGATGTTGTGTGTGTCTCACTATTTTCCTTTGTTGCAGCATTGACCTAGTTTATTAACATTAATTTTATTAGTCCATAACCTTAGCTTCTGTAATTATTAGATGATTTGGGGGCTTCATTATTTGATTTTATCTGTATCTCCCCCCTTCTCATGGTACAAGCCCAAATTATTTTAGCCTGGAAGCAATCTTTACTGTAGCCTGAAAACCAGGTTATGTTAATACATTGCAAATTTGTGGTTAAGTAATTTGCTTTTTGGGTAAAAGGGCTATTTTACAGAATAAGATGCTGCAGTAGTAGATTTGGTTTTTCGGGTAACAAACATGGGAGCCGTTGCCTCCTTTAGCCTTTCCTGGGAAGCAAAGGTTAGACAGCGGCTAGAGCTAGATTCTGTGTAGGCGAAGCTAGTCAACAATGGCCACTTAATTCATTCTTTTGTAGAACAGGACTGGATTTAATTATTTATGCATTTATTTATTTCGCCCCCTGTTTAGTGGGCCACTTTTCCATTAAGAGTAGTGGACCAAATGTGGTGTTATTCTTCCCCACTGTCCTCAATCCCACAGCTATTTGGCAATGTATTATAATGGGTCAGGGTTTTAATGAGTGTTGCTCCTTTCATGGTATACTATCACTTTTAGCAGTGTTTTCTAACCAGTGGCAGCACTAGGGATGTGTGGAGAGTCTGAACTGCACCAGGTGGCACTGTCAGGGAGAGGGGTAACACCAGCCTTAGTGACACCACAGTTTCCAACCTGCTTTTGCAAGTGATACACTTAAAAAAATAATATTATTTTAAGGGGTGGGTGGGCTAGGGTATTGTGATTCTGGAGTTTTTATATTGTAAGCTGCCCCGATTGCGTTGCAGAGGGGCGGGATAGAAATAAAATTTTATTATTTTTATTATTATTATTATTACACTTACATGAAGAATGCGGTGTGAGGAAAGTAGCAAAGTCTTATGTTCGTATTTCTCTTTCAATGCACAAAACCCCCTCCTTATTTTCAGAAGATAGACTATGATCTGTTATACATTTGATGCTCCTTGTACATTATTCACACAAGTACATACATTAATGGAAGTTGGCCTTCACCTTATCATTAAAACTAAGTTAATGCACTTACACTGTACAAAATGTTGATCTCCTCCCCATACTACTGATGTCTGTCAGTTCTGTGAAGGAAAGTTAGGAGCCCACACATAAAATAATGGGAAAGTGAGATGAGTTGAATATAAAGGCTGCAGTTCTATAAACCCTTTCCTGGGGGTAAGGCCAGTGGAATACCAGTGGGATTTATTTCAGAACACATATGGATAGGACTGCAATGTAAGAGTTTTCTTGTTTGAGGCCACTGTTTGAGCCTCTTGCTAGCTGGTGTGTGTTAGCTAGTTTTTCAATTTTACTGGCAAGTGTTTTCTGTTGATCTATCACTCTCCTTATTGAAACCAATGTAAATCAATGAGTGATATTTAGAGTGAAGGATGAGTCTCTATAAGGCATAGCAGAGCTCGTATGTAGGTCAGTGATTGAATACACATTCTTCATGCTGAAGATTCCAGGTTCAGTTTCTGACATTGTCGAGTAAAAGGATTTAGTTCACAGGGATAAGTAAGGCCTCAGCATCCTGGATAATTGGTGCTGGTCCAAAAACAGAGTAGGTTGCTTGAGGTACCAGTGATCTAACTTTCTCAGCATAATACATCTTCATTTTTGCAGTGTGGAGAACTGCAAAAGCAGTCTCAGTTTCTTTCTGACTCTTCTTCATCAGTGTTGAACCAAATCAGCCATGTTTTGTGGTAGTTTTCAGGGACTCTTAAATCAGTTCATCCATGGTGGGGGAGGAGGTCATGCTGAGAAGCAGGTGTGGAAGAAAACTGATGGAATGAGTGCCACCTATTTATGGATATAAAAAGGTTGCAGGTGTTAATGCTGCTTTCTGAAAGGAACGTAGGATGAAATGCCTATTCCTAAGGATCAAGTATCTGCTTTAGATGCCCTTCCAAATGATTATCCATTTTCCTTTACAAACCCCTCACTTCATCAAAGACTCAACTCGCTTCATAGAAAAAATCAACAACATTGAACTGGAGACAGACTGATCAGTTTTGATGTGGTATCCTTGTTCACCAAAGTCCCCATAATGGGCCATGGCACTCATACAACAAATATTTCCTAAGGACATCACAGCCTTGTTCAAACACTGCCTCACCACAAGCCATTTCCAATGCGATAACGAATTCTACGAACAGATAGATGGGGTAGCCATGGGCAGCCCCCTGAGCCCAGTGATAGCAAACTTTTACATGGAACATTTTGAAAAGCAAGCCCTGGAAACAGCACCAAAAAAGCCCACAACATGGTTCCTATATGTGGATGATACTTTCACCATTTGGAACCATGGAGAAGAAGATTTGGTCTCATTCCTGAACCACCTGAACTGCATCCACCCAAATATCCAATTCACGATGGAAAAATAGAAGGAAGGAACATTGTCATTCTTGGATGTCCTAGTCATCTGCAAACTAAACCAATGGTTAGGCCACAAGGTATACAGAAAACCTCCACACACGGACAGATACCTACACAAGAACTCCAATTATCACCCAAGACAAAGAAGAAGCACAATAAAAACATTGGTAGACCGTGCAAAAAGGATCTGCGAACCCCACTACCTGGAGGACGAACTGAGGCACCTAAACTGGGCCCTACAGGCTAATGGTTACTCCAGATCAGACATCACAAGAGCAGCCAGACCCAGAAAAAAACCACAGGAATGAAGAAGAAAAACAGCCACCCAAAGGGAAGTTATTTTTACCATACATCAAAGGAGTCACAGACAGAATAGGGAAACTGATGAGGAAACACAACCTCCAAACAATCTGTAGACCAACCAAAAAAATCCAAGAAATGCTACGCTCAGCGAAGGACAAAAGAGACCCTCTCACAGCTGCAGGAATTTACCGCATACCATGCAGCTATGGACAATTTTACATAGGGACCACTGGACGCAGTGTGAAGGCACGAATCAAGGAACATGAGAGACACTGCAGACTGGGCCAGTCAGAAAATCAGCAGTAGCAGAACATGTTATAAACCAACCTGGACACAAAATGCTATTTGAAAACACAGAAATTCTAGACCAGGCCAACAACTATCATGTCAGAATGCACAGAGAAGCTATTTAAATCCACAAACACCTGGACAACTTCAACAGGAAAGAAGAAGCCTTAAAAGTAAACAAAGTCTGGCTCCCAGTTTTGAAATACAATAGAATCAAAACTCAACTCTTACAAAAGAATTCCATCCAGGGACAGGGGGATTCCCAGCAGATAATGGTCCATCAACCAACCATTACCCAAACAGACACTAAAGAGCCTTGCATTTCTATACCCAGAAACTAACCATTCAATTACACAAATTTGCATATCCTCTCCAACAGGGGTTCACAGTATATAAATTCCACACACACACCTACCCAACCATTCTCTAAGGATGCCAGCCACAGATGCAGGCGAAACGTCAGAAAGAAACTATTCGAGAACACGGCCTCAAAGCCCGAAAAACCCCCAAGGAAAATCTATTCCTTTACATTTCTTTAACAGTCAAGTAAATTTGCATCCATATTTGAGCAGCCAGGTACACAATTAGTATATTGCTTAATCAATTGCCTAATGACTGCCCTTAGTGCATAATGATAATCCATAATCAATGATAATGCAAAGCTTATTGTTTAGCATTATATGCTCAGTCTGCTGTCCCTGTTCTCTAAACATAAGCCAGCTTGTTTCCAACATTCTTGAAAAAATTGGTTCTTGTCCTAGAAGCTACCAGTTTATGGTTGGAAGTATTCCAGTTTAGGTATATTCTGATAGACAGTTCTCAAAGTCAAAGTAATCAAAGTTAATGCTGAATTCATCAGACCTTCTGGCTGACTTGGGTCTGCTTCATATTTATAACAGCCAGCATACAGACATCTAGATCAGGGGTGGGCAGCCTTGGTGGGTCTGGGGACAAATTTGGAAGTCTGTGGACTGCCAAAAATGCCCAAAGCAAGCAAACAAAGGATGGGGGGACCTGGAAGTGCCTCAAAATTTAGTATTTTTAATGTTAACAGTTTGGGGGGGGGAGGCAACTACAATCCATTTAAAAGGTGAGGTAACCCACTTCCTTTCGGCCTGAAAAGGGATGATGTACACCCACAGTCCTTTAACACAGGCAGGGCTAGGGTCTTTCCCTTCCTTTGATGGTCTGATCAGGGCAAAGAGGCAATACAAGTTCCAGTCCCTCCACTGGGAACAAGGAAAAAATGAGAAAGATGTGCTTCCTGTTTTCTCCCGTACCTTGCTCAAAATGAAGATTTCAACATATCTCTGATATGTGGAGAAGACTTAAGGAAGTCGGGGGTCAGTGATGATCCCAAATAAGGGCTAGCTAGGAAGCCCAGGAGAGCCAGTGTGGTGTAGTGGTTTGAGCATTGAACTATGACTCTGGAGAACAGGGTTCAAATCCCACTCGGGCATGAAAACCCAATGGGTGACCTAGGGCAAGTCACACTCTCTCAGCCTCAGAGGAAGGCAATGGCAAACCTCCTCTGAACAAATCTTGCCAAGAAAACTGTTTGATAGGTTCGCTTTAGGGTCGCCATAAGTGAGAAATGACTTTAAGGTATACAACAACAACAAGGAGGCCCAGTCAAAATTTAGGGAACCTGCCCCAGTGTCACACAGACTAAATGTCATTTAATTTCTAAGATATGACAATATCAGATTGCTGTCCAAAACCACTAATTTTTGCTTCTTAGAAAGATGCAGGGCACATAAGTGTCTTGAGGGGGGGCATGTGTGGCTCCAAGGCTGCACTTTGCCAATCCCTCATCTAGGAAGAATGCTATTGGGCTTATAGTGCCAGATGCAGTGTTTGATGTGATCAGTTTTAAATTGTCTTCTGGTAAAGCCATTGTTTCATCAGAAGGTTATTGAGGGTTCCTCAATGAGAACGGCTTTTCCTTAAGATCCACTTGTCCACCACCACTGATTATTTTTGTTTGTTTGGTTTTTGTTTTTTCCAAAGCAATACACTTAAGATCATTTGATATTTTTTAGGACAGTGGCTCTTAGTAAAGGGTGAAAGATTTATACGATCTGAAGAGAAACCAGAGTAGGACAGTGGCTCTTAACTTTTTCTTTACCAGGGACCCCCTTTAGATATCTTTTCATGCCATGGACCCCCAAGACTTAACTCAAGATTTTGTCACGTATATACGGTTGCCCGCCTGCCCTTACAGGGCAGTGGGACAGATTTGCAGAGCTGCAGCAAAAATGTGACATTTGAGCAAAAATGCATACTTTGTGTAAAAATTTGGAGACAGATCACCAAAAAATGTCTTTCTAGTTGCTTTATTAAAAGCTACAAACTACTAAGTAAATAGACTACATTTTGACAGAATAGCACAGTCAAAACTCAGAGAAAAGAAATCATTTCTGCCTCTCTCCTCCTGAGATTCAGCAGACACTGCTTGCAATTACATCTTGCACACACACATGGAGTGAGATCCCTCCTCCCTTCGGGTAGAAACTCTTCCCATAACAATCTAGCTGACTTTATCTGGTAACTTAACTGATAAGAAACCATCTGGCTCTTCCAGACAAACAGACAGAAATGATCTCACTCTAGCCTTGAAAGCAAAACACAGTGAGGCCTGTAATTTACAGACTCTCTTTGCCTAGTGATAAAAATAATTTCAGGGCCTTGGCATTTTGGACTGCAGTACGCATTTTCCCTGACAATCCTCTGATTTTTCATCCAGGCAAATGCACTTTACACGTCAGACATCACACCCAACTTGTTGCACAAATAGGCATGCCTTGTTGGGCCCAGGGCTTTGGTAAACAAATCTGCAATGTTCTCTTCACTGGGGCAGTAGTCCAAACTGATTAGACCATTTTGAATGGCTTCCCTCACATTCTGAAACTTTACAGCAACGTGTTTGGTCCTACTTTTCACCCCGTCTGCACGTGCCATGTGAATGCATGCTTGTGAATCTTCTAAAACTTTAACAGGACCCTTTATTGGGATACCCAGATCATTTAATATTTGCCTCAAATATGTCACCTCAGACACCAAAGAACTCAGAGCTGCAAATTCCACCGCTGCAGAACTCAAAGCAATAGATGATTGCTTTCTGGATCCCCAATAAATGGCAGTGTCAGCATAGAAGATGACCATCCCTGTATTGGACTTTCTATCACAGATTTCACTGGCGAAATTTGCATCCACAAAATACTTTAGTTCATGGCATCCTTGTGAACTGATCATCACACCATGGTCTAGGGTTCCACGTAAATATCTAAGCACCCTTTTCAGACCTAGCCAATCATGCTGAGTTGGCTTTGACACCTTTCTAGACAGAACATTGACAGCATATTCAATATCAGGGTGAGACCATTTTGCAATCTACAATAGACTTCCAATTACAGAATGGAAAAGGTTAGAACATTCAAATAACCTATCATCTGTAACATTGACAAAATCTGTACATATAGGCGTCTTTGCAGGTTTACATTGAGACATGTTACACAGGTCTAGCACTTTTTCAATTTTCTGGGTTTGGCTTATCTTGAAACCACCATTCTCAAGCCTTTGAAAATGTACCCCCAGTTAGTGTTCTATTTGATCAAGATCCTTGAGCTTGAGTTTTGAACCCAGCTCCTTCTTGAACTTCTCCACCTGAATGTCAGTTTGTGTGATCAAACATAGATCATCCACAAAAGCTATTAGGATTTCATAATTCTGGGTTGGAACCTCTTGTGTACAGACATGGATCAGCAATGCTGTTCTGAAAACCAACACTCTTCAGCTGTTCACCCAAACAGAAATGCCAACGTCTCCCGCTTTGTTTCAAACCATACAAAGCCTTTTTAAGTTTGTACACATGGTTTGGCCCACCACTATGAAATCCAGGAGCCTGCTCTACATAAATACACTCATCCAGTGGGGCATTTAGATAGGCAGTTTCCACATCAAAGTGATTAACTTTGAATCTGTGCAGGCTTGCAACAGACAAAGCAATCTTGGGACTTTGGGCTCTGGCAGTGGGTGCAAATACTTGCTCATAGTTCAGATCCTTTATTTGTGAATACCCCTTTGCCACTAAACGTGCATTGTACTTTACATTACCATCGTGCATTTGTTTCCTTTTGTACACCCAGCGGCACCCAACAGCCTTCTCCTCTCTGGCAGTGGGATAACATCATACACGTCATGGTCTGCAATGGATTTCATTTCACTCCCCATTGACTGTTTCCACCTTTGTTGCTCAGTTTGAGGCAACTTCAGGATATCAGTAAAATTGTCAGGTTCAAAAGTTACCTGGCACACTTTTTACATTTTGCACAGTGAACGTCTCTCTGCTAGAACGTCAGGGAATGCTAGCCTGGGGTTCATCACTGTCAGAGTCTTCATTTGACTCAGTCTCTATGTCAGAGGGCTCCTACTTTGGGGCTCTCCATGCAGGTTTTGGGGAACTGCTAGCACCTGACCCAGCACCTGACCCAGCACCTTGTTACAGCTGGCCATTCTGTGCCTCATCCACAAAAGAAGGCAAAATCACTTCTGGGTTAGAGTGCACGTGGCCCCAGTTAGCATGCTCCTCAAACTCAGCACTTCTGGAAATCAGAACTTTGCCATTCAGGAGAGCAAAATGCCACACCTTACTTGCCTGCTCATAGCTCAGAAATCTCAGCCTTTTGGCTTTGGGTTCCCCCTTTCTCCTGTTTGCCTTGGGAGTGTTCACCCGCGCCTAGGGTTCAAAGACCCTAATGTTCTTGACAGATGGCTTCTTGCCATAAAACATGAAAAATGGGGTATTTGACACCACTGAACTTGGCACGCGGTTACTGAAATAATTAGCTGTCAACATGGCTCCCCCCCAGTACTTCTTTTCAATGTTTGCATCAAGCATCAGGCTGTCTTTGATTGTCTGCAAAACACCACTCTTTCTCTCAGCCACTCCGTTCTGACTGGGAGAAAAAGGGGCCGCCAGCCTGTGGAAAATTCTCTTCTGCTTTAGCCACCTCTGGGACTCATTTGACATGAATTCCCCTCCCCTGTCCAACTGGAGAGCAGACAGCCTCTGAGAAAAACGTTTCTCAACATAAGCCAGCCAAGCCTTAAAAGTCTCAAAAGTTTCATCCTTACTCTTGAGTAAGAAAACAAATGAGAAACAACTGAAGACATCTACAAGTACCAGGACATACCTGGCCCCACCGAAAGTTGCTGGATGGGGGCCAGCCAGGTCCATGTGGACCAATTCGAGGATCCTTTTGGATCTTCTGTCACTGTGCTTAGGGAAAGGAGAAACCTTTGACTTCAATTTGTTTACAAATCCCACAGTGCAGGTATCTATCACATCCCCTCACAGTCAGACCATCCACCATGTTAGGCATCTGTTTAAGAACTTTAAAACTTGCGTGACCAAATCTCCTGTGCATCAAATGCACGCAATTGTCATTCATGGGAGCATTTGTCATCACAGAACCAGTTTGGGTTTCCTGCACAGAGTTGTACATGTAATGCAGCTGATTGTATAACACACCCCCAGCCAAAGTGGCACCATTTTTCAAGACAAAACATTTGTTCCCTTTAAATTGTGTCTCACAGCCCTCCTGTGTCAACCTGGCAACAGAAAGCAAACACAACTTTAAGTTTGGAACAAATTGTACATGTTTTACATCTTGATTTAAACAGGGTACATAGCATACACCCTCACCCAAACATTTTGACTTTGACCCATCAGCTAAACTCACATTGCAAGGGTTAGTCATTGTAATACTTTTAAAATTGCCTTTGGAATTTGAGATATGTTGGCTATACCCGCTAACAAGGGACCAAGTGGATAACTCCCTTTTCTGCTCTTCTGTAGCTTGCAAAACTACTGCAGAAACAGTCATGCTAGAACCAGAGTTTTTCTGCTGGCTAGGCTTACCATCCTTCTTCCTCCTGTTGGCTTTACAGTCTTTTACAAAGTGTCCCTTTTTACCACAGCTCCAGCAGCATTTTCATTTGACAGAAAAAGCAGGCACTTCACCCTCACTGCTTTCCTTGGAACCAACCACTGTACTGTTTGTGGAACTTCGGGGCCTCGGCTGCAAAGCCT
Source organism: Gambelia wislizenii (assembly GCA_030847615.1). Classification (NCBI taxonomy): domain Eukaryota; kingdom Metazoa; phylum Chordata; class Lepidosauria; order Squamata; family Crotaphytidae; genus Gambelia; species Gambelia wislizenii. Next base: position 219,606,948 of record JAUMIR010000004.1, read on the forward strand.
TAGAAATTTGTAAATCCCGCTGGCATTCCAGCCTTTTCTCTCTTCCTCTAACAAACAACCAGTAATAAAATTAATGGTCAAATTTGCTGCCAGCAAGGCTTTGAGGCTGTTTACTAAAGCATCATATTGTTGATCAAGGGATGATAGGAGGAGATAACATTTGTCCCATTCTGTGAAATTTACATTCACCTCCTGAAGCTGGTCAAAATGCTCCCGCAGTGAAGCAACATGTGTTGCAATGTCTCCTCCAGGCTGCAATCTCATTCTGTAGAGCTTCCGCATCAACATGATTTGTGACCCCACTGCGACATGGACATAAACTTGCCTCAACGCTGCCCATGTCTCCCGGGCTGAAGCACAGCCTCTCACATTGACCAGCTGGCTGTCTTCAATCCCCAGAATGAGTGATGCCTTGGCCCTCTCCTCAGCCTATCTGTCGTTCCTCCCAGCATTTGGACGAGGTGTAGCTAAAATGGGGCCATAAATCAGCTGCTGGTGCAAATAAGCCTCCATCTTCACAGCCCACGTATGGTAATTTTTGTCATTTAATTTCTCAAAGGGATGGCTTCCTAAACTAAGTGCCATGGCTGCAACTATGAACTATCAAAGCCCCTCTCAGCTCGGTAAACCCTCCAGCAGGGGTAGCTTACCAGCCGGGCTCTCCAGACGGTTCCTCTTAGCAGTGCTCCATAGGCATCTCAGGTTGCAGGATTGATGAACCTCTCACTGGCTCGTCAACTCCTCCAGACTTGCAAGGCACAGACAAAAATTCCAAACATCTCAAAAATTAAATCCACAGTTCAGGATCCACAGCAAAGTAGCAAAAAAGCCAATCTTGCAGCTTGTTAAAGCCCTTTAGCTTAGGCTTAACTATCTGCAGCCATTGACTGGCAGCTTGGCCCCCAACTTGGAGCTCATAAAACTGCCATCTGAACCCATCGACCTGTATCTGGGTCCATCTTGCCTGGAATCCATCAAAACTGTCGTCTGGGCCCATAACCTGTCATGTATATACGGTTGCCCGCCTGCCCTTACAGGGCAGTGGGACAGATTAGTAGAGCTGCAGCAAAAACATGATGTTTGGGCAAAAATGCATACTTTGTGTAAAAACTTGGAGACAGATCACCAAAAAATGTCTTTCTGGTTGCTTTATTAGAAGCTACAAACTACTAAGTAAATAGACTACATTTTGACAGAATAGCACAGTCAAAACTCAGAGAAAAGAAATCATTTCTCTGCCTCTCTCCTCCTGAGATTCAGCAGACACTGCTTGCAATTACGTACATCTTACACACACACACGGAGTGAGATCCCTCCTCCCTTCGGATAGAAACTCTTCCCATAACAATTTAGCTGACTTTGGGAACTTAACTGATAAGAAACCATCTGGCTCTTCCAGACAAACAGACAGAAATGATCTCACTCTAGCCTTGAAAGCAAAACACAGTGAGGCCTGTAATTTACAGACTCTCTTTGCCTGGTGATAAAAATAATTTCAGGGCCTTGGCATTTTGGACTGCAATACCCATTTTCCCTGACATTTTCCCTGTGTTAAAACAACAACACATCATCATCATCATCATCATCATCCAGTTACTACACTTGATCTTAGCCAAAAGGCCGAGAAGCAATATACATAATACAGTTACACCATCCATTGGACCTTCCCTCAGAGGCACTGGAGGGGGAGTGAAGTATTTTCTCCTGCTTCTTCCTGTAAGTTTATGGCTGGAGTGGATTGAATGGCAATGCACAGGCCCAACCAGCCAGCCTTTGCCTTGGCTCCTATAATGTGGCCACTCTACTGCAGTGCAGGCAGGAGGTGGGCCGAATAGCCTTCAAGCTTTTGCGGACCCCCTGTGAGGACATCATGGGCGTCTCTGGACCACAAGTTAAGAACCACTGTTTTAGGACATGCAATCCCATGCAGGGGCAGGGTGAAGCCCCTGGCCTTATGCTTCATCTGTGAAAGGTAGCATGAAGTCAGTGTAGAATCTCCAGCTTCAAGCTCTAAGCTCGGAGTTAGGAACAGGGGCAAAAAGCAAACCCTAACACACACACCCGGCATAGAAACAGAGGCCTGATCTGAGCTCCGAGTACAGAGAGCTAGACAGCCAGAAAGATACAATAAACTAAGGTGCCTTTGCCTCTTTGTGCCTCTGGGTCTGATCTGAGCACCAAACTTGGAGCTTTGATCAAACCACAAAGAGACAGCAAATTAAGGTGCCTTTATCTCTTCTAGATCTGGAAACGGAGAGCTTGAAGGGACAGTTAGAGAGGTCTGTCTGTTTTACCTCTGACCCTGACAAACATGTATCTTTCCAGCTTGGTCTTGTCTGGCAAAAACAGAGGCAAAATAAGTTCTAAGCATTGGCTGAACTCTAGGACTTATGAAGGAAAAACATCCACTCCTTCTCATCTTTGGTTATAAATGACTGGTGCTCATCTTGTTCACCACAGACTAGCCCCCCATTCAACATGGCCAATAGGGCAAGCCTGTTTAAAGCCTTATCTACATGAGCAATTTCCCCCATCTTGGAGCTCTGCAGTCCACATGATGCAGCCCCCCCCCCGTTGACAGTACTCATGACCCTTGGGGCAAAGATATAGGGGAATACAGGGTAAGGCCTGATAAAACATTATAAGAAAATACCTGGGTAAATGCCTTATAACCAAAATAAAATGGATTGGGCTCCATGTGACCACAGGAGCCCATTCTGGCACTCTGGCCTGTCGCTTCAGCTACCCTCTGCAATCACTCTTCTGCAGCAGGAAGCAGGCCCACAGCATGTGATCAAGGCTGGCTTCCTAGCTTCAGAGAGAGTGAGGGAGACTGGCAGCGGTGGTAGCTGCAGCAAAGTCTGGACTTCCTCCCATTTCGTGTAGGTAATGGGGGAGGAACGGGCCTGATGCATGGGCAGAATATGCTGGTGGGGAGCCAACATATCTGGCCAATGTAGATGAGAATCCCCCAGAATCATCTGCCACACTTTGGGGCAGTTCCATGGCAAGTTCACAGATTCCTGGAATGGATTCCCTCAAAGAAGAAAGTTTTCAAGCCCAGCTTTCTTAAATAAAACTCCAACATGAATTGCTCTCTTCATTAGCATCAAAATGATAGTATAGTGCTTTTTGGCTTCACTTGCTAACTGAACCAAGGCTATTTTATAGAGGGGAGAAAAACCCTGATGGGGAGAAAAATGCTGTGCTTTTCAAAAAAAGGAAACCTATACAAGAAAAATCTGGATGTGCTTCATAGAAGAAGCTTGCTGTGTTTCTAAAAGAGAACTAGTGTGGCACCAGGGCTAAATTATGGGTGGGGAATCTCTGGCATGCTGTGGGTCCTCTACTGTTATCTATCTGTTGATCAATTTCCTCTGATCAGACATAGCCTTAAGTATGGAGGTGGTCTAGAATTCATATAAACAATAAAAACAGATAAGAAGACACTTAAAGCCTAGCAAATGGTTATATGTAATCGAGCTCTGGTTTGCAGCTTGGGAAGCAGCAAGGGTTTTAGCATTGCAGTAACTTAAAATGCCAGTTGTACATTTAGAAATGCATAGGCATCCAAAGAGAAAAGGGGCAGACAAAGTTCTGAAGGGAAGGAGAACACAGAAAATATAAGAGTTTGAGGCATGAATAGTTTTCAGTGTCTCAGTCTCTGCAAAGCTAGAAATGTGGGAGCTGAAGGAAAATTTCATTGGGGGAGGGTAGAATTCTTACCAGGGGGCACTGCCCTCGTTTTAATCCTTCCTCACCATAGCTACAACTATGGGAAGCAGCTGTATGGAACTAAGGGGCTTGTCTAGACGAGAAGATATAATACTGTTTGCTGCGCATTAATGCAAAATCGCAGCAGCGTTCTTTTGTTTCCATGGTTCTTTGGCAAAATCGTTGGTATGCAAAGCTATCTGTGTTTAAAGTTCACATGCAGCCATGCCTGCAAATCAACATGGTGGCCGAATTGGAATTACCTGTGTTATTATTCTCAACAAGTTGTCGCCGCTACACAGTATTTTTTTTAACTGCAAATCAAATGTGCACAAGTGTGACCTTCTGCTTTAAAAAGCTGTTTGGTCACCTCAGCACAGTGAAAAAGCACACAGTTGGCAATGCAAAACTCCAAAATGGCACTTCCGGGCACTTCATTGCCAGCAAGACTGCCTCCCATGCACATCTGACCAATAAGCTTCTGACTTCTGCCCTGTGCTGCAATGTGAATTGGTTGTCCAAATGAGCATTAATGCCATTTCCACACATTATTTTAAAAACTTCAGGAAAAGCCACAAAAGCTCCCCCCCCCGTAGGTTTGGGTTTTTTAAAAAAGTTTTTGACCCCCCCCCTCCTTCAGAATAATGTGAATCACTGCAGGATATCATTGGAACAAAAGGTATTCCCGGCAAATTCTATCAGGGTTATTTTCACTGTCTTGACAACCCCTGGGCTGTGCTTTGCAGCCTGGGAAGCAATGAACATCAAGATCAATAAGAATTAGACTCTGGTTGCTAGAGTATAGACTCAGATGTGTGAAACCCAGGTTAAAATCTATCCAAATCTTTGGACTATCTTAGGGAAATCATCTTTGTCCCAGCTGAAAGGACCTCACAGGTACTTCATCTGGAGAAAAGCACAGATCCAAATGCATTTGTAACTATTTCGCATGTGAAGTAAACACTCTCCTAACATGAAATGTAATTGAGGAAAAACTTCTGAAAGTCACTGTGGAACCTGAGCTTTAAGTATGACCCTAGGAACAAAGAGTACAATCAGAAACAAAGTACTCCTATTCAGAATGCAATGCCTCATTGAAGTATAATTGCATTTCTTCAATTTAAAGCTTATTACTGTGCCATCATTGTAAATAGGATATTAACACTGAAAGTGAATGTCACCAGTGCCACTGGAAGTTCCTTTGGCCCCTTTTAACGGCTTTCTGAAGTCTCCACTTAATGTTTCATACTGGATAAGTGTTGTAGTTTTGGAAATTGCATCATTTGAATTTTTCTGAAACTGTTTCAGATGTTGATTTTTTTAAAAAAAAGTTGTCTTGCTCTCTAACTGCTTGCTGCACTCCATACAGGTCTGTCCATACACCAGCATTTCTGAGATTTCTGTGCTTGTAAACTGCTTTCCTTGCCTTATTCCCTGTCAAAGAACCATTTGTAGCATGCTAACAAATTGTAAACATGATGGATGCAACTGCATGGAGGAGATGTTTTCCAGCTGGGTCCATAAAACAAAATGGGAGAGCGAAGGAGTTGAGTAGGGTTGGTGTATGCTGAAGTTCACCTCACTGAATACAGCTGGCTGTTTTAAGATCTTCTGAGGAGGCCCTATTGGAGGTCTGGAGTGTGGTAAATTGATACCAGGACACTCGGACTGGAGCTTAGGAAACTTACTTTTTAAGACTACATTGGCCATGCTGGCTAGGGAATACTGGAAGTTGTAGTTACTAATAGAAAACATCAAAGACTTGAAAAAACTACTAATGAAAAAGAAGAAAATGCAGAAACAGGGTTGTAGTTGCAGATTGAGAAATCAGAACAGAAAAATGACCACAGATGGTGGATGATGAAGACAACGAAATAGTCAAGGATGTTCTTGTCTTGGCTCAGTCATCAGTCAAAATGGAGGCTGTACTCAAGGAACTGGAAGACAACTAGGACTTGGAAAGTTACCTATGAAGGAAATAGAAAAGATTTTCAAGTGTAAAGGTATAACATTACCAAAGTCAGAATCATCCATGATAGTATTTCTGGTTGTTGTTGTTGTTGTTTTGTATGATTGTGAAAACTGGACAGTGAAGAAAGTTGAGAGGAAGAAGGTCAGCTCATCTGAAATGTGGTCTGGGAGAGGAGCTGTAGAGATATCATATACTGCCAAAAAGACAATGGGTCTGAGGGGAAATCAAGCCTGAACTCTCACTAGAAGCCAAAATTTCTAAAATTTGGCTACTGTACTTTGGACATATCATAGGGTGATAAAACTCACTGGAAAATATGATAATACTCAGTATAGTAGAAGACAGTAGGAAAAGAGGAAGACCATATTACAGGTGGATTGACTCATCTAAGAAAACCACAGTCCCGAGTTTGCGAAATCTGAGCAGGGCTGTTAAATAACTGGAGTTTTAGAAGTCTTTCACTCATAAGGTTACCATAAGTCAAAGCTGACTTGATGGCAAATTACAGCAAAGTCCAAAAAAGGAACTTTTCAAACTCGTTGATTGTCTACTTTCTTTCTGTAACCCTAGAAAGTTAAAATAGAATTTTTAGAAACACTTTATGTTCCCTTCTTCATTTGTTGACATGCATGTGTAACTAGTTTCAAACTGCATTTCCTCACCCTACCCAAAATTAAACTTCTAGGACAGCTTTTCCAAACCTGTCATCCACCAGATATTTTGAGCATTTCCCATCATCCCCAACTAGTTTTCAGGGGAACGAATCAGTTTGTGATTGAAGTGGTAGGCAGGATCTCATGGCATGTGTTCCAGTCATAACCTCCTCCACTGGAAACAAGAAAGAAATGGGAAAGAGGTGCCTCCTGTTTTATCCAATACCCTGCTCAAAATGAAAGAAGATTTCAGCCACTCCCTGACATATGGAGAAGACTTAGGAAGCCAGGGGCCAGTGATGATTCCAAATAAGGGTTAGCTAGAAGGCCCAGTAAAATTTAAGGAACCTGCCCTGGTGTCACAGAAGGTAAATATCATTTAATTTCTAAGATATGACAAGGCCAGAGTCTCAGTTGCTTTGGATATTTTCCAAAAGTCACTAATTTTTGGCTCTTAGAAAGACTGCAGAGTTTTCACTCTCACTTCTTGACATGAGAGGAAGCTCTTTGGAGTCACCTTGAGGCACTGCTATGCATACAAGAAGATATCTGTTTTAGTTTAAAGTGTCTGAACATCTCCCCCTGCCCAAACCTGCCCCATTCTTACAGAATGAATTATAGTTCTTTGAAAATCCAGTAGTCAGTGTGTTAAATGGATGGACCCTAGATTCAACAAGCAAGCAATCCAGAACAAGTGACACCTGAGGTGGGAAACTTGGATCAGGCTATGCTTCCAAAGTAGCTTTGGACACAACTGAGTTAAGAAATGATAGATGCCTGTGGGGCCAGGCCTTTATCTTTTAGGTGAAATAGTTGTGCGATTCCATCCCATTTTCTTGATTCTCAGGTGGAATGCTTCCCTGTATTAGCCCTATGTTAATATATAGCAGCACATTTATGACACTTGCCAGGATTCCATTCTTTATCTTACTTAAAGAGATTAAGTAAGATCTGAAGATTTGTTCACACAATTGTCTAGCTGAAGATCTAATATCTTCCTTTCAGCTGCATGATTTTTTTTCCAGCAACTTCCAAAGTTGCTGGTTTGTAGTACAAAACGTGAGCTTGGAAATGTAAATTTTCCAAGCAGTGTAAAACAAATGTTCTATCCTCCCATTCACCTTGTTCTTACATCTGCAAGGCATGAGACAGCAGTGTATGCAACAGTGTGAACCAGTACCAGAACTGTGTAGCTTTCCTCCTTCACCATTTAGGGAGAACACACACCCATAACTATAAAAGCAACTTAAAAGTTACAGTTATACCACAAAAGAAGTGAAGTTATCCTTCACTGAGTTACAACCATAATGTAATGCAGTTATACTTCCATCATGGAGGGTGGACAATTAATGACAGCTAAGCAGATGTAACTAGTACTTCTATGCTTTGAACTATAGTGAGGAGGAGAGAGGGAAGTCTCTACCACTTATATTCCATCAGAGCCATGGTGGCGCGGTGGTTAAATGCCAGTACTGCAAGTCACCATGTTGCAAGTTCGATTCCAGCAGGCTCCAAGGTTCACTCAGCCTTCCATCCTTTCGTAGGTCGGTAAAATGAGTACCCAGCTTGTGGAGGCAATTAGCTAACACACATTGGAAATGGCTTAACGCAGTGTAGATGTGTAAATTGCTATTGCTTAAAACAATTTGTAAGCCGCTCTGATAGCCTTGTGGCTGAAGAGCGGGATATAAATAAACAAACAAATAAATAAATAAATAAAATGATGTAGCCTTGGGTAGTGGGGGACTGGTTTCCATGTAATGGAACAGAAGTGGTAGAGACTTCCCTCTTTCCTCCTCACTATAGTTCAAAGCATAGAAGTAACTAGTTACATCTGCTTAGCTGTCATTAATTCTCCTCCCTCCATGATGGAAGTATAACTGCATTACATTATGGTTGTAACTCAGTGAAGGATAACTTCACTTCTTTTGTGGTGTAACTGTAACTTTTAAGTTGTTTTTATAGTTATGGGTGTGTGCCCTCCCTAAATGGTGAAGGACGAAAGCTACACAGTTCCAGTACTGACTCACACTGTTGCATACACTGCTGTCTCATGCCTTGCAGACAAGGTGAATGGGAGGAGAGAACATTTGTTTTACACTGCTTGGAAAATTTACATTTCCAAGCTGACATTTTGTACTACAAACCAGCAACTTTGGAAGTTGCTAAAAAAAAATTACTTTTTTTTTTTGAGAAACAGGAATGCAAGGAGTTATTTTCCAAAATATAATCATAATCACAACTAACTACAGGGAGGCATGTCTTTGGAACTGTAACTTTAACTCATTTTCAAAGCAACTTTCCAAACTCTGCTATTGTTTTCTAGTCAAGGAGTCCCAGCCTGATAAATCAAGTCAGAAGAAGCACAGAGACAGAAATTTGGTGGATAAAAGGAAAGGGTTAAAGGAATTTGAGTCATGTGGGAAGGAAAGGCTGAATTAACTCAGAAGGGTTTGGGGAAATACCTTGGTTTACCCCTGGGTCAGTCCTGTGGTAGATAGGGGAGAGAGCTTGTACATTTCAGTGGCCTGCGTGGTTGGTTTGTATGATCCAGCTAGATCATTTTTATGTCCAAGTTGACTATACTCAAGGCATAAAGAATGGCTTGTTTGGGTGAGAGATGTAATGACTTTTGGTTATTGCAGTTCAAGGATTTAAAGCAAGGATTTTTACACTGTGTAATGCAAAGCAAATTTGGAGAGCAGACCCTATGACAACTTTGTGCATAAGCAACAGACTTTTAATTTCATTTCCTTTGATTTGTCTGGCTGTCTTTCAGCTGAAGAACAATTTTTGATCCAAGGTGAAATAGAAAATGGTGGTTTTGGTGCACCTCTAGAGCTAACTGAAATGTGAGCTGGCTCATTCTTGAGAGACACGAGCCACAAATTTCATTTTGTGCCCTCGTGTAACCTTCACCTCAACTGTTTCTCAGCTAGTACTAAATGAACATGAAAACAGATAAGGCTGGATCAGCAATGCTTCAGACACAACAGAGTGGTAGAAAAAGCCACTGGCTAAAAACATTATAAACAGCTTAAGGATGATTAACAAGGCTATTTCTTGGATTGGGAGGGTTAAATAAATGTGTGTTTAAATAAGCCTACAATGTTTCCCATACATCTGCACAGATTGAAAAATAAATTTGATTTTTTTTCCTATCCCACATTTTTGCCCTATTTGCTACATTCGTTATACTAAATCACATGAGAGAGGTCCAGTTGCACTTTTTGATGTCACTCATGGAAATTATACTAATGTAGGCACTGCTTTCTAGTTTTGATGACTGTTCATTCTTTCTGGATGAAATAGATTCACCTTAAACCTACCATATATATGCATATAGTGCCTCTGAGGGCAAAGATACACTATATGCATGGATCAGAGTTACCACCAAAATCTGCACAGGGAACACAGGAACCAACCTTATAACAAGAGCATTTGTTCATCTAGCTCAGCACTGCCTACATGAAGAGTGGGCAGCAAATCATTAGCTAATCAATTTGTATTATATTGTATTTCTATCTCATGTCTCAGAATAACTTGACTGGTTTTGGGTATTATGTATTTGAAACTGAGTGACTGAAGGATGTCATTTGCTTCTTTGTTTCACAAAGTCTTAGCCAGCCCTGCCCACTCATACTTCTCCCACTCACTGTCTCATACACATAGACATACACATTACTGTCCAGCTGAAAGCATGAGAAACAGCTGAGAGCACACTGATTGGTCCACTCCTCAGTTGCTTCCAGCACCAATCAGTTGGGCAGCCAGAGGGGGGCATGGGGTCAGTTGGGAGAAGGGAAGATGCCTGTAGGCTGCATTTAAGTTGACCCAAAGCTGCATGAGACTACAGGTTATCTTCAGTTAGGTCTGGAAATAATGGACACTGATGCAAGTTTTGTTATTTCAGCTGTTTACCAAAATAAATTCAAGTTACAGTTAAATAATGAATATGGGCTTAAAATGCAGTCTCTCAGCTTTAATTTGAGGGTATTCGCATCCGAATTGGAGGAAGGGTTTAGGAATTACAGCTCTTTAATATGTAGCCCCCTCTTTTTCAAGGGACCAAAAGTAATTGGACAGTTGATTCAAAAGCTGTTTCGTGGAGAGGTGTGGGTTATTCCTTCATTATTTCTTCATCAATTAAGGAGGAAAAAGGTCTGGAGTTGATTCCAGGTGTGGCATTCACATTGAAAGCTGTTGGTGTGAACCTATAACATGTGGTCAAAGGAGGTCTCAATGCAAGTAAAACAGGCCATCCTTAGGCTGCCAAAAAGAAAAGAAAAATCAGAAAGATAGCAAGAACATTAGGAGTGGCCAAATCAACAGCCTGGTACATTCTGAGAAAAATAGAATGCACTGGTCAGCACTGTAACACAGCAAGACCTGGATGTCCATGGAAGACAACAGTGGTGGGTGATCATAGCATCCTTTCCATTGAAAAACAGGGGGCTACATATTAAAGAGCTGTAATACTGAAACCCTTTCTCCAATTTGGATGTGAATACCTTCAAATTAAAGCTGAGAGGCTGCACTTTAAGCCCATATTCATTATTTAACTGTAAGTTGAATTTATTTTGGTAAACAGCCAAAATAACAAAGCTTGTGTCAGTGTCCAGTTATTTCCAGACCTAACTGTATGTGTGGTCTTTATTGACTGGCAGAAGCTCTCCAGGGATGCCTGGAAGGGGGGGGGGTGTCTGTTCCAGTCCTATATGGAGGTTTTACATGATTTGAACATTGGACCTTTTGCATTCAAAGCATATAATCTACCAGTATCCTACAACCTTTTCCTCAAGGGTCCCTGTATTGCATTCTTTCCTTTCCTTCCATAACATATAGAATAAATTACTCCAGGTTATGATATCTTTACAGTGTATGTTCTCTTGCCCCTGGTCTATATCAGTAGCTGGCTGGCCTTCCCTATCCCAAACTATTTTTGCTACACTGTCCTAATCTTCTTTGCCTTTGGAACACGTGCATAAATCTCAAGAGAATATTCTGCCAGTCTACTCTCCATAAACCTCTCCACAATGATCTAGGCTGGGTTGCATAGAAAGGTCTATTCCCAATTCTGGTTAATCTCGCACCACCAGTTACTGGATCTTTATGGAAAAGAAGGTACGTGGTTGACTGATCAATTTAAAAATACATATTTTTATTAATTCTGATGTGAGTTGATACTGCATTTGAAGACATAAAGCTATGATAAGTGAATCTAGGTTGTTATTCAGGTAGCGAATACTGCCTGATGAACCATTTTGAAAGGTCAAGACTAAAGATGTGTCTGGGAAGAAGAAAAGAGTGATAAATTGTTGGCAGTACTCTGATCTGCATGTGGAACATGGCCAATAGGCTAAATATATATTTAAAGAGGGCATGTTTGTACTCTTGTTCTGAAGAATGACTTAAATTTTCAGTGTAAAAAATTATTAATAATTGTCAGACTGTGTTTACTCTGCATTTAGTTGCTGCTACGTAGTTCCAGATTTTCATAATAGCCCACCTCAGTCAATCCTGCAGTCATGGAAAAACAGGCCAGTTCATTCATCCTGTATGATGTTACATACTAGATATGGTGTGGAACATGTCCAGGCTTTGGGGTGACTACCAACCATCATACAAAACCTGATGATGATGAGTACCAGTTGTTTGTAGGGAAAGACCAAAGAGAGAGTATGTGTGTGGATGGCTCAACTTCATGACCTTTATCCCAGTTTTTTAAATGTATTGATTACTTTTTGGGTTATTCCCTTTTTTTCTCTTCTTCTTTTTAAATAAAAGGGTCTCTGGAATTTCTGACAATAGTGAAATAGTGTTCTGGTCATTTTAAATGCTAATATTTTACAACATTTTACTTATAAACGTATGTGATTGATGTTCAAAGTGGAAGTGTTGATGAACAGAGACTGAATGTCAACTTGTACCATTGTGCTTTCTTTTGACATCTGCTGACAGTCCTCAAAACTAGAGAAGAGCATGCAATTAAAAGCTGCCTGCTAGTTTTGTTTTTGTTTCTTTCCCCTTGTCTTTCAATTATATTTTGGATAATGATAGCCAAGATGCAACTTGATAATAAGGGTGAGTCTTAAAAGGCATTGTGGCCCTTTCAGCATTTCAGATCATTTCTAGAAAGAAATAAGGTTGCATTAATTGTCATTATACTGTAATTATCGAATCATAGAAGTCTGACATTTTCCGTGTAATCTGTTTCTTTTAATGATAGTGATGCTACTTATGCTGAAGTCATATCTTTGTGCAAATGAACATCAACAGCAAAGATCATTCTTTGCAGATTTGTGTATTTACTGGAATAATCTGGTGCAACATGCCTAGTAATCTACTGTACATTGCACTTATTCTTATTCTTAATTTCTGACCTGCTCTGGTTTGGATTATAGGAGTTGGTCCTGCAGGCTGGTGTCTATATAGGTGGTCCTGTCTTGTACAAAGTAGTTTGAATACGTAGAGTTTTGATGAATTGCTAAAACCCTTTTGTACAAAACTATGTTTACCTTGCTATTGTCAACCTTGTTGATAAAAGGGACATTCATGACAGCAATAGCTGACAATAGAAAAATAGGATTCCGGTAAAAGCCTGAATAGCGGAGGAATCTCAGGAACAGCATATATATTTCTCCTGGGCAGGCTGGAGTGAAGTCTACAGCCTCAGAGTCTGCTTGGGAGAAGCTTCCACCCCGCTCCCTTAGCTACAGTCCTCCCCAAAAGATGGACTCAGTGGTTAAATGCCAGTACTGCAAGTCACAACATTGCAAGTTCGATCCCAAGGGCTCCAAGGTTCACTCAGCCTTCCATCCTTTCGTAGATCGGTAAAATGAGTACCCAGCTTGTGGGGGCAATTAGCTAACACACATTGGAACCCGCTTAGTCCCTAGCACGCTATAAAAAGTGGTGTAGATGCGTGAAGTGCTATTGCTTAACAACTTGTAAGCCACTCTGAGAGCCTTTGTGGCTGAAGAGCAGGGAATAAATACCTAATATAAATAAATAAAATAAAGGGTGGGCCCATGCTTCCCTGTACTGCAGCCTGCAAACAGGCTTGCAAGAGGCAATCTGGCTTTGTATCAAACTATGTTTACCTAGCTATCTTCAATCTTAGAAATGAAAAGTTTATGATACTCTTTAGAAATTATTCACTGTCTGGAAAACATTACACTTGAGAAATGGTTCTGTTACATCCTGACTGAGATCCTACATCAAGCAAGTGGAGTGTAATGCTGTAACCCTGCAGTTCTGTGTCTTCCCTTGCCCCAGCAGTTGCCAAGCCTTGGAACCCCTGCAGCAGCTGCAGCTGCTGCTGCTGATTACCAGTGAGGAGGGGAGTGGAAAGAGATGCAATTTGATGATATAGAGACAGCTGGCCTCAGCTCAGAGGAGAAAAGAAGCAAGGGTTCACACACAGATGGAGTGCACCCTCTTTTCCTTTCCCCAGAACAGTACGTCTTCATAGTCTGAGTTGCTTCCCCCTGCCTCCTCTCTTCTCTGCTCAGCAGCAGCAGCAGCAGCACCACCACCACCACCTCCTGAAGTTTGACAGATAAAGGGAGGGAGTTGGACAAGACGCAAAGTACTAGACAACAGGCCCCTTCACCTAGTGTAAAAAGAGATCTACGTACACATAAGCCATCCTTGTGTGCATATGTCACTAATAAGGTTCTGCAGACTGAAATTCACCCATCACCTGGTCAGTATACCTTTATTTTGTCCTGTTTCAGTTCAGTTTATGGGCTTCTTCCTGCGCAATGTCCACCTATTCCACTGTTAAAGTCCTGAATGTTTTCCTTTGTGTCATTGCAGCTGGTGCCGATAATAAAATTGGCTGGGCGTTTGGCCTGGGATTGGAGAGGCTGGCCATGATCTTGTATGGCATCCCTGACATCCGCCTTTTCTGGAGCAAAGATGAGCGTTTCCTGAAACAGTTCCAGGTGCCTCACATTGACCAAAAGATAGAATTCCAGGTAAATTAAATGATGTGGAATGATGCTTTGTGTTTTAAAAAGGGACATGTCCGCCGCAGAAGGCAATAGCTAGGGAAGCAGAAGTTTCCCTTAGTTATGGCAACATTGTTGGTCACCTCTGGTGTCCTGTGGGTGCCCATTCATTTCAGCGTGGCTTGTGTAGGAGAGTTAGCCAGCAAACTGAGTCCCAAGTCATTTGATATTCTACTTCTACAGAAGCATTGCAGAATTGTTTAGTCAATTTTTTTATAAGAGTTACAAACTGGATAGATTAAGGGAACGCAGTGGATGCAGTGTATCTTGATTTCAGTAGGCTTTTGACAAGGTCCCCCATGATATTCTTGCAGAAATGTTAGTAACCTGTGGGCTAGGCAATGCAACTGTGAGGTAGATTTGTAATTGGTTGACTGACTGAACCCAAAGGGTAGTCACCAATGGCTCCTCTTCATCCTGGAGAGAAGTGACCAGTGGGGTGCCACAGGGTTCTGTCCTGGGCCCAGTGCTATTCAACATCTTAATCAATGACTTGGATGAGGTAATAGAGAGTATGCTTATCAAGTTTGCAGATGACAACAAATTAGGAGGGGTAGCTAATACCCCAGAGGATAGGATCACAATCCAAAATGACTTCAACAGATTAGAAAGCTGGGCCAATACTAACAAAATGAATTTTAACAGGGAGAAATGTAGGATACTACACTTGGGCAGTAAAAATGAAATGCACAGATATGGCTTGAGGGTGGTACATGCGAGAAGGATCTAGGAGTCTTAGTAGACCACAAACTGAACATGAGTCAGCAGTGTGATGCAGCAGCTAAAAAAGCCAATGCGATTCTAGGCTGCATTAATAGGAGTCTAGTGTCTAGATCAAGGGAAGTAATAGTGCCACTGTATTCTGCTTTGGTCAGACCTCACCTGGAATACTGTGTCCAGTTCTGGGCACCACAATTCAGGAAGGATATTGACAAGCTGGAACGTGTCCAGAGGAGGGCGACCAGGGTGCTGGGGGGGGGTCAGGAAGCCATGCCCTATGAGGAGTGGCTTAGGGAGCTGAGCATATTTAGTCTGGAGAAGAGAAGGTTGAGAGGGGACATGATAGCCATGTTTAATTATTTGAAGGGATATCATACTGAGGATGGAGCAGGCTCGTTTTCTGCTGCTCCAGAGACTAGGACATGGATTCAAACTACAGGAAAAGAGATTCCACCTAAACATTAGGAAGAACTTCCTGACAGTAAGAGCTGTTCAGATGTGCAATACACTGCCTCAGAGTGTGGTGGAGTCTCCTTCTTTGGAGGTTTTTAAACAGAGGCTGGATGGCCATCTATCGGGAATGATTGATTGTGTATTCCTGCATGGCAGGGGGTTGGACTGGATGGCCCTTGAGGTCTCTTCCAACTCTATGATTCTATGAATAGTTGAAAAACTGTCCACCTATTATTTCCTGAAATGAACATGTGCCAGTTTCATAACCTCTAAATCTAGTGTCATCAGTACCTATGGGTCTTCATATAGAGATGGTGTGACAGGCCATGCTCTCATCTGCTATGGGGATAATGTCACATATGAACCAAGGGAATACTTTATAATGCAGATACCTTTTTCATGTAATCTCCTACTTTTTAGGGGGAAGTGCACATAGAATACCTGGCTCATCCATGACATCTGCATGGAAGAAGATAGGGTTGGCAGCTCAGGACTGATTCCTAGTGATGTCACAGGGGCAAGCCCTGGTGGTTGCCATTGTGATGTTAAAAGAGGCAGCCCTAGTGATGTAATTAAGCATTATACATTAAGCATCAACCACAGCTGCACAGAGCATGCCATCTATATACTGTATATAAAAAATTATTGGGTATGTTTCCTTTCCCAGTGTGCTGATTGGCCAGTTAGGAAATGTACCCAACCAGTGCCCTCCCTCCTCTCACTCCCTCAGCCAGTCACCACCCACATGCAAATTTCCTCTTCATCTCACAATCCACTCCTGCCACTTAGTCTTCATCTACACCCCCAGCCTTACAAGGGCCCCTCCCTCCTCTCACTCCCTCAGCCACTCACCACCCACATTTAAAACCAGTGCAATATTTTTCCCCCTAATAATACCATGTAGCTAAGCCATGTGAAAGGAACGCTGCTACTCCAAACTCCACACCGCAAACACCACTTGAAATCCCAGCAGGGCACATAACAGCGTATGTTATGCTGGTTACAGCTATACTAGTTCAAATAAAAAACATGAAGTCTAACAAATGAGGAATATTTCAACGCAATACAGAGATTGCGTTTCCAGAGATCCTTCCCCTTCCACCATCAGGAGCAAAGAAGAATGTCCAGGCCCTGAGGTTTAGGAACCCTAGAAGAAGAGGTATGCTGCTAATTTCCCCCCTTGAGCTGGATTATCGGTTCTGCTCCTTAGCACAAATGTCTAAATTATGCTCTTTATCACAATGGCCAGGATGGAAATCTGGGAATTTAAATTCAAAAAGTAAGTTTTCCAAGCCCTGTGGAATGGATTCAAAGCCCTGAGTTTAGAATCCATTCCACAGGGCTTGGAAAACTTACTTTTTGAATTTAAATTCCCAGATTTCCATCCTGGCCATTGTGATAAAGAGCATAATTTAGACATTTGTGCTAAGGAGCAGAACCAATAATCCAGCTGGTGGGGAATTCTAGGAGCTGTGAACCAAGATGTAATGTTTCCAAGCTCTGTTCCTTATAAGAAAGTGAATTTTCTCCAAACCTCTAAACTTAACTTTCTGCGACAGTGATATAGGGAAGTGATTCCTCTCAGCTTTCTAAGGGCAGTTGTGTGCTTTTGTTTTTTTTTTAAATATGCTTCTCTAATTGTATTAATTTAACTTAATCAATATTAGCTGAAAAGGGCACACAGGTTTCATCTTCGTGTGTTGTATGCCTTGATTTTTTTTTTTTTTAAAAAGGTTGGTTTATCACATGGCTATGGAGAGGTAACAGGCTTGATGCTTGTCATGCCCATATGGGAAAACACTTGCAACTCCAAAAAGAAATTGTCACCCTGGCTTAGTTCAAACAGCTTGGAGAAGAATTTGCCACTGGGAGGCCTGAGAGCAGCTGGAAGAGTAAACAAATCAGGACAAATTAAATCTTATGCAACTACACACTAGTACTCAGCTTTCATACGAAGTCTTAGGAACTCTAAAGCATGGGACATGTTTTCTAATTGGAGCGGTGGGAGTTGCTTGGCTGTCATGCTTGGACCCAGCACATAGCAGCTGAGCAACTGCCCAAGGGCCATGGGTATTTGTTATGCCTGTTCAGTCAACCACATGGTGGTGGGAAAATAGCTGACTTGATGATTCTCAGAAACGTGGGAGAATTTCCAGCACAGACCTTACCTTTCCTGGCCTTCAAAGAGCAGCAAGGAGATTGGATTAAAACCTCCAAAAGTAAGAGAGAGGCCCATTCTTAGGAGTAGAAGAGGGAATAAAGGTAAAGGGTCCATTTAAGCCTTTCCCTGGAGCCCATGATAAAGGCTAGAGTGAATTCTAAACTCGGCTTCCTCATTAGTGTGGAGAAAGAACTCTTACCAAGAGCTGGACAAGAGGGGAAGTGGGAATCATTACAGCTGTAGTTCATTTGTTAGTTCTCATTAGGATTACTGCTAGATGAGAACATGGAAACAAGGATCTGGTTGAGTGGAGGACACTATCATTAACTGCTCCAGTTGCAAGTTTAAAAAGGGTAAAACTAAAAAGCAAGGAAATACAGTATGAATCTTTGAATTTAAAACACGAGAACCATAATTGATAACAAATGTCTTAAAATACATACATACATACATACATAATTCAAAACAGAAAGGTAAAGCAAAATAAAACAAGTGAAGGCAAAAAACACTGGAGCTCCAACAGTTGTGTGAGGGCTTGTCAGTGGCACTTGTGCCATTTTCTAGATGACAGGAATATTGTCTGGATACCTGAGATTCAGGAGGAAGGAGAACCAGTAGTTAGCCTTGTTTCAGAGGAGCACTAAAGACAGTCCCTGGTCAACTCAAAGTTACTGCAAGATTAAAAGGGAGAGGAGGAGGAGGAGCCAGGGGACTAGACAATAGCCTCCCCTTAGATCTAAGATACTGACACATGTCCAACCTTGCCAACATATTCCCAGTTGGTTAGGGCTGAGGCCTTTTTGTTTAGTCCAATAATGCTATAAACACAGTGCTATAAAATGTCCCTGTAAGCTCACTCACTAGTGCCAAAAGCCATTTGGTTGGTGGTTCTTCTACTTCTCATCCTGCTCATTTGCAGGATCAAAGAACCACTCATTAAGTCCCTTATTTTGGATGACTGCTCCTTTATGTTTTCACTGTAATGTTGTCATATGACACCACTATGGAAGTAGGAAGGCTAAAGTACAAATGAACCATTTCAGCCCAGTCTGTCTCAACAGGAATGGAAACATGTCTGTCGTTTATTACTACGGTACTACTGCTACTATCACCATCACCTCCGCTTCTCCTACCTTTTCCCCAATATTGGGACTCAAGGCAGCTTATAAAATATTAAAACCAATACAGATTCAAATACATACAAAAACATCAGTAAAAATGTAAAGAGGTTATTTTAAGATGCAATTAAACAATCTGCAGAAGTAAAACCATTTAAAAATGCATTAAGAACTGAAGATGAAAAACCAATGAGACAGCACACCATTATAACCCTGTTGCAATCAGTTCCTGAAAGCCTATCAGAATAGAAGGGGGTTCAGTTCCCATTTATAGCAAGGAAAGGCCTATCCTAACCTCCCTGTAGAAGGAGCAGTCACTGAGAAGACCCTCTCCTTTGTTCCCAGCAAATATGCCTGGGAAGGTGATGGAACCAACAGAAGGGCCTCCTCCAAAGATCTTATTGCTTGGATGAGCTCATATAGGGAGATACTGTCCTTCGGAAAGCCTGACCCTTACCTGAGCTACTACAAAATACTTAGATGATAGATCTGTTTTTGAGGCAGCCCAGTGATGTAATTCAACAAATTATCCCATCCTGGTGCATTGTGGTGAATTTCTTTAGCAACTAGCAATCCTGAAGGCAAGTACAAAGAAACAGTAATGGCTTTATTGGTGCTACTTATCAATGCAATAGTCTTACTTAGGTGCCATTGAATCATAGAGTTGGAAGAAACCACAAGGGCCATTCAATCCAATCCCCTGCCATTCAGGAATACACAATCAAAGCATTCCTGACAGATGGCCATCCAGCATCTCTGTATAAAAACTCCAAAGAAGGAGACTCCACCACATTCTGAGGCAGCGTATTTCCATTGTCAAACTGCTCTTACCATCAGAAAGTTGTATATTTAGATGGAATCTCTTTTCCTGTAGTTTGAATCCATTGCTCCGGGCCCTAGTCTCTGGAGCAGCAGAAAACAAGCTTACTCCTTCTTCGATATGACATCCTTTCAAATATTTAAACATGGCTATCATGTTCCCTCTTAACCTTCTCTTCTCCAGGCTAAACATACCAGCTCCTTAAGCCACTCCTCATAGGGCATGGCTTCCAGAACTTCCACCATTTTGGTCACCCTCCTCTGGAGCAATGGATTCAAACTACACAATGAAGGGGTGGCCTCACATCAAACTATCTTGGGCAACCACCTTAAAAATGAAAGGTTAGTCATCTTGGCTATAAGCATCTGTGAGAGAAACCCCACCCTCTGCTATGGGTTCTTCAGGAAAGAAAATTCCTTCAGGATGTGCCACTAGTTTTCTTCTTGGTGTAATTTCTTTCATCATTTTAGTTTATGGTTAGCATTATTTCATAATAAAAAAAGTAAATAGCTCCAATGGGTGCTGCATTCTCAGATATTTTTCATCAAGATGGGATAACGGTGCTTAAATGGTTATCCATTTATTATGTTTACTTTTTAATACTACATCTATTAAAAGCAAATATGCAGCCATTAGTATGTAAATTGAACTTGGATGCCTTAAATAATGAGGTGCAGCCTACAATATGAATTATTGGCTAATTAGCTTTATTGTAATTAAGGATATGTGCCAAATATGTATATCTGAATATTGCATATACATGTGAAAATATCTGAGTGGGTGTGCCAAAGGAATTTATATATTCTGAGTATGACATCTCACCCTAGAAGCAAGTTATTTTTCTAGTTCTGCCATGTTACGCTTCTTTTATTCTCCTCAGTAAAAGTGTGGTCCTTATGGATGCAGCTTGGTTCTATACAGCTATGAGAACTCTTGAGGCAAGAGGGCAGTGCACTTACTCACACATTCAGCTGTGTTGCAAAATACAGTCAAACGCAATAGTGCAGTGACATCATTATCATCATCCCACTTTTTTTCTAGTTCAAGACTCAAAGCAGCTTACATCTTACAAACGTCCTCAGTGGATTTTCATGCTGGAAATTCGCAAGTGCGCCTTTTGTGCAGCCACATTATGACTCAGGGTTCAATCAGTGGACTTAAATTCACTTATTTTTTTTTCATAGGTCCCCTGTCTTATTAACTGAAAATGGGGTTTAAGGGGAACTTGAAATATTCTGTTGGGCTACAACAAAATGATTGTGGTATGAATGTATACTGGGCATTCTACATACCAGAATCACTGTGAAATGTCAGGAACAAAATGTCAACCATATGGAAAACAGCTCTGCAGATTGGATATTTCTTGGTGAGCTACTATGTTGATATTACTTTAAACAAATGAATATAAATGCACCTTTTAAAAAAGTTGGGTAGTTAAAAAAATCCATTTACCACTTTTATTGGTTCTCCTTAGATGCTAAAATAAGTTAGCTGCCTTGAAAAATTAAGGTTTTTTGTGGGGGAGAGGGGAGCAGGGTATAACAAATCATCATCATCTTCATCATCATCATCTCTCCCAAGTTACAGTTCTTTCCTATGGCATTTTGCATCTCTGGCATATGTGCATGCACATACACCCAGAGGATTAGTAAAGGATGGGAATGGAGAGAAGAAAACCAGTAAAACTAAGCCTTAAAATTTAAAATGTGTGCAAATTTCAGAAATAAACAATAATCTGAATTGAAGAGAGGATAAAAGTATTTTCAAATCAGGAATGTTCTCTGCAGTATTTTCCATATTTTAGGGAAATTACAGATGGAGGGAGAATCTAAAATTCATTCAGCTGTAAATGTCTGTGCGTACCCTGTGTACAGCCCTGTGTACAGTTCAGAGGGTGCTATGATTCAAAGGGGATTTCCTCAAGCAAGTCCCTCCTTCCCCTCCTTTTAAAAAACTGTATATACTATATTCCCTTTCCTTACCCAAAAAGCAGTTCATGATCACACAGCACAGGCTTTCTTTTCCAAAGCTCTGAAATGGCTGTCAGTAGTTCTGAGGCTATTGGGAAGGGCAAGATGGCTCCAGACGTAGGCTGCAAATGAAGAAAGCCCAGAACAGGGATGAGATGGAATTGGGAGGAGAAGAGAAAAAGCAGATTTAAAAAAAAAAAACAGTTCAGAAATTGGGAATGAAGAGGTATAAGTGGTGCTGACTCACCTGAACAAGGAAGGTTGCAGGGTATGGCCTCATTTTGATATATCAATGCATAGGAGACCACTTGAAAAAGTCAGACCATGAGTGGCTACCAGTGTTGAGCCCTTTGTCTCTTTCTGCTAGCAAGGGGCATCATGCATTATGTTGCTGGCAAATATTACAGCCATGTTCTTAATAGTTCTTTTCTGAATCAGTAATTCATTATTAGCACAAAATAATAATTCTAAAAGCCTTTCAAAACTATTTAAAAAGCAATTCAGAAACAATTAAAAACTTGCTGTTTAACAAGCATTTAAAAAGGAAAAGACAGGAGACAGTGCTGAAAATGAAAGGTCAAATGCACAATCAAAGCACATTGCAGCAGTCTCACAAGTGTCCAAATCATGACTCAGAGCCCGAGTCTCTGCAAAGTTATGAAGAGAATGGAGTCCTAGGGATTGATTTTATAAAAATGCCATTAACAGTAAGATTCTTGATACTGATTTGAACAATCTGTGTTTATATTGTTTTGCTGAACTGTACGGATGCCGTTTGCTATCCTAGGAAGCAGGTTATCCAAGATCAGCAGACATGCTGGTTATTCTTAACACGTGTATGACTTTCTGATAACTTGAGTGGAATGGAAAGGTTTCTGTAGTCCAATGAAACTTGTTTTTGAAAGAATATCGTAAGCAAGCTTTGAGTGTGACAGGGCCATCTGCTGTGCTCTGCATTAGCTCATTTCCAATGTGTGAGCTGCTCAGCTTGGCTGCAGCCTGAAGTACCTGGAAATGACATCATCCATGAGCACTGGATTGAGAAGTGAGAGGTTTTGTGTGTGTATATGGGCAGAGGTGGAAAAGTGGAGAGCCAAGTAGATCCAGGAACACTGTTGAAGCATGGGAAAGGGGAGGCGAGGCTGTGGACTGGTGCCACACCACAACCAAAAATAAAGCTGGCAGACTAGAGGATAGTAACTAGGATCCTGGAGCCCAGATAAGAAGCAGTCTTAAGGGCTTGGGACAGCTTGGCTGGTATCCAGTTGGTAACATATATGCAAGTAACCTGGGGTTATGTCCTTGTGTGTCCTTTTATTTCAGATGTTGTGAAGGATGTATGCAATGCCTCATTACCCAACACCCCCACAAGGTGGTTTCCATGTGGCATTGCACAATATCCCCTGCTATAGCTTCCAAGTGCTGGAAGGCACTGACATGGCCATTTATTGCCAGAGAGTCGGGAGGTGCCCAGGCTAGAAAGAAGAGCTGGCATCACCCTCCTGGATCTCCAGTGAGTCACTGAAGATCCAGGAGGGTGATGCCAGCTCTTTTCTGCTGGCTACATAGCTGCTGCCTGGATTCCTCCCCCAACCACCAGCACCACCCCCACAGTAAATGGCTGTGACAGTGACATCTGGCACTTGGATGCTGCCTTCCAGTGATCAAAAGAATGCAGAACTTTGTGGTGGAGAATTATGCTTCACTTGTGTGACATAGGCTTCCAGCCATTGAATCCAGGCTGATAAAGCAATGTAGTGATGTTGAGGTTTCCTGCACTAGAAAAGGCTGATTCCGGGAGTGAGCCGTCATTGTATGGACAAACTTGCTAACAACTGTTCTCACTTAACTGAAGAAGTACTGTCCTTGCCTCTTCCGTACTGAAAGAAAACTCTTGACATTTGTGGGTGGGTGTGTTTCTATATACTATATTTATTGTAAAACTGACAGATGGCTTCAAATGGCTCCTGTTGGAATTTTAAAGTTCATTTCTACAGAGGACTGTGTACCCTGGACATGCTGCCAGAATCCAGTAGCTTCAACATCTTGATATCAGGGTCAGTTTCAATGACCTCCCCATCCAGGCTAGAAATAGAAGAGTCATAGTTATCCCTTATTTCTCTTTCATCATTCTACAGATTGATGGAATTATCACCAACTGGTTCTCTTTGAAAGTATTTCATTTGATAGGTTACATACCTACAGAGAGAGATGGTATTTGAGTATACAGTATTTGTACCTCATTTTAGTCCCATTAGGAAAAATTAAAGCAGGGAGCCAGCTATAATTTGCAAGCACAGACAATCTCTGCTCTTGATTTCCATTGCCCAGTTTCCACCCATAATAATGTCTGAAAAGCTCAGGATTGCTAGAGAAGAGATGTGAACTCAAAATACTAGAAATGCAGTCAAGAATTCTCTTGAACTATCCGTGGTCACAAACAAGACCCAAAACACCTTCATTGAACATTGACACTTGATACTTGCCTGACTGGTGCCTTTAGCAAGCATGGAGAACGTTTAGGTTTACAAACACCCTAATGACAGCAAAACCATTTTTCACATTAGTCTCCATCAATTATGAAATCTACACCTGAAACCATCTTGTTGTATGCCACATGGAAAGAGCCAACACACATTTTCTGTTGGAGAGATTTGAAACTGTTGGAAAATTCCAGCGTTCTCTCTCCCGCCCTCTCTTGCTGTTAGAGCAAGGGGGTTCTTAGATAGTGCAGGATTTCCTGTATGTTAAATCTTTCTATTTCTCTCATCTAAACCTTCCCATTTGCTCTTATTATCCTATGGAATGTATGTTAATAAATACCATTGTAACCAAGTAGCTAGTGTCAGGGAAAATAGATATTGCGAATAAGTTTTTTTACCAAGGCATTCAAGGCACCAGCCGGCTTATCAGAAGCTCATAAATCTGTCTATTCTTGTTATTCTGTTCTTTGGGGGTTGGAAATAAGAAATCGAAACTTGAAATTGGTTCTTCTTCCGTTTCTCGCAAAGACTGGGTGTTCAGGGGCTATATAACTGGGAGGGGTTATTGGAGCTAGTTTTAAGTTTCAAGCCTGTGTGTTTCCTCTTGTTTTTGAGGAGCTCTTTGCCTTAGCTCCAGAAGAATCTTGGACATATAGAAGCATGGGTGAATGTCTTCTAATGTTATTTTGTTCTCACATGTTTACTAATAAAAAGCCATAAAGAATTTTTCAGATGGCATTTTTCTTTGCACCAGAGGAGTACTTGTTTTGCTCAGAAAAGCTCACGCTATTTTGCTACAAGTATCACTGTTCGGATGCACATTGAATGACCGCGCTCTGCATATCAAATGACAGGTTATGGTCTGCCCAGAGTAACTGGCTCAGGTTTTTATGAGCCGTGAAAGCTTTTATGGCTGCAGATTGTTTAAGCCTAAGTTGAGAGAGGCTTTAACAAGCGGCAAGCTGGGCAACTTGTCCCTTTGGTGTGAAGTTTTTTTCCCTTTGAAGCTGTTGGAGCTTGCTTTTGTCTACAGCTGGCAAGAGCTGACGAGCCCAGCACAGAAGGGGGTCTGGAAGGTGAGAACGCCTGTGAAAAGCTGCTGAGACGGAACCATTTACAACGCCCGGCTGGTAAGCTACCCCTGCTAGGGAAGCAGATATTCAGCTGAAGAGGGGCTAGAGAGTTTATGGCCAATGGCTCAGAGCGCAGCAGTATTTCCCTTCCAAAAGCTAAATGATAAGAACTATCATTTGTGGGCTGTGAAAATGGAAGCTTATTTGCATCAACAATTGATACACACCCCCATTTTAGCCCCCCCCCTGGACAGGGGGCTAATTTACAACAGCAGCAAGCTGAGGAACGGGCAAGGGCAAGCCTCATTTTGGCGATTGAGGACAGTCAGTTGATGTATGTGTGAGGTTGTGCCACGGCCAGGGACATTTGGCAGGCGCTGCAACAGGTTTATGTTCATGCAGGAACAGGCTCACAGCTAATGTTAATAAGAAAGCTGTATAGACTAAAACTTCCACCAGATGGCGATGTGGCCACACACATTTCAACTTTGTGCCAGTATTTTGACCAGTTGCAGGAGATCAATGTGAATTTTACAGAACAAGAAAAATCCCATATTCTCTTATCCAGCCTATCAGAAAAATTCGATCCCCTAATATTTTCCTTCGAAAGTTTACCTCCAGCAAATTTGACCATTAATTTCATTACTGGTCATTTGTTGGAAGAAGAGGCGAAATGGCTGGAGAGAAAAATTTCCCCTGCTCAAAAGGCTGTACAGCCAAAGGCCTGCAATTCTACAAATGGTCCAGCAAATGTCTCCAAGGACTCCATTAAGGGTGAAGTTCCTGCCTTTGTTGTAAAGTCCAAGGCCTGCTGGAACTGCAGAAAGGAGGGGCACCTTTCCAAGGAATGCAAGGCAAAGAGAACCAAGAATTCCAAGACGAAGAAGCCTGCTTCTAGCAATATGACTGTTTCTGCAGTTGTTTTGCAAACTGCAAAGGAACAAAAGAGAGAATTATCCCAGTGGTGTCTGGATAGCGGCTGTAATGAAAACATTTCCAATAATAAAGAACTTTTAAAGGACTTTAAAGAGACTGGCCCCTCAAGTGTGAGTTTGGCTGATGGATCCAAGTCAAAATGTTTGGGTAAAGGTACATGTTTTGTACAATGTTTGAACATGGATGTAATAAATGTTCAGTATGTTCTTGATTTAAAAATGTGTTTGCTCTCTGTTGCCAAGTTGACACAGGAGGGCTGTGAAGTACAATTTAAAGGGAACAAATGTTTTATTTTAAAGGATGGTACTATTGTGGCTGAAGGGTTTTTTCATGACCAACTGTATTATATGTATGATTGTATACAGGAGCCTCAAACTAGTACTGTGATGGCAAATTCTCCCATGCATGATAATTGTGTGCATCTTTTGCATCAGAGATTTGGCCATGCTAGCTTTAAAGTTCTCAGGCAGATGCCTGAGATGGTGGATGGGCTGAGTTTAAGGGCTTGTCAGAAGTACCTGGATTGTCAGATTTGTAAGAGGTCCAAATCGAAGGTCCATCCTTTTCCCAAGCATAGTGATAGAAAGTCAAAAAGAATTCTTGAGCTGATTCATATGGACCTGTCTGGCCCCTATCCACCATCCCTGGGAGGAGCCAAGTACACTTTGGTCCTGGTCGATGATTTCAGTCGTTACTGCTTTGTATTCTTACTCAAGAGTAAGAATGAGACTTTTCAGACTTTCAAAAATTGGGTGGCTTATGTAGAGAGACATTTCTCTCAAAAGCTGTCATCTCTCCAGTCAGATAGGGGAGGGGAATTCATGTCAAATGAGTTCCAAAATTGGCTAAAGCAGAAAGGAATTTCCCATAGATTGACAGCTCCTTTTTCTCCCAGTCAGAATGGGATATCTGAGAGAAAAATTAGTGTTTTGCACACAATTAAAGATAGCCTGATGTTTGATGCAAACATTGAACAGAAGTACTGGGGAGAAGCCATATTGACAGCTGCTTATTTGAGTAACCGCATGCCAAGTTCTGTGGTCTCAAATACACCCTTCTTTATGTTTTATGGCAAGAAGCCATCTGTGAAGCATATTAGGACCTTTGGGTCCTATGCATGGGTAAACATTCCTAAGGCAATCAGAAAGAAGGGAGAGCCCTAAGCTAGGAGGCTCAGGTTTGTTGGGTGCGAACAATCATCAAAGGCCTGGCGTTTCGCTTTAAAAGATGGAAGAGTTTTTATTTCCAGAAATGCTGAATTTGAAGAGCAATCAAATTGGCATTTTATTCACTCAAATTCAGATGCGATTTTGCCTTCATTTGTAGGTGAAAATCAGTCTGAGCAACAGCAGCAACAGGCTGTTGAGTCAGGCACTGATACTTCCCCAGATTTGGGAGGGGAGAGCTCCAAGCATAAGTCTTTTGATGTGGAGAGTGATTCAAATGCAGATTCTGACAATGATCAGGCCCAGCCTGTCCTTCTCCGTCGCTCTAACAGAGAAACAAGTGGGGTGCCTCCTCTAAGATTCACAGCACAAAATGTAAAAGTCTGCCAGGTGACTTTTGAACCTGACAGTTTTACTGATGTTTTGAAACTGCCTGAAGAAGAACAACTGAAGTGGCAGGAGGCAATGGAAAATGAAATGGAATCCATCAAAAGCCATGATGTTTTCCATATTGTGGCATTGCCACAGGGAGAAAAGGCTGTGGGTTGTCGTTGGGTGTACAAAAAGAAACAATTGTAGGATGGGAGTGTTAAGTATTAAGCACGCTTGGTTGCAAAGGGGTATTCACAGATCAAATATCAGAATTATGACCAAGTTTTTGCTTCCACTGCTAAAGTACAAAGTGTCAAAATTGCTTTGTCTATTGCAAGTTTACACCAACTCACAGTTAATCACTTTGATGTAGAGACTGCTTATTTAAATGCTCCATTGGATGAGTGCATCTATATGGAGCAGGCCCATGGGTTTCACAGTGGGGGAACAGACCAGGTGTATAGGCTTGACAAAGCCTTATATGGTCTCAAACAAAGTGGCCGGTGTTGGTACCTTTGTTTGGATGAACAGCGGAAAAATGTTGGTTTTCAGAACAGCATTGCTGATCCATGTTTGTACACAAGGGGTGTCAATCAGAATTATGAAATTCTTCTTGCTTTTGTAGATGATTTATGTTTAATTTATGTGGAGAAGATGGCAAAATGCTAACAGGGGACAGAGAAAAGGCAGAATTACTCAACACCTTCTTTGCCTCAGTGTTTTCAGAAAAGGAAAAGGAGGACCAACCTGAGGATAATGGAACAGAGGACACAATAGGGGAAATCCAGCTCAAAATAAGTAAAGAGGTAGTACAGGAATACCTTCTTAATCTAAATTAATTTAAATCTCCAGGACCAGATGAACTACATCCAAGAGTATTAAAAGAGCTGGCAAATATAATCTCAGAGCCATTGGCAATAATCTTTGAGCACTCCTGGAGAACAGGAGAAGTCCCAGCAGACTGGAGGAGGGCAAACATTGTTCCCATCTTCAAAAAGGGGAAAAAAGAGGATCCCAACAATTATCGTCCAGTTAGTCTGACATCAATACCAGGGAAGATTCTTGAGCAGATCGTTAAACAGAGAGTCTGTGAACATTTAGAAGGCAATGCCATAATCACAAAAAGTCAACATGGGTTTCAGAGAAACAAGTCATGCCAGACTAATCTGATCTCTTTTTTTGATAAAGTTACCAGCTTGGTAGATGAAGGGAATGCTGTGGACATTGCATACCTTGATGTCAGTAAGGCCTTTGACAAGGTTCCCCATGACATTCTTGCAAACAAGCTTGTAGAATGTGGGCTAGACAAGTTAACTGTTCAATGGATTTGTAATTGGTTGACCGGCCG
The DNA here is from genome assembly GCA_030847615.1 of Gambelia wislizenii. Taxonomy (NCBI): domain Eukaryota; kingdom Metazoa; phylum Chordata; class Lepidosauria; order Squamata; family Crotaphytidae; genus Gambelia; species Gambelia wislizenii. Next base: position 219,635,922 of record JAUMIR010000004.1, read on the forward strand.
AACCCAAAGGGTGCTCAGCAGTGGCTCCTCTTCGTCTTGGAAAGATGTGACCAGTGGGGTGCCACAGGGTTCTGTCCTGGGCCCAGTGCTATTCAACATCTTTATCAATGACTTAGATGAGGGAATTAGGGGCATACTTATCAAATTTGCAGATGACACCAAATTGGGAGGAGTAGCTAATACCCTAGAGGACAGGATCAAAATTCAGAATGACCTGGATAGACTGGAGAGCTGGGCCAAAGCTAACAAAATGAAATTCAATACGGAGAAATGTAAAGTACTGCATTTAGGGCGGAAAAATTAAATGCATAAATATAGGATGGGAGAGACCTGGCTGAATGAGACTACGTGCGAAAGGGATCTAGGAGTCCTAGTAGACCACAAGTTGAACATGAGCCAACAGTGTGAGGCGGCAGCTAAAAAGGCCAATGCAATTTTGGGCTGTATCAATAGAAGTATAGTGTCTAGATCAAGGGAAGTAATAGTGCCACTCTATTCTGCCTTGGTCAGACCTCACTTAGAATACTGTGTCCAGTTCTGGGCACCACAATTCAGAAAGGATATTGACAAATTGGAGCGTGTCCAGAGAAGGGCAACTAAAATGGTGAAAGGTCTGGAAATGATGCCTTATGAGGAGAGACTTAGGGAGCTGGGTATGTTTAGCCTGGAAAAAAAGACGGTTAAGAGGCGATATGATAGCCCTGTTTAAGTATTTGAAGGGATGTCACGCTGAGGATGGAGCAGGCTTGTTTTCTGCTGCTCCAGAGACTGGAACACGGAGCAATGGGTGCAAGCTCCAGGAACAGAGATTCCACCTCAACATGAGGAGGAACTTTTTGACAGTAAGAGCTGTTCGGCAGTGGAACACACTCCCTCGGAGCGTGGTGGCGTCTCCTTCCTTGGAGGTCTTTAAACAGAGGCTGGATGGCCATCTGTCGGGGATGCTTTGATTGTGTATTCCTGCGTGGCAGGGGGGTTGGACTGGATGGCCCTCGTGGTCTCTTCCAACTCTGCAATTCTATGATTCTATGATTCTATGATTCTAATTACACAAACTGATGTTCAGGTGCAAAAGTTTAAACAGGAATTGGGTTTGAAGGTCAAACTGAAGGACCTTGGTCAAATTAAAAACTATTTGGGAGTAGATTTCCAAAGGTTTGAAAATGGTGAATTTAAAATGACTCAAGTTCAGAAAATTGAAAAGGTTTTAGATCTTTGTAACATGTCTCAATGTAAACCTGCACGAACTCCCATGTGTTGTGATTTCATAAATGTCACAGATTCTAGGCCATTCGAATGTCCTGAACTTTTTCATTCTGTAATTGGAAGTTTATTGTATATTGCAAGATGGTCACGCCCAGATATACAATATGCTGTAAATGTTTTGTCCAGAAAAGTGTCAAAACCAACTCAACATGATTGGCAAGGTTTAAAAAGAGTGTTACGATATTATGTGGAACCTTAAATTGTGGCGTAAAGAGAAGTTCACAAGGTTATCATGACTTGGAAGCATTTGCCGATGCCAATTTCGCAAACGAAATTTCAAATAGAAAATCTGATTCAGGAATGATAATTTTTTATGCTGGCACTGCTATACACTTGGGGTCAAAAAAGCAATCCACCATTGCTTTAAGTTCGGCAGAGTCGGAATTTGCAGCCTTGTCAAGCGTGGTGAATGAACTGATTTATTTGAAACAAATTTTCAGTGATTTGGGTATGCCAATTTCAGGAGCTATTAAAGTTTTTGAAGATTCCCAAGCATGTATAACAATGGCAACAGCGCGACGTGTAAAGAACAGAATGAAACATGTGGCTGTAAAATTTCAGAATGTTAGAGAAGCTGTTCAAAATGGTTTGATTGATTTGGTATATTGTCCTAGTGAAGAAAATGTAGCAGATTTCTTTACTAAAGCATTGGGTCACATTAAGCATGACCTTCTGTGTGACAAGCTGGGTATGATAAGTGAAATGTAAAGTATATTTGCCTGGGTAAAAAAATCAGAGGGGTGTCAGGGAAAATAGATATTGCGAGTAAGTTTTTTTTACCAAGGCACTCAAGGCACCAGCCGGCTTATCAGAAGCTCATAAATCTGTCTATTCTTGTTATTCTGTTCTTTGGGGGTTGGAAATAAGAAATCGAAACTTGAAATTGGTTCTTCTTCCGTTTCTCGCAAAGACTGGGTGTTCAGGGGCTATATAACTGGGAGGGGTTATTGGAGCTAGTTTTAAGTTTCAAGCCTGTGTGTTTCCTCTTGTTTTTGAGGAGCTCTTTGCCTTAGCTCCAGAAGAATCTTGGACATATAGAAGCATGGGTGAATGTCTTCTAATGTTATTTTGTTCTCACATGTTTACTAATAAAAAGCCATAAAGAATTTTTCAGATGGCATTTTTCTTTGCACCAGAGGAGTACTTGTTTTGCTCAGAAAAGCTCACGCTATTTTGCTACAAGTATCACTGTTCGAATGCACAGTGAATGACCACGCTCTGCATATCAAATAACAGCTAGGTCATATGACCTAGGACACTTCCTTAGACCATTGGCCATATAAGATACATCCCTTCTCTGTAAACACTTCTACTTCTGTTCTCCTCTTTTCCTGCTGTCCAGCCATGCTTTGCTTCTCATCAAAATCATGAGTTAGATGAAGTGACTACCTTTTACCCAACCTTTTCATTAGCTAGTTAGGAGAATTGTAAAAAAAAAGATTCACCAGTGTTCCTGTCCTCAGTGACAATGCCTTACTTGCTTATTGCTCAGACCAAGTTTTAACAAAAATGTCCCAAAATGCAAATCAAAAATAAAAAAAGGACAAAAATCCTCACATTCTTACCCAACTGGAAGAAAACATTTGATTTTCTTTTTGTTCTCTTGCAAAAATGAAATAAGCAAAGATTTACAAACATACTGAACATAAAAAACAAAAATATTATGTAGTTTGACTTTTTAGGGGTACTGGGCTTAGATAGTCTACCATCTGCCAGATGTCTTTCAAAAAATAAATCCAGTTTTTCTGGATTGATGATTAAAATTTGATTTTGCAATTAACTTGTTTATATTAGTAGTATCAGTAGATAATTGTAGTTCCTTCTCAGATAAATACAAATGCAAGAAAATGCAAAAGCCTATGTAATAGTTACCAATTTTTGTAATTAACCCTAAAATGTGTACAGTGTTTATACATGATAGACATATGTAATTATAATATATAATATATAATATATATCTCTCTCTCTCTTCGCAAATGAAGATTCAGGAAGGACTTATCCCGCGCTTTCTGCAAGCGCGCTGATGACTGAAAAGGCCAATTCGAGATAAACAATTCCGGTTGCAGAAAGGACAGCAGAAGGTCTCCTTGGGTGATGTTTCTGGGTTGTGATTCTTTCTGTGTTGTAGTTTCTCTTCAAGACTTGTTTGGTGTGAGTTCTCAAATAAGGCTGCAGCATTATGGATAGTGCGTCTCCATGCCTCCTGATGTGAGGCCAGGGCGGACCATTGTTGGTGATCAGTTTGACCGAGCCTGAGATGTTGTTTCAGGGAGTCCTTATACCGATTTTTTTTTTTAGCTCCCCACTTACGCTGACCTGTGGCAAGTTCACCGTAGAGTACTGTTTTGGGGAGGTGATAGATCTCCATCCTAGAAATGTGCCCTGCCCAGCGCAGCTGTGTTCTCAATATCATGACCTCAATGCTGGTGATCCCTGCTTGCTCAAGGACAGCAACATTCATCACATAGTCAGTCCAGTGTATATTTAGGATTGTGCATATACAGCGCTGATGAAAGCGTTCGAGGAGTCGGAAGTGTTGGCAATAGGTCACCCATGTTTCAGACCCGGAAAGAGGAATAGACAGTACAATAGCTCTATACACACTGATTTTTGTGCTTCACCTCAGGTGTTTGTTACTCCAGACTCTTTTGTAAAATCTTCCAAATGCACTATATGCCTTTGCTAATCTGTGATCGATCTCTTTGTCAATCTTGGCATCTGAGGAGATGATGCTTCCCAGGTAGGTGAACTGCTGAACGGACTTAAGCACAGATTTGCCTCTGGCAATGTGGGAATGGTGGTGTTCGTCCTGTGGTGCAGGCTGGTAGAGAACTTCTGTTTTCTTCAGGTTGACTTCCAGCCCAAACAGCTCTGCAGCTGTTGCAAAGCAGGATGTTAGGTGCTGCAGAGCTGCTTGTGTGTGGGCAACAAGGGCAGCATCATCAGCGAAGAGCAGCTCACGGACTAGATAGTTTAGAGTCTTAGTGTGAGCCCTCAGATGGCTTAAGTTGAACAAGGTACCATCAATACGGTAGCGTATATAGATGCCGTCTTCTTCTTTGAGCTCTGAAGTAGCCCTTTGGAGCATCATGCTGAAGAAGATTGTAAATAAAGTTAGAGCAAGAACACAACCTTGCTTCACTCCATTAATTATTAGAAAGGGCTCTGAAAGAGCATCACCATATCTAACTTGACTGTGCTGGCCCTCATGTAGCAAGATAATTATTTTAAGGAATTTGGGGGGACATCCTAGTCTTTCCAGGATCTGCCACAGACCTTTTTTAGTCACAGTGTCGAAGGCTTTAGTGAGGTCGACAAATGTTACATAGAGTCCCTTGTTCTGCTCTCTACATTTCTCTTGCAGTCTTCTAAGGGCAAATAACATACCTGTAGTACTCCTATTGGCTCTGAAGCCACATTGGCTTACAGGAAGAAGTTCTTCTGAAATAGCAGGAACTAATCTGTTCAGGAGTATTCTTGCAAGGATTTTTCCAGCAACAGAGAGCAGTGTTATACCTCAATAGTTTGAGCAATCGGATTTTGCTCCTTTTTTCTTGTACAGGGTGATGATGACTGCATCTCAGAGATCTGATGGCAGTTCCCCTTTTCCCCAGCAATTCACAAGTAGTTTGTGGAATTTATCATGGGGTACATTACCTCCGTGTTTCCAAACTTCAGGTGGGATTCCATCAACCCCAGCTGCCTTGCCGTTTTTCATCTGCTGTATGGCCTTAAGGGTCTCTTCCAAAGTGGGAGCTATGTCCAATTCATTTTTCATCGGTTTTTATATCATATGTTGGATAGCTGAGACTTGGACTACTTGGTTGGCACTGAAGAGACTTTGAAAATGTTCAGCCCGTCGATTCAGGATGGAGGCGTTATCATTAATTAGTGTTTCACCATCTGTACTGTATAAGGAGCTTTGGACCTGATAAGTAGGTCCAAACACTGCTTTAAGAGCTTTGTAAAATCCTGTAAGATCACCCAGATCTGCACAGCATTGTGTCTTTTCTGCTATATTGATCCACCACTAAAACACCTTTCCAGGCTTTGCTTGCCTAAAACACCTTTAAAGGCTTTGGAGTTCTTTCCTACTCTGGCATTGAAGTCACCAATGATAATAATTTTATCTTCTACGTGGACTTTTTGTATGAGTTGGTGTAGATCTCTGTAGAATTTGTCTTTCTCTACAGGGTCGGCTTGCATAGTTGGGCATTTATACTGAAGAGAACAACATGTGGGAGGCATAAGGAAACAATGCAATCAGAGTGTCCTGTTGGCAAGGTTTCGAGGCAATGGAGTTTTTAATCATAAATCGTATACCTCAAAGATGTTTTTCAGTTTTGGGGGTTTGCCAGACCAGTAAAGTGTGTAGCGGGCGCCGTTTCTTTAAGGCTGCCTTCCTCATGGAAGCAAACTTCACTAAGAGCAGCAATGTCAATATTAAGTCGTGACAGTTCATGGGCTATTAGAGCAGAGCGACGCTCAGGCCGTCCGCTCTCTGCAGAGTTTTGCATGGTTCTGATGTTCCAGCATGTAAGCGTCAGTTTATTTACACCTTTGGAGGCCGGTGTGTGCCTTTGTTTCTTTGCCTTTGATCGAATCAGAAGATGCCCATTGGCCACAGCCAGCCAACCAGATAGATGGGGATGAGCTTTCGTTAGGCCACCTTTTCTAGGCCCCTCTCCATATGGAGCAAACAGTAAAAAAGGCTACTTGGTCATTCAGGATGCTGCCAAACAAGACTATCATCTCCTGGGTCAGCCTCAAGCGACCAAAGTCCTGAACCACCTGCATGCAGGGTTGGATCTGCAGCTTCCAGTGCATCTTTACACCTGCCGTTTCGTCCCTCGCCTATCGCTACTGGGCTTTTTTGGAATTAGATTTATCCTTCGAGCCTGTGCAATGGATTTTTCTGGTGGAGCATAGCGTGCACAGAACTGGCCTTACCCTTTAAACCAAAGGTTCATCTGCTGTGGCCTTGCAAGCATGGATGGTAGCAACGAGGTCCTCAGCTCGTAGGTTTGATTAGAGTTTCCTTCTCTTAGATGGTTGACCTTACAGGGTTGGACGAGCACCATCTGCCTGGGTGTGGGATTAGAGTTTTCCTTCTCCTAGGATGATTGCCATAAGGCTAGAGAACCCATCCTGCCCTTTGACGCTCTTTGTCAGACCCTTCAGTTTTGATCTGTCTGGCATAGGAGGCCCTACCGGTGGCTATTTATGCCACCGTCAGCATAGCTCAAAACTTCATTAGGGTATGCAAGCCTCTCCCCCACAACAAGGGGGCGTCAGTGGTGAGGATATAATATAATATATATATCATATTATATATAATATAGAAATGGTATCTTTGCCTGACGCACCATGCAATGAACAATGATCAGGACCTTCACTTTATTCTTTCATGTAAATCAAACCTATATCCTGTAAATTAGAAACCTTTCTTTTGGTGTTATGTGTGTATGTTAGTCTGCTGTATCTAATTGTTTCTGCAACTATGAAAATAATAATTCAGGCTTACCATTCAAGAAACAGAAAGTATGTAATATCAAGAAATTGAAGAACTTTATTGTCACTGTAGCAGTAGATAAAAGAAAGAACCAGTACATAAGAGTACAAGTCTGGAAGATAAGATTTGAGACCAGCTTTCTGTTACCAGAAGGGCTCTGCTCAAGAAGAGTTCTCCAAAATCCCAAAAAATCCAAAACACTTCTGGTCATAAGCATTTTGAATAAGGGATACTCAACCTGTATAATACATTTTCCCATAGCAAATGATAACATAATGCAAAAGAAAATTGCTTGAAAATTGCTGGAGGTGATGACTTTACTTACATTTAGTTTTATTCAAAAACATAAATATACATCTTTTCAGTAGCATAATTCTGCTTTTAGTTATCTTTATTTTATTTTTTTTAAAGACAAATCCAAATAAATTCCTGCTTTTCGTAATGCTTTTTAGAGTGGTATATGTGTAAAGTTGATCCATTTTAAATATTAAATGGCCTGCAGAGTAGAATATTTTTATTTTCATAGATTTATAGTTTTGCTTCTGTGACTTTTTTCAGCAATTGGCTCATAAATGAATACATACGTATATACTGTCTAAAAGGAGAATTTAGGCTTTATTGTGATTTGAAAAGATAAAGTATAATAGTTCCATCAAGATTTTTAGTTTCCCATATATAATTTCTCCCTGTGAAGTAGATAAGCCTCCATTGCAGTTAATATCTCTGTAAAAGTTACCATGTTTGAAAAAGTTTGTGAACCCATTAGGATTGTCATGTACGTTAAACCTAAAATTTTATAAGAGCTTACGCTAATCCCATAGTTCTAAATAAATAACAATAGATAACCTGCTTTAACAAATGACACACAAATATTATGCATTTTCAACATTTATTTATCCACAACCAATTCTGCAATCTATAGCCGTATGGAAAAAAGTCCATGAACCTTTCAATTCAGTACCTGTTGGCACCTCGGAAGCAGTATGACTTCAAGTAACCATCTTCTGTAACTCTTAGGCTTATGACACACTGTAGAATTAATGCAGCTTGACACCACTCTAACTGCCATGGCTCAGTCCTACGGCATTCTAGGATTCTGTAGTTTTGTGAGATATTTAGCCTTCTCTGTCAGAGAGCTCTGGTCCCAGGATACCATAGAATGGAGCTATGATTGTTAAAGCAGTGTCAAGCTGCATTATTTCTGCAGTGTGACAGCAGCCTCTGTCTTTTACATTGGCCCCAGAAAATTTTGGGCCCATTCTTCCTTACAGAATTGCTTTAGCTTAGTGGCATTTGAGGGATTGACTTGCATGAAAAAGCCACATCCTGCCCCAGGATTTTGATGGCGCTTAAGTTAAGATTTTGGCTAGGCCATTCTAAAACATGAAATTTCTTCTTTTCTGGCCATTACTTGGTAAATCTGTTTTTATTTTTAGGATCACTGTCACGTTGCATGACCCACTTTCAGTTCATCTCCAGCTGTTGGATGGATGGCCTGATGTTGTCCTCTAGAATCTTCTGATACACTGCAGAATTGTGTCAATGATGGCAAGCCATCTAGATCTTCTAGCAGCAGAAGAGGCCCAAACCATAACATTCCCACCACTGTGTTTTATAATTGGGATGATGTTTAGTTTGAACTCAATTTTTGTTTGTTTTTTGGCCATATATAACATTTTGTATCAAGGCCAAAATGTTCTGCCTTTGGTTCAGAGAGCGTTATTTGAGATAAATACTGTATAGAGAACTGTCTATGTGATCTTTAGTGAAATACAGATAAGCAGCAGTGGTGTCCTCCTGGCTGTCCTCCCATGAACACTAATCTTGTTCAGTTCCTGTGGATGTTACTCTGGATGTTCATTGGGGCTCTTTGTGACTTCTTGAATGATGTGGCAGTTTTTTTTCTTGAACAGATTTTGGTAGAGTAGCTGTTCCTGGATGGAGTGACTGTGGTCTTGAACTTTCTCCATTTGTATACTTTGCAGTTCCAAATCCTTAGCAATAGTTTTGTAACCCTTTCTAGACTGATGAGCAACTATAACTGCTTTTTGAAATCCTTAGAGGTGTCTTAATTGTGGCATGACATTTTCTCATACAATGTATGGTGAAAACTAAACTCACAAAATTTGGGCTTTTTTTTTTAAATATGGTGGGGTCTCCTAAACCCCACCGTATCAAATTGTTTACGCACCTGATTCTAATTATTCCCTTTAACTGAGCTGGTATACATAGGGGTTGATTTACTGTTGCACCTTGTTCTTGTGTGCTTTCAAGTCATTTCCGACTTATGGAAACCCTAGGGTAAACCTATCACTGGGTTTTCTGAAGCTGAGAGTGTGTTACTTGCCCATGCCCATGGCTGATGATGAAAAGCAACTGGCCATGCTCCTGTACAATGAGGCTCACTCTCTTGCGGGATATCAGATCAGTTCCACCTGCTACTTTGCAGACAGTGCTGCTAAGACTCTGGCTGGTTCAGTTGCTTTGTGTCATCACACCTGGCTTCAGTCTTTAGTTTTATCTTCACAGGCCAGCTCTACCATCGAAGATATGTCTCTCAACGAGGAGGGACTTTTCCATAAAGAAACTGACAACAAGCTGGAGCTGACTCAAAAGATGAGGATAACTACCTGCAAGTTTGGTCTCCTGACACAACCACAATACCAGCCTAAGCCCCAGTATGGATGGCCCAGATCATCATCCACCCAAAGAGTTTCCAGTCCTACTAGGTATAGCAGACAGAGACCAGACCAATCCGCTCTACTTATAGCAGACAGAGACCAGACCAATCTGCTCTACTTTTACCTCCTCACAAAGCTTCATCCCGTTACAGACTACAACTCAGGAAAAAATCTACCAATTCCATCAAGTGTTGATTTTGACTTACTGCTGGGCCTTCCTTCTTTTCAATCCAAAATTTATTTTGGTGACAGGCTTTCTCACCACTTCTCCACTTGGTAAGCCATTACCAACAACTCTTGGGTGCTAGATATCATGCACCATGGCTATGCCATAGAATTCAACGAGCTTCTACCCACCGGTTTCATTTCTGTTATTCCTCCTTCTGGCATTCTTTTACAAGAAGTCTTTGTTGGAGAAAGGCGCAATCAAACCTGTTCCCCTTTCAGTTTCACATGGAGGTTTTTATTCCCGTTATTTTATAATTAAGAAAAAAGACAGAGGTCTTTGCCCTATCCTAGACTTGAGAAAACTTAGTTCTTACATTTGTCCAAAGAAATTCTGGATGGTGATAATTTCAACAATTCTTCCTCTTCTTGTTGTTTGTAAAAGTTTTTCTTGAGATTGAGCGACAAACAATCAGTCGTCCAGATAGGGAACCAGATGGCAACTCGATTTGAAGGATGCATATTTCCACACTGGCATTTGAAAATGTAATTGCTGTTATCTTTAATTTGCCATAGGAGAAAGGCCCTTCCATTTCTGAGTTTTACCAGGGAGTCCTGGTGGCGCAGTGGTTAAATACCAGTACTGCAAACCACAATGTTATGAGTTCAATCCCAGAGGGCTCCAAGGTTGACTCAGCCTTCCATCCTTCCATAGGTTGGTAAAAGGAGTACCCAGCTTGTTGAGGGCAATTAGCTAAAAAAAAAAATCCGTTGTAAAACGCTTTGGGAGTGCTTTGCCACTGATAAGCAGTATATAAATATCAATGCTGTTGTTATTGCTACCTTTCAGACTTTCAACCACTCCACGCAAATTTACAAAATGTATGGCCATGACTACTGCTTGGTTACGACAACACAAAATCAATGTCTTCCCCTAGCTGGACGACTGGTTGTTTGTCACTCAAACTCAAGAAAAACTTTTACTTGACATTGACTACACACACTCTCTGTTGGACTCCCTCGGTCTTGTGGTGAACCATGAGAAGTCCTCACTCAAACCATCAAGGAGAAGATTGGTACTAGAGACTGACTACTCCATTCTCTATACCAATCTCGGCATGTGAGGACTCGTCTCCCTCAGATTCTGCAAGGATTCATGGCCTCAACAACTTCCGTCACTCCATTCACGAGGCTCCGTATGCGCCCCCTTCAACTGTAGTTCATCCATGCCTTCAGCCCACTTCGGGATCGACAGTCCTGCTTCCTATCAATACTGAGTCCAGTCAGGCTGTCACTCCTCTGGTGGACAAAACCTCACTATGTTCTTGTTGGGATGCCCTTCCAATCTCCAAAGCTAAAGTTGACTCTGACCACCAACGATTCCTTCCACGGCTGGGGGGCTCACACTCAGGGGCTATCTGTCAAAGGTTCCTGGTCACTGATCAAGAGGTGGTACTACATAAATGTACTGGACATGTCTGCAGTAGAAAAATCCCTTTAGGCATTTGTTCAGCTGTTCAGAATTGGAACCATCCAGCTCCTCACAGGCAACACCACTGTGAACAAGCAGGGAGGCATGAGATACCATACCCTGACATTGCTCACTCTTTGGGTTTGGAACTGGTGCCTGTCGAAATGTGTCCTGATCTCAGCAATACATCTTCCTGGTACCAAGAACCACCATAGCAGTTGCCGTGAGCCTCTCAAAACATTTGTGCCACGAATGGATTCTACACCAGGATGTCCTTCTACCAGTATTCTCCGTATGGATGAACCCTTGGGTAGACAGACCTTTTCGCCAACACAGAAAACACTTGGTGTCAAGAGTTTTGCTCATGGATTCCTCACCTGGACTCCAAAGGGGATGCTTTCCTGTTCAACTGGAATGGTCCCCTGGTATATGCATTTCCACCTTTCCCTCTGATATCCAGAGTCATCATGAAACTCCGCACAGACCGTGCTTGGGCCATTGTGATCACCCCATGGTGGCCTCACCAACTGTGGTTCACACTCCTGCTGTCTCTATCGAGTCGGATGTTCAAGTACCTACCTCTTTGACCCAACCTTCTCTTGATGTGCAACGGCCAGGTACTTCATGCTGAACTTCACAGCATGGAAGCTCTTCCTCTGATAGACTTACTGGACCAATTCCAGACCACTATTGATGCTTCTCACTGACTGTTGATGGTCCGTTTCTACACCTATCATTGACAACGCTTTGTTTCTTTTTTATTGGACAAAGGCCATTCTTCAGATCAAGCTGGTATTCAGGATACTCTTAAATTCCTGCTCTCCCTCTCTGATGCTGGTCTCTTGGTATCATCAGTTGGCAACCATTTCTCACTACTGTCTCCTGTCTGGATGCCCTTCTTGTTTTCAACACCCTCTTGTGAAAAAGTTTCTCAAGGGGTACTGTAACCTACACCCTCCAGTCCCAGGTCCGACTTCACCTTGGAGCCTTGATCTGGTTCTTTCTCAACTGCATCAATGCCTGTTGGAACCCATATCCTGCAATCCTCCTCTCCTTTCCTGGAAGACGGCATTTCTGTTGGTGATCTTCTCAGTGCGTCAAGCCAGTGAACTGTGTGCACTTTGTGTGGACCAACTTTACCATCGTTTTCACAAGGATAAGTTTGTTTTACACCCCCTGGACATTTCCTTTTTGTCAGAGTTGACTTCTGTGTTTCATCTGAACCAGGACATATTTCCTGCTTTCTTCGGGAACCCTGCGAATTAACTTGAACAAAAGTTCTACATGTTCGATATGCATTGAGTTCTCGTTTTCTATTTTGATTAGACTGCTCATACTCATCAATCTCAACATCTTTTTGTTTGCTATTCTCAGAATAAATTCAGACTTCCTGTTTCTGTACAGAGACTGTCTAAGTGGGTGGTATCTACAATCCACCTTGCATATGAGCTGGCTTGCGTCTAACCCCCTCCTTGCATTTGAGGACATTCCACCAGGGCACTTGCAGCCTCCACTCCCTTTTTTGGCAGATGTTCCTTTGCCTGACGCTTGTCAGGCTGTGGTTTGTTCTCAGCCCATGACTGACCATGATTCATGTTATCGTATTGATACTCGATCTAAAACTGATGCTGCTTTTCGCAGAGCTGTGTTAATATCATGTATTCTTGCAATTGACAAATGATTTTTGTTTTTTCTTAGTCGTTTTATGATACTTATACTGCAATACCTTTTGTATTTTGATTTGTGCCTTATTCAGTCATTGTACTGCTTGATGATAGCCTGTATTTTTGTTATTTATTATTTTACATGTTTAAAACAACGTGTTTTTTGCACTGCTGTGAACACAAGGTGTTATTTACTGCTGTGCCTTATGGCCCAAATCTACTTTATATTTGTCGTCTTATATCCTATGCAACTAAGCTTCCAATACACACTCTCTTGTTTGCACCTTTACATGTGTCTTGTGTATTTCTTTCATTATGTGGTGTAAAGCCACTATGTTGGTTGGTACATGACACTCCTACCACTTGTCAGGTGTAGGTTGCTAATCTCCCAATTGTGTGATTCAGAGAGACCACAATGAAGAAGGACAGGTTACTTAACAGTACGTGTAATTCTTTGAGTGGTCATCTGTGAAATCACACAAACCCGCGTGTCCTCCCCTCATGTGTTCTGCCGTTCCTTGGTTTCATTTATGCTGCTTGTGCAGTGGGCAAAAAAGAAACTATTAGAGAAGAATGTTCTATGGCTGATAGTGTGGCGGACAGAAAAGAACTGAGGTGCTTTTGGCAGGCTTGGTATTTATATATCACAAGGAGGTGGCCTGAGCTTCCGCCAAAAAGCTTTACATAATTGCTTTAGAATGCTCCAGATGCTGTTTCTGCATGATGCAGTATCCAGTTGTGTGATCTCACAGATGACCACTCAGAGAACTACAGTTACAGGTAAGTAATCTGTCCATTCCATGGTAAACTTATGAAATGTCCATATTTATCATAAGTTACAAAAGTCACAACTTTTTTTCACCACTGTATTCCCCTACTTTCTGTAACACATCTGATTATAATATAAATATGAAGGTATAGCTACATCTCCAAGAGTCACTCCAATAGCAACATAAAGAACTGTTTAGTTATTTTCATGTGTATTTGTTATTAAGTCAATTCCATCTTATTTCTGCATTAACTCCCTTTCAGCAGTAACTCCCCCCTCTGCAGGAAATTCTTGTTTGAAGAAGTATTTATGTTATGAGGTAAAAATAGCCTGTAGATCTGAAGGAGTGCCCTTTAAGGGATACCTTAAAGATTTTTTGTAGTATGTGGGGAAATAATCATTGTAATGTAAAAGCAATCTTGTGTACCTCATTCACATCCTAAGATGAGTCTAGGGTTTTTCCCTGCATGCCTCTGTTTATCCCAAGTTCCCTTTCTCTTATTTCACTGGGCAGTTCCAGCCAACTGGACTGCTGGGTCATTCAACACATGACCTAATTTGAATTTTGTTACTCTGTGTAACTTCTCTCTTTTAAGTTTTGAGTCTCCATGAAGCTGGAGCCATCTTAGCCATCTTAGCCATATTTGTTATCTTAAGCCATCTGTAACAATGCCATGATGTTTCACCATGCAGCCTTCTACCGTTGTAGGCTGGTGAGTGAGTTTTTCCTACCCTATTCTTAGTCAGTTTAGGAACCTCTTTTAAAGTATGTTTTAGTATGTAGATTGAGATTGATATACCTTCAGTAAACTTTGATTTGCATTTTAAACTGACTCCTTTGTTTTGTAATGAGTCTAATTTAACTGGGGGATCCCAGACCTCTGAATACACTTTTCTTTTTCAATGTTAATAGAGCTTAAGTCTGCATTCCTATGCGCACTCTGCATGAAGCATGAACATGAAGTTAAAGTGAATGATTTTTTAACTCCATTTTTAAAAGGAGATATTTCTTGTTGTTTTTAAAAGGACTAGATCCTGGAATTTTTTAATACGATTTTATTTTTAGACTCATTACCTTCCTACATTTTTTAAATAATTAGACAGACAGATAGATAGATAGATAGATTAACAACAGACACATTTTAAAATAATAGCCATTCTAAGCTGTGAGAAGGCATAGCTGCTGGCACCAGTGATGCTGCATGCATTCAAAATGGTGCCATTGCTTCCAAAGGCATCCATACTCCACATTGTCTCTCTCTCTGGCTTTTCTTCGCAAATGAAGATTCAGGAAGGACTCATCCCGTGCTTTCTGCAAGCGTGCTGATGACTAAAAAGGCCAATCCAAGATAAACAAGTCTGGTTGCAGAAAGCACAGCAGATGGTCTCCTTGGGTGATGTTTCCGGGTTGCGATTCTTTCTGCGTTGTCATTTCTCTTCAAGACTTGTTCAGCATGAGTTCTCAAATAAGGCTGCAGCATTGTGGATAGTGCGTCTCCATGCCTCCCGATGTGAGGCCAGGGCAGATCATTGTTGGTGATCAATTTGGCTGAGCCTGAGATGTTGTTTCAGGGAGTCCTTGTATCACTTTTTTGGAACACCCTTCTTACGCTGACCCGTGGCGAGTTCACCGTAGAGTACTATCTTTGGGAGGCGATGGTCCTCCATCCTAGAAACGTGCCCTGCCCAGTACAGCCGTGTTCTCAATATCATGGCCTCAATGCTGGTGATCCCTGCTTGCTCAAGGACAGCAACATTCGTCACATAGTCAGTCCAGTGTATATTTAGGATTGTGCATAGACAGCACTGATGAAAGCATTCCAGGAGTCACAAGTGGTGGCGATATTGAATGCACATTGAAATAGCCACATCAGCAGCCAGGTTTACTAGTCACTTTTAGAGGCTATTTAAAAAGAAGGAGGAGGGGGGATTATTTTTCTGCAGCCCATAAACCCCCTCATAAAATTGATTGAAATGCAGATGCCACAGAAGTGTATTCCAATACACACATTAATCTGGCAGGGAGAGGTTGAGTGAGTTTGTTTTGGAGGTGGGACCAAACAAATGCCCAGGCATCCCCAGTATTCATATGCATCCCTGTGTTTTCTCCTGTGTAAGTGAATTACTTTGATTCATGTAGGACAGACATAAAGTGTAATAGGTAGGAAAAACATTTCAGTGGTGTGTGTGTGTCTGTGAACCTCCACTCCACTCTCCTTAACACAGAACACAGTTTGATTGGAGGATGCAGTGGTGACTTGTATACCCAGCATATAAGATGGCCCCTGACTTTTCAGGAGATTTTACAGGCTAAAAATGTCGTCTTATATGCCGGAATATACAGTAACTCTGCTATGGCTGCTTCCTTTCATCTACAAGGGGCAGCTGCCTTACTCCATCCAATGGCAGAGCCAGTCCTGAATGTGATACATTTTAGTTGGAAATAAGGACTGGGTACCAGTTAAGGAAGACTGAATCCATTTGTGATCTATATTGTTTTAACGTAGTTTTTAAAAACCTCTCAAAATATATTTATAAATACTTTAGAAATGTTTTCAGTAGGTATTTTAGTGTGGACCCCCCCCCCCGCATCACAGTTTTCGGAGATGTGCAATATCTTGTGGTCACAGTAAAGTTCCAATCTGCACTGTCATAGAGGAATTCATAAAAACTGAATGCTTCAGAAGCATCTCTATTACCAGTGGTGATCCATGTTGTAGAAATTGCATTTTTATTTATTTTTATATACACACAGACACACATAGATATACACACACACTTATTTACACACATATACAGTATCAATTTATTATAATACTTTTATCACATGAGGACTGAATTTTTAGCATCTGACCAAATAATGAAGAGATTTGTACCACACTGCTGTTTCATTACATTTCTGATTCACTAGAAATTCTCTACATATCTACAGTTAACTGGAATGGCTGAATCCCACCTGGATCTCAGCAGCTTGAGATGACTAACATAGTAGGATTGAATCCCTTGCTGTCAGGTCAGATGGGGCCACCATATGGTGAATGGTCACTGTAGACTCCTAGTAGCACACATTTGCAAGGAAATAAAGAGAATGCGGATGTTACAGACATTCCAATTAGAAATTCACTACCACTGCCTATGCTTGGGCCAGTTGCCAAACAGAGCATCTGAAGTCTTTCAGAACTACCTCTTAGGGAACATAGATTTTATGATGACATATACTGTGGAATTGTCCAAATGTTATGAGACTTATAGAAACCTGGGCATTTCTTATCCATTGACTCCGAAGGCTCATTTTTCAGTATATATACAGCACTGTCCAATGCAGTGAAGAAAACTACATCTGGTGGGAAATATGTATGTAAACCACTGTAAGAAATTGCCTCAGTGATTCTTCACACTATTACAGTAGCTCATTTATTGGGGCAAATGCTGTGGATTTTTTCCACAGGTCTGTTGAGTTTCATCGTCATTTTTGTGTAATATGATAGATGCATTATTGTGAGTCTCATTTCTCTAGACTACTGGATCTTGATAATCATAAAAGAAAATTTGTTTAGCTGTATATGAGATTTTATTTATTTATTTATTTTTGCTTAATCAAGTTGAATGGCAATGGATTCCCTTTTGTTCTGTGATCTGCTATAAATTTTTAAAAGGGACATTTGTCTTGGCTTTGTTCGACATGTGTATATTTTGCACCTTGGGTAAATTTTGATGTAGTATCTGATTTATTCTAGGAGGCTATTAACTTCTGTGCTTATTAATACACATAGCAAAACATAGAAAGCAGCACAACCAAAATGCAATAAGTATTCCATTTGATTTTAGCATTTTATTACGTTAGCAACTGAATTTGAATTGGGAGCTTTTTGAGTTTGAACTGTTAGTCTCAATGCTGTACTACTTCTCTAGGAAATACATATTTGTCATGAAATTTCCATCTGTGCAGGTTTAGTGATGATTTTGTGTGTTTAGCACATCAGCATTTTCTTTCTTGTTTCATGCAGTGGCCATGATTTGAAGGCACAGAATTCTGAAGGAGTTCCTGTTCCAATCTAGTTTTTTCTGTTACCTATTGAACCTAATCCTCTGCTATGATTTACTGAGGACAGTTTTCTCAGATTCCCATGGCATAAATGTACAATGAATTATGCAAAATTCAGAATTAGAAAACATTTGTTTTTAAAATGCCAGACTTTGGAACTCAGAAGACCCAGTTGCCTCCCTTCTTTCTCAGTCTCTCTCTTTTCCTTTTCCTTTCCAAGAGATTTTGTATTGTTTTGTTAAGATTGTTCTTTCTTTCTTTCTTTTGGTCAGTTCTTTGCTTCATTTAAATTTCCCCACCTCTCATTCCTGAGAGTTATGTTTATTGATGCTAGGGGATTTTAAACCCCCCCCCCCCAATTTAAAGTTTTTTACCCTATTATCAATGGTGTTATATATTTTAAAGATAAATTTGTAATCTTCCTTGAGTCAGCAGCAAAAAAAACCTGGGTACGAATAATGTTATAAATAAAGCAACAGGGAAATCACAGTTAGAGGATCTGCTAGAAATCCCAATCTAATCCACAAAACTCCTCTAGGTTGTCCTTACCTCTTCCCAAAGCCTCTCCCCTTCTACAACCGCTCCACTCCAGAAAGCTCTGATCCCACAAAAACAAAGAAATTAAAATTGTGTGTGTGTGTGTGTGTGCGCGCGCATATGATATATAAATCTCCTATATGTAAGCATGAAATATTTTAGGGTCAACAGACTCTGAGGCATGCAAATGTATATTGTGGAAGAGAACTTTTTTCCATAAAAATACAGCCCTAATCATATCAGTGCTTTATTACATTGATAATATAAATCACCCAGTTCACATGAGCTTTGTGGCCATATATTATCTGTAGAGGCTCTTTAACATGCAACTGTGACTTGGGTGTAACAGAGGAAGCATCATTCATGTACACTGGTATTTCATCAAGAGCACCCGTGTGATGGTTTTATCGAGAGTTGAGTTTTGCAATTGCTATACAGGCGATGAATTTGTTTGACAAGTTTATTCATGTAACAAGTTGGATAATCATTTGTGATTCACAATTGGAATCGCTGTGGGGCTGTTAATTTAAAACTCTCACAGTATTCCTTATCAGATATTCATTAAAGTGTTTGCGTCATGTGCAGCCAGATCTGTATAAATCACTCCACCGTAAATTTACTCTTCTTACAGGTTTATTGCTTTATCAGGTATTCACTTAGGATTTCACTATTCTGTCATAAAACATTTTCCAAGCAAAAAATGCATTTTCTTATTGAGATAATATATTGTATTAATCAGAACGCATAGCAGCTACTGTGGGTAGAAAAACAAAGTGAGGAGAACTGTTTACTCTTAAAGCATCTGAGGATCATTTGGCAGTGCTGTTAAGGGCAAAGCCATAGGTTGCACTTGCAAAACACATACCGGTACCTTAATGGTATTTATACATTGGGGTGGAGCAATTGCAGAGCATGATTGGTAGATAGGAGAGTGTTTGCCAATTTCCTCTTTCATTTCCCTTTCAGTTT